>CM075349.1:147692500-152492500 GCA_037693485.1 Kitagawia praeruptora | reverse complement strand
TCACTGTTTGTGTAGATGTTTAGACAGTTCCACCAATGAAGAAAATAAATTTGTATGTGTATTTAAAGTTTTAACAACTGCATCTACGATTTACTTTCTGCGGAAAACAAAATTAGTCATGGAGGATTGACATGTGTCTAGAGTTCTATACCATCAAAAAGGGGACTATTTCTTCCAGGCAACATTTAAATTGTCTACCACAAATACAATTAGGATTGGCGGGATAGATATTTCTAAATATGACGCCATAGAAAACCTAATAACGTTGAATGGCAATAGACTTTATGAACTGTCAGCACATTATTAATAGAAGCCCCTTATAGCTGCAATTGAATTTTTACACAAATGGCAAAACAGTTACATGTGTAGCTTGGGTGTCCAACTGTCCATCACAGATTTCTACAAACAAACATCTTATAAGTGGCTGTGACAAAATGACTAGACAACAGTGCATTTTGGGATCAGATTTTAAATTAAGCAGAACCAAAATGGCATAGTTCATAATTCAGCTCATAGGTTGAAACACAGATAATGAGATAATCTATGGGGTGGTGAATTGGCAACACTGAACCAAATTTAAGGTCTACAATTTGGTAATGAAAAGAGAAGGCTGATTAAAGAACAGATAAAAAACTGATTTGGAGTTCTGCACCCAGTGCCAGAGGAATGACAATGTCTTGCACAAAGTGGCTTGATTTTTGAAACACTAACATAGACATACACATACTCAAAACTCGAAAATGACGCGATACAACTTGATTAACCTGAGAATGACTTGCTTATTGAAAATTTAAAATTTTACTCACTGAACTTGCATATCATTTCTATTAAAACTTAGTAAGTAGAACAACTAGACGAACACCACCCTGAAACCTGAAAAGGCCACCTCTATGAGGTGCTGGAACAACTAAGTAGACATAATTTTTTTCCCCAGCTGTATGTAATCCCAAAATAGCTATTAAGAGGTACAAAATCAATTTGTTCCCTAGTTGCACAACACGAAATCATACAACCGGAATTACCTCCATTCCCACAACTAATTCCTCAAAGAAAAAACAAAGCAAACAAATCAAGTTCCAAACATTAATCTTGCAATCAAACAGACAATAAAAACACAAAGAAAACACCTTAACTAAAAATCAAGAAAAGGCAAGAAAGAAAAGGGGAGACATACTTAAGATTGATGCCACCTTTGCCAACATATCTAGAAACATTGTGAGCAACCCAAAGATCAGAAGCAGCAGAAGAAGAGCTAATAACTCCCAGAAGATCATTGGGAATCCCAATAATAACCTCAATACCAGTGCCCATAAGAGCTTTAAGTGAGCCTGGATCAGCATCAAACAACTTGACTTTCTTAATGTTGTTGTCTTTGAGAAGATCTACAACAGTTGTGGGTGATAATCTGTGTGAAGAAATGGTTCCCCAGTTCACTCCTATTCCTGTTGATTCTGCTACTTTGCTCCATATTAGTACTACTATAATTGTTGATACAATTGATGTACAAGCATTCTTGTAAAAAGCCATTAATACTATACTAGTAAGATAAAGAATGATGTGTGGGTAAATATTTAGAGAGGGGGGGGGGGGGTGTACTTTAACTGACACAGCAGAAGTGAAATGGGAAAGTGAAGGAAGAACACATGTAAAGGGTTTAACTAGTTTATAATATGGGAAAACATTAAAAAATATTACTCCCTCTGTTTCTTTTTCTTTTTCTTGTTTTGACTTTTGTTCCTGTTCATTGTAAACGCTTGACTACTAATTTACGCATAATTTATAAGATAAAATATATTCATGAGTGATCTTGTTTGATTCGTATTTGTGAGTACTTTAATACAGTGAAGTTTTTATATTTGATACTAACACGAAATTGAAAATATTAACGATCAAAAATGTGCATTGGCAAACGTGATAAAGCAAACAGGAAAAACATTTAGGAACGGAGGGAGTAAGTCGGTTCCTTTATTTACATACATGTCCAAAATGTACGCGGTACATGCTTCCAGATAACAACAAATATTGTTGCTTGTGGGCTGTGGACCAAAAACATGCATGTCGATTGTCGACATCGATTCCTTCGTAGCTGTAGCCTGTAGGCTCAAAAATTCATCTTTTGTCTTTCGATAAACTAAACTCAAATAGTTTCAAAAAAATAATAATTTAAATTTCACTAAAACCAAGACATTTTCCTCAGAAATAAAATGGTAAGATTAAATTGCAAATAGTTCGATTTGGTAAATGTATTTTTGTAAATAAGATGGCATTTTTGTAAATTATTTTTTTTTAAAAAAAAATATTTTAGCAAAAAAAACATTCTAGACTTGAATATTTATAAAAAAAGTCCTTTTTCCTTTGTGAAAATATTTAAATTCGATTTCATGCACTCCTCTGTTAATGATAAATAAACTCTTATTCATATTATTTTATTCTCTATTAATTAATAAGCACATCAATAAATATATTAATTGATTTCAAAATCTTGTAAAAGAAATTATACATCAATTGACTCCTAAAACATGTGAAAATATAGTTAGACAAATTTATCAATAGGTTCCTATATCTTTTTTTTATAATCCGGTGTCCGGGCCGGCTTTCGCGCACCTTGACTAATCGGGAGGATTGTTAGCACACTCGTATCCACCGAGCATGGCAATCCACTTACTTCCGCATAAGGTTCATATATCTTGTTGAAAGAATATCCAAAATACCAATTTTGGGGGTGTATTTGTCCAAAATACCTATTTTTAGAAACGCTGCCCTAAATACCTACACATGTCAGATACTCGTTACTCAGTGGACTCCTTACCCAATGGAGTATCACCTTACCTAGCGGAGAGTATTAGCATATAGAGTATCAAGAGTGAGTATTAAGGGTGATACTCCTTACCCAATGGAGTATGATACTCCTTATCCTCTGATAGTGAAGTATTTGGTGGGTATTTAAAGCAATGTTTTTCAATATGGATATTTTGATCAAATGTTATTTAAAAAATGGGTATTTTGGGCACTCCAATCTTGTTGATGAATAGTTTAATACTCTGATTTTTATCATCTTATTTTTTATAATTGAAAATAAATCATTCTTATACTTATAATATATAGTATGATAATTTATCATTCAATTTTTTTTCAAAATATAAAAATAATAATTTAAAATTGATTATCATCATGCAGTATAAAAGATTTAGAATCCTAAACTTTAGTATAGATATGGAATAAAAACAAAAACTAAATATTCTTTGTCAATATAATTAGGGAAAATTAACATTCTAAATTTTAACAATCATCAATCATCAATATCAATCAATATATATATAAAGGAGAATACGCGGGAGTTGAGGTGGCGCTCTAAGATCGTCTCAATCTATTTTTCCAATTTTCTAGAATTTTTTAATTTTAAACACTAATAAATATAAAAATATCATTTACTATATTAGAAGTAGAATAGGTGTTCGAATTTATAGAGAAGACATATGATTAGAAGTTCTATTGGAAGTAGAATAAGTATTTATAAGGCATATGATTAAAAGATTATAAGTTCTATTGGAAGTAGAATAGGAGTTCAAATTTATAGAGAATAAGAGTTCGAAATTATAGAAAAAACATATAAATAAAAGTTCTATTAGAAGTAGAATAGGTGTTTGAATAGATAGAACAGACATATAATTAAATATTTTATAGAAAGCACGATCTTCTCAAATTTTATGATTAGAAATTCTATTGAAAGTAGAATAAGTATTTGTAAGGCATATGATTAAAAGTTTTCTTAGAAGTAGAACAGGAGTTCAATTTTATAGAAAAAACATATAAATAAAAGTTCTATTAGAAGTAAATGGTGTTTGAATATATGGAGCAGACATATAATTAAATATTTTATAGAAAGTACGATCTTCTTAAATTATACTTTTTAAATTTTATATTAGTTAATTATACTTCTATTAGGAAAATTTATACATAAATTCAATACTATTATCATAAAAAAAGTCATCATATTTAAAAAGAAAAGAATTGATGTGTTAAAATAATAAAAGAACATTCTTATGCTGAGGAATCCTAAATAAATACAGGAGTATCTATAATATAAAGAGAAAATAGGATGAAACTCCATAAATTTTAGAAAGTCTAGAGAAAATATAAATTAGAATTCACTCTATTTTTTAGGTTTTGAGTTTAAAGAAAAAAGTTGTTGTGTAAGATAAGTATCATCAATAATATGTAATGAAGTTGGAATTTCGATCCCAAACAAGAGCGGCTCGAAACGTGTTTAACTGGAAGATGGCTCACTATAAAAGATTGTATTAACTATTAAATTATCTTATTGATGTTATAAATTTCATTTATTTTTAGGATTTAATTTTATTAATAAATATTATCAAACAAGTGATATATGTAAAAGTTAGGTTTTTGGTCTTAACGAGAGAGCGGATCAAGAGTAATAACCGTGTTCAATGAGAAAGCAGTTCATTAGAGAAGACAGTATAAAAGATGTTTGAATATATAAGGAATACATAAAATAAAATGTTTTATTGGAAGTAGAATATGAGGACGGTGGAGACGTTTTATACGAATTTTTTAAAACTATATATCTTTTTTCCTAGAAATCCTTTATTTTAACTTTTTAATATTAATTATACTTGCATTAGAAAAATATATCCATAAATTTAATATTATTCCCGTCACGAAAAGTCTTCGTATTTTTTTTTATATGTTAACATAACTAAAAAACTTTGTGGCCGTTTGGCAAAACTTTTTTTAGGGACTTATGGACTTATTTTCGGGTAAAAATTTTATATTTTGATATTTTTTTTATACAAGTATTTAATGTAGGTTTGAGATTCAATAAGTTGCAAAAATAAGTTGGAATGTTAGGAATCTCTAACTTTGTCTTAAAATAAGTTGACTTATTCTGAAAAAAAGTTTCCCCAAACACCCTCATTCACATGCGGAACCTATAAATAAATACATGAATATCTATAATATACAGAAAATTTAAGATGTATTTTCATCTTTTAAAACTCCAAAATATTAGAAAGTTTAAAGAATATAAAAATTGAAATTTACTCTCTTTATATAATGAAGTTAGAATTTCGGTTCCAAATAAGAGCTGCTCGAAACGTATTTAACGGGAAGATAGCTCACTAGAAAAGATTGTATTAACTATTAGAATTTGATACTAATTTCATGTATATATATATATATATATATACATATATAGGCAAGTGCTCAAATGAGACCCCCCTTATTTTGAGAATTGAGAGCTTTCCATTTTATACTATACTACTTAATCTGACCACACAAATCCGACCCCCCCACCCCGCCCCCACCCCCACCCCCACCCCCATCGATAGCGGCACCGGTCGTCTTCTTCACTTCCGATGACGGAGACTTTCGATTCCGATCTCGGATTTACCATCTCGAGTCATTCTCTGTACTCTCACTTTATCATCTTCTCTTTCTTGGCTAACCACAAGTTTTTTTGTTACAACGATCTTCATTTATATTACAAACTCCGGTCGCCTCCATCGAAAACTCCAGCAACATCTTCATTTCTTCTCTCTCTCAAGCGATGGATTTGAAAGTGTGGTCGACCTGGGAGCGCGTGGGAGGAGATGGGAGCCATCTGAGGACATGAAGGTAGTTGATGAGAGTGAGAGAGGTGTGAATGTGGTCAGAATCGGAGAGGAGTTGGTAGGGCTTTATGCCTGGGAAAGCGTGTTGGGTGAGAGCCAGTGATTAGTGGTGGTTAGTGGTAGTGGCGACCGGAGATGATGGTGTTGTGATTTGTATTGTTTCAGATCTGAATTTTTTGATCGAATTTTTAATGATTTGTACTGAATTTTTTGGTGATTTGCTTTGAATTTTCGGTGATTTGCTTTGAATTTTCGGTGATTTGGTGGTGATGGTGAACAGAGATGGTGGTGTTGTGATTTGTCTTGTCTCAGATCTGATTTTTTTTTATGATTATGCTCGACTTTTTGATGATTTGTTTTTAATTTTTTAGTGATTTGCTTTGAGTTTTT
Source organism: Kitagawia praeruptora (assembly GCA_037693485.1). NCBI lineage: Eukaryota > Viridiplantae > Streptophyta > Magnoliopsida > Apiales > Apiaceae > Kitagawia > Kitagawia praeruptora. The sequence continues at coordinate 152,486,477 of CM075349.1, read as the reverse complement.
GGTGATTTGCTTTGAATATTTGTGGTTTCTTGGTGATTTGCTTTTTGTGATGATTATGATTCTGGTATTGGTGGTGGATGGATTAGGCAGTGGTCTGGTAAAAATAGATGTTGCAATAAGGATGAAATAGATTGTATCACGGAGGAGCTGGGTGGTGTCACGAAACGGAGCAGCAAGGTGGTGTTATGAAGGAGCAGGTGATAATGACGGGTAACAATGATTGGTGGGGGTGGGGGTGGGGGTGGGGGTGGGGGTGGGGGTGGGGGGGGGGGTGGAGCGAGTTGATGGTAGTAGGAGTGTTTTCAAAAATCATCAACTGTGTTTTCAAAAATCATAAATGTATGTAAGCGTGTATATAGCAGTAGATTATATTAATATAGTAAGGGGTCTCAATTCTCATTATAAGAGGGGTCTCACTTGAGCAGCCCCATATATATATATATATATATATATATAGGCCTTTGCTCCATACAGAACACCCTTAAATAAAGAACAATAAAGAACACTTACAACAGATCTGGTCCATTAATTTCTTATCTAATCTAACGGCTCAGATTAAAACATAATTCTATCTGTATTCTGTCGCTCTCTCTCTTTCGCACGAATATCTCTCTCTCGTTCGCGCTAATATCTCTGGAATCTCTCTCTGACTCTTTCTCTCTGTCTCTGTATCTCTTTCGTAGCAGTGATCTTTCTCGTTAGCATCATCTTCAAAGTATGTTGATGGATTCTACTTGCGGATTGAATGCTATTGGTTACGTTGAATTACTACCAGGTTCGTAGTTTTTTGTTCTTTGTGTAAAGTTTATCTTCAATATGTCATATTTTTAGCTTCAATATCATCAAATCATGTTCCTTTGTTTCTGTAAAGACTTTTTAATTGTTCATATGTTGATTCTACTTTAGATTCTATAATATCTACAGTTGCAGTTGTGTTCCCTACGGTTTAGTTTTTTATACGGATTAAGTAAATATTTTACTATGATTCTACATTAGATTCATTACTCTCTGTACTATCAGCAACTGTGTTCATGTGATTGTGTTATTTGTACTTAGTTTCTACATTAGATTCTGTGATTCTATGGTGAAAGTGATTTCATCAATGATTTTGTGATTCTATTATAGATTCTACAGTTTTATATGCAATAGGCCCCGCCAGGGGCACCTATCTTAATAAAATTGGTAATAATCAAGGTTAATGATTCCATGGATGATTCGATGGTTGGTTTTGTTAGTAATTATTTGGTTGGGGTGCCCCTGGAGGGGCCACAATATTTTAATAAACTATAGAAAATTGTGTTTTGCCAGGTGACACCTTCACTTGTCAGTTTGTGGTGGATGATGATATTAAGCTTGATAGTTATTTGAGTAAATTTGATTCTATGATAGATTCTATGTTAGTTGTCATTAGTTTGCATTATTGTGTAATAGATTATAAGTTATTTTTTCTTGGAAATGTCTTGGAGCAGATTCTTGGCGTGCTTATCAAGCTTGTCAAAGATTTGAAGTTACAACACCAACATAAATATGTAAGTTTGCTACTTCAACGTCCTTAGTGGTTAAAGCTGACATGAAACTTGATTGTGTCTTGCTCTTTTATCATCAACCGAACAACTGAATTTAGTAATATTTAATAGGATGAACTGCAAAAGACCTGGCTATGCAAAAGATGGGAAACAATGAGTGCGAAGTTGAGGTTTGTCTTTCTAGCTTTTTTTATTATCATTTTGTTGGATGCGATATTGGGTTATTGTTGTTTTTCTATGGAAAACACCTTACTGTGACCTACGTTGCTTTTCCAGATCTGGCAAATTATCTGTACATCTAATTCTAAATAAAAGAAAGGAGTCATTTAAAGTCATATCAGTTTGTAGTTTATTTACAGGTTGATACATCTTGTACTACCGACGACAATTTCTTTTTTGCTTTCAGGATAGAATTGTTTGATGCTTGTAAGATTTTGTTATACATTTGTGAACAGAGCAGGAAACTGGTTCATGCCACCTAGTTATATTGCTTAGCATTTAACCCCAATGAAATCGTTTAATGATGTACAATTATTTTCAGACTTAACATCAGTCATAACTTTCTATTTGTAATGCAGAGTTTTGGAGCATATTCTTCTGCTGGAGATTTACACTAAGGAATCAATTCCAGCACTGCACAAAATTAGGTAAATAATGTGTATGTGTAAAGCCATTCAGTTCCTGGTTCATTTGGAAGAATTTGAGTATCTTCACCTTTTGTTTCAGGAAGTATCTAGTTGAAGCTACAGAAGAGGCTTCTCTCTCTTACAATAAAGCGGTACCTTTCTATACTATTTAAAATACTCTCTCTGTGATAGTCTTAATTTAACTTTTAAAAATTGTACTTGTATGATCTATGAATTCTAAAACATACTAAGTGTTGCCAGTAGGTAGTGCTTCCAGCAAGCTAACAATTGTAATCCTGGTACGGCAGAGCATATGAAGCTGACTAATATTTAAATTTGTATTATGAAATTCTTAATTCAAAAAGTGAAATAATTTCTGCAATCCTAGTGTTTTGTAGAGAGTGCAACAAATTTTGTAGATTTTTCATATTATGTTGTGTTTCCAAGGATTTCTGTAGTCTACTAATGATCGAGTTTTTGGTAAAAACTGGGATATGTGGCTTGGTCTTTTGCTTTCTGCTGCCTGAATTCTGAAATGAGATGATTATCTTGAACAATTCTGAAGAGTTTCACTAAACCTTTGGTGTCCCATGTTCTATGTTCAGGTTACGCGCCTTCGGGAGTATCAAGGTGTCGACCCTCACTTCGACACAATTGCAAGGCAGTACCATGACATAGTGAAGGTGAATATTGATGATTGAAGTTTGTCAAATTTGGTTTTTTTCCCCTTCTAGTGAACTGGCAGTATTCTTGCTCCTGCAGAAATTGGAAATATGCAATGGACAATCCACCAAGTTGAAATGGATCTGAAGCGATTACTAAACACCGAGAAGAATAGCAGTAGTATAATGGACCATCATTTTTTTAGTATCGTAACTGAATCATATGGAAACAGACAATGGCAAAGTATGTGTGTGTGTGTGTGCGTGTATTATGATTTGTGCAAGTTGTATCTTAGGCCTACTCACACGTGTTGATGATGTATCATTGTAATCGCTGAAGATGCTATGTGAGATTCTAGGCTGATATATTTGTAGATGGTTATAAGTCTCTTTTAAATGAATTGAATCTTCTTAGTTTATGTCATAATTTCTATCAACATATAACAGAAAGGGTATAAATTGTTGTATCCTCCACACCAGCTAGTCTGCACCACTAACTAGTACCATTGCAAAGCTTGTACCTACATACATAAAGCATCCTAAATTTGAAAATATACTATATCAATTTATATGTGTAACTAAATCTAGGAACTAAATAAATAAGCAAAATGAGAAGAAAAAATTTACTAATATACCAATGAAATCAGTCTACATCACTAGCGATATTTTTGATTGAAAATCTGCACATTCTGCAAAACTCTGCATACATTCAGATCACTAAAACATGTAAAAACTGATGCAAAAACCTGAGTAGAAAAATACTAAAACCCCATAGCACTGGGCCATGAATAAATTACATAAACCAATGCAAAAATCTGCATAATCTGCAGGCAAAAAACTGCATAAAATTGGTATAAAATCCGCCCAGAATAACTACAAAAATATGCAGAAAATGGTCGGTATTACAGTCCAGAATCTGCAGTCCATATTTCTGCAATCTGCTGAAATACTGCTGCAATTAATATGCATAAAACTGCTATAAAGTTTCTACAATCTACTGAAATATTGCTGCAATTAATCTGCATAAAACTGCTATAAAATCTGCTCAGAAAAATTACAAAAAAACCTGCAGAAATTGGCAAATACTGAAACTTGTTCAACACCTAGTAACTTTTTCATAGCCAATCTGAATATTAAGTAATCCAACTAGTACATGATTGAAATCCAACAAAAAAAACATGACTAATCATTACATTCAAATGAACAAGTGAACCAAAAACATAAGTCTGAGCTGAAATCAACATCTAATATTTAAATTCTTTGACAGCTTCCATATAAAGAGTGAAGCTATTGCAACCTCCAAAGTACTCACTTCACTTGGTGACCAAAATCCTGTACAGAAACAACATAAAACACGTTAAGTTTGGTCAAATGCTTTTACATGCAGAATCGCTTCTGAACATCTAAAAAAACCAGCAAAAATATGACAAGAACTACAACTTATTAATAAATCAACTAAAATATAATAATTTAAAATAAAATATAATAGTATTGTGGCTTAACTTTTTAAAATAATAATTTAATCAAGTGTAGAATCGAGTATAGAATCGAGCAGATATCCGGAATCTAGCGTGGAATCTCACAAAAGTTTTACATGTCCCAAATTTTTAAAAATAAAATTTCATTCTATCCCCTTGTTAAACTTCAAGCATAAGTTTCGGTACAACTTGAGCTGTCGATCATGCAGAACTGAAGAAGACATGAAAAGAGGTGAGTATTTTAAGAGCAAGGTCCATACATGCTTGCACACCCAAAGCTGCAGAGGTTTGAACATTTTTCTTTAGGTCATTTACACAAGGAGACACGATTTGTAGTTATAGACAACTAAACAAAACTTAAATCTAGTATGACTATGAAGGACTCTAATTCCTTCACACGAAAGACTAAACAACAAGAAAACTAAACTTTTTTGCCAAAAATTAAAATAATATATGGGATGTGCTAAAATGAATCACTGCCACATGAATCCTCCTGCATTGGCTTCTTTCTTTCACCAAGTCCGCATAGTGCCTTAGGTTCCAAATCATGTGATAACTTTTAGATTGCTAAAAATACGCAATTAACGTATTATGTTAAACAATACGACATTAAGTACAGAACAGGGTAGAAACACACACTACATTGTCATGAATACATTTAGTACTAAATAAAAAAAAAGCAAGATATAAAAAGATAAGCAGTGTGTACCGTGCTACGAGTAATATCCCCTTTCGATACCAGAGCAGCAACAATGAACTCTAAAGCTGCAAGATCTCCAATGTTTGAATCAGCTGCAAGATTCATAAGATTTTTAGCAGTTTCTACGGGGTTCTTCCTTAAATGGAAGTCTAATTATATTATATGTCTAGAGACATATACTAATTAGAACTTATAATTTTATCATGATTTAGATTTTATTGAGCTGACATATAGCACAGACACAAAACCTTAGCCACTTGTGTAAATTCCAATAGATATATAAAAATAAATCGAAAAATCACCCAATCAAATGACACAGAAGCTGAAATATAGCTCAATATCATCATAAGTCATCTGTTAAATATACATATAATATATTAACATACATATAATATATACATCTGTTAATTACGGACCAGGTTTTATTTGTACATATTATCAGTTTCCATACATACATATACATACATAAAAAGATTTTAATTTTGAATAAATAAAAGAATTTAACAATCAAAAGTAAGTTCAACATTTCTAATACCAACATTTTCTTTTGATATATCTTGTACCCCAATTTATTATGAAAAAGAGCTGAGCTGATGATAAAGTCATCTAGTCCCATCTTGTAATTTGTAACAACATACCTTAATGTAGTAAAGAGTTAGTCTATAAGCAAAAGATTAAAGCATATACAATTATTTCAATACCCACTTCCCGTTGTATATAAATAAAAAGTACAGACCTTCAACATATCTCACTCAAATCATCTTTACCTAAATGTTTCGCAGAGAAAGACAGATACCATGTGCTAAAGCTTACCAGCGAATTTGAGAAAAACTGGGGAATCTAGCAGGGTAGTTGGACTAAGACCAGGAAGAATTGTTAAGTAAGGAGACTGCATTCCAGAACTCTGTGAAAGGTCAGCAGGTTTGATGCTTTCGGTATCTAATCTTGGAGCACTAACACCAGCTCTAGAAGCCATCCTTTCTGATAGACCTTTTCGCATGCTTGATTTTTGTTCAGAAGATGAACCTGGATTAGAAATTGACCATCATCTGCACCTACTCCTCCATTGTTCTTCTCTTCTGCATTTCATGCCATATTATTCTCCGCAGCAGGTGGAAATAAGGTCCCTCCTTTATTATCACTTGTTAAATCAGGAAATGATCTAACATCATCACCCAATATTGATGAGAAAAAAGACCTCGGGCTAGGGCTGGGAGGCATCCTCCGGCCATGGTAACATGGTCATTAAATCCACCCATAGTAATTATAAGCCTCCTTCACAAAGAAATAGAAAAACTAGCGGAGCATCTCACAAAGCACTTCACGTTCGTTTTTAAAACATAAAATTTGAACTTCTTAAGAAATTATAAATGATCTTGTGGTAGTAAGATAGAATCTAACATAGCATTTCGCATATATATATATATATATCTACTATCAAAGAAACATAAAACTCGCATCTCAGCAACTACAATAAAAACACACATATATGTTTGTAGAATCTCACAAAGCACCTCGCATATATATATATATATATATATATATATATATATATATATATATATATATATATATATCTACAAAATAACTAGAAACATTTGCAAATTAGAAGGCGTGTTATCACAAAGGTTTGGGACTAAAAACTGCCACACCTTGATGTCACAATCCAAACTGCAACTGTGGAGGTGATATGAAGATGTAGTATCAGACTGGTTGGAACAATTATCACTTGCTACTGTCAAACACTTGACGGGGGCTCCATGCCCTTCCAACACAGCCAAGCAAGAGTAGATCCTCTCGACACCTTTCCAGACCCTTACAGTTGCATCTGCTGAAACTAATGACAACTAACATAGAATCTATCATAGAATCAAATTTACTCAAATAAGTATCGAGCTTAATATCATCGCCGTCATCTATTAGAAGGCCCCGCAGGGGCACCAATCCAACTACACTTCTCCCCATGCAATAAAAAAATCAACTTGTAGCATCAATTTATCATCTCTTTTCACAAAACAACATACTACACATGTCCCTATAACTACACCTGTAAAATTAGTTATAGAAACTATCACAGAATCAAATAGAGAATCATCATCTAGTTTAGGCTTAACTTTTCTAAAAATTGGTATAATAATTTAATCAAGTGTAGAATCTCATGCACAAATTGCATATTATCGGTTCAAAACCCTAACTTTCTACAAAACTTGTAAGATAATCATAAACCTGACTTTTCAAAGAATGACCTCAACTAATTTAAAATGTCTCTGAATAATTCTCAACGATATTTCAATTTCTCAATGAATTTTCGGTGATTCTTCAACTAAGAAGTAGCTTCGCTTTAGATTGGTAGAACACAATTTCAAACAAAAATGGAATCTAACTTAGAATCTCTTGTATAATTCAAGACTAATAATAATTAGACACAAAATCATAAAACCAGATTTTAAAATGATTACCTCAATGATTTTGAACGATTATGCACTAAATATTGAAGGAATTAACTCCGTTTTCGATTCTGAGCTTCGATTCTTCGATTTCTGTTTCGATTCTTCGATTATGATATTAGATTCTTCCATTTTTGCTTGGATTCACCGATTTCTGCTTGGTTTGTGCTTCGAATCATCGATTTGTGTTTTGATTCTACGACTTGAGCTTCGATTCTTCAATTTCTGCTTCAATTTATGGATTTTGAGCTTCGAATTTCTGATTTGAGTTGTTGCGTGAGTTTCTCGATACTGTGTATATGAGATATTATGTCTGTATATCAGTATATGTTTTTAATTTTTATTACTTTTGTATCTTCTAATCCTGGACGTTAAAAAAATGAATGGTGCTGATCGCTGTTCTTTATTGTTCTTTATTTAAAGTGTTCTGTATGGAGTGCAACTATATATATATATATAGGGTAAGGTTCTAGGGAGAACCTCCCTATCAAGAGAACCAGAAGACCTCATCTTAGACCGTTGATTACTAAGATTTAATAAAATAATAAATCAGATATTCTAATGGCATATTTGTGATTATAACGAAGTTTGAGGATAAAATTATACACTATCCAAACAGGATAATTTGCAGAATCTATTAAGAATGGAAATATATATAATCAAGTTTTGATTGACATCATTCACAACAACGCTATTTTAGGATCTGATTAACGTGATATGTATCTTCTTATTCTTGGCAATAAATGCAAAATTAATGTTGCAAAATATTAGCTGTATTTCACGTACACATGTATTAAAGATTCTGTTAATAACACGTATTAAGCAAAGCAAATATAGTTACTAGTAAAGAAAAATTCATCGAAAGCTTGAAAGGATATCAGAAAGCTTGACAATGGAGAAAACTTCTATGATAATGAGGATTTGCAAAATAACACAATATTGTAAGTATTATTTAAATAACCAAAGATTCTGTAAAAAAATCCGGATACGTATTAACGATTCGGTAAGGTGTTCTTTAGTTATCGGTGTATTTACAATCTTTCCACAAACTTAATACATAATTTTCCTCTTTAAATGCAGTGAAGATTTGAATTAAGGATCAATTGAAGAAACACTGACATTCTTATGTGATTCAAGTGTTTTAATAAGGATGAAAACTATCTTATTAACTAACATAGTTGCATCCTGATCGCTTTTTTTTCCATGATATTTTTGTTATCAATTTGATTCGTATGCTGATATATGTTCTTTAATCTGATGAATACAGGATGATCAAATGGACAGATTGGATCAGTTGCAATATAAGTGTGTTTCCAGAATAGTTCCAGCAAGTTTGAACGAATGTCGTGATGTTTCTGAGCAAGTGAAGAGGATGATTTGGCCAAGTTGAATATTCTATTCCTAAATGTTTCTATCTAGCACAAACTTATGCTCCACAATCATCTTTTTCATATTCGGTTCTTGGATAAATAATAGTTTTTGATTTGGTTTATTATTTATTATCCAATAGCCAATTCAGTTTTAAATTTCTTACTAGTATGTTGATATACAATTTCATGTTGTTTTATTGGTTAAGCATTTAGTTAATACTCATCATCTAAAGGATGGCACAACATAGTGACAAGTGATGTTTTTTTTTTGTGTTGAATCATCATTTGCAAGATGGTTTTAATTTTAAAAGTTGGTTAACTGGTTTACTGCAGAAAAATAAAATAACTTGGTACAGGAAGTAGCCATGGTGACTTGATCTATATGGAAGGCTAGCAATGACATGGTGTGAAGAAATAAATTGTGTTATATTATCAAGAATCAGACGGGTCGAAGAATCGAAGCAAGCTCAATCTTGAAAATTTGAGCGCCTTTAAGTTCTGTTTGGGACTAATCAAAGTGGTATCGAGCGCTGGACTATAAATATCGACGAAGTTATATATGTAGAGCATTGTTAGTCTTTTAGCAAGAGATCATAATGGTCAGGTGATTGAGGATTTTGATATGTATAAGCTCTAAATTTGGAATTGCAGAGATTGGATCAAGAGGAAGAAGTGCATGTGATGTTCTTGTTGGAATGGATTGTTTGTAAGCTATCCAGGTGCTACAAAGTTTAATAATGATGAATTTAGTCTTTGGTTTTGCTAGTTTGTTCGAGTTTGTTTTGCTAAACCGTCTGCAAACGGAGCCAGGCGGAGCCAGTCGTTGTTTTGCTAGGGAGTTTTGTTGTTGTTCATATTGTATTTTTAAGGCTAGGAGTCTTGTGCACCATTGTATCACAAATTGTTGGTTAATTGAAGTTGTTATTTCCATTAAAAAACATTAATATCCTTGTTAAAAGACTCAGATATGTGTTCTATTATGACTGAGAGGCTCCATTTTAATGGTATACTAAATTCAAATTTAGGTGCCCAGTGTTATAAATTGTAACATGTTTTCATTACCTTATAATTTATTCTATTACATTCATAATAATAATAATAATAATAATAAATCATGCATTACATAAGAAATCATTGTATAGAACATCTAAAGGAACACAATGCTTTATATACAAATTCATGAGCACGTTGAATAGATTACTCCTGAAATTTGATTATACCTGGGATAAATACATCAATATGGATTTATTGTCCTAATTTTGGATATTTGGATGAATATAATTTGATATCACTTTAATTACTTAGAATCTTTAATGAATTACTTAAAAGTTTTTTAAAAAAATTGTATAGAAAATATATCTGAATCTTTTGAAATATTCTAAGAAGGGATTTCTTGAAGTGTTCTTTTTGAAATATTTAAGAGTTTTCTTAAAGTCTCTTTTAATCAAATTATGCAATAGATAAATTGACAACATTTAAAAATATCTTTAATAAATTACTTAGAACTATAAAAAGTTTTTTTGGATATTACGATGTATATTTCATATATTGAGATTTTCAAGTTATATGTAGAAATTTTAGGTAATGCATCAAGATTCGTTTACGTGTTTCAAATAAATATGTCAAAATTTTTATTATATTTTAGAAATTCTTTTTGAGTAATTAACAAAATATCTAAGAGAATCTTGGTATATTACATAATTTTTCCATATATTTATTTATTTAAAGAAAAATTATGCATTTCTTTTAAAATTAAGTTATATATAGAAATCTTAGATTCTTTTACGTGTTTCAAATCAATATGTCATTTTTTTATTATATTTTCGAGATTCTTTTGAGAATTATTTTATTTATAGTATCGGATAAATTATCATGTACATGAATTATTTATAGTGTTGAATAAATTATCATGTAATATCAATATGTCAATAAAAACAATTAGTATAAGTGTATAACACCTTAGATTCTACTGGATCTTTTAATACTTATTTGGAAACAATTTTATTTTGTAATTTTTGACAATTTGTTTACATAAATACTTAACTTCAATTATTTCTTAAAAATTTTTTTGACTATGTATCATGTTTAAAAATTATATAAAAAGTTATTAAATTATAAAAAAAATTAAAAAAAATCTTACACTCCAGATTCTACGTACTAGTGTCTTGATATTTTACGATTTTTTAAGTATTGTTTAAAATTCTAATTTGTAATGTTAAAATTCTATCAAGTTATATGTAACGTCAAATAAATATGTCAAATTTTTTATTATCTTTTAGAAATTCTTTTTGAGTAATTAACAAAATTCTTAAGAGAATCTTGATATATTAAATAATTTTTCTATATATTTATTTTTTCTACAAGAAAAATTATGCATTTCTCTTAAAATTAAGTTATATATAGAAATCTTAGGTAATACACCAAGATTCTTTTACGTGTTTCAAATCAATATGTCAATTTTTTTATTATATTCCCGAGATTCTTTTGAAAATTATTTTAGAAAACTTGCTATAAAAAATTGAATTTTAATTCGAAAAAATATTCTATATATTTTTTAAAATGTTTGATAAATTATTTATAGTGTTGTACTTGTACATGACTATATTCGAAACTTATTTTAGATCAATAAAATATTTTTATAAAAAAATTATATTTTAAGAAATTTTTATTTATAGTATTGGATAAATAATCATGTACATGAATTATTTATATTGTTGGATAAATTATCATGTAATATCAATATGTCAATAAAAACAATTAGTATAACAATTTAGATTCTACTAGGTCTTCTAATACTTATTTGGAAACAATTTTATTTTTTAATTTTTGACAATTTGTTTACATATTTACTTATCTTCAATTATTTTTTAAAAAATATTTTGACTACGTATCATGTAACAAAATAAAAAAAAATATTAAATTATAATAAAAAATATTAAAAAAATTTTACACTCCAGATTCTACGTACTAGGTGTCTTGATAGTATTTTTTAAAAAATTCTATTTTGTAATGTTAAAATTCTATCAAAGTATATGTAGAAACGTTAGGTAATGTACCAAGATTCTTTTACGTGTTTCAAATAAATATGTCAATTTTTTTATTATCTTTTAGAAATTCTTTTTAAGTAATTAACAAAATATCTAAGAGAATCTATGTATATTACATAATTTTTCTATACATTTTTTTTTTCAAAAGAAAAATTATGCATTTCTTTTAGAAATATATATATAGAACTCTTAGGTAATACACCAAGATTCTTTTACGTGTTTCAAATCAATATGTAAATTTTTATTATATTTTCGAGATTCTTTTGAGAATTATTTTAGAAAACTTGCTATAAAAAATTGAATTTTAATTCGAAAAATATTCTATGGATTTTCTTAAATGTTTGATATATTATTTATAGTGTTGTACTTGTACATAACTATATTCGAAACTTATTATAGATCAATAAAATATTTTTATAAAAATTTATATTGTAATAAATATTTATTTATAGTATCAGATAAATTATCATGTACATGAATTATTTATAGTGTTGGATAAATTATCATGTAATATCAATATGTCAATAAAAACAAGGGTAAAGAGTTTCTACCTGACATGGTAGAAAAATTCTCTACCCGTGTGGCTTAAAATCACGTATTTATCATTTTTTTTGTAATTCTGATCGTACATATGAAAATTTTATGCAAAAATAAGTAGGTGTGCAAAATTTTATAAATTTTATCCTTTAAGAATACATTTAATTTAACATGGTATTGTATATATGGTTTACACTATGAATATAACGGCTCAGATTTTATATCATTTTTTGATTAAAAATTGCATCATATATAAAATCAATTTTTATGTAATTTTGTGTACCAACTAATTTTTGCGTAATCTTTTAATCTGTACGGTTGGATTTTCATAAAAACTATTAAAAATATGAGTTTTAAGCCGCACAGGTAGAGAATTTTTCTACCGGTAGAAACTCTTTACCCTAAAAACAATTAGTATAACACCTTGGATAAATTATCATGTAATATCAAAACTCTTTTACTTGTTTCAAATCAATATGTCAATTTTTTTATTATCTTTTAGAAATTCTTTTTGAGTAATTAACAAAATACCTAATTGAATCTTGGTATATTACATAATTTTTTATATGTTTATTTTTTTAAAAAAAAATTATGCATTTCTTTTAAAATTAAGTAATATATAGAAATCTTAGGTAATACACCAAGATTCTTTTACGTGTTTCAAATAATATGTCATTTTTTTATTATATTTTCGAGATTCTTTTGAGAATTATTTTATTTATAGTATCGGATAAATTATCATGTACATGAATTATTTATAGTGTTGAATAAATTATCATGTAATATCAATATGTCAATAAAAACAATTAGTATAACACCTTAGATTCTACTAGGTCTTTTAATACTTATTTGGAAACAATTTTATTTTGTAATTTTTGACAATTTGTTTACATATATACTTATCTTCAATTATTTTTTAAAAAATAATTTGACTATGTATCATGTTTAAAAATTATATAAAAAAGTTATTAAATTATAAAAAAAATTAAAAAAAATTTTACACTCCAGATTCTACGTACTAGTGTCTTGATATTTTACGATTTTGTTAAGTATTTTTTAAAATTCTAATTTGTAATGTTAAAATTCTATCAAGTTATATGTAGAAACGTTAATGCACCAAGATTCTTTTACGTGTTTCAAATAAATATGTCAATTTTTTTTATTATCTTTTAGAAATTCTTTTTGAGTAATTAACAAAATTCTTAAGAGAATCTTGGTATATTGCATAATTTTTCTATATATTTATTTTTTTACAAGAAAAATTATGCATTTCTCTTAAAATTAAGTTATATATAGAAATCTTAGGTAATACACCAAGATTCTTTTACGTGTTTCAAATCAATATGTCAATTTTTTTATTATATTCCCGAGATTCTTTTGAAAATTATTTTAGAAAACTTGCTATAAAAAATTGAATTTTAATTCGAAAAAATATTCTACAGATTTTTTAAAATGTTTGATAAATTATTTATAGTGTTGTACTTGTACATGACTATATTCGAAATTTAATTTAGATCAATAAAATATTTTTATAAAAAAATCATATTTTAAGAAATATTTATTTATAATATTGGATAAATAATCATGTACATGAATTATTTATATTGTTGGATAAATTATCATGTAATATCAATATGTCAATAAAAACAATTAGTATAACAACTTAGATTCTACTAGGTCTTCTAATACTTATTTGGAAACAATTTTATTTTTTAATTTTTGACAATTTGTTTACATATTTACTTATCTTCAATTATTTTTTAAAAAATATTTTGACTACGTATCATGTTACAAAATTAAAAAAAAAGATATTAAATTATGAAAAAATATTAAAAAAATTTTACACTCCAGATTCTACGTACTAGGTGTCTTGATAGTATTTTTTAAAATATTCTATTTTGTAATGTTAGGTAATACACCAAGATTCTTTTACGTGTTTCAAATCAAAATGTCAATTTTTTTATTATATTTTTGAGATTCTACTAGGTTTTTCGAGATTCTACTTGATTATACGAGTGAATATATATCTTTACAATTTAATATGATATATGATTATATTTGGTTCCTTTCATACAAAAATGTATTGTAAAGATTTTTGATGATATGCTTTGATTTGTTTCCTTTTGGAAATTAGAAAGAGGGTGTAATATAAATCATTGGTTAATTCCTAATAAATAGGTTTTCAATGTATTTTTTGGAAAGTCGATATAAATCAGATTGTACATACCTGGACCATTTAACATGATCGGAAATTTTGAAATTTTGAAGGAAACAAAATTTTTTCCCTATATGTTCTATAACATGTTCTTTGGAAAAAAAAGTGAAAACTATTTTTATAGATTGTGCTATTTTTCAACCAATATAAGTGTGTTTATTTGCTTATACTCATCATCAGATACTCATCAGCTTCCTGTCTTAATCAATTGAAACACTGAACATAATCTTGGCTAACACAATTATTAGGCTAGCAAGAACACTAAGATTCCATTAAGTGATCATATCATCTACAAAATTCCATTAAGTGATCATCTACAAAATATATTTAAAAATTTAAGTATATAAATTGTTTTATGAAAAAAAAAATTCAAAGTCTTTCAAAATGTTAAAAAACACTTAATAGAAATACCATAAAAATTCTTATAAGTGTTTTTAAGAATTTATATAATTACACATA
Source organism: Kitagawia praeruptora (assembly GCA_037693485.1). Taxonomy (NCBI): domain Eukaryota; kingdom Viridiplantae; phylum Streptophyta; class Magnoliopsida; order Apiales; family Apiaceae; genus Kitagawia; species Kitagawia praeruptora. The sequence goes on along the minus strand of CM075349.1, from coordinate 152,471,410 downwards.
AAAAAAATTATACAATTTTTGAGATATTGAAACTGCATTAAGGTTCTATTAAGTAATTTTTCGAAAAAAAATTTACTAAACCGTTTTCTAAAGAGATTCTATTATGTGATCATCTATAAAAATTATTAAAAAACCTAATTTCATACATTTTTTTATTTGATCGATTGAAATCAAATAATAATTTGAAATATTACGTGGCCGATTGAAATCAAACAATAATTTGAAATATTAAAATTTTGTTAAGATTCCATTAATTAGACCAACGGCTAGATTACATCTTGTACATGACCTGTTTGAGCAAAGAAGTCAGAGGTCAAAACCTAAAATAACATCAGTGATTAGCAATTAACAGACTATTAGCAATTAACAGACTACTAAGATTACAGTCATGAAACTTTCATTTAATATTTTTAAAAACACTTCTTAAGAACACTTCGTTGAACACCTTCAATATCATCTCCAAAACATCCTTCAATGTCATCTCCAAAACATCTTTATGTAATATTTCTGGGACTCTTTCATCTTTGCAAACCAAACTACATGTGTGAGATTATGCAACTTTAATTCGATATAATGTTGAGAAAGTTCTATAAATTGTGATATAACATACGTCTTGATTTGATTACGTAATGATTGATTTTAGAAATCAATTATCAGAATTAGATTGATAATTGAAATATGGAAAGCCTATAGCTAATTGTAACGTATCTAATTAAATCAGTGCAAAAATGGTAATAAATTATAATGTAATACGTATATTTAATTGTATTTTCAGTATAACCAAATACTACCCCTATAGCATTAAAAGGTAACATACTAGTATATTTATACACAATCTAAGCCACAAGATTAAAATTAAATTAATGGTGATGATGAGGGTCTTCTGGTTCTCTTGCTAAGAAAGGTTCTCTTTTGAACCTCCTCCTATATATATATATATATATATATAGAGAGTAAGGATCTAGGGAAAACCTCGTTTAATGGAAAACTTAGAAAACTAAATCGAAATATAGCATATATGGTATGCAAACTAATCGTTGGGAGATGAAGAAAAATGTGGTGAAATTAGATTTAAAAAAAATATCACCGATTGACGGGAAAAATCAAATTAAAAATGGAGGGGATTAGGTGTGATTCTGTGTGTGAGGGTGTATTTGATTAGTGTGTGGGTGCCCCTGGCGGGGCCATTGATCATAATACATCTAATGGCTAGGATTAGTACCTTAGTTTTCTTCAAAAAATAAGTTCTCTTTTGAGCACTTGCCTATATATATATATATATATATATATATATATATATATATATATATATATATATATATATTTAATTTTTACGATTCGATTTTATGAATAAAAATTATTATACAAGTCTTTATAATATATATATATATGTTAAAGTTGGGATTTCGATTTTAACGAGAGAGCGGCTCAATCAAAAGAATCGTGTTTAACAAGAAATCGATTCATTAGATAAGATTATTTAATTATTAAAATATAAATATTAATATTACTCCCTCTGTCCCTTTATTTTTTTCCCATTTAGAATGTCGGGAATGTTCATAACAAGAGACAAATTACTAATTTACGTCTAATTTATAAAACAAAATATAGTCATGAGTGATCTTGTTGGATTCATATTTATGAGTACTTTAATACAGTGAAGTTTTTATATTCAATACTAATACGAAATTAAAGATATTAACGAATAAAAGTTTGCGTTGGCAAACGTGTCCAAGAAAAATGGGAAGAGTTTTAAGGGACGGAGAGAGTATAATATAACATAAATGTATTGAATTTTTTTTAAAATATTGTAACGCCCGCGGCTTTATCGATTAGTTATCAATATTACTGTATAAAAGAAGGCATTCTAATATCTAATCGTGGCAAAAATTGCATGAAAACAAGATTCAAAAGAGATATTTAAGAAATTTTTATTTAAGTCGTTTCAATTAAACATTTTAACATTTATTGTATATTAAAAAGATTAGTTTGCTCTTTTACATAAATAATAATTAATGTTTGAAATATTTTAACAATTTTTTTTATACATAAGGAGAACTTTAATTAATGCGTATACGGAATTAGTGTTTCTGTTAAAAAATAGGATCGGAGCTAAGAAGTCCTATCTTCACGTAGCATCAGGCACAACGTATGTTACAACAAGGATTCACAACTAGTTTTGGACTGTTTAATTAGAGATCGTAATTTATGCTAAATGTGTTTACAACTTATTTCCTACATGAACTCTGTTTCTTTCAGGAGTCATATACAAATTCTAATCACTCTTAACTCACATTCTTTTATATATACCATGTTAATTCCATAATATTAATCAATCTTCATGCTTTACATAATTTATGTGCAGATATCTCATGGTTTTTAATACATTTTGTTAGCAACTTTGTATATTGTTTACCAGTATGTCTTCTTCAAAAATTTATGCTCTGTCATTACTTTTGTGTCTTTGGTTGCTACATACTCCAGCATTAGCTGTTAAAAGGGTACGTACATTGGTGTAAATTTTAATACTTGTAGTACTTCTACATGCATCATAATTTTTTGTAATTTTTGTTTTATTGATTTTCGAAAGTTAGTCCGGAATTCAGCCTAGGTTGCTCCCCTTGTTCCTCCCGGCCTGCATCATAATTAAGCTTTTTCTTTAGTTTGTGACTAATTGTTTGTTGATCTGCAGTCTTATGTAGTGTACTTGGGAGAACACTCACATGAAGACTCAAATTTGTACTCGGCTGAACTGGAACAACGTGTCTCGGATTCGCACCATGAGTTTCTTGCTTCCTCGTTGGGAAGGTCTGTTATGTTGTTATTTGCATGTTTCTACAAGTTTATCAAGTTTTTTTTTTCCTCTTTAAATTATACATGTTTTGTTATTATGTAAGTGGTTTGAGGTTTTGTTAACTTGCTTATTAATTACTTGTTTCATGCAGCGAACAAAGGGCTAGAGATGCAATCTACCACTCATACCATAACCACATAAACGGTTTTGCTGCTGTTCTTGAAGAGGAGGAAGCAGCAAAGATTGCTAGGCATCCGAATGTGTTGTCGGTTTTCTTGGATCAAGGGAGAAAAATGCACACAACAAATTCATGGGGTTTTTTAATGCTGAATAATTATAAAGGCCTAATTCAACGCGATTCTTTGTGGAAGAAAGCCAATTTTGGCGAAGATATCATCATAGCCAATGTTGACACTGGTATGTAGATCATATCAGATGTTCTTGTACTTGTTTTTATATTTGTATTGTGTATTATAGTTGTGACTTCTCTTACATATTTCTCTCCAAATGTAGGTGTATGGCCTGAATCAAAGAGTTTCAGTGATGAGGGATATGGACAAATTCCAGCCAAGTGGAAAGGCACATGCGACAGAACTAAAATCTCTTGTAACAAGTATGTCAGAACAACACCTCTTATTATTCTTTCATAATTTATATCTGTAACTTCTGTATGTTATTGTGTTTCTACGTCGATTTTCCACATAAATGTGCTTAATTTATACTTTTAAGTTCTAATGTATACGAAGGAAATTAATTGAAGGGAACTAAAACCTTGGGGGCTGGTCTGTTGTTTTAAAAATTGTTGCAGGAAACTTATTGGAGCAAGGTACTTTAGCAAAGGGTATGAAGCGAATGCAGCGAAGCTGGATGCATCTATGCACAGTCCTGTGGATCATGACGGACACGGAACTCACACGCTATCAACTCTTGGTGGAAACTTTGTACATGGTGCGAAAGTGTTTGGTTTTAATGCTGGAACAGCAAAAGGTGGTTCTCCTAGAGCTCGTGTGGCTTCTTACAAGGTGTGCTGGCCTCCTGTGAATAAGACTGGTGAATGCTTTGATTCTGACATACTGAAAGCCTTCGACTGGGCCATTCATGACGGCGTAGATGTTCTTTCACTTTCCCTCGGTGGCGATCCTGATGCCTACTTTAATGATGCTGTTGCTATCGGAGCCTTTCATGCTGTCAAAAATGGTATCGTGGTGGTATGTTCAGCTGGTAATGAAGGGCCGGACAAGGCAACTGTTACTAATGTTGCACCATGGATAATAACTGTTGGGGCAAGTACCATTTCTCGCCAATTTCTATCTTTTGTCAGACTCAAAAACGGAAAGCTCCTAAAGGTCTATTCTTTTCTTAATTATACATATCAAGTATTCAGGTTATAGCTAATTTTTACATAACTTCACCGGGCTGTCAATCTGTTTGTTTGCTGTTTTGCATGTTAACAGGGAACAAGCCTTTCACGACCCCTGCCTATGACGAAATTTTATCCACTCATTAATGCTGCTGATGCTAAAGCTGCTCATGCATCTGTCAACAAAGCGTAAGATCAAACTGTATTATACTTTCAACAGTTGTTGTTAGTGAATCTTGTGTTTGTGTATGCTTTAACTTAAATAGCCTAATGTTTGTGGCAAATTAATGTGCAATATGATCTGCACCACTGATATACTTAGAAACATGTAATTGGTATACATCTGCCATTACAATACGATATGCATGAATCATGTCTACACATGTACTCCTTTGTTAATGAATATTTTGATGCAGAATAATATGTTTATTTGCTGCATGGTATCTAAATTGTTGTTGATGTTACATACTTCAGGTTGATTTGTGAGGCAGGAGCACTGGATCCTAAGAAGGTAAAGGGGAAGATAGTAGTTTGCTTACGAGGTGAAAACGCCAGAACTGCTAAGAGCCTAAATGCTCATCATGCTGGCGCTGTTGGGATGATTCTCTGTAATAATAAGGACACTGCTAATGATACTACGGCTGATTCTCATATCATAGCCGCCTCCCATCTTACTTACGAAGATGGTCAAGTTCTCTATGCCTACCTCAATTCCACTAGGTATGACATTCTCTCTCAAATCACCTCTAAGTTTCGCTATTTTCATATTAGTGCACCATAACAATAATTTGGACAGAGATCCAGCCGGATACATTACACCTCCATATTCACAACTTGGCAAAGTGCGTGCTCCGTCCATGGCTGATTTTTCCTCCAGGGGTCCAAACAGCATTACACCAGATATTCTCAAGGTTTTAATTATGGATAACTACTTAAAATAAAAAGGACAATATTTTATATAAATGGTGCTTGCTTCTTTTTGTATGATTGTAACGTAATTACATAACTATATGTCCATTTTATTTTTTGTTTTTCAGCCAGATATTACTGCACCAGGAGTGAACATTATAGCAGCATTCTCTGAAGGAGTGTTGCCAGAAGAAGGAGAAAAAGGCGATAATCGCAAGACCTCATTTAATATACTATCTGGCACCTCCATGTCTTGCCCTCATGTTTCCGGGGTTGTCGGCCTACTCAAGAAACTCCATCCTGACTGGAGTGCTGCTGCCATCAAGTCTGCAATCATAACTACGGGTAAAAAGCCTACATAGTCTCATTTATGAAAATTATAGTTTCGATTAATTCAGGCACTAATATGCACGTACATCATTTTCTTACACTGCAGCCAGAACAAGGGACAATACCAAGAGACCAATGGTTAATGGTTCCGGGATGGAGGCAACACCATTTGATTATGGTGGTGGACATATTCGACCAAATCGTGCAGTGGATCCAGGTTTAGTCTATGACTTAACTGTCAAAGACTACCTCAAATTTCTCTGTGGCATGGGTTACAACAGTACAGTGATGAAGACATTTTCTAACGGAAAACACACGTGTCACCACAAATACAATCTTCTCAACTTTAACTACCCTTCCATTACAGTTGGAAAACTCTCAGCAGCTGGTACCACCAGTGTGTTTCGGAAATTGAAGAATGTAGGTACCCCCGGAACATACACAGCTCGGGTGCGTCAACCACGAGGAGTATCTGTTTCTGTGTCACCCTCCAATCTAACATTTGACAAGATTGGCGACGAGAAGAGCTTTGAGCTAATTTTGAAGCCCAAGATAACTAAAGAAAGCAATCATAGTGCTTTTGGAGAGTTATTGTGGTCAGATGGAAAACACTATGTGAGGAGTCCTATAGTAGTATCTTCAATAGTCGCATAAGTACATATTCATATGATTTGCTCTCAAATGACATGATTGAGAGTAGCAAGATAATCTAGATTACTTACTTCTTTACATATTTCAAGTCTATAGGAGTATAGGTAATTGTTCAAAACAGATTTTTAGGTATTTACCATTTTGGTTGGTCGAAAACTCGAATATAATCGTTATATGTTTATAGTTCGACTTTATTAAATTTTGATAATCCTGGCATCTACATTGAAGACTTTTATATAACTTATAAATTTTTATGTTTGCGATGGTTATCTTCTTCCAAAAAAGTTGGCTAGAATTTCAAAAAGGATTTCTGCAGAAGGCACAAAATTAGAGCTTAACATGTGAAATGGAAGTTTGATAAGCTAAATATCCTTAATTCAATGAGGTCACATGAATATGGGACCATGCATGAAAGTTAAATATGTCAAGGGGTAGGGGTACAAAAGTCTAAAGAAATGTGAGAGGATGTATATAATCTGTATAAGATTACAGAAGATAAGATATGATGATAAATGACTGAGGAATACTGAATATTGATCGTATATGTAACTGTCTTGTTACCTTCCCCAACACACACATATAAAAAAATAGCGGTTTCTATTTAAAAAAAAATGAAACTTTTTTCAAGAATATCAAGAACAAAAAAAACCTACTATTAAATTGAAGAACACCTTAGCATCATGAGCAAGCTGGTGTTGATGTCATCACCAGCTTCTCGAAAGCCAGTGCAACTCAATGTTCCTATTCTATCATCTTCATGTGCATTATCATCTAATTGTTTGAAGCACAAGATTTATTCACATGCTTATAATTTTCAATTTAGAAAGGCATGGCAACATTCTGTTGTGTCTGTGTTAGTTGACACAAAACCAGTGGTCAAGGATGGTGTTCTTAGCTATAATGGCAACAATGCCTTAACGGGGATACCCGAAAATGTGGTTGTTACACCATGGTCTAATTCATCTTTCTTCCTCGGGGCCACTTCCACTCAGAGTGCTTCCAGACATGTCTTTAAGCTTGGTTCAATACAGTAAGAAACTTCAACTGTTATGTGATTAAAAAAGAAATCATTGTATTTCTTAAGTATCAATAAAGATGCTGCATGTTTGTCCCTGATGATGCAGGGATGTGCGCCTTCTTTGCTTGTTCCGATTTAAGATTTGGTGGGTGATACCGAGGGTGGGGAAGTCAGGAAGTGACATTCCTGCTGAAACTCAGATGTTGCTGCTAGAATCAACTTCACAAGAAGATGGAGAAGAACCCAATTATATTGTTTTCTTGCCCGTGTTGGATGGTGATCTTAGAAGCAGCTTGCAAGGAAACTCAGCTAATGAGCTTGAAGTATGTGTCGAAACTGGTAATGCTGTGAGTTCTCATATTCTTATTTCTTTTTGTCGAATATGGCCAGGGTCATTATTGGATTTGTTTTTAATAATATCTATTAGAACCCACTGTGACATGGCATAAAATTGGGATTTTATGTATTTCTTGAAGACATAAAGATAGCTAATAATATTATGATAGAAAATCGAGTGACCTGTTATATATTAATGCTTTAGAGGCGGATTTGACAAATTTATGATATGACTTATGAGTGTATCAGTTTCCTGTAGTCTGTTTTGGTAGCACTTATCGGCTTAGCCTAATATGGAGTTGCTGTTTCATTCAATAGGTGATCCTTCTATAGTGGCTTCAGAGTCTCTTAAGGCAGTTTTTGTAAATTATGGAAGCAATCCATTTGATCTTATGAAGGAATCGTTGAAGTAGGTGGGCCCTTTGAGCAAAGTAAAAACTACCCTCTTGAATGACCTCTAATTAACTTGAAGCAGGGTGTGTGTTTTTGTATGAAACCTAGAAAAATACAGAACTGCATTCATGATAGATAGATTTCAAGCTATATTGGGCTATATTGGGTTTATCTGCTTTTGGTATCTCATAGTGTTGGATTGTTGTCAAATGTAGAATCTTGGAGGAGCATTTGGGAACATTTACAGTTCGAGAAAGCAAACAGGAAAGTAGATTTCTGATTAAGAAAATCTGGCAATCTCTGAGTTTTATATCTCAGAAGTCAGAACCATATGTAAATCAATCAAAAGTTGTCCTTGGTTTACCTGATGCAGTTGCCTGGAATGCTGGATTGGTTTGGCTGGTGCACTTGGGATGCTTTCTACCATGCTGTAAGTCCTCAAGGAATTAGAGATGGCTTAAAAAGGTTGATGTTCTATGATCTGAGCTCTAGTGACTAGCTGTATTCTAGAATAATATATAATTCTACATAGCTATCTAATCATGTTCGTATCCATGTAATTCAAATCTCAGCTTGAGTGAAGGAGGCACTCCACCAAGGTTTTTGTTAATTGATGATGGATGGCAAAGTACAAGTAATGAATACCAAAAAGAAGGAGAGCCATTTGTCGAGGGTACACAGTAAGTTTGTTGATTCCTCTTTTATTATAAAAACAAGATATCTATTTACCCCCACCTTAAGTTCATATAAAACTGCAGATTCGGTGGCAGATTAGTTAGCATAGAAGAAAATAACAAGTTTCGGAAACCTGGAAATGAGGCTGCAGGCAACCCACCAAGTGGTCTAAAGGATTTTGTTTCAGAGATTAAGAAGAGTTATGACCTAAAGTACGTGACCTGCAATCTGTAGTTTTTATTATGTGTTTGCCTTCTACACAGATTGTAAAAAAACGAAGCCTTTAAACAAAAAAGCTGGTTAGACTGAAACAGATGATAATTATTGCCTCGTGCACTTTCAGTTCTGATAATATTTCTCGATGAGCATCAGGAAGTTTTAATTTGCTCCAGTTATCTATTGTCCTAAATTGTAAGTTCTAATTTGGTTTCTATATATTTTGCTCTTCAGGTATGTATATGTGTGGCATGCACTTATGGGATACTGGGGTGGCCTTAATCCAACTGTTCCAGGAACTGAAAAGTACAACCCAAATCTTACAATCCCAGTACAATCACCTGGGAATCTTGCAAACGAGAGGGACGGATCTATGGATTCAATGGAAAGCTATGGTGTTGGAGTGATTGATCCATCCAAAATAGTTGAATTTTATGATGATCTGCATAGTTATCTTGTATCACAGAACGTGGATGGGGTAAAAGTTGATGTACAGAACATACTGGAAACTGTAGCTACAGGTTTAGGAGGTCGAGTAGCACTCACTAGGAAATTTCAACAAGCCTTAGAGAAGTCCATTGCCAAAAACTTTCAAGATAATAGCATAATTTGCTGCATGGGTCAAAGCACGGATTCCATGTACCAGTATGTTGCATTTGAACTATTTTTTTGACATGATTTTCATTGACATAGAGTAGTGGATTCACTTTATTATATATTATTTGTTGTCTTTGTTGCAGTTCGAAAAGAAGTGCCATTACACGAGTATCTGATGATTACTACCCCAAGAACCCAACTACACAGACACTTCACATTGCAGCAGTAGCTTATAATAGCATATTATTCGGTGAAGTAGTTGTCCCTGATTGGGACATGTTCTATGTATGAGATAATCTTAGTTGTACATTACATGCCTACTATTTTTGGTCATTTACTAATCGATTCACAACTTTTTCAGAGCAAACATGATGCAGCTGAGTTCCATGCAGTGGCTCGAGCTGTAGGAGGTTGTGGAGTCTATGTCAGGTACGTACTGATAGTTAAAGACCCAAGAACCAAAGTTAGGGACATATATATTTAAACTGTACCTTGACAAAGTAAGTTGCATCACATCGATACTATGACTGATGGCAGTGATAAGCCAGGACAACATGACTTTACAGTACTTAAAAAACTTGTACTGCCAGATGGAGCAGTCCTGAGAGCCAGATACCCTGGAAAGCCAACTAGGGATTGCCTATTCAGTGATCCAGTTACAGATGGGCAGAGGTAAGTCCATCTATACTAGTCTAGTTTTTCCAACTACACTTTTTTACTTGCTAATGCTAGCAGTGTCGATGAGTTGCTAAGATATACATAAATATATGATCAAATAAACTAGCCTTCTGAAGATCTGGAACCTGAACAAACATACTGGGGTCATTGGAATCTTTAACTGCCAAGGAGCAGGAAGCTGGCCTTGTCTGGACCGTATCAATACTGTTGAGGGAGAGATTAGTAGTTATGAGCTATCTGGACAGGTATCACCTTCTGATATCGAGTATCTTGAAGAGGAAGTTTCAGGGAAATCATGGACAGGGGGAGATTATGCTGTGTTCTCCTTCAATTCAGGTACTAGATTCACATGCACAGTTAAAAAGAGAAGTCAATTAGATCTAACATTAATCTTTTGTATCTGCGTATTAGGATCACTGTCACAACTTTCGAAGCAAGACAAATTTTCAATTACATTGAAAACAATGGAATGCGATGTCTTCACTGTCTCTCCTATCAAGGTTTAGTTCTTTGCCTACCATTACTGGCTGGCCTAGCAGGATTTAATAATTTTCATAACAATTTTATTTAATCATATTTCGGAAAGCAAAGTAAAACTGAGTTTTTCATTTAAATCTCTACAGATGTACAAACAAAGTGTTAAGTTTGCACCGATTGGATTGATAAATATGTACAACTCTGGAGGGGCAGTTGAAGCAGTAGAGGTAGTTGAATTGGAAGGTTCTGCAGGAAGTAGTTCCGGAATAAAGATCAAGGGAAAAGGAGCTTCTGGTTGTTTTGGAGCATACTCCGATCCAAGGCCAAAGTTGTGCCTTGTCAATTTAATGCAACAAAAATCTGAATACAATACAGAAGATCATTTCTTCAGAGTAACGATTCCCAACGACACAAATTCCTGGGAAATCACACTTTGTTACTAAGGGAGGCTTCACCCCAAGCATCTGGATCAGTCTGAATAAAACATTACTCATGTATTCTGTAATCTATCACACTGCTTGTATTTACAAACTCTTACTAGTAGTATCTATATTATTTAGGGCCAAGTTCTGTCACAAACTCTACTTGATCAAAACTTAATAAATTCAGCAACATTGCAAGATTTACTATTTAAGTGTGCAAGTTTTATTAACAATACAATTAAGATTGACAATAGAATTAAGGTTAGATTAATGTAAAAATATACTTATTTGTCATATTACACCAACCAAAAAAAAAAAAAGAAGTGCAAATACCATTGTTTGGTCAAACTAACTATGTGGTAATGTAACTTTTTTCTCTGTAATATTAGTGAAGTAATATTGTCAGATTTACACCACTTAAGAACTAATATTTTGATACTATGAAATACAAATATTACTAAGTATCTATGTATGTAAGTTGATGTGGGTGAAGAAGAACGAGGAATACGCATACCATGTGGCCAACCTTACCAGCAGCAAATGCATGCTCTATAATTTTAGAGATATACACGGAAGGGGTATTTATATGTGCATTTTATCACTCAATTTTTAACCAATAGACTACATAATTTATATACACACCTACACATGCATCGAAGATGAATATGGTTGTTCTTGGCTCTTTATAATCATGCATGCAAGTTCTGATTAATTAAATCAAGATGCTGGTACAAAATGCTGTAATGGAGAAACCGGAGAACAAGAAGAGGAGATCACGAGAAAGACCGGATCACGAAAAGAAGAAGAGGAAGAAAAAGAATCACAACTTGCTCAAAACTAATGAAACCAAACTGGAATTTAGACACAATGATATTTCTGATCCTCGTCGCAATTATGAATTAGACAAAATTGATCGGGGCAGAGATAGAAATGGCATGAGTTACCATCATCATGATCATACACAAGATGATGAAAATCTTGATTGTTTTGCATTGTTTTCATCATCAGATGTTATAGGAGAATCAGGCATTTTTGATTTCCCTTGGCTTAAAGATGAAGATTGCATGTTCAGAACAGATGATGTAGATCAGTTCTGCAGGTCAAGCTTAGAAGACATGGCATCTGAAAAACAAATGTCGTTCAATCTCTACTTTGATCATCTTCACGACCACAATACAGAGGCTTGGACTGAGATTAACCAAAACTCCGATAAACAAGATTATTGTGTTGACATGAAATCTGATTGTGCATCATCCGATTTAGATCAGGAGAATGAGCTAGGCAGGATGGAATATTACATTTGGACCTCTGTGCTTGATCAACCTCTTAACTGATTGATACAACATTACTTCCGACAACTAATGAGCGCCTTACTGTAGAGCTCACAAATATACGTCGTAAAATATATTATACGGTAGCCAATGGCGGAACCAGGAAGGGTCTATCCCAGGGTGAAGCCCCGGCTAAACATTAAAATATCTAAGAAATTTCTCAAGGATCACGGAAACACTTTAAGTGCCTTGGTGGTTCTTTTCTTCCTACTTGTCTGTAGTCCAATACATAGCTTGAGCTAGAAGGATCGGTCCTTTTTAACTTATTTGCAGGAGTGGCTTAGACGTAGCCTGTGTCTCGGATCATCTGACTTGATTTGTCAATTAGCTCCTCAATAATAACCAATTTTTCTTCACACTTGTAGGTAGAGCGAGCAATTTCTATTTGGCAAGCATGTCATAATGGGTTACAACACTTGTCTTCTAGTTTTAGATGCTAAATATCGTCTTGAATCATATATATCATCGGTACAGATGGTTACCGTCATTGATTTCAGATACAGATACACTAATTAATGTCAGAAGTGTATAAGTTGCATACACTTTAAACCATATTTTTTCTTTAGATTACAAACACTGCATCTCAACATTGAATATGCCTCAGAGAAATCATGCAATCAAATCTTACATTTAACAAGCTGATTGATCTTTATATTGTGCAGAAATCAGTAGTAATATAATGTATGTACTCAAGCTGTTAACCATTAATTAAAACAGAGCATATAGCCTCGAATATGTACCATCTGTTGGTCTATTATGAAAATTTGATATTTCAAGCTTCTCTGTCTTTGTATCAGGTTATCGGAGTATAGTTTTAGACTTGATAGCCAAATGCAAAGAAACTGAAACGCATGGAAGAAGTTATTCATTCTGGTTCTCTTCTGAACTATGTTCAGAAAAAAAGATAAACAGTTAAAATTCACATTGTTCTAAGTACAAAAATCTGAGCTAATGGAGTAGAATATGCTAGCAACTCACAGATTCTTAAGCACCCGATCCACATATATTCACCATGTAAACAACTTTCCGCGAAGACAGTGGTCTGCTAAGAGCAACTCCAGTCGCAGCAACCTTAAGATAACCAAAAACTCGAAAACTGCAACACAGTCTAACCCCGTTTTCTACTAAGCATTTCCATCCACTCACTTTTGGCCAATTTTTAGTATAAAACAAGCATTTAAATATAGTACTCTACTACTCTTTACACAAAGTAGACACAAGTATGTCCAGTCCATGCATAAAACACTGTGCTCAACTTACAGATATGAGTCGAGAAGTAGTCTAGAAAAAATTCATTTACTCAGACAAATGACTAATCCAAGCAAACCTCACAATTAGAAGTACATAATGATATGTATTCCCATCATATATAAAAACAAACAATAACCAAGGCAATTCACAGGTTTCTACTGATACCATGACAACAGCTCATTGGTACTGACTGCAAACAAAGCTCGAGATAAAACACAAATTCATGATTCAATTCCTCCGAGGAAAATCTGTTATTTCACATCTAGATACTAGGCTTCTGTTGTTTCAACCACCTTTTCCAGATCTGCTATAGTGCTTTTAGCTTCATCAATTTCTGGGCCATCTTTCTGATTCGATTCCTCTAGCTCAGCCTGTACACAAAATCTAGTTATTCAGAATCAAATTTCGGAAGCTTGACTGCTTATGTTCAAACCAGCAGGAAACAAAAATTAAGAACATATATCTACGACAAGATTATACAACAAATTACTAACACGAGTTCAATAAGATCAACACTCTTTAAAATGATGATGAACAACATAAACAGCAACAACAACGCACAAAAAAAAAAGATTCTTTTTGTTAAGAATCTAAATAGAGTATTACATAAACTAGGATCTATATCACCTTCACTGCCTAGATAAATGGAAAAACAAAAATTACTCCAACATAAACTAAACCAAATATATCAGCTTCAACAATTCCTATCATGGGCTCCAACTACATCTGAATTAATTTTATAACAATCCCAGGACTGTTTTAAACTTTGTTGTCTTGCTTTAGACAACAAATTAAGTAACGGCTTTTGAAATTAAAGTTGTAAAGTCATATTAGAGAACAATATAATCACTAATTTATGCATCAATAATTGGATGTCTAATATTAGAAAATTGTTGCAGTTGAATCAATACAGCTACTAAGCACATCAAGCTATTATCTTTCTTCAGTTCCAACTGAAATTTTGTTTATTTTCTCAACAAATTTTGGAAGCCAGTTCATCATACACACATTAGGAACCCAGTCTGTTCTGGTATTAGACACAAAACTCTCACTGTCAGAAAAAAGTTTACTAAAACACGTCACACGCCAAACTCACTGCTACAAGCACTAAAAATGAACAAGACCTAAAAGACATTTCATTTTGCGTATGTCCAAGCTTTTATACTCCCTGGCTAATGATGCTAAATTTCTAATAATATGTAATCTAAGGATCCATATATATATGACCTGATACTAAAGCGGTAATTTATCACCTTAATCTATCTAGGCACGCAACCTCCTATGAAGAACTACTCCATTCTTTTTCCGATCTGACCAGCACATTCATATCTTAACCTTTAACACTAAGACTAAAAGGTTCTGAAGTTGGACCAAGCAGGTTTCATGTTTTTTTTATCAATGTTCAAATCAAGCGTTTGTTGGGCTTATTCATGTTGTCAAGTACCGCCTATTCTGGCATCGAACAAGTTCAGGTTATAATTTACTGCAATAGTTGGTAACTAAAGAATCAATATACAACATAGACGTACCAAAATCCCTTTTAGGTCGGCAAGGGAGGCTTCCAAGCGTTTGTGACAATCTGGAATCATCATTCTTGATTCAGCAAGCACATTTTCCTGGTAAAATAAACTTAAAAATATAAGATTCAGGTATGCAAAGGGGAAAATAATTACACGATAAACTAAAAAACACAGACCACATCAAAATTTTAAGAATGCTTGTAGAGCACTATCACAAACCTGGTTTCACCCAATTTTTATTTCTATTAGCAATTTAGCAACAAAACTAACAGTAAGGTTTGGTAATACGAAAAGTATATAAAACGAAAAATGTCATACCTGTTGCTTAATGTCATAAGGATCAGCTCCAGCATCCTTCATGGAAGCGGTCTTAGCAGCTTCCCTCTCAACTTCTTTCTTATAAGAATCAAGCTCCTTAACAATGCGTTTGCAAGTAGAGGTCTTAATTTTCAGATTCCTAATAGTCGCCATTATAACTCCGTACCTAACAAAAATCCCCTTGATCAATAGCAATCTATATAGTCCCGCTTTATAAAATGAGAACCGAGCAGCAGTAACTTAAATAGGTGAAACTAGTTAGTTAATGAATCACTGGTGATTTGCGTAACTAGAAGAGATAGATAATTAGCATTGTACTAAAATCATCAGTAGCTATCTATCAAAATTAGTAGTTGTCAATTGTGCAACAATAGAGTCCAAATTTAAAACAAAAGGGATTTACTGAGGGGCGAAGAGTGAATACGAACTCAACAAATTGTTTCCAGGTCAGATAGATAGTACAAATGCAGTGTAATATCAAGCAAATAAACCCTAAAATAGGCAAAAAAAAAAATGAAGAAATTAAGGTAGAGCAAAAGAAAGACAATATCAAGTGATGAAGTATTATCAATTACAAATAAGCGAAATGATTGAAAATAATAATAGCAAAGTGATTATTACCTTTGGGGGGGGGGGATGAATAGCTAATTGATGTTGGAATCAAGAACCCTAATTCGTTCGATCTCTCGCCTCGATGTCGATGGCACTCCGCATCAAACAAATGAAATATGTACCGCTGGAATGCTAAACGTATGGTTCTAAAAATCCCCGATTTAGCCGATTAATCCCGATTAATCCTCTAGCTAATCTATTCGATTTTTGAAATCCGATTAATTCTATCAATGTATTTAAAATGATATGTTTAATTGTAAATTAGACTAATAAATTAAATATTATTATAATATCTGATTAATACTCCAATTAATCCTCCCGATTAATCTCCGATTACCCGATTAATTTTAAATTGGTACCTCAACCGATTTATACCGATTACCGATTACCGATTTTTACAACCATGTGTAACAGTAAATATTTACACTCTATTTTTAATATTTTAAAATAATGTTATTTAAATATTTTAAAGATGTCTCAAGTAATATTTAAAAAATGCGACCTTTTTATCAGCATAAAATTATATCATTGTAATTTAGAATTAAGTACAAATATTATAATCCACAAAATCATAAATTTGAGTCTATAAACTTAATACCAATTTGATTTTTACTTTTAATAGACCCAGAATATTATCATTTCTTAAAGTACATATGAATAAAAAACAAAAATTCTGTAGCAAGTTGTTGTACTTGTGTAGTTGTGTGGGAGTAAGAGACACAATTTATGTCTTGTTGAATCTCAGCATATGAATATTATGGAAACTGCAAAGTTTTATTCGATTATCAACAAAAAGAATTTATTTTTTTGCAAGGATAATGTTACTTATTCCAAATTGATTTTCAAAAAATTTCTCAAATATCAAGTGTATCAATTTAATTAGTCACTTCAATCAAAAATTTTCATTATGAAATGTAATTTTTGTCATATCATTTGAGAACAATTTTTGGGAACTAATTAGGATATGTAGCATTAGAGCATCTCCAAGAGTCTCTTAGCTCACTCTTAAATATATTATAAAAAATGCATCTCCAAGAGTCTCTTAGCAAGTTATTATATTGATTTGTGTGTCAACTCCAACAATGCTCTCTATTATAGCTCTTTATTTTATATTTTATACATATTTCAATTCCACTTGGACAAACAATCAATAGATGAGAGATAAGAATCACTATTTCACTAATAAAATATTAAGTTAAGAGCAACTCCAAGAGACTAGCTATTAGGCCTCCTAAATCAAAATATAATGATTTTGACACAAAAATGCACTCCAACAGTGTCTTAAGTGACTCCTTAAAACTTAAGACATGTCTCTTCTTCCTTATTTATAAGGGTATCCTAGTTCTCCCTTATATTATTTTCATCAATAAAATATTCATTTCCCTCCTTTTTTTTGACATTCTTTTCCTCTCACTCCTACTTCTTTCTTTCACTTTAATATTATAATAATAATAAGGAACATATATAAGGAACATTGTTGGAGTAAGCATTCCTTAACTTGTCCTAAATTACTAAGAGGTAAATTGTTTATAATATTTTTAAGGAATTCATTAGGAGTCTCTTGGAGTTGCTCTAAGAGCTACTAGTTGCTCGTAAAATAGAGGAGAGAGAAGAAGCTCTTAACTTTTTAAAGAGTCTCTAAGAGTCTCTTGGAGCTTGATTTTTATTCTCTCTCCTCATTTTTTTGAGTTAAGAGCTACAATAGAGAGCCTCTTGGAGATGCTCTTACTCATAGGAAAATGTTGTTGTTATAAATCATCTAATAAAAAACCCATCACATGGCAAAAATTAATCCTTAAATATAGCCCTTGAAATTGTGATTAATGGGACCCTTAAAAAATTAGTTATCAATTATTCATTTCTAGTACAATCCAATTGTGTAACTCCATTTCAAACTAGAACTAAATATTTGTTATAAAATATATTATATAATATAAAATAAAGAGTTCGAGGGAGAAAGAGAAAAAGACACAAAATAACAACAGATAACTCATATTCATATATCCTTCTCAAATACACACGAAGCCTTGTATAGGCTATAAGTTTGAGAGTTACAAGTATAATGAAAAGCCAAAGATCTTTACAAGTAATTGAAAAGCCAAGAGTCTAAATATTGAAAAGTTAAAAGGACATCCACTCATATGCAAGATATTTATAACACTCCCCCTTGGATGTCCATTATTATGAAATATTGTCTCGTTAATGGCTTACTGGAAAAACCCTGTGGGTGAAAAACCAAGTGAAAGGAACAAGAACAACATTTCATGATGCGCACGTGATGCTGCCTCGTTAAAAACCTTACCGGAAAACCCTGTGGAAAAAACCATGGTTAAGGAAAAAAGAGTGCAGCGTGCATAGTCTCCCCCTCACGATAATATTGCATAACATCTTTAAGTTGATGAGGTTAAAATTTCTCATATGTAGTTATTCGCAACGCCTCGACCAATAAATCTTTAGTGTATTCTTTGTTGAGTTGTGTACCATCACATTATAAAGTTTATAGATCTTCAATCCTGAAAAACCGCATATTGTTGTGCTATATCGAATCTCCAATACAACCATCCTCATAAGTTGCTAGAATTTCAATAAGTGCCTGCAATCGTCAATTTCATAGCATGCAAAATAATAATATCTCCACCATATGTTAGTACATATTCAATATGAGATCAAAATTATGAGAAACAGAATAAACACTTTGCTCCTGCAAAATCAATTTAAACCCTTAGGTTAGTGGAGATCAAATTTTTCTTTATGTACCTTTAAGATTCTTATTCTTTCAAATTGGACATGCTTTAAAGTCTTCTAGTAAATTTGTTGATTAATAATATCATGACATGTAAAATTAGTAAGATAAATTAGCATCTTACTGCATTATGATATGTTGGTACTTCAGGACCAATAATTTTCCTTTTCAAGTCCTCACAGTGGTGACTAATCTTCCTTCACGGAAGAAGTTATGTTTCTCCCATAAAATGCGTATTGTTTCTAAAATTCTAAAATAATAGGTAAACTTCACAACTTAGAAAACAAACTAATAATCTCAATGTATTTTGTTTATGAGGTGAAACTCATTCGAATGTCAATTAGAAACACATTCTAATTTCCATCCACTCTGGCCAGAGATATTTATGAGTTATCACCTATAATCTTAGAATACATAAAACATTTCATTCCAGAATAATTTAATATTAGACTTCAGGTCCTTATCCATTTATAATTTTATAGGATTAGTTCTCGAGAATTTAATTCACTGCTTCCAACAGTTAATATCCTTCCAGGATTATGTCAAGTGGGTCTTGTAAAATGTATATATACTCAATTTTATATTGCCAGACCTTTACCCATCATAGAATTATATCCACCACAAGATATAATATCTCTTCGTAATCAATACAAGATCATTGTACAACTACGTGAGCTTATCTTTAGTAAACAACATCTTTCGTTTCCACACATATATCTACTCATATCCCACTGACATTACATCTTTAGTTGTGTAAACTGCAGTTCCAAATATTTCTCTACTTTAAGAGATAGCATGCCACATTCACAACTTCTGGTGTGCGGACATCAGGTCCAAATAAAGAGATTTTGCCTCGATTTAATCATTTTTCCTGTATCTTTGGTCAATCATATTATCGACGTCGATTTGTTCAATGGTTCCATTTTATTCAAGGCATGAAACAATGTATTGAGATCTCACAATTTTTCAAGTACCTTCATCATATTTTGCATGTCTAAAATCTCTTCTGGAGATCATTCAAATGTTATAAACTATTTGATTTAGCCATCATCAATCACTGCTCCATTTTATTTAGGATATATATATTTTATTATGGAACCCCCTGGTCTATCACGCTTCAGGCGTTCTTTAGACACATAAGCTTCTTGAGATTGTCCTTCTGGGACATATTCATTTGGAGCATGTGTAGCTGGTATATGTAATATAATCATTCTTCCAGGTCAGCATATATATGTCCGGCAATAATTAAAACATGTAAATAAATTATTGTATGAACTTCTGGTTTATATTCTTTATAATGAGGATCAAGATGAGGAAATGATAACTAATATATCACCAGCTATTTAGTTTCTCCCCCTGATTTTTGGAAATCAAACACATTAGACCGAGTCATGAACATATACACATAGATGGTACCAAAATAATAACCATTCATGTATAATGTATATCCAATTTAACCATCTATTTCAGTGTTGTGGTGGAACAATCCGAGCTGACCAAAAAATTTATTTAAGACGGGGAGAAATTATGATAATTAGATAGTTAGATGTGAATCAATATGTGCCAAAATGTATTCGACAATTTTCAATGGACGAGAAATTTCATTGAGCACTTGAGTAGCAGACTCACCAAATGCATATTCTTGATTTGATTAATCAAACTCACAAACTTCAGGTTGTGAGTACAACAACTGGACATGCTACCATATAGTTCATAATCAATTTGCCTTATAAACCAATAATATATATTTTGAAAATAATCTTCTAGTTCTTCGATGAACGTCCATATAAAATTTCAATTAATATTCACATCTTTTATAAAATCGACATGGCTTAGTCAGTCATACCAACTATAAAGTTATCAGTAAATTTCTGGTTTACTTTAATATATAACTCAAAAGTTTTTTTTTTTATGTAATATAGAATATCATAACCGCATGATCGATTCTCTCTCACAAGGAGAAAGTATAATACAATAATATTGGATTTTTTTTAATTCAATACCATGATAATAATATACATGCTCTTCTAGAGTATTTAACATAGAAAATGTAACGTGACATCCAATATATACAATACTCCCCCTTTGGATGGCTCATGTTTGTTTTATATTACTGACACAAGTCAACTTTATTTTAAACAAGAAAACATTTCTTATGCATATATTAATACAATTAAATGAGTTCACATTAGAAGATCATAATAATACAATGCGCAACATACCGTCTCATGAGAGTTATCAGAGATCGACCCAAATCTCGTAGTTGCGGCCACACAACCATTCTCACATAGGATCAAATATTATATTTATGTATCATGTATCAACTGCAACTCTTGTGACGTCCATTCTTTATCAATAAATTTCTGTTTCAAATTTATACACACCAAAACTAGACTCAAGGTTAGCAACAAAATGTTTATAACTAACTTTCAATAATACAAAGCTGCAAAATTCTCATCATATACATAAAGCAAAACTTTCTTAGACTTGTACCACACATTTTTTTTTTCTTTTATCTAGATGTTGTAATCCTTCGACACTATCAACCTGTTGCAACTTACAAATACTAAAACCAACCAAAATGTTAGTGATCACATATTTTATTAATTAGAAAATTTATTAAACAAATATCCACAACATGTGTTAGCTAATAATAATTATTTGGTGCACTGTATATCAAACACTAGACACATTAGTTTAGAAATGCTAAAATAGCAGAACGTAAAATAGCACAACAATATTAACACCAGATTAATCTTCATAAAAAAAATTATAGTTACCGAATACGAAGCATACAAAAAAAATGCCCAATAATATTAATAGTACATGAGCCTTAATGTATCCAGCATCACACACTTGGTTCCATTGCAATAAATCTGTAAATAATCTGAGCCCACTTGTCCGCAATATTAAACTCATCGACCAAGTACTTAACTGAAAGTGATATATATGCTATCAAGATAGTTTACAATCAGTCCGTTTGGGAAATCTTATTTTTCAGAAATAAGTTACTTATTCTGGAAAAAAGTTAGGAAATATGTATTTTTTTTGAAATAAATAACTTATTTTTGCAAGATAACGAATATTAAATTCCCCATACACATTTTTCTCTAAAAAAAATTATGTAAATACGAAATTTTTTTCGAAATAAGTAACTTATAAGTTACAGTTAAGATTTGACAAACATGCTCAATGTCTTCAATCAAGTTGGAGCTCCTGACCAATCTTACATAACAAGATTCCGCACCAAGATTATTAAACCAAGTGCAATATGTAAACATTATATTATAATATTTATTAGTATAAATTTAATTTTTTGTAAGCTATCATAGTATAATCACATAGTAATAACGAATAACCAAGGAGGCAATCTAGACTTTCATTATGCCCAGCAATACAAATAGAACCACCTGGCCATCTATTAGGAGCATGGGTATACAAAAACAAATTTTTAGTCATCTAGTATCAAGTTTTATAAGATCACACATTATGATTTTAAATTCTAGAATGTGCAGAGTTAAAAACACATACTAAATTTCACAATAAAAATTGATTTATCAAAACATATATATTCCTTTACCATATTAGACAACCAGAAAAGATCCACTACAGCATGATAATACAATTTTAATAAAAATAAAAATTAGATAGATGTCTGATGCACAACAATCAAGGCTAATACAAACAGTATTTGCTAACATTAAAAACCGACAAGCATTTAAACATCAGTACTTTTGATTTGTAATAATGTGAAAAGAAGCATATATATAAGTCAAATATTTTACAAGCAAAAAGAACATGACCCCTCTACTAGTTTACTTGGCACAACTTTACATAACATGTCAACATGCAAACTATTAACATAATATATATTCTTAAAAATACAAAATTTACTGGTCCACGAGACAAATTCTATTGATTTTATTATAATATAAACCATAAAAAAATATAGAATAAAAAAAACTCTAATAAAGCCAACAAAAATGAACTTATACCACTGTAGAGGCAAAAAATTTCAAGTAAAACTAGGCAATATATAAGCGTACAATCTAGACACCTAGTATAAATATACAAAGTTTTATTAATAGGCTACATATTTTTATCTCAAGTCATATGATTTCTATAATATTATTCTATTGTTCTTGAACCTTAAAATAAAATCATGACATATATTACACTAATTACTAATTCCCAATCAACCAGAACAAATGCAGTTAACAATTTAGTGCAAGATTGAATCATATATAATTGGGCACATCATTACTTTACCTGAGCCCATGGTTTAATTCACATGGGACTCAACACATTCCATCGTAATTTCTGGACATGGGGGTGCAGAAACCTTTTTGCAAAAACTATACCTTCTCTACCTTGTAGCCAAATTCGTTTTTCTAAATTCCACATAATCTGATATAGATAAAAATTGCAATTCACAGTATATATTATATAATATAAAATAAAGAGTTCGAGGGAGAAAGAGAAAAAGACACAAAATAACAACAGATAACTCATATTCATATATCCTTCTCAAATACACACGAAGCCTTATATAGGCTATAAGTTTGAGAGTTACAAGTATAATGAAAAGCCAAAGATCTTTACAAGTAATTGAAAAGCCAAGAGTCTAAATATTGAAAAGTTAAAAGGACATCCACTCATATGCAAGATATTTATAACAATATTTGAATTTTAGATTCCTGGTTTTCTTTCTTTAAGTATAGCTTAGAAAACAACAATGTCATTTTTCAATAATATCGAAAATTGAACCAGTCCTAATTTATACAACTGAACATAAATGTATTACTATTTTTTTGTGGAGAACTATCAATTGTCACTTGTTTCCTGGAGATACTACAGAGTACAAGGCCTATATTCAATCATGCAACCTAACACGCAGTGTCTGAATTTATACATAAGACACACACAAGCACACATTGGCTTTCATATTGTTATTTCTGACTAATGCTGAACAACAAACCAACCATGCACCTTAAGCGTTAAAGTCTCTGTTTCATATTTTCTGCGGCCTGCCTGCACAATCAGTTGAGCCAAAACATGCAACCTCAGCCAAAATATACAACCTTATAATTAAATTCAAAAGCGAACAAGAAAATAGATGAACACCGTAACTTTATCCACCGATCGAGGTGGTGACTGGTGCAGACGGGTGCAGTGGTGCTCATGATTTTAAAATCTTACACAAATAAGCCGTCGGTTCTTTGTGTTAAAAAATACAGTTTGTAGGACAATATGAACCCTCAGGTTTGGTTGCTATACCCTTGCTGAGTTCAACTAGAAGTCTAGAAACGAGCAAGGTCATCTTAATGATGCTTACAAAAAGCTAGTTTATTAGTGAATTATTCAGCTACATGTCATCAAAGTACATGGAATGTGGCAAACCAACACCGAATGCCAATGATTTTAGCTTTGGTGTGGTGGTTAGTGGACATATGGCTTCTGGCTGCAGCCAGCCGAGGTCACTACTAGTTACAGAGTCGAAAAAGTTTAATATACGATACAAAGAATTGTTAGCAGACCGGAGGATATGATGGACGGAGAGTAAATCACAAGGAATTCGTATGATGGTGAAACTAGAACTGGGGAAAAATAGGAGAGAAAGGAATAATGGATACAAAAGTATCCCATCTGTAGAAATACAAAGATTAGGAAAAGTAGAGTTCCTTTCTTTAGCTAAATTAATTTGTTCCATGTTTAGTTTCCATTTAAAATTTGGTAGAGAAAGGAATCCATCTTGTACAGAATTACATCATACATGCTTTTTTATTTTTTTTGTACAGGATTAGTCATACACACACGCTCTATTATTTCAGCAAACCTTTGAATTCTTGTTGTTACAAATTTCCTCCAACAAAAAATGTAATTGGATGTACAGAATTAGATCACTACGGTGATTAGCAGCAAAATATAGTAATTTACAAATTGCCAGGCTCAAAATATGCGGATTAAGAAAGAAGACCAAAAGAAATCTGCATAAGCAAGTGTAGTCTGGATTGAATGTACATAAAATAACATCAATGTTGGTGTATGATGACTGTTGAAAATATACACAAATACACAAGCAAATAACAATCTATCTGCATTTCAGATAGTTTACCTTACTTAAGGGGTAGCTGTATAGAATACAGTGTACTCTATTTTTTTGAACAGTTAATCACTGTATTTTCATCTTCGCAGCCAAATCCAACCCACTTGATCAGAGCAAAGAGAAACTCTCCGAAGCTGACCTGCCCATTTCTGTCCCAGTCCATTTCTTCTGCGCATTTAAACAACCACAAGGATCAAAAAGCCTGCACTTGTTAGAAGGAACTGCTAAAATTAGCAAAGTGGTGGTATGCCAAAAGCGAAGTTCTTACTGAAACGGCTTCTCGTTATGTGCGTCGGAGATCTTTCAAATTGGGAATCATCATTCATTGCATTGATCATGTCTTTCTTATTCAATTTTCCATCACCATTTTTATCAAAGAACACAAATGCTTCTATCATAGCATCGAAGGTAGCTTTAAGCTGTGGAGAACCCAAATCCAGTTTCTGAACATATATAATGTGAACAATTAACTAACTCATTAGCATAAGATGATAATTTCAGTTTAAAGTTTAGCAGGTTACCGAGTGAGAAGAAGTGGAAGGATCCAACAATAGATAAGCGAGACACAGGATGATGATAAAGTCATTTAATTGTATCCCATGAGTACCATCCATATCACAGCAACCAAATAGGTCATCAATTTCCTCTTCTTTAAGTTGGAGATTTAATTTCTCAAAGCAGTTCTTCAGTTCCTTGTGGTCGATAGTACCGTTAGAATCTGCATCTGTGTGTGAGAGAGAGGTACGAGAGCACACTTGAGGTACGAGAGCACACTTAAAATGGGTATTTTCAACAGACGTCTACGAAACCTATTTTCAGAGTACTATAATGCTATTAAACATGTAAGAAAGTAAACTCACCAGACTGTTGAAATACACCCTTGACCTCTTTCAGTCCCTCTCTGAACATGGGAAATTTCAAGATTATGCTATTGACTGATCTAAAGTTGTTGCGTGCTGGTGAACTTCTCTTAACCTCCATGATTTTCATTTCAAGCTTTGTATCTAGCCTTTTGTACTTGTTTTGCTTACTCCCACAACAAAGAATGTCTCCTACCTTGTCCGACCATGACTTCAAAGAAGGGAAGGGTGAGGAAGTTCCTAAAAGATACAGCACAGAAAGTTACTTTAATTAAAGGCTACATCGAATATCAACATTTTTATGACTGGAACTATGACGCATCCACATTCTACATATATTGCATCTGAAAATACTTTTACTGTTCCATGCTCTAGGGACAACACAGTGACAATTTTACATCAAAATTAACAATGAAAGTAATATGATCAAGCCCTGTCTGATTCCTTTGAAAAAATACGTACTGTTCAAATAAAACAAAACTAACCTACGTGAAAAAAGAATAAGTAAAACCTGATTGCCAGCATGGGCAGCTGAGGCTTTTGTTTAGGTGACGACGGAATGAGGGTTCTAGTGTTAATGTAATAGAGGCACTATAAGCAGTTGAGAAGATAGATGAGCAAGCAACTGATCCATCGTCACATGATTCCAATTAAGATATGCTTGATTAGAACTATGAGAGATGACTGTTGTAGGTGGGGGACTAGAAATGTGCAGCAACAACAGGTCAGTATGTTATTATTGTTGGAAATAATTTAAACTCGTTGTTATCATTTGTGAGGTGTGCTTCATGTGTGCGCTTTGTTTTGCCTTGAATAAACTAGCTGCCAATCCGAGTTGTCATCCCGACAATCAATCGTGGTAACATTTAAGATTCTTTGGATCATGGAGGTTTTGAGGGAATCATGTTGCTTTTAATATTATTTGTTTAGTATCAGATGTAGTAGGTATTTGACCCATTACTGCGTGTCTTGAGCTGTGTAAAAGGAATCATATAGTCTATATAATAGACTTGTATCAGCACTTTGTAAATACAACCAAGAGAACACAATGTAGTCCATGAATGCATTTCAGTTTGTACATAACTATCTCAAACCCTTTCTTCTTAGTTTAATCTTAGTCTTATTTTCTACATTTGGTATCAGAGCGTCAGATCTCTGAGGCATTCGTTCTAAGTTTTTTTTCACGCGTTCTGAGTTTTTACCCTTAGAGCTCATTATCCAGAAAGTTACAATGTTTGCTCACCAAGTGTTTGACAATTTGTCACAACGAATCTTCCGTGTTTTCTCTTCCGTGATTATGATCCACTTCAACTAATACTCAAGATACATCTCGTTAATGTGTTTCCGGATCTCAATATTTTGTTTATGTTTTGTTGAGATTTGTGTTATATGCTATTCAACAAGAGAAGCACTGGGTTGCAGATCAGGGATGGCTCGGAGTAAAGAATCACCGATGAAGGAGATACCGATGTGAGGTGAATCCAGATGTGGAGCTGCTGAGTTTGTAAATGGCTAGAGTTTATAGATGGTGGTGAAGCTGCCATCATATTTTGGTGGAGAGGAGTTGTTTGTAGCAGTGAAAAAAATGATTTTTGTTATTAACAGGTGGACTGGTGAAGCGGGTGCTAATATGATGATTTGAAGCTTGTTTTGAATGATGTGGAAGGGGACTCTGGTGAAGTTGTTTTTCGATGCTAGTACGTATTCCTTGAGGCGTGTTACGAGGTCGTTATCGAGACCGGGTGCTGCTGGTGTTGTTAAAGAGGGTGTTGGAGAAAGTAGTGATGGGAAGAAACTAGTAGAGAAGAATGAAGTGGCTTATTATGTTAGGGGGAAGAAAACTTTGGCAATATTGATATAAAATGGAGGCTCCTATGTGGGTGTGAAACTATCATCTCCGGTTATGTAAATGACAAGTACTAGTGCGGCTGTAACAGCAACAACCTCAAGCCACCGGTTGTGAGATTCTTGGGAAAGCAGAGTTTTTTGAATCCAGGAGGAAGTGTCAAAGACAGGGTTGCTCTCAAAATCATCCAGGAGGCTCTAGAACTTGGTCTTCTAGCTAAAGGTGGGATAGTTACAGAAGGAAGTGCTGGGAGCACAGCTATTACTCTTGCAACAGTTGCTCCTGCTTATGGATATCAATATCATGTCGTTATCCCAGATGATGCTGCTATTGAGAAATCTCAAATACTGGAGGCCCTTGGAGCTACGGTTGAAAGGGTAAGGCCAGTAGCAATTACGCACAAGGACTGATGGGGGTGTTTGTTGGCTTTTATTATAAGCAAAACATGTTCTCTCGCAGAGCACCTTACTGCAGATGGGAAGCACGTTTGTGCAAGTATGTGTGTTTGGTTTCTTTAATAATTGGACCATGCAGTAGCCATGCTATACTGTAAGGTTCTTATTGTTTCTGAGTAAAGTACTTAGGTGCCCATACGGGCGTGTGTGTAACCATGATGTTTTGTCTACCTTGTGTGGCTATCTGGTAAGCTGAGAGAGCTATTGGTAAGTAATATTGGTGGTGGTTTGCCAAGGATGTTTCTTGGGAAGAAGTATGGCAAAATGAATAAAGACGTACAAGCTGAAGAGGTTCGAGGGTACATGAGCTTGAAGAAGCTGTTCTTGCTAGTGGTACTACTGCAAATATTGCGAGGGATTACCAACGAAAGGTTCAAGAGAGGAATGAAGAAAGAACAACTCTTGACAGAGAGCTGGCGCGTATGAAAGTAACAGCAAAGGAAGAGGTTTGCAGACTGAGAGAGAGAAGTAGCAGCAGCTGGTGCAGATCTGCTGTTCCCAGTGGTACATCAACTGGTATTTACGAGGCTCTTGAACTTAGAGATGGAGGATCAGACTACCTAGGAAAAGGTGTCTCCAAGGCTGTTGCAAACATGAACTCTATAAGTGGGGATAGTGCAAGCAAAAGCTCGGAGCAAACGCAATATTGGCAGTGTCTCTTGCTGTGTGCAAAGCTGGGGCTAGTGTCTTGAATATTCCTCTTTTACAAGCATATGTGTGTTTGTGTACAGGTGTGTTGCCGATGAAAAGGGTGAGGAAGTTGAAAAAAAAATGAATGACAGTCACGAGGAACTTGGAGAGAAGGATTTAGAGCATGACGGCGAGGGGCCTACTGATTTGGCTGATGCTGAGGAACAGGAGCATCATGATTTTTCAAAGAACTGAAAAAAATATTCATGTGGCAGAATTAGTGGAGAACTATTAGCCCAGTCTCGTATCTCAAACCATTCTTGGATGTTATTCAATCTGATGAAACTGGTGCACAAATCACTGGTGTTACTTTATCATCGGACTACAAAATCTTGACCCTGGAAGTCATTGATTTAGATTCAGTGAATGTCGATGAAGCTTTTGCACCTGATAGTTGACGCTGTTACAAGTTGTAGGTTCATCCTGCATCTGAAGAAGTGGTATTAATGAAGATACTTGAGGCAAGCTCTAAAGACAAAGCCTATATTCAAGCAGGCGGCTCTCATGTCAAAACAATGAGGTTGTCACACCAGATGAGAATCACATTCTTCCAAGTAACTAAGATAATGGCCATACCCGTTCAGAATTTGATGATAAGACAACTCCTGATGGGGTTGCCTATGTTTCGAGGGAAACAACAGAAGAGAAGATGGAGGTAAACGTAGTTGTGCATGGTCATTGCTCAGGCAGGAGGGGAAAGAATGACAGAGCTATATGCGTGTATTGTGTGGTGTATGTGTAGAAAATGTATGTGCATATTGGTGGCTTCTATGTATCCCAAGTGTTGTAGAAAGCTGGGCGGCATGGTTGATTTTGTTAATTAATGATGATGGAAGGGGTGCTGGTTGGGACACATCGTAGTGGTGGAGAAAATAGTTTAGATTAAGGGAGAGAAATGTGGGAAATCTAATCTAAACTAGTGGTTTGAGTATGAGTTCAATACGGGCAGATGAATTTGATCCTTGTTTAAGTGCATGCAAGAAGAAAGCCATACGGGCTAATGAGAGTTGAACCTTGTCCGAGTGTGGGCAGGATGAGAGTTGAACCTTGTCCGAGTGCGGGCAAGATGAGAGTTGAACCTTGTCTGAGTGCAGGCAGGATGAGAGCCAAACGGGCTGATGAAGTCACAGGTTCACGGGGTCGAGTTTCCATTGAAGGCATTTTTCGGGATTGAATTTTGCTGGGGGGTAATTATTGATGTTGCCTAAATCGACTCGTGAGATGTCAGGATAGTGATTAGATTGTGATCACCTGATAGTGACTGGGGATAGTGACTGGGGATAGTGATTTCCGAGGGAACGCCATGTGGGCGTGTTGAACCCTGTCGTGAGTATAGACAGGATGGAAGCCATACGGGCTGTGATGATCCTTCCGAAGGGGAGATGGAGAGTGTGCTGTGTGCGCACCAAGTCCCGGGCAAGTGTGAATTGCCGGACGGGAACAGGAACGTGCCAATAGGCGCGCAGGAGTCGACGTACCAGACGGGCACAGATGTCGACATGCCAGACGAGCAAATGTGAAATTTCTCGTGTGAAGTGCCAGAGGGGTACACAAAGCTTTAAAATCAACGAGCTGATGTATTAACAAAGGCCAAGGCTACTGTGAAGTTTGAAAGGATGTGTGTTTTGCTTGGCATCAGAAATCTACCAAACCGAGTTTAAATTAAGGGGGTGATTGTTGGAAATAATTTAAACTCGTTGTTATCATTTGTGAGGTGTGCTTCATGTGTGCGCTTTGTTTTGCCTTGAATAAACTAGCTGCCAATCCGAGTTGTCATCCCGACAATCAATCGTGGTAACATTTAAGATTCTTTGGATCATGGAGGTTTTGAGGGAATCATGTTGCTTTTAATATTATTTGTTTAGTATCAGATGTAGTAGGTATTTGACCCATTACTGCGTGTCTTGAGCTGTGTAAAAGGAATCATATAGTCTATATAATAGACTTGTATCAGCACTTTGTAAATACAACCAAGAGAACACAATGTAGTCCATGAATGCATTTCAGTTTGTACATAACTATCTCAAACCCTTTCTTCTTAGTTTAATCTTAGTCTTATTTTCTACAATTATCTCATAATTAACTAGATTACTATCAGGTCACGGAGATGCCAAATTTGAGCGACAGGGTGCGTGTAGCCTAGACCATAATGAATAAGCAAAAATCTAGGATGATACGAATGCAAAACAAAAACTATATGTCTCTATTCACGTAACTGGCCGGATAAACGTTGAATTACAATGACAAAGAGTGATGTTTCTATTGTCTTTACAAGGGCATCTCTCATTTCTAATAAAGCAACTAAGAAGCCATGTGCTGGTGAAGTAAGGTCAATGTGGTAAAATAATTGTTGATGTCATGTATGCCCAAAGCGATGAAGGTGAGAATACTGAAGTGGCAACGGATATTGTGTTGGTGACTAGGAGACGGCAAGACACAGTTGAAAAAGAAATGAATGAATGCATTCGGATGCAATTTCGATAATTAAATGATTGATGTAGGTTATTACTTGCAGGCAGGCACTTGCAAATAAGCAAAGTCCAAAATATATATCTCATATGGTTGTGCTACATCCAGTGATACAGACTAAAGCAGCTGATTTATGTTTTAAGCACTCACCTAGCATGTCTGAGACTGTTAATAAGCTAGAGCTAGAGATTTCAGTTGATGTTGGTATGGGGAAACTGTCAAACTACAATGGATCATTCCACAGAGAGAAATATTTATCAGGTAACACACAAGCGTTTGTAGTCCAACGGTTAGGATAATTGCCTTCCAAGCAATAGACCCGGGTTCGACTCCCGGCAAACGCATAATTGAATTCACATTTTTTCCTATTTTCTTACTGTGTATATCCAAAAACTAATTATCACACGAAGCAACCTAAAAAAGGGTAAGGAAAACTTAACATACAAAACGAATCCAATTTTTTTTAAATAAAAATTAGCAAGAAAATGAAAAACAATATGCAGATTCTTAATTTTTTTTAAAATAAAAATTAGCAAGAAAATGAAAAACAATATGCAGATTCTTAGCTGAAAACTTTAATACAAGAAGAGCAGGAAAAAAAAAATTAGCAAAAAAAGAAGAGCAGAAAATTAAAAATATAAAAAAGAGCATAACTTACTTGAAGATTTCTTCATTGGGTTTTGGATTTGAGATGGAGATGAAAAAGATGATGATCACATGGCCTTACGAAGCAGAAAAAGGCAAGACTTGGGGTGTGTTCACTTGGAAAGAATGGAATGAGGTAGGAATGGAATGAAAATTGTAAACAAAATTTATGAAGAAAGAGGGATGTTGGGGGAAATAATGAACAAATATGAGGGAGAAGAAGTTTTTTATGATGAAGATTGCAAGGAAATTGATGAAGATTGGGAATGGAGCATTCCTTCCAAAACATGTGGGTTAGAATTCTAGTTCAAATTATTTGGAGAGGAATGAAGCAAAGAATGAAATTTATAGACACTTTCCCCAATCTCCCCCAAATAATAGTATAAATTTCATTCCATTCTCCCCCCATTCCATTCAATCCAAGTGAACATAGCCTTGGTATTTGTGCAGAAGAAGAAAAGTGAGGAAAGGGGTGAGAAAGAACGGAGGGTTTGGAACATTATGATCCGTATATAATTATTAGAGTATAATTTACTAGTACATGATAATAAAAGAATCTTCGTTGTGCCTTTGGTACAGTTGCTAGCTTTCTCTGGTGTGGAGCGGGGATGCCATGCCACCATTTGCAATATAGGGCCTATTTGGCAGTTCTATCATATAATTTATAAGTTACTTATTTCGGAAAAAAATTCGTATATACATGTATTTTTTTAGAAAAATATGTGTATGAAAAAATATGTGTATGAGGAGTTTAAAATTCGTAATCTTGCAAAAATAAGTTACTTATTTCAGAAAAAAGTACATATTTTCTAACTTCTTTTCAGAATAAGTAACTTATTTCTGAAAAATAAGATTTCCCAAACGGGCACTACTGACATCGACTTATATGGAGTAATGGAGTATCATTTTTTAAACTTTCCGAATTCTAGCTAATTGAAGACCCCCTAGATAATTGATAAAATAGGTAATTTTGTGGTAATTTACTTATTTATTGAAAAAAATAAATATTTACAAAAGTTGATCTATATATATATATATATGAAATTTAGTTTATAAACTAAGTATTGGCAACATCATAATTATATGGGTTTTTTTCAAAAATATCCAAATTATATTTTCTTTTTTAAAAATACGGTTGTAACATTTGAGGCCCCATATGCAATCGGTTTTCACCTGTTCCAGCGTTGGAACCTCATTTGCAACTTTAGGTAATATTTTTAAAATTATTTTTAAAAATTAGGTATTTTTGTAAATATCCTAATTACATCCATCATCTTTTAAGATTTTTTGAAAAGATTATTCATATAAAAAAAACGTTTAGTTGAATAATTTTTTGATATTTCTTTAATTATTATAATGAAAAATGTGAATTCAAGTAAATATTAAATCTAGAAAATAGTAAATAAATGAGTAATTTTGAAAGATAACACCTAAATTTATTTCAAAAGAATAAATCAAGATATAAAATTTCTTTTTTCCAAAATAACAGGTAAAAGAGAAGAGAAGAGAGAGAGAGAGATCAAACCCCTTTCTTAAGGCACCAACACAAGAACGTTTGCCTACTACATTTTTTAAGGCACTGTTACTCCTGTTCCTGTTTTTTTTTTCGTTTAATAGTTAAGTTTATATACCTTATCTGTTTTAAGAAATCTCGGGCGATGATAATCGAACCAAGACGGAAAATTAAAAATATTTTCACTAGAGTAACTTTAGAGAGTGATCTAAAGATTGTTTTGTAACTAGAAGGTCCAATAGACTGGAATTTTAAAGGGTTACTACTGTAACATTAAATGTGAGAACAGAGAACATAGATTCGTAATATCAAACAAGGTTCAACCAAGAAACAGATAACTAAAAAAATGCAACGCAATGCACTCTCTGTGTTCCGGATGACAATGCCAGGAGATCTTCCGAAGCTCTAACAAGCAGGTTTGTGCCCATGTGATCGTATCGGGATCATGATATCTGTTTTCCAGGGATGGAGGCAACCATTGCTTTACTTGTTGAAGACTCGTAAGTTTCGTATAGACATTGTTTCTCTACCTTCACAAGCCCAGATCAAAATGTTAGATCTTGATAATTTGCCAATACACACACTGCTTCTTGTTTGACGCTATTTGGTTTTTGCTTACTGCTTCTGTTTAAAAACTGCACTCATGCAAACTACACCAATTATGCCAAAGGCAGGTTCAATGCGCTTAGAGCTCTTGCTGGAACTGCCCCAGATGTGAAGATACATAATCCCTTCTCGTTAAAAAATGCTCAGGCGGTCAGGGGAATACTAGGAGCCATTCCTGAGCTTAAAAAGCTTGTTATTGAGTTCATCATCAATTACTCTAAGGGTGATAATAACTACAACTCCATCTTGCGATATCTTGCATCTATGCTAGAGTATAACGAAATGAGTGCTGTTAGGTTCCCCTATTAAACTATTGTCATAAGTGAGTCCCCAATACTAAAAGACTCAAGAGTGAGTGGTGAAGTTTTACATTTTTATGAAGCCCTTGAGTTGATTAACAAGTCGAAGCATCCCGAGTACTTTAGATACGTAGCTCCCAAGGAACAATTGTCGAAAATTGACAGAGCAAGATTTTCGACTCTAGCTATGGTAGCCCAAAAGATCAAGGCTGAACTGATGGGGCGACAAGTCTATCCTGTAGATGTTTTCTTCAACTGGAGTTCCTGATGATTTAGTTACCGATTTGTTCACAATGCATTAAAGAGCAATATACACATACACCAGCGAAAGTCATTAGTACTCTAAATAGAATGTGTGCTATTTGCCTGCCGTCCATTAGAAATTTCTCTGATGGTGATGAAGGACAGGAGGAGGAGGAGGTATTTGCCTGCCGTCCATTAGAAATTTCTCTGATGGTGATGAAGGACAGGAGGAGGAGGAGGAGGAGGAGAAGGAAGAAGAGTTTATGGATTAACAGTTAAGTTATTTATGTACTCCCTAGTTAAGGCTCACTATTTGACAACAATGCTTCAATCTCTGATATGATATAATTATGATCAGGATCTCTTATTATTATGTTGATGCATTTTGAAAATTTTAAACTTTTGATGCGTAATGAACAATCTTAAATATGTGTACTATCATTATCAATGTTCTGTATTCGATCTCCTTTAAAATGAAATAAAATTGGTGGTGTGTTGCATACTTGCATCTTCTCAGCTTCAGTATCTGAACAAAAAGTGAAAGTAACTGTGTGTGGCCATGTTCCACAGTTAAAGTAGTATCTCCCAGTAAACAGATTTGGACATAAGTAGTCACTTGTGGAAGATCCTTTCACATAATCTCTGCAAATTAATATTGTCCCATTTTCGTTGTCATTATTATAATCTAGCTCCTCGAAAAATCAAGCTGCGCATTCATCTACCATCCAAACACATTGACAGATATCTGGAAAAACAAGGAACACTAAAGACACAGTATTCTACCCTATTTAAACTCAAAATGTAGCAACCGTAGGATTGACCAGAAAATAGGAGGAAACTAATGTTTTTTGAAGTATCAATCCCAAGCCACACTGATGATCAACATTCAACAGTCACAAGAAGGCAAGAGAGGCTACCACCGATTTTTCTTAAAATCACATTTGCAACATTTGCAATCTCATTTGCAACATTTGTAATCGATTTTCACCTTCGGTTCCAGCTTTGCAACCTCATTTGCAACTTGAGATAGTATTTTTGAAAATATTTTTAAAAAGTTAAGTATTTTTGTAAATATCCCTAATTAGCTATTTGCCGCTTCCACCTTTCTAGGCATCCTCTTTTAAGATTTTTTGAGAAGATTATGCATATCAAAAAAAGTATAGTTGAATAATTTTTTGATATTTTCTTTAATTATTATAATGGAAAATGTGAATTCAAGTAAATATCAAATCTAGAAAATAGTAAATAAATGAGTAATTTTGAAAAATAACACCTAAATTTATTTCAAAAGAATAAATCAAGATATAAAATATATTTTTTTTCCAAAAAAAAACAGGTAAAAGAGAATAGAGAGAGATCAAACCCCTTTTTTAAGGCACCAACACAAAAACGTTTGCCTACTACATTTTTTTCAATTCAATAAAGGCATCTACAAACACTCCTGTTCCTGTTTTTTTTCGTTTAGTTGTTAAGTTTATATACCTTATCTGTTTTAAGAAATCTCGGGTGACGATAATCGAACCAAGACGGAAGATTAAAATATTTCACTAGAGTAACTTTAGAGAGTGATCTAAAGATTGTTTTGTGTTAACACACTAAACCAAAACACATCATTCATATACTAGTAAACAAAGTCTTGTTATATAGTAAAACACAAATCAAATCAAAACACAATAACCAATAAAGCATAAAGGATTCACATAAATTATAAGGCGATAAAGTCTGAAAAAATTGATTTTGTATATCAGAATGTGAATTTGTGTATGTGTTTAGGATGAAGCTGAGAAACAATGAAAGAGAAAAGTAACTCTTGTATTGCTTATGTAAAGCATGAATATTTACTTAAGAGATGAAACAATATATAAACAAAACTACTTGCTCCCTACATTTTCTACAGTTACTAAGGTACATCTTCGGTGTTCTATAGTACTGCTACAGTACCTGACCTTGGGGACCAAGGTTGCTACATTAGATAATATTAATTTAACATCCCCCTCAAACTTAAATGGTTGATGAACCAACTTGAGTTTGGAAACATAATCACGAAAGCTGCCGGGAGAATGGGATTTTGTAAAAATATGTGCAACATTATATGCACTAGTGACACCACGAAGATGAACCGTTCCTTTTGAAACCTGTTGACGTATGACAATCGATCTCTATATGTTTAGTGCGCTCATGAAAGACATCATAATGAGCAATGTCCATAGCATTTTTGCTATTGCAATAGAGAGGAGTTGCTGGAGGGTGAGTTACACTCATGTCTTCAAGTAACCATCGTAGCCAAATTAATTCTTGTGTGGTGTCTGCAAGAGCTCGATATTCTGATTCTGCACTTTATTTAGAGGCAAGGGACTGTTTCTTACTTCGCCATGAGATAAGAGAATCGCCAAGAAAGAAACAGAAACTTGTAGTAGAACATCTGGTAATAAGATCACCTCCCCAATCAGCATCTGAGCAACCATGAGTTATGTAACTTAAGTGAAGAGTTAAATGAATAATGTAGTCCATGATAGATGGTGCCTTTGACATAACGAAGTATATGAAGGACAGCCGTATAATGGGGAGTACGAGGAGCTGCCATAAACTGACTAACAATGTGAACGACATGAGCTATATCTGGACGAGTCACAGTGACGTAAATTAAACTACCAACCAGTTGACGATACAATGTAGGGTTAGTAAGAAGTTCACCATCATGAGCATTTAGTTTAACCTCGTATTCTAGAGGTGTAGATGCAATCTTAGTGTCGCTAATTCCATATTTTAATAAAAGGTCAGACGCATACTTGACTTGAGATAGATTGTAGCCTGTAGGGACAGAAGAGACCTCAAGACCCAAGAAGTAACTCAATGAACTAAGATCTTTCATTTCGAATTGTTGACTGAGAAATTGTTTTAGTTCAGAAATACCCATGGTATCATCTCCCGTGATGATTATATCATCCACATATAAAAGAAGTAAAACAATTCCTCGTTCTGATCGTCGAATAAAGAGAGCATGATCATATGGACTAGGAGTGAATCCCAACTGTTGAACTACTTTGCTAAAATTTTCAAACCATGCCCGTGGTGCTTATTTAAGACCATAATGAGCCTTGTTAAGCTTGAGCACTTGATTTGGAGAGTGGGAGAAACTAGGAGGAGGTTTAAGGTAAACTTTCTCATGTAGATCTCCATTAAGGAAAGCATTCTTGACATCCATTTGCCACATATTCCAGTGTTTGGATGCTCCAACCACGAGTAAACTTCGAACAGATGTGAGACGAGCAACCGGTGCAAAAGTTTCCTCATAGTCAATGCCATATTCTTGAGTAAAGCCTCTTGCAACTAGGCGAGCTTTATACCGATCAATGGAGCCATTAGATTTTGTTTTGATTTTGTAAATCCATCGACAACTGACTGTTGTTTTGCCAGGAGGCAAAGTAACCGAATCCCAAGTGTGAGTTTTGTCTAATGCACGCCATTGCTTTCTACCAAAGAGGGTTAGTACTGGCCTCTCTATATGTTTGAGGCTCATGTAACGATTGTATTGCAGAATAAACATGATAATCAGTAAGTCGAACATGAGGTTGTCTTACCCGTGTAGAATGATGAATAGGCTCAGTTGAAGGTGATGGGAGAATAGGAGGCTCAACATCAGAATCCTCAGACTGAACTTCTGTTGGAGGAACATTAGCAGTTGGGGATGGTTGTATGAGCTCAATTGAAGAATCTGTTGGAATTGTTATAGAAGATGTCGAACTGTCTACATGTTCATCACTGGGATGTAGATCAACAAAAGGATCTGTAAAGTAAGAAATGCTAGAAGAAGTGTCAATTTTAAAATCTGACATAGATGAGAACATTTTCTGTTCCCAAAATGTCACATTACGAGAGACTCGTAGTCATTGAGAGATAGGATCCCAACAACGATATCCTTTCTGACCACTACCATAACCAATGAAGCAATAAAGGCGAGCACGTGGCTCTAGTTTTGTTCTTTCATGTGGAGGAAGAAGAACAAAACATGCAGAACCGAAAACCTTAAGAGAATCATATGATGGTGGTGTTGCATATAATTTTTCATAAGGAGATACGTTATCTGTAACAGGAGAAGGAATCATATTTAATGTATGGACAGCAGTCAATGCAGCTTCCCCCAAAAGAATTATGGACAAGAAGAAGAAATGAGAAGAGCTCGAATCGTATCAAGGATGTGTCTGTGTTTACGTTCGGCACGACCATTTTGTTGTGATGGGTATGGACAAGAACTTTGTGCAAGAGTACCATAAGATGCCAAAAATTTTGTAAGTTCTGATTCTTTGTATTCTTTGGCATTATCGGCACGAAAAAGTTTAATTTTCTTAATTTTTTTTTTAAGTTTCCCCTAATTTAGATCAATTTTTCAAAATGTATATCCAAGTGTATCGAGAAAAATCATCAACAAATATCACTTAATATCTTGACCCCCCCATAGTCGGAGTTGGAGAGGGACCCCAAATATCAGAGTGTATAAGATCGAAAGTAGCTAATGATTTTTCATAATGGATAGGAAATGGAAGCACATGTTGTTTTGCTAGTAGCTAATGATTTATGCAGCTTGCTAAAGAAGTATTTAGAAATCATACACGAATTCTTGTGGGGGAAAACATATCAACAGTACTTCGTACACTGAAATCGAGGACAATATCAGTGTAAGAATATTAATTACTATATCCCCCAAACTGAAAACCCTAGATAATGGAACAACATGATTGCTGCTAGAAAAAAAAAGTTAAAGACTTAAAGTGTATCATCACTTTCTAAACATTGACTTTTTATAGAACTAATTTTTGAGTGACTTCCCAGAATTACCAATCATCGATAACCTGCTACAATCGAAACAAAAGGTTGAGCTAGACCAGAGTAGCATCACTATAAGATAAGATACACAAAAATGCCAGAACCATCTCTAGTAGTTAATTATTCATGTTTGTATGCTTCTGCTTCATTTGGATTTCCTCATATATCCGCACCCATCAATTCATATCCCTGCATTGGTTTGTGAGTCAAGTTTTGTATTGATTCTTGCAAATATAATAAGGCTTAGTGAAGTAGACAATTAACAATGAAGAAGGAAGCAAACAAACTATACAGAATGATTTGAACAAGTTGCTCACAACGAGAAGGAAATTGTTACACTTATATCTTCTATCTATCTATACATGCTAATTTCCACTAGAATGATTTGAATGCATGATAAAGTTTTTTAGTTTTACCTCATTATGCAGTTATGCTATTCGTGGGTCATCTTAGAATATTGTGTTGGTTTCTCTGCTAAATGTTAAGATTACAAGTTTTTATTATGCTCATTTGTAACTAGCCTGCCTAATGATTTCACTTCCATGTCTTCGATACATTTTAACTTTAACCCTTCTATGTGGATTTATGTTCTTTGTACAAGTAGTTATCATGACTTCTTCATCGTTCCCTTTTTTTGGCTTAAGGATGCTATTTAGTTATGTATCAATGTAACATAACCCTTAAAGATGCATACCAAATGTCTAGTACATCTTAGACCTGAGAAGCATTCATGTCATCTAAGTTTGGTTTGCAAATTCTAAATATTTAAGGACAGCAAAAGTGCAAACTTTTTTGTTTTACTTTTATTAAATGTGGAGATTTTCAGGATTAATAAATTAGTCTACTAAATAAAATATGCCATCCATGGTTGTATTAATCCATTTAGGTGCAAGTGTGTAGCTTCTATGAGTTCAATAACTATAGCTTATAAGAACAAAGGTCGCGATAAGCATGATAAGAATTTAGAAGCTTCTCGGCATAGTGCTTATGAAATGAAGCTCATTTCTGATTTCCGATATAGACTATATTTTTACAAATGTGAGGGCCTTGGAAATTCACAAATGTCAGAACTCTTTGTATTTATGTCTAAAATTATCTCTTGATTTTAGTTTGCATATTGGTTTGGCTGCATTAGAGGTTGAAACGACCTTCAAAAAGTTTCTTTTTTAAATAAAAATGGACCAACAAGATTTAAATGTGTACTCAAAGTAATATAACAAAGATTGTGGTTACCTTCTGGGAGATAGAGCATTTCAGTCCCCGTCCTTGCTGGTAGAGGTCCAACCTTTCATAAGAAGGTAACACTAGCTATAACCAGTATTAACTAATTTTTATAATGATTTCATTTTTTTTTATGGATCAATTTTCCAAATTATTCTTCGGAAGTATTCCTTGCCAATTGTTCCCGCTTTCTACGTTTTCATATAACATTTTTGTCATTCATGTGAGCTGGCTCAACTGGCCAAAGTTTTGTAAATGCAATAGGTGGACGAGAAATCCAGGAAATCAAATCAAGTATTCTCGTAGCATGCCATTGCATCTACTACCAATGCACAAGTGCTCCATCCGGATATAAACATGCCCACCTTTCCTTACACAGTACTTACAAATAAAATTTTCGATATAACACACTTGTTGGATATATTTTGTGGAAGTTAAAGAGATACTCCACACACTAACCAAAACACACCATTCATATAGTAAACAAAGTCTTGTTATATAAAACACAAATCAAATTAAAACACAAGAACCCATAAAGCATAAAGGATTCACATTAATTATAAGGCGGTAAAGTCTATCAAATCACCTTATACAAATCAAAAATCAACTAAACAAAAGCATATACCTGATACATCCTAGGAGAATTAAATTAGTGAGATGGGGCGGATAATGGCTTGACATAAACAACATCATCACCACCAACCTCAATGTCGTTCTCATCATCAGATTCGAAGTCATTATCCTCATTCTCTGAGTCAAAGTAGTCTAAATCCAGTAAGGCATATCCGTCGTAGACCCTCCCCAGACAATGGGTTGTAGGCACCTTATAAAGGCTGGTATCTATCTTGGTTCCATCATCGAGACAAAAATAATGACCTGCATAAAGCAATTATAAAAAAACGTAATTAAATAATAAAATACCAGCCACGTATAGAACAGTGTTATGTTGTACGTAC
Source organism: Kitagawia praeruptora (assembly GCA_037693485.1). NCBI lineage: Eukaryota > Viridiplantae > Streptophyta > Magnoliopsida > Apiales > Apiaceae > Kitagawia > Kitagawia praeruptora. The sequence goes on along the minus strand of CM075349.1, from coordinate 152,430,046 downwards.
CAACTTTAACTTTAGCGAAGTCCAAGTTATCAATGATTTTACATATACGAGCATCATCATCATCATCATCATCATCATCAGCGAAAATAACATCATGGAGAAGCAGCTTCTTCTTCAGATCACCGCCTAACACATCCCCGACGACAGAATGATCGCTTCCATCATCTACTTGTTCTTCTTCACCGTTCATATTCGAATGAATATCAAAAACCTCGTCCATTATTATATACAACCGATCGATCACTAGAATTGGAATATTTGGGCGTGGAATCCGTTTATTTTCTTGGAGAAAAGGGATTGAGCTAGGGTAAACGAAAACACCTTCTTGTTAGACATAGGGCGTGTACGTGTGTATATATTTATAGTCTCAGTTGTGGCGGTTCCTTTTTCTAATCTGCTTTCAGTTTATACGATATTATAAGTGAAATAGAATAATTAACATTTTCCCAAAATTTTCGTTAATCTTAACACCTTTCGAAAAATAAAAAACAAATTATAATGGACATAATTTAATTTTTAAAAAGTAACCTACTTAAAAAGAGAAAATAGAAAGAAAACAAAAAGTATTTCAACAAAGAAAAAAACAAACTAAAATTAAATTATAACGTCAAACAATAAAATTCTCAAACAACTAAAATTTAATTATAAATTGATTCAGTTGTAATTTAAAACTGGAAAGCAGATTTGTCCTCTCAATTCTCAAAATCTCATTCTTTCAGGAAAGTAAATACAAATTTTATTATTAATAATATTATTACAAATAAAACAAGGATATACATTAATTAGAATCAGAAAACAAAAACATACACATATTGGGAATCGGAATAAAGTATCAATTTCCCTAACAGAAACAGAAAAGTCGTGTGTGGTAGTTCTTTTATGTTCTCTTCCACCTTATTAATCTTCTAGTACTAGCTTATAACACGGGTTATTTTTAACCTTTTTTAAATTTATTTACTGTATAAATACATAATATTATAAATATTTCACTTTTGTATATAACAATTTTTAGTATTAAATTTAAAGTAATATGTTGTTGGCGGGAATCAAACCACCTTAGGTCTCCGTGTATAACAACTTTTATAACAATTTTTTATTATTATATCCAACGGTAATCATCATCATCATCATCATCATCATCATCATCATCATCATCATCATCATCATCATCATCGTCATCATCATCATCATCATCTTCATCATCATAATCATCATCATCATCATCATCATCATCATCATCATCACCATCAACGAAAACAACATCATGGAGAAACAACTTCTTCTTCAGATCATCGCCTAACACATCCCCGACGACAGAATGATCGCTTCCATCATCTACTTGTTCTTCTTCACCGTTCATATTCGAATGAATATCAAATACCTCGTCCATTATTATATACAACCGATCGATCAATAGAATTGGTTGGAACATTTGGGCGTGGAATCCGTTTATTTTCTTGGAGAAAAGGCGAGTGAGCTAGGGTAAACGAAAACACCTTCTTGTTAGACATAGGGCGTGTACGTGTATATATTTATAGTCTCAGTTGAGGCGGTTCCTTTTTCTAATCTGCTTTCAGTTTTATAAAAATCGTTTATACAATACAATATCTTTCTATATATAATAGGAGAACACGTTCGGTTATCCTGAGCAAATTTATTCATTCCAAGCCTACTTCCAAACCCTTGTTCTTCTTCACCGTTCATATTCGAATGAATATCAAATACCTCGTCCATTATTATATACAACCGATCGATCAATAGAATTGGTTGGAATATTTGGGCGTGGAATCTGTTTATTTTCTTGGAGAAAAGGCGAGTGAGCTAGGGTAAACGAAAACACCTTCTTGTTAGACATAGGGCGTGTACGTGTATATATTTATAGTCTCAGTTGAGGTGGTTCCTTTTTCTAATCTGCTTTTAGTTTTATAAAAATCGTTTATACAATACAATATCTTTCTATATATAATAGGAGAACACGTTCGGTTATCCTGAGCAAATTTATTCATTCCAAGCCTACTTCCAAACCTAACATGAAATCTTTGAAAAAATAATGTGTTACAAGGATTTGAACCCAAGACCTCATATAGTCAATTCATCCCTCCAACCACTTGAGCTACATGAGCATTTGAGATAAAAAGAAAATTCATTAACTACATACATAAATGTTTTTTTCTTCCAACCACTTGAGCTACATGAGAATTTGAGATAAAAAGAAAATTTATTAACTACATACATAAATGTTTTTTTCTTTATGTTCTATTTCACTATTTATTTAAGATGGATCAAGTGTTTCACTAAATTTCTAGATTGAGCTATGTCATCATTTGAGTCTATTTCATTATTTATTTAAGATGGATCAAGTGTTTCACTAAATTTCTAGATTGAGCTATGTCATCATTTGAGTCTGTATGGCTCTCCTAATAATATCCAAACCTAACATGAAATCTTTGAAAAAATAATGTGTTACAAGGATTTGAACCCATGACCTCATAGAGTCAATTCATCCCTCCAACCACTTGAGCTACATGAGCATTTGAGATAAAAAGAAAATTCATTAACTACATACATAAATGTTTTTTTTCTTTATGTTCTATTTCACTATTTATTTAAGATGGATCAATTATTTCACTAAATTTCTAGCTGATTGAGCTATGTGATCATTTGAGTTAATACTAAAATTCATCAACTACATACATAAATATTTATTTATTTATATTTTATTCAATATTTTATTTTACAATTTATTTAAAATAAAACAAGTGTTTCAATTAAGCCTCGCATATTATTTTCATGATAACTTGTGTGCATTGATTCTCTTTATAATCATACTAGATTAGAACGCGTGCATTGCACGGGTGATTTTTAATATTTGTTATCATACTACTTCTGTTGTAATATTTTATTTTAATTATATTAGATTTAGATTTGTGTTTTAATTAAATAAAATAGTTATATATGTTGTGATTAAAATAATTAGTCATGTTCAAATAGAATTTTAATTTTATCCCCAATATGTCAAGATGTTTAGTTAGAATGGATTTTTAGTATAATTAGTCTGGTTAAAATAGGATTCTAACTTTGACCTAATAAGTCCAAGTATCAAACTTTTTATATTCTCTCAAGTATTGTATAGATTTATTTTGGGTTTAAGAATATGTTAATTAAGTCCGATCCAAGTATTTATTAATTTTTTTACTTAAGAATATGTTAATTAAGCCTGACCAGAGTACCGACCGGCTACGAAATTTTTAATGTTTCGGTTTAATAGTATAGTATAGATGTAGGCCTATAATTATTCTTTTGTGATAAATTATTTACTTTTGTTAAAATATCATAAATGGAGCGCATAATTGTTTGTAACTAATTTTGGTATGCCATTTTTATATGAATTAAACTATATTAACTATTGTTAGTGAAACTAGAAATAACTAATATATATGAATAGTACATATTAATAAAAGTATGAATAGTAAGAAAATTATCCAAAATATATAATATACAAATAAGATTGGATAACATAACCATTATTTATAAATAATTACATAGAATATGTGATTTATTTATAAGATGGAATTATGAGTCATCAATTATTGGCTAAATACTTGCATGAAATATGTAGTTGAATTAATTTTACAATAATATATTGAAATAAATTGTATATAACATTTGACAAAGTGTAATGATGAATTCAATGTCAAAGTATAGGGAAATGAGACATGAACAATTTTAGCTCATGATGTTGGAAGCACGAAAAATATCTATCGAGACGTGATTCATCAATTCTCAAACGCGTAGGTCAAAAGAATGATAAGTTTGGTACGCAAGCTAGATCTGTTAAGTCAATTATTCATAATTGAATTTTTTGATATCTTGAAAGATAAATAGATGTCGAAAAAAAAACAAAGACAATGAATTCTTAAATATCAAGAGATTAGAAGAAAAGAGAGGGAAAAGTTAGAAAAAGAGTTTTAAGAACTTAAAGAACAAGGCAAGGGCAGAGTTTCAAAGGATTGTTATTAAAATCAAGACCAGAACTTACACTTTCGAAATGGAATAGTTTGAAGAATATTTAGATTTTACCTTAAAAATCTATACATATTATTATAAGCAAAATAGAGATCTTTTGTAGTTTGTAGTTTGGTTAACCAAGCTATTCATATCTGTTACATCTTCAACTCAAATTAAATCATGACCGTTAGATACAACAATATTAAAAAAAATTATATTTATTAGTCTAAGATTCTATTCCCATTTAATTTAAAATATTACCCTTTATAAACAACTAAAAACATAAATCATACAATATCTTTCCTTGATTAATATTTCTATCTAATTAAAACATGTTATCTTCTATTTAATTAAAACACGTTACCTTTTATTTTAAAACTAATATTGCAATCATTATACGTATATCCAAAAATATTGCACCATATCTTTCGACCATTAATAAACACCTAAAAATATGAATCATACCATATCTTTCAATTATTAATATTTCTTTTTTAATTAAAACACGTTACTTTTTAATTTAAAATTAATCTTGCAATCATTAATATATATCCAAAAATATCATATCATATCTTTCAATTTCTAATAAAATATATTAAAAATCAATGTACATTGTTTATAATAAAAAAACATAAGTATAATCATTAAACATGAATATATCAAATTATATTAAATTAAAAATATTAATCATACCATATCTCTCAACCATTAATAAACACCTAAAAATATCGATCGTACCATATCTTCCAATCATTAATATTTTTTTTCTAATTAAAAAACGTTACCTTTTTTTATTTAAAACTAATCTTAAAATTATTAATATATAGCCGAAAATATCACACTATATTTTCCAAATATTAATTAAATATATTATAAATTCGTAACATAAAATAAAATTATTATATATAAAAAAAACTCGTGCATAGCACGGGTTATAGTTAGTGGTTATAAATTAGCTAAAGGGATGAACCATTTAATTTCGAAGAACCAATGGTTAGAATTGTAAGTGTTCTGAAAAGTCATCTTAAGTAGAAAGCACCCACCGAATACTTCAATCATATTCTATGATCCACAACAAATTAAAAAAATGTTATGATTTCTATCAATACTACTCGTATCAAATTTCAAATTATAAACTTGCACATACTTAACTAACGACATTAACATATTTGATTTATAAATATATTTAAGCTACCGGCCCGTGCCTTGCACGGGCTTTTATGCTAGTTATAAGTGAAATAGGATAATTAACATTTTTCCAAAATTTTCGTTAATCTTAACACCTTTCTAAGTTGAGGCGATTCCTTTTGCTAGGAATTAACTAGTGTTGGCTGTTTTTGATAATATATATAGAAAAGGATTGGGGTTCGATCTTCTTCATCTCACCAATGCTTGATGACCAATGCTTGATGGTGATCTCTATAATCCTATTCTGGGTATAGAGTCTCTTCTTTCCAAACCCCTACAAAAGGAGCAATGGGGCTCATTCAGTGGTAAGCAATTTCTGGTTAAATTGAGGGAAGTCCCAAAAAATGACATAATATAGATTTAATATATTATTGATATAATATAAATAGTATAGATTTAATATATTATTGATTAGCTCTTGATCTATGCTATTCCTTTTTTATAATACTCCTCTTAATTTTATTATATAATAAGATATAATTAACTAACAACTATACACGTATTTATTCATAAAAGAAAGAATAGACAGAATATGATTAGAAGATTTTTAGGTCGAGATATAAACAAACTCAGTGTGTCTATTAATTAAGCTTTATATTAGTGAGTTTAAATTTAATTTATAAAATATATGTTGTTGTTAGGAGTCGAATCCTTGACCTATGATAATACTCTTTTATTATCTCTGTTATTCTATTATATAATACTAACTTATAACCCGTGCAACGCACGAATTTTTTTAATATCTATAATTATATTAATTGTTTTATTTTATATATAATTAATTTAAATATCAAATTGTTGTTAAAAAATTGATATATATATATATATATATATATATAAAAGATTTTACACATTCGATTTAATATTTGTACTCTATCTTGAATTCTTAAAATTTGATTTGAACGATTTTACAGCCCACATGAAATTAAAAAAATATTTTTTAATTTAGTAATGGTTTAAAAATTATTTTCCAATTAAACCTACGCAGAAACAAAAGAGAGAAAAAATTGACGATTTTTTACGTTGAAAATTCTATTCAATTTATGAATTCTACTATAATTCGTTTTGATTATCAAAATACCCTTATTATTATTTGAGATTGTTCTACTTACAACCAAAAATAATTTTAATAATAAGTGTATGAGAGATTTTATCCAAAATTTTGATAATTGGTAGTCTGGTCCTCCGTATGACAAAATAAATAAGAACCATTAGATCTTAAAATAAATAGATGAAAACTGTTGGATCTAACGTACAAAAAAATTTAATATTTTAATATGTTATAAACTAAAAATTGTATTTATATTGAAATACGAAAAGGTGTATGTCAATCATTTAAAACATTTATGACTAGGTTTTGTACATTGAATAAATCAATGTATGTTTTCTACATTGAATATGATTAATGTAAAAATTCATATTTATAATTTTTCTTGAGATTCTGAGTGTTTCCATTTGAATAATATTTATTAAATCATCACTAAATTAAAGATAATTTTATGCGTTTCGCGTGAATTGTAAAATCATCCAAATCTGCTTTTTAGATCTCAAGACAGAGCCCAAATATTAAATACGATTTAAATCATATATGATTAGGTTTTCTACATTGAATAGATCGATGTATGTCTTCTACATTGAATATGATTAATGTAAAAATTCGTAATTATATTTTTCTTGAGATTTTGAGTGTTTCCATTTGAATAATAATTATTAAATCATCACTAAATTAAAGATAATTTTATGAGTTTTGCGTGGATTGTAAAATCATCTAAATCTGATTTCTAGATCTCAAGATAGAGCCCAAATAGTAAAGATGATTTTTTTTGGTACAAATAAAAAAATAAATATAATTTTATACAACCTTTTTTAATTTTATCCTTCTCGGATTATGATTTTTTTTGTAAAATTCATTCTAATACAATCTTTTTTAATTATATCCTTTTTAGATTATAATTTTCTTTCTAAAATTCTCTTGTAATGCAACCTTTTTTAATTATATCCATTTTAGATTATAATTTTCACTTTTACTATGATATAATCTTGATCGTCTATTTTTAAAAATATTAGATTCGACGGTTGAGATTATTTTAGTAGTACAGTGACAAAAATTATGGATAAAATTCTCTTATGCTTATTATATATAAGGATATAATAGGATATAATAGGATATAATGTCCATGAGCACGTACACATCATATTCAATTTGTTCAAACTTGGACCACCACGCATTTGTGCTACACTACGTGACTCGGTACCATGTCTTCCCACAATGCCATAATATTACGATACCAACTTTTCGACGATGCACGATTTATGACCTGCTGATGGACGTGGACGAACTCTTGCGCATCAACTAAAAAGACCACTTGTGTATCAAGCACCAGTCACCACTATTCCCAATGAAGTGGTCTGCACTAAATACAAATAATATTATAGTATTTTCTTTTACACATAAATAAATTACATATGGTGTGTGACCATCTCGATTAAATTTACTAATATTTTTTCTTGGCTAAATTGACCAACTCGATTAAATTGAACCAACCCAACCCTTTTCTTCACTGATTAAATCAATAAAAAAGTAATACATTTGTTGTTCCAGTATATTGTGTTGGAATAAATTAATATTTTAACTAAACACATTCTTATCTATTACTAATCAATTAATCATGCATGTATGTTATGAGACGGGCGTCGATGTTTAAGAATGTTAATTAGTTATATTTAATATTTATAAATTTTTGTTATAAAAATTATGTTAAAATTCAAATTTCGTATGGAAAAAAAAAGTAATTAAAAGGCCTTTAAGGAGTTAATTAAGTTGATAATATGTTAGAGGATCTTCATTTGTTTAGATAATTAATTTAAACAATTTATTGTTTATTCAGATTCCATTAATTATACATTCATTTTTATTTATTATTAAATTGGAGATAGAAATAATTACATGTACATATTTATTATAAGATTTAATATAAGAGTATTAATTACAATATGTGATTACCGCTTTGAACACGTGTCCATGAATTTAAATTTAAGGGATATTCCAAATGGTACCACTGTACAATTGGCTTTTCCATTTGGTACCATCCAACATTTTTGACTTCCAAGTGGTACAACTGTACTTTTGGCTTCATCCATTTTATACCATTCTGTCAAGCAAACGTTAGTCAGACGTTAGATTATTCTTAATGATACCACTATACAATTGGTTTTTCCATATGGTACCATTCAATATTTTTTACTTCTACGTGGTACCATTTTTCTCTCATTTAGGTCAAATTTTTCTCTGAATTTCATAATTTATCTATACATTTTACTCTATAATAAATCATTGATTCTCTAACTTCTTCTGATCAGCATCCAAGTCATTAATTAGTCTCGTATCCAATTGTCTTATCATAATAAACTATGTAGTTCAAATTATTTAACTTCTTTCAACGCTTTTATCGATCAAAGTTCCGGAATCTCCTGGACAGATTCGAGAACACATTATATATGTATATGTTCATACGGGTTGATTCTATATATTATATATTAATTTAATATTTTGAACTATTGATCAAAGTTTATTATGATTGGACATTTGGATCCGAGTCTAATGAATGACTTGATTGCTTATCGGAAATAGTGATGGTTAGAAAATCAATGACTTATTACAGACAAAGCATATAGATAAGTTGTAAAAATTCCAAGAAAAAATTGATTTTAGTGAGAGAAAAATGGTACCACGTAGAAGTCAAAAATATTGAATGGTACCATATGGAAAAACCAATTGTATAATGGTACCATTAAGAAAAATTTAACATCTGATTAACGTTTGCTTGACAGAATGGTATAAAATGGATGAAGCCAAAAGTACAGTGGTATCACTTGAAAGTCAAAAATGTTGGATGGTACCAAATGGAAAAGCCAATTGTACAGTGGTACCATTTGGAATATCCCTAAATTTAATATTACATACATAAAATTTCTTATAAATGCTCAAAAAATTGATCGAATAAAGAGACACGGGTGTCGGATATTTCCAAAAAATATGAAGTATGACTTACAAAATGCATTTGATTTTTATTTTGTCTGTCGTACAAGTCAAGTCAATCACACCTCTCATCACATTTACATTCTGCTTCTATTTTAGGGATGGGGCATCAGATCACTTCGGGGTCGGAGATTATCTTTCTCCCCGATTCTCGTCCCGAATAGGGAATGGGGATACTCGCGAAGAATCGGGGATTTCTTATTTTTTTTAATTATATGTTCTATAACAAAATTTTTAATAAAATTAAATTAATAAATAATGATATATAACATACATTCTAAATTATTATATTATTTAAATAATAATTCGAACGACGTCTATTTATAACATAAGATAAAAGATAAAATTCAAATTATTTTATTAAATTATATTCTATTTTATCTGATTAAAAAGTTTAAGCTATAATAATACAAATAAATTAATATTGATTAATATTAATTTTGTTAATAAACATATGAAAATATATAAATATTTTTAAAATATGTGAATCGGGGAATGAGGTCGGGGATCGGAGCGGGGATACCCCGATCTCTAATCCCCGTCCCGATCTTTGAATTTTTTCTATATCATTCCCCGATCCTCGTCTTGAACCCGAAAATTCCTCGAAATCCCAACCTGAACGAGGTGGGATCAGATCGAGATCGGGTGGAGTGGGTGAAATGTCCACCCCTGTTCTTTTCTTTGTACAATCAAATTTAGTAACAGACTAAGCAATCACGTCTCTCATTATGCCATTGACAATAAAAAAGATTTAAAAAAAGTAACTTTTACTTATCCAATGCCAACTTTGCAAATTAATGTTTATCAATGCTGAATTTCAAAATCATTTTTTATGTGACAAAATAGGTATCGTCAATATCTTCGAATATATTAATATTAATGCTCAAGGGTTTAACTAAAACATGTTTTCATTTTGCGAATTCTTTTCTCTATAATTCTTAAACATTCAAATTTAATTACATTTCACACAAGTTTTAATTCATCATATCAACTTACAAATAATAAAATCAACGAACAATGATATTATGTATACGATTTTTAAAACTGTTTTCGTGCAGTGCGCAATGCGACTTTGTTACCTAGTCATTATAAAAAGTAAGATCGTGTTTGGTTTGTATCCATTAGGCGTCGTTTGGAATTACTATTGCAGACAGCAACAATAGCTTATTTATGAAGCATGTAAAATGTTGTTTGGTAAACTTCAAAAGCAGTTTTTTTGGAAAGTATTTTTGACTGAAAAGCTGCTTTTAGAGAAAGCATGTCCCCCAATACTTTTGAAAAAAGTTGCTTTTCAGCTTTTGTATGAAGCAGTTACTGATATCAATATCAAAACCTTACCAAAAACATTATTTATGAAAAAATAATACGTAAAACATGTATATATCAAAAATATTACCAGACAATTATCTGATTTTCATAATGACACTTATTTGAACAACACTTTTTTTAAAATAGCATAACAGTTTTCAACAGCAAATCCAAACAGAACCTAAGTCATTAACTTTTTAATGACTGGTTTTCTTGATGGCCCCAAAACGTAAATCAAAGCAAGGTTAGTAGGGATGGCAATTTGTACCGACCCGATGGATACCCGACCCGTTTCGACCCGAATAACCCGAACCGAACCCGAAATTTTCGGGTTTGGGTTCGGGTTTGGGTTTGATTTTTAAACCCGAATCAATTTCGGGTCGGGTTTGGGTTTTGGCCAAACCCGACCCGAACCGACCCGAAAACCCGTTCCAAACCCGAACCCGACCCGAAACCCGAATTAATATATATTATTATTTCTATTATTTTATACATAATATTTAATATTTAATATATATTATCTATTATTATATATATTTAATATTTAATATGTAATATGTAATAAAATTTAAAATATTTTATATTATTTTTAATATAAAAAATATTTATTTTTTATTTATTTTTTTCGGGTTTCGGGTACCCGAAAACCCGTTCGGGTTTAACCGGGTCGGGTTTGGTTCCAAAATTTCGGGTTTAATCGGGTTCGGGTTCGGGTTCGGGTTTGGTGGATTTAACCGGGTTCGGGTTTGGTTTTGGCCAAACCCGACCCGACCGGACCCATTGTCATCCCTAAAGGTTAGGCATTAAAACGAAATACATTCTTGCGTTTACTTTTTAAAAAAAAACAATAATTAAAATTTTGTTTTTAGAATTTATTTAAAAAATAATAGCTTATGCAGGAAGTCCATAGATAACAAAGGCGAAGGAGGCACCAGGGAATGAGGTGTTTGGTTAAGAGCACCACCACGTAGAGGGGTGGGACAAGGCGGTGGCAAGCGGCCGTGGGAGGAGGACGATGCAGAGTGGATGGCGAGGATTGGGAGGGAAAACAACTTTCCTAATTCTTCGAGCGAAATTTTAGCAAATCATGATAGAGAGCTAACTATCAGGCATGATATCAGGGAGGATGAGGGGGAAAATTCAAACAAACTTGTATCAATGACAACTCGGGGTAGGAAAGGAAGTAACTTTGGGCCCCCAACCCAAAAATATATTCATGTTGGGCTTGAAATAGAGGAAAATGATGGGCTTAATTTGGAAGGTAGGAAAAGGAGAAGGAGTGGCCCAAAGTCGAAATCTACCATGGAAGTAGATGGAAACCTTATAATAATGGAACGAGGTGAGACAAGTGATAAGCAAAATGAAACTATATTTTTTGATTCTGATTATCAGCTTCTCGAACTCTTGAATTGGATACGCTTGCACTGCAAGCTAGCCGTCTATTATGAATCTCTTAAGCTGGAACTGCCTAGGTATGGGTAATCCTTTAGCAGTTCGTATTTTTGGAGATTTATTAAAATCTCGCAACCCAAATTTTGTGTTTTTATCGGAAACGCTTGTTGAATCTAAGGTAATCACTGATCTTGCTGCTAAGTTTAGTTTTATTAGCTCATTTACAGTAGATAGAGTTGGTAGAGGAGGAGGATTGGCAATTATGTGAAAACGTTGTGTCAATTGACAAATAGTGGACTCCTCCACTAATCACATCGATGTCCATATCATGGAAAGATCAGATATTGCTTAGAGACTGACTTGTTTTTATGGATACCTAGAACAAACTCGTAGAAGATGAAGACTTCCATTAATGAAAAACAGAGTTTGTTACATGAAGAAGAAGACACGAAACTTACTCATTAAGCTATGTAATATTACATATTGCGTTAAAAGAAATGTTACTAGTTTATCTCTATTTATACTAGTAGCTAGGAGTAACAGAATTTGTTAGACTACATAAGGCTTTGTTTGGATAAAAGGAATTTGTAGCTTGTGCTTAATAGTCGATAACATATTCTCTTCAGCCCCCCTTTGAACTGTCATGGATTTTGCTGTCTTTGTTGTTTCAGAATCTGCATTAGCCCCTCCACAAATTGAAGTCACCAATTGAAATGTAAGACCCAATTTAGAAGAACAAAACCAATGAGGTACCTTACCAAGACCCTTGGTAAAAAGATCAGCAAGATTTTCTTTAATGAGACCTGAGTAACAGTAAGCAAATCAGAAGCAATTTTCTCCCGAATGAAATGAACATCCATCTCAATATGCTTAGTTCGTGCATGATAAACTGGATTGGCTGTAAGATCTATAGATGCTTTATTGTCACAATACAAAGGAGTATTACTAAGTGGAACAGTCAATTCAGTAAGAAGATTTTGTAACCATAACACTTCACAAGATGAATCTGCTAGTGCCCTGTACTCAGCTTCAGCTGAACTTCGAGAAGTAACAGACTGTTTCTTTGCACGCCAAGAAATACCCACTTATGTTATATGCCTCGGATAAGAAAGGACCTCATCCACATCCTCAATCTCTTTTGGATGGATTCCGTATGGCGATAGAAGAATGTGGGATCAATGAGTTAGACTTAATTGGTGGTAATTTTACTTGGGAGAAAAGCAAAGGGACCCCGAATTGGGTAAGGGGGAGGCTTGATAGAGCGTTTGCTAATGAATTCTGGTGGAGGAAATTCCCTCTATGCAAGTTATCAGTCAGTCACACGATTTCATCGGACCATGACCCTATTTTTCTAGAACCAGTTAATACATCACTCTCCAGGAAACAATTTCGCTTCAGGTTCGAAAATATTTGGCTTAATGAACCAGGATTTAAACAGGAAGTCTCAGAATATTGTTCAGCCCAGCATTTTTTCAGCACTTCTGGTAGCTAATTGGGAGGGAGATTTTTAACTGTTGCTATAAATGGTTAGTGGATTTATCTTTCCCAGTCTCGGTGAATGATAAAACTTTGGTGTTAATCCCAAAGAAAGAAAATACGGAGAAAATGACTGATCTACGACCCATTGCTTTATGTAATGTGTTGTATAAAATAATGGCGAAAGTCCTTGCTGATAGACTGAAAATGATGCTTTCAGGTGTAGTCTCGGAGAACCAATCAGCCTTTGTACCTGGCAGAAACATTTCAGATAATGTCTTGGTAGCTTTTGAGGTGCTGCATTTTATGAAAAAGAAAAGTAGAGGTCAAGATGGCGAGGTGGCATTGAAGTTTGATATATCCAAGGCATATGATCGTGTGGATTGGGTTATCTAAAGAAAAGAATGCGTGTTATGGGTTTTCAGAAAAATGGATACACTGGATCATGCTTTGTATAACTACAGTGAACTGTACTATTTCTTTTAATGGAAGCACAATTGGTCCCATAATTCCAAGTCGTGGTTTGAGGCAAGGAGACCATCTATCTCCTTACCTTTTTTTGTTCTGTATGGAAGGAATGTCTCGAGCAATTAGCAAGGCTGCTACAGAGGGATGTATCCAAGGATGTCAAATAACTCCAAATGCACCAATGATAACTCATCTACTCTTCGCAGATGACAGTTTTCTGTTCTTTAAAGCTACAGAAAGTGAAGCTCTCTCTGTCAAAGCGTTGTTGAATGAATATGGGAGGGATTCGGGTCAAGCAATAAACTATCAAAAATCTGGGATCTTCTTTAGTGCCAATGTCAGGAGGGATAAACAGCACATGATTAGAGTATTTTGGAGGTAGGAAATGATCTCAAAGACAGTAAATATCTGGGCTTGCCTTTTCTAATTGGTAGATCAAAAAAATCAGTATTCAACTTTGTCAAGGAGGGAGTCTGAAGGGAAGTGCAAGATTGGAACCATAGGGTGCTGTCAAAAGCGGGCAAAATAGTAATGGTTAAAAATGTGGCTCAATCTATTCCAACATACTGTATGTCGTGCTTCTTAATCCCAAAATCTTTATGCTTGGAAATAGAAAGATTGATGAACGGCTACTAGTGGGGTTCAAATGGGAACAATAGCAAGGGAATCAGATGGCTTAGGTGGGAGAAAATTCCTGTAGCAAAGAGCAAAGGTGGGTTGGGCTTCCGTGATCTCAACGGGTTCAACATAGCTTTACTAGGGAAACAAGTGTGGGAATTTTGTAATTATTTGAATTCCCTTGCTGCTAGATTGTTTAAAGCTTGTTACTTTCCTAATGACCACGTTTTACATGCTCAAAAAGGGAATGAATCAAGCTTTATTTGGACAGGAATATGGGAGGTAAAGGAGAAATTACGTAAAGGTTTCATATGGGTTCTGGGAGATGGAGAAGATAATATTAGAGTTTTTAAAGATCATTGGCTGAGAGGAAAAACTAATTTCTATGCAAAAGATAGCCATTTAAATAATGTCAGAAGTGAGAATGCACGGTTTTACTTCCGTCCAACAGCAAAGACAGGAACGTCCAATAGGTTCAACGTGATTTTCATGAAGACGATGTTCAATTGGTTATTTAGACGAGTATTCCTCAGGGTTGTGTCAAAGATAGAGTAGCATGGAAGGATTAAAGTACAGGAGTTTATAATGTAAAATCTTTGTATCAAAACTGGGTTACACATAATACTAATGCTGCTAGCGAACCCGTGTCGAAGGGGTGGAATAGACTGTGGAATTTACAATTGCCGCACAAGTATAGAACGTTTCTCTGGAGGTTTTGCAGGAACAATGTACCTATGAGAAATTTATTACGAAGCAAAGGTGTAGCTATAACAATTATCTGTCCAATGTGTGAGGTGGATATCGAGCACTTACAACACATATTTTTTGACTGCAAATTTGATTCTGACTGTTGGCCGAGGTTAGTTTTGACATGCGAGATGTAGAATTTGCTCCAAGTTGGTTATTGGACAAGATCTGTAAAAAGAGCACAGAGGTAATTGAAAAGATTGCAATGGTGTTATGGGATGTATGGTTTGCCAGGAATCATAAAATTTGGGAGGGGAAACACATTACTCCTGATGTAGCTATGGATATCAGCTCTAGACAAATAAAAAGGAATGGAAAGAAGCAGCAAGAAGGAAGGTGGTCCTGAACACAATAACACTTAAATCAACACTGGAGAGGAAATTGAAGTGGCAACCACTAGAGGTAGACTGTCTAATGAAATTCCATTTATTTTCAAAAAAGAAATTCAAGATAAAATTGCGTTTATCATTGATGTAAAGGCTAGGACCATTTTCTTGAATTGTGTTATTTAAGTACACTAGCGTAATAGCCCGTGCAAGGCACAGGCCTGTTTCTTGGGAGGGAAAAATATGCAGTGATTGCACGAAACGTATGACGAAAAGTAGTATTTCATTTTATAGATATTCCATTTTCGTAGTTAAAAAGTACAATTTGTAGTAGCACAAATCAACGCAAATATCCTCATGGATTGAAGAACAAAATGCAAACATGTTGTTATAAACACGACTTTTATTCCAAAACAATCTAGATCATTGGATGTCAAAAGGTCAAGCAACTCTGGAGGTGTTTCTTGTAACAATGGTAGCTGAACCATCCCTTATTCACAACAAATTGAATATCCCTCTGGTGTAGTGCCAACATGTCTTCCGGTAAATTCAGCTGCCCAAATCATGGCCCCACAACACCCACATTTTTTATCTTGGTTGCCCAAATTCAATATTAAATTGGTCTCACCTATAGGAGGAAAACCAAAATAATTAAAAAAAATATACTCCCTCTGTCCCGCCAGGTTCTTTACCTGGGGGCTGGGCACGGAGACCAAGGATAGTGGGTGTAATATTGTTAAAATAAATGAAGTAGTGGGTGTAATAGTGATTTTATTGTTAAAATAAGTGAAGTAGTGGGTGTAATAGTGTAAAGTGGAGTAAAGTAGTTATTGTAATAATGTATTTTATTGTTAAAAGTTACTATTTTTAGTAATGTAAAGAAATGGTGGGACATCCCAAAAAGGAAATTGTAAAGAAATGGATGGGACAGAGGGAGTAACAAAAAAGGTACCAAGGCAATGAAGAAGGGGTATGTAAGCACTAGGGAAGAAATATAAATGTAGAAAAGAAACTAATTAGGAAACTCACAAAAAACCCTCTTCTTCATGTTAATGGCACGACGCTGGCGATCAAATTCTAGGCAATCCAGTAGTTACACATACACAAAAACAGGTTATATGGAGCATGCAGGGACATAACCATATCAAAAATCAACATCAAGCAATTGCCATAAATATAGAGAGAAACTATCATCAGGCCAGGATTTTACTTTATAGCCAAAAATATTATTTGTTATATTGTGGCGAAATTGTCAATAAGGATAAAGCACTGAAGTAGCACAACTCATTGAAAGCAAATATAGTAAGCTATGTATTTATCTACTTTTTAAAAATCTAATTTTCTTTGTACTTGAAAGCTTATTTACTATGGACTCTGAAGTGTATCTCCACAAATGTTCGAAACCTAATCTCCAGGCCAAGTCTTCTGGGCCCAATGGTTGAGCTGGATGAGAATATAAAAAATGCCTCGAGTACTGGAAAAGAATAAAATAATAATAAATCCCCAGAGAATTTTAATAAAACTAAGGTAGATTAATTTCTGGAAAAAAAGAGAGGAAAATCTATGAATTGAAAGCTCTCATAAATGAGAGAAGAAAAAAATAATCTGAAGCAATTCTTAAGAAACTGTAACTAATTTATATTGAAGAAAAAGATCACATGTTTTTTTCTTAATCCGAATCATTGCTGAAACAAAATGCATTGCAACTGGAACAAAAAGCCACAATTACAATCTAAAGCGCAAACCTTTGCTAAGTTCATTCGCAATTATTTGAGTTGAGCAGCAGTAAAACTTCTAAGATGAGTTAGAAGCCAACCTGGCTGCACGGCATCGTTCGAAGAAACAAATATGGCTATCTGTATTTAGTGACCAGAGTGAATGCCTCAGGTAATAACAGAGCTCAAGTTCCAGAAGGGAGCAAGAGAAGAGAAGAGAAGAGCAGCAACATGCATACCTTCCGATAATCAAGTATGCCTTCGAAAAGAAGTTCCAGTTCATCACTTATGATAACAGGGATGCATCCATTGACTATTGCATCAAATAATCTAGTAGATGATGGAGTATCATTGGCTGGACTCAGGCAGAACACAGACCTGATCATCGACAAACAACCAAGTCACATACTGAGAGCACAAGAAGTCGCATTACTACATGCACAGTTGTAAATTCATAACTGGTCTCACCAAAAGAAGAATATACTTTCCAATACTATGTACATTACAGGTCTTACGCACATCAGGAAAATTCATCAATATGTCCAAAAAAACTTTGGTTTCATTATAGCTTTTTTCAGGTTACAGTTCTTTATAAATGTACATTTCCCTGCTCATGAAACATTATAATCACTCTGGGCTAACAAATATTATAGCAGGAACGATTTCCATCTCCTCTTACTAAGAAAAAACAAAAGATCAAATTTCAATAGATTTAGTGGTCTACGAATATCTAATTTTTTTCCCGTAGACCATACTATAATACCCGAATTAAGACTCGCAGGGGTGAAATGTTGACTAACTTGCCCCAACTCCTGAGAATTGTATGTTAAAATTGGAAACTAAGGCCCTGTTGTTTTTAAACCGAAGGAAGTAAATGGTGGGGAGCAAAGTATCATCTTAGGTGGAGATATGGGTAGCGGCCCTTAATACTGGAGCAAGTCTAATTCATATATTTATGAACGATAACATACATAATCAGAAAAGGCTGCAACACATACGAGCCAAGATTAAATACCAAAAAACTATTGACATAGTGTGTTGGCAATTGAAAGAGATTTCTTTTTTTTTTTGCATGAAACAATGCTATAACATTATTAACAGAAGTTTAAAAAAAATGAACTGTACATAACATTATTACATATATTTAATATGTGATATTCAATTAGAAACCAAATTTGAATCCAGAGTTCTATTAAGTGATCTCAAAAAGTTGTCTAAAATAACGGCAGCAGTGTCATATCATATTCAAGTTTTGAAAATAAGGGATAACCTTGAAATCAACGCGTGCGCATGCACACACATACACACACACACGAAACTCACTCAGCCTAATAAGTTGCAGTATTATAGATATATACAGTGCCTTGCTTAAAGTTTGTTAAAAACAAAGTTTACCACAGCAAAACTTCAAAGATCAACAAACAAGAAGACAACACAATACAGTAGACGTGTTATTAACATATCATTTCTTAATTAATAACAATTGAGCATCCACAATCATCATCAACTATAGTTCACAAATCAGAAGCTACAGAAAAAAGACAAGAACACAGGAGGAAAAACAGTTATAACCCAGATTCAAATCTGTTGTGTAAGTAATAACCTAAAGAAGAAAGGTGCTCCTGAAAAAACTATTAACAAATTGTGGGAGAATTTAAGATTACAGGAAAATTGTTATTTGGAATATGTAGGTAAAAAATAATCTATTAGGAATACAGCGAGGGTTTTGGGCCTTTCGACCAAGAATTGTTCAGAAGTTTTTTTCTCACTCGGCTTAAATAGAAAATAAGCAAAACAACCTTAATGAACTGCCTAGTATAGCACAATCCCATTCAACCCCCATTAACTTGTTAGTGAATGACCACTAAATGTCTCTGCAAAAGTTGATACAATAAGTGATACGTAACTTGTGCGAAAATTTACTTCACAAATGAAACCCCATTTTACTAATTAAACTTTACCGACTAAAGAAATGATTCCCAAATATACACAAACTAATTGAAGGATTAATATTACCTATTCAAGAATGACTTGACCATGACACGTCTCTTGCCTATAGGCAACTGTTTCCCTATCTTTCTAACTTTTGGTGCGTCACAATGAACTGAAGCATCATATGACGACTTTGCACGGCACCAAGCTTTCGATCCACGAGCAAGATTAGAGATCTCATTCACTATAATCAATCATCCAACACAATTATACACGCAAATTAGAGTCTAAAAAATTTTAGCCCCTAATTTATTCCAACACGAAAATATGAGAATGCAAATGAAGTCAAGAAACTGCTAACACAGCTTAACAATCAAAATAATGGCAACAATACATGTGGTTGTTAGAACTTTTAAACGAAAAATTCAATAAATTCATACATAAAACAAAAAAAAAGTAACTAAACTAATTCACTTAAAACAGAATAATAAACACAGATAAGAAATCGCAAATCGTCTAAGGACATAACAAGACTACCCTAGCATCGGAGATTGTATAGCTTCTCGGAACAGTCCAAAAAGTCATGCATAATAACGTTATGATTCCTAGGTCTATAACGTTATGACGAGGATCGGTTTAATAAAATTGCACCAACACTTGATAACAATAGCAAAATCCGTAAATCAAGTCTAAGACACCGATAATCATCTCTTCTTGATTACATTACTTAATTTAGTCATGTACACAAAATTAATAAATAAAAGTTACCAGGAAACAAATATCAATCGCATTTAAAATATAGACCAAAAAAATCGAAATCAGCTTAAAATGTAGAGTAAATATTTAGTAAACAGCCACGGAGCAAATCAAGTTTAAAAACTGCTAACAAAGCATAAATTTACGAACACACACATACAAACATGTGCAAAAATATTGCGAAAATTACAAAAGGTAGATTACGATCTGTGTGTATAAACATATAGATACACATTAAGAGCCTCGGGGTATAAATACATACCCTGTTTAAGAGCCAGCATAGCCAGAAAACTTGGTGAGATATACAAGGGGGTTTTGTAGCCCAGGGGTTTTAGTTTAATTCACCTTCGGGTCGGGTATTAATGGATCTGTATATGTGTAAATAACAAAAATCATAGCTTTCAAATCTCCCAATAAAATTGCGATATATACACACGAAAACATATTACATAGCATGTATGTAAATAACAAAAATCATACCTTTGAAATCTACCAATAAAATTGCGAAACTGAGGAAGGAGAAAGCTACAGATTGAAAGGAAGGAGAAAGGGTAGAGATTGAAAGCAGCAGATACGATCGACGAGGGGAGATAACGACGACGATCGGTGAGGGGAGAGACCACCGGGCTAACACCAATTTTATTGGATAATATCGATGACACTGCAGCGGAATAAAATGTGTCCGGCAATTTTGTTATTTTGAGAAAGATAAGCAGCCCGTTTGGCAATGACTTATTTTAAGTCCACAGGCTTTAAGTGCCTTTTGCTCCGTTTTTAAGTTAAAAAACTGCTTTAAGTCAGAAGTTACATTTAGGTATTTTTGACTTATGACTTATGACTTATTGAATTTTTTTTTTCCACAATTCTTGTAAAGCTTAAATATCATGAATTTAAAATTTTTTTTAAGTCAAATTTCACTTTAAGTCAAAATTATTAAACCCCATTTAACTTTAAGTAAAATTACCCAAACACTTTCATTCAACTTAAAGTAAACAACTTTACTTTCTCCTTTAAGTTAAAAATACCCCCATTAAGTCAAAAGTAACTTATTTTAAGCAATCCCAAACACCCTCAAGGTCATAAAGGTAATTTTACAGGCAATTAAAAGGAAACTTTTACCCAGTGTTGACGTATAATATTTATATTATATATATATATACGTTTTTGCTCAAATACAAACCAATCCTTAAATACAAACTACAAACTAACACTAAATTAATTATATTTCATCTATTCTAAGTTTCCCGCCAAGGGTACCTTCACGAAAGATGCTTAAAATAATTGGCTCTATCCAACAAAAAAAAAAATTCAAAAAAAAAAAAAAATCCCTGCCGTGGAAATGCGAAGCATTTAAGACAGTAAACGGATGAGTTAGGTAGTCATGAGGACCGAAGGTCCTCGACACACCCGTCAATCGTCTATTGCCTTTACCATTGATTGCCATTCCTTACAACTTTAGAATGATAAAGGCGCGAAGCTCCGTACAAGAAGGTGCGAAGCACCGTTAACCAGTGAAATCCACTGCCACGTCATCACGTGAACAGTGATTTTTTTTATTTTTTTTGTTGGATAGAGCCAATTATTTTAAGCATTTTTTGTACTGGGGTACCCCTAGTTTGATCATTAGATTAGCTTGAAATATTAGATTAGTGTTTAGTTTTTAGTTTGTATTTAATTTTAGTTTGTAGTGGAGTAGGACCCTATATATATATAGGCTAGTGGTCAAATAGAAACCAATCTTAGAATAGAAACTAGAAACCAACACTAAATAAATTATATTTCATTCATTCTAATGGCCCCGCCAGGGGCACCTTCACAAAAAGTGTTTAAAATTATTGGCTCCATCCAGCAAAAAAAAAAAAATACTGTTCACGCTGACGTCACTGCCACGTCAGCAGTGAACAGTATTTTTTTTTTTTTTTTTTTTTTGCTGGATGGAGCCAAGAATATTATGAACTTTTTGTATTGGGGTACCCCTAATTTGGTCATTAGATTAGCTTGAAATATTTAATTTATGTTTAGTTTCTAGTTTCTATTCTAATTTAGTTTCTATTAGAACAAGACCCTATATATATATATATATATATATATATAGTAATAAAAGAAAACTGGCCCTGAGGTTGTCCTCAGGCACCTCTCCTAAGGTTGTAATATAATTGTACTTATAAAATAAAGGGTCCACAGGGGCATTTTTGTAAATGTAACTTTTTTTTAGTAAGTTACACAAAATCACAAATACCCTAAATTTTGTATGGAGATTATTTTAACCTCAGGTAGTACCCTGAGGGTGATCTCAGGCCCATGAAACCCTAGTTATAATAGAGTAATAATAGAGTAATAGATAGATAGATTAACTTCAAATTGTGTTAGAAAGAATCATCACCCATAACTATGGTAGATAAAAGAATAAAACAAATTATCAGTTAAATAAATAGATACGCAAAAATGTAATATTTAAATCATAGTAAAATTTATGTGACATTTAAATCATAGTAAAATTTATATTATGTTAAACAAAAATCTAATTTATTTCTTTGTATTAGTATTAATAACAAAATTGAAATTTAAGATTAAATGTTCTAGAAGTGAAATATTTTGCACCGTGCCAATTTTTATTTTTTCTTCAAAGATGGGTTGGAAGTACAAAAATATTATGGTAACTAGCGTTCTATCCGTGCCACGCACCAACCGGTAAAATGTATTACTTAGTTAATATAAACATATAATTTTAATTATTATTTAAAAAAAATTATTAGAATATAAATTAACTTAATTATAAAATTACTTATTCGACAATTCATATCAATTATATTAATATTAATATCATCATTCAAACACCATAACATTTACAACCCCGCTGAAAGTCAAAAGCCCTATTTATTGTTTTTTATTAATTTTAATTTTCATTTAATTTCTCTCTTTTTGAGAATATTTCTACCAATTTAATAAAATTTTACCCATTTTTTGGGTTTTACAATTTACACTTCTGGAAATTTGGTATATTTAAATGTTTAGTATCGTGGATCCCTCTAATATTTATATCAATTCATTGAAAATATTTGTATGGGTCGTGATCAATTTTTCGAATACATATTATAACATACTTATTTCTCACGACCGCAATAAATCATTAGATCATCTCTAAAAAAAAGGTTGCATGTTTCAACGATATAAGAAAGGATCTCTACTACTAATGTGCAAGATCCATGAAACGAACGTAACTATGACAAAACAAACTTTCATGTAATCTAGTTTGTTATGTATTTGTTCCATATCCCTTTTATAAATTATGTCCTTTTATTAGTGAATTGATTTACAACAGAAAAATAAATATTATCAATCAATCAAACAAATCCAGTATAAAATTAAATCGTATACCCGAAATTTGAACACAAAATGACACTAAACTAAACAAAAAAATTTCGCGTACACGAAAAGAAATAAAATACGCGAAAGAAAAACAATGACAATTACATTAATATTATTATGTATCCAAGTTATGTAAATATGTACTATGTAACTGAGAACAACATTGAGATGCTACAAAATAAAACATGGTGTAAAGTCTCGAACCCTCCTTTTTTTAATATTTCTTAATTTTGTTTCTTCTTAATAAGTATCTCTCTTTGTGTTGAATTTTTATACCAAGTTATTAATTTTTTATCCATATTTTAGGCTTTGTTAATAAGTATCTCGTTGGTCGGTTATATTTGTTGATATATTCGATGATTTTTTCAACGATTCGATGAAGGAAATCCCGATTTGATCTATTTTACTATGTATTTGTTCAATTTTGATAATTTTTTTGATGTTGTATGCTCTTTTATTAAGGAATTAATTACTTAAAAAATGATGATTTAAAGGAAAATTTGGAATTTTATTATTATTATTATTATTATTATTTTTTGTCAGAAATAACTTTTAATTAATGAATTGTATCAAAGTACAATATCCGTATAACCAGAGAAAGAGTTTCTTTCATTCAAGAAAGTTTATCATCTAACCGAAAAGCACGCAAGTAGGGATGGCAAAAAAAACCGATCCGATGGATACCCGATCCGAAACCCGAAATTTTGGATAACCCGAACCCGATTTTTTGGATATGGATATGGATATGGATATGATTTTTAGAGCCGAAATTTTTTGGATATGGATATGGATATTGCATATACCGATCCGAAACCCGACCCGAAACCCGAAACCCGATCCAAACCCGACCCGAACCCGAAACCCGAAAAAAACCCGAATATATATATATATATATATATATATATATCCTAAATTTAATTTAAGTATTCATGCTAACTATTTTTGTGATGATATTACATAATTTTCTAATAATTTGATTTTCCCTCTTTTTTAAGTAGTTTGTAGAATTTCTATTTTTGTGCTTTGTCATGGATTGTTGTTTCTATTTTAAAAAAATATTTTAATTTAGTGATATTCCCAAATTTTCAAAAATTAAAAAATTAATTTGGTTGTAGATCTTAGTAGATCACTACTATTCTAACTAGTACTTGTAACTAGTGCTTTGTCACGGATTTCGAATGAGAAATTGGTCCAGATGTGTGTCAAGCAGGACTAGCGTAATTACAAGTACTACTATTCTATAAATGTATATTACAAATACATATTATACATACACTATTATATATATATATATATATATATATATATATATATATATATTATATATAAATGTATATTATAAATACATATTATACATACACATATCTTTGAAACATAAGATATGGAAAGATCGAGAAAATAAATTGTCATGGATGTAGCGGTATTTTTTAACTTACTTACACAATTTTTTTATTTTTTTGTTAATCAACTTATTTACACTATTTTTAATTTTGAATACCCGAAAAAAACCCGATCAGATCCGAAACCCGACGGATTTGGATTTGGATATTGAGTTTTGGATCCGAAACCCGATACGATCCGAAACCCGAAAATATTTGGATTTGGATTTGGATTTTGCAAAACCCGAGCCGAACCCGACCCGTTGCCATCCCTACACGCAAGCTGCTTCCGGACGCTTAGACAATATAACTTTAATGTCTGAATAGAGAACCCACCAAATAAGGCCTCGTTAAAACCCCGCAAGAGTAAAACCCTATGGGACAAAAACTCAGGGGGGAAAGAGAGTGCCCTACAAAATTACATCGTTAATTAACATAGAGATTGGAATAAAAATTGGTGACTCCTTGTAGCTATAGAGAATCACTGCTGCCATAAATATTAGTTGTAAAACTGGTTCATACACCGATGTCCTCCTTCCTTCTTATGTCTTCTTTTTCCAACCATCCAAAATTCCATAAAATAACTTATAGAACTTTAACCTCTCCTTGATCAACTCGCACAGTGTCCCCAAACATTTAGGTAATAGCACCTTCAATCCTGTAATTAAACAGAACCTGAAAAAATTAAAACAACTAAACTAGTCACTAAAACTAACTACGTTAAAAAATATCATAATATATTAATATAATAATTAAAAACCCCAATAGTATTAAAAACCTAAAAACCTAAAAAAACCTAACCAAAGGGGTTCATTTGGTTAGATACTAATCTTAACTATTTTTAGATAGTTAGATGTTTACATAAAACTATATCCTTTTTAATTTTATCTGTGTTAATACTATAACAAATTTTGAGTCCCAAACGGGTCCCCTTTGGTTAGGCACATAAACGACGAGTTCTCGTACAACTTAAACATAAGTCATTTAAAATGACACATATTTGCCAACTGACGACAGATAACAAACACCAATATATGGTCCAAAAGCCGTCATATATGGCACATCCTTAAAGGTACAAAACAATCATATAAAATGTCATACTCCTTCACAATTCCAAATTTAACCACATAATCGAACATTAACATTCCTAAAATATTACACACGAATAATAGAATCATAAATATTGATTTAACTAAACATTAATAATTAAAGCATTAAAAGCATTCAAACTTGAAACATAAAATTAGCACTAACATTAAATCATTCAAAATCAAACCTATTTACCATTTAGCAGCTTAAAAGACTCCCTAAATAGCCAATCAATTATGTAACATATATAAATGAGCTAAATTAAATGGCATAAAATTGTAACTCATTAAAACACATTTAAGACCCATTTAAAACATATAAATCATTCAAAATATATAATTAAACAAAGATTATGAAAAAACATTTAAAGCTGATAATGACAATTAAAGAATAATCAATCTTTAAATTAAAACTATGGGCAGTTACAAAAATGTAACTAGTAATTCCAAGGCAGGCAACCTAGTATTAATGTACTCAAAATAAACGGACCATAATTAACGGATCATATATATAGACATGGTGACATGACAGTGATTTGCCAGGCTAAAGCACGAACATGATACAAACTAAAAAGCAAACAAATAAAATTATTAAACTAATGAACCACCTTTGATAAAGTAAGAGTTGACATCAAAATGTATTCCATATGAGTTAAACAATTCATAGAACCCAAACTAAAAAGAAGACATACTAGGACATAACTTTGATCAGTAACATTATACACCCACTCAAACTCCATTTTTACTAGAAGTAAATCAATTAGAGAACCTATATCATATAAGCATATAAACAACCAATTCTCGAACCACTCCATATTAGGGCATAAATATATAAACAAAATAGATAGATATACTAATAAACACATAAATCTGAAAGTCGTAAAACCGAAATCTTGACGCGAATTATAATCTCGATAAATATTGGCCATATAGAAGCCCAAACAATTTTATTCAAAAACTATCTCAGATACTAAATTAACTAAAAACACTCACCCATTAAAGCTTAATATGTGAGAGCATAAACAAGAACGATGCGTAAGATGGGGTGTTTGGATTTATACCTTTGCCGTGTGGGATAGATCACACACGATTGGATACTTAGTGAAAGCGAAGAAACCCTGATCGAACTAGATTAAAAGAGATGAGGACGTTAACCTTGATTGCGAAATTAGGATCGGTTGATCGGTGAGGACGAGACAAAGACGGCGGCGATAGCAGTGGTTTCTATCACGTTAAAGGAGTTGTCGACTTATTTGTTTCACTACGTCAAATTTGGGCTTTCGTCACTCTTTTGTACAGTAAGGGCTGTGACACTTTGGAAAGAACGAGTGGCTAAAGGTCATCGTCCCAAGTTTTAGCCACACAATTATTTTTTGAGTGACCGAAAACATATTTTTTGGCAGATTTAGTCACAATTTAAAAAAAGTGTGACAATTGAGAGATAAAATTGCATGGTTTTTTGTTGACTTTGACCAATTCTAAAATTTTTAGTCATGCTCGAAAGATAGAAGTGTGACAATAACTAGCCACGTTTCTTTGTTGTGTCTAAATGTTACGAAACGGTCACAACCATTTTCGGTGATGTGGCTAAATGGGAAAAAGCCTATGGTCACTACATTTTTTATGTGACTAAAAAGTAGAGTTTTCTGCATATGTCAGAGCTCTTGAAACAGAGCTTATTTTGTGATTAAAAAGTACTCTGTTTTTAACAGGAGTACTTGAAATAGAGCTTAAAATTTAAGCTCTAGTCCTCACAAAAGTCGGAACTGTGATAGTTACAGCCTTTACTATCAAACTACATAAGCTGAAGGATTCTGCTATCAGTTGTGGTTTAATACTTCGTTGCTATTACATATTTGATCGGACTGCAAGTTAAAAGTTAATTTACCTAGGAAATTTATTTCACCTTGGAATTTAACAATCAGAACTATTCTATCAAGAAAAAATTACAAATGATAAACTCCTAAGAAGAGATACTTTGGCCAGCAAGAATTTAGACTGGTAAGAATAAACATATAACAATCTTCACCAAACTAAACACCAAAGCTTTCTTTAGCCTTAATAAGTGCTCCCTTGCAAACTAAACACATATAACAAGAGCAGCTATAAATTTATAGCTTGCATTTACTGGATACATTACTTAAATACATTACTTATATAAACACAGGGTAAGTTAGCTCCAATGTAATCAACCGAACTTTCTTCGAATATCTCCGGATTAAAACTGTTGGCATCAACCCAACACTCGGGATCTCTACCGATAGCCCAGGCATTTACCACTACTCTTCTTTTTATCAGCTTCACATGTCACCAGTCTTGAACCTGTGACATCAAACGAGGTAGCATATATGGCAGCTTTACAGTCCAGGGAACCAGGTTGAACTTTTGACTTGATTTGTTGAAAATTTTGGCCAGTCTTCCAGTCCCAAAACCAGAGACTTCCGTCATCACCTCCAGTACTGACCTTCAGATCATCCCTATTGACTACCATTGCGTTGATTATTGTGTTAAGTCTTGAAGCCATGTTATGCATAAACTCCCCCTTGGAAGATTGAATTTCTTGATGCTATCAGGTGAGGTAGATGCAACATTACCCCCCAAGTGGATGTGGAACCATTGCTCCTACAGATTTTTTATGGTGCGTTAACGTTGCCAATGTTTTTCCATGTCGAAGGTCCCAAAACTTTATAGTGGTATCGTGGGAGCCTGTTACAACTTGTGCATCTGTAGACCGAGTAAGATTTGAACAAACTGTGTTCTCATGCCCAGAAAGTGCATGTATATGGACTTTGGTCCGTATGTCCCACACGCGACACACAGAAATCACGACCTCCAGTGACCAAAACGTCAATTGTGGGATGAAGAGCCAAACAATAAACACCACTAAGATGACCATGAAAAGACCGAATGACTTTGTTTTGTTTCAAATCCCAGCATTTAACCTGTTTATCATCCCCAGCAGAAAACATGTATGTGTGACTGTTGCTAACAGCAAGGCTTCGGACTTGTCCAATGTGTCCCGTAAGTGTATGCTGCAACTTTCCACTTGCCAAGTCCCATATCTTAATAATACCATCAACAGATCCTGTACAGAACCATTCATTACTTGGATCAAAAGCAACAGATCTCACCTATCCCAGATGATTACTCAAAACCTTGTAGGTTTTCCACTACTCTTATGGTGATCTGCTTCAAAGAAATCACATTACATTCAAAACAAAAACAAAAAAACTAAAACACATACAAGCAAATACCTGTTTTGCTCACATTCAAAACTCAAAAAACCTATCCATTTGGGTACCCGGACTACCATCATTAGGAGTGCTCGGTATAGCCACCGATATCATCTTACATCTACTTCAGCTGTCCGTCCTATAATGCCAACAGCTGTACTTAAACCTGCTCCAACTGAAAGATGGACATATTATCTGGTACTGAATCAACCCATCATTTGCAAACCTGCCTCTTCTCATGTCCACACAAAGCTCAATATATTTGAACATAATCTTTTCATGCGTCTTCTGCCAGGCCCTGTACCTTTTCGAAGTAATCAGATCGTTAAGAGACTGCAAAGCATCCTGCTTTTAAGACCTGAGCCCATAATACCTTTCTAATTGATTTATAATAATAATGGATGGCATATAGAGATAGAGAGAGAAAAAGAGAGAGACCTTTTGAAGATGAGTTCTGAATTGAAGGACAAAACCAATCGAAGAAAATACCCAAATGCCAAATTGTATCAGAGCGGCAAGGGAGAGAGGATAGCCGCAGAGAAAGATGAAGACTGGGACATATCCTATATATCAAAATAAACAAGAACAACTTAATTACCATGTTCCTCTATTGCCTAATACAAGAGATACACAACCTAATCGCACCCCCAATTTTGAATCCCTAATCGCACTAAATCGAAATTTTGAAGCCCTAATTTTGAATCTCCGTTTTGTTCTTCAATTCGTCCTTCAGAGAGTGTACCGAGAGAGACAGAGATGGTGGAGAGAGTGTGGTGAGTGAGTGTTGTCGAGAGAGACAGAGATGGTGAGTATGTCGAGAGAGATTTAAGTCAGAGAGATTTGGCGAGTGTTTTATTTAGGCGGATAGCTAAGTTTTCATTTGGGGGGAATTATTTCACTGCTGAAAAAAGACGCGGTGCTTTCATTTTTTTGATTCAATTTTTTTTTCAACTTTTTAATTTAATTATTAAAATTATTATATTAACTTAAAAATAATGAAAAAAATCATTTTATGTATTTATACATTAATAATATTTCAAAATTTGTATTGTACTAAATTTTTATTTTATTGACAAAAATAATTTGATAATATATTCACATTAGTGCTTGTTATTAAACAATATATCCTAAAAATTAGTATTTAATCCGAATAAACAGTTGATAAGTAAATCTATTTTATATTTAAATAGAAAATAGGTTAAAAATAAAACTTTATATTTTTAAAATAAAGATCATGAAATTAGGAACACATAAGTATTTTTAGAATATTTTTAGGATCAAAAATGAATTAACTATGAATTTTGCAAGTATAGATACCTAAAATGCAATAACGGGGTGCGTTCGAGATTCACTGAATAATTGTTTTGAATGATTTCTTCGACGATCGAACCGTACGGATGTTAATAAACACTCATTTTAGTGTTGTGAAAAAATAATCAAAAAATAAAAAGGGTGGGTTGTGCGATATTGAATCTCGAACGTGTCCCGTTATAGGAAGTAACACTTCTACTAAGTTTTTGTTAAAATCTCGTACTCCCCGGCTATTTTATTTTTCGATTATTTTTTACAACACTAAAATGAGTGTTTAATAACATCTGTATGGTTCGATCGTCGAAGAAATCAATCGAAAAAATATTTCAGTGAATCTGGATCGTGCCCCGTTATAGGAAGTAGCACTCTACTAAGTTTTTGTTAAAATCTCGTACTACCCGGCCATTTTATTTTTCGATTAATTTTTTACAACACTAAAATGAGTGTTTAATAACATCTATACGGTTCGATCGTCGAAGAAATCATTCGAAAAAATATTTCAGTGAATCTGGATCGTGCCCCGTTATAGGAAGTAGCACTTCTACCAAGTTTTTGTTAAAATCTCGTACTACCCGGCCATTTTATTTTTCGATTATTTTTTTACAACACTAAAATGAGTGTTTAATAACATCTATACGGTTCGATCGTCGAAGAAATCATTCGAAAAAATATTTCAGTGAATCTGGATCGTGCCCCGTTATAGGAAGTAGCACTTCTACCAAGTTTTTGTTAAAATCTCGTACTACCCGGCCATTTTATTTTTTGATTATTTTTTTACAACACTAAAATGATTGTTTAATAACATCTATACGGTTCGATCGTCGAAGAAATCATTCGAAAAAATATTTCAGTGAATCTGGATCGTGCCCCGTTATAGGAAGTAGCACTTCTACTAAGTTTTTGTTAAAATCTCGTACTACCCGGCCATTTTATTTTTTGATTATTTTTTTACAACACTAAAATGAGTGTTTAATAACATCTGTACGGTTCGATCGTCGAAGAAATCATTCGAAAAAATATTTCAGTGAATCTGGATCGTGCCCCGTTATAGGAAGTAGCACTTCTACTAAGTTTTTGTTAAAATCTCGTACTACCCGGCCATTTTATTTTTCGATTAATTTTTTACAACACAAAAATGAGTGTTTAGCAACATCTGTACGGTTCGATCGTCGAAGAAATCATTCGAAAAAAATATTTCAGTGAATCTGGATCGTGCCCCGTTATAGGAAGTAGCACTTCTACTAAGTTTTTGTTAAAATCTCGTACTAACCGTCCATTTTATTTTTCGATTATTTTTTTAAAACACTAAAATGAGTGTTTAATAACATCTGTACGGTTCGATCGTCGAAGAAATCATTCGAAAAAATATTTCAGTGAATCTGGATCGTGCCCTGTTATAGGAAGTAGCACTTCTACTAAGTTTTTGTTAAAATCTCGTACTACCCGGCCATTTTATTTTTCGATTATTTTTTTACAACACTAAAATGAGTGTTTAATAACATCTGTACGGTTCGATCATCGAGGAAATCATTCGAAAAAATATTTCAGTGAATCTGGATCGTGCCCTGTTTTAGGAAGTAGCACTTCTACTAAGTTTTTGTTAAAATCTCGTACTACCCGGCCATTTTATTTTTTGATTATTTTTTTACAACACTAAAATGAGTGTTTAATAACATCTGTACGGTTCGATCGTCGAAGAAATCATTCGAAAAAATATTTCAGTGGATCTGGATCGTGCCCCGTTATAGGAAATATCACTTCTACTAAGTTTTTGTTAAAATCTCGTACTACCCGGCCATTTTATTTTCCGATTATTTTTTTACAACACTAAAATGAGTGTTTAATAACATCTGTATGGTTCGATCGTCGAAGAAATCATTCGAAAAAATATTTCAGTGAATCTGGATCGTGCCCTGTTATAGGAAGTAGCACTTCTACTAAGTTTTTGTTAAAATCTTGTACTACCCGGCCATTTTATTTTTCGATTATTTTTTTACAACACTAAAATGAGTGTTTAATAACATGTGTACGGTTCGATCGTCGAAGAAATCATTCGAAAAAATATTTCAGTGGATCTGGATCGTGCCCCGTTATAGGAAATAGCACTTCTACTAAGTTTTTGTTAAAATCTCGTACTACTCGGCCTTTTTATTTTTCGATTATTTTTTTACAACACTAAAATGAGTATTTATAAAATGATTTTATAATATAAACCTCTTAAAGCTACTACTAACTGTAAATAGTCTTGTCACGATTGTACATAATTCTTTTTGTTAAAAAGTCGTATACAATATTTTTTTTAATTTTATAAATATTTTTACACACCACTAAAGTGAATAAATATTAACATTCCTATTATTAAATTATTAAAAAAATAATTTTTAAAAATAATTTTATAAAACTATTATTTTTTAAAAATATCCCACCCAAACCAAATTTTATTTCCCTCCCTAATCTAGTGCCACACACTCTAAATATTAGTAAAATTTTAAAATGTAAATTAAAAAATTTGATATGAAAAAGTGGCGGCATTTTTGCCCCAAAATGAAATCTTTCCCCCCTTCAACAAAAATATATCCGCTTCTTTTTTCAGCCGCACAAACAGGAAAGACAGATAAAAGAAGCTGAAATCAAAATTAGGGTTAGGGCTCAAAATCCCCAAATTCTCCCAATCCTAAAGCATACAAATCAACACCGTTCAATTAAATCTCCATCTCTCCATCTCTCTACTCTTCCTGTAAATGTATAATCCTGTAAATGTATAATCCATACATACATAAAAGCTACTTTGATTTTGAATCTGCAATTGGGAATTAGGGCTTTAGTTCAATTTGGGGCTTCAATTAATGTTCAATTTGGGCTTCAATTTTTGCATTCTTCTGGATATGAAGTTTACGATCTTAACTTACTCAAATTGTGTTAAAGCTTCTTTCTTTTTCAATAATTTGGTTTTATAGTCTATTTGTATGGGGGAGAATGATTCCTGATCCGGGAAGATGGCCTTCATCCAGAAACGGGAAGGGGTTTACTGAAGTTGCCAAGAAAGTTCATGGAATGGGATTGAAATTTGGGATTCATATAATGAGAGGTACAAGTACACAAGCGGTTAATGCAAACACCCCTATTCTAGACATTACCACGGTATTGCTCTCAACTATTTCAGTTTACCAAGTACTTTCTTTCAGTACTAGAGATTCATTTGCTGTGTTATGATTGTTCAAGAAATCCAGAAGTATAAAAATCTTAACATTTCTACAAATGCTGTTTCTCATCCTTCTTTAAGGTTTATAATAAAGAGGGATTCGAAGTTTAGAATTATATATCTTGAATATGCAAATATTTTGTGTTACAACTGTTGCTTAAAATCTCAGGTGTACTCTAAATAGGGGAGAGCTTATGAAGAATCCGGTAAGAAGTGGTATGCCAAAGATATAGGAATTACAGAGAGGGCATGTAAGTGGATGAGAAAAGGATTCATGAGCGTTGACACCAAGTCAGGAGCTGGAAGGGCATTCTTGAGGTCACTTTATCAACAGTATGATGCCTTTACCACACTGTAAGCTTCCAAGTATAGTGTCAATTCAATTTTCAGCAAACGTTTTGCAGCTCTTCGACTTTTTTTTATATTTTATATATTTTTTTGCTAAGCGGACTGTTGTATAATTGTCACGCTATTTTGTACGACTTCGTGTGTGATTTTCATCTATTAATCATCCTTAAAAACTTATAGTGATCCTTAACAAATTAATAATGCAAGTTATTGATCAATGTACAGGTGAACAAAGGATTCTCAGAATTCACGGGGCTGCGTTCATCTACTTCGCTTCCATTTAACAAGAGAACATCTGATGACATGCTCTCTCTTGTTGCAAAATGTGAGGTTGTGTCTCCTCCACTGATTGATGCTTATAGTGCTGCAAGTGGAGACATGGTTGACATTCAGGTCTCGTTTCTATTTCAATCCCTCCACACTGAGAAAAATTATCTTCGAATTCAGAATGATAACTTGACTTGGCATGTGTCTGATGAATCAGTATCTCTTGCAGGGACTTACTGAGAAATTCAAGGAGAAGGACACTGCATACATGAGACTCACTGTTATCTCTTATACCATAGCACTCTTTTTTATTTGTGTCTATATACTGACAAATTTGTTAATGTCTTGATATTGTAGAAATTCTGGACCCTGAAGTTAAAATTTTGAGCCTTACCATTAAATCCCCTGGAAGATCTGACAGGGAGTTCTGATCTTGCTAGAGAACGGCTAAACCAAG
This sequence comes from Kitagawia praeruptora, assembly GCA_037693485.1. NCBI lineage: Eukaryota > Viridiplantae > Streptophyta > Magnoliopsida > Apiales > Apiaceae > Kitagawia > Kitagawia praeruptora. Next base: position 152,395,419 of record CM075349.1, on the reverse strand, counting down.
ATAGGTGAGCATCATTTACCGGATACTAATTTTTTATGTTGTAAATCAACAAAGGTTCACATGGAGTTTGCATTTGTGTGAGCTATTAAATCTTTGGCTTCTCTATGTTACTAATAAGATTCTGAACATATTGTGATTGCTGATAACCTGCATGATGTGCTTCAAATATCAAACCTTTTATTTTGCTTTCAGGGCTCAAGGAACTTCATTAGCTATTTACACAGATGCTAACTCTGCCACCAATTTCGATCATCGAGCAGAATTATCAAAACTAGAAGTAAAACCGTGGCACCATCTTGGAGAGTTCACTTCTATCCTGGTAGATCTTGCACGCTGCTTGTGAAAAATATGTACAACGGACCAGGCCTTGCTTAGGAGCAGGATGAAGGGCTTGAGGTCTGTAAATGAAGTCCTGCTGAAATTTTAGTATCCTGATCCTAATCGTTAATTCTGAACTTTTGTTGAAGTATTGAATTAATGAAACACCCACCAAAACTTTCCGGTGAATTAACAACCCTCCAAAACATTCCCGTTAATTAGCAACCTAGTTAATCGAAAACCATATCTCTGCGTTAGACATTATACTGTTATATTCGTTGTTTATATGATAAGTGTCTTTTTCTTTTGTGCAAAAAGATGATAATAGCATCTGTAATCCTGATTGATGGAGCATTTTTTTAATGTAGCTGTGGACTTGAGCAAACATAGGGAAATAACTATGGTAGGGAAGGCAGTGCTGAGAGAAGGGCAAAAATTGAGCAGTGGAACTGGAGGAAAACGGCGGAGTAACTAGAGCTACCCGGAAAGCAGCGAGGATTCTCTTCATTATATATTCAGCAATGATGTATCTTCAGATTTGTTTAGTGTAATTTTTTCAGTTTATAGGATTTGTGTTGAAAGAATGTTCGCTTCTGTTTTATTATTGGTCTCGGACCTAAATGTACTTAGATTCTTGTACAGGATTACAAGAATCTTTTACATATTTTTCAATTTTTTTAATTTATTATTATGTGACAGCTTGTTTGTTACAACTTATTTCTTTTTACTATTCTTCAGTCACACTACCTATTACAAACAATCTATATTATATTTGGCCTGAAAAAAAATTTTAGCCAGAACGATAGTTACTACAATTATTAGTGACTAAAATCAGTTATTTAATGTGTATATAACATAGAAATGACCACACAAAATTTATATAATGTGGCCATACCCAAGTTTTTTGCCACGATTTACCAATAAATAGTGTGACCAAAACTAAGCCTTTGATGAATCTTGATATTTAGTCACGTTATTAATTTTCTTTAGCCACTACGCATCCTGTGGCTGCAAGCTGGTATTTAGTCACACTTTTGAGCTTAAAATGGGGGCTGTCAGACCCAAGTGGTGGTATGCTTTAGTCACTCTGTTTTGAGTTACAGCCACACAGCTGGGGTGTGGCCGTAGGGGGGCATAAAATGACGAGACCTTAGGTCACACTTGGCTGAAAAATTAAAACATGACGGAAAGTGCTTAGCCACACATATTTGATGTGACGGAAGCCAAAATTTGACGTAGTGTTTATAAAAGAAAAAAGAGCGACAAATTTCTGCAAAAAGGAAATTTATTATTTTAGTAGATGTTGTATGCCCTTTTATTGATGAATTAACCACGTATAAAAAGATGGTACTTTATAAAAAAAATCTGTCCTGAATTGACTAATTTATTATGGAAATATTCAATAACAATATTTCATTGATTCTATATTAATTTTAAGGGATATTCTCTTTGGTACACTCGTGGAATTGACTTTTGCCAATGGTACCATCACATTTTTGGTTTCCATACATGGTACACCTGACATATTGTTTCTCTCTTAGTCATGCCCTTCTGTTAGACAACTGTTAATATTTCAGGTGCATCACGTATAGAAGCCAAAAATGTGATGTTACCATTGGCAAAAGCCAATTCCACGAGTGTATCAAAGAGAATATCCCTATTATTTTTAATATTCATTAACAGTGATTAAACGATGTTTAACGTTTTTTTAATGTTTTACTTAAAAAAGGGTATGACTAAGACATAAACAATATTTCAGGTGTACCACGTATAGAAGCCAAAAATGTGATGGTACCATTGGCAAAAGCCAATTCCACGAGTGTACCAAAGAGAATAACCCTTATTATTATAACTGCTACCACGGAAGTGCCGGCGATAATCATACAGCATTTTCCACAAGACATGATTGGAGTGTGCTGCCGCTTGAGTGATGGTGGCAAGGGACCGTGCTGCTTGAATGATGGTGTCTTAAGAGAGCTCGTTAGGGTTTTGTAATAATACAACGTTTATATATATACCGACAAAGGGATTATTTTTATGCGAGTCAAGAAATTAATATTTATAATAAAAAATAATTATTATGGGCTACCGTAAATAATAATTATGCGAAAAGAAAAGAAAGTTGTGATGTAAATATAAATAAAAATTTTGTTGTGTGACTATCTATCCAAATAGGAAAATAATTTTGATATTTTTTTCTCTTGACTTTTTTGCTTCTTTTTCATTTACAGCCCGGAATATATTATATCCTTATATATAATAAGCGTAAGAGAGATCGTATCCATAATTTTGGTTTGGTCACTATACCGCCAAAATAATCTCAACCGTCGAATATAATATTTTTAAAAATAGATGATCAAGATTATATCATATTAAAAAAAAATTATAATCTAAAAAGGATATAATTAAAAAGATTGTATTAGAATTGAATTTTAAAAAGAAGTTATAATCTGAAAAGAATATAAAAGATTGTATTAGAACTGAAATTTATTTATTTATTTATAAATATTAAAAAAGGTTCGTATTTACTATTTAGGCTCTATCTCGAGATATAGAAATCAGATTTGGATGATTTTATAGTCCACGCGAAACTCATAATATTATCTTTAATTTAGTGATGATTTAACAATTATTATCCAAATGAAAACACTCATAATCTCAAAAGAAAATATAATTACAAATTTTTACATTAATCCTATTTAGTGTAGAATACCTACATTAATAATCATATTCAATAAAGAAAACCTAATTTTATATTACTTAAATCATTGACAAGCCCTTTTTTGTAATTCAATATAAATACACTTTTTATTTGACATGTTAAAATATTAAATATTTTTTATGCTAGATCCAACATTTTATATATATTTATTTTAAGATCTAACAGTTCCTACCAACTACCAAAGTTTTGGACAAAATCCCTCCTACACTTATTATTAAATTAAAATTGTACTTGGTTGTTAGTACAACTATCTTCAAATAATAAGAAGGTTATTTTGATAATCGAAACAAAATATAAGTAAATTTCCCAAATAGAATAGAATTTTCAATATAAAAAATAAATATAATTAGAGAAAATTGTTAAATCATCACTAAATAAAAGATTATTTTGTTAATTTTACGTAGGCTATAAAATCATCCAAATCAAGTTTTAAGAATTCAAAATATAACACATAATAAATTGAACGTGAATAATCTTATATATATATATATATATATATATATATATCAATTTCATAACAACAATTTGATATGTAAACTAATAACAAAAAAAATATAATAAATATTAGAAAAAGAGTCATACGTTGCACGGGTTATAAGTTGGTATAGTTAACGCCTTAACGTTGCATCATCAATCGTATCAATTGATGTGGTGAAAATGTGACATTTAAAATCGCAAGCGCACGATCTCGTTTTAATACTTATGATTCGTTCCACAGAGACTAATATTTTCGCAAACCTTAATTTCTAATTTAGGCGAATTAGAACAAATAATTTCGAGGTGAGATTTTTTTCTTTAACTAATTACAAAATTTTAAATCTACAAATTAATGTACAAAAAAAACAAAATAACGAGTAAAAATGAGTGGTTAATTGATGGAACTAATTTAAGGAACATGAGCTAAAACTAGAGCACAATGACGAAACAAATTATAAATAAACATTACAACCTAACTCATGATTAAACAATGATGATTTAAGTTAATATAAAACTAAACAAATCAAGGCAGATGGTACCGAAATGTAAAGAGGAGGAAAGCATGCAGATTGTAAACTAGAAAATGGGCCGAAAAGGTTTATTTTGGGCTTAAAATAAAAAATGGACCAATAATTAACAAATGGGCTAGAGAAGGGAGACATGGGCTAGACTAACTAAATGTTAAAGTGGTGGGCTGGGCTAATAGAAATTTAATGAAATTGTGTATGTGAATCGAAGACAGTAGAGAGAAACAGGGGAGGTTTTTGTGCTCGAATAAGAAAAAGAAAAGAGCAGGAACAAAGCCGGGTTTTACAATCTCTCGAACATGAAACAAATAAAAACAGGGGGTTGGTACGATTTAAAACTGAAACTAATATTCTTATGTTTTTTTTATTTATTACACTAACATATAAAATAAAAATAATTAAATCTACAATTAAAATGATGAAACCCACAATAAAATGGAGATTTAAAAGGGCGTAACTAATATTAAAACGAAAATTTAAATTACGAAACAAATTCTTTATATCGATACTTTCAATCCCGTGTGGTTAGCGTCGCTACTTTATCCACCCGAGAATTTACGAAAATAACGAAATAAAGAACAAGGAAAATAAAATAAAGGAGAGATGCAAGAATTAAAATGAAGCTTGAAATTGCATAAAAATAAAAAGTGTTTACAAGGAAAAAAAATTACAACTATAATTTGGGAGTAAACTAGAACTAACCTAATTCTAAGATGATGTTAACAAGTGAAAAATGAGGCTATTTATAGAAAATTTTTAGGGTTTAGGGTTGGTGTGGGTTAATCCTAGCCCTCCATTTTGGTTGGTGTGAGTTAATCCTAGCCCTCCATTTTGGTTGGCTACAAAAATGCACCACCACCCCTTGCTTTTCCTTGTCTTCTTGTTTTGGTCCTTCTTTTTCTTCTTTTGTCATATATTTCTTTATTTTGCCATTTCTTCAGTTTCTCGAATTTTCCTGAAATGCAACAAAATCATTTATTAAAATATGAATTCAAACAATAAATAGGCAATCAAAATATGCAAAATTATGCACTAATCAAATGCCCCCATACCTATCTTTTGCTCGTCCTCGAGTAAAACAAAAAGAAAAAATGCAGAATAAAAACCTATACTCACTGTCGTAGGAATCACGGGTAATTTTTGGTTTACCAACCCGTTAAACCCATAGACGATCTCTACAGGAGGAGTGCTGTCTCCTAAGGGTTTACAGAAGATATACCCATAAAATCTTTGAGATAAATTAGCAAGTATCCAACTTTCCTATTTCAATCTAGCTTTCATTGGTGTCAACAAAAACAATTTTGTAGGAAAATACATGCCTTATAGATTGTTCTAATAATAGCTAGGTTATAGGTTCCCACAATCCACTTGAATAGACTCAAAAATTTTACAAAAAATCCGAAGGTGTGTAGTGAATTTAAGGCCTATGATGGATAAAGTGCATACGAACCTTTTCTCTTTTTCAACCAATATTGAACTGACCCAATCTCTATCAAAACAAGTATCTAGCCAAACTTCACGTTCTTAGTAGTTAGACCGACCGTGCAATGGTTGAGGTCCCAAAAGAATTTTGCATTGATACCCATTTAACGAGTTTTAGGTCAACAATCCCAGATCACAAAGGATCTTAGGTTGCTAGGCACAAAGTCCCCTCAGACTTACTTACTCGGGTTATCAATGAACCCAACCTAGCCGATTTCCCTACTAAGAATTTATTATTTTAAAATTGCACTAGCACTCTATGACTACAAATATTTATTGACTTTTTTCTCTTTTTTTTTTTCTTTTAGACACTATCTGAACAATTTATTCGCAAAGGTTTGATTTGACATTGTTTTAACATGTGGGTTCTCTCTCAGGTATCGAATAACATTCCTATGCAATCTTTCCATCAAAAGTCTTGTGCAAATGTGTCGTCTTGGACTTTTAAGCAAAAATTTGATCGACACAAGTTTCATGAGTAAAACCTTACTTGACTATGTTCAAATCATCTAAAGACATTATACATATAATTTTCGAAAAATTGTTAACACCAACTAGTTCTAAAATTCAAGAGTGGGAAGGACAACTAAGCTTAAAATATCTCTAATTTTGAATTTTTAAAATTTTTCAATTTTTTTTGGATTTTCAATTTTTATGTATTTACACTAAACCCTCCCCCATACCTAAATCATGCATTGTCCTCAATGTATGAAAATGTATAAAAGAAAAGTAAGAAATACTCCCCTAATGCACCGAAACATGGAGCACCACTCCTAAAAGACCAAAAACCTGTTGCGCGGGACCACCACGAATAAAATCAAGAGCATCAATAGTTGTTTTAATCCTGCACAAAGGTTCCAAACAAGCATTAGCAAAATAAAATATGACATTAATAAGCAACAACTGATTAAGTGCTTGTATAATTTTTGAAAACTTTGTGATAAAACAACGATAAAATTCGACACCAAGAAAACGTCGAACTCCCTTGACATAAGGTGGGGGCTCTGGTGGTGGCTTTTCTTCACTGCTCACTTTCACTGGAGCCATTTGAACTACTTGGCTTATCACATCAAAGATTAAGGAGACACTTCCATCTTTTCCCCCTTGTGGAGAAACATGATCTGCCACCAATATAAAACTCATACCGCTAACATCATTCATAGACCAATTAGATGCTTCTTTATTTTGTTTAAGCAAATTAATTACTTGAATTTCTTGGTTATGAACAATGTCACTAGAAATAAAAGCATGATGAGTTTCATTATCACCTAAGACCGTCTGATCAAGAGTGGAATTAAGCGGCTTCAAATCGGGTGTCGGTGGCTCACCTACGGAATCCTTAACAATGAATTTATGATCAAAAGAACTATCCTCAGTTATGGTTTCATGTTTGGAACAAATGTCATTCAATTCATCTAACATCTCTTCTGAAGAAAAATCCTTAACCAACTCATGAATTTCTCGATTAGTCTCGTGATTAAGCTCGAAATCCTCATTAAGAAGAGTCTCAATTTCACTATCCTCCAAACTCGACCATATGACACTCTTATTGCCTGACTCAGTTTGGTCTAGACCATGATTCAAGAGGGATGGATTAGGTTCAGATATCAAATTATCTCTCTCATAAATGGTGTTGACTAACTGACTCATTTGAATCTCTTACTTAGATAAGACTTGAGCATTAGAATTCAAAATCTGCCTATCTTGGGTCACGATTTGGATGAAGGTTTGTTGGGTTTTTATCAAATCCTCCATGCTCTTTTCTAAAGAATTAAATCTCTCATCCGAATCATTAAATTCAAGAAGGTTAAAAGGTTCTTGAATCAGGTTCAGATAAGGACTATGATTTTGAATAACAAATAAGCTAGGATTGGGATTTTCGAAAGAGGTTTGAGAATGAATTGAATGAGTTTGTGCTTCTAATAACGCCTCAATACTCCTTTCTAAAAAAATTACACCCTTATCCGAATCACTAAAGTTGCAGCTTGAAGGTGTTTGAATCGGGTTTATATAAGGATCAATATTTTGAGTGTGATAAGAGTAATGATTTGGCATTTGAAAAGAAGGTAGAGGAGCTTTGTAGTTTTGATCAGAATCCCATGAGAAATTTGTGTGATTCCCCCACCCGGGATTGTAGGTAGGTACAAATGGGTCATTCCTAAGGGTTTGTTGAAACATAATATTATCTTGTTCAAATTCATGACAATTTTTAAACCCTTGAGTACTATAATTTGACCACATTATTTACTAACTATTTATTTTTATTTTTATTTTTATTAATTAATTTTTTTTAAAACACGAATTTTAATCACACAAAACAAAGGGTGAAAAATTAAAAGAAAAATCTTATATCTAGGGTCCTTAATAAAATAAACTAGACCTTGCTTCTAACTGTAAGGACCACCAAAAACTCGGTAAATCAGAATTTATTCGAACCGATTTGGCCAGATAGGTGCAAGCATTGCCAAGAGGCTAAACACCAGTCTAGACACCAAATCTTAATTGGCCAGGTAAGCTCTCGCTTGCCTAGACACCAAAGAGTCGGAATAAATAATGATTACGTCGTTTCTTAGGTACCTTCCTAATTGAGCGCGAAATTCTAGGGCAAACGTCTAATTAATTTTATAAAGGCTACAAATGATGCAACAAACAACGAGATATAAAAAGGCTATAAACATTTATGGATGCTTACACTACGTGTCTAAATTTAAAGGGGAAAAAAAATTTAACGTACCTTTGGATCCTCCAGCAATCACCACAAATAAATAGGTACGAAAACTTAAAAACAAAAATAAAAAATAAAAATCTAGATGATGTGCCCTAAGTGATTAAATGCATGATGCGACAATTATGTATTTACCACCTAATTTTTTTTTTCAATTTTCTTTTGGTGATTTTTGATTTTTAATTTTTTATTTTCTAAAAATAAAAAGGCGAAAAGAGTGAGAAATGGGTTACCGAAGCACGCTTCCAAAAATTCCAATTTGCTCCGAGCTCCGTGAGAAAATTCCCGAAATTCCAAACTTTCCTAAAAAAACGAAATAAAAATAAGGCAAGCGAAAGAAAACTAATCCGAAAAATTAAAAATTAAAGCGCGAAAAATAATTAGTCCCCGGCAGCGGCGCCAAAAACTTGATGTGGTGAAAATGTGACATTTAAAATCGCAAGCGCACGATCTCGTTTTAATACTTATGATTCGTTCCACAGAGACTAATATTTTCGCAAACCTTAATTTCTAGTTTAGGCGAATTAGAACAAATAATTTCAAGGTGAGATTTTTTTCTTTAACAAATTACCAAATTTTAAACCTACAAATTAATGTACAAAAAAAACAAAATAACGAGTAAAAATGAGTGGTTAATTGATGGAACTAATTTAAGGAACATGAGCTAAAACTAGAGCACAATGACGAAACAAATTATAAATAAACATTACAACCTAACTCATGATTAAACAATGATGATTTAAGTTAATATAAAATTAAACAAATCAAGGCAGATGGTACCGAAATGTAAAGAGGAGGAAAGCATGCAGATTGTAAACTAGAAAATGGGCCGAAAAGGTTTATTTTGGGCTTAAAATAAAAAATGGACCAATAATTAACAAATGGGCTAGAGAAGGGAGACATGGGCTAGACTAACTAAATGTTAAAGTGGTGGGCTGGGCTAATAGAAATTTAATGAAATTGTGTATGTGAATCGAAGACAGTAGAGAGAAACAGGGGAGGTTTTTGTGCTCGAATAAGAAAAAGAAAAGAGCAGGAACAAAGCCGGGTTTTACAATCTCTCGAACATGAAACAAATAAAAACAGGGGGTTGGTACGATTTAAAACTGAAACTAATATTCTTATGTTTTTTTTATTTATTACACTAACATATAAAATAAAAATAATTAAATCTACAATTAAAATGATGAAACCCACAATAAAATGGAGATTTAAAAGGGCGTAACTAATATTAAAACGAAAATTTAAATTATGAAACAAATTCTTTATATCGATACTTTCAATCCCTTGTGGTTAGCGTCGCTACTTTATCCATCCGAGAATTTACGAAAATAACGAAATAAAGAACAAGGAAAATAAAATGAAAGAGAGATGCAAGAATTAAAATGAAGCTTGAAATTGCATAAAAATAAAAAGTGTTTACAAGGAAAAAAAATTACAACTATAAATTGGGAGTAAACTAGAACTAACCTAATTCTAAGATGATGTTAACAAGTGAAGAATGAGGCCATTTATAGAAATTTTTTTGGGTTTATGGTTGGTGTGGGTTAATCCTAGCCCTCCATTTTGGTTGGTGTGGGTTAATCCTAGCCCTCCATTTTGGTTGGTGTGGGTTAATCCTAGCCCTCCATTTTGGTTGGCTACAAAAATGCACCACCACCCCTTGCTTTTCCTTGTCTTCTTGTTTTGGTCCTTCTTTTTCTTCTTTTGTTATTTATTTCTTTATTTTGTCATTTTTTCAGTTTTCTCGAATTTTCCTGAAATGCAACAAAATAATTTATTAAAATATTAATTCAAACAATAAATAAGCAATAAAAATATGCAAAATTATGCACTAATCATCAATAAATCATTAATTTTTATAATACATAAGAAAGAAATTTTTTAGTCTTCACTTGTACGTCTTAAACAATTACCATAATATTTTTGTACTTCAACTCATCTTTGAAGAAAAAATAGAAATTGGCACGGTGCTAAATATTTCACTTCCAGAACATTTAATTTTAAATTTCAATTTTGTTATTAATACTAATATAAAGAAATAAATTAGATTTTTATTTAACATAATATAAATTTTACTATGATTTAAATATCACATAAATTTTACTATATATGATTTAAATATCACATTTTTGTGTGTCTATCCTCAAATGACACGATTCGAGAAAATGGTCCTTTGTATCACTAATATATGTATCACTAATAAACACATCTTTTTCTTGAATTTCTTAAGAGCTTAGCTTTATTTTACATTTTTACGAAACTATTAGTTTTTAAATAAATTCTAAAAACACAAGTTTAATTAAAGTTTTTTTTTTAAAAAACGTAAACGCTATGAAGAACACTTAATATACTATAGTTAAAACATGTTTAAGAGAGAACAATCTATTTTATTTGAAAGAATATTTGAGTTTACAAGTAAGAATATGGGGCCTTTATATAGGCTCTCACACTCAAAAACCAAAAGACATAGGTTATTGGAACTAGAAAGTCAAGAGACCCTTTTCTAGAAAATTCTTGGACATTCATATTAAAACACTACCCCTTGGATGTCTAATTTGCAATAATCGTGCCTCGTTAAAACCTTTCTAGGAAAAAATCCTTTGGGAAAAAAAATCTAGTAAAGGAAAAAGAGTACATCGATTTTGAAAAATTTATTTGAGGTCTCTGAGCCGACGCATCCCGATCTTGTGTACCAATTTTTCATAAGTTGTTGGCGGCAATGACTTTGTGAGTAGATCTGCAAGATTTTCACTTGAACGAATCTGCTGAACATCAATCTCTCCATTTTCTTGAAGATCATGGGTGAAGAAAAATTTTGGTGATATGTGCTTAGTTTTGTCACCCTTGATATAGCCTTCCTTTAATTGTTGAATGCATGCAGTGTTATCTTCAAACATTATTGCTGGGCATGTCCTATCATGATACATGCCACATGACTCCCGAATGTGCTGGATTATTGACCTTAACCAGACACATTCTCGGCTAGCTTCATGAATTGCAAGAATTTATGCGTGATTAGAAGAAGTAGCCGCCAAGGATTATTTCACTGAGCGCCATAAGATGGCTGTATCTCCATAAGTAAACAAATAATCTGTTTGTGATCCAGCTTTATCTGGATCAGATAAATAACCTGCATCTGCACAGCCAGTTAAAACTGCTTTGGATTTGTTGAATAAAATAAGCCCATATCAGTTGTACCTCGAAGATACTGAAAGATATGTTTTACTCCAAACCAATGTCTTTGAGTAGGAGCAGAACTAAGTCTTGCTAATAAATTTACTGAAAATGCTATATCGGGCCTTGTATTATTAGCAAGATACATTAATGCACCGATAACACTAGGATAAGGTACTTCAGGACCAAGAATTTCTTCATTTTTCTCTCTAGGTCGAAAAATATCCTTCTCTTTATCTAGTGATCGAATAACCATTGGAGAACTAAATGGATGTGATTTATCCATGTAAAAACGTTTTAAGACTTTCTCTATATACGCTGACTGATGTACAAAAACTCCATCTCGTAGATGTTCTATTTGTAGCCCAAGGCAAATCTTCATTTTCCCAAGATCTTTCATTTCAAACTCTGCTTTGAGATAATCCACTATTTTCTGAAGCTCTTCAGGAGTTCCAATAATATTTATGTCATCAACATACACAACAACTATAGCAATCGAAGATCCTGTTTTCTTTATAAAAACACATGGACAAATAAGGTCATTCTTGTATTGTTCCCTTAATAAATATTCACTTAATCTTTTCTACCACATTCGACCAGATTGTTTTAATCCATATATGGATCTTTGCAATTTAATCGAATAAAGATGGCGAGAATGTGATCTAAATGCTTCAGGCATTTGAAATCCTTCAGGGATCCTCATATATATATATATATATATATATATATATATATATATATATATATATATATATATATCTTTCTCAAGGGAACCATACAAATATGCTATCACGACATCCATCAATCGCATTTCTAACTTTTCAATGACTGATAGGCTAATGAGATAACGAAAAGTTGTAGCTGTTATGCAAAATTACGCAAGCGCACGTTGTCACAAGTAATATATGATTAATTCAAGTTCGTTCCCACAGAGATCTAGAATGGTGTTCAATTCAATTAATGTACCTATGCACCGATGTATGGTTTTTATCCACTGCTAAGACAAATAACAAATTGGATTTTTATTAACTACTAAATTAAACTAAGATGCAAATTATAAAACTAAGAATTAAATTAACTAATAAGAATAGAAATTGAGTTACTTATGAGAATAAAAACATGGGACTCTAACTTCATTAAATACTTCCCTTAGATCTGACGCCTTTAATCACTATGTGCAATGGTTTTGATATCTGATCGGATAACACGAAACAAGTATACGCTACCTGTCAGCATACGCATACCAAACTAAATATACATCCACAAAAGAGATAGAAGATGAATAGACACCAATTATGCTTAGACCCTATATGTCTATAGAATTTGAAAACATAACGGTTGAAGAACAAGTTATCCATAATGATCACATAGGGCAGTATAAGTATTTTCATCTCATACCACGAATCATATTGATAAACAATTATGAACCTATGCTAACATGGCAAGTTCTAAATCTCAAGATCCACTTTCACTTCACAAGAGATTAACAATTCAATTTAGATGTTAGCAGATATACACCACACACAGATCTTTAAAGCATCAAGATACTAAGTTCCATAAATAACTCCGTTAGAATCCCATGACAACGATTAGCTCATAATTGAACCGTTCATCGTCATGGGATTTGATGAAAACATGATAAATAACAAGATATGAATAAAAGAAATAATATTAAATAAACAAAGAGTTGAGAAACAAATCTATAATCGAAAGTAACACAAAAGATGAAGTAGATCTAGATCCGTTGCTTGTCACGAGCGTTGAATCCTTCTCTCCTTTTCTCCTTTGCAGATCTAATCTAGGTTACAAGTAATAAAACTATGATAATGTGTGTCTATTACAATGCTTAGATGTGTTTTTATAGGCTCTAGCTTTCTTTCCCAGCAAGAATTTATCTTCTATTACAATTAGAATTTAATTAAGGTGCTAAAACCTGCCCGGAATATAATTAGAACTTGAAAAGGGCAAAACAGGAATTTCCCAGCCATGCTTTAACTAGAACAGGCGCGCGATTTTAATCAACATATTACTTGCACGTGCTTCCTATCCCAGGTTGTAGAAAATCTCTCAAGCTTCGCGTGGGCAGTAAGATCGCTGAAAACGGACTTACAGAACTCCAGATATGGCCAAAACAGTGTAAGCTGCGCAGCCTTCCCAGAAAATCCGAATTTTAATCAATTAATTCCCAAAAAATTATAGAAGCATCCACCTTAATCAACATTCTCGAAACTCTGCACAACTAAGCAAAACACATCAAAACTACAAGAAACTTGAGTCCAAGACAATCAATTTAAGCCGATTTAGAATGCTCCAAGTAGATATAAAATCCACTTATCACACCCCCAAACTTAAACCGATGCTTGTCCTCAAGCATTAATAATTACAACTAACTAACTAACTAACTAGTACCACTTTCGTAGGTGATCACGGTTGCATTTGGCATATGCAACAAGCCCTTTAAACCCCTAGGCAGCCCTAGTGGACGAGTAAGGTCTCGTGAGGGCCTATAGCGAATGTACCCACAAAATCCAATGCAATGCAATGCATGAATGCAACTAATATGAAAATGCAATTAATATCCTACCATACCTTCAAATCCTCTCATGCCATATCAACTTAAGAATCAAAGTAAATACGTAATATCTTGGTGTCGAAAGTGCAAGTATTTACATAGTCTACTCAATGAACATGCATAAGTTCTCACAAGTCCATGTCAAATGTAAGAATAAGTTAGTAACCATGCTAAGCCTACAAGAGTACATCTTTGAGACAAAACTCGGGATCTCATACGCCAAAACAAGCAAACACTCACAATCCACTCATAAAAGAATATTCACTCAAGAACAAGGGTAAGTGTATCACTCAAGTCTAACAAAATCATAAGCATGCTTGACATTTGGTATCAATCTAACTTTTAACACAACATACATCAATGACGATAATCAAAAGGTCTTTATTTGGGTTGTAACGGGGCTAGGGACAAGGTATGTCAAATAAGCCAAAACAGGTGAAGTGTCAAAAGCTAGTAAGTACCATAATAATTCATACACAACACCCTATTTTCCCCCCACATAAATTTTACTAAAAACAAACACTCGACTAGTCCACTGAAATAGGATCACAACAAACACAAACATGCTCTCATAATATTTTTTTTCCTTTTTTTTTTCTTTCATCTTTTTTTTTTTTTTTTTTTTTTTTTTTTTTTTCGAGAGCTAAATATAACACAAACAATAATATAAACAATAACAATGATCCCATGAATTTATTACACATGCCGACTATCAAGTAAACAATCAAACCCAAATTTCAATATTTCCCCCAAAAGTAAGACCAACAATAAACCCCTCCTTGCACACCTTATTACTTCCTTAAGCACTCTACTAGCCTTTAACAATGTGGGTTCAAATTAATGTAAGGCCAATACAAGAAAAAGGTCTAGGCAAGTAATGTGGTATGTCACCGAAAAAATAGGATTAAGCTCAACGGGTTAACTAATTGATCATGTAAACATGGTGTGGTAATATGGGAAAATACGCGGTTATTCCTAAATGCCTTTATCATTTTAATCGTCAAATAATGTCATGCGCTTCAAGAAAGACCTCAAACAACTGCTAGCAATGCAAACAATCCGTGGACACTCAAGCAAACGAATAAATTGCAAATATGCAATAAGGCTAAAAAAACTCACTTGGTGGAAAACATACTCAATCCCAAGCAACATCTCTCTAACGCACCTACTTGTATTTAAGCATGCAAACTAAATCATCTTGCACATATTCATGTCCTTCTAATCACTTACAACATTCAATAAGTCTACTAGCTTCAACTTACTAGTGTGTGTGTGTGCACAAGAACAAAGCATATCACTTCTCAATCAAAAGCGTCAACAACACGAAATTCCTATCAAGCATGGGTGCAAATGCAAACTATATGAACTCACATGATATACTAACATAAAAACAAAATGTCCTATATGAACAAACGTAGATAATACGAACATAAATGCATAATTTACTACTACTAATATGCAAAACATGAAATCCTACATGAACACATAATACAACAACATCTACTAATCCCTCAAACCACCCCCAAACTTAAAATATTCAATGTCCGCATTGAATGGAAGTAAATACAAGGGATAGTAGAAAACATACCTGCAATGCCTCATCCTCGAATGAATCATGCGGGAGACGAAAATTTTAGAACACTAACACCACCTCTCCCACGCTTAGGAGCCATAAGAATCAAAACCCAACTCACAAGAAGCTCCACCAATAATTACCAAGCAATATCACACCACAAATAGCCCAAATTCCAAGAATAATACAAAATCCCAATTTACAAGTACACAAATTCGTAATAAAAATAAAATTAGAGAAAAAGATTTACCCAATACGAATCAAAGAGGTGAACTTGCAATTAATTCCTCTTTAGAATTGAATTTTTAAAGAAGTAGAAAAGGAATTGGATTTGTATGTATAGGTGGGTATATAATAATAATAATAATAATAATAATACATAATAAATAATAATAATAATAATAATAATAATATATAAAAATAAATATGAATAATAATAATAATAAGAATAATAATAAATAAAAATAAAAAATAATAATAATAAGTAAGAATTAGAATAGAAATAGGTTTAGAATTTTGAAGAAAAGATGGGGGGTTTTGGAATTGATATTGGAAAAGAATTAGGATTTTAGGTGGAGAAATAATTAGAAAAGGGGTTGGAATTAATTTAGAAGATATATTAATTATAATATATATACATAACACATAAACACTCACGTACCTGGACAGAAAACTTGGCACAATGTCACACAGAGAAACCAACATAAAAAAACCCGCACAAACAGATTGGTCTGGCGCATGAGGCGTGGATGGGGCGCGTGATGCGCGGGATGTTGCTGCCTCTCCTGGCGCAGGTGCGCATGCTGGCGCTTCATGCGCGGATCCTTCCTGCGTTACCCGGCGCAGGTGCGCGCGGCTGGCGCATCATGCGCTGGCGCATCCTGAAAACGATTTTTTTTTTTAAGAGAAAAATAATACTACATCCCTAAAATATACAACCAAATTTTGGGTTGCCTCCCAAAAAGCGCTTCTTTAACGTCAATAGCTTGACGTTACTTCCTCAACTCAAGGTGGTTTCAAAAGAATAACCGAACCATCTTCAACAGACAAACCACTCATACGAATGTTGACATCTTGGTTGCTTGCTTTCCACCAATCTCTTCCTTCAGACTTCAACTTGATTTTTCTACCCAACGGCCAAATCTTTTTCTTTTTCTTCTTCACACCTCTAAGGTGCTTCTTCGACTCAACCGGCTGAACATAAATTTCTTCTCCCTTATCATCTGCTTTCCACCTTCGCAACACGTTATCATGTCCCTCCTCAAAAATCACTAGCTCATTATTCAAAAGGACATACCTCAAATGTGGTGGAAGTTTCCCAAGCTTTACATTCGAAAGATCTCGAACTGAAGAACTATTAATGGATTCAGTGATGGGATGCTTTAGCACATGCATATCTGACTTCTCGCTCAATAACTGATCAAATTTCTTTCTCTGACCCGTATCAACTATTTCCACACTGCAACATTCTTCATCCTCTGTCGGAAATTTCATTGCCTTGAACACATTAAAGGTGACACTCTGATCTTGCACCCTCATTGTAAGCTCTCCTTTTTGCACATCAATCAAAGTCTTTCCTGTAGCCAAGAACGGTCTTCCCAAGATTATGGGAATCTTCTTATCTTCTTCAAAATCTAGAATCACAAAATTAGCTGGAAATATGAGCTTATCAACCTTCACCAAAATGTCCTCCACAATGCCTCTAGGATATGTGATAGATCGATCAGCCAACTGCAAAGAGATGTTAGTTGGCTTTGGCTCCGGTAGACCAAGTTGCTTGAAAACAGACAAGGGCATGAGATTAATACTAGCTCCCAAATCACATAAACACTTGTTGAAAGAAAGGTTGCCAATAGTGCATGGAATAGTGAAACTTCCCGGATCTTTCAATTTAGGTGGCAACTTCTGCTGCAGAACGGCACTACACTCCTCCGTCAATGCCACTGTTTCAAAATCTTCCAACCTTCTCTTCCTTGACAAAATATCCTTCATGAACTTTGCATATCTTGGCATCTGCTCCAACGCTTCAACAAAAGGAATGTTAATGGACAGTTTCTTGAAGACATCCATAAATTTCTGAAACTGTTTCTCTTGACTTTTCTTCAAACGTCCAGGATATGGCGGAGGTGGATAGATCTGATTATTCATTGAAGATTGCTCTGGAGTAGACTTTTCAACAGGTTTCTTGTTCTTCTCACCATCTAGTTGATCAGCCACTAAATCAGATTTCTCAATTTCTGGCACTGCAGATTTTTCAACCTGCTGATTCTGAACATCTTCATCTTCTTCAGTTGCTACATTAGAGTCTCTCGTGACTTTTCCGGATCTCAAAGTCACAGCATTGACCTGCTCTTTACTTTCCCTTCTGCCTGGATTTACCTCCGTATCACTAGGAAGAGTTCCTTGAGGCCTACTAAGTAAAGCACTTGCAATCTGTCCTATCTGGGTTTCCAAGACTTTCTGGCCAGCTTGTAGGTTCTTTACCGTCATCCTCAAATCATCCATCTCTGATTTTTCATTAAAAGATTGCCCCGCATGAGCCTGAGGCTGTTGCTGCTGAAATCCCGGAGGTTGATATGGTGCCCTTGAAGCATAAGGCTGCTGATAACCTTGATTGAATGGCTTTGCTTGCTGACCCTGAAATTGCTGATAGGGCTGCTGATAAGGTTGTTGAGCACCTTGATTGTTGCTCCAGCTGAAATTGGGATGATTCCTGTTGTTCGGATGATAAGTGGCTGGAACTGGTGCAGCAGGTCTCTGGAAATTACTCACGAACTGTACTGATTCAGGAGAAATAGCACACTGATTCGTCTCATGTGCGCCCGCACATAGCTCACAAACACTAGCCACCTGCTGAACTCCATAATTTGCAAGAGAATCCATCATAGCAAGAGCTTTCAACTGAGCTAAAATAGCTGAAGCTGTATCTACTTCCAAAATTCCTGCTGCCTTGCCTTGAGATAGCCTTTGGGTTGGATTTTGATATTCATTAGCAGCCATCATCTCAATAAGATCATAAGCTTCATCATAGCTCTTTGCCCATAGAGCTCCACCTGATGCTGCATCTAGCAAAGGCCTAGACTGTGCTCCCAACCCATTGTAGAACCCATTAATAACCATCCAATCAGGCATGCCATGATGAGAACACTTGCGTAGCATCTCCTTGTAGCGTTCCCAAGCCTCACACAAGGTCTCGCCAGATTGCTGTTGGAATTGAGTCAACTGGTTCCTTAATGCTGCAGTTTTCGCCATAGGGAAGAATTTAGTAAGGAACTTCTGAGCAAGATCTTCCCATGTAGTAATGGAACCAGGTGGCAAAGAGTGTAGCCAGCTCTTAGCCTTATCCCTCAGAGAGAATGGGAAAAGCCTCAACCTGATAGCATCATCCGTCACACCATTACATTTGAAAGTGTCGCAGATTTCGATAAAGTCCCTAACATGCATGTTGGCATCCTCCGTAGAAGCACCCCCAAACTGAACTGAATTCTGCACCATCTGAATTGTGCCAGACTTAATCTCAAAATTGTTCGCTGCAATAGCTGGCCTAATAATGCTAGACTGGATGTCATTGAGTTTCGGCTGAGAATACTCCCTCAAAGCCTTAGCTGCTGCTGCATCTGCCATTGCTACTGTAGTTTCAGATTCCTCTTCCTTATTCTCTTTATTCTCTACTAGATCGTCTTCCGCCAGTTCTTCCAAACGAGCTTGTAAGCGTGTTCGCATACAAACTTGAGTACCTGAAACACCACGAAACAAACAAACTAAGTAAGAATCTGAGTCAGTGAACGCTAACGACCACTGATGACAAGCACATAAACTAAAATAAAAACACCGATGATCCCCGGCAGCGGCGCCAAAAACTTATTATGCAAAATTACGCAAGCGCACGTTGTCACAAGTAATATATGATTAAATCAAGTTCGTTCCCACAGAGATCTAGAATGGTGTTCAATTCAATTAATGTACCTATGCACCGATGTATGGTTTTTATCCACTGCTAAGACAAATAACAAATTGGATTTTTATTAACTACTAAATTAAACTAAGATGAAAATTATAAAACTAAGAATTAAATTAACTAATAAGAATAGAAATTGAGTTACTTATGAGAATAAAAACATGGGACTCTAACTTCATTAAATACTTCCCTTAGATCTGACGCCTTTAATCACTATGTGCAATGGTTTTGATATCTGATCGGATAACACGAAACAAGTATACGCTACCTGTCAGCATACGCATACCAAACTAAACATACATCCACAAAAGAGATAGAAGATGAATAGACACCAATTATGCTTAGACCCTATATGTCTATAGAATTTGAAAACATAACGGTTGAAGAACAAGTTATCCATAATGATCACATAGGGCAGTATAAGTATTTTCATCTCACACCACGAATCATATTGATAAACAATAATGAACCTATGCTAGCATGGCAAGTTCTAAATCTCAAGATCCACTTTCACTTCACAAGAGATTAACAATTCAATTTAGATGTTAGCTACGCATCTAAAAGCATTAAGATTAACCATACGAGGATATCAGATATACACCACACACAGATCTTTAAAGCATCAAGATACTAAGTTCCATAAATAACTCCGTTAGAATCCCATGACAACGATTAGCTCATAATTGAACCGTTCATCGTCATGGGATTTGATGAAAACATGATAAATAACAAGATATGAATAAAAGAAATAATATTAAATAAACAAAGAGTTGAGAAACAAATCTATAATCGAAAGTAACACAAAAGATGAAGTAGATCTAGATCCGTTGCTTGTCACGAGCGTTGAATCCTTCTCTCCTTTTCTCCTTTGCAGATCTAATCTAGGTTACAAGTAATAAAACTATGATAATGTGTGTCTATTACAATGCTTAGATGTGTTTTTATAGGCTCTAGCTTTCTTGCCCAGCAAGAATTTATCTTCTATTACAATTAGAATTTAATTAAGGTGCTAAAACCTGCCCGGAATATAATTAGAACTTGAAAAGGGCAAAACAGGAATTTCCCAGCCATGCTTTAACTAGAACAGGCGCGCGATTTTAATCAACATATTACTTGCACGTGCTTCCTATCCCAGGTTGTAGAAAATCTCTCAAGCTTCGCGTGGGCAGTAAGATCGCTGAAAACGGACTTACAGAACTCCAGATATGGCCAAAACAGTGTAAGCTGCGCAGCCTTCCCAGAAAATCCGAATTTTAATCAATTAATTCCCAAAAAATTATAGAAGCATCCACCTTAATCAACATTCTCGAAACTCTGCACAACTAAGCAAAACACATCAAAACTACAATAAACTTGAGTCCAAGACAATCAATTTAAGCCGATTTAGAATGCTCCAAGTAGATATAAAATCCACTTATCAGCATCCATCACAAGGGAATAAGTTTCCTCATAATCAATGCCTGGTCTTTGTGAAAAACCTTGAGCAACCAAACATGCTTTGTATCTTACAACTTCATTTTTATCATTTCTTTTTCTTACAAATACCCATTTATAACCAACTGGTTTGGTCCCTTCAGGGGTTTGTACTATAGGTCCAAAAACATTATGCTTATTAAGTGAGCTCAATTCTTTTTCAATTGCTTCTTTCCATTGTGGCCAATCTTTTCTATGTCGACATTCATCGATGGATTTTGGTTCAAGATCTTCGGGATCCATCATTATATCAAGCGCTACATTATACGCGAAATATTCGTCAATGGCAGTATCATTTCGGTTCCATCTTTTTCCTGTGATAATATAATTTATCGAGATTTCTTCAATGTTAAAATTTGCTATAACGCCCTAGAAAATTTCGAATTTAGAATTATCTATTTATTATAAATTATGAATTTTATTATGTGAGTATTGTTGTAAAGGTGAAAAGTATGTGAAAATTTTGCTTATGTGCTTATATGATGATTTGGATATCCTTTTTTAAATTTTAAAATAATTTTACTTTTTTTTTAATTTTATATGTTATTAATTTACATATAAAATTATTGTTAAAAAGTTGATAATACATAAGATTTTACACTTTCGATTTAATATTTTTACTCTACCTTGAATTATTAAAATTTGATTTGAAAGATTTTACAGCCCACGTGAAATTAACAAAAAAATCTTTAATTTAGTGATAGTTTTACAATTATTTTCCGATTAAACCTACTCAGAAACAAAAAAGAAAAGAAATTGGCCCTTTTTACATTGAAAATTCTATTCGATTTATGAATTATACTTATAATTCGTTTTGATTTTCAAAATACCCTTGTTATTATTTGAAGATAGTTCTACTAATAATAAAATACAATTTTAATAATAAGTGTATGAGAAATTTTGTCAAAAACTTTGATAATTGGTAGTACGGTCAAAATAAATAAGAACCGTTGAATCTTAAAATAAATAGATGAAAACCGTTGGTGTTTCCATTTGAATAATAATTATTAAATCATCAAAAAATTAAAGATAATTCTATAAGTTTCGCGTGAATTGTAAAATCATCCAAATCTGATTTATCGATCTCAAGATAGAGCGCAAATAGTAAATATGAATATTTTTTAATTATAAAAAATAAATAAAATTTAATTCTAATTCAACTTTTTTTAATTATATCCTTTTTCAAATTATATATTTTTTTAAAAAATTCAGTTCCAGTGCAACTTTTTCTAATTATATCGTTTTTAAATTATAATTTTATTTTTAAAATTCACTTATAAGGCAACATTTTCTAATCATATCCTTTTTAGATTTTAATTTTCTCTTTTAATATGATATAATCTTGATCGTCTATTTTTTAAAAAATAGATTCCACGGTTGAGATTATTTTGGTAGTACAGTGACGAAAATTATGGATAAGATCTCTATTATGCTTATCTATATCTATTATAATGCCAGGAGATCGGAAATGCACCGGAAACGTTTTAAATATTTTTCTTGAATTCTCATTTTTTTGAATTTTTTATTAAATTCTTTTTTTTTTTGCATTAAGTAGCATATTAATGGCATATTAATGACATCTTAATAATCATTAATTACACTTATAAATACATATATATATATATATATATATAATAAATTTACTTCATATTATTTATAGAAAAGATTGACAAACTTTATTTGAGCATCATCATTATTATTTAAATTTAGAATATTAATTATGTGTATAAAATTATGATTATTTTTCATGTAAATTAACGACTTAAATTTGTAAGCATTGCGTCATTTTTATTACATGTTGAAGATTTTTGAAAACTTTTTTCAAACGATTATATGATAAACGATCTTAACTTCTCAAAAAAAATTTAATCAATAATTGTGAAATTTTTTATAAATTATGGAAGTATAATCTTTTAGTTAAAATCTGGAATTAGTATAAAATAATATTGACATATTTTTATTTTTTACATAATAAACTCAACCATTTTATTGACCGATTAAGTTGATAAAAATGTTATATACATGTTATTTCATTATATTATGTCATAATAAATTACTATTCTAATTAGACTTAATTGCAGGAGGATGGGCTCAACTATTTTTTTTTCGCAAAAATGGTCCAAATTTAAAAATAGACAATGTGATGACCTAACTATTTTTAAAAAAAAATGAATGTATCCAGTTTATGATTTAATTACAACATGATGGCTGCAAATTGTATTTTTAACACAAAATGGCCCAAAAATATGTATTTTTAACACAAAATGGCCCAAAATTAAACAACAATATTTAGACTAATTTAGACGGAATGTAAGCATCAGCTTAAAAAAATATTTGGGTCATTTTTGTGCAAAAAAATAAATAGTTGAGGCCATACTCCTATGATTAAATCTTCTAATTATATAAATTCTTTTGCTACTATTGAGCATGTATGTTATGAGAGGGGTGTCGGCTTTCAAAACGTTATTTAGTTATATTTAATATTGTAATTGCTACTTTTAATATTTATGATATTTTTAATATTATAATTTTTTTTGATATATAATGAGAGTACAATAAAAATTTATTAACAGTGTAATGCACCAGAACAGTTCATGGTATTTTTCTTGAATTTTTGTTTTTTTGATTTTTTTATTAAAATTCTTTTCTTGCATTAAATAGCTATTAATGACATTTTAATTAGTCATTAATTACACCTATTAAACATATATTAAATTTACTCTATTTAATTTGTTTAAAAATTAGCAAACTTTAGTTGAACATTATAGTTATTTTTTCAATATTAAATATTAATTATATATAGTTATGTTTATTTTTAGTTAAAATGACGAATAACAATTGTTTATATTTCGTTATTTTTTATTCCCTATTCAAGATCACTATAATTTCTTTTCGGATGATTATAGGGTACACGACCTTAACTTCTCAAGCAATTTTTATTATCGAAAATGCACCAGAACAGTTCATGGTATTTTTCTTGAATTTTTGTTTTTTGATTTTTTTTATTAAAATTCTTTTCTTGCATTAAATAGCTATTAATGACATTTTAATTAGTCATTAATTACACCTATTAAACATATATTAAATTTACTCTATTTAATTTGTTAAAAAATTAGCAAACTTTAGTTGAACATTATAGTTATTTTTTCAATATTAAATATTAATTATATATAGTTATGTTTATTTTTAGTTAAAATGACGAATAACAATTGTTTATATTGCGTTATTTTTTATTCCCTATTCAAGATCACTATAATTTCTTTTCGGATGATTATAGGGTACACGACCTTAACTTCTCAAGCAATTTTTATTATCAATAATTGTGAAAATCGTAATAAATTATGAAAGTACAAGATATTTATTTAATATCTGGAATTATATACAAACAGTACAGATCGATTTTCAATTTTGTACATGAATAAATAATACATGAGTTATGATCAAATCGATTAAATTTAACAAATCCAGTCATTTATCGGAAGATAAAATTGATAAAAAAAACTATACACTCATTGTTTCGTTATATTGTGTTGAAATAATTTTTTATTGTAATTAAACAAATTCTTATACTATTATTGAATATTTATATTATGAGAGGGCTGTCGGTTTTAAAAAACATTATTAACCAACTTCACAAATAATCTTTATTATCAATGATTGTGGAATCGTAGTAAATTATGGAAGTACATGGATCTTTACTTAATATCTGAAATTTGTAAACAAATAATGCGCATACACACATGAGTTATGACCAAACTAATTAAATTGAACAAACTCAATCATTTTATCGGAAGATTAAATTGATAAAAAAATTATATGCCCGTTGTTTCATTATATTGTGTCAAAATAAATTAAAATTAAAATTAAATAAATTCTTAAACTATTATTGAACATGTATATTATGAGAGGGGTGTCGGTTTTAAAAAATGTTATTAAGTTGTATTCAATATTTGTAACTTTTGATTGTAAATATTACGTTCATATTGTAATTTTTATATGTTTGTGATGTTTTTAAGATTATCAAAATTTTAGATATATTAATGAAAATATTTTTCCAATTAATAATTCATGTAAATTATTTTTAATAGAAAATTCATAAGAGACCAATCAATTTTTAAGAATAATAGAAATTAATTTATCTACTGCAGTACTTTTATATAAAAATTTATTATAATAGCAGGAAATTGGAGAGACTTGCACTCAGAAGCTTCAAAATATTTTTCTTGAATTTTCACTTTTTTATTTTTTATTAAAATAATTTTCTTGCATTTAATTAATAATTAATTATACCTATTAAATATATATTAAATACACTTTATTTCATATTTAATATAAAAGTTTAACAATTTTATTAGAACATTATTATTATTATAATTAATATTAATGATTTATATAAAAATACCATTATTTTAAGGTAAAACAATAAAATAAAATAATTTTTATCGTCATTTCTAATCCTTATTCAAAATCATTGCAAATATTTTGGCAATAATTAATAGACGATTTTAACTTTTCGATAAATTCGTAATCAATGATCGTGAGAGTCATGATAAGATACATAAGTATATATATTTTTCAATTAACATCCACAATTTAAATAAAAGTAATGTCGTAGAATTTACATTTATACCTGAACAAATTATACACGGGGTGTGACCAACTCGATTAAATTGAATCAAGTGGACCTTTTTTTCGTCAATTAAATCAATAAAAAAATTACCCATTCGTTGTTTGATTATTTTGTGTTGAAAAATTAATATTCTAATTAAACACATTCTTATACTATTACTAATCAATTAATCATGCATGTATGTTATGAGATGGGAGACGGTGTTTAAAATCGTTAATTAGTCAGATATAATATTTACAAATTTTTATTATAGGAATTATGTTGACATTGTAGTTTGGTATGCAAAAAAGTAAAAGGTGTTTAAGGAGTTGATTTTTGTTATTTTAAACAAATTCTCACTTTTTGAGCATTAAGTAAGGGTATTATAAAACGAGCATCGGCTTTAAAAACAATTATATGTATAAATTTATTATAAAATTTAATAAAAAGAATATTAGAATATGTGAGTATCACTTTGATGTGTACATGAATTTAATTTTAATGTTACAAACAAAACAGTTCTTATAAAATGCTCTGAAAAATTAATTAAATGTAGAGATACGGGTGTCGGATCACTCCAAAAAAACATGAAGCGTGACTTACAATATGCATTTGAATTCTGCTTTTTCGTCATAAAACCAAATATATCGACAAGTGAAATCAATCACACCTCTCATCACATTTACATTCTAATTCTTTTCATCGTACAATCAATTTTACTAAAAAATAATTTAATAACAAATTAAGCAATTACGTCTTTTATGATGTTATTGACAATAGAAAAGATTCACAAATGTTATTTTTACTTATTCAATGTCAAACTTTGCAAATGTTTGTCAATATTGGATTTCAAAAGCATTTTTTATGCGATAAAATAGGTTCGTCAATATCTTCAAAATTGTTATTATTATTGTTATTCAAAAATTTAACTGAAACATGTTTTTTTTCACCTAATTCTTTTCTCTTTAATTTTTAAACATTCAAATTTAATTACATTTCACATAATTTTTAATTTATCATATTAACTTTCAAATAATAAAATTTAACAAATAATAATGTTATGTGTATAATTTTTAAAAATATTTTCGTGCCGCGCGTAGCGCGGCTTTGTTACCTAGTTATATATAAATAGCTTATAACCCGTGCAACGCACGACTCCCTTTTTAATATCTTTAATTACATTATATATATTTTAATTTTATAAGTTATTAATTTACATAACAAATTTTTATTAAAAATTGATATATATAAGTTTTACACGCTCGATTTAATATTTGTACTCTATCTTGAATTTTTAAAATTTAATTTGGACAATTACGGCCCACGTGAAATAAACAAAATAATCTTTAATTTGGTGAAGGTTTAATAAATTTTTTCTAATTAAATCTACGTAGAAGGAAAAAAGAGAAAAAATTGACGATTTTTTACGCTGAAAATTTTATTTGATTTATGAATTCTACTTTTAATTCGTTTTGATTATCAAAATACCCTTATAATTATTTGAAGATGGTTCTACTAACAACCAAATACAATTTTAATAATAAGTGTAAGAGGGATTTTTTCCAAAACTTTGATAATCGGTAGTCTGGACCTCTATATGACAAATATCTTAAAATAAATAGATGTTTCGCGTGGATTGTAAAATCACCCAAATCTAATTTCTAGATCTCAAGATAAAACCCAAAGAGTAGTAGATATTATTATTTTTAAATACTAATAATAAATAAATAAAATATAATTCTAATTTAACCTTTTTTAATTATATCCTTTCCAGATTATAATTTTCTTTTAAAAATTCAATTTTAATACAACCCTTTCTAATTATATCCTTTTTAGAATATAATTTTTCTTTTTAAAATTCACTTCAAATGCAACATTTTCTAATTATATCCTTTTTAGATTATAATTTTCTTTTTAATGCGATCTAATTTTGATTCTTTTTTAGATCATAATTTTCTTTTTAATGTGATCCAATCTTGATCGTCTATTTTTAATCCAACGGATCATATGATTTTGATAGTACAGTGACGACGACCAGACGACGACCAAAAATTTGGATAAGATCTCCCTTATGCTTATTATATACAAGGTATTAATAAGGTATTTAATTATATATAAGGATATAATTATATATAAGGATATAATATATATAAGGATATAATTATATATAAGGATATAATTTTTTATTTTTTGAAAGGTGTTAAGATTAACGAAAATTTTGGGAAAATGTTAATTATCCTATTTCACTTATAATATTGTATAAACATTTTTATAAAACTGAAAGCAGATTAGAAAAGGAACCGCCTCAACTGAGACTATAAATACATATACACGCCCTATGTCTAAACCTAGCTCAATCACCTTTTCTCCGAGAAAATAAACTGATTCCACGCCCAAATATTCCAATTCTATTGATCGATCATCGGTTGCATATAATAATGGACGAGGTATTTGATATTCATTCGAATATGAACGGTGAAGAAGAACAAGTAGATGATGGAAGCGATCATTCTGTCGTCGGGGATGTGTTAGGCGGTGATCTGAAGAAGAAGCTACTTCTCCATGATGTTGTTTTCGCTGATGATGATGATGATGATGCTCGTATATCTAAAATCATTGATAACTTGGACTATGATGAAGTTAAAGCTGGTACGTACAACATAACACTGTTACAACGTATACGTGACTCCTCCTCACATCTCTCCTCTTATTTTTAATTACGTTTTTTTTAATAATTGCTTTTTGCAGGTCATTATTTTTGTCTAGATGATGGAACTAAGATGGATACCAGCGTTTATAGGGTGCCTACAACCCGTTGTCTGGGGAGGGTCTACAATAGAGGCTATGATTTAGACGAGTACTTTGACTCAGAGAATGAGGATGATGACTTTGAATATGAGAATGAGAATGAGGATGATATGTCCGACATTGAGGTTGGTGGTGATCTTCCGCCCCATCTCACTAATTTAATTCTCCCCGGTATATAATATATGCTTTTGTTTAGTTGATATAGGCCGCTTGCATACGTAAGGTGTGATTTTTTTTTTTTTTGTATAAGGTGATTTGATAGACTTTATAACCTTATAATTAATGTGAATCCTTTATGTTTTACGGGTTCTTGTGTTTTGATTTGATTTGTGTTTTATATAACAAGACTTTGTTTACTATATATATATGAATGATGTTTTTTGGTTTAGTGTGTGGATGGAGTATCTCTTTAATTTCCGCAAAATATATATTTGCATGTGATCAATCAAAGATGTGTTATATCCAACAAGTGTGTTATATCCAACCTAGCTCCAAGAGCTACTTACATCTGGTGACTCAAAAAATATTATGAGAACTGATTTTTTGCTTGTTATGTTGGGATCATTATCTCTTTTGATTTATTTTTATATTTCAATTTTTATTCTCTAAGGCTATATATAGGCCTTGATCCATAACTAATTAAGCAGTATGACGTAGCATAACAGTGCTGAATTAAATCTATAGTCTTATTTTCCGGGTACAAGCTTTTCTGTTATTTGATGCAAAAGTTGTTATGTTTATGTTAATGTTACAACTTATGCATCTTATTGATGCTGAATTAAACATTTAGACAACATTACTGTAAATTTTTATCTTTCTGGTCACAAGCTTATCTTTGAGTTTGTTGAATAAACAATTTGTTCTTGGGTTTCTGTCAACGTTACAAGTTAAGTGCGAAATGATTCTGATGTGAAGATATTACCCTTCGCAGACACTGCAATAGATTGATTGTAAAATACTAAAATTCTATCTTTGTGCCTCTTGGTAGCTGTTCTTGTAGATTTATAGCTTGTTTCGTAAGAACAACAGTCTATATTAATTACAACAAGAGCAATATGTGCGGTGGTTGATATCAATAGGTCTGAAATTGAAATATGAAACTGAAAATTGGCATTAGATTTATGAACTCATAAAGATTAAATAATGACAGGCAGGCTACTGCTAAATTATACACAAAAAACATGCTACTCAGGTACTTCTTAGATCCTAAACTTTTGGCAAGATCAGGATAACTCACTGCAGAATTCTTTCATCCCTGGCAGCCAGCAACCTGGTATATAAAATGGCATATGCACACACACTTGCACATACATCAGATAATTCATTTGCAACAATTAGAAATATACTACTTGAAAGGTACATTTAATTGTAATAGTGCGAATGGGAGGATGCATCACAGTAGAAGGAAAAATGCTCAAGATACATGAAATATATCAGAACTTAACAAAAGTTTTACAGGAAATAGTTATGATATAGAACTATCTTCATCACAATTCAGATGTTCCTCAGGTCAAAATAGTGAACAGTGGAAGCTGTACAGAGGACTTGCATTAAATGAAACATAGTTAACAAAATTCTTGACACCACTTCAGCAAGCAAACACAAGGACCAACATCAAAACCAAAATACCAGTCAAGTAACTTTTCTTTCCTTTTTACAAAAAATTCCATGACTACCTCTCTTGCTTTTCAATCACGAGGTAATGATTATTGATCATCGATATGAACTTTGGATTGGTTTTTCAAAAGTTATCGAACTTTGGATTGGTTTTTCACAAGTTATCCTGCGGTTGATTCGTTGTGTTTGATTGTCTTATTTTGTGCTTGCAAAGGGTAAAATATTGTCGTATGTTCTTTGATCTTCAAATCTCTGTCAATGTGGTCGGATGTGTTAATTAATTAATGGACAGCTAGATTTTTCGAGGATCTTGACGATATATTAATAAGGGTGAAATGCCAATGTGGATCAGTGTTTGTAGAGATGATTATAAAGGACCTTCCACAAGTAACTAATAATGTTTAAACATGTCAGAATATGTTCAGTGCAAGATACATTTGAATGTAGCTGCATAAAATTGCAATGATAAACATATTAATATTGAATTTGAGTAGATGTAACACACCATAGAAATCAAAAACAGGACATCGATAATAGCATAATTAATATAATTCATAATGCAGCTACATGATAACAATATATCACGTCAGATATTAAAGCAATGTGGTGGAAAATAGTGATCCTCGAGTGGTGGTACATGAATGACTGTAACTTTCAATCCCCAAACGCTTCATCAAAATCAGAAACTTTTGGAGGAGCACACATTTCGTCTATCATACGAAGAACAAATGCTGGGGTATGTGTATTCATTGCTCTTTTATGCATTGCAAACAAATCGGCAACTAAATCATGACGAACTCCATTCGAAGAAAACATCTGTAATACAGACTAGTGCCCTATCAGTTCAGCCTTGATCTTTTGTGCTACTGCTGCCAGAGTTGGAAATCTTGCCCTGTCAATCTTCGACACTTGTTCCTTGGGAGCTAGGTATCTGAAGTACATGGGATGCTTCGACTTGTTAACCAACTCAAGGGCTTCATACAAATTTGAAACTTCATCACTCACTCTTACGTCTTTCAGTATTGGAGACTCACTCAAAACAATAGTTTCCTTAGCGAACCTAACAGCGCTCTTTTCATTATACTCTAATATAGTTCCAAGATATGGGAAGATGGGCTTACAGGCCTCATTACCGTGAATCTGATTGATGATGAATTCAATAACAAGCTTTTTAAGCTCTGGAATGGCTCCTAATATTGCCCTGATCGACTGCCTGAGCTTTTCTTAACAAGAACGGATTAGGTATCTTCACATCAGGGGGTGCCCCATTAACAGCTCTAAGCGCACTCAACCTAGCATGAGCATAACTGTTGTAATTTCCTTGAGTGCAGTTTTTAAACAGAAGTAGCAAGCAAAAATCAAATAGCGTCAAACAGGAAGGAAGGTCGTACAGTGGCAAATTATCGAGATCAACCATTTGATCTCGGCTTGTGAAGGTAGAGAAACAATATCAATATGAAATGTTGGGCGTGTTTATATCCGGATAGAGCACTTGTGCATTAGTAGTAGATGCAATGGCATGCTACGAGAATACTTGATTTGATTTCCTGGATTTCTCGTCACCTATTGCATTGGCAAAACTTTGGCCAGTTGAGCCAGCTCACATGAATGACAAAAGTGTTATATGAAAACATAGAAAGCGGGAACAATTGGCAAGGAATATTTCCGAAGAATAATTTTGAAAATTGATCCATAAAACAAAAATGAAATCATTAAAAACATTAGTTAATATTGGTTATAGTGGTACCTTCTGATGAAAGGTCGGACCTCTACCAGCAAAGACGGGGACTGAAATGCTCCGTCTCCCAGAAGGTAACCACAATCTTTGCTATATTACTTTGAGTACACATTTAAATATTGTTGGTCCATTTTTATTTTAAAAAAAACTTCTTGAAGGTCGTTTCAACCTCTAATGCAGCCAAACCAATATGCAAACTGAAATCAAGAGATAATTTTAGACATAAATACAAAGAGTTCTGACATTTGTGAATTGTCAAGGCCTTTGCATTTGTAGAAATATAGTCTACATCGGCAATCAGAAATATATGAGCTTCATTTCATAAGCACTATGCCGAGAAGCTTCTAAATTCTTGTCATGCTTACTGCGGCCTTTGTTCTTAAAAGCTATAGTTATTGAACTCATAGATGCTACACACTTACACCTAAATAGATTAATACAACCATGGATGACATATTTTATTTAGTTACTAATTTATTAATCCTGGAAAATCTCCACATTTAATAAAAGTAAAACAAAAAAGTTTGCACTTTTGCTATCCTTAAATATTTAGAATTTGCGAACCAAACTTAGATGACATGAATGCTTCTCAGGTCTAAGATGTACTAAGATGTACTAGACATTTAGTATGCATCTTTAAGGGTTATGACTTATGTTACATTGATACATAACTAAATAGCATCCTTAAGCCAAAAAAAAAAGGGAACGATGAAGAAGTCATGATAACTACTTGTACAAAGAACATAAATCCACATAGAAGGGTTAAAGTTAAAATGCATCGAAGACTTGGAATTGAAATCATAAGGCAGGCTAGCTACAAATGAGCATAATAATTAAAAACTTGTAATCTTAACATTTAGCAGAGAAACCAACACAATATTCTAAGATGACCCACGAATAGCATTTATATGGTAATTAAACTATAAAACTTTATCATGCATTCAAATCATTCTAGTAGAAATATATTAGCATGTATAGATAGATAGAAGATATAAGTGTAACAATTTCCTTCTCTCTGTGAGCAACTTGTTCAAATCATTCTGTATAGTTTGTTTGCTTCCTTCTTCCTTCTTCGTTGTTAATTGTCTTCTTCACTAAGTCTTCTGCTTTACTGCATAATCATGATCTTCTACAAGAGGCCTTATCATATTTGCAAGAATCAGTCCCAAACTTGACTGACAAACCAATGCAGGATCTATATTAATATGATCTTCAGACTCCATGCCTTTACAAAATTTATACGAGTTTACTTGAAGTAACAAGAAAAAGTGAAATACAAAATCCACTCCAAGTTTTATCATTTTGCAAAACAGATTTATAGAAACACAGTATACCTAATATAGAGAGTTATGGATACTGGATATTGTTAGGCCACCGGCCTTGTTTTCTTTTCAAACTCACCACCAACCCCCATTTCACCAACCCCCCCACCTACTATGTACAAACCCCATCCTATAAATACCCCCTTCCCTTCATTACCAAAAATACACCAAAAACATCTTACTCTCTTCTCTCCCTCATTTCTTAGTTTATAGCTGCTAGATAGTCCGTCTAGTAGGAAACTTACCTTGCGGTAGTTTCAGGCAAGTCAGGATAGGGGGCCCTCGTGCTACTCTATTCTTTCGTTTCGGGTGAGTTAGTGTGAGAGTTTGGTCGGGCTGTAGCCATCTGGGTTTACAGCATTAGGAGTTCGTCCAGCTATTGCAGCCGCAACAAGGGGAGTCCTCCAGGTTATCCGGTCAAGTACCGAAGGGATAGTTCTGTCCAGGTTATCCGGTCCAGTACCGAAGGAGTAGTGAATCGCTGTATTTCTATTCAGTTGTGCCTCAAGTGTTACTTCGTAAACTTGAGAGAGAATATTGTAACCATTATTATCATTATAGTGGAAACATTCGGAGCAGGTCCCGTGGTTTTTACCTCTTTGGCTTAAGGGGGTTTTCCACGTATAAATCTTGGTGTTCATCTGTCAATATCTGTTATTATTATTGACTGTTATAATCTCCGTATTTAATTTACGCAAAGACAGGAAACGGGAATTCCTAACAGTTGGTATCCGAGCTGGGGCCACGTTGTTGGTGTCTAGGAAAGTGCTTTGTGCGCAGTGGTTACTTGATAACGCGCCGTATTAATACGGAAGGCTCCCCAAACACATCCACTTTCCTGGCCAACTTGTGTGGTTCTAAGTGAGATTCCTATAGTCTTTGGTAAATTAAAATGGATGATTCTTCCAGTGTAATGGTAAGCTTAACAGCTTCAAATTATCCGATGTGGAAAAGCAGAATAAAGGATCTGCTTTATAGTAAGGACTTGTTTGATCCGGTGGAGCTGAAAGGAGTCAAACCTGCAGCAAAGTCTGATGCTGACTGGAAGAAGATGAACATGAAAACTATCAGTCTCATTCGTCGATGGATTGATAATTCGGAGTATCATCATGTCTCTGAAGAAGAAGACGCTTATACACTTTGGACGACATTAGAGTCTACGTTCCAAGAGAAAAGTTCACAAAATGTAACTTTTCTAGTTCGTCAGCTGGTGAACATGAGGTACCAGGATGGGAACAACATGTCAGAGCATATGAGCGAATTCCAAGGGTTGTTAAATCAACTATCAAATATGAAGATGGAGTTTGAACAGAAATTCCAAGCAATATTTCTTCTCAATACTTTACCATCCGGTTGGGATACGCTAGTGGTGACAGTAACTAATGCTGTACCAACTGAGCAACTAACTTTGCGATCAATTAAGCAGAGTATCCTTAGTGAATCCATGAGAAGAAAGGTACAAGGAGTCAGCCAAGATTCCCAGGCTCTTGTTACTGAGAACAGGGGTAGAAGCAACTACAGGGAGACAAACCGAGGGCGTAGTAAAAGCAGGAATTTTAGGAATTCCGGTGGCAAATCAAATGCCAATGTTGAATGCTACTATTGTAAGAAGAAGGGTCATTACAAAAAGGATTGTAGGGCCTGGCTCAAGCAACAAAACAATGGTCAACAAGGGAAACATGCCGAGAAAAGTACAACAGCTGCTATGACAGAAGATGTTGTGATCCTTTCGTTTGGGGAAGAAGAATGCTTACATGTTGATGATCAGAAGGTCGAATGGGTGATAGATACTGGAGCAACGTATCATGCAACACCCACTCAGGAATTCTTTACGACGTACAAGTCAGGGGACTTTGGTACTGTAAGAATGGGTAACTCAGATCAGTCAAAGATCGCAGGCATTGGTGACATCTGTATTGAGACAAACACGGGTTGTTCAATGACTTTGAAAGATGTCAGGCATGTTCCGGACTTACGGCTCAACTTGATTTCCGGCATGGCGCTAGACAAGCAGGGGTACGTAAATACCTTCAGTGGTGGAAGGTGGAAGCTTACTACGGGTTCGTTGGTGGTTGCAAGAGGATCCACTTGTGGTTCTTTGTACAAGACACAAGTGACGATGTGTTCAAATGAGTTGAATACAGTTGAAGATGAAGCTTCAGCAAGTTTGTGGCACAAGAGGCTTGGTCACATGAGCGAGAAAGGGCTGCAGATTCTAGCAAAGAAATCCCTCATTCCATTTGCTAAAGGAACTGCATTGCAGCCGTGCGAATATTGTTTATTCGGGAAACAACATAGAGTATCTTTTAGCAGTCCATTGAAGAAAAAGTCGGAGCTGTTAGAAAGAGTTTATTCTGATGTATGTGGTCCGTTTGAGGTGGAGTCCTTAAGCGGAAATAGGTACTTTGTTACCTTCATTGATGAAGCATCTCGAAAGGTGTGGGTTGAGATACTCAAATCCAAAGATCAAGTGTTTGAGTACTTCCAGAAGTTTCATGCCATGGTTGAAAGATCAACAGGGAAACAACTAAAGTGCCTTCGTAGTGACAACGGGGGGGAGTACACTTCAAAAGAGTTTAAAGAGTATCTTGCAAAGCATGGTATCCGGCATGAAAGAACAGTTCCTGGCACTCCACAACAGAATGGCGTTGCGGAAAGAATGAACCGCACCATTGCTGAACGAGTCAGATGCATGTTGAAAATGTCTAAATTGCCAAAGTCATTTTGGGGAGAAGCTGTAAGAACAGCTTGCTACTTGATCAATCGATCTCCATCGGCACCTCTGAATTTTGAGATTCCAGAGAAGATCTGGTTAGAAAAGGATGTTTCCTATTCCTACTTGCGGGTGTTTGGATGCAAGGCTTTTGCACACATCCCAAAGGAGCATAGAACAAAGCTTGAAGATAAATCAACTCCGTGTATTCTCGTTGGCTACGGGGATCCAGAGTTCGGGTATCGGTTGTGGAATCCTGAATCGAAGAAGATATTCAGGAGCAGAGATGTGGTTTTCCATGAGTCTCAAAATTATGAGAATTTTGGGAGCACTCAACAACCACGGCAAGCTAGAAATCCAGATACATTAGAAGATGATGGAGATGATACGACAGATGATGAGGCTGCTGAGCAGGGGGAGCTACCGCCTCAGCCTGAAGCTGAAGAAACTCAGCCACGACGTTCTACGAGAGAACGGAGACCATCAGGAAGATATCTTTCATCCGAGTATATCTTAATTGCTGATGAGGGGGAGCCCGAGACCTTTGAGGAAGTCAAGTCTCATAAAGAAAGCAATTGCTGGTTGAAAGCAATGCAAGAGGAGATGGATTCTTTAAATAAGAATGAAACTTATGAGTTGACTACACTTCCGAGAGGACGGAAGGCTTTGAGGAACAAATGGGTCTTCAAAGTAAAAAGGGATGATGAAAAGCTTGTAAAGTATAAAGCACGCTTGGTGGTTAAAGGCTTTGCACAGAAGGAAGGCATTGATTTCGATGAAATCTTTTCTCCGGTTGTAAAGATGACATCAATCCGAACAGTTCTCGGATTAGCAGCTAGCATGGATCTTGAGCTTGAGCAGTTAGATGTGAAAACTGCATTCCTTCATGGAGATTTGAAGGAAGAGATCTACATGCACCAGCCAGAAGGATTTGAAGTGAAAGGGAAGGAGCACATGGTTTGTAAACTCAAGAAGAGTTTATACGGGCTTAAGCAAGCGCCAAGACAGTGGTACAAAAAGTTTGATTCATTCATGAGGAATCATAAGTTCAAGAGAACTGCATCCGATCACTGTGCTTATGTGCAAAGGTTTCCTAACGGTAACTTTATTATCCTGCTGCTTTATGTTGATGATATGTTAGTGGTCGGTCAAGATGCTAACATGATCCGCAAGCTGAAAGAAGATTTGTCAAAGTTCTTTGATATGAAAGACTTGGGTCCAGCAAAACAAATCCTAGGGATGAAGATTGTTCGTGATAGAACAACTCGGAGGTTGTGGCTTTCACAACAGGGATATATTGAACGGGTATTGAAAAGGTTCAATATGGATGATGCTAAACCTGTTAGCATACCATTGGCGGGACATTTTAAACTGGATAAGAAAATGTGTCCGTCAACAGACAAGGAGAAGAAGGATATGGAGGAAGTTCCCTACTCATCCGCAGTGGGGAGTCTTATGTATGCATTGGTTTGTACAAGACCAGATATTGCTCATGCTGTTGGAGTTGTGAGTAGATATCTGTCAAATCCAGGAAGAAAGCATTGGGAAGCAGTTAAGTGGATTCTCAGATATCTCAAGGGCACTTCCGGGTTATGCTTGAAGTATGGACACGGTGAACCAGTCTTGGAAGGTTTTACAGATGCTGACATGGCAGGACATCCAGATGGGATGAAGTCCACGTCAGGGATGCTTTTCACTTTTGCGGGGGGAGCTGTAGCATGGCAGTCCAAGTTGCAAAAGTGTGTTGCGTTGTCAACAACTGAATCAGAGTATATTGCTGCTTGTGAAGCAGGCAAGGAGCTGGTTTGGTTAAAGCGATTTCTCCAAGAATTGGGTCAGAAGCAAGACAACTTTGAGTTGTATTGTGATAGCCAGAGTGCTATTGACTTGAGCAAGAATGCTACTTGTCACAGTCGTACTAAGCATATTAATGTACGTTACCATTGGCTACGGGAACAAGTTGAAGATGGGGTGATACAGATAGAGAAGATACACACGGATAAGAATCCGGCTGATATGATGACGAAGGTCGTTCCGCGAGAAAAGTTGGAGCTGTGCAAACAGGGCGCAGGTATGGAGTGCAAGTGATTAACTGTGAGTTTGGAAAGAGGGGGAGATTGTTAGGCCACCGGCCTTGTTTTCTTTTCAAACTCACCACCAACCCCCATTTCACCAACCCCCCCCACCTACTATGTACAAACCCCATCCTATAAATACCCCCTTCCCTTCATTACCAAAAATACACCAAAAACATCTTACTCTCTTCTCTCCCTCATTTCTTAGTTTATAGCTGCTAGATAGTCCGTCTAGTAGGAAACTTACCTTGCGGTAGTTTCAGGCAAGTCAGGATAGGGGGCCCTCGTGCTACTCTATTCTTTCGTTTCGGGTGAGTTAGTGTGAGAGTTTGGTCGGGCTGTAGCCATCTGGGTTTACAGCATTAGGAGTTCGTCCAGCTATTGCAGCCGCAACAAGGGGAGTCCTCCAGGTTATCCGGTCAAGTACCGAAGGGATAGTTCTGTCCAGGTTATCCGGTCCAGTACCGAAGGAGTAGTGAATCGCTGTATTTCTATTCAGTTGTGCCTCAAGTGTTACTTCGTAAACTTGAGAGAGAATATTGTAACCATTATTATCATTATAGTGGAAACATTCGGAGCAGGTCCCGTGGTTTTTACCTCTTTGGCTTAAGGGGGTTTTCCACGTATAAATCTTGGTGTTCATCTGTCAATATCTGTTATTATTATTGACTGTTATAATCTCCGTATTTAATTTACGCAAAGACAGGAAACGGGAATTCCTAACAGATATAATGGCACTTTCTAAGTTTCTCTTTTCTCTCGCTATGTGTGTGTGTGGTGGGGGGGGGGGGAGTCTAGAACTGCACATTTAGTGTGAATCTATTGTTGGTTAATCGTTTACAAGCATAATTGAGTCCCCAAAATTGGACTCTTACAATGCAGATAAGGTCATCTGGTCATCTTAAAATAACTTGGTAGGTTACAAAGTCTATTACTCCTCTCGCAAATATAGGCACAAATATAAGGTAATGAACAAATGACAAAGAATTAACTATTCATTACAGCTCAAACAAACAAATAAGAGAATGTAAATTGTAGAAAGATCTAGCTATTGATTTGTGATTAGCAAGTCTTGTGATGCATTTCCTTAGATTAGTAGGCCAAATTTATAGTAAAGGGAGGAAATTAAAGCATAGAAAGATACCAAGAATGGATTAAGGAAAGAAAGATGAAAATATGTTCATAAATAACATAATGCAAAAATTAACACAACAAATGAAAATCAAATTCATTTAAGTGCATGGGATATCGACTTTGTAACCTTATCTTCTTCCATTCGGCCACTGGACAAGGAATCTGTTACATATGTTCTGTACAGAAGCTCTAAGTCATCCATCTTTCTGTCACCTTCATATTCACCATCTGATCAAAATTTAAGATTAATTTAATCGAGGTCCATTACCAATGTTGAACTAGAAAGCAAGAAAATAGGTACAACAACAGTACGTCAGGCATTCTAACCTAAAAAAAAAAAACAGATCCAAGATCTTGTACAAAGCTGCTGGTATCAGGATATTTCTTCAGGGCGATTAACAAAGCATTAAATTCCAATATCTTATTAAGCTCCTCAATATAGCCTGTGGCTGTCTGGTTTGCCTGATGAAAGCCAACATTTTATTAGCTCACACGAAACATCATATGTGTTCAACTGGTAATCAGAGGACTCTATATTATGTTCTATATTTCTTATATTACAAAAAGACAATTACACACAATATAAATAGAACCTAGGAACCTATACAAGGAAACTTAATACACTGATTGATAGGGAGAAGATTATGGACAGTCTGTGAAAACCCTAATCATAGCGGACAATATTTGACCCCAACTATTGCTCCATGAATCCAGCATTCCAAATTTAGTCGAATATTCTAACACTCCCCCTCAAGTTGTGTAGTGGGATCACCAATACCCAACTTGGATAAAACTGATTCGAAAGTTCTTGCAGCAACCGCTTTTGTCAGGATGTCTGCCAGTTGGTCTTCGGATCTAACAAACGGAAGTTCGACTGTCCCATCTTCAATTTTTTCTTTTATGAAGTGCCTATCTATTTCAACATGCTTTGTTCTATCGTGCTGTACCGGGTTCTCTGAAATCTTAATCGCAGCTTTATTATCGCACATTAACTGAGTTGGACACTTCAGAGGGGATCCGATTTCTTTCATTATCTTCTTTAACCAAAGTATCTCGGTAATCCCCTTAACGATCCCTCTAAATTCTGATTCAGCACTTGACAGTGATACTACTTTCTGTTTCTTACTCCTCCAAGTTACCAAGTTACCTCCAAGAAGAGTAAAGTAGCCGGCAGTTGATCGCTTGTCGTTAGGATTCCCTCCCCAATCAGCATCTGTGAATACTTCAACATCAAGGTGTCCATTTTTCTTAAAAATTATGCCTCTTCCTGGTGTGCCTTTGAGATATCGAATAATCCTCATTACTGCCTCCATATGGTGTTCTTGAGGATGATGCATGAATTGACTAACTACTCCCACCGCGTATGCAATGTCGGGTCGAGTGTGCGCCAGGTAAATCAATTTTCCCACCAACCTTTGGTACCTTTCTTTACTCGCTGGTTTGGCTCCTTCAATTATCTTTAGTTTGTGATTCACAACCATGGGAGTGTCATTTGGTTTGCAATCCACCATGCCAACTTCAGCTAATAAATCCAATATATATTTCCTTTGGGAGATATAAATCCCTCCTCTTGACCTAAGAACCTCGATTCCTAGGAAATACTTCAATCCCCCGAGGTCTTTCATTTCGAACTCCTTGAAGAGGTTTTTCCGAAGAGAGCTAATTTCTTCTTCGTCATTCCCCGTTATAATCATGTCGTCGACATATATTATAAGACAAGTGACCAATTCTCCTCTCTTTTTGTAAAATAAGGTATGATCCCCATTACTCTGTTTGTAGCCATACTGCTTCATTGCCATTGTAAATCTCCCAAACCAAGCACGCGGGGACTGTTTGAGCCCATATAATGCCTTTTTTAGTTTACATACCTCATTTTCTTGAAAATCATCAGAGAACCCTGGTGGGGCTTCCATACACACCTCTTCTCTCAAGTCTCCATGTAAGAAAGCATTCTTTACATCAAATTGATGAAGAGGCCAATCTTTATTCGCGGCTATTGAAAATAAAACTCTGATAGTGTCAATCTTTGCAACCGGAGAGAACGTTTCAGAGTAGTCTATCCCATATGTTTGTGTATATCCTTTGGCAACCAATCTTACCTTGTGTCGCTCAATGGTGCCATCAGATTTATATTTTATATTAAACACCCATCTACACCCGACTGGTTTCTTCCCTTGTGGTAACA
Source organism: Kitagawia praeruptora (assembly GCA_037693485.1). Taxonomy (NCBI): domain Eukaryota; kingdom Viridiplantae; phylum Streptophyta; class Magnoliopsida; order Apiales; family Apiaceae; genus Kitagawia; species Kitagawia praeruptora. The sequence continues at coordinate 152,354,214 of CM075349.1, read as the reverse complement.
TACACCTCTCCCATGTGCCATTCCTTTTTAGAGCTTCCATTTCGGTATTCATTGCCTCATGCCATTCAGTCATCTTCTTAGCTTCTTGAGCTGTATTAGGAATTTGTTTAGAGAGAATAGTAGCTGAAAACGCCTTTGCAATCTTCGTCATTCCTTTCCTGTCAGTTTTTACCGGATATGTAGAAGCACGAGGAACATGTTCCGGTGAATACCGGTCAGGAGGAACCCCTCTATTTTTCCTTGGGGGAAGAACCAAAGTTTGAGTTTCAACAAATGAACTTCCTGAAATGTCACGATCAGTAGTATTTTGTGAATTATGACATTGTAAATTGTTTACCTCTTGATGGACATTTTCTTCAGCTGATTCGCTGGTAGTATCCATGGCATTTATCTCTTGTTGGACATCATCTTCGGGAAAATCATTGGTGGTAAAAACTGCCTCGTCAGTCTCTTTTGTGTTGAAAGAGGCGTGTTCGGTGGCGCCATCTACCGACTCTGTTGGAACATCCTCAGAGCAACTTTCATATAGCACCCAATCGAGTGATTCACTTACTTTCTCCCCCTGAGCACGAGATTGGTGGTCAAAAAAATAATCGGATTCTAAGAAGTCACAATCCATGGTGACATGGATTCGACGAGTAACCGGACTGTAGCACCGATAGCCCATTTGATGGACACCGTACCCAACGAATACACACTTTTCGGCACACGGATTAAGTTTGTTTCGACTAGTCTTGGGGATATGAACAAACACCGAACAACCAAAGACACGAGGTGGTAAGGTCATAACAGATGGAATTTTAACTTGGGTGGCAAGCACTTGTAATGGAGTTTTATTTCCTAGACTTTGGGTTGGTAGACGATTTGCAAGATACGTGGCTGTAGCAAGAGCTTCTGGCCAAAGAGAATGAGGGACTCTAGATTCAATCATAATAGCATGAGTTTTTTCAAGGAGAGTACGATTTTTTCGTTCTGAGGTGCCGTTTTGTTGAGGGGTGTTTGGACAAGTGGTTTGATGGATAAGACCATTTGCTTTGAAAATTTTTTGCATTGTTTGGTTGACGAATTCTGTTCCGTTATCAGAACGGAGAATCTGTATTTTTTTGCCAAATTGAGTCAAAATCATTTTGTAAAAACAAACAAATATTTCTGGCACTTCTGATTTATGTTTCATGAAGTATATCCAATTCATTCTTGAGAAATCATCCACAAATAAAACAAAGTATCTGATTTGATTGTTAGTGGAATTTGGTGCTGGACCCCAAACATCAGAATGGATTAGCGAAAAAGCATAATCAACTCTAGTATTACTTTGATTAAATGAGACCCTATGATTTTTTGCAAGAATGCAGGTTTCACATTTCTCATGAATGGATTTATTCAAAAAAAGACTAGGAAACAAAATTTTAAGATAGCTAAAAGAAGGATGACCAAGTCGCCGGTGCCATAACCAAAGTTGCCTTTCGGTTGTTCCGTGAGCAAGCATGGCATGTCCCTTATGAACTACCTCATCAACATAATAGAGACCTCCTCATTCAGTACCACGCCCAATGATCTCCTTCGTACGAATGTCCTGTAAAATGCAAAAAATTGGATACATAAGAACCACACAGTTGAGTTGTTTTGTCACTTGACTAACAGATAATAACTTTGAGGATAGTGAAGGAATGTATAAACAGTTTTTAATTTCCATTTTTTCCGAAAAAGTAATTGACCCTCCCCCTTTGATTTCAACAATTTCTCCACTAGCAGTCTCAATATGGGACTTCTTTGGAGATGACATGTCACCAAAGTCTTTAGGATCATAGGACATGGTGTCTGTAGCCCCGCAATCAAAGATCCAGTTCATTGATTTCCTAGATTGGGGGTGAACATGGCAAGCTTTGGGCTTTTCATAAGTTTCATTTAAACACTCTTGATCAAGCCTGTCAAAGAAAGACGCGTCTGGGGGAAAATATTTGAAATTAATAAGAGAGGGGTTTGAGGTGTAACTCTCAAACCCTTTACCTCCAAGTTTTTCATCGGAGTTCGCTGCCATTCCACCAAAACCAGTGCCACTTCCTTGCCCCTTTTCAGACGGATCTTCACCGCCACTTGCAGACGAAGCCCCTTTGACATTAGATCTGGAACGCTGGTTATTTTTCTCCTTATGACCGTCCTCCCACCATTCTGGATAGCCAACCAGCTTGAAACATGTCTCTTTAGTGTGTTTCTTCATCCTGCAGTGAGTGCAATACAACTTGGATTTATCTTCTTTCTCTTTGGATCTGAATTTAAACCTCTGTGCAGAATCTTTAGCAGCCAAACCCATTCCAATTTCAGTCGAGTCACTATCAGAAGAGCCTGATTTTAGTATATTAAGCCTGGCCACTTCCCTTCGTATTGTAGCATATGCTGTTTCCACGGAAGGAAGAGGATCCTTTTTCAGGATATCTCTCTTGACTGGTTCCAGCTTGTCATCAACTGCCATTAGCAATTGATAGAGTCTTTGTTCTTGAGTCTTCTTATTGTAGATCTGAATGTCATCTGGGTCCTTCAGAGGGTTCGGATCTCGCCTATCTATAGACATCCAGATGTTCTGCAGTTTGTTCCACAAGTCTTCTAGTGTATCGGACCCTTGCCTTAATGAATTAGCCCTCTTATGAAGGTCAAACACCTGTAACGAATCTGTTCCAGAACCGTATGTGGTGGCTAACCCATCCCAGAGGGCTTTCGCAGTGGGATATTGCGAGACATTATTCACCAAATTGGATTCAAGATTCTGGATAATCCATGTGAAAACACATTGATCATCTTGTTCCCACCTTGTATATGTTTTGTCAGTTTCGGATGGAGGTGTCGGCTTCCCTGTAATGTGAGAGCCTCTCCCCCTTCCCCCAATTGCTTTCTTCATCAGGGTTGCCCATAGGGCATAGTTGTCACCACTAAGTTTAATCCCCAGGGATAAATTCTCGGGGTTAGTTGTTTGTTGCTGTGTTCCGAGACCATTTCTCAGAAGAGCAGCAATCTGCATTGTTAATTCATCAGGGATTTGACTGACCACGATTTCACTGTCAGTCATCTTTTGTTGAGGATGTTCAGAATTCCCAGAATCACACGTGCTCTGATACCATGTTCAACTGGTAATCAGAGGACTCTATATTATGTTCTATATTTCTTATATTACAAAAAGACAATTACACACAATATAAATAGAACCTAGGAACCTATACAAGGAAACTTAATACACTGATTGATAGGGAGAAGATTATGGACAGTCCGTGAAAACCCTAATCATAGCGGACAATATTTGACCCCAACTATTGCTCCATGAATCCAGCATTCCAAATTTAGTCGAATATTCTAACAATATGGCAGGAAGGAGGAAATTAATTTGGAGTGGATGATTGCTTATTCTGGGAAGTCACTCAAAAATTAGTTCTATAAAAAGTCATTGTTTAGAAAATGATGATACACTTTAAGTCGTTAACTTTTTTTTTTCTAGCAGCAATCATGTTGTTCCATTATCTAGGGTTTTCGTTAATTTTGGGGGATATAATAATATTCTTACACTGCTCTTGTCCTCGATTTCAGTGTACGAAGTACTGTTGATATGTTTTCCCCCACAAGCTTTCGTGTATGATTTCTAAGTACTTCTTTAGCAAGCTGCCTAAATCGAACAAATTGTTTGAGACAGCTAGAGAACATCAGTACGATTGTATCATAGAGCTTCTAAATCCATTAAATTCTAAAATAAAAGGCAACCTGTGCAAAAGTTGGCCTCTGATCCGCTATTTCCATAATTATTTGACAAACTTCCCACTGAAACATATCATCGGTTTACTATCTGACAGGCTCTCGTCTGAAGGCATCGCAATAAGTCAAAGTCTTTGGCCATGATATGGGAGAATTAACAGTATATATTAGACACAAGGCAGAGTGCTTTGAAATAAGCATGCTACATGTACCATGAGGGACACCATCAGAGATCAACACAGTTCACGAACTAAACAGTGATGATGCAAAGAAGATTTTAATCCTTCTTTCAAGGTATGCATATTCAGACTTAACAGTTATAAGTTAGAGGCGCGTGATTTAGATATAATGACTTTAGTAATATAAAGTTCAACTAGGCTGTTAATGGAGAGAGCGTTTACAATATCCGTTTTAGAATATTTGTACCCAGCAAATTTAATACGATATTTTTGTAATGCATCACGCAAATCAAATTGTTGACGGGCACTTACTCAAACGTCATTGGCTTTAGTTCCATGCGTACGTAATGCATTGATGCTCCCAGAAAAGATGTCCAGGGAAAATAAAAAAAAATATAGATGACGAACTTCATACTTCTTTTGATGAGAAATACAGACAATCCAACATCCACGGCTTTTCTGTTTTTGTTTTCTGATTCTAATTTAATGTATTTGTAATAATATGTATTTGTAGTAATATTATTAGTTTATAATTTGGTTTTTATTTTTCAAAAGGTGTGGCCCTAACAAGAAGTGTTTTCGTTTACCCTAGCTCAATCACCTCTCCTCAAGAAAATAAACAGATTCCAAGCTCAATTATTCCAATTCTATTGATCGATCAGTTGTGTATAATAATGGACGAGGTATTCAATATTCATTTGAATATGAACGTTGAAGAAGAACAAGTAGATGATGGAAACGATCAATCTGTCGGGGATGTGATAGGCGGTGATATGAAGAAGAAACTGCTTCTCCGTGATGATGATGATGATGATGATGCTCGTATATCTAAAATCATTGATAACCTGGACTTCGATGAAGTTAAAGCTGGTACGTACAACATAACACTGTTCCATACGTGATTCATCCTCACATCTCTCCTCTTATTATATTTTATTATTTAATTACCGTATTTTTTATAATTGCTTTTTGAAGGTCATTATTTTTGTCTCGATGATGGAACTAAGATGGATACCAGCCTTTATAGGGTGCCTACAACCCGTCGTCTGGGAAGGTCTACGGTTTACTGGATTTAGACGAGTACTTTGACTCAGAGAATGAGGATGATGACTTTGAATATGTGGATGAGAATGATGATGATATGTCCGACATTGAGGTTGGTGGTGATCTTGTTTAGTTGATATAGGCCGCTTGCATACGTAAGCTAGGTGTGAATTTTTTATTTGTATAAGGTGATTTGATAGACTTTATCGATCGCCTTATAATTAATGTGAATCCTTTATGCTTTATGGGTTCTTTTGTTTTGATTTGATTTGTGTTTTATATAAGTTTTATATAACAAGACTTCGTTTACTATATATATGAATGATGTGTTTTGGTTTAGTGTGTGGATCGAGTATCTCTTTAATTTCGGCAAAATATATGTTTGCATACATGTGATCAATCAAAGATGTGTTATATCCAACAAGTGTGTTATATCCAACCTAGTTCCAAGAGCTATTTACATCTGGTGACTCAAAAAATATTTTGATAACTGATTTTTTTCTTGTTATGTGTGGATCATTATCTTTTGATTTATTTTTATATTTTAATTTTTATTCTCTAAGGCTATGTATAAGCCTTGATCCTTAACTTAAGTAGTATGATGTAACTTACCAGTGCTGAATTAAACATGAAAAATCTATAGTCTTATTTTCCAGGTACAAGCTTTTCTGTTATTTGATGCAAAAGTTGTTATGTTTATGTTAATGTTACAACTTATGCATCTTATTGATGCTGAATTAAACATTTAGACAACATTACTGTAAATTTTTATCTTTCTGGTCACAAGCTTATCTTTGAGTTTGTTGAATAAACAATTTGTTCTTGGTTTCAGTCAACGTTACAAGTTACAACTCCAAGTGCGAAATGATTCTGATGTGAAGATATTACGCTTCGCAGACACTGCAATAGATTGATTGTAAAATACTAAAAGTCTATCTTTGTGCCTCTTGGTAGCTGTTCTTGTAGATTTATAGCTTGTTTCGTAAGAACAACAGTCTATATATTAATTACAACAAGAGCAATATATATGTCCCTAAAAATCGAAGTATGAAACTGAAAATTGGCATTAGATTTATGAACTCATAAAGATTAAATAGTGACAGGCTAATGCTAAATACACAAACAACATGCTACTCAGATACTTTTTAGATCGTAAACTTTTGGCAAGATCAGGATGACTTGCTGCAGAATTCTTTCATCCTGGCAGCCAGCAACCTAGTATATAAAATGGCATATGCACACACACTCGCACATTTGCAACAGTTTATAATACTACTTGAAAGGTACATTTAATTGTAATAGTGCGAATGGGAGGATGCATCACAATAGAAGGAAAAATCCTCAAGATACATGAAATATATCAGAACTTAACAAAAGTTTTACAGGAAATAATTATGATATAGAACTATCTTCATCACAATTCAGAAGTTCCTCAGGTCAAAATAGTTAACAGTGGAAGCTGTACATAGTACTTGCATTAAATGAAACATAGTTAACAAAATTCTTGACACCACTTCAGCAAGCAAACTAGACCTGGCAATCGTGTCGTGTACTTTCGTTTCGTGTACTTTCGTGTTTCGTGTACTTGAAGGTGAAACCCATATCCACCCGAAATGAATTCGTGTACTTGAATGTGAAACCCGTATCCACCCGAAATGAATTAGTGTCGTTTCGTGTATATATTATATAAAATTAAAAATAAAATTTAATTAAAATTTGTTCTTAAATATTATATTCATATGAAATATACATAAAATATTTTATATTTCAATATATAAATTCAAATACAACTCCATGGCTGCCTCTCTGATGCTTAGCAAACACAATGACCAACATCAAAACAAAAATACCAGTCAAGTAACTTTTCTTTCCTTTTTACAAAAAATTCCATGGCTGCCTCTCTTGCTTTTCGATCACGAGGTAATGATTATTGATCATCGATATGAACTTTGGATTGGTTTTTCAACAGTTATCGAACTTTGGATTGGTTTTTCACAAGTTATCATGCGGTTGATTCGTTGTGTTTGATTGTCTTATTTTGTGCTTGTAAAGGGTAAAATATTGTCGTATGTTCTTAGGTCTTCAAATCTCTATCAATGTGGTCGGATTTGTTTAATTAATGGACAACTCAATTTTTCGAGGAGCTTGACGATATCTATATATAGATACATCTTGATCCTTTTTTTTTGCCCTTTTTACATGCAATGCCCTTCTAACCTTCACAAATTACATCTTTCTGCCATTGCTGCCACGTGTTGCCATCAATACTTTTTCTTACAAACCTTATTATCGCGCCAGTTCACAACTCATCTGATGCTTCACACATTTTTCAAGAATTCAAAATATTTTGAAATCCCAAAAAACAAGACACGGCTTATATACTCAAAATCTTCTCTAAATTCTAAAACCCAGCTTCTACCTCACTCTTCTCTATTTTCACTGTTTAAATTTTTAAGTTTCATATAATTTGAAAGCTTGCTTCCTTGCTAATATGGATTTGCTTTGCAGGCTAAGCATTATCCATCAAAAGTTTCAGTATACGGATTGTTTTTATCATCCATTTCTTAATACCCTATATTATTTGAAGACTTAAGTCTGCTGACCAAGTTCTTGATTGTTTGTTGCCTTGATTATAAAATAGATCTGTATGTATGACATTGTTCACCAACTGTTTGATAATATGTTTGAGTGAAAAAATTCCTTCGTAATGCTTTTTTTTTTACAGGACTAACGTTATGCACCAACTGTTTGAATTCAGGTTGATAAACATATATGTATATGTTGGAAGCAAGAAGCAATGTAAGAGAAAAAGGAACTCTTGTATTGCTAATATGAAGTTTGATAATATAAATGATATTGCTGTATGTTGAATACAAAGAACTAATACAAGGCTATATATATAGCCAAAACGAAAGGAATAAACAAGAAGGTGAATGCATTAAACAAACAACCCATAAGTCAAGGAGCCGAAAGTGTATATGGCCGAAAGAGCCAAAAGTTAAATACTTTAACACCCCCCCTCAAACTGAAGATGGTTGAACCAACTTGAGTTTGCAAACAAGATCATAAAAAGATCCGGGAGGAAGCGCTTTCGTGAAAATATCTGCAGTATTATCAGTGCTAGAGACAGCATGAAGATGAACCGTGCCTTTTGCAACCTGTTGACGGGTGAAATGACAATCGATTTCTATATGTTTAGTGCGTTCATGAAAGACATCATTGTGAGCAATGTCCCTGGCACTTTTGCTATCGCAGTAGATAATAGTGGCTGGAGAATGAGTTACATTCATTTCTTCAAGTAACCATCTTAGCCAAATTAATTCCTGTGTAGTGTCAGCTAGAGCTCGATATTCTGACTCGGCACTGGATTTTGATGCAAGCGACTGTTTCTTACTGCGCCAAGAGATAAGAGAATCACCCAGAAAGAAGCAAAATCCTGTAGTGGAACATCTTGTAGTAGGATCACCACCCCAATCAGCATCGGAATAGGCATGTAACTCAAGTGATGAGTTGTATGCATAATGTAGTCCATGAAGAATGGAGCCTTTGACATAACGAAGTATGTGGAGGACAGCTGTATAATGAGGAGTGCGAGGAGCTGCCATAAATTGACTAACAATATGAACGGCATGAGCAATGTCAGGACGAGTGACAGTAAGATAAATCAGACTTCCTACCAACTGACGATACAACGTAGGGTTGACAAGTAGATCGCCATCTTCGGAGTTAAGTTTTACCCCATATTCCAAAGGTGTTGATGTAATTTTAGTGTCGCTGATTCCAGATTTTAATAAAAGATCAGATGCATACTTAACTTGAGAAAGGGTGTACCCGGTAGGTATAGAAGAAACCTCAATACCCAAGAAGTAGCTTAATGAACCAAGATCTTTCATTTCAAATTGCTGATTTAGAAACTGTTTGAGTTCAAAAATGCCTGTAGTATCATCTCCAGTGATAATCATATCATCCACATAGAGGAGGAGAAGGACAATTCCTCGATCTGTCCGTCGAATGAAGAGAGCATGATCATATGGACTAGAAGTAAATCCCAGCTCACTAATGACTTTGCTAAATTTTTCGAACCATGCTCGAGGTGCTTGTTTAAGACCATACAGTGCCTTGTTTAGCTTGAGCACTTGATCTGGAGAGTGATTAAAACCAGGTGGAGGTTTGAGATAAACTTCTTCATCTAAGTCACCATTAAGAAAAGCATTTTTGACATCCATTTGCCATATATCCCATTGTTTTGATGCTCCAACAGCGAGTAAACTTCGAACTGATGTAAGACGAGCAACTGGTGCAAAAGTCTCTTCATAATCAATGCCATACTCCTGGGTAAAGCCTCTAGCAACTAGACGGGCTTTATATCTCTCAATGGATCCATCAGCTTTTGTCTTAATTTTGTAGATCCATCGACAACCCACGGTTGTTTTGCCAGGAGGCAAGGTAACCAGATCCCAAGTGTGATTTTTGTCTAATGCTTGAAGTTCTTCTGCCATAGCTTCCTGCCAAAGAGGGTGAACACTTGCCTCTCTATATGTTTGAGGCTCGTGTAAAGATTGTATAGCAGAATAAACATGATAATCAGTAAGACGAACAGAAGGTTTTCTTACCCGAGTAGATCGATGAACATGTTCATCTGAAGTGGATGGTAAGATGGGAGGCTCGGTACTGGAATCCTCAGACTGACCTGTTATTAAAGGGACAGTAATAGGTGGAGGTCGTTGTGTGAGCTCATCTGAAGGATCTGCTGAATGTATATAAGAAGAAGAGGTTGGAGATTCTATATATTCATCACTGGGATGTAGATCAACAAAAGGATCTGTAAAGTGAGAAATGCTAGTAGAAGTGTCAATGTGAAATTCTGACATAGATGAGAACATTTTGTGCTCCCAAAAAGTAACATCACGAGAGACACGAAGGCGCTGTGAGATAGGATCCCAACAACGGTATCCTTTCTGACCACTGCCATAGCCAATAAAACAACAAAGGCGAGCACGTGGTTCGAGTTTTGTTCTCTCATGTTGAGGAAGAAGAACGAAACATGCAGAACCAAAAACCTTAAGAGAATCATATGACGGTGATTCTTCATATAATTTTTCATAAGGTGACAAGTTATCTGTAACAGGAGAAGGAATCATATTTATTGTATGAACAGCAGTCAATGCGGCTTCCCCCCAAAAATATTCTGGACAAGAAGAAGAAATGAGAAGAGCTCGAATGGTATCTAGGATGTGTCTGTGTTTACGTTCAGCACGACCATTTTGTTGTGATGTGTAAGGACAAGAACTTTGTGCAAGAGTACCATAAGATGCCAAAAATTTTGTAAGTTCAGATTCTTTGTATTCCTTGGCATTATCGGCACGAAAAAGTTTGATTTTCTTTCTGAATTGAGTATCAATCATAGTGGCAAAGTTTTTATATGTTTCTCCTAATTCAGATCGAGTTTTCAAAATATATATCCAAGTGTATCGAGAGAAATCATCAACAAATATCACATAGTACCTAGACCCCCCCATAGTTGGAGTTGGAGAGGGACCCCAAATATCAGAGTGTATAAGATCAAAAGTGGCTGATGATTTTTGATAATGAATAGGAAAAGGAAGTTTATGTTGTTTTGCCAGTTTGCATGATACACAGTCAGTTATGTCTTTATTTACACTACCTAAATGACCGCTAGAAATTAGGTTATGTAAACGAGAAGAAGAAGGATGACCTAACCGGGAATGCCAGACACTGGTTGTTGATGAAACTGAGCCAACTATATGAGATGATGACAATTTTGGTATAGGAAGATGAAGGGATGTGAGCTCAAACAACTTCCCGCATCTACGTCCTGTTCCAATCATTTTGCCTGTCTGAGGATCCTGTATATGACAACCAGAAGGAGAAAAGATAATGTTAAGACCAAGATCACATAGTTGACTGATGGAAACAAGATTAAGTGTAAGATCAGGAACAAAATATGTGTTAGGAAGAGAAAAAGCTTCCGTGGATACAGTTCCAATCTGTGTTACATTCATTGTAGAGCCATCTGCAGTTTGGATGTTTGGAAGACATGAATTCTTTGTTGTTGTGGTAAATATTGATGGATCATTTGTCATATGATTGCAGCATCCAGAATCTAGATACCAAGATTTACCAGAGTTAACAGAAAAAGCCGTTGAAGATTTTAATTTAGCTAGAACCTGTATGATCAATGATTCAAGCTTGCTAGAAGGTGCAGTTGATGTCCTTTCGGAGGTGGCTTCAAAAGTTGAAGTTGCATAATGAGAGAACTTGTGTGAGCAAAATGATGACAAACTATCTTTTGATTTATACATTTGGCAAGACTAGGGAACCGTATGAATAGTACCGTATGAACAGTACCGTATGAACAGTACCGTATGTATGACCAGTGTATATGACTGATTTCACCCGATAGGAAATGGGATTTTTTTTTTTTGATCGTGTATGAGTTTGGCCCAAATAGATAAGGTGTTTGGCCCAATAAGAGATTAGAGGACTGTTTAGAGGACTGTTTGAATGTTTGAATATTTGGCCCAAATCTTTGTAACGACTTGTTGAAAACACAGCAGATATATTACATACTCCGTATAACACAAATACACAACAATATATAGAAATATATATATGTGAATATGTTGAGATTTGGAAAGGATAAGTGAGATTTGGGTTACCCAGTGAGTTACAGTCCGATGGGGAGAGCTTCGGTGACCACTCTGGCCTGACAAGAGCTTCAGTTGCGGGACTGAAACTGGTGGGTTTAGTGACTCGATGTGTGGACTCTCCGTTCGGAAAGAATGGCAGACCTGGAGAAGTCTTCTTGCCGGATTTAATGGAGCTTTTAGTAGGATTTTGGCTGGTGTGTTTGTTTGATCTACTGAACTGACTCACAAAGTGTTTGTTCAAATGTCTCAAAGAGTTGTTGCATCAGATGGCTACTGCGGAAAAGATGGTTGTGATCGGAAATAATGGAGGAAGCGGAACAATGGAGGAAACGAGCCTATAGCTCTGATACCATGATAAACATATATGTATATGTTGGAAGCAAGAAGCAATGTAAGAGAAAAAGGAACTCTTGTATTGCTAATATGAAGTTTGATAATATAAATGATATTGCTGTATGTTGAATACAAAGAACTAATACAAGGCTATATATATAGCCAAAACGAAAGGAATAAACAAGAAGGTGAATGCATTAAACAAACAACCCATAAGTCAAGGAGCCGAAAGTGTATATGGCCGAAAGAGCCAAAAGTTAAATACTTTAACAAGGTACAAACCAACTTTGTATTGCTCTTTCTTTTTCCAATTTTTTATCTTCTATTTTTCTATCGAATTCTTTATCGTATATCTGTTTTTGTTTATCGATAAGGTGTTTGATTAAATTTATGCAAGAATCACTTACCTTTGTGTTAAAGCTTTGTTTATTTTTACTTAAGTATACCAATATGTAGCAAAGCAAATCTAGTGATAGCATGAAACTTATGAAACATTTCTGTAAAATACAGAACATTTCTGTATACCAATATACAGAACATTTCTGTATAGGAAAGAAGAGTAAGATAAAAAAGAGTAAAATAAACAACTACATATGATTTTGGGATGTATATGCTTATTGTAGTTACTAACAGTCAACCCTTTCAATTTGTTATCTTTTTTTGCAGGTTGTGAATGAAAACATTTCAATTGTTTAAACCTTTAAGTTTCTCAGGTACGAGTATGCAATTAAGAACGATTGGTTTTCGATTGCAATACCTTCATAGTTAATTCTTGATAGTTGTTGTGCACCTAGCTTAGAAAAAACTCTCTTCGTTATTGAACATGGATATATTTTTTATAGACTAGCATTATCTCTTGGTATCATACTATACTCTTTCATGTCTATTGCAGCTAAACTTTATCAAATAGACAATAGTGACTCCTTCCGAGCCAAGTTAAACTTTTAGAAAGGATGAAGGTAAATGTATTGAACTAAGGCAAGATTTTTAAAGACTGTTTGATACTTAGGTAACCATGTCTTGTGTAGAACAAAGGTCCAGATTATGATGACTTTTTCGGAATCCTGATTCTGTTGATAATCAATTCTACGATTAGTTTTATCTAAGAAAACAATACTGGAAATGCAGCGTCTGCTCTTTTGAATAACATTACTTTAATAGTTTAACGTATATATGGAATTGCCGCTTTGATTTGATCTCCATGTCACCGTGTACCAGGTTTTACGTGATGGAAAATGGAAAGAAGAAGACGCAGTATTGTTGGTTCCTGGTGATATATATAGCATCAAACTAGGAGATATTGTTCCTTCTGATGCATGCCTACTAGAAGGAAAATATATATTCTCTTCGTCCTCATGGTGCCATTACAAAACGTATGACAGCTATTGAGGAAATGGCTGGAATGGATGTTTTATGCAGCGACAAAACTGGCACATTGACCCTAAACAAGCTCACTGTTGATAGAAATATGATTGAGGTTAACATTTCCGACTGTCTAATAATCTGACATTTTATTTTAATTTTGCACTTTCACCTTAATTGATGTCTTCTTTGTAATTGCATGTGTTTGTTAAGGGAGTGGACAAGGACGATGTAGTACTAATGGCTGCAAGAGCATCTAGGTTAGAGAATCAAGATGCAATTGATGGTGCAATCTTGGTATGATTTTTTAGTTTCAGAATAATTACAAATTATCAATTTCTTGAAATAAAAACTATTTTCGTATTTTTATTACATTGAATTTGTAACCATCCTTTCTGAAGTGAAACCACCTCTTTGCTGCAATAGATGTCACTAATTTCCTATAGTTGGTGGCCAATTGGGAACAAGGATGAATTAACATATATGCATCTTTTATTTTAGCATGTATTAGATATGATATGATTTTAGGATTTCCATGAAGATCATTTTGCGAAGCTGGACAAGTATGAAAAAATTGATAGTTTCAATGCTACTTTTGCACTATTGTAATTGGGCAATGTTTTGTCCAGTTTAGGGGAGAAGAACATCCTTTTGATGCTTTCAATAATCTGACAGGAATATATAAATTATATATTGTTATACCACCACATGCAGTGCCCAAGCTGATAAAAAATCAAAAAACAAGCTTGTGTAGATTAGTGAGGTAAATCTGGCTCTCTTAGACTCTTGACTCTACTGCATTATGTTAGAGGGTGCAATACTTTTTATAGGTCTGACTACTGCCTTTATATAAGTAGTTATCAGGAGCAAAAATAAAGTTGATTGAAGATGGGTCAGAAGCAACAGATAATGTCATTCAAAATTCGGGAACTCCGGAGCAAGCAGAGAGAGCCCAGAGCTTGCTTCAAGGATTTATCCTTAGCAGTAAATCTCTCTTTCTCTCTCCCCTTGATGTGTTCTTTTATCAACTAATAATTTGTCATAGCCTGTCGACGACAAATTTCAACCTATTGTTATATCTAAAATGCAGCCCTGGAAGAGGATTGAGGAATGTGGTCGGCTTAAATTTCATCTCTGTTTCTATCTTGTGGATGTGGTTCTTGTGGATGTGGATGTCATAGCCTGTTTCTATTTTGTGAATGTGTAACCATCCTTTTTGAAGTGAAACCACCTCTTTGCTGCAATAGATATTATTGAATTGTCATATTTACCTGTTAGATCTATTACTGAAGATAATGTTATTGGTGAAGGTAGATATGGAGTTGTTCATCAGGGCCATCTACGTAATGGATCAATAATTGTTGCTAAAAAGATCTTCAACAAACTGTAATTTAGTTATCCTTCTTAGTGTGTTCAAATGTAATTCATTCCTATAATTTCCACTAGATTATATGTAGTGGCTCAAGCTAATGGCATGTTTTAAACCTGTCGTTCAGAGGACAAGCAGAGAAGAATTTTAAAACTGAAGTTGAGGCCTTTGACCATGCGCGACTTAAAAACTTTATTTGAGTTGGATACTGCAGTGAAGGGATCCAAAGGTACAAACTTTATTTTATGATCGTCCAGAAGATGTGGTATCTATAATTTTTCTTTTGCATACAAATTTCTTTTTAAGACCAGTAATATGTAGTTATGATTTCTATAGAATTATACAATGTAACCATGTATGCGGAATAGCCATAACAATATCCCTCATGTCGAACAGTGTGATGTGTGTTTGCATCGATCGCCTGTAAATCAGGTTACAAGCTTAATACATATATTTTTGACAGATTTTAATATTTATTTCAGATATTTTATTGGTTTTTTCCTTTTTATCATAACTATATACACGGCAATGAAGATCCCTCATTCCCCAGGTCCTACAAAGTTGTCTGATCTGTCTGACATGCTCAGGAGTTTTGATCTTGGCAAGATTAATGTCGAACTCCTGAAAAATCTGCAGGCTGTCGCATCATCCAATTGCGGACCTAGGACCCTGTCAAAGATTGTATACTGGTACGTGTGTTTCTATGTCTCCTATTATTATAGATTCTTCTTATTCTCCTTTGTATTCTCTTTGAACAATGTTTGAAGTGATATAATCCCAGAATATGAATTTTTTGGAATTTTAACCCTAAACACTTGCATATTTATTTGGTGAAATATAATAAATCATGGCGCATTCAGGCAAATATGGGTACTGGCTACAAAATGATGGTTGGCAGCAGGCTATTAGAAGAAGTCATTAACATATTTACTGTTGAAGATGTGCAGTTTTGCCCCTCAAGGTATCTGGGGAATGCACCCTCTAAGATGCATCAGTCCTGTTAAAATATCACTTGGTCTTTACTTTTTATATAAACATACATGTTTTTTTCACTGAATATACCACTTTATGTCACACATGATACAAGATTGTATGTTAGTATGATTTTTCTCTTATGGTGATTATAAGTAGAAATAGCACCATAGCAAGGCTGTGAAGGCAAAATAGCATGTTGCTTTGTATATCCTCTCTGTAGCAGTAAACCTGCTGTTATGCTATATGCCTTGTGCTTTCTTACTTAAATTCAATCCTTTTACTGTGAAGTGCACAGGAGTTCTGCAGTGTAGGGGATGATTCCTGCCTTATCTTGTGGGATGCAAGAAGTGGTTCTACTCCAGCCATCAAGGTTAAGTTCGTCTCACTATTTTATTCTGTTGAGGACCATAAGTTATATGTAAACCAAATTATTGTGGCTCGCTATTTTAAGCTAACAGTCAGTTTTTTGTATTTGCAAATTTTGATGTGCAAGTGCCGAGTAAGAATAGGTGTCGCCCCAAAACTGAAAATTTGGTATATGCAGATGTCGTACTCCTAGGAAGTTCTGCAGAGGATGGCATTCTGAACATGTGGGATCATAAGCTGGTGTGAATGAAAACCTCTGATGCTTTTATTAATTTTGAATTTTGATAATATTTCTGTTTCATATGGAAATCTGTTATCATCATACCTTATGTGACATTGCTTCTACATGTGGGTTCATGTAAATTTTTGTATGATTTTAAATGTTTATAGTGCTTCTACGTAGAGGTTAATAGTATGTTACATTAGCAAAAACCCATCCATCTGGCTTATTTGAATGCCAAGCTGATACTTGCACATCTTTTGTGGAGTAACTGTTACTGACACATAATGTCAAAAGCAAATTGCTCTCTTAAGCTATATAACTGAACTGGAAGGTTCAACTTGTGCTCCTCCTTGGGAATGATGACATAAATTTGCAGAATGATTTTGGTATTTTCTCATCATACCTTGAAGTGGCTAGGGTATTGCAGTTTTTTATAAATGTCGAATGCACCAAGCATGCCTTGGTAAGAAACTGAAGTAAATCTGTGGCTTTGTAACACACTAACACCAGTCAGCATCTTAGGCTTAGCTTTATATTCTGAACATAAGTGTGGATACTCTTATGTGTGGATACTCTTATGTGATCTGCAATTTTTTATCAAACGATGGAATATAAATTTTAAATTGGTAGAATATTACTTTAATAAGTACTATTTGAGAGATGTATTTTAATTGCTTGCTTATTGAAAGATGTTTTTAAAATATGAATTTGTGTTTTTAATGGAAGGTAATCCGCTTTTTTAGGATTTCTGGATGATAACCTTTTTTAAGGTTTTTTAAAAAATGATGCACCATATTACTTTGTAATATAAATAATATGGTTTAAAATACCATATTCTTGCATTTTTATCAAACAATAAAATATAAATTTTAAATTGGTAGAATACTATAAAATTAAAAATTGCAAAGTATTCTAATTAAAAGTCAAGGGGTTGCCGAAGGCGATGCCGAGAAGATTTTTAAAATTTTTCAACACAATGCAACCAAAAATATTTATATTTAGGAAAAATTTGAAATCCAATTTTATCTTCTTTTTTTCTAAGTTAATCCAATTTTATTTTTCAAAATTTGAGAGATATATTTTAAAAGGTGTTTTTAAAATATGAATTCATGTTTCACAATTTTTATGGTACGTGACCCGCTTTTTTAGGATTTCTGGACACTAACCTTTTTTAAGGTTTTTTTAAAAAATGATGCACCATATTACTTTGGAATTTTTTTTTTTTTTTTTGAAAAGCAGGATAGATAGATTGATAATACTCCAATTATATAGGAGATAGAATACAATTAAACTAGCCCCATCAGCTTACAACCAGAAAATCAAGCTAGACAGAGGCTAGAAAACAGCAAAAGAGATAAGCTAGGCCAATGCATTCTAATTAAAAGTCGAGGTGTCACCCAAGGCGACGCCGAGAAGATTTTTAACTATTTTTCAAAAAAAATGCAACCAAAAATATTTATTTTTAGGAAAAATTTGAAATCCAATTTTATCTTCTTTTTTCTAAGTTTATCCAATTTTATTTTTCAAAATTTGAGAGATGTATTTTAAAAGGTGTTTTTAAACTATGAATTCGTGTTTCACAATTTTTATGGTAGGTGACCTGTTTTTTTAGGATTTCGGACGTTAACCTTTTTTAAGATTTTTTTAAAAAAATGATGCACCATATTACTTTGGAATATAAATAATATGGTTTAAAATACAATATTTTTGCATTTTTTTATCTAACAATAAAATATAAATTTTAAATTAGTAGAATACTATAAAATTAAAAATTGCAATGCATTCTAATTAAAAGTCGAGGGGTTGGCGAAGGCACGCCGAGAAGATTTTTAATTATTTTTCAAAAAAATGCAACCAAAAATATTTAAATTTAGGAAAAATTTGAAATCCAATTTTATCTTTTTTTCCCTAAATTAATCCAATTTTTTCTTTCAAAATTTGAGATATGTATTTTAATTGCTTGCTTATTGAAAGATGTTTTTGAAATATGAATTCATGTTTTTAATGGTAGGTAATCCGCTTTTTTAGGATTTCTGGACGATAACCTTTTTTAAGGTTTTTTTAAAAAAAGATGCACCATATTACTTTGTAATATAAATAATATGGTTTAAAATACCATATTCTTGCATTTTTATCAAACAATAAAATATAAATTTTAAATTGGTAGATACTATAAAATTAAAAATTGCAAAGTATTCTAATTAAAAGTCAAGGGGTTACCGAAGGCGATGCCGAGAAGATTTTTAATAATTTTTCAAAACAATGCAACCAAAAATATTTATATTTAGAAAAAATTTGAAATCCAATTTTATCTTCTTTTTTTCTAAGTTAATCCAATTTTGTTTTTCAAAATTTGAGAGATGTATTTTAATTGCTTGCTTATTTGAAAATGTTTTTAAAATATGAATTGTGTTTCACAATTTTTATGGTAGGTGACCCGCTTATTTAGGATTTCTGGACATTAACCTTTTTTAAGGTCTTTTTAAAAAATGATGCACCATATTATTTTGGAATATAAATAATATGGTTTAAAACACAATATTCTTACAATTTTTTATCAAACAATAAAATATAAATTTCAAATTGGTAGAATACTATAAAATTAAAAATTGCAATGCATTCTAATTAAAAGTCGAGGTGTCACCGACGCCGAGAAGATTTTTAAATATTTTTCAAAAAAAATGCAACCAAAAATATTTATATTCATGAAAAATTTGAAATCCAATTTTATCTTCTTTTTTCTAAGTTTATCCATTTTTATTTTTCAAAATTTGAGAGATGTATTTTAAAAGGTGTTTTTAAACTATGAATTTGTGTTTCACAATTTTTATGGTAGGTGACCTGTTATTTTAGGATTTCTGGACTTTAACCTTTTTTAAGATTTTTTTTAAAAAAAATGATGCACAATATTACTTTGGAATATAAATAATATGGTTTAAAATACAATATTTTTGCAATTATTTATCAAACAATAAAATATAAATTTTAAATTAGTAGAATACTATAAAATTAAAAATTGCAATGCATTCTAATTAAAAGTAGAGGGGTTGCCGAAGGCGACGGCGAGAAGATTTTTAATTATTTTTCAAAAAAATGCAACCAAAAATATTTAAATTTAGGAAAAATTTGAAATCCAATTTTATCTTTTTTTTCTAAATTAATCCAATTTTATCTTTCAAAATTTGAGATATGTATTTTAATTGCTTGATTATTGAAAGATGTTTTTAAAATATGAATTCGTGTTTTTAATGGTAGGTTATCCGCTTTTTTAGGATTTCTGGACGATAACCTTTTTTAAGTTTTTTTTTAAAAATGATGCACCATTTTACTTTGTAATATAAATAAGGGATTGATGTACCTGAGGTTATCTCAGGAAAATTACCTGCTATGATTCCCATATGAATGCAGGGGGTATAACATTAATTTCAGACTTTTTTTAGAAGATTTTCAATATTTACAAAAATACCATAATATGTTTATACTATAACCTCAAGTAATTCTCCCGAGGTAATCTCAGGAGCTTTTTTCTCTATAAATAAATGGTTTAAAATACCATATTCTTGCATTTTTATCAAACAATAAAATATAAATTTTAAATTGGTAGAATACTATAAAATTAAAAATTGCAAAGCATTTTAATTAAAAGTCGAGGGGTCGCCGAAGGCGACGCCGATAAGATTTTTAATAATTTTTCAAAACAATGCAACCAAAAATATTTACATTTAGGAAAAATTTGAAATCCAATTTTACCTTCTTTTTTTCTAAGTTAATCCAATTTTATTTTTCAAAATTTGAGAGATGTATTTTAATTGCTTGCTTATTTGAAAATGTTTTTAAAATATGAATTTGTGTTTCACAATTTTTATGGAAGGTGTCCCGCTTTTTTAGGATTTATGGACGATAAACTTTTTTAAGGTTTTATTAAAAATGATGCACCATATTACTTTGGAATATAAATAATATGGTTTAAATTACCATATTCTTGCAATTTTTTATCAAACAATAAAATAAAAATTTTAAATTGGTAGAATACTATAAAATGAAAAATTGCACTGTATTCTAACTAAAAGTCGAGGTGTCGTTGAAGGCGTCGCCGAGAAGATTTTTAATTATTTTTCAAAAAAATGCAACCAAAAATATTTATATTTAAGGAAAATTAGAAATCCAATTTTATCTTCTTTTTTTTTAAGTTAATCCAATTTTCTAGACGATAACCTTTTTTGAGGTTTTTTAAAAAATGATGCACCATATTACTTTGGAATATAAATAATATGGTTTAAAATTCAATATTCTTGCAATTTTTATCAAACAATAAAATATAAATTTCAATTTGGTTGAATACTATAAAATTAAAAATTGCAATGCATTCTAATTAAAAGTCGAGGTGTCACGAAGGCGACACCGAGAAGATTTTTAATAATTTTTCAAAACAATGCAACCAAAAATATTTATATTTAGGAAAAATTTGAAATCCAATTTTACCTTCTTTTTTCTAAGTTAATCCAATTTATTTTTCAAAATTTGAGAGATGTATTTTAATTGCTTGCTTATTTGAAAATGTTTTTAAAATATGAATTTGTGTTTCACAATTTTTATGGAAGGTGTCCCGCTTTTTTAGGATTTATGGACGATAAACTTTTTTAAGGTTTTATAAAAAATGATGCACCATATTACTTTGGAATATAAATAATATGGTTTAAATTACCATATTCTTGTAATTTTTTATCAAACAATAAAATAAAAATTTTAAATTGGTAGAATACTATAAAATGAAAAATTGCAATGTATTCTAACTAAAAGTCGAGGTGTCGTCGAAGGCGACGCCGAGAAGATTTTTAATTATTTTTCAAAAAAATGCAACCAAAAATATTTATATTTAAGGAAAATTAGAAATCCAATTTTATCTTCTTTTTTTTTTTTAAGTTAATCCAATTTTTTAGAAGATAACCTTTTTTGAGGTTTTTTAAAAAATGATGCACCATATTACTTTGGAATATAAATAATATGGTTTAAAATACAATTTTCTTGCAATTTTTATCAAACAGTAAAATATAAATTTCAAATTGGTTGATTACTATAAAATTAAAAATTGCAATGCATTCTAATTAAAAGTCGAGGTGTCACGAAGGTGACGCCGAGAAGATTTTTAACTATTTTTCAAAAAAAATGCAACAAAAAATATTTATATTTAGGAAAAATTTTAAATCCAATTTTATCTTTTTGTTTTCTAAGTTAATCCAATTTCATATTTCAAAATTTGAGAGATGCATTTTAAAATGTGTTTTTAAACTATGAATTCGTGTTTCACAATTTTTATGGTAGGTGACCTGTTTTTTTAGGATTTCTGGACGTTAAGATTTTTTTAAAAAAATGATGCACCATATTACTTTAGAATTTAAATAATATGGTTTAAAATACAATATTCTTGAAATTTTTTATCAAACAATAAAATATAAATTTTAAATTGGTAGAATACTACAAAATTAAAAATTGCAATGTATTCTAACTAAAAGTCGAGGGGTCGCTATATTTAGGGAAAATTTGAAATCCAATTTATCTTCTTTTTTTTCTAAGTTAATCCAATTTTCTAGACGATAACATTTTTTGAGGTTTTTTAAAAAACGATGCACCATATTACTTTGGAATGTAAATAATATGGTTTAAAATACAATATTCTTGCAATTTTTAACAAAGAATAAAATTTAAATTTCAAATTGGTATATTACTATAAAATTAAAAATTGCAATGTATTCTAATTAAAAGTCGAGGGAAAAGATTTTTAATTATTTTTCAAAAAAATGCATCAAAAAATATTTATATTTAGGAAAAATTTGAAATCCAATTTTATCTTCTTTTTTCTAAGTTATTTCAATTTTATCTTTCAAAATTTGAGAGATGTATTTTAATTGCTTGCTTATTTGAAAATGTTTTTAAAATATGAATTTGTGTTTCACAATTTTTATGGAAGGTGTCCCGCTTTTTTAGGATTTATGGTCGATAAACTTTTTTAAGGTTTTATAAAAAATGATGCACAATATTACTTTGGAATATAAATAATATGGTTTAAATTACCATATTCTTGCAATTTTTTATCAAACAATAAAATAAAAATGTTAAATTGGTAGAATACAATAAAATGAAAAATTGCAATGTATTCTAACTAAAAGTCGATGTGTCGTCGAAGGCGACGCCGAGAAGATTTTTAATTATTTTTGAAAACAATGCAACCAAAAATAATTATATTTAGGGAAAATTTGAAATCGAATTTTATCTTTTTTTTTTTTTAGGTTAATCCAATTTTGTAGACGATAACCTTTTTTGAGGTTTTTTAAAAAATGATGCACCATAATACTTTGGAATATAAATAATATGGTTTAAAATACAATATTCTTGCAATTTTTATCAAACAATAAAATATAAATTTCAAATTGGTAGAATACTATAAAATTAAAAATTACAATGCATTCTAATTAAAAGTCGAGGTGTCACGAAGGCGATCAACAAATATTGTACTATGCTTGAAGCTTGTGTCACAATATTTAGACCCTCTCCTGATTGTGACATACTTACCAACTTAATAATGTGAGTTGTTAGAGCATCTCCAACCCTATACATCTATTAGCTAAAATTGATTAGGTGGCATAATTTTTAGATAATAGGTATATTTTTTCTTCTCCAACCAAGTAACCTATTAGCTAAATTTTTAGATAATCATCTTGACATTCTCTATATTTGGAGGATATCTATAATATATAGATAATATCTATAATTCATTATCTCCACTTATATTATGACACATCATCAATATTATTTACTTTTATATATATAGGCTTTTGCTCAAATACAAACCAATCCTTAAATACAAACTACAAACTAACACTAAATTAATTATATTTCATCTATTCTAAGTTTCCCGCCAAGGGTACCTTCACGAAAGATGCTTAAAATAATTGGCTCTATCCAACAAAAAAAAAATAAAAAATAAAAAATCCCTGTCGTGGAAATGCGAAGCATTTAAGACAGTAAACGGATGAGTTAGGTAGTCATGAGGGCCGAAGGTCCTCGACACACCCGTCAATCGTCTATTGCCTTTACCATTGATTGCCATTCCTTACAACTTTAGAATGATAAAGGCGCGAAGCGCCGTACAAGAAGGTGCGAAGCACCGTTAACCGGTGAAATCCACTGCCACGTCATCACGTGAACAGTGATTTTATTATTATTATTATTTTTTTTTGTTGGATAGAGCCAATTATTTTAAGCATTTTTTGTATTGGGATACCCCTAGTTTGGTCATTAGATTAGTTTGAAATATTAGATTAGTGTTTAGTTTTTAGTTTTTAGTTAATTTTAGTTTGTAGTGGAGTAAGACCCTATATATATATAATTAAAATAATAATAAAATACTATTTTTAAAATATAGCTATTCATTATAGCTAACACCATTGTAGTAAAATATCTTACAGTTGAGCAAATTTTTAGATAATCATTATATAGCTAATGATTTTAACTATTACCATTGGAGATGCTCTTAGCACCTAAATATTGTGACACAAGCTTCAAGCATAGTACAATGTTTGTTCGTCGGATTCAATTTCATACATGTGATTATGTGAAGTACCTGAAATCAGACCCTATAATTTATTATCAATGATACGAAATAATACGAAAATTTGGTAAAATATCTAGAATTGAATAGTTGTGATGTCAATTGTCATATTGGTAGTAGTAGTAGTGTACAAATTGGATGCTAGAATTACTGGTGAGGTCCTCGGTTCAGGAAGGGTTGATCGAATATTCCAATGGTGTTTAAAATAATTTTTTTAGTAATTTATTTGAAATTAATTATTTAAATTTGATAAGCTAATTTGTTTTTTGCTAATTTATTTGGTAAGTTGATTTCTGTCGGTGTCAAAACTTAAAATATTGGGTATTTGACTTTGAGTCTTGAGAGTACTGGATATTAAAATTCATAAATCTCATATGAAACTATGAAAGGCGTTAAATAAATACAGGCGTATTTAGCACTGAATATTAATGTCTTAATCTCCGTTTTTATTTTTTTTGACTATTTATTAATCAATTTCCTTTTTCAAGTTAAACATATCACCTTTTTTATTTTTCAATAACTAAATATTTTTTTTTCAGGTAAGATACAATATCTTTTACATTTTATCTAACTAAAAATTTTCTTTTTTAAAAAATACTACGAGCAATTTTGTTTAAAAAAATAACATAATTATATTATAGTTACTACCAACTAATTAATTATCTTTTTTAACCAAAACACGTTACCTTTTCTCTTTTCTTTAACTAAAGTCTTTCTTTTTCCAAATATATCATGGACGATTACCTTTTTCACACATTACCTTTTTTTCTTTTGTCTTTCTAAAACCTCTTTTTTCCAATTATATCATGGGCATTTCTATTTAATAAAAATAAAATTATAATATTACAATATTAATAATTAACCGATTACCTTTCAGCTAAAACGTACTCCCTCCGTTCCATAAAAACTGGCGTTTTACAAAATTTCAAAGTCAAATTATCTCAACTTTTACTGATAATTAAAATATATTAACAGACATAAAAATTATGAAAAAAATATCATTAGAAAATATATTTGATTTACCATCCAATTTAATTTTTAAATTTATAAAATTATAAATTAGTAATGTATAACTTATGATCAAAGTTGAAAAGGTTTGACTTTCAGAATTTCTATACCGTCACTTTTTAAGAAACGGAGGGAGTATCATCTTTTATATTTTTTCTAATTAAATTCCATTTTTTTTCTAGAAATATTACGACATTAATTTCTCATTTCTAAAAACTATGAGCAATTTTATTTAGTAAAATAACATAATTAAATTATAAATACTATAAACTAATCAATTATCATTGTCACATTAATCATGTCATCTTTTTAATTTTCACATTACCTTTCTATTTTGTCTAACTGATATATCTCTTTTTCCAATTATATCACGGGCGGTTCTATTTAATATAATAAACTAATAATATTATAATATTAATAATTAACCAATTACCTTTTTCAGCTAAAACGTATCATCTTTTCTATATTTTTTAACTAAAATCTCTTTTTAATAGAAATATCACGGACAATATTAATTTCTTTTTTTCTAAAAACATTGTATTTAGTAAAAAAAAACATAATTAAAGTATAATTACTGTAACTAATCAATTACCTTTTCACCTAGAACATTTTACCTTTTTAATTTTCTCTAACTAAATACTCTATTTTTCTAATTATCTAGAATATTGTATAAACAATTTTTATAAAATTGAAAGCAGATTAGAAAAAGAACCGCCAGACTATAAATATATACAAACGCGCCGCCCTAACAAGAAGTGTTTTTGTTTACCCTAGCTCAATTGCCTCTCCTCAAAGAAAAATAAAATAAAACAGATTTCAGCCAATTATTCCAATTTTATTGATCAATAATGGACGAGGTATTCAATATTCATTCGAACGGTGAAGAAGAACAAGTAGATTATGGAAGCGATCATTCTGTAGGGGATGTGATAGGCAGTGACCTGAAGAAGAAGCTGCTTCTCCATGATGTTGTTTTCGCTGATGATGATGATGATGATGCTCGTATATCTAAAATCATTGATAACTTGGACTTCGATGAAGTTAAAGCTGGTACGTACATAACACTGTTCCATGACTCCTCCACTCCTCCTCTCCTCACATCTCGAACTCCTCTTATTATATTTTATTATTTAATTACGTTTTTTTCTATAATCGCTTTTTGCAGGTCATTATTTTTGTCTCGATGATGGAACTAAGATGGATACTAGCCTTTATAAGGTGCCTACAACCGGGAGGATCTACGGTTTACTGAATTTAGACGAGTACTTTGACTCAGAGAATGAGGATGATGACTTTGAATATGAGGATGAGGATGATATGTCTGACATTGAGGTTGGTGGTGATCTTGTTTATGTCAAGCCATTATCCGCCCCATCTCACTAATTTAATTCTCCCGGGTATATATGCTTTTGTTTAGTTGATATAGGCCGCTTGCATACGTAAGGTGTGAATTTTTTATTTGTATAAGGTGATTTGATAGACTTTATCGCCTTATAATAATTATTGTGAATCCTTTATGCTTTATGGGTTCTTGTGTTTTGATTTGATTTGTGCTTAACAAGACTTTGTTTACTATATATATGAATGATGTGTTTTGGTTTAGTGTGTGGATCGAGTATCTCTTTAATTTCTGCAAAATATATGTTTGCATGTAATCAATAAAAAATGTGTTATATCCAACAAGTGTGTTATATCCAACCTAGCTCCAAGAGTGGTGACTCAAAAAAATATTATGAGAACTGATTTTTTGCTTGTTATGTTGGGATCATTATCTCTTTTGATTTATTTTTATATTTCAATATTTTTATTCTCTAAGGCTATATATAGCTATGTTACCCTGACCCTTCATTTTCTCTCGAGTACCCGTGTCGGACACTCGACACTCGGACATGGGTATGGACACTCCGACACTTATTTTAGGCCATAAACATGTAAAATTTTCAAAATGTTGCCGAGTCCGACACTCGGACACGTATCCATGTTGGACACTTTTAGCCGAGTCCGGGTAACATAGATATATAGGCCTTGATCCATAACTAATTAAGCAGTATGATGTAGCATAACAGTGCTGAATTAAATCTATAGTCTTATTTTCCGGGTACAAGCTTTTCTGTAATTTGATGCAAAAGTTGTTATGTTTATGTTAATGTTACAACTTATGCATCTTATTGATGCTGAATTAAACATTTAGACAACATTACTGTAAATTTTTATCTTTCTGGTCACAAGCTTATCTTTGAGTTTGTTGAATAAACAATTTGTTCTTGGGTTTCTGTCAACGTTACAAGTTAAGTGCGAAATGATTCTGATGTGAAGATATTACCCTTCGCAGACACTGCAATAGATTGATTGTAAAATACTAAAATTCTATCTTTGTGCCTCTCGGTAGCTGTTCTTGTAGATTTATAGCTTGTTTCGTAAGAACAACAGTCTATATTAATTACAACAAGAGCAATATGTGCGGTGGTTGATATCAATAGGTCTGAAATTGAAATATGAAACTGAAAATTGGCATTAGATTTATGAACTCATAAAGATTAAATAATGACAGGCAGGCTACTGCTAAATTATACACAAAAAACATGCTACTCAATACTTCTTAGATCCTAAACTTTTGGCAAGATCAGGATAACTCACTGCAGAATTCTTTCATCCCTGGCAGCCAGCAACCTGGTATATAAAATGGCATATGCACACACACTTGCACATACATCAGATAATTCATTTGCAACAATTAGAAATATAATACTACTTGAAAGGTACATTTAATTGTAATAATGCGAATGGGAGGATGCATCACAGTAGAAGGAAAAATCCTCAATATACATATCAGAACTATCTTCATATAGAACTATCTTCATCACAATTCAGAAGTTCCTCAGGTCAAAATAGTGAACAGTGGAAGCTGTACAGAGGACTTGCATTAAATGAAACATAGTTAACAAAATTCTTGACACCACTTCAGCAAGCAAACACAAGGACCAACATCAAAACAAAAATACCAGTCAAGTAACTTTTCTTTCCTTTTTACAAAAAATTCCATTGCTACCTCTCTTGCTTTTCAATCACGAGGTAATGATTATTGATCATCGATATGAACTTTGGATTCGTTTTTCAAAAGTTATCGAACTTTGGATTGGTTTTTCACAAGTTATCCTGCGGTTGATTCGTTGTGTTTGATTGTCTTATTTTGTGCTTGTAAAGGGTAAAATATTGTCGTATGTTCTTTGGTCTTCAAATCTCTGTCAATGTGGTCGGATTTGTTAATTAATTAATGGACAGCTAGATTTTTCGAGGATCTTGACGATATATTAATAAGGGTGAAATGCCAATGTGGATCAGTGTTTGTAGAGATGATTATAAAGGACCTTCCACAAGTAACTAATAATGTTTAAACATGTCAGAATATGTTCAGTGCAATATACATTTGAATGTAGCTGCATAAAATTGCAATGATAAACTTATTAATATTGAATTTGAGTAGATGTAACACACCATAGAAATCAAAAACAGGACATCCATAATAGCATAATTAAGATAATTCATAAAGCAGCTACATGACAACAATATATCACGTCAGATATTAAAGCAATGTGGTGGAAAATAGTGATCCTGAAGTGGTGGTACATGAATGACTGTAACTTTCAATCCCCACACGCTTCATCAAAATCAGAAACTTTTGGAGGAGCACACATTTCGTCTATCATACGAAGAACAAATGCTGGGGTATGTGTATTCATTGCTCTTTTATGCATTGCAAACAAATCGGCAACTAAATCATGGCGAACTCCATTCGAAGAAAACATCTGTAATACAGACTTGTCCCCCGTCAGTTCAGCCTTGATCTTTTGTGCTACTGCTGCCAGAGTTGGAAATCTTGCCCTGTCAATCTTCGACACTTGTTCCTTGGGAGCTAGGTATCTGAAGTACATGGGATGCTTCGACTTGTTAACCAACTCAAGGGCTTCATACAAATTTGAAACTTCATTACTCACTCTTACGTCTTTCAGTATTGGAGACTCACTCAAAACAATTGTTTCCTTAGCGAACCTAACAGCGCTCTTTTCATTATACTCTAATATAGTTCCAAGATATGGGAAGATGGGCTTACAGGCCTCATTACCGTGAATCTGATTGATGATGAATTCAATAACAAGCTTTTTAAGCTCTGGAATGGCTCCTAATATTGCCCTGACTGCCTGAGCTTTTCTTAACAAGAAGGGATTAGGTATCTTCACATCAGGGGGTGCCCCATTAACAGCTCTAAGCGCACTCAACCTAGCATGAGCATAACTGTTGTAATTTCCTTGAGTGCAGTTTTTAAACATAAGTAGCAAGCAAAAACCAAATAGCGTCAAACAGGAAGGAAGGTCGTACAGTGGCAAATTATCGAGATCAACCATTTGATCTCGGCTTGTGAAGGTAGAGAAACAAAATCAATATGAAATGTTGGGCGTGTTTATATCCGGATAGAGCACTTGTGCATTAGTAGTAGATGCAATGGCATGCTACGAGAATACTTGATTTGATTTCCTGGATTTCTCGTCACTTATTGCATTGGCAAAACTTTGGCCACTTGAGCCAGCTCACATGAATGACAAAAGTGTTATATGAAAACATAGAAAGCGGGAACAATTGGCAAGGAATACTTCCAAAGAATAATTTTGAAAATTGATCCATAAAACAAAAATGAAATCATTAAAAACATTAGTTAATATTGGTTATAGTGGTACCTTCTGATGAAAGGTCGGACCTCTACCAGCAAGGACGGGGACTGAAATGCTCCGTCTCCCAGAAGGTAACCACAATCTTTGCTATATTACTTTGAGTACACATTTAAATATTGTTGGTCCATTTTTATTTTTAAAAAAACTTCTTGAAGGTCGTTTCAACCTCTAATGCAGCCAAACCAATATGCAAACTGAAATCAAGAGATAATTTTAGACATAAATACAAAGAGTTCTGACATTTGTGAATTGTCAAGGCCCTTGCATTTGTAGAAATATAGTCTACATCGGCAATCAGAAATATATGAGCTTCATTTCATAAGCACTGAAGCTTCTAAATTCTTGTCATGCTTACTGCGGCCTTTGTTCATAAAAGCTATAGTTACTGAACTCATAGAAGCTACACACTTACACCTAAATAGATTAATACAACCATGGATGACATATTTTATTTAGTTACTAATTTATTAATCCTGAAAAATCTCCACATTTAATAAAAGTAAAACAAAAAAGTTTGCACTTTTGCTATCCTTAAATATTTAGAATTTGCAAACCAAACTTAGATGACATGAATGCTTCTCAGGTCTAAGATGTACTAAACATTTGGTATGCATCTTTAAGGGTTATGTTACATTGATACTTAACTAAATATCATCCTTAAGCCAAAAAAAAAAGGAACGATGAAGAAATCATGATAACTACTTGTACAAAGAACATAAATTCACATAGAAGGGTTAAAGTTAAAATGCATCGAAGACTTGGAATTGAAATCATTAGGCAGGCTAGTTACAAATGAGCATAATAAAAACGTGTAATCTTAACATTTAGCAGAGAAACCAACACAATATTCTAAGATGACCCACGATTAGCATAATATGGTAAAAGTCGTAAAACTAAAAAACTTTATCATGCATTCAAATCATTCTAGTAGAAATTAGCATGTATAGATAGATAGAAGATATAAGTGTAACAATTTCCTTCTCTCTGTGAGCAACTTGTTCAAATCATTCTGTATAGTTTGTTTGCTTCCTTCTTCGTTGTTAATTGTCTTCTTCATTAATTCTTCTGCTTTACTGCATAATCATGATCTTCTACAAGAGGCCTTATCATATTTACAAGAATCAGTCCAAAACTTGACTGACAAACCAGTGCAGGGATATGAATTGATGGGTGCGAAAGAAGTTTTTATGAAATGGCCTTATATGAGGAAATCCAAATGAAGCAGAAGCAGGCAAACATGAATAATTAACTACTAGAGATGGTTCTGGCATTTTTGTTTATCTTATCTTTTAGTGATGCTACTTTGGTCTAGCTCAACCTTTTGTTTCGATTGTAGAAGGTTATCGATGTATAAGTTCTAATGCAGTCCTGGTTCTAGCAACTCGTAAAAGGACAATATCTTTGTACCTGGGTGCCCTTCTGCTTATTAATACATTTTCGCTTTAAGAAAAAAAGATAGATAACTACATTTATCACATTTCTTTCTTTATACGATCCCTTTATAATTTACAAACAACGGTCCACTAATCAATTACATTAAAAACATCAGTCGTATTAAAAATTCTGAAAATAAAGTTTCAATATTTTGTTTTGTTTAAAAAAATGAACATTGATTAGTCTACATTACCGCCATTTATCAATGTAGAAAGATAATAAGGAATAGTCCTTCTAGTTTCTACCATTCACAGATCTTCAATTTGAGCATTACAAGGATGAAACTCTAAGTTATGCAATTTTTAAACAAATTTATATGAAAAATCTATCCAGCCTTTATATTGGGAAATATGAGTTACAAGGTCAGGTAGCTGCAACTTATCACATAAAAAGTCCAATATAAAGGACAATTTCAAAAGGAAGCACAGTAAACTAATAGTTGCCTTTTCAAAGAAACTGCCGCATATAATCTGCATGTGCTGAATCCACTGTTTCTTCGGGAATACAGAGCATAATATCTGAGTCCGCTTCAATGACTTGACATCCTCGTCAGAGAGCTCTCCAATATTAGATGCAGACTGATTTAGTTTTTGTCGGTATATTTCTAAAAATATTAAAGCATGACACAGTCAGACTCATCTAAATATTACTAGGAAACGGTGTATAATCATGAAAAAGTTCTAAAAAAATATCAAGCTAAAATATAATTTGGTTTTTGTCTTCTAAATGTTTGTCTCATACATGTCGCTCATCAGCCTTTGTTAATATGTATCAACTAACTTGCGACTTCACTTAACTAACTTTCCAATTTACGTAGCCTTTGTTATTTTGTATCAACTAACTTGCGACTTCACTTAACTTACTTACTTTCCAATTTACGTAACAAGCTTTCCAGGTTATGACTTTATTCTTGTTTTGTTTAAGATAAACATAGGCCCTAGAAAACTTCCTTGCAAAAATATTAAGAGCAATGTATTTAAAAAAATAAGCAGCAACACATATTAGAATTTCTAGCTCTGACACTTTTTAAGCATAAGGTACCTTCATGGATTTCAACAGCCTTCTGAGCATTAAACTTCAATTCTTCGCAGAGGTTTCGGAGGAAGTCTGCTTTGTTTTTAGCAGCTTCTAAACGACCAGCAGTTATAGACTGAGCAAGTCGTTTACGATATACTTTAGAGGTGATGTCCAACGTGATGGATTCTGCCTCTCTTTTATCTAAACCAAATATGTTTCTCAGTTGGTTCAAAGCAGCCAGCTACGACTGAAGAAACAAAAAAAGTCAAATTAAACAAATGTACAAATATTGTAAATAACTGCAAGTAACCACACTAATAAACTCAATTCTATAAAAAAAACTTAGCTTACTCAGTTATAATACCACTCAAAGTGGTGTCTGAGGAGAGTAAATGTGGTGTCTGATGAGAGTAAATGTACGCAGACCATGCCCCTATACAATAGGGAGGCTGTTTCCGAAGGACCCCCGGCCAAATACAAATACAAAGAAAGGAAACTAATACAATCTAAACTCACACACACCCAGGGGTCGAACCCTTGACCTCCTACAAAGGAGACAAGGGTTCAACCCACTGCACCAACATGTTGTTGGCAATAAACTCAATTCTATAGACCAGGCAAATCTTCAGACACCATGCCTTTACAAAATTTATACGAGTTTACTTGAAGTAACAAGAAAAAGTGAAATACAAAATCCACTCCAAGTTTTATCATTTTGCAAAACAGATTTATAGAAACACAGTATACCTAATATAGAGAGTTATGGATACTGGATATAATGGCACTTTCTAAGTTTCTCTTTTCTCTCGCTATGTGTGTGTGTGGGGGGGGGGGGGGGGGGGGAGTCTAGAACTGCACATTTAGTGTGAATCTATTGTTGGTTAATCGTTTACAAGCATAATTGAGTCCCCAAAATTGGACTCTTACAATGCAGATAAGGTCATCTGGTCATCTTAAAATAACTTGGTAGGTTACAAAGTCTATTACTCCTCTCGCAAATATAAGCACAAATATAAGGTAATGAACAAATGACAAAGAATTAACTATTCATTACAGCTCAAACAAACAAATAAGAGAATGTAAATTGTAGAAAGATCTAGCTATTGATTTGTGATTAGCAAGTCTTGTGATGCATTTCCTTAGATTAGTAGGCCAAATTTATAGTAAAGGGAGGAAATTAAAGCATAGAAAGATACCAAGAATGGATTAAGGAAACAAAGATGAAAATATGTTCATAAATAACATAATGCAAAAATTAACACAACAAATGAAAATCAAATTCATTTAAGTGCATGGGATATCGACTTTGTAACCTTATCTTCTTCCATTCGGCCACTGGACAAGGAATCTGTTACATATGTTCGGTACAGAAGCTCTAAGTCATCCATCTTTCTGTCACCTTCATATTCACCATCTGATCAAAATTTAAGATTAATTTAATCGAGGTCCATACCAATGTTGAACTAGAAAGCATGAAAATAGGTACAACAACAGTACGTCAGGCATTCTAACCTAAAAAAAAAAAAACAGATCCAAGATCTTGTACAAAGCTGCTGGTATCAGGATATTTCTTCAGGGCGATTAACAAAGCATTAAATTCCAATATCTTATTAAGCTCCTCAATATAGCCTGTGGCTGTCTGGTTTGCCTGATGAAAGCCAACATTTTATTAGCTCACACGAAACATCATATGGCAGGAAGGAGGAAATTAATTTGGAGTGGATGATTGCTTATTCTGGGAAGTCACTCAAAAATTAGTTCTATAAAAAGTCAATGTTTAGAAAGTGATGATACACTTTAAGTCGTTAACTTTTTTTTTCTAGCAGCAATCATGTTGTTCCATTATCTAGGGTTTTCGTTAATTTTGGGGGATATAATAATATTCTTACACTGCTCTTGTCCTCGATTTCAATTAACATATCAACATATCATCGGTTTACTATCTGACAGGCTCTCGTCTGAAGGCATCGCAATAAGTCAAAGTCTTTGGCCATGATATGGGAGAATTAACAGTATATATTAGACACAAGGCAGAGTGCTCTGAAATAAGCATGCTACATGTACCATGAGGGACACCATCAGAGATCAACACAGTTCACGAACTAAACAGTGATGATGCAAAGAAGATTTTAATCCTTCTTTCAAGGTATGCATATTCAGACTTAACAGTTATAAGTTAGAGGCGCGTGATTTAGATATAATGACTTTAGTAATCTATACTATTATATAAATTCCGAAACATTGAAAGTTTTGGTACTGGATTTCGTAACAACTTTTGAGAGGTTTATGGTGAGTTGTAAAGGCTAACGATCAACTAATCTATGGAGAATGGAGGTTTTTTTGTAGGGGTTGAACTGAGCTCGAGAGCGTTTACAAGAATCTCGCGAGTTCCTTTGAGGCTTGTGTCGTGTGTTCTCAAGAATCTCGTAGGTGTATTGCGAGGCTTGTAAAACATGTTCTCAAGGTGCCTACGTACCCTTGTATTTATAGGGATTAAGTTCACGTAGTTCTTTTTGGACTAGAAGTCCGTTTAGGCGGCAAGATTCTAGGTTCCTAATTCGTGGGGACCTCCTTTTCTCCAGATTTCAGCCACGAATAGGCGACCTAAGTCGAATAGAACTCGAGTTCTAGTCCGACTAGGAGTATGTTTACAAGTTCTCGTCCTATTAGATGTATTCAAGGATCATCTGCGCCCAAGGAATACAATCCGATAAGGAGTTGGCGTTCATGACTTGCTCCTAAAGAATAGGAGGCTTAATCATACTATAAATCTGCTGGCATAAATCTGTTTTCGTACAGGAAGCTGTCTCTCAGGAACCTGTCTGCAGGAACCTGTTTCTCGGGAAGCTGTTTGCAGGAAGCTGTCTCTCGGGAAGCTGAACCTGTCCAGATCTATTTCACGTGCTATTTAGCCCCATTTAACTTAAGGGACCTCAATCATAACCCTTTTTGGTACTTCGTGAATTTACATTGGTACCTGTTTTTTGGTACTTCGTGAATTTACTTATGTACCCTTCATTATAAAGAAAAATATATATTAAAACACCTAAAATAATTTTTAACATAATATAATTAATGGTAATTAGTCGATTGCCTTTTTCATATTTACTTTTAGTTGAAGATGTTACCTTTTATCATATCTTCCAATCATTAATATTACCTTTCGAATTAAAATACGTTTCCTTTTTGATTTAAAACTAATCTTACAATCATTAATATACACCCGAAAATATCATACAATATTTTTCAATTATTAATAAAATATATTAAAAATATACTTTGTTTATAATAAGGAAACATTAGTATAATCCGTAAACATGTGTATATTAAATTATATTAATTAAAATTAAAAATTATGTAAAAAATACTGATTATATAAATTGGTACCAGTTTCTTTGTACCTATTTTTTGGTACTTCGTGAATTTACTTATTTACCCTTCATTATAAAGAAAAATATATATTAAAACACCAAAAATAAATATTAACATAATATAATTAATGGTAAGTAGTCGATTGCCATTTTCATATTTACTTTTAGTTGAAGATGTTACCTTTTATCATATCTTCCAATCATTAATATTTCCTTTCGAATTAAAATACGTTTCCTTTTTGATTTAAAACTAATCTTACAATCATTAATTTATATATCCGAAAATATCGTACCATATTTTTCAATTATTAATAAAATCTATACTATTATATAAAAACCGAAACATTAAAAGTTTTGGTACCTGTTTTTTGGTACCTATTTTTTGGTACTTCGTGAATTTACTTACTTACCCTTCATTATAAAAAAAATAAATACACCTAAAATAAGTAATAACATAATATAATTAATGGTAATTAGTCAAGATACTACCTTTTATAAACAACTAAAAACATCAATCGTATCACATCTTTCAATCATTAATATTTTCTTTCGAACTAAAAGTCTAAAACACGTTACCTTTTTAATTTAAAACAAATCTTACAATCTAAAATAAGTAATAACATAATATAATTAATGATAATTAGTCAAAATATTACCTTTTATAAACACCTAAAAACATACTCCTCTATAACTTATTTTTGATATTTTATTTTTTTGTGTTAAAATAGGACCTTTTTAATTTAAAACAAATCTTACAATATAAAATAAGTAATAACATAATATAATTAATGGTAATTAGTCAAGATATTACCTTTTATAAACACCTAAAAACATACTCCTCTATAACTTATTTTTGATATTTTATTTTTTTGTATAAAACCTTAAAATCCGTGCCAGAAACTGGTCCGCAAACGTAAAGAATTCAAAGGGACGGAGGGAGTAAATCGTATTATTTCTTTCCATCATTAATATTTCCTTTCGAAATAAAACACGTTACCTTTTAATTTAAAACAAATCTATACTATTATATAAAAGTTGAAACATTAAAATTTTGGTACCTTTTTTTTGGTACTTATTTTTGGTACTTTGTGAATTTAATTATGAGAAAAGTGCATTTTGTGTACCTGCAGTTTGGGTCAACTAGCACTTGCAATACTATGGTCCTGAAACTAGCACTTGCAATACCGTTCTTCGTGCCCCGTTAGCAAAGTGTGTACATCCGTCAACTAGCTGTTAACTTTTTGCATTATCTTCTTCACAAACCCATTTCCACCATTGTTGAAGCTTTTGAAGAATTAAAACTTCAATATCTCATTCATTTCTTAACGAAAACAAGTCATTTAAATGGCAGCAGACTCATCTTTTTCTCCTCTACAAGATGGTATGCTCAGAATCCTTAAACAACCTCGTCGATTTCATTCTCCGGCATAAAAAAAATCGTCGTTCACGAATATTCACCCAAATCAAGAAACAAAAATACCATCACACTCCTTACTAACAGATCTATCACTTTAATAAAGACAACCATATCAAATAAGCAACACATCATAATTTTATGTTTTTATAAATTAATTCAAAAATATCAAAATTAAGAAAAAATTAAGAAATTACCAAGTCATAAAATCGATGATGTATTTAGATAGATTGTGTTACGAGCTTCGATTCGGCTACTTGAACTTCGAAAATGGAATCCCGTAACGCCTTCAAATATTAGTTTGATTCTGAAGAATACCAGAATTTTAAACTGAATTCTAACGCCGTCAGCTGGGACTTGACGGATGTACACACTTTGCTAACGGGGTAAGAAGAATGGTATTACAAGTGCTAGTTTCAGGACCACGATATTGCAAGTGCTAATTGGCCTAAACTGCAGGTACACAAAGTGCACTTTTCTCTTTAATTATTTACCCTTCATTATAAAAAAAATACACCTAAAATAAGTAATAACATAATATAATTAATGATAATTAGTCAAGATACTACCTTTTATAAACAACTTAAAACATCAATTGTATCATATATTTCCATCATTAATATTTCCTTTCGAACTAAAAGTCTAAAAGACGTTACCTTTTTAATTTAAAACAAATCTTACAATCTAAAATAAGTAATAACATAATATAATTAATGGTAAGTAGTAAAGATATTACCTTTTATAAACACCTAAAAATACCAATCGTATCATATCTTTCCATCATTAAAATGTCCTTTCAAACTAAAACACGTTATCTTTTTAATTTAAAACAAATCTTACAATCATGCATATATAACCGAAAATATCACATTAATATAATAAAATTAACGGTAATTAGTCGATTGTCTTTTTCATATTTACTTTTAGTTGAAGATATTACATTTTATAAACACGTAAAAACATGAATCATATCATATCTTTCGATCATTAATATTTCCTTTCGAACTAAAATACATTACCTTTTTAATTTAAAATAAATCTTTCAATCATTAATATATAACCGAAAATATCACACCATAATTTTCAAGTAAAATGTAACACCTAAAATAAATAACAATATAATATAATAAATGGTAATTAGTCGATTGCATTTTTCATATTTACTTTCAGTTGAAGATATTACCTTTTATAAACACCTAAAAAGATCAATTGTATCATATTTTTCAATCATTAATATTTCTAATTAAAACACGTTATCTTTTTAATTTACAACAAATCTTACAATCATTAATATATACTCGAAAATATCACACCAAAATTTTCATTTATTAATAAAATATATTAAAAATCATATACGTTGTTTATAATAAGGAAACATTATTATAATCTATAAACATGAGTATATTAAATTATAACAAATTAAAATTAAAACAATTATTAAAATAATGATTATATAAAAACATAATTTTGATATTAAATAAAATTTATAACATAATACAAGAAACCCGTGCACTGCAATACTAATAATTAATCGATTATCTTTTCAACTAAAACATATCATCTTTCTATTTTTTTCTAATTAATTTCCTTTTTTCTTGAAATATAACGGACAACGTTAATTTCTCATTTTCTAAAAAACACTAGGAGCAATTTTAATTAGTAATTGAACATAATTAAATTATAATTAGTATAAACTAATCAATTACTTTTTTCACTTAAAACATGTCACCTTTTTAATTTTCCCGTTTTCTTTTCTATTTTCTCTAACTAAAATATCTCATTTTTCAAGTATATTAAGGGCATTTCTATGGAAGATATGATATGATTGATGTTTTTAGGTGTTTATAAAAGGTAATATCTTCAACTAAAAGTAAATGTGAAAAACACAATCGACTAATTACCGTAATAATATTATGTTATTATTTATTTTAGGTGTTTTCATAGTATAGATATTGTATATATTTTTCTTTATAATAAAGGTTAAATAATTAAATTCACGATATACTAAGAAACATATACCAAAATTTTTCGGCTAATGTTTTCTTATTATAAACAACGTATACATATTTTTAAAATATTTATTAATAACTGAAAAATATGATATTATATTAATCTATACATATACACAACATCTTTATATGCACCAATCTATGCATATATGTAATCAAAACCATCAAAAACCCACTCGAAGTCAGACTTTTAATATATTAATGATATAAGATTAGTTTTAAATTAAAAGGGTAAAAAATCGAATAAATTCAACCTGTGTTTGATTCTGCGTTAATTTGATTTGAAAATAATAATTAAACCATCAATGGATTAAATATTATTTTGTTAATTGCACATGAACTGTAAAATCGTTTAAATAAAATTTTAAGAATTCAAGATAGAATATAAATATTAAATTGAACGTATAAAATCTTATATATATATATCAATTTTTTAACAAAATTTTGATATGTAAATTAATAACATATAAAATTTAAAATTTTAATATAATTATAGATATTAAAAAAGGAGACGTGCGTTGCACGGATTATTAAAATAATAACCCGTATGCATATCATTAATTAAATTTTTATTAAATAATTTAAGTTATAATTAAAATAAAATATTGTAAATAATAATTTTATAAAAATATAATTATAACAATAAATAAAATTTATTACATTTCGAAAGAAATCCGTGCATCGCATATATATTTATATTATTATTATATAAATTCCGAAACATTGAAAGTTTTGGAACCTGTTTTTTGGTACTTAGTGAATTTACTTATTTACTCTTTATTATAAAAAGCATAAATACACCTAAAATAAATAATTACATAATATAATTAATGGTAATTAGTCGAGATAATACCTTTTATAAACACCTACAAATATCATATCTTTCTATCATTAATATTTTCTTTCCAATTAAAACACGTTATAATTAATGATAATTAGTCGATTATACCCGAAAATATCACATCACATTTTTCAATTATTAATAAAATGTATTAAAAATCGTATACATTGTTTATAATATGGAAACATTAAAATAATCTCTAAACATGAGTATATTAAATTATATTGAATAAAATTTAAAAAAATTATTAAAAATAGTGATAATACAAAAACATAATTATAATATTAAATAAAATTTATAATATAATACAAGAAACCCATGCATTGCACATGTGGGCCAATACATGAAAGCATGGTTTTTTTTTCAAATTGTTAAAACATAGACCTGAAAGAACTCCGAGATTGATTAATTGTTCTGGCTAGCCATCTCCACCATCACTTTTATTATGGCCTGTTTGAGAATTTATTTATTTACCCTTTATTATAAAGAAAAAATAAATACACCTAAAATAAATAATAACAAAATATATTTAGTGGTAATTAGTCTGAGATATTACCTTTTATAAACACCTAAAAACATCAATCATATCATATCTTTCCATCATTAATATTTCCTTTCGAGTTAAAATACGTTATAATATATGGTAATTAGTCAATTGACATAATAAAATTAATGGTAATTAATCGATTGCATTTTTCACATTAATATAATAAAATTAATGGTAAATAATTGATTGTCTTTTTCACATTTTCTTTTAGTTGAACATATTACCTTTTATAAACACCTAAAAACATGAATCGTTTCATATCTTTCAATCATTAATATTTTCTTTAGAATTAAAACACTTACCCTTCTAATATTAAAGGTAATTAGTATAATATAAAAGTCAAAACATTGAAAATTTTGGTACTGTTTTTTGGTACCTATTTTTTGGTATTTTTTAAATTTACTTATCTACACTTCATTATAAAGAAAAATAAATACACCAAAAATAAATAATAACATAATATAATTAATGGTAATGAGTCGAGATATTACCTTTTATAAACATCTAAAAACATCAATCGTATCATATATTTCCATCATTAATATTTCCTTTCGAATTAAAACACGTAATAATTAATTGTAATTAGTCGATCAACATAATAAAATTAATGGTAATTAGTCAATTGCCTTTTCCACATTAATATAATAAAATTAATGGTAATTAATCGATTGCCTTTTTCACATTTACTTTTAGTTGAACATATTACCTTTTATAAACACCTAAAAACATCAATCGTATCATATCTTTCGATCATTAATATTTTCTTTCGAATTAAAACATGTTACCTTTTTAATTAAAAACAAATCTTACAATCATTAATATATACCCGAAAATATCACACCATAATTTTCAAGAAAAATATAACACCTAAAATAAATAATAACATAATATAATTAATGCTAATTAGTCGATTGCCTTTTTTACATTTACTTTTAGATGAAAATATTACCTTTTATAAACACCTAAAAAGATCAATCGTATCTTGATAAGATGTATTTTTATATATATTTTAGATAATTTCATTCTCATATTTAATTGCATTTTGCATTAATTTGGATATTTGTTTAATTAATTTTAATGTTTTATTTCAGGAGACGAGAATTTCTATGTTTGGAAGAATTTGGGTTTAAGAGCTATTTTGGAGCTAAAATTGGAGCAAAATTGGAATATTTCAGACACACCCCAAAAACTTTCATTTGAAATAGCAGGCAGCCGTCCTTTGAAAACATCAGAAGCAAACTTGGAAAAATGAAAGCAGAAATGTTTGAAAAGTAAAAGCTATCATCTTGGAAAATAAAAAGTCCAGCATGATTTTGGACTTAGACTTTCATTTTGCTTTCATATGTAGACAAAATCCTATAAATAAACATACAGACACACAGATACAGGGGACCAACTTAGACACAAAAAGTAGAAAACACACTGCATATCACATTTCTACATATCTTTTTCATTCGGCTACTGCAAGGTTTTATTTTGGGGTTTAGGGGTTTAATTTTCTTTCCTCTCTTTTATGTACAATTTGGCTTATTCTCCGTTCCATTGTAAATTTGAGGTACTTCTAAATTTTATCTTGTTTATTAATACATGTTTTATATGTCTTTTTAAATATTTTTGTCGTTTCTATTAATAGCATGTGTGAGTAGTTTATTTCTAGGATATAAGGGGAAGCCATGTTTACATCATGATAGTGCTTTAATTTTATTAGTTGTTTAACGGATATAAAATAATTCTAATCGATATGTTATAAAATTTAATTTGTGTTATCGGCCGGTATCATTAATTAATTATTTGCGAATAGGAATAATAGATCGAGAGATTTTATTCACTAGAGGCGTACATACGAATAGCGGAATTGAATTTTAGTGCGAGAGCATAATTTGATTTCCGAGAGCATTAATGCTTGAAAAAGATTAACAAATGCTCTAATTATTTAAAATCCGTTAAATTACTATATCCGTTTAATTTGTTTCGGTGTAAACATGGTGAACCCGGTTGCCCTAGACTTTTAGTTAATCGACTTTAAAACACATTTATTTACATTATTTAGTTTTATAAAAATTCTCAATAATTGTTTTTAATATAAAATTTGTGACAATTAAATTAAAATTGATAAAACCTGCCTCCCTGAGAACGAACACAAAAATATACCGCATCAAATTGGCGCCGCTGCCGGGGAGGCAAAAATTATCGATTTTAAATTAATTGTT
Organism: Kitagawia praeruptora; assembly: GCA_037693485.1. Taxonomy (NCBI): domain Eukaryota; kingdom Viridiplantae; phylum Streptophyta; class Magnoliopsida; order Apiales; family Apiaceae; genus Kitagawia; species Kitagawia praeruptora. The sequence continues at coordinate 152,311,770 of CM075349.1, read as the reverse complement.
TCTTGCAGTTTAGATTTTATTTTATTCAATAAAAAAAAAATTAGAATAACGAAAATGTTAGTTTTATTAATTTCCGGTTCGTATTTTCAGTGTTAATTCGAAACAATCGCTCTGTTTCTCCCCTGTTTTCTTCTCAAACCCAGCACCTCTATCTCTCTTTTTCTTTTCGAGCAAACCACACAGCCACCATTACCTTTTCAATCCTCCACCGCGCCACTCCGCCTCCACTGCAATATCCCTCCCTTTCTCCGTCCACAAACGTCCGCCACACCCAGCCATCCCCTTCCTCCCTGAAAAAAAAAAAACCCAGCCTCTTTCCTTCTTTTTCCTACAAAACCCACGACTCATACATCTCTCTCTACCCACCGCTGCAGCAAGACGCCGCCCACAGCACTCAATCCTCCCTTCTCCGTCCGTCACTCCCACCACACCTCCAACACCGACCCACAACAACACCCACTACCTCGTTTTTCAACATCAATCCCCTCTTCATACTCCTCCCCTCCTTCTTCCCCTTCCCCCAACCACCAACTCCTCCGCCTCAAACCACCTCCGTTCGCCTTACTCCTCTTCTTCTCACTATAAAACAATCACCCAAGTCACTGCCCTTCGCCCACCTTCTACTTCACTCTCCCGTTTCTCCCTGCTACTGGGTCGTGTTATCGAGTGTCAAGTTGCTGCGTGGAGTTTGTTGTTGAGTAAGCGAGTCGTTTAGTTCGCTGTTGGATTGGTCTTTTGTTGTTCTTTTGCTGTGTAGACTGAGTTTTGAAGTTGCCTGTTGTCGAGTTATTCGCGAGTGTGAGTGGTGTTTTCCGAATTGTTGTCGAATGGCGTTTTGTTTAGTATTAGGTTAGTGCGTTTGTTCGTTTACTGTCACGAGTAGCTGAGTCATAGAGTATTGTTGGGTTCACTGATTACTGTTTGCAGTTGAGTTGTTATCGAATGAGTAATGTTTGTTGATTTGTGCGAGTTAACTTAGCTGTGGTTCTACCCCTGTTTGTTCTGTCCGAGTTTGTTCTGAGTTGCTGCGGTTCGGTTTTGTTTGAGTTTTTGAATTAAGTTTGATTGTTTTGTTTGAGTTTTGCATTCTGGATTCTGAGTTTGCAGTAGAGTTCTCGAGTTTGTAACTGAGTTCACAAGATGCTTCCAGTGTTATGTCTATTTTTCTGAGTTTCTATATCGTTGTTTGTACTGACTTGCTACACTCGCTGGTTTCCGAGTTGTGTTACTGAGTTTTGTTTTCGATTTAGTTTTTGAGTTTTGTTCTCTGCGTTGATTTTGGTCGAAGCTGAGTTCCCCCATTTTCTGTTTGTAAACTGCATTTTTGAATACTTATCTGTGTTATGACTTGCAGTCAAATTTAGTTCGTAAAAATAATAATAATAATAATAAATAAAAAGTGGGAGTGCGTACTCTACTTAAAAGAGCTTGTACCTCTACCTAAATTTTTTTTTTTAATAATAATAAATAAAAACACATTTTTTATATTTTGTTTAATTTGTTAAATTTTTAGTTCGTCATTGTTTTCTTTGTCTCATTGGAACTTTAGTTCCAATTGAGACCGGTTTTACTACATTTTCTTGGTTTTGTAGTGTGTTTACAGGTCTACAATGGATGAAGTTGATACTTTTGCATATCTTTCTTTCCGAGTAGAGGCATATACTCGAGAAATTGCCTCGTGGAAGACTGCAGAGCCCACTACATGTCCGATGAGTACAAATGAGATGTCATAAGTGGCCCCTGAAACTTACACTGGTTGTGAAGTTTATGGAATTTATGGTCACTTTGGTTTCGAATGCTCTTACAATGTCTATAATTCTCAGAGTGCTCAGTTGGAACAAATGAATTCTTTTGAAGAAGGATATGGGTACAATCAGTATTCAAACACTTTTGATCAAGAATGCGTGAATCAACCAGATTTTTACTACCAGGACAATGGTGCTCAAAATTTTTCATATCATAATCAGCAACAATTTGAGCAACAATTTTATCAGTCATATGAGCAGCCGCCACAACAAGAATATCAATATCCTCATCTACAAGAAGATCTACATGTTTCTCAACCCAGCGTAGATATGCAAACTGATCAGACAAATGAGATGTGGGATATCTTGAATAAAATGCTAAAGCGTTTTGAAGAATTAGAAACTCAAAGTTTGGCGATTGAATCTCAAATTGCACAGTTGGCTAACTCTTCTACTACAGGGCAGCTCGACTATTTACCATCATCATCTATCCGATCCGAAGAGGACCTGACCGCTATCAATCTCACAAACGATCAGGAATATGATAGTTTCTCCATGTATGTTGATGATGAGGCCATTGATAAAGAGAAGGAGCATGCCACCGATGACAAGATCAATGATGTTGTTGCTACCGAGAACAATATGACTGATGATGAGGCTACAAAGGAAAGCAATACAGAGATGGTTGTTGTTTCTCTTCCGCAACCTGTGCCTAAGCTACCATGTATTGATAAATTTGCTCTTGATCTAGCCTCTACTTACAAGGCTTCTTTGCTCAAGAACATTTATTTCAAGGTTGATGTGATAGCAAAAATTGTCCAAGATGATCTTTCTCAAATTTTGGTTGATGGTCCATACAAAGTGGCTCCTACGCTTCAAGCTCGAGAAGAGGGAGAAGATGGAAGTGTTTTCTTAGCCAATGATGTGATAAGCCAAGATGTCCGAATGACTCCAGTGAAAGTGAGGAGTGAAGAAAAGCCACCACCAGAACCTCCACCTTATGTCAAGGGAGTTCGATACTTTCGTGGTGTCGAATTCTATCGTTGTTTCATCACAAAGTTTTCCAAAACTGCAGAAGCACTTAATCAATTATTGCTTATTGATGTCATATTTTATTTTATTAATGCTTGTTTGGAAACTTTGTGCAGAATTAAAACAATTGTTGATGCTCGTGGTGGTCCCGTGCAACAAGTTTTTGAGCTTTTTGGAGTGGCACTCCATGCTTCGACATTCAGTGCCTCGACACTTCATGCTTATGCATTAGGGGAGTATTTTTTACTTTCCTTTGTATTTCTTACTTTTCCTTTATATATTTGTTCATTGAGGACAATGAACCACTTAAGTGTGGGGATGAGTTCTCGATGATTAAAAAATCCCAAAAAATCAGAAAATTAGAAAATTGATTGCCTCGTCTCATAGTGTGTTAACAAGGATAGGTACACATCTTGTAAGCTTATTTTGCATGATTATTTGACATGTCATATCTCTAGAAAATCATTTGCTACTTGATGATTCCTTGTTTGTACTTGCGAAAATTTCAAAACTTGAGATACATCATTGTCAATTTTAGTGAGTACTGAAGCATGCTTTCACCTTCTGAGATCTTGAGCCTAAATTGTGATTGATACATTTTATATCAATCGAATTCTTATTGTTGTGTGTTGTTCATCATTTGGCATGTTGCTCTAGAACTTGTTTTAAACCATTTTGAGATTACATGATATCTGTATGCATGAAAATGATAAAGGCACTAGGATTAACCGTATTTATCCAAACAGTACCCTTGAATCATATATCCTTAGTGAACCCCTTTGAGCTTTTATCCGTTCTTTTCGTAGCACCAATCTAAATTCTTGAGCCTACTTGTTTATTCTTCTCTTGATTTACTAGTAGAGCATTTTGATTCATTTGGAGGTTGGTGAATGCATAGTGTGGGGATTTCTTTGTTGAAGTGTGAAAATTTGGTGGGAATTTCTAAAAAAAAAAAAAAAAAAAGAAAAAGAAAGAAAAAAGGATCAAGTAGAGTTGTGTTCATTGGTTTGTGCAATATGAAAGTAAAAAAGTACATGGCAATATGTGCTTAGGGTTTAATGCTTGTGAGAGTCTGATCACCTTTTACATGATCGAAATTTCATGTTGAGTGCTTTAATTAGAAATGAACACTGTGCTCTATTAGTTTGTCAAGTTAGCCACTTGTTAGCCTTTTTTCTTGATTCCCTACCCTTCACCTTAGCCACGTTACAACCTTTAACAAAGACCTTTTGATTTGTGCATGCATGTATACAAAGTAGTGGAGATTTGGTGGACAACCAAGCATATGGTAGCACATGATTTGATTGATTGAACTTGAGCGAATACACTTCACCTATACACTTGTGTGATTTGAGAGTTATGTGAAATTTTCTATCCATAGCATATTACTCATTGAATGCGGCATTGATATATATTTCATGATCTTTTTGTCTATCTAGACTGTGTGCTTACTTGGATAGGCTTGTACATATGATGTGTAAGTGAACAGACTTTCAATATTGTGAAATTGAGGTTTACTGGTGTGGAGTACTATGATAGGTTGCATACTTGAGACTTGGCAGAAAAAAATGGATTTTGTGGGTAAATTCACTATAAACCCTCACGAGACAAAACTCGTCCTACTAGGGCTGCCTAGGGGTTTAACGGCTTGTTGCACGTGCTCAGTGCAATCGTGTCATCTACGAAAATGATATTAGTTAGGATTTAGTTTTTATTTCACTTATTTGCCCGAGGACGTGCAAATGCTTATATCTTATCTTTCAATCATTAATATTTCCTTTATAATTAAAACACTTTACCTTTTTAATTTACAAAAAATCTTACAATCATTAATATATACCCGAAAATATTACACCATACTTCTCAATTATTAATAAAATATATTAAAATCGTATACGTTGTTTATAATAAGGAACATTAGTATAATCCGTAAACATGAGTATATTAAATTATATCAAATTAAAATTAAGAATTTTATTAAAAATAGTGATTATATAAAAGTATAATTATAATATTAAATAAAATTTATGATATAATACAAGAAACGGGTTATAAGCTAGTATACGCCTAAAAGTTCAACTAGGCTATTAATGGAGAGAGCGTTTACAATATCCGTTTTAAAATATTTGTACCCAGCATCAAATTTAATACGATATTTTTGTAATGCATCACGCAAATCAAATTGTTGACGGGCACTTACTCAAACGTCATTGGCTTTAGTTCCATACGTATTGCGTACGTAATCCATTGATGCTCCCAGAAAAGATGTCCAGGGAAAATAAAAAAAAAATATAGATGACGAACTTCATACTCCCTCCGTCCAAATGGATTCTTTACACTTACTATTTTGGGTCGTCCCATTCATTTCATTACATTCCCAAAATAGTAAGTTTTAACACTATTACACCCACTACTTCACTTATTTTAACAATACTTTACACTATTACACCCACTACTTCACTTATTTTAACAATAAAATCACTATTACACCCACTACTCCACTTATTTTAACAATAAAATCACTATTATATCCACTACTTCATTTATTTTAACAATATTACATCCACTTTATACCCACTTGTCTTGTCCTCCGTGCCCACCAGCCACCAGGAACGTAAAGATCCCAGTGGGACGGAGGGAGTACTTCTTTTGATGAGAAATACATACAATCCAACATCCACGGCTTTTCTGTTTTTGTTTTCCGATTCTAATTAATGTATTTGTAATAATATTATTAATGATAAAAAAATTTCTTACTTTCCCAAAAGAATAAGATTTTGAGAATTAAGAGGACATATCGGCTTTCCAGTTTTAAATCACAATTGAATTAATTTATAATTAATTTAAATGTATAGTTTGTTTCTTTCTTTGTTGATATATTTTTTGTTTTCTTTTTATTTCCTCTTTTTAATTAGTTTACTTTTTAAAAAATTAAATTATGTGCATTATAATTTATTTTTTATTTTATTTTTTGTTAAGATTAACAAAAATTTGGGGGAAGATGTTAATTATCCTATTTCACTTATAATATTGTATAAACAATTTTTATAAAATTGTAAGCAGATTAGAAAAAGTAACCGCCTCAACTGAGACTATAAATATACACAAGCCGAGCCGCAATCGCCTCTCCTCAAAGAAAATAAACAGATTACAGCTAATTATTCCAATTCTATTGATCAATAATGGACGAGGTATTCAATATTCATTCGAATATGAATATGAATGGTGAAGAGGAACAAGTAGATGATGGAAACGATCCATCTATCGGGGATGTGATAGGCGGTGATCTGAAGAAGAAGCTGCTTCTCCATGATGATGATGATGATGATGATGATGATGATGATGATGATGATGATGCTCGTATATCTAAAATCATTGATAACTTGGACTTCGATGAAGTTAAAGCTGGTACGTACAACATAACATTGTTCCATACGTGATTCCTCCTCACATCTCTCCTCTTATTATATTCAGGGGCCGGAACCAGGTGGGGCTAGCCCCGGCGCCAGCCCGGGTCGGGAAAAAAAACAAGTAAATTTTTGGGGTCAAATTTAAAAATGGCAATATATAATTTTTTAGCCTTGGTTGAAATATTAAATAAAGGTATTAGTTTGGTTTTTAATTGTGTGTATATCCATTTGTTGTATGATTTAGTGAAAAATATCCGGTTTTTGTATGATTTAGTGAAAAAAAATCCGCGCTTCGCGCGGCTTACCCTGAAATTGCCCCCACCCCGGAATATAGAGCTAGATTAGCCCGGGGTCCAAAAACATCTTGGTTCCGCCACTGATTATATTTTATTATTTAATTACGTATTTTTTATAATTGCTTTTTGCAGGTCATTATTTTTGTCTCGATGATGGAACTAAGATGGATACCAGCCTTTATAGGGTGCCTACAACCCGTCGTCTGGGGAAGGTCTACGGTTTACTGGATTTAGACGAGTACTTTGACTCAGAGAATGAGGATGATGACTTTGAATATGTGGATGAGAATGAGGATGATATGTCCGACATTGAGGTTGGTGGTGATCTTGTTTATGTCAAGCCATTATCCGCCCCATCTCACTAATTTAATTCTCCCGGGTATATATGCTTTTGTTTAGTTGATATAGGCCGCTTGCATACGTAATCGATCGTCTTATAATTAATGTGAATCCTTTATATGCTTTATGGGTTCTTGTGTTTTGATTTGATTTGTGTTTTATATGACAAGACTTCGTTTACTATATATATGAATGATGTGTTTTGGTTTAGTGTGTGGATCGAGTATCTCTTTAATTTCGGCAAAATATATGTTTGCATGCATGTGATCAATCAAAGATGTGTTATATCCAACAAATGTGTTATATCCAACCTAGCTCCAAGAGCTATTTACATCTGGTGACTCAAAAAATATTATGATAACTGATTTTTTGCTTGTTATGTGTGGATCATTATCTTTTGATTTATTTTTATATTTTAATTTTCATTCTCTAAGGCTATGTATAAGCCTTGATCCTTAACTTAAGTAGTATGATGTAACTTACCAGTGCTGAATTAAACATGAAAATTACTTTCCAGGTACAAGCTTTTCTGTTATTTGATGCAAAAGTTGTTATGTTTATGTTAATGTTACAACTTATGCATCTTATTGATGCTGAATTAAACATTTAGACAACATTACTTTAAATTTTTATCTTTCTGGTCACAAGCTTATCTTTGAGTTTGTTGAATAAACAATTTGTTCTTGGTTTCTGTCAACGTTACAAGTTACAACTCCAAGTGCGAAATGATTCTGATGTGAAGATATTACGCTTCGCAGACACTGCAATAGATTGATTGTAAAATACTAAAATTCTATCTTTGTGCCTCTTGGTAGTGTCAAACATTGGATGCTTGGATACATTGGATGCTTAGTTAGTGTGCTTAGTTAGTGCTAAGTTAGTGCTATCAATTATGTTGTCTAGCAATTATGTTGTCTAGTATCATTGATCTATATATAGGATATTACTCCTTGTAATGTAAATCATCTGAATATATGAAACTCTCTTCTCTAATTCTTTTCTCTACTACAATTCTATCAGTTGTCATGGTATCAGAGCAGGGAGAATTTAGAGAGTGAAAAGCTTCTCATACTTGCTAAAACTGCTACTGCAGTGTTACATACTACTGTCAATTTTCTTTTCCTTATGTTCGAATCAAAACTCAACCAAACCTACATACCTGAAAGAAGAGCTGAAGAACAAGACGAAACCAGAAATCCGGCCGCCATTTGACAGTACACGCGCCTCCACGCGCCACCAGAAGGTCATCAGTCGCCGTTCCACGCGCCCACGCGCCGGCGCGTGGGGTGTCCTCCGGTCAGATTCAGGCGAAGCTGCAGAAGGAAGTCTTGCTCGTCCTGTCCTTTCGAGTCCAACAGTGGTACCATTATTCAGTTCTGAGAAGTTCTATTTTTCTGATATATAAACTGTATGTATATGTGCGTATATATAACTGTATATATATATGTATATGTGCATAACTGTTTATGTGCTTAACTGTTGTTATATATATATATCCCTTGGTTAGCTATGTATATATATATCTTGGTTAGTTAAGACTTGACTAAGATTTAAGGGGAAATTATTATTTGAATATTATAATGGCGGATACCGATGAATCCACAATTTCAAGCAGAAATACTGTTACAAGTAGCAGTAAAATGGGGTTCCATAGTACTCCATTTGTAAGTCCTAAATTCGATGGGAAGAATTTCCTTGAATGGTCGAAAGCTTGCACGATGGCCCTTAAATCCCATAAGTTAATGAAATATATTAATGGGAAAGCCAAGCAACCCCTGGAGACGCACACAGGCTATGATGATTGGGATTCAGAAAATGCCATGGTGTGTTCTTGGTTGTCCAACTCTATGGAAGTGCATATTCGCAAAAGCTATATCTTTATTGACACAGCCGAAGAAGTGTGGAATTCTCTTACCCGGACATATTCTTTTTCCGGAAATGTGGCTAAGCGATTTGAAGTAAATCGGAAGATATGGGCATTGGCTCAAGAAGGAAGAACTCTTGCTCAGTATTACTCAGAGCTGACCTCCCTATGGAGTGAATTAGCTCATTACACTATTTTTGCATGCAAAAATGCCGAAGATCAGGAGAAATATCAAAAAATGATGACTGAAGAACGGGTGATGAAATTCCTGGATGGTCTGTCTGATGAGTATGACTCAATTAAAAATCAACTTATCGGACAGGTCCCCTTTCCTACTGTAGAGGATGCATATGGTCGTGTTCAATTAGAGGAAAGTCGAAAGCGAAGCATGGCTCCTATGACTTCCTCTGATAGATCTGCACTTATAACTGGAAAAATTCCTCAACCCGAGCTTGAAAAAGAAGAGCAATCTCCAGTAGCTCTTATGGGTGAAAGACCTATTCTTCAGTGTGATTATTGCAACAAGATGAATCACACCCGTGAGAATTGCTTTATCCTACACCCTCACCTAAAAATCAGAGGACGTGGAGGACGCAGCCGAGGTGGCTATAGAGGTGTATCATCCAGAGGAGCAGGAAGGAATACAGGCAGGGGCAATCTTTTTAATGCTCATTATGCAGGGTCAGAATATGAGGTGCCCACTTCAACAGGAACGATGACCCCTTCAGAACTCAACAACTTTCGACAGTTAATGTTTCAATTGAACACTACTCCACCAACACCCACTGCTAACTCTGCTCATGGAGGTATATCTTGTCACTTTACCTCCGATAAATGTTCTAATTCATGGATTATTGATTCCGGAGCATCAGCACATATGACTGGAAATTCTAGTTTTCTAGAATCATATAATGGAGAAACAGGCAATATTCGTGTTGCCAATGGAGCTATTGTACCTATTCATGGACAAGGCACTTCTCACTGCTTCTCATCATCATTGCCGTTATCTAATGTGTTACATGTTCCTTCCTTAACAGCAAACTTATTGTCTGTTCAGCGTATTACTGAAAATCTTAATTGTTCAGTAACCTTTTTTTCTTCTCACTGTGTGTTTCAGGATCTGGCGACAGGCAAGGTCCTTGGCAGTGGTAAAGTGGTAGATGGGCTGTATATTATCGAAGGTAATTCTGTTATGCCTTCGACAAGTTATCAGGTGTCATCTACAACTAATCCTACATCCAACCCTGTTTTAGAATCCCTGTACCAATGGCATAGGCGATTAGGCCATCCATCTTTTGGTGTTTTATCGCATCTGTTTCCTACTTTAGCATCAAAATGTAAAAAGGAGGAATTTTTCTGTGAACCATGTCAATTGGCCAAACATAAAAGGTCATCTTATCCATCAAGAAATAAAAGAAGTTCTACCCTTTTCTCTACCATTCATACTGATGTTTGGGGTCCATTTAGGCATCCTACATATGATGGGTATAGGTGGTTTGTTGTCTTTGTTGATTGTCATTCTCGACTTACTTTTGTTTATCTTCTCAAACACAAAAGTGAGGTATTTGGATGTTTTAAATCTTTTCACCAAATGATACAAACACAATTCAATGCCTCTATTAAAATTCTTCGGAGCGATAATGGTACTGAATATGATGGGCCTTTTACGTCTTATTTAGACACATATGGGATTCTTCATCAAACTACATGTGTTAAAACCTCTCAGCAAAATGGGGTTGCTGAAAGGAAAATAGGTCACTTACAACAGGTAGCACGGTCCCTTATGATAACTATGCATGTACCTAAATACCTTTGGGGCGAGGCAGTCATGACTGCCGCATATCTGATCAACCGTCTCCCCTCATGTGTTCTACAATTTAGAACACCATTGTCTTTTGTTCCTGCACCTTCCTCTCATCCATTGCCTCTTAAGTTATTTGGAAGTGTTTGCTTTGTTCATAATCATTCTCCCTCACGGGACAAACTTGATTCTCGTGCTCTCCGATGTGTTTTCATTGGTTATACACCCACTCAAAAGGGATATAAGTGTTATCATCCTCCCTCACATCGCACTTTTGTCAGTCATGACGTTACTTTTTGGGAGTCAATTTCGTATTTCTCTCCTGGCTCCTCCTCTTTGCTTCAGGGGGAGATTAATCAACAAAGTCTTCTTGATAATAGTGAAACAACAGAGGAGACACAATCACATTCACTTCCATTCATAAATGTGCCTATTAAGGAACCAAGTCCAAACACATCACTTCCATTCATAAATGTGCCTATTAAGGAACCAAGTCCAAACACATCCCCTAGTGAACCAAATGATCTGGATAGATTTAACAGGCCGGATTTGATCACATATTCCAGACGAAGAAATGATGATATCACTTTACCACATCCAGAGACTTCTGACCTCGAGGCAGATCCTACAACTTCTATAATTGAGCCTCTTGATCACACTCTGAATCTTCCTATTGCTGTTCGAAAGGGTAAACGCTCATGTACTAATCATCCTATCTCGAACTTTGTTTCTTATAAAGCATTATCTCCTTCTTCACTTGCTTTTGTGTCATCTTTGTCTAGTGTTTCTATTCCTCATACTTGGCAGGATGCGTTGTGTGAACCTAAATGGAAAGATGCCATGATAGAGGAGATGAATGCATTAAAACATAATGGCACTTGGGAGTTAACTCATCTTCCCGCTGGAAGGAAGGTAGTAGGATGCAGATGGGTGTTCACTGTGAAACAGAAACCTAATGGGTTGATTGATAGGTACAAAGCAAGACTTGTGGCAAAGGGGTATACTCAAACTTACGGGATTGATTATCAGGAAACTTTTGCTCCAGTAGCAAAGATGGCTTCTATTCGAGTCTTGATATCATGCGCAGCAAATCTTGGATGGGAGCTTCAACAATTGGATGTTAAAAATGCATTCTTACATGGAGACCTGAAAGAAGAAGTCTACATGGATATTCCACCTGGTTTTTCTACAGCTGCGACCATTGGGAAAATATGCAAGCTAAAGAAAACTATTTATGGGTTGAAACAATCTCCAAGGGACTGGTTTGGCAAATTTCAGAGAGCAATGATTAAATTTAACTACAAACAGAGCAACTCGGATAACACCATGTTCGTGAAAAGACAAAATGGAAAAATCACAGTGTTGATTGTTTATGTCGATGATATTGTGATCACAGGCAACGACACATGTGAAATTGCTAATGTTAAATGCAAGCTTGCCTCTGAATTCGAGATGAAGGACTTAGGAAAACTACGGTATTTCCTTGGCATTGAGGTCTCTAGAAGTCCAGGTGGTATCTTTCTCTCACAACGGAAGTATACACTCGATCTTCTGAATGAAACTGGGATGTTGGGATGTAGACCTGCAGATTCTCCAATAGAAGCAAATCATAAGCTTTGTGGAGATGCTGGTGAAATTGTCGATAAATCTCAATATCAAAGATTAGTTGGACGACTAATCTACCTTGCACATACAAGGCCAGACATAGCATATGCAGTGGGAATTGTTAGCAGGTACATGCATGATCCTCGCCAACCTCATTTGGATGCAGTTTATATGATATTAAGGTATCTTAAAGCTGCTCCTGGAAAAGGAGTAATGTTTACTAAAAACAAACATCTCGAGGTTGAGAGCTATACAGATGCAGATTGGGCCGGATGCCAAGACGATAGACGTTCGACTTCAGGATATTGTACATTTGTTGGTGGCAATTTGGTTACTTGGCGAAGCAAGAAACAACCTGTGATTGCCTTATCGAGTGCTGAGGCAGAGTATAGAGCTATGGCTAAAGGTGTACGCGAATTATTGTGGATAAGATTGTTTTTACAAGAATTGGGACTTGCATCCACAACTCCAATGAAGTTGCATTGTGATAACAAAGCCGCTATTGCCATTGCACATGATCCAGTTCAACATGATCGGACCAAACATATCGAAATTGATCGACACTTCATCAAAGAGAAGATCAATAATGATACCATTGGTATTCACTTTGTAAGATCAGAGGATCAGATAGCTGACATATTTACCAAAGGTCTAAATCGGAAGATGCTTCATCCCCTTATTGGCAAGTTGGGCATGAGGGATATATATGCATCAACTTGAGGGGGAGTGTCAAACATTGGATGCTTGGATACATTGGATGCTTAGTTAGTGTGCTTAGTTAGTGCTAAGTTAGTGCTATCAATTATGTTGTCTAGCAATTATGTTGTCTAGTATCATTGATCTATATATAGGATATTACTCCTTGTAATGTAAATCATCTGAATATATGAAACTCTCTTCTCTAATTCTTTTCTCTACTACAATTCTATCAGTTGTCAGGTAGCTGTTCTTGTAGATTTATAGCTTGTTTCGTAAGAACAACAGTCTATATATTAATTACAACAAGAGCAATATATATGTCCCTGAAAATCGAAGTATGAAACTGAAAATTGGCATTAGATTTATGAACTCATAAAGATTAAATAGTGACAGGCTAATGCTAAATACACAAACAACATGCTACTCAGATACTTCTTAGATTGTAAACTTTTGGCAAGATCAGGATGACTTGCTGCAGAATTCTTTCATCCTGGCAGCCAGCAACCTGGTATATAAAATGGCATATGCACACACACTCGCACATACATCAGATAATTCATTTGCAACAATTTATAATACTACTTGAAAGGTACATTTAATTGTAATAGTGCGAATGGGAGGATGCAACACAATAGAAAGAAAAATCCTCAAGATACATGAAATATATCAGAACTTAACAAAAGTTTTACAGGAAATAATTATGATATAGAACTATCTTCATCACAATTCAGAAGTTCCTCAGGTCAAAATAGTTAACAGTGGAAGCTGTACATAGTACTTGCACTAAATGAAACATAACAAAATTCTTGACACCACTTCAGCAAGCAAACACAAGGACCAACATCAAAACAAAAATACCAGTCAAGTAACTTTTCTTTCCTTTTTACAAAAAATTCCATGGCTGCCTCTCTTGCTTTTCGATCACGAGGTAATGATTATTGATCATCGATATGAACTTTGGATTGGTTTTTCGAAAGTTATCGAACTTTGGATTGGTTTTTCATAAGTTATCCTGCGGTTGATTCGTTGTGTTTGATTGTCTTATTTTGTGCTTGTAAAGGGTAAAATATTGCCGTATGTTCTTAGGTCTTCAAATCTCTATCAATGTGGTCGGATTTGTTTAATTAATGGACAACTCGATTTTTCGAGGAGCTTGACGATATATTAATAAGGGTGAAATGCCAATGTGGATCAGTGTTTGTAGAGATGATTATAAAGGACCTTCCACAAGTGACTAATAATGTTTAAACATGTCAGAATATGTTCAGTTCAAGATACATTTGAATGTAGCTGCATAAAATTGCAATGATAAACTTATTAATATTGAATTTGAGTAGATGTAACACACCATAGAAATAAACAGGACATCCATAATAGCGTAATTAAGATAATTCATAAGAGCAAGTCCAATAGTCTCCTAGCATATCCCTTATAAATATTATAAAATATTCAACTCCTAAGAAGTTAGGACATTGTATTGTATATTTACTCCAACAATCTTCCTTATAATAGATCCTTATAATTATTAAATACTAAATTTAAACTCCACCATGTATTTGAAAGGGAGGGAAACAATTGGGAAAGAGAGGGAAACTAATATTTTATTGATAAATGTAAGATAAGGGAGCCCTTAAAGATAAGGGGTGACATGATGCTCTTAACTTTTTAAGGAACTGTTGGAGCACTATTTTTGATACAATCCCTTATAATTTGAGTTAGGAGCCCATATAAGGAATCTATTAGACTTGCTCTAATGCAACTAAACGATGGGTCCAAATCCTCTACACCATAATTGATGTGCCACTCCCTCTTCCACTTATTTGATTGGCTATTCATGCTGACTAGGATTCCACTAACACTAATTTATATCATTACATTTAAAACTTTAGTGATTCAAACTCAATCCCAATGGATTACTCTAATTAATGTTTATTAGCAAAATTAAACCCAAATGCACGTATCTGATGATATATTAGAAGTAAATCTGTACTAGTAGTTTATCACTTGTATACCGTACTAACCACTTGAATACAAGTATAGTAATATGACACTTGTATAATACTCTTTTAAATTCGTATATAGCATGTACGAATTTGATGGCAGAACTCAGGGGCGGACCTATTCACAGACCAAGGGTGGTCTTGGCCCCCCTCAATCTGAAAATTCACCACTAATTTTTTTTTTTTTTTAGAAATTCACCATGTAAATTTTTTTTTTATGATTTGGCCCCCCACAGTTTTTCCGGCACCGGCGACCTGCGTCCGCCACTGGCAGAACTCAATATAAATGCTGTCAAGACTGGCTGAAATAGATTATTAAAGCCCAGATTTTTCAATTTTGTTGTCCTGTCTTTTCCGGTCTTTTCATTATGATGTCGTCTTTTCCGGTAACGATCATATTCCTAACTAAACTTATTTGCAGAGTTTGCTATAGTTTCTGGTCTGAACTACAAATATAAACTTTTTTTTTTTGTAAAAAAAAAAAAGAAACATGTTTAAATGTAAATTGATTTAATTTCAAAAAAAAATGTTCAGTGATTAATCATTCATGTTTCTTATTACAATTGTGAAATTAGTGGTATGCAATTAGATTCAATCAAAATTAACTTTTTTTACCTTCTAAAAAAAAAAGATTTCAGCTACATTAATACTTAAGTTTTAAATGTATTGATATAAACTAGTTAGTGGAATCCAAGTCAGCATGAACAACCAATCAAAAAAGTGGAAGAGGGGGTGGCACACCAACTATGGTATAGAGGATTTGGACCCCTAAACGATAACAATATATCACGTCAGATATTAAAGCAATGTGGTGGAAAATAGTGTCCTCGATTTCAGTGTACGAAGTACTGTTGATATGTTTTCCCCCACAAGCTTTCGTGTATGATTTCTAAGTACTTCTTTAGCAAGCTGCCTAAATCGAACAAATTGTTTGAGACAGCTAGAGAACATCAGTAGGATTGTATCATAACTTCCCACTGAAACATCATCGGTTTACTATCTGATAGGCTCTCGTCTGAAGGCATCTCAATAAGTCAAAGTCTTTGGCCAAGATCTGGGAGAATTAACCGTCTATATTAGACACAAGGCAGAGTGCTCTGAAATAAGCATGCTACATGTACCATTAGGGACACCATCATTAGTAGTTTACTCTTCATTCTGGTAGTATCGTGTTGTAGTTTTGCACAATAAGGCTTCTTCTCATTCTATTCCGTCCGAACTGCTGGTAAGAATTATCAGCAGCCTGGTTATTTGTAGTAGAAATATGATCAAAATACGGGGAAGGGAAAAGGTGCATGTGGCTATTAATCATGGCAAAAGGTATCATAGATTATTTTAGCTCAGCAGTTACTTAGCCTTGCCTCTGATCTGTCATCTTTGACAACCAAAGCTTTCTTTAGTTCTAATTTTAGCAATACAAATTTAAGAGGCGAGGTTATAAGTTCCAGGTTACATGCTATAAAGATTTGTGGTTGTGTTGAACACAGTACTGGAGTTTTTAATTTTCCTAAGCTCCTGGGTAGCAGTCTAGCAGACTTTTAACTTTCTTTCAGTGGCTCCTTTTCTTGTTACCACATTTCAACATGGCACCCTTTAGTGGCTCGTTCTGTATTCATTTCAAATGATCATCAGGAATTTGTTGCTTGTAGTTGAACATGATTTTGAGCAAAGAAGCCGAGTAGACTTGACACAGTAGGCACCCAAATAAAAACAAATCAGCACCCAGAGCATACAGGTAAAAGGCTGATATGTTACTTGAGTTTATTTGAGATGAAAAATTACATATTTTGTAATGTAAGTTAGCGTGCTAGAAGGTCTATCTGAGGAAATATAAACTGTTGTTGGGATGTTGCCACAAACCATTTCCTGTTTTGGGTGCTAACTCACCTAGATCTGGTGGTTGTGGTGGTGGGGAATGCTGTTGCTAGAAGGTAAATTTAAATTTATTCTTCGAGAAATATTAGAGCTAGCTTGTAACTATGAATATAGGTAATTCACTTGGTATGATCTGATACTTCTCAAAGCTTAATGGTAAGTGTCTGCGAGAGCTTCCTTTCAGTCGAAGGCATTGAGCAAGTGAAGGAACTGAATGCAGTTGCAAAATTCTAAAGTGGTTAATTGTATGCTTCTACTACCAGTAAAATTGTGTCTCGCCACCTGTTCGAAGTTTTTTTTTTTTTCATGGTGAAATCCAATTTAGATTTTCTGTGCCGGTTTGTATTGATCACAGACCTTGTTACTTTTCATTTTTGTCTATTACTCGAAATATTATTCACAAATTATATTCCCTTCTCCTTCCATTTCATTACTTCCACCAGAGTACCATTTCGTTTAGATTATTGAAGTTGCACCCAACAAGTTTTATTATGTTAAAAGACTGTGACATCTCAAAGTCTGAGTTCAGATTGTTACGAGAATGACAACATTGATGATGTCTAATTGTTCACCCACAGGCCACAGCCCACCACGGCTAACTATTGAGTATTGATTGAGGCACAACGGCTCTAATACAGAAGGTAGTATACTGTTGAACACAGAGTTCAAGTCTTGAACTGAAAAAAGCAAATTAAGAGACAAAAGTTTCTGAAGGTTAATCAACATTATTCCGTAAGCATTATTACTCGGATCAATCATGAATTCTCGATCAATTTCTTTTTTGCTTATTCAGGCATTTCCATATGGCCATAAAGCTTACATCCATTGTTAAGCGAAGAACCCCAGACAACTTCAGACAACTTCATCAGGGGTTATCTTCATTGTCCTTATCAAGAGTTTTAAAAAGAATATTTCAAAAAAAAAAGGAATTTTAAAAAGAAAATTATAATCTAAATATGATATAATTAAAAAGGTTTTATTAAAATTGTATTTGATTGTTAGCAGAAATCATCAAATAATTAAAAGGATATTTTGATAATCAAAACGAATTATAAATAGAATTCATAAATCAAATAGAATTTTCAGCGTAAAAATTGTCAATTTCTTCTCATCTTTATTTTTGCGTAGATTTAATTAGAAAAAAAATTATTAAATCGTCACTATATTGAAGATTATTTTTTCAATTTAACGCGGGTTGTAATCGTCCAAATCAAATTTTAAGAATTCAAGATAGATTACTAATATTAAATCGAACGTGTAAAATATTATATATATATATATATATGTATATCAATTTTTTAATAACAATTTGATATGTAAATTAATAACATATAAAATTTAAAAAAATTATATAATTATAAATATTAAAAAAGGAGCTGTGAACGGTAAAGAAGAACAAGTAGATGATGGAAGCTGATGATGATGATGATGCTCGTATATCTAAAATCAATTTATAATTTAATTTTAGTTATTTGAGAATTTTTTTGTTTGTTATAATTTAATTTTTGTTGTTTTTTTTCTTTGTTGAAATATTTTTTTGTTTTCTTTCTATTTTCTCTTTTTAAGTAGTTTACTTTTTAAAAATTAAATTATGTGCATTATAATTTTTTTTTTATTTTTTGAAAGGTGTTACGATTAATGAAAATTTTGGGAAAATGTTAATTATCCTATTTCACTTATAATACTAGTTGACAAAGCTGCGCTTCGCGGCGGCGAAATAAAATTTTCCATAATTCTCATGAATTGAATTTATAAATTAGATAAAAGTTAATATATAAAAAATTAAAAATATATAAATTAATCAAAAATAAAAATTTATAAAATTGATTTTTTATGATGGAAGTTTCTTCTTTATAAAGTGTAAAATATTTATATATTTGTTTAGTAGATAATGTTCTTTTTTTTTTCGCTAAATTAATATATATTAGAAAAAGGGGAAGAGGGAGATATACAAGGGATTGACCCATGATCTATGGAGCCATAGATAGGCTATCTATGGTCAATCTATGTAAACAGATTGAAGAAAGATAGCAAAAAATGCGAAAAACAATCAAAGTATTAAGTCTGGCCTGTTACAAACAATTTTCGAAAACCACAAGGACGTAGCAAGCTTTGCTTTAGTGTCAGCAAGAATACCCTTTAGGAGGAGCTTCGGACCATAGACACCTCTGTTGTGCTTCCTTGCGTTCCTTTCGCGCCAAATATAGTAGGTATAGATTTGAACCATTAGTAGAACCAGCTTTCTTTTAGGCCCATCTTGGATAGCTAGGAGACTCTGTTGAAACTCTAGCCAAGTATGTCCAGCAATGCCTATGTTGAAAGAAGATAGGATCATAGATAGCACATGTCTACTATAAGTGCAATGCAGAAATAGGTGAGTGTCAGTCTCTCGACCTCCAACACACAAGAAGCACTGTTGGTCAAGCACAATTCCGAACCTAGCAAGGCGATTCAGAGTATTGATTCTGCCATGACTAAGCAGCCATTGGTGATGAGCATACCGTTCAATTTTAAGTTGATGCCAAACTGCTTGATGCCATAAAACTTGCTGGCCACGGTGTCTGAGTCCCTCCCAAACGTGCCATGTTTTAACCTTTCGACTGTCTAAACCGTTCCATAAGATCACATCACGAGAAGAAAAATTGAAGGCTGGAAATGTGAAGGTTTGCAGCCAGTTTGACAAACCAGGGTCAACATGGTGATGCCTCTGGTTTGGTCTTGGTAAACACCAAAAACCCGAACTGATGATGTCGTGTACCGTAGCCTTAGCATTCATGCTGCATTGAGAAATGATACGATCTGTTGTGTTACCCGCAAGGCATGAGCTATTCCACCTTGTAGATAATGTTACTCTTCACTGTACAACATATATAAAAATTCAAAATTGGATCAAATTTAACCCAACCAAATTTTCCAAAAAATATATATACCAATAAAATCTCAAAATATGATAATATATAACATCATTTTAAACTTAATTTTTAAAAAAAAATTGCAAAGAAGTATTTGTTCTCTTTGACTTCATTGTTAAACTAAACAATAAATAAAAATATAGAGGGACGATTGTTTATAACTTTATTATTATATATATCAACATTATTTATTTTGTTCAAAATTGAAATATCAATTTATTTTTGAATATATATTTATAAATATATAAATGAAGATGTTTTTCTAATTAATGTATTGAGATTATAACAAATAAATTTTAACAGTTAGCATGCTTCTCTAGAGTGAACTATTCTCTCATTAAGTACATTTTTCCCTAATATGTTGCTCTCTTATAATTTCTTGAATTACTCAATAAATTTTATCATTTAATAATCTATTTTAATAACTTATAAAATAATTAAAAAAAAATATATTTAATAATACCATTCTCATCTGATTGTGTGACTTGCTCTCATGTTGAGACGCCTTCTCCATGAATTATTGTATCTCTCGTCAAGCGTCAGATTGAACAAAGTTTAATTAAACTTTATGTACCATCCCAGTTAGCCAACTTAAAATTTTATAACTAAAAGCAACTTAAACTATCCATCAACAAAAATCTTTAAAGCATATTCTAGTTTCGATAAAAAAAATTTATAAATTCTTCTACTTTAAAAATTCGAATATCTATTCAACTTTCGATAAAATTTTAATTACACGTCTTTCTTATAAATTCAAACTATGTTTCTCTATAAATTCGAATATCTATTTTATTTTTAATATGTTAAAAAAATATCTTTTTTATTTATTAACTAATATATGAATCATACATCGTTAAGTTGATGAAGTGTTAAGACTATACTTTAGATATTAGGTACATAAAAATCCAAAAGAAAAAAAATTATGATTTTCGCGTGAGAATGTCCTAATTATGCTAACAGCAACTGATAAATGCATATTTTTGCATATTTTTATTACCTATTTATTGCTTGAACTCGTATTTTAATAATTTATTTTGTTGCATTTCAGGAAATTCGTGAATAAATAAAAAAAATGGCAAAATAAAGAAATAAAGTGCAACGAAGGGAAAAAGAGGAAGAAAACTAACATTTTCAGTCTTAGCACTTGCAGAATCAACTTTAACCCATTTCAAATTAGGTTTCAGTTCATAATAATTATGATAAATAGCATGCATGATAATATATTCTTGCAAGTATAAATTGAGTGCCAAGTACTTCCACAATGTTTGCACAGAGTTTGTGGTCTTGGTTTGACATTATCCTTTTTCACTCCAGATTTGGAGGGTAAAGAATTAATGTCTTTGTTCTTCCTGCAAAAACTAGCAAGATGATTAGTGCTACCACAGTTATGACAAGTTTTTCTAGGTGCAAATGTAGCAAGCATTGGCCTATTTCCTGATGTTATGCCTACCTTTCCATTTCTGTTTTTCCTAGGCATTTTCTGTCTGTTGACAGATTTTATTTCTTTAAGCTTATGCTTGAGTTGTTTATCTGTCATTGAACCAATATTAACCTGTTTGACACAGGTTTTTAATGGCTCACTTTCAACAGCTTCATGTTCAGTTTTCACAGTACCATGAACAAATGTTCCAAATTTCTTAGTAGAAAGTGGTGGTCTAATTTTGATTGTATTCTGAAATCTAAGTACATCATCCTCAGAATAACCTAGACCTACTGTGTCTGATTGAAAGACCTCTTGAGTGTCTTTTCCAGAATGTGTCCAAGTTTTAATAATGTGCTTTGCATCCTCCAATTCAGATTCTAGTTGCTTATACTTACCTAGCAACTCCTGTTCTATGAAAACAGCATCATCTCTTTCTTTCTGAATTTTATTCATGTTTTCAAGTTGTTCTTCAACAAGTTTATTTCTTTCTCTGAGTTGAGAACACTCATTCTTGATTCTCTCATTCTCTAAAGTCTGATCCCTATAACTGATATGTAATGCTTTAAGATAAATTCTCAATTCAGTTATATTATCAGTATTATAAGCATAGGTAGATGGAGGTACCTTAAGTTCAGAATCTTCATTCTGAGTAGAGGCCATGAGTGCATAGTTCACCTCCTCATCTGAATCTGAGGTGTCTGCCCAGTCTCTGCCTTTGGTGTAGAGTGCCTTTTCAGTTTTGCCCT
Organism: Kitagawia praeruptora; assembly: GCA_037693485.1. Taxonomy (NCBI): domain Eukaryota; kingdom Viridiplantae; phylum Streptophyta; class Magnoliopsida; order Apiales; family Apiaceae; genus Kitagawia; species Kitagawia praeruptora. The sequence goes on along the minus strand of CM075349.1, from coordinate 152,290,023 downwards.
TCTTGCACTCAGGAGCATAGTGACCCATCTCCTTACACTTGTAGCATTGAATCTCAGATTTATCTTTCTTTCCAGATTTGGAGTCCTTTCCTTCAGATTTGCTGAAATTCTTCCTGTCAAACTTTGAGTAATTCTTGGAGAATCTCTTTCCTTTCTTGAAGTTTTTGAATCCCATCTTCTTGAAGGTCTTTACCATCAATGCAGCCATTTGCATCATCTCTTCATCATCTTCAGAATTAGATGATTCATCTGTGTTTGAGTCAACATCAGTGTTTGATGACTCACTTTCTGAATGAATGACCAAGGCTTTTCCTCTTGCCTTCTTCCTTGATGCTTCTTTCTTTGAAGATTTTTCTTCAACTTTCAGTGCAACAGACTTTGACTTCCTGCTTGATCTTCTGTTTCTCTGCTCCATTTTCAATTCATGAGTCTTGAGCAGTCCATAGATTTCATCAATCTCAGTATCAGCAAGATCATAGTTGTCGCTTATGGTGGTTGTTTTCACATCCCACTTTTCAGGAAGAGAGAGAAGAAACTTGAGATTTGAGTCTTCCAGATCATATTCTTTGTTAGCCAATGATAGATCATTGAGCAGTTTATAGAATCTGTCAAATGTTTCTGTCATGGTTTCTTCAGACTTTGCCTCAAAATGCTCATACTCCTGTGTGAGTATGTTCCTTCTATTTTTCTTGATTGCAGCAGTTCCTTGACATCTAACTTCAAGTGCATCCCAAATTTCCTTTGCAGTTGTGCAGTTAATAACTTTGTTAGACATAACATTATCTAGAGCACTGTGAAGTAAATGCCTTACTTTGGCATCCTTAGCAATAGATGAAAGATCCTCAGCAGTTAGATCTTTCTTTTACTTAGGAATCACCTTTGATTCCTCACCAGCAACAACAGCAGTTAACTTGGTAGGTTTATGAGGACCTTCATAAATTCTATCAAGATATTCTGGATCTGTGGCTTCCAGAAACATGGTCATCTTTACCTTCCTTGCATACTCTGATGGCTTGAGTATAGGAACCCTAATCGTCTCATACCTACTAACAGTAGTAGGAGCTTTCTCAGAACCTGATGGAGGAGGAATCTCTGCCATTGATTATAATTGTGTTTGGATCTTAAAACTGTAATAAAGTAACAGATCTGTCTTTGATACCACTTGTTAGGTCGAATACACAATATATAATCAAGTACTGTATGAGTAATTAACAAGAACACACGTCTTAGCACTTAAAACTGTTTGGAATTAATAATTCCTCTCTCAGTGATGTAAAATATCACAGAGAGCTGCTTAGGTTACAATCGATGATATTCTCAATGTTCGATCCCCTTCTAGGGTTAACCTAACTGTATTTATAAGATATACAGCTACGTACAATCGTTAATTGATTCTCCTAAAATTAAGCTATACAATTGATATCAATTACGATTGCTACACGTCTTCTAAGTCAACTCAATCTCTTTGACAGCTATCCAATCTTCAAAGATATTGCTTCCATATTAATCTTGAATTAATCTTCAAACTCTGTTGACTTGTAGACGCTTCTAGTAGACAGACTTTAACAAACTCTATTGCTCTCCTAGCCAGCAGTGTTTGCGCTTCCTTGTGTTCAGCTAGCAGTGTTTACGCTTTCTTCTGTCAACGTTTGCGCTTCCAGCTATCAGCGTATACTCAAACTCTGCTACGACTGCTTTCAACAACAAGTTAAACTCTTTTTACCTGTAATACTTAAACACTGACATTAAATCACATCAATTATATCTAACACAAACTAAATGGATTTTGTGGGTACATTCACTATAGGCCCTCACGAGACCTTACTCGTCCACTAGGGCTGCCTAGGGGTTTAAAGGGCTTGTTGCATATGCCAAATGCAACCATCACACCTACGAAAAGGAGTATATGACTTTGCATCTAGATTTTCTTTTTCTTTTTGTTTTACTCGAGGACGAGCAAAAGATTAGAGCTGGAAAAAAAATTCGAAAAATCCGATATCCGTCCGAAATATCTGTATTCGTATCCGGGAAAAAGCGGATATTATCCGTATCCGGAGTCAACCGGATATTATCCGTATCTGAATTCGAGAGTTTAGGATACGGATATGGATACGGGTACATCCGTATCCGAAAATATCCGTATCCGAAAGTAATTATATATAATATATTTTTAATTTATTTTTAATTTTTATCATTCACTGTTAAAAATAAAATATAATGAATTTAATATAAAATAAAATAAAAATTAGTCCAACACGTTCTAATTTCTAAAGTACTATAATCTATCTTCCATATTTGTATAGTCTAAAGTAGTATGGTCTTTAATTATTTGTATATAGCATATAGTTTATAGTTTTGTATATTATTTGCATATGCAAATTTGGATATGGTTTTTGTAATTTGTAAATTAGAACCGAGTATCTCTTTAATATGTCTGTTTTTTTTTGTTGCAGAAAATGCCTGTTTTTTATAATAATGCAAATTTCAGAATTTTTTTTTTTTTTTTTGCAAAACGGATTCGGATCCGGATATTATCCGAATCCGGATAATATCTGCCGGATTCGGATTCGGGTAAAGTTTTGTCGGATATTCCCGGATTCGAATACGGATACGGATACGGTTGTAAAAAACGGATCCGGATTCGGATATGGCTGTATCCGTATCCGTATTATCCGTTTTCCAGCCCTACAAAAGATAGGTATGAGGGCATTTGATAAGTGCATATTTTTGCATATTTTTATTACCTATTTATTGCTTGAACTCGTATTTTAATAATTTATTTTGTTGCATTTCAGGAAATTCGTGAATAAATAAAGAAATGGCAAAAATAAAGAAATAAAGTGCAAGGAAGGGAAAAAGAGGAAGAAAAAAGACCAAAAAGAAAAAGAGGAAAAAGGATTAGGAGTTTGGTGGAAAGGGAATCTTGGAGGACACATGGAAGGTGGAGATCATCCCAACACAATTAAAAAGTGTATGGCCAAGATCAACTCTACCAAATCTTAACGGGGAAGGAATCTTTTAATGGCTAGGATAACACCACCACACACCCCAAATGTAGGGCCAAGATTTGCCCACACCCCCCTAAACCCTTATTCCCATCCTATAAATACCCCCTCATTTCCCTTGTAAAAAAAACATGTAGTGTAATGTAGTGTAGATCTTAGGAGTAGTGTAGGGTAGTTTTAGGGTAGATTTAATTTTTTGTTTTATAGTTCTAAATTTTGTAAACACTCTCTTTTATTTTAATGCAATTTCATTTCCTTTAAATTCTTGTCTTGCACTTTCCTTTATTGTTGCCTTGTTTCGTTACTTTCGTAAATCCGTTTAGTGGATAAAGTAGCGAAATGCTAACCACTAGGGGTTGAGAGTAACGAAACTTTAATTTCATGTTCGTAGTTTAAATCGTAGTTTTGCCCCTTTAAAAATCAATTTTATTGTGGGCCATTTTAATTCCAAAGCATCATTTTAGAGTAACTTTAATTTCGTAGTTAATTTCTTTTATCTCGTATTTAATTTTCAAAAATAAAACAAAATCACAAAAATATTAGTTTTAAATTTTGATTACGTGTTTTCCTATTTTAACAGTTTAATTCGAAGCATAGTATTAATCTCCCCTGTTTTCTAAAAAATCACGAACCCAGTTCGGTTCTTTTCCTGGTTTTTATCTCTGTATTCGCCATCAATCTCAACAATCAAACCTCCCCCATCTCTTTTTACGAAACCGAACACCACCCATCTCTCCCTTCTCTGCAATCTCTCTTCATTCTCTCTCTCTCTCTCTCTCTCCCCTTCCCCTATCCCTATTTTTTTTTCGATCCACTCTGCCCAGCACCTTCCTCTCTCTTTATTATTTTTTTTTTTTTTCTCTGTTTTATTTTCTTTTATTTTCGCTGTTTTCCTTTGTTTTTGTTTGTAATTCGCCGGGTTGATTGCTAAGCTGAGTGTATGGTAAGTCGAGTTTTGTTTCCCCTGCTCTTTTTCCATCGAACCCTCCTCTTTTTCCCTGTTTCAGTCTGATTCGAACCTGAGTTTCGTTCGTGTTTATGCCTTTTAGTTCAGCTGTGGCCAAGATTGTATGCGGTTTTGTGGTTTTTATTTTGTTATTGTCCAGTCCGCTGTTTGTTCTTGTCGGAGTGTTCGATTGTATTTGTTGTCGGAGTGTTTGTCCTGGATGATCGAGTCGAGTTCCCTATTCGATTTTTTTGATGTAAAGTGCTGCGGATTATTGATGTGTAGTTGTAGTATTGATGCCAATTATGGGTTTTGCTAAGATCGTCTATGAGTTCTACCGAGTGAAATTCACTGGTTCCTGAGTCGTTTAGTTCGAGTTTACTGATTTGTTGATTTCCGAATCGATCCTGGGTTCTTTGTTTGTACGAATCAACCAAGTCCAGGAGTCTAATTGTAGCTAGTTGGTTCACTAAAAGCTAGTAGTCATTGTATAGTCGAATGATTTGATGATTTCGGAGTTCTTACTGCGCTGAGTTTTTGTCGAATTATGGTTAGAGTTGTAGAGGATTGTTTTGTGAATCGTGGTTTCGAAGTTGGTTACACTGGTGTAGTTGGTTTTGTGAATTTAATTTAGTTTTGTCGATTATTGTATTCACATAGTTTGCTGCTGGTTTTTCTAATGTTGTCATGTTTAAGTGTGGCTACTGTATTTCTTTCGAGTTCGTGAGTCCCTTTTATTTTCTGGTTTTGAGTCTGCGTGAGTCTGGTTTTGTTTTAAGTGCGTTCAGATTTATTGTCCTTTTATTTTCTGAATTTGAATGCTGGTCGTTGAATCATTGTTTTCCGAATGTGCCGAATGTTGCTGTTTGTTGATTGGTTCAAATTCTGTTAATTTGATAGAAATGAGAATTCTTTGGAGGTTTCTGTTAGTGAATTAAAAAGCAGCCCTTCAAAACAGGGACGAGGTATCCCCTCCAGCAGTCCTGGAAAGCAGAAACATTGGACTCCTTTGTAAAACGGTTTAGTAACATTCAAAAGCACGAAGAGGAGCCTAATGCGAAACAAGCAAGACACTTTTAAAATGATCAGATACATCTTGCAAAATTCTAGTCCTTAGTTTTGTAGTTTGTACTCCCTCCGTCCCAGTGAATAATATACACTGGGTTTGGACACGGAGACCAAGAAAATGTATAAATAATGAGTAAAGTTGGATGAAAAGTGGGTAAAGTGGTGGGACCTATCAATAGTTAATAATAAATTTGAGATAGTGGAGGAAGGTAGTGAGTGTAATAGTGTTTTATATTTAGATTTGAGATAATGGAGGAAAGTTAGTGGGTGTAATAGTGTTTTTTATTATTAAAACTTTACTATTTTTGGAATGTATAGAAATGATGGGACACCTCAAAATAGTAAGTGTATAGAAATGAGTGGGACGGAGGGAGTATTGAATTATTGATTGGTTGATTTTGTAAAGGGATTGATATATATATATATAGGCCTTTGCTCCATAAAGAACACTCTTATATAAAGAACAATAAAGAACACTATAAAATCATTTATTCCAATAGATCCATTGGCCCCGCCAGGGGCACCCAATACAAAAAGTTCTTATTTTTTTAGGTTCTATCCATCCAGCAAAAAAAAAAAAATTTTGAAAATTTTACTGTTCATGATGACGTCACTGATGACGTCATCGATGAACAGTAAAATTTTCATTTTTTTTTTTTGCTGGATGGATAGAGCCTAAAAAAATAAGAACTTTTTGTATTGGGTGGCCCCGCCAGGGGCAATGGATCTATTAGATATGAGGTGTTCTTTGTTGTTCTTTATTTAAAGTGTTCTTTATGGAGTCCAACCCTATATATATATATATATATATATATATATATATATATATATATATATATATATATATATATATATATATATATATTTTTGAATCAAATCTTGCAAAATTTTCAATTTTATTGTTGCAATTGCTATAGTTGCTAGTGTTGCGATATTAAATTTTGAATTACTAATAGGCAGATTTATTATAACATTAGAATACAAAAGTAGGGTTGTTCACGAACCGAGCTTTGATCTTAACGAACCGAGCCGAGCTTTGATCTTAACGAACCGAGCTGATTTCTTAACGAATCGAGCCGAGCTTTGACCGAACCGAGCCGAACTCGAGTTGTTCACGAACTGAGCCGAGCTCGATCCGAGCTCAAGCTGTTCGCGAACAATTAATTTGGTTGGAGATCTTAATAGATCACTACTATTCTAACTAGTACTAGTAACTAGTGCTTTGTCACGGATTGTTGTTTCTGTTTTTAAAAAAATATTTCTCAACGATCCAACCGTACGGATGTCAAGATATATCTAATTTAGAGATATTCCCAAATTTTCAAAAAATAAAAAATTAATTTGGTTGGAGATCTTAGTAGATCACTACTAATTTAACTAGTACTAGTAACTAGTGCTTTGTCACGAATTGTTGTTTCTATTTTTTTTAAAATAATTTTCGACGATCCAACTGTACGGATGTTAAGATATATCTAATTTAGTGATATTCCCAAATTTTCAAAAAATAAAAAATTAATTTGGTTGGAGATCTTAGTAGATCACTACTAATTTAACTAGTACTAGTAACTAGTGCTTTGTCACGAATTGTTGTTTCTATTTTTAAAAAAATATTTCTCGTGATCCAACCGTATGGATGTCAAGATATATCTAATTTAGTGATATTCCCAAATTTTAAAAAAATGAAAATTAATTTTGTTGGAGATAAAAAAATAAAAAAGTAAAAATTTTGATTTTTTTCGAGCTCTAACGAGCCAACGAGCCGAGCTCGAGCCGAGCCGATCTTGAGCCGAATCGAACCGAGCTCTTTTCGAGCCGAGCTTAACGAACAAAAATCTTGTTCGAGCTCGAGCCGAACCAAGCTTTTATCGAGCCGAGCTCGAGCTGTTCGTTAAAAGCTATGTTCATTTACAACTCTATACAAAAGTGTTAAATTAGCCTTATTGTAGTTTTGCAATAGATAATTACAATGTTACATTAGATAATTATGTAGTGTTGCATTAGGTAATTATGTAGTTTTACATTAGAAAGTGGGCCTCACATGCCACGTGTCAGTGTGGGTCACACACATGCCACATGGCATGTGGGCCCCACAATTGCCACGTGTTAGTGTGGGCCCACACCTGCCACGTGTCAGGATGCCATATGTCAATGGGTGCCATGTGTCAAGTGCCACATGGCAGGATGCCAGGTGTCACGTGGGCCCTACATGTCACGTGTCACCTTGTGTTTCTGGCTAAGCTAATGTAACACCTACTAGTGTTGCATTTGCTTGATTTTGTGTTACTCTATGGTCCTGATGTAACGCTTTCCCTTGTGTTACCATTGAGAAGTTGAGCGTTAAATTTGAGGTCAAAGGTAACATTAGCGGATGAAATGTTAAAAGTGTGTTACCTTAGGCCTAATGTGACAAAAAAACGTGTCTAATGCAACAGTAGGAGTGCGTTACATGCGCCCATCTATGGCGTAGTGTGAAACAACTCGAAGAAAGAAAAATCACGATGAAACCTGTGATTTAGCCTGAAAGCACCCCTTATCTTTGGGCGCTTTTTCAATTTGGTCTCAAACTATGTTTCTTGGCAGATTGCACCTCTATGATTTCAAACTCGCTTCAGTTTGCACCCTTTTGATCAAATTTTGTCCACTTTGACCGCTACTATTAGGATGAGCGAGGGTAAAAATACAAAGATTTATTCAAGAAACAGTGAATTTACCCTTGATTAGCCTAATAGTAGCGATCAAAGTGGACAAAATTTGATCAAAAGGGTGCAAATTGAAGCGATTTTGAAACCATAGAGGTGCAATCTGCCAAAAAACATAGTTTGAGACCAAATTGAAAAAGTGCCCAAAGATAATGGGTGCAAAATGCTAATTACTCTATTTAGATTTAGGGGGGGGGGGGTGAGAGGAGGCGGCGGGTGAGAAGAGAGATAGGAGAAAGAGGGGATCGACTCTCATTTAGGGTTTTGTAGAGAGTAGATGTTATTTGTAATAATATTATTATTAATAAAATTTATGTTTACTTTCCCGAAAGAATAATTAAGATTTTGAGAATTGAGAGGACATATCTGCTTTCCAGCTTTAAATCACAGTTGAATTAATTTTAATTTAATTTTAGTTGTTTGAGAATTTTATTGTTTTTTTATAATTTAATTTTAGTTTGTTTTTTTGTTGATATATTTTTTTGTTTTCGTTTTATTTTCTCTATTTAAGTAGTTTACTTTTTAAAAATTAAATTATGTACATTATAATTTGTTTTTTATTTTTTGAAAGGTGTTAAAATTAACAAAATTTTTGGAAAAATGTTAATTATCATATTTCACTTATAATATTGTATAGACGATTTTTATAAAATTTTGAAAGGATATTAGAAAAAGGAACTGCCTCAATTAATCTTGACTATAAATATATACAAGCACGCCGCGCGCCCTGTTAGGGCGCGCGGCGTGCTTGTATATATTTAGCACGCCGCGCGCCCTAACAGGGAAGTATTTGTTTACCCTAGATTAGAAAATAAACAGATTCCAGCTGGCCAATGAAAATAAACAAATTCCAGCCCAATTATTTAAGATTAAAAAAAATTGGAAAAATGATAATTATCCTATTTCACTTATAATATTGTATAAACGATTTTTCTAAAATTGAAAGCAGATTAAAAAAGGAACCGCCTCATCAATTGAGATTATAAATATACACGTACACGGTTTTCGTTTACCCTATATCTCAATCGCCTCATAAACAGATTCCAAGTCAATTATTCCAATTTTATTGATTGATCAGTTGTATATAATAATGGACGAGGTATTTGATATTCATTCGAATATGAACGGTGAAGAAGAACAAGTAGATGATGGAAGCGATCATTCTGTCGTCGGGGATGTGTTAGGCGATGATATGAAGAAGAAGCTACTTCTCCATGATGTTGTTTTCACTGATGATGATGATGATGATGCTCGTATATCTAAAATCATTGATAACTGGCCAATGAAAATAAACAAATTCCAGCCCAATTATTTAAGATTAAAAAAAATTTGAAAAATGATAATTATCCTATTTCACTTATAATATTGTATAAACGATTTTTCTAAAATTGAAAGCAGATTAAAAAAGGAACCGCCTCATCAATTGAGATTATAAATATACACGTACACGGTTTTCGTTTACCGTATATCTCAATCGCCTCATAAACAGATTCCAAGTCAATTATTCCAATTTTATTGATTGATCAGTTGTATATAATAATGGACGAGGTATTTGATATTCATTCGAATATGAACGGTGAAGAAGAACAAGTAGATGATGGAAGCGATCATTCTGTCGTCGGGGATGTGTTAGGCGATGATATGAAGAAGAAGCTACTTCTCCATGATGTTGTTTTCACTGATGATGATGATGATGATGCTCGTATATCTAAAATCATTGATAACTTGGACTTCGATGAAGTTAAAGCTGGTACGTACCTGTTCCATACGTATACGTGACTCCTCCTCACATCTCGATCTCCTCTTATTATAATATTTGCTTTTTGCAGGTCATTATTTTTGTCTCGATGATGGAACCAAGATGGATACCAGCCTTTATAAGGTACCTACAACCCGTTGTCTGGGGAGGGTCTACGGCGGCTATGCCTCACTGGATTTAGACGACTTTGACTCGAAGAATGAGGATGATGACTTTGAATCTGATAATGAGAACGATACTGAGGTTGGTGGTGATGATGTTGTTTATGTCAAGCCATTATCCGCCCCATCTCACTAATTTAATTCTCCGGGGTATATATGCTTTTGTTTAGTTGATATAGGCCGCTTGCATACGTAAGGTGTGAATTTTTTATTTGTATAAGGTGATTTGATAGACTTTATCGCCTTATAATAATTAATGTGAATCCTTTATGCTTTATGGGTTCTTGTGTTTTGATTTGATTTGTGCTTAACAAGACTTTGTTTACTATGTATATTAATGATGTGTTTTGCTAATTTAGTATGTGGAGTATCCCTTTAATTTTCACAAAATATATATATGTTTGCATGTGATCAATCAAAGATGTGTTATATCCAACAAGTGTGTTATATCCAACCTGCAAGAGCTACTTACATCTGGTGACTCAAAAAATATTATCATCCAGCTCCTTGGCCTCGACCTAAAATTAAAAGCCAAAACTTCAGGTTTTCATTTTACTAGCAACAAGCAAAATTTAAAGTTTATATTGACATAATCAAAGTGGATTATATTTGTAAAAAAAAATCATTGATTTATCGGTGTGAACGTAAAGACTCTGGTAAAAACTCTGCTATCAATGAAAACTTAAAAAAAGTACATGTACAACACAGTGGGGATCACCTTAATGGAGAGGTCCAATATGAATTACTTGATTCTTTCTTCACTAGATTACAGGTACACACCAAGAGCATATGGCTCATGACAGTTTCTGATCTCTCTCATAACAATCTCTTTGTTCTATAGTTCTTTTTATAATTTCAGTTATTAGAGGCTCAGGGGATGGACCACATCGAGAAAGAGCAGGTATAATTTTTGAGAAGCAATTTGACAAAGTTGATTTTCAGTTTTTCATCCACGTAGTGCATCCTGATTGTATTTAGTAGTTTACTCTTCATTCTGGTAGTATCGTGTTGTAGTTTTGCACAATAAGGCTTCTTCTCATTCTATTCCGTCAGAACTGCTGGTAAGAATTATCAGCAGACTGGTTATTTGTAGTAGAAATATGATCAAAATACTGGGAAGGGAAAAGGTGCATGCTATTAATCATGGCAAAAGGTATCATAGATTATTTTAGCTCAGCAGTTACTTAGCCTTGCCTCTGATCTGTCATCTTTGACAACCAAAGCTTTCTTTAGTTCTAATTTTAGCAATACAAATTTAAGAGGCGAGGTTATAAGTTCCAGGTTACATGCTATAAAGATTTGTGGTTGTGTTGAACACAGTACTGGAGTTTTTAATTTTCCTAAGCTCCTGGGTAGCAGAATTTTAACCTTCTTTCAGTGGCTCCTTTTATTGTTACCACATTTCAACATGGCACCCTTTAGTGGCTCGTTCTGTATTCATTTCAAATGATCATCAGGAATTTGTTGCTTGTAGTTGAACATGATTTTGAGCAAAGAAGCCGAGTAGACTTGACACAGTAGGCACCCAAATAAAAACAAATCAGCACCCAGAGCATACAGGTAAAAGGATGATATGTTACTTGAGTTTATTTGAGATGAAAAATTACATATTTTGTAATGTAAGTTAGCGTGCTAGAAGGTCTATCTGAGGAAATATAAACTGTTGTTGGGATGTTGCTACAAACCATTTCCTGCTTTGGGTGCTAACTCACCTAAATCTGGTGGTTGTGGTGGTGGGGAATGCTGTTGCTAGAAGGTAAATTCAAATTTATTCTTCGAGAAATATTAGAGCTAGCTTGTAACTATGAATATAGGTAATTCACTTGGTATGATCTGATACTTCTCAAAGCTTAATGGTAAGTGTCTGCGAGAGCTTCCTTTCAGTCGAAGGCATTGAGCAAGTGAAGGAACTGAATGCAGTTGCAAAATTCTAAAGTGGTTAATTGTATGCTTCTACTACCAGTAAAATTGTGTCTCGCCACCTGTTCGAAGTTTTTTTTTTTTCATGGTGAAATCCAATTTAGATTTTCTGTGACGGTTTGTATTGATCACAGACCTTGTTACTTTTCATTTTTGTCTATTACTCGAAATATTATTCACAAACTATATTCCCTTCTCCTTCCATTTCATTACTTCCACCAGAGTACCATTTCGTTTAGATTATTGAAGTTGCACCCAACAAGTTTTATTATGTTAAAAGACTGTGACATCTCAAAGTCTGAGTTCAGATTGTTATGAGAATGACAACATTGATATTTGATGATGTCTAATTGTTACCCACCACGGCTAACTATTGAGTATTGACTGAGGCACAACGGCTCTAATACAGAAGGTAGTATACTGTTGAACACAGAGTTCGAGGTCCAGCATATTAACTGCTCCAACTTGATTAAACAGCATGGCTGAGGATACATTTTATTATTTGAGCTCATAGACGAGTCGAAAGAAAATTTAATCTGAACGTTCTCTAAAGTTAGGGAATCAATCAAAGTCAAGTCTTGAACTGAAAAAAGAAAATTAAAAGACAAAAGTTTCTGAAGGTTAATCAACATTATTCCGTAAGCATTATTACTCGGATCAATCACGAATTCTCGATCAATTTCTTTTTTGCTTATTCAGGCATTTCCATATGGCCATAAAGCTTACATCCATTGTTAAGCAAAGAACCCCAGACAACTTCATCAGGGGTAATCTTCATTGTCCTTATCAAGATATATCGGCTCTATCACAGGGTCTGGGCCTCCAAAAGTCACAGAATGTCACTCCCTTCCTCTTTTTCATATCTTTATTCTCGTTAGAAACTCCACCAGCAGTCAATTCTGGATTGACCTGGCCTGATGAAGAAGCCTTCTCGCTCCAATGACTCTTCGAATGAATAGCAGAAATGTGTTTACTACTCCTGATTGAAAAACTGTACAGGTTTTGGAACATGTTTTCTTATATTCATATAATATTATAAGAGACGTTTTAATGAAACTTGGAGAAAAATTGAAGACAGAAAATTACTAGAATAAAAAAAACCTTCGATAATCAAAGAGGAATCCAATGGTTATTTATTTTATCTATCAATTCCGAAAAGGCCTCATTTTCCAAATCCGGAGGTGCGTATGTATGAATGTCTGAAAATATGAACCCGAATTACTAGCCTATGAGAAATATTTTATAGGATTTAGGGACCTCAGTACATCACCTAGGGACATCTCGATGTACGTGAAACGCAACACAGAGTGGCTCACAGCCTCACCTTAATGGAGAGGTCCAATTCGGATGAACATGAATCACTTGATTCTTTAATTCCTAGCTACAAGGTACGCACCTAGAGCACATGGATGATACAAGTTTCTGTTCTCTCTCATAACAATCTCTTTGTCCTGAAATTCTATTTATGATTTAAGTTATTAGATAATCAGAGGATGGATCACATCTAGAAGAGCTGGAGTTCTTTATAATAAATTGAGAAGCAATTTGACTAGGTAGATTTGCAGTTTTTCATCCACGTAGTGCACCCTGATCATATCTAGTAGTGTACTCTTCATTTTGGTTGTATCGTATATTAGTTGTTCACCTTAAGGTTTCTTCTCATTCTACTCTGTCAGACCTGTATCATCAGCACACCGGGTATTTGTGGTAGAAATATGATCAATTATACTCTGATTGTTTTAGCTCAGCAGTTTTCATGGAAGATAGTAGCAGTAAATGTGAAGGTGCAGCACAGAGGTTTGTCAACAAATGAAGTGTGGGTTAATTAGCCTCTCTTTTTTTTTTTTTGTTGCTAATTTGGGTTAATTAGCCTTGCCTCGGACCTTATTCTTTGAAAACCTTAGCATTTTTTAATTCCAATTTTAGCAAAACTGTTAATATGAAGATCCAGTTGGGTCTTCCTCTATATAACACCTTGAGATTTTTTAGATGAGTTAACAAAAACAAATCTAGGAGGCGAGCTTATAAGTTCCAGGTCACATGCTAAACTTCTAAGAGCAAGTCCAACAATGTCCTACATTATGCCCTATAAATATTATAAAAATTAGTGTCCTAGTGATTTAAGACATTATTTTTATGTATCAATTCCAACAATATGCCTTATCCTTGTGCCTTATTATTAAAATAATAATATATTTGATAAAAGAAGGGAAGAAAAGGAGGAAAGTGAATTTTTTTATTGATAAAAAATGAAATAAGGCATGATTAGTGGTGTCCTAAAAATAGGGCATGAGATGAATGTCTTAGTGTTTTAAGGCACCACTAAGACATTGTTGGAGCATATTTTTTCTCAAATGCCCTAAATTTTAGCTAAGGACATCAATTTAGGACATTGTTGGACTTGCTCTAGACCAATATAAATTAAGGGGTGGTATTGTATTAAAACTTTTAATGATTTTAAAAGTCAGGGGTATTCAATTCTAACTTTTAAAGAGTCTTTAAAAGTATGGTGTTATTCAATTAAGACTTTTAAGAAGTATTTAAAAGTAGGGCGGTATTGAATTTAGACATTTATAGACTCTTTATAAGTATCATGTTATTCAAAAAGTCAATGACTTTTAATGACTTTTAACAAAAATTATAACTACATCCCTTGAAAAAAAAGTCATGAGTTTTTTTATCAGATTTGACATGACTTCTAATAATTCTATTAAAATCATCTTGAATAAAATTGTTTACTTTCAATAATTTTTTAAAAATTTCCTGTCGATTTTCTTCTCTTTCTTCCTCTTCTTCCATCTCTTTTTCTTCCTCTTCTTGGTTTTCAATTCCCATATTTATATTCATTTTAGTAAACAATATTATTGAGTGTGCGATCTTTTGCAATTTTGTAAAACTAGATCATCTTTTGCAATTTTGTAAAACTATATCATAACACACAAAGTATCAAACATTATAGTAATTCATGGGCTTCTAAAAATATCGTGCTTGCAAAAATTCACATAAAACACCAATAAATTAGCTTTGCATCATAAAAATATTGCTGGCTAATGACATAGCTCTGCATCATCATTAGCTACGAATAATGACAAATATATAATTCTCAGATAAAAATATGCAATGAATACTCAATTTAACAAAAAATATACTGTGTACTCAATTTTTTGGTGACCTCAGAGAACACACGATCGAAATTGGATTGCACTGAAAAAAGGTTAAAGGATTTCAGAGCATATGCTAATATATGATCTTTGTAGTTAGTCTAGTAAACCACAAAATCTATCAAAAATTCTATGAAAGTTTTTAAAAGTCATTTCATTAGGAGTCATTAAAAGTATTTCGAAATTTTGATTACTCAACAAGAATCATTAAGAGTCATTAAAAGTTTATAAAATCCATAAAAGTTATTACCCAAAGAATTATCATTAAAAGTTATAATACAATAGCACCCCTAAGAATTGAGGTTGTGTTGTACTCTACTACTAAGCTTTAGGTTAGAATAATGAGTAATAGGTCTGTCAATGGATCATTTACTTTTTTGGTACTTTGTAAATTTACTTATTTACCCTTCATTATAAAGAAAAATAAATACACCTAAAATAAATAATAACATAATATAATTAATGCTAATTAGTCGATTGCCTTTTTCACATTTACTTTTAGTTGAAGATATTACTTTTTATAAACACCTAAAAATATATACCTGAAAATATCACACCATAATTTTCAAGAAAAATATAACACCTAAAATAAATAATAACATAATATAATTAATGGTAATTAGTCGATTGTCTTTTTCACATTAACATAATAAAATTAAAGGTAATTAGTCGATTGCCTTTTTCACATTTAATTTTAGTTGAATATATTACCTTTTATAAATACCTAAAAATAGATCATTAATATTTCCTTTCGAATTAAAACACGTTACCTTTTTAATTTAAAACAAATCTTACAATCATTAATATATACCCAAAAATATCACACCATAATTTTCAAGAAAAAATATAGCCCGAAAATATCACAATATATTTTTCAATTATTAATAAAATATATTAAAAATAATATACGTTATTTATAAAAGGAAACATTAGTATATTCCATAAACATGAGTATATTAAATTATATCAAATTAAAATAATTTTTTTTTAAAAAATAATGATAAAATAAAAACATAATTGTAATATTAAATAAAGTTTATAACATAATACAAGAAACCTGTGCATTGCACGGGTTATAAGATAGTTATTATTATATTAAAGTTGAAACATTGAAAATTTTATCGATTTGGTTTAAATACAGTTATCTT
The DNA here is from genome assembly GCA_037693485.1 of Kitagawia praeruptora. Classification (NCBI taxonomy): domain Eukaryota; kingdom Viridiplantae; phylum Streptophyta; class Magnoliopsida; order Apiales; family Apiaceae; genus Kitagawia; species Kitagawia praeruptora. Next base: position 152,274,156 of record CM075349.1, on the reverse strand, counting down.
AATTAATAAATAAAAAATAATATAATTAATTTTAAGCAGTCGATTGCCTTTTCTAATTAAAATACGTATCTATACTACTATATTAAAGTCGAAAGATTGAAAGTTTGTCAGTTTGGTTATCCTAATTATTAAAATAAATAATAAAATCATATAATTAATGGTAATTAGACAATTGTCTTTTTCACATTTACTTTTAGTTCAAAATATTACCTTTAATAAATACCTAAAAACATCAATCGTATCATATCTTTCAATCATTAATTTTCATTTCGAATTAAAACACGTTACCTTTTTAATTTAAGATAAATCTTACAATCATTAATATATACCCAAAAATATCACACCATAATTTTCAAGAAAATATAGCACCTAAAATAAATAATAACATAATATAATTAATGTTAATTAGTCGATTGCCTTTTTCACATTTACTTTTAGTTGAATATATTACATTTTATAAACACCTAAAAAGATCAATCGTATCATATTTTTCAATCAGTAATATTTTCTTTCTAATTAAAACACGTTACCTTTTCAATTTACAACAAATCTTACAATATATACCCGAAAATATCACACCATATTTTTCAATTATTAATAAAATATATTAAAAAATCGTATACGTTGTTTATAATAAGTAAACATGAGTATAATCCGTAAACATGAGTATATTAAATTATATCAAATTAAAATAAAAAATAATTATTAAAAAAAAAAATTTTATAAAAACATAATTGTAACATTAAATAAAATTTATAACATAATACAAGAAACCCGTGCGTTGCACGGGTTATAAGCTAGTCTTATACAAAATTTTGGTACTATGATAATTTGTCTTCGCCAAAACAATCTCAATCAATGAATATATAATATAAAAGTATTTTGAACAAATAAGTATAATCAACATGTTAACAAAAAATGAAAAAATTGATTTAAATAATTTTCAATTAAATAAAGAAAAAAAAGGCATAAAATTTGGTAATTATTCTTCAAATTTTAACATAAACCCGAGTATTTATCAATGTGTTTCATTATTTGCGTAAAAAATTATAGATATCTATACCTTTTTTTTAACGCCTATAAATATCTATACTAAACTACAATAACCATGAGTACAATTTGTAGCTTATTTAAAACTTTTAGATATAATATTAAAAATTATTCTATAAAATATTAAAATTGTTAGACATTACATTAAAACTATAGCATTTATATTCTATTTCATTTAAACATATATATTTAAAAAAAAATTATAAATAACCGTGCTTTGCACGGGTTATAAACTAGTATGCATATGTTTTTGTTTTCTGATTCTAATTAATGTGTATATCCTTGTTTTATTTGTAATAATATTATTAATAATAAAAATTTTATTTAGTTTCCCGAAAGAATAAGATTTTGAAATTGAGAGGACATATTTGCTTTTAGTTTTAAATCACAATTGAAATAATTTATAATTTAATTTACTTGTTTGAGAATTTTATTGTTTGTTATAATTTAATTTTAGTTTATTTATTTATTTATTGATATATTTTTTGTTTTATTTTAATTTTCTCTTTTTAATTAGTTTACTTTTTAAAAATTAAATTATATGCATTATAATTTGTTTTTTATTTTTCAAAAGGTGTTAAATATACACGCCTAACAAGAAGTGTTTTCGTTTACCCTAGCTCAATCACCTCTCCTCAAGAAAATAAACAGATTCCAAGCCCAATTATTCCAATTCTATTGATCGATCGATCAGTTGTATATAATAATGGACGAGATATTCAATATTCATTCGAATATGAACGGTGAAGAAGAACAAGTAGATGATGGAAACGATCAATCTGTCGGGGATGTGATAGGCGGTGATCTGAAGAAGAAGCTGCTTCTCCATGATGATGATGATGATGATGATGCTCGTATATCTAAAATCATTGATAACTTGGACTTCGATGAAGTTAAAGCTGGTACGTACAATATAACACTGTTCCATACGTGGCTGGTATTTTATTATTTAATTACGTTTTTTTTAATAATTGCTTTTTGCAGGTCATTATTTTTGTCTTGATGATGGAACTAAGATAGATACCAGCCTTTATAAGGTGCCTACAACCCGTTGTCTGGGAAGGGTCTACACACTACGCCATAGATGGCCTATCGCAACCTTTTGGCATGGGTGTTACCACTACGGGTGTTACCATAGCTATGAAAATTTTGACCTATCGCAACCTTTTGATTGTGGTGTTACCATAGATACAAAAGTATGTTACTTTAGTTATAAAGGTGTTAACAATGGGTAACACCATGAGGTGTGTTACCATAGAGTATTCATTAACAAAATTTTTATTTTATTTAAAATTAATGATTTAATAATTATTTGACTTTAAAAATAATTAATTTTAACAAAATCATTAAAATAATCATTTTAAAACGTAATATTCCATCAAATAATTAAATTATTGATTTTTCATAAATATTAAATTTTATTTATAAATTTCAAATAAAAAGGTTTTAAAATAAAGTAATATCCAAACATTATTAAATTTTAAAAAAAAATAATTTATATAAACCGTGAATTACTTCCAAATAATGAAAATAATCATTTTAATAACTATAATTTAATATAAATAATTTAAAATAAATTTGTAATATTTTTAAAAAAAGAAAAAAGAAACTTAGCAAAAAAAAGAAAGTACATTCAATTATTGAAAGTGGCTGAGCGGCAAATAGAGAGCGGCAAAACAAAAATTTAGAATTGGGATTAATAAAAAACATCAGTGAGGGAAAAGAATCTGGGAAAAAACACCTCACTCATCTCTCACCTCTCTTACATCTCTCGTCTCTTTCTCTCTGTAGTTGTCCGCGATGCTTTAAAACCCTAGACTTCCTCTTCCAAAATCCGGCCAAAACACTTGCTTTTCGTTCAAATAAATCTTAAAATCATGTTCTTCTCGTCGATTTCTATCTTTCAATTCTTAATACCCTAGGCCAAAACACTTGCTTTTAGACCAACGCTCACTCTCCATCTCTTTGCAAACCCACCCCCGATCTAAACTATTTTCCAACAATTACCAGCTACTACTGGTCTATACATACATATATACACACACACAGACAACCGCAGCTCCATACGATGGCAGGTGCAGGAATTCACCCATACCACCACCACCAGTGGCCTCCGGCCCCACCTCCTCCCGGTCCCACCGCCGCTCCTCCTGCCGTCGCTTGTGTCCCACCTCCTCACCCACCCATCCCTATCCTCAACGACGAGGTACTTGTATTCATATATCTGATTAATTAGATTCAATTCAATTTAATTTTACATTGTTTGTTTGATTAGTTTATTAGATTCGTGTTTTGTTTTGCTGTTATTTATTAATTAATGCCTAATTATAAGTGTAATTGTAATGGATTAGGTTAGGACAATTTTTATATCGGGTCTACCTGAGGATGTCAAGGAGAGAACTACAGAGAATTTGCTTAGATGGCTTCCCGGTTACAAGGCTTCCCAGGTCAATTTCAAAGGTGAACATCCTATGGGTTTTGCTTTGTTCTCCACTCTGCATTACGCCATTGGTGCTAGAGATTCTCTCCAGGTTTAGTATCTGCTTTTATCACACGCCCGCGTGATTTGTTCTTTACCTTGTGACAGTTTTTACCGGATTACGTATTTTTTTTTGCGGTCTTCAGGATATGGTTTTTGATGCGAAGTCCAATTCGGTTTTGCACACCGAAATGGCAAGGAAGAATCTCTTTGTGAAACGGGGTTAATGTTTATTGACAATGTCATTACCTGTCGTGATTTGCTTACAATTATTGTTGAAATTTATTGTGCTTGTTGTACGTCCAAGATTAGATGAAATAATGTACCGAGTGTTGCACACCGTAGAGTCAGTAGTTGCACGCTGTCCATACAGTATACATTTGTGTATTCATTAAAGTATAGTATGTATAGAATTGTAAATTTCATGAGCATCACACCTCAACAATAATTGTGTGCTAATGCAAGGGACAAAGGACATAGATTTACAAAATAGTGTCATTGAGGAATATACGTGCTTTTATTTCCTTAAATTTTAGGCCTCTGAACTTTAAAGAAATGCAAATATTCTACTCTTTGTTGGAGAGTACTAACTACTAAGTGTAGTGTATTTATGAGTTGAGTTTTTTTGTATATGTGCAGTGGCAGATTGTTTAAAGGGTACTGCATTGGGTATTATTTATTGAATACATTAGGTATTATTTATTGAATAACTTTGTCACGATTTTTGCAGGTTGAAAAGATTGCCATCTACATTGGGTCTTTTAAAAGGACTAACTCATCTTCATGTAACAAACAATGAGTTGACTTGCCTCCCCACTGAAATAGGATTTCTAACTAACCTTCAGGTTCTGAAAGCCAACAATAATACCATCTACATAGATTAGTGCTACTACCTACAGTATCTGCTCAACGGTCCTTGAGAAGTTTTTGACATAGACTTGTTTTTAAACATAAACTAGATGAAGCAGAGCATCAGTAGTTAATTACTGTTTACATGTTGTATTTCGGGAAATAGTTAATTATATATCTACATCTTTTGGGTGACGATTGTGGAAGCAAAGTGTTACTGACTTGCTATTTTGACCCTTCAGGCTGATAGGAAAACTTTACCAGTCTACCCATATCGGGAGAAGTTGCTTGAAGCTGTTAATGAACATCAGGTTTACAGTTCTTCCTCTTTGTGTCATGTTGCCTGATCATAGCAATCTGAATATGACATTAATAACTGGCTTTACAGGTTCTTGTTATTGTTGGAGAAACTGGTTCTGGAAAGACTACGCAGATACCTCAGTATCTCCATGAGGCTGGGTATACAAAACGTGGAAAGGTATTTGTTTCATTTCATATAGATTGCATCTATAATCGAAGTTTATTACATTACATTTTTCAAGAGAAAATGTTGAGTAGAGATCTCTCTTGTATTGAAATTTCCTGATTCAGTAGACACAGTTTGCATCCTTTTAAGCATATACTTTTCTTCACTGCATGTAGAGTTCATCAACCTTGAGTCGTACTTGTGTGGTGTGATAGAGACGACGGGAAACATTCCGGTAATGACCAACTTTTCTTTCCAGACATTATAACTATACCTTGAGTCTTTAATTTGTATAAAAAAATCTATTTGATTAATTTTCCTTGCATTGACCATTAAACAAGCTTGGTGCAGGGTCTAGTATTTTTGTAACTTGTGGTAATTTACAGTTCGTCTTTAACATGTCCAAGTGATAAATTGTCTAGTTATGGTCCAAACTTTGTAGATATCTTGCAGTGGACAATCTGTGTCGTTGGTTGGCTCCAAACTGATTATGTTTGGTGGAGAGGACAAGAGAAGAAGACTGCTAAATGACGTTCATGTTCTTGATCTGGAAACGATGTCTTGGAGTGACTTAGAGACAACGTAAGTATCTCTGTTACAGTAGATGTCACCCAGTTTCATGTGCTTGATATCTATCTCTGTACACTTGCATGCTGGACAATTTGATAAAGAGTTGTACTGCTTCGATATGATTTAAAATGGAAGAGTTTGTTTCTCTAAACCATTGCAAATTAACTAGTAATAAAACATTTTTACGCTTCTGGATTTGTTGACCTGATGTCTAAAATATTCTTTTATCATATTCTTATAGTAGGATAGGTTCAGATTTTATTTTGTTCAAACATTTTACGCTTCTGGGCTTTATTGCACGTTTGATGTAATTATAACTTAGTGTAATATCTTCAATTATACATTTCTGCTTTTAGCAATTATTTTTTTTTACTTTGGCAGACGAGATGCATCCTTTTCAGGATTAATATGTTATTCGCATCAGTTGCACCTCAACTATTTCCTTTGCTGCTTCCAGGTCCAGAAGATAATAAAGCGGAGTATTATCAACAACAAGAAGAAATGTCGGAGGGGTTCAATGAAATGGATGGCTTGGCAGATCGTGGTTTTGGAAGTCGAATTTTTTTTTTGTTTCTTATATTGGTAGATTTTGAATTGTAAAGATAGATCAAATGATGTAGTTGGTCGATTTGATGTAGTTGCTAGTGGATTTGAATTGTTGTTGGTTTGTTTATGGGAATTCAATATTATGTTGGTGCATTTTTATTTTGTTACATTTATGGTGTTACAATAGGTAAATTGTGTGTTACAATAGGTAATATTATGTGTTGCAGTAGGTAATATTAGGTGTTACAATAGGTTATAGTAGGTGTTACAATAGGCCTTGCAGGTGGGCCCCACCCAGAAGTGGGTCCCACATGTGGGCCCACCCAGAAGTGGGTCCCACATGTGGGCCCTACCTGTGGGACCCACATGTGCCACCTGTGAAAAATTGTATTATCTGTTGTAACACACAAACTATGTTACTATAGAGTGTTTAAGATGTTGCTATAGAGGTTTTTGGTAACCACATTTGCTATGTTACCTTAGGCTGTGTTTTGATGTTACCTTAGATACCTGTAGTTACTGCTGAGAACCTAACACAGCTGAAGTGTTACCATAGCCCTATTTTGGCCTATGGTAACTTCAAAATGGGGTCTATGGTAACACAGTTTGGGGGTTGCTATAGGCCATCTATGGCGTAGTGACAACAGAGGCTATGATTTAGACGAGTACTTTGACTCAGAGAATGAGGATGATGACTTTGAATCAGAGAATGAGGATGAGGATGCTATGTACGACATTGAAGTTGGTGGTGATGCTGTTTATGTCAAGCCATTATCCTCCCCATCTCACTAATTTAATTCTCCTGGGTATATGCTTTTGTTTAGTTGATATAGGCTGCTTGCATATGTAAGGTGTGGTTTTTTTGATTTGTAAAAGGTGATTTGATAGACTTTATCGCCTTATAATTTATGTGAATCCTTTATGCTTTATGGGTTATTGTGTTTTGATTTGATTTGTGCTTAACAAGACTTTGTTTACTAGTATATGAATGATGTGTTTTGGTTTAGTGTGTGGAGTATCTCTTTAATTAATTTCCGCAAAATATATGTTTGCATGTGATCAATCAAAGATGTGTGTTATACGGAGTATCCAACAAGTGTTGTTGATGTGTTATACCATCTGAATGATGTGTTATATCAAAGATGTTTACTATATATATGAATGATGTGTTATACCATCAGTGATTTGCCTTCCATGGATTGAACCTGTTTGACTTCCGCCACCAGTTTAGGAATCACCTTCTTAATTAAGCCTCATGGCTAGAATCTTTTTGACCAATTTCATGATTGAGTTTATTAAACTGATCGGCCTACAGTCCTTCATATTTGTTGGAGAGTCACACTTTGGTATTAGAACTATAAACGAAGAGTTCAGACCAACCGGTATAGTACCTTCCGTTTGAAATTTCTTAATGCACTGCCATAGATCTGACCTGATAAAACTCTAAATCTTTTTTAAAGCCCTAGTTTGAAACCATCTGGGCCAGGGGCCTTGTTGGAAGGACACTGTTTAAGAGCTTCATCTCTAACTCTTCAAGTTTGATGTCTTCAGGCAGCTTCAAGGCCTCAGATGTCGTTGATTTGTTCTGAATTAACGTTCCTAACTTCAAAACTGGAGTATCGTGTATATTCTTGAAGAAGGAGCAGAAATACTCATAGAAAGCACTCTTAACGTCTTCCGGTTTTGACAACCAAGTCGACTTCCAATTAATCCCCACAATGCGGTTTTTTTTCCCACATATATTTTACTATATTGTGGAAATACTTAGTATTGTGATCTCCTTTTACCTGCCACGTTAATCTCGCCTTTTGTCTGAGCATTAAGGACTTTGTCAAATAGAGATCATCTAATTGTTTAGAGATAAATCTTTTGAGATTTTCGTCACGATTATCTTCGTCTGCTTGAAACTGTTTGTACCCAACTTCAGCAATCTTCACATTGATATTCCCATTGACAGTGGAATTCCAACATTTTAAGTTGTGTTTTAACGCCTTTATTTTTTGAAAAAAGTTTTCACTGACCGAAGAATTCCAACAAACTTGTAATGAATTCAACAAATTCTGATCCTCCAACCAGCAGTCAAAAACCTTGAAAGGTTTTGGACCCGAATTATGAGAGGCGACTTCAAGCAATAACGCCCCGTGGTCTGAGTTTTTTCTATCCAGTACCTGGACAACCTAATCCCCACTATCATACCAGTGCCAGTTTATCAGTGCTCTATATCAAGTCTGCTCTTTTTTCCTTGAGGTCTGCACCACGTGAAAGGGGAATTGGAAAATTTCACATCAAACAACTCATTATTCAGAATAAAATCTTTAAACCCAATAGAATCAGCCTCCCTATAGATGCAATTAATCCTTTCCTCCGAAGATTTCGCACAGTCGAAGTCCCCAATTATGCAAACACATTCTCCATCCACAGAGTTAATCAGCTGAGAAATAGTCCATAATTCTAATTTTTCCGCAAGGTTCTGTGCGGCATAAATATTAAAGCATGACAGCTTTGTACCAGAGCTTTTAGAGCTTCCTCTGATCCATAGCTAGTTTTTATCACCTTGCACCACCTCAATATTTACGGTCATGGGGTCCCAAAAAGTTATCAATCCACCAGAGAGGCCTGTAGATGGAATTTCAGCCCAACACATCGGATCGTACGCACCTAAAGATCTTCTATAAAATAAATTTTCCACCACCCCTTTAGTTTCTTGAATGCAAACTATGGAGGGCTTCAAATTGTCAACAAAGCTTTTAATATTAGCCCTATTCAAAAAATTACCAACACCCCTAATTAATATTCCAACTAAACACTGAGATACCTTCCATTAACAAACGAGATCAATGCACTGAAAGAATAAAAAATTAATTACTTATTCTACGAGCAATATTAGGCAGCAAGAGCGCATCTTCCTTGCTCATACCCACCTGAAGTCCCGTCAGTAGGCAAGATTCATGAACATTCTCTGCCTCTCTATATATCTTAACGTAGTGAAAGAACTATTGATATATTTTTTTAATTTATTGTTTGTTATAATTTAATTTTAATTTATTTTTTTCTTTATTGATATATTTTTTGTTTTAATTTTATTTTTTTCAAAAGGTGTTAAATATACACGCCCTAACAAGAAGTAGTGTTTTCGTTTACCCTAGCTCAATCACCTCTCCCCAAGAAAATAAACAGATTCCAAGTCCAATTATTCCAATTCTATTGATCGATCAGTTGTATATAATAATGGACGAGGTATTCAATATTCATTCGAATATGAACGGCGAAGAAGAACAAGTAGGTGATGGAAACGATCAATCTGTCGGGGATGTGATAGGCGGTGATCTGAAGAAGAAGCTACTTCTCCATGATGATGATGATGATGATGCTCGTATATCTAAAATCATTGATAACTTGGACTTAGATGAAGTTAAAGCTGGTACGTACTACGTACAACATAACACTGTTCCATATTTTATTATTTAATTACGTTTTTTTTAATAATTGCTTTTTGCAGGTCATTATTTTTGTCTCGATGATGGAACTAAGATGGATACCAACCTTTATAAGGTGCCTACAACTGGGAGGATTTACGGTTTACTGGATTTAGACGAGTACTTTGACTCAGAGAATGAGGATGATGACTTTGAATCAGAGAATGAGGATGAGGATGCTATGTACGACATTGAAGTTGGTGGTGATGCTGTTTATGTCAAGCCATTATCCTCCCCATCTCACTAATTTAATTCTCCCCGGTATATGCTTTTGTTTAGTTGATATATAGGCCGCTTGCATATGTAAGGTGTGATTTTCTTGAATTGTATAAGGTGATTTGATAGACTTTATCGCCTTATAATTTATGTGAATCCTTTATGCTTTATGGGTTATTGTGTTTTGATTTGATTTATGTGTTATATAACAAGACTTTGTTTATCACATATATGAATGATGTGTTTTGCTTTAGTGTGTGAAATTAAACGTACTTTTCAAGTAGTACTCTCTCCGTTCCACAATACAAGTCTCTTTTGAAAAAATTACGCATCTTAAGAAAACATTAATTAGAAAACATTAATTAAAAAAATATTAATTAATATTTTCTTAAGATGCGTAATTTTTTCAAAAGAGACTTGTATTGTGGGACGGAGAGAGTATATACTAAATTAGCATCTGCTTAATCTCGATGAATTAAAGCTAAAAATCATTTAATATTCGACGGGATTCCAAGGCTTTATGCAATATATAGAAGAAAACTACGACAAGCTAGATGATAAAATCATCACCAAAAAAATAGAAAATGATCATCACCAAAAGGAAAATGCTAGGTACCCCAAATTGGTACCCCAAATTCCTTTTCCAAATGACATGGCAAGTAATTATTGGTTATAATTATAATGGGCCCGCCAGGGTCATCCAATTAAAATATTCCAAAATTCCAATTAATTAGTGCTCCATCATTTGTGTCAAAATTTGGTACCCAATTTGGGGTATGTAGCACTACTCTCACAAAAAAATAAATAATAAAGAACGGAGTAAACAACAGATGGGCATCTGATAAAATATTATTATTACATAACTAAATAGTAGTGTATTTTATTAACTTGTCATAAAGAAATTAGCTATAACATCAATCAAGATAAATCCACCCCTTTCAAATCAGATAAAGCTTTATAAACGACTGTTATTACTATTATAACTGCTACCACGGAAGTGCCGGCAATAATGAGTTGGTTCTAGGAATCAATGGGTTTTTGGAATAACTACTTATTAATTAATAATGTACCAATTGACAACCGGAATCATTAGTGTGGGGGCATGTCTGAACTGCCCAAATTATCAATATTTGAGTAAACTACGGTTATCAAAGTGATACGGGAGCCGAAATGCCGTAATAAGTGGGCATATCGGGCCATCAATCTGGGTATGAGTATTTTGAGCCGGGCAACCTCAAATAGAGGCATTTTGGTAATTTTTTCTTGAATATATGGTGAGATATTTTTGGGTGTATATTAGTGATCGCAAGATTAATTTTAAATCAAAAAGTAACATGTTTTAATTACAAAAATTACTAATAAAAATAATTACGGAAAGATATGATGTGATATTTTAGATATATATTAATTATTGTAATATTGGTTTTAAATTAAATGGTAAAGTGTTTTAATTAAAAGTAAAATTTTTAGAAAAAAGGGGTAATTGAGTTGTTATTGGTTTTAAATTAAATGGTAAAGTGTTTTAATTAGAAGTAAAATCTTTAGAACAAATGGGTAATTGAGTTGTTGGAGCAGAAAAAAGAGTCTAAGTAGAAGCTCAATGTGAATGAAGGAATTTTAATCGGAATATAATTACGTTAACATTAGTAATTAGCTTTTTGAGTTGTTTTTGTAATGAGTTAAATGCATTTTGTGTATCTCAACTATTAACATTATGCACTTTGTGTACTTGAAGTATTAATTGTACAATTTGTGTATCTAAACTATACAAACTCAAACATTTTGTGTACTTCTATCAATTTTGATTAACGGTGTTTGTAAACAAAAACATTAAGGAAAACATCATGGGGACAACACTGTCATTTCACAGTAATACAAATTCTTTTTTTGACATAATACTAGGGATGGGAAAAAAATCCGATCCGACGGATACCCGATTCGAAATCCGATTTTTTATCCGATCCGAACCCGATATTTTGGATTTGGATATGGATATGGATTTAAATTTTAAACCCGAAAGATTTTGGATATGGATATGGATTTCATGAAACCCGATCCGAAATCCGATCCGAAACCCGAAACCCGATCAAAACCCGAGCCGAACCCGAAACCCAAAAAATACCCGACTTTTATTTATTATATTTTATATATTATATATAAATGTATATTATAAATACGTACATATTATACATACACTATTATATATATATATTATATATTATATATAAATGTATATTATAAATACATATTATACATACACATATCTTTGAGACATAAGATATGGAAAGATCGAGAATATAAATTGTCATGGATGTAGCGGTATTTTTTAACTTACTTACACAATTTTTTTTTATTTTTTTGTTAAGCAACTTATTTACACTATTTTTAATTTTGAATACCCGAAAAAAACCCGATCCGAAACCCGACGGATTTGGATTTGGATATTGAGTTTTGGATCGGAAACCCGATACGATCCGAAACCCGAAAATATTTGGATTTGGATTTAGATTTTGCAAAATCCGAGCCGAACCCGACCCGTTCCCATCCCTACATAATACAAATACAATGACCAAGTTATAATTGGTCATGTTCCGATTTCTGGTCAAAGAAATTTAAATATGTTCAAGGCGTTTTTACATTTAAATACTAAATTAATATAAGCTAAAGAAAAACTAAGGTACTAGTAGAAGATTAATTTTATAGTTAAAAAAAATCTTTTATAGTAATTTTCGTAGAACTTTTTAAAATATCACGGGCACCATATATATAATTATTATAATTAAATTATGTAATGCTAAACATAGCCATAAGGATTATGGTTAAGAATTAATGTAAGTGGATAAATGCATTTAAAATTTCAAATTTGCACTTAATACATTAAGTTTGCACAAATTTCAAGATAATTATTTAGCAATTTGGGATTTTTTTATTATTGGAAATTAATGTGAATGCAAGGGGTCCACTATTATTACTTGGAAAATTAAATTAATATTGTAAAAGAGCATTGAAAAACTAAAAATCAATTAAATAACTAAAGTCAATGTTGAAAATATGAGAATATTAAATGCTTAACCATAGCCCTTAATGGTTAACATTTCCCTTAAATTATATCATTTAAAAATTTTGAACTTACAAAATTCGTATCTTAAAATTGATGTGGTTAATGGAAATATTAGTAACACTTCTAAATAATATGTTTCTCAAAATAAAGAAAAGTAATAACAAATGGTGGACTAGAAAATAGAAAGGCGGAGAAAAGATCAAAGGAGTTATCACCACATATACACAATATAAATACATTAGTTATATATAATACATTAGTTATGCCTATATAAATGGGCTTAATATATTTGCTTTATCTTGTGAAATCTGAAATGCCTTTTTCTTTTTCTTCTTTTTACAAACGGCGTTAGTCCTATTAAACCGAAGTACACCAATTGCATCGGAATTGAAAGTTGGAATACACAAAATGTTTAATTGAAACTTTAAGTACACAAAATGCAGAATGTATATAGTTTAGATATATAAAGTGCATTTAACTCTTTTGTAATTTAATTATTTATTTTAATAATTAAGATAATAAAATCGAAAACCAAAACTTTCAATGTTTCGACTTTAATATAATAGTATAGATATAGTATAGATTTTTAATTTCTATTTAATCTTATTTAAGAATATTAATATAATATTTTTGAAATGACATATCTAACCCTGACGACCAAACCATACCATAGGAACTCTCTTACGTTAATTATATAGCCTATAACCCGTGCGATGCACGGTTGCTTGTAAACTGTTTAATTATATTTCGTTAAAATTTTAAGTTGTATATATGTATGTTTTTATTATTAAAATATTTTTTGAATTTTATAAATTTCATGAATATAAATATTATTCTAATTATGTTATTTTAATTATTAGGGAATTTTTGGGAGTAGCTTATAAGATTATATATTTATTAAAAAATAATAATTTTTTTTGATTATAATATGATATTGACGGGAATAGAACCTCAAACTCTTAAAAATAGTTTATAAAATAATATATATGTTTAATAAAGATATGTTGTTGGTGGAATTTGAACTTAACCCATGAGAATATTTTAAATATTAGAAAAATAATATTTTTTTAGTATTAGATCCAACGGTTATCACTAATCTATCTCAAAATCCAACGGTGGCTCCTTTTTAATATCTATAATTATATTACTTTTATGAAATTTTATAAGTTATTAATTTACATATCAAATTGGTGTTTAAAAATTGATATATTATATATATATATATATATAAGATTTTACATGTTCGATTTAATATTTGTACTCTATCTTGAATTTTAAAATTTGATTTGGACGTTTACAGCCCACATGAAATTAACAAAATAATCTTTAAATTAATGATGGTTTAACATAATTAAATCTACACAGAAACAAAAAAGAGAAAAAATTGACGCTTTTTTAAGTTGAAAATTCTATTTGATTTATGAATTCTACTTATAATTCGTTTTGATTATCAAAATGTCCTTATAATTATTTAAAGATAGTTCTACTCACAATCAAATACAATTTTAATAATAAGTGTAAGAGAGATTTTGTCCGAAATTTTGATAATCGGTAGTCTATTCCTCATTATGGCAAAGATCTTAAAATAAATAGATAAAAACCGTTGGATCTAGCATAAAAAATGTTTTATATTTTAATATGTTATAAACTAAAAAGTACTCCATATATATATTTATATAAGAGAGATTTTGTCCAAAATTTTGATAATCGTCTATTCCTCCGTACGACAAAGATCTTAAGATAAATAGATGAAAATCGTTGGATTTAGCATAAAAAATGTTTTATATTTTAATATGTTATAAATAAAAAGTATATTTTTATTGAAAAACAAAAATGTATATGTCAATGATTTAAATCATATACAATTAGGTTTTCTACAATTGATAGCATTATCAATTTAGAACTTCTACATAGATTAGGATTAATGTAAAAATTCATAATTATATTTTCTCATGATATTCTGAGTGTTTCCATTTGAATAATAATTATTAAAGCATCACTAAATTAAAGATAATTTTATGAGGTTCGCATGGATTGTAAAATCATTCAAATCTGATTTCTAGATCTCAATATAGAGGCCAAATAGAAAATATGAAATTTTTTAATACTAATAAATAAAAAATAAAATTCAATTCTAATACAACTTTTTTTAATTATATCATTTTTAGAATATAATTTTCTTTTTAAAATTCAATTATAATACAACCTTTTTTAATTATATCCTTTTTAGATTATAATTTTCTTTTAAAATTCACTTCTAATACAAACTTTTCTAATTATATCCTTTTTAGATAATAATTTCTTTTTTATGTGATCTAATCTTGATCGTCTAGTTTCAATCCAACGGATCATATAATTTTGGTAGTACAGCGACTAGACCAAAAATTTGGATAAGATCCCTCTTATAAAGATATTTTTAAATTAAATTTAGTTCTAATGATGAAGAAAAAAACAAATCGATGAAGAAAGGATATTATAGTAAATTAACAAAGTGAAAATTACAAATAAATATATAAGGATATAATTTATAATCCAACGGATGACTTTTAATCCAATTTTTTAATCCAACGGATCATATGCTTTTGTTAGTACAATGACGACGACCAAATAAATTAGGAAAAAAATGAATATACAAATGTTAAAATATGAGATGATGATATCTAAAACTATATTAATTAATTTATTATTTGTAAAGTTCACGATAACTTATTGAAAATGTAAAAAAATTCATTTGTTTATACAAACTAAAATAAATTTTACTTAATTAATTCGGATCTGGATTATCCGATTTCCGATCCGGTTTAAACGGATAACCGAATTCCGGATATCCGATTAACCGGAACCGGAATAGATTTTTCATAATCCGAAAAACCGAATATCTGATCCGAATTTTAAAACCGGACCGGATATCCGATTTTGTTCACCCCTAATTTTGGAGTTGATGTAAAGTAATCATATGTAATCACGAAAAATCAAACTACCTTGATAGCCCATACACATTTTGCGATAGTCCGTTCTATGACCTTGTCGATCTGTTTTACCTTTCACGTGCAATGATTTATCAAAAATTAGCAATTAATAACTGTTCTAAATTCAAATTATTAGCACACTCTAAATTTTGACAATCATATTTATAGTGGTACTTGTTCAATAAGAAGAATAATCGATCAAAATGGTATATGAAAATAATCACCAGTTATCAAATATTATCACGATAATAATGTCCTTATATTTCTTATCTTTTCTTCCCATCTCAAACTTAACTTTTCTGTGTATAAAATTTTAATTTTATTATTTTACTTAATATTCATATCAGAAAGATAAAAATATACCTCAAAGAAAAAATTGTAGATACCTCAAAGAAAAAATTGTAGATTTATAGCTTGTTTTGCAAGAACAACAGTCTAAATTAATTACAACAAGAGCAATGTGTGCGGTGGTTGACATCAATAGGTCTGAAATTGAAAGATGAAACTGAAAATTGGCATTAGATTTATGAACTCGTAAAGATTAAATAATGACAGGCTAATTCTAAATACACAAACAACATGCTACTCAGATACTTCTTAGATCGTAAACTTTTGGCAAGATCAGGATAACTCACTGCAGAATTCTTTCATCCCTGGCAGCCAGCAACCTGGTATATAAAATGGCATATGCACACACACTTGCACTGAAATCAGATAATTCATTTGCAACAATTTGAAATATAATACTACTTGAAAAGTACATTTAATAGTACTAGTGCGAATGGGAGGGTGCATCACAGTATAAGGAAAAATCCTCAAGATACAAAAGTTTTACAGGAAATAATTATGATACCAGATCGACAATTCAGATGTTCCTCAGGTCAAAATAGTGAACAGTGGAATCTGTAAAGAGGACTTGCATTAGATGAAACATAGTTACAAAATTATTGACACCACTTCATCAAGCAAACACAAGGACCAACATCAAAAGAAATTAAACCACCACTTCAGCCTTGATCTTTTGTGCTACCGCTGCCAGAGTTTGGAAATCTCTGTCAATCTTCTACACTTGTTCTTTGGGAGCTAGGTATCTGAAGTACATGGGATGCTTTGACTTGTTAATCAACTCAAGGGCTTCATACAATTCGAAACTTCATCACTCACTCTTGCATCTGTCAGTATTGGAGACTCACTCAATACAATAGTTTCATTAGCGAACCTAACAGCACTCATTTCATTATACTCTAGGATAGTTGCAACATATGGGAAGATGGGCCTACATGCCTCAGTAATGTGAATTTGATTGATTATGAACTCACTAACAAGCTTTTTAAGCTCTGGAATGGATCCTATATACTATTGTCCCGCGGACTGCCTGATCAGCTTATCTTAACGAGAACGGATTACATATCTTCACATCTGGGGGTGTCCCATTAACAGCGCACTCAACCTAGCATGAGCATAACTGTTGTAGTTTCCTTGAGTGCGGCTTTTAAACAGAAGTAGCAAGCAAAAACCAAATAGCGTCAAACGGGAAGGAAGGTCGTACAGGGGCAAATTATTGAGATTTACCATTTTGATCTCGGCTTGTGAAGGTAGAGAAACAATATCAATACGAAACTAACGATCCTTCAACGAGTCAAGCAATGCATGGTTGCCTCCATCCCGGGACAACACAAATCATGATTCCGATCACATGGGCACACACCTGCTTGTCTTCTTGAGTTCGAAAGATGCCGCTAATATTTGCACATACAGCACATCCATAGCGTAATTCCATGTCATTGTCATCCCCAACATATATAGTGCACTTCTGCGCTGCATTTTCAGTTTTCTGTTTTTTGGTCCTCACTAGAAAATTACTTTTCATTTTCCTGATGGAACAAGTACTGATTCTTCCTTAATCCTTATTATACTACTGTATACTACGTGCATAAATTTTCAAGAGACTGTTGGTATACAGAAAGCTAAAAGGTCAGAAAAAAATTAGAGATTAGAGAAGCGCAAACTCCTATCGCCCCATTTATTTATTACAAGCAACTTTCGATCGCACAATATTTATCACTTGGAACACTTATTTCGAACTTATATAAAACAAAATTCACTTGATGATTTTGTGTTGCTCCAACAAAAAAAACACAAATGAGCAAATACAATATTATACACATACATCCACACATAGAACCAATCATCATACAAGTATATTTATACAGTTTAAATGAATCAAGGCCAAAGATGCTTAGCAAATACTATGAATCAAGGTCAGAGATTACCTCCAATTGCTTCGAGTTCCTGTGTTCTACTTGACCTAATTGTCAGTATTTTAATCAACGTACATGCAAATCTTCCATATACATACTAAATTAGCATCTGCTTAATCTCGATGAATTAAAGCTAAAAATCATTTAATATATTCGACGGGATTCCAAGGCTTTATGCTATATATAGAAGAAAACTACGACAAGCTAGATGATAATGGTGGTGTTTGGCACACCTTAAAGCCAGCTTATAAGACAAATAAGTCAATAAGTCTTTATCTTGAAGTGTTTGCCTACCAACTTATTTTAAGAACTTATGATCTTATAAATTCATAAGTTCAAAGTTAGAAAGTCCCAACTTTTTTCCAGTTTATTTACTATTCACTGATCCCTCCGTTTTTAATTGGATTTTTGCCGTCAAGCGGCGATATTTTTTTCAAATCTAACTTCACCATATTTTTCTCCATCTCCCAACGATCATTTTGCATACCATATGTGTTATATTTCGACGCGATTTAGGAAATTTGTATAAAAATATTTGTTCTACAGTAAACTTATAATTTCTGATTTACCAAACACTTTACTAACTTATGAGCTCCTTATGAGTTCCGCCAAACAGACGCTTACTTATCACTTATAATCAACTTATGGACTTAAAGTCATAAGTTACTTTTTTTAAGTTAAGCCAAACGGGCCCAAAATCATCACCAAAAAAATAGCAAATCATCACCAAAAAATAGATAATAAAGAACGGAGCCAATTACAACAGATGGGCATCTGATAAAATATTATTATTACATAACTAAATAGTAGTGTAGTATTTTATTAACTTGTCAAAAAGAAATTAGCTATAACATCAAGAGAGATCCACCGGCCCTTTCAAATCAGATAAAGCTTTATAAACGACTATTATTACTATTATAACTGCTACCACGGAAGTGCCAGCAATAATCATACAGCATTTTCCACAAGACATGATTGGAGTGTGCTGCCGCTTGAGTGATGGTGGGCTGGTGAGTGGTGACTAGGGGCCGTACGTGCTGCTTGAATGATGGTGTCTTAAGAGAGATAGTTAGGGTTTTGTAATAATACAACGTTTATATACCGCGATAAAGCCTGGATTATTTTTGTGTGAGTCAAGAAATTAATATTTATTTAAAAAAATATTACTTTTGCGGAAAAAAAGGAAGTTGTGATACAAATTATATTAAAAAAAAAATTGTTGTGTGAATGTGAATATCTATCCAAATTAATTGGAAAATAATTTTGATATTTTTTTTCTCAATTATTTCACTTCTCTCCTAAAATAACTAATTAGAAGCATACTTACGAATAAAAAAATATTAAAAATTTCTCTTCTCTTCATTTTTTCGCTTCTTTCACATTTACAGCCTGGAACATACTTAACGACATCATCAATCGCGCGTATCAATAAACTACTGATTTTTAGAATAAATAAGAAAGCAATTTTTTAGTTTCCACTTGTCTTAAACAATCCTTTATTATAATACCTCTACCCATGTGTAGTTAAGAAAACTATGAATACTCCTAAATTTTAGACCAATCATGTAATATTAAGAATTTTCCTTATTTACATTCTCACCATACATCATTAACCATGATTAATTAACAATTCTAATTTAAATACAATAATGATTTTATTTAACATACCTATAAATACATATTTTTTAAATAAACAGATTACTAAAAAATCACTATCTTAAATTGAAATCAATCACGATATACTATTATTTATTTTAATTAAATTTGATAACTACTCATTAATTAATCAACCACTCTTTTAATATAAAGTCAATCACAATCATATTATCATACATTATAAATTGATTTTCATAATATATATTATACAATTAAAACCGATTTTAAACAAATATAATCTAACTCAACTCGAAATCTGAAAAAATCGTATTTGAAATCAGATTTTAAATAACTTGGATAAAATACATTCCTTCAAATACTCGATTTTTTTTAAAAGCTCAAAAATATATTTATTCATAATTTGTTAATAAAATTAATTAATAAATGTATATAAGCCAACATTACATATATTTTAATTATTTAAATTATTAAATATACGCTACAAGAGTATTATTAGTGGTTGATGAATAAATTACCAATCGAAAAAATAAAAATTATTTAAGAGACAATAATAATTCACTTATAAATTTTCAATCAATCATTCACATACAAAACTTTTATTATTTACCGTGCTTATTCTCAGTTACTAATCGGCGATTAAATCAAATTTAAAATAGTATTATCATGATTTAATAAATTCGTATATCACATGTTTTTTAATTTTAAAAAGTTACTACTAACCGTAAATAATATTTTGTACAAAACCACACAATAGTAAATTACATATGTTTATACATCTTTTAGTTATGAATTGTTTTTGAACATCTTTTATTATAATACGTGAGTCTACAACATATCCTTTATTATAATACCCGAGTCTACCCATGTACAGTTAAGAGATAGTTAGTCAATCAAAAAATTATAAATTATTTTAGTACCAATCAGAGATCATCTCTAAAATTTAGATCAATCATATTTTATTAAAAGTTTTCCTTATTTAGCATTCTCATCTTACTATACCTAACCATGGTTGGTTAACAATTCTAATTTAAATACAGTAGTTACTTGATTTAACATCTTACTTTAATAATCATGATTGGTTAATTCTAATTTAAATGTAGTAGTTACTTGATTTAATATATCTATTTATTACATATTTTTAAATGTTAAAATATTTATAATAAATTACTATTTTAAATAAAAATCAATCAGGATTACTAAAAAATACAACATCAACTGATTTTCAAAATATTAACTAATTTGCCCCTATTTTGATTTACAATTAATCAGAATTACACTAATATATATTAATGATTAATTTTCATAAATGCATATTAGAGCCGATCAGAATTAACCACTAAAATTAAAACAATTATATCATTGTCATCATAATTTACTTATTGTGGGGACTTAACAATTTTATTTTAAATACAAGGGATATTCCAAATGGTACCACTGTACAATTGGCTTTTCCATTTGGTACCTTCCAACATTTTTGACTTCCAAGTGGTACAATTGTACTTTTGGCTTCATCCATTTTATACCATTCTGTCAAGCAAACGTTAGTCAGACGTTATATTATTCTTAATGATACTACCACTATACAATTGGTTTTTCCATATGGTACCATTCAATATTTTTTTACTTCTACGTGGTACCATTTTTCTCTCATTTAGGTCAAATTTTCCTCTGAATTTCACAATTTATCTATACATTTTACTCTATAATAAATCATTGATTCTCTCACTTTTTCTGATCAGCATCCAAGTCATTAATTAGTCTCGTATCCAATTGTCTTATCATAATAAACTATGTAGTTCAAATTATTTAGCTTCTTTCAACGCTTTTATCGATCAAAGTTCCGGAAGCTCCTGGACAGTTTCGAGAACACATTATATATGTATATGTTCATACGGGTTGATTCTATATATTATATATTAATTTAATATTTTGAACATACTATTGATCAAAGTTTATTATGATTGGACATTTGGATCCGAGTCTAATAAATGACTTGATTGCTTATCGGAAATAATGATGGTTAGAGAATCAATGACTTATTACAGACAAAACATATAGATAAGTTGTGAAAATTCCACGAAAAAATTGATTTTAGTGAGAGAAAAATGGTACCACGTAGAAGTCAAAAATATTGAATGGTACCATATGGAAAAACCAATTATATAGTGGTACCATTAAGAAAAATTTAACATCTGATTAACGTTTGCTTGACAGAATGGTATAAAATGGATGAAGCCAAAAGTACAGTGGTATCACTTGGAAGTCAAAAATGTTGGATGGTACCAAATAGAAAAGCAAATTGTACAGTGGTACCGTTTGGAATATCCCTAATAATAATAATACTCCCTCAGTCCCACCATTTCTTTAGAAAAAATGTTAAAAATAACGTTTTTTTTGAAAAAAAATACAAAAATAACAATTCTGGGGGAGGGGTGTTAAAAATACCGGATTTGTTACCCAGCTGACAAATGCGTCTTCCAGATACGCATTCTGTTTATGCGTATTAAATTATACGCATTATCATAATGCGTATCCTTCATATATTTTATTCAACTTCTTTCTTCTACACTTTCCCAGGACATGTCAAATCCTGTTTGTGCTACTTTACATTGCAGGACCCACTCTTGTACACCAACTCCTGTTTTTACGTACATCATGTTTTCACCTTTAACAATTTTTTTAAAAATTTTTAAATTAAAAAAATACAATTTTATTTAAATTTAGGGGTTCAACAATTAACTTTTAGGGTTTAACGTTTCCATTTTGGGTTTTAGAAATATTCGAAACAACGAAAACCGTATACGAACTTAGGGTTTAGGGTTGTTTACAACCCTAAACCCTAGACCCTAAACCTAACTTATCCTGATTTTTAAACGCGTTAGCGTTTAAAAATCAGGCCGCCGGATTCAATTTTTTAATTAAAATTTTTAAATTAAAAAAATACAATTTTATTTAAATTTAGGGGTTCAACAATTAACTTTTAGGGTTCAACGTTTCCATTTTGGGTTTTAGAAATATTCGAAACGACGAAAACCGTATACGAACTTAGGGTTTAGGGTTTGGGGTTTAGGGTTGTTTACAACCCTAAACCCTAGACCCTAAACCCTAACTTATCCTGATTTTGAAACGCGTTAGCGTTTAAAAATCAGGCCGCCGGATTCAATTTTTTAATTAAAATTTTTAAATTAAAAAAATACAATTTTATTTAAATTTAGGGGTTCAACAATTAATTTTTAGGGTTCAACATTTCCATTTTGGGTTTTAGAAATATTCGAAACGACGAAAACCGTATACAAATTTAGGGTTTAGAAATGAAACTAAACAATGATACCGACTAGTTTTGATGATTGTAAGTTCGTGAGAGAAAATAGAACAGTGTGTTCCACTATAAATGTCTCACAAGAGTCTAAAAAACAGAGGAAACCAACAGAATTCAAAACAAAAAAAAAACCCTTGTTACCCAAGTGCTTATTGCGTAACCAACAAAATTCAAAAAAAAAAACCTCATTACCCAAGTTTCACTTGCGTATCATTTAAAAAAAAAAAAAAAAATCCCACAATACCCAATTGATGTTTGCGTATTATCTTGTTACCCAAATAAGAAATGCGTATCACGCATTACCCAAGTGAGAAATGCGTAACAAAATCGTTATTTTTAACACCTCCACCCGACAATCGGTATTTTCAAATTTTTTTTTTAAAAAGTCGGTATTTTCAGTTTTAACCCATTTCTTTACATGATAGCGACGGAGGATTGACACGCATTTTAACGCTCCTAAAAAGTATAGTTCTATAATTTATTTATTTTTTTTTTCTTCTGAATAAAAATTTAATGTTTAAATTTTTATTCAAAAAAAGAAAAATTTAAAAATAAGTTATGGAACTATATTTTATAGACGCCTTAAAATGCGTGCCAAGCAAGATTGAAAACATGTAAAGAAATGGATGGGACGGAGGGAGTAGTCGTTTATAAAGCTTTATCTGATTTGAAAGGGCCGGTGGATCTCTCTTGATTGATATGTTATAGCTAATTTCTTTTTGACAAGTTAATAAAATATATACACTACTATTCAGTTATGTAATAATAATATTTTATCAGATGCCAATCTGTTGTTGACTCCGTTCTTTATTATCTATTTTTTGGTGATGATCTGCTATTTTTTTTGGTGATGATTTTATCATCTTGTAGTAGTTTTCTTCTATCTCTTGCATAAAGCCTTGGAATCCCGTCGAATATTAAATGATTTTCAGCTTTAATTCATCGAGATTAAGCAGATGCTAATTTAGTACTGGCAATAATAAGGTCAAGTAGAACACAGGAAGCAAATGGAGGTAATCTCTGACCTTGAATTGTATGATTAGTTCTATATATGTGTGGATGCATGTGTATAATTAATATTGTATTTGAATTTGGAGCAACACAAAATCATCAAGTGAATTTTGTTTTATGTAAGTTCGAAATAAGTGTTTCAAGTGATAGTAAATATTAAAATTGCTAGTAATAAATAAATGGGGCGAGAAGCAGGCGTTTGCGCTTCTCTAATCTCTAAATTTATTCAGACCGACCTCTAGCTTTCTGGATACCAACAGTCTCTTGAACATTTATGCCTTTACTCTGACCTTTTAGCTTTCTGTATACCAACAGTCTCTTGAACATTTATGCACATAGTATATATATATTAAGGAAGAACCAGTACTTGTCTCCAGCAGGAAAATGAAACGTAATTTTCTAGTGAGGACCTCAGATGAGGACCAGGACCATCTGCACAATCTCACTGGAGGCTCAACCAAAACACAGAAAACTGAAAATGCAGCGCAGAAGTGCACTATATATATACGTTGGGGATGACAATGACATGGGATTACCCTATGGATCAGGATCACCCTTTGCTGTATGCGCTAATATTAGCGGCATCTTTCGAACTCAAGAAGACAAGCAGGTGTGTGCCCATGTGATCGGAATCATGATATGTGTTGTCCCGGTATGGAAGCAACAATTGCTTGGCTTGTTGAAGGATCGTGGGTTTCGTATTGATATTGTTTCTCTACCTTCACAAGCCGAGATCAGAATGTCAGATCTTTATAATTTGCCAAAATACGACTATGCTTCCCGTTTGACGCTATTTGGTTTTTGCTTGCTACTTCTGTTTAAAAACTGCACTCAAGGAAATTACAACAGTTATGCTCATGCTAGGTTGAGTGCGCTTAGAGCTGTTACTGGGACACCCCCAGATGTGAAGATACGTAATCCCTTCTCGTTAAGGAAAGCTCAGGCAGTCAGGGCAATATTAGGAGCCATTCCTGAGCTTAAAAAGCTTGTTATTGAGTTCATCATCAATCAGATCCACGGTACTGAGGCCTGCAAGGACATCTTCCCTTATCTTGCAACTATCCTTGAGTATAATGAAATGAGCGCTGTTAGGTTCGCTAATGAAACTATTGTTTTGAGTGAGTCTCCAATACTGAAAGACGCAAGAGTGAGTGTTGAAGTTTCAAATTTGTATGAAGCCCTTGAGTTGATTAACAAGTCGAAGCATCCCATGTACTTCAGACACCTAGCTCCCAAGGAACAAGTGTCGAAGATTGACAGGGCAAGATTTCCAACTCTGGCAGCGGTAGCACAAAAGATCAAGGCATAACTGATGGGGGACAAATCCGACCACATTGACAGAGATTTGACGAGCAAAGAACATTTATGACAATATTTTACCCTTTACATGCATAAAATAAGACAATCAAACACAACGAATCAGCCGCAGAGTAACTTATGAAAAACCAATCCAAAGTTCGATAACTTTTGTGAAACCAATCAAAAGTTCATAACGATGATCAATAATCATTACCTCAAGATCGAAAAGCAAGAGAGGTAGGCATGGAATTCTTGTAAAAAGGAAGGAAAATTACCATACATATATGTAGAATAAGGGACCGAAGTGGCAGAGTGTGTAGTTTGCGAATTTACAAAGTGAGGTGGATTAAATATTTTTTATTATTTTTTTACACAATACATATTACTACATGTTACTTGACTGGTGTTTTTCTTCTGATGTTGGTCGGTCCTAGTGTTTGCTTGCTGAAGTGATGTCAAGAATTTTGTTAACTAAGTTTCATTTAATGCAAGTCCTCTTTACAGCTTCCATTGTTCACTATTTTCAAGTAGTGAAATTAAATGTACTTTTCAACTTTCAAGTAGTACTCCCTTCGTCCCTTTTTAGTTGTCACATTCTTTGTTCCAATACATTTTTTACCAATTTTCTCATATATACCCCTTTATTTCTAATAATAATGTTTGACTTTATATTTAATATACACACTCATAAATGTTAAGATTAAGGGTAAACATGGAAACAAATTACATAATTAAAACTTTCTTAATATGTGTGTTTTTTGCAAATGTACCAACTAAAAAGGGACGGAGGGAGTATTACATTTCTAATTGTTGCAAATGAATCATCTGATGTGTGCGAGTGTGTGTGTGCATAACTTCCATTTTTTTCTTCATTCCATTCTAACATTTTATACTAGAACTCTAACCCACAACACACCAATTTAGGAAGGAATGATCCTTTTTCGTTCTTGCTCATTTTCCCCCTGAGCTTGAATATTGGAGTAAAATTTTACCTGCTCATGTTTGTTCTATTCTATCCTACATCATTTTAGGTTCATAATTTTTTTTTTTTTTTTTGCATTCCTTCCCCATTCCAGTCTATTCTCTACAAGTGAGCACAACCTTAGAGATCGGAAAATGTAGTGCAGGTACCTAGGCCACAAAACACATAAAGCTAAGTCCACAAATGGATCGGAACATTACATGTACTTTTTTTAAGTTGTTGTTGATAGCAAAGTTTTTACCAGACTCTTTACGTTCACACCTATAGATCAATAATTTTTTTTACAAATCCACTTTGATTATGTCAACATAAACTATAAATTTTGCTTGTTGTCAGTAAAATGAAAAGCTGAAGTTCTTGCTTTTAATTATAGGTCGAGGCCAAGGAGCTGGATGGCAAGTTATCATAATTTTTTTGAGTCACTAGATGTAAATAGTTCTTGGAGGTTAGATATCACTTGTTGGATATAACACATCTTGGATTGATCACATGCAAACACATATTTTGTGGAAATTAAAGAGATACTTCACACACTAAAGCAAAACACATCATTCATATATATGGTAAACAAAGTCTTGTTACATAACACACAAATCAAATCAAAACACAATAACCCATAAAGCATAAAGGATTCACATAAATTATAAGGCGATAAAGTCTATCAAATCACCTTTTACAAATCAAAAAAATCACACCTTACATATGTAAGCGTCCTATATCAACTAAACAAAAGCATATACCGGGGAGAATTAAATTAGTGATCGATGGGGAGGATAATGGCTTGACATAAACAGCATCACCACCAACTTCAATGTCGTACATAGCATCCTCATCCTCATTCTCTGATTCAAAGTCATCATCCTCATTCTCTGAGTCAAAGTACTCGTCTAAATCATAGCCTCCGTGGACCCTCCCTAGACAACGGGTTGTAGGCACCTTCAGTGGCGGACGCAGAATTTTTTTTTGGGGGGGGCCGATTTTACATTTTAATTTTAATGTAAAGAATGCCTATTAATGTAATCCCAAGAATGCCTGGAAGTAGGAGACATATCCTCTGAATCACTAAGAATCTCCGCTGCAAATTCAATTTCTGATTTATCGAATGAACTTTCATCACCTTTACACCATTGCAAACCACAGACGATAGCAGAGTTTCATCCCTTCTTTGCTCACGCAGATTTTCACACATTTTCCGAGTAATCTCCTTTGCCATTTCTCTTGATTCTTTTGCATCATCGTCCTCAAACTGTGCACACGAATCTTCAACATGTGATGCCTTTGGTGACAGGGAAAGAGGTGAAATAGCAGCCTTGAGTCATGGGACTTCCTTGCCATTTCTCTTGATTCTTTTGCATCATCGTCCTCAAACTGTGCACACAATCTTCAACATGTGATGCCTTTGGTGACAGGGAAAGAGGTGAAATAGCAGCCTTGAGTCATGGGACTTCCCAGGGATAGGTTTTAATAGACATTGGAAAACAAAGAAAAAAATTAACAGAAAGGTGATATAGAGAATCGATCCCTGGTCTTTGGGGAAGAAAAGAAATGCATCAACCAGCTGACCTAAAATAACAATGTTAAAAGAGAATTTACTACCTAATCTATATTCAAATTTCAAGGGGGGCCATGGACCCCTCTAGACCCCCCGGATCCGCCACTGGGCACCTTATGTACTTTTTTCTAAAATAAGTAACTTATTTTTGCAAAATTACGAATATTAAACTCTCCATACACATATTTTCTTGAAAAAATGTATGTAAATACAAAAAAATTTCCGAAATAAGTAACTTAGAAGCTCCTTAACAGAATTGCCAAACGGGCTCTTAGTTCCATCGACAAAAATAATGACCTGCAAAAAGCAATTATTAAAAAAAACGTAATTAAATAATAAAATACCAGCCACGTATGTGATATTTTTTCTTTTGTTGACAAACCTCTGTGCTGCACCTTCACATTTACTGCTACTATCTTCCATGAAAACTGCTGAGCTAAAACAATCAGAGTATAATTGATCATATTTCTACCAAAAATACCGGGTGTGCTGATGATACAGGTCTGACAGAGTAGAATGAGAAGAAACCTTAAGGTGAACAACTAGAATACGATACAACCAAAATGAAGAGTAGACTACTAGATATGATCAGGCTGCACTACGTGGATGAAAAACTGCAAATCTACCTAGTCAAATTGCTTCTCAATTTATTATAAAGAACTCCAGCTCTTCTAGATGTGATCCATCCTCTGATTATCTAATAACTTAAATCATAAATATAACTTCAGGACAAAGAGATTGTTATGAGAGAGAACAGAAACTTGTATCATCCATGTGCTCTAGGTGCGTACCTTGTAGCTAGGAATTAAAGAATCAAGTGATTCATGTTCATCCGAATTGGACCTCTCCATTAAGGTGTGGCTGTGAGCCACTCTGTGTTGCGTTTCACGTACATCGAGATGTCCCTAGGTGATGTACTGAGGTCCCTAAATCCTATAAAATACTCATAGGAGTCATAGGCTAGTAATTGGGGTTCATTTTTTCAGACATTCATACACACCTCTGGATTTGGAAAATGAGGCCTTTTCGGAATTGATAGAGAAAATAAATATACCATTGGATTCCTCTATGATTATTGAAGGTTTTTTTTATTCTAGTAATTTTTTGTCTTCAATTTTTCTCCAAGTTTCATTAAAACGTCTCTTATAATATTATATAAATATAAGAAAACATGTTCCAAAACCTGTACAGTTTTTCAATCAGGAAAAGTAAGACCCTGTGATAGAGCCGATATATCTTGATAAGGACAATGAAGATTACCCCTGATGAAGTTGTCTGGGGTTCTTTGCTAACAATGGATGTAAGCTTTATGGCCATATGGAAATGCCTGAATAAGCAAAAAAGAAATTGATCGAGAATTCATGATTGATCCGAGTAATAATGCTTACGGAATAATGTTGATTAACCTTCAGAAACTTTTGTCTCTTAATTTGCTTTTTTCAGTTCAAGACTTGACTTTGATTCCCTAACTTTAGAGAACGTTCAGATTAAATTTTCTTTCGACTCGTCTCTGAGCTCAAATAATAAAATGTATCCTCTGCCATGCTGTTTAATCAAGTTGGAGCAGTTAATATGCTGGACCTTGAACTCTGTGTTCAACAGTATACTACCTTCTGTATTAGAGCCGTTGTGCCTCAGTCAATACTCAATAGTTAGCCGTGGTGGGCTGTGGCCTGTGGGTGAACAATTAGACATCATCAATGTTGTCATTCTCGTAACAATCTGAACTCAGACTTTGAGATGTCACAGTCTTTTAACATAATAAAACTTGTTGGGTGCAACTTCAATAATCTAAACGAAATGGTACTCTGGTGGAAGTATTGAAATGGAAGTAGAAGGGAATATAGTTTGTGAATAATATTACGAGTAATAGACAAAAATGAAAAGTAACAAGGTCTGTGATCAATACAAACCCGCACAGAAAATGTAAATTGGATTTCACCATGGAAAAAAAAAAGCTTCGAACAGGTGGCGAGACACAATTTTACTGGTAGTTGAAGCATACAATTAACCACTTCTTTAGAATTTTGCAACTGCATTCAGTTCCTTCACTTGCTCAATGCCTTCGACTGAAAGGAAGCTCTCGCAGACACTTACCATAAAGCTTTGAGAAGTATCAGATCATACCAAGTGAAACCTATATTCATAGTTACAAGCTAGCTCTAATATTTCTCGAAGAATAAATTTGAATTTACCTTCTAGCAGCAGCATTCCCCACCACCACAACCACCAGATTTAGGTGAGTTAGCACCCAAAACAGGAAATGGTTTGTAGCAACATCCCAACAACAGTTTATATTTCCTCAGATAGACCTTCTAGCATGCTAACTTACATTACAAAATATGTAATTTTTCATCTCAAATAAACTCAAGTAACATATCAGCCTTTTACCTGTATGCTCTGGGTGCTGATTTGTTTTTATTTGGGTGCCTACTGTGTCAAGTCTACTCGGCTTCTTTGCTCAAAATCATGTTCAACTACAAGCAACAAATTCCTGATGATCATTTGAAATGAATACAGAACGAGCCACTAAAGGGTGCCATGTTGAAATGTGGTAACAAGAAAAGGAGCCACTGAAAGAAAGTTAAAAGTCTGCTAGACTGCTACCCAGGAGCTTAGGAAAATTAAAAACTCCAGTACTGTGTTCAACACAACCACAAATCTTTATAGCATGTAACCTGGAACTTATAACCTCGCCTCTTAAATTTGTATTGCTAAAATTAGAACTAAAGAAACCTTTGGTTGTCAAAGATGACAGATCAGAGGCAAGGCTAAGTAACTGCTGAGCTAAAATAATCTATGATACCTTTTGCCATGATTAATAGCCACATGCACCTTTTCCCTTCCCAGTATTTTGATCATATTTCTACTACAAATAACCAGTCTGCTGATAATTCTTACCACCAGTTCTGACGGAATAGAATTGAGAAGAAGCCTTATTGTGCAAAACTACAACACGATACTACCAGAATGAAGAGTAAACTACTAAATACAATCAGGATGCACTACGTGGATGAAAAACTGCAAATCTACCTTGTCAAATTGCTTCTCAAAAATTATACCTGCTCTTTCTCGATGTGGTCCATCCCCTGAGCCTCTAATAACTGAAATTATAAAAAGAACTGTAGAACAAAGAGATTGTTATGTGAGAGATCAGAAACTGTCATGAGCCATATGCTCTTGGTGTGTACCTGTAATTTAGTGAAGAAAGAATCAAGTAATTCATATTGGACCTCTCCATTAAGGTGATCCCCACTGTGTTGTTCACGTACTTTTTTTAAGTTTTCATTGATAGTAGAGTTTTTACCAGACTCTTTACATTCACACCGATAAATCAATGAATTTTTTTTACAAATCCACTTTGATTATGTCAATATAAACTTTAAATTTTGCTTGTTGCCAGTAAAATGAAAACCTGAAGTTCTGGCTTTTAATTTTAGGTCGAGGCCAAGGAGCTGGATGACAAGTTATCATAATATTTTTTGAGTCACCAGATGTAAGTAGCTCTTGGAGGTTGGATATAACACATCTTTGATTGATCACATGCAAACATATATTTTGTGAAAATTAAAGAGATACTCCACACACTAAATTAGCAAAACACATCATTAATATATATAGTAAACAAAGTCTTGTTAAGCACAAATCAAATAAAAACACAAAAACCCATAAATCATAAAGGATTCACATTAATTATAAGGCAATCTATAAAGTCTATCAAATCATAAAGGGTTCTTTAGCCTCCATCGCCAAGAACATTAGCGGACTGAGGCCTCCTAAGAATAGAGGCAGGCCGGCAAAATTAGGAAAACGCAAAGAGGTTAAAGCCTTCCAGGTTCCTAAAGCTCTGGTAAACAATAAATGTAGTTCTTTCACTACGTTAAGATATAATAGAGAGGCAGAGAAGGTTCATGAATCCTGCCTACTGATGGGACTTCAGGTGGGTATGAGCAAGGAAGATGCTTTTGCTAATATTGCTCGTAGAATAAGTTATTAATTTTTTATTCTTTCAGTGCATTGATCTCGTTTGTTAATGGAAGGTATCTCAGTTTTTAGTTGGAATATTAGGGGTGTTGGTAATTTTTTGAATAGGGCTAATATTAAAAGCTTTGTTGACAATTGGAAGCCCTCCATAGTTTGCATTCAAGAAACTAAAGGGGTGGTGGAAAATTTATTTTATAGAAGTTCTTTAGGTGCGTACGATGCGATGTGTTGGGTTGAAATTCCATCTACAGGCCTCTCTGGTGGATTGATAACTTTTTGGGACCCCATGACCGTAAATATTGAGGTGGTGCAAGGTCATAAAAACTAGCTATGGATCAGAGGAAGCTCTAAAAGCTCTGGTACAAAGCTGTCATGCTTTAATATTTATGCCGCACAGAACCTTGCGGAAAAATTAGAATTATGGACTCTATTTCTCGGCTGATTAACTCTGTGGATGGAGAATGTGTTTGCATAATTGGGGACTTCGACTGTGTGAAATCTTCGGAGGAAAGGATTAATTGCATCTATAGGGAGGCTGATTCTATTGGGTTTAAAGATTACATTCTGAATAATGAGTTGTTTGATGTGAAATTTTCTAATTCCCCTTTCACGTGGTGCAGACCTCAAGGAAAAAAGAGCAGACTTGATATAGAGCACTGATAAACTGGCACTGGTATGATGGGGATTAGATTCTAGCCATGAGGCTTAAGAAGGTGATTCCTAAACTGGTGGCGGAAGTCAAACAGGTTCAATCCATGGAAGGCAAATCACAGATGGTATAACACATCATTCATATATATAGTAAACATCTTTGATATAACACATCATTCAGATGGTATAACACAGCAACAACACTTGTTGGATATAACACACATCTTTGATTGATCACATGCAAACATATATTTTGCGGAAATTAATTAAAGCGATACTCCACACACTAAACCAAAACACATCATTCATATACTAGTAAACAAAGTCTTGTTAAGCACAAATCAAATCAAAACACAAGAACCCATAAAGCATAAAGGATTCACATTAATTATAAGGCGATCGATAAAGTCCATCAAATCACCTTAATTATACAAATAAAAAATTCACACCTAGCTTACGTATGCAAGCGGCCTATATCAACTAAACAAAAGCATATACCGGGGAGAATTAAATTAGTGAGATGGGGAGGATAATGGCTTGACATAAACAGCATCACCACCAACTTCAATGTCGTACATAGCATCCTCATCCTCATTCTCTGATTCAAAGTCATCATCCTCATTCTCTGAGTCAAAGTACTCGTCTAAATCCGGTAAACCGTAGAACTTCCCTAGACGACGGGTTGTAGACACCCTATAAACGCTGGTATCCATCTTAGTTCCATCATCGAGACAAAAATAATGACCTGCAAAAAGCAATTATTAAAAAAAACGTAATTAAATAATAAAATATAATAAGAGGAGAGATGTGAGGAGGAGTCACGTATACGTAGTAACAGTGTTATGTTGTACGTACCAGCTTTAACTTCATCATAGTCCAAGTTATCAATGATTTTAGATATACGAGCATCATCATCATCATCATCAGCGAAAACAACAACATCATGGAGAAGCAGCTTCTTCTTCAGATCACCGCCTATCACATCCCCGACGACAGAATGATCGCTTCCATCATCTACTTGTTCTTCTTCACCGTTCGAATCGTTCATATTCGAATGAATATCAAATACCTCGTCCATTATTATATGCAACCGATTGATCAATAGAATTGGAATATTTGGGCGTGGAATCAGTTTATTTTCTCGGAAAAAAGGCGATTGAGCTAGGTTTAGACATAGGGCGTGTATATGTATTTATAGTCTCAGTTGAGGCGGTTCCTTTTCTAATCTGCTTTCAGTTTTATAAAAATTGTATTATAAGTGAAATAGGATAATTAACATTTTCCCAAAATTTTCGTTAATCTTAACACCTTTCAAAAAATAAAAAATTATATCCTTATATATAATTATATCCTTATTAATTAAAACCTTATATATAATAAGCAAAGGGAGATCT
This sequence comes from Kitagawia praeruptora, assembly GCA_037693485.1. Classification (NCBI taxonomy): domain Eukaryota; kingdom Viridiplantae; phylum Streptophyta; class Magnoliopsida; order Apiales; family Apiaceae; genus Kitagawia; species Kitagawia praeruptora. The sequence goes on along the minus strand of CM075349.1, from coordinate 152,240,404 downwards.
TATCCAAATTTTTTGTCGTCGTAGTACTACCAAAAGCATATGATCCGTTGGATTAAAAAATTGGATTAAAAGTCATCCGTTGGATTATAAATTATATCCTTATATATTTATTTATAATTTTCACTTTGTTAATTTACTATAATACCCTTTCTTCATCGATTTGTTTTTAAAAGTCATCCGTTGGATTATAAATTACATCCTCATATATTTATTTATAATTTTCACTTTGTTAATTTATTATAATACCCTTTCTTCATCGATTTATTTTTTTTCTTCATCATTAGAACTAAATTTAATTTAAAAATATCTTTATAAGAGGGATCTTATCCAAATTTTTGTTCCGGTCGCTGTACTACCAAAATTATATGATCCGTTTGATTGAAACTAGACGATCAAGATTAGATCACATAAAAAAGAAATTATAATCTAAAAAGGATATAATTAGAAAAGTTTGTATTAGAAGTGAATTTTAAAAGAAAATTATAATCTAAAAAGGATATAATTAAAAAAGGTTGTATTATAATTGAATTTTAAAAAGAAAATTATATTCTAAAAAGGATATAATTAAAAAAAGTTGTATTAGAATTTAATTTTATTTTTTATTTATTAGTATTAAAAAATTTCATATTTACTATTTGGCCTCTGTGTTGAAATCTAGAAATCAGATTTGAATGATTTTACAATCCATGCGAACCTCATAAAATTATCTTTAATTTAGTGATGCTTTAATATTTATTATTCAAATAGAAACACTCAGAATATCAAGAGAAAATATAATTACGAATTTTTACATTAATCCTAATCTATGTAGAAGTTCTACATTGTCAATTGTAGAAAACCTAATTGTATATTATTTAAATCATTAACATATACATTTTCGTTTTTCAATATAAATATACTTTTAATTTTATAACATATTAAAATATAAAACATTTTTTTATGCTAAATCCAACGATTTTCATCTATTTATTTTAAGATCTTTGTCGTACGGAGGAATAGACGATTATCAAAATTTTGGACAAAATCTATCTTATATAAATATATATATGGAGTACTTTTTAGTTTATAATATATTAAAATATAAAACATTTTTTATGCTAGATCCATAGAAAAGTTTGTATTATAAGTGAATTTTAAAAGAAAATTATAATCTAAAAAGGATATAATTAAAAAAGGTTGTATTATAATTGAATTTTAAAATGAAAATTATATTCTAAAAAGGATATAATTAAAAAAAGTTGTATTAAAATTGAATTTTATTTTTTATTTATTAGTATTGGAGCTGATTTGTTTGCAACAACGGCTACTTCATCTGAGAATGTTGGGGATCAGTTGCAAACGATGGGTAATGAAATTACAATCATGAAGGGGGCTGTGGCCAGTAGTTTAGCAGGTGGTTCCAGGGAGAGCCATTTGAATGTGAAAATTCCAGAACCAAAGTCATATGGTGGCGCAAGGGTTGCGAAGGATCTGGAGAATTTCTTGTGGGATATGGAGCAATATTTTAAGGCTGCTCATATTGATGAAAGGGAGCAAGTTTCAATCACGAGTATGTATTTGGTTGGCGATGCTAAATTGTGGTGGCGGACTCGTACTGATGGTGATGCGAGTGTGGACAGGCCAGCAATAACTACATTTGAGGCATTGAAGAAGGAACTTAAGGAGCAATTTTTGCCACTTAATGCTTCTTGGCTTGCTAGAGAGAGTTTAAGGAATCTCAGACAAACGGGAACTGTTCGAGATTATGTGAAAGAATTTAGTTCTTTGTTGTTGGATATAAATATAACGCCCTAGAAAATATCGTAATTATTATTATTATTTAATTATTTGATATTAAATGTGGAATATATGGTGTGAATATTTTTAGGATTGAATATATGTGACACCATGTTTATATGGTTATATGATGATGTATATGTGAAATGTGAGTCCGTGTATTTGTATTTGAATTTTTATGATTTAAAATCTATTTAAATATGCAATATTGATCTTCTGAGATTTTTATAAAATCATTGGAATTGGTAAAAATCATGAAATCTTTTGTAATATTATCTTTGTATATTTATTTAGTTTTTAAAATTAGTGGGAGAATTATTTTGGGTGTTTAACTATTTTAAAATGATTTTGAGAGTTTTATTTCATTTAAAGGATCTTATCTTGTAAAATTCATATTTAATTCATTTTTGATCCTAAAAATATTTTAAAAATATGTGGGTGTTTGTAATTTTGTACTCTTTATTTTAAAAATGAAAACTTTAATTTTCACATTTGTTTTCCATTCAGATTCGAAATATTAAAAGTTGTTTAGTGATTTATATTTTATTTTCAGCATTATTGATTTATCAAAACACCCTTTAATCCTTTCAATCCCTAAATTAACATCCCCAAAACCCCAGCCCATTTCATTTTTCTCTCGGTTTCTCTGGATCATTCCACATCTCTCTCTCTCAGAGTTCTCAATCTCTCTCACGACCCTCTAATCTCTCTCCCTCTCGCTCACTAATCTCTCCCCTCCCCTCATCCGTTTTCTCTGTTTACCCTGCCCAGCTCTGTTTTCCTCTGTACAGCTGCTGTGGAGGCTTAGTCAAGTTGTGTGTGTTGATGTTGTTTAAGGGTGAGTGTTGTTCGGTGTGTATATGTGATGTATGCTTGTCTAAGGGCGCGCTGCTGAGTTGTTCGAAATGGGAAGGAGCTGTGAAGGTTTGTGTGGCGTGTGTATGTACGAACCGTGTGTGTGTGTTGGGTTCTTGAAATTCCATTGAAACACCACTGCGAATCTTCTATGTCTACTGGTATGAGGTCAATTTCGAGCTGGTTTTGCTACTACAGTATCATTTTGATTTTCCCGTTGATTTTTGTCTCGGTTTAGGTGCATAGTTCGGTTCTTTATTCTCTTGGCTGGGGAGCAGTGCTATTGTTTATGGAATTGTGGTGTTGTTGAGTATGAATCGCTGGGTAATTTGTGTTAAGAGTTTCATGTAATCGAATGATTTGGGTGTTGAATTCTTTTTTCGATCCTTACAAGCGGATGTTCGAAATTGTTATGTGTAGTATGAAATTGGGTTCAAATTGTTAATCGAATACTGTTTATCGAGTTTTTAGAGTTTACTGGGTTTAACATTCGAGTTTCAGATTTTGTAAAATTCTTTCTCAGTTTGAATTGGTTGAGAATGTTATTGTGTGTTTAAACTGCTTATGTGTGTATATCGGTGCTTGCAGGTCGATAGTTAGGGTATTGATTAAAGTTCTGGTTGAAAATTTTTTTGGGTCAAGAATTGATTTAATCGAACTGGTCGATTGACTGATTGTTTGAAGAATCTCATTTTATATTTGTAGTGTCTGAATAAAAGCAAGCTGCAAGCATATTCTTATGTGAATTGTTGAATAAGTTTTGACATTAGTTTGAGTTTAAATGTTGATAGAGTGTTTTAAAGGGAAGGTTAATTGTTGGGTTGTTTAGTAATAAAATTGGTTAAAAGCAGTGTTATATAAATGATTGTTGTAAATTAGTATGTTTGAATAATAATGAGATTGATAGTGTTAATTAATATGCTTTGATGATTGGTTAGTAACTAGTAGGTTATATGTGAGGTGATAATTATAATTGTTAAATTGTCATTAAGGATATTAATTTGATTATAAGTATAAGTTAATTATACGCGTAACCTAGTTGGATTAGGAGTAATATAAATGTATGTATATGTTAAGCACGAGCTGTCAGAATTTGTAAAGAGTATACATTAGTATAACTATGATGGATATGAGATTGCACTGAATAATTGTAAAGCAAAAGTTGTTGAAAGTTGTTGTGATTGTTGAATTGGTTGATTTTATCATGACAGGGTAGACGATATTATAAAGGAGGTGTTGTCCAATTTTTGTTAGGATTATTTTCTAAGTTATATTGTAGTCGCTAAGAATTATGTGTATCAATGTGCTATATACGTTATAAGGTATGAGTATAATTAGATGATACGTGTTAAGTGCTTATGTGATTTATATGGTTATAATGTACTATTTTGAGAATGTAATCAATATGTGCTATACGTGTTATGTTGTAAAACCTAATAGGACACGATGGGGTAGAATAGAGTTATATGATAAAGGTTATGAGAGTAATGAAGTAGTACTTTACCTGTATATAGGTACGCATATGTGGCGAGCTAAGAGCCTGAGCATGTGGAAGTGGAATGTAGATGAAGGAAATTGACGAGTGTGCTCGTGGAGCGACTGACAAGTTATAGAAGAAAGACAGATGTAGGACGGAGTAAAGGCCAGCAAATGGGAAATAGAGACTGATGTACAATGAGTAAAGAATCGAGATATTGGAATTGGAAACTTCAATTTTTGAGGCAAGTGTCTTGCTCTTCACTTATCATTCAAGTGATGCAGTTCAATTTCTTGTTGTATTATATGATGAGGACAAGGTATATTTAGAAAATGTTTATTTCCCCACTCTCAGTTCAACTATGGAACTTTAACAAACCTCACCAATAACTTTTCTACACAATGTCATTTCTTCAGTTTCTTCGCTTGTGTTAAGAAACTTGTTGAATAGAAAAGAATCCAGATTTCAAAATTTTTATAAATACCTGTTAACGAAATTCCCGATTTTAGCATAACTTACCCAAGTGACCTTAACTTGTTTCTTCAAATTATCTCGAATATTGTTTCAGTAGTACTTTATCATACAACCCTACCTCTGTAGATACATCATGTTGTGTTGATTTACTTTCCCTGTTGAGATCAAGTCAATTCATTTATGCTGAATTATATTCCTTTGATCGTATTCACTTGATTATACGTATATTGAACCTGAATTAGTACTTCTCATTTGAAAATGGAATTTTCCTTGTCTAATCTGCTGTGGTCATAATTCGATGTATTTGTATCGATATTGTTGATACCCTTTGAGATTGTTCTTTAATTATAACCCCAATTCTTGGGTCGAACTCGTTGACACCTATTTATATTGTTGTTCTTCATTTACACCCCATTTATATATCGAACTTGTCGATATCGAGGATAGAACTGTTGAGTCTCTTTTCATTCCGTTAGATGAGATGTTGAGCTGGAACGTGAGTTTTCCAGATTGTTTGGTTGATAGAGGTTGTCGATTGTTCCGACACCTAGTGCGTTGGATATAGAATTGGAATGTTTTTAAAATAGATGTCCCTTCTGGGAGACCATAATATGGTCAACGGATGTCCCTTCGGGGAGACCAGTTTAATGGTCAGATGTTAAGGCCAATGTGTGCCGTGGATCCATTAAAGGACATTGCTGTGTGCGTTTGTCCGGGGTTAGTGCGTGACTGATTAGCAGCCTAACCTTGATGTTGTTTTTATAAAAATATATAAAAAATCCAATTCTAATCTATAAATTGAATATCCAGTGGGACGTTGATCCTTTTTACTTAACCATGAACTTTCAAGTATTATTGTTGAATGGCTATCATTTGACCTTGAGTTTTTGAGTATCATTCTTGAATTGTGAAAGTCTGATTCCTTGAAGTCTCCAATGTTGAGTCTAGTTGAACAAGTCTACTACCCGTTCTAGTTCCTGTTGCATCTCAGTAATTGAGAATTATTAGCCCTTGTGGCAATTTAAAAGTGAATATCACAAATTCTTCCAGTATAAGTTGAAATCCTCTTGTTATTAGATTGTATCGATAATTGAAATTGTTATCACTTTATGCACTTGCTGAGCATTATTGGCTCACTCTTGCTTTTGTTATTTTTCTCCAGTTAATAGTGAAGCATAGTAGACCTAGTAGTGGACCGGGAGTATTGATCTCCGGGCAGCGAGAAGAGACGGTCGAGTTATGGATCACACCAGATAGTGGATTGAGAATAGTCGAGGTTGGAAATAGAGTTAGACAGTGATTTCATTTATTCGCAGAATGTATAATATTTTATTATTCTGAGATTGAGTTGTAATATTATAATTCGATAGTTGTTTCATACCATAACCTGTATGTGATCTTGGTTTAAGGGGTTTTTATTATTAAATGTTGTTGGTATTCAGAGATGTATATATATTGTTTGTGGTTAGTGGCCCCATATCTGTACCCCGGATTTTGGGATGTTACAATAAAGAACATGTCGGATGAGGATAAGTTGTTCAATTTCTTGGCTGGACTCAAACCTTGGGCACAGGCAGAATTGAGGAGGCAGGCTGTGAAGGACTTGCCGACTGCCGTGGCTGCTGCTGATGGTTTGGTTGATTACAAGCATGCTGGTTCTGAAACTGAGAAGGGCTTTTTTTAATTTTAGTAGATGAGTAAGTAGAGAGGCATAGTAGGAGAAGACATGTGCATGAAGATGGATATATATTTGATATAGGTTTTGTACTACATATTGCCTAAGGATCAAGTCCTTTATATAGGCTTACAAAATAAAAACTGAAATTTAGAAATAAATAGAAACATTATTGAAATTTATTCTTGACTTGATTCTTGCCACCAAATCAGTCTTCAATAAATATTGAAGCATATTCCAACACTCCTCCTTGCTTCAATATTTTTTTATTGCCTTGTCCACATCAACAAAAAATATCATCTTCATACTATAGTGCATTGCTTTTGTTTTTGTTTTTTTTCTTGTTTCCTTGTAGATTCTTTTCATGTATACCGACCACGAATTATAGTCGTCTCCATCATATACTTTAGGAGCAAACTCTAATTTTTTTAGAATCAGCTTCCATGACTTAGAATATAGACAAGGTTTATGTTTATGGTTATGGTTATATATGGTTATGGTTGTGGATATGGTTATGGTTATGGTTATGGGCATTGTTTTTGCATATGGTTATGGGTTATGGTGTTTTATCAAAAGCATAGGACCCTTAAGAAGAGAGCTCTGATACCATGTTGGTTTTTTTAATTTTTGTAGATGAGTAAGTAGAGAGGCATAGTAGGAGAAGACATGTGCATGAAGATGGATATATATTTGATATAGGTTTTGTACTACATATTGCCTAAGGATCAAGTCCTTTATATAGGCTTACAAAATAAAAACTGAAATTTAGAAATAAATAGAAACATTATTGAAATTTATTCTTGACTAGATTCTTGCCACCAAATCAGTCTTCAATAAATATTGAAGCATATTCCAACAGTTTTAAACTGGAAATGCTGTCAAGCTTGAAAGTTCAGCAAAACCTCTTTTCAGCCTGAGGGGAGTATTAGCGATATAATATGGAAGGACTATCCAGTCATTTTCAAATATGTCAGGGGGATAATTGGAATATAGATAGAAGTTTGTCGGGGTTTAGTTTGAGAAGCAGAGTATGGCGTCAGATGATGGAAATCAGCAGGAGATTGATGAGGATCTACATAGTAGATAGCTTGCAGTTTATGGATGAGAGATGATGAGGCGATTTTTTGCATTGATTGTACTTTTGCTATTGCAATAGAAAAGATCCAAGCTGTTCATGTCTCTAAATGCTCTTGTTTTGTAAGTCTGGGAACTCTCTGGGCATCACAGCTGAAGGCATGTGGAATGAAATGAAAAAGGCGTGTCTCCGACTATTGCACTTATGTAATGGAAACATGTTGGGTCCTTCCTATGTGGGAGGCCAATATCAAGCCCAAATTAAAACATAGGATTCGGGTATTGAGAATGATTAGCATGGGGTTATGTGTTGAGCAACATAGCCGAAAGCAAGACAAAATCATGAGTTTTGTTTTTCACCATAACTTCAACTTATGGTGTTTTTTGGGGAAAAAACCATAACTTCAAGTTATGGTGTTTTATTAAGAGTTAAGTTTACCGTAACTTCAACTTACGGTATTTTTGTGTGAGTTCCACAATATCATCACAGAGAGAGATTAGTTTTGTATGAGAGAGGATCATACTTTGTGAGAAGCTTATTGGTGATGTATGCTCTAGTTCTAGCTAGAGAAACACTCTTGTAATCCTTCTTTGTTGATAGTGGAGATTTGGGGTGGACTCCGAAATCGGTCCCGTGGTTTTACTTCCTACACCGGGAAGGTTTCCACGTATAAAGTTCTTGTGTTATTTGTGTTCATATCCCCTGTTAGATTTCATATATTGTCTTGCTTGATTGATTATTAGTTATTAGAGTTGATACAAGAGAGAAGATTGAGAGATCAAGCTAACTACAAGCTTTGTTCTCGGTCTGTTTTGGTGAACTCGTTTCCCATCAAAATATTCATATCTTGCAGGTAAACTCTAACGATTCCAATTCCAAAACTTTACACTGGTGGTTATTTTTATTCTGAATTTTGGTACAATTGAAGTTAATTAACCAAGATTATATATTTTTTCCTCCCCACCAATACTTCTCATTGTCACTTGTTGTGGTTCTTGCCTGTCATTAGTTTGGAGCATAGTAGATGAACTTATCTTACATGTTGACAAGTAACATGAAAAGAAGGAGCATATTTTGAATCGATATATCTTAGTATTGAGGCTCATGAAGGCACGTACATATCTTCATTCTGGTTAGTTCTTTGCTAAAAAAGGCACACTATCTAAGTATGGCCTTATTAGCTAAAGACACTAAGTTTTTTGCATGGCAAGAGAGAAACATAGATGCTTTAATGTCAAGATGATATTATACATGATTGATTTGATTAATGGTAGAAGGCCTCTGTCTTGTTCAGGCAATTTTGATACACATGCTGTGCTACTATGAAATTTCTTAGTTCAGGCAATTTTGATACACATGCTGTGCTACTGCTAGTCTTCTAGTCTACACTCTGCCTCTGGATATTTATGTGGATATTTATTTGCAATTGTATTTTAATTTTTATGTCTTTAGATATTAATAGTGGTGTAACTTGGACTTATTTATTTTCATGTCTATGAAATCTAGATATTTATTTGCTATTGTAATTTTAATTTTTATGAAATTTAGCTTTAAAAAATTACTACTTTTTCACAAAGAATTAAAATTTTCGGGTTTGGATAAAACCCGAACCCGATCCAAACCCGGTGGATCGGGTTTGAATTTTGAATTTCCAAATCCATTTGGATTTGGATCGGGTTTGGATTTGGATTAAGGATTCGGGTTTGGATTTGGATATCACAGATATCCAACCCGATCCAACCCGTTGCCATCCCTATTCATTTTTCCACATTGTACCTTTTCTTGTTGCTGTATTTAAGTAGAATTATGGCATCAATTCAAACTGCTTCTATTATTTTGGTCTGGCACTAGCTGGTCTTCCATCATAATTAATTGTTTAGGATAGAATCTCAATGTATAATGATGCGTGATTTTTTTTAAGTTTTTAGTATTGCATTGAAGAAAAATGGTTGTGGCTGTCTTCTACAGGTTATACTTCCAGCAGAAAATGCTAACGACAAGGTCAACAAGGGAGGGGGCAAGGTCAGGCTCTCTCACTTTATGCATCTATGTGTATCGTGGCCGACTGGTGGTGTGTGTTTGTTGTGGGTTTCGCACATTATCCAGAAAATTCAACTTTTTAGGAATAAGTATTTGTGAGTTATTTAATCTGTCACAGAGTGATGCTTCATAACTTGTTCTTTTCTGAAGGACAGAGTGATGCTTCATAACTTGCTCTTTTCTGAAGGTCATCAATATATGACTCTGCACGTCTATCTTACTTAAATAGTGTGTCATTATGTTGTTAGCCTCTTCAATATCAACTCCCTTGTCTTATTTTACATTGCTGGATGATGCTTTCATGGAGTATACTTTCTCATTTAGTTATCTTGCATGTAATGTATATCCTCAGCCTCAGGTATAACTAACATCCAGCAATGTTTAAGATTTAACCCATAGTTGACTATAAAAGCTGAAATTGGTTCACCTGCCATAACTGGAACTGTCTTGGCATGCTACTTGATAAGTTTATAATTTGAATTATATATAGATCAAAAGAGTATCTAAAAGTCACAATACAATAATTTTCAACATTTGATTAACTGTTATTACTAATCTGACTAGAGAACTGTGCTAGGTCTCTATAAAGAAGAAAGACTTCAACATGAACATCAGATGCAGTAAACTAGTAAAGTGAGTGTAAAATGGAATCTATATGAATTGTGTTATACTAGCTATCATCTTCACTGATAATCTTGTACTAATTTTTATGTATGGGCAAATATTTGATGATTAATTATATTCTTCTGTTTCTGTTAGGCTCGACAACATATAAGGGACCATATTGCCTCTAGAGGTAGCTTTCATATTTTTTTTTGCCTTTTCGGGATCTTTTCATAAACATACTATGAATCTTTCTTATTGGCAGGACATCCAACATATTATATCAAGGTGACAATTTAAAGAAAGCAATACGAGTGGTTCATATAGTTGACACATCAGATGCCACATCAGTTAGTTACACATGTTTGCTACAGAAGCTGTGGAGTAGTGCTAGTATCTGAATGTAGACTTGTTCATTTCTTAATTGAGAAGTTACAATTTCATTTTCTGTAAATAACAAATAGGGTTATTAACACATCGGCCCTTAAAGTTTGGTCGAAAATACACATAAACCCTTAAAGTATAAAAACGTACCTCCTTACCCCTGAAGTATGTCTTTTGTACGTATCGGCCCTTTTTCCGATGATCAGAGATAAAAGTTGCATATCGGTTGTCCGGCATAGGGGTAATATCGGAATCTATGTGTTAATCTGTACAAATATGCATACTTCATGTGTTAATCTATACAAATTATTGTGCATACTTCATGTGTTAATCTATACAAATGTGCATACTTCAAGGGCCAATTTGTTAATATTGTTAGGTTATGAAAAAGGGCAAAAGAAAATTCAATTTCGCTTGTTTTCACGTCCTAAAAAATATAATTTGTACATATCATTTTTTCAATTTTTTATTCCGTATTAAAATTCAGATATCCAACTTTGGTAAAAGTCAAATAACTTGAAAAAATAAAATACAAAACCATGTTATTTTTAGATCCGTAAATGACAAAAAAACATAATTTTCATCACAACTTATTTCCAAAGGCATTTTCACGGCCTAAAAATATCTTTTACATAATTTTTTTTTTCATTTTTTATGTTTATATTAAAATTTGAACGTTCTACTTTGGTGCAAGTCAAAAATCTCGAAAAAATATATTGCAAACCTATGTTAATTAAAGGTCCGAAAAAGACAAGTACACTTAATAGAAATATTAAAATAATATTTTTTACTAAATGTGTAAATGTGTATAAACATCCATACTTAATGGCCAAAGTGTACACATATCCATACTTTAAGGGCCAACAAGTTCATACTATTGTTATGTACACTACAAGAAATCTGGCCATTTACGACGGCAAACTTACGACGGTTTTTTTTCGCGCCCAACTTACGACGGAAACAACAAAACCGTCGTAAGTTATTACGACGGAACGTAAATTCGTCGTAAGTTGTCGTTTTCGCGCCCAACTTACGACGGAAACAATAAAATCGTCGTAAGTTATTACGACGGAACGGAAATTCGTCGTAATTTCGGTCAATTAAATTTAAATGCATAATGAATTAGTTTTAATGATGACGGAACGATGTCGTTTTCGCTTCCAACTTACGACGGAAACAATAAAACCGTCGTAAGTTATTACGACAGAACGGAAATTCGTCGTAATTTCGGTCAATTAAATTTAAATGCATAATGAATTATTTTTAATGACGACGGAACGATGTCGTTTTCGCGTCCAACTTACGACGGAAACAACAAAACCGTCGTAAGTTATTACGACGGAACGGAAATTCGTCTTAAGTTGTCGTTTTCGCGCCCAACTTACGACGGAAACAATAAAATCGTCGTAAGTTCGGTCAATTAAATTTAAATGCATAATGAATTAGTTTTAATGATGAGGGAACGATGTCGTTTTTGCAGCCAACTTACGACGAATTATACGTCGTAAATTCATTTATTGTAATTTAATTTAATTGCAAAATGAATTACTTTTTATAGCAGTGAACTTACGACGGCAAATTTGTCGTAAATTCGTTTAGCAGCGAACTTACGACGGAATCCGTCGTAAGTTGGTAGGCGGCAAATTCAACTTTTCATCGAAAAATAGGCGGCCAATTCAAAATTTTCATCAAAAAAAAAGCGGCAAATAACTTACGACGGAATTCCGTCGTAAGTTAGCATTTAATTTTTTAAAATCTTTTATTAGTCCAATTAAATTAATTTTTTATTTTTTGAAAATTTGGGAATATCATTAAATTAGACATATATTGACATCCGTGCGATTGGATCGTCGATAAATATATTTAAAAAAATAGAAACAATAATATGTGATAGAGCACTAGTTACGAGTACTAGACAATATAGTAGTGTTCTACTAAGATCTCCAACCAAATTAATTTTTAATTTTTTTTTAAATTTGGGAATATCATTTAATTAGATATATCTTGACATCCGTACGGTTGGATCGTCGAGAAATATTTTTAAAAATATAGAAACAATAGTCTGGGGCGAAGCACTAGTTACGAGTACTAATGTTCTATTAAGATATCCAACTAAATTAATTTTTAATTTTTTGAAAATTTGGGAATATCATGATTTTAGATATATATTGACATCCGTACGGTTGGATCATCGATAAATGTTTTTTAAGAAATAGAAACAATAATCTGTGACAAAGCACTAGTTACGAGTTCTAGACAATATAGTAGTGTTCTACTAAGATTTCCAACCAAATTAATTTTTTATTTTTTAAATAATTATTTTAATCTATATTAAGAGTGGAAAATTAAAATTCTGTTTGATGACATGTGTCAATGTGGTATTGGTTGACAGCATATCACAAGGATTGTGCTTCTTCAATCAATTTATAGCCCTTGATTAAAATAAAGAAACACACATCCAATGGTCCTCATTAAACCCAAATAATACACGCTACTACACACAGCACAAACCCATCTCTTACCTAATAGTCTAATACCTCTGTTTCTCAACTCTGTCTAATACCTCTGTATTTACTTTTATTTTACTATCTATAATGCTCCTCAGACCAAAATTGTCATCTCAAAGCCAAAATGTTTTCAAGAATCCACATTCAGACACATACGTTATAATTGGTGAAGCAAAAATTGAGGATTTGACTTCACAGTTGCAGACTCAGGCCGCACAGCAACATGTATTTCTTGATTCGGAGAAGTATTTCACAGTTGACTTCAGATTATTGGATGGCGGTGGATTGTTGGATGTTGGGTTGTGGCGAGTTGAAGCTTGGCGGAGTAAGGAGAGGAGAAGAGTTGTGGTGGTCGAAGAAGAACGGAGACACTGCGGTTATGGGAACGAAGGTAATGGGTGGAGGAAAAGGGGATGGGTGGGAGGTTGAGACGCGGTGGAGACTGGAGGTAAGGATTGTGAATGAGGAAAGGGGGGAATGGGCGGCGTTGCGGGTGTTGCAGGTGGCGCTGTTGAACGGAGTGAAGGACATCGAAGGAAGATGGAATGGATGGAGGAGCGAGTTGCAGCGGATGATAGAGGTGGTGTGGTAGTGGTTTGCGGCGGATTGAGAAATTGAGTTAGAGGGAGAGTTGTGTTGTAAAGGACGGTGGTGGTTTGCAGAGAAGAAGACGGGTGGGTGGCTGGGACGTTTGCAGGCGTGGTGGGTTGGAAATGGCGATTGGGAGAAGGGGTCAGGCAGCAGTGTCGTCGAGGGAATAGATGAGGATTGTGGTGGTGAACGGAGGATGTAAAGGGATGGGTTGATTGCAAGTGGAGGTGTCGTGAGGCGGAAAGGGATAGATGGGTGGTGCGAGATCTGGCGGAAACGGAGTGGTGGAAGGGTGTTGTCGGCGAGATGAGATTGAATCGCGAAGTGGGTTGGTTTTGGAAGAGAATGGCAGGTCTGTTAGTGAAGGAGGACTGGAGGAGACAGGGGAGACGAGAGATATTCGGAGATATTTCACAGGTTGAATATGGTCCAAGGATGAAGAAAACCAAGAAGAGCAGAATTCCTCCGGAACTGTTCTTGCGAGCTGCAGTAAGACCAAAACCTTTTAAAGGAGATTGTTTTGACTAGGCACGCAATTGTAGAGGGTGAGATTGGTCCCAAAAAGTGAACAATGATGTGCCAATGTTTGTAGTTGTAAGACATGCCTGAATTCGAGGTCGCCGGAATGATGGTGTGTTCATGTTCTAGTGCCGGTTTCTGGAATTTCCAGATTCCGGTGCTATTTTTTTTTAAATGTATTGACTTAACTAACGACGGAATTAGCGTCGCAAATTATCTATTACTTTAATAGTTTAATATAGAATGTGGGACCCTAGTTCAAACTTACAACGAAAAAAGGAATTTGTGACGAAAATTGAATTTGTGACGGAAATCTGAACTTCCTACGCGAGCAGAAACGACGAAAATAATTCGTCGTAATTGACCCCATTTATGACGGCAAACTTATAACGAAATTTGAACTTACGACGAAATTCGAACTTACGACGAAAAACTAAATTTGTGACGAAAACTTGAATTTGTGACGGAAATCTGAACTTCCTACTCGACCAAAAACGACGGAAATATTCCGTCGTAATTGACCCCATTTACGACGGTTTCAGTTCAAAAAAAACGTCGTAAATACCCCTTTTTCTTGTAGTGGTAGCGTTACAAAGTAACTGAAATGATGAAATTATCCCCAGCCGATTTAATAATATATGGATTTGAATGGAAAAAGGGTCGAATTGTACATCGGACATACTTTAGGGGTAAGGAGGTACGTTTTTGTACTTTAAGGGTTTATGTGTACTTTCGATCAAACTTTAAGGGCTGATGTGTTAATAACCCTAACAAATATTGAACAAATATTGCAATAAGTTGCAGAGGTTTAATTCTGCGCTTGAAGAGGCTAAGTACACTGTAGGGATTGCATTTGATTCCTCAAAAGGGTAAGATTAGTATCAATTCTGTATTCCCACAGTACATTTTTGATTGAAAGTTATAACATGTTTTATATAACACAAATGCACATAACATAATAAGCCAACTTGCAAAGGACCTTGCCCAGTGATAACAGTGCATAAATATAATCTTGTTGCATGCGTGTGCACGTACTAGCTACCTTAATTAGTTCTTAGAATGTTTATGCTTGTATGTGTCAATGTGTGTGTGTGCACGAAGACGAATTAACTGAAATATAGTTTAAACACTAAAATGATCTCTATCACACACACACGCACACGCACATTTTATATTCTAAGCCTTAATGTGTGATTATTTTTCATTTGCATTATTCGATAGGAATTGGTCAGGTGTGGTTAAAAGCTCGAGCCGTTCGTTAAAAGCTCTGTTCGTTTAGAGTTCTAAAGGAGATGAACTTTAAATTTAGTATTTTTTGTAAATTCTCTAAACTTTAATGTAATGCACTTAAAATAAATAAAAACCAACATAAAAATATAAAAAATTGTACAAACTTTCTTTTAAAAAAAGTACAAAACTATACTATTATATAAAAGATGAAATATTAAAAGTTTGGTTGGTTGGTACCTGTTAATTTTACTTAATTACCCTTAACTAATAAAACATGTTATTTTACTTAATTATTATTTATAATAATATAATAAATAGTTATTAGCCGATTGCTTTTTTAACATTTACTTTTAGTTGAAAAAATTACCTTTTATAAACACCTAAAATTGTACCATATCTTGCAAACGCTAATATTTGTTTTCTAACTAAAATATGTTACCTTTAAATTTAACACTAATCTTGCAATAACTAATATAAACCCAAAAATATCACACCGCATCTTACAAACCTTAATAAAATATAATAAAAATCTATATACATTGCTAATAATAAGAAAACATGAGGATAATCCTTGAAAAGGAGTATATTAAAAGTAAAAAAATTATTGAAAATAATGATTATATAAAACCTAATTAAATTATTAAATGAAATTTATAACATATCAAAAGAAAGGTACCTCTTTATTTTACTTATTTACCCTTACCTAATAAAACATGTTATTTTACTTAATTATTATTTATAATAATCTAATAAATAGTTATTAGCAGTGTTGTAGAATTCGGTAATCGGACAAGATCGGTTACATGAGTTTGCAAGGATTAATCGTCGAATCGGGGATTAATCGGAAGGATTAATCGGAAGACAAATCGGGAGTAATTTAATATTAATAAATATAATTATATATACATCAAAATATAAATGAAAATCAGAATGAGGAAATAGGAAATAGGAATTTATTAAGTGGATCAACTTTCATAACATACTTGGAGCCTTACATATAGCAAAAGTGACATTGTTCTAGTACACTTGCATTCAAAATACTTACAATCACATTTACATTAGATTTAACAGTTGGCTCTATATTTTCTATCAAGAGCACTAGCAAAAATGGCCCTTATGGATTTGTGTAGCAGCTAATAACAAACTACTTAGTCAAAAGTTTATAAGAACTTCTCTGATTTCCAAAGCCCAAAACATCACCAGCATTCATATTGTGAGCCACCAAACATACAATCATCACTACAATCTGCTGGTTCCTCTTCTTCAGAATGAAAATCGTCTTCATCAAGTTCTCTGATCGTCTCATTGAAGGTATCTGTTGAACCTTCAGACTCCTCATCAGCGTTACCTTCCACAATCCACTCCTGAGCCATTCGAGCATCGTTTGCTAGCAATGGATCACACTTGTTCTTCAACTTTTTGTTTTTGTTAATAAGTCTAGAGTTAAACTGAACATAAACAAGGTCACTTAATCTCTGTGAATCTAGCCTGTTCCTTTTTTTGGTATGAATCTAACAATAAGAAAAAACATTTATAAACACAAGGAGCTTATTTTTAAGTGAGAATGAATATGACAATAACAAATTTCAATTAAATAACAATCCCCTTCAAAGGCGCTCCAGTTTCTCTCGCACCCTGAGGAACTTGTGGTCAGAGCAAGTAATTTCATGGCCATTTTTCGCAAATTTGGTGTCTCAGATCCATAGTTAGACCACCAAGCAACTATTATGAAAAACAAATTAAAACCAATAGAGTTCATTTTAATTAGTAATGAAATCAATCAAGTGAGGGATAATATCCAATTTAAATTTCATTACCAGGACTGAAATTTTCATCATTCTTGATTCTCCCTGTAATGGCTAATTTTCTTGAAAAAGTCCCTTCCATTTCCTTATACTTATGCAACTCGATGTTAGTGACCAGATTTTGAGTTTGAAAATCATCAGGGAAGAAGGCCTCGACGCAAGTTAAAAAAGCTCCCATACAATCAGGATCTTTTTTCACTTCATCATCTCTATAATAGTAATAAGGATTCAAAAGATAACCAGTCAAGTGTAATGGGCTATCGAGCCGATCCTTGATCCTCGAGTCAATGATATACATAATAGGATTATAAATTTCCTGCACATCTTTACAAATTTTGACGACTTCTTTCTTTGCATCTTTAAGCTCACCGTAAATAAAACCCATAGAAGGTCTCAAATCCCCATCCACAAGTCTCAGTAACTTAACTAAAGGTTTAAAAACTTCTACGCAAAAGGAGAGATTTGTCCAGAAAGATTGACTTACAATAGTACCATATGCTTCTATCCCCTTTGGTTGAGTAGCCCATCTACAACCACTCCATTCACTGGACAGGAACATATACTTCAGGCTTTCTTGTTTTTCCAACATACTTTGCATTGTAAGGAAAGAGCTTGCAAATCTGGTAACACCTGGCCTCACAATATCTCTTTTTTTGGTGAACTTTCTCATCAGCGCCAATGTTTTGTGATGTGCATAAATATATATGGTTAAAGACTTTGCTTTATCGATCACAAGCTTAAAATTTGGAATCTTACCTGCATAAACAGTTAGAAACAGATGGTGAGAAGTACTGTGTAATCAACTATCATTTCCTTATACTTATACTTTAGAAACAGGTGGTGAGAAGTACAGTGTAGACAATAAGTTAATATCAGCACCTTACTACTCCTGTTAATAAAGGACAGTTAACGACTAATTAAGTGAGAAAAAAAGATATTCAATTGATAAAGATTAAAGTTACCAATTGCTTCAAGAACGAGATTAAGTGTATGAGCTGCACAAGCACTCCAGAATATGTGTGGTCTCTTTTGTTTCAACAATCTTGCAGCAGCAAAATTATTAGTTGCATTGTCGGTCACCACTTGTATCACATTTTTACTTCCAACGCTATCAATCCACTTGTCCACATAGTCAAATATATATTTTCCTGTATGCGCCTCTAACGAACATTCAACTGATGATAAAAAACTTGTTCCAATCTTGCAATTCACGCACAAATTCATTATACTTCGCCTTTTTCTATCAGACCAAGCATCGGTCATAACTGAACAGCCCCCATCCTTCCATTCATCTTCTTGTTCCTTCATTAACTCTCTAGTGTTTTTTACTGCCTGCTGTAACAAAGGTTCTCTTAGCTGGTACTGGGTTGCCGGTATATATCCTGGACCGAATTGCCCAACTGCCTCTACGAATCTACGGAAACCGAATGGTGTGTGCTGCACTACTTTGTCTAAATAAAGATTCAGGGCCTCAGGCAACATGTCTATGATTAGTGAGGTATGCTATGTTCATCAAAAAGTCATTCGTATTGCTCTACCATTCATTAAAAATTTCCCACCATGCTATTGCTAGTGATGCGTTGTAATAACAAATTACCGATCACTTTAATATAGTGACAAGATCGTTCCTGTGTTTGCTTCTTAACAAGTAACCCAATACGGCAATACCACTGCACTCCATTTTAGAATCAAAGACAGTTTTCACTCCATTTTAGAATCAAAAAGTAAAACTGATCAAATACTCAAATTAATGTGAAATTATTGTGTCCCAAGGTGCAGAAACAAGAGTAATATATACTCAAAAAGACAAAAAGATACAACTCAAGGTTAAACATGAAAACAAAAGTGAATTTAGAATCTTGACAAATACCTTGATATTAGGCTTTTAACTATTGATCGGAGTCTTGTATATCACTGAGAGAGTCAGTTGTAGGGTATTTGTTCCCCCCTTTTCTCTTTTCCCCCCTTTTCTATCAGTAGTAGCTTTTTGTTTCCCCCCTTTTCTCTGAAAGTGACAGGAGCGAGTAGTGATTTTTTATATCTGGAGACCCGATTTTGGCCCTTTGACCCGAGTTTGTCCAAACCGTATAATCCAACGATTCTCCTGAAATAGCTCGGCAGCAAGCACCCAGACGATTTCTCGGCCGATTTCTCGGCTGAACGGCCGAGTTTTATAACACTGGTTATTAGCCGATTGCCTTTTTAACATTTACTTTTAATTGAAGAAATTTTCTTTTATAAACACCTAAAATTGTACCATATTTTACAAACTCTAATATTTATTTTCTAACTAAAACATGTTACCTTTAAATTTAAAACTAATCTTGCAATCACTAATATAAACCCAAAAATATCACACCGCATTTTACAATCATTAATAAAATATAATAAAAATCTATATACATTGCTAATAATAAGAAAACATGAGGGTAATCCTTGAAAAATAGTATATTAAAAGTAAAAAAAATTATTGAAAATAGTGATTATATAAAACCTAATAATACTATTAAATAAAATTTATAACATATCAAATGAAAGGTACCACTTTATTTACTTATTTATCCTTAACTAATAAAATATGTTATTTTACTTAATTATTCTTACTTAATTATTATTTATGATAATATAATAAATAGTTATTAGCCGATTGCCTTTTTAACATTTACTTTT
Organism: Kitagawia praeruptora; assembly: GCA_037693485.1. NCBI lineage: Eukaryota > Viridiplantae > Streptophyta > Magnoliopsida > Apiales > Apiaceae > Kitagawia > Kitagawia praeruptora. The sequence goes on along the minus strand of CM075349.1, from coordinate 152,220,723 downwards.
AATTGAAGAAATTACCTTTTATAAACACCTAAAATTGTACCATATCTTACAAACGCTAATATTTGTTTTCTAACTAAAACATGTTACCTTTAAATTTAAAATTAATCTTGCAATCACTAATATAAACCCAAAAATATCATACCGCATTTTACAATCATTAATCAAAATATAATAAAAATATATATACATCTATACTAATATATAATAAGAAAACATGGATATAATTTAGTTGTTTGGTTCAACAATTTAAAACAATAGTGACAGTTAGATATTTAGTACGTAGATAGATGATAACCGTTAGATCTAATAATAAGGAATATTCTATATTTAAATCTCGGTTCGAATCTCGTCAACAACAAATTTACATTAAAATTTTATATTATTAGTTCTAAACAATACATGTGATTTATTAAATAATTTTAAAAAGTTAAATTAATTCCATAATAAATTATAAAACTTTATTTTGTTTAGTCATATAATTTTAAAAATATTTAAAAGTAACCCGTGCTTTGCACGGGTTATAAGCTAGTATAAATATAATGTTTGTTAAATTACAATAAGTTCCCACGTGTATAAAGTATATTATATATATTCTAATAAATAGAAAAAAAACACGCCAAAAAATATGAAACATTAAGATATATATAAATCTTAAAATATAATTTAGAAAAAAATCGATTACCAAATAAAAGTACATTTAATTACAAAACAACAAAGACATATAATATATGTATTATTATCATTAAAAGTAAAAACAAATTATTCAAAATACTATAAAACTAATTTTACAAGAACAAATTTTAATCAAAATTCTACTACAAAATATTAATAAAATTACCTGTGCATTGCACGGGTATATCTAAAAAACAGTAGTTTATTGATACGATTGATGATGCAACGTTAAGTCGTTAACTATATTTCGGGCTGTAAATGAAAAAGAAGCGAAAAAATCAAGAGAAGATAAATTTTTGATATTTTTTTATTTGAAAGTATGTTTCTTAGTTATTTTAGGAGAGAGTAGAAATAATTGAGAAAAAATATACCAAAATTATTTTCCAATTTGGATAGATAGTCACACTCACACAACAAAATTTTTATTTATATTTATATCACAACTTTCTTTTTTTTTTCTGCATAAGTAATATTTTTTTTATAAATATTAATTTCTTGACTCGCACAAAAATAATCTCGGCTTTATCGGTAAACGTTGTATTATTACAAAACCCTAACTATGTCTCTTAAGACACCATCATTCAAGAATCAAGCAGCACGGCCCCTAGCCACCATCACTCAAGCCGCAGCACACTCCAATCATGTCTTGTGGAAAATGCTGTATGATTATTGCTGGCACTTCCGTGGTAGCAGTTATAATAGTAATAATAGTCCTTTATAAAGCTTTATCTGATTTGAAAGGGGTGGATTTATCTTGATTGATGTTGTAGCTATACAATAGTACTATTTAGTTATGTAATAATACAGTAATATTTTATTATCAGATGCCAATCTGTTGTTGACTCCGTTCTTTATTATATCTATTTAGTTATAATAGTAATAATAAAAAATTTCTTTCTTATGTATTATAAAAATTAGTGATTTATTGATACGATTGATGATGCAACAGTAACGTATGACTCTTTTTCTAATATTTATTATATTATTTTTTTGTTATTTTTTTGTTATTAGTTTACATATCAAATTGTTGTTATGAAATTGATATATATATATATATATATATATAGGGGCTGCTCAAATGAGACCCCTCTTATAATGAGACCCTCCCTTTAAATGAGTCTCCCTCATATTTCTTGTATTTTAAAGGGTCCTGCCAGGGGCATCCAATACGAAAAATGCTTATAATTCTACCCTCTATCCATTTATGAAAAGAAAAAAATAAAAAAATAATTATTTTTTGAAAAAAAATGATGACGTGGCAGCAGTTCTTTTTCATTTTTTTTAAATTTTTTTTTGATGAATGAATAAAAGGTATAATTATAAGACTTTTTTGTATTGGGTGCCCCTGACGGGGCCCTTTAGAATAAATAAAATATGAGGGGGACTCGTTATAAGAGAGGGTCTCATTATAAGAGGGGTCTCATTTGAGCACCTACCTATATATATATATATATATATATATATATATAAGATTATTCACGTTCAATTTATTATGTGTTATATTTTGAATTCTTAAAACTTGATTTGGATGATTTTGTAGCCTACGTAAAATTAACAAAATAATCTTTTATTTAGTGATGATTTAACAATTTTCTCTAATTATATTTATTTTTTATATTGAAAATTCTATTCTATTTGGAAAATTTACTTATATTTTGTTTTGATTATCAAAATAACCTTCTTATTATTTGAAGATAGTTGTACTAACAACCAAGTACAATTTTAATTTAATAATAACTGTAAGAGGGATTTTGTCCAAAACTTTGGTAGTTGGTAGTATGGTCCTCAATACGATAAACTAAATAAGAACTGTTAGATTTTAAAATAAATATATAAAAAATGTTGGATCTAGCATAAAAATATTTAATATTTTAACATGTAAAATAAAAAGTGTATTTATATTGAATTACAAAAAAGGGCTTGTCAATGATTTAAGTAATATAAAATTAGGTTTTCTTTATTGAATAGGATTATTAATGTAGGTATTCTACACTAAATAGGATTAATGTAAAAATTCGTAATTATATTTTCTTTTGAGATTCTGAGTGTTTTCATTTGGATAATAATTGTTAAATCATCACTAAATTAAAGATAATTTTATGAGTTTCGCTTGGACTATAAAATCATCCAAATCTGATTTCTATATCTCGAGATAGAGCCTAAATAGTAAATACGAACCTTTTTTAATATTGATAAATAAATAAATAAATTTCAGTTCTAATACAATCTTTTATATTCTTTTCAGATTATAACTTCTTTTTAAAATTCAAATCTAATACAGTCTTTTTAATTATATTCTTTTTAGATTATAATTTTGTTTTTAATATGATATAATCTTGATCATCTATTTTTAAAAAATATTATATGCGACGGTTGAGATTATTTTGGCGGCACAGTGACCAAACCAAAATTATGGATACGATCTCTCTTACGCTTATTATATATACTAGCCTATAACCCGTGCGATGCACGATTGCTTGTAAACTATTTAGTTATATTTTATTATTAAAGTTTTAAGTTGTATATTTATTTTTATTATTGAAATAATTTTTTAACTTTATAATCCCATGTATATAATTATTATTAATATTATTTATTTTGAATTATTACTTTAAAATACATACGTATAGATAAAAATATTACACAAAAATTGTTTTTTAACTTTTATTTAATAGAAAAAGTGAAATTTATATAATCATGTAAATCTTTTTTCGATTTTTATACAAAATTTTCTATATTGTAAGTGTTTTCCAGATTTTGTGTAATTTTTTACAATATAGCTTATAGAAGATAATAAAATATTATAATACATGTTTGACAGTATTTTTAACGATAGTATTTTAATTAATAATATGTTGTTGACGGGTCTTAAATTCGTCAGAGTAATTTATAAAATAATATATATGTTTAATAGAGATGCATTGTTGGTGGGATTCAAACTTAGAACCTATAAAAGTATTTTAAATATTAAAAAAGGAATATATTTTTTTAGCATTAGATTTGACGGTTCTCATTTATTTATCTTAAAATCCAACGGTTGTTATTGAGTGACCAAAAAAAGTGACAAAAAAAGAGTATCAAACCGACAACCAAATATATATATTCTTTTAGCATTAGATTTGACGGTTCTCATTTGTTTATCTTAAAATCTAACGGTTGTTATTGAGTGACCAAAAAGAGTGACAAAAAAAAGAGTATTAAATCGACAACCAAATATACCCTGTTTCACTTATAAAGTATAGTATAGAAGGATATAATATATTCCGGGCTGTAAATGAAAAAGAAGCAAAAAAGTCAAGAGAAAAAAATATCAAAATTATTTTCCTATTTGGATAGATAGTCACACAACAAATTTTTATTTATATTTGCATCACAACTTTCTTTTCTTTTCCCATAATTATTATTCACGGTAGCCCATATTAATTATTTTTTATTATAAATATTAATTTCTTAACTCGCACAAAAATAATCCTGGCTTAAACTGGGCCGGAGGATAACCTCAGGGATCTCCCCTGAGGTTATAAGAATATTGCTTATAAAATAAGGGGCCCGCAGGAGCAGTTTTGTAAATCTAAATTTTTTATCAGTAATTTACACAAAATGCCCTTAAAATTTGTATTGATTTATTCTATTCTCAGGTTCTAACCTGAGGTCATCCTCAGGCACAAACCCTTGTCGGTATATAAACGTTGTATTATTACAAAACCCTAACGAGCTCTCTTAAGACACCATCATTCAAGCAGCACGGTCCCTTGCCACCATCACTCAAGCGGCAGCACACTCCAATCATGTCTTGTGGAAAATGCTGTATGATTATCGCCGACACTTCCGTGGTAGCAGTTATAATAGTAATAATAGTCGTTTATAAAGCTTTATCTGATTTGAAAGGGCCGGTGGATCTGTCTTGATTGATGTTATAGTTAATTTCTTTTTGACAAGTTAATAAAATATATACACTACTATTCAGTTATGTAATAATAATATTTTATCAGATGCCCATCTGTTGTAATTGGCTCCGTTCTTTATTATCTATTTTTTGGTGATGATTTGCTATTTTTTTGGTGATGATTTTATCATCTAGCTTGTCGTAGTTTTCTTCTATATATTGCATAAAGCCTTGGAATTGTTGGGATATTTTGTTTAATTCAAACATATATCCTGTTATTTTAGTTATGGAAATAAAGTGTTCATATTTCAGCATGATTTAGAGATAAGATAAGATAATATGTTTGTCTTGAGCAGCTAAAATAAGATAAGAGATAAGATGATATCGTAAGAATAAGATAAGAGATAAGATGATATCAAATCATCGTTCTTATCCATAGTTTGTAATGGTTAGTTTTTCCTATTTAAACAATGTAATTAATTAGAAATATATTGTAAGCATATCTGTGTGATTGTTTCTTAGTCTTCATATCAAACAATTAATACATATATTGTTATATTGTTATTCTCTACATTTGGTATCAGAGCGAGGTTTTGTTGTTCCGCCGCCAGGCGGTGGTGAAGCCGCCGCTGGTGGTGGAGGCGCAGAGTGATAGTTTCAGGTAGACGTTGCAGAAGGATTGTGGCAAAGCTGCATGTGTAGTATGGGATGCATGTGTAGTATTGGGCTGCCGAGGAAGACGAGGCGATGATGGAGAAGCTTGCTGAAGGCAGAAAACAAGATAGAGTGGCAGAAAGCCATGCAGAACGAGATGGGCACAGTAGTAGCCAGATGGGCAAGTTAGTAGTGTCAGACGACTCAGATTATTAGCCATACGGGCTCAGTTGAATTAGCCATACGGGCTCAGTCGAATTAGCCATACGGGCTCAGTTGAATTAGCCATACGGGCTCAGTCGAATCAGCCATACGGGCTCAGTTTAAAGCCATACGGGCTGGATGGATGCATCATACATGTTTGAATTAAAGGAGAGATTGTTGGGATATTTTGTTTAATTCAAACATATATCCTGTTATTTTAGTTATGGAAATAAAGTGTTCATATTTCAGCATGATTTAGAGATAAGATAAGATAATATGTTTGTCTTGAGCAGCAAAAATAAGATAAGAGATAAGATGATATCGTAAGAATAAGATAAGAGATAAGATGATATCAAATCATCGTTCTTATCCATAGTTTGTAATGGTTAGTTTTTCCTATTTAAACAATGTAATTAATTAGAAGTATATTGTAAGCATATCTGTGTGATTGTTTCTTAGTCTTCATATCAAACAATTAATACATATATTGTTATATTGTTATTCTCTACAGGAATCCCGTCGAATATATTAAATGATTTTTAGCTTTAATTCATCGAGAATAAAGCAGATGCTAATTTAGTATATATATGGAAGATTTGCATGTTGATTAAAATACTGGCAATAAAGTCAAGTAGAACACAGCTCGAAGCAAATGGAGGTAATCTCTGACCTTGAATTGTATGATTGGTTCAATATTGTGTGGATGCATGTGTATAATTGATATTGTATTTGAATTTGGAGCAACACAAAATCATCAAGTGAATTTTGTTTTAAGTAAGTTCGAAATAATGTTCCAAGTGATAAATATTAAAAGGGGTAAAGAGTTTCTACCTGATACTGTAGGAAACTTTTCTACATTGTCGGCTTAAAATCACGATTTTGCTGCATATATGATATGCAAACTGATCGTTGAAAGATGGAGAAAAATACAGTGAAATTAGATTTAAAAAAAAAATTCAATAATTGACGGGAAAAATCAAATTAAAAATGGAGGAAATTTGGTGGGATTGTGTGTGTGAGGGTGTATTCGATTTGTGTGTGGTGCCCCTAACGGGGCCATTGGATTAGATTAATCTATGGCTCAAATTTAATTTAAGGCGATATTATAGAAAAATTTTCTACAGTGTGAGGTAGAAACTCTTTTTTCATATTAAAATCTATATATATTATAATGCCTGGAGATCGGAAATGCACCAGAACAGTTCAAGGTATTTTTCTTGAATTTTCGTTTTTTTGATTTTTTTTATTAAAATTCTTTTCTTGCATTAAATAGCTATTAATAACATTTTAATTAGTCATTAATTACACCTATTAAACATATATTAAATTTACTCTATTTAATTTGTTTAAAAATTAGCAAATTTTAGTTGAACATTATAGTTATTTTTCAATATTAAATATTAATTATATATAGTTATGTTTATTTTTAGTTAAAATGACGAATAACAATTGTTTATATTGCGTTATTTTTTATTCTCTATTCAAGATCACTATAATTTCTTTTCGGATGATTATAGGGTACACGACCTTAACTTCTCAAACAATTTTTATTATCAATAATTGTGAAAATCGTAATAAATTATGGAAGTACATGATATTTATTTAATATCTGGAATTGTATACAAACAGTACAGATAGATTTTCAATTTTGCACATGAATAAATAATACATGAGTTATGATCAAATCGATTAAATTTAACAAATTCAGTCATTTATCGGAAGATAAAATTGATAAAAAAGCTATACACCCATTGTTTCGTTATATTGTGTTGAAATAAATTTTTATTGTAATTAAACAAATTCTTATACTATTATTGAATATGTATATTATGATAGGGCTGTCGGTTTAAAAAAACATTTTTAACCAACTTCTCAAATAATCTTTATTATCAATGATTGTGGAATCGTAGTAAATTATGGAAGTACATGGATCTTTACTTAATATCTGAAATTTGTAAACAAATCGTGCGCATACACACATGAGTTATGACCAAACTAATTAAATTGAACAAACTCAACCATTTTATCGGAAGATTAAATTGATAAAAAAAATTATATGCCCATTGTTTCATTATATTGTGTCAAAATAAATTAATATTCAAATTAAATAAATTCTTAAACTATTATTGAACATGTATATATATTATGAGAGGGGTGTCGATTTTAAAAAACGTTATTAAGTTGTATTCAATATTTGTAACTTTTGATTGTAAATATTACGTTCATATTGTAATTTTTATTTTTATATGTTTGTGATGTTTTTAAGATTATCAAAATTTTAGATATATATAATGAAAATATTTTTCAAATTAATAATTCATGTAAATTATTTTTAAATTAATTTTTAATAGAAAATTCATAAGAGACCAATCAATTTTTAAGAATAATAGAAATTAATTTATCTATTACAGTACTTTTATATAAAAATTTATTATAATAGCAGGAAACTGGAGAGACTTGCACTTAGAAGCTTCAAAATATTTTTCTTGAATTTTCACATTTTTATTTTTTATTAAAATAATTTTCTTGCATTTAATTAATAATTAATTATACCTATTAAATATATAATAAATACAATTTATTTCATATTTAATATTAAAGTTTAATAATTTTATTAGAACATTATTATTATTATTTTGTTATAAAATATTAATAATTTATATAAAAATACCATTATTTTAAGGTAAAACAATAAAATAAAATAATTTTTATCGTCATTTCTAATCCTTATTCAAAATCATTGCAAATTTTTTGGCAATAATTAATATAACGATTTTAACTTTTCGATAAATTCGTAATCAATGATCGTGAGAATCTTGATAAGATACATAAGTTTATATATTTTTTGATTAACATCCACAATTTAAATAAAAGTAATATCGTAGAATTTACATTTATACCTGAACAAATTATACACGGGTGTGACCAACTCGATTAAATTGAATCAAGTGGGCCCTTTTTTCGTCAATTAAATCAATAAAAAAATTACCCATTCGTTGTTTGATTATTTTGTGTTGGAAAAATTAATATTATAATTAAACACATTCTCATACTATTACTAATCAGTTTATCATGCATGTATGTTATGAGATGGGAGACGGTGTTTAAAATCGTTAATTAGTTATATTTAATATTTACAAATTTTTATTATAGGAATTATGTTGACATTGTAGTTTGGTATGGAAAAAAGTAAAAGGTGTTTAAGGAGTTGATTTTTGCTATTTTAAACAAATTCTCACTTTTTGAGCATTAAGTAAGGGTATTATAAAACGAGCATCGGCTTTAAAAACAATTATATGTACAAATTTATTATAAAATTTAATAAAAGAATATTAGAATATGTGAGTATCACTTTGATGTGTCCATGAATTTAATTTTAATGTTACAAACAAAACAGTTCTTATAAAATGCTCTGAAAAATTAATTAAATGTAGAGATACGGGTGTCGGATCACTCCAAAAAAGCATGAAGCACGACTTACAATATGCATTTGAATTCTGCTTTTTTCGTCATAAAACCAAATATATCGACAAGTGAAATCAATCACACCTCTCATCACATTTACATTCTAATTCTTTTCATCGTACAATCAATTTTACTAACAAATAATTTAATAACAAATTAAGCAATCACGTCTTTTATGATGTCATCGACAATAGAAAAGATTCACAAATGTTATTTTTACTTATTCAATATCAAACTTTGCAAATGTTTGTCAATATTGGATTTCAAAAGCATTTTTTATGCGACAAAATAGGTTCGTCAATATCTTCAAAATTATTATTATTATTAATATTCAAGAATTTAACTAAAACATGTTTTTTTCACCTAATTCTTTTTTCTTTAATTTTTAAACATTCAAATTTAATTACATTTCACATAAATTTTAATTTATCATATTAACTTTCAAATAATAAAATTTAACAAACAATAATGTTATATATATAATTTTTGAAAATATTCGCGCGGCTTTGTTACCTAGTTGCTAGTAATAATAAATAAATGGGGCGATAGGCGTTTGTGCTTCTCTAAACTCTAAATTTATTCAGACCTCTAGCTTTCTGTATACCAACAGTCCCTTGAACATTTATGCCTTGAATAATGCTAGGGGCACCAAATTTAGTCCCCAAAATTTTCCCCAAATACATGTGGCCAATCCTGATTTGTTGTAATAATAAATGGGCCCCATGTATTCACACCAACAACACCAATCAAAAAGATCCATACTGCCACATCAGCCATGCCATGTCATTTGGTGACAATTTTTTGTACCAAATTTTGGTGTCTCTAGCACTACTCTTATGCCTTTACTCTGACCTTTTAGCTTTCTGTATACCAACAGTCTCTTGAACATTTATGCACATAGTATATAATAAGGAAGAACCAGTACTTGTCTCCATCAGGAAAATGAAACGTAATTTTCTAGTGAGGACCTCAGATGAGGACCAGGACAATCTGCACAATCTCACTGGAGGCTCAACCAAAAAACAGAAAACTGAAAATGCAGCGCAGAAGTGCACTATATACGTTGGGGATGACAATGACATCGAATTACTCTATGGATGTGCTGTATGTGCAAATATTAGCGGCATTTCTCAAACTGAACAAGACAAGCAGGTGTGTGCTCATGTGATCGGAATCATGATTTGTATTGTCCCGGGATGGAGGCAACCATTGCTCGACTTGTTGAAGGATCGTAATTTTCGTATTGATATTGTTTCTCTACCTTCACATGCCGAGATCAAAATGGTAAATCTCGATAATTTGCCACTCTACTACCTTCCTTCCCGTTTGACGCTATTTGGTTTTTGCTTGTTACTTCTGTTTAAAAACTGCACTCAAGGAAATTACAACAGTTATGCTCATGCTAGGTTGAGTGCACTTAGAGCTGTTAATGGGGCACCCCCAGATGTGAAGATATGTAATCCGTTCTCGTTAAGAAAAGCTCAGGCAGTCAGGGCAATATTAGGAGCCATTCCTGAGCTTAAAAAGCTTGTTATTGAGTTCATAATCAATCAAATTCACAGTACTGAGGCATGTAGGCCCATCTTCCCATATCTTGCAACTATCCTAGAGTACAATGAAATGAGCGCTGTTAGGTTCGCTAATGAAACTATTGTTTTGAGTGAGTCTCCAATACTGAAAGACGCAAGAGTGAGTGATGAAGTTTCAAATTTGTATGAAGCCCTTGAGTTGATGAACAAGTCGAAGCATCCCATGTACTTCAGACACCTAGCTCCCAAGGAACAAGCGTCGAAGATTGATAGGGCAAGATTTCCAACTCTGGCAGCGGTAGCACAAAAGATCAAGTCTGAACTGATGGGGGACAAGTCTGTATTACAGATGTTTTCTTCGAATGGAGTTCGTCATGATTTAGTTGCCGATTTGTTTGCGATGCATAAAAGAGCTATGTATACACATACACCAGCATTTGTTCTTCGTATGATAGACGAAATGTGTGCTCCTCCAAAAGCTTCTGATTTTGATGAAGCGTTTGGGGATTGAAAGTTACGTCATTCATGTACTCACCAGTCGAGGATCACTATTTTCCACCACATTGCTTTAATTTCTGATGTGATATATTGTTATTGTTTAGCTGCATTATGAATTATCTTAATTATGCCATTATGGATGTCCTCAGTCCTGTTTTCGATTTCCTTATAAGTAATATATGGTGTGTTACATCTACTCAAATTCAATACTACCTCCGTCTCACAAGGAACCCGGCTCTTTTTGCCCTGTTTTTTTGTTTCACTCCAATTCTGGTTGTAGGATTTAAATACTCTATTAGTTGACATACTCAAATGAGTTCCAACTGTCAGTCACCCATGTTTGCATGCACACACAAACATCAATACATCATGCATAGCACAATGTTCGCCCTCTTGCCATTGTTTATATTTCTTATAAATTGATTAATTCTAATTGAACTGCAACTTTCGGCGTGCAGATATGTTATTTCTTCAACAAGAACATTGCCTTCTTCTTCTACAAGAAGGGAATTACACTGAGGAAGAGCTTGAGGCATACATGTTGATATTTAAGCCATTCTTTATTTTGTTTGTCAGATTGTACCAGTAGTAGTTGATTTTGTCATTTGGTACTAATTTGCAATGTTGGGATGGATTTGGACTTGATAGTGTATTAGCTTTGAGAATTATGCAGTTTCCTCCTTGTATACTGGATTGATTTTGCAATGATAATTGAAGTTTGGTATTTGTTTTGGTTTGTTTTTTGTTGTGAATTTGGTATTTTTAGGTGCATTTATATTACAGATAGCTATCATTGGAGCAGTCAATAGACATCGGTTGTATATGAAAAAAACTGGTGTCTTTTAGTTACTATAACATCGTAAATCTATTAGAAACTAATGTCTAAACCTATCATAGACATCGGCTAAAAACCGATGTCTAAATTTATGACCTTTCTCTACACTCGCATAGACATCGCCCAGAATTTTTTTTACAACGGCCAAAAACCGATGTCTATTGACATATTTCTAGTAGTGTTTGGTGTTTGGCCTTTGTTGATTTGTTGGATGCCAATTTGGTAGGTTAGTCATCTTTAATTTTTTTTCCATGTACAGTTCATTAGACAACAGTTTTAAACAGAAGACACTTGTATGAGTTGAAACACACAATAGGCCAGAACTTGTTGTGTGTTGGATTAAATTCATACAACACTATGTAAAGCACTTGTGTTAAATATCATTTCACAATACCACATTGGAAACCACTTGTCTCATTCTAACAATACTTTTTACGAAGTATTGTCTATGCTTCATTCACATAATATTTCTAAAAAATGTTGTGTGTTGGTTAACTGTCACACAACACTATGGATAACATATTGTATGACTGCTACTTAGACAACAGACCTAAAAACACTTGTCTGATCTAAAAATACTTATGCATTTACACAACACCCCTGGTCAAGAAATGCTTGTCTGGTAAGATTGATCACACAATGATTTTGGCCCATTGTGTGAATGTAGGATTAGACAATACTTTCTCTGAGTAGGAAAATACCAGTTGTCTGATCATTTCGGGCAACACTTTTTTCCATGGGTGTTGTCTGATACGTGTCGTCTATTGCCAGATTTCTTGTAGTGGTAGTCTCTTTTGAGAAATTTTTTTTCCCCATAATACATGTCCATTTCCAATTTTCAATGTAAATTTGTGATCATTTTTCCTAAATTACCCTTTTTGAAAATTGTATAACAATTAATGAGGAATGACCAAGAGTATAAAATAGCTCATATTCTTATCATCTAATTAATGTTTTCTTAAGATGCGTAATTTTTTCAAAAGAGATTTGTATTGTGGGATGGAGGGAGTACTACTTGAAAAGTACATTTAATTTCACTACTTGAAAATAATAAACAATGGAAGCTGTAAAGAGGACTTGCATTAAATGAAGAGTAATGCTAGGTGCAAAGAATTGGCCACGGAATTTTTTTTACATAATGAGCTGGATTCCACTAATGTAGATCTTTACTGGTTGATATTGATGTGAATGCAGGGGGTCCATTAAATTATAGCCAATTAAATTAATACGCCTACCATTCTGTAAAACTTTTTGTGAAAGTTTCTGTAAGTCTAGCATTTTCCTTAAATGAAACATAGTTAACAAAATTCTTGACATCACTTCAGCAAGCAAACACAAGGATCGACCAACATCAGAAGAAAAACACCAGTCAAGTAACATGTAGTAATAATATGTATTGTGTAAAAAATAATAAAAAATATTTAATCCACCTCACTTTGTAAATTCGCAAACTACACACTCTGCCACTTCGGTCCCTTGTTCTACATGTTTTTCCTTCATTTTTACAAGAATTCCATGCCTACCTCTCTTGCTTTTCGATCTTGAGGTAATGATTATTGATCATCGTTATGAACTTTGGATTGGTTTCACAAAAGTTATCGAACTTTGGATTGGTTTTTTTTAAGTTACTCTGCGGCTGATTCGTTGTGTTTGATTGTCTTATTTATTTTATGCTTGTAAAGGGTAGGGATGAACGTCGGTCACTTCGGGGTCGGGGAGTGCAATCCCCGCCCCCCGATCCCCGAATCACTACCCGCTCCCCGAACCCGTCCCGATCCCCGAACGGGGAATATTTTGCTCCCCGATCCCCGCCTCGAACGGGGAACGGGATCTTGCGTGAAAACGGAGATTTTTTATTTTTATTAAAAAAATAAATTTAATACATTTTCTAACAAATTTCATAAAAATAATAAATTGCTAAATTATAATATATAATATATATTTTAAATTCAATGACACATTTTAAAAAATATTTTGAATTTATTTTTATTTGTACTAGAAAATATAATTAAATTACTATTATTAAATTAAATTTTACTATTAAACTTTTGAATATGTGGAATGAATTAAATAAATTTAAGAACTTATAATATACAAATATTTTTACTTATAATAATTTAATTATATATATATATATATATTAAAAATAAAAGCGGGGATCGGGGCGGGGATTCCCTAATCCTCGACCCCGCCCCGATCCCCGAATTATTTTTAAAATATTCCCGCTCCCCGCCCCGAACCCGAAAAATTTCCCGAATCCCCGACCCGAACGGGACGGGGATCGGATCGGGGTCGAGCGGGGCGGGTGAAATGCCCATCCCTAGTAAAGGGTAAAATATTGTCATAAATGTTCTTTGGTCGTCAAATCTCGGATTTGTTAATTAATTAATGGACAGCTCAATTTTTCGAGGAGCTTGACGATATATAAATAATGGTGAAATTGCCAAAGTGGATCAGTGTTTGCAGAGATGATTATAATAGACCTTCCACAAGTGACTAATAATGTTTAAACATGTAAGCATATATGTTCAGTGCAAGATACATTTGAATGTAGCTGCATAAAATTGCAATGATAAACTTATTAATATTGAATTTGAGTAGATGTAACACACTATTATTTTTAAGGAAATCAAAAACAGGACATCCATGATAGCATAATTAAGATAATTCATAATGCAGCTAAACGATAACAATATATCACATCAGAAATTAAAGCAATGTGGTGGAATAGTGAGCCTCGCCTGGTGAGTACATGAATGACGTAACTTTCAATCCCTAAACGCTTCATCAAAATCAGAAGCTTTTGGAGGAGCACACATTTCGTCTATCATACGAAGAACAGATGCTGGTGTATGTGTATATATTGCTCTTTTATGCATTGCAAACAAATCGGTAACTAAATCATGACGAACTCCATTCGAAGAAAACATCTGTAATACAGACTTGTCCCCCATCAGTTCAGACTTGATCTTTTGTGCTACCGCTGCCAGAGTTGGAAATCTTGCCCTGTCAATCTTCGACACACACACTTAGATCGTAAACTTTTGGCAAGATCAGGATAACTCACTGCAGAATTCCTTCATCCCTGGCAGCCAGCAACCTGTTATAGAAAATGGCATATGCACACACACTCGCACATACATCAGATAATTCATTTGCAACAATTTGAAATATACTACTACTTGAAAAGTAAATTTTATTGTAATAGTGCGAATGGGAGGATGCATCACAACAGAAGGAAAAATCCTCGAGATACATGAAATATATCAGAACTTAACAAAAGTTTTACAGGAAATAATTATGATACAGAACTATTTTCATCACAATTCAGAAGTTCCTCAGGTCAAAATAGTGAACAATGGAATCTGTAAAGAGGACTTGCATTAAATGAAACATAGTTAACAAAATTTTTGACACCACTTCAGCAAGAAACACAAGGACCAACATCAAAAGAAAAACACCAGTCAAGTAACTTTTCTTTCCTTTTTACAAAAAATTCCATGGCTACCTCTCTTGCTTTTCGATCTTGAGGTAATGATTATTGATCATCGTTATGAACTTTGGATTGGTTTTACAAAAGTTATCGATCTTTGGATTGGTTTTCAAAAGTTATCGAACTTTGGATTGGTTTTTCATAAGTTGTCCTGCGGTTGATTCGTTGTGTTTGATTGTCTTCTTTTGTGCTTGTAAAGGGTAAAATATTTTCGTAAATGTTCTTTGGTCTACAAATCTCTATCAATGTGGTCGGATTTGTTAATGGACAGCTCGATTTTTCGAGGAGCTTGACAATATATTAATAAGGGTGAAATTGCCAATGTGGATCAGTGTTTGCAGAGATGATTATAAAGGACCTTCCACAAAGTGACTAATAATGTTAAAATATATCAGAATATGTTCAGTGCAAGATACATTTGAATGTAGCTGCACAAAATTGCAATGATAAACTTATTACATTTCTAGTTGTTGCAAATGAATCATCTGATGTGTGTGCGAGTGTGTGTGTGCATAACTTCCATTTCTTTCTTCATTCCATTCTAACATTTTATACTAGAACTCTAACCCACAACCCACCAATTTAGGAAGGAATGATCCTTTTTCGTTTTTGCTCATTTTCCCCCTAATCTTGAATATTGGAGTAAACTTTTACTTGCTCATGTTTGTTCACTATTCTATCCTACATCCTTTTAGGTTCATAATTTATTTATTTTTGCATTCCTTCCCCATTCCAGTCTATTCTCTACAAGTGAGCACAACCTTACCTTAGAGATCGGAAAATGTAGTGCAGGTACCTAGGCCACAAAACACATAAAGCTAAGTCCACAAATGGATCGGAACATTACATGTACTTTTTTTAAGTTGTTGATAGCAAAGTTTTTACCAGACTCGTTCACACCAATAGATCAATGAGTTTTTTTTACAAATCCACTTTGATTAAACATAAACTTTAAATTTTGCTTGTTGTCAGTAAAATGAAATGCCGAAGTTCTTGCTTTTAATTATAGGTCGAGGCCAAGGAGCTGGATGGCAAGTTATCATAATATTTTTTGAGTCACTATGATGTAAATAGCTCTTGGAGGTTAGATATAACACACTTGTTGGATATAACACATCTTGGATTGATCACATGCAAACACATATTTTGTGGAAATTAAAGAGATACTTCACACACTAAAGCAAAACACATCATTCATATATGTGGTAAACAAAGTCTTGTTATATAACACATAAATCAAATCAAAACACAATAACCCATAAGCATAAAGGATTCACATAAATTATAAGGCGATAAAGTCTATCAAATCACCTTATACAATTCAAGAAAATCACACCTTACATATGCAAGCGGCCTATATATCAACTAAACAAAAGCATATACCGGGGAGAATTAAATTAGTGAGATGGGGAGGATAATGGCTTGACATAAACAGCATCACCACCAACTTCAATGTCGTACATAGCATCCTCATCCTCCTTCTCTGATTCAAAGTCATCATCCTCATTCTCTGAGTCAAAGTACTCGTCTAAATCCAGTAAACCGTAAATCCTCCCAGTTGTAGGCACCTTATAAAGGTTGGTATCCATCTTAGTTCCATCATCGAGACAAAAATAATGACCTGCAAAAAGCAATTATTAAAAAAAACATAATTAAATACTAAAATACCAGCCACGTATGGAACAGTGTTATGTTGTACGTAGTACGTACCAGCTTTAACTTCATCGAAGTCCAAGTTATCAATGATTTTAGATATACGAGCATCATCATCATCATCATCATGGAGAAGCAGCTTCTTCTTCAGATCACCGCCTATCACATCCCCGACAGATTGATCGTTTCCATCATCTACTTGTTCTTCTTCGCCGTTCATATTCGAATGAATATTGAATACCTCGTCCATTATTATATACAACTGATCGATCAATAGAATTGGAATAATTGGGCTTGGAATCTGTTTATTTTCTTGAGGAGAGGTGATTGAGCTAGGGTAAACGAAAACACTTCTTGTTAGGGGTGTACGTGTATATTTAACACTTTTTTAAAAATAAAAAACAAATTATAATGCACATAATTTTTTTAAAAAGTAAACTAATTTAAAATAGAAAATAAATTTAAAACAAAAAACATATCAATAAAGAAAAAAATAAATTAAAATTAAATTATAACAAACAATAAATTAAAAAAATATATCAATAGTTCTTTCACTACATTAAGATATAATAGAGAGGCAGAGAATGTTCATGAATCTTGCCTACTGATGGGACTTCAGGTGGGTATGAGCAAGGAAGATGCGCTCTTGCTGCCTAATATTGCTCGTAGAATAAGTAATTAATTTTTTATTCTTTCAGTGCATTGATCTCGTTTGTTAATGGAAGGTATCTCAGTGTTTAGTTGGAATATTAATTAGGGGTGTTGGTAATTTTTTGAATAGGGCTAATATTGAAAGCTTTGTTGACAATTTGAAGCCCTCCATAGTTTGCATTCAAGAAACTAAAGGGGTGGTGGAAATTTATTTTATAGAAGATCTTTAGGTGCGTACGATCCGATGTGTTGGGCTGAAATTCCATCAACAGGCCTTTCTGGTGGATTGATAACTTTTTGGGACCCCGTGACCGTAAATATGTTAGGAATTCCCGTTTCCTGTCTTTGCGTAAATTAAATACGGAGATTATAACAGTCAATAATAATAACAGATATTGACAGATGAACACCAAGATTTATACGTGGAAAACCCCTTTAAGCCAAAGAGGTAAAAACCACGGGACCTGCTCCGAATGTTTCTACTATATAATGATAATAATGGTTACAATATTCTCTCTCAAGTTTACGAAGTAACACTTGAGGCACAACTGAATAGAAATACAGCGATTCACTACTCCTTCGGTACTGGACCGGATAACCTGGACAGAACTATCCCTTCGGTACTTGACCGGATAACCTGGAGGACTCCCCTTGTTGCGGCTGCAATAGCTGGACGAACTCCTAATGCTGTAAACCCAGATGGCTACAGTCCGACCAAACTCTCACACTAACTCACCCGAAACGAAAGAATAGAGTAGCACGAGGGCCCCCTATCCCCCCTATCCTGACTTGCCTGAAACTACCACAAGGTAAGTTTCCTACTAGACGGACTATCTAGCAGCTATAAACTAAGAAATGAGGGAGAGAAGAGAGTAAGATGTTTTGGTGTGTTTAACTAATGAAGGGGGAGGGGGTATATATAGGTGATATAAGGTGTGGTAGATATGGTAGGTGTAGTGTGAAATTGGAAATAAACTATACATTTGGTGGCACAAATTGTAGGCTACCTAACAAAATATTGAGGTAGTGCAAGGTGATAAAAACTAGCTATGGATCAGAGGAAGCTCTAAAAGCTCTGGACAAAGCTGTCATGCTTTAATATTTATGCCGCACAGAACCTTGCGGAAAAATTAGAATTATGGACTATTTCTCAGCTGATTAACTCTGTGGATGGAGAATGTGTTTGCATAATTGGGGACTTCGACTGTGCGAAATCTTCGGAGGAAAGGATTAATTGCATCTATAGGGAGGCTGATTCTATTGGGTTTAAAGATTTTATTCTGAATAATGAGTTATTTGATGTGAAATTTTCCAATTCCCCTTTCACGTGGTGCAGACCTCAAGGAAAAAAGAGCAGACTTGATATAGAGCACTGATAAACTGGCACTGGTATGATAGTGGGGATTAGGTTGTCCAGGTACTGGATAGAAAAAACTCAGACCACGGGGCGTTATTGCTTGAAGTTGCCTCTCATAATTCGGGTCCAAAACCTTTCAAGGTTTTTGACTGCTGGTTGGAGGATCAGAATTTGTTGAATTCATTACAAGTTTGTTGGAATTCTTCGGTCAGTGAAAACTTTTTTCAAAAAATAAAGGCGTTAAAACACAACTTAAAATGTTGGAATTCCACTGTCAATGGGAATATCAATGTGAAGATTGCTGAAGTTGGGTACAAACAGTTTCAAGCAGACGAAGATAATCCTGACGAAAATCTCAAAAGATTTATCTCTAAACAATTAGATGATCTCTATTTGACAAAGTCCTTAATGCTCAGACAAAAGGCGAGTTTAACGTGGCAGGTAGTAAAAGGAGATCACAATACTAAGTATTTTCACAATATAGTAAAATATATGTGGGAAAAAAACCGCATTGTGGGGATTAATTGGAAGTCGACTTGGTTGTCAAAACCGGAAGACGTTAAGAGTGCTTTCTATGAGTATTTCTGCTCCTTCTTCAAGAATATACACGATACTCCAGTTTTGAAGTTAGGAACGTTAATTCAGAACAAATCAACGACATCTGAGGCCTTGAAGCTGCCTGAAGACATCAAACTTGAAGAGTTAGAGATGAAGCTCTTAAACAGTGTCCTTCCAACAAGGCCCCTGGCCCAGATGGTTTCAAACTAGGGCTTTAAAAAATATTTAGAGTTTTATCAGGTCAGATCTATGGCAGTGCATTAAGAAATTTCAAAAGGAAGGTACTATACCGGTTGGTCTGAACTCTTCGTTTATAGTTCTAATACCAAAGTGTGACTCTCCAACAAATATGAAGGACTGTAGGCCAATCAGTTTAATAAACTCAATCATGAAATTGGTCACAAAGATTCTAGCCATGAGGCTTAATTAAGAAGGTGATTCCTAAACTGGTGGCGGAAGTCAAACAGGTTCAATCCATGGAAGGCAAATCACTGATGGTATAACACATCATTCATATATATAGTAAACATCTTTGATATAACACATCATTCAGATGGTATAACACATCAACAACACTTGTTGGATACTCCGTATAACACACATCTTTGATTGATCACATGCAAACATATATTTTGCGGAAATTAATTAAAGAGATACTCCACACACTAAACCAAAACACATCATTCATATACTAGTAAACAAAGTCTTGTTAAGTACAAATCAAATCAAAACACAATAACCCATAAAGCATAAAGGATTCACATAAATTATAAAGCGATAAAGTCTATCAAATCACCTTTTACAAATCAAAAAAATCACACCTTACATATGCAAGCGGCCTATATCAACTAAACAAAAGCATATACCCAGGAGAATTAAATTAGTGAGATGGGGAGGATAATGGCTTGACATAAACAGCATCACCACCAACTTCAATGTCGTACATAGCATCCTCATCCTCATTCTCTGATTCAAAGTCATCATCCTCATTCTCTGAGTCAAAGTACTCGTCTAAATCATAGCCTCTGTTGTAGACCCTCCCCAGACAACGGGTTGTAGGCACCTTATAAAGGATGGTATCCACCTTAGTTCCATCATCAAGACAAAAATAATGACCTGCAAAAAGCAATTATTAAAAAAAACATAATTAAATAATAAAATACCAGCCACGTATGGAACAGTGTTATATTGTACGTACCAGCTTTAACTTCATCGAAGTCCAAGTTATCAATGATTTTAGATATATGAGCATCATCATCATCATCATCATCATCATGGAGAAGCAGCTTCTTCTTCAGATCACCGCCTATCACATCCCCGACAGATTGATCATTTCCATCATCTAATTGTTCCTCTTCACTGTTCATATTCGAATGAATATTGAATATCTCGTGCATTATTATATACAACTGATAGATCGATCAATAGAATTAGAATAATTGGGCTTGGAATCTGTTTATTTTCTTGAGGAGAGGTGATTGAGCTAGGCTAAACGAAAACACTTCTTGTTAGGGCGTGTACGTGTATATTTAACACCTTTTGAAAAATAAAAAACAAATTATAATGCATATAATTTAATTTTTAAAAAGTAAACTAATTAAAAAGAGAAAATAAAAATAAAACTAAAAATATATCAATAAAGAAATAAATAAACTAAAATTAAATTATAACAAACAATAAAATTCTCAAACAACTAAATTAAATTATAAATTATTTCAATTGTGATTTAAAACTAAAAGCAAATATGTCCTCTCAATTTCAAAATCTTATTCTTTCGGGAAACTAAATAAATTTTTTATTATTAATAATATTATTACAAATAAAACAAGGATATACACATTAATTAGAATCAGAAAACAAAAACATATGCATACTAGTTTATAACCCGTGCAAAGCACGGTTATTTTTATTTTTTTTTAAATATATATGTTTAAATGAAATAGAATATAAATGCTATAGTTTTAATGTAATGTCTAACAATTTTAATATTTTATAGAATAATTTTTAATATTATATCTAAAAGTTTTAAATAAGCTACACATTGTACTCATGGTTATTGTAGTTTAGTATAGATATTTATAGGCGTTCAAAAAAAAGGTATAGATATCTATAATTTTTTACGCAAATAATGAAACACATTGATAAATACTCGGGTTTATGTTAAAATTTGAAGAATAATTACCAAATTTTATGCCTTTTTTCCTTTATTTAATTGAAAATTATTTAAATCAATTTTTTCATTTTTTGTTAACATGTTGATTATACTTATTTGTTCAAAATACTTTTATATTATATATTCATTGATTGAGATTGTTTTGGCGAAGACAAATTATCATAGTACCAAAATTTTGTATAAGACTAGTTAATGACCCGTGCAATGCACGGGTTTCTTGTATTATATTATAAATTTTATTTAATATTACAATTACGTTTTTATAAAATCATTATTTTTAATAATTATTTTTTATTTTAATTTGATATAATTTAATATACTCATGTTTACGGATTATACTAATGTTTACTTATTATAAACAACGTATACGATTTTTTAATATATTTTATTAATAATTGAAAAATATGGTGTGATATTTTCGGGTATATATTGTAAGATTTGTTGTAAATTGAAAAGGTAACGTGTTTTAATTAGAAAGAAAATATTAATGATTGAAAAATATGATACGATTGATCTTTTTAGGTGTTTATAAAATGTAATATATTCAACTAAAAGTAAATGTGAAAAAGGCAATCGACTAATTAACATTAATTATATTATGTTATTATTTATTTTAGGTGCTATATTTTCTTGAAAATTATGGTGTGATATTTTTGGGTATATATTAATGATTGTAAGATTTATCTTAAATTAAAAAGGTAACGTGTTTTAATTCGAAATGAAATATTAATGATTGAAAGATATGATACGATTGATGTTTTTAGGTATTTATTAAATGTAATATTTTGAACTAAAAGTAAATGTGAAAAAGACAACTGTCTAATTACCATTAATTATATGATTTTATTATTTATTTTAATAATTAGGATAACCAAACTGACAAACTTTCAATCTTTCGACTTTAATATAGTAGTATAGATACGTATTTTAATTAGAAAAGACAATCGGCTGCTTAAAATTAATTATATTATTTTTTATTTATTAATTAAGATAACTATATTTAAACCAAATCGATAAAATTTTCAATGTTTCAACTTTAATATAATAATTATCTTATAACCCGTGCAATGCACAGGTTTCTTGTATTATGTTATAAACTTTATTTAATATTACAATTATGTTTTTATATTATCATTATTTTTAAAAAAAATATATTTTAATTTGATACAATTTAATATATTTTAATTTATATTATCATTATTTTTTAAAAAAATATATTTTAATTTGATACAATTTAATATTAATATATTTTTATATATTTTTTAAAATATATTTTAAAAAATATATTTTTTATAAATAACTTATATTATTTTTAATATATTTTATTAGTAATTGAAAAATATATTGTGATATTTTCGGGCTATATTTTTTCTTGAAAATTATGGTGTGATATTTTTGGGTATATATTAATGATTGTAAGATTTGTTTTAAATTAAAAAGGTAAAGTGTTTTAATTCGAAGGGAAATATTAATGATCTATTTTTAGGTATTTATAAAAGGTAATATATTCAACTAAAATTAAATGTGAAAAAGGCAATCGACTAATTACCTTTAATTTTATTATGTTAATGTGAGAAAGACAATCGACTAATTACCATTAATTATATTATGTTATTATTTATTTTAGGTGTTATATTTTTCTTGAAAATTATGGTGTGATATTTTCGGGTATATATTTTTAGGTGTTTATAAAAGGTAATATCTTCAACTAAAAGTAAATGTGAAAAAGGCAATCGACTAATTAGCATTAATTATATTATGTTATTTTTTATTTTAGGTGTATTTATTTTTCTTTATAATGAAGAAAAAAGTAAATAATCCATTGACAGACCTATTACTCATTATTCTAACCTAAAGCTTAGTTGTATTATAACTTTTAATGACAATTCTTTGGGTAATAATTTTTATGGATTTTGTAGACTTTTAATAACTCTTAATGATTCTTGTTGAGTAATCAAAATTTCGAAATACTTTTAATGACTCCTAATGAAATGACTTTTAAAAACTTTCATAGAATTTTTGATAGATTTTGTGGTTTACTAGACTAACTACAAATATCATACATTAGCATATGCTCTGAAATCCTTTAACCTTTTTTCAGTGCAATCCAATTTCGATCGGGTGTTCTCTGAGGTCACCAAAAAATTGAGTACACGGTATATTTTTTGTTAAATTGAGTATTCATTGCATATTTTTATCTGAGAATTATATATTTGTCATTATTCATAGCTAATGATGATGTAGAGCTATGTCATTAGCCAGCAATATTTTTATGATGCAAAGCTAATTTATTGGTGTTTTATGTGAATTTTTGCAAGCACGATATTTTTAGAAGCCCATGAATTACTATAATGTTTGATACTTTGTGTGTTATGATATAGTTTTGCAAAAGATGATCTAGTTTTACAAAATTGCAAAAGATCGCACACTCAATAATATTGTTTACTAAAATGAATATAAATATGGAAATTGAAAACCAAGAAGAGGAAGAAAAAGAGATGGAAGAAGAGGAAGAAAAAGAAGAAAAGCGACAGGAAATTTTAAAAAATTTATTGAAAGTAAACAATTTTATTCAAGATAATTTTAATAGAATTATTAGAAGTCATGTCAAATCTGATAAAAAAACTCATGACTTTTTTTTCATGGGATGTAGTTATAATTTTTGTTAAAAGTCATTAAAAGTCATTGACTTTTTGAATAACATGATACTTATAAAGAGTCTATAAATGTCCAAATTCAATACTGCCCTACTTTTAAATACTTCTTAAAAGTTTTAATTGAATAACACCATACTTTTAAAGATTCTTTAAAAGTTAGAATTGAATACCCCTGACTTTTAAAATCATTAAAAGTCTTAATACAATACCACCCCTTAATTTCTATTGGTTTAGAAGTTTAGCATGTGACCTGGAACTTATAAGCTGGCCTCTTAGATTTGTTTTTGTTAACTCATCTAAAAAATCTCAAGGTGTTATATAGAGGAAGACCCAACTGGATCTTCATATTAACAGTTTTGCTAAAATTGGAATTAAAAAATACTAAGGTTTTCAAAGAATAAGGTCCGAGGCAAGGCTAATTATATCCAATATATAATTGACGTAAGGAGGATCAGGTGGTCTGGTCGTCAGGGGTTTGGTCGTAGGGGTTGAAAAGTAACTTCATTAAAAAAAAAAGAAATGGGCTAGAGAATAAACTATGGGCCAGAGTATTGGTTTAAAAAAAGTTAAAACTATGTTCCAAAAAAGCTAAAACTATGCTACCAAGGTATTTTTAATTTAACAAACAAGATAAAAAAAAGAGTGCACTAAAATAAATAATAATTGATAAAACAGAAAAAATTATAGTTAAGAAAATTATTGTTAACTAAAATTAATACAAAAATAATTTAGACTAAAGTTTAAAATATAATTTAACAAAAACCCTACCAAAAAAAATCAAGAAAACCTAATTTTAAAAAAAAACAAATCATAAAAAAATTTTACTTTTAGATTCTACAACAAACATGTTTTTAAAATTTATACTAATAAAAGTCAACACAAAATAAACACAAATCAATAAACTAACATTTTATTATTTTGCAAAGATTCTAGATTTGGTACTAAAGTTGTAAATAAATAAAAAAAATCCGAAAATCTAAAATAAAATAATTAATAGAGAATCTAAATATAATA
Source organism: Kitagawia praeruptora (assembly GCA_037693485.1). Classification (NCBI taxonomy): domain Eukaryota; kingdom Viridiplantae; phylum Streptophyta; class Magnoliopsida; order Apiales; family Apiaceae; genus Kitagawia; species Kitagawia praeruptora. Next base: position 152,195,424 of record CM075349.1, on the reverse strand, counting down.
AGTACAAAAAATCCTATATTAAATTTCATCAACAATAAAATTTAAAATAAATTAACAAAGAATAAAACTAATAAAATATTCAACATCATCAACTTAATTAAATACTATTATAGAAAAAATAGTAGAAATATCACAAAACTTACATACAATTAACAAATAAGGATAAAATACAAAAAAACATAATGAAAAATAAATCACAAATTCATTCTTTATATAAACTAAACAAGTATACAAAGCATGCCATTAGAATTTCAATTCAAAAATATTTTTTTTTAAAAAGAAGAATTTATATTTAATTATAAACCAAAATTTTTAAAAGAAAATATATGTAAAACAAGATATTAAAAAAGTAATGAAAAAATATGTTATAATTGGAAAACAAAAAATAAATATAATGCACTTAAAATATATGTAAAACAAAAAATAATTTACAAAACAAATACTAATTCAAAACAAAAAGTCTAAATTTAGAAAATTAAAATCAACAAGAAAATTTAATATAATACACTTAAAATAAATATAAACCAACACAAAAATATAAGAGATAGTATAAACTTTCTTTAAAAAAGTGTTCACATGTATGTATGTTAAATTACAATAAGTTACCAAATGCCTAAAATATATTATATATATATATTCTAATAAATAGAAGAGAAAATGCAAAAAAAAATGAAATATTAAAATATATGTTATGATAAATCTTAAAATCTAATTTTCAAACAAATCATTTCCCAAATAAAGGTGTTTTAATAAAAATATTATTTTAATAAAAATCATTAAAGATTCTAATTTTTTTTTAGGTTGACAACAAATATGTTTCTAATATTAACAAATAAAGATAAAATAACAAAAAATCATAATTAAAAATAAGTCTCAAATTCATTCTTTGTATATAATAAACAAGTAAACAAAGCATATCATAATTAGAATTTCAATTCAAAAAATAATTTTTTTAAAAACAAGAATGTAAATTTAATTACAAAACAAAAAAGAAGTTTTAAAGAATATATATGGTAAAATAAGATAATAAAAAGTAATCAAAAAACATGTCATAAATGACACCAAAATTCAATAAAATATAATAGACAAAATTAACGTCAATTCAAAAAAAAAATCTAAATGTAAAAAACTAAAAACAACAATAAAGTTTAATATAATGCACTTAAAACAAATATAATGTACATTTAATTACAGAACAAAAAAGAAGTTTTAAATAAAATATATGGTAAAATAAGATAATAAAAAAGTAATCAAAAAACATGTCATAAATGACACCAAAATTCAATAAAATATAATATACAAAATAAACGTTAATTCAAAAAAAAAGATCTAAATGTAAAAAACTAAAACAACAATAAACTTTAATATAACGCACTTAAAACAAATATATATACCAACACAAAAACATAAAAAAATAATACAAACTTTCTTTAAAAAAAAATACAAATGTACAAATGTATGTGTATTCACAATTAAATAATCACATATACATATATAAAGAATAGTTAAACCAATAAGTTCCCACATGTCTAATATATATTATATATATTCTAATAAAATAGAAGAAAACTCCCCAAAAAATATGAAATATTTAAATATATGCTAAGCTAAAACTTAAAATATAATTTAGAAAAAACAAATCGTTTATCAAATAAAAGTGTTTTAAGAAAAAATTATTTTAATAAAAATCATTAAAGATTCTATTATTATGTTTGACAATAAAAATGTTTCTAAAATAAAAATTAAAAACAAATTCTTCGTTTACAAAGAAAAAATTTAAATTAAAAAAGTGAACACAAATCAATAAATGAACATATTTTAAATTAGAAAGCAATCTAAATACCCACAAAATAAATTTATATTAATATCTAAATATAATACAACATAGAAACCCCTAATATTACTTTAAACGAAACACGTAATAAACACCAGCAAAAATATAAAATTAACATGAAAAAATAATTAATATTCAAACAAATAAAACAATTTAATACCACACATATTTCCAAAAAGGTTAAAAAAATGCCTTTAAAAACTGTAAAAACACAATAACAAAATATCTAAAAAATTCAAGACAACCATTAAATTACATAATCAAAAAGATAAAAAGATAATAATAAATTGTTATACGAATATAGTACCTATATTTCAAGTATATCATATGTAATCTAATAAAATAAAAAATAATTATGAAATACTAAAAAATATGTTAGCTTAAACTTTGAAATATAAATTATAGAAAAACCATTTACAAGAAAAAAAACAAATGTATACTTACCAATCATATAACATATGTATTATTATCATTAAAATAAAAATATTATTCAAAATGTTATAAAACTAATTTCTCAAGAAAAAAAATTATAATGAAGATTGTACTAAAAATTATTAATAAAGTTACCCGTGCATCGCACGTGATACGGGTATAAAGCTAGTTAACCCAAATTAGCAAAAAAAAAAAAGAGGCTAATTAACCCACACTTCATTTGTTGACAAACCTCTGTGCTGCACCTTCACATTTACTGCTACTATCTTCCATGAAAACTGCTGAGCTAAAACAATCAGAGTATAATTGATCATAATTCTACCACAAATACCCGGTGTGCTGATGATACAGGTCTGACAGAGTAGAATGAGAAGAAACCTTAAGGTGAACAACTAATATACGATACAACCAAAATGAAGAGTACACTACTAGATATGATCAGGGTGCACTACGTGGATGAAAAACTGCAAATCTACCTAGTCAAATTGCTTCTCAATTTATTATAAAGAACTCCAGCTCTTCCAGATGTGATCCATCCTCTGATTATCTAATAACTTAAATCATAAATAGAACTTCAGGACAAAGAGATTGTTACGAGAGAGAACAGAAACTTGTATCATCCAAGTGCTCTAGGTGCGTACCTTGTAGCTAGGAATTAAAGAATCAAGTGATTCATGTTCATCCGAATTGGACCTCTCCATTAAGGTGAGGCTGTGAGCCACTCTGTGTTGCGTTTCACGTACATCGAGATGTCCCTAGGTGATGTACTGAGGTCCCTAAGAGCAACTCCAATGCTCTTCCCTTTCCTTAACCCCTAAAATAGGGATTATTAAAAATATAGGTAATGAAAATTATGTTTCACTCCAATCATATACCCTATATTCATACCCTATATTTTAAAAGTAATTTTTAATGTAATTTTTGAAATTTAAATTTTGAACATTCTTATAAATTAACCAATGAGGTGGAGGATAAATGAGGTGGAGGATATAGGGGATCTAATTTTGATCCCTCAAATAAAATAAGGGGTTATATTTTCTCTCCCCTAAAAAATAAAGGGGATGAGGGGTAGGGTTGGAGCTTTATTTTTAAACTAAAATCCTTATATTTGTCCACCTAGGCACATTATAGGTAAGGAACATGTATGGTTGAAGTTGCTCTAAATCCTATAAAATACTCATAGGCTAGTAATTCGGGTTCATTTTTTCAGACATTCATACACACCTCTGGATTTGGAAAATGAGGCCTTTTCGGAATTGATAGAGAAAACAAATATACCATTGGATTCCTCTATGATTATTGAAGGTTTTTTTTTTTATTCTAGTAATTTTCTGTCTTCAATTTTTCTCCAAGTTTCATTAAAACGTCTCTTATAATATTATATGAAGGTCATTGTTCCATGGAGAACCGTCTTACGTGGAGAACCGTGGAGAACTACTTAATATATAAGGGCCCCGCAGGGGTACCTTCACAAAAAAGTCTTATAATTCTATCCACTATCTATTTATAAAAAAAATTACAAAAAAAAGGTTTTTAAAAAAATTCAAAAAATGATGACGTGGAAACAATTTTATAATTTTTTTAAAAAGTTTTTTTAAAATTTTTTTTTTGAGGAATGAATAGAGAGTAGAATTATAAGACTTTTTTGTGAAGGGGCCCCGCCATGGACATTATATAAAGGGCAATTTTAATGCATTTTAAGTGGTTCTCCACGTAATATGGTTCTCCATAGAGTGGGACTCATTATATAAATATAAGAAAACATGTTCCAAAACCTGTACAGTTTTTCAATCAGGAATAGTAAGACCCTGTGATAGAGCCGATATATCTTGATAAGGACAATGAAGATTACCCCTGATGAAGTTTTCTGGGGTTCTTTGCTTAACAATGGATGTAAGCTTTATGGCCATATGGAAATGCCTGAATAAGCAAAAAAGAAATTGATCGAGAATTCGTGATTGATCCGAGTAATAATGCTTACGGAATAATGTTGATTAACCTTCAGAAACTTTTGTCTTTTAATTTGCTTTTTTCAGTTCAAGACTTGACTTTGATTCCCTAACTTTAGAGAACGTTCAGATTAAATTTTCTTTCGACTCGTCTATGAGCTCAAATAATAAAATGTATCCTCTGCCATGCTGTTTAATCAAGTTGGAGCAGTTAATATGCTGGACCTTGAACTCTGTGTTCAACAGTATACTACCTTCTGTATTAGAGCCGTTGTGCCTCAGTCAATACTCAATAGTTAGCCGTGGTGGGCTGTGGCCTGTGGGTGAACAATTAGATCATCAATGTTGTCATTCTCGTAACAATCTGAACTCAGACTTTGAGATGTCACAGTCTTTTAACATAATAAAACTTGTTGGGTGCAACTTCAATAATCTAAACGAAATGGTACTCTGGTGGAAGTAATGAAATGGAAGGATAAGGGAATATAGTTTGTGAATAATATTACGAGTAATAGACAAAAATGAAAAGTAACAAGGTCTGTGATCAATTATTCAATACAAACCGGCACAGAAAATGTAAATTGGATTTCACCATGGAAAAAAAAAGCTTCGACAGGTGGTGAGCTACAATTTTATGGTAGTAGAAGCATACAATTAACCACTTCTTTAGAATTTTGCAACTGCATTCAGTTCCTTCACTTGCTCAATGCCTTCGACTGAAAGGAAGCTCTCGCAGACACTTACCATAAAGCTTTGAAAAGTATCAGATCATACCAAGTGAAACCTATATTCATAGTTACAAGCTAGCTTCTAATATTTCTCGAAGAATAAATTTGAATTTACCTTCTAGCAACAGCATTCCCCACCACCACAACCACCAGATTTAGGTGAGTTAGCACCCAAAACAGGAAATGGTTTGTAGCAACATCCCAACAACAGTTTATATTTCCTCAGATAGACCTTCTAGCACGCTAACTTACATTACAAAATATGTAATTTTTCATGTCAAATAAACTCAAGTAACATATCAGCCTTTTACCTGTATGCTCTGGGTGCTGATTTGTTTTTATTTGGGTGCCTACTGTGTCAAGTCTACTCGGCTTCTTTGCTCAAAATATTGTTCAACTACAAGCAACAAATTTCTGATGATCATTTGAAATGACTACAGAACGAGCCACTAAAGGGTGCCATGTTGAAATGTGGTAACAAGAAAAGGAGCCACTGAAAGAAAGTTAAAAGTCTGCTAGACTGCTACCCAGGAGCTTAGGAAAATTAAAAACTCCAGTACTGTGTTCAACACAACCACAAATCTTTATAGCATGTAACCTGGAACTTATAACCTCGCCTCTTAAATTTGTATTGCTAAAATTAGAACTAAAGAAAGCTTTGGTTGTCAAAGATGACAGATCAGAGGCAAGGCTAAGTAACTGCTGAGCTAAAATAATCTATGATACCTTTTGCCATGATTAATAGCCACATGCACCTTTTCCCTTCCCCGTATTTTGATCATATTTCTACTACAAATAACCAGGCTGCTGATAATTCTTACCAGCAGTTCGGACGGAATAGAATGAGAAGAAGCCTTATTGTGCAAAACTACAACACGATACTACCAGAATGAAGAGTAAACTACTAAATACAATCAGGATGCACTACGTGGATGAAAAACTGCAAATCTACCTTGTCAAATTGCTTCTCAAAAATTATACCTGCTCTTTCTCGATGTGGTCCATCCCCTGAGCCTCTAATAACTGAAATTATAAAAAGAACTATAGAACAAAGAGATTGTTATGAGAGAGATCAGAAACTGTCATGAGCCATATGCTCTTGGTGTGTACCTGTATAGTAGTGATTTAGTGAAGAAAGAATCAAGTAATTCATATTGGACCTCTCCATTAAGGTGAGCCCCACTGTGTTGTGTTTCACGTACATCGAGCTGTGAATCCCTACATCGAGTTGTGAATCCTACATCCTCTCCATTAACAGCCTAGTCGAACTTTTAGGGGTATATTACTAAAGTCGTTATATTTAAATCACGCGCCTCTAACTTATTACTGTTATGTCTGAATATGCATACCTTGAAAGAAGGATTAAAATCTTCTTTGCATCACTGTTTAGTCTGTGAACTGTGTTGATCTCTGATGGTGTCCCTCATGGTACATGTAGCATGCTTATTTCAGAGCACTCTGCCTTGTGTCTAATATAGACGGTTAATTCTCCCAGATCTTGGCCAAAGACTTTGACTTATTGAGATGCCTTCAGACGAGAGCCTGTCAGATAGTGAACCGATGATGTTTCAGTGGGAAGTTGGTCAAATAATTATGGAAATAGCTGATTAGAGGCCAACTTTTGCACAGGTTGGCCTTTTATTTTAAGAATTTACTGGATTTAGAAGCTCTATGATACAATCCTACTGATGTTCTCTAGCTGTCTCAAACAATTTGTTCGATTTAGGCAGCTTGCTAAAGAAGTACTTAGAAATCATACACGAAAGCTTGTGGGGGAAAACATATCAACAGTACTTCGTACACTGAAATCGAGGACACTATTTTCCACCACATTGCTTTAACATCTGACGTGATATATTGTTATCGTTTAGGGGTCCAAATTCTCTATACCATAGTTGGCGTGCCACCCCCTCTTCCACTTTTTTGATTGGTTGTTCATGCTGACTTGGATTCCACTGGATTCCACTAACTAGTTTATATCAATACATTTAAAACTTAAGTATTAATATAGCTGAAATCTTTTTTTTTAGAAGGTAAAAAAAGTTAATTTTGATTGAATCTAATTGCATACCACTAATTTCACAATTGTAATCAGAAACATGAATGATTAATCACGGAACATTTTTTTTTTGAAATTAAATCAATTTACATTTAAACATGTTTCTTTTTTTTTTTTACAAAAAAAAAGTTTATATTTGTAGTTCAGACCAGAAACTATAGCAAACTCTGCAAATAAGTTTAGTTAGGAATATGATCGTTACCGGAAAAGACGACATCATAATGAAAATACCGGAAAAGACAGGACAACAAAATTGAAAAATCTGGGCTTTAATAATCTATTTCAGCCAGTCTTGACAGCATTTATATTGAGTTCTGCCATCAAATTCGTACATGCTATATACGAATTTTAAAGAGTATTATACAAGTGTCATATTACTATACTTGTATTCAAGTGGTTAGTACGGTATACAAGTGATAAACTACTAGTACAGATTTACTTCTAATATATCATCACATACGTGCATTTGGGTTTAATTTTGCTAATAAACATTAATTAGAGTAATCCATTGGGATTGAGTTTGAATCACTAAAGTTTTAAATGTAATGATATAAATTAGTGTTAGTGGAATCCTAGTCAGCATGAATAGCCAATCAAATAAGTGGAAGAGGGAGTGGCACATCAATTATGGTGTAGAGGATTTGGACCCATCGTTTAGCTGCATTAGAGCAAGTCCAACAGCCTCCTTGTATTTTCCTTATAAATATTATAAAATAATAGGCTCTTAGTGATTTAGGATAGTATAAGGTATGACAACTCCAACAAGCATCCTTATAGTTGGTCCTTATAATTATTAAATAATAAATAAAAGGAGGGAAGCAAAACTAAAAAGAGGGAAATAATTGGAAAAGGGAGGGAAATGATATTTTATTGGTAAAAATGAAATAAGGAAGCCCCTTAAAGATAAGGGATGACATGAGGCTCTTAACTTTTTAAGGAAAAGTTAGGAGGCTGTTGGAGCACAATTTTAGACATAATCCCTTATAATTTGAGTTAGGAGCTAATATAAGGGATCTATTGGACTTGCTCTTAGAGCAAGTCTAATAGATTCCTTTTATATGGACTCCTAACTCAAATTATAAGGGATTGTATCAAAAATAGTGCTCCAACAGTTCCTTAAAAAGTTAAGAGCATCTTGTCACCCATTATCTTTAAGGGTTCCCTTATCTTACATTTATCAATAAAATATTAGTTTCCCTCTCTTTCCCAATTGTTTCCCTCCCTTTCAAATACATGGTGGAGTTTAAATTTAGTATTTAATAATTATAAGGATCTATTATAAGGAAGATTGTTGGAGTAAATATACAATACAATGTCCTAACTTCTTAGGAGTTGAATATTTTATAATATTTATAAGGGATATGCTAGGAGACTATTGGACTTGCTCTTATGAATTATCTTAATTACGCTATTATGGATGTCCTGTTTATTTCTATGGTGTGTTACATCTACTCAAATTCAATATTAATAAGTTTATCATTGCAATTTTATGCAGCTACATTCAAATGTATCTTGAACTGAACATATTCTGACATGTTTAAACATTATTAGTCACTTGTGGAAGGTCCTTTATAATCATCTCTACAAACACTGATCCACATTGGCATTTCACCCTTATTAATATATCGTCAAGCTCCTCGAAAAATCGAGTTGTCCATTAATTAAACAAATCCGACTACATTGATAGAGATTTGAAGACCTAAGAACATACGGCAATATTTTACCCTTTACAAGCACAAAATAAGACAATCAAACACAACGAATCAACCGCAGGATAACTTGTGAAAAACCAATCCAAAGTTCGATAACTTTCGAAAAACCAATCCAAAGTTCATATTGATGATCAATAATCATTACCTCGTGATCGAAAAGCAAGAGAGGCAGCCATGGAATTTTTTGTAAAAAGGAAAGAAAAGTTACTTGACTGGTATTTTTGTTTTGATGTTGGTCCTTGTGTTTGCTTGCTGAAGTGGTGTCAAGAATTTTGTTATGTTTCATTTAGTGCAAGTTGATGGAGGAGGCAGGGGATAATTAGGGTTAAGGTAGAAAACTCTCGCAAGAGATTTTCAGAAAACACAATATATTATTCTCAATAATAAAAACTCTAATGAATTACAATAATAAAGTCCAATATATAGTAAACTACTTTCCTAATCAACTCAAATTCTTATTAACTAATATCCTAAATTAAAGGGATTCTAATTAGCTAATATCCTAAATTAAAGGGATAACAAATATTATATAACTAATTGGGTCTCCAAAGCCTTTTATATTGTTGCCAAATACTCTCTTTGGGCTTCTTGACCCACTGTCCTGCATCAATTCTCCTCCGCTGAAAAGAACTAGACTCCGTCGAGTTAATAAAATCAGAAGAAGCACGAGAGAGCACCAAAGATAGTTGAACAAGTGGCATGTGAAAACGAGCACAAGTAAGAGTATGTCGTCGACCATTCTTAACAATCGTATATGTGTTGGCACGTGCAACATGATGAGCATCTCGATCAACAAGCCATGGACGCCCCAAAATGACATCACAAAGCTTCAATGGAAGAACATCACACATCACCTCATCATTAAACCTCCCAACTGAAAATGTCACCAAACACCTTTCCCGAACACGCAATTTTGTATCATCTATCCATGTTATATCATAAGGTTTAGGATGCAATTCCACTTTTAATCCCAACTTACAAACCGCTTCTTTCGAGATCACATTAGTACAACTCCCGGTATCAATGACAAGAGTACACAACTTACGAGCACATGTAACTCTAGTGTGAAAGATTTGTTGGCGTCGTACAGGTGAATCATTTGCACCATCCTTTGTTGCCTGCATAATCCCAAGATTCGCTGCATTCTCTAAGTGTTCCTCCGCCTCTAAATCTTCTTTAGTCATCTCAGCATATAAATCATCATCGTTTTCTTTTCCCACCACATTGACCCTTTTTGACGAGCTATTTTGTTTAGGAGAAGGACACTCGAACGTCTTATGCCCAATTCCTTGACAATTAAAACATCTGCTAGTGTTGCTACCTTGTGATGAAACTGGAGCACGATTATATTTGCTAGCAACCGTTTGTTGACCTTGAATAGGATCTGAAATAACATAAGCATTCCTCGACGGGCTAGAGTATGAACTCGTCCCAATGCTCCTCCTTTTCAAATCATCCTCAACTGAATGTGCAATCTGAATAGCATCCTTCAAAAGAAAACATCTACTACCAGCTACTTTACCTGAAATATCATGATTCAAGCCTCGTCGATACATAGAAATAAGGACGTCTTCATCCCACGGGAACTCAGATTGTGCTGCCAAACTATAAAACTGTCGAGTGTAATCTGCAACGGATTTGCTTCCTTGAACAAGCTCAGTAAACTGAAGTGAAGCACGTTGTTTATAGTCCGCAGGCTTAAATTGACGAACCAAATCCGCTCTCATGTCTTCCCATCTTGCCACATGATTATATCCTGATCTTTGGTATTGTTCCCACCATATACGAGCAATTCCTCTTAATTTCGCAGCAATAAAAACCACTTTCTTATCCTCGGCCAGATTATACCACTGAAAGAAATTGTCAACACTATGTAGCCAATCTAGGAATACATCCGGTTCTTGATCTCCACGAAACTCAGCAACTTCAAGTTTCACCGTATTTATTCTCTGTTCTAAGACGTTGGGTTGAGGTTGCAATTGAGGCTGAGGTTGCGGTTGCTGTCGAATACCAGTTAAGTTTTGAAGGCTATCAGTAATGAACTTCAGTGATGCCTTCACATCTCGCATCTCTAAAGTCAAACCTTCAATTTTATCATCAATATTTTGTAACCTCTCGTTATTTTCTTCAATATGTTTATCAAGACGACTGTTTACTTCTCCAGCATTAACCATTGTGTCAAATTAAGGGCTGTTCTGCAGTTTCAGGGAGTTCAGGAGCAGTTCTGCAATTGTTTTTGGAAGGACAGGGGCTGTTTTATGATTTTGTGTGTGTATATATATGTATGTATGTATATATAGTCTTTGAGATATCTTGTTGGTGACCTTTCTTCTCGTTTTCTTCTCTGGTTGGTGTCTGTTTGTTGAGGTCTGAAAGTGATGTGTTTATATATAGGCGGGATATAAGTATATATATATATATATATATATATATATATATATTTATTTTTTTGGGTGCGGCTAGGGTTTGTAGATGGACAAGGGGGTGCAGGTGGCTGGATGGCGGCTGTGGTGACTTGCTGGTGGCTGTTGTTCACTGCTGGTGGCGGCTGCTGATGGCTGTTGGGCTACTGGTGGCCTGTAGGCGGCTGCTGGTGGTGTTGTTGGGGACTGTTGGTGGCTGGATAAGGCTGCTGGTGGCAGGATACGACTGCTGGTGGCAGGATACGACTGCTGGTGGCGGCTGCAGGAGGATGGAGGTTGGCTGGTGACTGGTGGTGTTTGGATGGAGGAACGGTGGCTCTTGATACCACTTGATGGAGGAGGCAGGGGATAATTAGGGTTAAGGTAGAAAACTCTCGCAAGAGATTTTCAGAAAACACAATATATTATTCTCAATAATAAAAACTCTAATGAATTACAATAATAAAGTCCAATATATAGTAAACTACTTTCCTAATCAACTCAAATTCTTATTAACTAATATCCTAAATTAAAGGGATTCTAATTAGCTAATATCCTAAATTAAAGGGATAACAAATATTATATAACTAATTGGGTCTCCAAAGCCTTTTATATTGTTGCCAAATACTCTCTTTGGGCTTCTTGACCCACTGTCCTGCATCACAAGTACTATGTACAGCTTCCACTGTTAACTGTTTTGACCTGAGGAACTTCTGAATTGTGATGAAGATAGTTCTATATCATAATTATTTCCTGTAAAACTTTTGTTAAGTTCTGATATATTTCATGTATCTTGAGGATTTTTCTTTCTATTTTGTTGCATCCTCCCATTCGCACTATTACAATTAAATGTACCTTTCAAGTAGTATTATAAATTGTTGCAAATGAATTATCTGATGTATGTGCGAGTGTGTGTGCATATGCCATTTTATATACCAGGTTGCTGGCTGCCAGGATGAAAGAATTCTGCAGCAAGTCATCCTGATCTTGCCAAAAGTTTACGATCTAAGAAGTATCTGAGTAGCATGTTGTTTTTGTATTTAGCATTAGCCTGTCACTATTTAATCTTTATGAGTTCATAAATCTAATGCCAATTTTCAGTTTCATACTTCGATTTTCAGGGACATATATATTGCTCTTGTTGTAATTAATATATAGACTGTTGTTCTTACGAAACAAGCTATAAATCTACAAGAACAGCTACCAAGAGGCACAAAGATAGAATTTTAGTATTTTACAATCAATCTATTGCAGTGTCTGCGAAGCGTAATATCTTCACATCAGAATCATTTCGCACTTGGAGTTGTAACTTGTAACGTTGACAGAAACCAAGAACAAATTGTTTATTCAACAAACTCAAAGATAAGCTTGTGACCAGAAAGATAAAAATTTACAGTAATGTTGTCTAAATGTTTAATTCAGCATCAATAAGATGCATAAGTTGTAACATTAACATAAACATAACAATTTTTGCATCAAATAACAGAAAAGCTTGTACCCGGAAAATAAGACTATAGATTTTTCAGTTATCATAATATTTTTTGAGTCACCATATGTAAGTAGCTCTTGGAGCTAGGTTGGATATAACACACTTGTTGGATATAACACATCTTTGATTGATCACATGCAAATATATATTTTGCGGAAATTAAAGAGATACTCCATCCACACACTAAACCAAAACACATCATTCAAATATATATAGTAAACAAAGTCTTGTTATATAAAACACAAATCAAATCAAAACACAAGAACCCATAAAGCATAAATGATTCACATTAATTATTATAAGGCGATAAAGTCTATCAAATCACCTTATACAAATAAAAAATTCACACCTTACGTATGCAAGCGGCCTATATCAACTAAACAAAAGCATATATACCCGGGAGAATTAAATTAGTGAGATGGGGCGGAAGATCACCACCAACCTCAATGTCGGACATATCATCCTCATTCTCATCCTCATATTCAAAGTCATCATCCTCATTCTCTGAGTCAAAGTACTCGTCTAAATCCAGTAAACCGTAGACCTTCCCCAGACGACGGGTTGTAGGCACCCTATAAAGGCTGGTATCCATCTTAGTTCCATCATCGAGACAAAAATAATGACCTGCAAAAAGCAATTATAAAAAGTACGTAATTAAATAATAAAATATAATAAGAGGAGAGATGTGAGGAGGAATCACGTATGGAACAATGTTATGTTGTACGTACCAGCTTTAACTTCATCGAAGTCCAAGTTATCAATGATTTTAGATATACGAGCATCATCATCATCATCATCATCATGGAGAAGCAGCTTCTTCTTCAGATCACCGCCTATCACATCCCCGACAGATTGATCGTTTCCATCATCTACTTGTTCCTCTTCACCATTCATATTCGAATGAATATTGAATACCTCGTCCATTATTGATCAATAGAATTGGAATAATTGGCTGGAATCTGTTTATTTTCTTTGAGGAGAGGCGATTGCGGCTCGGCTTGTGTATATTTATAGTCTCAGTTGAGGCGGTTACTTTTTCTTTTCTAATCTGCTTACAATTTTATAAAAATTGTTTATACAATATTATAAGTGAAATAGGATAATTAACATCTTCCCCAAATTTTTGTTAATCTTAACAAAAAATAAAATAAAAAACAAATTATAATGCACATAATTTAATTTTTTAAAAAGTAAACTAATTAAAAAGAGGAAATAAAAAGAAAACAAAAAATATATCAACAAAGAAAGAAACAAACTATACATTTAAATTATTACAAGCAATAAAATTCTCAAACAACTAAAATTAATTATAAATTAATTCAATTGTGATTTAAAACTGGAAAGACGATATGTCCTCTTAATTCTCAATATCTTATTGATCTTTTGGGAAAGTAAGAAAATTTTTTATCATTAATTATATTATTACAAATACATTAATTAGAATCAGAAAACAAAAACAGAAAAGCCGTGGATGTTCGTCATCTAATTTTTTTTTTTCTCATCAACCTTAATGTTCTTCGTATGTCCATACCAACTTTTTTCCGCTGATATGTACAGTTTGAGAAAGTGGAAAAGGACATGGAAATCTATAACCCACATCCCTGGACATCTTTTCTGGGAGCATCAATGGATTACGTACGCATGGAACTAAAGCCAATGACGTTTGAGCAAGTGCCCGTCAACAATTTGATTTGCGTGATGCATTACAAAAATATCGTATTAAATTTGATGCTGGGTTCAAAATTTTATAAAAATCGTCTATACAATATTATAAGTGAAATAGGATAATTAACATTTTTTCAAAAATTTTGTTAATCTTAACACCTTTCAAAAAATAAAAAACAAATTATAATGTACATAATTTAATTTTTAAAAAGTAAACTAATTAAAAAGAGAAAATAAAACGAAGACAAAAAAATATATCAACAAAAAAACAAACTAAAATTAAATTATAAAAAAACAATAAAATTCTCAAACAACTAAAATTAAATTAAAATTAATTCAACTGTGATTTAAAACTGGAAAGCAGATATGTCCTATGATAATCTATGATACCTTTTGCCATGATTAATAGCCACATGCACCTTTTCCCTTCCCCGTATTTTGATCATATTTCTACTACAAATAACCAGGCTGCTGATAATTCTTACCAGCAGTTCGGACGGAATAGAATGAGAAGAAGCCTTATTGTGCAAAACTACAACACGATACTACCAGAATGAAGAGTAAACTACTAAATACAATCAGGATGCACTACGTGGATGAAAAACTGCAAATCTACCTTGTCAAATTGCTTCTCAAAAATTATACCTGCTCTTTCTCGATGTGGTCCATCCCCTGAGCCTCTAATAACTGAAATTATAAAAAGAACTATAGAACAAAGAGATTGTTATGAGAGAGATCAGAAACTGTCATGAGCCATATGCTCTTGGTGTGTACCTGTATACTAGTGATTTAGTGAAGAAAGAATCAAGTAATTCATATTGGACCTCTCCATTAAGGTGAGCCCCACTGTGTTGTGTTTCACGTACATCGAGCTGTGAATCCCTACATCGAGTTGTGAATCCTACATCCTCTCCATTAACAGCCTAGTCGAACTTTTAGGGGTATATTACTAAAGTCATTATATTTAAATCACCCACCTCTAACTTATTACTGTTATGTCTGAATATGCATACCTTGAAAGAAGGATTAAAATCTTCTTTGCATCACTGTTTAGTTTGTGAACTGTGTTGATCTCTGATGGTGTCCCTCATGGTACATGTAGCATGCTTATTTCAGAGGACTCTGCCTTCTGTCTAACATCTAGACTGTTAATTCTCCCAGATCTTGGCCAAAGACTTTGACTTATTGAAATGCCTTCAGACGAGCCTGTCAGATAGTAAACCGATGATGTTTCAGTGGGAAGTTTGTCAAATAATTATGGAAATTGCTGATCAGAGGCCAACTTTTGCACAGGTTGGCTTTTTATTTTAGGAATTTACTGGATTTAGAAGCTCTATGATACAATCCTACTGATGTTCTCTAGCTGTCTCAAACAATTTGTTCGATTTAGGCAGCTTGCTAAAGAAGTATTTAGAAATCATACACGAATTCTTGTGGGGGAAAACATATCAACAGTACTTCGTACACTGAAATCGAGGACAAGAGCAGTGTAATAATATTATTATATCCCCCAAAATGAAAACCCTAGATAATGGAACAACATGACTGCTGCTAGAAAAAAAAGTTAACGACTTAAAAGGTTGACTTTTTAAACATTATCATCACTTTCTAAACATTGACTTTTTATAGAACTAATTTTTGAGTGACTTCCCAGAATAACCAATCATCAATAACCTGCTACAATCGAAACAAAAGGTTGAGCTAGACCAGAGTAGCATCACTATAAGATAAGATACACAAAAATGCCAGAACCATCTCTAGTAGTTAATTATTCATGTTTGCCTGCTTCTGCTTCATTTGGATTTCCTCATATAAGGCCATTTAATAAAAACTTCTTCCGCACCCATCAATTCATATCCCTGCATTGGTTTGTCAGTCAAGTTTTGGACTGATTCTTGTAAATATGATAATGCCTCTTGTAGAAGATCATGATTATGCAGTAAAGCAAAAGACTTAATGAAGAAGACAATTAACAACGAAGAAGGAAGCAAACAAACTATACAGAATGATTTGAACAAGTTGCTCACAGAGAGAAGGAAATTGTTACACTTATATCTTCTATCTATCTATACATGCTAATTTCTACTAGAATGATTTGAATGCATGATAAAGTTTAATTTTAGTTTTACGACTTTTACCTTATAATTATGCTAATCGTGGGTCATCTTAGAATATTGTGTTGGTTTCTCTGCTAAATGTTAAGATTACACGTTTTTATTATGCTCATTTGTAACTAGCCTGCCTAATGATTTCAATTCCAAGTCTTCGATGCATTTTAACTTTAACCCTTCTATGTGAATTTATGTTCTTTGTACAAGTAGTTATCATGATTTCTTCATCGTTCCCTTTTTTTTTTGGCTTAAGGATGATATTTAGTTAAGTATCAATGTAACATAACCCTTAAAGATGCATACCAAATGTTTAGTACATCTTAGACCTGAGAAGCATTCATGTCATCTAAGTTTGGTTTGCAAATTCTAAATATTTAAGGATAGCAAAAGTGCAAACTTTTTTGTTTTACTTTTATTAAATGTGGAGATTTTTCAGGATTAATAAATTAGTAACTAAATAAAATATGTCATCCATGGTTGTATTAATCTATTTAGGTGTAAGTGTGTAGCTTCTATGAGTTCAATAACTATAGCTTTTAAGAACAAAGGCCGCAGTAAGCATGACAAGAATTTTTATGTTGAAATATCTATTTGATTTATGAATTCTACTTATAATTCGTTTTAATTATCAAAATATCCTTATAATTATTTAAAGATAGTTCTAATCACAATCAAATACAATTTTAATAATAAGTGTAAGAGAGATTTTGTCCGAAATTTTGATAATCGGTAGTCTATTCCTCCGTATGACAAAGATCTTAAAATAAATAGATGAAAACCGTTGGATCTAGCATAAAAATGTTTTATATTTTAATATGTTATAAACTAAAAAGTACTCCGTATATATATTTATATAAGATAGATTTTGTCCAAAATTTTGATAATCGTCTATTCCTCCGGACGACAAAGATCCTAAAATAAATAGATGAAAATCGTTGGAATTCGCATAAAAAATGTTTTATATTTTAATATGTTATAAAATAAAAAGTATATTTAAATCATATATAATTAGGTTTTCTACAATTGATAGCATTATCAATGTAGAACTTCCACATAGATTAGGATTAATGTAAAAATTCATAATTATATTTTCTCTTGATATTCTGAGTGTTTGTATTTGAATAATAATTACTAAAGCATCACTAAATTAAAGATAATTTTATGAGGTTCGCATGGATTGTAAAATCATTCAAATCTGATTTCTAGATCTCAAGATAGAGGCCAAATAGTAAATATGAAATTTTTTAATACTAATAAATAAAAAAATTCAATTCTAATACAACTTTTTTTAATTATATCATTTTTAGAATATAATTTTCTTTTTAAAATTCAATTATAGTACAACATTTTTTTAATTATATCCTTTTTAGATTATAATTTTCTTTTCAAATTCACTTCTAATACAACCTTTTCTAATTATATCCTTTTTAGATTATAATTTCTTTTTTATATGATCTAATCTTGATCGTCTAGTTTCAATCCAACGGATCATATAATTTTGGTAGCATAGCGACCAGACCAAAAATTTGGATAAGATCCCTCTTATAAAGATATTTTTAAATTAAATTTAGTTCTAATGATGAAGAAAAAAAACAAATCGATGAAGAAAAGGTATTATAGTAAATTAACAAAGTGAAAATTATAAATAAATATATAAGGATATAATTTATAATCCAACGGATCATATGTGTTTTTGGTAGTACAATGACGACGACTAAAAATTTGGATAAGATCTCCCTTATGCTTATAAATTTATTATTATATTAAATAATATTAAATTTATAATTTACAAAAAATCTTATTTTTTGTAAGGTGTTCTTTATTGTTTGTTATATAAGGTGTTTGTTATGGAGTGCAACTATATATATATATATATATATATATATATATATATATATATATATATATGAGTAAAGTTCTATGGAGTACTCTTTAATTGGAGTACTTGGAGTACATATACATTTTGCCTTAAAACTTTTGCAAACTTTATTAATTTGCAAAGCTTAGTACATGAATATCACTATTTCATCGAAAAACTTAAAAATTTTGTATGTTTTGCTAACAAAATATTGCAAAATGAATTGTTCTGCGAAACACATTTGGGTTGCAAAACATATATGTTCTAATTGCAAAACATAAAAGATTTTCAAGATGAACATATTGCAAAACATACATGATTTTCAATATTATCAATGAAATTATGATATTCATATAACAAGGTTTGCAAAATAATAA
This sequence comes from Kitagawia praeruptora, assembly GCA_037693485.1. Classification (NCBI taxonomy): domain Eukaryota; kingdom Viridiplantae; phylum Streptophyta; class Magnoliopsida; order Apiales; family Apiaceae; genus Kitagawia; species Kitagawia praeruptora. The sequence continues at coordinate 152,176,808 of CM075349.1, read as the reverse complement.
ATTTTAAAATATTATAAATGCAGAACGTATATGTACTTCAAGTACTCCAATCAAATCAATACTCTATAGAACTTTTCTCTTAATTCATGGGCTCGGTCCCTCCGAACCTCACTCCAAACCTAACTCTAAATATTTATAAAAATAATGTTATTCAAAGGGTTTGAAGTTTTGAACCCATGACCTTGCATAACTAAATGCAACACCATAACCAGTTGAGCCGTGTGAGCATTTGAGTTAATATTAAAAATCATAAGCAACATACATAAATATTTGTATAATGTATAATCTCAATAATTATACATAACTCTAAATATTTGTAAAAATAATTTTATTCAAAAGTTTTGAACCCATGACCTTGCATAACTAAATGCAACACCATAACCAGTTGAGCTGTGTGAGCATTTGAGTTAATATTAAAAATCTTAAGCAACATACATAAATATTTGTATAATGTATAATCCCAATAATTATACATTAATACCTTATATATAATAAGCATAAGTGAGATCTTATCCAAATTTTTGGTCGTCGTCGTTGTACTACCAAAAACATATGATCCGTTGGATTAATTAAAAAGTTGGATTAAAAGTCATCCGTTGGATTATAAATTATATCCTTATATATTTATTTATAACTTTCACTTTGTTAATTTACTATAATATACTCTTTCTTCATCGATTTGTTTTTTTCCTTCATCAATAGAACTAAATTTAATATCTCTTACATTTATAAGAGGGATCTTATCCAAATTTTTGATCTGGTCGCTGTACTACCAAAATTATATGATCCGTTGGATTGACACTAGACGATCAACATTAGATTACATAAAAAAAAATTATAATCTAAAGAGGATATAATTAAAAAAAGTTGTATTAAAAAGGATATTTATATAACGTCCGAACCAAGTACAACTACTAAATTTGTTGATTCGCAGATTGTATGGTTCTTAAGTCAACCATACATTATATTTTAAGATCCAATTCATGATTGTTTTGTACAAGTGTACGACTCAATTTTATAACATATTAAAATAAAAAAAATTATGCAAAAATTATAATTTAAAAAGAATATAATTAAAAAATGTTGTATTAAAATTGAATTTTAAAAAGAGAATTACAATCTGAAAAGGATATAATTAAAAAATGTTGTATTAAAATTGAATTTTAGTTATTTTTTATTAGTATTTAAAAAAAATCATATTTACTATTTGAGCTTTATCTTGATATCTAAAAATCAAATTTGGATGATGATTTTACAATCCATGCGAACCTCATAAAATTATCTTTAATTTAGTGATGATTGAATAATTATTATTCAAATGAAAATACTCAGAATTTTAAGAGAAAATATAATTATGTTTTTTTACATTAGTCCTATTAAATGTAGATATATATGATTTAAATCATTGACATATACATTTTCGTATTACAATATAAATACACTTTTAAGTTTATAACCTTAAAATATTAAATATTTTTTTATACTAGATCCAACAATTTTCATCTATTTGTTTTAAGAGTTTTGTCGTACAAAGGACCAGACTACCGATTATCAAAGTTTTAGACAAAATCCCTCTTACATTTATTATTAAAATTGTATTTGTTTGTTAGTAGAACTATTTTCAAGGGTATTTTGAAAATTAAAACGAATTATAAGTAGAATTCATAAATCAAATAGAATTTTCAGCGTAAAAAATTGTCAATTTCTTCTCTTCTTTATTTCTGCGTAGATTTAGTTAGAATTTTTTTTAAACCATCACTAAATTAAAGATTATTTTGGTAATTTCACGTGGACTGTAATCGTTCAAATCAAATTTTAAGAATTCAAGATAGAGTACAAATATCAAATCAAATGTGTAAAATCTTATATATATATATATATATATATATATATATATAGGTCATTGCTCCATACAGAACACTCTTATATAACAAACAATAAAGAACACCTTAGATCTAATAGTTCCAATGGCCCCGCCAGGGGCATCCAATACAAAAATTGTTATTTTTTTACCCTCTATCAAGCCAGCAAAAAAAGATTTAAAAAATTTTACTGTTCATGATGACGTCATTGATGACGTCATCGTCATGAACAGTAACTTTTTAATTTTTTTTTTTTGAGATGATGGATGGATAGAGGGTAAAAAAATAAGAACTTTTTGTATTGGGTGGCCCCGCTAGGGGCAATGGATCTATTAGATCTAAGGTGTTCTTTATTGTTTGTTATATAAGGTGTTTGTTATGGAGTGCAACTCATATATATATATATATATATATATATATATATATATATATATATGAGTAAAGTTCTATGGAGTACTCTTTAATTGGAGTACTTGGAGTACATATACATTTTGCCTTCAAAATTTTGCAAACTTTATTAATTTGCAAAGCTTAGTACATGAATATCACTATTTCATCGAAAATCTTGAAAATTTTGTATGTTTTGCTAACAAAATATTGAAAAATGAATTGTTCTGCGAAACACATTTGGGTTGCAAAATATATATGTTCTAATTGCAAAACATAAAGAATTTTCAAGATGAACATATTGTAAAACATACATGATTTTCAAGATTATCAATGAAATTATGATATTCATATAACAAGGTTTGCAAAATAATAAATTTTAAAAGATTTTGAATGCAGAACGTATATGTACTCCAAGTACTCCAATTAAATGAGTACTCCATAGAACTTTTATGAATTCATAAATCAAATAGAATTTTCAACTTCAAAAATCGTCAATTTTTTCTCTTTTTTGTTTCTGTGTAGATTTAATTATATTAAACCATCATTAATTTAAAGATTATTTTGTTACCTCAAACTCTTAAAAATAATTTATAAAATAATATATATGTTTAATAAAAATATGTTGTTGGTGGAATTTGAACTTAACCCATGAGAATATTTTAAATATTAGAAAAAGAATATTTTTTTAGTATTAGATCCAACGGTTATCACTAATCTATCTCAAAATCCAACGGTGGCTCCTTTTTAATATCTACAATTATGTTAATTTTATGAAATTTTATAAGTTATTAATTTAAATATCAAATTGGTGTTCAAAAAATGATATATATATATATATATATATATATATATATATATAAGATTTTACATGTTCGATTTAATATTTGTACTCTATCTTGAATTTTAAAATTTGATTTGGACGTTTACAGCCCACATGAAATTAACAAAATAATCTTTAAATTAATGATGGTTTAATATAATTAAATCTACAGAGAAACAAAAAAGAGAAAAAATTGACGATTTTTTAAGTTGAAATTCTATTTGATTTATGAATTCTACTTATAATTCGTTTTGATTATCAAAATATCCTTATAATTATTTAAAGATAGTTCTACTCATAATCAAATACAATTTTAATAATAAGTGTAAGAGAGATTTTTTCCGAAATTTTGATAATCAGTAGTTTATTCCTCCGTATGACAAAGATCTTAAAATAAATAGATGAAAACCGTTGGATCTAGCATAAAAAATGTTTAATATTTTAATATGTTATAAAATAAAAAGTACTCCGTATATATATTTATATAAGATAGATTTTGTCCAAAATTTTGATAATCGTCTATTCCTCCGTACGACAAAGATCTTAAAATAAATAGATGAAAATCGTTGGATTTAGCATAAAAAATGTTTTATATTTTAATATGTTATAAAATAAAAAGTATATTTATATTGAAAAACGAAAATGTACATGTCAATGATTTAAATCATATACAATTAGGTTTTCTACAATTGATAGCATTATCAATGTTGAACTTCTACAAAGATTAGGATTAATCTAAAAATTCGTAATTATATGTTCTTTTGATATTCTGAGTGTTTCTATTTGAATAATAAATATTAAAGCATCACTAAATTAAAGATAATTTTATGAGGTTCGCATGGATTGTAAAATCATTCAAATCTGATTTCTAGATCTCAAGATAGAGGCCAAATAGTAAATATAAAATTTTTTAATACTAATAAATAAAAAATAAAATTCAATTCTAATACAACTTTTTTTAATTATATCCTTTTTAGAATATAATTTTCATTTTAAAATTCAATTATAATACAACCTTTTTTAATTATATTCTTTTTAGATTATAATTTTCTTTTAAAATTCACTTATAATACAACCTTTTCTATGGATCTAGCATAAAAAATGTTTTATATTTTAATATATTATAAACTAAAAAGTACTCCATATATATATTTATATAAGATAGATTTTGTCCAAAATTTTGATAATCGTCTATTCCTCCGTACGACAAAGATCTTAAAATAAATAGATGAAAATCGTTGGATTTAGCATAAAAAAATGTTTTATATTTTAATATGTTATAAAATTAAAAGTATATTTATATTGAAAAACGAAAATGTATATGTTAATGATTTAAATAATACTCCCTCCGTCCCATTTTATATGACACTTATTCCTTTTTGGGACGTCCCAAAAAGAATGAACCTACTAAACTTACTATTTTTGAACATTACTTTTCACTATTACACCCACTACTTCTCTATTTTATACTTCTTTTTTATTAAATAAACACTATTACACCCACTACTTTCCTACTTTACTCATTTTTTATACACCCACTTACACCCATTTTCACAACCAACCAACCACATGCTAACACCTAGCAAGTCAAATAGTATTTTCTTAATCTCCGTGAAAGTCAAACCATGTCTTACAAAATGGGACGGAGGGAGTATACAATTAGGTTTTCTACAATTGACAATGTAGAACTTCTACATAGATTAGGATTAATGTAAAAATTCGTAATTATATTTTCTCTTGATATTCTGAGTATTTCTATTTGAATAATAAATATTAAAGCATCACTAAATTAAAGATAATTTTATGAGGTTCGCATGGATTGTAAAATCATTCAAATCTGATTTCTAGATTTCAACATAGAGGCCAAATAGTAAATATGAAATTTTTTAATACTAATAAATAAAAAATAAAATTCAATTCTAATACAACTTTTTTTAATTATATCCTTTTTAGAATATAATTTTCTTTTTAAAATTCAATTATAATACAACCATTTTTAATTATATCCTTTTTAGATTTTAATTTTCTTTTAAAATTCACTTCTAATACAAACTTTTCTAATTATATCCTTTTTAGATTATAATTTCTTTTTTATGTGATCTAATCTTGATCGTCTAGTTTCAATCAAACGGATCATATAATTTTGGTAGTACAGCGACCGGAACAAAAATTTGGATAAGATCCCTCTTATAAAGATATTTTTAAATTAAATTTAGTTCTAATGATGAAGAAAAAAACAAATCGATGAAGAAAGGGTATTATAATAAATTAACAAAGTGAAAATTATAAATAAATATATAAGGATGTAATTTATAATCCAACGGATGACTTTTAAAAACAAATCGATGAAGAAAGGGTATTATAGTAAATTAACAAAGTGAAAATTATAAATAAATATATAAGGATATAATTTATAATCCAACGGATGACTTTTAATCCAATTTTTTAATTCAACGGATCATATGCTTTTGGTAGTACGACGACAAAAATTTTGGATAAGATCTCCCTTTGCTTATTATATATAAGGTATTAATTAATAAGGATATAATTATATATAAGGATATAATTTTTTATTTTTTGAAAGGTGTTAAGATTAACGAAAATTTTGGGAAAATGTTAATTATCCTATTTCACTTATAATATTGTATAAACGATTTTTATAAAACTGAAAGCAGATTAGAAAAGAAACCGCCTCAACTGAGACTATAAATACATATACGCCCTATGTCTAAACCTAGCTCAATCGCCTTTTCTCCGAGAAAATAAACTGATTCCACGCCCAAATATTCCAATTCTATTGATCAATCGGTTGCATATAATAATGGACGAGGTATTTGATATTCATTCGAATATGAACGGTGAAGAAGAACAAGTAGATGATGGAAGCGATCATTCTATCGTCGGGGATGTGATAGGCGGTGATCTGAAGAAGAAGCTGCTTCTCCATGATGTTGTTGTTTTCGCTGATGATGATGATGCTCGTATATCTAAAATCATTGATAACTTGGACTATGATGAAGTTAAAGCTGGTACGTACAACATAACACTGTTACTACGTATACGTGACTCCTCCTCACATCTCTCCTCTTATTATATTTTATTATTTAATTACGTTTTTTTTAATAATTGCTTTTTGCAGGTCATTATTTTTGTCTCGATGATGGAACTAAGATGGATACCAGCGTTTATAGGGTGTCTACAACCCGTCGTCTGGGGAAGTTCTACGGTTTACCGGATTTAGACGAGTACTTTGACTCAGAGAATGAGGATGATGACTTTGAATCAGAGAATGAGGATGAGGATGCTATGTACGACATTGAAGTTGGTGGTGATGCTGTTTATGTCAAGCCATTATCCTCCCCATCTCACTAATTTAATTCTCCCCGGTTTACCGGATTTAGACGAGTACTTTGACTCAGAGAATGAGGATGATGACTTTGAATCAGAGAATGAGGATGAGGATGCTATGTACGACATTGAAGTTGGTGGTGATGCTGTTTATGTCAAGCCATTATCCTCCCCATCTCACTAATTTAATTCTCCCCGGTATATGCTTTTGTTTAGTTGATATAGGCCGCTTGCATACGTAAGCTAGGTGTGAATTTTTTATTTGTATAATTAAGGTGATTTGATGGACTTTATCGATCGCCTTATAATTAATGTGAATCCTTTTTGCTTTATGGGTTCTTGTGTTTTGATTTGATTTGTGCTTAACAAGACTTTGTTTACTAGTATATGAATGATGTGTTTTGGTTTAGTGTGTGGAGTATCGCTTTAATTAATTTCCGCAAAATATATGTTTGCATGTGATCAATCAAAGATGTGTGTTATATCCAACAAGTGTTGTTGCTGTGTTATACCATCTGAATGATGTGTTATATCAAAGATGTTTACTATATATATGAATGATGTGTTATACCATCTGTGATTTGCCTTCCATGGATTGAACCTGTTTGACTTCCGCCACCAGTTTAGGAATCACCTTCTTAAGCCTCATGGCTAGAATCTAATCCCCATCATACCAGTGCCAGTTTATCAGTGCTCTATATCAAGTCTGCTCTTTTTTCCTTGAGGTCTGCACCACGTGAAAGGGGAATTAGAAAATTTCACATCAAACTACTCATTATTCAGAATGTAATCTTTAAACCCAATAGAATCAGCCTCCCTATAGATGCAATTAATCCTTTCCTCCGAAGATTTCACACAGTCGAAGTCCCCAATTATGCAAACACATTCTCCATCCACAGAGTTAATCAGCCGAGAAATAGAGTCCATAATTCTAATTTTTCCGCAAGGTTCTGTGCGGCATAAATATTAAAGCATGACAGCTTTGTATCAGAGCTTTTAGAGCTTCCTCTGATCCATAGCTAGTTTTTATGACCTTGCACCACCTCAATATTTACGGTCATGGGGTCCGAAAAAGTTATCAATCCACCAGAGAGGCCTGTAGATGGAATTTCAACCCAACACATCGCATCGTACGCACCTAAAGAACTTCTATAAAATAAATTTTCCACCACCCCTTTAGTTTCTTGAATGCAAACTATGGAGGGCTTCCAATTGTCAACAAAGCTTTTAATATTAGCCCTATTCAAAAAATTACCAACACCCCTAATATTCCAACTAAACACTGAGATACCTTCCATTAACAAACGAGATCAATGCACTGTAAGAATAAAAAATTAATCACTTATTCTACGAGCAATATTAGCAAAAGCATCTTCCTTGCTCATACCCACCTGAAGTCCCATCAGTAGGCAAGATTCATGAACCTTCTCTGCCTCTCTATTATATCTTAACGTAGTGAAAGAACTACATTTATTGTTTACCAGAGCTTTAGGAACCTGGAAGGCTTTAACCTCTTTGCGTTTTCCTAATTTTGCCGGCCTGCCTCTATTCTTAGGAGGCCTCAGTCCGCTAATGTTCTTGGCGATGGAGGCTAAAGAACCCTGAGAATGTGGAGGATGATTACTGGCATTACTAGGCGTAGTCAACGAGTCAGACACAAAGGAAGAGAGGGGTTTATTATCAGAGTCTATACAATTATTCTCTCTGGCAACCCAACATTGGGCATGTTTCTGCTCTGAATTACTCGTTTTATTCCTGCTACTTGAATGTTCACCCATGGTAATCCTTTATCATATGCACGTCTAACATGGTATTTCCTTATCTGCAAACTATGCTGTCAAGTTTAGGAAAAGAAAGTTAAAAATTATAGTAGATGAAATCAAATTTAGAGAGATGCGAGCTGCTAAAGGACCTTGCACTTTTGTGAAAGATTATACAGCTACTAGCTCAGATACTAATGTTTATAGTATAGAGTTGGTCACTAAGCTTCTTAGTCAGAGAGTGTTATATGGTAGTATGCAGGATTGTGAAGGATGTTCTATCCCGGGTTGTAATGGTTTTGGAAAGTTTGACGGGTCTAACCACAGCATCCTACAGATCATAAGTTTAACCACCATGGAGTAATGGTTCTACGAGTTGGTAATCAAGAAGGAAAAGTTTATTTGCACTTGCACATACAAATATAGCTTTTGCTTCACACGATCATCTGGTTCATACACTGGTTTTTCGATCTTTCGTATCTAGTGTTTATTCTTTGTTCGGTCAGTTGGTTGTTTTGTTTGGTTAAAGCTTCTCTAAGAGGACACTGGAAAAAAAAATTCAAGTTAAAGGATGAAGACTGCGATGATGTTGCCAAATATAGATCTCAAGTTGCTTAAAAACTGCTTTTGGAATGTGAAAATCAGAAAAGTACTTTAGTTGGGTCTGGATATATGCTGCAGCAAGAAGTGTTATGAGGTTTTTAGGTTATTGATTGAGTTCTCAGGCTTTTGGAGACCTTTATTGGATAATTGAGTTTAATGTTATTCCTCGAGGACTGTTTAGATGTTTTGGTATGTAGAGATTCTCAAGGACCTACGTTGTAGTAGAAAGCCTCTGGGAGGGGGCAAAGTGAGGTAGTTTTTCATGCACTGTGGTACTTTAGCCATGGAGTTGCATGTTAATTTTCTGTTTGACGTAAATTTCAGTTTTTTATTGATAGTTTTTTAGTAAAGTCTTCATGCTATCTCTAAAGCATCTCTGTTCTGGTATATTCTGAGCAACCACAAGTATCTATTTATCCTTATATCAGAACCTCCTTACTACAATATACTACCCGTGCTACGCACCGAGTGGTAAAATTAAAAAATTAATATAAACATATTATTTAAATCATAATTTAGAAAAAAAAATATTTTATTAAAATTTAAGTAAAAAATAATCTTCAATTTAGACCAATTGCATTAATATCAATATTATCAAACAATTATCATAACATTCACATCCCCGCTCAAACTTACTAAGCCTCTCTTTATTGTTTTTCTTAATTTTATTTTTCATTTGATTTCTCTCTTTTTTGAGAATCTTTCAACCAAGTTCATAAGTTTTTTTACCCATATTTTAAGTTTTGTTGTTTAGAAAATTTGGAATATTTAAATGTGCAGTACAGTGGGTTTCTATAATTTTTATTATATTAATACATTCAAAATATTTGCATGGATCCCGATCAATTTTTCGAATATATATTAAAATTCAGAAACACTTATTTCTAACGACCGTTTTAAATTATTAGATTGCCTCTCACCGATATGAGAAAGGATCAATACTGTGCAATAACATTAAACGAACGTAGTTCTGATAAAGAAAAACTCTCATCTAATCTAGTTTTCTATGTGTTTGTTCAATATCATTTTTACAAATTTTATATTCTTTTATTAGTGAAGTGATTTACTATAGAAAGATAAACATTATCAATTAACCAAACAAATCCAATATATCTCATTCTTTGAGTAAGATATGACACTTAGAGTATATGGTTATAATTTGAAATTATTTTATGTAATATTTTAGATGTATGGCATATAATTATTCATTTTTATTCAAATATTTTATTAGAAATAATCAATACTAATTTAGTAATTAGGACTTCTTTTCTAAATCTCAAATTTTATTGATGTATTTATGATGTGATTTTCTTTACTTTACATAGAATTTTCCATTTATGTTGTATACAAAAAATATTTTTTTTAACATATATTAAATCTTACTTCGTATGTTCAATCGTATAATATGTTATATTTTACTACTTAATTTAATCATTTTAATTTTTTAATAATTTTATAAATAAAATTAATATTGTTTGCGTGTAGCAATTATTTTAATTTTGGCTACATTATTACTAATTCTGGATACAAAAAAAAAACCAGATCTAATCCGAAATCCGATGAATTTGGTTTTGGATATTGAGTTTTGGATTTGGATTTATTTTTAAAACCCAAAAATATTTGGAATGAGTTTGGATTTTACAAAATTCGGATCAAACCCAACCCATTGTCATCCCTATGCGTAAAATAAGATATTTGAAAATGAGTACCACCTATCTTTTTTCTATTTTACTAACATTTTAAAATAGAAAACTGTACACGAACCTAAAATCAAATATTTAATATATAAACACGTAATCACATTATTATATATATGTCCTTGTAATTTAATTTTCGGGTAAAAAATATGAAATTCATTTTCGTTTAACAGTGAGTATATTTTTTCAACATATATTCAAAGAAAGTGTTTACGTAGATCTGGAAAATCGTTTATGTTATCTACATTCATGCCATGTATCTTTGGGATCTTGCATGAAAATGACATGAAATTATTTTGTCTACCCAAAATGCAATCACAAAATACTACTAAATTATACATTTTTTTTGGTACACGAAACGAAAATAATATGCGAAAAGAAAAAATATGACAATTACATGTAATGTTACTCTTTGCCAAAGTTATCTAAGTATTTTACTATGTAATTGAAAACAACATTGAGATGCCACAAAATAAAACAAAGAATAAAGTACATAAAATGAAGCCCTCATGTTTTTTATTTAATTTTGTTTATTGTTAATATATATCTCTGTTTGTTTAGAATCTATCTACCAACTAATTAAATTTTTTACCAATATTTAAGATTTTGTTGATATTAAAAATAAATATTATTAACCAACCAAGCAAATTCGATATGTCTGCTCTTAGATTAAGATATGATAATTGAGTACTATTACTTGAATTCAAGAATACAAAATTAAAATGGGCACCTTTTATTGAAAACTATATATAATTTATATGTATCGACCTATCTAGTTACTGATTTTTAAACGATTGACATAGCCGTTTCCTTCTCTCCTCCTCTCCCAAAAATACTAAACTAAAGTTTAGGGGCTGAAATCTGCACTTTGGTTGATGGTAAGCCCCTTTATATTTTCGTCCCTTGATTTTACATTGTTTTTCAATAATCATCTCTCTTTATTGGGAGTCTAGTACCACGTTAGTGGATTTTATCTACTGATATATTGAATTTTGTACTTTCTCCTTGTGAATGATAATTCCCGTTTCTTTTCCTTGATTTTACTTTGTTTTACAATAAATATATCTCTTTCTTGAGAGTCTAGTACCCCGTTAGTGGATTTTGTCTATTCATATATTGGGTTTTGTTCTTTCTCTTTTTGAGAGTAGGTTCCTTTATTTTGGCATCCGGGATCTGAGATCTACAGGATTTTGTTATATTTGTTTATTGATTTGGACCGTATAGAATCGCAATTATGCTCAGTTGTTCGAATACGTTCTCACAAATCACATATGTATTTTCTTCACGATTAGAATATATTGTTGGATTATCTCGCTAGAAAGGCTATATTTTTCAATGATATAAGCGAGGGATGTACCACAATTTAAGATCTGATCAACGATTTTAGTTTTGATTATGGAAACCTTGTTACCTTGATATGATCTATTTGAATATGTGTTTGTCTGATCTTGATTATTTTTACTGATGTATTATTTACCTATAAAAACAGTGATTTAAAAGAAAATTTGATTGATTAGTTGTATAGATGGCGTATGCCCTTTTTTTGATAAATTAATTATCTATCAAAAAATAGTGATTTATTAGAATTTTTGCGCTGAATTGACCAATTTGCTATAAAAATATCAACTAACAATACTTTTATTGACTCAGTAATGAATTTCATTTTTTGAATTGATAATTTATACACCAAATAATGTCTAATACTATTTTAGAGTCTATTCAGTATCTTGAATAATTCAAATATATTGTCAAGTCAATTTGTTTGCCCCATTAATTCTTGCATAACTAAAAAATACTGATAAGCAAATGTTAATGAAAATTGGTTTGAAATTCATTTTTTAATAATTTAGTTGGTTGAATTTAGTTTTTTTTAAATAATTGATTAATTTAAAAGTTTATATAACTTAAATTTTGATTGTGTATTTGGAATATTGTATTAAATATTTTCAAAATTAATAAATATTTAATTTAATAAGAATAGATTTATTCAAATTTCCTTAAATTTTGATTGATTAATTTAATAAGAATATTTAATACACTATTCCAAATACACAATCAAAATTTTAATTTAATAACATTTTTAAATTTTCTTATTAATATTTATTCAAATTTTCTTATTAAATTTCTCATTAAATTTTAAAAAAAAATTTGATTGATAATTTATATGCCAAATAATGTCTAATACTATTTGAGAGTATATCTAGTATTTTGAATAATTCAAATATATTGTCAGGTTAATTTGTTTGTCCAGTTAATTATTGCATAACTAAAAAATATGTATAGTTAAAATGTTAAAGATAATTGGTTTAAAATTTATTTAATTATTTTAATTGGTTGAATTTATTTTTTTCAATAATTGAGTAATTTAAAAGTTTATATAACTTAAATTTTGAACGCGTATTTAGAATATTGTGGTAATTATTTTTTGTTTTTTAAATTTTTAATTCAATGATAGTTGATTAATTTAAATTTTATTACACCTTATGATTGTATATCGAGAGTTTGTGATATTTAAATATTATGTTATATAATGTAGATAAAATAGACTCAAGTTTTAAAATAATATATTCATATTATCCATTGATAAATACAAATTTTGGAAAATGTCTTTATACTTAGAGAGTGGCGCAAAGAAGGGTGATGGCCCAAAATATTCATATGGGAGCCATGATGGCCCTTTTTACTGATGGGACACGTTAAATCGTGTACCGTGATAGGAGGGGTAATACGGTACTTCGTGTACCGTGATAGGAGGTGATACGGAACACCATGTACCGTGATAGGTGGTGATATGGAACACCGTGTACCGTGATAGAGGTGATACGGAACACCATGTATCGTGATAGAAGTGATACGGAACACCATGTACCGTGATAGAGGTGATACGGAACACCATGTACCGTATCCAGCTAATACGGAGGACGAAACTCCGTATCCCGTCGGTATTTCGGGCCATTTTTTCCAGAATCAGTATTTTGGGCAACTTCATCCCAAAAATCAGTATTTTGGTAATTCTCTCCGCAAGGAATGGATGTGCCAGTAAATAATAATATAATTGTGATTGATTTTAAATTTAAAATTATGATTAATTAGTTCATAAGTATTTATGAAAATTAATCTATAATATATAATTATATATTATAGTATATGATTGTATATTTATGAAAATTAGTTCGTAATATATAATAGTCCAATTTTGATTACTTCAAATTAAAAGATTCATCAAGTTAGTAAACATTTAATCACTTTAAAAAATATATAATTTACGCATGTTCTAAATAATATAAATTTTGTACTTCAAAAAAAAATGTTAAATAACCACTATAAGTAAATAAGGATGAGAATGATATGATTAATTTAATTTTAGTGGTAAATTCTGATTGGCTCTTACATATATTTATGAAAATTAATCCGTAATTTATACTAATGTAATTTATTATAATGTAATTACGATTAATTTTAAATCAAAAGAGTGGAAATTACATTGCGAAAATCGCTGAATATTATATATTTGTAATCCTGATTGATTTTAATTTAAATATTAATTTATTATAATAATTTTTTCATTAAAAAATATTTAATATATAGATATGTTAAATTAAGTAACTATTATGTTTAAATTAGAATTGTTTAATAACCACATTTAGTATAATATGATGAGCATGATAAGTATGGAAAATTTTTAATATAAAATGAATGGTTTAAAATTTAGGAATCACATCTGATTGGTCCTAAAATAATTCATAATTTTTTGATTGGCTAACTACATCCATATTTTTATATTATGAAGTATGGATAACAAATTAGTGTATATTGAAGCTAATTTATTAGTAGACAATTAGATAATGGCTATAGGACATGACATGTGACTTGACCTTTAAAAATAATTTTGATTTTTAAAAATAATTTTGATGAAATCGGATTGCTAATCTTCTATCTTATAACTGGATTATGAGGTTGAATTGTTATCTAGGTTCAAATAAAATAAAATTCTCACACATAATGGAGTCCCATAAAAATTAATGGGGGAGGGGAGCGTGATTTTTTTCCCGTTTATTAGGACATGATTTGTTATTTAATTATTGGTACCTTGCTACTTCTATGCTAATGTTTCCATGTTGGTTGAGTTATTACCATAATTAGCGTAATTCCAAAGATATATATTTGTTATTTAATAAAAGTTAAAATAAATTATATAAGAAATTTATTATCAAATACTTTTTTGATTAAAAGTATATATAATATATAAGCATGTTAAATTAAGTAGTTAGTATATTTTATTTAGAATTATTAACTAACTACAGCTAGTAAAGTGGGTATAGAAAGATAAATAAGGAAAATTTTTAATATGATATGATTGGTATAAAATTTAGATAATTTAGAAGTGGCTTATGATTAGTTCTAAAATAATTCAAAGTTTTCTGATTGGTTAACTGGATATTGGTTAAAAGATAGCAAGTTAAATTATATAAGGAAACAGATTTGTTTTAATTTGATTGGTCCATAATTTAGAAGTGGCTTATGATTGGTTCTAAAATAATTCAAAGTTTTCTGATTGGTTAACTGGATATATGGTTAATTAACTGGATGGTGTGGTATTTTTTTCCCTTGATTTTACATTGATTTTCAATAATCATCTCTCTTTATTGAGAGTCTAGTACCACGCTAGTGGATTTTATCTACTGATATATTGAATTTTGTACTTTTTCCTTGTGAATGATAATTCCCGTTTCTTTTCCTTGATTTTACTTTGTTTTACAATAAATACATCTCTTTCTTGAGAGTCTAGTACCCCGTTAGTGGATTTTGTCTATCCATATATTGGGTTTTGTTCTTTCTCTTTGTGAGAGTAGGTTCCTTTATTTTGGCATCCGGGATCTGAGATCTACAGGATTTTGTTATATTTGTTTATTGATTTGGACCGTATAGAATCGCAATTATGCTCAGTTGTTCGAATACGTTCTCACAAATCACATATGTATTTTCCTCACGATTAGAATATATTGTTGGATTATCTCGCCAGAAAGGCTATATTTTTCAATGATATAAGCGAGGGATGTACCACAATTTAAGATCTGATCAACGATTTTAGTTTTGATAATTGAGTAATTTAAAAGTTTATATAACTTAAATTTTGAACGTGTATTTAGAATATTGTGGTAATTATTTTTTATTTTTAAAATTTTTAATTCAATGATAATTGATTAATTTAAATTTTATTACACCTTATGATTGTATATCGAGAGTTTGTGATATTTAAATATTATGTTATATAATGTAGATAAAATAGACTCGAGTTTTAAAATAATATATTCATATTATCTATTGATAAATACACAATTTTGGAAAATGTCTTTATACTTAGAGAGTGGCGCAAAGAAGGGTGATGGCCCAAAATATTCATATGGGAGCCATGATGACCCTTTTTACTGATGGGACACGTTAAATCGTGTACCGTGATAGGAGGGGTAATACGGTACTTCGTGTACCGTGATAGGAGGTGATACGGAACACCATGTACCGTGATAGGTGGTGATACGGAACACCATGTACCGTGATAGAGGTGATACGGAACACCAAGTACCGTGATAGAGGTGATACGGAACAACATGTACCGTGATAGAGGTGATACGGAATACCATGTACCGTATCCAGCTAATACGGAGGACGAAACTCCGTATCCCGTCGGTATTTTGGGCCATTTTTTCCAGAATCAGTATTTTGGGCAACTTCATCCCAAAAATCAGTATTTTGGTAATTCTCTCCGCAAGGAATGGATGTGCCAGTAAATAATAATATAATTGTGATTGATTTTAAATTAAAAATTATGATTAATTAGTTCATAAGTATTTATGAAAATTAATCTATAATATGTAATTATATATTATAGTATATGATTGTAGTTGATATTTATGAAAATTAGTTCGTAATATATAATAGTCCAATTTTGATTACTTCAAATTAAAAGATTGATCAAGTTAGTAAACATTTAATCACTTTAAAAAATATATAATTTATGCATGTTCTAAATAATATAAATTTTGTACTTCAAAAAAAAATTGTTAAATAACCACGATAAGTAAATAAGGATGAGAATGATATGATTAATTTAATTTTAGTGGTAAATTCTGATTGGCTCTTACATATATTTATGAAAATTAATCCGTAATTTATACTAATGTAATTTATTATAATGTAATTACGATTAATTTTAAATCAAAAGAGTGGAAATTATATTACGAAAATTGCTGAATATTATATTAATCCTGATTGATTTTAATTTAAATATTAATTTATTATAATAATTTTTTCATTAAAAAATATTTAATATATGGATATGTTAAATCAAGTAACTACTATGTTTAAATTAGAATTGTTTAATAACCACATTTAGTATAATAGGATGAGCATGATAAGTATGGAAAATTTTTAATATAAAATGAATGGTTTAAAATTTAGGAAACACATCTGATTGGTCCTAAAATAATTCATAATTTTTTGATTGGCTAACTGCATCCATATTTTTATATTATGAAGTATGGATAACAAATTAGTGTATATTGAAGCTAATTTATTAGTAGACAATTAGATAATGGCTATATGACATGACATGTGACTTGACATTTAAAAATAATTTTGATTTTTAAAAATAATTTTGATGAAATCGGATTGCTATCTTATAACTGGATTATGAGGTTGAATTGTTATCTAGGTTCAAATAAAATAAAATTATCACACATAATGGAGTCCAATAAAAATTAATGGGGGAGGGGAGCGTGATTTTTTTCCCGTTTATTAGGACATGATTTGTTATTTAATTATTGGTACCTTGCTACTTCTATGCTAATGTTTCCATGTTGGTTGAGTTATTACCATAATTAGCGTAATTCCAAAGATATATAGTTGTTATTTAATAAAAGTTAAAATAAATTATATAAGAAATTTATTATCAAATACTTTTTTGATTAAAAGTATATATAATATATAAGCATGTTAAATTAAATAGTCAGTATATTTTATTTAGAATTATTAACTAACTACAGCTAGTAAAGTGGGTATAGAAAGATAAATTAAGAAAATTTTTAACATGATATGATTGGTCTAAAATTTAGATAATTTAGAAGTGGCTTCTGATTGGTTCTAAAATAATTCAAAGTTTTCTGATTGGTTAACTGGATATTGGTTAAAAGATAGCAAGTTAAATTATAAAAGGAAACAGATTTGTTTTAATTTGATTGGTCCATATTTTGGAAGTGGCTTATGATTGGTTCTAAAATAATTCAAAGTTTTCTGATTGGTTAACTGGATATATGGTTAATTAACTGGATGGTGTGGTATTTTTTTCCCTTGATTTTACATTGTTTTTCAATAATCATCTCTCTTTATTGAGAGTCTAGTACCACGTTAATGGATTTTATCTACTGATATATTGAATTTTGTACTTTCTCCTTGTGAATGATAATTCCCATTTCTTTTCCTTGATTTTACTTTGTTTTACAATAAATATATCTCTTTCTTGAGAGTCTAGTACCCCGTTAGTGGATTTTGTCTATCCATATATTGGGTTTTGTTCTTTCTCTTTGTGAGAGTAGGTTCCTTTATTTTGGCATCCGGGATCTGAGATCTACAGGATTTTGTTATATTGGTTTATTGATTTGGACCGTATAGAATCGCAATTATGCTCAGTTGTTCGAATACGTTCTCACAAATCACATATGTATTTTCCTCACGATTAGAATATATTGTTGGATTATCTCGCCAGAAAGACTATATTTTTCAATGATATAAACGAGGGATGTACCATAATTTAAGATCTGATCAACGATTTTAGTTTTGATAATTGAGTAATTTAAAAGTTTATATAACTTAAATTTTGAACGCGTATTTAGAATATTGTGGTAATTATTTTTTATTTTTAAATTTTTTAATTCAATGATAGTTGATTAATTTAAATTTTATTACACCTTATGATTGTATATCGAGAGTTTGTGATATTTAAATATTATGTTATATAATGTAGATAAAATTGACTCGAGTTTTAAAATAATATATTCATATTATCCATTGATAAATACACAATTTTGGAAAATGTCTTTATACTTAGAAAGTGGCGCAAAGAAGGGTGATGGCCCAAAATATTCATATGGGAGCCATGATGACCATTTTTACTGACGGAACACGTTAAATCGTGTACCGTGATAGGAGGGGTAATACGGTACTTCGTGTACCGTGATAGGAGGTGATACGGAACACCATGTACCGTGATAGGTGGTGATACGGAACACCATGTACCGTGATAGAGGTGATACGGAACACCAAGTACCGTGATAAAGGTGATACGGAACACCATGTACCGTGATAGAGGTGATACGGAACACCATGTACCGTATCCAGCTAATACGGAGGACGAAACTCCGTATCCCGTCGGTATTTTGGGCCGTTTTTTCCAGAATCAGTATTTTGGGCAACTTCATCCCAAAAATCAGTATTTTGGTAATTCTCTCCGCAAGGAATGGATGTGCCAGTAAATAATAATATAATTGTGATTGATTTTAAATTAAAAATTATGATTAATTAGTTCATAAGTATTTATGAACATTAATCTATAATATGTAATTATATATTATAGTATATGATTGTAGTTGATATTTATGAAAATTAGTTCGTAATATATAATAGTCCAATTTTGATTACTTCAAATTAAAAGATTGATCAAGTTAGTAAACATTTAATCACTTTAAAAAATGTATAATTTATGCATGTTCTAAATAATATAAATTTTGTACTTCAAAAAAAAAATTTTTAAATAACCACGATAAGTAAATAAGGATGAGAATGATATGATTAATTTAATTTTAGTGGTAAATTCTGATTGGCTCTTACATATATTTATGAAAATTAATCCGTAATTTATACTAATGTAATTTATTATAATGTAATTACGATTAATTTTAAATCAAAAGAGTGGAAATTATATTACGAAAATTGCTGAATATTATATTAATCCTGATTGATTTTAATTTAAATATTAATTTATTATAATAATTTTTTCATTAAAAAATATTTAATATATGGATATGTTAAATCAAGTAACTACTATGTTTAAATTAGAATTGTTTAATAACCACATTTAGTATAATAGGATGAGCATGATAAGTATGGAAAATTTTTAATATAAAATGAATGGTTTAAAATTTAGGAAACACATCTGATTGGTCTTAAAATAATTCATAATTTTTTGATTGGCTAACTACATCCATATTTTTATATTATGAAGTATGGATAACAAATTAGTGTATATTGAAGCTAATTTATTAGTAGACAATTAGATAATGGCTATATGACATGACATGTGACTTGACATTTAAAAATAATTTTGATTTTTAAAAATAATTTTGATGAAATCGGATTGCTATCTTATAACTGGATTATGAGGTTGAATTGTTATCTAGGTTCAAATAAAATAAAATTATCACACATAATGGAGTCCAATAAAAATTAATGGGGGAGGGGAGCGTGATTTTTTTCCCGTTTATTAGGACATGATTTGTTATTTAATTATTGGTACCTTGCTACTTCTATGCTAATGTTTCCATGTTGGTTGAGTTATTACCATAATTAGCGTAATTCCAAAGATATATAGTTGTTATTTAATAAAAGTTAAAATAAATTATATAAGAAATTTATTATCAAATACTTTTTTGATTAAAAGTATATATAATATATAAGCATGTTAAATTAAATAGTCAGTATATTTTATTTAGAATTATTAACTAACTACAGCTAGTAAAGTGGGTATAGAAAGATAAATTAAGAAAATTTTTAACATGATATGATTGGTCTAAAATTTAGATAATTTAGAAGTGGCTTCTGATTGGTTCTAAAATAATTCAAAGTTTTCTGATTGGTTAACTGGATATTGGTTAAAAGATAGCAAGTTAAATTATAAAAGGAAACAGATTTGTTTTAATTTGATTGGTCCATATTTTGGAAGTGGCTTATGATTGGTTCTAAAATAATTCAAAGTTTTCTGATTGGTTAACTGGATATATGGTTAATTAACTGGATGGTGTGGTATTTTTTTCCCTTGATTTTACATTATTTTTCAATAATCATCTCTCTTTATTGAGAGTCTAGTACCACGTTAATGGATTTTATCTACTGATATATTGAATTTTGTACTTTCTCCTTGTGAATGATAATTCCCATTTCTTTTCCTTGATTTTACTTTGTTTTACAATAAATATATCTCTTTCTTGAGAGTCTAGTACCCCGTTAGTGGATTTTGTCTATCCATATATTGGGTTTTGTTCTTTCTCTTTGTGAGAGTAGGTTCCTTTATTTTGGCATCCGGGATCTGAGATCTACAGGATTTTGTTATATTGGTTTATTGATTTGGACCGTATAGAATCGCAATTATGCTCAGTTGTTCGAATACGTTCTCACAAATCACATATGTATTTTCCTCACGATTAGAATATATTGTTGGATTATCTCGCCAGAAAGGCTATATTTTTCAATGATATAAACGAGGGATGTACCATAATTTAAGATCTGATCAACGATTTTAGTTTTGATAATTGAGTAATTTAAAAGTTTATATAACTTAAATTTTGAACGCGTATTTAGAATATTGTGGTAATTATTTTTTATTTTTAAAATTTTTAATTCAATGATAGTTGATTAATTTAAATTTTATTACACCTTATGATTGTATATCGAGAGTTTGTGATATTTAAATATTATGTTATATAATGTAGATAAAATTGACTCGAGTTTTAAAATAATATATTCATATTATCCATTGATAAATACACAATTTTGGAAAATGTCTTTATACTTAGAAAGTGGCGCAAAGAAGGGTGATGGCCCAAAATATTCATATGGGAGCCATGATGACCCTTTTTACTGACGGAACACGTTAAATCGTGTACCGTGATAGGAGGGGTAATACGGTACTTCGTGTACCGTGATAGGAGGTGATACGGAACACCATGTACCGTGATAGGTGGTGATACGGAACACCATGTACCGTGATAGAGGTGATACGGAACACCAAGTACCGTGATAAAGGTGATACGGAACACCATGTACCGTGATAGAGGTGATACGGAATACCATGTACCGTATCCAGCTAATACGGAGGACGAAACTCCGTATCCCGTCGGTATTTTGGGCCGTTTTTTCCAGAATCAGTATTTTGGGCAACTTCATCCCAAAAATCAGTATTTTGGTAATTCTCTCCGCAAGGAATGGATGTGCCAGTAAATAATAATATAATTGTGATTGATTTTAAATTAAAAATTATGATTAATTAGTTCATAAGTATTTATGAACATTTATCTATAATATGTAATTATATATTATAGTATATGATTGTAGTTGATATTTATGAAAATTAGTTCGTAATATATAATAGTCCAATTTTGATTACTTCAAATTAAAAGATTGATCAAGTTAGTAAACATTTAATCACTTTAAAAAATGTATAATTTATGCATGTTCTAAATAATATAAATTTTGTACTTCAAAAAAAAAATTGTTAAATAACCACGATAAGTAAATAAGGATGAGAATGATATGATTAATTTAATTTTAGTGTAAATTCTGATTGGCTCTTACATATATTTATGAAAATTAATCCGTAATTTATACTAATGTAATTTATTATAATGTAATTACGATTAATTTTAAATCAAAAGAGTGGAAATTATATTGCGAAAATTGTTGAATATTATATATTTGTAATCCTGATTGATTTTAATTTAAATATTAATTTATTATAATATTTTTTTCATTAAAAAATATTTAATATATGGATATGTTAAATCAAGTAACTACTATGTTTAAATTAGAATTGTTTAATAACCACATTTAGTATAATAGGATAAATAATTCATAATTTTTTAATTGGCTAACTACATCCATATTTTTATATTATGAAGTATGGATAACAAATTAGTGTATATTGAAGCTAATTTATTAGTAGACAATTAGATAATGGCTATATGACATGACATGTGACTTGACATTTAAAAATAATTTTGATGAAATCGGATTGCTAATCTTCTATTTTATAACTGGATTATGAGGTTGAATTGTTATCTAGGTTCAAATAAAATAAAATTATGACACATAATGGAGTCCCATAAAAATTAATGGGGGAGGGGAGCGTGATTTTTTTCCCGTTTATTAGGACATGATTTGTTATTTAATTATTGGTACCTTGCTACTTCTATGCTAATGTTTCCATGTTGGTTGAGTTATTACCATAATTAGCGTAATTCCAAAGATATATAGTTGTTATTTAATAAAAGTTAAAATAAATTATATAATAAATTTATTATCAAATACTTTTTTGATTAAAAGTATATATAATATATAAGCATGTTAAATTAAATAGTTAGTATATTTTATTTAGAATTATTAACTAACTACAGCTAGTAAAGTGGGTATAGAAAGATAAATAAGGAAAATTTTTAATATGATTTGATTGTTCTAAAATTTAGATAATTTAGAAGTGGCTTATGATTGGTTCTAAAATAATTCAAAGTTTTCTGATTGGTTAACTGGATATTGGTTAAAAGATAGCAAGTTAAATTATATAAGGAAACAGATTTGTTTTAATTTGATTGGTCCATAATTTAGAAGTGGCTTATGATTGGTTCTAAAATAATTCAAAGTTTTCTGATTGGTTAACTGGATATATGGTTAATTAACTGGATAGTGTGGTAGACTCAGGTATGATAATAAAGGATAATTAACCATTTTTACTTATAATCATAAGAGCCTTAATAACAAGGTAAACAAAAACTCAGCTTATTCTGTGTTCCATCATCAACCTCTACAACAGATAATTATGGAGACACTTTGCTTAATATTGCTGTGGCTAGTTTTCGTTCTCCAGGTTTCAGGACACGGAACAGATAAAAAGAGTTAGTGAAGCAGTTGGTATGTGGAAATACTGTGAACATGCAAGACCTTATTGATTCCACAATAAAGAGGGAAAAACAGCACTTGACATGGCTACGTTATTAATTCCACCTTCTCATTTCTTTCATTTTATAGAAACTAGTGATCGACTTCGGTTGGTGGTGTTATATGTACAATAACGAGGGGAAAACAGCGCTTGGCATGGGTATCTGGGCCATGTTTGTTTTAGGGGATTATAATCCTTGGAAAATTACACTATCTTTCTTAAATTTAAAGGATTATAATCCCATGGAAGTATATTGCTATCATTTTTTTGATTCATTTCTATGAGATTATAATACCTTCTTTCACAAGGTATTATAATCCCATGGGAGTGAACTAAAACAAGAATCAAAATGTGAATTCATGCATGGGATTATAATCCCTTATGTTTGGGATTTATAAGGTAATAATTTGGGGATTATAATCCCTTGAAACAAACATGGCCCTGAGGATATCCACAGTGGTCTAGTGAAACTTCTGATGAGAATTCCGGAAATCAGTTACAATGTACATGATACTAGCGGGAGGATTCCATTAGATCTCATCAATTAACAACAAAATTCCATATGAAACTTGTAGGAAGTACCTGTGTTCAGGAAGGTTCTCAATTTTTTTTATTCTTTTTTTTATTGCTCTATATCTCAAGTTTTGAAGATTATATGATAAGAACGATGCTCGTCTTCCCCCATTAAAATGCTTACTATTAGAGGCAGCCATGGAAGTTCTTTAAGAGTTGCTGATGCGTAAATAATGTAACGAAAAAGCTAGATCTATATTTCAGAGTCATAAACAAAATTTATTGGAAAGCAAGAGGTTTGTTTCAGTAAATCAAAGTGCAAAACACCTAAAGATCAGTGTTCCAGAAAGCGCTAGGCGGGTCTAGGCGGTGAACCTACCTTCTAGCGATTAATCGGCTAGGCGGCGATTAATCGGAGATTAATCGGAAAATTAATCGGATGTATTTTAATATTATTTTTTATATTAAAAAATAATAATTTTCATGTTAATAAATAATTTTGCATCCCTTTGATTTAACATAATTGCACTTAAGTTTCGTTTGTTTTAGTTTATGCACTTTACATCCCATAATTTTGAGTACCCTCGCAATTTTCACCCCTTTGTTGATTTTCCGTTAAATTTGACCATTACTATTAGTTAAAATGAGGGAATTTTAGTCAATTATTATTATATCAAACAAAAAGTTTTTAAAAAAGAAAAGAATTAAATTTAAAAATTGAAAAAAAAATGAAAAAAATACCGCCCAGGCGCTGCCTAGGCGCCGCCTAGACCGCCTAGGCTCCGCCTAATGAAAAAAACGCCTAATGATCGATTTTTGCCGATTTTAGGCGTTTAGAGGCCGCCTAGCGCCTAGGCGGCGATTAATCGGCCGCCTAGGCCGATTTTTAGAACACTGCTAAAGATACTTCTCAATAGCCAATGAAAAAGGATAAAAAAAGTTGATGACAGTGTAAGTAAGCATGGAAGTAGAGAATATTCGAATCAAGGCTAATTTAGATTATTATGTTATTATGTTATTGTGTTAAATAGGTGGTCTGGTCCCAAGTCTTATGCTGATGTTAGTTCGCATGTTGTGTGCGTTCATCGTCTTTCTTTGGATGTTCTTGTACCCGAGCAATTCATATGGATGCCATATACAGATGATGTTCTCGAGACCCTTGATGAGCATTGTAGGGAGGGTAGGGCTATTTGGTGTTATAGAGGTCCATTGATCTGTTTTTATGTTGTGGAGCACCATCAGCCGGATAGATGTGTTCGTCAGTTTGGTATGCGTAATAAACCTAAAAAAATTAGATCCAGCTGTTACTCTTCTGATAAATGCGTAATAGGTCGTTACACTCTTTTAAAATGCGTAATATATGTATAAAAAACAGATCCAGCTGTTACTCTTCTGGTAAATGCGTAATAGGTCATTACACACTTGCAAAATGCGTAATATATGTGTAAAAATCAGACCCAGCTGTTACTCTCTTGAGAAATACGTAATAACCCTGTTAACCATTTTAAGAATGCGTAACAACTATTACCCCGCTTCAGAATGCGTAAATGACTGGTAGTTTTGGCCAAATTTCTGCGCGCTGCTATTCCTGTTACCCCCTTGCAGAATTTTGTTATTTTTGTCCTTTACCCCATTAGTTTTAAATTAAAAAGGTAACATGTTTTAATTCGAAAGAAAATATTAATGATGGAAATATATGATACGATTGATGTTTTTAGGTGTTTATAAAAGGTAGTATCTCGACTAATTACCATGAATTATATTATGTTATTATTTATTTTAGCCTTTTAGGTGTATTTATTTTTCTTTATAATGGAGGCAAGGCTAATTAACCCACACTTCTTTTGTTGACAAACCTCTGTGCTGCACCTTCACATTCACTGCTACTATCTTCCATGAAAACTGCTGAGCTAAAACAATCAGAGTATAATTGATCATAATTCTACCACAAATACCCGGTGTGCTGAGTAGAATGAGAAGAAACCTTAAGGTGAACAACTAGAATACGATACAACCAAAATGAAGAGTAAACTACTAGATATGATCAGGCTGCACTACATGGATGAAAAACTGCAAATCTACCTAGTCAAATTGCTTCTCAATTTATTATAAAGAACTCCAGCTCTTCTAGATGTGATCCATCCTCTGATTATCTAATAACTTAAATCATAAATATAACTTCAGGACAAAGAGATTGTTATGAGAGAGAACAGAAACTTGTATCATCCATGTGCTCTAGGTGCGTACCTTGTAGCTAGGAATTAAAGAATCAAGTGATTCATGTTCATCCGAATTGGACCTCTCCATTAAGGTGAGGCTGTGAGCCACTCTGTGTTGCGTTTCACGTACATCGAGATGTCCCTAGGTGATGTACTGAGGTCCCTAAATCCTATAAAATATTTCTCATAGCCTAGTAATTCGGGTTCATATTTTCAGACATTCATACGCACCTCTGGATTTGGAAAATGAGGCCTTTTCGGAATTGATAGATAAAATAAATAACCATTGGATTCCTCTTTGATTATCGAAGGTTTTTTTTATTCTAGTAATTTTCTGTCTTCAATTTTTCTCCAAGTTTCATTAAAACGTCTCTTATAATATTATATGAATATAAGAAAACATGTTCCAAAACCTGTACAGTTTTTCAATCAGGAGTAGTAAACACATTTCTGCTATTCATTCGAAGAGTCATTGGAGCGAGAAGGCTTCTTCATCAGGCCAGGTCAATCCAGAATTGACTGCTGGTGGAGTTTCTAACGAGAATAAAGATATGAAAAAGAGGAAGGGAGTGACATTCTGTGACTTTTGGAGGCCCAGACCCTGTGATAGAGCCGATATATCTTGATAAGGACAATGAAGATTACCCCTGATGAAGTTGTCTGGGGTTCTTTGCTTAACAATATATGGATGTAAGCTTTATGGCCATATGGAAATGCCTGAATAAGCAAAAAAGAAATTGATCGAGAATTCATGATTGATCCGATTAATAATGCTTACGGAATAATGTTGATTAACCTTCAGAAACTTTTGTCTCTTAATTTGCTTTTTTCAGTTCAAGACTTGAACTCTGTGTTCAACAGTATACTACCTTCTGTATTAGAGCCGTTGTGCCTCAATCAATACTCAATAGTTAGCCGTGGTGGGCTGTGGCCTGTGGGTGAACAATTAGACATCATCAATGTTGTCATTCTCGTAACAATCTGAACTCAGACTTTGAGATGTCACAGTCTTTTAACATAATAAAACTTGTTGGGTGCAACTTCAATAATCTAAACGAAATGGTACTCTGGTGGAAGTAATGAAATGGAAGGAGAAGGGAATATAGTTTGTGAATAATATTACGAGTAATTGACAAAAATGAAAAGTAACTTACGAGTAATTGACAAAAATGAAAAGTAACTAGTCTGTGATCAATTATTCAATACAAACCGGCACAGAAAATGTAAATTGGATTTCACCATGGAAAAAAAAAAAAACTTCGAACAGGTGGTGAGCTACAATTTTACTGGTGGTAGAAGCATACAATTAACCACTTCTTTAGAATTTTGCAACTGCATTCAGTTCCTTCACTTGCTCAATGCCTTCGACTGAAAGGAAGCTCTCGCAGACACTTACCATAAAGCTTTGAAAAGTATCAGATCATACCAAGTGAAACCTATATTCATAGTTACAAGCTAGCTTCTAATATTTCTCGAAGAATAAATTTGAATTTACCTTCTAGCAACAGCATTCCCCACCACCACAACCACCAGATTTAGGTGAGTTAGCACCCAAAACAGGAAATGGTTTGTAGCAACATCCCAACAACAGTTTATATTTCCTCAGATAGACCTTCTAGCACGCTAACTTACATTACAAAATATGTAATTTTTCATGTCAAATAAACTCAAGTAACATATCAGCCTTTTACCTGTATGCTCTGGGTGCTGATTTGTTTTTATTTGGGTGCCTACTGTGTCAAGTCTACTCGGCTTCTTTGCTCAAAATATTGTTCAACTACAAGCAACAAATTTCTGATGATCATTTGAAATGACTACAGAACGAGCCACTAAAGGGTGCCATGTTGAAATGTGGTAACAAGAAAAGGAGCCACTGAAAGAAAGTTAAAAGTCTGCTAGACTGCTACCCAGGAGCTTAGGAAAATTAAAAACTCCAGTACTGTGTTCAACACAACCACAAATCTTTATAGCATGTAACCTGGAACTTATAACCTCGCCTCTTAAATTTGTATTGCTAAAATTAGAACTAAAGAAAGCTTTGGTTGTCAAAGATGACAGATCAGAGGCAAGGCTAAGTAACTGCTGAGCTAAAATAATCTATGATACCTTTTGCCATGATTAATAGCCACATGCACCTTTTCCCTTCCCCGTATTTTGATCATATTTCTACTACAAATAACCAGGCTGCTGATAATTCTTACCAGCAGTTCGGACGGAATAGAATGAGAAGAAGCCTTATTGTGCAAAACTACAACACGATACTACCAGAATGAAGAGTAAACTACTAAATACAATCAGGATGCACTACGTGGATGAAAAACTGCAAATCTACCTTGTCAAATTGCTTCTCAAAAATTATACCTGCTCTTTCTCGATGTGGTCCATCCCCTGAGCCTCTAATAACTGAAATTATAAAAAGAACTATAGAACAAAGAGATTGTTATGAGAGAGATCAGAAACTGTCATGAGCCATATGCTCTTGGTGTGTACCTGTATAGTAGTGATTTAGTGAAGAAAGAATCAAGTAATTCATATTGGACCTCTCCATTAAGGTGAGCCCCACTGTGTTGTGTTTCACGTACATCGAGCTGTGAATCCCTACATCGAGTTGTGAATCCTACATCCTCTCCATTAACAGCCTAGTCGAACTTTTAGGGGTATATTACTAAAGTCGTTATATTTAAATCACGCGCCTCTAACTTATTACTGTTATGTCTGAATATGCATACCTTGAAAGAAGGATTAAAATCTTCTTTGCATCACTGTTTAGTTTGTGAACTGTGTTGATCTCTGATGGTGTCCCTCATGGTACATGTAGCATGCTTATTTCAGAGCACTCTGCCTTGTGTCTAATATAGACGGTTAATTCTCCCAGATCTTGGCCAAAGACTTTGACTTATTGAGATGCCTTCAGACCAGAGCCTGTCAGATAGTGAACCGATGATGTTTCAGTGGGAAGTTGGTCAAATAATTATGGAAATAGCTGATCAGAGGCCAACTTTTGCACACGTTGGCCTTTTATTTTAAGAATTTACTGGATTTAGAAGCTCTATGATACAATCCTACTGATGTTCTCTAGCTGTCTCAAACAATTTGTTCAATTTAGGCAGCTTGCTAAAGAAGTACTTAGAGCATCTCCAAGAGGCTCTCTACTCAAGCTCTTAACTCAAAAAATGAGGAGAGAGAATGAAAATGTTGCTCCAAGAGACTCTTAGTGGCTCTTAAAAACACTAAGAGCCTCTTCTCTCTCCTCATTTCTAAGAGCAACTAGTAGCTCTTAACTTGTATTTTAATAATAAAATATACATGTCCACCAATTATTGCACAACTTTTGGGTATGGTGGGGTTAATTTATGAATAAATTATAAATTAAGAGCTAATATAAAGAGGATTGTTGGAGTTTGACACATAAACCAATGTAATAACTTGCTAAGAGCCATTTATATATAATATTTTGAAGAGTGAAGGTAGGAGTCTCTTGGAGATGCTCTTAGAAATCATACACGAAAGCTTGTGGGGGAAAACATATCAACAGTACTTCGTACACTGAAATCGAGGACACTATTTTCCACCACATTGCTTTAATATCTGACGTGATATATTGTTATCGTTTAGGGGTCCAAATCCTCTATACCATAGTTGGTGTGCCACCCCCTCTTCCACTTTTTTGATTGGTTGTTCATGCTGACTTGGATTCCACTGGATTCCACTAACTAGTTTATATCAATACATTTAAAACTACTAGTACAGATTTACTTCTAATATATCATCAGATACGTGCATTTGGGTTTAATTTTGCTAATAAACATTAATTAGAGTAATCCATTGGGATTGAGATTGAATCACTAAAGTTTTAAATGTAATGATATAAATTAGTGTTAGTGGAATCCTAGTCAGCATAAATAGCCAATCAAATAAGTGGAAGAGGGAGTGGCACATCAATTATGGTGTAGAGGATTTGGACCCATCGTTTAGGTGCATTAGAGCAAGTCTAATAGATTCCTTATATGGGCTCCTAACTCAAATTATAAGGGATTGTATCAAAAATAGTGCTCCAACAGTTCCTTAAAAAGTTAAGAGCATCTTGTCACCCCTTATCTTTAATGGCTCCCTTATCTTACATTTATCAATAAAATATTAGTTTCCCTCTCTTTCCCAATTGTTTCCCTCCCTTTCAAATACATGGTGGAGTTTAAATTTAGTATTTAATAATTATAAGGATCTATTACAAGGAAGATTGTTGGAGTAAATATACAATACAATGTCCTAACTTCTTAGGAGTTGAATATTTTATAATATTTATAAGGGATATGCTAGGAGACTATTGGACTTGCTCTTATGAATTATCTTAATTACGCTATTATGGATGTCCTGTTTATTTCTATGGTGTGTTACATCTACTCAAATTCAATATTAATAAGTTTATCATTGCAATTTTATGCAGCTACATTCAAATGTATCTTGAACCGAACATATTCTGACATGTTTAAACATTATTAGTCACTTGTGGAAGGTCCTTTATAATCATCTCTACAAACACTGATCCACATTGGCATTTCACCCTTATTAATATATCGTCAAGCTCCTCGAAAAATCGAGTTGTCCATTAATTAAACAAATCCGACTACATTTGTAACACCCCCATATCCGGGGTCTGGGATCGGGTCGTTACGGTCTTATTTTCCATGATTAATACTTTACTTGAGTCCACAATAAATAAATCACCTGCTGTGACCCCACAATAAGAACCACTCACACACACACAGTTATAGTCCCAGAGATGAAATTGAAATAAGTCTTGCATTACTGGTTTACGAATAAAAGTTATTACAAGCCAAAAGGATAACATCATAAGTTTAAAAGTTTAGCCGTTGATTAATCATTATTGATACATATAAGTAAACTGGAAATCAAGGCTGCTGAGCTATGCTACCTCAGCAATGGCAGCGATGATATCAACAGGTAGCCCTGCGGGGCGGGTAACCTGCTTGCGCCGAGTGCGCCTGACGCGGGCCATGTGACCTAGCTGTTGTTGTGACATAATAAATAAGCAAGGGTGAGCAACAGCCCACCAACAATATATAACTGTGCAGTAATATATAAGACAGTTCAAAGATATGTTTGAAATCATATGCCATGCATTAGAGAAAATATTGCCAGTTTAATATAAAGGATGAAGTTACAAGGTAACTCAATAAATGTATATTTTGTGGAAGCATATGCTATGCCAAAATAAGCAAGATAGCATCATTTTCATAAACATAGGAACTTGCAGAATGATATTGCAATTCCAGTTTGAAATACTTTTCAAATCTGCCAACTATGATGATGTTGCAGAAAATTTCCAACATTGAGTGATGAACTAATACGGGAGCATTGCCGCGCCAGATGCCCTGACGTTTACGGGGATCAGCCGTATGTCATGCATCTCATCAGTCGTTCTCTACATGTAGAAGGTAGCTCCGACGGATTTACTTGTTTACCGCCCTCTGGAACTCCTAAGCCAACGGTTGGGCTATTGCTGGACCGGCGCCACTCGGCCACTTACGCGTCTCCTAGTTCATTCCATACCCATAACTTTGAAACATAAAGTTTGTCCCCCTTTCCCCAAGTATAATACTTGTTGATAAGACTCCACCAGGTAGTCATATCTAAATGGAAAGGAAAATTTACCAATATTTCCCAAGCTACTGCTTGTTAATGGATAATGACTTGTTCCAACATTCTTTCCCCTCGAATAATGAGTGGGTACACGTAATGCCAGGAATAATAGCAACCAAGTTGCGAGTGAACGAATAATTTATGACCGGGCAGTCACAAGATAAATAACATTCCTCAAGTAAGGTTCCCTTATAATAGAATCGAAGGGAGAATGAAATCACTGAGAACCTTCCTTGATAATATAATAATATTAATAAGACTCTGTAATAATTTATATAATGTTCGGAGGTCGATGATACTATGTGAATGACACCAAGTATCTTTGAAACGAGTTAGAAGAATTAAATAAATATTCCAAGAATATTTCTTGAGTCACGGGTATTGGAAAGGTGTTGCTCGGAATAATCTTTGAATAACTGTTCAGAATAATATTCCTTGGACGAATAATGAATATTCCTATTAATAATAATAGTATTTTATTGATGAAATAATCGCCAAATGGATATTTGAAATAATATTCATTGAATAAATAATGAATATTCAACTTAAGAATGATACTTATTGATGAAGTAATTATCGATTGAATACTTGAGACCATATTCATTGAATAAATAATGAATATTCGACTTAATAATAATTATCGAAGAAATGAATATTAAATGAATATTTAAAATCATGTTCAATAATAGAATTGACTTTAACTGAATGTCGAAGATAATATTTATCGAATAACTGAAGTTCGAATCAATGCTCAACTAATATTTATAAAATAAATAGAGATCGAATGAATATTCGAAATAATATTCATTTAAATAAATAAGACTCGAATGAATATTAAAATAATATTCATTAATTAAATAAACTCGAACGAATATTCAAAATAATATTTATCGAGTAAATAAGAATGAATAACTTAATTGAGAGTTCGAAATAATATTCGAATATTTAATCGACTTTAGATGAATATTAATCATATAATATTCCTCGAATAAATAAGCATCTGAGGAACAATCCGAATAATATTTATTAAATAATCTCAAGGAATATCCCAACAATATTTGCCGGATAACAAATGGAAAATATTTACTTAAATATTTCCTCTGAAAATAATATCAAGATATCAAGGAATATCGACTCCCGGTCTATAATCAAAGAATGAGATTCACTGCCCTTCGTTTAAGGGTCTAAATAATTTCCGGCTTATAACTGATATATAACTATCTAGTTTATAAGCCAACAATAATTCAGGGAACAAGCATTTCAAAATAATTCGAGAATAGGCATGCATGCTATGGCATATGTATACTGAAAACACATACATATATATATTCACAACAACAGCCTTTAAAAAAAGAAAGGTTCGAAAACTTGCCTGGAAATCGAGTACGAGTAGGGGTAGTAGTAGCGTGTCCCGGGTCAGCCTGATGATCTATAATTAGCCAAGGCATTCGGGATTAATCACTTAACACCTTTAAAAAGGTTACGTATAAACTTAACTTAAATCGAAACACGTTTTCGAGTCGTTTCGTTATACCCCTTTAATTCACTCTTACTATTGCTTTTATTACCCGATACTTGTTCGTTACTAAAGCATGACATTACACTTACATATGGTAAGTATTTAAATCGTATAAGTTTTAAAGTCGAAAGATTAGACCTCGATATTTATCGATCGTTTTCTAAGTGGTTTACCGAAGTTATAACCAAGTATACCTCTTAGGGGTACTTTCGTACTTAACCATGATTCGAACATTTTTATAAAATCGAAAAACGATCCTTTTGACATGCGGTCTTCTCCCACACCTTCCTTTTTATCTCTATTATTTAATTATCATGATTCGCCACTGATTAAACAACATTAAAGGGAATCAATTTCAATTACGAACTTTTGATTACGGTTCCGAACCCCTTTTACGAATTTAATCATAACTCCTAAACCGTAAGTCCGTTTCATGCGATCTTTATATCAAAACGAAGCTTATAACATAATCTAGCTAATCATGGCAAAAGTCGAAGCTAATCAGTGAGTTAAACCTTCTGTCAAATTCGTGTTCTTAATGTTAACGAAATTTCGGCATTACGACGGCTATAAATCGAATATATCTAAATTCCAAACCTTCCAATAATCAAGGTATCCATCCCAAACAACATATACATGATATATCACCATGAACTGAGGCCAAGCAATGCCTTTCCGTTCATCTAAACTATTTTTAACATTTATCAAATCTAAATCACAATCAAGCTTATAATCATGCTAATAACACATCTCATACTAAAACCCACCAAGATCATGCAAAATCTCAAAGTAAAGCCTAGGGTTTCAAGTTGCTATACCTTCCTTGGAGTATGATCTAGCCTCACTATGCTTGGTATGATCCTTAGAAGTGCTTAAGCTTGCTAAATCAATCATGAAAAACAAGAAAAAACAAGATTAGTTCATGAAAACACTATTCACCCTCCTCTTAAATCATTTTTTTGAAAATGGAAAAAGAAGAGATTGAAGCTAGGATTTTGAGGAGATCATTTATATGAAATGTAAGTCTCACCATAAAAGTTTCAAGATCAACACATGGTTGGAAGTTGGATTTTGGATTTGGAATTATAGCAATTGCCGAATGTTTGTTCTTGGAGGGGGAGAGAGTATTTTGCTTGGTTGATTTTTGCAATAATGCATAAAGTGGTGTTTACTTGGATAATATCTTCTTAAAGTGGTGTTAGTGGAGTGTGATGCATTGTTGGATGAGGATTTACCATGACAAGTGTTGAAGATAGGATGGTTAAGGCTTAACCAAGTGGTTTGTTTTCTAAGTACTTAGTTGATTCACTAAGTATTGGTTACTTAAGTAACTATATGGTTTCTAGATATTTATCACTTGCACACATGCATGCATCTTGCCTCCTCTGCTTGATTCCTTGTCTGTTTATTGCTTAATTCGTTGATCGTTCGAGGGAATAACTCATTCGTTTCTAGTTAGGGTTTTACCGAAAACCTTCTTAATATTCATAATACTATTCCTCATCTTTCTTAATACTTCTCGAATTTAAATTCCTTAATTCCCTTTTATAAATCCTTAAGTCTTGCAGTGTCCAGGGAAATCTCGGAGAAAATGAAAGTGCTATTTTTCTGAATCCGACAGCTTTTACATACACTTATATTCTTCCTGGATCACTAATACGAACTCAGAAATCCGTTCCGAATACCGGGTATAACATTATTATAATAATATTCCAAATTCCACCAAAATCACTATTCATCACTTATTTTTATTTAATTCCTATAATTAGGAAAATGAACCTGGTTCACTCTCGGGTGCTTCTTAACCTTTTTACGGAACCGCTGGACTTATAATAGATATTGATTTGGATGACATAAGAATAATCTTACTTGAAGTAATATACTTATATTCTTAGGAGATAGATCATTCTTATCTATGCCGGCAACCAAAAGTATTCTGCATGTCATATAAATAATTGAATTCAGATCCGTTCCATTCATTTAATAGATCTTCGTTACATCGCAGTCATAACCACTATTCATTCCTACATTATTACATAATAAAAAGTTTTAAATTCTACCAAAAATCTGGGTTCTTACAGTCTCCCCTCCTTAAAAGGATTCCGTCCCGGAATCAGTTTGAAAACAAATGGGGGTACTTTTCCATCATTGCACTTTCTAGCTCCCAGGTTGATTCTTCTATGTTGTGATTTTGCCATAAAACTCTGACAAGCTTGATGACCTTGTTTCGGAGCACTTGATCTTTTCTGTCCATGATTTCCACAGGTTGCTCTACGTAGGTCAAGTCTGGTTGCATGTCCACGTGCTCATATTCCACTATGTGCTTGGCATCTGGGTTATATTTCCTTAGCATTGAGACATGGAACACATTGTGCACTTGCTGCAGGTTTGGGGGTAATGCCAGTTCATAAGCTAGCTCCCCAATACGTCTTAAGATCTCAAATGGCCCAATATATCTAGGGCTCAGCTTCCCTTTCTTTCCAAACCTCATTAAACCCTTCCAAGGAGATACTTTCAAGAACACTAGGTCTCCCACCTCATATTCTTTTCCTTTCCGAGCTAAGTCGGCATATTTCTTTTGTCGGTCTTGGGCTGCTACCAGCCGTCCTCTTATTAGATCCACTGCATCTTTAGTCCTTTGGACCATCTCAGGCCCGAGCATCTTTCGCTCTCCAACTTCATCCCAATATAAGGGAGATCGGCATTTCCTTCCATAAAGGGCCTCGTAAGGCGGCATTCCTATGCTTGAATGAAAGCTATTGTTGTAGGAGAACTCAATCAATGGCAAATGATCATCCCAATTTCCTTTAAAGTCTATAGCACAGACTCTCAACATATCTTCTTGTGTCTGGATGGTCCTTTCACTTTGCCCGTCTGTCTGGGGATGGTAAGCTGTACTCATGTTTAGCCTGGTTCCCACACATTCCTGAAAGCTCCTCCAAAACCTGGAGTTAAATCTGGGATCTCTGTCAGATACTATGGCGACTGGGACTCCATGCCGCGCCACTATTTCTTTGAGGTAGATGTCTACAAGCCTATCAACCGTGTACCTTTCGTTGATCGGTAGGAAGTGAGCTGACTTTGTTAGTCGGTCTATAATCACCCATATGGCATCATGATTTGCTTTGGTCCTTGGTAAACCTACTACGAAATCCATAGCTATATGTTCCCATTTCCATTCGGGAATCTCCAAGGGGTGTAGAAGTCCACTAGGCCTCTGGTGCTCTGCTTTCACCTTCTGGCAAGTCAAGCATTTGCTTACCCATTCTACCACGTCCTTTTTCATGTTGGGCCACCAGTAGTACTCCTTCAAATCTCTATACATCTTGGTGCTACCGGGGTGCACTGAGTATCCTGAGTTGTGTGCCTCATATAGAATTTCTTCCTTGAGTTCCTGATCGTTTGGGACCCATATTCTCCACATATACCTCATGATTCCTCCTTTATCTTTTTCACACTTTATTTCTTCTCCAGTCATTAACTCCTCTGTCGAGTTCTTTTCTGCTTCCATCATTTGTTCTTGGCATAACCTAATCTTTTCCAACAGTAGAGGCTGGATCCGAATTTCCATCAACTTTTCTTGACCTTCTTCAGGTATCTTAATCTCAATTTCCAGCCTCTCAAAATCTTTTATCAATTCTTCCTCTGTAGTTATCATTTTGAGCTTCTCTTTCCTACTAAGGGCGTCAGCCACCACATTGGCTTTGCCCGGGTGGTAACGAATCTCACAGTCGTAATCCTTGATTAGCTCTAGCCATCTTCTCTGGCGCATGTTGAGCTCTTTCTGCGTAAAAATGTACTTGAGGCTCTTATGGTCAGTATAAATCTCACACTTCTCTCCATACAAGTAGTACCTCCAAATTTTTAAGGCAAAAACAATTGCTGCTAATTCCAGATCATGGGTGGGGTATCGGATCTCGTAATCCTTCAATTGTCTTGACGCATATGCTATTACCTTGCCGTGCTGCATAAGCACGCATCCCAATCCTTTATGCGAAGCATCACTGTAAATCACGAAGTCTCCTTTTCCATCAGGCAATGCCAATACTGGGGCCGTTACCAACCTCTTCTTCAGCTCTTGAAAACTCTTCTCGCATTTTTCAGTCCATTCAAATTTCTCAGTTTTCCGGGTAAGTCGAGTTAACGGGGCTGCAATCTTTGCAAAATCTTGAACAAATCGTCTGTAATATCCCGCTAACCCTATGAAACTCCTTACCTCTGTTGGAGTGGTTGGTCGCTCCCAATTTGAAACTGCCTCTATCTTGGAGGGGTCAACTAGCACTCCTTCTTTGTTGATTACGTGCCCTAAAAATTGTACTTCATTTTTCCAGAACTCACACTTTGAGAATTTGGCATATAATTGCTCTTTCCGGAGCGTCTCTAAGGTTATCCTCAAATGTTCAGCGTGTTCTTCCTCTGTCTTTGAGTAGATCAAAATATCATCAATAAAGACTATAACAAACTGGTCCAAATATTCCTTGAACACTCTATTCATTAAATCCATGAAAGCTGCTGGGGCGTTGGTCAATCCGAACGACATCACCAAGAACTCATAATGTCCATACCTAGTACGGAATGCAGTCTTTGGAATATCCTCAGGTTTAATCTTCAGCTGGTGATATCCGGTTCTCAAGTCAATCTTGGAGAAATACACAGCTCCTCTTAGCTGGTCAAACAAATCATCAATTCTGGGCAACGGGTACTTATTCTTTATGGTTAGCTTGTTCAACTCTCGATAGTCGATGCATAACCTCATACTTCCGTCCTTTTTCTTGACGAACAATACTGGTGCGCCCCAAGGTGACACACTGGGTCTTATCATACCCTTATCCAACAATTCCTGTAATTGCTTTGCTAGCTCTTTCATTTCCACTGGTGCTAGTCGGTATGGGGCCTTTGAAACTGGCGCCGTCCCCGGGGCTAACTCGATAGCAAACTCAATCACTCTATCTGGTGGTAATCCAGGAAGATCATCAGGAAACACATCTTCAAATTCGTTAACCACCGGAATGCCTTGTATCTTGGGCGCCTCTTTCTGGGTGTCGATAACGTAAGCTAAATAAGCTTCGTTCCCTTTTTGTAGCAGTCTCTTGGTCTGCGCCATGGTTAGAATGGTTTGGGTTTGTCGTAACCCTTTAAACACTATTTCCTTATTTCCTGGGGTTTTCAACTTAACCTTTTTCCCTTTACAATCTATTTGCGCATTATTACGAGACAACCAGTCCATTCCCAAAATAACATCGAATTCCCCTAGCTTAAAAGGGATTAAATCAACACAGAAGGATCGTCCTCCTATTTCTATTTTGCAATCGGAGTGAATCTGATTAACTGGAACGACTTCCTGATTAGCTATCTCTACTAGCAAAGACTCCCTTAGTGGTTGAGTTTTAAGTTTCAATTTATGTGCAAAATCTCTAGATATAAAAGACTTAGTTGCCCCAGAATCAAATAAAACATTTGCACTGACTGAATTGAGGGAAAATGTACCTGCTATCACATCCGTGTTCCTCACGGCATCTTGCACTGTCATGTTAAAAGTTCTAGCAGTTGGTGGCCTGTTGGAGGCAGCTCTGCTTGCCCCTGAGGCTGCTGGTTTGTTCATTGGGCAATCCCTCCTCATGTGACCTGGACGACCACACTGAAAACAAGTAGTGCCTTTGCTGGCAGTAGGAGCAATCGCGGTACACTGATGGGCATAGTGGCCTGCTCGCCCACACTTATAACAGACCGTCTGTTTCTGAGTACACACCCCGGAATGTCTCTTCCCACAAGTGGCACATACTGGTAGTGGAGGTCTGGAATGATGGGAACGGGACACTCCAGCTTGTTGGCCGCCCTGGCTCACAGTTGCACTCCCAGATGGTTTAAACCCGACATTCCTCCCAGGTAGGGAAACTGCTCCTCGGTTGAACCTATTCGGGGGCCTTCCCCCTGCGGAACCTCCGCCCATGCTGGCATGCTTTCTCTTTAATCCCCCATTCTCTCTCTCTCTTTGTATCTGATCGCTTCCTGCTTCCACAATGGTTGCCTTTTGCACCAAGGTGGCATAATCATTAATCTCTAAAACTGCCACTCTGTTCTGAATCCACTGTTTCAGCCCTTGCTGAAACCTGTTAGCTTTCTTTTCTTCAGTGTCCACAAACTCTGGTACAAATCGTGATAACTCAGTAAACTTGGCTTCATAATCAGCCACTGTCATATTGTTCTGCTTTAGCTCTAGAAACTTAAGCTCCATCTGGGTTTTCATAAACTTTGGGAAATACTTCTCTAAAAACAATTGTTTAAACCTATCCCAGGTTACAATAGCATCGGTCTCCATATTCTTCTTAGCTTCCCACCAATAGTTGGCCTCTCCTTTTAGCAAGTAGGTAGCAAAGACAGTCTTTTGGGCTTCCCCAATACTCAGAATCTCGAAAGATTTCTCCATTTCCTTGACCCAGGCTCTTGCCTCTACGGGGTCAGCCGATCCGTGAAACTCTGGGGGTTTGAGGGACTTGAAGGCCCTAAAGGAATTGGCCACAGTGGTATTGTTTCCTTGGGCTGGTTGGGGGTATTGGTTCAAATTCTGCCTGAGCAGATCCATAAATTGTCCCATGGGGTTTCCGCCCTGGTTCTCCCCCTGGTGTTCGACTTCAGTTTCCCCTTCTTCTATTTCCTCTTCAAACTCTGCAGTATAGAAAGTTTCATCCCCCATCCCATAATGGGAATCCTCCTGCTCATTATAGTCCTGATCCTGTTCTTCATTATACTCAAAATTTTCCTCATGTTGATTGTGACTTTTTTGGTCAGTAGATTCGTGGGGGTTAGCCCTAGTACCCATTCTTCTTGGTGGCATTTTACTGAAAATTTGGACAATATACATTAGGTTTATTTACCTATTTCAGAGGGTTTTCCTCACAATATCGATGCATAAATGGATTTAGGATCCCACAGTTCTATATATCATGGCAGTTTTAGCCGAAAGCAGTACGGACAGATATAATATAATAAACTAGTGATCGCGTCATAAGAAAACTGAAATGACTGAAAAGGGAAATAAATATATACCAAGTACCAAACGGTACAGCATCTGACATACAACAACAGTTTTAAAAGAATTACAACCATCCGAATAACAACTAGTCAAAAGTGAAATAAGCTGTCTATCTGTCTAGTCTGCAACAGGGATCTACAAGCTGAAACTATCCCTACCAAAAATCGGCACTACTATGACCGTACAAGACTAGACAACTAGACCAATACATCACTATCCCTGCAGTCAGCCACGACGGCGGGTCAAATCTAGAACCCTCCTCATAGCAAGGCGGAAAATCTCCTCTGCATCAGCTCTGGATACCATGCCATGCCCATCACTGGGTAACTGTCGCACCCTCACACGGGCCCTCAGCTCTATGTCGGTCACCTGCCTATACATATCTCTAGCTCTGGCACGCCTACCACCCAGGTGCCTCAACCGGGCCTCTCGCTCTGCGGCTAGCTCTCTGCGGGACTCTGCCAGCCTGGCCTCAGCCACGGCTACCTCAGAAGTAAGTCTGCCCACAACATAGTGGTGAAAACATGCTGGGACGTCCCCTGTCGGACCATGGGGTGGAGGGGCTGGATCTGCTGGAAGGGCAGCCTCTGCCTGCTGTGGCTCTGGGGTCAATGCCTCAAACTCATCTGACAATGGGCTCATAGGTAGTGGTGGCGGGGTAGGGGCTCTCTCATCAGAGAGGAGTGGCACAAGAAGTCCAGAACTCCCTACAACACCAACTACTGGCTCGTCTATATCTCCCTCATCACCCTCATCTACCGGTACCACCTGATCCGCGGTTATGTCAGTATCCTCCTCCAAAGTCCTAATCTGAGTCACAACCCAAAAGTCCTCCCCAATCTCTCTACCCTCAGGTATAAGCTGGTCCTCCTCAGGGTCCTCATCATCAACATCCTCAGCAACTAACTCAGCATCCCCTACGGCCTGGACCTCCTCCTCTGACTCAACAACATCAGTATCAGCATCAACCTGGACCTCCTCAGGGTCCTCCTCCTCTGACTCCATGACATCAGTATCAGCATCCACCTGGACCTCAGGGTCCTCCTCCTCTGACTCAACAACATCAGTATCAGCATCTGAATCTACCATCGCCGAGCCCTCGGCGGCCTGGATCGCATCATCGTGCTGTCTCTCATACTCCTCCGGATCCGACATGTCGCTCGCCTACACAATGACGAATTATATTAATATCGTGATACTTAAAAATTCCCATAAGGGTTTTAAGTGAACTTGGCAAGAGTTCTTATTATCTTAGTGAATTTATTATTGTATAGCGTCGCATCATCTCTTGGGATTTATAACTCTCTCTCTGATACCATTTCTGTAACACCCCCAGATCCGGGGTCCGGGATCGGGTCGTTACGGTCTTATTTTCCATGATTAATACTTTAATTGAGTCCACAATAAATAAATCACCTGCTGTGACCCCACAATAAGAACCACTCACACACACACAGTTATAGTCCCAGAGATGAAATTGAAATAAGTCTTGCATTACTGGTTTACGAATAAAAGTTATTACAAGCCAAAAGGATAACATCATAAGTTTAAAAGTTTAGCCGTTGATTAATCATTATTGATACATATAAGTAAACTGGAAATCAAGGCTGCTGAGCTATGCTACCTCAGCAATGGCAGCGATGATATCAACGGGTAGCCCTGCGGGGCGGGTAACCTGCTTGCGCCGAGTGCGCCTGATGCGGGCCATGTGACCTAGCTGTTGTTGTGACATAATAAATAAGCAAGGGTGAGCAACAGCCCACCAACAATATATAACTGTGCAGTAATATATAAGATAGTTCAAAGATATGTTTGAAATCATATGCCATGCATTAGAGAAAATATTGCCAGTTTAATATAAAGGATGAAGTTACAAGGTAACTCAATAAATGTATATTTTGTGGAAGCATATGCTATGCCAAAATAAGCAAGATAGCATCATTTTCATAAACATAGGAACTTGCAGAATGATATTGCAA
The DNA here is from genome assembly GCA_037693485.1 of Kitagawia praeruptora. Classification (NCBI taxonomy): domain Eukaryota; kingdom Viridiplantae; phylum Streptophyta; class Magnoliopsida; order Apiales; family Apiaceae; genus Kitagawia; species Kitagawia praeruptora. Next base: position 152,134,425 of record CM075349.1, on the reverse strand, counting down.
TTCCAGTTTGAAATACTTTTCAAATCTGCCAACTATGATGATGTTGTAGAAAATTTCCAACATTGAGTGATGAACTAATACGGGAGCATTGCCGCGCCAGATGCCCTGACGTTTACGGGGATCAGCCGTATGTCATGCATCTCATCAGTCGTTCTCTACATGTAGAAGGTAGCTCCGACGGATTTACTTGTTTACCGCCCTCTGGAACTCCTAAGCCAACGGTTGGGCTATTGCTGGACAGGCGCCACTCGGCCACTTACGCGTCTCCTAGTTCATTCCATACCCATAACTTTGAAACATAAAGTTTGTCCCCCTTTCCCCAAGTATAATACTTGTTGATAAGACTCCACCAGGTAGTCATATCTAAATGGAAAGGAAAATTTACCAATATTTCCCAAGCTACTGCTTGTTAATGGATAATGACTTGTTCCAACATTCTTTCCCCTCGAATAATGAGTGGGTACACGTAATGCCAGGAATAATAGCAACTGTTATGCCTGAATTTGGCATAAGTCCTAAACAGGCCTAATGGGCTAAGAATATCAGTACATCTCACATAATGGGCCTAAGAATAAGGAATGGGTCATTAAAGTTCGCCATCATGAGAGGATTCATCATATTATTTTTGTACAGCGGATCGCCAGCGAGCCGCAGTAGCAGGGTCGCAGTTTGCAAGGTCCAGCGTGGCCTAGTATGTTACTATGAAGGCTTGTGGTCAGGCCCAGCGAGGTCGCATAAGTAGGATATCTCCATGTAGCGAGGATCGCCTCGCATGGCCAGACCCAGCGAGGTCGCATGCGAGGTCATCCAGTCAGGTTCGCCAGTAAAGATAAATTATAACATTATACAAGCAGCAGGTTCCCCTTCATGGGTCATGGACCGAGTAAATGGGTAGAAAAATAACCCAAGGAGATGACTAGTGGATTTGGGCCAAGCCGAGCCCATAAAAGCCCTAGCCCATCTAGATAACTTCTTCTCCAAGAGAACTACGTATGGCTTGATCCCTATAAATAGGGTACGTAGGCATCTTGTAAAGCATGAGAAACAGTTCACCACTGATTATCAATATACAAGAGCAGCCACATCCAAACACATAAACCCTAATCCACATTCTTCTTATAGCAAAATATCCGTATCTTGCTCCGTAAATCCAGCAACCTCCATAAATATTGTTATACAAAATTCTCCCTATAACATTTGGCGCTAGAAGGAGGGGTTTGTCATTGATTGGGAGAACGATGACTAAATCTCACAAGAAGAGGAACGGAGAGGGGGAGACCCCGGGGTCACATAGGAGAAATAAGGATGACCCCCGTAAGAAGAACCCATCAGAGAGCGAAGTGCACAGAGAAGGAATCGAGGGAGAGTTCGAGGACGAATTTGAAAAGGAACAGACCCCCCCTGTCGTCCAACAGACAGCCTTGCCTGGTGACGTCATGTCTTTCTTGAAAGGCCTTGGCGATCAAATGATTGAGGTAAGGGCTTCGGTGGCCAAGATGGAGAAGCGACATAATTCCAGAGGCTTCAAGAGGAATACAAGGATAGGGGATCGAACTCATCAACCAGAAAGTAGCAAGGGTCCCACCAAGAATCTAGTCGGGGACTTTGATGATGTAGTAACTGATCGAACGAACCCTGATTGGGAGGAGGAAGTAGCTACGATTGATAAAGAGGGATCGAAAGCGAAGCCCGCTTCGTCAGAAGGACGGTCCGTTAGTGTCTTTGACCGTGTTGGAAAGAAACTAAGTGAGCACGATCTTCGTCTCAAGTTGGAAAAGCTCAAATCTAACAAAGATGGAGATCCCAAGGATAAAAGCAAGGGCTCTCAACCCGCATCTCCTCGAAAAGATCGTGAGCGGTCATATCGTCGCAATGACAGACCCCCCTCTCCTCGAAGAGAGCGTGAGCGGTCCCATCATCGCGACGACAGACCCCCTTTCAATCAGGAACGCGAGCGATCCCAACATCGCGAAGAAGACCCTAAGAACAAGGATCGCAGGAATGACCAGGAAGAATCTAGTGCTCCAAAAAAGACTCAATCTCATCATGCAAGTACTGGAGGAAAGAAGGATGCAGACAAAGAGGCGAGAATTGGGGATTACAAGTTAGAAGATTTAAAAAAGGCGTTGGATGCGATGAATACCGAGAAAGGGATTTTCGGCAATATGGGTTCCTCCTCGCCCTTCACTCATGAAATTCGCACTGCCCCGTTGCCTGCTGTGTTTCGAGGTCATCACTCTGATATGACCTATAATGGGGAGACTGATCCAGCTGAGTTCGTTATTCGATTCAACAATGAGATGGATGTATATCAGGTATCATTGCTAGCGAGGTGCAGGCTGTTTGCGGCCTCGTTAAGAGGGAGTGCCCAATAATGGTTTTCAAAGCTAGGGTCCCTAGTTGTCATTGACTCTTGGGAACAGCTCGTGGATATCTTCATTAAACAATTTCAATCTTCGATGCTCTATGCACCTCCTGTGTCCACGCTGGCAAATATAAAACAGAAAGAAGGAGAGACTCTGCATGATTATTTCAAAAGGTTCAATTCTGAAGTGCCCCGGGTTCGAGGTGCAAATGACGAGGCCGTAAAAAATTTTCTTATCGCAGGGGTAAGGGAAGGAACCAAATTCTGGGAGAAATTACAGGAGCAAACCCCTGTTACACTTTCAGAGTTGCATCGGGTCGCTGAGCCTTTTAAGCGAGTTGAGAAATCATTGGCAGATCTCAAGAAGAATGTTGGGACCAGTAGCAATGGAAGTAAGGGCAAAGGGGTAAAAAGAAGGGATTCTCGAAGCCCCAGGCGAAGACAGGATCGTAGCCCGAGCCCGAAGAGAAGGGATCGCGATTCCTCAAGACGATCCCCACCTCGTGCTCGTCCGGCTAGGGATGAAGACAAATTTGTTCCCTTAGTGGCTTCAGTTGATCATATTTATGCTGTCAACGCAAATAAAGGAATGTTCACGAAACCCCGTGCTATGGGTCCACAAGGAACATGGAACAATGCAAAGTATTGTGATTTTCATGAGCAGAAGGGGCATGATACAGCGGACTGTTGGCAACTTAAAGAACAAATTGATCGTTTGATTCGAGAAGGGAAGTTAACAGAATGGGCGGTCCGCGAAGTAAAAAAGCATCAAGATAGCTCAGGAAAATCAGGCATAGGGTATCATGCTGTGCCTCATGAGGGCCAAAATACAGAGCCTCACAAGGAGAGAGAAGAGCGAGGTAATAGCATCCATGTGATCATTGGAGGGCCGCATATTGGAGGAGACAGCAACAAGGCTAGAGAAAGGTATGCACGCGAGGCCAAAGAGCGACCCTTAACCAATGTGCATCATCTACAAGAGCGACCCCCAAAGCTTTTCAAGGGGGAAGACACAAATATCATGTTTACTGAAGAGGATGCGAAGTGGGTACATCATCCTCACTCTGATGCTTTGGTGGTTCGAGTTCGTATTGGCTCACAGAATATCTACAGGGTGCTAGTGGATAATGGAAGTGCTGTGAATGTTTTGATGTATGATGTTTACAAGAAAATGGGATTTGTAGATAAAGATTTAATTCCAACAGTAGGCCACCTCTATGGATTCACTGGGGCGTCTGTTAGTGTTAAAGGGCTAATCAGGCTCCCCATCACCTTGGGGGACGAGCCCTGCATCACTACGCAGGTCGCTGATTTCATGGTCGTTGATCAACCATCTGCTTACAATGCTATTGTGGGACGTCCCATCTTGAAAGAAATGAGGGTGGTGACTTCTATCTACCACCTCTCAATGAAATTTCCGACCCCGCATGGTGTGGGTTGTGTTAAAGGAATTCAGCACGAGTCACGAGAGTGCTATAATCAGGCCCTGAAGTCAGCAGAAAAGGGAAGAAGTTCTATGGGTGTCGAGGCGTCGCAACTTTCAAATGGTTGTAACATAATTTCAATCGAGGAACTGCCTGATGATTATTTTGACAGCTTGGGCATACAGGTGGAACCAGTACCAGGGGCAATTATGATGGAAGCCTCGCAACCTGTGATGGTTTTACAGGAAGGAATTGTTGAAGAAGCTAGCGATGAAGAGGAAAGTCCAGAGCAGGCCGCTGTGCGAGCCCGAAAGGGGAAATGGGTTCGCCAGGAAATGTCAACATTGGTAGACCTACCTAATGGTATTACAAGAGAAACAACAATTGTGAATGAGTACGGGCATGTGGGAGCGTCCCCTAACCCCGAGTCGGGAGTCGTGATGTAAGATAAAGCAGAGTCTAGTCGGGCTCGAAATGTTGAAATTGATTTGGACCCTCGCATCCATGAGCATGTGGAGCGAGCCAGGGCCGCAGAGGATACTATATCTGTCCTTGTTGATCCCAAGGATTCTACAAAAGTATTGAAGATAGGGTCGCAGTTGAATCCTGATCTTAGGGGAAGGCTCGTGGAGTTTCTTAAAGCTAATTTGGATGTATTTGCATGGTCTCATGAAGATATGGTGGGGATCGATCCCAATATGATGTGTCATAGACTTAATCTTGATCCAAGCAAGAAGGGAGTGAGGCAGAAAAGAAGACCAATTAGTGGAGAGCGAGCCGAGGCTCTAAAAGAAGAAGTTGACAGGCTACTCGAGGTCGGGCTCGTTAGGGAATCATTTTATCCTGACTGGCTCGCAAACCCTGTCCTAGTCAAGAAGCCAAATGGCAAGTGGAGGACATGTGTGGATTTTACTGATCTGAATAAGCATTGCCCGAAGGATAGTTTCCCTCTTCCAAGAATTGATCAATTGGTAGATGCAACAGCGGGCCACGCACTCTTAAGTTTCATGGATGCCTATTCTGGGTACAATCAGATACCCATGTATGGCCCCGACCAGGAGCACACTTCGTTTATCACGGATAGGGGACTCTATTGCTATATTGGGATGCCCTTTGGTCTCCTCAATGCAGGTGCTACTTATCAGCGGCTCGTTAACATGATGTTTGAAAGGCAAATTGGAAAGACAATGGAGGTCTATGTAGATGACATGCTTGTAAAGTCCAAGGAGGCTGGGGATCATGTAGCCCACCTCGCGGAAATGTTCGATATATTGAGAAAATTCAGAATGAAGCTCAACCCCCAGAAGTGTGTTTTTGGGGTCGAATCTGGAAAGTTTTTGGGGTTCATTGTTAACCACAGAGGAATTGAGGCTAATCCAGCTAAAATAAAGGCATTGATGGAGATGAGGTCGCCAAGAAGTGTCAAGGAGGTACAAAGTTTAACTGGGAGGATCGCAGCATTGAATCGATTTGTTTCTAAATCATCAGATAAGTGCCATGAATTCTTTAAAGCGATCAAGAAGGTGGGAAGGAATTTTGAATGGACCCCTGAGTGCGAGGAAGCCTTTCAGAGAATAAAAGAGCATCTGGGCTCGCCTCCATTACTTTCTAAGCCTAATGAAGGTGAAACTCTTATTATTTACTTGGCAGTTTCAGAATATGCCATCAGTGCTGTCCTCGTTCGCGAGGAGGAAAAACTTCAGTTCCCCGTGTATTATGTCAGTAAGAGGCTGCAAGATGCCGAGACTCGCTACACCAACATGGAGAAGCTCGCCTATGCTTTAGTGTTGGCTTCGCGAAAGTTGAGGCCATATTTTCAGGCTCATAGTATCCAAGTTCGCACTGCATATCCACTCAGGCAAGTAATGCATAAACCCGAGGCCTCGGGTAGACTTTTAAAGTGGACCATTGAGCTAAGTCAATTTGACATTGAGTACAAGCCTCGAGGTGCAATAAAGGGCCAAGCTTTGGCAGATTTCATATTGGAGTTTCCTTCCCAATCTGAGGAAGATGCCTGGGCTCTCATAGCGATCCCAGAAGTGGTTGACCCTAAACTCAAAAATGAGAATTCAGCCTCATGGTGGGAGTTGTATGTTGATGGGGCCTCTAACAAAGAAGGGGCCGGAGCTGGGATCGAGCTTGTTACACCTGAGGGTCGCAAGTTGAGTAGTGCTGTTCACTTTGCCTTCGAAGCTTCTAATAATGCAGCAGAATACGAGGCTCTTATAATCGGCCTCAAGCTCGCGATAGAAATGAAAGTAGAGAACCTCAATGCATATAGCGATTCTATGTTAGTCACAGGTCATGTTGGATGTGGATGGCAAGCCAGGGGACCCAAGATTGAGTTATATTTAAGGTGTGTGCAAAGGCTTATGAAGTCATTCAAGCAAGTAAAGATAGAATTTATCAGGAGAGCAAAAAATCAAGGAGCAGATGCCCTCGCGAAAATGGGCTCGCGACGCGAGGCTAATTTATTTGGGATTATCCCCTTGGAAATTCAAAATAAACCTAGCGTACCAGAGGAATTTGTTATGAAAATAGCGAGCCCGGAGTCAACATGGATGGCCCCTATTTGGGAGTATGTAAAGGATGGGATCCTACCACATGATAAAAAAGAAGCGAGGAAGGTCAAATATCAGGCGGCTCGCTATGTTATTTATGACGAGGTTTTGTATCGAAGAGGGTTCAACACCCCACTCTTGAGATGTGTAGATGGTGAAGAATGCAACTATATTTTGAGAGAAGTCCATGAAGGAATATGTGGCAATCACTCGGGGGGTAGTTCCCTGGCTCAAAAAATTCTGCGACAAGGGTATTTTTGGCCCACATTAAAAAAGGATGCCTTTGAGTTCGCTAGGCGATGTGACAAGTGTCAAAGATATGCAAATTTCAGTAATGCCCCAGTAGCTCATCTCACCTCGTTGATGAGCCCTTGGCCTTTTGCTATGTGGGGAATAGATCTTATTGGCGAACTCCCTAAAGCTAAGGGAGGAGTAAAATATGCAGTCGTGGCTGTGGACTATTTCACTAAGTGGGCCGAGGCCGAGCCTCTTGCTACCATTACAGCTAAAAAGCTGAAGGACTTCGTTTACAGAGCAATTGTTTGTCGCTATGGGATTCCGTATCAGCTCATTTCAGATAATGGGAAGCAATTCGATAGCAAGGAGATGAAGGAATTTTGTGAGAATTTGGGAATCAAGAAAAGTTTTTCTGCTGTGAGTCACCCCCAGACAAATGGACAAACCGAGGCCATCAACAAAATCATCAAGCATACCTTAAAAGCTAGGTTGGAGGAAAGTAAGGGTAATTGGCCCGAGGAGCTACCAAAGGTCTTGTGGTCATACAATACGACCCCAAGGTCTACCACAGGTGAGACTCCATTTTCTTTGACATACGGGTGCGAGGCCATGGTACCCGTGGAAGTAGGGTCAGGCTCGTTCAGAAGGGAACATTACGACCCCAAGGCAAACGAAGTCAATCACAGGCTCTACTTAGACATGATTCAAGAGTCAAGAGAAGAGGCTCAGCTTAGGCTCGCTGCGTATCAAAGGCGGGCCGCAAGGTATTATAATGGAAAGGTTCGCGTGCCACATCTTCGCGTGGGGGACTTGGTGCTTAGGAGAGTGATGCCTAACACTAAGGTCTCGTCTCATGGGGTGTTTGGAGCTAATTGGGAAGGGCCCTATAAAGTTTACGGTGTCATCAATGAAGGGACTTATTATCTAACTGATATGGATGATAAGGTCATGCCACGAGCCTGGAATGCAGAACATTTGAGAAAATACTACCAGTAGAAGCTTCGCTCCTGGTGGTCTCCATCTACTACTACTTAGCATGAATAAATTCATACAAAGTACTCGGGGGGTAGTGATCATATAGACACCTCCTCGTTATGATGTAATGAAATTTGGGCTTTGTCCCTAGTCGGGCTTTGTCCCTAGTATTTATATTTATGAAATTTATTCTCCAAAAAAGTTGTGCAATTTTATTCTTTTGTCAGTGTTAAAAATTTTCAGGACTAGGCCAGCACAGCGTATGCGAGGCCGAACACCCCTCAGGTCAACGAGGTCACGAGTGTGCATTTACTGCGACATGAGGGAATGTCTTCAAAGTTTAGTTAAAAAGTATCTCCTCAAAGAAGTTCAAAGTTTAAAAGAAAAGTCAAGGTGCGACCTCAATCTCTGGATCGTGTCTGCGACCTCACAAGGAAGGCATCGCAAGTTTTGATTCTGAAGAGATAAGGTCCACCTTGAAGATTAAAGTAAAATTAAGAGAAAAAGCTACAAATCCTACAGGGGAAGTTTCGCAGATGCAAGGCCAATCTACATGATAATATTTCAGAAATATAAAGGCAAGCTATAAAGCAAATACAAGACATGGAGGAATGAAGACAGTTATGAAAATTGTTAAAAATCGACAAACAGCTACTGGGTCGCTACGCGAGCCCAGCATACTTCGAAGTTATCAAAAGTTATCAAAAAATATTACAATTTGCGAGACATTCAAAGGGTGTCCGCATCCCCAGTTCGAAATGTTGGAATAAAGCAGATTACATCACAGCCTCATTGGGTTTCTCTTGGTTGGTAGCATTGGCCTTAGCAGCTTCGCTGGCGATCCTGGCATCTTCCTCATCTATCTCCTTGTGGAGGTCAGCTGCATATTCGGCATTGCCAGGACCGAGCTGTGACCAATCGAAGTTGGGGATTTTTCTGATAAAGCTCTTCATGAAGTCAGCTTGGGCGGCCACTTCGATGTCTTCTCTGTTAGTCTGAGCAGCAGCGACCTCCTCCTTCAGCTTCGCGAGCTCCTCCATATGAGTTTTCTTCAGCACCTCCTCATGTTGCTCCGCCTCGTTCAAACCCTTATGGAGGGCTGCTTTTTCATCATTGACTTTCTTGAGTTCGGATCGAAGGGATGCTGTTTCAGTTTGTAGCACTCGCTGGTAATTCTCAGCCATCAGCTTCTTCTCCTCCTCAGCCTTAACCTTCAAGGACTTCAACTCCTTCTCCAATCTATCATTGGCAAAGACAACCTGCTTTAGCTCTCGAAGATGCGAGGCTTGGCGTATGAAGCCCTCAGCCAGGCATTTGGAGACTGCCTCAGAGTTCTCAATTAACTCGGCCCCCACCCACTCAGTACACTCCGCTTCAGTAGCATGAAGATACCCATGTTTTGCGTATAAATGATGTACTGGCGTCGTGTCCGCAGGCTTTGTGACCTGGGGCAGGGGACCGGTTTTGTGTTTCTTGGTGATGTGTTTTTCAGGGCTAACCTTGGCCTTCGAAGGTTGAAGAGCGACCTTAGCATTTGCTGATGGAGGAGTGAGATCGTTTGTTTTCTTTGGTGGGGAGGTCGTTGAAGGTTTGGTGGGGATCTCCTTGTTCCTTGTACAAAAAGGAGGCCTGCGACCACCTTTGCCTGACATATCTACAAAAATGAGAAAGAAAGCAGTTAAAGAATAATTATCAAAGTAAAAATGCGAAGACAATGAAGGACAATTAATATGAAGAAATTATTGAACTACAGCATAAAGTATACTTACTCTCTTCCATTGCCATTTTAGAGGACGAGGCTTCCTCTCGCACTTTCCTCTTTTGCGAAGCCTTCCTCGCACTTGAAGGCCCCGCCTCAGAAGGAAGTTGAATCCCGTCTTTCAAAAATCCACATTCAATCAGATTTTCTAAAGAAAGAAGGGTTCGCACACTCCTGTCTTCACGAGGCATCTTTAATACGTCATCAGCTCGGGTTTTCTCTTCACCCTTCAAGACGGTTCGCACTTGATCGATTGGAAGATAGTTAAAAGATGTTTTTACTCTGGGCACCTCGTGGATGTAGAAGTAAGGACCCTTCCATGAGCCCGCGTTGCTCGGAGCGCTATGGTACAAGTCTTTCTTGTTAAACTCTGGCCAGACTGAGAAGTATACGTAGCCGAAATCAGACGGCCCGCATCTCTTCAATTGCAAGAAGTATCCCATGGTCCTCGCGTCGAGTGGGGGATATCCCAACTTGTGATAAATAATATAGAGGGCTATCATGGCTCTATACCCATTTGGATTGATCTGGATAGGAGCAAGGTGGTAAGTCTCGCATACGTCCTTGATGAATGGATGAAGAGGTGAAGAGACGCCTATTTTCATCATGGCAGATGACAACACCATGCGAGGCACTCTTCCTCCGTTTTCAGTGTAGTTGAAGCGGTAACATCGCATTGAAGATGTGGGTAGAATGACCTTACCTTCCGGTCTATATGTATCAACTGCCTTTCTTAAAGATTCGGCATCGAGAGAGGTAGATAAGTCCCTGCAGCCTAGAGTGCGAGGCTGACCTGGTTTCACCTTCGAGCCCTCTTCGATATTTTCGGGGTGAGGTCCTCCCACATACACGGTGCCTTCCAGTTCGGGTTGAGGGGTCGGGATGTAAGGTTGAGGAGAGGCTTCGGGAACATAGTTGTAATCTTCAAAGTTAACTATTCTGGCTACTTCGTCCAGACCACCATCATCAGAGCTAGGCTCTTCATAGTCCGAATCATCAGAGTTCGCCTCGTTGTCACCACCACCCTCCATCTCGTAGTAAGCATGGCCGAGGGAGTCTATTGATGAGGAGCTGGTCAGTAATATGGGACTAATATTGAGAAGGTTCTTGTTAAGAGGAGAAAGAGGTTTGGGGAAGTTGGAAAAGAATTTTTGACCTTTCTTTAGTAGTTTCTCGACTTCGCCTTGAACCGAGGAGGGAGGAACGTTTAAAGGTCCTGGGTTTATTGAGCTTGAGGGGAGATCGATAGAGCGGCTCTGCGAGGCGGAGGGTCGTCGTGATCTCCATGTTGTCAGGGGGGTCTCTCGGGTAAATTCCTCCTGAGACCATTGAGGATCCATGTATAGTTTGAAGGATGGGGTGCTTGCACTTGTGGCCCTAGCAATATTTGCGGCCGCTCGCTCGCTGATTGAAATGTGAGGGAGAGGTGAAGGAGTCCTTGAGCTATCGCTAGACATCTGAAAAGATGGTGGAATATTAGTGTGTGCGCTTACAGAACATCAAAGAAGATAAAAGAAGAGGAAAAGAGAAGGCTCTAAGTGTTCCTATTTTGTGCATAAAGAATAAGGGGTCGCGCTCTTTAGTCTAGCGAGGCAGGGATCGCACCGTGAAATTAAGTGTGTGGGGTCGCACACAATCAGGCTCGCATCGCATGCAATTATAAAGCAAATATTTACGAAATTATGAGCTACGCATGCATTTAAATGAAAAACAAGAGAGAGAAACTTACTTTTTGATGAAGAAAGGTTGAAGATCTTGGAAAAGGGTGGCCTCGTTCTTGATTAATAGCGAGCTGGGTCTCTGTTTGATCCGGGAGCAAATTGGCAGCACTTCGGTATGTTGTTAATAAGGAAAGTGACAAATGATTTGTAGATTGGGGTTTATATAGTAGGGAGGAGAGAGGTGAACAAGCTACACGTGTCATCATCTCAGTGGGTGTGACCAGATCAAGAGACGCGCCAGCTGTTAGCATTTATTCAAAATCATTGGGCCTACGATAAGAGTCCATAAAGAAATAATTGATAATGGGCCTTGGCCTCGCATTCCATTTTCTGGAGGGCATTCTCTGAGTCCACATCGCATTTCTAATGGCAATATGGACTCGGGGGGTAGTTGTTATGCCTGAATTTGGCATAAGTCCTAAACAGGCCTAATGGGCTAAGAATATCAGTACATCTCACATAATGGGCCTAAGAATAAGGAATGAGTCATTAAAGTTCGCCATCATGAGAGGATTCATCATATTATTTTTGTACAGCGGATCGCCAGCGAGCCGCAGTAGCAGGGTCGCAGTTTGCAAGGTCCAGCGTGGCCTAGTATGTTACTATGAAGGCTTGTGGTCAGGCCCAGCGAGGTCGCATAAGTAGGATATCTCCATGTAGCGAGGATCGCCTCGCATGGCCAGACCCAGCGAGGTCGCATGCGAGGTCATCCAGTCAGGTTCGCCAGTAAAGATAAATTATAACATTATACAAGCAGCAGGTTCCCCTTCATGGGTCATGGACCGAGTAAATGGGTAGAAAAATAACCCAAGGAGATGACTAGTGGATTTGGGCCAAGCCGAGCCCATAAAAGCCCTAGCCCATCTAGATAACTTCTTCTCCAAGAGAACTACGTATGGCTTGATCCCTATAAATAGGGTACGTAGGCATCTTGTAAAGCATGAGAAACAGTTCACCACTGATTATCAATATACAAGAGCAGCCACATCCAAACACATAAACCCTAATCCACATTCTTCTTATAGCAAAATATCCGTATCTTGCTCCGTAAATCCAGCAACCTCCATAAATATTGTTATACAAAATTCTCCCTATAACAGCAACCAAGTTGCGAGTGAACGAATAATTTATGACCGGGCAGTCACAAGATAAATAACATTCCTCAAGTAAGGTTCCCTTATAATAGAATCGAATGGAGAATGAAATCACTGAGAACCTTCCTTGATAATATAATAATATTAATAAGACTCTGTAATAATTTATATAATGTTCGGAGGTCGATGATACTATGTGAATGACACCAAGTATCTTTGAAACGAGTTAGAAGAATTAAATAAATATTCCAAGAATATTTCTTGAGTCACGGGTATTGGAAAGGTGTTGCTCGGAATAATCTTTGAATAACTGTTCAGAATAATATTCCTTGGACGAATAATGAATATTCCTATTAATAATAATAGTATTTTATTGATGAAATAATCGCCAAATGGATATTTGAAATAATATTCATTGAATAAATAATGAATATTCAACTTAAGAATGATACTTATTGATGAAGTAATTATCGATTGAATACTTGAGACCATATTCATTGAATAAATAATGAATATTCGACTTAATAATAATTATCGAAGAAATGAATATTAAATGAATATTTAAAATCATGTTCAATAATAGAATTGACTTTAACTGAATGTCGAAGATAATATTTATCGAATAACTGAAGTTCGAATCAATGCTCAACTAATATTTATAAAATAAATAGAGATCGAATGAATATTCGAAATAATATTCATTTAAATAAATAAGACTCGAATGAATATTAAAATAATATTCATTAATTAAATAAACTCGAACGAATATTCAAAATAATATTTATCGAGTAAATAAGAATGAATAACTTAATTGAGAGTTCGAAATAATATTCGAATATTTAATCGACTTTAGATGAATATTAATCATATAATATTCCTCGAATAAATAAGCATCTGAGGAACAATCCGAATAATATTTATTAAATAATCTCAAGGAATATCCCAACAATATTTGCCGGATAACAAATGGAAAATATTTACTTAAATATTTTCTCTGAAAATAATATCAATATATCAAGGAATATCGACTCCCGGTCTATAATCAAAGAATGAGATTCACTGCCCTTCGTTTAAGGGTCTAAATAATTTCCGGCTTATAACTGATATATAACTATCTAGTTTATAAGCCAACAATAATTCAGGGAACAAGCATTTCAAAATAATTCGAGAATAGGCATGCATGCTATGGCATATGTATACTGAAAACACATACATATATATATTCACAACAACAGCCTTTAAAAAAAGAAAGGTTCGAAAACTTGCCTGGAAATCGAGTACGAGTAGGGGTAGTAGTAGCGTGTCCCGGGTCAGCCTGATGATCTATAATTAGCCAAGGCATTCGGGATTAATCACTTAACACCTTTAAAAAGGTTACGTATAAACTTAACTTAAATCGAAACACGTTTTCGAGTCGTTTCGTTATACCCCTTTAATTCACTCTTACTATTGCTTTTATTACCCGATACTTGTTCGTTACTAAAGCATGACATTACACTTACATATGGTAAGTATTTAAATCGTATAAGTTTTAAAGTCGAAAGATTAGACCTCGATATTTATCGATCGTTTTCTAAGTGGTTTACCGAAGTTATAACCAAGTATACCTCTTAGGGGTACTTTCGTACTTAACCATGATTCGAACATTTTTATAAAATCGAAAAACGATCCTTTTGACATGCGGTCTTCTCCCACACCTTCCTTTTTATCTCTATTATTTAATTATCATGATTTGCCACTGATTAAACAACATTAAAGGGAATCAATTTCAATTACGAACTTTTGATTACGGTTCCGAACCCCTTTTACGAATTTAATCATAACTCCTAAACCGTAAGTCCGTTTCATGCGATCTTTATATCAAAACGAAGCTCATAACATAATCTAGCTAATCATGGCAAAAGTCGAAGCTAATCAGTGAGTTAAACCTTCTGTCAAATTCGTGTTCTTAATGTTAACGAAATTTCGGCATTACGACGGCTATAAATCGAATATATCTAAATTCCAAACCTTCCAATAATCAAGGTATCCATCCCAAACAACATATACATGATATATCACCATGAACTGAGGCCAAGCAATGCCTTTCCGTTCATCTAAACTATTTTTAACATTTATCAAATCTAAATCACAATCAAGCTTATAATCATGCTAATAACACATCTCATACTAAAACCCACCAAGATCATGCAAAATCTCAAAGTAAAGCCTAGGGTTTCAAGTTGCTATACCTTCCTTGGAGTATGATCTAGCCTCACTATGCTTGGTATGATCCTTAGAAGTGCTTAAGCTTGCTAAATCAATCATGAAAAACAAGAAAAAACAAGATTAGTTCATGAAAACACTATTCACCCTCCTCTTAAATCATTTTTTTGAAAATGGAAAAAGAAGAGATTGAAGCTAGGATTTTGAGGAGATCATTTATATGAAATGTAAGTCTCACCATAAAAGTTTCAAGATCAACAAATGGTTGGAAGTTGGATTTTGGATTTGGAATTATAGCAATTGCCGAATGTTTGTTCTTGGAGGGGGAGAGAGTATTTTGCTTGGTTGATTTTTGCAATAATGCATAAAGTGGTGTTTACTTGGATAATATCTTCTTAAAGTGGTGTTAGTGGAGTGTGATGCATTGTTGGATGAGGATTTACCATGACAAGTGTTGAAGATAGGATGGTTAAGGCTTAACCAAGTGGTTTGTTTTCTAAGTACTTAGTTGATTCACTAAGTATTGGTTACTTAAGTAACTATATGGTTTCTAGATATTTATCACTTGCACACATGCATGCATCTTGCCTCCTCTGCTTGATTCCTTGTCCGTTTATTGCTTAATTCGTTGATCGTTCGAGGGAATAACTCATTCGTTTCTAGTTAGGGTTTTACCGAAAACCTTCTTAATATTCATAATACTATTCCTCATCTTTCTTAATACTTCTCGAATTTAAATTCCTTAATTCCCTTTTATAAATCCTTAAGTCTTGCAGTGTCCAGGGAAATCTCGGAGAAAATGAAAGTGCTCTTTTTCTGAATCCGACAGCTTTTACATACACTTATATTCTTCCTGGATCACTAATACGAACTCAGAAATCCGTTCCGAATACCGGGTATAACATTATTATAATAATATTCCAAATTCCACCAAAATCACTATTCATCACTTATTTTTATTTAATTCCTATAATTAGGAAAATGAACCTGGTTCACTCTCGGGTGCTTCTTAACCTTTTTACGGAACCGCTGGACTTATAATAGATATTGATTTGGATGACATAAGAATAATCTTACTTGAAGTAATATACTTATATTCTTAGGAGATAGATCATTCTTATCTATGCCGGCAACCAAAAGTATTCTGCATGTCATATAAATAATTGAATTCAGATCCGTTCCATTCATTTAATAGATCTTCGTTACATCGCAGTCATAACCACTATTCATTCCCACATTATTACATAATAAAAAGTTTTAAATTCTACCAAAAATCTGGGTTCTTACAACATTGATAGAGATTTGAAGACCTAAGAACATACGGCAATATTTTACCCTTTACAAGCACAAAATAAGACAATCAAACACAACGAATCAACCGCAGGATAACTTGTGAAAAACCAATCCAAAGTTCGATAACTTTCCAAAAACCAATCCAAAGTTCATATCGATGATCAATAATCATTACCTCGTGATCGAAAAGCAAGAGAGGCAGCCATGGAATTTTTTGTAAAAAGGAAAGAAAAGTTACTTGACTGGTATTTTTGTTTTGATGTTGGTCCTTGTGTTTGCTTGCTGAAGTGGTGTCAAGAATTTTGTTATGTTTCATTTAGTGCAAGTACTATGTACAGCTTCCACTGTTAACTATTTTGACCTGAGGAACTTCTGAATTGTGATGAAGATAGTTCTATATCATAATTATTTCCTGTAAAACTTTTGTTAAGTTCTGATATATTTCATGTATCTTGAGGATTTTTCTTTCTATTGTGTTGCATCCTCCCATTCGCACTATTACAATTAAATGTACCTTTCAAGTAGTATTATAAATTGTTGCAAATGAATTATCTGATGTATGTGCGAGTGTGTGTGCATATGCCATTTTATATACCAGGTTGCTGGCTGCCAGGATGAAAGAATTCTGCAGCAAGTCATCCTGATCTTGCCAAAAGTTTACGATCTAAGAAGTATCTGAGTAGCATGTTGTTTGTGTATTTAGCATTAGCCTGTCACTATTTAATCTTTATGAGTTCATAAATCTAATGCCAATTTTCAGTTTCATACTTCGATTTTCAGGGACATATATATTGCTCTTGTTGTAATTAATATATAGACTGTTGTTCTTACGAAACAAGCTATAAATCTACAAGAACAGCTACCAAGAGGCACAAAGATAGAATTTTAGTATTTTACAATCAATCTATTGCAGTGTCTGCGAAGCGTAATATCTTCACATCAGAATCATTTCGCACTTGGAGTTGTAACTTGTAACGTTGACAGAAACCAAGAACAAATTGTTTATTCAACAAACTCAAAGATAAGCTTGTGACCAGAAAGATAAAATTTACAGTAATGTTGTCTAAATGTTTAATTCAGCATCAATAAGATGCATAAGTTGTAACATTAACATAAACATAACAACTTTTGCATCAAATAACAGAAAAGCTTGTACCCGGAAAATAAGACTATAGATTTTTCAGTTATCATAATATTTTTTGAGTCACCAGATGTAAGTAGCTCTTGGAGCTAGGTTGGATATAACACACTTGTTGGATATAACACATCTTTGATTGATCACATGCAAATATATATTTTGCGGAAATTAAAGAGATACTCCATCCACACACTAAACCAAAACACATCATTCAAATATATATAGTAAACAAAGTTTTATTATATAAAACACAAATCAAATCAAAACACAAGAACCCATAAAGCATAAAGGATTCACATTAATTATTATAAGGCGATAAAGTCTATCAAATCACCTTATACAAATAAAAAATTCACACCTTACGTATGCAAGCGGCCTATATCAACTAAACAAAAGCATATATACACGGGAGAATTAAATTATTGAGATGGGGCGGAAGATCACCACCAACCTCAATGTCGGACATATCATCCTCATTCTCATCCTCATATTCAAAGTCATCATCCTCATTCTCTGAGTCAAAGTACTCGTCTAAATCCAGTAAACCGTAGACCTTCCCCAGACGACGGGTTGTAGGCACCCTATAAAGGCTGGCATCCATCTTAGTTCCATCATCGAGACAAAAATAATGACCTGCAAAAAGCAATTATAAAAAATACGTAATTAAATAATAAAATATAATAAGAGGAGAGATGTGAGGAGGAATCACGTATGGAACAATGTTATGTTGTATACGTACAGTAATGAACCTATCATACCTCTGTAGCTTGTGATATCTACCTTAGCAGAATTTTCACAAGCTCCAAATTTCACAGCTGTTGATGATGGTGTTCTTGCTGAAGATGAGTCCTCCATTTGATATTTCTTGAGGAGCTCTCTGACATACTTGGATTGACAAATAAAAATTCCATCTGTCCTTTGACTTACTTGTAATCCAAGAAAGAACTTCAGCTCACCCATCAGGCTCATCTCAAATTTACCCTGCATTAGCTTAGCAAATTTCTTGTACAGAAGATCATTAGTAGACCCAAATATTATATCGTCCACATAGACTTGGACTAATATAGTATCATTCTTATGTTTCTTAGTAAAGAGAGTTTTGTCTATGACACCTCTAACAAATCAATTTTCAAGTAAAAATTCAGAAAGAGTGTCATACCATTTCCTTGGAGCTTGCTTAAGACCATAAATTGCCTTGAAGAGAAAGTAGACATAATCCATGAATTCTGGATCTTCAAAGCCAGGGGGTTGTTCTACATATACCTCTTCATCCAGCTTGCCATTCAGGAAGGCACTCTTGACATCCATTTGATAAACTTTGAAGTTTGAATGTGCTGCGAATGCCAAGAATATCCTTATAGCCTCAAGTCTAGCCACTGGTGCATAGGTTTCATCATAATCTATTCCTTCAGCTTGGGAATATCCTTTAGCAACCAGTCTTGCTTTGTTTCTAGTTACAATGCCATCTTCATCAAGTTTGTTTCTGAATACCCACCTGGTATCAACTACTTTCTTGTTATTAGGTCTGGGTACCAACTTCCATACTTCTTGTTGTTTGAATTGATTGAGTTCATCTTGCATAGCAATCACCCAATCAGGATCAGAAAGAGCTTCTTCTATTTTCTTAGGTTCTATTGCAGACAGAAACCCAGAATAATTACATTGATTTTGATAGCTCCTTCTAGTTTTTACACCAACATCTGGATCACCAACGATCAACTCAAAAGGATGAGCTCTATTCCACACAGTCTGTCTGGGAAGATTTGACCTTGATGATTCGCCTTGTTCTTCATTATGATGTTGAGTATGACCAGCTGATCCTTCATCATCTCCCCCTGAGTTGTTGCCAGTTAGACTAGATGAATGTTCAGGAGTGTCAGTGGTATCTCCAGTCTGATCATTGTTTCCATCACCACCACCCTGATCATTATCATCATTATTACTGTTATCATTAGCAACAACATCAGGTTGGTTGTCACCATCTGAATCGGAGTCTGTCATATCATCGAAAGATAACTTTTCAGATGAATCCTCCGTTTGGATACTAGGAAGTTTAGTGTCATCAAATGATACATTGACACTTTCAAGCATTGTCTGATGATCAATCACATACACCTTGTAAGCTCTTCTTGAATAATCAATAAAAATTGCTTCATGTTCTTTGGCCTCAAATTTTCCACCACGATCATCTCCATCTTTAAGCACAAAGCATTTTGCTCCAAATACATGAAAGTACTTGAGTGTTGGTCTCTTTTCATACATAATTTCATAGGGGGTCTTCATCAAGTCTTTGTTGATTAGAGTTCGATTCTGGGTATAACATGCAGTGTTAACAGCTTCAGCCCAAAAGTACAAGGGAAGCCTTGATTCACTTAACATTGTACGTGCAGCTTCAATCAAGGTTCTATTCTTTCTTTCTACTACCCTGTTAGAAATGATTGATGAGAACAGTGTTTGGAAGCTAAAGTGACAAAACAGAGTTTAGCTGGAAGCAGTCAGAGTTTAGTTAAACACTGACTGGAAGCGCAACAGAGGTTGTTAAACTCTATAGCGGAAGCGTCTGAGAGTCAACAGTGTTTGAAGATTGATACAAGATAAATATGGAACCAATATCTTTGAAGATTGGATAGCTATCAAAGATATTGAGTTGACTTAGAAGACGTGTAGCAATCGTGATTGATATCAATTGTATAGCTTGATTATAGGAGAATCAATTACTGATTGTTTTGAAGCTGTATGTTTTATAAATACAGTTAGGTTAACCCTAGAAGGGTATCGAACATAGAGAGATTCATTGATTGTAACCTAAGCAGCTCTCTTTGATATTTTACATCATTGAGAGAGGAATTATTAATTCCAAACAATTTTTAAGTGTTAAAACTTGTGTTCTTGTTAATTACTCATACAATACTTGATTACATATTGTGAATTCGACCTAACAAGTGGTATCAGAGACAATCTGTTACTTTATTACAGTTTAAGATCCAAACACAATAGTAATCAATGGCAGAGATACCTCCTTCATCAGGTTCTGAGAAAGCACCTACTACTGTTAGTAGGTATGAAACAATTAGGGTTCCTATACTTAGGCCATCAGAGTATACAATTTGGAAGGTGAAGATGAACATGTTTCTGGAGGCTACAGATCCAGAATATCTTGATAGAATTTATGAAGGTCCTCACAAACCTACAAAGTTATCTGCTGCTGCTGCTGGTGAGGAATCAAAGGTGATTCCAAAAGAAAAGAAAGATCTAACTGCTGAGGATCTTTCATCTATTGCAAAGGATGCAAAAGTTAGGCATTTACTTCACAGTGCTTTAGACAATGTTATGTCTAATAAAGTGATTAATTGCACAACTGCAAAGGAAATATGGGATGCACTTGAGGTTAGGTGTCAAGGAACTCCTGCAATCAAGAAAAATAGAAGAAACATACTCACTCAGGAGTATGAGCATTTTGAGGCAAAGTCTGATGAAACCATGACAGAAACATTTGACAGATTCTGTAAACTGCTCAATGATTTGTCATTGGTTAACAAAGAGTATGATTTAGAAGACTCAAATCTCAAGTTTCTTCTCTCTCTACCTGAAAAGTGGGATGTGAAAACAACCACTATAAGAGATAACTATGAACTTGCTGAAACAGAGATTGATGAAATATATGGACTGCTCAAAACCTATGAATTGGAATTGGAGCAGAGAAACAAAAGATCAAGCAAAAAGTCAAAATCTGTTGCTCTTAAGGTTGAGGAGAAACCATTAAAGAAGGAATCATCAAGGAAGAAAGCTAAGGGAAAAGCTTTAGTCATAAAGTCTGATAGTGAGTCATCAAACTCTGATGATGACTCAAACACTGATGCATTATCTGATTCTGAGGATGATGAAGAAGAGTTAAAGCAAATGGCTGTCTTGATGGTAAAGACTTTTAAGAAGATGGGTTTTAGGAACTTTAAGAAAGGAAACAGATTTTCCAAGAGAGATTCAAACTCTGACAGGAAGAGTTTCAGAAAGTCTGATAGAAGGGATACCAAATCTGGAAAGAAAGACAAGTCTGAAATTCAATGCTACAAGTGTAAGGAGATGGGTCACTATGCTCCTGAGTGCAAGAAGGGTAAAACTGAAAAGGCACTCTACACAAAAGGCAGAGATTGGGCAGACACTTCAGATTCTAATGAGGAAGTCAACTATGCTCTCATGGCTACTACTCAGAATGAAGATGATGATTTAAAGGTACCCCCAACTACCTATGCTTATAATACTGATAATATAACTGAATTGAGAATTTATCTTAAAGCATTACATATCAGTTATAGGGATCAGACTTTAGAAAATGAGAGGATAAAGAATGAGTGCTCTCAACTCAAAGATAGAAACAAACTAGTTGAGGAACAGCTTGAGAACATGAATAAAATTCAGAAGGAGAGAGATGATGCTGTGTTTATTGAACAGGAGTTGCTAGGTAAGTATAAGCAACTAGAATCTGAATTGGAGGATGCTAAGCACATTATTAAAACTTGGACACACTCTGGTAAAGACACTCAAGAAGTGTTTCAGTCAGATACAGTAGGTCTAGGTTACTCTGAGGGAGATGAACTTAGATTTGAAAATTTGGTAAAAGTTAGACCACATCGTTCATCTGAAGGTAATGTCATGGGAACAGGTGGACCTAAGACTGAAGCTGAGAAAAAGGCTGTTAAAGAATCATATGCTAAGACTTTTGTTAAAGAGGTTAACATTGGTTCAATGACAGATAAACAACTCAAGCATAAGCTTAAAGAGATAAAATCTATCAACAAACAGGGAATGCCTAGGAAAAACAAAAATGGAAAGGTAGGCATAACATCAGGAATTAAGCCAATGCTTGCTACACTAGCTCCTAGAAAAACATGCTTTAATTGTGGTAGCACTAATCATGTTGCTAGTTTCTGCAGTAAGAATAAGAACATTAATTCTTTGCCCTCTAAAACTGCAGTAAAGAATGATTATGTGAGAACTAGACCACAGACTTTATGCAAACACTGTGGAAGTACTTGGCATTCTATTTACACTTGCAGAGATTATCATGCTATTTACTATAATTACTATGAACCCAAACCAAATTTGAAATGGGTTAAAGTAAACTCTGCAAATGTAAACTCTGAAAAAGTTAGCTTAAACTCTGATAATGTGAATTCCACTGCAAAAGCTAACAGAATTAAGAAAGGCAAAGGATCCAAGCAAGTCTGGATCCCTAAAACTAATAATCAGTGATTGTTTGTGATTGCAGGGCATCAGGGAAAGTACCCTAGTCATGGACAGTGGATGTTCAGGACACATGACTGGAAATAAAGCCCTGCTATCAGAGTATGTGAAGAAGGCTGGCCCAAAAGTTTCCTATGGAGATGGCAACATAGGACATACTCTGGGATATGGCAATATTAATCTTGGGAATGTCATCATCACAAATGTAGCTCTGGTTCCAGGACTCAAGCATGATCTGCTATCTGTGAGTCAAATCTGTGACAGAGGATATCATGTAGATTTTCAACCTGAATATTGTCAAGTCATCAGCAAATCTACAGGGAAAGTTGCTCTAGTTGGAAACAGACATAATAACATCTATGAAGTAAAATTGTCAACAAACTCTGATGGCAAAGCAGTGTGTCTGTCAACAAGAATGTCCAGTGAAGAGAGTTGGAAGTGGCACAAGAAACTCTCTCATTTGAACCTAAACAACATCAATGAGCTAATAAAGAATGATCTTGTAAGAGGGCTACCAAAGTCTTTGTTAAATGCAGTAGGCCTGTGTGATTCTTGTCAAAAGGCCAAACAGAGAAAAGCCTCTTTCAAAAGCAAATCTGAGTCTTCAATTGTTGATCCTTATCATCTCCTGCATGTTGATCTTTTTGGACCAGTGAATGTCATGTCTCTTGGAAAGAAGAAATATGCTCTAGTCATTGTTGATGAATATACTAGATACACATGGGTATATTTTCTTGCAAAGAAGGATGAAACTGCATTAACACTTACAGAACATATAATACAACTGGACAAAGGGTCAGAGAATCAAGTGAAGATTATCAGAAGTGACAATGGAACTGAATTCAGGAATTCAACAATGGAAGAATTTTGCAAGAGTAAAGGAATCAAACAAGAGTTTTCTGCACCTGGCACTCCACAACAAAATGGTGTGGTGGAGAGAAAGAACAGAACCTTGATAGAAGCTGCCAGAACCATGCTAGGTGAAGCAAAGTTGCCAACATATTTCTGGGCAGAAGCAGTTCAAACTGCTTGTTTTACTCAAAATGCAACACTGATCAACAAGCATGGTAAAACACCATATGAAATGGTGAAGAAGAAGAAGCCAAATCTGAAATATTTTCATATTTTTGGATGCAAGTGCTTTTTGTTGAAGACTCATCCTGAACAGTTGACCAAATTTGACCTAAAGGCAGATGAAGGAATTTTTGTTGGCTATCCACTGTCAACTAAGGCATTCAGAGTTTATAATCTGAGAACCAAAGTGATCATGGAATCAATTCATGTGTCATTTGATGACAAGAAAATAACTGGACTTGAAGATGTTAATGAACATGATCAACTGCACTTTGAAAATGAAGATTCATTCTCTGACAAAGTAAACTCTGATGAGACTGATCTGACAAATACTGCTGAGCTAAACTCTGAACCTCTACTGGTAAATACTGAAGAGACTCTTCAATCAGAAACAAGGGAAGAACCAGTTGAGGGGGAGCATGAAGAATCACATCAAAGTGATAATTCAAATACTGATAGTGACTCAGTTGAAAATTCTGAATCAAACTTTGATGACTCAAACTCTGGAAGTTCAAAATCTGATAGTTCAAATTCTGAGCAGTCACACTCAGGGGGAGCATCAGAGAATGAAGAAAGGCACCAAGAAAATCAGGAGAGCATGGATCAAGGGGGAGGATCACATGATGACAGAAGCAATCTGCCTTCTGTAAGAAAATGGACTAAGTCACACACACCTGATTTGATTATTGGTGATCCAGATGCAAGAGTAAGGACAAGAAGTGCAACAATAAATGAATGTCTATTTCATGCATTCTTGTCACAATCTGAGCCAAAGAAAGTAGAAGAAGCTCTTAAAGATGCTGACTGGATAACAGCAATGCAAGAAGAGCTAAATGAATTTGAGAGAAATGAAGTGTGGACCCTTGTACCAAGGCCCAAGAACAGATCCATTGTTGGTACTAAATGGGTTTTCAGAAATAAAACTGACAGTGATGGTGTTATCACAAGGAACAAAGCAAGACTGGTAGCAAAAGGCTATTCACAGCAGGAAGGAATAGACTATGATGAAACATTTGCTCCAGTTGCAAGATTGGAGGCAATCAGAATCTTTCTAGCATATGCCTCTCATAAGAAATTCAAAGTGTTTCAGATGGATGTGAAAAGTGCATTTTTAAATGGAAAACTTGAAGAAGAAGTGTTTGTGGAACAACCACCAGGATTTGTAGATCCAAAATATCCAGACCATGTCTACAGGTTAGACAAGGCACTCTATGGACTTAAGCAGGCACCAAGAGCATGGTATGAAACTCTTGCTAAATTTCTACTAGAAAGTGGGTTTCACAGAGGTACTATTGACAAAACTCTGTTTTACTTTCAATCTGGTAGTGACTTGCTCTTAGTTCAAATATATGTTGATGACATCATTTTTGGATCTACTAATGATAAACTCTGTAAGAAGTTTGCCAAGCTCATGCAGTCAAGATATCAAATGAGTATGATGGGAGAGCTAAGCTATTTTCTAGGCTTACAGGTGAAGCAAATAGATGATGGAATTTTTATCAATCAAGCAAAATATACCAGAAATCTTCTCAAGAAATTTGGCATGCTTGACTGTTCATCTGCAACAACTTCTATGGCAACTGCAACAAAATTAGAAAAAGATGCAGGGTCATCAGTAGATATGACAAGCTACAGAGGAATGATTGGTTCTCTACTTTATTTAACAGCAAGTAGACCTGATATCATGTATGCTACTTGTCTGTGTGCAAGGTTTCAAGCAGATCCAAGAGAACCACATTTAACAGCAGTAAAGAGGATTTTTAAGTATCTCAAGGGCACTATAACTTTAGGGCTGTGGTATCCAAGAGAATCAGAGTTTAAACTACTTGGCTACACTGATGCAGACTTTGCAGGCTGTAAGATTGACAGAAAAAGCACCAGTGGAAGTTGTCAATTTCTGGGTGATAGACTTGTTTCCTGGTACAGCAAGAAACAGAAATCAATATCTACATCTACAGCTGAAGCAGAGTATATTGCTGCTGGTAGCTGTTGTGCACAGATTCTATGGATGAAGAATCAACTGCTGGATTATGGATTGAGGTATACCAAGATACCTATTTTCTGTGATAATCAAAGTGCTATTGCAATGACAGGTAATCCAGTACAACACTCAATGACAAAGCACATCAGCATAAGGTATCACTTCATCAAAGAGCATGTAGAGGAAGGCAACATTGAGCTTCACTTTGTGTCTAAAGAACAACAACTTGCAGATGTCTTCACCAAGCCATTGAGTGAAGCTACATTTACAAGACTGGTCAATGAACTAGGAATGGTCTCTAGTTTTGACTAGAGATGTTGGTTAGACTCAAAATTTTACTTTTATAATATGTTGCTCATGTTTCTGCAAATTGTTAAGTGCTATGTGAACTTTAGTGTTACACTCTGTTATACATGCTTATGTTTAAACCTTGTTAAACTCTGTCAGCATGTATGTCTGCTAAACACTGTTAACATGTTGGATACACTCTGAGAATTCAGGATTGATTATTGTCTAAATGAAAACACCAATGAAGAAAAATGTATGAAGCATGATTCTCAGTAATTAAATCATGATTCTTTCTGAGTCACTGTGATCTAATCAGATTTTGTGCAGTATATCAACACAGCATGATACTGTTTCATATTTATAGAATCTCTTAGTTTATTCAGTCCTAAACTCTGAGTTTATGAATATTGTGTGCATTGCCTCTCATAAATAATTTCTGATATTGATGAACTCTAAACTCTGATAAGTGACATTCTGTTCCCAAAGTAATTCATGGTTCTTAATGATTCCTTGTTTGTACTTGTAAAAACTATAAAACCTGAGATGTGTCATTGATCAGTTTGGTGAGTTCAAAATCATGTCTGCACCCTGTGAGATTTTGAGCCTAGTCAGTGATTGATATATTTTCTATCAATCAGTTTTTATTGTTGTGTGATGTTCATCAGGGAGTATGTTTCTCTAGAACTTGTATTAAACCATTTTGAGACTACATGATATGTGTGTGCATGAAAATGATAAAGGCACTAGGATTTACCATTTCTTCAAACACTGTTCAAAATTCTCTTGAACACTGTTTAAACACTGTTCATAAATTCCACCCTTAGTACACCCCTTTGAGCCTAATTAACTGCTCATTTTTCTTAAACTCTGTGGTATTAAGAGCAGTTACTTTCTTTTGAAAAATCAAATGCAAGCAGGTGAGTGTTTCTCAAGAAAAGAAAAGTTTTCTCAGTATATATGTTAAAAAAAAAGGACATATATACTGATCATCTTGTACAAATATGTACTAACAGTATGACTGAACACTTTGGTCTATTAAAATGTTCAGTTTGAAATTCACTCATGATTAAAACATCTCTTCTCATCTGTTTGATCTTACTACATTACAACCCTGAATAAAGTCCTTTTGATTTGTGCATATATGTACTCAAAGTAGTGTAGATTTGGTGGACATTCAAGCATATGGTAGTATCTGCTTTTACTGATTGAATGTGAGTGTAAACACTTCACCTAAACACTTGTGTGCTTTGAGAGTTTGTGAGTTTATCAAGTTCATGACTGTTACTCACTGAATGATACTCTGATTTCTATCTCTTGATCTTTTTGTCTTTAAAGACTGTGTGCTTACTTGGATAATCATGAACATCAAAGGGAATAGAAGTATTCAGATCTCTGTATTGCAGTAACTACAGAGTTTAGCATTCATCAAACAATCAGTGTTTACTATGAGAGTTTGTGCATTCAGTGTTTATTAATTTCTGTTATGGATTTTATGAAATATTAGATGCTCTAAAAATTGATTTTGGTAAACTCTGCTTCACACACAATTATATTCACAACTGTGCAATTTTTGAAAGGGTTTTAGTGATAAAGTTGGAAAATTGACAAACACTGTCGAGTTGTGTTTAGTACTCTAAGGTAAAGTTTCATTGAGATAATTTGATAATTTTGGAGTAATTGAGGTAGTTGACAACTGTTAATTAGTGTAAATATGTCAAGTGTCGTGATTATAGGAATGACAGCGGTAACAATTAAGTGATCCACTGGTTGTTTGACACGTGTCCCATTATTGTGTCCCACTCTCACATTACTCTATAATCAGTTGCGTGTGTATAATACATAAACGATTGAGTTTTTAATTACTACTCTAATAATTTGTGTTCTCTCACTACACATCGATTCATATTCACCCACTCACAGTTACAGTGCTTACACAATTACTTTCCATACTCTGGTTTACTCTCTTTCACATTTTGATAAACACTTACCATACACATCTTTTCTCTGAATATCTTCATATCATATCTTACTAATGGCAACCAAAGCTTTTGATGCAGCAAGGTTAGTTTTTCTTCCTAGCAATTATGCAGCCCCACTGGAGAATGCAAACGCTCCAGAGGCGTTTCATTTGTTTCAAAATTTCTTGAAAGATTCAGAGATTGGGAAGGCTTTAACTGAACCATCAAAACTCTCTGCTTCACAAATTGCTACCTTTTGGATAAACTCTGTGTATGATGATGGAGAAGAGTCTGGCACTCCAACAATTACTTTTACTCATGGTGAATCAGAGTATATCATTACTCCAACTACGGTTAGGGATGCTCTGGATTTTGAGACTCACACTTCTTAAAGTGTTGTTGGTCATGACCGTTTGTGGACAATGTTGCAGCAAATTGGTTGTTCAGGAGATTTGAATAAACTGGGATCTCTGAGAAGACCACTTTTGAGAAAGGAATGGAGCTTCTTTTTCGATTGCATTACAAGGGCTTTTGGAAAGAAGACAACAAATTGGGATGCACTTCCTCTTGACAGTCTCCAAATTGGTCATTCTTTGCTGTATGGAGGTAATTTTGATTTTGGTAGACTAGTTCTAATGAATTTGGGAGAACGTTTGTCAGAGTCTACATCTGTTTATTTTTCTCGATTTTGTCAAATGCTGTTCAATGCATGTGTGCCTAATCTTAAGATTGCTGAAGCTGATGTCATTCAGCCTCTTCAAGTTGCTAAAAGGATGTTCTCTGACTTGACAAATAAAGATGTCACTAAACAGCAAATACCTGCCATGTTTATGCCACTAGCCTTACAAAACTATGTCAATCAACCTCAAGATTCACAATCTACACCATCACCACAACAACCAGAACCACAACCAATGCCTGAACCATTAAACACTGATCATACTGAAACCATACATACTCAACCTATACCAGAATCTGAGTTAACACCCACAATCACTGTACCTACTACAACTCATCAACCACAATCTGATCACATAAACTCTGAACCTATAAACTCTAAACTAATAAACTCTGAGGCAGTACCTACTCATCAACCCAAATCCAAACCAAAAATAAAAATACACACTGCACAGAACACCAAACATTCAAAGGCTAAACAGACATTACCTGGAGCTATTTATACTAGAAGAAAGATTTAAAGGGCAAACAGACCTTCACTCTCACCAGCTAAGGAGAGCTCTAGTGAAGAAGAAGAGGTGATTGCAGTGTCTCAAGCCGAGAGAAGGAGATTAATTCTTTCAGAGTCTGATGATGAGCAAATTGTTGAAGCTCCAGAGGTGGTTTCACAGCAAACACCTACTGTTGAGGTTACAGAGAATGTTGATATACCTGCAGAGGTTGAAATGCCTGCAGAGGATGCTGTGCCTGTCAATGTTGAAATACCTGTAGAGGTTGAAATGCCTGCAGAGGATGCTGAAAATGTTGAAGTACCTGCAGAGGATAAAATGCCTGCAGAAGAGGATAACAAAGATGGTTTTTCACCAATGAATGATATTCTTGACTTATTTCAACCATTCTCTGATCCTATCTCACCTGTTGTTCACTCTGAAGCAACTGGTACAGCTGTTCAGCCTGTAGCATCACACACAGAGTTAATCTCTGATGGTTATCAAATTCCTGACAAGGGTGATGAGGTTAATCAAGCAACTAAGGATGCAAACTCTGTTGAACCTATGCAAGTTGAAGCAACACATGCAAACTCTGTTGCAGAGCCTGAGCAACATGAGGAAAATATTGATAGGGTTGCAGAAGTTGTTGAAGAAACTGTGGCTGACAATGCTCAGCACAGTGGTTCTTTAGAAGGTGCTCAAGCTAATGATGCAAGTGTTGAAGATGAAGCTGGTGACAGTGCAAACTCTGATTCTTCTCTGAGTGCACCAGTAAAGACTGATAATAAACATACATCTTTTGATCAGCCTTGTCCATCTCATGCAATTGAAGAAGAGCACCTTGCTAAATTTGCTGCCAACTGGTATAAAGAAGATTGTATTTTTCCAAAAGGGAGAGCAGCTAATTTCATTAAGCAAACTGCTAAACAGATTTCAAATCCAGAGATTTTATCTTGCTTAAAGGCAACTGTGGTACAAGTCAAAACTTTGGATGGAAGTTTTGCTGACACACAACAACAAATTGCTTCTTTGAAGACTGAGATACAAACTAGAGAAATGAAAATGGAAAGAGAGTCAAAAATCAAAGCTGCACAGCTTTCTAAAGTTCAAGATACTCTCTTTGCCAGGTTAGGAAAGGTTGAAGAAAATCAGGCTACCTTGTTTGATAAGGTTGATTCCATTGCTACCTCCTTGGAGCTTATTACATCTATACTCATTCCTGATGATGTCAAAAAGGGGGAGAGAGTTGCTAAGACAAAATGCAAAATTTCTCAAACTCTGATCAAACAGGATGATGCTGGAGATGGAGGAGCAAGTGACAAGAATAAAGGCTTAAACTCTGAATTAAGGCAAACTCTGAGATCTGGCAAATCTCTTAAATCACAGTCTGTTGGAATAAACACTGAATCTCAAGGTACTTCAGAGACCAAGAGTTTGGAATTTATATCTGATCCAAAGACTGATGAGGAGTTAGCTGTTAAGCTTTTCATGGAAGAAAATGCAGAAGGAGTTACTCTAGAAGATGCTAAAGCTGAAGAAAAGAGTCTGCAAGAAAAGCATCTAAAAGCTTTAAAGTCTGATAAGTTGAAGAAGGGTGTGAAAGTTGTTAAAGCTGCAAAGCCTGTTCTTAAAGGCATTCAAATCAAAGAACAAGTTGGTACTGATCAAAGGATGCAAGTGTCCAGAAAACCAACAGATGCAGAAGCTAAGCAAAAGCTGAAGAGTATTGTTACAACCTCTGTTGATACACATGTTGTACAGAAGAATAAAGACACAACCTTTGTTGCTGCACAAGTTGTGACCACACCACTATTGTCTTCTGAGTTGAAATTAAAATTTGGAAAAGGAGTTCTTGAAGATCCAAATCTAGCATCTACAGTTCCAATGGATTTCACTGATGGTAGAGCCTTATCTGGTAAAATTGGATACAACAAAGAAGGTATAGGCTCACACAGAGACAAAAGACAATATGTTGGTCCCAGAGATCCTTCTTCACTGACTGTTCCAGGTCGTGGTGTCACTCAGGAGAGTTTAGACAGACTGGAGTCAGTACAGCTTGTATATCAGAAGAGTTTAGAGAAGGATTTCTTGCTATATTTCATGGCTGATGGAATAGTGTTTAAAGTTGCTGAGAAAGATATTGAATTAAAATTCTGGGAAGAACTTGAATATGTTCTGTATCTTTTCAAAGTAAGAAATCAAAGAGCTCAGTCAGTTGCAAATGTGCTCAGACAAAAGATGATTCAAAATCTTGCAAGAAGAAAGATGAAATTCAACAGCAAGTATGTTCCTAAGTACAGAGATTGGAATGGCAATCTGGTAGAAATGGAGAAGGGGACTACAAAGCTAAAGACTGATCTTGGAATCACTGTTCTGGATTTTAATGTGAAGTCTGAGGAAGTGAAATACATCAGGTTGGGAAATGAAATGAGAAGAAACAAAATCTACGATCTTAGAGCTGCTATCTATCAAACTGATGAGAATGATCCTCAGTTGAGAGAAATCATGGAAGCCATGCAGATAGAGCTTGAAAATGCTGAAAGAAGATTGCTTATAGACTATCTCAGAACAATGCCAGATCTTCAAGAGATTTGAAATTGAAGTCTGTAAGAATTTTCTTATTTTCTGTAGAATTTGTTAAGTAGATAGCTTAAACTCTGTTTATATGTTAAACACTGTAGACTTTGTATTTTTTTTGACATCATCATTTACTGTAAACTTGTACATTCTTGCTAATGAACAAGTTGGGGGAGATTGTTAGAAATGATTGATGAGAACAGTGTTTGGAAGCTAAAGTGACAAAACAGAGTTTAGCTGGAAGCAGTCAGAGTTTAGTTAAACACTGACTGGAAGCGCAACAGAGGTTGTTAAACTCTGTAGCGGAAGCGTCTGAGAGTCAACAGTGTTTGAAGATTGATACAAGATAAATATGGAAGCAATATCTTTGAAGATTGGATAACTATCAAAGATATTGAGTTGACTTAGAAGACGTGTAGCAATCGTGATTGATATCAATTGTATAGCTTGATTATAGGAGAATCAATTACTGATTGTTTTGAAGCTGTATGTTTTATAAATACAGTTAGGTTAACCCTAGAAGGGTATCGAACATAGAGAGATTCATTGATTGTAACCTAAGCAGCTCTCTTTGATATTTTACATCATTGAGAGAGGAATTATTAATTCCAAACAGTTTTTAAGTGTTAAAACTTGTGTTCTTATTAATTACTCATACAATACTTGATTACATATTGTGTATTCGACCTAACATACCCCATTTTGTTGAGGAGTTCTCGGAGCCGAGTACTGCCTTGTTATTCCCTTTTCAGTACAAAAATTATTTAGAACTGCATTCTTAAATTCAGTTCCATTGTCTGACCTTATTGCTCTTACTGGATTCTTGTACTCCATTTCAATCAACTTGATGTGATCAATCACTAACTGTGGAGTTTCATCTTTGGAATTCAGAAATAAAACCCATGTGTACTTTGAGTAGTCATCAACAATCACGAGAGCATATCTTTTCTTTGACATAGACATCACATTAACTGGACCGAACAGATCCATGTGCAATAGTTATAGAGGTTCAGTTATTGATGATGTGTCAGTGCTCCTGTGAGTTGCTATTTTCAATTTGCCTTTTTGACAGGCATCACAGAGTCATTCTTGAGTGAATTCCATTGAAGGTAAACCTCTCACCGGTTCTCTTTTAACTAGAGAATTCATTGTCTTGAAATTAAGGTGGGAGAGTTTCTTGTGCCATAGCCAACTTTCATCTGTAGATGCTTTAGAATAAAAGCAGTTGATTTCTTCAGTGCTTCCAATGTTCATATTGGCCACGTACAGATTGCCTTTTCTGACTCCTGTAAGAGATGGTTGTTCATGTCTCTTGTGTGAGATTAGACAATTCTTCTTATTGAAGTAAGCCTGGAATCCCTTGTCACAAAATTGACTGATACTTAACAAATTGTGCTCAAGTCCTTTCACAAAAGACACTTCATCAATGATAACATTTCCAGCTTCCAATCTGCCATATCCATCAGTTGTACCTATGCTGTTATCTCCAAAGGTAACAACTGGGCCGGCTTTCTCAACCATATTTGTCAGCAGGGTTCTGTCTCCAGTCATATGCCTTGAACATCCACTGTCCAAGATCCAGGTCACTCGATCAACCTGCTTCACACCCTGCATTGACAATTAGGTTAAACCTTCTTCTGAACCCAAATCTGATTGGGTCCAGAATACTTAAAGAATTGGCCTTTGTCAGGCAAAACAACATTTTTAACCTTGACACCAATTTCACCATTAACCAACAAACATTTAACCCTATAAACAGATTTGACAATCTTTTGTTTTATCTTGGGTATCCATGTTTCTTTAGCAGCAATAACATTTGTTTCATTGACTGAACATTTGACCTTGTAAGCAGCCTTACCAAAAGTTTGTTTAGGCTTTGATACAAATGTCTCTCTCCTACCTTGAGGAGGACTAACAGTCTTTGATCTAACAATTTTATTCCTTATCATATGTTGTCGAGGAGCAGTCTTATCAGCACATGCTTGATTACCATTAAAGTAAGCAGACATTACATTAAAAGCACAAGACATACAATTGACAACACCACATGCTTTATGAGAAATATCAACGATAGGCATGGTATGCATGTTAGACATGTTATTGTTCTTTTTCAACTTATTACCACTTAACCCAGTTTTAGATGAACTGGTTGAATAAACAACCTTAACTGGTTTCTTAACAGATTTAACATTATCAAGGACTATGCCATTTGCACTGTCCTCATTACGCATCTCTTCTTGAATAATGATAGAAGTGAAGTTTGGAGGTTCTGCAATCGACTTCTTAAAGAGCGGATCTTCAACATTCTTAAGCACATGTGGTATACCCCTCTCTTTAGCACTAACAAGGTTAGGGGTATTTATGCCTAACAATCCAACAGCTTCGTTATAACCAAACCCTATTCCTACAGTTCGTTCTACAGCTTGTTTATTGAAATGCTCTTTAGAAATTTTAACAGAATTAAAGCAAGCACTAACCTTGGTTTCAAGTTCAGCAATTTTAGAAAGTTGTTTAGTCACTACTTCTAGAATGGATTTCTCTCTTCTATTAAGTCGTGTTATTTCCTCTTTTTGTTGATCTTGATTAACATGCACCTTTTTTAGTTCTAACACTTCTTTTTCAAGTTCAGTGTTTAACATATTTAATCTAGCAATGTGTTTTTGTGCATTAACCAAGGAACCACCTAACTGACGAACCAACTCAGAGTCAGTAAGTTTTACCTGTGGTTTAGGATCAGTGAGCATGTCACCATTTGCCATTAGTGCAAGATTTCCATATTCTTCATCTTCACTATCTGTGTCATCCCAGCTTTTACCAGCAGCCACATAGGCTTTTCCAGGTTTCTTCTTTTCAGGAACATAATCTCTCTTCTGGGCTTGTTTGGGTTTCTGACACTCAGTGGCAAAGTGTCCAAGTTCATTGCAATTATAACAACGAATTTTGCTTCTATCAACAGTTCCAGTTTTGTAGCCACCTCTGCTACTGGAGGATGAGGAACCTCCTCTCTGGAATCTGTTATTAGACTTGAACTTAAACTTAGGATTTCTCCTGAATCTAAAGTTGCCAAACTGTCTAACCATGAGTGCCATGGATTCATCCTCCAACTGATCCAATTCTTCTAATGAGTAAAACTCACTTCCATCCTGAGTAGCTGGTGTCTGACCATGTTCCACTTCAGTCTGCTCCTTGTCTGAGCTGTAAGGTCGAACAACCTTAGCTTCCACTTCCTTAGGAGCCTCAACCACTAATGCTGTAGATGAACTTGCAACTCTACCTTTACCATGAATCTCTTTCTGTTGGACTTGTTCCAACTCATAGGTTTTTAAAATACCGAAGAGTTTTTCAAGAGTGACTTTATTCAAGTCACGAGATTCTCTTATTGCTGTTATCCTGTGTTCCAGGTGAGTCGGCATAGTCAGTAAGAACTTCAGATTAATCTCCTTCTGTGTATAGTTCTTGCCATGGATTTGTAAGTTGTTGATTATTTTATTATACCTTTCAAACACTTCTTGAATGCCTTCATTAGGGCCAGCTCTGAAGTGTTCATACTCAGAGGTTAAGATTTGAAGTCTGTTCTCCCTGACTTCATCGGTTCCTTCATTAATGGTTTCAATAGTTTCCCACATGTGTTTGGCAGTTTTACAATTCATCACATGGCTATACATCACAGCATCCAGGGAATCTATTAGAATGAGTCTGAGGTTTTTATCAAGCCCTGCATCCTCCTTTTCCTCAGGTGTATAGGTAGCAGGGTCCTTTTCATAAGATTTAGCAGGAATCACAACTTTACCCTCAGCTTCAACTTCATCTTCATAGACCATAGGAGTTTTAGGTCCGGTTTTCAAAACAACCAAATATTTAACGTTTGTACAATCTAGAAACGACTCCATCTTATTCTTCCACATATCATAATTATCTTTGTCAAAGATAGGTATCTTAACAATGGCTTTAGAAGTCATGATGAATTTTTAAGAGAGTTAAAAATTCGAGCTTGATTTTTAATTGAATAAGAATAGGATCTTGATTTGTATATCAATCAAACGGCTCGGATACCAATTGTTAGGTCCGTTAAGATTGTAGAAGGGGGGTTGAATACAATCTTTATCTTTTTATCGAAATTTGTCCGTTAAATAAAATTTAGTTTAGACAAATTTGTGTTGAATCAATTGAAACAAAATTCAAGTTAAATATAACGATATATTAAACTTGATGGTTGTTACAAAATCAGTACAGGGTATTATCACGTTAATAAAAACTAATTAGAAAATTCGACATGAACTTTTCTAATTTAGTAATTAAAAATCAAGATAAGAACTAGGAAACTTAATTCGCTAGTATTACAAGAGTCACAAATAATTAAGTTCTATCGGATCAAATATTACAAATGAGTTGAACTTGATTTTCTGTGAATTAATTGAGATGGTCAGTAGCTTTAAAGATGAGAGATGTAATGTTTTTGTTCTTCCTGTCTTTAAGTCTCTTGTCTCGTGTGTATGTCTTCTGCCTTCTGTCTATTATATAGTTGACTTGTAGAAAATATCTTCTGCCTCTTTTTAACACTTAATCAGACTATCAACAGACTGTCAAATGGCTTGCAGACTATCCAGGGAATATATAGACTACCGGTATGACTATTAATCCTCTTGCAGACTACCGGTGTGACTATCTGTCCTCTTGCAGACTACCGGTGTGACTATCTGACTTAGCAGACTACCAAACTCTTTCTCCAGACTATCAGAATGACTAACCTGATAGTCTTTAATACGTGATTTTTCTGGCAGACTTTCTGGTAGACAATCACCTTAGCAGACTATCAACCTGGGCAGACTATGCTTTGCAGACTATCTCACAGACTATCAGAGACAGACTTTTAACAATAAACCATAGTCTTAAAACACTTTTTAATAGACTTAATAAATATATATTAATTCCAAATTAATTACTTCAATAATTAACGTAATAAATAAATTAATTCTTGAAGAATTAATTTATTAATTAAGTTAACTAAATACTTTAAATTAATTAATAGAGAATTAAAATAATTTATTTGATAGTCTAACCTTCACTTTTAAACCACTGAAATAAACAAAGAACCTCCACTGAATATTTGTTGACGCTCGATGCACGGTCTGGTTCATGAACGACTAACTTCAACTTCTTTTCTTCATTTTGACTTTAAGCTGTGGTCTATTTCTTCTCTCAACTTTCTTCAAATATTCTGTACTGATACTGTCTCTTGTCACTTGTAGAAATCTCTGTCCTTCAGAATTAAATCCATGACTTTGAATACCACAGTGAGGCTTGATCAGTAGACTGAACTTCTTCCAGTGTAAAATATCAAAACTATAGATTGACTTGTAGACTTGTTTCTTCTGACATATCTTATTTTAATAATTAAGATAACCAAACCGAAAACCAAAACTTTTAAAACTTTCAATGTTTCGACTTTAATATAATAGTATAGATATAGTACAGATTTTTAATTTCTATTTAATCTTATTTAAGAATATTAATATAATATTTTTGAAATGACATATCTAACCCTGACGACCAAACCATACCATAGGAACACTCTTACGTTAATTATATAGCCTATAACCCGTGCGATGCACGGTTGCTTGTAAACTGTTTAATTATATTTCGTTAAAATTTAAAGTTGTACATATGCATGTTTTTATTATTAAAATATTTTTTGCATTTTATAAATTTCAAGAATATAAATATTATTCTAATTATGTATTTTAATTATTAGGGAATTTTTTGGAGTAGCTTATAAGATTATATATGATATTGACGGGAATAGAACCTCAAACTTTTAAAAATAGTTTATAAAATAATATATATGTTTAATAAAGATATGTTGTTGGTGGAATTTGAACTTAACCCATGAGAATTTTTTAAATATTAGAAAAAGAATATTTTTTTAGTATTAGATCCAACGGTTATCACTAATCTACAAAATCCAACGGTGACTCCTTTTTAATATCTACAATTATATTACTTTTATGTAACTTTATACGTTATTAATTTACATATCAAATTGGTGTTTAAAAATTGATATATATATATATATATATATATATATATATAAGATTTTACATGTTCGATTTAATATTTGTACTCTATCTTGAATTTTTAAAATTTGATTTGGACGTTTACAGCCCACATGAAATTAACAAAATAATCTTTAAATTAATGATGGTTTAATATAATTAAATCTACACAGAAACAAAAAAGAGAAAAAATTGAAGATTTTTTAAGTTGAAAATTCTATTTGATTTATGAATTCTACTTACAATTCGTTTTGATTATCAAAATATTCTTATAATTATTTAAAGATAGTTCTACTCACAGTCAAATACAATTTTAACAATAAGTGTAAGAGAGATTTTGTCCGAAATTTTGATAATTGGTAGTCTATTCCTCCGTATGACAAAGATCTTAAAATAAATAGATGAAAACCGTTGGATCTAGCATTAAAATGTTTTATATTTTAATATGTTATAAACTAAAAAGTACTCCGTATATATATTTATAAAAGATAGATTTTGTCCAAAATTTTGATAATCGTCTATTCCTCCGTACGACAAGGATCTTAAAACAAATAGATGAAAATCGTTGGATTTAGCATAAAAAATGTTTTATATTTTAATATGTTATAAAATAAAAAGTATATTTATATTGAGAAATGAAAATGTATATGTCAATGATTTAAATCATATACAATTAGGTTTTCTACAATTGATAGCATTATCAATGTAGAACTTCTACATAGATTAGGATTAACGTAAAAATTCGTAATTATATTTTCTCTTGATATTTTGAGTGTTTCTATTTGAATAATAATTATTGAAGTATCACTAAATTAAAGATAATTTTATGAGGTTCGCATGGATTGTAAAATCATTAAAATCTGATTTCTAGATCTCAAGATAGAGGCCAAATTGTAAATATGGAATTTTTTAATACTAATAAATAAAAAATAAAATTCAATTCTAATACGATTTTTTTTAATTATATCCTTTTTAGAATATAATTTTCTTTTTAAAATTCAATTATAATACAACATTTTTTAATTTTGAGAAAAAAGCCCCTGAGGTTACCTCAGGAGAGTTACCTGAGGTTGTAGTGTAAATACATTATGGCATTTTTATAAATATTAAAACTTTCTAAAAAAAATATGTAATTACAATTATACCCTCGTGCATTAATATGGAAAATCTTAGTTACCTCAGGTAATTTTCCTGAGGTAACCTCAGGAACATCAAACCCTTTAATTATATCATTTTTAGATTATAATTTTCTTTTAAAATTCACTTCTAATACAAACTTTGCTAATTATATCCTTTTTAGATTATAATTTCTTCTTATGTGATCTAATCTTGATCGTCTAGTTTCAATCCAACAGATCATATAATTTTGGTAGTACAGCGACCAGACCAAAAATTTGGATAAGATCCCTCTTATAAAGATATTTTTAAATTAAATTTAGTTCTAATGATGAAGAAAAAAAACAAATCGATGAAGAAAGGGTATTATAGTAAATTAACAAAGTGAAAATTATAAATAAATATATAAGGATATAATTTATAATCCAACGGATGACTTTTAATCCAACGGATCATATGCTTTTGGTATTACAATGACGACGACCAAAAATTTGGATAAGATCTCCCTTATGCTTATTACATATAAGGTATTAATTACTCCCTCTGTCCCATCCATTTCTTTACAATTTCCTTTTTGGGCCATCCCACCATTTCTTTACATTACCCAAAATAGTAAGTTTTAACACTATTACACCCACTACTTCACTTATTTTAACAATACTTTACACTATTTCACCCACTACTTAACTTATTTTAACAATAAAATCACTATTATACTCACTACTTCATTTATTTTAACAATATTACACTCACTTTACACCCACTATCCTTGACCTCCGTGGCCAGCCGCCATGTAAAGAACTGGCTGGGACGGAGGGAGTAATTTTTTACGCTTATTGTATATAAGGATATAATATGTTCCGCTAATATTTATGCATAAATTGTTATATATCTACAAATATTTGATTTATTACAAACATTTATCTTTTTAGTAATCAATAATTATCTTACATGAACTATATTTATTTATACTAGCTTAAAACCCGTGCGATGCACGGATTTCTTTTAACGTTATATGAATTCTTTTTATTAATTTAAATTATTTATTTTAAAACATAAATTTTGGAGGCTTAATTTTTTTTTATGAGATGATTTGATAATATATATATATATATATATATATATGGTAAAGAGTTTCTACCTGACACTGTAGGAAACTTTTCTATAGTGTCGCCTTAAAATCACGATTTTGCTGCACATATGATATGCAAACTGATCGTTGAGAGATGGAGAAAAATACAGTGAAGTCAGATTTAAAAACAAATTCACTAATTACGGGAAAAATCAAATTAAAAATGGAGGAATACGGGTATTTTAAGATGAATTCGGGCCAAATACGGGTTCAATTTGAGGAATTCTAGGATTAATTAGGGTTTTGGCAGAAAATGGAGAAGTCAGGACGCGCCCTCTCTTTCTCTACAAAGAGGGTGCGCCCTAAATACTAAAACATGATAATGACTTATATTTACGTTTATTTTCCAAGAAGTCACTGAAGAAATCTCTCCTGGGATTCTACTCAGGTTGGGATTTTACTCAAGTTGGGATTCTACTCAGGTTGGGATTCTACTCAAGTTGGGATTCTACTCAAGCTAGGATTCCAGAAGTTGAAGAATTCCCTCCTATCGTATCTCAGGAGGGGGGTGTCCGTCGCAGAAGGCCTCCAGGGGTTTGCCTGGATATAAGGGCCCTTCTTAAACACTAAGGGCGCGCCCTAAGGTGGAAAGATGGGGACTTTCTGGTGTGTGCTTTGGGAGCTCTGTTCCTGTAGCCAATGGGCGCGCCCTCATTGGGGAACTTTGGAGTAATCCTGCACTTTGCACCCAAAAGCTCTGGATCACCTGTCCTGCTATCTGGTGGGTGCTTCTCATTCGGGGGACAGGGATGCGTTCTGCACTTGGGGTAAACCACGGCTATACCTGCATCCTTGAAATCAAGAAATAGCTGGTAGCGGATAGGACCAGTCCTCGACGGGGGAAGTTTCCTTATCCGTGAAGTCTTGAGATCCTGGATGAGCCTTGGGCCTTTGTGGTTAGGCCTCATAGTAGAACATTCCGGAAGCTGGTCCGTTATCCAAGCCCATTTGGGTTTCTTGCTCTCCAAGAACTACGTATGGCTTGATCCCCTATAAATACCGGGGTACGTAGGCCGATTGAGGGGTTGGAAGTCGAGAGCTCTGAAATAGCCGCCACTAACCCTATCAATCTCAGCCACCAATCACAAACAACCACCACATGCCACCACTCTTTTCGGCAAAGAATCACCGCTGTAGATCTTGTTTCCGGCAAAGTACCTCAAATTTTGTTGTTACCAAATTCCTCCGTCAACAAATTGGCGCTAGAAGGAGGGCAGCCAATCAAGATCTTCATCTTAGGAGGAAAAGATGTCTCACAATTAAGGTGGAGGTTCTCATTAAGAAGATTATTACGATTCTGAAGATAGCTTGGGGGGTAATCAAGCTCGACACGAAGCTTATGTTCCGGAGGAAATCTCTACTTCTCTGCACCACCATGGAACTCAATCCACCGCCGGCGGACAGCCACCCGTTCTTATCAGTAATTCGGAGTTAATGGAGCAACTTTATCGTAAGAGATATTCCATAAATAACTTCGGGTCAAGATTGAGTTCTGCGGAGAAAGTGCAAGAAAGTAGGAGAAAATCTTGGAGGATCCCACGAAATCATCGCCGAACAAGGAAAGCCCTCCAAGTTAGGAAAGTTCTCGAAGTGGTTCTTGGATCCTCAAGAGAGGGCGCGCCCTCATCCCCACCGCTCTGGGCGCACCCTTAGTGAGATTCGATGTGATGAAGAAAAGATGGTTCTAAAGATGATTTTCACGCTGCTGTTGCAAAAAGACAGTTCCGGGTATTTTCAAGAATGGTGATTTCCGGTCAATGACGTCGAACTAGGTTTTCCATGGGGCGATTTCAAATATGATTCGAAGAAGGATGTTCCAGAGAAGAGAAGCAATTATCGGGAACTCGTCCACCATTAGGGCGCGCCCTCATCATCAGGATGTGCCCACAAGGTAACCATTGACTTGTTTTGTTGAGATTTTTGTTGTTTGTTTTTTGGACTTTTGTAGGAGAATCCTCGAGTTAAAGATGGAATTAAAGATGGTGAGAGAGAATACCCAATAACCCTCAGGGCGTGCCCTGAGGGTGGTAGCCAAGGCTCGGATGATTTCCAACTTCTAGGAAACTTCGATAGTTGAACATGTCCTCATTTCCAGGACGCATCCTCTAGAGAAGGCGGCTCCTCACCCATCTGGTGAAATCCAATGACTTGAGGAAAACCTCGCTGCTATGAGGAGGAGCTTTGCTAGCTTGAAGGAATGCCTAGGAATAAGGCTCGGGAGCGAGGCCCCATGATCCACAGCGCGTGCCCCCTGATTACAGGTCGAGGCCCCTTGGACATGAGTGAGCACTAGCACGGAGTGGTAATCCACAGTGTGCGCCCCCTGTTGATAACAGGTCGCGGCCCCTTGGATTCGAAAAAATTCTCCCTCGCGATAATACTGGAAGAAGAAATAGCCGTGATAACGGTGATAGAAGAATAGAGATATATCGAGGGGATAGATAAACCTCATAATAAAAAGGGTTCGCCGTCAGGTGGTAGATTCCTTTGTGTTTTTCAAGTTCCTTTAGATACCTCCAGTGAAGTGAGGTCGTGCCCTCCCTCGAAAGGAAAGCCTCAAAGATTTTCTAAAAGGTGCAGCATCTCTTATCAAGGGCGCACTGCCAGGACGTGCTACAGGGAACATCCATGGAAGATGGTATAGAAGAGAGCTGCAAATGATGAGTTTTACTAATTCAAGCAGAACATCCCTCAGAAGATTATTACGAAGCGCGCCTTCCCCTGACAGGGCGCGCCTCCAGGTAATCTCCAACCTCTATATTATTTTGCTCTATATATTTATTGCATGTATAAAGTTAAAGGGGTTCACCTGAAGCGAAGGCCTCCAGGGGTTTACCTGATGTGAAGGCCTCCAAGGGTTTACCTGAAGCGAAGGCCTCCAGGGGTTTGCCTGGTGAGAAGGCCTACAGGGGTTTGCCTGGTGGGAAGGCCTACAGGGGTTTGCCTGGCCAAGATAAAGGAAGAGAACTTGGAATCGTGGCCCCGTGATCCACAGCGTGTGCCCCCTGATTACAGATTGAGGCCCCTTGGACACGAACGAGCCCTTCCTCAGGATGATGTTCCACAGCGCGCGCCCCCTGATTACAGGTTGAGGTCCCTTGGACACAAGTGACCTCAGGGAAATTCTCTACGTCAGGACTCAGCCTCAAGGAAATACTCAATTTCAGGAAAATCCTCCAACATAGGACGCGCCCTCAAGGAACTCTCCCTCAGAGGACCTTTCTAGTTAGGGCGCGCCCCCAAGGAAAAATGTAATAGCTCAAGTGGACTCCAATACCTACAAGGAAAATTCACTACTTGGACTCCAAAAGGAAAGAAGCTGTTGAGTTACGGCCCCACGAACCATAGTGTGTGCCCCCTGATCATCAGGTTGAGGCCCCAAGGTCGTGAGCGAGCCCCTCTATGAAGAAACAATACTTTGTTACATAGGGCGCGCCCTAAGCAACAGGGCGCGTCCTCAGCAACTTCAACGGCTCTCTCTTAAAAATTCCCCTCTTGGGATGCCTCGTTAAGAGATGATTCTCTAAGGAATGATATTCTGATGCTGGGGGGTAGTGCTGATGCACCTCC
The DNA here is from genome assembly GCA_037693485.1 of Kitagawia praeruptora. Taxonomy (NCBI): domain Eukaryota; kingdom Viridiplantae; phylum Streptophyta; class Magnoliopsida; order Apiales; family Apiaceae; genus Kitagawia; species Kitagawia praeruptora. The sequence continues at coordinate 152,091,494 of CM075349.1, read as the reverse complement.
CTAGCCCTACATGTACATGTATTTCAGGACAATTTATGTGAACAGCGGAATACCCCTACGGGGATGCCTCTTCGTGAGATGCCTATCACGGGATGCCTCCTTGTGAGATGCCTCTCAGTGAGATGCCCTTTATTGGATGCCTCCTAGTGAGATGCCTTTTCGTGAGATGCCCTTCATAGGATGCCTCCTAGTGAGATGCCTCATTTTGAGATGCCCTATCATGGGATGAGATTTGAAGTTGCCCGTGACCAGAGAATGCACTCTTTCTACCAGAAGTTGATTGAAGTAGAGCAATGCCTAAGTAGTAGACTAGAAGGTAAATTAATTACTTCCTAGTCTAGGGGGTTGTCCATGTACACTTTCCCTAGTCTAGTCTTAGTTAAGTGAAATTCTTCCATGCAAGGGGCAAGTGATGTTGGACTGCTAATCATCCAAATAAAAGATAGCTGAGAAGGAAAGTAGCTTTGGCATTACACGAGGAAACAAAGTTTCTATTTGCATTCTTCAACATGCATCACTACCTGATTCCCAGAAGCCTCTAGTCATTGTTACATCAGAAGAGGAGTTACAAAACCAAACGGTCATTTTTTGCTCTTGAAGACATGACTTGCAAATCAGAACCAGGAGTGTTGGTCATGATTTTGAAGGTCTTTTTATAGAACACACAGTTGATATGCAAAGATAAATGGCTACATGGTTGTTGATTTGTTTGCACATGGTTATTACTAAACACAAAGAAAGCAACAACGAGGTTACAAGGGAAACAAGTTAAAGCAACAGATCTGGCCATTGCAATGTGGGCGCGTCCCGAGGAAATCTAAAGAAAAAGTAAATAAGTGATGCAGCTATATACCAGAATATATTAGGCGAAGGCGTGCCAAATTAGAAATTTGCATGAAAATGGAAGTGGAGTTGCATGTGAGTTGATGTCCAAAATAATTCTTATGAGGACAAAACAAAACATGGAGCTAATGACAAAAATATACTTGGTGCATGCAAAAATGTGGATGATGTATATCAAAAAACGAAACAAAGAAAAGCTGAGGGTGTCTAGATGTGATATGGAAGCGCAAGTGGAAAACTCTACAAGAATATTTAATCAATATGTGATTGCTAGGCACTTCTACAAAAATTTGGTTTAATGACAATGGGATGATTAGCATGCCTGCATGAGCTAAATTTTGGCATCTTATATTTTTATGACCAATGTGAATGAAGATGAAGTTTTATTTGTATCATCGGGTAAAGAGCTCCAATATTTTTATGCACCTTTGTAGTTGTTGGGTTGGTGGTGGTTTAAATAGTGGGCCACACACAAGTCCAAAGCAAAGAGAAGTCAATAAAGAAATTCAAAGAAATAGTACATGAGCATGGCCTCTGTTAAAATTAAATAAAGAGGTATTGCAAGGAGTGTGAATCAATGGTGTTGCATTAAAGGAGGGACCCGCATCAATTATTATAAGCAAGAATAAAAGGAAAATTGAAGTGATGAGCTTGTATATACGTGGTCATGAGCAAAGTGTGTGTTTAAATAATTTAATGTGAGGGAGTTAAGACATGGTGGGCCCTGCAAATAGATAAACACACAAAGAAAAATGTAAAGCAATTGATCTCAAGAAAGTACTAGTTCACGGCATTTTTTCAACAAATTGAAGACGCGCCTTTTCTAAAATAAAATGGAGGCTGTAGAGTTATATAAGCAAGATTGGTGGTGGAATAGACTTGCTTGATGCGTAAAAGAAAAATATTAATTATTGAAGAATGTCACGTCCTACTACCGTTACGTCAATAGCAAATGGAAGAAGCTGGATACATTTTTGATTTTCAAGACTCGAGAGGGCGATATATTAAAGAAAGAGTACGCCCCTTGGAAGATTGAAGAGGAGGTGTAGACCTAGAGTTTTCACAACATTAAAAAAAATATAGGCAAGGCCAAGAAGGAAAAAGTGTTACGGCATATAGACTCAGTCATATTTGTACGAAGGCTGGTAGGCATGCATACATGTACGATTCAAGAAAACAAGAGAACGAATCTGATTGTTGGGTTGGGTGATGCCTGGAGTAGCTTTTAAAGCTATAATATTTACATGCGGGGGATTACTAGATGGTTTTAAAATTCCCGCGGGACCTGCGTTGAAAGAATACACAAAGAAGACCTCTCCAAAAATTGTAATGAAAATCTGAAGAAGGCCTGACAATCATAACATGGACGCGTCCTTGTGAGTTGTGATAGATATATATGTTGAATATAAGGCATTCACATGTTGTCAAAAGAAAAGGAAGAAGCGTGTCTACGATGGTAAAAAAAAAGGTTACAAAATGATTTAATGATACAACTCAACAAGCAAGAAAATTGGAAAAGATGGTGTGACTTTGGGCGTGCCATGAAGATAGTAGAGGAAAATAGCTTTGGGTTATTGATTTGCATGTGATGGGTATATCAAAGCTCATACGAAGAATTTTTGGAGGATGTAAAAACAATGGGCGCGTCCTTAATAAGAATTTTTGGAAGCTAAAATTGAGCAGGTAGAGGACATGAGGGAAAATAAAGTGGGACAGCTAATTGGAGTATTTATATACACGGACACGGGGTGAGCAAGTTTTGGCGAGTGAAAGTCAACAATTATTTTGTCAAAATAGCAAAAGGAGGAAAGGTAGAGAAGTGGGACCCATAATTATTAAAAACTATGGAGTAGAATGAAAAAGAGAGAGATGAATGTGGGTTAGACCTGGCAATTTGGTACACGACACGTGAACACGACACGAAACGACACGAAAAAATACGGATATGGGTTTTGATTTTTAGTACACGAAACACGAAAGTACACGAACACGAAATTACACGATAGATTTAGTGTCGGATATGGGTTTTCATTTTGGGTACACGAAAGTACACGAAAGTACACGAAATAAAGATGTTAATAATTTACTACTTATAGATTTTATGTATATATTAATACTCCCTCTGTTTTTTTCAGTTCTTTACGTTTGCTTTTTGCACGGAAACCAAGATAGTGGATGTAATATTGTTAAAATAAATGAAGTAGTGGGTGTAATAGTAATTTTATTGTTAAAATAAGTGAAGTAGTGGGTGTAATAGTGTAAAGGGTTGAAAAGGTGGAGTGAAGTAGTGGATGTAATAATGTATTTTATTGTTAAAAGTTACTATTTTTAGTAATGTAAAGAAATGGAATGGACGACCTAAAATAGAAAGTGTAAAGAAATGAAATGGACGGAGGGAGTATTTTTTTATAAGGATATATATTTTACACAAAAATATACATATTTACAAGTTTTTATAGAGTTGTATTTATATTTTTATATGGAAATGTAAAATATTTAATGTATATTTCATATGAATATAATATTTACTAATAAATTTTAACTAAATTTTATTTTTATTTTTATATAATATATACACGAAACACGACACGAAAGTACACGAATTCATTTCGGGTGGATACGGGTTTCATATTCAAGTACACGAATCCTGTTTCGGGTGGATACGGGTTTCACCTTCAACTACACGAAACACGAAAGTACACGACACGAAAGTACACGACACGATCCGATTGCCCGCTCTAATGTGGGTGCTTTGTATGCACCTGATGTAAGTGAGTTAAGAATTTGGAGGAGTTAAGGTGGCGGGTCCTATAATCATTACACCATGAAGAAGTGCATTGTGAACAGGTGATTGAGAGAATTAAAGAGGGTGAATAGTTGTGAAGGTGGAAAGGCTCATATCATTTTAACAAATGACTTAATTTAGAATCTTACTTTATATATGTATGGTCATTAACCATGTATACTGTGTTGCAGATTTCGGAAATCGGAACTATTCGGTTGAGGTACCGATTTACGATTTATCGGGTGATTCGGTTGAAAAATCGGCGATTTATCGGCGATTTTTGCAAAATCGGCCAAATCGGTTCCAAAATTTTGACCGATTTTTGAGCGATTTATCGGCGATTTTTCAAAAATCGGCCGATTTTTATAACAGAGTGTATACATAATTAATTACGAGAATTAAAAGCATGGCTGGGCCTACATGAATTTGGTGGAAGGCAATTTAATACATGTGTGGAGAATGTAGGTATTATGCATTGTTTAATGACAAAAGGAAAGGGTGTGCTTTTTACATTGGCAATAAGAGAAATGTGGCAGTTTCTTTATTGGCGCGCCATGAACAAATTTATAGACGGCTTGAAGGATACTATTAAGCTACCAATAAAGGATAACATTATTTGGTATTTATGTGAATGTTGATTTGTGTTGATTATTGATTTCATTATTGATCCTGGATTTTGTGGAGAAGGCACAACTCATAACCTTTATAGTATAGTAGTCAGTGCCACGCTTCAATTTAAGAAGATGCTGGCACCTCCAACAACTTTGTCTAAGGACGAGTCCTAGGAGAGGTTTACACTTGTGCATAACATCTCTTGTTTCTTACGCCGAGTTAGCTCATGTAAGCTTAGAGATGTGGGGCATTTGTGTTATTCCTCTACGAAGAAATCAAAAGTAGAGTTGTCAAGGAGATAAAATTTTTTGATTGAATTGAAGGACGCGCCCTCCGCATAGAATCTTGAAGACAAGAAGAATAAGGACGCGCTCATATGTTTCATGGAGAAGAAAAGCTACAAAAATTTTGGTGTTCTTTAAGATTGAAATTCCATGCTTCATCTTTGATTTTGCATGGAATTGGGGGTAGTTGTTATGCCCAAAATTCGGTTCGGGTATTTTAAGATGAATTCGGGCCAAATACGGGTTCAATTTGAGGAATTCTAGGATTAATTAGGGTTTTGGCAGAAAATGGAGAAGTCAGGACGCGCCCTCTCTTTCTCTACAAAGAGGGCGCGCCCTAAATACTAAAACATGATAATGACTTATATTTACGTTTATTTTCCAAGAAGTCACTGAAGAAATCTCTCCTGGGATTCTACTCAGGTTGGGATTCTACTCAAGTTGGGATTCTACTCAGGTTTGGATTCTACTCAAGTTGGGATTCTACTCAAGCTAGGATTCCAGAAGTTGAAGAATTCCCTCATGTCGTATCTCAGGAGGGGGATGTCCGTCGCAGAAGGCCTCCAGGGGTTTGCCTGGATATAAGGACCCTTCTTAAACACTAAGGGCGCGCCCTAAGGTGGAAAGATGGGAACTTTCTGGTGTGTGCTTTGGGAGCTCTGTTCCTGTAGCCAATGGGCGCGCCCTCATTGGGGAACTTTGGAGTAATCCTGCACTTTGCACCCAAAAGCTCTGGATCACCTGTCCTGCTATCTGGTGGGTGCTTCTCATTCGGGGGACAGGGATGCGTTCTGCACTTGGGGTAAACCACGGCTATACCTGCATCCTTGAAATCAAGAAATAGCTGGTAGCGGATAGGACTAGTCCTCGACGGGGGAAGTTTCCTTATCCGTGAAGTCTTGAGATCCTGGATGAGCCTTGGGCCTTTGTGGTTAGGCCTCATAGTAGAACATTCCGGAAGCTGGTCCGTTATCCAAGCCCATTTGGGTTTCTTGCTCTCCAAGAACTACGTATGGCTTGATCCCCTATAAATACCGGGGTACGTAGGCCGATTGAGGGGTTGGAAGTCGAGAGCTCTGAAATAGCCGCCACTAACCCTATCAATCTCAACCACCAATCACAAACAACCACCACATGCCACCACTCTTTTTGGCAAAGAATCACTGCTGTAGATCTTATTTCCTGCGAAGTACCTCGAATTTTGTTGTTACCAAATTCCTCCGTCAACAAAACTCTTTTTCCATATATATATATCCGTGATATTTATAGAAAATGAGGGATTTTAGTTAGAAAATATAGAAAATATGATAGGTTTTAGTTGAAAAAGATAATTAGTTAATTGTTAGTAATTATAAAATTATTATTTTATTTTATTAAATAGAATGTCCGTGATATGATTGGAAAAAGAGAGAATTTAGTTAGAGAAAATTAATAAGGTAACATGTTCTAGGTGAAAAAGGTAATTGATTAGTTTATAAGAATTATAATTTAATTACATTATTTTACTAAATACAATTACTCGTAATATTTTTAGAAAAGGAGAAATTAATATTATCCGTGATATTTCTATTAAAAGAAGGATTTTATTTAGAAAATATAAAAAAATGATACGTTTTAGCTGAAAAAGGTAATCAGTTAATTATTAATATTATAATATTATTAGTTTACTGTATTAAATATAATCGCTTGTGATATAATTGAAAAAATAGATATTTTAGTTAGAGAAATAGAAAGTAACATGAAAATTAAAAAAGTGTCATGATTTATGTGAAAAAGATAATTGAATAGTTTATAGTAATTATAATTTAACTATGTTATTCTACTTAATAAAATTGCTCATAGTATTTTTGGAAAATGAGATATTAATGTTGCCCGTGAAATAGAAAGTTAACATGAAAATTAAAAAAATGACATGATTTATGTGAAAAAGGTAATTGAATAGTTTATAGTAATTATAATTTAATTATGTTATTTTACTAAATAAAACTGCTCATAGTATTTTTAGAAAATGGGATATTAATGTTGCCTGTGATATTTCTAGAAAAAAAGGAATTTAAATTGGAAAAAATAGAAAAGATGATACGTTTTAGCTGAAAAGGTAATCGGTTAATAATTAGTATTATCAATTATGATATTATTATTTTATTTTTATAAAATAAAACCACCTTTGATATAATTGGAAAAAGAAATATTTTAGTTACAGAATAGTGAAAAGGTAACATGTTTTGGCTGAAAAGATCATTGATTAGTTAATAATATAATTATAATAATATTATGGTATTTTATTAAACAAAATTGCTCGTAATGTTTATAAGAATAAAGGAAAAATTTTAGTTAGATACAATATAAAAGATAGTGTATTTTACCTGAAAAGGGAAATTGATTAGTTAGGAAAAATAAAAAAGGTAATATGTTTAATCTGAAAAATGAAAATAATTAATTAGTAGGATGAACTTTATCTGTAATTAAGTAAGGGTAAATAAGTAAAATCAACAGGTACCGACCAACCAAACTTTTACTGTTTCGGCTTTTATATAATAGTATAGATTTTATTAATGTTTTATATATGTAATCAAAACCATCAAAAACCCACTCGAAGTCATACTTTTAATATATTAATGATTATAAGATTAGTTTTAAATTAAAAGGTTAACGTTTTAATTTGGAAGAAAAATATTAATGATCGGAAGATATGATACGATTGATGTTTTTAGGAGTTAATAAAAGGTAATATCTTCAATTAAAAGTAAATGCGAAAAAAAAGTTACATGATATATGTGAAAAAGGTAATTGAATAGTTTATAGTAATTATAATTTAATTATGTTATTTTACTAAATAAAACTGCTCATAGTATTTTTAGAAAATGAGATATTAATGTTGCATGTGACATTTCTAGAAAAAAGGAATTTAATTTGGAAAAAATAGAAAAGATGATACGTTTTAGTTGAAAAGGTAATCGGTTAATAATTAGTATTATGATATTATTATTTTATTTTTATTTAATAGAAACGCTCGTGATATAATTGGAAAATGAGAGCTTTTAGTAAGAAAAAATAAAAAGGTAACTTCTAGAAAAAATGAATTTTAATTACGAAATATGGAAAAGATGATACGTTTTAGATGAAAAAGTTAATTGGTAATTATTAGTATTATAATTTTATTATTTTATAAAATAAAATAAAACCACCTTTGATATAATTGGAAAAGAGATATTTTAGTTACAGAATAGTGAAAATGTAACATGTTTTGGCTGAAAAGGTCATTGATTAGTTAATAATAATTATAATAATATTATGTTATTTTATTAAACAAAATTGCTCGTAGTGTTTATAAGAAGAAAGGAAAATTTTTAGTTAGATACAATATAAAAGATAGTGTATTTTACCTGAAAAGGGAAATTAATTAGTTAGTGAAAAATAAAAAAGGTAATATGTATAATCTGAAAAATGAAAATAATGAATTAGTAGGATGAATTTTATCTGTAATTAAGTAAGGGTAAATAAGTAAAATCAACAGGTACCAACCAACCAAACTTTTACTGTTTCGGCTTTTATATAATAGTATAGATTTTATTAATGTTTTATATATGTAATCAAAACCATCAAAAACCCACTCGAAGTCAGAATTTTAATATATTAACGATTATTAGATTAGTTTTAAATTGAAAGGTTAACGTGTTTTAATTTGGAAGAAAAATATTAATGATCAGAAGATATGATACGATTAATGTTTTTAGGAGTTAATAAAAGGTAATATCTTCAATTAAAAGTAAATGCGAAAAAAGGCAATTGACTACTTACCATTAATTTATATTATGTAATTATTTATTTTAGAAGTTTTAATAGTATAGATATCATATATATTTTTTTATAATGAAGGGTAAAAAAGTAAATTCACTTAGTATCAAAAAATAGGTACCAAAACTTTCAATGTTTCGGAATTTATATAATAATACTAGCTTAAAACCCTTGCAATGCACGGATTTCTTTTAATATTATATGATATGTTTTATTAATTCGATTTACTTTTTTTAAAATATGAATTTTGGAGGTTTAAATTTTTAAATGAGATGATTTGATAATAATTTTATAAATGTTATCCGTTATATTTCTATGAAAAGAGGGATTTTAGTTAGAAAATATTGAAAAGATAATACATCTTAGTTCAAAAAGGTAATCGGTTAATTATAAGTACTTATAAAATTATAATTTAATTTTATTAAATAAAATGTCGTGATTTAACTAAAAAAAGTGAGGTGTTAGTTAGACAAAATTAAAAAGAAAACATGTTTTAGGTGGAAAAGGTAATTGATTAGTTTATAGTAATTATAATTCAATTATGTTATTTTACTAAATAAAATTGCTCGTAAAGTTTTAAGAAAAGGAAAAATTATTGTTTCCCGTGATATTTTAAAGAAAAGAGATATTTTAGTTAGAAAATGTAGAAAAGATGATACATTTTAGCTGAAACTTAATCGGTTAATTATTAACATTATAATATTGTTATTTTATTTTATTAAATAGAATTGCCCGTGATATAATTGAAAAAATATAGATTTTATTTAGAGAAAATAGAAAATGTAATGTGAAAATTAAAAAGATGACATGTTTTAGGTGAAAAAGGCAATTGATTAGTTTATAATTGTGACAACTCGGGTCAAATCCCGAGCCTTTTTCGTAAATCGGGTCGAGTCCTGATTCCGATCCGAAATAAGTCAAAGCACACTGGCCTAAATGCAGCCAACATGGGTAGTCCACAAGCCCACCACAGTCCCCCAGAAGATCATGATTTGTTGGTGCAATTAGTAGTAGTACTTTGCCTTATAAACTGAACTAAAGCTCCAAATCTCCTCGATGTGGGACTGGGGTGTTACAAACTCCCCCACTTAAACTCCTTACGTCCTCGTCAGGCCTGAACGGATATCCCATAGGTCCAAGATCGTTCCTCCCTAGCCATTGTGGGATAATACCGGCTGGCTTCGTGTCCCCACCTCCGGACCTCTATCCATTGTAGGATAATACCACCAGCCTTCGTGTCCCTACCTACGGCAACTTGACGAATCAAGATTTCGAGAGTCGGCTCTGATACCATATGTGACAACCCGGGTCAAATCCCGAGGCTTTTTGGAAAATCGGGTCGAGTCCCGATTCTGATCCGTAATAAGTCAAAGCACACAGGCCTAAATGCAGCCAACTTGGGTAGTCCACAAGCCCACCATAGGCCCCCAAAAGATCATGATTTGTTGGTGTAGTTAGTAGTAGTACTTTGCCTTATAAACTGAACTAAAGCCCCAAATCTCCTCGATGTGGGACTGGGGTGTTACAATAATAATTATAATTTAATTTATGTTATTTCACTAAATTAAATTGTTCGTAATGTCTTTAGATAGTGAGAAATTAATGTTACCCGTGATATTTCTTGAAAAAAGGAATTTGTATTATAAAATATGGAAAATATGATACGTTTTAGATGAAAAGGTATTCAAAATGGTAATCGTTTAATTATAAGTACTTATAAAATTATAATTTAATTTTATTAAATAGAATGTCGTGATTTAAATGAAAAAAGTGAGGTGTTAGTTAGAGAAAATTAAAAAGGAAACATGTTTTAGGTGGAAAAGATAATTGATTAGTTTATAATAATTATAATTTAATTTATGTTATTTCACTAAATTAAATTGTTCGTAGTATCTTTAGATAGTGAGAAATTAATGCTGCCCGTGATATTTCTAGAAAAAAGGAATTTGAATTATAAAATTTGGAAAAGATGATATGTTTTAGTTGAAAAAGATAATTGATAATTATTAGTATTATAATATTATTATTTATTAAATAGAACCACCCGTGATATATTTGTAAAAAGAGATATTTTAGTTATAGAATAGAGAAAAAGTAACATATTTTGGTTGAAAAAGGTAATTGATTAGTTAATATTATAATATAATTATGTTATTTTATTAAACAAAATTGCTTGTAGTGTTTATAAGAAAGGAGAAATTTTAGTTAGATACAATATAAAAGATATTGTGCTTTACCTAAATAGGGAAATTAATTAGTTAGTGAAAAATAGAAAATGTAATATGTTTAATCTGAAAAAGGAAATTATGTAATTGGTTAGTAGTTAAGTAAGTGTAAATAAGTAAAATCAACAGGTACCAACCAACAAAACTTTTAACGTTTCGACTTTTATATAATAGTATAGATAGATAGATAGATAGATAGATATGTCCACCTATTATGATAAAAGAAAACTAAACATTGTGTTAACATAAAAGTCGTATAAAAGTCGTAGAGATATGTGAAAAAAATTGAATATGAGTTCGTTATTTAAAAAAATTCAAATATATAATTAATTATGTTAAAATTATATTTCTATAATTGTTTTAAGATTTTGAATGTATAGTGCAGGGATAAACTATAAGTTCTGAAATATTTTCATAGCATTTCTATTAACTACTAGAGGCCTTTATATAGCCATGTACAGTGTGATTATACATGGTAAATGGAAAAGATTACCACTGATTGAGCTATTGATAACTAAGTACAGCTAGTTATAGGAAGGAAAATATATGGAGATATACAAAATATATTCTAGCTACAATTATGCTACAGATTGTCCCTTGGCTGTTAATATGTAACAGAATCATCCTTCTACACGCCCCCGCAAGACGGACGGCCTTTGGGCAAGACCGATCTTGGAGAACAAATCATGAAAACGTGTCCTAGCAAGAGGCTTTGTAAGTGCATCTGCTGGTTGATCTTTGCCAGATATGTGTTGAACTCGCAGAGAACCACGTTGTACCTCTTCGCGAAAAAAATGGAAGTCTAGCGCTAAATGTTTCATGCGTGAGTGGAACACTGGATTTGCAGAATAATGTGTTGCACCCAAGTTGTCACAGTAAATGCTTGGAACTTATTGTATACGAACTCCCAATTCTTTAAATAAAGACTTTAACCAAAGTATCTCAGCAGTAGTAGAAGCTACTGCTCGAAATTCTGCTTCAGTTGAAGATCGAGCTAAACTTTTCTGCTTCTTAGAGCTCCATGATAAAGGATTACGTCCGAGAAAAACAATGTTTCGAGTAGTAGAGGTATATGTGTCCCTGTCACCAGCCCAATCCGCATCAGAAAAGGCATGGAGCAGAAGAGGAGAGTTGCGACTTATGACCAAACCATGATGAGAAGTACCATTGAGATACCTTAACAATCTCTTTAGGGCTACCCAATGTATATCTGTAGGTTTGTGCATGTGTTGCGAAAGGCGATTTATAACAAAGGCTACATCGGGTCTAGTAAGAGAGAGATACTGAAGGCTCCCAACAAGGGCCCTATAGTCAATGGGATTGTCAAGTGGTGTACCATCATTGAGTGTTAAAGGAGGTTGGGTGACCATAGGAGTTGGGACAGGTTTAGCATCTTTCATCATAGCACGAACGAGTATATCATTTATGTACTTTTGTTGACACAAGAATAGACCATTTGGATGAGGTAGTACCTCTACTCTAAGAAAATAAGATAGATCACCCAAGTCCTTTAAAGAAAACCGAGTTGCAAGTGTGGTGATAAACTCTTGTAGTGCTGAAGAAGATGGTCCCATTACAATGATATCGTCAACATACACTAGGACATAGATACGGACATTATTCAGAGTGTAAAAAAATAATGAAGAATCTGCCACTGAATTTCGAAAACCATAAATCAGTAAGAATTTACGTAGCTCTTGGTACCAAACCCTCGGTGATTGTCTAAGGCCATAAATCGATTTCTTGAGTTTACATACATAAGAAGGATGATCTTTGTCAATAAATCCAGGAGGTTGAGACATGTATACATCCTCATTGAGATGCCCTTGGAGAAAAGCATTGTTAATGTCAAGTTGTCTAATTGACCAACCATTATTAACGGCTAGAGAAAGCATTAAACGAACAGTGGTAGGCTTGATAACTGGACTGGAAGTTTCAGAATAATCAATCCCTGGACGTTGATGAAAACCTTTGGCCACCAAACGAGCTTTGTACCTTTCGATGCTATTGTCCGGTTTGTACTTGATCCGGTAAACCCATTTACAGCCTATTACATTTTGAGAAGGATCAGGAGGTACTAATTCCCATGTGTCATTTTTAAGGAGAGCAGCATGTTCCTTGGTCATGGCATCACGCCATTAAGAATCCTTGAGGGCCTGAGTAATATTTCGAGGTTCACAAGGAAGAGATGGAGTAGTTGTGACGTGGTGCAGAAATTTGGGGTTAGGCTTCACAATATTATTTTGTGATCTGGTAACTACTGTCCGAGGAGGGATGCGAGGAGCTTGTGGTGATGAAGAAGGTGATGAGGTTGTAGTAGAGGAAGATGAGGATGTTATAGGCGAAGACATATGTGTAGTTTGATGATCTTGTGGATGTGTGGTGTTGGAATTCGAGCATCAAAACGCAGCGGAAACAATGAAAATTAAATCGAATTCCAAGCCCGGGATCCATGTTTAATGCTGAAATAATCATGGTAGATAGAACGATTACCTTATCGAAGCTTTACGTTTAAAGAATGATGGAGATGCAAGCCTCCCACGATTACTGAGCACTCCTCTTCGAAGCCCCCTCTACGGTATCCACACGAACACCTTCAAGAACGCCTCACGATCTTGTCCGGAAGAGAGGTACTAGCCTCTAATGAAAAATATGAGATCTTGTTTTTAGGGTTTTGTTTATCTGGCTAAGGCTCTTCTGTTTTTCCACGTACAAAAAACTTTACCCCATATCTTTATATATATAGGATAATGTCAAGCCAAAAATCCATGTCAAAACGTAGCCCATATATGATTTAATTAAATAATAGAATAAAATCCTATTATTTAAATAATAATAATTAAGTCATACTCAATTATTAAAAATCATAAAAATATATCTCATATATCTTTGCATTTTATTATAGCTTAATTAAGTCCCACTTAATTAATATAATAAAATCCATCTTAATCATTAATTAATTTAAATTCATAATTTAAATTAATTCTTCCTTTAAATGTTCTATGTGTGTGACCCTATAGGTTATTATTTAATTGGCAATAATTTTATTCTCCAATAAAATTATAAATAATGAGCGGCATCTAGTAATACATCATTGCTACCCAATTAAATAATAATTAAATCGTGATTCGATAAAAACTTTCGTGATTAATGTTCCCGTGTAATATAATCCCTTTAACCAAATATTATAGATTAAACTCGAGGCATGTGTTTAGTCATCCTCTTCATAATTTAATCCGGGTTTACTTGATACATGAGTAGACTATTAAGACAAATCATTATTTGAGCACGACCATGCATTTTATAGTCTCACTCAATCAAGAGGCCAATAATATCTCTCCTATCTGATAGGAGGGTTAAATCCTTTATCTATCATTCATATTTCTCATACGATTCACAATATACCCGATGTCCACTTTTATCATCACCCGGTCAAAGGTAACTTTTAATGTAGTCAAAGTATATTATCCTCGTATAGAAATATAATGATCTCAAGTCAAAGGATCATTACACCATTATCACTATGAGTCTTTTTTATGACTTAATTAACATGAAGAATCTCACGGTGGGTCTGTCCAGTACCATGTACCCCTACATGTACCTATGTATTGACTTTAGTATCTCCATACTTATAACCAATGAGATGTGGTTATCAGTCAAAAACATACTAGTCTATTTATGTATTATTATTGTCCTATATAATAATACTCGACTAAGGACCTTTAAGAATATGATATATTATATAATCTCAAGTTCAAGTCATGTACTTAAACTATACAATGTGTATCATGATTCTAAGGACATTTATTATGCTAACAAATATATCGCAGTAATTAAAGTCATAATAAATACATTTATTTAATAGTCAAGTGACATAAGGTTTATTTAAAAACAATGTATTGCCTCTAGGGCACCTACTCTAACAATCTCACACTTGCACTAGAGCCAATCACCCATGTATCTAATACCCATGGAACTAGTGTGACCGTCGTGCTTCTGCTGCGACAGGCCTTTGGTCATTGGATCTGCAATGTTATCATTTGTATGCACTTTACATATATGTATTTCACCCCTTTCATTAATCTCTCGTATGAGGTGATATCTCCTGAGTATATGTTTGGATCGGGAGTGCGATCTAGGCTCTCTAGCCTGTGCAATGGCCCCATTATTATCGCAGTATAGATCAATGGGATCTGCAATCGATGGAACCACTTCCAAATCAGAAATGAATTTTTGAATCCAAACAGCCTCCTTAGCTGCTTCACAAGCTGCAATGTACTCAGCCTCCATTGTAGAATCAGCTACTGTTTCTTGCTTTGAACTCTTCCAGCTTACAGCACCTCCATTTAGACAAAACACAAAACCAGACTGTGATACAGTATCATCCCTGTCTGTTTGGAAACTTGCATCGGTGTAACCTTTTACAACCAGTTTCTCCTCTCCTCCATACACTAAGAATGAATCTTTAGTCCTTTTTAGGTACTTTAGAATATACTTGACTGTCGTCCAGTGACCTTCACCTGGATTAGACTGGTATCTGCTCGTCATGCTCAAAGCATACGAAACATCTGGGCGAGTACATACCATTGCATACATGATAGATCCAATTGCTGTTGCATATGGAACTTTATTCATGTGATCCTTCTCATCTAATGATTTCGGACACTGGTCTTTAGAGATCGTTATCCCTTGAGACACAGGGACATATCCCCTTTTAGCATTTTGCATACCAAAACGATGCAAAACCTTATCAATGTATGTACTCTGACTTAGACCAATCATCCTTTTAGATCTATCTCTATAGATCCTCATTCCTAGAATGTAGGTTGCCTCTCCTAAGTCTTTCATAGAGAAATTGCTCCCTAACCAAGTCTTAACAGCCTTTAGAGAAGGTATGTCATTCCCCCTTAGTAGTATGTCATCAACATACAGTACTATGAATGCCACATGGCTCCCAATAACCTTCTTGTAAACACAAGATTCATCCTCGTTTTGAATAAAGCTATACTCCTTGACTGTTTCATCAAAATGAATATTCCATCTCCTAGAGGCTTGCTTCAATCCATAAATGGATCGACGTAATTTACATACCTTGCCAACATTCCTCGGATCGACAAAACCTTCAGGTTGTGTCATGTACACATCCTCTTCAAGGCTCCCATTAAGGAAAGCTGTTTTGACATCCATTTGCCAGATTTCGTAATCATGGAATGCTGCAATTGCAAGCAAAATCCGTATGGACTTGACCATGGCAACTGGTGAGAAAGTTTCATCATAGTCAATACCATGAATTTGTTTGAACCCTTTCGCAACCAGTCTGGCTTTATAGGTCTGAACATTTCCTTCCATGTCAGTTTTCTTCTTGAAAACCCACTTGCACCCTACGGGTTTTACCCCTTCAGGTGGATCAACCAAATCCCAAACTTGGTTTTCGTACATGGAATCCATCTCGGATTTCATGGCTTCAAGCCATCTCTTAGAGTCTGGACTGTTCATAGCATCTTGGTATGTGAGAGGCTCATCCTCATCTATGAGCATCAAATCCCCACATTGAGTCAAAAGAAATCCATATCTCTCTAGCTCATGGCGAATTCTACCAGATCTACGAACAACCTGTGTTTCTTGAGCATTAACATTATTCTGCTCTTGTTCCACCTCAGGTTCAATGCTATTTTGTGGTTCTCGATCTTCATCGAGATCTATAGCTCTCCCACTGTCTCTTTTGGAAACAAAATCCTTTTCCATGAAGACAGCATCTCGAGCAATGAACACTTTCTGCTCAGAAGGACTATAAAAATAATACGCCTTTGTTTCTTTAGGGTATCCCACAAAATTGCACTCTTCGGATTTAGGTCCAAGCTTGTCAGATACTTGACGTTTTACAAATGCCTTGCATCCCCAAACTTTCATAAAGTTCATGCTTGACCGTTTCTCCTCCCATATCTCATATGGAGTCTTTTGAACCTTCTTGGTTGGAACACGGTTAAGTGTAAAAGTTGCTGTTTCTAGAGCATAACCCTAGAAACTTATTGGAAGATCTCCATGACTCATCATCGATCATACCATGTATAACAGGGTACGATTTCTCCTCTCTGAAACTCCATTCCATTGAGGTGTACCTGGCGGAGTGAGTTGTGATACAATACCACACTCCTTTAAATACTCTTTAAATTCGGTGCTTAAGTATTCACCCCCACGATCGGATCGTAAGATTTTAATACTTGCACCTCCGCCTATTTGCTTCTCTACTTCAGCCTTGTATTCTTTGAATTTTTCAAAAGAATCGGATTTGTTCTTCATAAGATATACATATCCATATCTACTGAAGTCATCAGTAAATGTTATGAAATAGTAGTAGCCTCCTCTAGCCATCACACGCATTGGGCCACATACATCAGTATGTATTAGCTCCAAACGTTCAGTGGCCCTTTGACCCTTACCAGTAAAAGAGGCTTTAGTCATCTTACCAAGCAAACAAGCCTCACATTTTTTGTATGATTCAAAATCAAACTTATCCAAGTATCCATCCTTATGTAATTTGGATATGCGTTTCTCATTTATATGGCCTAGATGACAATGCCAGAGGTATGTTTGATTTGAGTCATTAACTTTAAGTCGTTTGTTTTCTATGTTACAGACAGGATTATCTAAATCAAGAACATATAAACCATTAAATTAACGCGCAACACCATAGGTTAAATCATTTAAAGCAAAAGAGCAACTATTGTTCTTTATTATAAACGAAAAACCTTTCTTGTCCAAACAAGAAACAGAAATAATGTTTCTGCGAATCGCAGGCACATAAAAACAGTCTTCAAGTTCTAAAACAAGCCCAGAAGGCAAAGATAAATAATAAGTTCCTACGGCTAAAGCAGCAACTCTTGCTCCATTGCCTACTCGTAGGTCCACTTCTCCCTTAGCCAAAGTCCTACTTCTCTGCAGTTCCTGCACATTTATACAAATGTGAGAAGCACATCCAGTATCCAATACCCAAGATGTAGAAGTAGACAGATTGACTTCTATAACATATATTCCTGAAGTAGAAGCTTGTTGAGCCTTCTTCTTCTTCAGATCCTCCTTCAATCTATCCTTCTCAAGGATTGATCGAACGGATAGAGAGTTTGTGTTGTTTGTCATTATTCAGTATCTACAATGTTAAAAGCACATAATAAACATTAGATTGTCTGAGTTATTATTATTATGTTCAAATGATTATGATATATTCATAATATATCTCCCACTATTTTTATCAAATTAATAGCCCTTACTATTAAATCGGAAAGAATATCCCATAAATCTTTCTAGTAAGCCAAGATCCATATTTCGTCATATCCTAAGTCAACCACTGGTAGTCCTTAAAACATGATTATTTAGGTAGACAATAGTTGTCAATTACATCATATATAATTCTTGGATAGTTTGGTGAACAACAATTGTTCTTGTCTATCTAATAGATTTTGAACCAAACTCTATGCTTCTAAGTTCATAATAATTGAATATAACCGTTTATTTTCACCTTATTATGACGACTCAGTTAAGTTAAACCCAATGATTCAATGGTCGAATATAACCACTTATATTCGTCACATCTCACCACGATAGACAGGAGTCCCCTGCCACTGGCAGTCATTCCCCTTATCGATCTAGGATTCAATGAGTGTTCATTCATTGGAAAGCATCCGATTAAAACTTAATATTTTGTTAAGGGGTTTTGAATTAAAACGATCATGATCCCATCATAAAGAGATTCCCAATTTTTCCTTGAATTAAATACTTCAAATCAATATTCATCAATAGTTTGATTTCCAGGTTGTTGGAGGAGTCACAAGTGGCCTCACTTAATACCCAACTTCCTTACAGGTAAAACCTGTTTTTGACGAAATCTCCCCATATCTAAATAATTGAAAATTCGTATTTAATTCCGTGTTTCATAAACACAGAAATCTCATGATCGTTTGTTCATTTTAAAATCTCAAATCGTTACAGATTTTATCTTGTTTAGCATGGCAAGCATGGTATGGGTGACGTATCTAATACATGCATACATCATTAATCTAATTAAAACATGCATACATTTGCTACTCTACACATGCATCATATGTAAAGTGCATCACATAAATTAATATGCTATGGTTATGGCCCAATCCTATGCGATTTTTCCAAGCTAATGGAAAAATCAAGGTCAATCTATGGTGGTAATAACTAATTATTACAAAATCTCTTGCTTCGCTTCCAAAGCTGCCTTGATTGCCTCCAAGCTCCTCTTGAAACATTTTACAAAAGAACTCGAGTTGCATTCGATATAAAATAATTACAAAAAGGAAAAACGACATGCAAGTCGTATTTAATTATTACAAACCATAAATTAAAATTAATAATTAAATTGAAAACTAGGTCTTGGGGCCATAACCATGCATCATGCTCACATAGCAATTAGAAGCATCACATATTGTATAATCACAATTTTATACAACATAAATTAAATATGATCAAATCATAAATAATAAAATTAATTTAAATATTAACTTAGTAATCAAAATTACTAATTAATAAAATTTTGCATACTCCAAGTTAAACATTAACATTTATAATTTAATCTTAGCATGCAAAACCTGGCTGAAAAAAATTATTTATTTTTTATTTTTTTTATTTTTTATTTTTTTTATTATTTATTTTAAAAAAATAGTTATGCATCTACAGTATGCGTGTATGACCTATTCTGTTATTTCTATCAGACACGCATTCCACGTATGCGTGTATGGGCGAAACCCTAGCAGATGCGCATACTCAGTATGCGCATCACCTGTACATGCTATTTTTTTCTACAGTTTTCCAGAAACCCAGTTCATCATTTTTCATCAGTTTTTCACTCGATTTTGATTCCATAACTTGTCATACATACGTACGAATACCATATCAGTAAAAACACAATCATACATCACCGATTCATGAATGTTTTAATATCTAAACCTAGTTTTATAGGTTGTATGAACACGTATGTATATGTTTATACATGAACTGAAAAATCTTATAAACGCTCATGATAATCGACTACAACTGGTTTGACAGACGTTCATGATTACAATTTAATCTTGTTAACACATCGAAACCAGTTAAAAACAAAGCATGCAAATCCGAGAAGATAATATTTATATATAAACACGTATGTATACGTTCATGCATGAACAAAGCTACTGATCCTATATGATGATTATGATAGTGTTAGTGCCCTAGAGACAATGTAGTTGTGCTTCTAGGAAAGACTATTTTGTTATGTTCCAACGATTATTTCTATATTGATTTATTATGTCTTAATTTACTGCGAAATAAATGTTAGAATAATAAATGTCCTTGGAATATGTAACATGTATTCTATATCTTTGAGTATGTGACTTAAAAATGAGATTATATGAATAATGTTTATATTCCTAAATATCCCTAATCGAGCATTAATAATATGGGACAATTATAATGCATAAAGATTAGTATGTTTGTTGACTGATGACCACATCTCATTGGTCATATGTATAGTGATACTAAAGTCAAGAACATAGGTGCATGTAATATTCTACATGACACTGGATTGACCTACAGTGAGTTTCTACATGTTGATAATGTCATTAGAAAGACTCACAGTGATAATGGTTTAATGATCCTTAGACTTGAGATCATTATATTTCTATACGAGGATTAATATACTTTGACTACATTAAAAGTTACCTTTGACCGGGTGATGATAAAAGTGTACATCGGGTATATTATGAGACGTATGAGAAATATGAATGATAGATAAAGGATTTAACCCTCCTATTATTAGGAGAGATATTATTGGCCTCTTGATTGAGTGAGACTATGAAAATGCATGGCCATGCTCAAATATTGATTTGTTTTAATAGTCTACTCATTGATCAAGGAAACCCGGATCAAACGTTGAAGAGGATGACTAATTACATGCCTCGAGTTTAATCTATAATATTTGGTTAAAGGGATTATATTACACGGAAACATTAATCACGAAAGGTTTAATTGGATCACCATTTAATTATCATTACTTGGGTAGCAATGATGTATTACTAGATGCCGCTCATTGTTTACAATTTTAATTATATATTAAAATTGTTGCCAACGTAATAATAACCTATAGGGTCACACACAAAGAACGCTTGAAGGAGAAATAATTTAAATTATGAATTTAAATTAAATAAGTAATTTGTTCTATTTATAATGTTAATTAAGTTTGACTTAATTAATTAATTAAATAGAAAAAATGGAATTACTTTAACTAATTCCGAAATTAGTTATTAATTAATTAAGTTAGACTTAATTAAATAATAAATTGGAATTTCGGATTAGTATTAATTATAATTGGATTATAATTAGAAAACTAATTCTCTTCTCTCTATATATATCTCTTTATGGCTGATTTTACATGGTGATACAAGTTTTACAAAACCCTAGCCGTTCTTGAGAGAGATAAAGAAGATAGAGAGAGAAGTAGTATTCGGGTGCTAGTACACATCAATCCTTCGAGAAAAGCGTTCGTGTGGATACCGGTAGAGCGTAGATCGCGAGAGCGGGATGCGTGGTAATTCAAGTTGCTTTGGACCTCCATCTGTCATCAACTGTTAAAGCTTCGTTTTAAGGTAAACGTTCATAACTACGAATTAAACGTCTTGTTTTGCATGGATCCTGCGATTGGGTTTCGATTTTATTGTTTTTTTATTATTGAATTCCGCTGCGTTTGATGCTCGAAACCCTACAATGGCATCAGAGCTACTTGCAAAAACGTTTTAATTCGGTTATATGTTACAGTTTTGATATATATACGAGCATGTTTGATGATTGTCATGTATGATGCGTTGATTTATATATATATGTATAAACTATATGTTAATGATGATTGAGATGATCATATGATGATTATATAATCTGTATATATACTGATATATATATGATTTATGTTTGTTCTTGATATGTGTATTGTATACGATACGATTTCTGTATACGCTGTTAAGATTTGGTGAAATCTGTGTCCAGTGTCCGATTTGCGGAAACGATATGTGTTTTCTGACTGAAAACGAGCGTCTGAACAAAACTGATAGCATAGCTATCATCGACTCGTCTGTAAGGCGTTTGACGCCGTTTAGTGCCTGAAAACGGTGACTTATTATTATCAGAATTTGATTCTGATTTTCTGGCTTTTTGCGTTATATGATTTCTTTGATTGGATCATCTAAAATATGATATGGTTACATGTTCTTAATTGTTATATGAGCATGGTGATTGGTTATGGCCTTAAGACCAATAGGATAGTGGTTTTGATTATATGGTTTGGTTTCTAAATACGACTTGCATGTCGTTGTTCCTTGTAATTAATAAATCTCGAATGTAACTCGAGTTCATCTTGTAAGTTTATTAGTGTAGCATGTTTTTCAAGTATTCATTGTAACCTTTAAAGAAGACAAGAAGAACAAGGAAGCAAGGAGGCGATTCCCCATGAAGATGCAATGGAGAAGACATGTATTTAAATTGTATTTTGTTAACCACCATAGATTGACCTTGATCTTTTCATTAGCTTGAAAAGATCACATAGGATGGGCCATAACCAAACACGTTTAATTTATGCACTTTACATATATATATGTATGTATGCGATACAATGTATGTGTAGAGATAAAGATGCATGTTTAATTAGATTAATCATGTATGTATTAGATACGACACCCATGCCATGCCTGCTAAACAAGATAAAATCTGTAACGATTCAAGATTTTAAAATTAACAAACTATCATGAGATTCTTGTGTTTATGAAATATGGATTTTTAAAACATGGAATTAAATATGGATTTTTGATATCTAAAATTGGGATTTTCTGACAAAAGCGGATATGCGTATTCGTAAGGTTAATGGGTATTAAGTGTGACCATTGGGATCCTCCATCTACCTGGGAAATGAACAATTTAAGATGTCAATTTGAAATATTTGGTTCAAGGAAAATTGAGGATCTCTTTATGATGTGATCATGATCGTTATAAATTTTCTAAACCCCTTAACAAAATTTTAAGTTTTAATCGGATGCTTTCCAATGAATGAACACTCATCGAATCCTAGATCGATAAGGGGAAGGGCTGTCAGTGGCAGGGGACTCCTGTCTATCATGGTGAGATGCGACGAATATAAACGGTTATATTCGGCCGTTGTATCATTGGGTCTAACTTAACTGAGTCGTCATAATAAGGTGAAAATAAACGGTTATATTCAAATATTATGAACTTAGAAGCATAGAGTTTGGTAAGATATATTGGATAAATAGGAACAAATGTTGTTATGTGAACAAATGTTGTTCTACCAAACTATCCAAGAGTTATATATGATATAATTGACAAATGTTGTCTACCTAAATAATCATTTTAAGGAGAAAAGCCAAAGCTGACCTTAAAATGGATGAAATATGGATCTTGGCTCACTAGAAAGGTTTAGAGAAACTTTTCCGAATTGATAGGTAGGGCTATTAATTTGATAAAAATAGTGAGAGATATATATATTTTGAATATATATGAATAATCACTTGAACATAATTTAATAATTCCGTAGACTAATTATTTTATGCATTTTAACATTGTAGAAATTCGAAATGGCAAATAACTCAAATAACTTCTCTGTACGATCAGTCCTTGAGAAGGACAAGTTGACAAGAACTAACTTCCTAGATTGGCAAAGGAATTTGAGGATTGTCCTCAGGCAAGAGCGAAAGCTCTATGTCATAGATATTCCTTACCCTGGACCTCTCTCTGAAGGTGCAACGGAGGCTCAACGAAATGCTTATTAGAAGCATTTGGATGATGACACCGATGTCACCTGTTTTATACTTGCGACTATGAGTCCTGAGCTGCAAAAACATTATGAGAATTTTGATTCTTATATCATGATCGAGCACCTTCTTGCGACTATGAGTCCTGAGCTGCAAAAACATTATGAGAATTTTGATTCTTATATCATGATCGAGCACCTTAAACGTATGTTTAAAGGACAGGCTCGTCAAGAGAGATTTGATACAAGCAAGGCTTTTTATGCGTGTAAACAGGGTAAAAGGAAGAGAAACTGTCAAAATTATTTGGAGGATCTAAAGAAACTAAAGGTTGTTCAGATTTCTGATTCAGGTAATTATGTTATAGAAGTCAATTTGTCTACTTCTACATCATGGGTATTAGATACTGGATGTGATTCCCACATTTGTATAAATGTGCAAGAACTCCGAAGGAGTAGAACTTTGGCGAAAGGAAAAGTCGACCTACATGTTGGCAATGGAGCAAAGGTTGCTACCTTAGTTGTAGGGACTTATTATTTCTCGTTGTCCACTGGGCTTATTTTAGAACTAGAGAACTGTTTTGTGTGCCTGCGATTTGCAGAAACATTATTTCCATTTCTTGTTTGGACAAGATTGGTTTTTCATTTTTGATTCAGAACAATGGTTGTTCGTTTTCATTGAATAATGTTACCTATGGGGTTGCACATTTGTTTAATGGTTTATATGTTCTTGATCTTGATAATCCTGTCTATAACATAAATAATAAACGTCTTAAGACAAATGACTCAAATCAAACATATACCTCTGGCACTGTCGTTTAGGCCATATAAATGAGAATCGCATTTCCAAGTTACATAAGGATGGATACTTGGATAAGTTTGATTTCGAATCATACGAGGAATGTGAACCATGTCTCATTGGCAAAATGACTAAAGCTCCTTTTACCAGACAAGGTGAGAGGGCCACCAAACGATTGGAATTGATACATAGTGATGTATGTGGTCCAATGCGTATGATGGCAAGAGGTGGCTTTTATTATTTCATAACCTTTACTGATGATTTTAGTAGATTCGGATATATGTATCTTTTGAAGAACAAATCCGAATCGTTTCAAAAATTCAAAGAGTATAAGGCTGAAGTTGAAAAGCAATTAGGCGAAAGTATTAAAACTCTACGATCTGATCGTGGGGGAAAATACTTAAGCTTGGAATTTAAGAATTCATAAAGGAGTGTGGTAACGTATCACAACTCACTCCTCCTGGAACATAACAATGCAATGGGGTGTCTAAAAGGAGAAATCGTACCTTGTTGGACATGGTGCGATCGATGATGAGTCATGCGGATCTTTCAATTAGTTTCTAGGGTTATGCCCTAGAGACGGCTACACAAACACTAAATCGAGTTCCTTCAAAATCGGTTCAAAAGACACCATATGAGATATGGACTGATAAACGTAATATAGTTTAAATTTATGAAAGTTTGGGGATGTGAAGCGTTTGTGAAACGTTTGATCTCTGATAAGCTAGGACCGAAATCAGACAAATGTAATTTTGTAGGATACCCATTGGAAACTAAAGGGTATTATTTCTATAAACCTTCTGAGAACAAAGTGTTTGTTGCTCGAACGGCTGTATTTCTAGAGAGAGAACTGCTTTCTAAGAAAAACAGTGGGAGGATAATAGATCTCGATGAGAATCGAGAACTACAAGATATTGTTGAACCAGAGTTGGAACATAAGCAGAATGAGACTCAAGATGTTGAGAACAATACTGCTCAAGAAATACAGGTTGTTCATAGATCTAGTAGGATTTGCCATGAGCCAGAGAGATATTATAGATTTCTCATGACTCAAAGTGGCGATGTGATGCTTGTAGATAATGATGAGCCTCTCACCTACAAGGATGCTATGAATAGTCCAGATTCTGAGAGATGGCTGGAGGCCATGAAATCTGAGATGGATTCCATGTATGAAAACCAAGTATGAACTTTGGTTGAACCACCTGATGGGGTAAAACCCATAGAGTGCAAGTGGGTTTTCAAGAAGAAAACTGACATAGATGGAAATTAACAGACCTACAAAGCAAGACTAGTGGCGAAAGGTTTCAAGAAAATTCATGGTGTTGACTATGATGAAACTTTCTCACCAGTAGCTATGGTCAAATCCATCAGGATTTTGCTTGCGATAGCAGCTTATTAAGACTATGAGATCTAGCAAATGGATGTCAATACCACTTTTGATAAAAGGGAGCTTAGAAGAGAATGTGTACATGACACAACCTCAGGGTTTTGTCGATTCAAGGTTTGCTAGAATGGTTTGTAAGTTATGACGATCCATTTATGGATTGAAGCAGGCCTCAAGGAGATGGAACATCCATTTTGATGAAACAGTCAAAGAGTTTGGCTTCATACAAAATGAGGATGAGCCGTGTGTCTACAAAACGGTTAGTGGGAGCCATGTGGCATTCCTAGTATTATATATGGATGACATATTACTAATAGGGAATGACATTCCTTCTCAATAGGCTATGAAGACTTGGTTGGGAAAAAGTTTCTCGATGAAAGACTTAGGCGATGCTACCTATATCTTAGGGATCAGGATCTATAGAGATAGATCTAAAAGATTAATGGGCTTGAGTCAGAGTACATACATTGACAAAGTGTTGCATCATTTTGGGATGCAAGAGGCAAAGAAGGGCTATGTCCCGGTGTCTCATGGGATAGTGATCTCAAAGGGAAACTGTCCTAAATCATCAGATGATAAGGACCGTATGAGTCAAGTACCATATGCTTCGGCAATTGGTTCTATAATGTGTGCAATGATATGTACTCGTCCTGATGTCTCGTATGCTTTAAGCATGACGAGCAGGTACCAGTCAAATCCTGGTGAGGGTCACTGGATAGCTGTCAAGAATATTATTAAGTACCTTAAATGGACTGAAGATTCGTTCTTGATATACGGAGGAGATGAGAAGCTGGTTGTAAGAGGTTACACTAATGCTAGTTTCCAGACAGATAGGGACGATTCTATGTCCCAGTCTAGATTCGTGTTTTGTCTAAATGGAGGTGCTGAAAGCTGGAATAGTTCACAGTAAAGACAATAAATGATTCTACAATGGAGGCTCAGTATATTGATGCTTACGAAGCAACCAAGAAGGTTGGTTGAGAATTTACTTAGGTAATATCACCTTATTAATGAGATTATTGATCAAGGAGATATACATATATGTAAAGTGCATACTAATGATAATGTTACGGAACCACTGACCAAGGCTTTGTCGCAGCAGAAGCACGAAGGTCACACTAGTTCCATGAGTATTAGATACATGAGCGATTGGCTCTAGTGCAAGTGGGAGATTGATAGTGTTAGTGCCCTAGAGACAATGTAGTTGTGCTTCTAGGAAAGACTATTTTGTTATGTTCCAATGATTATTTCTATATTGATTTATTATGTCTTAATTTACTGCGAAATAAATGTTAGAATAATAAATGTCCTTGGAATATGTAACATGTATTCTATATCTTTGAGTATGTGACTTAAAAATGAGATTATATGAATAATGTTTATATTCCTAAATATCCCTAATCGAGCATTAATAATATGGGACAATTATAATGCATAAAGATTAGTATGTTTGTTGACTGATGACCACATCTCATTGGTCATAGGTATAGTGATACTAAAGTCAAGAACATAGGTGCATGTAATATTCTACATGACACTGGATTGACCTACAGTGAGTTTCTACATGTTGATAATGTCATTAGAAAGACTCACAGTGATAATGGTTTAATGATCCTTAGACTTGAGATCATTATATTTCTATACGAGGATTAATATACTTTGACTACATTAAAAGTTACCTTTGACCGGGTGATGATAAAAGTGTACATCAGGTATATTATGAGACGTATGAGAAATATGAATGATAGATAAAGGATTTAACCCTCCTATTATTAGGAGAGATATTATTGGCCTCTTGATTGAGTGAGACTATGAAAATGCATGGCCATGCTCAAATATTGATTTGTTTTAATAGTCTACTCATTGATCAAGGAAACCCGGATCAAACGTTGAAGAGGATGACTAATTACATGCCTCGAGTTTAATCTATAATATTTGGTTAAAGGGATTATATTACACGGAAACATTAATCACGAAAGGTTTAATTGGATCACCATTTAATTATTATTACTTGGGTAGCAATGATGTATTACTAGATGCCGCTCATTGTTTACAATTTTAATTATATATTAAAATTGTTGCCAACGTAATAATAACCTATAGGGTCACACACAAAGAACGCTTGAAGGAGAAATAATTTAAATTATGAATTTAAATTAAATAAGTAATTTGTTCTATTTATAATGTTAATTAAGTTTGACTTAATTAATTAATTAAATAGAAAAAATGGAATTACTTTAACTAATTCCGAAATTAGTTATTAATTAATTAAGTTAGACTTAATTAAATAATAAATTGGAATTTCGGATTAGTATTAATTATAATTGGATTATAATTAGAAAACTAATTCTCTTCTCTCTATATATATCTCTTTATGGCTGATTTTACATGGTGATACAAGTTTTACAAAACCCTAGCCGTTCTTGAGAGAGATAAAGAAGATAGAGAGAGAAGCAGTATTCGGGTGCTAGTACACATCAATCCTTCGAGAAAAGCGTTCGTGTGGATACCGGTAGAGCATAGATCGCGAGAGCGGGATGCGTGGTAATTCAAGTTGCTTTGGACCTCCATCTGTCATCAACTGTTAAAGCTTCGTTTTAAGGTAAACGTTCATAACTACGAATTAAACGTCTTGTTTTGCATGGATCCTGCGATTGGGTTTCGATTTTATTGTTTTTTTATTATTGAATTCCGCTGCGTTTGATGCTCGAAACCCTACAGATTATAGACTGGTTTACTGATGTTAAGATCACGTTTTAATCTCATTAAAACTCAGCAGGTTGCAACAGATCGCAAAACGAATTAAAATCAGTAGAAAAATGCAGCCCTTTTGTTCGAATATACATAGCATACAGTAGGGTTCATAGAACAAAAAAAATAAGTTCTGGAAATCATGCAAACAGATCGTGTATCACATATTTTAACCAGATTATCCATTAAACATGTAGCTCTGATGCCATTGTTGGAATTCGAGCATCAAAACGCAGCGGAAACAATGAAAATTAAATCGAATTTCAAGCCCGGGATCCATGTTTAATGCTGAAATAATCATGGTAGATAGAACGATTACATTATCGAAGCTTTACGTTTAAAGAATGATGGAGATGCAAGCCTCCCACGATTACTGAGCACTCCTCTTCGAAGCCCCCTCTACGGTATCCACACGAACACCTTCAAGAACGCCTCACGATCTTGTCCGGAAGAGAGGTACTAGCCTCTAATGAAAAATATGAGATCTTGTTTTTAGGGTTTTGTTTATCTGGCTAAGGCTCTTCTGTTTTTCCACGTACAAAAAACTTTACCCCATATCTTTATATATATAGGATAATGTCAAGCCAAAAATCCATGTCAAAACCTAGCCCATATATGATTTAATTAAATAATAGAATAAAATCCTATTATTTAAATAATAATAATTAAGTCATACTCAATTATTAAAAATCATAAAAACATATCTCATATATCTTTGCATTTTATTATAGCTTAATTAAGTCCCACTTAATTAATATAATAAAATCCATCTTAATCATTAATTAATTTAAATTCATAATTTAAATTAATTCTTCCTTTAAATGTTCTATGTGTGTGACCCTATAGGTTATTATTTAATTGGCAATAATTTTATTCTCCAATAAAATTATAAACAATGAGCGGC
This sequence comes from Kitagawia praeruptora, assembly GCA_037693485.1. Classification (NCBI taxonomy): domain Eukaryota; kingdom Viridiplantae; phylum Streptophyta; class Magnoliopsida; order Apiales; family Apiaceae; genus Kitagawia; species Kitagawia praeruptora. Next base: position 152,062,301 of record CM075349.1, on the reverse strand, counting down.
ATCTAGTAATACATCATTGCTACCCAATTAAATAATAATTAAATCGTGATTCGATAAAACCTTTCGTGATTAATGTTCCCGTGTAATATAATCCCTTTAACCAAATATTATAGATTAAACTCGAGGCATGTGTTTAGTCATCCTCTTCATAATTTAATCCGGGTTTACTTGATACATGAGTAGACTATTAAGACAAATCATTATTTGAGCACGGCCATGCATTTTATAGTCTCACTCAATCAAGAGGCCAATAATATCTCTCCTATCTGATAGGAGGGTTAAATTCTTTATCTATCATTCATATTTCTCATACGATTCACAATATACCCGATGTCCACTTTTATCATCACCCGGTCAAAGGTAACTTTTAATGTAGTCAAAGTATATTATACTCGTATAGAAATATAATGATCTCAAGTCAAAGGATCATTACACCATTATCACTGTGAGTCTTTCTTATGACTTAATTAACATGAAGAATCTCACGGTGGGTCTGTCCAGTACCATGTACCCCTACATGTACCTATGTATTGACTTTAGTATCTCCATACTTATAACCAATGAGATGTGGTTATCAGTCAAAAACATACTAGTCTATTTATGTATTATTATTGTCCTGTATAATAATACTCGACTAGGGACCTTTAAGAATATGATATATTATATAATCTCAAGTTCAAGTCATGTACTTAAACTATACAATGTGTATCATGATTTTAAGGACATTTATTATGCTAACAAATATATCGCAGTAATTAAAGTCATAATAAATACATTTATTTAATAATCAAATGACATAAGGTTTATTTAAAAACAATGTATTGCCTCTAGGGCACCTACTCTAACATGTGGTAGATTGCACTGGTTGATTAGTGGGCTGGGAAAGTACAGGGAGCTGGATATTACACCATTCATCAAAAGTGTGGTTGGAGATTGGTGAGGTTGTGCCTTGAAGATCAGAGTATGGGAAAACATCATCCACAAATTTGACATAACGAGATGTATAAATCCTTTTTATTGGAAGATGTAAGCAATAGTACGCACTTTGAGAGGAAGAGTAACCGATAAAGATACATGATAGAGACCTATTTTCAAGCATATGAGAGACATATGGACGTAACCATGGGTAGCAAAGACAACCAAAATTCCTAAGTTTATGATAATTTGGTGGGGTACCAAATAATCTTATAAATGGAGAATCATTGTTGAGAGTAGGAGTAGGAAGGCGATTTATCAAATATGTTGCAGTAGCAAATGCATGTGTCCAAAATGTGAGAGGAAGATAAGCATGGGATAGTAAAGCAAGACCGGTTTCAACTATGTGTCTGTGACGACGTTCAGCAAACCCGTTATGTTCAGGGGTGTGTGGAGGTGATGTAAGGTGTGATATACCATTAGAAGTCAGGTAGTGATGGAGTTTTATATATTCCCCCCATTATCAGAGATACTTGTATTATTTCTCTTCTAAAAAACTTTTCTACCAGACCTCTAAATCGTATAAAGATTTCAAAGGTGTCCGATTTCTTTTTAAGAGGATATAACCAAGTGTATTTGGTAAAATGATCAACAAAAATCACATAGTATTTAAAATTGTCATATGAATAAAGAGGAGATGACCAAACATTAGTGAAAATTAATTGTAGAGGTGCAGTGGAAGTAAGAGTAGAATTAGAAAAAGGTAGTTTATGACTTTTATTCATATTGCATGAATTACAATGAGATGATACATAATTAGACATAAATAGAGAAAACTCAGAATTCAAAGTCTTAAGAACATAATCAGAAGGATGCCCAAGCCGATGGTGCCAATCGTGAATGGGCATTTTAAAACTTGTGAAGACTCTAGGAGGACTTGGAATCCACTCATAAACCCCAGATTTATTTGGTCCTTGGAGGAGTGTTGCTCCCTTCAAAGGCTCCTTAACACGGAAAAGAAAAGGTAAGAACTCTATTGTGGTATTGTTTTCGCGATAAAATTGAGATATAGATAATATATTACGAGAGATAGTGGGAACATGTAAGATGTTGTGGGAGGATTTTAGCACAACAGATTATGAGGCCTCGTGCTGGAATAGCGCCAATAAACAAGGAATCGTCCAACCACCCAGAAAGGCTCGTGGTTGAAGATCAATAGCTAGCCGCCCGGGAAGGCTCACGGGGAAGGGTTTCCGAAGAACACGGGATGTCGTTCCTCGGAAAGATCGGACTGAATCTACGGGATGAGAGCTCAAGGACCAAATGTTGGCCAACCAAGAACCCTAATTTGACTATGTCACACAAGAGTGCACGTGCTCTAGCTACCCAAGGAGTGTAAGTGTCGAAGAAGATCCCGTAAACTGCCTACATACCACTATTTATAGTGGATCAAGCCCGAATGTAGTTCTTGAATGATATGATCGTTTGTTTAAGATGAGTTATCCTCTCTCCAGTGGGATAATGACTGTTATTTCTGATAATAATCGAGTATGATGTATAAAATCAGGTTACCAAGCAGTTTAGGTAACATAGAATGATTATCTCTTGTATTTATCATGATTTTGTATCATTTATCAAGTATACATGACATATATCCTCAAATAACTGAATGTTTTATCTGTTTGAGAGTTTTTTTAGATGATATAAATGTGTTCCTAAAAAGTAGGAGGCGTGCCTTATCTGATTTGGCAGCCTGATCAGGCTTCCGACGGAAGCTGGGGGTACCACCAGGTAGCCTGGCTCCGGTACCCCCTCCGGTAACCCCTATCATGGAAGCTACTCTGGAAGCTCTACTGGATGACTGATAATAGTTATAGGTTATCCTCAAGGGGATACCTTGAGACCCTTAGTCATGCGTTCCCGTGCTGCAGTGTACATGGTAACCCTTAGGGCTACCGCAGGCCTCCGGAAACCCGACAGATTACTCGTTCTCTTCATGGATATGGACCCTAATCCTCTAGTGGGCCTAAATCTAACCCAAGCAAGATTTTGGTCACAACAACTACCCCCCGGTTCCCTAAAGTACTGAGTGCAAGGGGAACCAATTATTCACAGGGTGCCGTTTCCTAAGTCTCTCAACGAAAATCTGTATCTCCACACTCTCATCAGCTCAATATGATAAGGTGTATAAATACTGGAACTTACAATCGTGAATAGTTAAATCTGTATATTTATTCTTGAGACTGCGCTACGGAAGCTCGAATTAGAATTAATGGTCAAGCGAGAGCCATGGTAATTTACTCTTTCAACGTTGGATTAATCAATTTTATTTCTTAGAAATAAAATGGGATAATTATTAAGAAAGGAAGGGTAAAGCTCAAACTCTACCGCTTGACTTAACGATAAGCATGGGATGGTTCATTTCCTATGCAAACACACCTCCACTTGACCTCGTTTTCTGTGCCACATTCATTGGCTTAGGAGGACACGCCTCTTCAATCCCTTTATATATTATCATACGCTTAGTCTCTTCACTTTTTTCTTTTCATCCTTACACCATACTCTCTCTTCAGCAAGCAGAAGATTTCTCAGGGCTCTCGGTGAAGAACTCTCCCGGTGAAGGCTAAATCGCCTATATACTCGCCCCTCGAATCTACTCAAGTAAGCATTTGATCTCCACGACTTATTTTCTTTAATTAATGCGGTCATCGCGCATAGAAATCTCATGTAAATATCTGATTGTGTATTTTGTATGTCTGTTTCTGTATGCTCTCGTTCGTTCATGTTTTTAAATTGACGGCCGATCTATGACTTCGGTAGCCACTGCATGTTATTTTGTTTTTATTTATCTGAATCAAATACTCCAAATTGCAAATTCTTGCTATCTCTCTTAATTTTTGAATCATATCTAGATTAGATCCATATGCTTTATCCTCAACAATAGAATGCATGTATGAATCTCTATTTACGGCGTATGTGAAAAAGGAATTTGAGGTGACTCATACTTCGGTTGCCCCTTTGGTCGCTCTTTTATATGCTTGTAGCATGTTTGATACTTGTCATCACCGGATCGTGCTATTTTAAGCCTATCTTGTCGAACGATTATATACACTTCGTCGATTTGGGCATGTTAGCAATACTTTCGAGTCAACATTTTTGTATTGGTTGGATAACCTTGTCACCATAGTATTTGGTTAGTAGACCGGTAGCTACCCCCCGAGCCTTGACTTACTTTTAATTTAGCTTGGCACCCCAGGGGTTACCATGGATACCACTGAGTTGATTGTTGACAATCTTTATTCCTTTTTTCAACCTTTGTTTATTCAATCTCGGACCCTCCTTCTAATCTGCTTCCTCCTTGTGGTTGCAGATGTCGACCTCGTCCCTCTCGGGAGGCTCATCACGGCATGTGGGAAACTTGTCACCCATTTCTGGTGAGCCCTCAGATTCTGAGTCGACCCACCTCAACGATGTGCTCTTACATCAACCCTTGCTGCAATCCAAGTTGTCCGTTAGTTCTCAGACACGTTCTCGAATTGAAGTCATAAATCCACTTGAGGCTAAGATTATAAGTAGGCATCTCGACCCCTCCTTGGAGGCTGGTTCGTCAAACTTTAATAATGAGGGTATTGATAGGATCTATCTGAGTTCAAACACAGATGAAGAAGAGAAATTCGATAGCGAGTTCGAGAATGAGGCTGAGCAGCCGCTTCTTGATGACACAGAGTTACTGGATAGAGAAAAGAATTTTGATGGGGGGTTAGTGATGGAGGTTGAGTAGAAGCCACATGTCCCTGCAGGCTTCGTTCCATCCTGTGAAAATTTAGATTCCACTATGAATACGGATAGACTTGGCAGGCTGCTTGAGTTGTGCAACCCAGGGTGTGGCCTGGTGATACCCAGTGATGGTGAGAGGTGCCACAGATTTGATAACTTTGAACCTGATCAATCCATACCCAATGCAGTTCTATCTGCTTCGTTCTTTAAGCTCGGATTTTCTCTTCCCCTGCATCCATTTTTTGTTGAGTTGCTTTCCTTCTATGAAATTGCTCCTATGCAGCTGACCCCCAACTCTTTCAGGGTGGCAGCCTGTATGTACATCCTTTATGACAAAGTTTTTTCCATTCCTCTCACTGCCCAGGAACTGGGGTATTTTTACCAATTGAAGGGTGTAGGGAGGAAGATAGGTATCTTTTACCTAACCTCTTGGAATGATAAGCAAGGGGGATGCATTAAGGGAAATAAACGTGGGATGTACGACTGGCTGGAGATGTTTTTATATTGTTATGATTGTGAAGAAATAAGAAAAGAGTGGAATCTGACTCCGGGTAAGCACCCGGTACCCCTTTTTGTTACTGGTGACCTTTATCTGATTGAATCCTGATATAGCTCTTTCCTTCTTTATACTGTTTATTATATCATTTAGGTATCCCAACACAAACTTCTCTCAAGGGGATTGAGGAGAAAGGGCTAGGAAACTTATGAGGCTGGCCGCCGACTTAGGAGATGGAGAAAGTCTGCTGACCCCGGATACCCTGGTGAGGTTAGGGTTCTCAATGCCCCTGGCTCCCTCATCCCCGGTCCAAGGGGTGAAGGTTGAGGAAGGGTTTGGCATAGAACTTGAGGCACAGGGTACCAGCCGAAAGAAAAAGAGGGTTTCCCACCACTCTAGCCCTGGTAACCCAGGCTCCTGCTTTCTATATCCGCACTTTTCGTGTATCTTTGTAGCTATTATGCCTTACTTATTATTATTTTTTTTTGTTACCTACAGTCTTATGGGCTTCCATGCGTATGTTAGTCGTATAGTGATTTCTGTTTATCTTGTAATCAGGTGCTTTATCCATGTTCTTCTTTATACATGTGCATAACATTCCGAATATTCTATTGTTTCAGGTATGTCTGGCACCGTGCCGTCCTTCATTAAGCCATCTGACAAGTATGAAGACTTATTCCCTGAAGATGAACTGCTCATGATGGAGACCCCTATCATCGCCACTCCGGTTTCCAGGGTCCCAGCTTCTGCATCCATCAAGGCTGAGCTTTCAGCTACTGAGAAACGCAGACTATCCCAGGCTTCCGGGAGTTTAAAATCTACCCCAGAGACTCGATCTTCGAAAAGAGTTAAGATATCCACGCAGGGTGCACCTATAAATGAGGTGGAGCAATTCTACCGAGCATGCGGTGGACAGATACCCATGGAGATTATTGCAGGATGGGTTAAACAGAAGGCTAATGACGCTGCCAGGTCGATGCTATTCTCTTCAAGAGAGAGTTTGTTTCATCAAATAAGGATCGGTAACCAATTGGTGGCGGCTACCCGTGGTGACATGAAGCTGAAAGAAGATCTGAAGCAGGTAAGGTCTGATTTTAACACTATTGATGAAGAAAGGAAGAAGCTGGTAGATGCAAATAAGAAGTTGAAGGGTGAGGTTTCAGTTGTCACGAAGGAGAAAGACAAGCTGGGAAAGTTGGTTTATGAGCAAGATAGAGATAAGGAGAAGATGGTGGCAGCCCATGCTATCGAAGTTGCGGAGCTGCAGCTACAAGTGGACACCATCCAAGCCTCTGTAAAGAAGTTAAAAGAGGTGCTTCCCGAGAGGTATAAGTTGGGGTTTGCTAAGGGGGTCCAAGACTACATGAAATCTACTTGGGAGGTGATGCCGAACTTGGATTGGGCCCTTCTGAGCGAGGATGCCGTGAAGCAGGTAGAGAAGTTTAAAGCAGAAGTTATCAAATCTCCGACCTCTACTGCGAAGGTGACTCCCAAGCCAGCCGATATTCCGAAAGACATGGCTAAGGATACTCAGGATACCAGGGTTGATGCTCCCGCAGGTGTGGTCGAGGTGGCTCCAGGTGATTCTACTAGAAAGGTGGACCCTGTTGAGGATTCCCCTAACTCCGAGGCTACTAAAGATCCCTCATCCTCTTAAATCATCCTTTTCCAATTATTTTGACCTTTTATTATGCCGGTTTACGAACTTGTGGTTTATAAAGGGGGTGGGCTCCTATAACGCTCCACGCATGTACTGTTTTAGCTTAACTCTGTTCGTTTTATGGCCTAGGGCCCTGGTACTTTGAACCGGTTTTGTTAATCGTAGGGTCTATTTCGCTACCTTATTATTGCTAGTTATGCCATGAATACTCCTCGTATAAGGGTTTGGTGGCAGGTGCTCTTGGGTCACCGCGACTGATACACAGGTAACTCGGTCTAGACCGAGGCTCCTACCATGCTCCAAAGAAATTAGTCCTATGCATGCTAATCCCCATGATTCAAAATCTAAACGTATTCACACTCTTACTTATTAACTTACCGAGTAAGAAAGGTAATATCATAACTTGTGAGAATTCTTAACTATGCGTGACTAACGAATTCTATAGGGTAAAATGACCTTCTCGACTAATCCTAAAACAAGTTCATACAAGTTCTTAGAGGATATATGCCATATTCACGTTGATTAAACGAAATAAATGATAAATCATGAATCAGGAATTGAATGATAGCATAGTAACGTAACATGGATATGTACTTGAGAAGCAATGACAGCGTGTACCTGGATAAGCAGTCACATAAATGGTGAACTACTTGTACCTTAGTCTGCGTGGTTAACACTATGGGTGTGGGGGTACCGTCTGGTAACCCATAATATCTGGGAGCACGAAGGTGGGAACCTGACTCCGGGAGCCCCTTGGCCGGTAGCTCATATCCGGTAGCCTGGGTGCCGGAGGCTCAGCCTGGAAACCTTTGTTCCGGGAGTCCCAATCAATAAATGAATCATATGTGGTGATGCCATGTAAGCCATTCCTGCAAGGCCGTGTTTGTAAGGCATTTGGTAATCCATATGGGTTAACTCTTGTAACCACATAGGATGATGATTGAATAATTAATGTATGTCAGTTATGATTCCGTATATGACTATCGATTAAGTAAGCCATGTGAACCACTCAAGGTTACGCACATGTCTGATATTGAAGGGATCCAAGTGTGTCGGTCAGGGTACCACACGAGCCCAAATAATGAAGGGAACCATGTATGCCGAACAGGGTTCCATACATGCCCTGGTAACCAAGTAAGCCATGTGAACCACTCAAGGTTCTGTACATGTCTGGTGTTGAAGGGATCCAAGTGTGCCAATCAGGGTACCACACAAGCCCAAGTTATGAAGGGAACCATGTATGTCGAACAGGGTTCCATACATGCCTTGATAACCAAGTAAGCCATGTGAACCACTCAAGGTTCCGTACATGTCTGGTGTTGAAGGGATCCAAGTGTGCCGAACAGGGTACCACACAAGCCCAAGTAATGAAGGGAACCATGTATGCCGAACAGGGTTCCATACATGCCCTGATAACCAAGTAAGCCATGTGAACCACTCAAGGTTCCGTACATGTCTGGTAATTCAAATTTTAAAATTCTAACTATTTTAACCTGTTAAGCTGAGAGGTGTATCCACTACTACCCCCCTAGTTCTGGATGGTAGCCTGGCTGCCATGTAGAACTATGCTTGTTGACCTTACATATTTTTCTGAAAATATTTATAAGTGGTAAATGTAAAAGGAAACAATCAACTTCTACTTTTACTGAAAATCAAAGAGTGCGATTACATCAAATTTCATCCAGATGGGGTGTGTATCCACTACCCCCGGGCATCTACTAAAAATCATGAAATCCTAAGAACTGAAAGGGAAATGACGCAACCACAACTAGTAGGTTGCCTTTATTCATCCTAAGCCTGAAAGAGGCTTACGTTTGCTTTGAAAAGAGTCTTACTGATAGTACTTTTTTAGGTGCTCGGCATTCCAAGAATGGGGAATAGTGTTCCCATCCATGTCTTCAAGGTGGTAAGTGCCTTCCCAAAAGATAGACTTTATTTTGTAAGGCCCTTCCCAATTTGCTCCAAAGGCTCCGTGCCCGGGAACCCGCATATTGGGCATCATTCTTCTCAGTACTTGAGGGGTCGAGGGCGTACCTTGTTGTTATAGTATTTGCGGGTCCTCTGCTGGTAAGCCGCAAGTTTCAGCTGGGCGGTAGCCCGGTTTTCCTCTACCATGTCTAGGGCCAGCCTCTGATTTATTTCATTTGATTCTTGATTAAAATTGTCCCTCCGGTAGGACCCTGTCCCGACCTCCACTGGGACCATAGCTTCACAGCCATAGGTTAGAGCAAAGGGAGACTCTCCGGTTGTGGACCTGGGATTGGTGTTGTAAGACCACAAGACCATTGGAAGCTCCTCTGGCCAGTTTCCCTTTTTATCTTCCAACTTGGCTTTTAGAGTGTGCTTGATGATTTTATTCACAGCTTCTGTCTGCCCATTGCTTTGGGGGTGGCAAATGGCTGAAAAATCTTTCTTTATCTCCAAGTCCTCACATAGACTTCTCATTTCTCTACTATCAAATTGCTTGCCATTGTCTGAGATTAGCTTGTACGGTACCCCGTATCTACATATAATGGCTCGCTTAACAAATTTCTTCAGCTTTCCAGCAGTGATGGTAGCTAGGGGTTCCGCCTCTGCCCATTTGGTAAAGTAGTCAACGGCTACCACGACATATTTCACACCGCCTCTACCTTTGGGAAGCTCCCCAATCAGGTCAATCCCTCATATTGCAAAGGGCCAGGGGCTTCCAATGGGCCTTAGTTCCACAGCTGGGTTGCTATTGAAGTTAGCAAACCTTTGGCATTGATCATAAGCTTTAGCAAAGTCATAAGCATCAGTTTTCATGGTAGGCTAATAGTAACCCTGTCGGAGAATTTTGTGGGCCGGGGAGGTACCCCCCGAGTGGTTGCCACAAATGCCTTCATGAATTTCCCTTAGGATATATTCACATTCATTTCCAGATATGCATTTAAGTAGAGGTTGGTTAAAACCCCTCTTGTATAGAATGCCATCATAGATCACATAACGGGCAGCCTTGTATTTGAGTTTCCGGGCTTCATCTTTGTCTTTTGGGAGTGTCCCCTTGGTGATATACTCACGTATTGGGGTTGTCCATTGGTTTTCCATTGAAGATTCTATTTCCATAGTCTCCTCTCGATGGATACTTGGTTGGAGTTGCACTTCAAGGGGTATCACTCCTAACAGAACAGCTTCTTTTTGGGATCCCAACTTGGCAAGGGCATCAACATTGGCATTTTCCACCCTTGGGATCTGATTTAGATTTAGCAATTTGAACCTACTGATAAGTTCTTGGGCATACTTCATGTAGAGTTCAGTGCGGGGGCCTCGACTCTGGAAGCTTCCTTTAATCTGCCACACAATCAGCATGGAGTCACTAAACAGATTTAGGTATTTTACCTTCATTTCCAGAGCCAGTTTTAAGCCAGCAATCAGGGCCTCATACTCTGCATCATTGTTGGTAGCCTTGAAGCCAAAGTGTATGGCACTCTGAATTCGGTGCCCCTCTGGGCTTACCAACTCTATTCCTGCACCTCCCCCATTATTGTTTACTGCTCCATTAACATATATGTTCCACCATAATTGGGGGCCTCGGGCATCCCCTTCGGTAACTAGGGGTACCGGGGTACAATCTTCTCTGGTAACCTCAAAATCAGGAGGAAACTCCAGTAAGAAATCAGCCAGCGCTTGGCCTTTGATAGCAGTTCGGGGCTTGTAATCTATTTCAAACTGTCCTAGCTCGACAGCCCATTTCATCATTCTACCGGAGGCTTCCGGCTTGTGCATCACTTGTCTTAGCGGGAAGGATGTTCTAACTTCAATTTTATGGGCCTGAAAGTAAGGCCTTAGCTTCCTGGAAGCCAATATTAGAGCATATGCTAGCTTTTCCATGCTGGGATACCGGGTTTCCGTGTCCAACAGCCTTTTGCTCACGTAGTATACCGGGTATTGTACTTGTTCTTCCTCCCCGATCAACACAGCACTTATAGAGTATTCAGAAATAGCTAAATATAAAATGAGTACCTCACCTTCCAAGGGTTTGGAGAGCAATGGTGGGCTTCCCAACTGTTCTTTTAGTTTCTTGAAGGCTTCCTCACATTCCGGGGTCCTTTCAAAGTTTTGACCCTTCTTGATAGCCTTGAAAAACTCCTTGCACTTGTCGGAAGACCGAGATACGAATCTATTTAGGGCTGCTACCCTTTCGGTAAGCCCTTGGACTTCTTTCACATTCCTTGGGGACCTCAGTTCCAGCAATGCTTTGATTTTGGCAGGGTTTGCCTCAATCCCTCTGTGGTTCACAATGAATCCAAGAAATTTTCCAGACTCCACACCAAAAACACACTTTTGAGGGTTCAACTTCATCCGGTATTTCCTTAGGATATCAAACATCTCAGATAGGTGCAACACATGGTCGGCTGCCACCTTTGATTTGACCAACATATCGTCAACATAGACTTCCATAGTCTTACCAATCTGTTCTTTAAACATCATGTTTACCAGCCTTTGGTAGGTTGCCCCGGCATTCAATAGCCCAAACGGCATCCCCACATAACAGTATAGTCCCCTATCAGTTATGAAGCTGGTATGCTCCTGGTCTGGTTCATGCATCGGTATTTGGTTATATCCGGAGTAAGCATCCATGAAACTTAGCAAAGCATGGCCTGCCGTGGCATCCACCAGTTGATCAATTCTGGGTAACAGGAAGCTATCCTTAGGGCATGCTTTATTCAGATCAGTAAAGTCAACACATGTCCTCCATTTCCCATTAAGCTTCCGGACCAGTACCGGGTTTGCTAGCCATGTTGGATAGAAGGATTCTTTGATCAAACTAGCCTTCAATAACCGGTCTACCTCTTCCTGGAGGGCGGTAGCCCTTTCACCACTGACAGGCCTTCATTTCTGCCGGATACCCCTTATCTCAGGGTCAATGTTCAAGTGGTGGCACATGACTTTCGGGTCGATCCCCACCATGTCAGAATGACACCATGCAAACACATCAAGGTTGCTTTTAAGGAAAGCAATCAACCTTTCTCTTGTCTTTTCATCTAGCTGTTGTCCAATTTTCAAGATTTTACTAGGATCTTCAGCATCCACTAGTATGGGGATAGTATCTTTGGCAGCCCCTGCCTTTTCCAGGGTACCGGGCATCCTGGGATCAATGTCAATCTCAACCGGGAGTCCTTTCTCCGCTCTCTGGTTCTCATTCTCTAGCATTGCTTCGCCTAGATCATCATCTGAGGCACTTTTTACTATGCCTTCCAGTGAAATGTTTTGAATTTCATCATTTCTCTCGACAATTTCCAACAACAAGCTTTGTGGTGGTACTACCCCCCGAAAAACAGGAACCTCTTCAGTAGGTTCCTCCGGTAACTCCACTATCATGATGGCATTACACGATGCTCTTTCAAATTTTTGTGGCTCAAGCCCATGGCTTCTCATTAAGGCTTCTCCATCAGCCTTTTCTTCAACTTGAATAGGTTTGTCTTCCTTCTCGGCAGCCTGCACAGCTCTGTTATAGCATTCCCTTGACTCATGTTGACATCCTTTCACACACCCAATGCCATTTGGTGAAGTAAACTTTATTGAAAAGTGGTATATTGAGGTTACCACCCTCATATCTTTCAATATTGGTCTACCAAGAATTGCATTGTGGGAAATGTCTTCATCTACCACCATGAATTCTGCCATTTGGGTGGCCTTGCAGGGATCCACGCCCAATGTCAAGGGTAATTTGACCTTGCCCATGATTTGGACTGGGTTACCGCTAAACCCATATAGCTCATTGTTGGTAGGCAATAACTCTTTATCCAAAAGCCCCAATTTCTGGAATGTAGTATATGCCAAGATATTTACTGAGCTTCCATTATCAACCAGCACTCTGTGTACATTCATTCCACCAATATTCACGGTTACCACCAAAGCATCATTATGGGGGTGGTGAACCCACTTGGCATCCTCCTCGGTAAAGGAAATATCGGCGGTTTCCCCTTTGAACAACTTGGGGGGCCTTTCTGAAAGGTGGAAAATGTTTGTTAGGGGTTTCCCCTGGCTTCCCGGGCATACCTATCTCTGGCATTCCGACTGGCACCCCCCAAGTAAGGGCCGCCAAAGATGGTATGGATGCTATTAGCTCGGGTAGTCCTTTCTTGGTTTCCAGGAGCCTTGTCCTTGCTATCTCTATCTTCTTTATACTTCTTAGCCTCTTGGGCTACAAATTCCGTCAGGTATCCACCTCTAATCAATTCTTCAATTTGATCTTTCAAGTGCCTGCAATCAGCAGTCTCGTGACCATTCACTTCATGGAATGCACAGTACTTTCCTTGATCTTTCACTCCTGGGGGGCCTGCCCGGTAGGGCCTCCGGAATAGCCCATTCTTCTCATTCACTTCGAGAATATGACTAATTGGGACAGTCAATGGAGTATACTCTGAGTATTTCTGAAAATTTGCCTTTGGAGTGAGTCTGTCCTTGACAGAAACTCTATCCTTAGTTGCATTAACAGCAATAGGGGCAGTCTTTTCATCATACCGGGGGGCTCCTAAACCGGCAGTACCACTCCCGGAAACCCTCTTATTTGAATCTCTTTTAGGGCTGTAAGAACGATTTCTCTTGTTCCTGCTCCAACCTCGGGAATTGGAATCTTTGGACAGTTTTGCCATGGATTCCTCAATCACTTTGTGGCGTTCTGCCTGTTGGTAGAATTCCGCCAGGGTTCCGGGCTCTTCAGTTTGCAATTCTTTCCAAAACTCGGTTCCAGGCCTAACCCCGGCTAATAGGAAATTTTTCAGAGTTTCATCAGAGGCCTTCTTCACTTTTGGCACTTGCTCATTAAATCTTTTGAAGTATTGTCTTAAAGATTCATGAGGTTCTTGCTTGATATTAGCCAGGGTATTCACCGGTGGGGCATAGGCCACGGTAGCCCTAAATTGAGAGATAAACTGATCTCCCATCTTCCTCCAGGATTTGATAGACCCTTCGGCTAGCCTTTTGAACCATTGGTGGGCATTTCCAGTCAGTGTGGATGCCAGTAGCCTACATCTTGCTAAGTCCTCCACTTGGTAGACATCCATTTCCGTATTAAAACGGCTCAAGTATTCAACTGGATCTGAGTTTCCATTGAATTTCAAGTCAGTATTCATCTTAAAGAACCTTGGCAAGGCTGCCTTTTTCACTTTCACAGAAAATGGGGAACCGGCAGTGATACCGGACTTAAACTTTTTCTCCTCCTTGATCTTTTCCAAGGCTTTTTTCCAGTCAGACATCCTGAACTATCCATTTTCACCATCTGAAAGCATATCACTTCCAGAGTCATCATCTTCATTGGCTGTCTTACTTCTTCTGGGAACCGAACTTTGATGGGAGCTGGAATCCTGGTTGGTACCCCCACCGGTTGGGACTCCGGTAGAACGGGATTTCCTACTTTTATGCCCAGAAGAGTGACCACTTTGCCTATAACTCCTTCTGCCATCAGATCGAGACCTCCTGGAAGTGCTTCTTGGGGGTACCGAGTGGGACCTCTCTCTACATTCTCGGGAACCCCGGGTTATGGAACCCCCACTGCCATCCCTTCGATCTTTGTTTCCAGTGTGAATCAACTTGTGACGAAGGTCTTTGTTAGTCAGTTTGCCAACTCGGTCAAAAACGCTCAGACTTCTGGTGGGTGAACCTTGGGTACCCTGGGCTTCCGGGACATCGGATTGGTCGCCCTCATATTCTTCTTCCACAGGCTTCTCTACCTCTTCTTCAGACGGGACATAATCAGTGTCGTCTTCACTATTGTCCTCAGACTCGAAATTTAGCCTTGTCGGAGTCACATTCTTCTTTTTCAACTTCGACTTGCACTTCCTTTGCCATTTTTTCATTTTCTCGGAACCTTTTTCCAAGTGGTTAACTCTTTCATTCATCGTTTTCAGATAATCCATGATGTCTTTGTTACTAACATCATCACCACCATCTTTGTTTCGTCCATTACCATCCTGAGATGGTGTCTTATCACTATCAGAATTGTCACTCGCCATATCTCCTCCAAATGACGATTTTTGAGGCCCCTCCTTCGGGCGCCAATTGTTGTGGGAGGATTTTAGCACAACAGATTATGAGGCCTCGTGCTGGAATAGCGCCAATAAACAAGGAATCGTCCAACCACCCAGAAAGGCTCGTGGTTGAAGATCAATAGCTAGCCACCCGGGAAGGCTCACGGCTAAGGGTTTCCGAAGAACACGGGATGTGGTTCCTCGGAAAGATCGGACTGAATCTACGGGATGAGAGCTCAAGAACCAAATGTTGGCCAACCAAGAACCCTAATTTGACTATGTCACACAAGAGTGCACGTGCTCTAGCTACTCAAGGAGTGTAAGTGTCGAAGAAGATCCCGTAAACTGCCTACATACCACTATTTATAGTGGATCAAGCCCGAATGTAGTTCTTGAATGATATGATCGTTTGTTTATGATGAGTTATCCTCTCTCCAGTGGGATAATGATTGTTATTTCTGATAATAATCGAGTATGATGTATAAAATCAGGTTACCAAGCAATTTAGGTAACATAGAATGATTATCTCTTGTATTTATCATGATTTTGTATCATTTATCAAGTATACATGACATATATCCTCAAATAACTAAATGTTTTATCTGTTTGAGAGTTTTTTTAGATGATATAAACGTGTTCCTAAAAAGTAGGAGGCATGCCTTATCTGATTTGGCTGCCTGATCAGGCTTCCGGCGGAAGCTGGGGGTACCGCCCGGTAGCCTGGCTCCGGTACCCCCTCCGGTAACCCCTATCATGGAAGCTACTCTGGAAGCTCTACTGGATGACTGATAATAGTTATAGGTTATCCTCAAGGGGATACCTTTAGACCCTTAGTCATGCGTTCCCGGGCTGCAGTGTACATGGTAACCCCTAGGGCTACCGCAGGCCTCCGGAAACCCGACAGATTACTCGTTCTCTTCATGGATCTGGACCCTAATCCTCTAGTGGGCCTAAATCTAAACCATGCAAGATTTTGGTCACAACATAAGACATTAGAGAATTTAAAAGTTTGATCAGGAGTAATAATAGAGAAAGAACCAGTATTAGAGATGTGTAGAGAAGAACCGTCCCCGATGATTAATTCCTCAGTACCATCGTATGGAGCATGAAGTGAGAGATTATTGAGATCATTTGTCACGTGATGAGAAGCCCCACTATCAAGAAGCCATCCATTTACAGAAGGGAGACTAGATGTTGCCATGTGTGCTTGAGGAGTATTTCGAGAGTAACGACCAACTGGAACTGTTCGGGCTTGTATAGGTGAAGGAATCTGAATGGTGGGAAATTGAGCTTTAAATGAAGGGCACTGGTTCAAGGCATGGCCTTGCACTCGACACCATTGACATTTTCCAAGGTATGGACGTTGTGGTCGAGCAGGTGATTGTTGACGAGGAGTGGGCAACAATGGAGGTTGAGCAGCCCATGGTTTGTTGTTAACAGTGGGTGGCCTGAAACGTGCAGTCATGGCAGTAGCTGGGAACATGGTTGTGGGAGTTACACCAAGTTGTTTGTTAATAATTATTTCCCTCGTTATTAACTTTTCATGTAGTTCCTCAAACGAAATCACTGCATCACGAGCGTTAACAACATCAGTAATTGGTTTGTAAGCTTCGTAATCAAGGCCATTAAGGATTTTATCAACGATGTCCTCATTGTCCATTGGTTTTCCCATGGCTGCAAGTCTGTCACTACATTGTTTTATCGCTTGCATATATTCAGAAATTGTGAGAGACCCCTTGGATAAACTTGCCAAACGATCTTTGATTTGTTTAAGATGGCCTCGAGAGGTGTTGGCATAAGTGGATCTGAGGATTGTCCACGCTTCATGAGAGCTAGCAGAATGAGAGACAAGCGGAACTAAATCTTGAGAAAGAGTACCAACAAGTGCCCCCAAAACAAGTCTATCTTGTCGGAACCAAGTGAGAGCATCCGGATTGGCTTTTGATTTTCCATCGTTGTCGGCGATAGAGGCAGGAGGTGATGGAAAGGAACCATCGACATATTTATAAAGATCATGTCCCAAGAGTTGTGCTTCAAGTTGAGTTTTCCAGGCTATATAGTTTGTGGGAGTAAGTTTAATGGTGTTGGGAAGGTGGAGAAGAGTAAAAGGTTTGGTGGGATCTTCAATATTGTTTAGTTGATTGTTGGCCAAGGAGAAAAGATAGAATGAAGAGGAAGAGAGAAAATGAAGGAGAAAAAAATTATAGATCAGAGGCTCTTGATACCATATAAGTGCTGAAATATTTTCATAGCATTTCTATTAACTACTGGAGGCCTTTATATAGCCATGTACAGTGAAAAGATTACCACTGACTGAGCTATTGACAACTAAGTACATCTAGTTATAGGAAGGAAAATATATGGAGATATACAAAATATATTCTAGCTACAATTATGCTACAGATTGTCCCTTGGCTGTTAATATGTAACAGAATCATCCTTCTACATAAACTACTAGTATTGATAATAATCAAATATTATAATTTCAAAAGATTTTTGAAAAACCTTAAACTTTTTCAATTTTAGCTTTGATTTTAGATTACTTCCCAGAATTACTTACCAGAAGTACTATATATATACCAACAATCAGCTTATAAGAAGCCAACTGTTATCATCCGCAGTATAGATAGATAGTCATTATCCGACTAGATCGGTGAAGATTCAGTCTTAATCTCAAGACAATTTTGTGCATGACTTCACCACAAGAGTTGAACGAGTGGCTATATGCTTACAAAAAGCTTAAAGTACGGATAGATGAGTATGGCACTTACGGAGGTAAAGGTGCGAGTGCTTTTTCATACATACAAAAAGAAGGTATTTCTCTTTTAAAAAACTATCAGATGGGGAAGGCTATGATAATGGATATAGAAAAAACTTTCAATGTTGATAAGTTTGAAAAAATGAAGAAGAGTAGAGGAGATCGTATTTTTGTTGAAAGGTATATTCATTGGAAGCGAGACCGTATCAACATTGAGACAATGACAAGAATTGTCAATGATGGAATAGTATATGCAAAGGGTGTGATCGTGATGGTTGTCACGGATTGGACAGGTGGGATGGCAACGGTGTTTATGATGAGCCAGAACATCCTCCAGGTTATGAATATGCGTCTCATGCAGTAGTAGTTGTAGGAGCGGGTAATGAGCAAGGCAAAGATTATTCAAAAGTATATTCATTGGACGCGAGATCATATCAACATTGAGACAATGACAAGAATTGTCAATGATGGAATAGTATATGGATTAATATACTATTGCAGAGGGTGTGATCGTGATGGTTGTCGCGGATTGGACAGGTGGGATGGCAACGGTGTTTATGATGAGCCAGAACATCCTCCAGGTCATGAATATGCGTCTCATGCAGTAGTAGTGACGTTATTGCAACAGCACCTTTATATTCACAAGGACGAAGAAAATGCTGTTGGCCATTGCAGCTGCTGATGTCACAGGCCTTAACTACGCAAAAGACCATCCATCAGTACGTGAGGATGCAGAGTTTATGACTTCACCACAAGAGTTGAACGAGTGGCTATATGCTTACAAAAAGCTTACAGCAGAGATAGATGATTATGGCACTTATAGAGGTAAAGGTGGGAAAGCTTTTTCATACATACAAAAAGAAGGTATTTCACAAGAAGTGACGTTATTGCATCAGCACCTTTATATTCACAAGGACGAAGAAAATGCTGTTGGCCATTGCAGCTGCTGACGTCACGGGCCTTAACTACGCAAAAGACCATCCATCAGTACGTGAGGATGCAGAGTTTATGACTTCACCACAAGAGTTGAACGAGTGGCTATATGCTTACAAAAAGCTTACAGCAGAGATAGATGATTATGGCACTTATAGAGGTAAAGGTGGGAAAGCTTTTTCATACATACAAAAAGAAGGTATTTCTCTTTTAAAAAACTATGAGATGGGGAAGCCTAGGATAATGAAAATAGAAACAACTTTCAACCGTGATGAGTTTGAAAAAATGAAGAAGAGAAGAGGAGATCGTATTTTTATTCAAAAGTATATTCATTGGACGCGAGATCGTATCAACAATTGAGACAATGACAAGAATTGTCAATGATGGAATAGTATATGCAAAGGGTGTGATCGTGATGGTTGTCGCGGATTGGACAGGTGGGATGGCAACGGTGTTTATGATGAGCCAGAACATCCTCCAGGTTATGATGGATATGCGGCTCATGCAGTATCAGTTGTAGCAGCGGGTAATGAGCAAGGCAAAGAATGGACTTGGAAATATCCATATAAAGTTTTTTGCGCATATTATCCAGGTAGTAGGGACACGAAAAAAGAAGATGGGCAGAAGATATTTTTTGGGGAGAAAAATCCGAATGCACCTATAGTTGTGATTCTTCATCAATCTAGCTAGCTACATATATGTATGATTCAGTCTTGTCGCGCCTGATACTAGTGTTTCATAAACGTCTTTGTTGTGAGGGAAAAATGGTACAACACTTCAATAAGAGAATTACAAGAATAATCCAAGAAAAAACCAATAATAATGATTAAATAAATCGATTTACAAGCCAAAAACCCTAGTTTCATGAACCCTAGTTCGAGAGGTGGAAGAGTGATTTAATGGACTGAATTTGCAAGGTACTCCAGGCTATGATGATCGAATATGACTTTTTCAATCCACTGTTCACAGCTAGGAGCAAGTGTTAGAGGTGTGTATATCCCATCTTGCAAATTGCCTACATACTCTTATATTTATAAGAGATCAAGTCCTCATGTAGTTCTTTATGATTATCCTCCCCGATTTGATGAGCCTCATCCCCCATACCAGACCTCCTCTGATTGTTTATCCATCCTCTCATGATTATCCAGCCGTTATTCCATGATTAATCCATCTTTTTCTCATATATCTATATATATACACGCATATATACATATTCCATGTATATATGATGTTGATCCATGATAACCACTCCTGATATACCGTTCCTATCGTTTAGGAGTTATCTTCTGGGTTGTTAGGACGTCCCTTATCCGTTTTTCCGTGTTTTAAGGAGCCCCGCTACTGCTGGTGCAATTTCTGGGAACTGTCAGGGTTCACGCGGTTGAACCCCTGCTCGATCGCCTGCCACCCAGTTGAACCCCTATCCAGCTTCAGCACAGCACTACCCCTATCCAGGGTTCACATACTTACACCCCTACATGAACATATCCCAAACAAACTATCAGAATCCTTATTTTCAGTCTATTCCTAAGGCATAGTGGGCCACAACATCCGTACGTAGCCCAACCTATCCTTTCATATCCCGAGTATTCGAACCCGTAACCTTAATGGGCCTTAAACCAAGCCCAAGGCGAATTTTAGGCACAACAACTACCCCCCGGTTCCTTGTAGTCATTTAAATGCAAAAGGAACCTAACGTTATTCACACCCTAGCCACACTTTCATTCCACATGAACCCCTAAGCCTACGTGAGCGTACTCATTGTAGGAAACAAGGGATTCAACCATGAAACTTTTGCGGTAACAATCGTACCCCCAAAAATTCACATTCTGGGGTTCACATGTCTTCCCCCTGGGTTACCCCCATCGAACCCCCTTAGACCACAGACTCCCGTGTATATTCTCATTTTTTCTCTAAATATCACATTTAAACACTCTTCTTAAACGATAAACCTGAAAACAACAAAAGTCCCACTCGAACTCCAGTTAATCAGACTTCAAATCCCATAAAAACTCAAATATCCTAAAATTTAATTTCCATATAACCACTCCGTTTTTCCATAAAATCTAATGCACTAAGCCTTTTACCCGTCCAAATTCAAAACCCTTATATTTCTAAAAACCTTGTTTATAATTATCTTCAATCTTCAATCCCGTACATAGGCCTATGTGTGTTAAAACATGTGTAACAACGGTTCATATCCCCAGACCATTATATATACACTTCCTGTTATACCTTCGCCCCTTTCATCTCTTTCTCAAAGAAATAAACCATTTTTCCTCTACTCCCAAGCGATTCGCCTTCCAGACTCAATCCCGGCGAGAACTCCAGTTTTCCGGTTGCTTTCTGCAATTCAGAGGTACTTTTCTGTTCTTATCCCTCCATTATTTCTCGTATTACTTGGTGTCTACTGATTTTTATGTACACCGACGCACACATACTGTAATAACCCAAATTTTCAGAAAATGATTTTATTATTATTTTAAGAATATTAATGTTTTTCCTAAAATGAGGAGGAAATTTTTTATTTTATTTTATTGTTCATTATTCCAGTTCAAGAAATTTCAAAAGCATTATTTAATTATTGTCTAGTTCAGTGTAATTATGAACTATATTATGTGATTATTGTTGGAAGGTGGAATATATGTGAAGTTGTGTTTATGTGTTTATATGATGATTTGTGTGAGTTGTGAAGGCTGATATATTTTATTTATATTTTTGAGGATTTAAATACATTTAAATCATGCATTTTGATCCTCTGTTAATTTTATAAAATTATCGGAGGAATTAAAAATCATGAAATCTCTTGAAATATTATCTTTATATATTTATTGAGTTTTAAAATTATTGGGAGAATTAATTTGGGTGTTTTGGTATTTTAAAATGATTTTAAGAGTTTTGTTGCAATTAAAGGATCAAAACTTGCAAAATTCATATTTAATTCATTTTTGATCCGAAAAATATTTTGAAAATATGTGGGTGCTCATAATTTTATATTCTTTATTTTAAAAATGAAAAGTTTAATTTTCTGAAATTTTATTTAATTTCGATTTATAAAGCTGTTTATTAGTTTTAAAAGTGAAGATGTAGTTTTTTATTTGGGCCCGAAATGAATTGTAGTAGTAATATAAGGATTTGGGCCAAGCCCATTTAGAGAAAGCAACGCAGCCGAGAGAACAGAAATCGGGGAGAGAGAATTGGGGAAAAGAGGGGAAAAATTAGGGTTTTAAGAATTGGAATTTGGGGGAATTGAATTGGGGGTTATATATATGTATGTATATGTAAATCGCGTGTATGTGTGTGTATATACTCGTGTGTGTGTGTGGTGTGTGTATATGTGCGCGAACTGGTGGTGGCGCGGTTGAAGGCAGAGGAGACGATCGGCGCCGGAGCTGTGCAGAGGTCGCCGGCGAAGTCGAGTGGTGGTGTTGTGCGCGGTCAGTAGAGGAGAGGAGGAACAGCTGGGTGTGCGCAGTGGTAGCAGCTGTTGCAGAGAGAGATGGTGAGGGTGGACTGATTTTTCGATGGTTCAAAGAGTCGAAATCGAAATGGTATACTTCGTATTTTAATTTACGTATTTAATTGTGGTAAATTAATTAGTTGTAAAATTGCGAGTATTAATTAATTGTCGTAATTTAATTGATTTTAAATTTCGAGATTATTTGCTAATTTTCGTAATTAGCTTAGTATTGTTAATTATGAATATTGGTTGTAATTCCAAGATTTAATTCAGAGGGTCGATAATTGCTAATTATAATTGATGGTATTAAGTGCGAGATGATTGTATTAATTTTTGGTGATTTAATTCGAAAGAGGATGATTGTTAGTTGTTAAGTGCTATTTGTTAATTGTTAATTATAATTGTTGTGATTAATTGTGAGTCCGATAAATGTTTGAGTTTAATGGTCTTAAAGGTTGTCGATGATTATTGGTGGTTAATGGTGATGTTAGTATTACGTGTGGAGTTTATGTGAGTTGGCTAAACTGTAAATGCTATGTGCTAAATGGTATGAATTGAGTCATAGTAATTGAGGGTTTTATTAGCTATAAATGGTTATATGCTAAATGTTATAAATTGAGTCATAGTATTCGTGGAATATATAATTGTCAACTGCTTGGTGTTGGTAAGTATGGGAATACGTGATACATGTTAAATGTTAAAATTTTATAATAATTAGAATTGTGCTAGGGGTTATGAGAAGATCACAAGTTTTTAAATGTCAATATTTAAAGGACTTGTGTAATTCTTTTCGACTAATCCCTAGGGCTTACGAATATCCATGATTATCTATCACGAGTGTAATTAATATGCTTGAGTGATGTGATCATTGATATAGCGTAAGTAATAGTTAGTGCTAGGGGTTGTTCCCTAGGGCTTACGAACATCAATGATTGGTTGTCACGTGTATCAGTAAAATGCGTGAGAAATACGATCATTGGTGTAGCGTAAGTAGTAGTGTAAATTATTATGTGCTAGGTGCCGCATGTCTGGGCGGGTACTTTTCTTTATTTGTTTACTTTTATGTTGCTGCAAGTTGAGGCAGCTTTTATTTTATCAAAAGCAGGGTTATAAATTGTTTTGTTTGGCATGGAGGGGCTGAGCCCATAGTCCGATAAACGAATACTACATGCCGAAATTTTCTAAAAATCCCCTGCATTTTAATTTATTTAACTTATTTGATTTCAATGGTTTAAAGGTATGATTGGGTGTTAACTGTTTATGTGTATATGTGCTAAGTGATTTATTTCGAGGATTTATGTGTTAATTCAAGGATTTATGTGTTTCGGGGATTAAATGCGTTTTGAGGATTATTTATAAACTTAGCTTTGTCATAGAATGACACTAGTATTATAATTGTATATGTTAAGTGAAGTTGACTAAATGTGTTATGTGCATTAATTGGTATTTGAGTAGTCAGTTATAGGGATAACAACTATAGTACGACTTTAGGTGACTCAGTGGTAATTCTGAGTTGGGTCTACTTGAGATACGAGGTTGGACTGACACGTACTCGTAACAATTACATTACCATTAGGGCGTGATCAAGTGGAGCAACGTGTATCAAAAAGGAAGGATCGAGGCGTCGTGTAAAGTTCATGGAACTGCTTGGGCGAAACGTCAAGGATTTATTCGCGGTGTTCCGTTTGGTGCTAAGGACCAGAGGCAAGTTTATTTATACATACTCTATCGTTCAGAGTATATTTATTTTAAAATATATGAAATGTGTAGAATAAGACCTCAGTCCATATTTGCAAGATTTCTTCTATCTTTATCTTGATAAATTGTTTACTTTTAAGTAAAATGGTTTGATTGGAAATATATGTGATATGGAGAGAGTGATATATTATAAAGAGTAAAGTGATATGGGAAGGAATGGTATCAGTTGTTATTATGGTTATTTTTATGATATTATGTTATCAGTTGTTATCTAAAGTTATTTTGTAATATTACCGTTATGTGTAAATTGAGGATATTTGAGTTCTAAACTCTTTCAAATGTTATTAACAAATATTTTGTTATATAAGGGGACAAGGGTTGAGGTTTGCAGATTTTCTTAAAAAGGGATTTACATGTAAAGTATTTTAGTTGGTGTAATTTAAATGTATGGATATATGAATGGAAAAGTGGAAGGGGTTATCTTGAAATGTATATTTTCGAAAACCCGGACAAAGTTTTTAGAAAGAATTTCGCAATAATTAACCTAATGGCAACATCACCAACAAACTAGTGTTTATTTAATTAGTAGATACCTACTGAAGTATCTACTGATTAAATAAACCTTATTCGTCGAATTAAATTTATTTAATTAGATGAATATTATTTTTAAAATGTTTTCTTACAATCGCTTTGTTCCGGAATAATAAAAATATTTCGATGGTTATAAGGGAGACATTTTTGGTTAAAAATGTCTGGAATGAAAATGATAAATATTATTTTAATGGTTATTTGATTCAATGAATATTAATTATAATATTCATTTAAAAGGGATTATTGAATAGTTATTCTTTAGATATTCTAAGTGTTCTAAGGGTGATTAAATATTGTTAAAAGGTTATTTAAGGAATTTCATAGTGAAATGAATGTATGTCTTGAATTGATATATTTGTATATATGTTTTCAAATGATTATAATACGGATATGAAAATGGAAAGGTGAAATGTGAAATGGAAATGAAAATGATATACGGGAATGGAAATGTGAAATGGGTTGATAAATGGAATAATGATTTTATAAAAAGGGGGGGGATCAACAACAAACTTGCATAAGAAGCTGTGTCAGGGCTGTGTGCGACATAGTCTAGCATTCATTATATGATTCGGCACGAAGATGCCAAGGGAGGATGTTAGCAGGTGGCCTTCCTCCGGGAGGATGTTAGCAGGTGGCCTTCCTCCAGGGATGATGTTAGCAGGTGGCCTTCATTCCTTCTACCGGTAGTAAAAAGGGACGGGTACGGAGGACGACTGATCATCGTGCCTCACGTATTCGGCAATAGTGAAAACCCCCAAAATTTTTTAATAAAGAATCGACAATAAAGTCAGATTGGTATACTGAAAAGGGAAAATGATATGAAACGATGGAATTATTGTTATAGATGAAGAGAAACTGATTTTATATTAATTTATAAAATTGTTGCATAAGAAGGAAATGAGAAGATGATAGTGAGAGATTTATTCAAGTATTCATATTATCTTGAAATATTACACTGAACTGGTATATTGATTGTTATATTATTTAAGAAGAGAAACTGATAATATATTATCAATAAGTGATTTCATATTGAGTAATCAGCATGCTTATGTTGGTGTATTACTGCGCAAACAAGATGTGGCTATTTAATTACCTTGTAACGGCATCGTTTATATTATATTTGTATATTGTTCAGTTGATATTAATTTCAAACATTATACTTTCCCTATAGAATTTCGTGGTTATAAATGTTTCAAGAATGATATTAAGTATCAGTTGAATGTGGAAACCCATGCATATGATGGGATATTTTGTTAAACTCTAGTAATAACTTGCTGAGCAATTCTTTCGCTCATACTTGCTTGTTTTCAAATATTAACTTTTCAGTGGAAGGTAGCCGGACGAGGTTATCTGCATGGCTTAGATGAAGCGGGCAGCGTGCCCTTATGAAGACGATATGATCTAGAAAGTTTATATCTGGAGTAAGTTATATGTAAGTATATTGATGTGTAAGATATATGTTACTTTGCGCAAAATAGTATTAGTTGCTGGTGTACTTCTCAACGAAGTTATACTAGTAGTAAGGAGTTGATTCTTGTTTCTAGCCCTATAACCTAAAAGATGCTTGGTGGTTGGGGTCTCAAATGTTGTAACTCAATTATTAATGGCTACAGATGGTTTAATGTGGTTAAACAGTTGATTTGTTATTAAGGTTTTCCGTGTGACGACCAAATCCCTGACCCCGGATTTGGGGGCGTTACACATACGTTCACCCCGACCTTGTATTTGTATCTTTCGATGTTTGATAGTCCGTCCCAACTATCTCCTTGCCCTTTTCTCGTGTTGAATACTGTTCTTTAGATGACGTTCTGTATGATTGGTGTATGCATGCCGTGTTTGTTTTCCTAATTGAGTAGATCTGTTTACTTCTGATAATAATATTCCATCTGCCTGTTCATATTTCCACATACACATGCTTGTTTTCATACACCTGTTCTCCAATTGTGCACTTTACTCATATTCGTTAAGTGATGTTTTGCTCATGTTCCTGCAATGTCAATGAATTTCCTTTCGCGTTTCCCCTACTCCAACCTCCTTGTACATGGGTTATAATTCGTTGAGCTCATCCCTGGATTTGTTAGTTTAGGGGGCCTATACTCGTAACCCCTTTCACTTAGTCCTGGGTTGTATATGCACAAACCCTGTTTGAAGTAATGTCCTACCTATTCTTTATAGAATTCTTCACATGAAACCCTTGGACGAATTTGAACACCCTCAACCCATTCCCTCCATCGAAACCTAAAGAGCAAAAGAGTGAACATGATTGAATTGGGGGGGTTCGTATCCCTGAACCCCTTTAATCAATACATCTCCACTATTCTTTTCTTGATGTGGAAACTGCCCCCTTTAAGAATTAAGCTATGGGGCTTGGAACTCACTCTGCTTTTCTTTGTGTAGATGTCGAGTCAATCCATGTCTGACGGATCAAAAAATTCTGTTACTAGAGAGGTTCCTCAAATGGCAGTAGCCTCTGAAGTTGACCCATTCTCCTCTCCCAGTCCCATATCCAGGTTTCCCCCTATGACTGCTACTGTGAGTGGCCGTACCCGCTCCAAAGTCAAAATTCTTAACCCCACTACCACTCAAATCTCAGTTAAAACCTACCCTTTTGACTCTTCACCGTTTACACCTACCCCTATCAGTTCTGATTCTCCGGACATTTATCTCCAACAGCCGTACCCTTCAATGACCAGTCAGAAAATAGTGAAAACCAGGATGAAGCCACCCCTGTCAAAGTCTTTAATGCTACCACCCCCCAGCTTTCTTGTGCCAATACTCGAACCTCTATGACTGCCCAAAAACTGGAGAACCTCCTCGAAGCCTGTAACCCCGGGTGTTCCCTTGTCGTACCCCATCCTGAAGAGAGATGTCATGACTTCTCTAACTTTGAGCCCGACCAAGTGATTCCATGTGCTGTCTTCTCTGCTCAGTTCTTTAGGTTGGGGTTATCACTACCCCTCCATCCTTTCATCGTGGACATTCTGGACACTTATAAACTTGCTCCTTTACAATTGACCCCGAATTCCTACCGAATGGCTATTTGCATGTACATCTTATACGATTCCTTGTTTCAAGTTAAGCTAACCGCTCGTGAGTTGGGTTTCTTTTACCAACTCAAAGAGACTGGGAAAACCTCTGGCTTCTACTACCTTACCACCTGGAACATCCACAAAGGTAAATGCATAAAGGGAAATAAACAAGGGATGTCAGGTTGGCACAAGCAATTCCTCTATTGCTATGATTGTCCAAGTTACAGAAAAGACTTTAACCATGATCCACCCATACCCCTTCAGACTGATTTGGAAGATGAAGAGCTGAAAAGGGCTCGCAAAGCCTTAAGGAAGAGTGCAGAGCTAGGTGATGGTGCTAGCCTGCTAACTAAGAAAAAATTAATTCGCTTAGGCTTCAGTAAGAAACTCAGCACCAAGTCTCTAGAGGTTGCATGTACCCTTGTTGAGAAAAACCTTGCTGACGAAACTCCTAATGAAACAGGTTTTCCATGCACCCTTGCTTCGCAATCAAATCTCCCATTTATTGTTTTCTTTTTATTACAAATGCTCCACACCTTTGTCTGCATATAACCTGCTTGACTTGTGTATTGTAAGTATCCTTTTGATCACAATTATTCTAATTATAATTCTGTTTATCTGTGCAGATATGTCTTTCTCTGTGCCATCGTTCATCAAGCGCTCTGGGTACAAAGGTACCTCCAAGTCATCGGTCATACCACATGCTTCATCCAACAGAACCCCTGTCCCAGCTGCCAAGTCCAGTCCAGTTCAAGCCGAAAAAATGATTTCCTCCAAGAAGAGGTCCTCTCAACATACCCCTGAGCCATCAGGAGCCTCTGGTTCTCGTGGGAGCAAACGTCCTAAGACTGAGGCAAAGCAAAGTCCTCCAAAAATTGTTCCTCCTGCTCCACTAACCGCCTTCATTGAGTCCATAAAAGAGAGGATTCCTATACAGTCCATCCTGGAATGGGATAGTTTGAGCTTTGAAGAAGCTGCAAGCAGGGTCCCTTTGATGAATGCAGAAAGCTTGTTCTTGTATCTGAAGCACAGCGATCAAATTGCTGAAGCTGTGAAGGGGAACTCCAGGGTCGATACAGAGCTGTTTAGGGTGCAATCAGAATTGAAGGCTTTCCAGGATGATAGAAAGAAACTCTTGGATTCTAACAGGAAGTTGTACGAGAGTGAAGGCAAACTGATCAAAGAGAAAGAGAAGCTATTGAAGGACAGGGAGACCCTCGATACCGTCATTCTGAAGATGGACAAAGAAAAAGAGGAGGCAGCTGCAGCCCACCAGAAGGAGAAGGAGAAACTTGACCTCAAAATCAAGTCCCTTCAAAGCTCAGTTGCCAAGTATAAGGTTTCTCTTTCCAAGCGAGAAGACCAGCGATATGATTCGGGTTATAAGGCTGGTGTGAAAGATTACATATCCTCTATGTACGAAGCTTTTCCTAACCTGGAGTGGAGTCTCCTTGGCCAAGATGCAGTGGATGCCATCGAGTTGATCAAGGAGGAGCAGGCTGTCGCTGCTATGCAGGTGAATCCCAACCCTGTGGAGGTTGAAGCCGTGCAAACTCCTGGTGATGCCATCATGCAAGATGTTACTGGAATTGAACAAACTGAGGTTCCAACTGCCGAAGCCTCGGAAGGAGAGGTACAGACAGCTGAAGCCTTGGGAGGAAATCCCGCGATTGAACCTCAGATAAACACCCCTCCTGCAGAGCATGAGAGGGAAGCTTTAACTCCTCCGGTCGAAACCCAGGTAGTCAGCCCATCCAAGTTACCCCAGTAACTTGCTCGTATCTCCAAGAATTTCCTTTATTAAATAAGTTTCGTGAACTTTTTCTTTTGCTGGCATGTATTGCTGTGAACTAATTACTTTGAGGGTGCGGGCTCCTCTGGAGGCCTCGCGTGATGTAATCCTGGAATTAATCCCCTAAATTTTGCTATGGTTTATGCATGTCATTTGTTTGATAAATATCCGTAGTGTAGTTAAATTGCATGCTCACATGTGCACACACCTACTTCAAACTTAGTACTTAGTACTCCTTACTTCGCACGCCATGTTTAGGGGTACCATCCACCATATTCCTTCCTGAGAAACAGTAGATGTTCCATCTATCACATTCCCAATATGGGTTGACAAATCATGTTTATCCTTATAAATTTTTAGATCTGTGCACCAAGTGAATTTCCCATTAGGCCTGCCATTTCCATCCTGAATCTTTATTTTGTAACTAGCCCTTATCAGCCATAAGACCTTAACTGAAGGTTGATTGGTAATCCACCAATCGTACCCCCAAATATATGACTCATGTTGGTACATGTTGGGTTCCCACCATCCTTAACTTCTACACAATTTCCTTGTGAGACCAATCTTCCCAGTCATTCCTATTACTCAAAGATTAGGCCTTACTCGCCCAAATTCCCTGGGGTCGTGGTGAGGTTATCTTGAGATCAGTTATCCACCATACTAATTACACGGTAGCTCAAGGTTCGAGCGATTGAACCCCCCCACACGAGAACCTCGTGATCCTAGTTACCCTAGAACCTTCCTACCATGGGGTCCATCCCTTTTCATGCATGAGCCATACATATTCCAACCCATGTGCACGTAATCCATGTGCATTTCCATCCATGTATTCATATAATTCATATTTATATAACCCGTGTAATCCATTAACATACATTCCATATGTTTTCCATCCATAAACATATAATCCGTATGCTTCCATCCATTAACATATAATCCATATGCTTCCATCCATTAACATATAATCCATATGCTTCCATCCATTAACATATTATCCATATGCTTTAAAATTTTATCCATTTTTAAGTTAAACTATCCTTCCGTTAACCGATGTATATCTACTACCCCCCGAGTTCTTTAATATAATTAGACTTATAATGAAGAACTAGGTTCAACAGTCGTATCCCTGATATTTTTTATTTAAAAGCACAAATAAAACAGGTTACACATATCATGCATTTATCCATATAAATCCATACATTTTATGCATAAAACAGAGATAAAAGAAAAACAAGTTGATTTTCACAAATGTTTATAAGTTGATTTCAATTCCATTACATCACATCATGATTGGTGTTCAACAGGTAGGCGTACATTCACAACCCCCCGAGCACTTTATTAACGTAGAAAGGGAAATTCCTAGCCAACTGATCCTAATATCACGGTAGCTATAACTAATAAGCCACTTTTATTTTCCTACACCTGGAAGAGGTCTACAAGAAATGTTACCTGGGTTCATCTACTGGTAATATTTCTTAAGGTGTCCGGCGTTCCACGCCCTCGGGATTAGCTTTCCGTCCAAATCCTCCAAATGATAAGTTCCTTCCCATAAGACCGATTTGATCACATATGGGCCTTCCCAATTTGCCTCAAAGGCCCCATATCCTGAAGTCCTCATGTTAGGCATCATCTTCCTTAAAACCAGATCACCAACCTTTAAGGGTCGTGCTCGAACCCTGCCATCAAAGTACTTGCGAGTCCTTTGTTGATAGGCTGCAAGCTTCAGCTGAGAGGTTGTACGAACCTCTTCCACCAAATCTAAGTACAAACGATGATTAACCTCATTTTCCATGGGATCAAAGTTATCTCTCCTAAATGAACCGGCACCAATCTCCACGGGTACCATTGCTTCGCACCCATAAGTTAGTGTGAATGGGGATTCTCCAACTTTGCCTTTAAAGTATGTTTAATGATTTTATTGATGGCTTCAGTCTGACCATTGCTTTGGGGGTGGCAGACTGCAGAGAAGCCCTTAACAATTCCGAGATCTTCACATAAACCTCTCATTTCCTTGCTATCAAATTGCTTGCCATTGTCAGATATCAACTTATAGGGGATCCCATATCGGCATATAATTGCTCGAAATACAAACTCCTTCAATTTGGCTGCAGTGTTCGTAGCCAGGGGTTCAGCCTCTGCCCACTTTGTAAAATAATCCACGGCTACAACGGCGTACTTTACCCCTCCCTTCCCCTTAGGGAGTTCTCCAATCAGGTCAATTCCCCAAACAGCAAAAGGCCATGGGCTAGAGAGTGGCTTTAGTGGCACAGCAGGATTCTTATTTGAGTTGGCATACCTTTGGCATCGATCACATGCCTTTGAGAATTTGTGCGCATCCTGCTGTAGGGTTGGCCAGTAGTACCCCTATCGAAGTATCTTGTGGGCCAATGAGGTTCCTCCAGAGTGGTTTCCACATATGCCTTCATGCACCTCCCTCATAATATATTCACATTCACTGCCTGCTATACATCGTAGAAGTGGTTTGTTGAAGCCTCTCTTGTACAGCTTTCCATCATATAGGGCGTAACGCGTAGCCTTATACTTCATTCTCCGGGCTTCATCCTTTTCAGCTGGTAGAACCCCTTTTGTTATGTACTCCAAGATGGGAGTGATCCATGTGTCCTCTACTTGAACCTCAACATCCATACAATCGAACCTTGGAATGCTAGGTTGTTGTATTTCCAACGGTATCACCCCTAGCATAGTTGCTTCCCTATTAGAACCCATTTTTGCCAAGGCATCTGCACTTGAGTTTTCCGTCCTTGGGATTTGCACCAGATTGATTTCTCCAAACTTGCTCATCAGCTCTTGAGCGTACCTCATGTATAGGTCAGTGCGTGGACCCCTGGCTTGAAAGTTACTTTTGATATGTCCCACTACCAACATGGAGTCACTGTACACAGTCATATTTATCACTTTCATTTCAAGTGCCAGTTTCAGCCCCGCAATCAGGGCTTCATATTCGGCATCGTTGTTCGTAGCCTTGAATGTGAAATGAATTGAGCTCTGCAACTTGTGGCCTTCGGGGCTTATTAGGACTATACCAGCACCTGCCCCATTTCCATTCACGGCTCCATCCACATAGAGGGTCCACCATGGTGCGCAATTT
Organism: Kitagawia praeruptora; assembly: GCA_037693485.1. Classification (NCBI taxonomy): domain Eukaryota; kingdom Viridiplantae; phylum Streptophyta; class Magnoliopsida; order Apiales; family Apiaceae; genus Kitagawia; species Kitagawia praeruptora. The sequence goes on along the minus strand of CM075349.1, from coordinate 152,030,092 downwards.
TCTGTTGGGGCTTCCTTCTCCAGAGGTTCCCTCACGGTTTCCTTGGTTTCCACCTCAAAGGATGGTGGGAATTCCAATAAGAAATCAGCAAGTGCCTGTCCCTTGATAGCTGTTCTTGGCTTGAATTCAACATCAAATTGGCCTAACTCCACAGCCCATTTCATCAACCTACCTGAGGCTTCAGGTTTGTGCAGGACCTGCCTCAGTGGGAATGAGGTTCGTACCTCTATCGTGTGCGCCTGAAAGTATGGCCTTAACTTTCTTGATGTCAGAATCAACGCGTAGGCTAGCTTCTCCATGTTTGTATATCTGGTTTCAGCATCCAGAAGCCTCTTGCTCACATAATACACAGGGTACTGGGTTTGATCTTCCTCACGAACCAAAACAGAACTAATAGAGTGCTCAGAAACCGCCAAATACAAAATCAGGGTTTCACCCTCTATCGGCTTTGCCAGCAATGGAGGGCTTCCTAATTGTTCCTTCAATTTGGTGAAGGCAGCTTCACATTCAGGCGTCCACTCAAAGCCTTTTCTCTTCTTGATAGCTGCAAAGAATTCTCGACATCTGTCTGAGGACTTGGAGATAAACCTGTTCAAGGCTGCCACCCGTCCGGTAAGGCTTTGAACTTCCTTCACACTTCGGGGGGATCTCATTTCAACTAGTGCTTTTATTTTAGCAGGATTGGCTTCGATTCCTCGATGATTCACTATGAAACCCAAGAATTTTCCAGACTCCACCCCAAACACACATTTTTGGGGGTTCAACTTCATCCTGTATTTCCTTAGGATGCCAAACATTTCAGTGAGGTGGGCAACATGGTCGCCTGCTACCCTGGATTTTACCAGCATATCGTCCACGTATACTTCCATAGTTTTTCCAATCTGGTCTTTAAACATCTTGTTGACCAGCCTTTGGTAGGTTGCTCCAGCGTTCAACAGCCCGAAAGGCATCCCGATATAGCAGTAGAGTCCTCTATCTGTGATAAAGGAAGTATGCTCCTGATCGTGTTCATACATCGAAATTTGATTGTAACCTGAATACGCATCCATGAAACTTAGCAAGGCATGACCAGCCGTAGCATCGACTAGTTGATCAATACGCGGGAGCGGAAAGCTATCCTTGGGACATGCTTTATTCAAGTCAGTGAAATCAACGCACGTACGCCATTTGCCATTGGGTTTCTTTACCAAGACCGAATTTGCCAACCACATGGGGTAGAATGATTCCTTTACTAGCTTGGCTTTCAACAGTCTGTCTACCTCTTCTTTCAGGGCGACGGCCCTTTCCCCACTTATTGCTCTCCTTTTCTGCCTTACAGCCTTCATGTCTGGATCAATGTTCAAATGATGACACATCACCCTTGGGTCTATCCCCACCATGTCCTCATGGCTCCATGCAAATACGTCTAAATTGTTTCTTAGAAATGTGACCAATGCTTCCTGGACTTCAGGTTTCAACTGTTTGCCAACCTTCAACTCCTTAGTAGGATCAGCTGCATCCACCAGGATAGATAAGGTGTCTTCGGCCGCCCCAGTCTTTTCCTTTGTTTCGGGCATTCGAGGATCAAGGTCAATTTCCACTGGATTCACCTGTTTTGCACCCTGATGGGGTTCCATCAACTGACCATCGTACTTCATTAACTCCTTCATATCGTTTTCATTATCTACACTTTCAAAATCACTGTCACGAACTTCTTCAACTATGCCTTCGATCAATGGCTCCTCAGGAGCTTCCAGCATTAGTATCCCGTTAGGGGTACCTACCCCCTGAAAAGGTGCAACATCTGTATAGGGCTCCTCGCCTGGATGTTGTACAATCATGACAACATTACACATGTCTCTTTCTGGTTTTGCTTCCTTTCGACGCAAAGATTCATCTCCCCTCCCTGTGCCGGGGTCCAGGTAACGATAGCATTGTTCCGAGGTACCCCCATCCACCAACAATAGATGTTTGCAAGCTTGTTCAGCTGTATGCAGGGCTTTACTATAGCACTCCCTTGAATCTGATTGACATCCTTGAACACACCCAATTCCTCCGGGAGTTGGGAATTTCATTGACAGGTTATAAATGGATGTCACTACCCGCATTTCCTTTAACATCGGCCTTCCAAGTATCCCATTATAGGAAATGTCTTCATTTACCACCATGAATTCTACCACCTGTGTAGCTGACCGGGGTTCCTCCCCCAAAGTGAGAGGGAGTTTCACTCGCCCCACAATTTGTACAAGGTTGCCAGTAAATCCGTACAATTCACTGTAAGAAGGAGCCATTTCTTTGTCAAGTAACCCCATTTTCTGGTAAGTGCTATATGCCAAGATATTTACCGAGCTTCCGTTATCCACCAGCACTCGGTGTACGTTCAAGCCTCCGATCGCAGCTTTAATTACCAAAGCATCGTTATGTGGGTGGTGCACGTGCCTGGCATCCTCTTCAGTGAACGTTATGTCGACTGCTTCACCCTTAAAGAGCTTGGGTGGCCTTTCAGATAAGTTGTATACATTCGTGAGGGGTACGCCCCTTGCTTCCCGGGCATAATTTTTTTGAGCGTTCCTGCTCATACCCCCGATGTAAGGTCCGCCAATTATGGTGCGGATACTGTTGGCTCTTGTAAGGCGTTCAGGATTCGCCTTTTCGGTTTCTTTGTTAATTCTGTCGTTCGTGGCTCCAGCTTGTCTCCTTTAGCCTCTGGAGCCACGAACTCAGTGAGGTAGCCCCTTCTTATAAGATCTTCGATGTGGTCCTTTAGATGATGGCATTCCACCGTTTCATGTCCATTGGTATCATGAAAAGCACAATATCGCCCTTCATTTTTATTTCCCGGAGGCCCGTTCCTTGTTGGTTTTCTGAACATCCCCGCCTTGTTCCCTACTTCATACACCTGTTCAATGGGAGCCGTGAGCGGGGTGTACTCGGTGTACCTGCCTGAACCCTGAGAGTCCTTCCTAGTGGGATATTTGTAATTTACTGTCCTTCCTGTATTGGTTACATTCACCATTATAGGAGCTGTCTTTTCATCACGATGGGTGTTTCTGGTAGAGGAGCTTCCACCATAGGAGGTTCGTTTGTGGTACCCCCTATCTCTCGGGCTGTATGACCTACGCCTCTTGCCCCCGCTCCATTCCCTTGAACTTCGACTTTTCTCAAGTTTAGCCATTGACTCTTCAACCACCTTGTTAGTTTCTGCTTTGGCGTAGAAATCTGCCAAAGTCTTGGGCTCCGCCCCATGTAGCTCTTTCCAGAAATCAGTGCCTGGGCGTACGCCCGCAATCAAGAAATTCTTATAGGTTTCATCTGTGGTCTTCCTCACCTTAGGAACCTCTGCATTAAACCGTTTGAAATATTCAGTGAGGGTTTCATTCCTTTCCTGCTTGATGTTCGCCAAAGTGTTAGCTGGGGGTGCGAATGCAACCGAAGCCCGAAATTGGGTCACGAACATTTCACTCATTTGCCTCCAAGATTGGATAGAATTTGGCCGTAGCCTCTTGAACCATTGATGAGCACTGTCTCTCAGTGTAGCAGCCAATAAGCGACACTTCGTTAGGTCTTTCACCTGGTATACTTCCATTTCCGTATCAAATCGGCTGAGATATTCCACTGGATCAGTGGTTCCACTGAACTTTAGGTCTCCCACCCCCCGGTATTTTGGTGGGAGTGGCGAATCCCTCACCCTCTTGGTAAAGGGTGAAGCCACTGTCAAGCCTTCCAGTGATCGTTTTTCCACCTTTAACTTCCTTAATGCTTCACGCAGATCCTTTACCTTGTAGTGCTCATTCTCCTCATCTGTGAACTGGTTGTCATCACTGCAAGAATCCTCAGCTAAACCCAGGTCATCATCACTGTAATTGGGGTTATGCCGAGAACTGCAGCTTCGCTCATCATTACCCCCTTTAGATTGTCTACCAGACCTGGAAACGGATTTATCCCTTCTGTAGCTATGAGATCCTTGCGACTTTGCCTCTGGGGCTTTCCTGTTCTGTCTTTCCTTCTTCCCATTAAGTTTGTGACGTAAATCTTTGACGTCCATCTTATTGCCCAATCTGTCGAAGACACTCAGGCTACGGGTGGGTGAACCTTGTGACTGTCGTACCTCCTCTTCTCCTTCATTCCGGTCTGGGTCTGTTTGGTCCGTCTCCACATCAGAAAATCCCTTCTGTGAGGCCTCTTTTTCCGACTCCTCCTCATCACTGTCAAAATCTAACCGAACTGGCGTAACCACCTTTTTCTTCACCTTTCGATCCTTGGAACCCTGCTCTTGCTTCCATTTCTTCAGCTTTTCAGATTTCTTTTTCAAAGAAACGATTTTCTTCTCCATCTTCTTTAACTTTTCTCTAAGTTCCCTGTTCGTGACTTCACCATCATGTTCCCCATCATCATCGCTTCGTCCATCCTCCGGTGTATGAGCATCACCAGATTTCCGAGACATCCCTTCCTTCAAGAGATAAAACCAGCCCTCCTTCTAGAGCCACAAATGTTGTGAGGGAAAAATGGTACAACACTTCAATAAGAGAATTACAAGAATAATCCAAGAAAAAACCAATAATAATGATTAAATAAATCGATTTACAAGCCAAAAACCCTAGTTTCATGAACCCTAGTTCGAGAGGTGGAAGAGTGATTTAATGGACTGAATTTGCAAGGTACTCCAGGCTATGATGATCGAATATGACCTATTCAATCCACTGTTCACAGCTAGGAGCAAGTGTTAGAGGTGTGTATATCCCATCTTGCAAATTGCCTACATACTCTTATATTTATAAGAGATCAAGTCCTCATGTAGTTCTTTATGATTATCCTCCCCGATTTGATGAGCCTCATCCCCCATACCAGACCTCCTCTGATTGTTTATCCATCCTCTCATGATGATCCAGCCGTTATTCCATGATTAATCCACCTTTTTCTCATATATCTATATATATACACGCATATATACATATTCCATGTATATATGATGTTGATCCATGATAACCACTCATGATATACCGTTCCTATCGTTTAGGAGTTATCTTCTGGGTTGTTAGGACGTCCCTTATCCGTTTTTCCGTGTTTTAAGGAGCCCCGCTACTGCTGGTGCAATTTCTGGGAACTGTCAGGGTTCACGCGGTTGAACCCCTGCTCGATCGCCTGCCACCCAGTTGAACCCTTATCCAGCTTCAGCACAGCACTACCCCTATCCAGGGTTCACATACTTACACCCCTACATGAACATATCCCAAACAAACTATCAGAATCCTTATTTTCAGTCTATTCCTAAGGCATAGTGGGCCACAACATCCGTACGTAGCCCAACCTATCCTTTCATATCCCGATTATTCGAACCCGTAACCTTAATGGGCCTTAAACCAAGCCCAAGGCGAATTTTAGGCACAACAGTCTTCATTTTTCTGCTTTGTTTATGCATGTAAAAACTTCACCGCAACAATAATTAAGTTTAGAGTAAAATTCAGGATGGTGGCCAAGTTTTATCCCAATTTTCAAAATGTTGGCCAGTCTATAATTCTCTATAAAGTACCCTCTTTTGATCATATTTGAATTTCAACATAACTGCATTTGCTTTAAAATTAAAATAACTATTTAAAGTTTATGTTAAACATTAGTATAATCCGTAAACATGTGTATATTAAATTGTATTAAATTATATTATATTTAAAAAATTTATTAAAAATAATGAAGATATAAAAACATAATTTTAATATTAAATAAAATTTATAACATAGGAAAGGAACCCGTGCATCGCACGGGCATTGAAAGTTTGTCCGTTCGATTTTCGGCACGGTTATCCTAATTATTAAAATAAATTATAAAATATTATAATTAATGATAATTAGCCAATTTTCTTTTTAATTAAAAGACGTTTAATTTTTATTGATAATGCTAACTATCTTTAATTATATTATTTTGCTCTTTATTTTAATAATTACGATGACTGTGCCGAAAACTTAACTGATAAACTTTCAATGCCCGTGCGATGCAAGTTTCTTTTATTTTGTTATAATTTTTTTAATATTACAATTATGTTTTTATATAATCATTATTTTTAATTTTCATTTAATATACTCATTTTCATGGATGATACTAATGTTTTCTTATTATAAACAACGTATACTGATTTTTAGGATATTTTGTTAATAATTAAAAAATAAGATGTGATATTTTCTAGTATATATTAATGACCGTGAGATTACTTTTGAATTAAAAAGGTAACGTATTTTAATTAGAAAGAAATTATTAATTTTTCAAAGATATGATACGATTGATGTTTTTAGACGTTTGTAAAAGGTAATATCTTCAATTAAATGCAAAGGTAAAAAATGGAATCAAATAATTATCATTAATTATATTATGTTATTATTTATTTTAATAATTTGGAATAATCGTACTGAAAATTAAACCGACAAATTTTCAATATTTTGGCTTTAATATAATAATAATAATAATAATAATAATATTAATAATAATAATAATAATAATAATAATAATAATAATAATAATAATAATAATAATAATAATAATAATAATATAGATATCTTCAATAACCCGTGCGATGCATGGATTTCTTTTTATTATGTAATAAATTTAGTTTAATTTTACAATTACATTTTTATACAATCATTATTTTCAATAATTTATTTTCATTTTAATTTAACTAATTTAATATAAATTTAATTAATGATACGCATGGTTTAAAACATATTTTATAAAATTTAAAAATAAACATGTAGTTGACGGAATTCGAACCTTGAAATTTTAGTAAATTAACTTAATCATATAATATATTTACTTATTATATCTAATGATTCTGATTTTTTACTAATAATCTAACGGTCAATATTCGTTATATACGGATTTCTATTATATTTTGTTAGTGATTTTGTTAGGTCGAATTCACAATAGTTAATCAAATACTGTATGAGTAACTTAACAAGAACACACTGTTTAATACTTAAAAACTGTTTGGAATTAACAATTCCTCTCTCAGTGATGTAAAATATCACAGAGAGCTGCTCAGGTTACAATCAATAAAATTCTCAATGTTCGATACCCTTCTAGGGTTAACCTGACTGTATTTATAAAACATACAGCTTCATACAATCAGTAATTGATTCTCCTATAATTAAGCTATACAATTGATATCAATCACGATTGCTCTAGTCTTCCAAGTCAACTCAATCTCTTTGACAGCTTTCCAATCTTCAAAGATATTGCTTCCAAATTTATCTTGTATCAATCTTCAAACACTGTTGACTCTTCAGACAATACCGCTACAGAGTTTAACAATCTCTGTTGCGCTTCCAGTCAGTGTTTAACTAAACTCTGACTGCTTCCAGCTAAACTCTGTTTTGTCACTATAGCTTCCAAACACTGTTCTCATCAATCATTTCTAACAATCTCCCCCAACTTGTCCATTAGCAAGAATGTACAAGTTTACAGTAAATGATGATTTCAAAACAAATACAAAGTTTTACAGTGTTTAACATACAAACAGAGTTTAAGCTATTACTTAACAATTTCTACAGAAAATAAGAAAATTCTTACAGACTTTAATTTCTAATCTCTTGTAGATCTGGCATTGTTCTGAGATAGTCTATAAGCAATCTTCTTTCAGCACTTTCAAGCTCTATCTGCATGGCTTCCTTGATTTCTCTCAACTGAGGATCATTCTCATCAGTTTGATAGATAGCAGCTCTAAGATCGTAGATTTTGTTTCTTTTCATTTCATTTCCCAGCCTGATATATTACACTTCCTCAGACTTCACAATAAAATCCAGAACAGTGACTCCAAGATCAGTCTTTAGCTTTGTAGTTCCCTTCTCCATTTCTATCAGATTGCCATTCCAATCTCTGTATTTAGGAACATACTTACTGTTGAATTTCATTTGTCTTCTTGCAAGGTTTTGAATCATCCTTTGTCTTAGCACATTTGCAACTGACTGAGCTCTTTGATTTCTCACTCTGAAAAGATACAGAACATATTCAAGTTCTTCCCAGTATTTTAATTCAATATCCTTTTCAGAAACTTTAAACACTGTTCCATCAGCCATGAAATATAGCAAGAAATCCTTCTCTAAACTCTTCTGATATACAAGCTGTACTGTCTCCAGTCTGTCTAAACTCTCTTGAGTGATACCACGACCTGGAACAGACAGTGAAGAAGGATCTCTGGGACCAACATATTGCCTTTTGTCTCTGTGTGAGCCTATACCTTCTTTGTTGTATCCAATTTTACCAGATAAAGCTCTACTATCAGTGAAATCCATTGGAACAGTAGCTTCTAACCTTGAATCATGAAGAACACCTTTTCCAAATGTTGTTTTCAACTGAGAAGACAATAATGGTGTGGTCATAACTTGTGCAGTAACAGAGGTTGTGTCTTCATTCTTCTGTACAACATGTGTATCAACAGAGGTTGTAACAATACTTTTCAGCTTTTGCTTAGCTTCTGCATCAGTTGGTTTTCTGAACACTTGCATCCTCTGATTTGTACCAACTGGTTCTTTGATTTGAATGCCTTTAAGAACAGGCTTTGCAGCTTTAACAACTTTCACATTCTTCTTCAATTTATCAGACTTTAAAGCCTTCAAATGCTTTTCTTGCAGACTCTTCTCTTCAGCTTTAGCATCTTCTATAGTAACTCCTTCTGCATTCTCCTCCATGAAAAGCTTAACAGCTAACTCCTCATCAGTCTTTGGATTTGATATTAATTCCAAACTCTTGGTTTTTGAAGTACCTTGAGTTTCAGTGTTTATTCCAACAGACTGTGACTTAAGAGATTTGCCAGATCTCAGAGTTAGTGTTTCAGAGTTTAAAACCTTACTCTTATCACTTTCCCCTCCATCTCCAGCATCATCCTTTTGAGACAGAGTTTGAGAAACTTTGCATTTAGACTTAGCAACTCTCTCCCCCTTTTTAACATCATCAGGAATGAGTATAGATGTAATGAGCTCCAAAGAGTTAGCAATGGAATCAACCTTAGCAAACAAAGTAGCTTGATTTTCTTCAACAGGCATGTTATCCTCTGTAGGTACTTCAACATTGACAGCATCCTCTGCAGGTATTTCAACATTGACAACCACAATATCCTCTGCAGGCATTTCAACCTCTGCAGGTATAGCAACATTCTCTGCAACCTCAACAGTAGGTGTTTGCAGTGAAACCACCTCTGGAGCTTCAAATACATGCTCATCTTCAGATTCTGAAAGAATTAATCTTCTCTTCTTGACTTGAGGCACTACAATCTCCTCTTCCTCTTCTTCACTAGAGCTCTCCTTAGGTGGTGAAAGTGAAGGTCTGTTTGCCTTTTGTTTCTTTCTTCTAGTATAAACAGCTTCAGGTAATGTCTGTTTAGCCTTTGAGTGTTTAGTGTTTTGGGCGGTGTGTATTTTTCTTTTTGGTTTGGATTTTGGTTTTTCAGTAGGTGCTGGCTCAGAGTTTAAGGTTTCAGAGTTTAGTGGTGGAGAGTTTATTGTTGGAGAGTTTATGTGTTCTGGTTGTGGTTGATGAGATGTAGTAGGTACAGTGGTTGTGGGTGTTGTGGATGTTGGTTCAGAATGTATAGTGTCTAATGGTTCAGGCATGTGTTGTGGTGATTGAGAATCTTGAGGTTGGTTAACATAGTTTTGTAAGGCTAATGGCATAAACATATCAGGTATTTGCTGTTTAGTGAGATCTTTATTTGTCAAATCAGAAAACATCCTTTTAGCAACTTGAAAAGACTGAATTTCATCAGCTTCATCAATTGTAAGATTAGGCACACAAGCAGTGAATAACATTTGACAAAAATGAGCAAAATAAACAGAAGTAGGCTCAGACAAACGCTCTCCCAAATTCATTAGCACTAGTCTACCAAAATCGAAATTACCTCCATATAGTAGAGCATGACCAATTTGGAGAGTGTCAAGAGGAAGTGCATCCCAATTTGTTGTCTTCTTTCCAAAAGCTCTTGTAATGCAATCGAAAAAGAAGCTCCATTCCTTTCTCAAAAGCGGCCTTCTCAGAGACCCTAGCTTATTCAAGTTGCCTGCACATCCAATTTGCTGCAACATTGTCCTCAAGCGATCATGACCAACAACACTGTAAGAAGTGTGAGTCTCAAAATCCAGAGCATCCCTAACCGTAGTTGGAGTAATGATATACTCTGATTCAGCATGAGTGAAAGTGATTGTTGGAGTGCCAGACTCTTCTCCATCATCATACACAGAGTTTGTCCAGAAAGTAGCAATTTGTGAAGCAGAGAGTATTGGTGGTGCAGTTAACGCCTTCCCTATTTCAGAGTCTTTCAAGAAATTTTGAAACAAATTAAACGCCTTTGGAGCATTTGCATTCTCCAGTGGTGCTGCATAGTTGCTAGGAAGAAAAAATAATCCTGCTGCATCAAACGCTTTGGTTGCCATTAGTAAGATATGATACGAAGATATTTAGAGAAAAGATGTATGGTAAGTGTTTACCAAAATGTGAAGGAGAATGAGTGAGAATTTTGAAAGTGAATGAGTATGCAAGTAACTGTGAGTGGGTGAATATGAATAGATGTGAAGTGAGAGAACAAAAACGATTAGAGTAAAACTAAAACTCAATCGTTTATTCAGTAAAAGCACGCAACTGATTGTAGAGTAATGTGTGAGTGGGACACTATCATGGGACACGTGTCAAACAACCAATGGATCACTTAATAATTACCGCTGTCATTCCTATAATCATGACACTTTGACATATTTACACTAATTAACAGTTGTCAACTACCCCAATTACTCCAAAATAGTCAAATCATCTCAATGAAACTTTACCTTAGAGTACTTAACACAACTCAACAGTGTTTATCAATTTTCCAACTTTATCACTAACAACCCTTTCAAAAATTGCACAGTTGTGAATATGAGTGTGTGTGAAGCAGAGTTTACTAAAATCAATTTTTAGAGCATCTAATATTTCATAAAATCCATAACAAAAATCAATAAACACTGAATGCACAAACTCTCATATTAAACACTGATTGTTTGATGAATGCTAAACTCTGTAGTTACTGTAATACAGAAATCTGAAAACTTCCATTCCCTTTGATGTCCATGATTATCCAAGTAAGCACACAGTCTTTGAAGACAAAAAGATCAAGAGATAGAAATCAGAGCATCATTCAGTGAATAACAGTCATGAATTTGATAATCTCACAAACTCTCGAAGCACACAAGTGTTTAGGTGAAGTGTTTACACTCACATTCAATCAGAAATAGCAGAATCTACCATATGCTTGAATGTCCACCAAATCTACACTACTTTGAGTACATGTATGCATAAATCAAAAGGACTTTATTCAGGGTTGTAATGGAGTAAGATCAAACAGATGAATAGAGATGTTTTATTCATGAGTGAATTTCAAGCTGAACATTTTAATAGAGCAAAGTGTTCAGTCACACTGTTAGTACATATTTGTACAAGGTCAGTATATATGCCTTTTTTTTTTATTTAGCATATATACTGAGTAAGCTTTTCTTTTCTTTAGAAACACTCACCTGCTTGATTTTTTTTTCAAAAAGAAATATAACTGCTCTGAATACTTCAGAGTTTAAGAAAAATGAGCAGTTAATTAGGCTCAAAGGGGTTTACTAAGGGTGGTATTTATGAACAGTGTTTATACAGTGTTTGAAAGAATTTTGAACAGTGTTTGAAGGAATGGTAAATCCTATTGCCTTTATCATTTTCATGCACACACATATCATGTAGTCTCAAGATGGTTTAATACAAGTTCTAGAGAAACATACTTCCTGATGAATATCACACAACAATAAATACTGATTGATAGAAAATGTATCAATCACTGATTTGGCTCAAACTCTCACAGGGTGTAGACATGAATCTGAACTCACCAAACTAATCAATGACACATCTCAAGTTTTATGGTTTTCACAAGTACAAACAAGGAATCATCAGGAACCATACCTTTGGAAACAGAATGTCACTTATCAGAGTTTAGAGTTCATCAATAACAGAAATTTTCTTATGAGAGGCAATGCACACAATATTCATATACTCAGAGTTTAGGACTGAATAAACTAAGAGATGCTATAAATATGAAACAGTATCATGCTGTGTTGATTTACTGCACAAAGTCTGATTAGATTACAGTGAATCAGAAAGAATCATGATTTAATTACTGAGAATCATGCTTCATACATTTTTCTTCATTGGTGTTTTCATTCAGACAAAAATCAATTCTGAATTCACTGAGTGTATCCAACATGTTAACAGTGTTTAACAGACAGACATGCTGACAGAGTTTAACAAGTTTTAAACATAAGCATGCAGAATAGAGTTTAATACTAAGGTTCACATAGCACTTAACAATTTGCAGAAACATGAGCAATATATTTTATAGATAAGTCTTTGAGTCTAACCAACATCTCTAGTCAAAACTAGAGACCATTCCTAGTTCATTGACCAGTCTTGTAAATGTAGCTTCACTCAATGGCTTGGTGAAGATATCTGCAAGTTGTTGTTCTGTAGACACAAAGTGAAGCTCAATGTTGCCTTCCTCTACATGCTCTCTGATGAAGTGATACCTTATGCTGATGTGCTTTGTCATTGAATGTTGTACTGGATTACCTGTCATTGCAATAGCACTTTGATTATCACAGTAAATAGGTATCTTGGTATACCTTAATCCATAATCCAGCAGTTGATTCTTCATCCATAAAATCTGTGCACAGCAGCTACCAGCAGCAATATACTCTGCTTCAGCTGTAGATGTAGATATTGACTTCTGTTTCTTGCTGTACCAGGAAACAAGTCTGTCACCCAGAAATTGACAACTTCCACTGGTGCTTTTTCTGTCTATCTTACAGCCTGCAAAGTCTGCATCTGAATAACCAAGTAGTTTAAACTCTGATTCTCTTGGATACCACAGCCCCAAAGTTATAGTGCCCTTGAGGTACTTAAAAATCCTCTTTACTGCTGTTAAATGTGGTTCTCTTGGATCTGCCTGGAACCTTGCACACAAACAAGTGGCATACATGATATCAGGTCTACTAGCTGTTAAATAGAGTAGAGAACCAATCATTCCTCTGTAACTTGTCATATCTACTGATGACCCTGCATCTTTGTCCAATTTTGTTGCAGTTGCCATGGGAGTTGTTGCAGATGAACAGTCAAGCATACCAAATTTCTTGAGAAGATTTCTGGTATATTTTGCTTGATTTATAAAAATTCCATCATCTGTTTGCTTCACCTGTAAGCCTAGAAAATAACTAAGCTCTCCCATCATACTCATTTGATATCTTGACTGCATGAGTTTGGCAAACTTCTTACAGAGTTTATCATTAGTAGATCCAAAAATGATGTCATCTACATATATCTGAACTAAGAGCAAGTCACTACCAGATTGGAAATAAAACAGAGTTTTGTCAATAGTACCTCTGTGAAATCCACTTTCTAGTAGAAATTTGGCAAGGGTTTCATACCATGCCCTTGGTGCCTGCTTAAGTCCATAGAGTGCCTTGTCTAATCTGTAGACATGGTCTGGATATTTTGGATCTACAAAACCTGGTGGTTGTTCCACAAACACTTCTTCTTCAAGTTTTCCATTTAAAAATGCACTTTTCACATCCATCTGAAACACTTTGAATTTCTTATGAGAGGCATATGCTAGAAAGATTCTGATTGCCTCCAATCTAGCAACTGGAGCAAATGTTTCATCATAGTCTATTCCTTCCTATTGTGAATAGCCTTTTGCAACCAGTCTTGCTTTGTTTCTTGTGATAACACCCTCACTGTCAGTTTTATTTCTGAAAACCCATTTAGTACCAACAATGGATCTGTTTTTGGGCCTTGGTACAAGGGTCCACACTCCATTTCTTTCAAATTCATTTAGCTCTTCTTGCATTGCTGTTATCCAGTCAGCATCTTTAAGAGCTTCTTCCACTTTCTTTGGCTCAGTTTGTGACAAGAATGCATGAAACAGACATTCATTTGTTGTTGCACTTCTTGTCCTTACTTTTGCATCTGGATCACCAATAATTAAATCAGGTGTATGTGACTCAGTCCATTTTCTTGCAGAAGGCAAATTGCTTCTGTCATCATGTGATCCTCCCCCTTGATCCATGCTCTCCTGATTTCCTTGGTGCCTCTCTTCATTTTCAGATGCTCCCCCTGAATGTGACTGCTCAGAATTATCAACAGAGTTTGAATCAACAGAGTTTGATTCAGAATTATCAACTGAGTCACTTTCAGTGTTTGAATTATCACTTTGATGTGATTCTTCATGCTCCCCCTCAACTGGTTCTTCCCTTGTTTCTGATTGAATAGTTTCTTCAGTATTTACCAGTAGAGGTTCAGAGTTTAGATCAACAGAGTTTGTCAGATCAGTCTGATCAGAGTTTACTTTTTCAGAGAATAAATCTTCATTTTCAAAGTGGAGTAGATCATGTTCATTGACATCTTCAAGTCCAGTTATTTTCTTGTCATCAAATGACACATGAATTGATTCCATGATCACTCTAGTTCTCAGATTATAAACTCTGAATGCCTTAGTTGACAGTGGATAGCCAACAAAAATTCTTTCATCTGCTTTTAGATCAAATTTGGTCAACTGCTCAGGATGAGTCTTCAACACAAAACACTTGCATCCAAAAATATGAAAATATTTTAGATTTGGCTTCTTCTTTTTCACCATTTCATATGGTGTTTTACCATGCTTATTGATCAGTGTTGCATTTTGAGTAAAACAAGCAGTTTGAACTGCTTCTGCCCAGAAGTATGTTGGCAATTTTGCTTCATCTAGCATGGTTCTGGCAGCTTTTATCAAGGTTCTATTCTTCCTCTCCACTACACCATTTTGTTGTGGAGTGCCAGGTGCAGAAAACTCTTGTTTGATTCCTTTACTCTTGCAAAATTCTTCCATTGATGAATTCCTGAATTCAGTTCCATTGTCACTTCTGATTATCTTCACTTGATTCTCTGACCCTTTGTCCAGTTGGATTATATGTTCTGTCAGTGTTAATGCAGTTTCATCCTTCTTTGCAAGAAAATATACCCATGTGTATCTGGTATATTCATCAACAATGACTAGTGCATATTTCTTCTTTCCAAGAGACATCACATTCACTGGTCCAAAAAGATCCATATGTAGGAGATGATAAGGATCAACAATTGAAGACTCAGATTTGCTTTTGAAGGAGGCTTTTCTCTGTTTGGCCTTTTGACAAGAATCACACAGGCCTTCTACATTCAACAAAGACCTTGGTAGACCTCTTACAAGATCATTCTTGATTAGCTCATTGATGTTGTTCAGGTTCAAATGAGAGAGTTTCTTGTGCCACTTTCAACTCTCTTCACTGGACATTCTTGTTGACAGACACACTGCTTTGCCATCATTGTTTGTTGACAATTTAATTTCATAGATGTTATTGTGTCTGTTTCCAACTAGAGCAACTTTCCCTATAGATTTGCTGATGACTTGACAATATTCAGGCTGAAAATCCACATGATATCCTCTGTCACAGATTTGACTCACAGATAGCAGATCATGCTTGAGTCCTGGAACCAAAGCTACATTTGTGATGATGACATTCCCAAGATTAATATTGCCATATCCCAGAGTATGTCCTATGTTGCCATCTCCATAGGAAACTTTTGGGCCAGCCTTCTCCTCATACTCTGATAGCAGGGCTTTATTTCCAGTCATGTGTCCTGAACATCCACTGTCCACGACTAGGGTACTCACCCTGGTGCCCTGCAATCACAAACAATCACTGATTGTTAGTTTTAAGGATCCAGACTTGCTTGGATCCTTTGGCTTTCTTAATTCTGTTAGCTTTTGCAGCAGAATTCACATTATCAGAGTTTAAGCTAACTTTTTCAGAGTTTACATTTGCAGAGTTTACTTTAACCCATTTCAAATTTGGTTTGGGTTCATAGTAATTATAGTAAATAGCATGATAATCTCTGCAAGTGTAAATAGAATGCCATGTACTTCCACAGTGTTTACATAAAGTCTGTGGTCTAGTTCTCACATAATCATTTTTAACTGCAGTTTTAGAGGGCAAAGAATTAATGTTCTTATTCTTACTGCAGAAACTAGCAAGATGATTAGTGCTACCACAATTAAAGCATGTTTTTCTAGGAGCTAATGAAGCAAGCATTGGCTTAATTCCTGATGTTATGCCTACCTTTCCATTTTTGTTTTTTCTAGGCATTTTCTGTTTGTTGACAGATTTTATCTCTTTAAGCTTATGCTTGAGTTGTTTATCTGTCATTAAACCAATGTTAGCCTCTTTAACAAAAGTCTTAGCATATGATTCTTTAACAGCCTTTTTCTCAGCTTCAGTCTTAGGTCCACCTGTTCCCATGACATTACCTTCAGATGAACGATGTGGTCTAACTTTTACCAAATTTTCAAATCTAAGTACATCTCCTTCAGAGTAACCTAGACCTACTGTATCTGACTGAAACACTTCTTGAGTATCTTTACCAGAGTGTGTCCAAGTTTTAATGATGTGTTTAGCATCCTCCAATTCAGATTCTAGTTTCTTATACTTCCCTAGCAACTCCTGTTCAATAAACACAGCATCATCTCTCTCCTTCTGAATTTTATTCATGTTCTCAAGCTTTTCCTCAACTAGTTTGTTTCTATCTTTGAGTTGAGAGCACTCAGTCTTTATCCTCTCATTTTCTAAAGTCTAATCCCTATAACTGATATGCAATGCTTTAAGATAAATTCTCAATTTAGTTATATTATCTGTATTATAAGCATAGGTAGTTGGGGGTACCTTTAGATCATCATCTTCATTTTGAGTAGTAGCCATGAGTGCATAGTTGACTTCCTCATCTGAATCTGAAGTGTCTGCCCAATCTCTGCCTTTGGTGTAGAGTGCCTTTTCAGTTTTACCCTTCTTGCACTCAGGAGCATAGTGACCCATCTCCTTACACTTGTAGCATTGAATTTCAGACTTATCTTTCTTACCAGATTTGAAGTCCTTTCCCTCAGATTTCTTGAAATTCTTCTTGTCAGACTTTGAGTAGTCCTTGGAGAATCTCTTTCCCTTCTTGAAGTTCTTGAATCCCATCTTCTTGAAGGTCTTTACCATCAATGCAGCCATTTGCATCATCTCTTCATCATCTTCAGAATCAGATGTTCCATCTGTGTTTGAGTCAACATCAGTGTTTGATGACTCACTTTCTGAGTGTATGACTAAAGCTTTTCCTTTTGCCTTTTTCCTTGATGCTTCCTTCTTTGATGGTTTCTCCTCAACCTTAAGTGCAACAGACTTTGACTTTCTACTTGATCTTTTGTTTCTCTGCTCCAATTCCAATTCATGGGTTTTGAGCAGTCCATAAATTTCATCAATCTCTGTTTCACCAAGTTCATAGTTATCTCTTATGGTGGTTGTTTTCACATCCCACTTTTCAGGTAGAGAAAGAAGAAACTTGAGATTTGAGTCTTCTAAATCATACTCTTTGTTAACCAATGACAAATCATTGAGCAGTTTACAGAATCTGTCAAATGTTTCTGTCATGGTTTCTTCAGACTTTGCCTCAAAGTGCTCATACTCCTGAGTGAGTATGTTTCTTCTGTTTTTCTTGATTGCAGGAGTTCCTTGACACCTAACCTCAAGTGCATCCCATATTTCCTTTGCAGTTGTGCAATTAATCACTTTATTAGACATAACATTGTCTAATGCACTGTGAAGTAAGTGTCTTACTTTTGCATCCTTTGCAATAGATGAAAGATCCTCAGCAGTTAGATCTTTCTTTTCTTTTGGAATGACCTTTGATTCCTCACCAGCAGCAGCAGCAGATAACTTTGTAGGTTTGTGAGGACCTTCATAAATTTTATCAAGGTATTCTGGATCTGTAGCCTCCAGAAACATGGTCATCTTCACCTTCCAAATTGCATACTCTGATGGCCTAAGTATAGGAACCCTAATTGTTTCATACCTACTAACAATAGTAGGGGCTTTCTCAGATGGTGGAGGTATCTCTGCCATTGATTACTATTGTGTTTTGGATCTTTAACTGTAATAAAGTAACAGATTGTCTCTGATACCACTTGTTAGGTCGAATTCACAATAGTTAATCAAATACTGTATGAGTAACTTAACAAGAACACACTGTTTAATACTTAAAAACTGTTTGGAATTAACAATTCCTCTCTCAGTGATGTAAAATATCACAGAGAGCTGCTCAGGTTACAATCAATAAAATTCTCAATGTTCGATACCCTTCTAGGGTTAACCTGACTGTATTTATAAAACATACAGCTTCATACAATCAGTAATTGATTCTCCTATAATTAAGCTATACAATTAATATCAATCACGATTGCTCTAGTCTTCCAAGTAAACTCAATCTCTTTGACAGCTTTCCAATCTTCAAAGATATTGCTTCCAAATTTATCTTGTATCAATCTTCAAACACTGTTGACTCTTCAGACAATACCGCTACAGAGTTTAACAATCTCTGTTGCGCTTCCAGTCAGTGTTTAACTAAACTCTGACTGCTTCCAGCTAAACTCTGTTTTGTCACTATAGCTTCCAAACACTGTTCTCATCAATCATTTCTAACAGATTTGAAGATATGGTGAGATATTTTTGGGTATCAATTACTGAAAGATTATGTTTTAAATTAAAAGTTAACGTGTTTTAATTAGAAAAATATTACTGATTAGATATATTATATGATTAAATTAATTTACTGAAATTTCAAGTTTCAAATTCGATCAATGACATATTTATTTTAGAATTTTATAATATAAGTTTTAAACCATGTATATCATTAATTAAATTCATATTACATTATTAAATTTAATTTAGTATTAATTATCGAAAATGATTATTATACTAAAATTTAATTGTATAATAAAATAAAATTTATTACATAATAAAAAAAATTTGTTTGTACAGATTATAAATTAGTATTTTTAAAAAAGTATCGTTGAAAAAGTGATTCAAATTCTGAAAGCATAATTTTGCAGGAAATAAAAATGTTTATCACTATAAATGACCAAATGAAAACAACTTACTATACATTACCTAATCAACAAAATCTTTTTATTTAAAACATTAACACGGCCGCTAACAAGATACAAACATTAACACGGCCGCTAACAAGATACACAAAGTAAAACTTTAGAAGACACACAAAAAGTCTTTCGAATCGGGTTTTATTCGAAATTTCAAGAACCTGGACTTTTTAATAATCGGATCGGGCCGAGTTTTTTAAAAAAATCGGGTCGGGCCGAGTTTTTAAAAAAATTGGGTCGGGCCGAGTTTTTTAAAAAATGGGATCGAGTCGGGCCGACCTTTCTCTAAAATATGAGACCCGTTTTAGGTCCTCGGGCCGGACTGGGCTATTTTCGTGCTTTTTTTAAAAAATTTATATATTGTAATTTTTGTCTTTTTTTTTTTTGCAAAGCTAATATATTAATATACAAAAAAAATCTAATAAAAGAAACAAGCTCTAAAGATTTATGTTCTTGAACTTCTATAATCCAGAATATATAAGAAAAGACATTGATAGGTCCCGAAAGTGGGTAAAATAAGCTAGAGGGGGGGTTTGAATAGCTTATTACCTTTTAAAATTAGAGCTTGGCGTTTTAAAATTTTCTTTCTCATTTTAAAATTAATTACTTATAAATAAGCAATATAAAATGCGGAAAATAAAAGAGAGAAAGATGACGAGTATGACACGATCGATTTATCCTGGTTCGCGATGCCGCAATCCCCTAATGAATTCGAACACCCTTACTCTAGTCCCCGAGCTCCTCCCGAACTCGAGATTTCTTCCACTATAAGTAAAATACTCCTTATAGTAGGCGGAGAAGCCTTTACAACCACTATGTATTTATCTTAGAGCCTAACTACCCGTTACCTCCTCAAAATACTATAGCTACCCCTTGCAAGATTATCTTGGAGCGTAACTCCCCGCTACCTCCTCAAATGCTATGCAAGTAAACCCCTTACGAGTTTATCTTGGAGCGTAACTCCCCGTCACCTCCTCACAACCACGTAAGTAAACCCTTTGCGTATACTTCATATCTACACCCTTTAACGATCTTAGATATTAGGTCATAGATCTTGGGTCTTTACTCCTCCTCACGGTGCAAAGACACCCAACTCCCCGTTGGCATGTCTAAAACTTGGGTCTTAGAGCGAGAATCACCTCACGTCAAAGGATATAATACAAGTACTACGACTTGAAATCCCTTTTAATTGACGATTAAAAATGAACTAGTATAAAAACTAGATCAAAAAAGCAAATATAAATATTAACGAGATAGACTACATCAATATAAATAAAATCCAAGTATATTAATCTTATAAATATTCGGTTTAGCCGAATATAAATAAAATTAAATATACAACGTACTTATGTTTTACAACACAAACAAAAATGAGTTAGAGCGAGTTATAAATATTCTGTATAATATTAAACAAGCTACTAAACTCGAAGAATACAAGTGTTTACACTTGTAAATGGCTTTAATATAGCCTAGGCCAAGATAGAGCCAATTATGTATATATATTGCTCGTCGAAGCGAGACGCTACTATGCGTTAAATTAAACACCACACAAGCACATAAACAAAACTCACACGTACGTAAACGTAACTCGTTATAAAATAACGAGGGCCGCTATTAGTACGATAAAATATATAAACACATAAAATAGTCGGGAGAAGTCACACAAGGGACTTATCACACAACATGCAAGACAATAAATTAGACGTGAATGTAACAAGCAATATATACACTAAAAACAATTCGGCCGAATGGAATATATGAAATGGCCGAATGTTATGAACTTGGTTTCGATTAAGAAACTAGTTCATGTAGTCTTGGTTAAGTCCTTTAAGAATAAACACAATTAAGGTTCAAGGGACTTATATAACCAACACTAAAAGAAGCTCTCTTTTGATATAAGATCTACTAAGTTTAAACCACTTAAGGTAGAAACTAGTTTATGCAAGTTAAGCACAAATCAAAAGATAGTTCTTTGCCTTATAACCAAGTATAGATCAAGTGGTCACTAAGGTCTTCAAGAGGGCTTAATAAGTTCTTAAAAGAACCTCCTCTTGGTAGCTTACAAATTGTCTACACACACTACACGAATTAATTCAAGAACAAGTGTGTATAAGTGACAAATGTAATGTAACATCCCGCTTCCGAAAATATAAATTTGGATTATTTATTAGGAATAAGATTTATTTCTGTTAAATTTTGAACCATTTTGGACATAATAAGGAAATTAGAGATCGAGACGATAAATTGTGGATTTTTGGGAATAATTTCTTTTATTGGTTAAAAGTGGAATTGTTATGTCAAATATCAATTATTTGACGTCATATGATCTTTAGGAGTTATTTCCTGGAAATTTGCAAGTGGACTCGTAAATTATTTAAATACGAGATTTTGGAGATTTGACGATTTTATTGTTATTAAGTTAAAGAGTTTAATTATTTTGGAAAATTTGGTAGATAATTATTTTAATAAAACAATTACAAGTGGAATAAAAAGAGAGAAAACGAATAAGTAGTATTTTTATTTGGGCCCGGAATAAATGGTTAGTAGTTACTCCCTCTGTCCCATTCATTTCTATATGTTTCTTTTAGAGTGTCTGACACGCATTTTAAGGTGCATAACTAGTATAGTTTCCATAACTTATTTTTACAATTTTCCTTTTTTTTATAAAAATAGGATTGTTCTATTTTTATACAAAAAAAAAATTGTAAAAATAAGTTATCTAACTATAGTGGTTATGAGCCTTAAAATGCGAGCCACGCCCCCGTCCCCCAATGTATACAATTCATTGGGACGGAGGGAGTACTAGTTAGCATAAAAGATTTGGGCCAAGCCCTTTAAGCACAAAAAACACAACACGCAGAAAAACAACAGCGGGGAGAGAGAAAAGAATTGGGGAGAAAGAAACTAGGGTTCTAAGAATTTAGGGGACTTTTGATTTGTGTTATATACTTGAAATTGTGGTTATAAATTGAACTAAGAGGAGGGGAGATGTATTGTGATGGGTTGATTATGGTAATTGGTGGTCGGAAACGTAACCACCACCGCGGTAGTTTGGTCGCCAGTGGTGGTGGGAGTAGTCGCGACGGTCAGGGGTGGCAGGAAGAATAAGGGGGATGGTGTAGATGAGGTTGAAATGTGTGTGTATAAGTAGTTGTATGTATAGGTGGGTATATGTGAACTATTGTGTGCGGAGTGTGTTGGACGGCCGGAAAGCCACCACCGAACGGTGGTGGTGGTGGCAGCAGGAGTGAAGTGAGGCAGGAAAGAGGGAGAGAGATAGAGAGAGAAAGAAAGAGAGGGAGAGATAGATGGAGAGATTGTTGGATATTGGGAGAGATGTAGTAATATTTTAGAGAAAACATTATGGATGATTAAAGAAGAGACTGAGACGGAGAGATGCCGGGAGGTAGGAGAGAAAAATAGGAGAAGAGGGAGGTGGCGCGTGATCGTGGAAATGGCACAAGTTTTCGGAAAAAAAAGGGTAGCGGTAATGGTCACCGGAAAAGCTACGGGTGGTGTGTGCGTACATACGCCGTAAGTACGCGAAGCATATTTTAATTTCGTTTTATCTTGAAATTGTAAAGTACGAAGAATCGTTATTACTTTCGGAGGAAAATTTTGAGAACACGTTAAATATTATAGTTGTAAATTGTGGAGGTTAATTTGAGGTTTTGTCGAATATTTAGAATTATATTTCCGGAATTAATTCGGGAATTTGTTGAATATTTGAGTCATTATTTTTGGGATTTAATTTAGATACTCGTTGAATAATAGAGTTATATTTTTGGTTTTAGTTTGGGAACTCAGATTATTGAAGTTTTAATGTTTTAAAGTCGTTGATATTTATTGATAAATTGTGCTTGGATTGTAAAAGTGGATTTATAAGATTTGTGGAAGTTTGAAGTTGGAAATTATTAATGATTTTTTTCGATTGTAGTTGAGGTGCTGTGATACCGGGAGGCTCTATTTACGAAAAGATCATGCCCGATTTTCGGTAAAAAGGACTGTAACGTCAGTTTAATAAATGTGTAGGATTTACGAGACTTGTAACCGTAATTATTAAGCGTGAACTTTATAAATTTGGATTTTTGAGGAGTAAGCTGTATAGTAGTTGGAATATCGATTAGTAGACAATAAAAGCTTAGTCGGTGAATTATGACCTAAGAAGACGTCAATGATCTTAATGGATACTCGTAAAAACAAATCAAGTTGTAGAATGTAGTCGTTAAGATCGGTGTGCTATGTAAAGTCAGAGTAGAATGAATTGAGAATATACGATTGAAGAATTTGTTGATGCATGTCCAGGTTATTGGAGAAGTGGGGTGAAGAATGGTTGGACTGCTCGGATAGGGGTGGTTGTAAGTATATCTTGCTGTGATAAATTGAAGATAATGCATTATATTTCTGTTAACGTATTTACTGTGTTTTAAACCATATGTGTATTTTGTTTTATGTGCGTATAAATGTGAATTTGTGGATTTTAGAAGAAATCTATTTCCAAGTGGAAATACGGATTTGTGAATTCTAGAAGAATTATATTTTCAAATGAAAAAGTAGAAATGTGGATTTATTGGTTTAAAAGGAATATATCTTTTAAATCGAAGTGTTTAAAGTGTGATTTTTATAATATTAAGAATACTCGTTAAATTGTTTTAACTAGTATATGTTGAAATGTGATTTTGAGGAAAACTGAGCAGACTGGCATTGCTAGTGAGTCACTCCCAAAATGGGAACAGTAGAACCTCCAGAAATGGAGGCCAGTAGAACTTCCAGAAATGGAAACTTTGTGAACTTCTCAAAATAGGAAGTAAAGGTCAGGGACCCCCTTGATGAACTTGATGAACTTGTCGTGTGTAGAATGCACAGTTTTTCCTAACGTAATTTGTGAAGTTTATATTTTTATTATAAACTGTGAATTGTGAAATGATAATGATTGCTTATATGCATTATTGTGAACATGCCTTAAGATTCAGTTTATTGTGGAATTGTGTTGAGTTTCTAATTATTGTGAAATAAAACTATTTACAAAATGATTACTCAGTTTTAAAAAGATGAATACTTTGGCAGAACTCTGATTTCGGTGTGAGTTTATATTTTATTATAAATCATGTTGGCAGGACTCTGGTTTCAGTGTAGGTTATATTTTTATAAACTGTGTAGTGATGATGGGTTCCAAAACTAAATTATTTTATAAAACCTCAGTGGATCACTACAGAGCTGGTGAAAGTAGAAAAATATAACCTATCATAAACTGTGTAGTGATCCACTGTGGTTTAGTGATATCACTACAAAATATCACTAAACTGTGTAGTGATAATCTATTTTTATAAATTAACACAGGAGATATCGAAGATTTCAGAAGGATCCGTGGGAAAGTAGAAAGAAGTGGTGGACCAGCAGAGCTGGTGTTTGATTTAGTAGTCGTACTTCACGTACTGAAGTCGTAGGTTGACTTAAGATTGAAGCGCTGGTTGTGAGCTTTGGTCGTTTGTTGATGCGAGGTAAGTCAGGACAGAGTTGGCTTGTAGTTGTACAAATAACTGTACATGGTAGATAGTAGTTGAGATGCGTTGTGTTTGGCACAATTTTTGGTGAGGTAGACTTTTGTTATAGAGTTGAATTGCTGAATTGGAAAACAGGTGGATAGTCCTATTTACGAATGCTTCATGCCGAAATTTACAAAAAAAAAAAAGTTTAGTAGTTAAGCAGGTTGTGATGTAGTTTTGGCGGACCCTCGGGCCGGTTTCTTTATGAGGAAACCATACCGGGGTCGGGGGCGTCACATGTAAGACTACTTAAGCACAAATATATATTCAAAAGATTTAAAACACTTATAAGCCGAATATATAGCTTTCATACACCCACTAACTAGGTTATGATTCTTGACCTTACAAAGGCTCAAGTTCCTCTTTAATTAAGAGAGAACTACAAGAGATACGAGCTAGTTTCCGAAGCCAACAACACCACCAAAATGAGCCAAAATGAGCCCCAAAAGAAATATAATCAAGATGAGTAGAAGGGTGACTCAAATGATCAATAAACAACACTTACAAGGCTGCAAGAAATCGACCAATAGGCTGCCTAGAAGTGTGTTTGTAAAGAGTGCCAAGATGAGCAAAAACAAGAGGCAAAACACCACTAAAACAAGGCCAAATGAGCACCAAAGAAAGATATAATCAAGGAGGATAAATTGGTGACTCAAATGTACAATGAAGAGCACTTGGGGACTGCTTGAAACGTGCAAGATAGCTGCCCCAAAATGAGTTGGCCGAGTGGTGTGTTTAGTGTAAGAAATGGAGCAAAAACAAAGTTTAAAAGATGATATAAAATGGAGGAACAAAGCTTTGTTGTTCAAATATTTTTGAAGGCCCTTGGCTACTTGATATTGCTGTGTTTCTCGAGAGAAAAGAGCAGAAATTCTTTGGCACAAGAAGGCTTGAGAAAATGAATGAGTTTGGCTTGATATTTATAGCCAAAACTAGGGTTCTAAGGACCAATGGTCATTAGACAAGTGGCAAGCCACTAATAAACTAATCAAAAGCATAAAGTAGCTTTTTGGCACCTTCCTAGAAAGCTCCAGCAATCAGCATGTGGCAAATATCAATTATCAAATATCTAGGAAGCTTCTATTGGCTCGGTTTATCCGAAAAAATTCGAAACTACGCGATAAACCCATAATTATGAAATAAATCGAAAAATCACTCAAAAATTATGAAACTATGGGAATCCCCTAGAAATATTCCCATAGGATTATGGTCAAAACTCCAGCTTGACATGAGTTGACCATCTATGACTTTTAAGCGACTGAAAAATCAATTACTTATCGATTTTAGGGTCCCGGAAAAAAGTCATGCAAAAATCATGAAATTAATCCTAATATTCTTTTTAATTATTCTAGTGACATATCCAAAATTTCAAGTCAAAATAACGTGTGGAGGTATTTTATTCAAAAATATTTTGATTAAATGTCCTAACGCGACGGAATAAAATACATTAGTCGTTTACCGTAACTTGTCGATACTTTGGCTAAAGTTTTGACTTGAAATATATTCAAAAATAATATTCCACAAATAATAATGACTATGAAGTCCTCGGAATATTTATTTTAAATATTTTAGAGTTTTATCCAATTTAAATGAAAACTTTTAAGGGTTCCGGGATAAAATCTTCTTTTATTCTTTCGGCAAGTCTTTGAGCAAGGCATCTTGAAAATAGGTCTTTCAAAAATATATCGAATATATTTGAGAATAAAACATTTGAAATGAACACTGTTTTGAATAAAAATATTTATTTTTGGTCTAGAAAATCAGTGTTCGAGATATTTCGATATTTGTGCCGTTTAGACTTTGCCTTTAAATATTTCACAAATAACTTAGACTAGGAAACATTATTTTATTGACATTCCTTATCCAAATTAGTGATTGGTAAGAGAAAACGTTTTGTCAGATTGACTCGTTACTTGTTTATGTCACATCGAATAAACCTAAGGGGGGATTTACTATGTTATCTAGTAACTTCCTAAATCTAATTTAATTTTCACTTTCGTTCTTGACAAATCACCAAAACCTACAAGTAAAATACGGTCTTACAATCTTCCCAAAAGACTTCTCTCACAGACACCACGAAACCTAATACTAAAAAATTACTAGCATAATACTTGTTTTATCATAAAACATTGCTAAAACTCAAGAATTTTTTACTCATAATTTGCTATATGACTTAAGGCGACCGTAAACCATATAAATCTTCTCGTATATGACCATTTCGAGAAGCACATCTTCGACACTCAATTAGTCTTCTTGAAAGAAGAGTTTGTCTTGTATATTGTTGATTCTTCCTAGCCTCATGATCATTCACATTCCCTCTATTGTTAAGTTTAATATTTTTAAAATTATTAAAAATATTATATATTTTTAGATTTTATCTATAAAAAATTGAAATTTTTTCTGAATATCTAAAAAAGTCCAGGCTTTTATTCGGACCGAACCGGGCTTTATCCGGCTTTTTAAAAGCCCGGGCTTTATCCGAGCTTTTCGAGCTTCGGACCGGGGCTTGATGAAAAATATGAGGCCCTTCTTAATTAGGCCCTCGGGCCGGGCCGAACCGGGCCGGGATTTTTTCGGACCGGGTTTTTCTGGATTTTTTTCGGATCAATTAATATCAATTAATTAATCAATGATCAATTAATATTGTGATCAATTAACTATGCATATCAATTAATCAATGATCAGAAAAAAGTTGGTATCGTAATATTGTGGCATTTTGGGAAGACATGGTACCGAGTCACGTAGTGTAGCACAAATGTGTGGTAGTCCAAGTTTGAACAAATTGAATATGATGTGTGCTCATGGACATAGAACATTAAGGTGGATGAGAAAATAAAAAAATATATATAGATGAACTTCATGCTTCTTTTGATGATTGAGAATACTGTTCTTTTGATGAGAATACAGACAATACAACATAAAACTACCACGACTTTTCTGTTTTTCGGTTTCTGTTATGGAAATTGGTACTTTGTTCTAAGAGAATAATGTTCCTGAGGTAATCTCAGGAAACTTACCTGAGGTTTTAGTATAAATTTTTAATGGCATTTTTGTAATAATTGAACATGGCCCCTTGTATTTACAAAAATAACCCTATTCTTGTATTGTTTTTTAAATAGCCTCAGGAAACTTACCTGAGGTAACCTCAGGAAAAGCAAATTCTCAATATGCATATGTTTTTGTTTTCTGATTCTAATTAGGCTTAATGGCCTTTTAGCCCTCAAAGCTTCCTACGAAATACCCACCAATTCTCAATGTTCCAAAATGTACCTTTTAACCCTTGAAGTATCCGTAAAGGTCCTATTAACCCTTATACCGATACAGGAAAAACAAATTATGAAACCGGTATAAATCGGAGGGGCAAAACAGACATTACACATAATCTTAGAACTAATTTCCTATTTAAGTTCAATTTTAAAATGAAACATAAAAAAACCCAACACCACTTCTCCTCCTCTCTCCATCAAAGCCAACCAGCATTACCCTACTTCAAATCCATCTTTCGTTTCCGCCTCCTGCCTTCCTCTGCTTCGCCACCTCCACCCCCTCGCACTCACCACTCCTCCATTCGCCTATCCACCACCGTTCAACAACTCAGCTCTGCCTCAACTCCTCCGTATTCCTCATTTTATTCCCCAACCACTCAGTCGCCCACAACATCAACACACGCCACCACCGCTCATCTGCTCGACCTTCCACCTCCGTTCAACTCCGTCCACCGCCGACCTTCTTCCATCCATCCCCTTCAACTCGCACCGCCTCCCCAATTACATTCCTCTCTGACACCCAACAGTTCACCACTTCCACCTCCGTTCACCCTTTCTTCTCCGACCCTTTCACAACCTTCTTTGATTTCACCTTTCCCTTTCACAACCTTCTTTGGCAACAGAACCGAATGGATATTCGGCAACACACCTCCATTATCAATTGTCATTGATCCAAGTAACTACACGAGAGAGAGGAGAGAGGGGAGAGAGAGACTAATTACTCACCTCAGCAGCGAGATACTCAAGAACAACAGAAAAATAAACTAGACTCCCTGAACCAACACGCTGAGCATACCTCCCATTCTTCAAAATCTCGCAATCCTCCCAACCGGAAACTACAATCCCGCCTTTTGAGACCTGGAAACTGCTTTCGTTCCCTTCACTCTTCCCCTTCCAGCCAATCCCTTACCCTTGCCTGCTCCAGTTGAACTCATTTTCACAAAACTTAAAGAGATAAAATGTATAGATACAGAGGAGATTGTAATTTGTGTGTATAGGACCTGTACAGGTATTTTGATTAGCCTCCCCCCCTCCCCTGTTTCTTTTTGTTTTTTTTATTTTGATTATTTTTATTCACTTTTTTTTTATTTTTTGCTTTTGATTTTCAATTTTGTGTAATGTCTATTTTGCCCCTCCAATTTATACCGGTTTCATTTATTTTTTTCATATACCGGTATGAGGGCTAATAGGATATTTACGGGTACTTCAAGGGTTAAAAGGTACGTTTTGAAACATTGAGGGCTGGTGGGTATTTCATAGGAAACTTTGAGGGCTAAAAGGGCATTAAGCCTTCTAATTAATGTATCCTTGTTTTATTTTTATTTGTAATAATATTCCAAAGATAAAATTTAAGAGAAAATCTCTCGATGAAAGAGAACAGCGACGGTAACTTATTCAAATTCTCATCGACTGTTTCGCTAGATTTGGAGAACGGAGTCAATGTAAAAAGAGATCAGCAAGAAGTCTTGAGATATTGGTTTATGTTGGAAAGGGAACATGTTGAAGCGATTAAAAAAGGAAGGGTAGAGTTAATCGATCTGGCATGTGCAAGGATTAATTTTCTAAAGAAATAGGTGAACCCTGACTTACTACAGTTGGGATTGGACGATAATGAAGATGCTCTACAAAAGATCCATTGGTTTTTTATGAATAAAGGATGGTGGGATCGAGCAAGAAATCTAAATATCCAATCTGTGGGATATTATTACGGTGAAGAGAGAGAAAGGAAGGTTTTGGAGCAAGAAAACGATTTGGTAGACTTCATACTAAGCAAAGCTTATATGGTTCATAATAATGTAGTTAGTATGGTTAAACGCAGAGATATCGAGGGTATTCGGATGGCGCTTAACCAAATTCACTACGGCTCCTTACAAGTGTCTAGGGAGTTGGCCTCTAAAAATTCTTTAAGGAAAAAAGCGAGGCAACATGAGAAGATTTAAGAGGAAGTCTGTCAAGGGAGCAAGGAACACCATCTTAGGAAGACTCAGGAAGATGAGTGTCTAAAGGACAGAAACTTGACCCATCAAAGGGCCAATCATGTTATGCACAAAAATTCTAAGATTGAGTTGGATTTTATCAAAGGTAATGACAAATTAGTTGATCCATGGATCCTTTCAGAGGCTTTGAAAGGGATAGATTTCTACATTAATCGTGCCCTTTTCCAAATACACTCGAGAAGCTTGGAAGTGGGTGCTGAAAAGAGAGTGGATTCAGTATCACAAAACGTACTGACCTCTGCCGGTGAGAATAAGAGTGCTACAAAGTCCTTCAAAGAAGTTCTCATTTCCTCTTCTAGCGCATCAAAATCACATGCCTCGATACCAGTTACACCTAAGACTTCTTCTAAAAGTTTAGATAAGAACACGGTCTTTGTTTCCAATATTCCGGCAGATGCCTTGGCTAAAGAGGTGTGGGTATTTTTCAAAAAGGTCGGAAAGGTATTTGATACTATACTTCCGCAAAAGAGAGATAAGACCATCTCCAACCCAACACTATAAATGCACTTTTACACTAAAATAGTGTAAAAATTTCCTCCAACCCAACACTAAAACTTACACCATTTTTGGTGTAACACCAAAAATTACACCAAATTTGGTGCAACGCCAAAATTTGGCGTAACTTTTAAAGTTTTTCTAAATCCCAACTTCACCCTTCCATTCATCAACTAAAACAAATTTATGTCTTCTATACCCAACAACTTTATTACTTTTTGTACTTTTAACAATAAAATAGCATTTAAAATACAAAAAGATTCTTTTTAGTGTAGGATTTGGTGTAATTGGATTGGAGTTGATTTGATGTATAGTGTAATTTTTACATCATTTTAGTGTAAAATTCACACCAAAATAGTGTGAAGGGTTGGAGATGCTCTAAGTATGACAGAAGAATCGGTTTTGTTAAAGTTCGTAACCATTTAGAGGCTTCTTTCATGATTAGTAGAGCCGGCAATTTCGTACACGACACGAAAATACGACACGAAAACGACACGAAAATTACGGGTTTGGGTTGACCTTTGCGGTACACGAACACGAAAGTACACGAACACGAAATTACACGGATGAATTTAGTGTCGGTTTTGGGTTTACCCTTGGGTACACGACACGAAACGAAAATACACGAAATAAATAAATATTTAAATAATTTTATTAAAATTATATGAATACATATTTTAAAATGATATTTTATATATTATTTTTACATAAGATAAATACAAAATAGTTTTAAATTATAGTTTTACAAGACTTAAGCACACTTCATTCCTTATGACTTATTAACTTAAGACTCGATTAGTAAAAAATTAATATTTAAATATTTTTATTTTTATTCAAAAATTACACGAAACACGACACGAAACGTACACGAAATGAAGGTACACGAACACGAAACGAAACGAATCATTAACGGGTCGGTTTTGGATTTGGCATTACGTACACGAAACACGAAAGTACACGACACGAAAGTATACGAAACGAACGAATTGCCAGGTCTAATGATTAGTAACCTAAATGGAAAGATGTTTGGAAAAAATTGAAGACTAAGCAATCAACACAGAAAACCTCAAGGAGTAACAGGAAGGGGGAATTCTTGTACCACAACAGAAACTTCATCTGCGATGAGAGTGTCGTAGTGTTGTGGTAGAAACACT
Organism: Kitagawia praeruptora; assembly: GCA_037693485.1. NCBI lineage: Eukaryota > Viridiplantae > Streptophyta > Magnoliopsida > Apiales > Apiaceae > Kitagawia > Kitagawia praeruptora. Next base: position 151,998,631 of record CM075349.1, on the reverse strand, counting down.
AGAGGCTTGTACTGTTGTGGAGATACTAAATCAACTGGATTCCCTTGGTTATGATAACATTCTAGTTAGGGGTTCATCAAGCTTTAAATTTCTACTCACGTTTATAGATCAATCGAGTTTCGAAAATCTTGATATGGATTTGCTGGGACTGGGTTTCCTTCACTGCAAGTTGCCTCAAGTGGAGGATTTGATTATCCCAAGGGTTGCTTGGATACGATTTTTTGGCCTACCAGCATTGGCATGGTCGATGGAAACATTCACAGATCTGTTAAAGCATTGGGGGAATATTGTGAGTATCTCAGACAAGTTAGATGGGGATTTCTTGTTTCAGAATCCTACGGTGGGAATAAGCACGATCAACACGGATAAGATGTTTGAGGAAGTAGATTTAATGGTAAATGGACAGAAGTTCAAGGTTCAAATGAGGGAAGTTGAGTGTATTGAGCAATCCTACTCGATCAACAACGACTATAAGCAAGGTACTAAGGAGGATGTTAATGGACCATTATATTGTTTTGATAACTCAGACCCTCATAGTGACTCGGAGGATGATGTTTCTGTAATTGCTAATTCATATCAACCATTGGTAGGAGTGGATGCTTTGGTTGTTTGTTCAGATAGGACTATGTCCGATGAGAAAGAGGTCAGAGAAGCAGAGTCAAACCATGAGGGTATTTTGTAACAAATCGTTAATGTGGATAATGAGAATGGGACAGGTGTGGTGGAGGACAAGGAAGCAAGCTCAAGCAGGGTAGATCTCATACAAACCAAAGAACATGTGGAGAATGTTTTTCTCTGGGAAACTAGAGAGAAATTCAATTCTTCTTGTCGTTCAATGCTCAGCAAGGATAAGGTATCTAATTCTCTTCAAAATTCACCCAACACTGCTCATTCCCTTGGATCGGTCGTTCTCAATTTGGATAAGCTGAAGGTGTTCAAAAAAAGAGGTAGGCCACGGACGTTTCAAAACAAGTCGGTTAAAGCATTCCAACTGCCCAAAGGTAGCAAAAAGAAACTGCCTCTGAGACAAGTAAACAGAGATGTTCTCAAGGAAGCAGAAAAAGTCTTGGAATCAAGTATTTGTATGGGCCTTGTTGCAGAAGGAAGTAAAACGAAAGTTTTGGCTCACATAGTCCGCCGCCTAGATAGTTCAATGATTAGATAGAGTTCAATGAGTTCAATGATAGTAAAATAAAGTAAAATGATTTCATCTACAGCTTCACATTATTTCACTGTTTGTCCTTTTCATTCATTTCTCCTCTTCTTTGCCAAGATGGACAATTTATGGTTCCCTCCCCCAGCCAACACAACGAAAATTAACGGGCATGGTGTTATGGAGGAACTTCCTCTTTCGAATGAGAATATGAACGGGATAGGTTTAGTAGCTCGTGACCACGACGGTAAGTTTTTGTGGGGGGTTATGGGACCTCTTCAAGGCATGGAAGGCTTTGAATCTCAACTGTGGGCTATTCACTTGGCATTAAAGCTGACATTTATAAGTAAGATCCCACATGTCTTCATTGAGTGTGACAACATGGAAGCTTTTCAAATGCTTGTAGAGCAGGATGAAGAAGAACTGGAAGAATAAGGTTTAACATTTGTAACCCAGCAAATTAATGTCTTGTTTGCAGAATTTAACAAGCACAGGGAGGATCCTGCCAAGCAAAGAAGCTGCAAGATTTATTCCATCTACTCTACAAGAAACAGAGCTCCTTTTTTCTTGGCTGAGTATGGGATTAGGAATTGTCTAGGTTTGGTGGAAGTTAACACTCCATTTGGCAATCTGGTGGAAATTCTGGACATTGATAACGGTTTAGGGCCACACTTGCCGGCCTTTAACATCCTTCCCAACTTTGGTAATGGGGAGGTTGTGCAGTCTTTTCCTAGGTACATTCAAGGGAATAAATGTGAGATAACAGATCCATTGTCGATTAGGGGTATGCCTCCTCCGCCACTGCCTAATGCAAAATGGACCTCTATCTCCAACAAGGGCATCCTAATTAACGAACCTTCTTCTTCTCAACCAACCCTTGGTAGTCAAGTCCAGCATCAATTAAGTGTTAAAGGTAAAGGCATTCTAGTAGAAGGAGATAAGATTCAATATGGGGTGGAAGGGGTTAAGTCGGAGGTGGTGGAGGCCTCCACATCAAGCCGTGTTCAGGGTGCCTCACCTGATATCATTGTTTTAGTTTAAAGAGTATTTTTAATTCTTTTTATTTGCAGTGGTCCTTTTTTCTAAGGATCTACGTCACAAGTAGAGTATGTAGTTGTTCTGTAGGTCAAGTCCTTTTGTTCTCTTCAGTGGTCGTGGTTTTATTTCTAGTTCTATGATGTAAGTGCCGTTTGGCTATTTCCTTTTTTAATGCTATGTTTATGCTTATCAAAAAAAAAAAAATTACTTACTTTCTCAAAAGAATAAGATTTTTGAGAATTGAGAGGACATATCTACTTTCCAGTTTTAAATCACAATTGAATTGGGTTAATTATCAAACTAGTCACTGATTGGAGCCAAATGTATCAAGTAGGTCACTTATTGCAAAAGTGACTCATTTAAGTCACTTATTAGAAAATTTGTATCGGTCAGTTAATCGAATATTAATCGAAATTGTTTTGGAGATGTTATTGATCTCCAAATCATGAGTTTGAGTAACCAAACTGAATCCCACATGCTATACTACACAAAACCAACCTCAAATTCATTGTTGGGTAAATTATGCAAAAATATGTTCTTGATGTTCTTGAGCTGTTCTTGATGATCAAAGCACTTTTGAAGGTGTTCTAGTAACCAAAATGAATCCCACACGATGCTCTACACAAATCCATGCTCCGTTTCATTGTTGGATAACATTTACAATTTTTTATTAATATTCGATTAACGGAGCGATACAAATTTTCTAATAAGTGACTTAAATGAGTCACTTTTGCAATAAGTGACCTACTTGATACATTTTGCTCCAATAAGTGACTGGTTTGATAATTATTAATTTTAGTACGTTGTTTGAGAATTTTATTGTTTGTTCTAATTTTAATTTTAGGTTGATTTTTCTTTGTTGATATATTTTTTGTTTTCTTTTTATTTCCTCTTTTTAATTAGTTTATTTTAAAAAAATAAATTATGTGCATTATAATTTATTTTTTATTTTATTTTTCAAAAGGTGTTAAGATCAAAACTTTTGGGAAAATGTTAATTATCCTATTTCACTTATAATATTGTATAAACGATCTATACTATTATATAAAAGCCGAAACATTAAAATTTTGATCGGTCGGTTGGTTGGTACGGTACCAGTTAATTTTACTTATTTATCCTTATTCAATTAGAGATAAAATTCATCCTACCAACTAATCAATATTCTTTTTCAACTTAAACATACTAACTTATAACCCGTGTAATGCACGGTTCCTTTTTTAATATCTGTAATTATATTAATTTTTTAATATCTATATATTATTAATTTATGTATCAAATTTTTGTTAAAAATTTGATATATATAAGATTTTACTCATTAAATTTAATATTTATGTTATATCTTGAATTCTTAATTTTTGATTTTGACGATTTTACAGCCCACATGAAATTAACAAAATAATTTTTAATTTAGTGATGGTTTTAAAATTAATTTCCAATTAAACTACGCAGAAAACAAAAGAAGAAATTGAAGATTTTTTACGTTAAAAATTTTATTCGATTTATGAAATCTACTTATATTTCGTTTTAATTATCAAAATATCCCTCTTATTGTTTGAAGATAGTTATACTAACAACAAAATACAGTTTTAATAATAAGTGTAAGAGTGATTTTGACCAAAATTTTGGTAGTCGGTAATCTTGTATTCAGTACGACAAAATAAATAAGAACTGTTAGATCATAAAATAAAGTTGGCCAATAGTTGTTTAAGTTGTTATTTTTGTGATGGCCCAAAATATTCATATGGGAGCCATGCTGGCCCCTTTTACTGACTGAAAACGCTACATCGTCTACCGTGATATGAGGGGTGTTGCGGAACACCGTGTTCCGTATCATGGGGTGTTGCGGAACACCATGTTCCGTATCATGGGGTGTTGCGGAACACCATGTTCCGTATCATGGGGTGTTGCGGAACACCGTGTTCCGTATCATGCTAACACGGAAGATGGTGTTCCGTATCATGCATAATACGGAACATGGTGTTCCGTATTATGCTAATACGGAGGACGATTCTCCGTATCCCGTCGGTATTTCGGGCCATTTTTTTCAAAATCAGTATTTTGGGCAAAAACTTGTGAAAAATAGGCATTTTGGTAATTCTCTCTAAAATAAATAGATGAAACATCTAGCAAAAAAAGTATTTTACCTTTTAACATGTAAACTAAAAAGTGTATTTATACTAAAAGACGAAAAAGTGAATGTCAAAGATTTGAATCATATATAATTTGGTTTTCTACATTGAATAGAATTATCAGTGTATGTTTTCTACACTGAATATGATTAATATAGAAATTCGTAATTACATTTTCTATTGAGATTTTGAGTGTTTTCATTTCGATAATAATTGTTAAATCATCCCTAAATTATAAATAAATTTATGACTTTCGCGTGGGCTGTAAAATCATCCAAATCTGATTTCTAGATGTTGAGATAGAGCATAAATAGTAAATATAAACTTTTTTTAGTAATAATAAAACAATAAATATAATTCAATTATATCCCTTTTTAAATACATCCCTATTTAAATATGTCCCTTTCATGGTACAATTTTTTTTAAAAAAATTCAGTTCTAATACAACCTTTTTTAATAATATCCTTTTTAAATTATAATTTTCTTTCTAAGATGATATAATCTTGATCTTCTATTTTTAAAAAGATTAGATCGACGGTTGAGGTTAATTTGGTAGTACATTGACGAAAATTATGGATAAGATCCCTCTTATGCTTATTATATATAAGGATATAATTATATTTTCTATTTTTCAATAACTAAATAATTTCATTTTTCAGGTAAAATACAATATCTTTTACATTTTATATAACTAAAATTTCTCCTTTATTAATCAATTTCCTTTTTCAGGTTAAACATATTACCTTTTCTATTTTTCAATAACTAAATAATTTCTTTTTTCAGGTAAAATACAATATCTTTTACATTTTATCTAACTAAAATTTCTCTTTTTAAAAAAACACTACGAGCAATTTTGTTTAATAAAATAACATAATTATATTATAATTACTACTAACTAATTAATTACTTTTTTTAGCCAAAACACGTTACCTTTTCTCTTTTATCTAACTAAAGTCTTTCTTTTTCCAAATATATCATGGACGGTTACCTTTTTCACAAGTTACCTTTTTTCTTTTGTCTTCCTAAAACCTCTTTTTTTTTCAATTATATTACGGGCGTTTCTATTTAATAAAAATAAAATTATAATATTACAATCTATACTATTATATAAATTTCGAAACATTAAAAGTTTTGGTACCTGTTTTTTGGTACCTGTTTTTTGGTACTTCGTGAATTTATTTATTTACCCTTCATTATAAAAAAAATAAATACATCTAAAATAATATGATTAATGGTAATTGCCTTTTTCGCATTTGCTTTTAGTTGAAGATATTACCTTTTATAAACACATAAAAACATCAATCGTGTCATATCTTTCGATCATTAATAAAAAAAATATATTACCTAAAATAAATAATAACATAATATAATCAATGGTAATTAATCAACTAACATAATAAAATTAATGGTAATTAGTCGATTACCTTTTTCACATTAACATAATAAAATTAATTATTATTAGTCGATTTTCTTTTTCACATTTAATTTTAGTTGAAGATATTACCATTTATAAATATCTAAAAAAATTAATCGTATATTTCCTTTCAGATTAAAACATGTTACCTTTTGAATCAAAACACGTTACTTTTACATTTAAAAACAAATCTTAAAATCATTAATATATACCCGAAAATATCACATCATAATTTTCAAGAACAATATAACATCTTACATAAATAATAACATAATAGGTAATTAGTCGATTGTATTTTTCATATTTACTTTTAGTTGAAGATATTACCTTTTATAAACACCTAAAAAGATCAATCATATCATATCTTTCAATCATTAATATTTCCTTTCTAATTAAAACACATTATCTTTTAATTGAATTATTAATATATACTCGAAAATATCAAAAAACATTTTTCAATTATTAATAAAATATATAAAAATTGTATACGCTATTTATAATAAGGAAATATTAGTATAATTCGTAAATTTGAGTATATTAAAATTTAAAAATTAATAAAAATAATTATTACATAATAATATAATTATTAAAGTTGAAACATTGAAAATTTATATTGGTTTGGTTTAGGTACAGTTATCTTAATTAATAAATAAAAATAAATAAAATTAATGTTAAGCAGCCGATTGCCTTTTCTAATTAAAATACGTATTTATACAACTATATTAAAGCCGAAATATTGAAAGTTTGTCGGTTTGGTTATCCTAACTATTAAAATAAATAATAAAAATCATATAATTAATGGTAATTAGTCAATTGCCTTTTTCACAATTACTTTTAGTTGAAAATATTACCTTTTATAAATACCTAAAAACATCAATCGTATCATATCTTTCGATCATTAATATTTCATTTCGAATTAAAACACGTTACCCTTTTTATTTAAAACAAATCTTACAATCATTATTATATACCCAAAAATATCATACCATAATTTTTAAGAAAAATATACCAACTAAAATAAATAATAACATTATATAATCAAGAGTAATTAGCATTTTGTACCCTTTATCTTTGGGCATTTTTTCAATTTGGTCTCAAACTATGTTTTTTGGCAGATTGCACCTCTATAGTTTCAAAATCTCTTCAATTTGCACCCTTTTGATCAAATTTTGTCCACTTTGACCGCTACTATTAGGCTAATCAAGGGTAAATTGACTGTTTCTTGAATAATTTTTTGTATTTTTACCCTCGCTCATCCTAATAATAGCGGTCAAAGTGGAAGAAATTTGGTCAAAAGGGTGCAAACTGAAGCGAGTTTGAAATCATAGAGGTGCAATCTGCCAAGAAACATAGTTTGAGACCAAATTGAAAAAGCGCCCAAAGATAAGGGGTGCAAAGTGCTGATTACTCTACAATTAATGGTAATTAGTCGATTACCTTTTTCATATTTACTTTTAGTTGAAGATGTTAACTTTTATAAACACCTAAAAAGATCAATCGTATCATATCTTTTAATCATTAATATTTCCTTTCTAATTAAAACACGTTACCTTTTTAATTTACAACAAATCTTACAATATATACCCGAAAATATCACACCATATATTTCAATTAATAATAAAATATATTAAAAATCGTATACGTTGTTTATAATAAGGAAATATTAGTATAATCCGTAAACATGAGTATATTAAATTATATCAAATTATAATTTAAAAATTTATTAAAAATAATGATTATATAAAAATAAAATTATAATATTAAATAAAATTTATAACATAATACAAGAAACCCGTGCATTGCACGGGTTATAGGCTAGTCTATATATTATAAATTAGTGGATAGCCCTTACCTAAGGTTTTGAATCCATATTTAGGCTTGGACAAAATTTTGTATTGATTTTGACCCACTGGATAATCCATTTTTAGGTTTGGTATCCATATTACGTTTGGGAAAGATCCAAATTATTATTTGATCCATTGTTAATTAAAGAAAGTTTGTATAGAAATTTAAATACTATTAAAATATTCTCTTAATATTTATGGTAAGATTATTAATGAAAATTTGAATAAATATTTTAATTGTGGTAAGCTTATTTATACATATTATCACATAATAACAAATATAGAAAATTTAAATAATTTTAACTTTGATTGCATTTGTTATAATATATAAAATAATATTTTATTAATATTATTTCTTTCAATATTATTTTATTTGATCTTAAATATAAAGTTATTTTCTTTATTTAATCGTTATTATTATATATCATAATTATTATAAAATTTAAATTTAAACTAACGCATGCGTAGCACGGGCTATAATCTAATATTAAATAAATACGTAAATAGATCAAATTAGAATTATTGCCTACCATTTTAAACAATCTCCATCACCCCATGTACCAAAACCCTAAAATACAAATCAGGACAAATCACAAATTATTTTCTTGCCAAAAATTATTTCCTTGATAATACAAGCCAAAAATTATTTCCTTGATAATATAAAAAATTGTTAACAAATGATTTTGATTGGTTATAATTATAATGGGCCCGCCAGGGTCATCCAATTAAAATATTCCAAAATGCCAAATAATTATTTCCTTCACAAAACACAAATTATTTTCTTGCCAAACATTATTTCCTTTTGAACAATTGTCAATTTTTCTTGGCAGTTGTTATTGTTAATGCCAAATAATTGGTTATAATTATAATGGGCCCTCTAGGGCCATCCAATTAAAACATTCTTGTCAAAAAAAATTTCCTTGACAAAACACGAATTATTTTGTTTCCAAAAATTATTTCCTTTCTAACAATTATCAATTATAATTATAATTATAATGGGCTCGCCAGGTCTATCCAATTAAAACATTCTTGCCAAAAATTATTTCCTTCCACAAATTTTAAATTATTTTAAATTTTGTTTAATGATAACAAATTATTTAAATAAATTATTTTAATTTATTTAAACTAAATAAGCAATTTATTTTAATGATTTTGTTTAATTTTGTGAAAAAATATTTTGTTTAATGATGTGTGTCATTTTTCTTGACAGTTCAATAGTTGACTACTAATTTCATTATCCAAATTCTTTTTTTAAAAATAATTATTTTCTTCACAAAACACAAATTATTTTCTTGCCAAACATTATTTCCTTTCTAACAATTGTCAATTTTTCTTGGCAGTTGTTATTATTAATGCCAAATAATTGGTTATAATTATAATGGGCCCGCCAGGGCCAACCAATTAAAACGTTCTTGCCAAAAAAAAATTCCTTGACAAAACACGAATTATTTTGTTTCCAAAAATTATTTCCTTTCTAACCAATTAAAACATTCTTGCCAAAAATTATTTCCTTGCACAAATTTTAAATTATTTTAAATTTTGTTTAATGATAACAAATTACTTAAATAAATTATTTCAATTTAATTAAAATAAATAAACAATTTTATTTTAATGATTTTGTTTAATTTTGTGAAAAATTATTTTATTTAATGATGTGTGTCATTTTTCTTGGCAGTTCAATAGTTGACTACTAATTTCATTATCCAAATTCTTTTTTTAATTTTTAAAATTTTGGTAATATCACTAAATTAAAAATATATTGACATCCTTATTGTTGGATCGTCGATAATTATTAATTAATTTTTAATTACTCCATAGATGACAAAATTGGCATATTCCTAGCTTCAAAGATTTGGCAGAGAGTAATCGGGAAAAAAAAGGAAGAAGAAGAGTTTCTTGCTCCCCATTCTGTGATGTCTTAAAATCTATCCACGTGTTTCTGTGTTGTGCGTGTATGTGACTTTAATGTATTTACTTAAAATTTAACTTTAAATTGAGTGAGAACATACTAAGTTCTTTTTTTCCCCGTATTATGATTTAATTGTTTTAATTTATTCTTTTTATCTACTACAGTTATAAAACATGATATAGTTGACACTACTAAAATAATGTTTAATTTTTTGATCTTTCTAAAATTGATTATTGTATTAATAATTTGTTATACTAATTGTAATTTAAAATATCAAAACACCTCATGTTCTTTAAGAAATTAACATATCCTTTATTATCATACCCGAGTCCACCACACGTCAGTTAACCAATAAGAATCGAGGAATTATTTTAGGACCAATCAGAGCTAATTCCTAAAATTTAGACATTTCCTTATTTACAATCTCACCCTACCTCTTTAACCATGGTTAGTTAACACTTCTAATTTAAATATAATAATGATTTTATTAAACATATCCATAAATACCTATTTTTTAAATCAAAAAATATTTACTAGAAAATCATAATTTTAATTTGAAATCAATCACGATATAGCACTATATATTTTAAATTAAATTTCATAATTATTCATTCATTAATCAACCACTCTTTTAATATAAAGTCAGTCATAATCATATTATCATACATTATAAATTAATTTTTATAATATATATTGTACAATAATAATCGATATTAAATAATTATAATCTAACTTAACTAAAAACTTGAAAAAATCGGATTTGAAATCAGATTTTAAATAACTTGGATAAAATCAACACCTTCAAAAATTTTGATTTTTTTATAAGCTCAAAAATATATTTATTCATAATTTGTTAATAAAATTAATTAATAAATACATATGAGCCAACACTACAAAATCGAATTTGAACAAAATTTTAATAGCTTGGATAAATTCCATATCTTCAAAAACTCAATTTTTTGAAAGGTTCAAAATTATATTTATTCACAATTTGTTAATAAAATAATTAATAAATTCATATAAACTAATTTAAATACAATATTGATTTTATTAAACATATCCATAATACATATATTTTAAATCAAAAAATATTTACTTGAAAATCACAATTTTAATTTGAAATAAATCACGATATACTATTAAATATTTTAAATTCAATTTCATAACTAATCATTCATTAATCAACCACTCTTTAAATATAAAATCAATCACAATCATATTATCATATGATTTTTATAATATATTTCGTACAATTATAATCGATATTAAATCATTACAATCCAACTTAACTAAAAATTTGAAAAAGTCAGATTTGAAATCAGATTTTAAATAACTTGGATAAAATCCCTACCTTCAAAATTTTGATTTTTTTATAAACTCAAAAATATATTTATTAATAATTTGTTAATAAAATTAATTAATAAATGCATATAAGCCAACACTACAAAATCGGACTTGAACAAATTTTAAATAGTTTGGATAAAATCCATATCTTCAAAAACTAAAATTTTTAAAAGGTTCAAAAATAAATTTATTCATAATTTGTTAATTAAATAATTAATAAATTTCATATAACGAACACTACATATATTTGAATTATTAAATATATGCTATAAGAGTATTATTGTTGGTTGGTGAATAAATTATCAATAAAAAAATTAAAATTATTTTATAGGCAATCAAAATTTACTTCTAAACATTAAATCAATCAATAATATATAAAAAAATTATTATTTACCATACTTATTTTAATTTACTAATCGAGGTTAAATTAAATTTAAACATATATATATCTTGATTTTATAACTTCGCATATCACAATGTTTTTAATTTTAAAAAGTTTCTACTAACAGTAAAAGTTATTTTCTATAAATCCACATAACAATATATTACATATGGTTATATATCTTTTAGTTGTGAATTGTTTTTGAACTTCCTTTATTATAATAAAGGATACCCGAATCTAACATGTATTAGTTAACCAATCACAAAATTGTGAATTATTTTAACATAAATCATAATTTATTAAATTTAAATCAATTAAACTTAATGTAACATTTTCTCTATTGAATCTAGATTCTACGTTTCAGCCAACACAAAACTCAAATCAAGTTACACTCAATAACAATTAATTTTTATTTTTTCATATCAATTAAGTAAACATGATAACTACTAATTTTTATTTTAACGGTTAACTAATAAACAACTTATATAAAATAAAAATTTTACAAACTAAAAAATATATAATTATTATATCAATTAAAACATTACAGAAAATCTACCCCATCAGACTTAGCCAACTTTGATAAACTAAGTGTATGCATCAATTCTTCTCATGACTAAATCATATCAATTTCGGTTAATATACTACTTTATATCTTTTTATTATATGAAATTTTATACTTGGACATAACATATTTTTATTTCGATTGTATATATGTATTATATGTGTCATGTTTTAACTGTCAAATAAATTTAACAAAAAAACGTTTATCACAAAGAAAATAGAAAACGATTTAGGTTATCATCATCCCCAGTCCGGATTCTCTCAGATTTACTTCTCATTAGAATATTCAGTAGCAAACTTCAATAATTCAGCGACTTACTAAATTGTAGACATCAATTATTATCACATTACACTGATTTGTTAACGTCATTAAATTTTTTTACAGTGTTGGGTTGTCAATGTTATACAGTGATTACTTAACAATTTTATTCTAAATACAATAATTATTTAATTTAAAAATTATACATTAATACATGAATATATTATATTTATAATAGATATTTTCATTTCTCAAACTTTCAATTCAAAATCATAAAGTACAATTAAAATCATGAATTAAAAATTATTAACAATATAAAACTATTTACCACATTATTCTGAATATGCATTCAAAATTTAAGTTATGTAAAGTATTAAATAATTCAGTCATAAAAAAACTAAACAACCAATTAAAATGTTAGAATGAATTTTAAACTAATCATCTTTTAACATTTTAATGACGAATTTTTTAACTATGCAATAATTAATGAGAAAAATAATTTGACCTGACAATATATTTGAATTATTCAAAATATTAAATATATTCTTAAATAGTACTTTACATTATTTGATGTATAAATTTTCAATCAAAAAATAAAAAATATTACAGAGTCATTGAAAATATTGTTAGTGAATATTATCATAATAAATTGGTCAATTTAGCGCAAATTTTCTTAAAAATCACTGTTTATTTATTGATAATTAATTCATCAATAAAAGGACATATGTCATACACAAAAATAATCAAACCTACAAAAATGATCAATAAAAGGACATACAACATCTACAAAAACAATTAAAATTGAACAAACATATAGTAAATTATAACACTAATTTTAATTTATCTAATCATTGAACAGATCTTCAATTATGGTACATCTCTAGCTTATGTCACGGAATTATATCGTCTGTTCGACGAGATAATCTAACAATTTGTTATAAACGTGAGGAATATATATATCTCATTTGTCATATCGTATTCAAACAACCGACCAGAATTGTGATTTTGTACTATGCAAATCAATGAACTAATATAACAAAATCTAATATATGGCTAGACAAAATCCACGAACAGGATATTAGGCTCTCAATAAAGAGAGATATTTAGTGAAAGTCAAAGTAAAATCAAGGGAAAAAAATAAGCTTTATCTTAAACAGAGAGTAAGTACAAAATATAATATTTTGGTAGATAAAATCCACCAACGGGCAACGGGGTACTAGACTCTCAATGATATTTTTTTTGAAAAATCAATATAAAATTTTTAAAAAAAACTTAAAAAACTGATATCAGCTCCTAAACTTTAGTTTAGCATCTTTTGGAAAAGGTGGAGAGAGAGCAACAACTACGATTTTTGTTCTAAAAATTATTAATAATGATAAATAAAAATGTTGATACGCTTAAAATTATATATTGTTTTTAATAAAAGAGTGCCTTTTTGAATTTGGTATTCTTGAATTTAAGTAATAGTATCAATTCACATACCATCATTTCGAATTAATTTTTCCTTCTTTATTTATGGGTAAAAAAAACTAATATTTAATATACCATATTCTGATAGAAAAGAATACAAAATTCAACATACAAACTCCCAAACTGAATATACACATTTTAAGTTATCATTAAAAACAAGCTGATGGCTATCACCATAAACTCTAGCAGTAATATCTAACTCAAAGAATGTGATATATTGGATTTGTTTGGTTAATTGATAATGTTTATTTTTCTATAGTAAATCAATTTACTAATAAATGAACATAAAATTTGTAAAAAAGATATGGAACAAACACATAGGAAACTAGATTAGATGAAAGTTTTCCTTATCATAATTATGTTCGTTTTATTGATCTTGCATAGTAGTTATCCTTTTTCATATAGCTGTAACCTCTTTTTGAGAGACAATCTAATGATTTATAACGATTGTTAGAAATAAGTGTTTATGAACTTTTAATACTATTTGAAAAATTGATTGCCACCCATGCAACTATTTTAAATATTAATGTTACGCCATATTTTCGGTTGCCTCTAATATCTCCCAAATTTCCAATATTATTAATTATTAATTTAGATTAATAATTATTGCTTAACCGCTAAGTCTTATTCTCTCCCCGAAACGAGGAAATAAACAATCTCAATCAATCAATAACGGAAAATATATCCAAACGATATTCTTCAAATCAGGAAGATATCACAACGATAAGATTAAATCTGATAAAATCAGTAATTACCCATATTAACGAAGTCACTAAGGGACAGACAAAAATCAATTTCACAGAACTGCGTTGGCTTGATCCTTATAAATATAAGGTACGCAGGCATCTTAAAAAAGGATCCGATACACGAGACATATCGAGACACCTCTTAAGTGCAGCCCCAAACATCCAAAATCCCAAATCCCCCTATTTTCATAGTTTCGTTATTTCAGCAACTTCCGAAATTTGTTATCACCAAATTCCTCCGTTAACAATTAATATAATAAAATATATAGAAACCCATTGTACTGCACTCTGCACATTTAAATATACCAATTTTTCAAAATAACAAAACTTAAAATATGGATAAAAAAAACTTATGAACTAGGTTGAAAGATTCTAAAAAATGAGAGAAATCAAATGAAAAATAAAATTATAAAAAACAATAAAGAGGGGCTTAGAATGCTTGAACAGGGATGTGAATGTTATGATAATTGTTTGATAATAATGATATTAATACATTTGGTATAAATTGACAATAATTTTATACTTAAATTTTAATGAAATTATCTTCTTCTTTTTATATAAATAATGATTAAAGTAATATGTTTATATTAATTAATTAATTAATTTTATCATTTGGTGCGTAGCACGGGTAAAACGCTAACCAATCAAAATACGACAACTCACTCTTTGGGATTTTTTTTTGGACCTCTAGAATTGCTCATTTCCTATTTTATTTACATTTATATAATGAAAAATAAGTATTTGATTTTTTTATTAATAATTATGTTTTCATTGTTCTCTACGCATGATCCTCAAAACATGATTATATTGAACCAAACTTTCTGTAAAAATAGCATAAAATGTCGTTAATTTATTTGGGTAAAAATAAAAGGGAATAAGAAAATTGATATGTATCTCAGTTAAATTTTATCATATATCAAATGAATGTGTTGTGATATTAATTTTTTTTATATACACAATTTTTCAAAATCGTTTAACACGCGTTCATACAATTACACGTAATTTAAGGAAAGTTATTTGAGGTGCACATCAGATTCGTTAGTCTCAAAACAAAATATAAAAAAATAATTTATTTTTTGATACAATATATATTTTTGTAACTATTTTGAAATTTTGAAATTGTGCTTTCGGTGCGTAGCACGGGTAAAATGCTAGTATTAATAATAACCGATTACCTTTCAGCTAAAATGTACTCCCTCCGTTCCATACAAACTGGCGCTTTACAAAATTTTAAAGTTAAATTATCTCAACTTTGACTGATAATTAAAAAATATTAACAAACATAAAAATTATGAAAAAAAATATCATTAGAAAATATATTTCATTTACCATCCAATTTAATTTTTAAATTTATAAAATTATAAATTAGTAATGTATAATTTACGGTCAAAGTTGAACAGGTTTGACTTTCAGAATTTCCATACCGCCACTTTTTAAGAAACGGAGGGAGTATCATCTTTTACATTTTTTCTAATTAAATTCACTTTTTTTCTAGAAATATTACGGCATTAATTTCTCATTTCTTAAAACTATGAGCAATTTTATTTAGTAAAATAACAAAATTAAATTATAAATACTATAAACTAATCAATTACCATTGTCACATTAATCATGTCATCTTTTTAATTTTCACATTACCTTTCTATTTTGTCTAACTGAAATATCTCTTTTTCCAATTATATCACGGGTGGTTCTATTTAATATAATAAACTAAGAATATTATAATATTAATAATTAACCGATTACCTTTTTCAGCTAAAACGTATCATCTTTTCTATATTTTTTAACTAAAATCCCTTTTTTAATAGAAATATCACGGACAATATTAATTTCTTCTTTTCTAAAAACATTGTATTTAGTAAAAAAATATAATTAAATTATAATTACTATAACTAATCAATTACCTTTTCACCTAGAACATGTTACCTTTTTAATTTTGTCTAACTAAATAATCTATTTTTCTAATTATCCTATTTCACTTAGAAAATTGTATAAACAATTTTTATAAAATTGAAAGCAGATTAGAAAAAGAACCGCCTCAACTGAGACTATAAATATACACAAACGCGCCGCCCTATCAAGAAGTGTTTTTGTTTACCCTAGCTCAATCGCCTCTCCTCAAAAAAATAAACAGATTCCAAACCAATTATTCCAATTCTATTGATCAATAAGAGGTATTCAATATTCATTCGAATATGAACGGTGAAGAACAAGTAGATGATGGAAACGATCAATCTGTCGGGGATGTGATAGGCGGTGATCTGAAGAAGAAACTGATTCTCCATGATGATGATGATGATGATGCTCGTATATCTAAAATCATTGATAACTTGGACTTCGAAGAAGTTAAAGCTGGTACGTACAACATAACACTGTTCCATACGTGATTCCTCCTCACATCTCTCCTCTTATTATATTTTATTATTTAATTATGTATTTTTTATAATTGCTTTTTGCAGGTCATTATTTTTGTCTCGATGATGGAACTAAGATGGATACCAGCCTTTATAGGGTGCCTACAACCCGTCGTCTGGGGAAGGTCTACGGTTTACTGGATTTAGACGAGTACTTTGACTCAGAGAATGAGGATGATGACTTTGAATATGTGGATGACTTTGAATATGTGGATGAGAATGAGGATGATATGTCCGACATTGAGGTTGGTGGTGATCTTCCGCCCCATCTCACTAATTTAATTCTCCCGGGTATATATGCTTTTGTTTAGTTGATATAGGCCGCTTGCATACGTAAGGTGTGAATTTTTTATTTGTATAAGGTGATTTGATAGACTTTATCGCCTTATAATAATTAATGTGAATCCTTTATGCTTTATGGGTTCTTGTGTTTTGATTTGATTTGTGTTTTATATAACAAGACTTTGTTTACTATATATATTTGAATGATGTGTTTTGGTTTAGTGTGTGGATGGAGTATCTCTTTAATTTCCGCAAAATATATATTTGCATGTGATCAATCAAAGATGTGTTAAATCCAACAAGTGTGTTATATCCAACCTAGCTCCAAGAGCTACTTACATCTGGTGACTCAAAAAATATTATGATAACTGAAAAATCTAGTCTTATTTTCCGGGTACAAGCTTTTCTGTTATTTGATGCAAAAGTTGTTATGTTTATGTTAATGTTACAACTTATGCATCTTATTGATGCTGAATTAAACATTTAGACAACATTACTGTAAATTCTTATCTTTCTGGTCACAAGCTTATCTTTGAGTTTGTTGAATAAACAATTTGTTTTTTGTCAACGTTACAAGTTACAACTCTAAGTGCGAAATGATTCTGATGTGAAGATATTACGCTTCGCAGACACTGCAATAGATTGATTGTAAAATACTAAAATTCTATATTTTGTGCCTCTTAGTAGCTGTTCTTGTAGATTTATAGCTTGTTTCGTAAGAACAACAGTCTATATTAATTACAATAAGAGCAATATGTGCGGTGGTTGATATCAATAAGTACTCTGAAATTGAAATATGAAACTGAAAATTGGCATTAGATTTATGAACTCATAAAGATTAAATTATGACAGGCAGGCTGTTGCTAAAAACACAAACAACATGCTACTCAGATACTTCTTAGATCGTAAACTTTTGGCAGGATCAGGATAACTCACTGCAGAATTCTTTCATCCCTGGCAGCCAGCAACCTGGTATATAAAATGGCATATGCACACACACTCGCACATACATCAGATAATTCATTTGCAACAATTAGAAATATAATACTACTTGAAAGGTACATTTAATTGTAATAGTGCGAATAGGAGGATGCATCACAACAGAAGGAAAAATCCTTAAGACATATATCAGAACTTAACAAAAGTTTTACATATATTTAATTGTAATAGTGCGAATGGGAGGATGTGTTTTGATTTAGTGTGTGGATCTAGTATCTCCTTAATTTCCGCAAAATATATATTTGCATGTGATCAATCAAAGATGTGTTATATCCAACCTAGCTCCAAGAGCTACTTACATCTGGTGACTCAAAAAATATTATGATAACTTGCCATCCAGCTCCTTGGCCTCGACCTACAATTAAAAGCCAGAACTTTAGCTTTTCATTTTACTGACAACAAGCAAAATTTAAAGTTTATGTTGACATAGTCAAAGTGGATTTGTTAAAAAAAATTCATTGATCTATCAGTGTGAACGTAAAGAGTCTGGTAAAAACTCTGTTATCAACGACAACTTCAAAAAAGGACATGTAATGTTCCGATCCATTTGTGGACTCTAGCTAGATGTGAGGACAATAAATACACAAGTTTTCAAGCGTAAAAATTATTAAGATTTAAATTGTGGCTACAAGTTAGCAGTCGGATCAATTAGTTTTCTTCAAAATCTTAATCACTTTCTAATAATTAAAGAATTGAATAAATATGGATGAGATACTCATTACTAACACTTAGCTATAGGTGTTTAGTGGCCTAGGTACCTGCACTACATTTTCCGATCTCTAAGGTTGTGCTCGCTTGAAGAGAATAGACTCGAATGGGGAAGGAATGCAAAAAACAAAAAAATTATGAACCTAAAAGGATGTAGGATAGAATAGTGAGCAAACATGAGCAAGTAAAAATTTACTCCAATATTCAAGATTAGCGGGAAAATGAGCAAGAACGAAAAAGGATCATTCCTTCCTAATTTGGTGGGTTGTGGGTTAGAGTTCTAGTGTACAATGTTAGAATGGAATGAAGAAAGGAATGGAAGTTATGTATATTTCCTCTCAAACACCCCAAATAAGAGTATAAATCTACTTCTATTCCTTCCTATTCCATTCCATCCAAGTGAACAAAGCCTAAGTCATTTGAAACCAACTTTTTTTTATTACAAATCCTTCCCAGCTAAATGCCATTGTTGCCGTGCAAGGATAAATTTTTATCTTTCTCAATTCTCCTTCAAGTCCTCAAAGTCTTGTCTTTCTTTCTCGACCTAAAAGTTTGGTTTCTTGCTTTTCTATTTATACCTTGTAATGATTATTGATGGTGAGGGATATTTGGATTTAGTTGTTAATCAAATATTGGTCAATTTGAGTTTAAATAGCTGAAATAAGTCATCTTGAGTGAAAAATATAATCTTCAATTAATTATGTTCAACCTGTTACTGTACAAGGTGTGTATTTGTATTCTTTGAAGTCTGATTCGTGGAAGGAGAGCGTGGTTCGTATTACGTTACTAGTTTTGGTTGTTACGCCTTTTGTCCTGTTTTGGTGTCTGGTCCTGTTGTAGGGGAACTGTATTTGGTAGGTATGAAGTGTTGACTTTTTGAGTTTCCTAGCTTTATGCAAAGAAGGAAGTCAAATGTTTTCGATTTTCAAGGTTCTGTTGCGGTGTTTACTGAAGAATCTGATAGAGAGTGATGATTGGGAAGCAATAATTACAATGATTACAATAATAATAATAGCGGAATGAGATGATCGAAATAGATCTTCTATTAATTAAATGTTTCTCTCTCTACAAATAAGAGATTCTCTCTTTAATATTAAATTGCCAACCCCTTTACAAGTGGGATTTGTTTAGTATATATAGGGGGTTCCTAGTGGGTCCCCTAATTTACTTAATCACTAAGTTTACATTTGTGGGCTTCTGGGCCCAATTATAGATACATGTGTTAATGGGCCTAATACAATCTAAATCATTCTATTGATTTAAATACAAATTATCTCACTTGGGCTTCATGGTCCAACATTTGTCCCCCCCCTAGTTTGAAGGATATCTTCAGATTCCTTGAATTGAACCTGCATTATAAAAAAGAAATTTCTCGTTCAACATCACTTTTTTCTTCCTCTTCTTTTTTTTTTTTTTTTTTTTTTTTTTTTGAAAGTTTAGCAGGAGGGGTTTTTCCTTTTCTTATTTCTCTCTTTTCTCTTTTTTTTTTTTGGTCTATAAATAGACGTTCCTTCTCAATTACTTTGATCGTTGGTATATTTCGGGTTTGGGCGGTTCAGTTTCCAAGAGACGGCTTAAAAAGAGATTTGGAGAGACATTTTTCAACTGCTGTCTTCTAATTACTCTGTAAGTGCACCTCTTGTCTTAACTTTCCCTTTTCATCATCATATTTGTCTGATTACTTTTCGTTTTCTTGATTATACTCTGCTATGTCTGCGAATTCGTCGTCTTCGCGTCTCAATGTTAGAGATTGTGGGAAGAAACCACTTAATGAAGGGCTTTTAGATAGCCCCATTAACTTAAATGATTTAGAAATCCCGGAGAATCTTTCTGGTGATAGTTTTGATTTTCTTGACGAAGTCACGTCTGAGACTTCTGGGGTTGTTAAAGTGTCTCTCCCTTTGAGTCCTCGTACAATCGCTACTCGTGAAAGGGTATTAGCCGAGGCTGCTGTTGAAGGGGCCAAGGAGTTTAAGGAGTCTAATTTGTGGTATCCTAGTATATATTCTAATCGACCTCTAGACGTTGACATTAGTAGGTGGGTTCAATTAGAGAATGGGTATAGATGTGTGGCACCTAGGTCGGACGATAAGATATGGGAGATGCCTGAGTTCGGGATGCATGGTATTCCGATGTGTCATTTTGAGTATGGGTTGCGGTTACCTATGCACCCTTTTCACCTGAGCGTCTACGAGTTTGTTGGTTGTGGTATAGCCCAATTGTCGCCCAATTCTGTGGCACAGGTTAGTGGGTTTATAGCCCTTTGTGTAGAGAAGAAATGTATGCCATCGCTGAGCTTGTTTTTCAGTATTTTTAGTATGAAGTATCAAGATGGGTTGATTTATTTTAGTAAGCGAGAAGGTTTTACGAAGATCGTGGATGTGAAGTCCTCGAACTCGGGGTGGCATGGCAAGTGGATGTATTATCATGGCCCTGACCTCGAGTTCGTGCGACCCTGTCAAAGTATTAGCGAGGATGTTTTTGATCGAGTCGCTAAGTTAAAGAAATTTGATATGTTGACTGTAAATCGGTTTTTAGGGCTTAATCCTGTGTATACTCACTACCAGCTTAAAGATGAAAAGTTTTTGGAGGAGCATAGTTGTAAGGCGTTGTTGTTATCTTTTATTGTTTTAATTTCGTTTATTGACTGTTGGTAATTTTTAGTGGTCGATTTACAGTTTTCTTCCGCTTAATATCTGCGTTTTTGCAGTGGCAGGTCGATCTTTGGAGGAGGTGCTTTGTAGTGGGGTTCGTGGAGATATGGATAAAGCCCTGGCGTTGCTTGCAAAGAGATCGAGTACGACCCCGTCGGGTCAAGGGGCGAGCTCGTCGAAGACTACGAAGACCTCTGATGTTCCTAAGACTGTTAACGACCTTGTTTCTGAGCCCGCTGTTGAGGTAGCTGATGAGGGTGCTGGCTTGATTGCTCGTTCTGGTAAGAGGGGTCGAGATGGGGAGGATGATGGTCCTCCTCGAGCTGTTTTGAGGAAGACTCTGGACCCTACTCGCTTCGGCCCTGGTAAATCTCTTACCATAACTGGGTTGCGTAAGGGTCCTCTCCCCCCTGTTTTGCAAGGGCCAGGTTCTGTCTCTCCTCTTCGCATTGAAGTGCATCCGAACGAGAAGTGGTCTGCTGGTTCAAAGTTCCCTGTTCAAGTTTTCAAGGCCTTCAATTTACCGCAAGACCTTACTTCGTATGTTGACAAGAGCCGGGATGAGATTGCTGAACGTTGTTTAGCTCGTGGGGGAAGGGTAATTTTTATTTTCGCTCTTTACATCTTGATTTTGTTTTATATTTGTTTTTTTTTTTTTTTCCTTTTGGTAGCGACTTCCAGTGTGTATGCGACCCTTTATGAGTTTTTATGTTTCTTGCAGTTTTTGGCTGATATTGCTCACATTGTGACGGATTATCGAGCTGACGTTGATAGGCAGTGGAGGGAGGGTAGCACCCGTGAACTAGATGAATTGAAGAAAGATAAAGCTGCCGTTGAGCGTCGAGTTGATGAGTTAGAGAAGCAGGAAGTGGAGCGTGCTGTTGAGCTGAAGGAGTTAAAGCTCGATAATGAGAAGTTAAAAGAAGTCGTCGATTCTGGATCTAAGGAGTTAAGTGAACTGAGAGAGAGAGCGGCCTCTAGGGATAAGGAATTGGAGGCTGCGAGGAGTGAGCTGTCCATTTTGAAGGGTGCTAACGAGGTCTTTGAGAAGACTATAAATGACCTGAGACTTGATTTGGAGAGGAGTGTCGCTGACTTAGCGCAGGGAATCGGAGCTGGTTATCAGGGTTGTTACGACCGTTTAAAAGGATCCGGGATTGACTTGACTGGTCATAGTTTTGACGACTACTGTGCTGATCTCGCGAAGGGGCTTCCCAGTGATGACCATGTCGGGGATCCTGGAAACTGATTGAAGGTGGGGAATGCCCCATAAGTTATGTAATATTTAACCTTTATTTGTTCTCCGAATTGTGGTTTTGTGGTTTGTTCGAACTAATTTGGTTTTTCTGGTATTTGGTATTTTTTCTTATCTGAGTATGGCTCTTATGAAAAAACCCTTGAAAGTATTCGGGATGAAGATTCTTTCTTCATAAATGAATATTTTGGAGTTCTCAAATTCTCCCGTACTTGATATTTGTTATACTTGTCTTTTTCTTGGGTAGAGATAAGGTTTTTTATTTGTGCTATTTGTTATATTCATTTGTTTAGCACGAGATATGCCTTGGCCTTATATCTCATTATTTCCTGTGTTTTTATAAGTGTGAAAGTTGTGTTGTAGATAATGGCGGTTTCCTGTTATTCTTAGTTTTTGATAGAGACTTAGCCTATTTTTGACTTTTACTTGGTTATTATGGAGATAAAGATGGGGAATCTGAGAATTTTTTGTGGCTTATTTGCATGCCTTATTAATTATTTGTTTAAAGAGTTTTGTTTTCGGATCTTTCATGGCGTAGTAGCTAAGGTAATCGAGAATTATAGATTAAATTCTTAATTTTATTGGTCAGAGCTAGGTAAACTTGTAGGTCGTGTCGGGACTTGTGACATAGTTAGGGATTGCTTTGGAATAGTAGAAATTTTGTCTAATTACCTCGAGACAGTGGTGTATTTATAATATGAGCAGTGAATTATGGCAAACTTTATTCGATAAATAACTTAATGGGGCTAAAGTGGGATCCTCACTTCGGATCCTTTGCACTTTAGCAATTTTAGAGGCGATTAAGGAGTAGAGTTTGTCGTTGTTCTAAAAATAAAGTACAATCATTGATAAAATTTTCTCAAATGGATACCATTCCATGCGTTCTTGATCAGCTCGCCGTCGAGTTGAGCTAGTTCGTAGGTGCCAGGACGGATGACTTTTGTGATCTTGTATGGGCCTTCCCATGGGGCTTTTAGCTTGCCTGCCACTGTGGGTTGGGATGAAGCGGACTCTCGCAGGACTAGGTCATTGACCTTGAACTCTTTCGGCTTTACCCGTTTGTTGAAGTATTCAGCAACTTTACCTTGGTACTTGCTGATGGCTGAGGTCGCTTCTTCTCTGACCTCTTCCAAGAGGTCGTTGTCTAGTCGCAGACCTTCGAGAGATTCTTGTTCGTTGAAGGATTCAACCCTTGGAGAATCTAGGCTCACCTCGACAGGGACCACGGCGTCTGTGCCATAAGCGAGTCTGAAAGGTGTCTCCCCAGTGGCAGTTCGTGGGGTCGTTCTATAGGACCAAAGCACATTTGGGAGCTCATCAACCCACTTGCGAGCTTGATCTTGTAGCCTTTTCTTTAGCCCTTGGAGGATTATCCTATTGGATACCTCGACCTGCCCGTTGGCTTGGGGATAAGCGACTGAAGCTTTGAGGTGTTTCACCTTTAATTCTTCTAGCATTGAGCTGAACTTTTCCCCAACGAACTGGGTTCCGTTGTCTGTGACGACCGACCTGGGGATTCCAAACCGAAAGACTATATGTTCCATGAAAAACTCGATCATTTCTTTTTCTCTGATCCTGGCTAATGGCTTTGCCTCGATCCATTTTGTTGCATAATCAACAGCCACGACAATAAACTGAAGTTGATTCCTGCTTTTCGGTAGCGGTCCCACAATGTCGATTCCCCATTGAAAGAATGGGCAAGGACTGAGTATTGGAGATAAGAGTTGTGTGGGTTTATGATTGGTTGTGCTGTACAGCTGGCAAGATGGGCATTTTTTCACGAAGTCATCACAGTCTTTTCTCATTGTCGGCCAATATAGCCCTTGCCTTATTATTTTATGAGCTAGGCTTTTGCCTCCCATGTGCTCTCCACAAATTCCCATATGAACTTCAATGATAGCAATTTCTGCTTCTTCTGGAGCAAGACAGCGAAGAAGAGGCTCTGTCAGGGCTCGTCTGTATAACTTAGCATCTTTCACGCAATAATTTCTCGCCCTGAACATCAGCGATCTAGCCTTGATTTTGTCCTCTGGTAACTGATTCTTAACGATGTACTGAAGGAATGGAATTCTCCAGTCAGGTTTTGACGAGATGTTATGTATAGTCGTGGGTTCAACTGTCGGAGATTGGAGTGTTTCCACATAGATCGGCTCGTTGTCTGTGATGATCGAGGACGACGCCAACTTGGATAAGGCGTCCGCCCATTGATTCTCTGATCTATCAATGTTTGTCATTTTCCATGAAGTGAACCTTTCCAGTAAATGTTTGGCTCGACCGAGATAAGATGCCATTCTGTCGCTGTGGGTTTGAAATTCACCCAATACCTGCTTCACTACCAGTTGCGAGTCACTATAGATATCAATGACGGCCACTTCTAAACTTACTGCGAGGTTTAAACCTGCGATCATGGCCTCATATTCGGCTTCGTTGTTGGTTGCCTGGAAAGCGAAGGTGATGGCTTGCTGAACTTTAAACCCCTCTGGGCTGATCAGTATAATTCCTGCTCCGCTCGAGTCCGAGGTTGAGGATCCATCGACATAAAGGACCCATGGTCGGCATTGAGTTTGTTCATCGTCAAACTTCAGGATTTCTGATTTGTTGAATTGACACTCGACCACGAAGTCTGAGAGTGCCTGAGCTTTCATCGCTGTGCGAGGTCTGTACTCAATATAGAATTGGCTCAATTCTATTGTCCATGCCGCCAACCGACCTGTCATGTCGGGTTTATGGAGAATCCGTTTTAATGGTTGACTCGTCATTACTTGGATCTCTCGTCCTTGGAAGTAGTGTCTGAGCTTACGGCTCGCTATGACTAGTGCGTATACGAGTTTCTCGACCTGAGGATAGCGGGTTTCTGCATCCCGTAAGGAATGGCTAATGTAATAAACGGGTAACTCATTGCCATTGAGGGATTTAATCAGGACTGCCGCAATCGAGTTGTCACTGGCGGACAAGTATAACCGCAAGGGTTCTCGTGGTTGAGCTTGCGTCAAGATTGGGGGCGAGCTCAGAAACTTTTTTAGCTCTTCAAGCCCTTTTTTGCACTCTTCATTCCATTCAATTTTCGACCTTTTTGAGGCGTTCTTGATTGCTTCAAAAAACGGAGCGCATCTCCTGGATGATTGTGGGATGAATCTCCTGAGTGCGGCTAAACAGCCTGTTAGCGTCTGCAATTCCTTTAAGGAAGAGGGTTCTGGCATGTCGATAATGGCCTTAACCTGGTTTGGGTCGGCTTCGATGCCCCTTTGTGTTAAGAGAAACCCTAGAAACTTTCCTGAGGTCATTCCGAATGAGCACTTGGCCGGATTTAGGCGCATGCTGTGGCGTCGGACATTATCAAATGTTTCTCGCAGGTCTGCCACATGATCTTTTGATGCCTTGGATTTTGTGATTAAATCATCAACATAGACTTGTAGGTTTCGACCTATTTGCGGGGCGAAGATGGTATCCATCATTTGTTGGAATGTGGCCCCTGCGTTGATTAAGCCAAAGGGCATGTTTTTAAATCCAAAAACACCTCTGTGGGTAATAAAGGCTGTTTTTTCCCAGTCTTGGCTGTCCATCTTAATTTGGTTGTAGCCCGAGAATGCGTCCATGAACGACAAGAGCTCGTGGCCAGCCGTGGCGTCAATGAGCTGATCAATGTTTGGTAGAGGATAAAAGTCTTTGGGGCAAGCTCGATTGAGATCAGAATAGTCCACACACATTCTCCACGTTCCATTGCTCTTTTTGACTAGGACTGCATTTGATATCCATTCTGGAAATTGTACAGGGGCGATGAATCCCGCCTCGAGTAGTCTGTCTAACTCGGCGTCGATTGCCTTCATTTTCTCGTTCGAGAATACTCGTTTCTTTTGCTTTATAATCCGAGCTCCGGGTTTGATGTGGAGGGAGTGACGAGCTATTATCTCGGGAATTCCCGGCATATCTTTGGGACTCCATGCGAAGATATCAGCGTACTCTCTGAGGAGATCGATGATTTGCTGGCGAAGTTCGCCGTTCAAACACTTTCCAATTTTTATTACCTTTTCAGGGGAGCCTTGTTCGAGCTCTATCTCGTCACATTCTTCCATGATGACACGAGATGATTGATTAGGTGATTCGAGGATAGCTCTGGGATCCATGTCTACAACTTGATTAATTGACGTATCGTCGTCATGTTTTGTTTTTGGTATGACGGTGGATAGGTAGCATTGTCGAGCTGCTACTTGGTCTCCCACGACCTCTCCAATTCCCCATTCCGTCGGAAACTTCATTTTTAGGTGGGGGATTGAGGTAATAGCCTTCAAGGCTGCAAGGGTTGTCCTGCCAAGGATGGCGTTGTAGCTTGAATTGGCGTTAATGACGTGGAACTTAGTCATCTGCCATGTTTGGCATGGAAGGGAGCCAAATAACACTGGAAGGTCGATAGTGCCCACGACCTTAACCTCATTACCTGTGAAGCCGTATAGAGGCATGTTTACATTTTCCAATTTCCTGTCCCCAAGATCCATTCGAGCAAAGGCGTGATGATAAAGTATGTCGACGGAACTACCATTGTCGATTAGAATCTTTTTCACAGTGTTGGTGCCGATCTTGGCTGTAATCACCAGAGCGTCTTGGTGAGATTCGATTATTCCCGATGGGTAATCATTGTCAGAGAAGGATATTACAGGAGATGGGTTAGGACGTTGGCGTTTAGGAGCCTCAGGGTTCACCTGAAATACTTCTCTGGCGTACAGCTTTTTGGAATTATTGGATGTGCCGCCAGCGGCAATCCCTCCAGCGATGACATCGATAACTCGATCCTGATCTCGTGGATGATCATTTTGTCTTTGGACGTCGTGGTCGATGTAATGAGTCAGCTGTCCTCTCTTGATTTTGGACTCAATAAGATTGCTCAACTGGTAGCACTGGTCTGTCGTATGGCCTGTATCCTCGTGATATTCACAATATCTGGAGCTTGGAGGTCGTCCTGGTTTCATCGGCCTTGGTGGTCGATAATCAGGCTCTGATTTTAAAATGGCTAGAATTGTAGCTTTGTCTACAGTAAGTTTTGTGAATTCTTTCTCTTGCCTTTCTCTTGGCTTCCATGTCTTGTCTTGGTTATTTGACCTTTCCGTCCGTGGCTTTCGAGGGCTTCTATTATCGCTAGTCCTCGAGTATGAATCATAGCCTCGCTTATAATCTGTTCTCGGAGACCGATATCGGGGACTTCTACTGCGGTCTCGTTTAAAAGTCCGTCGAGGAGATTGGATACTCCCAACTGCTTCTTGTAGATTCATTCGGTGTTCAACTACTTGGAAAGCTGATTGAAGAGTTCGGGGATTCTTTTCAAAGAATTCTTCTAACAAGGTAGCATGACGGTGTTTATCGATTCCAGCGGCGAGGTAATTTATTGCCAATTCTTCAATCAAGTTAGGGATATCAGAAATTTCATTTCGGAACCTGACTAAAAAGTCTCTTAGAGATTCGTTAGATCGCTGTCGAACAGTCATCAAGGATGCGGTTATCTTTCCACCTTTGTAATTGCTTGAAAACCTAGTTTGAAATTTTGTTTTTAAAGATTGCCATGAGTCTATAGAACGAGGTGGTAGGCTGTTATACCACCGTAAGGCTGTGCCTTGGAGACATGTTGAAAAGAATTGGCATCTCGCTACTTCTGAGTGTCCAAAAAATGCCATACGGCCATCAAACGTGTTAAGGAATCCACTCGGGTCCGACGTCCCATCAAAGTGATCTAGTGAGGGCGTTTTCAACGTCCTGTCAATTCGAGCTATCTCAATGTCTCTCATTAACGGGCTTTCAATAGACACGACCTGACCAGCTTGATTTCGAATAAATTCCCTGCACATAGCAAGGTCGCTTCGTATATCCGCAATGTCTTCAGGTCTAACCGATTCATTGGAGTCACTTCGCCAAGATGCTTGGCTCGCCGACGGCCTTGGTCATCTTCTGCGAGCTGCGGTTTGCGAGTATATTGATTCTGTTGATTCCTCATCATCGAGGTCTTCATATTCAGTCTCTTGGTATTCGTCTTCATTTTCCTCGTTTTGACAACGAGCTGAGATGTTAGTGTTCCTTATACCTTTTTTCAACTGGCGAGCTAGTCGACATCTCCTTAGCTTTTCCTCAAGAACCCGTTTTTGTTGTTCTAAGTTGAACAGCTCGTCGTCTGACTCGTGGAGATCGTTTTCTACCTCATGGGCAGCCTGCTTATCTTTCTGAATCTTTTGAAGGTGTAAGCGCATATCGCTTGTCAACACCTTCTTCCCTGTGGCCGTTGCAACCCTCATACGGGTATCGGGCTGACTATCATTTCTCATGTTCAGTTGCGTTACCTCGATGGGTCTCTTGGATCCACCAATATCTTCATGAATCGCCGGAAACAGTTGTCTTGGCTTTAAAGAGGGAGGAGGTGCCATTTGGTCCCCAACTCGGGGGGCCGTTAACATCTCCTGCTTTGAAACAATGTTTTCAGCGATCCCTTCGTCTTCATTCATTGTTTTTGGTTGGAATCTTAAATTAAAGAGCTCCTTCTAGCGCCAAATGATAGAGAGTGATGATTGGGAAGCAATAATTACAATGATTACAATAATAATAATAGCGGAATGAGATGATCGAAATAGATCTTCTATTAATTAAATGTTTCTCTCTCTACAAATAAGAGATTCTCTCTTTAATATTAAATTGCCAACCCCTTTACAAGTGGGATTTGTTTAGTATATATAGGGGGTTCCTAGTGGGTCCCCTAATTTACTTAATCACTAAGTTTACATTTGTGGGCTTCTGGGCCCAATTATAGATACATGTGTTAATGGGCCTAATACAATCTAAATCATTCTATTGATTTAAATACAAATTATCTCACTTGGGCTTCATGGTCCAACAGAATCCATAACAGATGATGATGGATCATCTAATGAGATTATTAATGGACTACGGAGACAGTTTCAAATGATGTGTTTTGGAACAAGGTGTTTACTATCGATGCTGGTGTAGATTGGGTGTTTGAGCAATTTGGTGCAAATCAGTTTCTTGGAACAAATAAATTAGGAGAAAGGGTGTATGACTCGGGGAAGAAAGAGCCTAAATATATCGAGTTTCCATCTCAAAGCTTTCTGGTAAAAGTTCTCAAGCACGGTGAGAGCTTCCTCTCAATAGAAGGATTTAAGCAAAATATATGTTTAAGCATTTTGATGTGTTTTGGTTTAGTGTGTGGAAATATCTCTTTAATTTTCGCAAAATATATGTTTGCATATTGTGATCAATCAAAGATGTGTTATATCCAACAAGTGTGTTACATCGAACCTCCAAGAGCTACTTACATCTGGTGCCTCAAAAAATATTATGATAACTTGTCATCCAGCTCCTTGGCCTCGACCTAAAATTAAAAGCCAGAACTTCAGTTTTTCATTTTACTAGCAACAAGCAAAATTTAAAGTTTATATTGACATAATCAAAGTGGATTTGTAAAAAAAATTCATTGATTTATCGGTGTGAACGTAAAGAGTCTGGTAAAAAGTCTGCTATCAATGAAAACTTAAAAAAAGTACATGTACAACACAGTGGGGCTCACCTTAATGGAGGGGTCCAATATGAATTACTTCGATTCTTTCTTCACTAAATCACTACTATACAGGTACACACCAAGAGCATATGGCTCATAACAGTTTCTGATCTCTCTCATAACAATCTCTTTGTTCTATAGTTCTTTTTATAATTTCAGTTATTAGAGGCTTAGGGGATGGACCACATTGAGAAAGAGCAGGTATAATTTTTGAGAAGAAATTTGACAAGGTAGATTTGCAGTTTTTCATCCACGTAGTGCATCCTGATTGTATTTAGTTTCTCTTCATTCTGGTAGTATCGTGTTGTAGTTTTGCACAACAAGGCTTCTTCTCATTCTATTCCGTCAGAACTGCTGGTAAGAATTATCAGCAGACTGGTTATCTGTAGTAGAAATATGATCAAAATACTGGGAAGGGAAAAGGTGCATGTGGCAAAAGGTATCATAGATTATTTTTGCTCAGCAGTTACTTAGCCTTGCCTCAGATTTGTCATCTTTGGCAATAGTATGTTGCTTATAGATAGCGATCCTACTAGTAATTTTGGTTTAGAATTTTGATGTATAACATAAAAGGAATCTCTGGTTGGCGTTGTCTCTGTATACCCTCGATCATCTGCTAATTTCTTTTTCGTTTTAAGTCTCCTGGTCCAGCTGATAGTCCATCTTATGTACATTTGGTTATATCAAAGTGGTACTTGTTTATGAGACGTAGATATGTACTTGCTTGTACTATTTCTATCGATGTTTGATACTTGTTTATAAGGCTGTTTTATTGTTTAATTTTTGCATATTATGTGGTTGGAAGTTTTATGTTATTAGATTATCAAGCCCAAAACAAATGTTGACAAAATTGGAATAATGTAGTAAAAATATTGTGTTGACTGAGGTCTAATTCCACTCTATAAACTATAAACTGAGATGAGTATAGTTTACAATAGTGAAATATTGACCAGTATATGTAATCTAACTGCTGTTGATCATCTTTTGATCATCTGATGTAGTTTTTTTATATTTAATTGTTTTGTTTGCAGGGCTTTAACCTTGGATTTGCATGGCTACACTTTCTGGACTTGTCAATATGTCAACTAGGTTTCTGTATTGGAATTGAATTAATTTGAATATCTAGGGCTACTAGTATAGTATTATGGTACTTGTAACTTTGATATTATGAACTACACATTCGCTGCTCGTTTAATTTTGTTGCAATTGGAATGGTAGACATTTATTTTTCTCAATGCATTTCGTCTTCAAAATATTGTAACATGGAAAAATCCTTTCCAAACTTTGCACTGTACTTGTCTAAATGTAATGGCTTCAGGTTCATAATTTGCGAAAAAGGGTATGGCTTATATAAATTATAAGAAGTGCATTGGCCACCCTTTTGAGCTCGAGATGTCCCACATGGTTTTGAGACTGTAAATTCTTTGAAGAGAAGTGAGTTCAAAGAAGAGGTTGGGGTTAATGTCAACAAGCTCCTAACCAATTTATATAATGAACATTGGCAGGCGGCAGCTACCCAATTCGTGGAGATGCATACCAATTACATTGTTGTCCGAGAGTTTCCAACCTTGGGAAATTTTATTGAAGAACGCTGTCACTTACGATATGTTAAACAAAACCCAGAACAATACACGAAAGTGTCGTTTTAACTTGTGCACCAGATTTTAGGTGCAAAAATAGTCATTGACTTATTATTTTTTCATTTTTTCTTGAATAAAAAAGTAAGTGGTCGGAACTGAAGGAGTACTATATACTCTTTTCAAATTTTCATGCATATTATATAAAAATGACTGATAATTGAGATCCCATAACTTCATGCACTAATTTAATATGATTATAAAAGCATTTTACACTCTTGTTAAAAAAAAGTCACTCATTAGTTATTTAGTTCTTGTATAATGCTGAAAGAGGATTAGAAATAATTTTCATGCGTTTGTATTGCAATTAGAAAAAGATAAATAGTATGAGAATTATTTTTCTTCCAAAAAGAATAGAACGATGGAGGGAGGGAGTATAGAACGATAGAAGATAAATAATGAACATAAAAACTCAAGGAAGAAGGTTTAATAGCATCATCTTCTGTTCGTAAATTTAGTATGAGAAGACACTTTGAAAGACTTTAGAGCATCAATATGATCACCATGTCATTGGCTTTTTTTGGACTTATTTATGGTGGATTCACTAGAAAACTCACTCATGAAAGGAAGCATAACACTTTCCGTTTGGTGTAAAGTAACCAACTCATCTAAAACTTTAAGGTGTTAGAGAAAGATCCCAACTAGCTAGATCATATATTATATTCTAACATTTGGGAGGGATGAATGTTGCCATACCTGTCAGAGTGAAATTTGAGGACTATGATTGAAAGCTTTGTTAGCATTGTATAATTGTCAAGAATCAATATTCTCTACTTCCATGCTTACACCGTCATCGACTTTTTTATCCTTTCTCATTGGCTATTGAGAAGTACCTTTAGGTGTTTTGCACTTTGTTAGAATATAATATAAGATCCATATAAGGCTTCCATAAGGTTTTAGATGGACAGTCCATCTAAAACCTTAAGGTACGTATTAGAGGGAGGTCTTATATGGATCTTATATTATATTCTAACACACTTTGATTTACTGATGAAACGAACCTCTTGCTTTCAAATAAATATGGTTTATGACTCTGAAATATAGATCTAGCTTTTCCGTTACATTATTTACGCATCAGCAACTATTAAAGAACTTCCATGGCTGCCTCTAATAGTATGCATTTTAATGGGGGAAGACGAGCATCGTTCTTATCATATAATCTTCAAAACTTGAGATATAGCAATAAAAAAAAAAAAAAAAATTTGAGAACCTTCCTGAACACAGGTACTTTCTACAAGTTTCACTACCAGAATCTCGGCTAAATTCGACTGCCATTTTGCAGTCGAATTTAGCTAAATTCGACTGGATCCAGTCGAATTTAGCTAAATTCGACTGCAAAATGGCAGTCGATTCTAGCTTAGTGGAATTTAGCAAAAAGCAATCGAATTTAATAAATTCGACTGGCTAAATTCGACTGCTCAAATTCGACTGCTCAAATTCGACTGCTCTAAATTCGACCGCAATTTTAAAAATTTTGAATTTGGCGCCTAAGGTACCTTCCCGTCGAATTTATAAATTCGACGGAGTCCGGTCGAATTTATAAATTTGACTGCAACCAGTCGAATTTATTAATTTGACTGCAACCAGTCGAATTTAAATATGACCGCAATTTTGAAAAAATCTGAAAATTTAAAAATTTTGAATTTGCCGCCTGAAAAAATTTGAAGATTTGAAAATTTATAAATTTGACTGCAACCAGTCGAATTTACAAATTCGACCGAGAACAATCAATTTTATTGTACCATATCTTGAAAATTCAGCAGCTTTCTGCTGCTCTCAACTGCATGGTTTTGAATGTTCTGAACATATTTGTTGCATTTGAAGATAGTTTGCAATAAACTAATCAACACAAATATAACATAATTCATATATAAAACTAATTGAAGAACAACAATAACTTCATATCAAATATTAAAATATTTTTAAAATATAACTTTATTACAAATTCAACTCAAACTCAAGTTTCCTAATCAAATTTAAAAATATACGAATTTGCTCCTAATTTAGTTGCATGGAAACATCCAAAATTATTTTTTTTTGCCGGATTTGCTTCAATTGCCGGAATTGTTTTGGTTGCCGGAATTTCCATGGTTGCCGGAGTTGTAGGAGTGGCCGGAGTTATTTTTGTCACCGAAATTGACATTCCACGAGTTGATTTTCTAGGTGTTAGTATGTATATATGAAATATATATATATATATATATATATATATATATATATATATTAAAGAAATATAGAGATTGGGTATATATATATTTGTATTTGTTTGTGTATATGTGTATATAGATGTGGGAGAGAAAGGGGAAGAAGATGAAGGGGAGGAAGATGAAGGGGAGGAAGATGAGGAAGAGATATATAAATGTGTGGGATGTGCTGGGATGAATAATGACCATTGGATTATTATGTTGATATGTTAATCTGGACTGTTGGATGAGTTTCACGCGGATCGCTGACATGGCACTAAATTCGACTGGTTGCAGTCAAATTTATAAATTCGACTGGTTGCAGTCAAATTTATAAATTCGACTGATTGCAGTCAAATTTATAAATTCGACTGATTACAGTCAAATTTATAAATATTTCGACTACGTTCGGTCAAGTTTATAAATAGTTTTGATCTATTAAGATTTCCAATCAAATTAATTTTTTATTTTCTTAAACTTTGGGAATATCATTATATTAGATATATATTGACATCCGTACGGTTGGATCGTTCAAAAATATTTTTAAAAAAATAGAAACAATAATCGGTGACAAAGCACTAGTTACGAGTCATATTGAAAATAGTAGTGATCTACTAAGATTTCCAATCAAATTAATTTTTTATTTTCTGAAACTTTGGGAATATCATTATATTAGATATATATTGACATCCGTATGGTTGGATCGTTCAAAAATATTTTTTAAAAAAATAGAAACAATAATCGGTGACAAAGCACTAGTTACGAGTCATATTGAAAATATTAGTGATCTAGTAAAATTTCCAATCAAATTAATTTTTTATTTTCTGAAACTTTGGGAATATCATTATATTAGATATATATTGACATCCGTACGGTTGGATCGTTCAAAAATATTTTTAAAAAAATAGAAACAATAATCGGTGACAAAGCACTAGTTACGAGTCATATTGAAAATAGTAGTGATCTACTAAGATTTCCAATCAAATTAATTTTTTATTTTGTGAAACTTTGGGAATATCATTATGTTAGATATATATTGACATCCATACGGCTGGATCGTTCAAAAATATTTTTAAAAAAATAGAAACAATAATCGGTGACAAAGCACTAGTTACGAGTCATATTGAAAATAGTAGTGATCTACTAAGATTTCCAATCAAAATATTTTTTTATTTTTTGAAACTTTGGGAATATCATTATATTAGATATATATTGACATCTGTACGGTTGGATCGTTCAAAAATATTTTTTAAAAAATAGAAACAATAATCGGTGACAAAGCACTAGTTACGAGTCATATTGAAAATAATAGTGATCTACTAAGATTTCCAATCAAAATAATTTTTTATTTTCTGAAATTTTGGGAATATCATTATATTAGATATATATTGACATCCGTACGGTTGGATCGTTCAAAATTTTTTTTTAAAAAATAGAAACAATAATCGGTGACAAAGCACTAGTTACGAGTCATATTGAAAATAGTAGTGATCTACTAAGATTTCCAATCAAATTAATTTTTTATTTTCTGAAACTTTGGGAATATCATTATATTAGATATATATTGACATCCGTATGGTTGGATCGTTCAAAAATATTTTTTTAAAAAATAGAAACAATAATCGGTGACAAAGCACTAGTTACGAGTCATATTGAAAATATTAGTGATCTACTAAGATTTCCAATCAAATTAATTTTTTATTTTCTGAAACTTTGGGAATATCATTATATTAGATATATATTGACATCCGTACGGTTGGATCGTTCAAAAATATTTTTGAAAAAATAGAAACAATAATCGGTGACAAAGCACTAGTTACGAGTCATATTGAAAATTATAGTGATCTACTAAGATTTCCAATCAAATTAATTTTTTATTTTCTGAAACTTTGGGAATATCATTATATTAGATATATATTGACATCCGTACGGTTGGATCGTTCAAAAATATTTTTAAAAAAATAGAAACAATAATCCGTGACAAAGCACTAGTTACGAGTCATATTGGAAATAGTAGTGATCTAGTAAGATTTCCAATCAAATTAATTTTTTATTTTCTGAAACTTTGGGAATATCATTATATTAGATATATATTGACATCCGTACGGTTGGATCGTTCAAAAATATTTTTAAAAAAATAGAAACAATAATCGGTGACAAAGCACTAGTTACGAGTCATATTGAAAATAGTAGTGATCTACTAAGATTTCCAATCAAATTAATTTTTTATTTTTGAAACTTTGGGAATATCATTATGTTAGATATATATTGACATCCGTACGGTTGGATCGTTCAAAAATATTTTTTAAAAAATAGAAACAATAATCGGTGACAAAGCACTAGTTACGAGTCATATTGAAAATAGTAGTGATCTACTAAGATTTCCAATCAAAATAATTTTTTATTTTCTGAAACTTTGGGAATATCATTATATTAGATATATATTGACATCCGTACGGTTGGATCATTCAAAAATATTTTTAAAAAAATAGAAACAATAATCGGTGACAAAGCACTAGTTACGAGTCATATTGAAAATAGTAGTGATCTACTAAGATTTCCAATCAAATTAATTTTTTATTTTGTGAAACTTTGGGAATATCATTATGTTAGATATATATTGACATCCATACGGCTGGATCGTTCAAAAATATTTTTAAAAAAATAGAAACAATAATCGGTGACAAAGCACTAGTTACGAGTCATATTGAAAATAGTAGTGATCTACTAAGATTTCCAATCAAAATATTTTTTTATTTTCTGAAACTTTGGGAATATCATTATATTAGATATATATTGACATCTGTACGGTTGGATCGTTCAAAAATATTTTTAAAAAAATAGAAACAATAATCGGTGACAAAGCACTAGTTACGAGTCATATTGAAAATAATAGTGATCTACTAAGATTTCCAATCAAAATAATTTTTTATTTTCTGAAATTTTGGGAATATCATTGTATTAGATATATATTGACATCCGTACGGTTGGATCGTTCAAAAATATTTTTAAAAAAATAGAAACAATAATCGGTGACAAAGCACTAGTTACGAGTCATATTGAAAATAGTAGTGATCTACTAAGATTTCCAATTAAATTAATTTTTTATTTTGTGAAACTTTGGGAATATCATTATGTTAGATATTTATTGACATCCATACGGCTGGATCGTTCAAAAATATTTTTAAAAAAATAGAAACAATAATCGGTGACAAAGCACTAGTTACGAGTCATATTGAAAATAGTAGTGATCTACTAAGATTTCCAATCAAAATTTTTTTTATTTTCTGAAACTTTGGGAATATCATTATATTAGATATATATTGACATCTGTACGGTTGGATCGTTCAAAAATATTTTTAAAAAAATAGAAACAATAATCGGTGACAAAGCACTAGTTACGAGTCATATTGAAAATAATAGTGATCTACTAAGATTTCCAATCAAATTAATTTTTTATTTTCTGAAACTTTGGGAATATCGTTATGTTAGATATATATTGACATCCGTACGGCTGGATCGTTCAAAAATATTTTTAAAAAAATAGAAACAATAATCGGTGACAAAGCACTAGTTACGAGTCATATTGAAAATAGTAGTGATCTACTAATATTTCCAATCAAAATAATTTTTTATTTTTTGAAACTTTGGGAATATCATTATATTAGATATATATTGACATCTGTACGGTTGGATCGTTCAAAAATATTTTTAAAAAAATAGAAACAATAATCGGTGACAAAGCACTAGTTACGAGTCATATTGAAAATAATAGTGATCTACTAAGATTTCCAATCAAATTAATTTTTTATTTTCTGAAACTTTGGGAATACCGTTATATTAGATATATATTGGCATTCGTACGATTGGATCGTTCAAAAATATTTAGCTCACACTGTTACGGTCTCTCATCATTTTTATTGAATACAATATGTTTTTTTAACTCACACTGTTATTGTCTCTCATCATTTTTATTGAATACGATATGTTATCAAAACGTACTATAAAAAAAATCATAATTTTTTAAAATTGGTAAGTATTTATTAAAATTTTCCAAACTTCTTAACAAATATAAAATCAACACTTTATTTACATTAAAAAAAAATGTCCCAAATAGGTAAAGTAAATTAGAATTTGTAGTTCATCTTATAAGGATATTGTGGTAATTTTTTTATAATTTAAGGATTAATTTTAAATTTTTTAAATAAATTTTGAATTTAATTTTCTAATTAGAATGACTGATTGCAGTCGAATTTATAAATATGACTGCTTTCGGTCGAATTTAATTTTAAATATTTTGAAAAAAGTTAGGCGAAAATTTTTCCGCTTAAACTTAGTTTCACGTGGATTGCAGACCTGGCTCTAAATTCGACTGGTTGCAGTCAAATTTATAAATTTGACCGACTTCGGTCGAATTTATAGAAGGCAGTCGAATTTATAACTTTGACTGCTTCCGGTCGAATTTATAAATTTGACTGGTAACAGTCAAGTTTATAAATTTGACTGATGTCGGGGGAATTTATAATAGCAGTCGAATTTATAAATTTGACTGTTTGCGGTCGATTTTATAAATTCGACTGCCTTCGGTCGAGTTTATAAACTTAATTAAATAAGCTTAGGCGGGAATTTAGGCGGGAAATAAATTCGACTGGTTAAATTCGACCGCACATCTAAATTCGACTGCTTAAATTCGACTGCTCTTAAAATTGACCGGAACCAG
Organism: Kitagawia praeruptora; assembly: GCA_037693485.1. Classification (NCBI taxonomy): domain Eukaryota; kingdom Viridiplantae; phylum Streptophyta; class Magnoliopsida; order Apiales; family Apiaceae; genus Kitagawia; species Kitagawia praeruptora. The sequence continues at coordinate 151,959,981 of CM075349.1, read as the reverse complement.
TCGAATTTAAGTTTGACCAATAATTTATTGGAATTGACCCTAAATTCGACTGGATCCGGTCGAATTTAGACCAGTCGAATTTGTGCAGTCGATTTTAGCCGAGTTTTCTTGTAGTGTTTCATATGGAATTGTTGTTGCTACTTGATGAGATCTAATGGAATCCTCCCGCTAGTATCATGTACATTGTAACTGATTTCCGGAATTCTCATCAGAAGTTCCACTAGACCACTGTGGATATCCTCAGATAGCCATGTCAAGTGCTGTTTTCCCCTCGTTATTGTACATATAGCACCACCAACCGAAGTCGATCACTAGTTTCTATAAAATGAAAGAAATGAAAAGGTGGAATTAATAACGTAGCCATGTCAAGTGCTGTTTTTCCCTCTTTATTGTGGAATCAATAAGGTCTTGCATGTTCACAGTATTTCCATATACCAACTGCTTCACTAACTCTTTTTATCTGTTCCGTGTCCTGAAACCTGGAGAACGAAAACTAGCCACAGTAATATTAAGCAAAGTGTCTCCATAATTATCTGTTGTAGAGGTTGATGATGGAACACAGAATAAGCTGAGTTTTTGTTTACCTTGTTATTAAGGCTCTTATGATTATAAGTAAAAATGGTTAATTATATTTTGTAGTAAGGAGGTTCTGATATAAGGATAAATAGATACTTGAGGTTGCTCGGAATAAGCCAGAACAGAGATGCTTTAAAGATTGCATAAAGACTTTACTAAAAAAACTATCAAAAAACTGAAATTTACGTCAAACATAGAAAATTAACATGAAGCTTCATGGCTAAAGTACCACAGTGCATGAAAAACTACCTCACTTTGCCCCCTCCCAGAGGCTTTCTACTACAACGTAGGTCCCTGAGAATCTTTACATACCAAAACATCTAAACAGTCCTCGAGGAATAACCTTAAACTCAATTATCCAATAAAGGTCTCCAAAAGCCTGAGAACTCAATCAATAACCTAAAAACCTCATAACACTTCTTGCTGCAGCATATATCCAGACCCAACTAAAGTTCTTTTCTGATTTTCACATTCCAAAAGCTGTTTTTAAGCAACTTGAGATCTATATTTGGCAACATCATCGCAGTCTGCAGTCTGCTACATCATCCCATCTACTTTCAAGACTTAAAATGGTTGGAGGCATTGAACTTCATAACACACCCAAGAAAGAAGAAGTGAAACAAAAAAGAGAGGAGAGTTACAAGTTACAAGAAACATATCAATAAATTTAAGAATCTATAAGCAAGATATAGTTGTTAGAAAATGGAGTTTTTAGAGCATAAGTATTTTATGTTCTTGATGTTAATTCCGGATTTTAACGATTGGAAATTGTTCCTTGTTATGAGGACTTAAATTTTCATATATGGGTCTAAGTAATTTTCTTAGTGAAACCCATAGAGAAATGGAGTTGAAGTTTGTAGCTTGAATAAGCTTGAAATGAGAATGTGTATTTGTCCCACATTGAAATGAATAAAGGGGGTTGTTGGCTTTATATAGAATCACACACATGGGTAGTGTACAACTACTAAGGTGTATGATGGTGCATGGTGTTACTGTGTGCTCCACGCGCACACACACACACACGCGCGCGCGCCGCCGCCGCCCGCCTCGCCACGCCACGTCACGACTCGACTCGGGTCGGCTCGGTCGAAGGGCGATTTGGGCGAATGTCTCGGCGTCTCGCGTACGCGAGGCGACCTGGGCGAGGGATTTTATTTCAGTGTTTAAATATATTTTAATTAGAATAAATATATATATATATTGGGATCAGTACTTGGAATAAATCAGTAACTGGTCAGACATCTAATACTGATGGGCCAAGTCCTGATGAAATCCTGAAGGTACTACCAGATCCTGATGCTGGATCAAATACTGATGGACCTCAAGTCCTGACGGTATCAGATCCTGATGAATGATCAAATACTGATGGACATCAGATCCTGACGGACGAAAAATCCTGATGGATCAGATCCTGATGTTGGGTCAGAATTTGATGATATATATATTGTGTATATTCGTATAATTAAAATAAAAACTGATATGTGTGGATAAATATAACGTAACAGTTACGATTTATTAAATCAACCGTTTTGATTTTATTAAATCAGCCGTTTCATTTTATTAAATGTAAATCGGCAGTTACAATATTAATTGGGTGGCATCAGTTACGTTTGGTCTCTCCTATAAATAGAGACCTAAGCTACTGATTGTGAGATACTGTACACACTGAATATACAGACCACACCCTACATTCTCTTGTCTTCTCTACACTCTCTGTTCTCCTCCTGTTATAGTATATATTACTTAGGGTTTTTCCGGCGACTGAGGTGTTAGTCGAAGTTGAGCTTTCTGATTACTGTGATCATTTAGCTCGGAGCTGTTTTATCCTGGGAGAGGTGTTGCAGGCATCCCAACACAGTTGTAAGTGGGGGCAATTATCTCTTCAAGAGCAGTCAGGCTTTCTAGCAAATCCTGACGACTCAGCTGTTTGTTTTACTTGTTTACATACTGATATAGCTATGGCTACTGGTATGTTTTCTGCCTTCTCTTTGTTCTATCAGTTACTGACATGCATGTGTTTTACCTTCGTGTTTTGTTTCGCTGATTGTATGCTTGGCCTGGACTTGTTAAATACGATATATAACTGCCTCTATGTTGCTGTTTTAGTCATAATTCCCAACATTCTTGAAGAGATAATTTGTTATATAGTATTTAGCATAATGGTTAACGAGAGTGAAATTCCTGCTAGTGGTAGTTCCGTTGCATCTGCTGGGGTCATTGATTGGACCACTTACAGTTTTCCACAACCCGTTGAATTAACTGGCTTGCCTGAGAAATTCAATGGGGGCGTTGGCTTTTCTCGTTGGCAGAAAAGGATGAAATTGTGGTTGACTGTAAAGGGTCTATGGCCTGTTGTGGAATATGAGAAGCCGGTTGTGGATCAAGAGAAGGCTGAATCAGTTAAGAGTTATGCGAAGTGGGCTGAGAAGGATGGGGTTGCTAGGGCAGCAATTCTGGCTGCTCTAACCAACACATTGTTTGATGTGTACTCCTCTGATGCCTACACCGCAAAACTCTTATGGGAGAAGCTGGACCAGACACATAATACTGACTCACAAGGTCTGGAAAAGTATTCTGTGGCTAGGTTCCTTGATTTCAAGCTGGTGGACAATAAGTCCATGACTGAGCAAGTGCATGAATTCGAGATGATAGTGCATGCTTTGAAGGAGTCTGGAATGGACCTCCCCGAAAAGTTTAAGGTGATGAGTGTGATTGAAAAGCTCCCAAAGTCTTGGGAAGAGTTCTCTCTCTCCCTGAAAAGACAGAAAGGAGAGATCACCTGGACCAACCTTATGCTGGACATCTCGGTGCAAGAACAACACAAGTCCAAACAGGGACATGTGATGCCAACTGAGCATGGAAGCTCGAAGGTAAACGTAGCAACTGTAGGACAGAAAAGGAAGGCTGTCTCTAAGAAGGGTAATAGTAATAAACCTAAGAGTGACAAGGATAAGGCCAAGAAACCAAAGGCAAACAAACCATGTTGGTCTTGTGGGCAGGTTGGGCACTGGAGTAAGGACTGCCCTACAAAGAAAGCAAAGAAAGCCGAGGGGGTAGCTCAAGCGAATGCTGTGCTTGGAACCTCAAGTGGGCCTGTAGCGAACATGGTTGTTGGTGAGGCCTTGGCTTCTGAAACCAACGTAGACCGGTATGTTACCTACAACCCTGTACTATTTTCCACTTATCTGTCAAATGAATGGTTGATTGATACTGGAGCTAATGTGCATATTTGTGCTGACATTAGTTTATTTGTATCTTATCAACAGAGTCATAGCTTGACAGTGACGATGGGGAACGCAAGTGCTGCTCAAGTACATGGAGTAGGAAACGTGGACCTGAAGTTTCCTTCGGGACGTATTCTATCCCTGACGAGAGTGCATCATGTTCCCGACATGCGTAGAAATATAATAAGTGGTAGTTGTTTAGTAGCTAATGGCTTTGAAGTTTCTCTCAAATGTAATAAAGTAGTTCTTATTCATACTGATACATTTTTTGGCAAGGGTTACTTGTCGAATGGTTTATTTGTGATTAATGTTGAACCCGTTTTGGGTAGTTTGATTAATAATATTACTCCTTCTGTTAATTGTATTGAATCTTCTGATTTATGGCATGCTAGACTTGGTCACTTAAATTTTGGTGCTCTTAAAAATATGATGAACTTAGAGTTGATTCCAAAACACACTATAGAAAAGAATTCTAAATGTCAAGTATGTGTGTCTGCTAAACAAATAAGGAAACCTTTTCATAATATTGTTAGGGATTCAGACTTGTTAGATTTAGTACACACTGATATTTGTGAATTTGGTGGTGTGTTGACTAAGGACCATTTTAGATACTTCATTACCTTTATAGATGATAGTAGTAGATTCTGTTATGTTTATTTACTTAGACATAAGGATGAAGCACTTAATAAATTCATTATTTATAAAACTGAAGTAGAAAAACAAACTAGTAAGGTACTTAAACGGTTGAGATCTGATAGAGGTGGTGAGTATACGAGTAACGCTTTTAATGAATTTTGTGCAAACAATGGTATAGTTCATGAAGTTACCCCACCATACACACCTGAGTCTAATGGGGTTGCTGAGCGAAAGAACAGAACATTTAAAGATATGATTAATAGTATGCTTATTAACTCTGGGCTGCCTAAATACATGTGGGGAGAAGCTCTGAATACGGCTTGCCATATTCTGAATAGAGTCCCTCTGAAACACATGGATAAGACACCCTATGAGTTATGGAAGAGCAAGAAGACTAGTCTTAAGTATCTTCGTGTGTGGGGGTGCCTTGCTAAGGTACTTGTCCCTGAACACAAGAGAAAGAAACTAGGTCCGAAGACTGTTGATTGTATCTTTCTAGGCTATCTTGAGACCACTTCAGCTATGAGATTTTTAGTGTTAAAATCTGACATAGATGGTATAGTGGCAAACACGATAGTTGAGTTTCGTGATGCTACATTCTTTGAGGATGTCTACCCTATGAAGACTGGTATGCCTCAAGATACTTCTAATGAAGATCCTACTCACACATCAAGTTCTATTCCTGATCATGTGGAAAAGATGACAAATGTGGGGGCGGAACCTAGTAGTAGCTCTACTGCTAAGGAGGTAGAGGAACCACGAAGGAGTAAGCGTGCAAAGGTAGTCAAGGATTTTGGAAGTGATTTTATCACTTACAATGTCGAGGATGAACCTTTAACTTTCCGACAAGCTATGGATTCTTCAGAGTCTAGGCACTGGAAGGGCGCTGTAAAGAGTGAAATTGACTCTATTGTTTCTAACGGAACATGGGAGTTAGTTGATCTTCCTCCTGGGTGTTCTACTATCGGGTGCAGATGGATATTTAAAAGGAAGTTGAATCCTGACGGCTCAATAGATAAGTACAAAGCTAGACTGGTAGCTAAGGGTTTTAAGCAAATGGAGGGTATTGATTACTTTGATACATACTCTCCTGTAGCTAGGATGACAACAATCCGAATGCTTGTAGCATTGGCATCCGTACATGGTCTTATCATCCATCAAATGGATGTAAAGACAGCTTTTCTTCATGGTGAACTTGAAGAAGAGATTTATATGGATCAGCCTGAGGGATTTGTTGCATCTGGTAACGAAAGGAAAGTATGTAAGTTAATCAAATCCATCTATGGCTTGAAACAAGCTCCTAGGGATTGGCATAAAAAGTTTGATGAAACTATAGTGCCGTTCAGTTATGATATTAATGATAGTGATAAGTGTGTCTACACCAAAGTTATAGGTAGTGAGTGTGTCATTATGTGCCTATATGTAGATGACATACTATTGTTTGGAACCAATATTGAGATTATTAACGAGACAAAAGCTTTCTTGAAAAGGCACTTTGAAATGAAGGATATGGGTGAGGCTAGTGTGATTCTTGGTCTCAAACTGACACAGTCAGCTGAGGGAATAACTTTATCGCAGTCTCATTATATAGAGAAATCTATACTTGAGAAATATGGTTATTCACAGTGTAGAATCGCTAGTACACCCTATGATCCTAAAGTTGCCCTTGTTAAGAATGCTTCAGGAGTACCTGTGTCTCAGTTAAGGTATTCTCAGATTATAGGGAGTTTGCAGTATCTTGCTAACTGTACTAGACCAGATATTTCATACTCTGTGTCTAAGTTGGCTAGATATACAAGCTGTCCAAACAGAACTCATTGGGATGCTCTTGATAGAGTACTTAGATATCTGAAAGGCACAATGTACCTAAGTTTACACTATAGGAGATTTCCTGGTGTACTTGAGGGGTACAGTGATGCAAGTTGGATAGCTAAGAAGTCTGGTTCCAATGGAGTGACTGGATACGTGTTCACCTTAGCAGGGGGAGCAATATCCTGGAAGTCGACCAAACAGACTATAGTAACTCGGTCTACTTTTGAGGCTGAGTTGTGTGCGCTTGATGCCACGGGGACGGAGGCTGAATGGTTACATGGACTTATGTCCACGATACCTGTAGTAAGCAGACCGCTTCCTGCGCTTGCTATTCATTGTGATAGTAAAACAACTATCGACAAGATTAGCAGTAAAAGGTATAATGCTAAAACCAAGAGGCACATCCAAGTTAGACTAAAGTCTATTAGGGGTTTAGTGTCTGATAGGATTATTGCTGTAGAGTTCATAGGAACTCAGAATAATATAGCTGATCCTTTAACTAAAGGACTGGAACCTGCAGTGGTCCTTAAGTCAAGGTTGGGGATGGGGCTGTCAACCCTTCATAGTTCATCATCAGTGGGAACCCAATACACATGAGAGGAGATCCCTTGAAGTGTATTCAATGTGGTAATAACAAGCTGTAAGGATGAACTGGTAGTACCTTTGCTACATAGATGATACTGTTGTATCTGAGTCTATCCCCTGTAAACCTAAAAGGTACTGATACTGCTAGATAGCAAGAGTTATTATAACTCTGAATGGGGTCAAGTCATTTGACGAGATGGTAGCAGTACATCTCTGGAGATGCCCAGCTAAGCGAATGTAATTGTGTGGTCGCAATTAGAGGAAAGGGTTATTCCTTGAAACATTCGACGAACAGGATCGAGACACGACCATTAATGTCTCAAAGCCGTAGATTGGCACCATAGCCTTTGACTTGTCGTCGTCTATGGAACATGGTTACACCAAACGGATTAAGATTCAAGGTGAAACATTCCATCTGAATCCGGTAATCATTGAAGTAGGGGACTTAGGAGGGTTCAAACCCGGAAGGGTACCGACTCTGAAAAACAAGTCATGATGGAAAACCTGAAACATTTCTATATGGATTTGTGGGGGATTGTTAGAAAATGGAGTTTTTAGAGCATAAGTATTTTATGTTCTTGATGTTAATTCCGGATTTTAACGATTGGAAATTGTTCCTTGTTATGAGGACTTAAATTTTCATATATGGGTCTAAGTAATTTTCTTAGTGAAACCCATAGAGAAATGGAGTTGAAGTTTGTAGCTTGAATAAGCTTGAAATGAGAATGTGTATTTGTCCCACATTGAAATGAATAAAGGGGGTTGTTGGCTTTATATAGAATCACACACATGGGTAGTGTACAACTACTAAGGTGTATGATGGTGCATGGTGTTACTGTGTGCTCCACGCGCACACACACACACACGCGCGCGCGCCGCCGCCGCCCGCCTCGCCACGCCACGTCACGACTCGACTCGGGTCGGCTCGGTCGAAGGGCGATTTGGGCGAATGTCTCGGCGTCTCGCGTACGCGAGGCGACCTGGGCGAGGGATTTTATTTCAGTGTTTAAATATATTTTAATTAGAATAAATATATATATATATTGGGATCAGTACTTGGAATAAATCAGTAACTGGTCAGACATCTAATACTGATGGGCCAAGTCCTGATGAAATCCTGAAGGTACTACCAGATCCTGATGCTGGATCAAATACTGATGGACCTCAAGTCCTGACGGTATCAGATCCTGATGAATGATCAAATACTGATGGACATCAGATCCTGACGGACGAAAAATCCTGATGGATCAGATCCTGATGTTGGGTCAGAATTTGATGATATATATATTGTGTATATTCGTATAATTAAAATAAAAACTGATATGTGTGGATAAATATAACGTAACAGTTACGATTTATTAAATCAACCGTTTTGATTTTATTAAATCAGCCGTTTCATTTTATTAAATGTAAATCGGCAGTTACAATATTAATTGGGTGGCATCAGTTACGTTTGGTCTCTCCTATAAATAGAGACCTAAGCTACTGATTGTGAGATACTGTACACACTGAATATACAGACCACACCCTACATTCTCTTGTCTTCTCTACACTCTCTGTTCTCCTCCTGTTATAGTATATATTACTTAGGGTTTTTCCGGCGACTGAGGTGTTAGTCGAAGTTGAGCTTTCTGATTACTGTGATCATTTAGCTCGGAGCTGTTTTATCCTGGGAGAGGTGTTGCAGGCATCCCAACACAGTTGTAAGTGGGGGCAATTATCTCTTCAAGAGCAGTCAGGCTTTCTAGCAAATCCTGACGACTCAGCTGTTTGTTTTACTTGTTTACATACTGATATAGCTATGGCTACTGGTATGTTTTCTGCCTTCTCTTTGTTCTATCAGTTACTGACATGCATGTGTTTTACCTTCGTGTTTTGTTTCGCTGATTGTATGCTTGGCCTGGACTTGTTAAATACGATATATAACTGCCTCTATGTTGCTGTTTTAGTCATAATTCCCAACAATAGTTTTCATCCTTTAACTTGAATTTTGTTTTCCAATGTCCTCTTAGAGAAGCTTTAACCAAACAAAACAACCAACTGACCGAACAAAGAATAAACACTAGATAAGAAAGTGTATGAACCAGATGACCGTGTGAAGCAAAAGCTATATTTCTATGTGCAAGTGCAAATAAACTTTTCCTTCTTGATTACCAACTCGTAGAACCATTACTCCATGGTGGTTAAACTTATGATCTGTAGGATGCTGTGGTTAGACCCGTCAAACTTTCCAAAACCATTACAACCCGGGATAGAACATCCTTCACAATACTGCATACTACCATATAACACTCCCTGACTAAGAAGCTTAGTGACCAACTCTATACTATAAACATTAGTATCTGAGCTAGTAGCTTTATAATCTTTCACAAAAGTGCGAGGTCCTTTAGCAGCTCGCATCTCTCTAAATTTGATTTCATCTACTCTAGTTTCTAACTTTCTTTTCCTAAACTTGACAGCATAGTTTGCAGATAAGGAAATACCATGTTAGACGTGCATATGATAAAGGATTACATTGGTGAACATTCAAGTAGCGGGAATAAAACGAGTAATTCAGTGCAGAAACATGCATAATGTTGGGTTGCCAGAGAGAATAATTGTATAGACTCTGATAATACACCCCTCTCTTCCTTTGTGTATGACTCGTTGACTATGCCTAGTAATGCCAGTAATCATCCTCCACATTCTCAGGGTTCTTTAGCCTCCATCATCAAGAACATTAGCGGACTGAGGCATCCTAAGAATAGAGCCAGGCCGGCAAAATTAGAAAAACGCAAAGAGGTTAAAGCCTTCCAGGTTCCTAAAGCTCTGGTAAACAATAAATGTAGTTCTTTCACTACGTTAAGATATAATAGAGAGGCAGAGAAAGTTCATGAATCTTGCCTACTGATGGGACTTCAGGTGGGTATGAGCAAGGAAGATGCTCTTGCTATTATTGCTCGTAGAATAAGTGATTAATTTTTTATTGTTTCAGTGCATTGATCTCGTTTGTTAATGGAAGGTATCTCAGTGTTTAGTTGGAATATTAGAGGTGTTGGTAATTTTTTGAATAGGGCTTAATATTAAAAGCTTTGTTGACAATTTTAAGCCCTCCATAGTTTGCATTCAAGAACCTAAAGGGGTGGTGGAAAATTTATTTTATAGAAGATCTTTAGGTGCGTACGATCCGATGTGTTGGGCTGAAATTCCATCTACAGGCCTCTCTGGTAGATTGATAACATTTTGGGACCCCATGACCGTAAATATTGAGGTGGTGCAAGGTGATAAAAACTAGCTATGGATCAGAGGAAGCTCTAAAAGCTCCGGTACAAAGCTGTCATGCTTTAATATTTATGCCGCACAGAACCTTGCGGAAAAATTAGAATTATGGACTCTATTTCTCGGCTGATTAACTCTGTGGATGGAGAATGTGTTTGCATAATTGGAGACTTCGACTGTGTGAAATCTTCGGAGGAAAGGATTAATTGCATCTATAGGGAGGCTGGTTTTATTGGGTTTAAAGATTTTATTCTGAATAATGAGTTGTTTGATGTGAAATTTTCTAATTCCCCTTTCACATGCTGCAGACCTCAAGGAAAAAGGAGCAGACTTGACTTGATATAGAGCACTGATAAACTGGCAGTGGGGATTAGGTTGTCTAGGTACTGGATAGAAAAAACTCAGACCACAGGGCGTTATTGCTTGAAGTTGCCTCTCATAATTCGGGTCCAAAACCTTTAAAGGTTTTCGATTGCTGGTTGGAGGATCAGAATTTGTTGAATTCATTACAAGTTTGTTGGAATTCTTCAGTCAGGGAAAACTTTTTTCAAAAAATAAAGGCGTTAAAACACAACTTAAAATGTTGGAATTCCACTGTCAATGGGAATATCAATATGAATATTGCTCAAGTAAATATTGCTGATTTTGAGAAGGGAAAATTAATTTATTGGTCCCTCAACTATAGTCCGTTTATGATCTAGGTCCATGTACTATAAAACCCAATTGTTTGATACCTTAACTTTCAAAAAATTTGATTTGGATCCTTCCGTCAGATTTTGATTAACGGATGTTAGTCAACGCTGACTTGGAAAATCGAAACTTCACTTATTGAAGTAATTTTTGATATGTTAATCTATGAGTGATTACAAGAATATGGGTGGTGAAAGTTTTCGATTTCGAGTTCACTAACATATAGAAATCGGCACTTTAATCTCAAGAACACACGAAGAACTTATGAAAATTTGCAAATTTCTATATTTTAGTGAACTCGAAATCGAAAACTTTCACCACCCATGTTCTTGTAATCACTCCTAGATTAATATATCAAAATTTCACTTCAATCCGTGAAGTTTCGATTTTCCACGTCAGCGTTGACTAACGTTCGTTAGTCAAAATCTGACGAAAGGACCTAAATCAATTTTTTTGAAAGTTAAGGTATCAAACAATTGGGTTTTATTATACAGGGACCTAAATTATAAACGGGCTATTCAGGGACAAATGAATTAATTTTCCCTTTTGAGAATTGAGAGGACCAGTTTTAAATCACAACTGAATCAATTTATAATTTAATTTTAGTTGCTTGAGAATTTTATTTCTGTTATAATTTAATTTCTGTTTGTTTTTTTTCTTTGTTAAAATATTTTTTGTTTTCTTTCTATTTTCTCTTTTAAGTAGTTTAATTTTTAAAAATTAAATTATGTGCATTATAATTTGTTTCTTATTTTATTTTTCGAAAGGTGTTAAGATTAACGAAAAATTTGGGAAAATGTTAATTATCCTATTTCACTTATAATATTGTATAAAGGATCTTTATAAAATTTTGAAAGCAGATCAGAAAAAGGAACTGCGCCTTAATTGATCGAGACTATAAATATACAAAAGCGCGCCGCCCTAACAGGAAGTATATTTGTTTACCCTATATTAGAAAATAAACAGGCCAATTATTCCAATTCTATTTGTTTTTTATTTTTTGAAAAGTGTTAAGATTAAAAAAAAATTGGGAAAATGTTAATTATCCTATTTCACTTATAATATTGTATAAACAATTTTTTTTTAAACTGAAAGCAGATTAGATTAGAAAAAGGAACCGCCTCAATTGAGACTATAAATATACACACAGGTACACGTTTTCTTTAACCCTATAGCTCAATCGCCTCTCCTCCTCAAGAAAATTAACAGATTCAGATTCCAAGTTCTATTGATCGATACATCAGTTGTATATAATAATGGACGAGGTATTCAATATTCATTCGAATATGAATGGTGAAGAAGAACAAGTAGATGATGGAAACGATCAATCTGTCGGGGATGTGATAGGCGGTGATCTGAAGAAGAAGCTGCTTCTCCATGATGTTGTTTTCTCTGATGATGATGATGATGATGCTCATGCTCGTATATCTAAAATCATTGATAACTTGGACTACGATGAAGTTATAGCCGGTACGTACAACATAACACTGTTCCATACGTAATTCCTCCTCACATCTCTCCTCTTATTATATTGTAATTTTTTTATAATTGCTTTTTGCAGGTCATTACTTTTGTCTCGATGATGGAACTAAAATGGATACCAGCCTTTATAAGGTGCCTACAACCCGTTCTCTGGGGAGGGTCTACAACAGAGGCTATGATTTAAACGAGTACTTTGACTCAGAGAATGAGGATGATGACTTTGAATCAGAGAATGAGGATGAGGATGCTATGTACGACATTGAAGTTGGTGGTGATGCTGTTTATGTCAAGCCATTATCCTCCCAATCTCACTAATTTAATTCTTCCGGGTATATATATATATGCTTTGGTTTAGTTGATATAGGCCGCTTGCATATGTAAGGTGTGATTTTCTTGATTTGTATAAGGTGATTTTATAGACTTTATCGCCTTATTATTTATGTGAATCCTTTATGCTTTATGGGTTATTGTGATTTGATTTGTGCTTAACAAGACTTTGTTTACTATATATATGAATGATGTGTTTTGCTAATTTAGTGTGTGGAGTATCTCTTTAATTTTCACAAAATATATGTTTGCATGTGATCAATCAAAGATGTGTTATATCCAACCTCCAAGAGCTACTTACATCTGGTGACTCAAAAAATATTATGATAACTTGTCATCCAGCTCCTTGGCCTCGACCTAAAATTAAAAGCCAGAACTTCAGTTTTTCATTTTACTGGGAACAAACTACCAAAATTTAAAGTTTATATTGACATAATCAAAGTGGATTTGTAAAAAAAATTCATTGATTTATCGGTGTGAACGTAAAGAGTCTGGTAAAAACTCTGCTATCAATTAAAACTTAAAAAAGGTACATGTACAACACAGTCACCTAAATGGAGAGGTCCAATATGAATTATTTCGATTCTTTCTTCACTAAATTACAGGTACACACCAAGAGCATATGGCTCATAACAGTTTCTGATCTCTCTCATAACAATATCTTTGTTCTATAGTTCTTTTTATAATTTCAGTTATTAGAGGGTTAGGGGATGGACCACATCGAGAAAGAGCAGGTATAATTTTTGAGAAGAAATTTGACGAGGTAGATTTGCAGTTTTTCATCCACGTAGTGCATCCTGATTGTATTTAGTTTCTCTTCATTCTGGTAGTATCGTGTTGTAGTTTTGCACAATAAGACTTCTTCTCATTCTATTCCGTCAGAACTGCTGGTAAGAATTATCAGCAGACTGGTTATCTGTGTAGAAATATGATCAAAATACAGGGAAGGGAAAAGGTGCATGTGGCTATTAATCATGGCAAAAGGTATCATAGGTTATTTTAGCTCAGCAGTTACTTAGCCTTGCCTCAGATTTGTCATTTTTGGCAATAGTATGTTGCTTATAGATAGCGATCCTACTAGTAATTTTGGTTTAGAATTTTGATGTATAACATAAAAGGAATCTCTGGTTGACGTTGTCTCTGTATACCCTCGTCTGCTAATTTCTTTTTCGTTTCAAGTCTCCTGGTCCAGATAGTCCATCTTATGTACATTTGGTTATATCAAAGTGGTACTCGTTTATGAGACGTAGATATGTAGTTGCTTGTACTATTTCTATCGATGTTTGATACTTGTTTATAAGGCTGTTTTATTGTTTAATTTTTGCATATTATGTGGTTGGAAGTTTTTTGTTATTAGATTATCAAGCCCAAAACAAATGTTGACAAAATTGGAATAATGTAGTAAAAATATTGTGTTGACTGAGGTCTAATTCCACTCTATAAACTATAAACTGAGATGAGTATAGTTTACAATTGTGAAATATTGACCAGTATATGTAATCTAACTGCTGTTGATCATCTTTTGATCATCTGAAGTAGTTTTTTTTATATTTAATTGTTTTGTTTGCAGGGCTTTAACCTTGGATTTGCATGGCTACACTTTCTGGACTTGTCAATATAGTTTCTGTATTGGAATTGAATTGATTTAAATATCTAGGGCTACTAGTATAGTATTATGGTACTTGTAACTTTGATATTATGAACTACACATTCGCTGCTCGTTTTGTTGCAATTGGAATTGTAGACATTTATTTTTCTCAATGCATTTCGTCTTCAAATTATTGTAACATGGAAAAATCCTTTCCAAACTTTGCACTGTACTTGTCTAAATGTAATGGCTTCAGGTTCATAATTTGCGAAAAAGGGTATGGCTTGTATAAATTATAAGAAGTGCATTGGCCACCCTTTTGAGCTCGAGATGTCCCACATGGTTTTGAGACTGTAAATTCTTTGAAGAGAAGTGAGTTCAAAGAAGAGGTTGGGGTTAATGTCAACAAGCTCCTAACCAATTTATATAATGAACATTGGCAGGCGGCAGCTACCCAATTCGTGGAGATGCATACCAATTACATTGTTGTCCGAGAGTTTCCAACCTTGGGAAATTTTATTGAAGAACGCTGTCACTTACGATATGTTAAACAAAACCCAGAACAATACACGAAAGTGTCGTTTTAACTTGTGCACCAGATTTTAGGTGCAAAAATAGTCATTGACTTATTATTTTTTCATTTTTTCTTGAATAAAAAAGTAAGTGGTCGGAACTGAAGGAGTACTATATACTCTTTTCAAATTTTCATGCATATTATATAAAAATGACTGATAATTGAGATCCCATAACTTCATGCACTAATTTAGTATGATTATAAAAGCATTTTATACTCTTGTTAAAAAGAAGTCACTCATTAGTTATTTAGTTCTTGTATAATGCTGAAAGAGGATTAGAAATAATATTCACGTGTTTGTATTGCAAGTAGAAAAAGATAATTAGTATGAGAATTATTTTTCTTCCAAAAAGATTAGAACGATGGAGGGAGGGAGTATAGAACGATAGAAGATAAATAATGTGAACCTAAAAACTCAAGGAAGAAGGTTTAATAGCATCATCTTCTGTTCGTAAATTTAGTGTGAGAAGACACTTTGAAAGACTTTAGAGCATCAATATGATCACCTTGTCATTGGCTTTTGTTGAACTTATTTATGGTGGATTCACTAGAAAACTCACTCATGAAAGGAAGCATAACACTTTCCGTTTGGTATAAAGTAATCAACTAATCTAAAACTTTAAGGTGACAGAGAAAGATCCCAACTAGCTACATCATATATTGGGTCTGTTTGCCTCACCTTAATTTATGGACTTATTGACTTATTTTCGGGTAAAAATTTTATATTTTGATAAAAAAAATTTATACAAGTATTTAATGTATGTTTGAGATTCAATAAGTTGCAAAATAAGTTGGAAAGTTAGGAATCTCTAACTTTGTCTTAAAATAAGTTGACTTATTCTGGAAAAAAGTTCCCCAAACACCCCCATTATATTCTAACATTTTGGGAGGGATGAATGTTGCCATACCTGTCAGAGTGAAATTTGAGGACTATGATTGAAAGCTTTGTTAGCATTGTATAATTGTCAAGAATCAATATTCTCTACTTCCATGCTTACACCGTCATCAACTTTTTAATCCTTTCTCATTGGCTATTGAGAAGTATCTTTAGGTGTTTTGCACTTTGTTAGAATATAATATAAGATCCATACAAGGCCTCCATAAGGTTTTAGATGGACAGTCCATCTAAAACCTTAAGCAGAGCCGGCTCTAGGGACATCCGACCTAGGTACCAGCCTAGGGCCTCCAATTTATAGAGGGCCTCATTTTTAAATTTCCAAATACAGTATTGTATATTCAATATATTTTTTATTTATTTAATCTTAAACTTCACGTAGTACATAACTTACTTCGATTACATGTGATATGTTAATGATTTTATTTTACTTCATGTAATAAGCTAGACTTATAATTTTAATTTGGTGGGATTATTTTTGGGTATTTTTCTGATATGTCCCAAATTTAAAAGTTGTTTACAAATATGTCCTATTTTTAGTTATATTTACAAATATGTCCCATACACAATTTTCTTCATCTTAATAATTTTAGAAGGACATTTCTATCCTTGTAACTTAAAATAATTGAAATTTAAAAATAAATGTAATATAATTATAATATAAATGTAATATTTAAATAATATTTATAAATTCAATCCTTTAAATCTAAATTTGAGACCAAATTATTTTATTGCATAATTCTAATATACATTAAACATATAAAGTTTAAAATAAACTTTCTCCTTACAATTTTGGTTTCACAAAAAATATAAATAAAAATGAAAATAAAAAAATAAATAGTGATCAGATCTAACCAACCCATATTTTAGATACACGTATAATAAGATTGAAATTTAATCATATCATCATTTAAATAACTAGATAATAAAAAACCTGTATTACAACACCCAACTTCAAAAAAAATTGAATTATACTATAAAATTAAAACTTGTGAAAATAAAATAATTATATATCAACTCATTAATTATTAGTTACAAGTCATATAAAGTACATTAAGTAAATGGAAGGGTATATTAGTCTTAATATTTATATTTAAGTGTGTTAATAAGGTAATAGGACAAATTCATAAAATAGATATAAAAAGGGACATATTGATAAATGACTCCATTAATTTGGGACATATGATATAAATTCCCATTATTTTGTCCTTTTCCTTTTTATTTGCAATTTGTTTGTTATACATAATTCATGCATAGATTCATAATATGATCCGTCATAAATCTTGAGCTAACCTCTATTTTTTATTTTATTTTCTTAATATGTATGCAATTTAGTAAAATATGATTAAATATATTTATGAACTATGTTAATTGTTTTTTAAAAAGAAAATATCCATTAATCTAGATTATACTATTTTTTTATTAGAGCTTTTTCGCATTTAAAAATGTGAATTTTTTTTTAATTTCTTAAATTAATTTATCATTACCATATTTTGACTATGTTTCAAAATCAATATATTGTTTGAATATTTTATAATTTTTATTTATAAAATTAGGGGTTTCCAAAAAAAAAATTTAATCTACAATATTAACTAGGGCCTCCAAAATGCTGGAGACGGCCCTGACCTTAAGGTACGTATTAGAGGAGGGAGGTCTTATATGGATCTTATATTATATTCTAACACACTTTGATTTACTGATGAAACAAACCTCTTGCTTTCCAATAAATTTGGTTTATGACTCTGAAATATAGATCTAGCTTTTCCGTTACATTATTTACGCATCAGCAACTATAAAAGAACTTCCATGGCTGCCTCTAATAGTATGCATTTTAATGGGGGAAGACGAGCATCGTTCTTATCATATAATCTTCAAAACTTGAGATATAGCAATAAAAAAATTTGAGAACCTTCCTGAACACAGGTACTTTCTACAAGTTTCATATGGAATTGTTGTTGTTACTTGATGAGATCTAATGGAATCCTCCCGCTAGTATCATGTACATTGTAACTGATTTCCGGAATTCTCATCAGAAGTTCCACTAGACCACTGTGGATATCCTCAGATAGCCATGTCAAGTGCTGTTTTCCCCTCGTTATTGTACATATAGCACCACCAACCGAAGTCGATCACTAGTTTCTATAAAATGAAAGAAATGAAAAGGTGGAATTAATAACGTAGCCATGTCAAGTGCTGTTTTTCCCTCTTTATTGTGGAATCAATAAGGTCTTGCATGTTCACAGTATTTCCACATACCAACTGCTTCACTAACTCTTTTTATCTGTTCCGTGTCCTGAAACCTGGAGAACGAAAACTAGCCACGGCAATATTAAGCAAAGTGTCTCCATAATTATCTGTTGTAGAGGTTGATGATGGAACACAGAATAAGCTGAGTTTTTGTTTACCTTGTTATTAAGGCTCTTATGATTATAAGTAAAAATGGTTAATTATATTTTGTAGTAAGGAGGTTCTGGTTGTCAAAAAAAAAGGAGGTTCTGATATAAGGATAAATAGATTCTTGAGGTTGCTCGGAATATACCAGAACAGAGATGCTTTAAAGATTGCATGAAGACTTTACTAAAAAAAACTATCAAAAAACTGAAATTTACGTCAAACATAGAAAATTAACATGAAACTCCATGGCTAAAGTACCACAGTGCATGAAAAACTACCTCACTTTGCCCCCTCCCAGAGGCTTTCTACTACAACGTAGGTCCCTGAGAATCTTTACATACCAAAACATCTAAACAGTCCTCGAGGAATAACCTTAAACTCAATTATCCAATAAAGGTCTCCAAAAGCCTGAGAACTCAATCAATAACCTAAAAACCTCATAACACTTCTTGCTGCAGCATATATCCAGACCCAACTAAAGTTCTTTTCTGATTTTCACATTCCAAAAGCAGTTTTTAAGCAACTTGAGATCTATAGTTGGCAACATCATCGCAGTCTGCAGTCTGCAATCTGCTACATCATCCCATCTACTTTCAAGACTTAAAATGGTTGGAGGCATTGAACTTCATAACACACCCAGGAAAGAAGAAGTGAAACAAAAAAGAGAGGAGAGTTACAAGTTACAAGAAACATATCAATAAACTTAAGAATCTATAAGCAAGATATAGTTTTCATCCTTTAACATGATTTTTTTTTTCCAATGTCCTCTTAGAGAAGCTTTAACCAAACAAAACAACCAACTGACCGAACAAAGAATAAACACTAGATAAGAAAGATCGAAAAACCAGTGTATGAACCAGATGACCGTGTGAAGCAAAAGCTATATTTCTATGTGCAAGTGCAAATAAACTTTTCCTTCTTGATTACCAACTCATAGAACCATTACTCCATGGTGGTTAAACTTATGATCTGTAGGATGCTGTGGTTAGACCCGTCAAACTTTCCAAAACCATTACAACCCGGGATAGAACATCCTTCACAATACTGCATACTACCATATAACACTCCCTGACTAAGAAGCTTAGTGACCAACTCTATACTATAAACATTAGTATCTGAGCTAGTAGCTTTATAATCTTTCACAAAAGTGCGAGGTCCTTTAGCAGCTCGCATCTCTCTAAATTTGATTTCATCTACTCTAGTTTCTAACTTTCTTTTCCTAAACTTGACAGCATAGTTTGCAGATAAGGAAATACCATGTTAGACATGCATATGATAAAGGATTACCATGGGTGAACATTCAAGTAGCGGGAACGAGTAATTCAGAGCAGAAACATGCCCAATGTTGGGTTGCCAGAGAGAATAATTGTATATAGACTCTGATAATACACCCCTCTCTTCCTTTGTGTCTGACTCGTTGACTACGCCTAGTAATGCCAGTAATCATCCTCCACATTCTCAGGGTTCATTAGCCTCCATCGTCAAGAACATTAGCGGACTGAGGCCTCCTAAGAATAAAGGCAGGCCGGCAAAATTAGGAAAACGCAAAGAGGTTAAAGCCTTCCAGGTTCCTAAAGCACTGGTAAACAATAAATGTAGTTCTTTCACTACGTTAAGATATAATAGAGAGGCAGAGAAGGTTCATGAATCTTGCCTACTTATGGGACTTCAGGTGGGTATGAGCAAGGAAGATGCTCTTGCTAATATTGCTCGTAGAATAAGTGATTAATTTTTTATTCTTTCAGTGCATTGATCTCGTTTGTTAAAGGAAAGTATCTCAGTGTTTAGTTGGAATATTAGGGGTGTTGGTAATTTTTCGAATATGCCTAATATTAAAAGCTTTGTTGACAATTTGAAGCCCTCCATAGTTTGCATTCAAGAAACTAAAGGGGTGGTGGAAATTTATTTTATAGAAGATCTTTAGGTGCGTACGATCCGATGTGTTGGGCTGAAATTCCATCTACAGGCCTCTCTGGTGGATTGATAACTTTTTGGGACCCCGTGACGGTAAATATTGAGGTGGTGCAAGGTGATAAAAACTAGCTATGGATCAGAGGAAGCTCTAAAAGCTCTGGTACAAAGCTGTCATGCTTTAATATTTATGCCGCACAGAACCTTGCGTAAAAATTAGAATTATGGACTCTATTTCTCGGCTGATTAACTCTGTGGATGGAGAATGTGTTTGCATAATTGGGGACTTCGACTGTGTGAAATCTTCGGAGGAAAGGATTAATTGCATCTATAGGGAGGCTGGTTTTATTGGGTTTAAAGATTTTATTCTGAATAATGAGTTGTTTGATGTGAAATTTTCTAATTCCCCTTTCACGTGGTGCAGACCTCAAGGAAAAAGGAGCAGACTTGATATAGAGCACTGATAAACTGGCACTGGTATGATAGTGGGGATTAGGTTGTCCAGGTACTGGATAGAAAAAACTCAGACCACAGGGCGTTATTGCTTGAAGTTGCCTCTCATAATTCGGGTCCAAAACCTTTCAAGGTTTTCGATTGCTGGTTGGAGGATCAGAATTTGTTGAATTCATTACAAGTTTGTTGGAATTCTTCAGTCAGGGAAAACTTTTTTCAAAAAATAAAGGCGTTAAAACACAACTTAAAATGTTGGAATTCCACTGTCAATGAGAATATCAATATGAATATTGCTGAAGTTGGGTACAAACAGTTTCAAGCAGACGAAGATAATCCTGACGAAAATCTCAAAAGATTTATCTCTAAACAATTGGATGATCTCTATTTGACAAAGTCCATAATGCTCAGACAAAAGGCGAGATTAACGTGGCAGGTAAAAGGAGATCACAATACTAAGTTTTTCCACAATATAGTAAAATATACTGTATCTGGGGAAAAAACCGTATTGTGGGGATTAATTGGAAGTCGACTTGGTTGTCAAAACCGGAAGACGTTAATAGTGCTTTCTATGAGTATTTCTGCTCCTTCAAGAATATACACGATACTCCAGTTTTGAAGTTAGGAACGTTAATTCAGAACAAATCAACGACATCGATCTGAGGTCTTGAAGCTGGCTGAATACATCAAACTTGAAGAGTTAGATGAAGCACTTAAACAGTGTCCTTCCAACAAGGCCCCTGTCCCAGATGGTTTCAGTGCAGGGCATTAAAAAAAAAATTGGAGTTTTATCAGGTCAGATCTATGGCAGTGCATTAAGAAATTTCAAAAGGAAGGTGCTATACCGGTTGGTCTGAACTCTTCGTTTATAGTTCTAATACCAAAGTGTGACTCTCCAACAAATATGAAGGACTATAGGCTGATCAGTTTAATAAACTCAAGCATGAAATTGGTCACAAGGATTCTAGCCATGAGGCTTAAGAAGGTGATTCCTAAACTGGTACTTTTTTTAAGTTGTCGTTGATAACAGATCAGTTTTTACCAGACTCTTTACGTTCACACTGATAGATCAATGGATTTTTTTTTTACAAATCCACTTTGATTATGTCAACATAAACTTTAAATTTTGCTTGTTGTCAGTAAAATGAAAAGCAAAAGTTCTGGCTTTTAATTGTAGGTCGAGGCCAAGGAGCTGGATGCCAAGTTATCATAATATTTTTTGAGTCACCAGATGTAAGTAGCTCTTGGAGGTTGGATATAACACATCTTTGATTGATCACATGCAAACATATATTTTGTGAAAATTAAAGAGATACTCCACACACTAAATTAGCAAAACACATCATTCATATATATAGTAAACAAAGTCTTGTTAAGCACAAATCAAATCAAAACACAATATCCCATAAAGCATAAAGGATTCACATAAATTATAATAAGGCGATAAAGTCTATAAAATCACCTTATACAAATCAAGAAAATCACACCTTACATATGCAAGCGGCCTATATCAACTAAACAAAAGCATATACCCGGGAGAATTTAATTAGTGAGATGGGGAGGATAATGGCTTGACATAAACAAGATCACCATTCACCACCAACCTCAATGTCGGACATAGCATCCTCATCCTCATCCTCTTCCTCATTCTCTGAGTCACTTCTCTGAATTAAATTAGTGAGATGGGGAGGATAATGGCTTGTTCACATTAATCCCAACCTCTTCTTTGAACTCACTTCTCTTCAAAGAATTTACTTTCAAAGAATTTACAGTCTCAAAACCATGTGGGACATCTCGAGCTCAAAAGGGTGGCCAATGCACTTCTTATAATTTATACAAGCCATACCCTTTTTCGCAAATTATGAACCTGAAGCCATTACATTTAGACAAGTACAGTGCAAAGTTTGGAAAGGATTTTTCCATGTTACAATAATTTGAAGACGAAATGCATTGAGAAAAATAAATGTCTACAATTCCAATTGCAACAAAATTAAACGAGCAGCGAATGTGTAGTTCAAAATATCAAAGTTACAAGTACCATAATACTATACTAGTAGCCCTAGATATTCAAATTAATTCAATTCCAATACAGAAACTAGTTGACATATTGACAAGTCCAGAAAGTGTAGCCATGCAAATCCAAGGTTAAAGCCCTGCAAACAAAACAATTAAATATAAAAAAACTACATCAGATGATCAAAAGATGATCAACAGCAGTTAGATTACATATACAGCTGGTCAATATTTCACTATTGTTAACATTTTACTCATCTCAGTTTATAGTTTATAGAGTGGAATTAGACCTCAGTCAACACAATATTTTACTACATTATTCCAATTTTGTCAACATTTGTTTTGGGCTTGATAATCTAATAACATAAAACTTCCAACCACATAACATGCAAAAATTAAACAATAAAACAGCCTTATAAACAAGTATCAAACATCGATAGAAATAGTACAAGCAACTACATATCTACGTCTCATAAACCAGTACCACTTTGATATAACCAAATGTACATAAGATGGACTATCAGCTGGACCAGGAGACTTAAAACGAAAAAGAAATTAGCAGACGAGGGTATACAGAGACAACGTCAACCAGAGATTCCTTTTATGTTATACATCAAAATTCTAAACCAAAATTACTAGTAGGATCGCTATCTATAAGCAACATACTATTGCCAAAGATGACAAATATGAGGCAAGGCTAAGTAACTGCTGAGCTAAAATAATCTATGATACCTTTTGCCATGATTAATAGCCACATGCACCTTTTCCCTTCCCAGTATTTTGATCATATTTCTACTACAGATAACCAGTCTGCTGATAATTCTTACCAGCAGTTCTGACGGAATAGAATGAGAAGAAGCCTTATTGTGCAAAACTACAACACGGTACTACCAGAATGAAGAGAAACTAAATACAATCAGGATGCACTACGTGGATGAAAAACTGCAAATCTACCTCGTCAAATTTCTTCTCAAAAATTATACCTGCTCTTTCTCGTTGTGGTCCATCCCCTAACCCTCTAATAACTGAAATTATAAAAAGAACTATAGAACAAAGAGATTGTTATGAGAGAGATCAGAAACTGTTATGAGCCATATGCTCTTGGTGTGTACCTGTATAGTAGTGATTTAGTGAAGAAAGAATCGAAGTAATTCATATTGGACCTCTCCATTAAGGTGAGCCCCACTGTGTTGTACATGTACTTTTTTTATGTTTTCATTGATAGCAGAGTTTTTACGAGACTCTTTACGTTCACACCGATAAATCAATGAATTTTTTTTACAAATCCACTTTGATTGTCAATATAAACTTTAAATTTTGGTATCTTGTTGCCAGTAAAATGAAAACCTGAAGTTCTGGCTTTTGATTTTAGGTCGAGGCCAAGGAGCTGGATGACAAGTTATCATAATATTTTCTGAGTCACCGGATGTAAGTAGCTCTTGGAGGTTGGATATAACACATCTTTGATTGATTACATGCAAACATATATTTTGTGAAAATTAAGGAGATACTCCACACACTAAATTAGCAAAACACATCTTTCATATATATAGTAAACAAAGTCTTGTTAAGCACAAATCAAATCAAAACATAATAACCCATAAAGCATAAAGGATTCACATAAATTATAATAAAGCGATAAAGTCTATAAAATCACCTTATACAAATCAAGAAAATCACACCTTACATATGCAAGCGGCCTATATCAACTAAACAAAAGCATATATATACCCGGGAGAATTAAATTAGTGAGATGGGGAGGATAATGGCTTGACATAAACAGCATCACCCCCAACTTCAATGTCGTACATAGCATCCTCATCCTCATCCTCATCCTCATCCTCATTCTCTGATTCAAAGTCATCATCCTCATTCTCTAAGTCAAAGTACCCGTCTAAATCATATCCTCTGTTGTAGACCCTCCCCAGAGAACGGTTGTAGGCACCTTATAAAGGCTGATATCCATCTTAGTTATCATCCAGACAAAAATAATGACCTGCAAAAAGCAATTATTAAAAAAAACATAATTAAATAATAAAATACCAGCCACATATGGAACAGTAGTGTTATACCAGCTTTAACTTCATCGAAGTCCAAGTTATCAATGATTTTAGATATACGAGCATCATCAACATCAACATCATCATCATGGAGAAGCAGCTTCTTCTTCAGATCAACGCCTATCACATCCCCGACAGATTAATTGTTTCCATCATCTACTTGTTCTTCTTCACCGTTCATATTCGAATGAACATTGAATACCTCGTCCATTATTATATACTCCCTCTATCCCATCCGGTAGTTTACATTTGCAGACCAGTTTTCGACACGGTTGCATTTTAAGGATAGTTCTATAACTTATTTTTCATTTTTTCTTTTTTTGTATAAAAATAGAACAATCCTACTTTTATACAAAAAAAGAAAATATTAAAAATAAGTTATAGAACTATCTTTAAAATACACCTTAAAATGCGTGTTAGATACGCAATTTTTTATGTAAAGAAATGGATGGTACAGAGGGAGTACAACTGATCGATCAATAGAATTGGAATAATTGGGCTTGGAATCTGGTTTATTTTCTTGAGGAGAGGTGATTGAGCTAGGGTAAACGAAAACAAAAACTTCTTGTTAGGGCGTGTACGTGTATATTTAACATCTTTTGAAAAATAAAAAACAAATTATAATGCACATAATTTAATTTTTAAAAAGTAAACTAATTAAAAACAAAAAAATGAAATTAAAACAAAAAATATATCAATAAAGAAAAAAATAAACTAAAATTAAATTATAACGAACAATAAAATTCTCAAACAACTAAATTAAATTATAAATTATTTCAGTTGTGATTTAAAACTAGAAAGCAAATATGTCCTCTCAATTTCAAAATCTTTTTCTTTCGGGAAAGTAAATAATTTTTTTATTATTAATAATATTATTACAAATAAAACAAGGATATACACATTAATTAGAATCAGAAAACAAAAACATATGATACTAACTTATAATAACCGTGCAAAGCACGGTTTTTTTTAAATATATATGTTTAAATGAAATAGAATATAAATGCTATAGTTTTAATGTAATGTCTAACCATTTTAATATTTTATAGAATAATTTTTAATATTATATCTAAAATTTTTAAATAAGCTACAAATTGTACTCATGGTTATTGTAGTTTAGTATAGACTAGCATTTTGCCCGTACTTCGTACACGACTTTGTATTTAATTTAAAACGATAATATCAAAAATTGATTATTTTCTTAGACAATTATTCTAGGGATTCACCAAAAATACTAGATTTAAAATTCATATTTGCAAAAATACCATCTTCTTTAATTCATTGCAATTTTACCAAACTAAGTTTCAAAATTGCAAAAATACTAGGTCCCCCTTTCCCTCCCCCTTTCCTTCCCTCCCAAGTCACCTTTCCCTCCCCCCTTTCCCTCTCATTCCACGTAATCCACCGCCTGTGTCCTTTTTTTTTTTTTTTTAAGGTGGGGTGCTATTTTGGGTTGCAACTCAATGTAACCAAATTCAACCACATTCAACTTCATGCAACCACATGCAACTTTTTTTTTTTATTTTAAGGTGGGGTGCTATTTTGGGTTGCAACTCAATGCAACCAAATTCAACCACATTCAACTTCATGCAACCACATGCAACTTTTTTTTTAAAAGGTTGGGTGATTTTTGTGGATTTGGGTTCCAAGGCCCCGCCAGGGGCAATATTCAACTCAATGCAACCACATCCAACTTTTTTGGTGGATTTGGGTTCCATGACCCCACCAGGGCAATATTCAACTCAATGCAACCACATCCAACTTTTTTCGTGGATTTGGGTTCCAAGGCCCCGCCAGGGGCAATATTCAACTCAATGCAACCACATCCAACTTTTTTGGTGGATTTGGGTTCCATGGCCCCGCCAGGGGCAATATTCAACTCAATGCAACTGAAATCAGAAATTTAGTTGCATTCAGTTGCTGATTTCAAGTTCCATTTGTCAGTTGTCATTTTCGACCTCTTTTTTGAACTCTAATATATATATATATATATATATATATATATATATAGGCCTTTGCTCCATACAGAACACTCTTATATAACAACAAAGAACACCTTAGATCTATTAGATCCTTTGGCCCCGCCAGGGGCACCCAATACAAAAAGTTGTTATTTTTTTACCCTCTATCAAGCTAGCAAAAAAAATAAAAATAAAAAAAAAATAAAAAATTTACTGTTCATTATGACGTCACTGATGACGTCATCGTCATGAACAGTAATTTTTTAATTTTTTTTTTTGAGATGATGGATGGATAGAGGGTAAAAAAATAAGAACTTTTTGTATTGGGTGGCCCCGCCAGGGGCAATGGATCTATTAGATATGAGGTGTTCTTTATTGTTTGTTATATAAGGTGTTTGCTATGGAGTCCAACCCTATATATATATATTCAAAAAAGAGGTCGACAATGACAACTGACAAATGGAACTTGAAATCAGAAATTTAGTTGCATTTAGTTGAATGTGGTTGCATTAAGTTGAATATGCCCCTGCGGGGCCATGCAACCCAAAATCATCCCACATTAAAAAAAAAAGTTTTGAAGTCTGTTGAAGTCGATGTGGTTGAA
Organism: Kitagawia praeruptora; assembly: GCA_037693485.1. Classification (NCBI taxonomy): domain Eukaryota; kingdom Viridiplantae; phylum Streptophyta; class Magnoliopsida; order Apiales; family Apiaceae; genus Kitagawia; species Kitagawia praeruptora. Next base: position 151,932,941 of record CM075349.1, on the reverse strand, counting down.
TGTGGTTGAATATGGTTGCATTCAGTTGCTGATTTCAAGTTCCATTTGTCAGTTGTCATTTTCGACCTCTTTTTTGAACTCTAATATATATATATATAGGGGGCTACTCCAATACAAACCTCCTTAAAATACAAACCTACAAACCAATCATAATCTAATATTTCAAGCTAATCTAATGACCAAATTAGGGGTACCCCAATACAAAAAATGCTTAAAATAATTGGCTCTATCCAACAAAAAAAATAAAAAAATAAAAAAAAAATCACTGTTCACGTGATGACGTGGCAGTGGATTTCACTGGTTAACGGTGCTTCGCACCTTCTTGTACGGCGCTTCGCGCCTTTATCATTCTAAAGTTGTAAGGAATGGCAATCAATGGTAAAGGCAATAGACGATTGACAAGTGTGTCGAGAGCCTTCGGCCCTCATGACTACCTAACTCATCCGTTTACTGTCTTAAATGCTTCGCATTTCCACGACAAGATTTTTTTTTTTCGAATTTTTTTTTTTGTTGGATAGAGCCAATTATTTTAAGCATTTTTTGTGAAGGTACCCTTGGCGGAAACCTTAGAATAGATGAAATATAATTAATTTAGTGTTGGTTTGTAGGTTTGTATTTTAAGAGTGGTTTGTATTTGAGCACTTGCCTATATATATATATATATATATATTAGAGTTCAGAAAAGAGGTCGAAAATGACAACCGACAAATGGAACTTGAAATCAGAAATTTAGTTGCATTTAGTTGAATGTGGTTGCATTAAGTTGAATATGCCCCTGCGGGGCCATGCAACCCAAAATAGCACCCACCTTAAAAAAAAAAAAGTGTTGAAGTCTGTTGAAGTCGATGTGGTTGAATGTGGTTGCATTCACTTGCAACCAAAATAGCACCCACCTTAAAAAAAAAAAAGTACACAAGTCGGCTAAGTCGGCTGATGACAGGAGGAGAGAGAAAGTGAGGGAGGAGGGGGACCTAGTATTTTTGCAATTTTGAAACTTAGGTTGGTAATATTGCAAATAACTATTCTTAGCAAAAGTAAATGTGCAAAAATTTACTTTTTTCTATATATTTATGAAAAAACCCATTATTCTATGCATTTATATAAATAATGAATTATTCCAAATATATTGTATGCAACTATATAAGTATTTAATAAAATAGTGATATGGTAAAATTCATATAAAAAAGCAGCATACAATTTTATTTTGACAATGATGTCAATTTACAAATTTGATTATTTTCTTAGACAATTATTCTATGCATTTATATAAATAATGAATTATTCCAAATATATTGTATGCAACTATATAAGTATTTTAATAAAATAGTGATATGGTAAAATTCATATAAAAAAACAGCATACAATTTTATTTTGACAATGATGTCAATTTATTTAATCCATCAAAATGTGTAATAAAAGTAATAAATAAATATTTGTATAAATATTGTTCTCCAATTTAAATAAATAATATATTGTCTTCATTATTGAAATGGTTAAATGATAATCCATTCACCGCAGTGGCTCTAAATCATTAAACCTGGAACAAAATTTTAAAAAAAATTGGGAAAAAGAAGAAAATAATAATAATCTATTGAAATTATCATAAATTTTAAATTAAACATGTTTTTGTTTTTGTTTTGTTTTTTGTTTTTGTTTTTTGTTTTTTTGATGATTGGTTTCGTATTGTTTGCCCCTAGCGGAGCCCTTTAGAATAGATAAAATATGATGTGAGACTTATTATAAGATAAGGTATTTACAATTTGTTTATATTTACTGAATATTCATATGCTATTTTTTTTATGAATGGTTTCGTATTGGGTGCCCCAGGCGGGGCCCTTTATAATAGATGAAATATGAATTTTTACATGCTGATTTCCATTCTTTCAGTACTTTAACTTAAAGGAGTCAATTTTTTTTATAGTCATTTTTTTTTTGCTTCTATAATAACTCAGAAGGCTAATATTTAGTTCTAATATATAAATGGTAAAGAATCCTGATTAATCGATGAATCTCACATATTTATAAATAAATGCAAGTCAAAATATGATCCAAAATTATCAAAGCCTCTTCATTTACCTAATAAACCTGAATTAGACAATGGTCTTGTAGATGAAGGACATCCATTAACACACGTCTGTCTTTTTGATACTGCAAAAAAAATTAATTATATCATAATCTTATTTTCTTAAAAAAAACAGAGCACATAGCAACATCTATATTTTTCTTTAATTACCAGGTTCAGATGAAGGTGGAGAGATTTGATTACGTAAATTTTGTTTGTGACCTGTAGATGAAGATAAAAAGGTTATTTTGGGTTCTATTTGAAAAAGTAGATATTCAAAAGATAGAATAGAAAATCAACATACACAAATAAAACATCTTGGTATAGTAAACTTAAATTAAGGAAATGTAAGATGTAATTGTACATCTAAATTCAATAATTGAAAACACTTTTAGCAATTGGATGTGTGTACAATGAGTGATTTTGTACCTAACCTAATACCATTAATTCATGTTGTCGGATGAGATCTGCAATACTTGTATAGGATCATAGTAGCATACAGAGAAAGTTATGTTGACCTAAATTGGAGTGTTATATGAGGTTTCATAGTGGTTTTGTTTTGTTATCAAGTGGGAAATTTTCAAAAGGTTTATTAGTACCTGATAGAAGTGTAAAAGAATATTGTTCCTGTGACCCATCCATAAATTTATGATATGAAGAATATCAATTTTCCTGTACAAAGATAATATATGAGAATAACATTCCCAGAAGATTAAACAGACATAGTACATCTATATGAGGATATTGTCCAAAATCTCAACAAACATCAGTAAAACAAACCTCTAAATAAGTTTTCTAATTACACATAGAAAAATTATAAGAAAAAAAAAGTTTTCAATCCCGCAAGAAACAAAGAAATCCATTAGCAAACTATAGATACATTACAAATTCACAACAGCAACCATCCAAAACAAACTGTTAATCAATTCTCTTCTAATTACACATAGCAAAAATTATAAGGAAAAAAAAAGTTTTCAATCCCGCAAGAAACAAAGAGTGAATGATGGCCTCGTTCCCTCACCACACACTTAGCAGACACTATCAGCAGAGATAACTTTTAATTTTCCATTTGTTCACACATAAAAAGTCCACCATCAAACATAACCATAGTAAAATAACTAAATACGTAAACACTTAGCAGACACTATCAACAGAGATAACTTTTAATCTCTCATTTGTTCACAGCATAAAAACTCCACCATAAAACATAACCGCAGTAAAATAACTAAATACGTAAACAATTATACTAGCTAATATACACACATAGACCTCAACTTCCAAACCAGCAAAGAACTTAAATTCCATAACACATTCATTCCGAAAAAAAACGTATATTTGAGATGCTGAAATAGCTGAGATGCTGAAACCGAATTGTGAAAGAAGGAAAGAAAGATAGTTTCATTGAATATATATAGACATCCATAAGGAAGTAATTGACTGTATAATTGATTGTATATGCAGCCATAAGGAAGTAATTTAGTGTATAATTGATTGTATATGTAGATGATTGGTCGACATGGCATCAGAAGAAAAATACCCGAATACCTCTATATTGATTAAAACATGGATATCCATTAACCCATTAACCCGATCAAAAAGTAAAAGGACTAAAAATCCTATGTAAAAAAATGGGATAATATTGATTTTAAAGGGTAATTGGTGTAATTTAAAAGTAAAAGGATTAAAAAGTCTATGTAAAAAAATTGGATAATATTGATTTCAAAGGATAATTGGGGAAAAAGATAGTTTCATTGAATATATACAGACATCCATAAGGAAGTACTTGACTGTATAATTGATTATATATGCAGCCATAATGAAGTAATTGAGTGTATAATTGATTGTATATGTAGATTATTGGTCAACATGGCATTAGAAGAAAAATACCCGAATACCTCTATATTGATTAAAACATGAATATCCATTAACCCGATCAAAAAGTAAAAGGACTAAAAAGCTTATGTAAAAATATTGGATAATAATGATTTTTTTAAAGGGTAATGGATGAAATTTAAAAGTAAAAGGACTAAAAAACCTATGTAAAAAAAATTGGATAATATTGATTTCAAAGGGTAATTGGTGTAATTTTATTAAATCCTTTACTAAGCATCATTAAGAATATATTGATATTGATATTGATTAACATATTTATAATAAAACATTACAAATATAATCGATTCTAATATTTTATTATATAAAATATATAAAAATAATCATTTTTAAAATTTTGGTCAATTTTAACCTATGGAAAGTATGCACTTTTGTATGAGATATCGAACTGTCAGTTAAGTATCTAGCATATGAGATACTCTGAGTATCTCTTATCCAGTATTTGGAATACCCAATTTCCAATGAAGTATTTTATATAAATTGGGATACATAACTGTCAGTGGAGTATCCAAAAGGCTAAAATTGGCCACTTTTTTCAGAATGGTTATTTTTGTTAATTTTATCAAAAAAATAATTATTTTTGTAATTTTTTCTCAGTTTATGTCATGAACTTGTGATGAAACCTTTAAGTGTTTCACTACATCTTCCAATTTGAACAGATCCCATAACATTGATATAAAAACAGAGAACCAAAAAAACAGAGCATCTATCAAAATTAAATTTTTTTAAATTTTTGTTTACGATTTTATCATATTTTTAAAATATTTGTAAATATATTTTAAAAAAAATTATTGATACTATTAATTTTAATAAAACATTTATAAAAATATATTTTGCCGAATATAACTATTTACAATCATATATTCAACTTTAAAGAGAAGAATCAATGCGAAAATGTTTTGGGATGAAAAATAGAAAAAATGACAAAAATGATTGATTTTTGTAAAAAAAACAAAATGATGAAAATACCTAAATTCTGAAAAAATGAACAAAAATACCCGGTTGAATATGCATTTATCAAATGGGTAAGTGGAACACGCATTTGACAAATGCGTATCTTTCACAATCTTATTTTTTTTAAAAAAAAATTTTGTATGGGATACGCATTCTCCACACGTGTATCTATTGAATACACATGTTCAGGGCGAACCTATAGCCAAGTGAGTGGGTTCATAGGAACCCACTCAACTTTCAATATATACAATACCATATACATATTTCATACTAAAATCCATTAGTTTATTGGTAATTTTGGCTATCAGGAACCCACAAACCTGAGTTTGAACCTTGTTAACTATATTTTGGCTACCAGGAACCCACTAAATATTCATTATATATCATATATCATATATGTATATATTTTTGACATTAAAATACATTGGTTCAGTGATAGTCTTAGCAAATTTGTACGGATTGATCAAGGTTCAAACTCACCTTAGCTACATTTTTTTCACATGCTCTCTTTGGAACCCACTACAATAAATTCGTGGGTCTGCCACTGCACATGTTGAAAATGCGTATCCCAGACAGAATCCTTTTAAAAAAAGATTGTGAAAGATACGTATTTACGTATCCCAATTACTTATTTGGTAAATACGTATCCAATCGAGTATTTTTGTCAAAAATTTTGAAATTTTTTATTTTGGTAAATTTTGTTTAAAAAAAAATTAACTTATTCTTCATCCTGAAAAATAGAAATACCATTTAAAATATTCGTATAAGACACCAAATTTATGGGACCTAATCCTACGTCGAAATTCAAAAAAATCTTTAAAAATTTATATCGAATATACTTCAGCAGTTTACATATGATAGTTGGCGTCATAGCGATAATGAATTTGTGTGTTCAATGTATGAGTTAGGGTCACACTTCAAAGGAAAAACAAATCAGCCAAATATCTCTATATATTGATTAAAACATGGATATGCATTAATCCATTAATCCAATTAAAATGTAAAAGGGCTAAAAAGTATATGTAAAAAAATTGGATAATATTGATTTTAATGAGTAATTGATGTAATTTAAAAGTAAAAGGACTAAAAAGCATATGTAAAAAAATTGGATAATATTGATTTCAAATGATAATTGGTGTAATTTTATAAATTTTTTTACTAATTAGCATCATTAAGAATATATTGATATTGATATTATTGGACTGGACTTTTCTTCTCCTAAAAAATGCAAGAAGCAATTACGTTTTCAATATTTAATTTTTTTCTTCAACTTGGTAACTAAATTTGGACCAACGTTTTTACACATTCATTTTGAAAAATATTTTTGGAAAATATCAACATGTAAATGAATTTAAAATAAAAAAAATTGTTAAATACAAGAGAAACAAAAATTTTAAATATTATTAAATAATATTTGCATTGCTGGTGAGATTCTTCGGTTAAAACTTAAAACCTTTGGAATTTCTATTTTGTTAATGATAGTATCATTTTGGTTGTTTAGTAATTAAATTGATCAATTTTTGAATAATTATAAAAAAATGTTTATTTATTATTTAAAAAAATGTTAACAGCTACATTTCAAATTATAAGAAACGTATCCCAGTGAATATACATTAATTTTTGGGAACTACAAGAGAAACGCATTTTAAACGTGCATGTTTCTCAAATGCAATTTACAAATGCAGTTTTATTTTGTAGAAAGGATTATTTATTTAAGTTATATATAATTTGGATCATTTTATTAAAATTAAGATATAAAGGATTATCATCCTAAAAAATAATGCGTACCTCATAAAATATTACAAGAGTACAACAATTACAGGCTTTCACTAACATCTCTCTCTCATTTTCTTTTAAATATTTAGAAAAATAAGCATGTTTCCTAACTTAAAATTGTGGCTTTTAAGCTTTTAAGTTGACATATAACGCATGTTTGTATAAAAGCGCTAAAAAGCCTATAAAAAAATTTGGATAATATTGATTTTAAAGGGTAATTGGTGTAATTTAAAAGAAAAAAGACTAAAAAACCTATGTAAAAAATTAAATAATATTGATTTTAAAGGGTAATTGGTGTAATTTTATTAAATCCTTTACTAAGCATCATTAAGAATATATTGATATCTATTGCCGTTCAAAAAAAAGTATAGATACCTATAATTTTTTACGTAAATAATGAAACACATTGATAAATACTCGGGTTTATGTTAAAATTTGAAGAATAATTACTGATATGGGCTAAAAGTAAGCCCTAAGGACACATTTAATGTGGCATTAATTAGACCTAGAATGGTCCAAACGTGGGACCCACCAGACGGGCCCAAACTCCAATTATAATATTAATTTCGTAATTAATATTTGGGGGTGATTAACAGCTGGGAGATACAAGTCAGATAAGGACGTTATCCCTACGAAAAGTAGCCTCCAAGCCACACAATCATACAAGGAAACTGACTCCTATAAGGAAGGAGTCTAGAACCTTCCTCAAGGATGACTTGCCCACCAAGTCTCCTAACCCTACCCTAATTCTGAGGCTTCTCAGCCTATATAAAGGGTCAGACCCCTCGACCTAGAACTACGTTTTATTGGCTTGATTCTCTAAATACAGAGATACGTAGGCATTCTGTGAGGACCGTTTAGTCTCGAACGCAGAAGCAGCCATTAAAGCACGAAGCTCACGAACCCTAGCATTAAATACACAAACCCTAGCCGCAATAATTTAAACCTAGTTTTTATTCCACAACATTTGGCGCCGTCTGTGGGAAAAAGACATCAACCATGGTTCAAACACGAAGAACTCCACCAAGCACTACGGAGCCAATCGCTACCGAGGCTCTACCTCTTAGCTCTGCTCCGCCCCGTACTGAACAAGTGCTACCGACATCTGAGCAAGTACCTCCAACATCTGGGATTATCGTTCCATATCAAGTTTCTCAACCCCTAGGGACGACTACCCATGTTGAGAGTACACTACCTCCGATCGTCCACACAATTCCAGGGACTAACCCGGGGATTTCTTCCCTGATTGTAGACCCCAACAACCTTACACGAGGGGTTCAGATCCACACTACAGATCTCCCCATAAGCACCAATCCAATGTATGGGATGACCAATTACGGAGCTGGACCGAGTGGCCATGCCCTGTATATTAGAGATCGAGATTATCGCGATTTTTCTGGTCCTTATTCAGATGAATCATCTTCTGGCGATGATTACGAACGTGATGAAGCCCCGAGGAGGCGACGTGCAAGTAAAGAGCCTATGGGAAGAACTCGAACTATCCATGATGGACTCCCTTCAACAGCTGCTGAAAGGATTAAGGCTTATGAAGCCGAGATCTTAAAGTTAAAGGAAGATATGGCCAGGGAGTAAGCCAGATCAAAACAGACTTTGCCACCTCCCACGTCAGGACCGATTCCCTTCATAGATCTGGAGAGGCCTCCAAGGAGGCAAAGAAGGACTACCGTCCCACCTGAAAGAACTACAAGGGTGGAAACCCCTAAAAGCAACCCCAAGGATCTGCTGCCGCTTAGGGACCCTGATGATCCCACACCTCCGTTTACTGAGGACGTGATGAATGCTCGTATCTCAAAGAAGTTTAAGATGCCAACAATCAAAGCCTATGATGGAATGGGTGATCCTGCCAACCACGTTAGAACGTTCTCAAACGCACTGCTGTTGCAGCCTGCAAGCGACGCTTTGAAGTGTAGGGCTTTCCCTCAAACTTTGTCGGGCATGGCTCAAAGATGGTATAGTCGGCTCCCTGCAAACTCGATTGGTTCCTTTAAGGAATTGAGTGCTGCCTTCATTAGTCAGTTTATCAGTGGAAGAACGCATGAGAAAAGCTCTGCATCTCTTATGTATATAGTACAAGGGAAGAACGAAAGTCTGAGAGACTATCTTAAGAGGTTCACCAAGGAGACTCTGAACATCACTGATCTGGACAATAAAGTTGCAATGGTAGCCTTGGAGCATGGTACCACCGACCTGTACTTTAAGAGATCATTGGCAAAGCATCCCCCGGAGAATATGGCTGATCTCCAACGAAGGGCTTCTAAATACATCAAGGCCGAGGATAGCACGAAGAAGGAAGTCACGTTAGGCAATGGCCAGGGGAACAATGATACAAAAAAGCGTAAGCAAGGGCAGGAGTACGATGCTAAGGACAAGTATCCCCGAACTAGCAAAGACTCTGATTCGCCACCAAAAAAGAACTTGGGACCAAGGTTCTCTGACAATGCAAGGTTGAATGCCCCTAGAAGTCAAATCTTGTTGGAAATTGAAAAGGATAAAGACTTCCGATGGCCGAAGCCACTCAGGGGAGACCCCGCAAAGAGGAATAAGGATCAGTATTGTAGGTTCCACCGAGATGTAGGACATGACACGGATGATTGCAGACAGTTGAAGGACGAGATTGAATTCTTGATCCGTAAAGGAAAGCTGAACAATTTCACAAAGGGTGGAGATCAAGGAACCCAAAGAGGGGATTACAACAGGAGAAACAATGACAGAAGGGATAATGATCGTGACCGTAGCACGCAGCCCCGAGGGCCGGTTATCAACATGATCTGGGGAGGCCCAACAGCGGCCGGTACAACTCGGAACTCTCGAAAGGCATACGCAAGGGAGGTAATGCACATTGTGGGAGAGGCCCCGAAGCGTGCTAAAACTGAGATGGTAATTGGGTTCGATGATTCGGACTTGGAAGGGGTGAAGTTCCCCCATGATGACCCGCTGGTCATAACTCCTGTGATTGGAAATTCAGAAGTAAAACGAGTCTTGATAGACAATGGAGCTTCTGTGGATATTTTGTTTCATGATGCGTTTGTAAAGATGGGATACAACGACTCTCAATTGACCCCTGCAAACATGCCTATATACGGATTTAATGGAGTGGAGTCCAACGTTGAAGGGACTATTCAGTTGCCCATGACTATTGGGCAGGAGCCTAAGGAGGCGACTCAGATGCTGAATTTCTTGGTGATTAAAGCAGCTTCAACATACAACGCAATCCTTGGAAGGACTGGATTACATGCGTTTAAGGCTGTGGCCTCTTCCTATCATATGAAGATTAAGTTTCCAACACGGAATGGTGTCGGAGAACAAAAGGGTGATCAGAAGATGGCAAGAAGTTGCTATGTAGCCGCCTTGAGGGTCGATGGAGTCGGGGGGCAGGTCCTTCCAATTGAAGACATGGATGTCCGTGATGATGAAGAACATAGAGGGAAGCCAGCAGAGGATTTGATTCCCATACCCCTAGAGCCGAATGATCCTGAAAAAGTTACTTATGTTGGAGCATCTCTGAAAGAACCCTTGAAGGGCAAGTTGATAGAATTCTTACAAAAGAATAGCGACGTGTTCGCTTGGACAGCAGCTGATATGCCAGGGATTGACCCCCAACTCATAACTCATAAGTTGAATGTTGACCCCAAGAGGAAGACAATAAAGCAGAAGAAGAGAAACTTTGCTCCGGAGAGGCAAGAGGCCATTAAGCAAGAAGTGGATAAGCTCTTGGAGGCTGGTTTCATTGAAGAAATTCAGTTTCCCGAATGGTTAGCAAACCCTGTGATGGTCAAGAAAGCAAATGGGAAGTGGAGGATGTGTATAGACTTCACTGACCTGAATGATGCATGTCCAAAAGATTGTTTTCCCCTTCCAAGGATTGACATGTTGATAGATGCCACAGCTGGGCATGAGATGTTAAGCTTCATGGATGGATTCAGCGGCTATAATCAGATTAAGATGCACAAAGATGACATCCCTAAGGTATCTTTTATAACTGACTTTGGTGTCTTCTGTTATCTTGTTATGGCATTTGGTCTAAAGAATGCAGGAGCTACTTACCAACGCTTGGTGAATAAGATATTTGCCCATCTGATTGGAAAAACCATGGAGGTGTATGTTGATGACATGTTAGTCAAGAGCCTACTCAAGGCTGATCATATTAAGCACCTCGAAGAGGCATTTGAAGTGCTGAGGCACCATAAGATGATGTTGAATCCCGCTAAGTGTGCCTTTGGCGTTGGATCTGGAAAGTTTTTAGGACTGATGGTTTCAAAGAGAGGCATTGAGGCCAATCCTGACAAGATTAAGGCGATTTTAGACATGGAACCACCACGTTCGATAAGAGATGTGCAGAAGTTGACAGGCCGAGTAGCAGCCTTAGGGAGGTTCATCTCTAAATCTGGTGATAAGTGCTTACCTTTCTTTCAAACATTAAAGAAGGTAAAGAATTTTGAATGGACACCTGAAAGCCAAGAGGCCTTTGAGCAATTGAAGAAATACATGGCTGAAGCCCCGCTGTTGGCCAAGCCTAGCATCGGAGAGACTCTTTATCTATACCTGGCGGTATCTGAGCAAGCATTGAGTGCCGTCCTCATAAGGGAAGAGAACAAGGTTCAGAAACCTATATACTATGTGAGTAAGGTGTTGCATGGAGCTGAGTTAAACTATTCCACCATTGAGAAGTTTGCTTTAGCATTGGTAACGGCTTCAAGGAAACTACGACCTTATTTTCAGTCACACAAGATTGAAGTCCTGACGGACCAGCAGTTGAGAAGTATCTTGCACAGCCCTAAGGTCAGTGGGAGGTTAATTAAGTGGGCAATCGAACTCGGAGAATTTGACATTGCATATAAGCCTCGGACAGCCATCAAGGCTCAGGCATTAGCTGACTTCTTGGTTGAATGTACCATTGGCAATCAAGAAGTCGGGGGGCAGGAGATAGTAACCACCCCTGGAGTTGAGAGTAAGGATGAAGAACTTGTACCTGATCAGAAAGAGTATTGGGTGCTCTATTTTGATGGAGCATCAAAAACAAAATCTAGTGGTGCAGGTTTGGTTTTGCAAAGCCCCGATGGGTTCACGGTTGAATACGCTTTGAAGTTGGACTTTCCTACAACCAACAATGAAGCTGAATATGAAGCATTAATAGCTGGATTGGGATTGGCCAGAGTCATGAGGGTCAAGAACCTCAAGGTGTGTGGAGATTCAAGACTGGTAGTCTCGCAAGTGAATGGTGAGTTTGAGGCCAAGGATGAAACTATGGCAAAATACCTCAGAGTCGTGAAAGCAGTTATGACTCAGTTTGAGGAGTGCTACCTGGAGCACATTCCTAGGGAAGAGAACGTTAAGGCCGATGCCCTCTCTAAGTTCGCCTCTTCTGAAATAGAGAATTATGCAGGTAGTGTTTACTTCCAGGTCTTGAAGGCCCCGACCATCAATTCTAAGTTGGTAGCACCTATCGATGTTGGAGGCTGTTGGATAGATCCTATTAAAGCTCATCTAGAAACCGGATGGCTCCCCAGCAATGCCTTGGAGGCACGAAAATTGTCAGTGAGAGCATTGAGATATGCCCTGATTGAAGGCATCTTATACAAGAGATCGTTTGTCATCCCGTACTTGAAGTGCTTAAGGCCCCAAGAGGCAAGAGAAGCATTGGAAGAAGTTCATGAAGGGATCTGTGGGCAGCACTTGGGGGGCAGAGCCTTAGCTCACAAAATTACCCGCCTGGGATTCTATTGGCCGGAGATGTTAACAGATGCCCAGGATTATGTCAAGAAGTGTGATAGATGTCAGAAACATGCCCCTGTTGTAAGGCAGCCGCCTGAAAAGTTAACCTCAATCAGCTCTCCCATTCCGTTTGCTATGTGGGGAATGGACATTCTTGGTCCTTTCCCCATGGCTTCAGCGCAAAGGAAGTTTCTGATTGTCGCCATTGATTACTTCACTAAGTGGATTGAGGCTAAGCCTTTAGCCAAGATAACCACCAAGCAAGTTTCCCAGTTCTTTTGGGAGAACGTAATCTGCAGGTATGGAATTCCCCGAATCCTTGTGACAGATAATGGGACGCAATTCAACAATGAAGAATTCAGAAAGTATTGTGAGGAAAATGCTATCGAGCTTCGTTTTACTTCGGTAGCTCACCCGCAAGCTAATGGACAGGCTGAGGTAGCCAATCGGATTATTCTTGATGGACTTAAGAAGAGGGTCGAACGATCGAGAAATACTTGGGTGGATGAATTACTGCCTATACTTTGGGCATATCGTACTACTTGCAAAGTAACAACTGGGGAAACCCCTTTCCTACTGGCTTATGGAGCCGAGGCAGTCGTACCACTAGAAGTCATGCATGCATCACCTAGAATTGAAGCATTCGAGCCAGAGACTAATGAAGAAGGCATGAGGCTCGCCTTAGATTTGATTGATGAAGTCAGGGACGAGGCAAATGCCAGAAATGCGGAGCATCAAAAGAAAGCATCTTTCTACTACAACCACAGGGTTAAGGAGAGGTTCTTTCAACAAGGTGACTTGGTTCTTAGGAAGATCGAGGCTTCTGGAGTTGGTCAGAAGGGAAAGTTAGCCCCAAACTGGGAAGGGCCGTATCGAGTCAAGAAGACACTAGGGCGAGGATCTTACAAACTGGAAACCTTGGACGGGGTTGAGGTGCCCCGGACTTGGCATGCATTGAACCTCAAGGTTTACTATGTTTAAGCTCTCCTGAAAAGGACCTAGCTTTTTGCCTATGTAATAGAAGTAGAAATAAGGTTGATGAAACCATTCCAAGTTTTTAAAACTTGAGATATTGAAAGTAGAGTATCTATGTAAGGGCTGTGCCCGTTCCTTCATATTAATAAGACTATCCTACATTTTCGCATAAGATATGAACCCTACTCATTGATATTTATGCACAAAATGTTAGACTACACATGCGAATATAAATAAGTTGAGAAGCATTAAGGACAATGGATTACGAGTTTAAAAGTTATGCCCGAAGGCAGAATACATAACCAACCAGTTCAAAATAAGTTAATGAAAATACAAAGTCATGCCCGAAGGCAGAGTGCATAAATAGAAAGATAAAGATGTCAGCTACTAAGCATCTCCAGTATGCTCCTCCTCTCCGGCTGCACCAGGGTGAGCAGAGGAATCTGGCTCTAGGATCCTCTCATCATCCTCTGGGTCCTCCTCCCGTGTGTCCTGCACTGCCAAGGCCATAGGAGCATGAGGGCTAGGGAAGTCTGAAACACTAAGGGTGCCAGGAAATCTCCTAGTAACCTCAGCAAGAGCTTCATCCCATCCCTGAGTAAACTGATAAGGGAATAGAGAGTCGTCATGCTTCTCCATGAAGCCCATATACTCCTGGGAGGCAAGGTATTCGTCAATCAGGTCGTCCTTGTCCTTCCTGAGAGAGACATTTTCAGCCTGAGACTCTAAAAGCTCTTTCTCCCTCCTCGCTAAAGTGGCCTTGACAGAGCCTAGTTCATCCTGGGAGTCATCAAACTTGGCCTTGTAAGTCTCGTAGTTGGAACGCCAAGTCTTAGCTTGGAATACGACTCCCTGGAAGTTGGCATTAGCCTGTAAAAGACAAAGTTAAAACCACGGTTCAGGTGACAAAACAAGTACATAAAAGAGTGGATAGAAAGGAGCTTACAGCTGCGAAGGCCTGAGCTCCAGCACTCTCAGCTCCTTCAAGAGTGGAGCCAGATACATAGTCCTTGAAGTCACCAGGGGTGATGGAGTGATAGGACCAATCCATAGCATGCTTGCAGTCTCCAACAATGGAGTCTTTTTTCCTAATACCCCAGTTGGGGCGCCAAGCACTCTTGGAGGAGCCATCTACCTCCTCAACATCAGCCACATGGGGCCTCAAGTAGGCATCCGAGGCTGTTGGGGCTCGAGGATCTTTCCCTGAACGAGCCCTTTTCAGCCTAGCAGTGTCCCCATCTTCTGGCTCATTGGTCTTGTTGATAAAAGCTGCAGCTGCAATTACAAAACAAAAAAACAAATAATGGGTATGAGATAATCATATTCAAATAAAGGAATGCAAAAAGAAAGGAAATTACCCTTATTGCCCACTCGGGAAAGTCCCAAAGTCTTAAGTTGGAACTCATTCAGGAGATCCCAAGCCATAGTAGAATAATTATCCTTGATGAGCTCCTGGTAGGCAAGGGTCTCTTCCTCATTCAGCTCAATGTCATTGGCACTTCCATCTACTACCTTACCAAAGGTACTACGAAAAACATTGCCCCAATCTCCACCATCCCATATCAAGTACATAAACTCCTTCTTCCACTTTGGGTTGGAGTCAGGAATAGATTGGGGGTGAAAGATTGGAGGAGTAGAAGAACGGTGACTAATGTAAACCCAACCCGGGGTAGATTCAGCAGAATTTTTAAATTGAAATATTTTTCTAAAAAGAGCTACAGAAAGAGGGAATTTGTTTTTAAGGCAAAGGACCAGAAAACAGTTGATCACCCTCCAAGAATTGGGAGGAAGTTGACAAGGGTTAACTCCTACATCTGCTAAAAGCCTAGGGATAAACTCATGAAAAGGGAATCGAACCCCTGCAACAATGGCACCCCTATAAATACAAAGTGCATTGGGGCGCCAATGGCAAGATCGATCCCCAGGTTCAGCTGGGATAAGCCTATAGGGATATTCTATTTTATACATCCTATTATAGTCAGTGATTTTTTCTATGTCATGGAAAATGTTGCTATGATTATAGGAATCAAGGTGTGACAGGGATGGAAAATCTTCTTTACGATTTAAAATCATATCCTGTAAACTCATGGAGGAAGAACGAATGGTGATACCTCTTTTTGAGGCCACATGCAGTTTCTGGAAACGTTGAGTAGCACGATCTTCAGCCATTTCTTCAAATCTTCAAAGAAAAATTATGATCTGCAAAGAACAAAGAAGTTTTTAGAACAATCTTCAAATCTTCAAAGGAATTGAAGGAAAAACCCAGAAAAAAGGCAATCTTCAAACTAAGAAACTAGAAATTCTGGAAAGTACCTTGAGTGTTCTTCAAATCTTCAACAATAACTGGAAAATTTCTGGAAAAATTCCCAGAAATCCTTGAGCAATCTTCAAATCTTCAAAGATTGGAAGAAAAATCACTAGAAAACTTGAAGGATGCCTTTGAATCTTCAAAGAAAGAGGATCAAACTCAGAGAAAATTTCTTAAGGGAGTTAGGAACTTTTGAGAGAGTTTTTTAGAAACTTTTGTGATGAAGTGAAAGTGAAAACTTTGGCCTTTATATAAGCAAAAAGTTCGGGGATTTCAACCGGCTAAAATGAATGTCAACCGGTTGTAACCAGTTCAAAACTCTTATGGGCTGTCAACACAAAGTGGACTTTAAAAGGCCCAACAACATTAGGCTTGTTAAAGCCCAAGTATAGTTAAAGCAATTAAAGGCCTGTCGTGGCCCAACCCATATTGGTGAACCTTATTGAGGTTTTAATTTAAGGTCATATTGACCAAAAGTTGAAGCCCAAGTCAAAGTCAATTAAGAGCCCATGAAGAGAGGCCCGGAATTAAGGCCCAAAAGCAAAACAAGCGTCCCAAGTCGTGGCCAACGACCTCATTTAACAATACAATTTCGAGCTCGATCAAACGACCTGGAAAGTCAAGCAAAAACCCACTTTGAGGTCGAAAATATACTGGGGCTAGTTCGTTAATTCGAGGTCGAAAAAGAGCAGAAAGTCACCAAAAATCTATACGACTTGAAACCCATTTTGAGGTCGATATTCTCTGAAATTGAGATCGAAATTCTGAGCTCGAAAATGAACTGGAAAATTTGGAAATTCCTAACGACCTAAGACTAAGTTTGAGATCGTTTAAAACACTATTCGAGCTCGTAAATATGAGGTCGTTATAACAGGGTTTGAAATCGTAAGTTTGAGGTCGAATTTGCACTAGGAATTCAAGAAAAACCACACGACCTGAGACCCTTTTAAGGTTGTTTTTTCTTTTATTGAGATCGTTAATTTGAGGTCGAAACTGAACTGAGAAACATGGGAAGTCCTTTCGACCTGGGACTTATTCGAGGTCGAAATTACATTGAATTGAGGTCGCAGGCTCCTGGTCGAAAATCAACTGTAAAACGAGCTCGAAGCCCACGACCTGGAACACTTTGAGCTCGAAGTTTGAGCTCGAAAATGAGCTGAAAAAAGACAGAATTAAATTCCGAAAATTCCAGAAAAGTAGAAAAATAATTTTTAAAATTATTTTATGCATGAAGCACAATTTAATATTTTTGATTGATATGTCAAAAATAAAGAAAAATACCCGTGGGTACCAGAAAAATCCTAAAAATTTAGGAGAAATATGAAAAAATATGAGGAATTTTATTAATAATTCCTTAAATTAAAAGGGCAAATTTCAATAACAAAAGTTGTTCGAAAAAAATTGCTTAACCTCGAATAAGGCAAATCGTCGTAAATGTGTAGGTCGCTCCACACATTACATTCAAGGCGATACATGTGAAACACTAGTGTACATAAACCTTTTTAACTTCAACGAAAACCTGATCAGTTTTCCTAGAAGTTGGGGGGCAAATGATATGGGCTAAAAGTAAGCCCTAAGGACACATTTAATGTGGCATTAATTAGACCTAGAATGGTCCAAACGTGGGACCCACCAGACGGGCCCAAACTCCAATTATAATATTAATTTCGTAATTAATATTTGGGGGTGATTAACAGCTGGGAGATACAAGTCAGATAAGGACGTTATCCCTACGAAAAGTAGCCTCCAAGCCACACAATCATACAAGGAAACTGACTCCTATAAGGAAGGAGTCTAGAACCTTCCTCAAGGATGACTTGCCCACCAAGTCTCCTAACCCTACCCTAATTCTGAGGCTTCTCAGCCTATATAAAGGGTCAGACCCCTCGACCTAGAACTACGTTTTATTGGCTTGATTCTCTAAATACAGAGATACGTAGGCATTCTGTGAGGACCGTTTAGTCTCGAACGCAGAAGCAGCCATTAAAGCACGAAGCTCACGAACCCTAGCATTAAATACACAAACCCTAGCCGCAATAATTTAAACCTAGTTTTTATTCCACAACATTTACCAAATTTTATACCTTTTTTCCTTTAATTAATTGAATATTATTTAAATCAATTATTCATTTTTTGTTAACATGTTGATTATACTTATTTGTTCGAAATACTTTTATATTATACTAGCTTATAACCTGTGCGATGCACGAGTTTCTTTTAATATATTATAAATTTTATTTTATTCTATAATTATATTTTTATATAATTATTAATTTTATAATTTATTTTGATATTAATTTAATAAAATTTGAAATAAATTTAATAAATGATTTTCATGACATAAAATTTATAAAATAAAATTTTAAGTTAAATATGTCGTTAACAAAATTTGAACCTTGAATATTTAGTAAATTAATTTAAACATTAAATATACCTTATAATTACATCTAACGGTTCTTATTAATTACTAAAAATCTAACAGTAATATGGTGTCATATTTTTGGGTATACATTAATGATTGTAAATTTATGTTTTAAATTAAAAGGTAGTGCATTTAATTAGAAAAGAAATATTAATGATTGGAAGATTATGATAGCAAAATCATATTTTAAATTAAAAGGTAACGTGTTTTAAATAGAAAAGAAATATTAATAATTGGAAGTTACAATATTTTAGATATTTTAGGTACACATAAAGGGTGATATGTTTAATTAAAAGTAAACATATTTTAAATTGATTGAAAGATAAGATATTTTAGGTATTTATTAAATTTTATTTAATAGTACAATTATGTTTTTATATAATTATCAATTTAATAATTTTTAATATTTTAATTTAACATAATTTAATATACTCATATTTACGTATTATACTAATATTGTTTTATTATAAACAATGTACAGAAATTTTTAATATATTTTATTAATAATTGAAAATATGGTGTGATATTTTTGAGTATATATTAATGATTGTAAGATTAGTTTTAAATAAAAAAGTTAACATATTTTAATTAGAAATTAATGAAATATTAATGATTTGAAAATATGGTATAATTGATGTTTTTATAAAAGTTAATATCTTGAATTAAAAGTAAATGTGAAAATGGCAATAACTAATTACCATTAATTATATTATGTCATTATTTATTTTAATATTTAGGATAACCAAACCGAAAACCAAACCGACCAAACTTGCAATATTTCGGCTTTAATATATTAGTATAGAAGGTAGATGTATACAGATTTTTAATATATTTTATTAATAATTAAAAAATATGGTGTGATATTTTTGGGTATATATATTAATGATTATAAGACTAGTTTTAAATCAAAATGGTGACATATTTTAATTAGAAAGAAAATATTATTGATTGAAAGATATTAGAAAAGAAATATTAATGATTGGAAGATTATGATAGCAAAATTATATTTTAAATTAAAAGGTAACGTGTTTTAAATAGAAAAGAAATATTAATAATTGGAAGTTACAATATTTTAGATATTTTAGGTACACATAAAGGGTGATATGTTTAATTAAAAGTAAAACGTATTTTAAATTGATTGAAAGATAAGATATTTTAGGTATTTATTAAATTTTAGTTAAGGGAAATGCTAACTATAGCCCTAAGGGCTATGGTTAAGCATTAAATATTCTCTTATTTTTAACATTTATTCTTAGTTATTTAATTGATTTTTGGTTGTTCAATGCTTCTTTACCTCATTATTTAATTTCCCAAGTAATAATAGTGGACCCCCCCCTGCATTCACATTAATTTCCACTAATAAAAACATCCCAAATTGCTAAATAATTATATTGATATTCGTGCAAAATTGATGTATTAAGTGCAAAATTGACATATTAAATGCATTTATCCACTTACATTAATGCTTAACCATAGCCCTTAGGGCTATGTTTAGCATTACCCTTTAGTTAATAGTACAATTATGTTTTTATATAATTATCAATTTAATAATTTTTAATATTTAAATTTAACATAATTTAATATACTCATATTTACGTACTATACTAATATTTTTTTATTATAAACAATGTATAGAAATTTTTAATATATTTTATTAATAATTGAAAATATGGTGTGATATTTTTGAGTATATATTAATGATTGTAAGATTAGTTTTAAATAAAAAAGTTAACATATTTTAGTTAGAAATGAAATATTAATGATTTGAAAATATGGTATAATTGATGTTTTAATAAAAGTTAATATCTTGAATTAAAAGTAAATGTGAAAATGGCAATAACTAATTACCATTAATTATATTATGTCATTATTTATTTTAATAATTATGATAACCAAACCAAAAACCAAACCGACCAAACTTGCAATATTTCGGCTTTAATATATAGTATAGAAGGTAGATGTATAGAGATTTTTAATATATTTTATTAATAATTAAAAAATATGGTGTGATATTTTTGGGTATATATTAATGATTATAAGACTAGTTTTAAATCAAAATGGTGACATGTTTTAATTAGAAAGAAAATATTATTGATTGAAAGATAGGATACGATTGACTTTTTAGGTGTTTATAAAAGGCAATATATTCAACTAAAAGTATATGTGAAAAAGGCAATCGGTTAATTACCATTAATTATATTATGTTATTATTTATTTTAATAAATAGGATTACCAAACCGAAAACCAAAATTTTTATTTTAATAAATAGGATAATCAAACCGAAAACCAAAACTTTCAAATGTTTCGGCTTTAATATAATAGCATAGATATCCACTGATTGAGATTGTTTTGGCGAAGACAAATTATCATAGTACCAAAATTTTGTATAAGACTAGCTTATAACCCGTGCAATGCACGGGTTTCTTGTATTATGTTATAAACTTTATTTAATATTACAATTATGTTTTTATATAATCATTATTTTTACTAATTTTTTTATTATTTTAATTTGATATAATTTAATACACTCATGTTTACGGAATATTATACTAATGTTTCCTTATTATAAACAACGTATACGAATTTTAATATATTTTATTAATAATTGAAAAATATGGTGTGATATTTTCGGGTATATATTGTAAGATATGTTGTAAATTAAAAAGGTAACGTGTTTTAATTAAAAAGGAAATATTAATGATTGAAAAATATGATACAGTTAATCTTTTTAGCTGTTTATAAAATGTAATATCTTCAACTAAAAGTAAATGTGAAAAAGGCAATCGACTAATTAACATTAATTATATTATGTTATTATTTATTTTAGGTGCTATATTTTCTTGAAAATTATGGTGTGATATTTTTGGGTATATATTATTATTTATTTTAGGTGCTATATTTTCTTGAAAATTACGGTGTTATATTTTTGGGTATATATATTAATGATTATAAGACTAGTTTTAAATCAAAATGGTGACATGTTTTAATTAGAAAGAAAATATTATTGATTGAAAGATAGGATACGATTGACTTTTTAGGTGTTTATAAAAGGCAATATATTCAACTAAAAGTATATGTGAAAAAGGCAATCAGTTAATTACCATTAATTATATTATTTTATTATTTATTTTAATAAATAGGATTACCAAACCGAAAACCAAAATTTTTATTTTAATAAATACGATAATCAAACCGAAAGCCAAAACTTTCAATGTTTCGACTTTAATATAATACTAGCCTAAAACCCGTGCGATGCACGGATTTTTTTTTAATATTATATAAAAAACATTCGTACATTTAAATTAAATTTTTTAAAACATGAATTTTGGATGCTTACATTTTTATATGAGATGATTTGATGATATTATATAAATGTTATCCGTGATATTTCTAGAAAAGAAGGTATTTTAGTTAGAAAATATAGAAAAAATGATGGGTTTTAATTAAAAAGAGTAAGCGATTAATTATTAATAATTATAAAATTATTACGTCATTTTATTAAATAGAATGTCTATGATATAGAGTACCTGTCATGTGAGTTCTAAGATGCATGTCTATAGGTATGCTTTTTGTCAAAAGGCATGCCCAAATGGCATGCTATTCTTGATTAAATATAATAAAAATTAAACTGCAATATTAACAGTAGACTGAACTTAAAAATATAACCAAAATCAGTTGATATTAATAATAGAACACCGTTATAATACTAACTTACATTAGTAACTTATCTGATTGAGACATTGATCTTATAGGATATGAATATGGAGGCTATACGATATGTAAGTGTGTGTATATATGACGATACTAATATGAAATATAGGCACAGTCGGTAGTCGCATAGAGCAAAGTGAAAGTATGGGCTTTGATTCTTTTATTGCAAATTAATATAACTATAATATCTTGGCCCAGCTTCAAAACTCTACATATCTATAGATTATAACATATATATTAAAATTATATTTATTATTTATAAATAATAATAATAACATAAAAATAATAATATTAAATTAGTAAAAAAGCATGTCAAATCTTGAAAAGGCATGCCTAGTCTGGCATGCCCGTACCGCTGTGACATGCACCCTACCGTGATATGATTAGAAAAATAGAAAATTTAGCTAGAGAAAATTTAAAAGGTAACATGTTCTAGGTAAAAAGGTAATTGATTAGTTTATGGTAATTATAATTTAATTACATTATTTTACTAAATACAATTGCTCGTAATGTTTTTAGAAAAGGAAAAATTAATATTTTCCGTGATATTTCTATTAAAAGAGGGATTTTAGTTAGAAAATATAGAAAAGATGATATGTTTTAGCTGAAAAAGGTAATCAGTTAATTAATAATATTATAATATTATTAGTTTATTTTATTAAATAGAACTACTCGTGATATAATTGGAAAAAGAGAGATTTTAGTTAGAGAAAATAGAAAGGTAACGTGAAGATGACATGATTTATGTGAAAAAGGTAATTGATTAGTTTATAGTAATTATAATTTGATTATGTTATTTTACTAAATAAAATTGTTCATAGTTTTTAGAAAATGAGAAATTAATGTTACCCATTATATTTCTTGAAAAATAAGGAATTTAATTAGAAAAAATAGAAAAGATGATATATTTTAGCTGAAAAGGTAATCGGTTAACTATTAGTATTATAATATTATTATTTATTTTTATTAAATAGAAACACCCGTGATATAATTGGAAAAATAGATTTTTTAGTATGAGAAAAGAAAAAAGGTAACGTGTTTTGGCTGGAAAATGTAACTTCCATGATATAATTGGAAAAATAGAGATTTTAGATAGAGAAAAGAGAAAAGGTAACTTGTGTTTGATTGAAAAATGTAATTGATTAGTTAATAGTAATTATAATATAATTATGTTATTTATTAAACAAAATTGGTTGTAGTGTTTTTAAAAAAGATAAAGTTTTTATTAAATAGAACCGCCCGTGATATAATTGGAAAAAGAGAGATTTTAGTTAGAGAAAATAGAAAGGTAACGTGAAGATGACATGATTTATGTGAAAAAGGTAATTGATTAGTTTATAGTAATTATAATTTAATTATGTTATTTTACTAAATAAAATTGTTCATAGTTTTTAGAAAATGAGAAATTAATGTTGCCCGTTATATTTCTTGAAAAATAAGGAATTTAATTAGAAAAAATAGAAAAAGATGATATATTTTTGCTGAAAAGGTAATCGGTTAATTATTAGTACGAAAAAAGAAAAAAGGTAACGTGTTTTGGCTGAAAAAGGTAACTTCCATGATATAATTGGAAAAAGAGAGATTTTAGATAGAGAAAAGAGAAAAGGCAACTTGTTTTGACTGAAAAATGTAATTGATTAGTTAATATTAATTATAATATAATTATATTATTTATTAAACAAAATTGCTTGTAGTGTTTTTTAAAAAAATAAATTTTAGTTAGATAAAATGTAAAAGATATTTTATTTTACTTGAAAAAGGAAATTATTTAGTTATTGAAAAATAGAAAAGGTAATATGTTTAACCTGAAAAAAGAAATTTATTAATAAAGGAGAAATTTTAGTTAGATAAAAAAATATTCTATTTTACCTGAAAAAGGAAATTATTTAGTTCTTGAAAAATAGAAAAGATAATTTGTGTAACCTGAAAAAGGAAATTGATTAGTTAGTAAATCTGTAATTGACTAAGGGTAAATAAGTAAAATCAACAGGTACCGTACCGACCGACCGACCGACTAACCAAACTTTTAATATTTCGGCTTCTATATAATAGTATAGATTATAGATATCCACTGATTGAGATTGTTTTGGCGAAGACAAATTATCATAGTACCAAAATTTTGTATAAGACTAGCTTATAACCCGTGCAATGCACGGGTTTCTTGTATTATGTTATAAACTTTATTTAATATTACAATTATGTTTTAATATAATCATTATTTTAAATAATTTTTTTTATTTTAATTTGATATAATTTAATATACTCATGTTTACGGATTATACTAATGTTTCCTTATTATAAACAACGTATACGATTTTTAATATATTTTATTAATAATTGAAAAATATGGTGTGATATTTTCGGTTATATATTGTAAGTTTTGTTGTAAATTAAAAAGGTAACGTGTTTTAATTAAAAAGAAAATATTAATGATTGAAAAATATGATACGATTGATCTTTTTAGGTG
Source organism: Kitagawia praeruptora (assembly GCA_037693485.1). Taxonomy (NCBI): domain Eukaryota; kingdom Viridiplantae; phylum Streptophyta; class Magnoliopsida; order Apiales; family Apiaceae; genus Kitagawia; species Kitagawia praeruptora. The sequence continues at coordinate 151,908,643 of CM075349.1, read as the reverse complement.
TTTATAAAATATTATATCTTCAACTAAAAGTAAATGTGAAAAAGGATATCGACTAATTAACATTAATTATATTATGCTATTATTTATTTTAGGTGCTATATTTTCCTGAAAATTATGTTGTGATATTTTTGGATATATATTAATGATTGTAAGATTTATCTTAAATTAAAAAGGTAACGTGTTTTAATTCGAAATGAAATATTAATGATCGAAAGATATGATACGATTGATATTTTTAGGTATTTATTAAAGGTAATATTTTGAACTGAAAGTAAATGTGAAAAAGGCACTTGTCTAATGTGGCATCCCAAAAATCCGGGGTACAGATTTGGGGCCACCAATCACAATCTACACAACACATACCTGGATATAAACATAATATAATAATAAAATACCCCTGATCCAAGACCACTTACAGGTTATGGTTTGAAACAAACTACCAAATTTAATTATTACAATCCAATCTCAGAATAACATTATTATACAAATTGATAACCACTAAGTTCGTCTACCGAACTAGTAAACCAACTTTTGACACGCTTAAATCACTACCCGGCGAAACCAACAACTCGAACGTCACCTCTCGCTGCTGGAACAGGAAAACTCATCCACACAAGGTCCACTAATCTCCTCTATTAACTGAAGAAAAAAAAAATAAACAAGCAAGAGTGAGCCAACAATGCTCAGCAAGTGTAAACAGTGATAGCAATGTGAAGAACAATATAGGTTCTGACCAACAAGAATACTCATCATATGGTACGAAAGAAATCAGCTGAAATTAAATATTATAACTCCAAGATGAGCTAACAAGGCTCCGCTAGAATAAATTGCATCAACAATGAGAACTAATAATCAAAGATAATCATCATAGGCTTCAAAGGAATCAAGCTTTGAAGCAACTTAACCTCAATGTATAGATTAGAATTGGATTTTTTTTTTATATTTAAAAAAAACAGTGGAGTTAGGCGGCTGATCAGACCCGCACTAACCCCGGACAATGCACACAGCAAGGTCCCTCTAAATGGATCCACGACACACATCGGCCTCAACTTCTGACCATTAACTGGTCTCCCCGAAGGGACATCTGCTGACCATTAATATGGTCTCCCCGAAGGGACATCTACTGACCAATAATATGGTCTCCCCGAAGGGACATCTGTTTTAAAAACATTCCAATTCTATATCCCACAATAGGTGTCGGAACAATCGACAACCTCTATCAACCAAACAATCTGGAAAACTCACGTTCCAGCAAAACAACTCAACTAGTGGAATGAAAAGAGAATCAACAATTCTATCCTCGATATCGACAAGTTCGATATATAAATGGGGTGAAAAATTAAGAACAGCATCAACACTAGATGTCGACGGGATCAACAATAAATGGGGTAATAATTAATACATAAAGAACCACAACAATAATAAATGTCGACGAGATCGATAATAAATGGGGTGACATCATAATCAGAATAATTAAAAGTAAATTCCACTTGAACAAGAAGTGAAGGGAAAGTACTTGCAATATGATTAACAACAACTGTGATTATAAGATAAAGCAAGGATATAGTCAAGTGCAAAGCATTTAATAAAATTTACCAACACAGTGCCAAGTTTGAATCAACATAAGTGAAATAAGTAGTTTAAAAATGCTCATTTGTAAAATAACTCAAAGATAATTACATTGTAGGTCAGTTTGAAGAAAACATCCCCTAAAGAGGGTCCATCGGGTAAAATATGCTAAGATCAGAAATTATGCTAAAAGGTTTTATAAGAATTTAAAATCTTGGATTCCCTCTGATTAGAACGTTTCTTAAACATTTTTAGAAAAATAAAAGAAATGGCACTCCGCTGAGGAATCCAATAACATAACAAGTATTAAAGTTTTATTGAAGAAAAGGTTATTTGAAAGATCATTTGAAAATTTGCACTTGAGCTATAGGTGGAAATATAAACATTTGCACGTCATTTGAAAAGGACGTCAATTTGTAAGCATAGTTTGGCTGACACATTTGATATATAAATTGAACAGAATTGCATCACTTGAACAATAAGTGAGGAGCGATAACACTTGCCTCGATACACGAAGTTCTAGATCCTACAACATTGATCCGTGACTCAACTTCGCATCAAACTCTACTTCTCTTCACGTTGGCCCCTTACTCGACTCTACTTCCAACTTTTCTTTCTAATTCGCCCATTTCATGTCAATACACTCGTCGGCTCGGCTTGGATAATTATCTTCCTGCTCGAAATTCCATTTACCCATGCACTGCTCTTGGTCGGGCCGCGTATTCGTACCTATACAAGGTAAAGTACTACTTCAGTACCAAACCAACCAAAACCTTACTGATTGCTCTACTCTACCCATACGCGTCCTATAACGCTTTACACATAACACATATATCACATAGTGATCATATACTCAAAATAATCTAGTTCAATTAGATAAATCACAGAAGCACGTAACTCATATTATCAACTTACACTTATATCTTATAACACTTATATAACATTGACATTCAAGTAGTTCTTATTAAAATATTATAAGAATCATAAAATAATTTTAATAAAATTTTCACAACACCTCCTTTAAAAATTTCGCATAACCTATCGGAATACAATTGACCCAATCAACAATAAATCAATCAATCCCAAAATCGAATATCAATTTTAAGTTATAAGTACGACTTACAACTACTATTCAAATATAACTCGGAATATAACATTAATTATCCGACAAATCAACATACAGCTTTCAGGGCATACCCCTCAAGTAACTTACACATACGACCACTTTTACTCCTCAAACCATATTAATGAATCACATATAGAATTTGAAAGTAACTATTTGGCTTCTAAATTAACTTATACATATACTTTATTTACTAATTAATGTACATCGTAGATCATGTATAGTTTTAATGAAATTTCGATAACACTTCCCTTGGAATTATGCTTTAACCACAAGACCTGTATAATCAGCACTTACCAATATGTTGCGAATTCTACACTATACACCCCGACCAGCACACCCACATTTGCAAATACAGAATACCTCACCACCTTCTTATCCAAGACACAATTACATATACCGAACACCCCTCACACATGACACATACATAACCTTCCATGTCTCTTCACGTTTATACAATCTCAAAACACACACACCATCTGCATTCACAACACCAATACAGCCTCCTCCTCTTTATTACTCCTCCTTCTCTTCTCTTTTACTCACCATCTCTCAGTCTCTTCCGGCCCTCGCTGTCTCACTCTCGATCGGCCCTTCAACCTCTCGGCCATACCCTCACCAACACCCCCACACACACTCTCAGACACAACTTACCTCCTTGTTTCCAACGCACCCCCAACTGAACCATACCATATCCCACCTCAACCATCCGAACTAACACAACTAAAACCCCCAAATTTTGGCACCACAATTTCACCCACACACGAGCTACGCATACACACGGCCATACACACGAAGCACACACTGGTTGATACTCACCAGAACTCCTAACACCCTGCTGAATAAAACCCCCAATATTTGACACCAAAAATCCGGCCACACACACACTCGTGGTTACATACGCACACCTCATTACACACACCCACGCAGTCGCACGCCCGCACACCACACATAACAGAACACGTACACCCTCTACTTCGATTATACACACACATCGCTCAATACCCACCCAGGCTCGCAGCAACCCAACAAGAAACTCAGCACAAAATCCGAATTAATACCCCCACCGAATACACACATACACAGCCATACATATACACACATACAGCCTCCATAGTCGGCACTTGCAGGGGAGAAGGAGAGAAAACAGAGACTGTACAGAGAAAGAGGTTTGAGGAAGAGAGATTGCGAGAGAAAGAGAGAGATTGAGAGAGATTAGAGACTTTGAGAGAGATAACTCGGGAGAGTTCTAGAAAAACAGAGCTGGTATATCAATTTGGGAAAAACACAGCCCAATTAGGGATTTAAAGAGATAAAGGTAGTTTAGTATTTTACTAATCTGATTTCTAAAAAAAGATTTAAAATCACTTTATAAAATGGAAATTAAATAGGTAGAAGTTGAGAAAAATCTCAAACTAATTTTTAAAATGTAAGGAGTGAAATTATCTATCTCCCCATATTTTTAAAATATTTTTAGGATCGAAAACGAATTAAATATGAATTTTACAAGTTCTGATGCTTTACATGAAATATGACTCGTAAAATCAATTTAAAATACTCACACACTCAAATTAATTCTCCCGATAATTTTTAAAACTAATGAATATCATAAAGATAATAATACAAGAGATTTCGGGATTTATAATAACTCCAGTGATTTTATAAAATCCCAGAAGATCAATAATGCATGATTTAAATAGATTTAAATCATCAAACACGCAAATAAATATCCACGAGCTTACACGACACACATATATCATCATATAAACATATAAACACGATATCACATATATTGACCTTCTCAAAAATATTCGCATCATATAATTCACATTTAATATTAAATAAACATTTATAAATACGCGATTTTCTAGGACGTTATATCCTTCCCCCCTTAATAGGATTCTGTCCTCAGAATCAATTCTAATAACACAAGTAACATTACTTCTCAAACATCTAGCTCCAATTTCCTCAATTTGGGTCCTCAACTTTAGGACTCCTCCATATCAACTTATACATCGGTAGGCTCATCCTGTAAGCCCTCAAACTCCAAGATAATCTTAAACCTTACCCTTACAAATTCTGTTAATTCGAAACATTTACTACTCTTAAACAAATCCCTGATCTACAGAAAATCGGGCATGACCTTTTCGTATAACGGACAATGCCCTGCGTAATTGCTTCAAATACCAACTCAATCATCCTCATAGAATTCATTCTCGATCGTGTTCTTGAAATCGAATACTACAATCAAACACATACGTCATTAGATACACGTCAAACATGATTCGATTAACAACTCAATTCTCACTCTTATAGAAACATATTTATCCTTGATATTTACAGTTTTGAAAACTAATAAACTTCATAACCTTGACTTTAACATAACCCACTACAAAGAACAAAATCTTGATTAACTGGTTTGTAATATCCATTCTTCCGGGGTCACAGCCCCCCCTCAATACTAATCACAAAACGCTTTCATTCCAACAAACTCTAACTTTAATTAATCGTGAAATTTGACTTAAGATACGTCAACTCCATTACACATCTTCAACAAATAACTCACGATCGTAGAAAATACTTTAAACTATACTTATTCCGCATCCTCTGAAATCAATTTCTGAAACATAACTCTACTCTCTCAACGAATTCTCGAACTTGACTCTACGAGCTATAACTCCAACGCTTTACACTACACAATTTAACCACAGAAATTACAGCATCTATTCACCGCTCACATTTCGAGATATTACGAAATAAAGTACACATTCACCATTTATCCTTCTGACTGTTCAATTCCTCTCCTATCAACTCATTCACATTCTGGTTCATCACCTCATCACGGTACCTCTTAATTCTCTAATAATTCAGGTTGGAATATCACAGTATCGATCACCTTCGTTGTAGACTAGGCGTTCGAAGTTCCACATCTGGCTTCTTAACTCTTGGCGAAAATCATCACGAACAATTCCAACTTATGTGTCAATACTTCTGCTTATGAATATCAACATGCACTTTTTATGTTATGACAAGAAACAACCTCATCCTTTTCTATGAACCATCATAGTAATTCACAAAGTCTCCTTGCTCATCTAGCTTCACTATCAGTGGAGTGTTTATTAATCCTCCATAGCACTTAAAAGCTCTCTTCACGTCTATCTATTTATTCATTTATTTATTTTTACTGGCGAATTTACCTAATGCTGAGGTTATTTAGATAAAAGCCTTCAATAACCTTTAGTAGTTCCTGGTTCATCCTTTAAAACTTCCGACCTCTACTAGCATTATGGCCTTTCTCAATTCATTACTGCTCCATTTTCTGAAAATTCACTTTGATTCTTTCATTACTAACCACATGTCTTAAAATTTGATTCCTTTCCATCTAAAACTCATATTTAAAAATCTTGCGCATAATCTTCCTCTTGAAATACGATAAGTATTACTACTCATTCTTTTGTGAAGATCCTTTAATCCAATTGTTAACTCCAACATTTCCATTGATGTCATTCAATATTGAACTCCTTGAAACTAATTCTATTTTTTTTGAAAAATAAATAACAAACAACTCTACATTTTACCTGGTGACAATCCTGGTACTCCATCAAAATATACCTTCGAAAATCTTAATCATTGAAATCGGCTTCGACTTAATCGTTTCCCTTCTGATATCTCCCTTTTGTGCAAAACAATTTCATAATCTTGGTATAATCATTTCTTGGTTTGCCTGATCGTTAAAACTTCTATGTGTGTTTTCGGCCTCAAAACACCACTTTTACATCTCTTGAAAACCACAGTCTCACTTTCTTGTCCTCACAATTTGCTCATACTTCATTGTTAGGAATTCAATCCAATCCTGAATCACACTTAACTCTTTTCACTACCATCACAGTCAATTTCTTGATAACATCATTCGTAATCATGTTAAATTTCCAACTTCCGAGTGATTTATAGAAAATAGTTTTTGTTATTTTCGTCCTAAGGTCCCTTCAGACTGATATGATACAATCTATGGCAACACGCTTTATTTTCCCCCGCGTACAGCACACAACTTTTGATCTATGATTCTGTCACTTATTACCACACTATTCTATCCGATTACACTTGCAAATTTCTATATTTATCTTAATAAAATCTCTAGGGATTTTCTCCCGAAATCTTATTTTATGATCATGGGGTTTCGTTAATCCCTCCCAATTTTCATTCTATAGGCAACTACGGTGCCCTTACTCTTCTAACTCCAAATATTCGGGATTCAACATTCTTCCCTTAACTAACTCACATGTCTTCCATTAAAATGCTTTTGAACTTTCCTAGTCCTCTATCTTACTTTCTTATTCAAATTTAATTTCATTCTGATAGTTCTCACAAACATATATGTTCTGCTTCATTCTACTTTACTCAAGTTATCCTTCTTTGATTCTAAAGTCTTATCCTGGACAATGAGTTTTCAAAACATTCAAAATCTTATGGTAATCCATTTACTACCCTTAAAATTAAACAGGTGTCCAAAGCAATCTTTCATCAATAATAAACTTCATATACCAAACATCTTCATCATCATTCTCTTTTCAATTTTTAACAAAATCGGTAATCTTGTGCCCTTGATACCTACTCCTTTCTTTTTCTCAATTTTCAGTAATCTCAAATCTTGAACATGTGTTTGTTGATCTAATAAATAATCCAATTTGATATGTCATCTCTGTCTTAACATCAACTTCTCAATCTTGCTCAACCAATTCTTCGTCAACTTAATCGCAGCTTTGACGACTTAGGGTATCGTCGCGTCTATCTTCGCAGCTCTTCATCACTAATAATCCAAAATCATCAAGGTTTTTCCGACAACGAAATCAATAGAATGAATAGGTATCAATATGAATGTACACTGGATTTTGTTTGATAAAACTTTTGGGGAAAAAAATAAAAAAAAAAATTAACCGAGAGATCAATATGATCTTTGAACTGTTATCAGGTTGTATTTGTCACTTAGGTCAACCGCCCTCGTACAAAAAGATGGCAAGTCTTTAGTACTTTCATGACAAACACAATCAGTGGCATCCCACCAGACTTCTATCACAGAGATAAAATGTCCCTGAATCCCTTATATACATAGGTTGTTCATCTCAGTTTGAATAAAGAAGATTAAATATTCAGGAAGAAAATGAAACGAGTTTAAGAGTCTCAACTTTACAAGTATAGAGTTGGATCAAGTGTCCTTTAAAAATAGGGATATTTCTAAAAGAATAAGATTGATTTCAAGTGAATGTGATATACAAAACTCATTATCAATTGAAGTATAGTTGATCACCAAAGGTATACATCAACTATTGATTAAACAACTTTCAAGAAATTCATAATTATTCATAATCTCACTCTTGTCGACTAAGCACTAATATGCTTAGCTGCCAAAACTGGCCTGCCAATAATGAGTTGAATAAATAAGAAGATCTCAATTCATTCTCGATTCTGACCGTCACTGCGCAACAAATGCTTCAGCAATAATGTAAATCGTGAATTTGTTTACAACAATTCAAGGAAACAATAAGAATCAATTCAACTGCCCAAATGGGGAATCAATTAAGAATTTAAACAGAATAAATGGCTAATAGTACACCACTACGCCCTTACTTCCAACCCGTGCCAACAATCGCTTCTCACATCTTGTTTTCAGTCTTCTCGCACTCTCATTATAACATTCGCATCGTAGCTAAAGTCTCGAGATAATGTCATTCAGACAGGTAGCTCCAACTGCTCCGTCAGCTCATGCGGCTCTAGATTAACCGCCTCGCCCATAACCAGATCTTCGAACGAATCGAACTCCTATTCGCGCAATATGTCGAGAGACCGTACAACGTCGCCATACTCGGTGAACCTTATCGTTCTACCTAACGCCTGTCTCACACACGTATACCCACCCATCCTCACTGTTTCAGTGACCATAACCAATGGCTCTGATACCAACTGTGGCATCCCAAAAATCTGGGGTACAGATTTGGGGCCACCAATCACAATCTACACAACACATACCTGGATATAAACATAATATAATAATAAAATACCCCTAATCCAAGACCACTTACAGGTTATGGTATGAAACAAACTACCAAATTTAATTATTACAATCCAATCTCAGAATAACATTATTATACAAATTGATAACCACTAAGTTCGTCTACCGAACTAGTAAACCAACCTTTGACACACTTAAATCACTACCCGGCGAAACCAACAACTCGAACGTCACCTCTCGCTGCTGGAACAGGAAAACTCATCCAAACAAGGTCCACTAATCTCCTCTATTAACTGAAGAAAAAAAAATAAACAAGCAAGAGTGAGCCAACAATGCTCAGCAAGTGTATACAGTGATAGCAATGTGAAGAACAATATAGGTTCTGACCAACAAGAATACTCATCATATGGTACGAAAGAAATCAGCTGAAATTAAATATTATAACTCCAAGATGAGCTAACAAGGCTCCGCTAGAATAAATTGCATCAACAATGAGAACTAATAATCAAAGATAATCATCATAGGCTTCAAAGGAATCAAGCTTTGAAGCAACTCAACCTTAATGTATAGATTAGAATTGGATTTTTTTTATATTTAAAAAAAAAAGTGGAGTTAGGCGGCTGATCAGACCCGCACTAACCCCGGACAATGCACACAGCAAGGTCCCTCTAAATGGATCCACGACACACATTGGCCTCAACTTCTGACCATTAACTGGTCTCCCCGAAGGGACATCTGCTGACCATTAATATGGTCTCCCCGAATGGACATCTGCTGACCAATAATATGGTCTCCCCGAAGGGACATCTGTTTTAAAAACATTCCAATTCTATATCCCACAATAGGTGTCGAAACAATCGACAACCTCTATCAACCAAACAATCTGGAAAACTCACATTCCAGCAAAACAACTCAACTAGTGGAATGAAAAGAGAATCAACAATTCTATCCTCGATATCGACAAGTTCGATATATAAATGGGGTGAAAAATTAAGAACAGCATCAACACTAGATGTCGACGGGATCAACAATAAATGGGGTAATAATTAATAGATAAAGAACCACAACAATAATAAATGTAGGCGAGATCGATAATAAATGGGGTGACATCATAATCAGAATAATTAAAAGTAAATTCCACTTGAACAAGAAGTGAAGGGAAAGTACTTGCAATATGATTAACAACAACTGTGATTATAAGATAAAGCAAGGATATAGTCAAGTGCAAAGAATTTAATAAAATTTACCAACACAGTGCCAAGTTTGAATCAACATAAGTGAAATAAGTAGTTTAAAAATGCTCATTTGTAAAATAACTCAAAGATAATTACATTGTAGGTCAGTTTGAAGAAAACATCCCCTAAAGAGGGTCCATCGGGTAAAATATGCTAAAATCAGAAATTATGCTAAAAGGTTTTATAAGAATTTAAAATCTTGGATTCCCTCTGATTAGAACGTTTCTTATACATTTTTGAGGAAAATAAAATAAATGGCACTCCACTGAGGAATCCAATAACATAACAAGTATTAAAGTTTTATTGAAGAAAAGGTTATTTGAAAGATCATTTGAAAATTTGCACTTGAGCTATAGGTGGAAATATAAACATTTGCACGTCATTTGAAAAGTACGTCAATTTGTAAGCATAGTTTGACCGATACATTTGATATATAAATAGAACAGAATTGCATCACTTGAACAATAAGTGAGGAGCGATAACACTTGCCTCGATACACGAAGTTCTAGATCCTACAACATTGATCCGTGACTCAACTTCGCATCAAACTCTACTTCTCTTCACGTTGGCCCCTTACTCGGCTCTACTTCCAACTTTTCTTCCTAATTCGCCCATTTCATGTCAATACACTCGTCGGCTTGGATAATTATCTTCCTGCCCGAAATTCCATTTACCCATGCACTGCTCTTGGCCGGGCCGCATATTCGTACCTATACAAGGTAAAGTACTACTTCAGTACCAAACCAACCAAAACCTTACTGATTGCTCTACTCTACTGTAAGAACCCAGATTTTTGGGTAGAACTAAAACTTTTTATTATGTAATAATATGGGAATGAATAGTGGTTATGACTGCGATGTAACGACTGTCTATTTAATGAATGGAATGGATTTGGATTCAATTATTATATGTGATGCAGAATACCTTTGGTTGATAACTTAGATTAGAATAATCTATCTCCTAGAAAGTTAAGATAAGATTCCCTAGAGAGGAATAGATACCCTCATGTCATCCAAATCAATATCTATGATAAGCCCAGTGGTTCCGTAAAAAGGTTAAGGAACACTCGAGGGTGAACCAGGTTCATTTTCCTAATTATAGGAATTAAATAAAAATAAGTGATGAATAGTGATTTTGGTGGAATTTGGAATATTATTATAATAATGTTATACCCGGTATTCGGAACGGATTTTTGAGTTCGTATTAGTGATCCAGGAGGAAAATAAGTGTATGTAAAAGCTGTCGGATTCAGAAAAAGAGCAATTTTATTTTCTCCGAGATTTCCCTGGACACTGCAAGACTTAAGGATTTATAAAAGGGAATTAAGGAATTTAAATTCGAGGAGTATTAAGAATGATGAAGAATAGTATTCGAAATATTAAGAAGGTTTTCGGTAAAACCCTAACTAGAAACGAATGAGTTATTCCCTCGAACGATCAACGAATTAAGCAATAAACGGACAAAGAAACAAGCAGAGGGAGCAAGAGTCTTGTGCAAGCCACTAGAAAATATCTAGTAACTACATAGTTACAAGAGTGACTAGCATGGTTAGAGATGAAACCAAACACTTAGAAACAAACCACTTGATTAGCCTTAAACCATCCAATAATCAACACATGTCTTGCAAAATACCTCATCTAGTGCATCATACCTTTATTAAAGCTACTTTACATGAGATATTATCTAAAAACCTTACTTTACACCTCATTATTCAAGAGCAACCAAGCAAAATACTCTCCCCCTCCACAAAAACACTCCATTCGGCATTTTGGTTAATTCAAAGACCAAAATCCAACTTCCAACCATTTGTTGATCTTGAAACTTTTTATGTGAGTCCTATAATTCATAAAAATGATCTCCTCAAAATCTTAGCATCAAACTCATCTTTTTCCATTTTCAAAGAAATGATTTAAAAGGAGGGTGAATAGTGTTTTCAAGAACAAAATTCTTGGATCTTGATTTCTTGGATGATCTAAGCTTGGTAAAGGATGTACAAGGTCTATACAAGGCTTAGCAAGGTCTTTAACACTCTACAAGGAAGGTATAAACCTCATAAACCCTTAGTTTGACTTTGAGTTTTGGTGATGTTCTTGATGGATCTAAGTAGTTATGATTATGGTGATGTTATAAGCATGATTAGTTAGTGGTTTAATGATTTTAGTAAGAGATGATGATCTTGTTGGTTTAACATGATATTCTTGGACTGATAAAGATGATAATCATGTGTATAAGTTGGATTTGTGCCCGGTGTGGCTTGGTATTGTTGTTATGATTTTTAGAACGCTCGATTCGTAGCCGTCGTAATGCCCGATTTTCATTAACACTAAGAACCCGAACTGGACAGTAGCCATAACTCTCTGTTCTTGGCAAGATAATGAACCCTACTGCTAGATTTTTGAACATAGATCACTTTGGCGAAAGAATCGAAGCATTTCAATTTACGGTTTAGGAGTTATGATTAAATTCGTAAAAGTGGTTCGAAACCGTAAACGAAAGTTCGTAACTGAAATTGATTCCCTTAAATGTCGTTTAATCAGTGGCGAATCTTATTAATTAAATATTAGAGGTAAAAAGGAAGGTGTGGGAGAAAACCACATATCGAATGGATCATTTTCCGATTTTATAAAAATGTTTGAATCGAGGTTAAACGCGAACGAACCCCTTAAAGGTATGACTTTGGTTATAACTTAGAAAACGGGCGATAACACTCGAGGTATAATCTTGATTCGTAAACGACCAACCTTAGAACTTATACGACTTAAGTATATACCAAGTATAAGCATGATGACATGTCTTGATAACGAACGAATGTCGGATCGTATCGGTGATAAAAAGAGTTACACTAAAAGAGACGTAACGAGATAACTCGAAAACATGTTTCGATTTAAGTGGAGTTTATACTTAGCCTTTTAATAAGCGTTAAGTGGTTAATCTTAAATATTCTGATTGTTTATAGATTGTCGAGCTGACCCGGGACACATTACCCCTACCCGCACTCGATTCTCAGGCAAGTTTCCAATACTTGGAACTGTTGTTGTAATAATATATATGATGATTGCTTTATACATATGCCATAGCATGCATGCCTACTTTCAAGTTAATATTGAATTACTTGTTCCCTGAATCGATATCGGCTTATAGACTATATATGAAGTATCAGTTATAAACCGGATTGTTTGGTTAAGACCCTTAGCGAAGGGCGTATGATATTCATACCTCAATATAGACCGGGAGTCGATATTTTGTAATATATAAATAGTCGTGGAAACCCGGAGGGATCCCAGCGACAAATTTATTACTCCGAGGATTTTTATTCGATTACGAATCCTTCGAGGAACGTTATTTGAGTATTACCTCAGTGAAGGAATATTTAATGAATATTATTTTAATAATCATTTAGAACGTCATTTATTTAATGAATATTATTTTGATCATCCATTGGAGTTATTTAGTTAATGAATATTATTTTGAATATTCATTAGAGTTATTTGGTTGACAAATACCATTCCCAAATATTCATTTGGCTTACTTATTATTATTTGGAATATTCATTTGATCTTTATTTACTTAATGAATATTATTTTAAAATATTCATTGGAAGTTCTATTTACTCAAGGAATATTACTTCGAATATTCCTTTAAAGTTTTGATTACTAAATGAATATTATTCGGATATTCATTTAGAATATTATTTGTTAAACGAATATTATTTTGGATATTCATTTAGAATATTATTTGTTAAATGAATATTATTTTGGGATATTTATTTAGAATATTATTTGTTTAATGAATATTATTTGGATATTCATTTGGAATGTAAATTGTTAAATGAATATTATTTTCAAATATTCATTTAAGGGTTGATTTATTCAGTAAATATTATATTAAATATTTATTTAAGTTTATTTATTCAATGAATATTATTTTAAATATTCATTTAAGAAGAGATTTATTTAATAAATAATTCTATATATTCATTCGAGGATTACTTACGAGCTATATTATGATTTAATAGTATTCCGTAATTATTATTGAATTAATAAATATTCTTGGAATGTTTAATAAAATTCTTTTGAATTCTTTTTATAATGATTTATATTATTCAAAGGTTATCCTTCACCTTCAGATATTATGTAAAATATTTCGGAGTCTTTTATGACTATTTTATCAAGGGGAGGTTCCCAAAACTTTAATTTCATTTAAATCTATCTTAAAGAAGATTTAAATACTCGCTCAACTTCCAAACGTATATAAGGGGACCTCACTTGAGCGATGTTATTTATTGGACTGCCCGGTCCTATACTTGCTAAAACTATCTTGTCACTCACATCTTGATTCTTTCAAGCATCGATATGAGTCTTTTGGTTACCTCCTCAACGCTCGAGGGGTATGATTGATGTAACAAGTTTATATCCATTAACAAGCATCAGCTTGGGAAATATTGGTGAATTTTCCTTTCCAATTAGATACGACTACTTTGTGGAGTCCTATCAACAAGTGTTACACTTGGGGAAAAAGGGGAACGAACTTTACGTTTCAGAGTCATGGATGATATTCGAACTAGGAGACGCGTAAGTGGCCGAGTGGCGCCGGTCCAGCAATAGCCCAACCGTTGGCTGAGGAGTTCCAGAGGGCGGTAGATAAGTAATTCCGTCGAAGCTACCTTCTACATGTAGAGAACGACTGATGAGATGCATGACATACGACTGATCATCGTAAACGTCAGGGCATCTGGCGCGGCAATGCTCCCGTATTAGTTCATCTTCTAAAAGTGAGAAATTTCTGCAACACTGTTGGTGTTGGCAAGGTGAAAAAGTGTTGAAACCGGAATTGCAATATTTTTCCTGCAAGTTCCTCTTTTATGATAATTGAGAATATCTTGCTTATCTTTTGCATAGCAGATATTTATTCAAAACAAATATATTTTGAGTTACCTTGTAACTTCATCTCATACCTTATATTGGTACTACATCGTTAATGCATGGCATATGGTTTCAAAGATATTTTGAACTGTCATATATTATTGTCGTTCAATTATATTTTCGGTGGGCTTTTGCTCACCCTTGCTTTATTTATTTATATTACAACAACAGCTAGATCAGATGGCCGCGCAAGGCGCACACAGCGTAAGCAGGTGTCAACCGTCAGAGGTGTACCGCTAAGGTCTTGGCTACCTTTGTTGAGGATGCAACTACTGGTAGGCTAGTTGTTAGCAATTGAGCCTCAAATGTATTTATATTATGGTATCTATTAATGGATGGCAAAGAGTATGTAATTGTACAATTGTAATTCTTTGGGTTGTAAGAACTCAAACTTGTGATTAATAATATTGTTGGTTACTCTGATTTCATCTCTGGGACTATAACGGGTGTGTTTTATGTTGTTGCTTTGGGTCACAAGGTTGTAATTTAAATTATGTTGGTTTTGTGGTTGGATATTGAGACCGTAATGACCAGATCCCTGACCCTGGATCTGGGGGTGTTACAGAAATGGTATCAGAGAGAGCGTTATATATCCCAGAGGTGATGCGACGTTAAAACAATAAATTCATTAAGATAATAAGAACTCTTGCCAAGTTCATGGTCGGACTACTTAATGTAGTACTGACGTATAAAACCCTTATGGGAACCCTAAAGTATCATGATAGTAACTTAGCTCGTTCTTGTATCGACTAGTAAGGCGACAGACCTTGGGGATTACGAGCAGTAACATAATGATGCTTGTTTTGATGTTGAAGATCGGATGGTGGATTCGATAGAGTACCCTACTGAGGACCCGGAAGAGGTTCCAGCAG
The DNA here is from genome assembly GCA_037693485.1 of Kitagawia praeruptora. Lineage (NCBI taxonomy): Eukaryota > Viridiplantae > Streptophyta > Magnoliopsida > Apiales > Apiaceae > Kitagawia > Kitagawia praeruptora. The sequence continues at coordinate 151,892,915 of CM075349.1, read as the reverse complement.
AGAGGGAGAATCCTGTTAGAGACAGGGAAGTTTACCTTGAGGAGATGAGGGCTGCAGCCAGAGAGACTGTAAGAATCTAGATATAGTGCTCAGAGAAGTGAGCTTAAAGAATTGAGATATTATTAAGAGAATTAAAGAGGCATGTTGGATTCATAGCCGGACTACCGAATGAAGTGCCAGCAAGTAAGATGGATTTGAGGAATTACTCAAGATCTTATGTAAGGATAGATAAGAATCCTTAGAGACTTTCAGATTAATGAGAAAGGAATTAGAATGATGCATGATTATCAAAGACATTGATATAGGACGGGGAGCAGAGTCCCTAGGAACAGTTAAGACTTAGGTGGCAAGTGCCATCTCTTCAGATAAATGGATTAGCGTGAATATTGTCAATGGTAATTCGCCGTGAGAAGACAGATTTCATAGGTTTTAATTTATGAAACCAAATTGAGATTGTTAAGGTGATTTTATTCAGGGAAATGCCCATCTTATAAATGGATCAACTTAGAAAGAAAAGACATTGAAAAGTGATGGCCTGAACAGATAAAGTATATAAGGAAATAGTAAGCGAGACAATGATCTCAGAACCTACAAAACTAAAAGACCAGTGAGTCTATGATAAACTAGTAATGAGGCTATCGTCAAGAAACCAAGTATAAGTTCAGTTCAATTCAGTGAAATGATGAACCAGAAACATTAGTTGCATGTGATTTAGAAGAATATTAAATTCTTTCTTTTCCTTGAATGGATTATGGTAGTACCTTAAGTTTATTCTGACACTGAATCATAAATGGATTAGGCAAGGCGAGCAGTGGTCGAGATGTAATTGAGAATGCTTCTAGGTGCGACCTGATAGAACAGGTGTAGGACATGTTCTCGAAATAAGAGCTTTGGCAAAATGAAGTCCAGCAATAGGACACATGATCAATAAGAGTAGTGTTGGTCGGCCCTACCAAGTTAAAGACAGTTTCAAATGAAGATTGGCCAACCACACTGGCAAAGATGAGAAATTTCATAAAATTCACAAGGTATTACCAAAGATTTGCTCAGGACTTTACAGAAAGTGTAGTCCCGTAACCCGACTTATTATAAGAATAAAAGTTTGAATGGACAAGATAAACGTGAGAAGATCTTCCTGGAGCTAAAGGTAAAGTTGGTGATGACCAGGGTTGGCGTTGCCTAATGGAAGAAGGAAACTTTGGGAGATATTATGATGCAACTCATACAGGTATAGGTCTGTGCTTATGCAGCACGACAGCGTAATTTCGAATACATTTAGACAGCGCAGTTCATCGGATTCGGATGGCCTTGGTAGTGCCAATGTTGAGGAACGACTAACCCCGACGGTAGTGTTCCTTCTGAGACTAGTTGTTAAGAAGACTGGTATTTGGTAGTATCGACTAATAGGATGAATATGTATCGGGAAGATGTGGCATGTTACTAGTGGGTGAATAGATTAACTGAAATTTTCCCAAATTCTGGAAAGGAATTCAACGAATTTTGGCAAACCTTGTCTTTCTGATTATCAAAAGACGTCATTGAAGAGAGTGGAAACTGGAGCGAACCCTGTGGATTGGTTAAAGTAGCCGCTATACAAGTGGGTAGACATACCCCGATTATTACAGTTGAATGTAGGGATAAAATTATGAAGATGAATGTAATTAAGAAACAAGCCGGACTGAGAAATTCTGGGATTGACTTAAATGAAAAGGTTGTTATGCCAGAAATGTTAAGCTTTTGTGGTACGTGGAATTGATAAGAGTAACTAGAAGAATAAAAGAAAAGGAAAGGTGACCGGAGATGGCACCGAGAAGTCGATTGAGACTTATATGGAGTGAAGTTTTGAAAAGATCAAAAGGTATCAAAGTAGAAGGCACTATGCCAGCAATTGCTAGAAAAGTAATGCTATTAGCCGACCCCTAACTCGCATGTTTTAGTATGGCAAGTTGAGGCCAAGTCACAAAGGATTAACAATTAACTAGACCAGCAATGAAAGGATATATCGGGGTGGCTTCTAATCAAGCGCCAACCGCAAGGACTTTTGATATAAAATGAATTGAGATACATGATAATGGATTTTATAAATACCATGGATGTGTTAGGAATGAGGATGGTGACCAGTAAAGGTTATGAGGATTGTCAGAGATGGTGCAGTATGATGCAAAAATGTTATCTGAAACTTAGTGTCCTCAAGAGGAGCATTAGGCATTAAGAGATTCACGTTGAACACGACCAATATCTTCCAGAACATCCTTGCTACCATTACCAAGTTCTGTAAGAAAGAGCAGATAGACATGTGTTGTCTTTGGAAGGTCATATAGACTAACATTCGTTTGAAAGAAGAGGTTAGCATTAGTCTACCTATAGACTATCAAGATGAGAATGATTAAAAGAGACCTTTATTAGGGATATATAATTGAATTGCCAAGTACAGGATATAAGTATTCCTTGAAACTAGAATTGAGCATAGAATGTCCATATATTAAGACGAACCCTGGGGGATGCACAAAGAATAGCATCACCCCTAATAATAGGCACTGTGAAATCAGACGATATAAGTTGAATCGACCAAGGTATCAATAACCTATAAGGAATTGTGGAAAGGAGTCTCGAAAAGTACATAGACAGAATCATTATAGAATTGGTTAATGATGTTTGATATACCCTGTACCCAGAAGATATAGGATGAATGATGAGGATGACCTAATGAACCCTATAAGGGAAGAGGTAATGTTCTGAACTTCAGAAAGGGAAGTTTGGTAAGGAATGTATGACATAGTAACAATACGGCCAGAGGAATTGGGTGTGAAACCATGAGAAAGTATGGATTGAACCAATAAGGTTGAGATTATCCTAAAACAAGAAGGGATTTAAGTAAGGAAATATCCTAGGTATGATTGGGAGTACTGGTAGTAAAGTTCACACTAGAAAGGTGGAAGCAATGACTTTTGGAAAAGACTGATAGATGTTTCTCTCATTCAGCAGAATTTAAGGGAGAATGCTTCCACCCTGAATTGGAATAGATCCAGAAAACATTGATCTCAAGAAATTATTATAATCAGGAAAGGCCAACGAGGTGGCCGACACTTTAAATATAGGGGAGTAAGCATAAATGCTCAGACCAAAGAAATAGAATGATAATGTAAGGACCTTGATGGTCATAATGTGGTGGAGGAAGTTACATTCCGTCTAATGATTTTGCCAGGATCAACTATAAGAATAGTTTAAGTAAAGATTCGATTCCTGATATTGCCAGTAGCACATTACCGACATTAGGAGGCTCTACGACAGACCAGACCAAATTCCCCAAGAGACTCGCCTTTTCTTTGGAAAGAGAGAGGGGAGGTTAAGTAACAATGAACGGGTAGTAAATGACCAGAAATAGAAAGGGTACAAATACTGATAAGCCAAATGGCACGATGATGAATGACAAGCAAGTTTATGTTGGTGTATTTCTGTGCAAACAAGATAGAGAATTATGAGGTTGGCAAGCGATTAAGCAAACCAATAAGCTTTTAGTCTTCTACCGGAGATATGTGATTAATAATCTCACCAGCCTGTTCCAGCTGCGATGCTGGAAGCTTTCCTGCAATTTTATCTGCTTCATGTAATATCTACGTCAAGTTCAGGAAGCATTCCCTATGGATAGGGAATAGTGATTATTTTGTTTTCCTAGAGGATCTTGAATTGACAATTATGATGCTTAGTTGTTAAAGCACTAAGTAAACGATAAGCGATGGTGATCCTTCTGAGAAATTAGGTGGTAATGACTCTGGAAATGTCGAAGTGAATCTAAGTTAGAGAAATCATCCAGGTTTATTTCGGATGGTGTAATTTCTGGATCGACGGGATATTTGAAATGAAGAATTAGGTTATGATGGTTCATAAAATGATTATAGTAGAAATAAAGACAAGAGACTGATAGAGATGGAAATAGAATTGGGAATTAATAAGAGAGTCAGATAGGCAGACTCATGAGAAGCTCCAGTAATGAAGCGAGAAGAGTATGGAATTGGCAAGGTAAGGGTATTGGCCAAAGCGGAAAGTTGGAATTAGGAGCATGAATGACATACAAATTGACTCCTTTTAAGTTTGGAAAATCCGAGGAAATATGGAATAGTTGATTGAGAAATAAAGAGACTCATGGAATGAGAAAGTGAAATCTAGACGGTTGAACAAAGGAAAATTCGACCCCAAACGTGTAACACGTATTGAGTAAAGGTGGCGAGTGTCTCAACACTGAGCTGACGGTAGAGTTAAACAACAAGAGTAAATAAGAATTAGATAATATGAAGGATGTGATTGATAAAGAAAAGATTGGGAAATAATTATGGAATGTGAAGCAAGGAATGTTATGAATGGAGTGAGGAATGGGTTTTCTTAACGAGCTCTCGGAATGACAACCTGATAGTGTTAGAATTATGAGTATGAAAGAGCCAGTGTCGGGGCATGAAATGTGAGTAATAATAATGTCAAGCGGGAGATCCAAGATTTAACCGGAGAGGTTGAAGGATTTTCCAAAAAGTTAGCGGTGCTAATATCGAGCAAGAGTATAGGTCCATAGAATGATGGACAGAGCAGCAAGGACGTGTGATATGTGAGATTACGAAAAATTAGTATTTAATACGAATATGATTACTTTTTTTTTTCTAATAAACCTCTATAGTTCAGAGGTAAATTCTAAGTATGATATTTTGACAATCATGAAAATTTTCTTATATGATTCTTTGAAATTCGCTCCTTTTCTTCTCCCTTATTTACCTTCTTCTAAAATGAGAAGAACAACCCTTTAAGGAGGGGAGGTAATACTACGTGACTCTCTGTCTGTGTGATAGGAGTCTAAGTGGAATGCCATTAATTGTTTAATTGCTTGTCAAGTACTAAAGGCTGGCCCCCTTCTGTACTAGCTATGCAATATAACAAATGTTCATTGATCATAGTGATCTCTCAATAAATTCTTCTAATTCAATATATATACATCGAGATTGCGAAGATTAGGAATTGCAAAATTACGAGTGAGGTTATCTCCGGAATTCGTAGCGCGTTAGTGATACCGAAGTCACTGCACGTACCAACAAGGTTAATAGTGTAAGACCGGACAAGAGCGTATACCGGATAATGTGTTATGCGAAAGTATCAAAGAATTGGTAGAACGGATAAAGGGTGTGTTGTAACACCAGTATGATGTGCTTTAGAAAGATTGGAATGTGTAAGGATCGACCAGAGAATTGGAAAGCGAAATAACCAACAAGTACCCATTTGTCTTCTACTTGATTCCGGGACGGAATCCTTTTAAGGAGGGGAGACTGTAAGAACCCAGATTTTTGGGTAGAACTAAAACTTTTTATTATGTAATAATATGGGAATGAATAGTGGTTATGACTGCGATGTAACGACTGTCTATTTAATGAATGGAATGGATTTGGATTCAATTATTATATGTGATGCAGAATACCTTTGGTTGATAACTTAGATTAGAATAATCTATCTCCTAGAAAGTTAAGATAAGATTCCCTAGAGAGGAATAGATACCCTCATGTCATCCAAATCAATATCTATGATAAGCCCAGCGGTTCCGTAAAAAGGTTAAGGAACACTCGAGGGTGAACCAGGTTCATTTTCCTAATTATAGGAATTAAATAAAAATAAGTGATGAATAGTGATTTTGGTGGAATTTGGAATATTATTATAATAATGTTATACCCGGTATTCGGAACGGATTTTTGAGTTCGTATTAGTGATCCAGGAGGAAAATAAGTGTATGTAAAAGCTGTCGGATTCAGAAAAAGAGCAATTTTATTTTCTCCGAGATTTCCCTGGACACTGCAAGACTTAAGGATTTATAAAAGGGAATTAAGGAATTTAAATTCGAGGAGTATTAAGAATGATGAAGAATAGTATTCGAAATATTAAGAAGGTTTTCGGTAAAACCCTAACTAGAAACGAATGAGTTATTCCCTCGAACGATCAACGAATTAAGCAATAAACGGACAAAGAAACAAGCAGAGGGAGCAAGAGTCTTGTGCAAGCCACTAGAAAATATCTAGTAACTACATAGTTACAAGAGTGACTAGCATGGTTAGAGATGAAACCAAACACTTAGAAACAAACCACTTGATTAGCCTTAAACCATCCAATAATCAACACATGTCTTGCAAAATACCTCATCTAGTGCATCATACCTTTATTAAAGCTACTTTACATGAGATATTATCTAAAAACCTTACTTTACACCTCATTATTCAAGAGCAACCAAGCAAAATACTCTCCCCCTCCACAAAAACACTCCATTCGGCATTTTGGTTAATTCAAAGACCAAAATCCAACTTCCAACCATTTGTTGATCTTGAAACTTTTTATGTGAGTCCTATAATTCATAAAAATGATCTCCTCAAAATCTTAGCATCAAACTCATCTTTTTCCATTTTCAAAGAAATGATTTAAAAGGAGGGTGAATAGTGTTTTCAAGAACAAAATTCTTGGATCTTGATTTCTTGGATGATCTAAGCTTGGTAAAGGATGTACAAGGTCTATACAAGGCTTAGCAAGGTCTTTAACACTCTACAAGGAAGGTATAAACCTCATAAACCCTTAGTTTGACTTTGAGTTTTGGTGATGTTCTTGATGGATCTAAGTAGTTATGATTATGGTGATGTTATAAGCATGATTAGTTAGTGGTTTAATGATTTTTGTAAGAACCCAGATTTTGGGTAGAATTAAAACTTTTATTATGCATTGATGTAAGAGTGAACAGTGGTTACAACTACATTGTAATACTGGCTTTAAAGAATGAATAATGACAGGATATATATATTCCAAGGTTATATGGCCTGAAGGATGCTATTGGGTGATAACTTAGATTAGAATAATCTATCTCCTAGAAAGTTAAGATAAGATTCCCTAGAGAGAAATAGATACCCTCATGTCATCCAAATCAATATCTATTATAAGCTCAGCGGTTCCGTAAAAAGGTTAAGGAACACTCGAATGTGAACCAGGTTCATTTTCCTAATTATAGGAATTAAATAAAAATAAGTGATGAATAGTGATTTTGGTGGAATTTGGAATATTATTATAATAATGTTATACCCGGTATTCGGAACGGATTTCTGAGTTCGTATTAGCGATCTACGAAGCAAATAAGTGTATGTAAACGTGATCGGATTTCAGAAAATCCAAAATTTATTTTTAGGAAAATCTGATCGAGCAGTAAAGAGCATATTAATGCGGACAAGATAAGAGAATTATTATGTCAAGGAATTAAGGATTTTATTTAATTATGATTTGAGAAATTAGAATGAAAATCCTCGAGTTAGAATGATAAGCGTTTTAGAAATCGCTAGAACTTTATAACGAGATTAAGCGATAAAGCGAACACGAAATGAATTACGGATTAAATATATAATGAGATGAGAAACACCACATGATCATCTAGGGTTTACTAATATTAGATTGGTGGAAAAGAAATGAGAAAAGAAAAGAAAAAGCAAGAATGAGGTGTATGTTCAAGGATGTGACAACAAGGCTCTTGGTCATCTTATTTCCTACAAACCACAAGTGATTAACACATGGATTAGAGAGTGACATAGCTGCTATACAACACCAAATATCATACAAACACTTTCCAACAACTAGTCAAACAAGAAAGAAAGAGAGAAAAGCAAGAACAACCAAGAAAACACCAAACTGCCCAGCAGAAACCAAAGCCAAAGAAAAATTCATATCTCCATTTATATCCATGATAAAATCACCAAATTTTAACCATATCTTCTCCACTCCATGGACAACACTCGTTCAAAATTTCATGACAATCCAATGAGTATAGCCTAGTCAAATCTGCTCCCCAAGTTGATGAAACCAAACTGCCTGTTCTTGACAGTTTCTATCCAGCGGAAAAAGAGGGCTCAAAACCCTATCTAGGAAGCTTCAAATCTGATGAGCTAGGACTCAAATCAAAGCTTATAAAGAGGCCAAGATGTGGTAAAACTTTGAGAGCCAAACTCTTATTTTTCGATTTGTTATGATTTTTACAAAAGTGATGATGAATAGTAACCCTTAGAATCTAACTTTGATTTCTTGCTTTGTTTGGATGATCTAAGCTTTGTTAGGGCTATACAAGGACTATACCAAGCCTGGTAAAACTAGTTCACACTCCAAGGAAGGTATAAACTTCAAGAATCCAAGTTTTAATTTGAGTTTTAATGGAGTTTTAGATGAGATTTGATGATGATGTTAGTATAAGCATGTTTACATGATCATGTAGTTGTTCTTAGTAGTTATTTAGTCATGATTCAAGTCCTTGATGATCTTGAGGTTAAGACCAGTGGTGCTAGGACTTGTGGATATGAGAATCATGTTTATGAGTTGTGTTGATGCCCGGTGTGGCTTGGTTGTGTTGTTACGATTAGTAGAACGTTCGATTTATAGCCGTCGTAATGCCCGATTTTCGTTTAATCTTGAAATCCGAATTTGACAGTAGATAAAACTCACTGCATAGCTTCGACTTATACCATGATTAGCTAGATCATGTTACAAGCTTCGTTTTGATATAAAGATCGCATGAAATGGAATTACGGTTTAGGAGTTATGATTAAATTCGTAAAAGTGGTTCGAAATCGTAAACGAAAGTTCGTAATTGAAATTGATTCCCTTAAACGTCGTTTAATCAGTGGCGAATCTTATTAATTAAATATTAGAGGTAAAAAGGAAGGTGTGGGAGAAAACCACATGTCGAATGGATAGTTTTCCGATTTTATAAAAATGTTTGAATCGAGGTTAAACGCGTACGAACCCCTTAAAGGTATGACTTTGGTTATAACTTAGAAAACGGGCGATAACACTCGAGGTATAATCTTGATTCGTAAATGACCAACCTTAGAACTTATACGACTTAAGTATATACCAAGTATAAGCATGATGACATGTCTTGATAACGAACGAATGTCGGATCGTATCGGTGATAAAAAGAGTTACACTAAAAGAGACGTAACGAGATAACTCGAAAACATGTTTCGATTTAAGTGGAGTTTATACTTAGCCTTTTAATAAGCGTTAAGTGGTTAATCTTAAATATTCTGATTGTTTATAGATTGTCGAGCTGACCCGGGACACATTACCCCTACCCGCACTCGATTCTCAGGCAAGTTTCCAATACTTGGAACTGTTGTTGTGATAATATATATGATGATTGTTTTATACATATGCCATAGAATGCATGCCTACTTTCAAGTTAATATTGAATTACTTGTTCCCTGAATTGATATCGGCTTATAGACTATATATGAAATATCAGTTATAAGCCGGATTGTTTGGTTAAGACCCTTAGCGAAGGGCGTATGATATTCGTACTTCAAATATAGACCGGGAGTCGATATTTTGTAATATATAAATAGTCGTGGAAACCCGGAGGGATCCCAGCGACAAATTTATTACTTCGAGGATTTTTATTCGATTACGAATCTTTCGAGGAACGTTATTTGAGTATTACCTCAGGGAAGGAATATTTAATGAATATTATTTTAATATTCATTTAGAATGTCATTTATTTAACGAATATTATTTTGATCATTCATTGGAGTTATTTAGTTAATGAATATTATTTTGAATATTCATTAGAGTTATTTGGTTGACAAATATCATTCCCAAATATTCATTTGGCTTACTTATTCTTATTTGGAATATTCATTTGATCTTTATTTATTTAATGAATATTACTTTCGAATATTCATTTAAGGTTTGATTCACTTAATGAATATTATTTTAAAATATTCATTGGAAGTTCTATTTACTCAAGGAATATTACTTCGAATATTCCTTTAAAGTTTTGATTACTAAATGAATATTATTCGGATATTCATTTAGAATATTATTTGTTAAATGAATATTATTTTGGGATATTCATTTAGAATATTATTTGTTAAATGAATATTATTTTGGGATATTTATTTAGAATATTATTTGTTTAATGAATATTAATTGGATATTCATTTGGAATGTTAATTGTTAAATGAATATTATTTTCAAATATTCATTTAAGGTTTGATTTATTCAGTAAATATTATTTTAAATATTTATTTAAGTTTATTTATTCAATGAATATTATTTTAAATATTCATTTAAGAAGAGATTTATTTAATAAATAATTTTATATATTCATTCGAGGATTACTTACGAGCAATATTATGATTTAATAATATTCCGTAATTATTATTGACTTAATAAATATTCTTGGAATATTTAATAAAATTCTTTTGAATTCTTTTTGTAATGATTTATATTATTCAAAGGTTATCCTTCACCTTCAGATATTATGTAAAATATTTCGGAGTCTTTTATGACTATTTTATCAAGGGGAGGTTCCCAAAACTTTATTTTCATTTAAATCTATCTTATAAGAAGATTTAAATACTCGCTCAACTTCCAAAAATTATATAAGGGGACCTCACTTGGAGATGTTATTTATTGGACTGCCCGGTCCTATACTTGCTAAAACTATCTTGTCACTCACATCTTGATTCCTTCAAGCATCGATATGAGTCTTTTGGTTACCTCCTCAACACTCGAGGGGTATGATTGATGTAACAAGTTTATATCCATTAACAAGCATCAGCTTGGGAAATATTGGTGAATTTTCCTTTCCAATTAGATACGACTACTTTGTGGAGTCCTATCAACAAGTGTTACACTTGGGGAAAAGGGGAACGAACTTTACGTTTCAGAGTCATGGATGATATTCGAACTAGGAGACGCGTAAGTGGCCGAGTGGCGCCGGTCCAGCAATAGCCCAACCGTTGGCTGAGGAGTTCCAGAGGGCGGTAGATAAGTAAATCCGTCGGAGCTACCTTCTACATGTAGAGAACGACTGATGAGATGCATGACATACGACTGATCATCGTAAACGTCAGGGCATCTGGCGCGGCAATGCTCCCGTATTAGTTCATCTTCTAAAAGTGAGAAATTTCTGCAACACTGTTGGTGTTGGCAAGGTGAAAAAGTGTTGAAACCGGAATTGCAATATTTTTCCTGCAAGTTCCTCTTTTATGATAATTGAGAATATCTTGCTTATCTTTTGCATAGCAGATATTTATTCAAAACAAATATATTTTTGAGTTACCTTGTAACTTCATCTCATACCTTATATTGGTACTACATCGTTAATGCATGGCATATGGTTTCAAAGATATTTTGGACTGTTATATATTATCACTGTTCAATTATATTTCTGGTGGGCTATTGCTCACCCTTGCTTTATTTATTTATATCACAACAACAGCTAGATCAGATGGCCGCGCAAGGCGCACACAGCGTAGGCAGGTGTCAACCGTCAGAGGTTTACCGCTAAGGTCTTGGCTACCTTTGTTAAGGATGCAACTACTGGTAGGCTAGTTGTTAGCAATTGAGCCTCAAATGTATTTATATTATGGTATCTATTAATGGATGGCAAAGAGTATGTAATTGTACAATTGTAATTCTTTGGGTTGTAAGAACTCAAACTTGTGATTAATAATATTGTTGGTTACTCTGATTTCATCTCTGGGACTATAACAGGTGTGTTTTATGTTGCTGTTTTGGGTCACAAGGTTGTAATTTAAATTATGTTGGTTTTGTGGTTGGATATTGAGACCGTAACGACCAGATCCCTGACCCTGGATCTGGGGGTGTTACAGAAATGGTATCAGAGAGAGCGTTATATATCCCAGAGATGATGCGACGTTAAAACAATAAATTCATTAAGATAATAAGAACTCTTGCCAAGTTCATAGTCGGACTACTTAATGTAGTATTGACATATAAAACCCTTATGGGAATTACTAAGTATCATGATAGTAACTTAAGCTCGTTCTCGTACCGACTAGTAAGGCAACAAGCCTTGGAGATTACGAGCAGTAACATAATGATGCATGTTTTGATGCTGAAGATCGGATGGTGGATTCGATAAAGTACCCTACTGAGGACCCGGAAGAGGTTCCAGCAGAGGAGGAGAATATTGATAAGTATACGGAGTTTACACTTAAGGAATGAGGGCTACAGCCAGAGAGACTGTAAGAATCTAGATATAGTGCTCAGAGATGTGAGCGTAAAGAACTGATGTATTATGAAGAGAATTAAAGAGGTATATTGGATCTATAGCTGGACTGCCGGATAACGTGCCAGCAAGTTAGATGGATTTGAGGAATTACTCAAGATCTTATGTAAGGATAGATAAGAATCCTTGGAGACTTTCAGATTAATGAGAAAGGAATTAGAATGATGCATGATTATCAAAGACACAGATAGAGGACGGGGAGCAGAGTCCCTAGGAACAGTTAAGACATAGGTGGCAAGTGCCATATCTTCAGATAAATGAATTAGTGTGAATGTGATTAAGGATAATTCGCCATGAGAAGGCAGATTTCATAAGTGATAATTTGTAAAGTCAAACTTAGATTGATGAGGTGGTTGGGTTCAAGGAAATGTCCATTTTATGAATGGATCAACTTAGAAAATAAAGACATTGAAAGGTGATGGCATGATTGAATAAAGTATAAGGAAATAGTAAGCAAGACAATGATCTCAGAACCTACAAGACTAAAAGACCAGTGAGTCTATGATAAACTAGTAATGAGGCTATCGTCAAGAAACCAAGTATAAGTTCAGTTCAATTCAGTGAAATGATGAACCAGAAACATTAGATGCATGTGATTCAGAGGAATATTAAATTCTTTCTTTTCCTTGAATGGATTATGGTAGTTACCTTAAGTTTATTCCGACACTGGATCGTAAGTGGATTAGGTAAGGCGAGCAGTGATTAAGGTGTGATTGAGAATACTTTTAGATGAAACCTGAAAGAACAGGTGTAGGCCAAGTTCTCGAAGTAAGAGTTTTGGCAAAATGAAGTCAACTTAATAGGACACATGATCAATAAGAGTAGTGTTGGTCGGCCTTACCAAGTTAAAGACAGTTTCAAATGAAGATTGGCCAACCACACTGGCAAAGGTGAGAAATTTCATAAAATTCACAAGGAATTACCAAAGATTTGCTCAGGACTTTACAGAAAGTGTAGTCCCGTAACCCGACTTATTATAAAAATAAAAGTTTGAATGGACAAGATAAACGTGAGAAGATCTTCCTGGAGCTAAAGGTAAAGTTGGTGATGACCATGGTTGGCGTTGCCTAATGGAAGAAGGAAACTTTGGGAGATATTATGATGCAACTCATACAGGTATAGGTCTGCGCTTATGCAGCACGACAGCGTAATTTCGAATACATTTAGACAGCGCAGTTCATCGGATTCGGATGGCCTTGGTAGTGCCAATGTTGAGGAACGACTAACCCCGACGGTAGTGTTCCTTCTGAGACTAGTTGTTAAGAAGACTGGTATTTGGTAGTATTGACTAATAGGACGAATATGTATCGGGAAGATGTGGCATGTTACTAGTGGGTGAATAGATTAACTGAAATTTTCCCAAATTCTGGAAAGGAATTCAACGAATTTTGGCAAACCTTGTCTTTCTGATTATCAAAAGACGTCATTGAAGAGAGTGGAAACTGGAGCGAACCCTGTGGATTGGGTAAAGTAGCCGCTATACAGGTGGGTAGACATACCCCGATTATTACAGTTGAATGTAGGGATAAAATTATGAAGTTGAATGTAATTAAGAAACAAGCCGGACTGAGAAATTCTGGGATTGACTTAAATGAAAAGGTTGTTATGCCAGAAATGTTAAGCTTTTGTGGTACGTGGAATTGATAAGATTAATTGAAAGAATAAAAGTGAAGGAAAGGTGACCGGAGACGGTACCGAGAAGTCGAGTGAAACTTATATGGAGTAAAGCTTTGGAAAGATCAAAATGTATCAAAGTAGAAGGCAATATGCCAGCAATTGCTAGAGAAGTAATGCTATTAGCCAACCCCTAAGCTCACATATTAGCATGGCCAGATGGGGGCCAAGTCACTAAGGATTATCAAGTGACTGAACCAGCAACGTAAGGACAAAGCGGGGTGCTTCTAATCAAGTGCCAACCGCGAGGGCTTTTGATATAAATTGAATGGAGATACAGGATGATGGATTTAATATATACCATGGACGTATTAGGATTGAGGGTAGTGACCACTGAAAAGTTACGAAGATTGCCAAAGTCAGTGCAGTATGATGCATAAATGTTATCTGAAGCTTAGTGTCCTCAAAAAGAGCATTAGGCGCTAAGAGGTTCATGTTGAACACGACCAATATCCTCCAGGACATCCTTTCTACCATTACCAAGTTCTGTAAGAAAGAGCAGATAGACATGTGCTGTCTTTTGGAAGGTCATATAGACTAACATTCGTTTGAAAGAAGAGGTTAGCATTAGTCTACCTATAGACTATCAAGATGAGAATGATTAAAAGAGACCCTTATTAAGGGTATATGATTGAATTGCCAAGTACAGGATATAAGTATTCCTTGAAACTAGAATTGAGCATAAAATGTCCATATATTAAGACGAACCCTAGGGGATGCACAAAGGATAGCATCACCCCTAACAATAGGCACTGTGAAATCAGACGATATAAGTTGAATCGACAAAGGTATCAATAACCTATAAGGATTTGTGGAAAGGAGTCTCGAAAAGTACATAGACAGAATCGTTATAGAATTGACTAATGATGTTTGGTATACCCCCTAACCAGGAGATGCAGGAGGAATGATGAGGATGGCCTAAGAAACTTTATAAGGGAAGTGCTAATATTCAAACGGGAAGTTTGGTAAGGAATGTATGACATAATAACAATAAGGCCAGATGAAGCATGTGTGAAACCATGTAAAAGTATGGATTGAACCAATAAGGTTGAGATTATCCTAAAAACAAGAAGGGAGTTAAGTAAGGAAATATCCTAGGTATGATTTGGAGTACCTGTAGTCAAGATCGCACTAGAAAGGTGGAAGCAATGACTTTTGGAAAAGACTGATAGATGCTTTCTCTCATTCAGCAAAATTTAAGGGAGAATGCTTCCACCCTGAGTTGGAATAGATCCAGAAAACATTGATCTCAAGAAATTATTATAATCAGGAAAGGCCAACGAGGTGGCCGACACTTTAAGTATAGGGGAGTAAGTATAAATGCTCAGACCAAAGAAATAGAATGATAATGTAAGGACCTTGATGGTCATAATAGGAAGTACATTCCGTCTAATGATTTTGCCAGGATCAACTATAAGAATAGTTTAAGTAAAGATTCGATTCCTGATGTTGCCAGTAGCACATTACCGACATTAGGAGGCTCTACGACAGACCAGACCAAATTCCCCTAGAGACTCGCCTTTTCTTTGGAAAGAGAGAGGGGAGGTTAAGTAACAATGAATTGGTAGTAAATGACCAGAAACAGAGATGGTACAAATACTGATAAACCAAATGGCACGATGATGAATGACAAGCAAGTTTATGTTGGTGTATTTCTGTGCAAACAAGATAGAGAATTATGAGATTGGCAAGCGATTAAGCAAACCGCTAAGCTTTTAGTCTTCTACCGGAGATATATGATTAATAATCTCACCAGCCTATTCCAGCTGCGATGCTGGAAGCTTTCCTGCAATTTTATCTGCTTCATGTGATATCTACGTCAAGTTCAGGAAGCATTCCCTATGGATAGGGAATATTGATTATTTTGTTTTCCTAGAGGATCTTGAATTGACAATTATGAAACCCGCATGTTTAGTGATTCAAACACGACGTAAATGATAAGCAATGATGACCCTTCTGAGAAACTAAGTGTGTACGACTGTGGAAATGTCGAATTGAATCTAAGTTAGAGAAATCATCCAGGTCAGTTTCGGGTGGTTTAATTTTGGAGACGACGGGATATTTGTAATAAATAATCCGGATATGATGGTTCATAGAATGATTATAGTAGAAATGAAGACAAGTGACTGATAGAGATGAAAATCAATAAGAGAGTCAGATAGGACTCATGAGAAGCTCCAGTAATAAAGCAAGAAAAGTATGGAATTGACAGTGCAAGGGTATTGACCAAAACAGAAAGTTGGAATTAAGAACATAAATGACATACAAATTGACTCCTTTTAAGTTTGGAAAATTCGAGGAAATACGGAAAAGATTGATTGAGTAATAAAGAAACTCATGGAATGAAAAAGTGAAATCTAGATGGTTGAACAAAGGAAAATTTGGCCCCAAACGTGTAACACGTATTGAATAAAGGTGACGAGTGCCTCAACCCTGAGATGACGGTGGAGATAAACAACAAAAGTAAATAAGAATTAGATAATAAGAAGGATGTGATTGATAAAGAAAAGATTGGGAAATAACTAAGGAAGCGATGCAAGGAATATTATGAATGGATTGATGAATGGGTTTTCCTAATGAGCTATCGGAATGACAACCTAATGGTGTTAGAATTATGAATATGAAATGGCTAGTGTTGTGGCATGAAATGCCAGTATTAATAATGTCAAGCGGGAAATCCAAGATTTAACCTGAGAGGTTGAAGGATTTTCCAAAAAGTAAGTGGTGCTAATATCAAGCAAGAGTATAGGTCCATAAAATGATGGACAGAATAGCAGGGACATGTGATATGTGAGATTACGAAAAAGTGGAATTTGAGACGAATATGATTATTTCTCTTCTCTAATAAACCTCTATAGTTCAGAGGTAAATTCTAAGTATGATATTTTGACAATCATGAAAACTTTCATATATGATTCTTTGAAATTCGTTCTTTTCTTCTCCCTTATTCATCTTCTTCTAAATTGAGAAGAACAACCCTTTAAGGAGGGGAGGTAATGCCACGTGACTCTCTGTCTGTGTGATAGGAGTCTAAGTGGAATGCCATTAATTGTTTAATTGCTTGTCAAGTACTAAAGGCTGGCCCCCTTCTGTACTAGCTATGCAATATAACAAATGTTCATTGATCACAGTGATCTCTCGATCAATTTTTTTCCACCTAAATATATATACATCGAGATTGCGAAGATTAAAGCGATTAGGAATTGTAAAATTACGAGTGAGGTTATCTCCGGACTTCGTAGCGCGTTAGTGATACCGAAGTCACTGCACGTACCAGTAAAGTTAATAGTATAAGAACGGACAAGAGCGTACACCGGATGATGTGTTATGCGAAAGTATCAAAGAACTGGTAGAACGGATAAAGGGTGTGTTGTAACACCAGTATGATGTGCTTTAGAAAGATTGGAATGTGTAAGGATCGACCAGAGAATTGGAAAGCGAAATGACCAACAAGTACCCCATTTGTCTTCTACCTGATTCCGGGACGGAATCCTTTTAAGGAGGGGAGACTGTAAGAACCCAGATTTTGGGTAGAATTAAAACTTTTATTATGCATTGATGTAAGAGTGAACAGTGGTTACAACTACATTGTAATACTGGCTTTAAAGAATGAATAATGACAGGATATATATATTCCAAGGTTATATGGCCTGAAGGATGCTATTGGGTGATAACTTAGATTAGAATAATCTATCTCCTAGAAAGTTAAGATAAGATTCCCTAGAGAGAAATAGATACCCTCATGTCATCCAAATCAATATCTATTATAAGCTCAGCGGTTCCGTAAAAAGGTTAAGGAACACTCGAATGTGAACCAGGTTCATTTTCCTAATTATAGGAATTAAATAAAAATAAGTGATGAATAGTGATTTTGGTGGAATTTGGAATATTATTATAATAATGTTATACCCGGTATTCGGAACGGATTTCTGAGTTCGTATTAGCGATCTACGAAGCAAATAAGTGTATGTAAACGTGATCGGATTTCAGAAAATCCAAAATTTATTTTTAGGAAAATCTGATCGAGCAGTAAAGAGCATATTAATGCGGACAAGATAAGAGAATTATTATGTCAAGGAATTAAGGATTTTATTTAATTATGATTTGAGAAATTAGAATGAAAATCCTCGAGTTAGAATGATAAGCGTTTTAGAAATCGCTAGAACTTTATAACGAGATTAAGCGATAAAGCGAACACGAAATGAATTACGGATTAAATATATAATGAGATGAGAAACACCACATGATCATCTAGGGTTTACTAATATTAGATTGGTGGAAAAGAAATGAGAAAAGAAAAGAAAAAGCAAGAATGAGGTGTATGTTCAAGGATGTGACAACAAGGCTCTTGGTCATCTTATTTTCTACAAACCACAAGTGATTAACACATGGATTAGAGAGTGACATAGCTGCTATACAACACCAAATATCATACAAACACTTTCCAACAACTAGTCAAACAAGAAAGAAAGAGAGAAAAGCAAGAACAACCAAGAAAACACCAAACTGCCCAGCAGAAACCAAAGCCAAAGAAAAATTCATATCTCCATTTATATCCATGATAAAATCACCAAATTTTAACCATATCTTCTCCACTCCATGGACAACACTCGTTCAAAATTTCATGACAATCCAATGAGTATAGCCTAGTCAAATCTGCTCCCCAAGTTGATGAAACCAAACTGCCTGTTCTTGACAGTTTCTATCCAGCGGAAAAAGAGGGCTCAAAACCCTATCTAGGAAGCTTCAAATCTGATGAGCTAGGACTCAAATCAAAGCTTATAAAGAGGCCAAGATGTGGTAAAACTTTGAGAGCCAAACTCTTATTTTTCGATTTGTTATGATTTTTACAAAAGTGATGATGAATAGTAACCCTTAGAATCTAACTTTGATTTCTTGCTTTGTTTGGATGATCTAAGCTTTGTTAGGGCTATACAAGGACTATACCAAGCCTGGTAAAACTAGTTCACACTCCAAGGAAGGTATAAACTTCAAGAATCCAAGTTTTAATTTGAGTTTTAATGGAGTTTTAGATGAGATTTGATGATGATGTTAGTATAAGCATGTTTACATGATCATGTAGTTGTTCTTAGTAGTTATTTAGTCATGATTCAAGTCCTTGATGATCTTGAGGTTAAGACCAGTGGTGCTAGGACTTGTGGATATGAGAATCATGTTTATGAGTTGTGTTGATGCCCGGTGTGGCTTGGTTGTGTTGTTACGATTAGTAGAACGTTCGATTTATAGCCGTCGTAATGCCCGATTTTCGTTTAATCTTGAAATCCGAATTTGACAGTAGATAAAACTCACTGCATAGCTTCGACTTATACCATGATTAGCTAGATCATGTTACAAGCTTCGTTTTGATATAAAGATCGCATGAAATGGAATTACGGTTTAGGAGTTATGATTAAATTCGTAAAAGTGGTTCGAAATCGTAAACGAAAGTTCGTAATTGAAATTGATTCCCTTAAACGTCGTTTAATCAGTGGCGAATCTTATTAATTAAATATTAGAGGTAAAAAGGAAGGTGTGGGAGAAAACCACATGTCGAATGGATAGTTTTCCGATTTTATAAAAATGTTTGAATCGAGGTTAAACGCGTACGAACCCCTTAAAGGTATGACTTTGGTTATAACTTAGAAAACGGGCGATAACACTCGAGGTATAATCTTGATTCGTAAATGACCAACCTTAGAACTTATACGACTTAAGTATATACCAAGTATAAGCATGATGACATGTCTTGATAACGAACGAATGTCGGATCGTATCGGTGATAAAAAGAGTTACACTAAAAGAGACGTAACGAGATAACTCGAAAACATGTTTCGATTTAAGTGGAGTTTATACTTAACCTTTTAATAAGCGTTAAGTGGTTAATCTTAAATATTCTGATTGTTTATAGATTGTCGAGCTGACCCGGGACACATTACCCCTACCCGCACTCGATTCTCAGGCAAGTTTCCAATACTTGGAACTGTTGTTGTGATAATATATATGATGATTGTTTTATACATATGCCATAGAATGCATGCCTACTTTCAAGTTAATATTGAATTACTTGTTCCCTGAATTGATATCGGCTTATAGACTATATATGAAATATCAGTTATAAGCCGGATTGTTTGGTTAAGACCCTTAGCGAAGGGCGTATGATATTCGTACTTCAAATATAGACCGGGAGTCGATATTTTGTAATATATAAATAGTCGTGGAAACCCGGAGGGATCCCAGCGACAAATTTATTACTTCGAGGATTTTTATTCGATTACGAATCTTTCGAGGAACGTTATTTGAGTATTACCTCAGGGAAGGAATATTTAATGAATATTATTTTAATATTCATTTAGAATGTCATTTATTTAACGAATATTATTTTGATCATTCATTGGAGTTATTTAGTTAATGAATATTATTTTGAATATTCATTAGAGTTATTTGGTTGACAAATATCATTCCCAAATATTCATTTGGCTTACTTATTCTTATTTGGAATATTCATTTGATCTTTATTTATTTAATGAATATTACTTTCGAATATTCATTTAAGGTTTGATTTACTTAATGAATATTATTTTAAAATATT
Source organism: Kitagawia praeruptora (assembly GCA_037693485.1). Classification (NCBI taxonomy): domain Eukaryota; kingdom Viridiplantae; phylum Streptophyta; class Magnoliopsida; order Apiales; family Apiaceae; genus Kitagawia; species Kitagawia praeruptora. Next base: position 151,872,567 of record CM075349.1, on the reverse strand, counting down.
CATTGGAAGTTCTATTTACTCAAGGAATATTACTTCGAATATTCCTTTAAAGTTTTGATTACTAAATGAATATTATTCGGATATTCATTTAGAATATTATTTGTTAAATGAATATTATTTTGGGATATTCATTTAGAATATTATTTGTTAAATGAATATTATTTTGGGATATTTATTTAGAATATTATTTGTTTAATAAATATTAATTGGATATTCATTTGGAATGTTAATTGTTAAATGAATATTATTTTCAAATATTCATTTAAGGTTTGATTTATTCAGTAAATATTATTTTAAATATTTATTTAAGTTTATTTATTCAATGAATATTATTTTAAATATTCATTTAAGAAGAGATTTATTTAATAAATAATTTTATATATTCATTCGAGGATTACTTACGAGCAATATTATGATTTAATAATATTCCGTAATTATTATTGACTTAATAAATATTCTTGGAATATTTAATAAAATTCTTTTGAATTCTTTTTGTAATGATTTATATTATTCAAAGGTTATCCTTCACCTTCAGATATTATGTAAAATATTTCGGAGTCTTTTATGACTATTTTATCAAGGGGAGGTTCCCAAAACTTTATTTTCATTTAAATCTATCTTATAAGAAGATTTAAATACTCGCTCAACTTCCAAAAATTATATAAGGGGACCTCACTTGGAGATGTTATTTATTGGACTGCCCGGTCCTATACTTGCTAAAACTATCTTGTCACTCACATCTTGATTCCTTCAAGCATCGATATGAGTCTTTTGGTTACCTCCTCAACACTCGAGGGGTATGATTGATGTAACAAGTTTATATCCATTAACAAGCATCAGCTTGGGAAATATTGGTGAATTTTCCTTTCCAATTAGATACGACTACTTTGTGGAGTCCTATCAACAAGTGTTACACTTGGGGAAAAGGGGAACGAACTTTACGTTTCAGAGTCATGGATGATATTCGAACTAGGAGACGCGTAAGTGGCCGAGTGGCGCCGGTCCAGCAATAGCCCAACCGTTGGCTGAGGAGTTCCAGAGGGCGGTAGATAAGTAAATCCGTCGGAGCTACCTTCTACATGTAGAGAACGACTGATGAGATGCATGACATACGACTGATCATCGTAAACGTCAGGGCATCTGGCGCGGCAATGCTCCCGTATTAGTTCATCTTCTAAAAGTGAGAAATTTCTGCAACACTGTTGGTGTTGGCAAGGTGAAAAAGTGTTGAAACCGGAATTGCAATATTTTTCCTGCAAGTTCCTCTTTTATGATAATTGAGAATATCTTGCTTATCTTTTGCATAGCAGATATTTATTCAAAACAAATATATTTTTGAGTTACCTTGTAACTTCATCTCATACCTTATATTGGTACTACATCGTTAATGCATGGCATATGGTTTCAAAGATATTTTGGACTGTTATATATTATCACTGTTCAATTATATTTCTGGTGGGCTATTGCTCACCCTTGCTTTATTTATTTATATCACAACAACAGCTAGATCAGATGGCCGCGCAAGGCGCACACAGCGTAGGCAGGTGTCAACCGTCAGAGGTTTACCGCTAAGGTCTTGGCTACCTTTGTTAAGGATGCAACTACTGGTAGGCTAGTTGTTAGCAATTGAGCCTCAAATGTATTTATATTATGGTATCTATTAATGGATGGCAAAGAGTATGTAATTGTACAATTGTAATTCTTTGGGTTGTAAGAACTCAAACTTGTGATTAATAATATTGTTGGTTACTCTGATTTCATCTCTGGGACTATAACAGGTGTGTTTTATGTTGCTGTTTTGGGTCACAAGGTTGTAATTTAAATTATGTTGGTTTTGTGGTTGGATATTGAGACCGTAACGACCAGATCCCTGACCCTGGATCTGGGGGTGTTACAATTTTAGTAAGAGATGATGATCTTGTTGGTTTAACATGATATTCTTGGACTGATAAAGATGATAATCATGTGTATAAGTTGGATTTGTGCCCGGTGTGGCTTGGTATTGTTGTTATGATTTTTAGAACGCTCGATTCGTAGCCGTCGTAATGCCCGATTTTCATTAACACTAAGAACCCGAACTGGACAGTAGCCATAACTCTCTGTTCTTGGCAAGATAATGAACCCTACTGCTAGATTTTTGAACATAGATCACTTTGGCGAAAGAATCGAAGCATTTCAATTTACGGTTTAGGAGTTATGATTAAATTCGTAAAAGTGGTTCGAAACCGTAAACGAAAGTTCGTAACTGAAATTGATTCCCTTAAATGTCGTTTAATCAGTGGCGAATCTTATTAATTAAATATTAGAGGTAAAAAGGAAGGTGTGGGAGAAAACCACATATCGAATGGATCGTTTTCCGATTTTATAAAAATGTTTGAATCGAGGTTAAACGCGAACGAACCCCTTAAAGGTATGACTTTGGTTATAACTTAGAAAACGGGCGATAACACTCGAGGTATAATCTTGATTCGTAAACGACCAACCTTAGAACTTATACGACTTAAGTATATACCAAGTATAAGCATGATGACATGTCTTGATAACGAACGAATGTCGGATCGTATCGGTGATAAAAAGAGTTACACTAAAAGAGACGTAACGAGATAACTCGAAAACATGTTTCGATTTAAGTGGAGTTTATACTTAGCCTTTTAATAAGCGTTAAGTGGTTAATCTTAAATATTCTGATTGTTTATAGATTGTCGAGCTGACCCGGGACACATTACCCCTACCCGCACTCGATTCTCAGGCAAGTTTCCAATACTTGGAACTGTTGTTGTGATAATATATATGATGATTGCTTTATACATATGCCATAGCATGCATGCCTACTTTCAAGTTAATATTGAATTACTTGTTCCCTGAATCGATATCGGCTTATAGACTATATATGAAGTATCAGTTATAAGCCGGATTGTTTGGTTAAGACCCTTAGCGAAGGGCGTATGATATTCATACCTCAATATAGACCGGGAGTCGATATTTTGTAATATATAAATAGTCGTGGAAACCCGGAGGGATCCCAGCGACAAATTTATTACTCCGAGGATTTTTATTCGATTACGAATCCTTCGAGGAACATTATTTGAGTATTACCTCAGTGAAGGAATATTTAATGAATATTATTTTAATAATCATTTAGAACGTCATTTATTTAATGAATATTATTTTGATCATCCATTGGAGTTATTTAGTTAATGAATATTATTTTGAATATTCATTAGAGTTATTTGGTTGACAAATACCATTCCCAAATATTCATTTGGCTTACTTATTATTATTTGGAATATTCATTTGATCTTTATTTATTTAATGAATATTACTTTCGAATATTCATTTAAGGTTTGATTTACTTAATGAATATTATTTTAAAATATTCATTGGAAGTTCTATTTACTCAAGGAATATTACTTCGAATATTCCTTTAAAGTTTTGATTACTAAATGAATATTATTCGGATATTCATTTAGAATATTATTTGTTAAACGAATATTATTTTGGATATTCATTTAGAATATTATTTGTTAAATGAATATTATTTTGGGATATTTATTTAGAATATTATTTGTTTAATGAATATTATTTGGATATTCATTTGGAATGTAAATTGTTAAATGAATATTATTTTCAAATATTCATTTAAGGGTTGATTTATTCAGTAAATATTATATTAAATATTTATTTAAGTTTATTTATTCAATGAATATTATTTTAAATATTCATTTAAGAAGAGATTTATTTAATAAATAATTCTATATATTCATTCGAGGATTACTTACGAGCTATATTATGATTTAATAGTATTCCGTAATTATTATTGAATTAATAAATATTCTTGGAATGTTTAATAAAATTCTTTTGAATTCTTTTTATAATGATTTATATTATTCAAAGGTTATCCTTCACCTTCAGATATTATGTAAAATATTTCGGAGTCTTTTATGACTATTTTATCAAGGGGAGGTTCCCAAAACTTTAACTTCATTTAAATCTATCTTAAAGAAGATTTAAATACTCGCCCAACTTCCATACGTATATAAGGGGACCTCACTTGAGCGATGTTATTTATTGGACTGCTCGGTCCTATACTTGCTAAAACTATCTTGTCACTCACATCTTGATTCTTTCAAGCATCGATATGAGTCTTTTGGTTACCTCCTCAACGCTCGAGGGGTATGATTGATGTAACAAGTTTATATCCATTAACAAGCATCAGCTTGGGAAATATTGGTGAATTTTCCTTTCCAATTAGATACGACTACTTTGTGGAGTCCTATCAACAAGTGTTACACTTGGGGAAAAAGGGGAACGAACTTTACGTTTCAGAGTCATGGATGATATTCGAACTAGGAGACGCGTAAGTGGCCGAGTGGCGCCGGTCCAGCAATAGCCCAACCGTTGGCTGAGGAGTTCCAGAGGGCGGTAGATAAGTAATTCCGTCGGAGCTACCTTCTACATGTAGAGAACGACTGATGAGATGCATGACATACGACTGATCATCGTAAACGTCAGGGCATCTGGCGCGGCAATGCTCCCGTATTAGTTCATCTTCTAAAAGTGAGAAATTTCTGCAACACTGTTGGTGTTGGCAAGGTGAAAAAGTGTTGAAACCGGAATTGCAATATTTTTCCTGCAAGTTCCTCTTTTATGATAATTGAGAATATCTTGCTTATCTTTTGCATAGCAGATATTTATTCAAAACAAATATATTTTGAGTTACCTTGTAACTTCATCTCATACCTTATATTGGTACTACATCGTTAATGCATGGCATATGGTTTCAAAGATATTTTGAACTGTCATATATTATTGTCGTTCAATTATATTTTCGGTGGGCTTTTGCTCACCCTTGCTTTATTTATTTATATTACAACAACAGCTAGATCAGATGGCCGCGCAAGGCGCACACAGCGTAAGCAGGTGTCAACCGTCAGAGGTGTACCGCTAAGGTCTTGGCTACCTTTGTTGAGGATGCAACTACTGGTAGGCTAGTTGTTAGCAATTGAGCCTCAAATGTATTTATATTATGGTATCTATTAATGGATGGCAAAGAGTATGTAATTGTACAATTGTAATTCTTTGGGTTGTAAGAACTCAAACTTGTGATTAATAATATTGTTGGTTACTCTGATTTCATCTCTGGGACTATAACGGGTGTGTTTTATGTTGTTGCTTTGGGTCACAAGGTTGTAATTTAAATTATGTTGGTTTTGTGGTTGGATATTGAGACCGTAACGACCAGATCCCTGACCCTGGATCTGGGGGTGTTACATCTACCCATACGCGTCCTATAACGCTTTACACATAACACATATATCACATAGTGATCATATACTCAAAATAATCTAGTAGTTCTTATATCACATAGTGATCGTATATCACATTGACATTCAAGTAGTTCTTATTAAAATATTATAAGAATCATAAAATAATTTTAATAAAATTTGCACAACACCTCCTTTAAAAATTTCGCATAACCTATCGGAATACAATTGACCCGATCAACAATAAATCAATCAATCCCAAAATCGAATATCAATTTTAAGTTATAAGTACGACTTATAACTACTATTCAAATATAACTCGGAATATAACATTAATTATCAGACAAATCAACATACAGCTTTCAGGGCATACCCCTCAAGTAACTTACACATACGACCACTTTTACTCCTCAAACCATATTAATGAATCACATACAGAATTTGAAAGTAACTATTTGGCTTCTAAATTAACTTATACATATACTTTATTTACTAATTAATGTACATCGTAGATCATGTATAGTTTTAATGAAATTTCGATAACACTTCCCTTGGAATTATGCTTTAACCACAAGACCTGTATAATCAGCACTTACCAATATGTTACGAATTCTACACTATACACCCCGACCAGCACACCCACATTTGCAAATACAGAATACCTCACCACCTTCTTATCCAAGACACAATTACATATACCGAACACCCCTCACACATGACACATACATAACCTTCCATGTCTCTTCACGTTTATACAATCTCAAAACACACACACCATCTGCATTCACAACACCAATACAGCCTCCTCCTCTTTATTACTCCTCCTTCTCTTCTCTTTTACTCACCATCTCTCAGTCTCTTCCGGCCCTCGCTGTCTCACTCTCGATCGGCCCTTCAACCTCTCGGCCATACCCTCACCAACACCCCCACATACACTCTCAGACACAACTTACCTCCTTGTTTCCAACGCACCCCCAACTGAACCATACCATATCCCACCTCAACCATCCGAACTAACACAACTAAAACCCCCAAATTTTGGCACCACAATTTCACCCACACACGAGCTACGCATACACACGGCCATACACACGAAGCACACACTGGTTGATACTCACCAGAACTCCTAACACCCTGCTGAATAAAACCCCCAATATTTGACACCAAAAATCCGGCCACACACACACTCGTGGTTACATACGCACACCTCATTACACACACCCACGCAGTCGCACGCCCGCACACCACACATAACAGAACACGTACACCCTCTACTTCGATTATACACACACATCGCTCAATACCCACCCAGGCTCGCAGCAACCCAGCAAGAAACTCAGCACAAAATCCGAATTAATACCCCCACCGAATACACACATACACAGCCATACATATACACACATACAGCCTCCATAGTCGGCACTTGCAGGGGAGAAGGAGAGAAAACAGAGACTGTACAGAGAAAGAGGTTTGAGGAAGAGAGATTGCGAGAGAAAGAGAGAGATTGAGAGAGATTAGAGACTTTGAGAGAGATAACTCGGGAGAGTTCTAGAAAAACAGAGCTGGTATATCAATTTGGGAAAAACACAGCCCAATTAGGGATTTAAAGAGATAAAGGTAGTTTAGTATTTTACTAATCTGATTTCTAAAAAAAGATTTAAAATCACTTTATAAAATGGAAATTAAATAGGTAGAAGTTGAGAAAAATCTCAAACTAATTTTTAAAATGTAAGTAGAGAAATTATCTATCTCCCCATATTTTTAAAATATTTTTAGGATCGAAAACGAATTAAATATGAATTTTACAAGTTCTGATGCTTTACATGAAATATGACTCGTAAAATTAATTTAAAATACTCACACACTCAAATTAATTCTCCCGATAATTTTTAAAACTAATGAATATCATAAAGATAATAATACAAGAGATTTCGGGATTTATAATAACTCCAGTGATTTTATAAAATCCCAGAAGATCAATAATGCATGATTTAAATAGATTTAAATCATCAAACACGCAAATAAAATATCCACGAGCTTACACGACACACATATATCATCATATAAACATATAAACACGATATCACATATATTGACCTTCTCAAAAATATTCGCATCATATAATTCACATTTAATATTAAATAAACATTTATAAATACGCAATTTTCTAGGACGTTATATCTAATTACCATTAATTATATGATTTTATTATTTAATTTAATAATTAGGATAACCAAACCGACAAACTTTCAATCTTTTGGCTTTAATATAGTAGTATAGATACGCATTTTAATTAGAAAAGGCAATCGACTGCTTAACATTAATTATATTATTTTTTTTATTTATTAATTAAGATATCTGTATCTAAACTGAATTGATAAAATTTTCAATGTTTCAACTTTAATATAGTAACTACCTTATAACCCGTGCAATGCACAGGTTTCTTGTATTATGTTATAAATTTTATTTAATATTACAATTATGTTTTTATATTATCCTTATTTTAAAAAAAAATTAATTTGATATAATTTAATATACTCATGTTTATGGAATATACTAATGTTTCCTTATTATAAATAACGTATATGATTTTTAATATATTTTATTAATAATTGAAAAATATGGTGTGATATTTTCGGGCTATATTTTTCTTAAAAATTATGGTGTGATATTGTTAACACAAAATCACGCAAGTGTACGTGGTCACAAGTAATATAGAATTAAGTTGAGTTCGTTCCCACAGAGATCTGGTTTAGGTTTCAATTCAGCTAATGTACCTATGCAACAATGTATGGTTTTTATTCACTGCTAAGATAAATAACAAATTTAGGTTTTGAATATCTAAATTAACTAATGAGCAAATTAACAAACTAAAAATTAATTAACTAACGAGTATTTAAATCGAATTACTTATGCAAGAGAAAACATGGGATCCTAACTTCATTAAATACTTCGCTTAGAGTTGATGCCTTTGTTGAGTATTGAATACGGTAAAAGAATACAGAGGGGGGGTGAATGGATTCTTGAACTTTTCTTGGATTGAGTCAATGTAGCAGATAAGTGCCTGTGTGTGTAGAAGTGAAGGTGCGGATAAAGAAACAACACAAGACACAATATCACTTTAATCTAATGTATTATTAGATAAAGGTTGCTACAATCTGTGAATACAAATGGTAGTATTCTCAGCTTCGTTTTTCTCAGAGAGATATAGCTTACAGTGTATGAAAAACTTGACTCACAAAAGTTACTAAGTTATGAAGTGAGGCTGTGTCCTTATAGAACATGGATACAGCCTACTTACTACAAATAAGGTAGCTAAACAAATTACTTTCTAGTCTGTCTATCCTTTTTGAGTAAGTGTCCAAACGGTTACAGATTTGACTTTGCAAAGCCTGTTTAGATCCACTTCTTTAGCTCCTTGTCTCTTCTATATCTCTCCAAGCTTCCTTGTAGGCTTTCCAGAGCACGTTACAGATTGTGGTCCATAAAGTGCATTGGCTTGTTGCAGGTTTCTGACTTGTACAATTTCTTCAGTATTTTGTCTCCAAGAATGTATTCGAGAAGTGACTAAGTAAGTGATTCGAGAACTAGAATTGACTTGATCGATAACTCTGAGTTCTCGAATACTGTTATATTGACATATCGAACCACTTCTCGAATAGCTCTTTTCTATCAGGATTCCTTGAGTTGTCGAATAGAGCATTTGACTTATCGAATCCTCGAGATATCGAATAGCTTTCTGAGTCCTTGAGATATCGAATGGAGCTTTGACTTGTTGACTCTTTGAGAACTCGAATACCATCTTGACTTGTTGACTTCTTGAGTTCTCGAATAGAGTAGTAGACATATCGAATACCTGAGATATTGAATGAGATATCGAACAGTGTATTCAGAGATATCGAATAGTGTCTTGAGATATCGAATCTCTGACTTCTCGAATGCTGGACTTCTCGAATAGACAAATATACTTCTCGAATTGGTACTTAGGCAAATTCTTCATTTCTTCAAATCCCAACTGTGGTTATTTGACAGTCTTTAACTCCTTGCTTGAGGCATGAACCTTGGAACTTCTTTCAAGCATTATTCTAGACTCTATTTGTACAATTACACAACTAGGATTTGATGCCTACTACAAGTACAATACAAACAGAAACTCTACAACTAGAGGTTCCCTCAGTTAAGAGGTCATGTAAGTAATGCAAAGCATTACAAACAATTAGGCTTGTTATTAGATGTGTACAGGCATGCCTCTGTAACTAACAATCTCCCCCAAATTGTGAGTAAGACCCTTAGTCACAATTTCATGTCTGATAACAAGCCTACCATACATAAAGATAAAACTTTAAAAGTACAGGTATGTATATTGAACACATAAATGGAATCACAAGATGAATGCTCTTACAGTATGATGAGGTACTAGCCATTTTCATTTGATTGCTTCTCCATTGCTTTGGCTTGTAGATCATCATATGCTTTCTGTTTCATTTCTTTCTCCTTTCTTGCATTCTCATCTATTGCTCTTATGATTTCTGCCATAGCATCCAATTCTTCAATCATGATAGAGTTTTTGAAATCTTCAAGCACTGGCTTCAGAATGTAGGCAGGATAGTGACTGAGTAGGTTCATTCTTATATTGACATTGTCTCCATTTCTTCTCCTATACTTCACCACATAGGGATCAAGCTGAACTCTACACAATCCCTTTGCCCTTAGCTTTTCTGCTTCAATCTCCAGTCTGTCAATTTCTTTCTCCCTTTCTAACCACTTCTCATAGCAGCCCTTTCTTATCTTTTCAGCATAATCTCTCTTCATTTTCACAAAGTCAATCAATTCCAGCTTCCATACTTTCTCCACCTTGTCTTTAGAGTCCAGCAATGCAATGATTCTTTCTATCTCATACAATTTACCCCAATTCTGACAACCCCCTTGTTTGAATTTCATTTCTCTCCCATCAGTGTACTTGATCTCAAGGTGGTCATCTACAATTGCAGTAAAGCATATCTTTTGAGCTCTTAGAAATTGCAATTGCTCTTCATCAAAGTCTTCATCAAGTGGCTGGAGTTTCAATCCTGGATGTGACACCCTCCAAATCCGGGGTCTAGATCCGGGGGTCACCAACCAATCACAACTAATAAAATAAATCAGAATGCGCAACTGACCCCGCCAACCAAAGATCGCAAACAGGTTATTGTATGAAACTAAGCAGTTACAGCCCAAAAGTAACATACTCACTTATTACAAACCATAAAATAAACTCAACCTAAATTCAGTCTAGTATTATTTTATTATTACATTCCATTTTATTTAAAATTCTATCTAGCGCCGACAGAAACCCGCAAATACCTGTAAGGTCTGGGGTGCAGACACACGGCCACTCTGCCCCTCTCTAATATGGTCCGAACGGCTGGTCGGAAACATACTGCTCCTCTGGAAAGGGTTTTGTGAAAACAAGAGTGAGCCAAAGAAATGCCCAGCAAGTATATATATAAACAATTTTATAAAACAGGATAAGTGCTGCATGATATCAACTGAAATGTAAAACAGTTCATAGAGCAAATTGAATCAATAGCTGAGATATAATTCAACCATAACTGAAATCATTTGACATGTCATAAAAATGAATCATCTGTCAATTCACAATATATAATAGCCATTCGGGCGATATGGATTGGATATATATATATATATATATAACTGAACACCATTGCCCCCTGATCAGGTTCTAAGGCAATGGGACCCTCTATACTCCACCGGTATTCTCTTTTTTTCCGTGTGTGTATAGTCCGGATTTCTGGGGTACCCAAAATAGGCAAGTAATGTTAGCCTATAGGAAGATGGTATGGTTACCATATCCTCCTTAAATATTGCTGGACCATGACAGCAACCATGGCCTCCTACGCTTTACCATTTTTCAATAAATATTGCTGGACCATGACATCAACCATGGCCTCCTACGCTTTATCATTTTCCAATCCAATAGAGCAATTTCCGAATTCAACAGGAAATGCTTAGTTTTAAATACTGGTCACATCCTTATTATTTACTACGATAATAAGGATATGAAGAGTTTATCTTAAACAATTCCCCACATCAAGGGTACCAAAACCAAGTAATTGTTCGTACAAAAATATTTAAGAATCACAAATAGCTCTGAACAATAGCTATTCGTCATGATGTGAATCAATGAACATAAAATAAACAGTGTATAAGATGATCAAGGGAAAGAAATACTTGCCTGAATATGCGACTGGTAAGTTAAGCTCTCTGGCTAGGGTTTCTCTCGCTTCTATACGTACTGCTGGTATGCTCTGCCCACTAGCTAGGATTTCTCTCGCTTCTAAAATTAAAACATTCTATTTTAGGCAACTGGCTAGGTACGTACAAAACCAATTACAACTCAAACCTCGGTTTTAGTGTCTACCCGTACGTTGTATCACTATCGAATGAATATTTAATACAATTAATAACATGTACAGAGCATTCACACACATAATCACATAGCACATACGTCTTACAGACAAGGGAGCACTCAAATTATTATTATCATGTTTAAAAGTATTTTTAAAATAATTAAAAGAATTTTAAAAGATTTAAATACCCTTTTTGAATCAAAAAGGATCGCTAATAAACCCTCCGGGTAATTATTGGATCACCAAAATATTTTTATAATTATCTAATCCGGGTTTATAAATAATTTTAGAATTTTAAAACTATTTTTACCGTTCCCGGATTATTTTTAGGATTTAAAACAATTTCTTTCTATTTTAAATCACTTTTAAACAGAAAATTGATTAATAATCCTAAATAAATTAATTAGAATCAAGTAATAATTAATTAATGAAATTATCTAATAAATAATTACATTTATTAGATAATTAAATTAATTAAATCATTATTTGAGATTAATTAATATAATTAAAAGTATTTAATTCTTAATTATTTTTGAATTAAAAACAATTAAATAAAGAAAAAAAGAAAAAAAATAAAAACAGAATTCAGAAATAAATTCTGGATTTATAAAACATTTTCAGAAAATAAAATTTCTGAAATTTATAATTGAATTCAGAATTATAAATTAATTAAAGTAAATAAAAGTAAATGAAAGTAAATAAAAGTAATTAAAAGTAAATAAAAGTAAAAATAATTGGTAAAAAGTAAAAATCAATTCCAAAATCACTTTTCAGAAAAGGTTAACAGATTTTTAGGATTAAACGGGTACTGTTCATCACCACCCTCACTGTTCTTCGTATGAATGCTCGAAGAACAGCCACCACCATCAATGGCGGTTTCCAGATTCCGGCGGCCGGGAAAAAAAATCCGGCGAACTCCGGCAACCTCAAAAACGTACCATTCGCTACGTTTTAAATCACCAACACACTCCAAATCACCTCCTAAACACAGATATACCATTCATTCCAACCCAGAATCAACCGAATCAAAAATCCGGCCAAACCCGATTAAATTCCGGCGACCTTCAAAGAATTATCCGGTCAAAATTCGTTTTCACTCATTTCTCAACCAAATCAAACGTTCTTTACATCAAAATGAAGCTACAGACTTCACCAAACTATACCAAGCATCAAACACAACAAACAATCACTCAAGAATCCAGAAAAATCGATTTTTAAATCTCACCCCCAAAAATTCGATTTCGAGTTCTAGGCTACTAAAAATCAAACAAAAATTATCATGATACTCCTGGGATCATAAGCAATCTATAGACACTAACTACATCAACAACAAATCAGTGAACAAGCCACAGCAAATTAAACAAGTTCGAAAATTAAAATTAAAAAAAACAAATTTTCGAATCAGACAATTTTGGTTATGAACACCTACATAAACATGTAGTAGAGATCAAGAGCTTCAGTTTGATTACTCACATGATTGATTTGGACTCCGGTAACACTGTCAAAAAGTGGTTTGATTCTCAAGAACACCAAGAACACAATTTCCAGAATTTTCAGAAAATAAAATCAAAAATCTGATTTTTTGATTAATTTTAACAATTAAAAAATAAAATTCTGCTATTTATATAAATCTGAAAATTAATACCCCAAAAATATTTTTAACCCCTAATTAAAATTATTAAGCCTTAAAAATAATTTTTATGGGATAAAAATGTAAAATTTTTATTTTTAAACAAATATAATATAAATGCCAAAATTCCCCAAAAATTATGAATTTTACAAAAATTACAACATAATGCATTTTTGAACATCCCATTATTATATAAAAATAATTTTATGAAAAACAGGGCCTCGAATCCAATACAGGGGCTGGGTCCGGAATTTAAAATGCAAAATAACTGTATTATAAAAATAGAAAAATTACAGAAAAATAGAATAAAATATTCTATGATACACAGAAGTCACATAACACGTATAAGATAATTTTCCTATTTAATAAAAATCATAACGCGTTTAAATACATTAAAAATAAACTAACACACATTAAAATCAACTAAAAATATATTTTAATATAATAAATTACACGTAATTTTTCGGGTCGTTACATTCTTCCCCCCTTATAAGGATTCTGCCCCCAGAATCCCACTTAAGAAAATAAGTGCGGATACTGAGCTCGCATTTCACTTTCTACTTCCCATGTTGATTCCTCAACCAAGGGATTCCTCCATAACACCCTAACTAGAGGTATTGTCTTATTTCTTAAAACCTTAACCTTATGATATAATATCTCAACTGGTTGCTCAACAACAGTTAAGTGAGGTTGAATATCTACCGGTTCATATTCTATCGCGTGTTAGTAGAATTTATGGAAAGTGTACCTGTAATAACATCAGAGTTCTGCTCTGCATTTGTCATGGTCATATTGAAAACCCGGGCCCTTGGCTGTCCCGCATTATTTGTCCCTGTAGCTTTATTCTGGTTTCCCGAATTAAGGTTGATCCTGCAATCCTTAGTAAGATGCCCTTTGTTCCCACATTTCTGACAACCAGTCCAACTAGCTGCTGGCTCATTGCACATGTGGGCATAATGTCCTTCCTTGCCACACCTAAAACATACTATGTTAGCCAGATTGCATGTACCTCCATGATTCTTTCCACATATTCCACATGCTGGTAGAGGTGGTCGCATCCCTCGTTGCTGATTGTTGTTTGGGAACCGCCCTCCTTGCAGTTGATTATTGCTCGGAAACCGATTTTCTTGCTGCTGATTGCTATTCGAAAATCGATTCCCTTGATTATTAAAATTCTGGATTCCGACTCCCGGTCCCCCGTTGCCTCTAGGCTGGAACGCTGGTCTGTAACTAAAGTTGTTTTGCGCTCGCCCCTGGAACGAACTCCCTGAGTGATCGTTAAATTTCCTCTTCTTGCCTTCTCTTTCTTTGTAGGAGATATCGCTCTCTCCTTCAATAATCAGTGCCTTCTGGACCACAGACGAATAGGTGGTTAACTCAAAAGCGGCTACCCGGCTACGAAGCCACGGCTTCAAACCCTGCTGAAATCTCCTTGCCCGCTTCTCTTCAGTATCAACCAAGTCTGGAACAAACCTGGCTAACTCTGTAAACTTTGCCTCATACTCAGTGGCATTGCCTTCTTGTTTTAGTTCCAAAAATTTAATCTCCATCTGGTTCTGCATAAAGCGGGGATAATACTTTTCCAGAAACAACTCTTTGAATCTCTCCCATGAGGTTACCCCTACGCCTTCTAAAGCCTTCCTTGCTTCCCACCAGTAGTTCGCTTCCCCTTTCAGAAAGTAACTCACAAACTCGGTCTTTTTATTCTCCTCTACATTCACAAGTGCAAGAGCTTTCTCTATTTCTTTTAACCATGCTCGGGCCTCGACTGGGTCCGCTGACCCCTGGAACTCTGGGGGTTTAACTGACTGAAAAGTTTTAAATGTTACTGCTTGGGGTGCCGGTGGCTGCTGCTGCTGGCGAGTGAGATTCTCGGTCTGTTGCCGGAATAGTTCCAACATTTGCTGCATCATATTGATATTGCCTTGCTCCCCAAAGTTCTGATTATTATTCGCGTTTCCCGCGTGATTACCATTTGGTTGCTGATTATCCATAATCTGGTAGAGGAAACACACAAGTTCCTTAGTAATTGAATAAACATGTTTTTGATAGATACTCATTGAAAAGAAACATGAATCAAGAATATTTATCAACTCATGTCACCCAATCACTAATTCACTTGAATGCTGAAAAATAACTAGATGCATGATGGAGGGAATCGATACTCTTATCACTACAAAAGTACTACTGATATATAATTACATACTCATAATTATACATGACTACTAGTCGGGTTATCTAACACCATATCACGGTTACCCTACCATACCAACTACACTGTCGGTTATACACAACAAAATTCCCGACTTATTCTACCAACAAACTACTATTAGTACACACATAATATCTTACAGACAACCGAAACCAAACAACCACATGTAGCATATCCTTCTCCCAGGGCTCTGTCCCACAATATCTAGTCCCAGCTGGGCCCTACCATCTCCTGAAGATCCGACAACATCCTCTGGAGGATGCGGTATGCCCGACGATAACCAACAGTACCTGATGACTCACCCAGCAACATCGCCTCCACCTCAAAAGAACCGGCTGCTATCATCTCTCGGAGGTTATGTCGAAGCTCGGAGTCTGTGATACGATGATCTCCCATCCTACGCAGCTCCACATTCTGCCCTCTCACAAAGTCGAATGCCTCCCAAAGCTCACGGTACCCACTCAATGGAACGGTGCGTGGTGCACCAATATGGCCGCTAGACTGGGCCTCCGCTCCACCTGTAACCTCCTCTATCAATGCCTGCACTCGCTCCTCTCCTGGTGGCATCTGGTGCCAAGGTATGACTGGTGGAAGAGGTACATAAGGACCCTGCACGGTAGGATCAGACTGATCCGTGAACTCTGCTGGCATGAGGAATCCTACCATAGCTGCCAGTGCACCAAATGGATGCAACTCAGACAAAGTGGGTGGCGCCTCGACCCCCTGCTGCTGATCAGGAATCAATACCGGTACGGGAACTGGTGGTATAGGATTAAGTGGCCCCATCGGACACTCCCAACCCATCCCGTAGTCTAACCCCATCATTGGGTGGTCTGGATCCATAAGAGCGGTAGTATATGGTAAGTCCACTGGTGGAAATAATGGTAGCGTAACTGGCTCTAGGGCCGGCATAGGCTGAGGTGCAATCACCGGAGTCGGCGTAGTTACCATAACAGGAACCTACGTAACCCAGTAACATAATATCACAAATCATCTCACAACTTAGGCTTAGACTAAAGTCAAATGCAACGTGTAACATAAGAACGTAATCCTATCTCATGTGATCTCCCTAAATTTTCCTGGGCTATATCTCTGCTTATTTCAGTGACTATAACCTGTCAGCTCTGATACCAACTGTGACACCCTCCAAATCTGGGGTCTAGATCCGGGGGTCACCAACCAATCACAACTAATAAAATAAATCAGAATGCGCAACTGACCCCGCCAACCAAAGATCGCAAACAGGTTATTGTATGAAACTAAGCAGTTACAGCCCAAAAGTAACATACTCACTTATTACAAACCATAAAATAAACTCAACCTAAATTCAGTCTAGTATTATTTTATTATTACATTCCATTTTATTTAAAATTCTATCTAGCGCCGACAGAAACCCGCAAATACCTGTAAGGTCTGGGGTGCAGACACACGGCCACTCTGCCCCTCTCTAATATGGTCCGAACGGCTGGTCGGAAACATACTGCTCCTCTGGAAAGGGTTTTGTGAAAACAAGAGTGAGCCAAAGAAATGCCCAGCAAGTATATATATAAACAATTTTATAAAACAGGATAAGTGCTGCATGATATCAACTGAAATGTAAAACAGTTCATAGAGCAAATTGAATCAATAGCTGAGATATAATTCAACCATAACTGAAATCATTTGACATGTCATAAAAATGAATCATCTGTCAATTCACAATATATAATAGCCATTCGGGCGATATGGATTGGATATATATATATATATATATATAACTGAACACCATTGCCCCCTGATCAGGTTCTAAGGCAATGGGACCCTCTATACTCCACCGGTATTCTCTTTTTTTCCGTGTGTGTATAGTCCGGATTTCTGGGGTACCCAAAATAGGCAAGTAATGTTAGCCTATAGGAAGATGGTATGGTTACCATATCCTCCTTAAATATTGCTGGACCATGACAGCAACCATGGCCTCCTACGCTTTACCATTTTTCAATAAATATTGCTGGACCATGACATCAACCATGGCCTCCTACGCTTTATCATTTTCCAATCCAATAGAGCAATTTCCGAATTCAACAGGAAATGATTAGTTTTAAATACTGGTCACATCCTTATTATTTACTACGATAATAAGGATATGAAGAGTTTATCTTAAACAATTCCCCACATCAAGGGTACCAAAACCAAGTAATTGTTCGTACAAAAATATTTAAGAATCACAAATAGCTCTGAACAATAGCTATTCGTCATGATGTGAATCAATGAACATAAAATAAACAGTGTATAAGATGATCAAGGGAAAGAAATACTTGCCTGAATATGCGACTGGTAAGTTAAGCTCTCTGGCTAGGATTTCTCTCGCTTCTATACGTACTGCTGGTATGCTCTGCCCACTAGCTAGGATTTCTCTCGCTTCTATAATTAAAACATTCTATTTTAGGCAACTGGCTAGGTACGTACAAAACCAATTACAACTCAAACCTCGGTTTTAGTGTCTACCCGTACGTTGTATCACTATCGAATGAATATTTAATACAATTAATAACATGTACAGAGCATTCACACACATAATCACATAGCACATACGTCTTACAGACAAGGGAGCACTCAAATTATTATTATCATGTTTAAAAGTATTTTTAAAATAATTAAAAGAATTTTAAAAGATTTAAATACCCTTTTTGAATCAAAAAGGATCGCTAATAAACCCTCCGGGTAATTATTGGATCACCAAAATATTTTTATAATTATCTAATCCGGGTTTATAAATAATTTTAGAATTTTAAAACTATTTTTACCGTTCCCGGATTATTTTTAGGATTTAAAACAATTTCTTTCTATTTTAAATCACTTTTAAACAGAAAATTGATTAATAATCCTAAATAAATTAATTAGAATCAAGTAATAATTAATTAATGAAATTATCTAATAAATAATTACATTTATTAGATAATCAAATTAATTAAATCATTATTTGAGATTAATTAATATAATTAAAAGTATTTAATTCTTAATTATTTTTGAATTAAAAACAATTAAATAAAGAAAAAAAAGAAAAAAATAAAAACAGAATTCAGAAATAAATTCTGGATTTATAAAACATTTTCAGAAAATAAAATTTCTGAAATTTATAATTGAATTCAGAATTATAAATTAATTAAAGTAAATAAAAGTAAATGAAAGTAAATAAAAGTAATTAAAAGTAAATAAAAGTAAAAATAATTGGTAAAAAGTAAAAATCAATTCCAAAATCACTTTTCAGAAAAGGTTAACAGATTTTTAGGATTAAACGGGTACTGTTCATCACCACCCTCACTGTTCTTCGTATGAATGCTCGAAGAACAGCCACCACCATCAATGGCGGTTTCCAGATTCCGGCGGCCGGGAAAAAAAATCCGGCGAACTCCGGCAACCTCAAAAACGTACCATTCGCTACGTTTTAAATCACCAACACACTCCAAATCACCTCCTAAACACAGATATACCATTCATTCCAACCCAGAATCAACCGAATCAAAAATCCGGCCAAACCCGATTAAATTCCGGCGACCTTCAAAGAATTATCCGGTCAAAATTCGTTTTCACTCATTTCTCAACCAAATCAAACGTTCTTTACATCAAAATGAAGCTACAGACTTCACCAAACTATACCAAGCATCAAACACAACAAACAATCACTCAAGAATCCAGAAAAATCGATTTTTAAATCTTACCCCCAAAAATTCGATTTCGAGTTCTAGGCTACTAAAAATCAAACAAAAATTATCATGATACTCCTGGGATCATAAGCAATCTATAGACACTAACTACATCAACAACAAATCAGTGAACAAGCCACAGCAAATTAAACAAGTTTGAAAATTAAAATTAAAAAAACAAATTTTCGAATCAGACAATTTTGGTTATGAACACCTACATAAACATGTAGTAGAGATCAAGAGCTTCAGTTTGATTACTCACATGATTGATTTGGACTCCGGTAACACTGTCAAAAAGTGGTTTGATTCTCAAGAACACCAAGAACACAATTTCCAGAATTTTCAGAAAATAAAATCAAAAATCTGATTTTTTGATTAATTTTAACAATTAAAAAATAAAATTCTGCTATTTATATAAATCTGAAAATTAATACCCCAAAAATATTTTTAACCCCTAATTAAAATTATTAAGCCTTAAAAATAATTTTTATGGGATAAAAATGTAAAATTTTTATTTTTAAACAAATATAATATAAATGCCAAAATTCCCCAAAAATTATGAATTTTACAAAAATTACAACATAATGCATTTTTGAACATCCCATTATTATATAAAAATAATTTTATGAAAAACAGGGCCTCGAATCCAATACAGGGGCTGGGTCCGGAATTTAAAATGCAAAATAACTGTATTATAAAAATATAAAAATTACAGAAAAATAGAATAAAATATTCTATGATACACAGAAGTCACATAACACGTATAAGATAATTTTCCTATTTAATAAAAATCATAACGCGTTTAAATACATTAAAAATAAACTAACACACATTAAAATCAACTAAAAATATATTTTAATATAATAAATTACACGTAATTTTTCGGGTCGTTACACTGGAATGATTGTTAGGGCTCTTCATCTGGATAGCTTCATTCTTCTTGCAACATGTTTAAATTTCATCCTCTTGACATGGTTGCTTGGCAAAAATCTTTGACCTTTGTTGGTAGACCATAGTAGTATTCCATTAGCAGTTTGCTTTCTGAAACATACACATGGTTTCTTGACTTGAATCTTCTTCTCTTCTTGAGGTGGCAAAACAGTTGCAGAAGCCATAGATGTAGATTTTGCTAGGTCACCACTAACAGTATTCACCCTAGACTTAGAGTCTTGTGTTGTGGTGAGGTTACTGCTAGCAATGCCTAAGGCTTGCTGTTTTCCAATCTTCCTCTCATAGACTCTTCCTTGGTCATCATCATTCTTCTTATCTTTGTCCCCCTTCTTCTTCTTGTCTTCATCACCCTTATCTCTCCTGTGATGTCTTCTCCTCCCATCACTTTTATCTTCAGAATCATCATCCTTATTTCTCCTAGGTTGAGCCATCTCTGGAATTTCACCAGTTGCAATATAAGTTCTGAGGATGTGCAGTGCCTCAGTTTCTTCAGCATTTCTGGCTCCAGCCTTCTTCTGTAATTGATCAATGATAGCAATGATCAGTCTGTGATTTCTAGTGGTGAGATCATGGGGAATGACCAATTGCTTGATATCTTCAATTCTGGTACCAGACTGATAAATGATTGTCCATGGCTTCTTGATCACTTCTGGTAGCCTTGAAGGTTGGTCATTCCTCAAGTCATCAAACAGACTCTTGTTGTTATCATTCTTCTTCTCAATAAGCTCAAGTATGGCATCTATCTCTGAGTGTTTCAGTTCTTGTAGAGTCTTGTATGTTAGATGCCATATCTTCAATTTGGATATCATCACTATCTCCTTGATCCATAGATTATTGACTTTCTTAGGAATGACAGTGATGCAATCAATCTGCTTCTTCAGCTCCCTCAGATAGAACTGAGTGTCACCAACATGTTCCCTTGTGGCTTTCAGAAACTCCAAGAAGGCTTTGTCATGATAAACATTGGAGTTAGCAACTTCTTGTAGCTTGGCCTCAGTAACAACTTTAACTTCTATAGGCTTGGCACTCTCAGATGTAGAGGTTGGAGGTTTGTCAGATGGCATACTCCCTGCAACCACTGTGGTAGTTATGGATTGCTTTTGACCTCCAGGAGTAGTGATGTGCACAGTTGGTAGAGTGACAACTGGCAAGGTAGATGGAGGCTCATCCACTTTGGATTTTCCTTTGCCAGGCACATTTGGTAGAGATTTTGAAGCTCTTTGTTGACCACCCTCTTTTATTATTATGCCTTTCTCCCCCTTTGTATTTGAATTCCTTGCCTTCTTCTCCCCCTTAGGCTTGTTGTCAGGCACAGAGGCTGTAGAAATGTCCTTTGGGATTGAAGATTCATCAGGGAGAGGGAGACCCATATGCTTCATCATAGCAGCTAACATGGATTGTTGATGCAGAAGGACATCAGCTGTGGTGGATGCTTGAGTGTCCAACTGATCATTTAGAAGTGCAACCTTTTCTGTAAGATGAGCATTGGACTTGGTGAGAGTAGCCACCTCCTTCTCAAGTGCATCCACTTTGTTGAATAACTCAGTAGACTTGAAGCCAGACAAGGATTGTTCTTTGAGTCTCTGCACTTCAAATCTAGTCATGTCATGTACTGGGACCTCAGTGAGCAGTCTGTCTCCATATAAATTTTTGAACATGGTCCTCAGCATGGCATTGGCATCTGTGGTCTGATCAGATAGAATTTGAAATTGATGCCCCAGACCTGTGACAGTATCCTTTAGCAGAGCTAGCCCATTATCCATCTTGGTGCAGGTGGTGTTGCAGTGTTTGATGTCTTTGAACACACTGTCTAGCTGAGGGAATTTGGCATCAAAGGTCCTCTTGATTGCTTCTACTGTGGTGGTGGTCTTATCACACACTCTATTGACCTCAGTCTTAACACCTTTTCCAAGATAATGAGCAGCCTTGAGGAATCCCTTGTGTGAATCATTCATAGCCTCATACACTTCACCAGGTGTCAGAGATTTGGCATTGGAACCCAGTGAAGTGAGGTATTCCTCCCTGAGATACTGAAGTGCTTCATCAAGAGTAATATCATATTTTCCTTGCAACCAGGCATCTATGTTGCCATCTCTCTCAGCATCATCAATGATCTTTGACTTCTGCATCTCCACATCATCCCTATGGCATAACAGAATAGCTTCATAGTCTGGATTAGGCATGTCTGCAGTGAGAAGGTTCTGAGCAATCTTTGTGAACTCAGGAATCTGATCCACAATTAAGCTTTGAAGTGCTTCAACCGTCAATTGTTGTGGAGCAGACCCTGATCCTGAAGCACTGTCATGTTGCACAGGCTTTAGCCATTGTGACATAAAGTCAGAGCTAGAGCTAGGCAAGCTAGACTCCTCAGTTACAGATGCAACTTCTGTAACCGGATGGATTGACTCTACTACTGGTGTCACCACAGAAGTGGGATGAATTACACCAGCAGTTGACACATGCACAGAGTCTCTAGTAAAAACTAGTGGAACCTCTGTGTTTGTGATGGTGTCATCAGGAGATGTGTAAGAACCCAGATTTTTGGGTAGAATTAAAACTTTTACTGTGTATTGATGAAAGAATGAACAGTGACTCCGACTACAAGGTATTAAAAAAGAATGTGAACGGGTATAGATTTAAATGATCATATGTCATGAAGAATACTGTTGGTTGATAGCATAAATAAGAATAGTCTATCCCCTAAGGATATAAGTTATATTATTCCAAGAAAGATTATTCTTGTGTCATCCAAATCAATATCTATTATAAGTCCAACGGTTCCGTAAAAAGGTTAAGGAGCACTCGAGAGTAAACCAGGTTCATTTTCCTAATTATAGGAATTAAATAAAAATAAGTGATGAATAGTGATTTTGGTGGAATTTGGAATATTATTATAATAATGTTATACCCGGTATTCGGAACGGATTTCTGAGTTCGTATTAGTGATCCAGGAGGAAAATAAATGTATGTAAAAGCTGTCGGATTCAGAAAAAGAGCACTTTTATTTTCTCCGAGATTTCCCTGGACACTGCAAGACTTAAGGATTTATAAAAGGGATTTAAGGAAATTAAATTCGAGAAGTATTAAGTAAGATGGAGGATGGAATTATAATTATTAAGAAGGTTTTTGGTAAAACCCTAACTAGAAACGAATGAGTTATTCCCTCGAACGATCAACGAATTGAGCAATAACCAGACAAAAGACAAGCAGAGAGCCAAGGGCAAGCATGTGCAAGTGGGTGGAGACAAATAACCAAGTTGGTTACAAAGGAACAAGCCTTATTAGAAACAAACCATGCTAGTTAGCAAGGTGTGTACCATAAGACACCAACACTTGTCCACATGGAAGCAAATCTTTAACCAAGCCTTAACCCATCAACTAGACCATGGTTAACCAAACAAATATCTAGCATTATTGGTAACTTTTTTCAAGATGAGATCAAGACCAAGCCAAGCAAAACTTCATCCTCCCCATTTCTTTCAAAACCATTCCGATGGTTTTTAGCAAAAACCAAACCCCACTTCCCACCATCAAACAATTACAAGATAATTCATGCGAGTCTTATACATCATAACAAAGATCTCCAAGAAATCTTAGCCTCAAAATCCATTCCTAGCTTAGCTAATAAAATCATCAAAGATGATGATGAATAGTAACCTCAAGAACAACATTCTTGGATCTTGATTTTGGTTGATGATTCAAGCTTCATGGAGGCTATACAAGGTTCATACAAGGTTTATAAGTGTGGGTTACTATCCAAGGAAGGTATAAATCTTAAGAACCTTAGATCTTACTTTGAGTTTTAATCATGTTCTTGGTTGATTTAGTTTAGATATGGTTATGATGTTATTGTAAGCATGTTAGCATGATCTTGTAGTTGATTTAGCCATGTGATGATTGTGATGTTAAAGTGATATATTCCTGGACATTTTAAGATGATAATCATGTGTATAGGATGTATGTATGCCCGGTGTGGCTTGGTGATTGATGTAACAATTTAGAAACGCTCGATATATAGCCGTCGTAATGTCGAATTTTCGTTAACCTTAGGAATTCGTGTTTAACAGTAGGTATAATTTTCTGGACTTGATGAACATATGACTTACCCTTGTAGATCTTGAGTCATAGATCACTTTGGCGAAAGAATCGAAGCATTTGGACTTACGGTTTAGGAGTTATGGTCAAAATCGTAAAAGTGGTTCGAAACCGTAAAAGCAAGTTCATAACCGAAATTGGACCCTTGTAAAATATATATTGCAGTGACGAATCTTGATAATTAAATACTAGAGATCATAAGGAAGGTGTGGGAGAAAACCTCATGTCAATCAGATCGTTTTTCAATTTTATAAAAATGTTCGAATCGAGGTTAAGTGCGAAGAAACCCTTTTCGGAGGTAACACTATTCACTAAAACGCTCCTGCCCTGTTTTGTAATATCCGGAAAATGAGTCTTCTGACCAAAGTCAAATTTTGAGCTAGCTACCTTCTAGACATTCTCTAGATCATGTACGCGAAAACGGTGCATCATTTGAGTTAACGGTCACCGAGTTATGAACGTTTTAGTGAAAGAGGTGTGAATAGTAAAAATTCGCAGATGACTGAACTTCGAAAATACATTCCACATATCTAGACCCGTGTTTTCGAATGGGAAATTTTATGATAAATATTACAAATACCAAAGATGATTTTAGAAGTGGTTTCATAATTAAATACGCTTCCAGTAATTTATTAAAAGTGTTGGAGCGCGAATCATGGAATAGTAATTCTCAGGAAAGTCAACTCTAGAGGTACTACTTTGACCGCCCCTTTTGGCTAAGTTAAAAGAGGAATTTCGAGTCGACTAAAACATGAAACTTTTTAAGAATTATCAAGACAACATATTGGTGCAAAGAACGGGGTTATAAATGATTAAGTAAGATGTACGAAAGATCCGACATTAAGGATGAATTCGAGGAGTGATTTGGACTAAACTTACAACATAAGAGTTGGTTGATTAACATGGACTTAGTATGTGTCTAGAGGAACCTCGTAGTGCCTTGTTTGTTAATTGCTCAAGTGTTTAAGCATTAAGTTATAAGTGGATCGCATAGGGAATTAATGGAGTGTTTTCTTTGACTTGTTTAGATTGCCGAACACCCTCACGGGCCCCTATTACATCCAGATTGCCAGGCAAGTCTTCAAAACTTTGAAGCTGTTGTTGTGATAATATATATATGATTCTGTTTACATATGCCATAGCATGCATGCTTGTTTTCAAAGTATATTGGAATACTTGTTCCCTGAATTGATATTGGCCTATAGACTATATATGAAATATCAGTTATAAGCTGGATTGTTTCGTTAAGACCCTTAGCGAAGGGCGTATGATATTCATACTTCAAATATAGACCGGGAGTCGATATTTTGTAATATATAAATAGTCGTGGAAACCCGGAGGGATCCCAACGACAAATTTATTATTTCGAGGATTTTTATTCGATTACGAATCTTTCGAAGAACGTTATTTGAGTATTACCTCAGTGAAGGAATATTTAATGAATATTATTTTAATATTCATTTAGAATGTCATTTATTTAATGAATGTTATTTTGAATATTCATTAGAGTTATTTGGTTGACGAATATCATTCCCAAATATTCATTTGGCTTACTTATTATTATTTGGAATATTCATTTGATCTTTATTTATTTAATGAATATTACTTTCGAATATTCATTTAGGGTTTGATTTACTTAATGAATATTATTTTAAAATATTCATTGGAAGTTCTATTTACTCAATGAATATTACTTCGAATATTCCTTTAAAGTTTTGATTACTAAATGAATATTATTCGGATATTCATTTAGAATATTATTTATTAAATGAATATTATTTTGGATATTCATTTAGAATATTATTTGTTAAATGAATATTATTTTGGATATTCATTTAGAATATTATTTGTTAAATGAATATTATTTTGGATATTCATTTAGAATATTATTTGTTTAATGAATATTATTTGGATATTCACTTGGAATATTATTTGTTAAATGAATATTATTTTCAAATATTCATTTAAGGTTTGATTTATTCAGTAAATATTATTTTAAATATTTATTTAAGTTTATTTATTTAATGAATATTATTTTAAATATTCATTTAAGAAGAGATTTATTTAATAAATAATTATATATATTCATTCGAGGATTACTTACGAGCAATCTTATGATTTAATAATATTCCGTAATTATTGTTGATTTAATAAATATTCTTGGAATATTTAATTAAATTCTTTTGAATTCTTTTTGTAATGATTTATGTTATTCAAGGGTTATCCTTCACCTTCAGATATTATGTAAAATATTTCGAAGTCTTTTATGACTATTTTATCAAGGGGAGGTTCCCAAAACTCTATTTTCATTTAAATCTGTCTTGGAGAAGATTTAAATACTCGCTCAACTTCCAAACGTATATAAGGGGACCTCACTTGAGCGATGTTATTTATTGGACTGCCCGGTCCTATACTTGCTAAAACTATCTTGTCACTCACATCTTGATTCTTTCAAGCATCGATATGAGTCTTTTGGTTACCTCCTCAACGCTCGAGGGGTATGATTGATGTAACAAGTTTATATCCATTAACAAGCATCAGCTTGGGAAATATTGGTGAATTTTCCTTTCCAATTAGATACGACTACTTTGTGAAGTCCTATCAACAAGTGTTACACTTGGGGAAAAGGGGAACGAACTTTACGTTTCAGAGTCGTGGATGATATTCGAACTAGGAGACGCGTAAGTGGCCGAGTGGCGCCGGTCCAGCAATAGCCCAACCGTTGGCTGAGGAGTTCCAGAGGGCGGTAGATAAGTAAATCCGTCGGAGCTACCTTCTACATGTAGAGAACGACTGATGAGATGCATGACATACGACTGATCATCGTAAATGTCAGGGCATCTGGCGCGGCAATGCTCCCGTATTAGTTCATCTTCTAAAAGTGAGAAATTTCTGCAACACTGTTGGTGTTGGCAAGGTGAAAAAGTGTTGAAACCGGAATTGCAATATTTTTCCTGCAAGTTCCTCTTTTATGATAATTGAGAATATCTTGCTTATCTTTTGCATAGCAGATATTTATTCAAAACAAATATATTTTTGAGTTACCTTGTAACTTCATCTCATACCTTATATTGGTACTACATCGTTAATGCATGGCATGTGGTTTCAAAGATATTTTGGACTGTAATATATTATCACTGTTCAATTATATTTCTGGTGGGCTATTGCTCACCCTTGCTTTATTTATTTATATCACAACAACAGCTAGATCAGATGGCCGCGCAAGGCGCACCCAGCGTAAGCAGGTGTCAACCGTCAGAGGTTTACCGCTAAGGTCTTGGCTACCTTTGTTGAGGATGCAACTACTGGTAGGCTAGTTGTTAGCAATTGAGCCTCTAATGTATTTATATTATGGTATCTATTAATGGATGGCAAAGAGTATGTAATTGTACAATTGTAATTCTTTGGGTTGTAAGAACTCAAACTTGTGATTAATAATATTGTTGGTTACTCTGATTTCATCTCTGGGACTATAACGGGTGTGTTTTATGTTGTTGTTCTGGGTCACAAGGTTGTAATTTAAATTATGTTGGTTTGGTGGTTGGATATTGAGACCGTAACGACCAGATCCCTGACCCTGGATCTGGGGGTGTTACAGAAATGGTATCAGAGAGAGCGTTATAAATCCCAGAGATGATGCGACGTTAAAATAATAAATTTACTAAGATAATAAGAACTCTTGCCAAGTTCATAGTCAGACTACATAATGTAGTATTGACATATAAAACCCTTATGGGAACCCTAAAGTATCATGATAGTAACTTAGCTCGTTCTTGTATCGACTAGTAAGGCGACAGACCTTGGGGATTACGAGCAGTATCATAATGATGCTTGTTTTGATGTTGAAGATCGGATGAGGGATTCGATAGAGCACCCTACTGAGGGCCCGTTTGAGGTCCCAGCAGAAGAAGGAAATATTGATAAGTATAAGGAGTTTACACTTCAGGAAATGAGGGCTACAGCCAGAGAGACTGTAAGAGTTAAGGTATAGTGCTCAGAGAAGTGAGCTTAAAGAATTGAGATATTATTAAGAGAATTAAAGAAGCATATTGGAGTCATAGCCGGACTACCGGATGAAGTGCCAGCAAGTAAGATGGATTTGAGGAATTACTCAAGATCTTATGTAAGGATAGATAAGAATCCTTGGAAACTATAAGATTAATGAGAAAGGAATTAGAATGATGCATGATTATCAAAGACATTGATATAGGACGGGGAGCAGAGTCCCTAGGAACAGTTAAGACATAGGTGGCAAGTGCCATATCTTCAGATAAATGGATTAGTGTGAATATTGTCAATGGTAATTCACCGTGAGAAGACAGATTTCATAGGTTTTAAATTATGAAACCAAATTGAGATTGTTAAGGTGATTTTATGCAGGGAAATGCCCATCTTATAAATGGATCAACTTAGAAAGAAAAGACATTGGGAAGTGATGGCCTGAACGGATAAAGTATATAAGGAAATAGTAAGCGAGACAATGATCTCAGAACCTACAAGAGGAGAAGACCAGTGAGTCTGTGATAAATTAGTAATAAGGCTATCATCAGGAACCAATTATAAGTTCAGTTCAATTCAGTGAAATGATGAACCAGAAACATTAGATGCATGTGATTCAGAAGAATATTAAATTCTTTCTTTTCCTTGAATGGATTATGGTAGTTACCTTAAGTTTATGCTGACACTGAATCATAAATGGATTAGGCAAGGCGAGCAGTGGTTGAAATGTAATTGAGAATGCTTTTAGATGAAACCTAAGAGAACAGGTGTAGGCCAAGTTCTCGAAGTAAGAGTTTTGGCAAAATAAAGTCCAGACAGTGGGACATATGAGCAATAGGAAGTAGTGATTGATTGACCCCACCAAATTAAAAACAGTTTCAAATGGAGATCGGCCAACCACACCGGCAAAGGTGAGAAATTTCATAAGATTCACAAGGTATTACCAAAGATTTGCTCAGGACGTTATAGAGAGTGCAGTCCCGTAACCCGACTTATTGTAAGGATAAAAGTTTGAATGGACAAGATAAATGGGGGAAAATCTCCCTGGAGTTAAAGAAAAAAAAAAAAACTGGTGATGACCCAGCATTGGCGTTACCTAATGGAAGAAGGAGAATTTTGGAATATATTAGGATGCACCTCGTACAGGTTTAGGTGTTGTGCTTGTGCAACATGACAACATAATTTTCGAATGCAATTGGACAACACGGTTCACCAGATTCGGATGACCTTGGTAGTGCCAATTCTGGGAAGCGACTGACCCCGATGGTAGCGTTCCTTCTGAGACTAGTTGTTAAGTAGACTGGTATTCGGTAGTATCGACTATTAGGACAAGCATGTATCGGGGAGGTATGGCATGTTTAGTTTGAAACTTTTGATTCCCCTTCTAAGGACGATGTATATTTGGTTTCCTTCTAATGATTAAACTCCCAGCTTTATGTCAATCATTTCGCTACTGTAACTGTTTATGGTTCGACCAGCTCGGATGTTCATAGAAATATTCTTTGGGTATCGAACTGGATTTTCTTAATGTAAACAGTGGGTGGATAGATTGACTGAAGTTTCCCTAATCCTGGAAAGGAATTGGACAAAATTTGGCAAACCTTGTCTTTCGAATTATCTGAATACATCACTGAGGAGTCGATTGAGACTTATATGGAGTGAAGTTTTTGAAAAGATCAAAAGGTATCAAGTAGAAGGCACTATGCCAGCAATTGCTAGAAAAGTAATGCTATTAGCCGACCCCTAAACTCACATATTTTAGCATGGCCAGTGGGGCCAAGTCACTAAGGATTATCAAGTGATTGAACCAGCAATGTAAGGACAAAGCGGGGTGCTTCTAACAAAGTGCCAACCGCGAGAACTTTTGATGTAAAATGAATTGAGATACATGAGGATGGATTTTATAAATACCCTAGATGTATTAGGCACTAAGAAATTCACGTTGATCACGACCAATATCTTCCAGAACATCCTTGCTACTATTACCAAGTTCTGTAAGAAAGACAGATAGACATATGTTGTCTTTTGGAAAGTCATATAGACTAACATTCGTTTGAAAGGAGAGGTAACATTAAGCTACCTATAGATTATCAAGATTGGAATGATTGAAAAGAGACCCTTATTATGGATATATGATTAAAATTGCCAAGTACAGGATGTAAGTATTCCTCGAAAATGGAATTGAGGATAGAATGTCCATAGCTTAATACGAACCCTGGGGGATGCACAAAGGATAGCATCACCCCTAACAAAGACATTGTGAATTCAGACGATATAAGTTGAATCGACCAAAGTATCAATAACCTGTAAGGATTTGTGGAAAGGAGTCTCCAAAAGTACATAGACAGAGATGTTATAGAATTGACTAATGATGTTTGATATACCCTGTAACCAGGAGATGCAGGAGGAATGATGAGGATGGCCTAAGAAACCTTATAAGGGAAGTGCTAATATTCTAAACTTCAAACGGGAAGTTTGGTAAGGAATGTATGACATAGTAACAATAAGGCCAGATGAAGCATAAGTGAAACCATGTAAAAGTATGGATTGAACCAATAAGGTTGAAATTATCCTAAAAAAACAAGAAGGGAGTTAAGTAAGGAAATATCCTAGGTATGATTTGGAGTATCTGTAGTCAAAATCGCACTAGAAAGGTGGAAGCAATGACTTTTGGAAAAGAGTGATAGATGCTTTCTCTCATTCAGCAGAATTTAAGGGAGAATGCTTCCACCCTGAGTTGGAATAGATCCAGAAAACATTGATCTCAAGAAATTATTATAATCAGGAAAGGCCAACGAGGTGGCCGACACTTTAAGTATAGGGGAGTAAGTATAAATGCTCAGACCAAAGAAATAGAATGATAATGTAAGGACCTTGATGGTCATAATGTGGTAGAGGAAGTTACATTCCGTCTAATGATTTTGCCAGGATCAACTATAAGAATAGTTTAAGTAAAGATTCGATTCTTGATGTTGCCAGTAGCATATTACCGACATTAGGAGGCTCTACGACAGACCAAATTCCCCAAGAGACTCGCCTTTTCTTTGGAAAGAGAGAGGGGAGGTTAAGTAGCAATGAATTGGTAGTAAATGACCAGAAATAGAGAGGGTACAAATACTGATAAGCCAAATGGCACGATGATGAATGACAAGCAAGTTTATGTTGGTGTATTTCTGTGCAAACAAGATAGAGAATTATGAGGTTGGCAAGCGATTAAGCAAACCGCTAAGCTTTTAGTCTTCTACCGGAGATATATGATTAATAATCTCACCAGCTTGTTTCAGCTGCGATGCTGGAAGCTCTTTTGCAATTTTATCTGCTTCATGTAATATCTACGTCAAGTTCAGGAAGCATTCCCTATGGATAGGGAATAGTGATTATTTTATTTCCTAGAGGATCTTGAATTGACAATTATGAAACCCGTACGTTTAGTTATTCAATCACTGCGTAAACGATAAGCGATGGTGATCCTTCTGAGAAATTAGGTGGTAACGACTGTGGAAATGTCGAATTGAATCTAAGTTAGAGAAATCATCCAGGTTTATTTCGGATGTTGTAATTTCTGGAACGACGGGATATTTGAAATGAAGAATTAGGTTATGATGGTTCATAAATGATTATGGTAGAAATAAAAACAAGAGACTGATAGAGATGGAAATAGAATTGGGAATTAATAAGAGAGTCAGATAGGCATACTCATGAGAATCTCCAGTAATGAAGCGAGAAAAGTATGGAATTGGCAAGGTAAGGGTATTGGCCAAAACGGAAAGTTGGAATTAGGAGCATGAATGACATACAAATTGACTCCTTTTAAGTTTGGAAAATCCGAGGAAATATGGAATAGTTGATTGAGGAATAAAGAGACTCATGGAATGAGAAAGTGAAATCTAGACGGTTGAACAAAGGAAAATTCGACCCCAAACGTGTAACACGTATTGAGTAAAGGTGGCGAGTGTCTCAACACTGAAATGACGATAGAGTTAAACAACAAGAGTAAATAAGAATTAGACAATATGAAGGATGTGATTGATAAAGAAAAGATTGGGAAATAATTATGGAATGTGAAGCAAGGAATGTTATGAATGGAGGGATGAATGGGTTTTCTTAACGAGCTCTCGGAATGACAACCTGATAGTGTTAGAATTATGAGTATGAAAGAGCCAGTGTCGGGGCATGAAATGTGAGTAATAATAATGTCAAGCGAGAAATCCAAGATTTAACCTGAGAGGTTGAAGGATTTTCCAAAAAGTTAGTGGTGCTAATATCGAGCAAGAGTATAGGTCCATAGAATGATGGACAGAGCAGCAAGGACATGTGATATGTGAGATTACGAAAAAGTAGTATTTAATATGAATATGATTATTTTCTTCTCTAATAAACCTCTATAGTTCAGAGGAAAATTCTAAGTATGATATTTTGACAATCATGAAAACTTTCTTATATGATTCTTTGAAATTCGTTCCTTTTCTTTTCCCTTATTTATCTTCTTCTAAACTGAGAAGAACAACCCTTTAAGGAGGGGAGGTAATACTACGTGACTCTCTGTCTGTGTGATAGGAGTCTAAGTGGAATGCCATTAATTGTTTAATTGCTTGTCAAGTACTAAAGGCTGGCCCCCTTCTGTACTAGCTATGCAATATAACAAATGTTCATTGATCACAGGGATCTCTCGATAAATTTTCCACCTAAATATATATACATCGAGATTGTGAAGATTAAAGCGATTAGGAATTGCAAAATTTCGAGTGAGGTTATCTCCGGACTTCGTAGCGCGTTAGTGATACCGAAGTCACTGCACGTACCAATAAGGTTAATAGTATAAGAACGGACAAGAGCGTATACCGGATGATGTGTTATGCGAAAGTATCAAAGAATTGGTAGAACGGATAAAGGGTGTATTGTAACACCAGTATGATGTGCTTTAGAAAGATTGGAATGTGTAAAGATCGACCAGAGAATTGGAAAGCGAAATAACCAACAAGTACCCAATTGTCTTCTACCTGATTCCGGGACGGAATCCTTTTAAGGAGGGGAGACTGTAAGAACCCAGATTTTTGGGTAGAATTAAAACTTTTACTGTGTATTGATGAAAGAATGAACAGTGACTCCGACTACAAGGTATTAAAAAAGAATGTGAACGGGTATAGATTTAAATGATCATATGTCATGAAGAATACTGTTGGTTGATAGCATAAATAAGAATAGTCTATCCCCTAAGGATATAAGTTATATTATTCCAAGAAAGATTATTCTTGTGTCATCCAAATCAATATCTATTATAAGTCCAACGGTTCCGTAAAAAGGTTAAGGAGCACTCGAGAGTAAACCAGGTTCATTTTCCTAATTATAGGAATTAAATAAAAATAAGTGATGAATAGTGATTTTGGTGGAATTTGGAATATTATTATAATAATGTTATACCCGGTATTCGGAACGGATTTCTGAGTTCGTATTAGTGATCCAGGAGGAAAATAAATGTATGTAAAAGCTGTCGGATTCAGAAAAAGAGCACTTTTATTTTCTCCGAGATTTCCCTGGACACTGCAAGACTTAAGGATTTATAAAAGGGATTTAAGGAAATTAAATTCGAGAAGTATTAAGTAAGATGGAGGATGGAATTATAATTATTAAGAAGGTTTTTGGTAAAACCCTAACTAGAAACGAATGAGTTATTCCCTCGAACGATCAACGAATTGAGCAATAACCAGACAAAAGACAAGCAGAGAGCCAAGGGCAAGCATGTGCAAGTGGGTGGAGACAAATAACCAAGTTGGTTACAAAGGAACAAGCCTTATTAGAAACAAACCATGCTAGTTAGCAAGGTGTGTACCATAAGACACCAACACTTGTCCACATGGAAGCAAATCTTTAACCAAGCCTTAACCCATCAACTAGACCATGGTTAACCAAACAAATATCTAGCATTATTGGTAACTTTTTTCAAGATGAGATCAAGACCAAGCCAAGCAAAACTTCATCCTCCCCATTTCTTTCAAAACCATTCCGATGGTTTTTAGCAAAAACCAAACCCCACTTCCCACCATCAAACAATTACAAGATAATTCATGCGAGTCTTATACATCATAACAAAGATCTCCAAGAAATCTTAGCCTCAAAATCCATTCCTAGCTTAGCTAATAAAATCATCAAAGATGATGATGAATAGTAACCTCAAGAACAACATTCTTGGATCTTGATTTTGGTTGATGATTCAAGCTTCATGGAGGCTATACAAGGTTCATACAAGGTTTATAAGTGTGGGTTACTATCCAAGGAAGGTATAAATCTTAAGAACCTTAGATCTTACTTTGAGTTTTAATCATGTTCTTGGTTGATTTAGTTTAGATATGGTTATGATGTTATTGTAAGCATGTTAGCATGATCTTGTAGTTGATTTAGCCATGTGATGATTGTGATGTTAAAGTGATATATTCCTGGACATTTTAAGATGATAATCATGTGTATAGGATGTATGTATGCCCGTTGTGGCTTGGTGATTGATGTAACAATTTAGAAACGCTCGATATATAGCCGTCGTAATGTCGAATTTTCGTTAACCTTAGGAATTCGTGTTTAACAGTAGGTATAATTTTCTGGACTTGATGAACATATGACTTACCCTTGTAGATCTTGAGTCATAGATCACTTTGGCGAAAGAATCGAAGCATTTGGACTTACGGTTTAGGAGTTATGGTCAAAATCGTAAAAGTGGTTCGAAACCGTAAAAGCAAGTTCATAACCGAAATTGGACCCTTGTAATATATATATTGCAGTGACGAATCTTGATAATTAAATACTAGAGATCATAAGGAAGGTGTGGGAGAAAACCTCATGTCAATCAGATCGTTTTTCAATTTTATAAAAATGTTCGAATCGAGGTTAAGTGCGAAGAAACCCTTTTCGGAGGTAACACTATTCACTAAAACGCTCCTGCCCTGTTTTGTAATATCCGGAAAATGAGTCTTCTGACCAAAGTCAAATTTTGAGCTAGCTACCTTCTAGACATTCTCTAGATCATGTACGCGAAAACGGTGCATCATTTGAGTTAACGGTCACCGAGTTATGAACGTTTTAGTGAAAGAGGTGTGAATAGTAAAAATTCGCAGATGACTGAACTTCGAAAATACATTCCACATATCTAGACCCGTGTTTTCGAATGGGAAATTTTATGATAAATATTACAAATACCAAAGATGATTTTAGAAGTGGTTTCATAATTAAATACGCTTCCAGTAATTTATTAAAAGTGTTGGAGCGCGAATCATGGAATAGTAATTCTCAGGAAAGTCAACTCTAGAGGTACTACTTTGACCGCCCCTTTTGGCTAAGTTAAAAGAGGAATTTCGAGTCGACTAAAACATGAAACTTGTTAAGAATTATCAAGACAACATATTGGTGCAAAGAACGGGGTTATAAATGATTAAGTAAGATGTACGAAAGATCCGACATTAAGGATGAATTCGAGGAGTGATTTGGACTAAACTTACAACATAAGAGTTGGTTGATTAACATGGACTTAGTATGTGTCTAGAGGAACCTCGTAGTGCCTTGTTTGTTAATTGCTCAAGTGTTTAAGCATTAAGTTATAAGTGGATCGCATAGGGAATTAATGGAGTGTTTTCTTTGACTTGTTTAGATTGCCGAACACCCTCACGGGCCCCTATTACATCCAGATTGCCAGGCAAGTCTTCAAAACTTTGAAGCTGTTGTTGTGATAATATATATATGATTCTGTTTACATATGCCATAGCATGCATGCTTGTTTTCAAAGTATATTGGAATACTTGTTCCCTGAATTGATATTGGCCTATAGACTATATATGAAATATCAGTTATAAGCTGGATTGTTTCGTTAAGACCCTTAGCGAAGGGCTTATGATATTCATACTTCAAATA
Source organism: Kitagawia praeruptora (assembly GCA_037693485.1). Classification (NCBI taxonomy): domain Eukaryota; kingdom Viridiplantae; phylum Streptophyta; class Magnoliopsida; order Apiales; family Apiaceae; genus Kitagawia; species Kitagawia praeruptora. Next base: position 151,836,427 of record CM075349.1, on the reverse strand, counting down.
TAGACCGGGAGTCGATATTTTGTAATATATAAATAGTCGTGGAAACCCGGAGGGATCCCAACGACAAATTTATTATTTCGAGGATTTTTATTCGATTACGAATCTTTCGAGGAACGTTATTTGAGTATTACCTCAGTGAAGGAATATTTAATGAATATTATTTTAATATTCATTTAGAATGTCATTTATTTAATGAATGTTATTTTGAATATTCATTAGAGTTATTTGGTTGACGAATATCATTCCCAAATATTCATTTGGCTTACTTATTATTATTTGGAATATTCATTTGATCTTTATTTATTTAATGAATATTACTTTCGAATATTCATTTAGGGTTTGATTTACTTAATGAATATTATTTTAAAATATTCATTGGAAGTTCTATTTACTCAATGAATATTACTTCGAATATTCCTTTAAAGTTTTGATTACTAAATGAATATTATTCGGATATTCATTTAGAATATTATTTATTAAATGAATATTATTTTGGATATTCATTTAGAATATTATTTGTTAAATGAATATTATTTTGGATATTCATTTAGAATATTATTTGTTAAATGAATATTATTTTGGATATTCATTTAGAATATTATTTGTTTAATGAATATTATTTGGATATTCACTTGGAATATTATTTGTTAAATGAATATTATTTTCAAATATTCATTTAAGGTTTGATTTATTCAGTAAATATTATTTTAAATATTTATTTAAGTTTATTTATTTAATGAATATTATTTTAAATATTCATTTAAGAAGAGATTTATTTAATAAATAATTATATATATTCATTCGAGGATTACTTACGAGCAATCTTATGATTTAATAATATTCCGTAATTATTGTTGATTTAATAAATATTCTTGGAATATTTAATTAAATTCTTTTGAATTCTTTTTGTAATGATTTATGTTATTCAAGGGTTATCCTTCACCTTCAGATATTATGTAAAATATTTCGAAGTCTTTTATGACTATTTTATCAAGGGGAGGTTCCCAAAACTCTATTTTCATTTAAATCTGTCTTGGAGAAGATTTAAATACTCGCTCAACTTCCAAACGTATATAAGGGGACCTCACTTGAGCGATGTTATTTATTGGACTGCCCGGTCCTATACTTGCTAAAACTATCTTGTCACTCACATCTTGATTCTTTCAAGCATCGATATGAGTCTTTTGGTTACCTCCTCAACGCTCGAGGGGTATGATTGATGTAACAAGTTTATATCCATTAACAAGCATCAGCTTGGGAAATATTGGTGAATTTTCCTTTCCAATTAGATACGACTACTTTGTGAAGTCCTATCAACAAGTGTTACACTTGGGGAAAAGGGGAACGAACTTTACGTTTCAGAGTCGTGGATGATATTCGAACTAGGAGACGCGTAAGTGGCCGAGTGGCGCCGGTCCAGCAATAGCCCAACCGTTGGCTGAGGAGTTCCAGAGGGCGGTAGATAAGTAAATCCGTCGGAGCTACCTTCTACATGTAGAGAACGACTGATGAGATGCATGACATACGACTGATCATCGTAAATGTCAGGGCATCTGGCGCGGCAATGCTCCCGTATTAGTTCATCTTCTAAAAGTGAGAAATTTCTGCAACACTGTTGGTGTTGGCAAGGTGAAAAAGTGTTGAAACCGGAATTGCAATATTTTTCCTGCAAGTTCCTCTTTTATGATAATTGAGAATATCTTGCTTATCTTTTGCATAGCAGATATTTATTCAAAACAAATATATTTTTGAGTTACCTTGTAACTTCATCTCATACCTTATATTGGTACTACATCGTTAATGCATGGCATGTGGTTTCAAAGATATTTTGGACTGTAATATATTATCACTGTTCAATTATATTTCTGGTGGGCTATTGCTCACCCTTGCTTTATTTATTTATATCACAACAACAGCTAGATCAGATGGCCGCGCAAGGCGCACCCAGCGTAAGCAGGTGTCAACCGTCAGAGGTTTACCGCTAAGGTCTTGGCTACCTTTGTTGAGGATGCAACTACTGGTAGGCTAGTTGTTAGCAATTGAGCCTCTAATGTATTTATATTATGGTATCTATTAATGGATGGCAAAGAGTATGTAATTGTACAATTGTAATTCTTTGGGTTGTAAGAACTCAAACTTGTGATTAATAATATTGTTGGTTACTCTGATTTCATCTCTGGGACTATAACGGGTGTGTTTTATGTTGTTGTTCTGGGTCACAAGGTTGTAATTTAAATTATGTTGGTTTGGTGGTTGGATATTGAGACCGTAACGACCAGATCCCTGACCCTGGATCTGGGGGTGTTACAAGATGCCTCAGCATGCATTCCCTCACCATCTAAATGTGGGTTCTGAGTGGTGAACAAAGTGTCATGCACTAAGTCACTTGAAATTATTGGCTCATCAAGAGAAAAGATTTCTTGATGATCAATACCTTGCATCTCAGTTGCCTGAGTTGCAGGTTCCAAAGAAATTTCAGAGTTAGATTCTGGAAGAGAAGTGTGTTTAAGAGTAGATTTTGGCAACTCCCCCTGAGAGATAGAGGGAGTTTCAAATGTGATGTGCTCTCCACTCAGTGTTGTGCCAGCCTTATCACTCCCATGTGCTGACTCTATACAAGAAGGTGCATTGGGGAGGATGCTTGATTCTATAGGTGCACCCTGTTGAGAGGATACACCTAGTGAGCTGTGTGCCCCTGATTTTACAACTTCAGCCATTTGTGTGACTGAAGAGGTGGTCTTAGTTTTCTTCTTCTTTGTCCTGTGTAAGGGTGACTCAGGTTCCTCACTTCCTAGACCTAATTCAACAGCTAATGCTGCTTCAGATAAGATATTTAATGGTGCAGACATTACTTCCTTTCTCTTCTTTTTACTAACATCACCCTTTTGAGAGGATGATGCAGTTGGCTCAGTATGTGGTAGAGTGTTTGGTTGAGAGGGTTGGTTAGCAGGCCCTGGGTTAGCATTTTGTTCTACTTGCTTGGGCTGTGTTAACTTAGATTTTGCATCAAATGTTGGCATGTTGTGGGGATAAGTCCTAAACAAACTCTCCATATGGGGAGTTATGTTCAGTCTTACATCCACATCATTCCTAGTCTCCAAATTACCAAAAATAAGTTTGGTCATGGACTTAGGATAGCCTATTTTATTTTTATCCATCCCAGGCAATTCAATCAATGAAGCATTTTTATAATTAAGTACAGATTGAATAAAGCGAGGGAAGAAAATATCAGTACCTCTCTTGGTTGTGTTCTTACCAAGTCTCCCATATAATTCTTGGAGGATGATTTGGCCAACATCAATCTTCTTTCCATAGGCCAAAGCATATCCAATTTGCTGCACAGGTGCACTGATTTGATCAAAGCTTGATTTCCTGGCAGTGAAGACTTGGAGAAGAGTTGCAAACACATAGCTCCACTCCTTTCTCAGATTCTTCCTGTTTAGCTTTCCAAGATTGATCCCATCTGAGTAGTTGATGAACTCAAAGAATTCCTCCAACTCTGCATTAGTGGCCATTCTGTCAAATGACTCTTGTTGTAGGCCCAGTGCTTGGTTCATGTCTGCAGTAGAGATAGTGATTTCCTCATCTTGAATCTTGCAGTAGATGATATATGAAGTGATTGCATTTTCCAGGGCTACAACCTCCACAATAGCAGTACTCCAGAACTGTTCCAGAATATCTAGATACAGAGTTGGGTTGGCAGAGAGTGCATCCTTGATATATGACTCCGCCATCCATTTCACAAAGCACTTGAAATTGGCATTGGGTGCTTCAACATCACTAGTGAGAGCGATGAAGTTGGTATTGAACTTTACTGTTGCCATTTGTGTAGAAGAGAGAAAAGAAATTGAAGGTTGAAGAAGAAATTTGGCTTTTCGTAGCTAGGGTTTCAGGGGTTTAGAGAGTGTAGATGCTTGAGAAATCGAATGAAATGAACCGAATAGATGTGAAATTGTATAAGTATGAAGTACTTGAATTGTCGATTAGCAGAAAGTTTTGTATCGACAAGTCAGGCATTCGAGAAGTAGAAAACAACTATTCGAGAAGTCAAGAATGGCTTAATCGATAACTCAAGCAGATAGAAACTCACAGCTGGCAGTTATCTAACTTAGAAATAATTCTAAATTAAATAAAATATGTTTTTATGAGTGAATTAAACTTTTAGACAAAAGTCCAAAATCGGTTAAAATTCAGCGAGAATTCAGCCTTTTCAAATGATTCGAGAACTCAAATATAGTGTTCGAGAACTCAATCATTCGAGAACTCAGTTACTATATTCGAGAAGTCAAGAATACCTCTATTCGATATCTCAGAAAGACTCTATTCGAGAACTCAAGAGTACTCTAATGAGGCTTATTAGAGATGTCGAATAGTGAATCATTCGAGAAGTCTGACTTATCGAACTATACCCATCACTCATAAAAATTTGATTTTCACTATCTTTTAAAATTTATCAGACATATTCATTGAAAAATATCCTAGAAAATTAAATAGTGATTTTCTCAAAATTTCATAGAAATTTTAAGTTAATAAAAATATGATTTTCAACATATGCAACAGATTTGAAATATTTATAAATCATATTTCAGCCAACACTTACTCCAAAAATATTGAGAATTTAGATAAACTAAGTGTTTACTGCTGCAACAATCTAGATGGTGTATTCACTTAGCCAGAATCTGAAGAATTCAGCATTCCAATCTCACTTACCAACCTTGTGAAGGTGGCTTCATCTAATGGCTTAGTGAATATATCAGCTAGTTGTTTATCTGTAGTGACATAATGCAACTCAATGGTTCCATTAGTTGCATGTTCTCTTATGAAATGATATCTGATGTCAATGTGCTTTGTTCTAGAATGATTGACAGGATTGGCAACTATAGAGATTGCACTTGTGTTGTCACACATGATTGGAATTCTTTCCAACACAAGTCCATAATCTCTAAGTTGATTTCTAATCCAAAGCACTTGAGCACAGCAACTTCCAGCAGCTATGTATTCAGCCTCAGCTGTGGAAGTTGACACAGATTGTTGCTTCTTGCTATACCAAGAAACTAACCTTTGTCCAAGAAACTGGCAGCTTCCTGAGGTGCTTTTCCTATCCACTCTGCATCCAGCATAATCAGCATCAGAATAACCAACCATATTGAACCCTGTGTCCTTAGGATACCATAATCCCAAGTTAGGAGTGCCCTTCAGATATCTAAAGATCCTTTTTATTGCAATCAAATGTGATTCCTTTGGATTTGATTGAAACCTTGCACACAAGCATGTAGCAAACATGATGTCTGGCCTACTTGCAGTGAGGTAGAGTAGAGAACCAACCATGCCTCTGTAGACTGAGATATCTACTCTCTTGCCTTTAGCATCTTCATCCAGTTTAGTGGCAGTGGCCATGGGTGTCTTGGCAGGTGAACAATCTTCCAAGTCAAACTTCTTCAATAGATCCTTGATGTACTTGGTTTGACTGATAAAGATACCATCCTTCCTTTGACTGACTTGCAACCCTAGAAAGAATGTCAACTCTCCCATCATACTCATCTCATATCTGCTCTGCATGAGCTTAGAGAATTTCTCACACAGCTTCTCATTTGTAGAACCAAAAATGATATCATCCACATAGATTTGGACTAGGATAATATCATCACCATGCTTCTTGTAAAACAGTGTCTTGTCCAATGTGCCTCTAGTGAATTGATTTTCAAGAAGAAATTGTGATAAAGTATCATACCATGCTCTTGGAGCTTGCTTAAGTCCATACAGTGCCTTAAGCAATCTGTAGACAAATTCTGGGAAATGTGGATCCTTAAAGCCAGGTGGTTGTTGCACATAAACCTCTTCTTCCAACTCTCCATTTAGAAATGCACTCTTGACATCCATTTGATAAACTTTAAAGTTTGAATGAGCAGCAAATGCCAAGAATATTCTAATGGCTTCCAATCTAGCAACAGGGGCAAATGTCTCATCATAATCAATGCCTTTCTGTTGAGAGTATCCTTTTGCAACCAGCCTTGCTTTGTTTCTTATTATTACACCATCTTCATCCATCTTATTCTTCAGAACCCATTTTGTTCCAACAATGGTTCTATTCTTTGGTGCAGGCACAAGTTCCCATACTTTGTTCCTTTCAAATTGATTCAGCTCCTCTTGCATGGCAATAATCCAATCTGGATCCAACAGTGCATCATCAAGTTTCTTAGGCTCAACTTGTGATAGAAAACATCCATAGAGGCACTCATTTTGAGTTGCTCTCCTAGTCCTTACTCCTGCATTAGGATCTCCAATGATTTGCTCTGCAGTGTGTGATCTATCCCATTTCCTCGAGTGTTCAGCCTGACTTCTCAACCTTGATGTTGCTTCATCATCCACATCATGGTCATTCTCATTTCCTCCCCCTGTGAAGTTGCCATTACTCACAGGTGTGTCTTGGATGCTTGTTTCTCCACTATCGATTGGCACAAATTCTTCTCTTGTATCATCAATCACTTGAGTTTGTTGAACTTGAGTTTCAACTCCAGTTTCAATCTCTTCATCAGAATCATCTAGATTATCAAACTTCAATGGATCTTTGTCTTCATCATTGGCTTCTTCTAGTCCAGGTAGTTTGCTGTCATCAAATGTTACATCTGTGCTTTCCATAACTTTCTTTTGACTGATGACATAAACCTTGTATGCAATTCTTTCCATAGAATAGCCAAGAAAAATTCCTTCAAATGCTTTTGCATCAAACTTTCCAACATATTCAGAATTATCCTTTAGTACAAAGCATTTGCTTCCAAAAGTATGAACATACTTTAGAGTAGGCTTCTTTCCAGTCATCAAGTTGTAAGGTATCTTTCCAGTGTTTTTGTTGATGAGGGTCCTATTCTGAATATAGCATGCAGTGCTCACAGCCTCAGCCCAAAAACATGTAGGCATTTTTGCATCAAGTAACATTGTTCTAGCAGCCTCAATTAGAGTTCTATTCTTTCTCTCAACAACTCCATTTTGTTGTGGAGTCCTTGGAGCTGAGAATTGCTGAGAAATGCCATTCTCTTTGCAGAATGCTTCAAGTGTGGCATTTCTGAACTCTGTTCCATTATCACTCCTCAATGCAATCACACTTGCATTGTTTGCCTTTGCTTCCTTGTCAACTTTCTTTATGTGCTCAATAATTACTTGTGGAGCCTCATCTTTTGATGCCAGAAATTCCACCCATGTATACCTTGAAAAATCATCAACCATTACCAGGGCATACTTCTTTCTTCCAAGTGACATTATGTTGACAGGCCCAAACAAATCCATATGGATGAGTTGTAATGGCTTGGTTACTGATGTCACTGTCTTTGACTTGTGGCTTGATCTTTTCATTTTTCCTTTTTGACAAGCCTCACACACTCCTTCTTGGCAGAATTCAAGTGTGGGCATGCCTCTCACTAACTCTCTTTTGACTAGAGAATTAATGGCCTTGAAGTTCAGGTGTGATAGTTTCTTGTGCCACAGCCAACAATCTTCATTTGATGCTTTTGAGTAAAAGCAACAAATTTTGTCCTTGTTTGCAGAGTCCATATTGGCTACAAACAGGCTTCCCTTCCTTACTCCAGATAGAGCAAAATCACCAGTCTTCTTGTGGGTGATCAAACATTCATCTTTGTCAAAATTCACTTTGAAACCTCTATCAGTAAACTGACCAACACTTAACAGATTATGCTTGAGCCCCTTGACTAGTGCTACATCTTCAATGATGACATTTCCAACTTTCAGCTTGCCATATCCCAATGTGTTACCCATGCTGTCATCTCCAAAAGCAACCATTGGGCCAGCCTTTTCCTCATACTGTGATAGCAGGGCCATATCACCAGTCATATGATTTGAGCATCCACTGTCCAAAATCCACATGACCTTTTCACTTTCTTTGCCCTGCAAACACAAAGGTATTACTTTTCCTTTGGTACCCAAACAAGTTTGGGTCCATGTGACTTAGAGACAGTTTTATCATAAACAACATGCTTGTCAACTTTCTTAGTGTTAGTCTTCTTGTCACTGTTGGAAGTCTTAGAACCTGAGGTTTCAGACTTAGGTGACAGAGGTACCTTCCTAGCTTTAGGAGGACTTGAAGACTTTGACCTTGTGTAGTGTGTGTGAGAATTGTGACTGATACAACCATCAATGAATTGCCTTCTTAAATTAAAACAACTAGTCATAACATTCATATTGCATGGCATACAGTCAAATTTATCACAGAAAGGTGCATCTCTATGACTTAGAGGCACAGAACAATCATAGAAAGGTTTAGACACACTACCAACAGGTTTCTTGCATGCATGAGTTAAATGATTGGTACTGAAACAGTTCTGACAAGTTTTCCTAGGGGCATTAGGCATATAAGCATAGTTGTTATCCTTGTTAATCCCTAACTTGCCATTTCTGTTCTGTTTCTTCTTAGTCACTTTCTTTTCTGATTCACTCATCCCAGCTGAGACAAACTTAACAAACTTCTTAGGTCTTGGCCTATCAACTACTGGTTCCTTGGTCTTTGACTTGACACTCTCACCCTTAGAGGATGCTTGTTGTTCACTAGATTGTGCCTCATCCTCATCATTCAACATTTGCTTGATGAGTAAGGCATCCTCATCAATTTCAAATGTTGATTCCTTAAAAATTGGATTTTCAGTTTTTCTCAAAATGTGAGGCACTTTCTCATGAACAGCTGTGTCCTCTTCAATGACAGCATAGCCTTTCCTTTGTTTGAGAGAGTCATAGTCAAGTCCAATAGCTGCTTTGGGTTTAGCTTCAATTTTCTCACAGTAGGATTGCACTAAACCAGATGATTTCTTGAAAGTTTTTAGTTTGAATTCATTCTCAGCTAATTCATCCCTAAGAGCCTTCTCTACTTGACTAGCACATAAAACCTTGTTCTTCAAATATTCAATTTTTTTCTTAAGGTTTTCTACTTGCATAGTAGTTAGCTCAAGTTCCTCATTCTTTTTGGTTAATATTTCATTTCTAGTAGACAGTTTAGCAATCTCCTCATTAGCAGCAGTCATACTAGTATGAATATTAAACATTTCAACAGATAATTGTTCAATCATGCATTTGTACTCAGAAACAGACATGTCTATAGTAGTGAGAGATGGTACCTGAGAATCAGAATCATCCCAACACTTCCCTGAGAATCAGAATCATCCTTGGAGTTGGCCATCAAGGCATAATTGCAGAATTCTTGTTCCTCTTCATCACTCTCAGAATCATCCCAACACTTCCCTTCAGCTATGTAGGCCTTACCATGTGTCTGCTTTTTCAGAAGGGCCTCATACTTGGCTTCGAGCTCAAGATAATCTCTATCCTTCTTTTTAGGCTTCTTGCATTCACTGGCAAAATGCCCTAGGTCATTGCATCTATAGCACCTTACAGATGACCTATCCACATAACTGGTTTTGAACTTATTTCTGTTTGGTTTCACAGGTGCCTTGTTCTTGTTGGCTGAATGGTTTTGAGTTTTGGGTTTGAAGGGTTGATTTCTTTTAAATCTGATGTTTGGAAATTTTCTGGCCATGAAAGCATATGAAGTATTTTCCATCCCATCAAGTTCTTCCAGAGTGTAAAACTCTTCTTCTTCTTCCTCCTTTTCCTCAACAGGTTCACTCACCCCAGCTTCAGTTTCTTCATCATCTGCCACCTCCTCTATCCTTAGTTGGCTTGTAGATGCTTCTAGGTCCAGAATGGATTTGTTGACAATCAAGGCACATGATGTTCAAATCTCAAGTTCATGAGTCTTTAGGACTCCATAGAGCACATCATAGGTGACTTTGTTCAAATCTCTCTCTCTTAGAGAAATGACTCTTTGTTCCAGATGATTTGGTGAAAACAACAGAAATTTCATATTTAACTCCTTGGTGCTGTAAACCTTTCCATTCATCTGCAACTCAGTAACTAGCTTGTGAAACCTTTCAAACATTTCAGTGATGCTTTCCTTGGGCTGTGCCATGAAAGCTTCATACTGTGTGACCAGTATCTGTTTCCTATTTTCCTTAACCTCATCAGTCCCTTCACACAACACCTCAATGTGATCCCACATCTCTTTAGAAGACGTGCATGATGCAATGTTTGCAAACATTGACATGTCCATGGAATCAATGATAAGCAACATGAGGTGGCTGTCAAGAGCAACCTTCTCCCTTTCTGACTCTGTCCACTTTGATGGATCCTTGGCCTCATAAGATCTTGGGATAGTTGTGGTTCCAACAGTCTTCTCTGGTATCTCTTGTTGTGGAACAAAAGGACCATTCTTGAGAATCTCAGGGTACAAGGGATGAGAGGCTTTAATGAACAACATCATCTTTATCTTCCAGAGGTTGAAGTTTTCTTTGTCAAACTTAGGGACCTTCACCGTTCCTGTAGTCTTTGGTGTATTCGAACTCATGATCGTTTCTTTGTTTTTGAATAAACAGCCCGCTCTGATACCACTTGTTGAGTATTGAATACGGTAAAAGAATACAGAGGGGGGGTGAATGGATTCTTGAACTTTTCTTGGATTGAGTCAATGTAGCAGATAAGTGCCTGTGTGTGTAGAAGTGAAGGTGCGGATAAAGAAACAACACAAGACACAATATCACTTTAATCTAATGTATTATTAGATAAAGGTTGCTACAATCTGTGAATACAAATGGTAGTATTCTCAGCTTCGTTTTTCTCAGAGAGATATAGCTTACAGTGTATGAAAAACTTGACTCACAAAAGTTACTAAGTTATGAAGTGAGGCTGTGTCCTTATAGATCGAACATGGATACAGCCTACTTACTACAAATAAGGTAGCTAAACAAATTACTTTCTAGTCTGTCTATCCTTTTTGAGTAAGTGTCCAAACGGTTACAGATTTGACTTTGCAAAGCCTGTTTAGATCCACTTCTTTAGCTCCTTGTCTCTTCTATATCTCTCAAAGCTTCCTTGTAGGCTTTCCAGAGCACGTTACAGATTGTGGTCCATAAAGTGCATTGGCTTGTTGCAGGTTTCTGACTTGTACAATTTCTTCAGTATTTTGTCTCCAAGAATGTATTCGAGAAGTGACTAAGTAAGTGATTCGAGAACTAGAATTGACTTGATCGATAACTCTGAGTTCTCGAATACTGTTATATTGACATATCGAACCACTTCTCGAATAGCTCTTTTCTATCAGGATTCCTTGAGTTGTCGAATAGAGCATTTGACTTATCGAATCCTCGAGATATCGAATAGCTTTCTGAGTCCTTGAGATATCGAATGGAGCTTTGACTTGTTGACTCTTTGAGAACTCGAATACCATCTTGACTTGTTGACTTCTTGAGTTCTCGAATAGAGTATTAGACATATCGAATCCCTGAGATATCGAATAAGATATCGAACAGTGTATTCAGAGATATCGAATAGTGTCTTGAGATATCGAATCTCTGACTTCTCGAATGCTGGACTTCTCGAATAGACAAGTATACTTCTCGAATTGGTACTTAGGCAAATTCTTCATTTCTTCAAATCCCAACTGTGGTTATTTGACAGTCTTTAACTCCTTGCTTGAGGCATGAACCTTGGAACTTCTTTCAAGCATTATTCTAGACTCTATTTGTACAATTACACAACTAGGATTTGATGCCTACTACAAGTACAATACAAACAGAAACTCTACAACTAGAGGTTCCCTCAGTTAAGAGGTCATGTAAGTAATGCAAAGCATTACAAACAATTAGGCTTGTTATTAGATGTGTACAGGCATGCCTCTGTAACTAACAGCCTTTAATCAAAGTATGTGATGGTTATGATATCTGATCAGACAACACGAAACAAGTATAGGCTACCTCTCAGTATACGAATACCAAACTACTCATACATCCACAAAGAGATAGAAGATGGGTAGACACCAATTTTGTTTAGACCCTCTATGTCTATAGAATTTGAAAACATAACGGTTAAAGCACAAGTTATCCATATTGATCACATAGGGTAGCATAATATATCTCTATTTACGCTACAAATCATGATGTCAAACATACATTAACTTATCATATGCTAGCATGGCAAGTTCTAAATCTCAAGATCCACTCTCGCTTCACAAGAGATTAACAAACAACTTAGATGTTAGCTACGCATCCAAGAAGAATAAGTACAACCATACAAGGATATCAAGAATTCATCACACATAAATCTTTAAAGCAAACAAACTACTAAACCACATAGATAAATCCGTTAGAATCCCATGACAACGATTAGTTCATAATCGAACCGCTCGTCATCATGGGATCTGATGAAACCATGATAGTAAACAAAGTATCAACGATTACAAATAAACTAGAGTAAGGAGTTAAGAAAACAAATCCCAAAAACATCCAAGAGTTCAGCATAATAGAAGAAAACAAAAAGTAGATCTAGATCTCCGTTGCTTGTCACGAGCGTTGGAATCCTTCTCCAAGTCTGAATCTCCGTCTCTCGGCTCTTTCTCTGTGTTATGATGAGTGTTGGTCCTTTTTATGATAATAGGATGTGTTTATATAGGCCACGGGAGTCTTTTCCAGCAAGAAACTACCAAAACAGAATTAAAATAGAATTCTGCAATTCGGCACAAAATATGTTTCCTAAACTGATTCTGTTTTGAAGGAAAATTCGTAACTGACTTTTCTTCAGTATTTCTGGGCCGTTCCAATTGCATTTGGACATCTGGATCACATTATAATGAAAGATAATTCCGTTATCTTCGCGTGGACTGTAAGATCGTCCAAAACGGACTTGTAGAACTCAAGATATGGCCCAAACAATAAATCAAAATTTCTGCCAGTCGACAGCCGTGCCGCGGCGCGCCATGGAGTCTGTTGAGCCGCGCCGCAGCGCGCAACCCACGCCGTAGCGCGCCAGCAATTCTGCCGAATGCTGAATTTCTTGCTGTTTCTTCGTTTTAAGCCCATTTCCTCCCGTTCCTTTTGCAAATCGACCTTCTTCACTTCTAGAACTCAAATCCACCATAAAATATGCAATTAATATCTTCCAACCTCAATATATTAACCCTGCACAATCTTACTAAAACGAATCAAAAAATACCACAAACTTGAGGTCAAGTGAATCAATTTAAGCCGATATGGAACGCTCCAAGTGGATATAAAGTCCACTTATCAGATATTTTTGGGTATATATTAATGATTTTAAGATTTGTTTTAAATTAAAAAGGTAACGTGTTTTAATTCGAAAGGAAATATTAATGATCAATTTTTAGGTATTTATAAAAGGTAATATATTCAACTAAAATTAAATGTGAAAGAGAATTCCGTTATCTTCGCGTGGACTGTAAGATCGTCCAAAACGGAGTTGTAGAACTCAAGATATGGCCCAAACAATAAATCAAAATTTCTAACAGCCGACAGCCGCGCCGCAGTGCGCCATGAAGTCTATTGAGCCGTTCCGCAGCACGCAACCCGCGCGGTAGGGTTTGTAAACTGGATGCATTAAATTTTATCTTGAAAAAAAATCAATTAAAATTAATAAGATAATGTCTGCATTAAACTTTATCTTGAAAATCAATCGATAAATTTTAATAAGATAAATTCTCCATTAAATCTTATCGAGTTAAATGCACTTTGCATCCCCTAGCTTTACTCCAATTTCAATAATGTATATGTAGTTTCATAAATTGCACTTTGCATCCCCCAACTTTAAATTATAGGTCGAATCACAATCCCTTATACGTTTTCTATCAAAAATAATATTGCTGTTAACGAGACAAATGCGATATAAAATTGTGTAATGATTATATAATTTATATTTTAATAATTTTATATGTATCATATATCATAATAGTCATAACTTTATTTAATGGAAACATATTAGTTCAATTTTTTACAAATATATTATAATTGATTAATGGTCAAAAATTAATATTAAATTATAATTTAAAAAATTTTAAAGTGTAAAATTAGTTAAAACTTAGCTTACTCAGTTATAATACCACTCAAAGTGGTGTCTGAGGAGGGTAAATGTACGCAGACCATGCCCCTATACAATAGGGAGGCTGTTTCCGAAGGACCCCCGGCCAAATACAAATACAAGTACAAATACAAAGAAAGGAAACTAATACAATCTAAACTCACACACACCCAGGGATCGAACCCTTGACCTCCTACAAAGGAGACAAGGGTTCAACCCACTGCACCAACATGTTGTTGGCTGTAAAATTAGTTACATGTTTAAAATCTATAGTTTATATCATCATTGCAATCACTTTATATCGCATTTGTTAATGTATTCGTTAAAAAAATATTATTTTTGATAGAAAACCCATGAGGGGTTGAGAATTGACTTATGATTTAAAGTTGGGGGATGCAAAATGCAATTTATGAAACTACCACTACGCTATAAATGGCCTATTGCAATCTTTTGGCATGGGTGTTACCACTATGGGTGTTACCATAGCTATAAAGTTTTTGAGCTATCGCAACCCTGTGTTACCAAATCCACAAAGTATGTTACTTTAGTTATAAAAGGTGTTACAGTGGGCAACATCATGAGATGTGTTACCATAGAGTATTCATGAACAAAACTTTTATTTTATTTAAAATTAATGATTTAATAATTATTTGACTTTAAAAATAATTAATTTTAACAAAATCTTTGAAGTTATCATTTTAAAACGTAATATTCCATCAAATAATTAAATTATTGATTTTTCATAAATATTAAATTTTGTTTATAAATTTCGAATAAAAAGGTTTTAAAATAAAGTAATATCCAAAAAATTCATATCAAGAAAGTAGTGAAAATATTAAATTTTAACTAAATTCATTAAAAATACTAATAAAGAAAGTTTAAATTGTGAATTATTACAAAATAATGAAAATAATAGATTTAACGATTATATTTTAATATCAATAAACTAAAATAAATTTATAATATTTAAAAAAGTTAAAAAGGATTAGGATTGTGTTGTATTGGCACTACATAGCCAAAAAAAGTTTAGATAGAGGAATAAAAAAATACCGAATAGAAAAAAATATCAGATTGATTAGGAGTGCGTGGCAAACAAAAATTGAGAGCGGACAAACAAAAATTTAGAATTGGGGAAACACAAGTTAAAACTTTAAAAGTGATAGTAATTTAAGTTGAGTTGGGTGTTTTGTTTGATTGAATTGTATGTAATTAGTTCTGTTGTTAATAAATAAAGTTTCGATTTTTATTCATCTGCTTTGCAATTGGAACAAAGGATGGCTTCAGATTATTTGATGCTAACACAGACCGCCTTCTTCATGAAAGAGGTTCAAACAATTTTCTTTATATCGTTGTTAAGCATTAAAGTTTAAGTTATGTATAAGGCATCCCACATACTTGTTGATGCATTGGATATCTAACTATGCAGGGAGGGGAGTGGGATGGGAGTGATCGAGTGAGGTTTCGAACCCATGACCTTTAACTATATGAAGAGGGTGATCGCCATTAGATTCATGCCTTTTTGTTTTAAAAATTATCATTGTCGAGTCAGAAATTACAAATCAAGCCAGCTTGATTGTTGAAAACTTGCAGTGTGTTTATAGATATGTTGTTTAAGCTTAAAAGTTTCGCAAGACGGATGTTTAACAAATGTCTGCAGATCACCTATGTTTATTTTTCATTTTATAAAGAATTTGAATAAGTTCAATTTAAAATTTTAAAAGTGATACATTATTTCTTTTTGTGTTTTAGCTTTTGGAGCCTTTATAATTGTTGAGATGCTTTTCAGCTCAGATCTTCTTGCTATTGTTGGAGCTGGTGAACAGGTATGCTACTTTTTCTCTCTGAATTATGTAACTCCAGCTTTGTGCTTTTAATGCATTCTTTCTATTCGTTACTTATTCTTTTTATTTGAATCTTGCAGCCCTCTTTATCCCCACGTCGTTTATGTTTGTTTAATACTACTACTGGAGTGGCACTCAGAGAACTAAATTTCAATCATTTTGTCAATACCAAGCAACGATGAAGAGCACGACTGAAGTGGAAATTTGCAGACTTTGAGGTGAGCAAAGCTGAAAAGGAGACTCGCAGCTGTTGTGCTGAAAGAAAGGATGTTTATACTTTATAGCACTTGTATATAACAAGAAATAGCGCTTGCCATGTTGTTACTGGACAAGTTATGTTTTTTTATGAATGATGTTAGGACTTGAATTATGATGTATTAATTAATTTGGTTCTTGATTTCTTTTACTTGAAAATGTAATATTTAAATGTCATAATTTTTTTTTTTATTAAAATTAGTTATAAATGATTTTAATTATGTAACACTCAATGTGTTACAATTGGTAAAAGAGGGGGTTACAATAGATTGTGGATCCCACCTAGATGTGGGCCCCACATTTGTCCATGTGCAAAATTATATCCTCTATTGTAACACACAAACTATGTTGCTGTAGAGTGTTTAAAATGTTGCTATAGAGGTCTTTAGTAACCACATTTGCTATGTTACCTTAGGCAGTGTTTTGATGTTACCTTAGATATCTATAGTTACTGCTGAGAACCTAACACAGCTGAAGTGTTACCATAGCCCTATTTTGGCCTATGGCAACTTCAAACAGGGGTCTATGGTAACACAGTTTGGGGGTTGCAATAGGCCATTTATGGCGTAGTGTACATATACATAATTGAAATTGGAATAAAGCTGGGGGGATGCAAAGTGCAATTAACTCAATCTTATCTTGAAAATAAATCGATAAAGTTTAATAAGATAAAGTTATCCTCTCTAATCATTTATCTTTACAGTTAAACCTTGATAACTAAATACGTTTGGGACCAAAAACTTTTATTCATTAATCGAGGTCAAAAATACACTATCTCTATTATGTTGAGACCGGAAAAAAAAATTCATTTAACAAGGTTATTCGTTTAACAAATATTTATATATCGATATTTTACTATATCTTGAAAATCATAATAAGATAAAGTTTAATAAGATATAGGAAGATAAAATTAAATTTGAGAGTGATGTTAGAGTGAACAAGTCGATTGCAATTTTAATACTTGAAAATGATGCATTAGAGTGGAAAACTTACCACTTAAAACATCATTAAGTTAGACTTTATCTTATTAAACTTTATCGATTTATTTTCAAGATAGAGTCTAATGCAGACTTTATCTTATTAAATTTAATCGATTTATTTTCAAGATAAAGTTTAATGCATCATTTTCAAGTTTTAAAGTTTAACAAATTATACTCTATAATGCATCATTTTTAAGTATTAAATCTTCAATTGACTGGTTCACTCCGAATCTAAGGTTAGTGAGTAAAAAAATTAACATAATGCTAATAATCAAATCCGAACCTAAGTTTAGTGAGTAAAACAAAATCCGAACCTAAGTTTAGTGGCTAAAATAAAACCGGACCTAACGTTAGTGAGTAGAAAAGAAAAATTTATAGTTGAGTGGTAGGTTCCTAAAAAGGTGAATAATTCAGTGACAAAAAAATCCATTTTCCCTATATATATACTACAAGTGTAGCATAGCTAAGTTAGAGAAGAAAACACAGAGCTCAAAAGCACAAAGCATTAGGTTTTCTTGTATTTACTTAGCCTTGTATCTGCAGCTGTGTACTCGTTTACACAGATAAGTTTCTTCAATATAACCCTCAGGTGGAGTCGAGAAAAACCCCACCTGAAATTTTTAAGTGTATTGTATGCATGTTCATTTCTTTCTGTTTTCCTTTGTAGTTTTCAATTTGTTCATCTACCTCCATTGAAGTTCATTCGTTGCTTTGTTTTAAATCAAAAGAAATTTACAAGATTGTATTCAACCCGCCTTCTACAATCTTAAAGGGTGCTACTGGGAAATAACAATTGGTATCAAAGCAAGCTTCTAACATACAAGAAGTTTAAAGATCAAGCACCATGGGAGAAGGACACAGGGGTAAAGATTCCAATTCTTGACAAAGACAACTACTTTCATTGGAAGGTAAAGATTACTTGGGTCGTTCGTTTGCTCGAAGATCTTGATATTCATGATCTCAAACCAGTGACATTACATTGTGATAATCAGTCTACCTTATATATTGCTCAGAATCCTATTTTCCATGAGCGTACAAAGCATATCGAGTTAGATTGTCATTTCACGCGAGACAAAGTGTTAGAGGGTTTGATTCAGTTGACATACTTGCCTAATACTTCTCAGTTAGCTGATGTGTTTACAAAAGTTGCACCATCTCCACATTTTAACTCCTTGCTGTCCAAGTTGGGATTGTTTCCCCCTCCCAACTTGAGGGGGGCTAATGAAGTTAGTGCAGCTTCCACGTCAGCTACACTGACTAAGCACAACCAATTATGAGTTGTTTCCAGCTGTATTACCACATCAGCTGAGTTTGTTACGATTTAGAGAAGTTAGTTAGTTATAGATATAAGACTGGATTAGACAAGTAAATTAGTTTTCTTATCTTATCTTTCTTTTCATTCTCTTATAACAAAATGCTCATTACTGTGAGCATAGTTGTGATGTTCATCAATACATTTTGTCCTGTTCTTAATTTCTCTGTAAATACACATTTTACATTCAGTTTGTGTTGTTGAATTCTTCTTCATATCTTGAAGATTATCACACAAAAACAGCAAGAACTTGATAGTAGATGATGGAAGCGATCATTCTGTCGTCGGGGATGTGATAGGCGGTGATCTGAAGAAGAAGCTGCTTCTCCATGATGTTGTTTTCGCTGATGATGATGATGCTCGTATATCTAAAATAATTGATAACTTGGACTTCGATGAAGTTAAAGCTGGTACGTACAACATAACACTGTTCCATACGTATACGTGACTCCTCCTCACATCTCTCCTCTTATTATATTTTATTATTTAATTAGGTTTTTTTTAATAATTGCTTTTTGCAGGTCATTATTTTTGTCTCGATGATGGAACTAAGATGGATACCAGCCTTTATAAGGTGCCTACAACCGGGAGGATCTACGGTTTACTGAATTTAGACGAGTACTTTGACTCAGAGAATGAGGATGATGACTTTGAATCAGAGAATGAGGATGAGGATGCTATGTACGACATTGAAGTTGGTGGTGATGCTGTTTATGTCGAGGATGATGACTTTGAATCAGAGAATGAGGATGAGGATGCTATGTACGACATTGAAGTTGGTGGTGATGCTGTTTATGTCAAGCCATTATCCTCCCCATCTCACTAATTTAATTCTCCCCGGTATATGCTTTTGTTTAGTTGATATAGGCCGCTTGCATATGTAAGGTGTGATTTTTTTGATTTGTATAAGGTGATTTGATAGACTTTATCGCCTTATAATTTATGTGAATCCTTTATGCTTTATGGGTTATTGTGTTTTGATTTGATTTGTGCTTAACAAGATTTTGTTTACTAGTATATTAATGATGTGTTTTGGTTTAGTGTGTGGAGTATCTCTTTAATTAATTTCCGCAAAATATATGTTTGCATGTGATCAATCAAAGATGTGTGTTATATCCAACAAGTGTTGTTGATGTGTTATACCATCTGAATGATGTGTTATATCAAAGATGTTTACTACATATATGAATGATGTGTTATACCATCCGTGATTTGCCTTCCATGTATTGAACCTGTTTGACTTCCGCCACCAGTTTAGGAATCACCTTCTTAAGCCTCATGGCTAGAATCTTTGTGACCAATTTCATGATTGAGTTTATTAAACTGATCGGCCTATAGTCCTTCATATTTGTTGGAGAGTCACACTTTGGTATTAGAACTATAAAAGAAGAGTTCAGACCAACCGGTATAGCACCTTCCTTTTGAAATTTCTTAATGCACTGCCATAGATCTGACCTGATAAAACTCCAAATCTTTTTTAAAGCCCTGCACTGAAACCATCTGGGCCAGGGGCCTTGTTGGAAGGACACTGTTTAAGAGCTTCATCTAACTCTTCAAGTTTGATGTCTTCAGCCAGCTTCAAGGCCTCAGATGTCGTTGATTTGTTCTGAATTAACGTTCCTAACTTCAAAACTGGAGTATCGTGTATATTCTTGAAGAAGGAGCAGAAATACTCATAGAAAGCACTCTTAACGTCTTCCCGTTTTGACAACCAAGTCGACTTCCAATTAATCCCCACAATACGGTTTTTTCCCCACATATATTTTACTATATTGTGGAAAAATTTAGTATTGTGATCTCCTTTTACCTGCCACGTTAATCTCGCCTTTTGTCTGAGCATTAAGGACTTTGTCAAATAGAGATCATCCAATTGTTTAGAGATAAATCTTTTGAGATTTTCGTCAGGATTATCTTCATCTGCTTGAAACTGTTTGTACCCAACTTCAACAATCTTCATATTGATATTCCCATTGACAGTGGAATTCCAACATTTTAAGTTGTGTTTTAACGCCTTTATTTTTTGAAAAACGTTTTCCCTGACCGAAGAATTCCAACAAACTTGTAATGAATTCAACAAATTCTGATCCTCCAACCAGCAATCGAAAACCTTGAAAGGTTTTGGACCCGAATTATGAGAGGCAACTTCAAGCAATAACGCCCCGTAGTCTGAGTTTTTTCTATCCAGTACCTGGACAACCTAATCCCCACTATCATACCAGTGCCAGTTTATCAGTGCTCTATATCAAGTCTGCTCTTTTTTCCTTGAGGTCTGCACCACGTGAAAGGGGAATTAGAAAATTTCACATCAAACAACTCATTATTCAGAATGAAATCTTTAAACCCAATAGAATCAGCCTCCCTATAGATGCAATTAATCCTTTCCTCCGAAGATTTCACACAGTCGAAGTCCCCAATTATGCAAACACATTCTCCATCCACAGAGTTAATCAGCCGAGAAATAGAGTCCATAATTCTAATTTTTCCGCAAGGTTCTGTGCGGCATAAATATTAAAGCATGACAGCTTTGTACCAGAGCTTTTAGAGCTTCCTCTGATCCATAGCTAGTTTTTATCACCTTGCACCACCTCAATATTTACGGTCATGGGGTCCCAAAAAGTTATAAATCCACCAGAGAGGCCTGTAGATGGAATTTCAGCCCAACACATCGCATCGTACGCACCTAAAGATTTTCTATAAAATAAATTTTATACCACCCCTTTAGTTTCTTGAATGCAAACTATGGAGGGCTTCAAATTGTCAACAAAGCTTTTAATATTAGCCCTATTCAAAAAATTACCAACACCCCTAATATTCCAACTAAACACTGAGATACCTTCCATTAACAAACGAGATCAATGCACTGAAAGAATAAAAAATTAATCACTTATTCTACGAGCAATATTAGCAAGAGCATCTTCCTTGCTCATACCCACCTGAAGTCCCATCAGTAGGCAAGATTCATGAACCTTCTCTGCCTCTCTATTATATCTTAACGTAGTGAAAGAACTACATCTATTGTTTACCAGAGCTTTAGGAACCTGGAAGGCTTTAACCTCTTCGCGTTTTCCTAATTTTGCCGGCCTGCCTCTATTCTTAGGAGACCTCAGTCCGCTAATGTTCTTGACGATGGAGGCTAAAGAACCCTGAGAATGTGGAGGATGATTACTGGCATTACTAGGCGTAGTCAACGAGTCAGACACAAAGGAAGAGAGGGGTGTATTATCAGAGTCTATACAATTATTCTCTCTGGCAACCCAACATTGGGCATGTTTCTGCTCTGAATTACTCGTTTTATTCCTTCTACTTGAATGTTCACCCATGGTAATCCTTTATCATATGCACGTCTAACATGGTATTTTCTTATCTGCAAACTATGCTGTCAAGTTTAGGAAAAGAAAGTTAGAAACTAGAGTAGATGAAATCAAATTTAGAGAGATGCGAGCTGCTAAAGGACCTAGCACTTTTGTGAAAGATTATAAAGCTACTAGCTCAGATATTAATGTTTATAGTATAGAGTTGGTCACGAAGCTTCTTAGTCAGAGAGTGTTATATGGTAGTATGCAGTATTGTGAAGGATGTTCTATCCCGGGTTGTAATGGTTTTGGAAAGTTTGACGGGTCTAACCACAGCATCCTACAGATCATAAGTTTAACCACCATGGAGTAATGTTTCTACGAGTTGGTAATCAAGAAGGAAAAGTTTATTTGCACTTGCAAATACAAATATAGCTTTTGCTTCACACGATCATCTGGTTCATACACTGGTTTTTCAATCTTTCTTATCTAGTGTTTATTCTTTGTTTGGTCAGTTGGTTGTTTTGTTTGGTTAAAGCTTCTCTAAGAGGACACTGGAAAAAAAAATTCAAGTTAAAGGATGAAGACTATGTATTGCTTATAGATTCTTAAGTTTATTGATATGTTTCTTGTAACTTGTAACTCTCCTCTCTTTTTTGTTTCACTTCTTCTTTCTTGGGTGTGTTATGAAGTTCAATGCCTCCAACCATTTTAAGTCTTGAAAGTAGATGGGATGATGTAGCAGACTGCAGACTGCGATGATGTTGCCAAATATAGATCTCAAGTTGCTTAAAAACTGCTTTTGGAATGTGAAAATCAGAAAAGAACTTTAGTTGGGTCTGGATATATGATGCAGTAAGAAGTGTTATGAGGTTTTTAGGTTATTGATTGAGTTCTCAGGCTTTTGGAGACCTTTATTGGATAATTGAGTTTAAGGTTATTCCTCGAGGACTGTTTAGATGTTTTGGTTTGTAAAGATTCTCAAGGACCTACGTTGTAGTAGAAAGTCTCTGGGAGGGGGCAAAGTGAGGTAGTTTTTCATGCACTGTGGTACTTTAGCCATGGAGTTTCATGTTAATTTTCTATGTTTGACTTAAATTTCAGTTTTTTGATAGTTTTTTTTAGTAAAGTCTTCATGCAATCTTTAAAGCATCTCTGTTCTGGTATATTCCGAGCAACCTCAAGTATCTATTTATCCTTATATCAGAACCTCCTTTTTTTTTTTGATAACCAGAACCTCCTTACTACAAAATATAATTAACCATTTTTACTTATAATCATAAGAGCCTTAATAACAAGGTAAACAAAAACTCAGCTTATTCTGTGTTCCATCATCAACCTCTACAACAGATAATTATGGAGACACTTTGCTTAATATTGCTGTGGCTAGTTTTTCGTTCTCCAGGTTTCAGGACACGGAACAGATAAAAAGAGTTAGTGAAGCAGTTGGTATGTGGAAATACTGTGAACATGCAAGACCTTATTGATTCCACAATAAAGAGGGAAAATCAGCACTTGACATGGCTACGTTACTAAGTGTTATGCTTCCTTCCATGCATGAGTTTTCTAGTGAATCCACCATAAATAAGTTCAACAAAAGCCAATGACATGGTGATCATATTGATGCTCTAAAGTCTTTCAAAGTGTCTTCTCACACTAAATTTACGAACAGAAGATGATGCTATTAAACCTTCTTCCTTGAGTTTTTAGGTTCATTATTTATCTTCTATCGTTCTATACTCCCTCCCTCCATCGTTCTAGTCTTTTTGGAAGAAAAATAATTCTCATACTAATTATCTTTTTCTACTTGCAATACAAACGCGTGAAAATTATTTCTAATCCTGTTTCAGCATTATACAAGAACTAAATAACTAATGAGTGATTTTTTTTACCAAGAGTATAAAATGCTTTTATAATCATATTAAATTAGTGCATGAAGTTATGGGATCTCAATTATCACAGTCATTTTTATATAATATGCATGAAAATATCCGACCACTTACTTTTTTATTCAAGAAAAAATGAAAAAATAATAAGTCAGTGACTATTTTTGCACCTAAAATCTGGTGCACAAGTTAAAACGACACTTTCGTGTCTAGTTCTGGGTTTTGTTTAACATATCGTAAGTGACAGCGTTCTTCAATAAAATTTCCCAAGGTTGGAAACTCTCGGACAACAATGTAATTGGTATGCATAAATTGGTTAGGAGAGCCAACAACATGTTGGTGCAGTGGTTGAGAAGGAGGTCAGGGGTTCGACTCCTGCGTGTGTGTGAGTTTCCTAGTTTGTACTCCCTCCGTCCCTTTTGATTCTTAACACTTTCTATTTTGGGACGTCCCAATAGATTCTTAACATTTCCTAAAATAGTAAGTTTTAACACTATTACACCCACTACTTCACTTATTTTAACAATACTTTACACTATTACACCCACTACTTAACTTATTTTAACAATAAAATCACTATTACACCCACTACTTCATTTATTTTAATAATATTACACTCATTATCTTGGTTTCCGTGCAAAAAGCAAACGTTAAGAATTCAACGGGACGGAGGGAGTATTAGGTTTCCTTTCTGTATTTGTATTTCTGTACTTGGTACATCTACCCTCCTCAGACACCACTTTGAGTGGTATCTCAAAACCATGTGGGACATCTCGAGCTCAAAAGGGTGGCCAATGCACTTCTTATAATTTATACAAGCCATACCCTTTTTCGCAAATTATGAACCTGAAGCCATTACATTTAGACAAGTACAGTGCAAAGTTTGGAAAGGATTTTTCCATGTTACAATAATTTGAAGACGAAATGCATTGAGAAAAATAAATGTCTACCATTCCAATTGCAACAAAACGAGCAGCGAATGTGTAGTTTTTTTTTTTTTTTTGAAAGCGCGAATGTGTAGTTCATAATATCAAAGTTACAAGTACCATAATACTGTATAATACTATACTAGTAGCCCTAGATATTCAAATTAATTCAATTCCAATACAGAAACTAGTTGACATATTGACAAGTCCAGAAAGTGTAGCCATGCAAATCCAAGGTTAAAGCCCTGCAAACAAAACAATTAAATATAAAAAAAACTACATCAGATGATCAAAAGATGATCAACAGCAGTTAGATTACATATACTGGTCAATATTTCACTATTGTAAACTATATATACTCATCTCAGTTTATAGTTTATAGAGTGGAATTAGACCTCAGTCAACACAATATTTTTACTACATTATTCCAATTTTGTCAACATTTGTTTTGGGCTTGATAATCTAATAACATAAAACTTCCAACCACATAATATGCAAAAATTAAACAATAAAACAGCCTTATAAACAAGTATCAAACATCGATAGAAATAGTACAAGCAACTACATATCTACGTCTCATAAACCAGTACCACTTTGATATAACCAAATGTACATAAGATGGACTATCAGCTGGACCAGGAGACTTAAAACGAAAAAGAAATTAGCAGACGAGGGTATACAGAGACAACGTCAACCAGAGATTCCTTTTATGTTATACATCAAAATTCTAAACCAAAATTACTAGTAGGATCGCTATCTATAAGCAACATACTATTGCCAAAGATGACAAATATGAGGCAAGGCTAAGTAACTGCTGAGCTAAAATAATCTATGATACCTTTTGCCATGATTAATAGCCACATGCACCTTTTCCCTTCCCAGTATTTTGATCATATTTCTACTACAGATAACCAGTCTGCTGATAATTCTTACCAGCAGTTCTGACGGAATAGAATGAGAAGAAGCCTTATTGTGCAAAACTACAACACGGTACTACAAGAATGAAGAGAAACTAAATACAATCAGGATGCACTACGTGGATGAAAAACTGCAAATCTACCTCGTCAAATTTCTTCTCAAAAATTATACCTGCTCTTTCTCGTTGTGGTCCATCCCCTAACCCTCTAATAACTGAAATTATAAAAAGAACTATAGAACAAAGAGATTGTTATGAGAGAGATCAGAAACTGTTATGAGCCATATGCTCTTGGTGTGTACCTGTATAGTAGTGATTTAGTGAAGAAAGAATCGAAGTAATTCATATTGGACCTCTCCATTAAGGTGAGCCCCACTGTGTTGTACATGTACTTTTTTTATGTTTTCATTGATAGCAGAGTTTTTACGAGACTCTTTACGTTCACACCGATAAATCAATGAATTTTTTTTACAAATCCACTTTGATTGTCAATATAAACTTTAAATTTTGGTATCTTGTTGCCAGTAAAATGAAAACCTGAAGTTCTGGCTTTTGATTTTAGGTCGAGGCCAAGGAGCTGGATGACAAGTTATCATAATATTTTCTGAGTCACCGGATGTAAGTAGCTCTTGGAGGTTGGATATAACACATCTTTGATTGATTACATGCAAACATATATTTTGTGAAAATTAAGGAGATACTCCACACACTAAATTAGCAAAACACATCTTTCATATATATAGTAAACAAAGTCTTGTTAAGCACAAATCAAATCAAAACATAATAACCCATAAAGCATAAAGGATTCACATAAATTATAATAAAGCCATAAAGTCTATAAAATCACCTTATACAAATCAAGAAAATCACACCTTACATATGCAAGCGGCCTATATCAACTAAACAAAAGCATATATATACCCGGGAGAATTAAATTAGTGTTGGGTAGTGTCAACCCAAGTACCACATCGAAGAGACAAGAGAAAATTCTCTTGTATTTAAGTAGCCAGATTAACTCCATTAGTATGAGGCCTTTTGGGAGTTACCCAAAAAACAAATCCGTGCGGCTTGGCCCAAAGCGGACAATATCATACTATTGTGGAGTTATGGCTTGCTCGTGGCCCAACAAGTGGTATCAGAGCCCATGGTTCGGATATTGGATCCTGGGGGTAATGGGCTGCAGTGTTGCGATGTGGGAGGTTCCCCTCGGTGGCGATTGGAGATCTGTTGGGTTCCTTGTGTCGAAAGTCTTCCTGAAAGGGTTCAGGCGGCGGGGGAGGATTGTTGGGTAGTGTCAACCCAAGTACCACATCGAAGAGACAAGAGAAAATTCTCTTGTATTTAAGTAGCCAGATTAACTCCATTAGTATGAGGCCTTTTGGGAGTTACCCAAAAAACAAATCCGTGCGGCTTGGCCCAAAGCGGACAATATCATACTATTGTGGAGTTATGGCTTGCTCGTGGCCCAACAATTAGTGAGATGGGGAGGATAATGGCTTGACATAAACAGCATCACCCCCAACTTCAATGTCGTACATAGCATCCTCATCCTCATCCTCATCCTCATTCTCTGATTCAAAGTCATCATCCTCATTCTCTGAGTCAAAGTACCCGTCTAAATCATAGCCTCTGTTGTAGACCCTCCCCAGAGAACGGTTGTAGGCACCTTATAAAGGCTGATATCCATCTTAGTTATCATCCAGACAAAAATAATGACCTGCAAAAAGCAATTATTAAAAAAAACATAATTAAATAATAAAATACCAGCCACATATGGAACAGTAGTGTTATACCAGCTTTAACTTCATCGAAGTCCAAGTTATCAATGATTTTAGATATACGAGCATCATCAACATCAACATCATCATCATGGAGAAGCAGCTTCTTCTTCAGATCAACGCCTATCACATCCCCGACAGATTAATTGTTTCCATCATCTACTTGTTCTTCTTCACCGTTCATATTCGAATGAACATTGAATACCTCGTCCATTATTATATACTCCCTCTGTCCCATCCGGTAGTTTACATTTGCGGACCAGTTTTCGACACGGGTGCATTTTAAGGATAGTTCTATAACTTATTTTTCATTTTTTCTTTTTTTGTATAAAAATAGAACAATCCTACTTTTATACAAAAAAAGAAAATATTAAAAATAAGTTATAGAACTATCTTTAAAATACACCTTAAAATGCGTGTTAGATACGCAATTTTTTATGTAAAGAAATGGATGGGACAGAGGGAGTACAACTGATCGATCAATAGAATTGGAATAATTGGGCTTGGAATCTGGTTTATTTTCTTGAGGAGAGGTGATTGAGCTAGGGTAAACGAAAACAAAAACTTCTTGTTAGGGCGTGTACGTGTATATTTAACATCTTTTGAAAAATAAAAAACAAATTATAATGCACATAATTTAATTTTTAAAAAGTAAACTAATTAAAAACAAAAAAATGAAATTAAAACAAAAAATATATCAATAAAGAAAAAAATAAACTAAAATTAAATTATAACGAACAATAAAATTCTCAAACAACTAAATTAAATTATAAATTATTTCAGTTGTGATTTAAAACTAGAAAGCAAATATGTCCTCTCAATTTCAAAATCTTTTTCTTTCGGGAAAGTAAATAATTTTTTTATTATTAATAATATTATTACAAATAAAACAAGGATATACACATTAATTAGAATCAGAAAACAAAAACATATGATACTAACTTATAATAACCGTGCAAAGCACGGTTTTTTTTAAATATATATGTTTAAATGAAATAGAATATAAATGCTATAGTTTTAATGTAATGTCTAACCATTTTAATATTTTATAGAATAATTTTTAATATTATATCTAAAATTTTTAAATAAGCTACAAATTGTACTCATGGTTATTGTAGTTTAGTATAGACTAGCATTTTGCCCGTACTTCGTACACGACTTTGTATTTAATTTAAAACGATAATATCAAAAATTGATTATTTTCTTAGACAATTATTCTAGGGATTCACCAAAAATACTAGATTTAAAATTCATATTTGCAAAAATACCATCTTCTTTAATTCATTGCAATTTTACCAAACTAAGTTTCAAATTTGCAAAAATACTAGGTCCCCCTTTCCCTCCCCCTTTCCTTCCCTCCCAAGTCACCTTTCCCTCCCCCCTTTCCCTCTCATTCCACGTAATCCACCGCCTGTGTCCTTTTTTTTTTTTTTTA
Source organism: Kitagawia praeruptora (assembly GCA_037693485.1). Taxonomy (NCBI): domain Eukaryota; kingdom Viridiplantae; phylum Streptophyta; class Magnoliopsida; order Apiales; family Apiaceae; genus Kitagawia; species Kitagawia praeruptora. The sequence continues at coordinate 151,807,885 of CM075349.1, read as the reverse complement.
AGGTGGGGTGCTATTTTGGGTTGCAACTCAATGTAACCAAATTCAACCACATGCAACCACATGCAACTTTTATTTTTTTTTTTTAAGGTGGGGTGCTATTTTGGGTTGCAACTCAATGCAACCAAATTCAACCACATTCAACTTCATGCAACCACATGCAACTTTTTTTTTAAAAGGTTGGGTGATTTTTGTGGATTTGGGTTCCAAGGCCCCGCCAGGGGCAATATTCAACTCAATGCAACCACATCCAACTTTTTTGGTGGATTTGGGTTCCATGACCCCACCAGGGGCAATATTCAACTCAATGCAACTCAATGCAACCACATCCAACTTTTTTCGTGGATTTGGGTTCCAAGGCCCCGCCAGGGGCAATATTCAACTCAATGCAACCACATCCAACTTTTTTGGTGGATTTGGGTTCCATGGCCCCGCCAGGGGCAATATTCAACTCAATGCAACTGAAATCAGAAATTTAGTTGCATTCAGTTGCTGATTTCAAGTTCCATTTGTCAGTTGTCATTTTCGACCTCTTTTTTGAACTCTAATATATATATATATATATATATAGGCAAGTGCTCAAATACAAACCATTCTTAAAATACAAACCTACAAACCAACACTAAATTAATTATATTTCATCTATTCTAAGGTTTCCACCAAGGGTACCTTCACAAAAAATGCTTAAAATAATTGGCTCTATCCAACAAAAAAAATAAAAAAATTTCAAAAAAAAAAAAAAAAAATCTTGCCGTGGAAATGCGAAGCATTTAAGACAGTAAACGGATGAGTTAGGTAGTCATGAGGGCCGAAGGCTCTCGACACACCCGTCAATCGTCTATTGCCTTTACCATTGATTGCCATTCCTTACAACTTTAGAATGATAAAGGCGCGAAGCGCCGTACAAGAAGGTGCGAAGCACCGTTAACCAGTGAAATCCACTGCCACGTCATCACGTGAACAGTGAATTTTTTTTTAATTTTTTTTTTTTTTATTTTTTTTTGTTGGATAGAGCCAATTATTTTAAGCATTTTTTGTATTGGGGTACCCCTAGTTTGGTCATTAGATTAGCTTGAAATATTAGATTATGCTTGGTTTGTAGGTTTGTATTTTAAGGAGGTTTGTATTGGAGTAGCCCCCTATATATATATATAGGCCTTTGCTCCATACAGAACACTCTTATATAACAAACAACAAAGAACACCTTAGATCTATTAGATCCTTTGGCCCCGCCAGGGGCACCCAATACAAAAAGTTGTTATTTTTTTACCCTCTATCAAGCCAGCAAAAAAAATAAAAATAAAAAAAAATAAAAAATTTACTGTTCATTATGACGTCACTGATGACGTCATCGTCATGAACAGTAATTTTTAAATTTTTTTTTTTGAGATGATGGATGGATAGAGGGTAAAAAAAATAAGAACTTTTTGTATTGGGTGGCCCCGCCAGGGGCAATGGATCTATTAGATATGAGGTGTTCTTTATTGTTTGTTATATAAGGTGTTTGCTATGGAGTCCAACCCTATATATATATATATATATATATATATATATATATATATATATATAGGGGGCTACTCCAATACAAACCTCCTTAAAATACAAACCTACAAACCAAGCATAATCTAATATTTCAAGCTAATCTAATGATCAAACTAGGGGTACCCCAATACAAAAAATGCTTAAAATAATTGGCTCTATCCAACAAAAAAAAATAAAAAAATAAAAAAAATAAAAAAAAAATCACTGTTCACGTGATGACGTGGCAGTGGATTTCACTGGTTAACGGTGCTTCGCACCTTCTTGTACGGCGCTTCGCGCCTTTATCATTCTAAAGTTGTAAGGAATGGCAATCAATGGTAAAGGCAATAGACGATTGACGGGTGTGTCGAGAGCCTTCGGCCCTCATGACTACCTAACTCATCCGTTTACTGTCTTAAATGCTTCGCATTTCCACGGCAAGATTTTTTTTTTTTTTTTGAAATTTTTTATTTTTTTTTGTTGGATAGAGCCAATTATTTTAAGCATTTTTTGTGAAGGTACCCTTGACGGAAACCTTAGAATACATGAAATATAATTAATTTAGTGTTGGTTTGTAGGTTTGTATTTTAAGATTGGTTTGTATTTGAGCACTTGCCTATATATATATATATATATATATATATATTCAAAAAAGAGGTCGAAAATGACAACTGACAAATAGAACTTGAAATTAGAAATTTAGTTGCATTTAGTTGAATGTGGTTGCATTAAGTTGAATATGCCCCTGCGGGGCCATGCAACCCAAAATCATCCCACATTAAAAAAAAAAGTTTTGAAGTCTGTTGAAGTCGATGTGGTTGCATTCAGTTGCTGATTTCAAGTTCCATTTGTCAGTTGTCATTTTCGACCTCTTTTTTGAACTCTAATATATATATATATATATATATATATATATATATATTAGAGTTCAAAAAAGAGGTCGAAAATGACAACTGACAAATGGAACTTGAAATCAGAAATTTAGTTGCATTTAGTTGAATGTGGTTGCATTAAGTTGAATATGCCCCTGCGGGGCCATGCAACCCAAAATAGCACCCACCTTAAAAAAAAAAAAGTGTTGAAGTCTGTTGAAGTCGATGTGGTTGAATGTGGTTGCATTCACTTGCAACCAAAATAGCACCCACCTTAAAAAAAAAAAAAAAGTACACAAGTCGGCTAAGTCGGCTGATGACAGGAGGAGAGAGAAAGTGAGGGAGGAGGGGGACCTAGTATTTTTGCAATTTTGAAACTTAGGTTGGTAATATTGCAAATAACTATTCTTAGCAAAAGTAAATGTGCAAAAATTTATTTTTTTCTATATATTTATGAAAAAACCCATTATTCTATGCATTTATATAAATAATGAATTATTCCAAATATATTGTATGCAACTATATAAGTATTTAATAAAATAGTGATATGGTAAAATTCATATAAAAAAGCAGCATACAATTTTATTTTGACAATGATGTCAATTTACTAATTTGATTATTTTCTTAGACAATTATTCTATGCATTTATATAAATAATGAATTATTCCCTCTGTTATAGAAATCGGCCGATTTTTGAAAAATTGCCGATAAATCGGCCAAAAATCGGTCAAAATTTTGGAACCGATTCGGCCGATTTTGCAAAAATCGCTGATAAATCGCCGATTTTTCAATCAAATCACCCGATAAATCGTAAATCGGTACCTCAACCGAATAGTTCCGATTTCCGAAATCTGCAACACTGATTATTCCAAATATATTGTATGCAACTATATAAGTATTTTAATAAAATAGTGATATGGTAAAATTCATATAAAAAAACAGCATACAATTTTATTTTGACAATGATGTCAATTTATTTAATCCATCAAAATGTGTAATAAAAGTAATAAATAAATATTTGTATAAATATTGTTCTCCAATTTAAATAAATAATATATTGTCTTCATTATTGAAATGGTTAAATGATAATCCATTCACCGCAGTGGCTCTAAATCATTAAACCTGGAACAAAATTTTAAAAAAAAATTGGGAAAAAGAAGAAAATAATAATAATCTATTGAAATTATCATAAATTTTAAATTAAACATGTTTTTGTTTTTGTTTTGTTTTTTGTTTTTGTTTTTTGTTTTTTGTTTTTTTGATGATTGGTTTCGTATTGTTTGCCCCTAGCGGAGCCCTTTAGAATAGATAAAATATGATGTGAGACTTATTATAAGATAAGGTATTTACAATTTGTTTATATTTACTGAATATTCATATGCTATTTTTTTTTATGAATGGTTTCGTATTGGGTGCCCCTGGCGGGGCCCTTTATAATAGATGAAATATGAATTTTTACATGCTGATTTCCATTCTTTCACTTTAACTTAAAGGAGTCAATTTTTTTTATAGTCATTTTTTTTTGCTTCTATAATAACTCAGAAGGCTAATATTTAGTTCTAATATAAAAATGGTAAAGAATCCTGATTAATCGATGAATCTCACATATTTATAAATAAATGCAAGTCAAAATATGATCCAAAATGTTAGTTACAGAGGCATGCCTGTATACATCTAATAACAAGCCTAATTGTTTGTAATGCTTTGCATTACTTACATGACCTCTTAACTGAGGGAACCTCTAGTTGTAGAGTTTCTGTTTGTATTGTACTTGTAATAGGCATCAAATCCTAGTTGTGTAACTGTACAAATAGAGTCTAGAATAATGCTTGAAAGAAGTTCCATGGTTCATGCCTCAAGCAAGGAGTTAAAGACTGCCAAATAATCACAGTTGGGATTTGAAGAAATGAAGAATTTGCCTAAGTACCAATTCGAGAAGTATATTTGTCTATTCGAGAAGTCCAGCATTCGAGAAGTCAGAGATTTGATATCTCAAGACACTATTCGATATCTCTGAATACACTGTTCGATATCTCATTCGATATCTCAGGGGTTCGATATGTCTACTACTCTATTCGAGAACTCAAGAAGTCAACAAGTCAAGATGGTATTCGAGTTCTCAAAGAGTCAACAAGTCAAAGTTCCATTCGATATCTCAAAGACTCAGAAAGCTATTCGACAACTCGAGGATTCGATAAGTCAAATGCTCTATTCGATAACTCAAGGAATCCTGATGGAAAAGAGCTATTCGAGAAGTGGTTCGATATGTCACTATAACAGTATTCGAGAACTCAGAGTTATCGATCAAGTCAATTCTAGTTCTCGAATCACTTACTTAGTCACTTCTCGAATACATTCTTGGAGACAAAATACTGAAGAAATTGTACAAGTCAGAAACCTGCAACAAGCCAATGCACTTTATGGACCACAACCTGTAACGTGCTCTGGAAAGCCTACAAGGAAGCTTGGAGAGATATAGAAGAGACAAGGAGCTAATGTGTTTTAGCTACCTTATTTGTAGTAAGCAGGCTGTATCCATGTTCTATAAGGACACAGCCTCACTTCATAACTTAGTAACTTTGTGAGTCAAGTTTTTCATACACTGTAAGCTATATCTCTCTGAGAAAAACGAAGCTGAGAATACTACCATTTGTATTCACAGATTGTAGCAACCTTTATCTAATATACATTAGATTAAAGTGATATTGTGTCTTGTGTTGTTTATTTATCCGCACCTTAATTTCTGCACACACAGGCACTTATCTGCTACACAGACTCAATCCAAGAAAAGTTCAAGAATCCATTCACCCCCCCCCCCCTCTGTATTCTTTTACCGTGTTCAATACTCAACAAGTGGTATCAGAGCCGGCTGTTTATTCAAAAACAGAGAAACGATCATGAGTTCGAATACACCAAAGACTACAGGAACGGTGAAGGTCCCTAAGTTTGATAAAGAAAACTTCAACCTCTGGAAGATAAAGATGATGTTGTTCATCAAAGCCTCTCATCCCTTGTATCCTGAGATTCTCAAGAATGGTCCTTTTGTTCCACAACAAGAGATACCAGAGAAGACTGTTGGAACCATAACAATCCCTAGAGCTTATGAGGCCAAGGATCCATCAAAGTGGACAGAGTCAGAAAGGGAGAAGGTTGCTCTTGACAGCCACCTCATGTTGCTCATCATTGATTCCATGGATATGTCAATGTTTGCAAACATTGCATCATGCACGTCTGCTAAAGAGATGTGGGATCACATTGAGGTGTTGTGTGAAGGGACTGATGAGGTTAAAGAAAACAGGAAACAGATACTGGTCACACAGTATGAAGCTTTCATGGCACAGCCCAAGGAAAGCATCACTGAGATGTTTGAAAGGTTTCACAAGCTAGTTACTGAGTTGCAGATGAATGGAAAGGTTTACAGCACCAAGGAGTTAAATATGAAATTTCTGTTGTCTTCACCAAATCATCTGGAGCAAAGAGTCATTTCCCTAAGAGAGAGAGATTTGAACAAAGTCACCTATGATGTACTCTATGGAGTCCTAAAGACTCATGAACTTGAGTTGCTTCAGAAGAGGGCTATCCAAGCAAACCAAGGTAGGATGATAAACACATCATGTGCCTTGATTGTCAACAAATCCATCCTGGACCTAGAAGCATCTACAAGCCAACTAAGGATAGAGGAGGTGGCAGATGATGAAGAAACTGAAGCTGGGGTGAGTGAACCTGTTGAGGAAAAGGAGGAAGAAGAAGAGGAGTTTTACACTCTGGAAGAACTTGATGGGATGGAAAATACTTCATATGCTTTCATGGCCAGAAAATTTCCAAACATCAGATTTAAAAGAAATCAACCCTTCAAACCCAAAACTCAAAACCATTCAGCCAACAAGAACAAGGCACCTGTGAAACCAAACAGAAATAAGTTCAAAACCGATTATGTGGATAGGTCATCTGTAAGGTGTTATAGATGCAATGACCTAGGGCATTTTGCCAGTGAATGCAAGAAGCCTAAAAAGAAGGATAGAGATTATCTTGAGCTAGAAGCTAAGTATGAGGCCCTTCTGAAAAAGCAGACACATGGTAAGGCCTACATAGCTGAAGGGAAGTGTTGGGATGATTCTGAGAGTGATGAAGAGGAACAAGAATTCTGCAATTATGCCTTGATGGCCAACTCCAAGGATGACTCATCTTCATCTGATTCTCAGGTACCATCTCTCACTACTATAGACATGTCTATTTCTGAATACAAATCCATGATTGAACAATTATGTGTTGAAATGTTTAATATTCATACTAGTATGACTGCTGCTAATGAGGAGATTGCTAAACTGTCTACTAGAAATGAAGTATTAACCAAAAAGAATGAGGAACTTGAGCTAACTGCTATGCAAGTAGAAAACCTTAAGAAAGAAGTTGAATATTTGGAGAACAAGGTTCTATGTGCTAGTCAAGTAGAGAAGGCTCTTAGGGATGAATTAGCTGAGAATGAATTCAAACTTAAAACTTTCAAGAAATCATCTGGTTTAGTGCAATCCTACTGTGAGAAAATTGAAGCTAAACCTAAAGCAGCTATTGGACTTGACTATGACTCTCTCAAACAAAGGAAAGGCTATGCTGTCATCGAAGAGGACACAGCTGTTCATGAGAAAGTGCCTCACATTTTGAGAAAAACTGAAAATCCAATTTTTAAGGAATCAACATTTGAAATTGATGAGGATGCCTTACTCATCAAGCAAATGTTGAATGATGAGGATGAGGCACAATCTAGTGAACAGCAAGCATCCTCTAAGGGTGAGAGTGCCAAGTCAAAGACCAAGAAGCCAGTAGTTGATAGGCCAAGACCTAAGAAGTTTGTTAAGTTTGTATCAGCTGGGAAGAGTGAATCAGAAAAGGAAGTGACTAAAAAGAAACAGAACAGAAATGGCAAGTTAGGGATTAACAAGGATAACAACTATGCTTATATGCCTAATGCCCCTAGGAAAACTTGTCAGAACTGTTTCAGTACCAACCATCTAACTCATGCATGCAAGAAACCTGTTGGTAGTGTGTCTAAACCTTTCTATGATTGTTCTGTGCCTCTAAGACATAGAGATGCACCCTTCTGTGATAAATTTGACTGTATGCCATGCAATATGAATGTTATGACTAGTTGTTTTAATTTAAGAAGACAGTTCATTGATGGTTGTATCAGTCACAATTCTCACACACACTACACAAGGTCAAAGTCTTCAAGTCCTCCTAAAGCTAGGAAGGTACCTTTGTCACCTAAGTCTGAAACCTCAGGTTCTAAGACTTCCAACAGTGACAAGAAGACTGACACTAAGAAAGTTAACAAGCATGTTGTTTATGATAAAACTGTCTCTAAGTCACATGGACCCAAACTTGTTTGGGTACCAAAGGAAAAGTAATACCTTTGTGTTTGCAGGGCAAAGAAAGTGAGAAGAAGGTCATGTGGATTTTGGACAGTGGATGCTCAAATCATATGACTGGTGATATGGCCCTGCTATCACAGTATGAGGAAAAGGCTGGCCCAATGGTTGCTTTTGGAGATGACAGCATGGGTAACACATTGGGATATGGCAAGCTGAAAGTTGGAAATGTCATCATTGAAGATGTAGCACTAGTCAAGGGGCTCAAGCATAATCTGTTAAGTGTTGGTCAGTTTACTGATAGAGGATTCAAAGTGAATTTTGACAAAGATGAATGTTTGATCACCCACAAGAAGACTGGTGATTTTGCTCTATCTGGAGTAAGGAAGGGAAGCCTGTTTGTAGCCAATATGGACTCTGCAAACAAGGACAAAATTTGTTGCTTTTACTCAAAAGCATCAAATGAAGATTGTTGGCTGTGGCACAAGAAACTATCACACCTGAACTTTAAGGCCATTAATTCTCTAGTCAAAAGAGAGTTAGTGAGAGGCATGCCCACACTTGAATTCTGCCAAGAAGGAGTGTGTGAGGCTTGTCAAAAAGGAAAAATGAAGAGATCAAGCCACAAGTCAAAGACAGTGACATCTGTAACCAAGCCACTACAACTTATCCATATGGATTTGTTTGGGCCTGTTAACATAATGTCACTTGGAAGAAAGAAGTATGCCCTGGTAATGGTTGATGATTTTTCAAGGTATACATGGGTAGAATTTCTGGCATCAAAAGATGAGGCTCCACAAGTAATCATTGAGCATATAAAGAAAGTTGACAAGGAAGCAAAGGCAAACGATGCAAGTGTGATTGCATTGAGGAGTGATAATGGAACAGAGTTCAGAAATGCCACACTTGAAGCATTCTGCAAAGAGAATGGCATTTCTCAGCAATTCTCAGCTCCAAGGACTCCACAACAAAATGGAGTTGTTGAGAGAAAGAATAGAACTCTAATTGAGGCTGCTAGAACAATGTTACTTGATGCAAAAATGCCCACATGTTTTTGGGCTGAGGCTGTGAGCACTGCATGCTATATTCAGAACAGAACCCTCATCAACAAAAACACTGGAAAGACTCCTTACAACTTGATGACTGGAAAGAAGCCTACACTGAAGTATATTCATACTTTTGGAAGCAAATGCTTTGTACTTAAGGACAATTCTGAATATGTTGGAAAGTTTGATGCAAAAGCATTTGAAGGAATTTTTCTTGGCTATTCTATGGAAAGAATTGCATACAAGGTTTATGTCATCAGTCAAAAGAAAGTTATGGAAAGCACAGATGTAACATTTGATGACAGCAAACTACCTGGACTAGAAGAAGCCAATGATGAAGACAAAGATCCATTGAAGTTTGATAATCTAGATGATTCTGATGAAGAGACTGAAACTGGAGTTGAAACTCAAGTTCAACAAACTCAAGTGAATAATGATACAAGAGAAGAATTTGTGCCAATCAATAGTGAAGAAACAAGCATCCAAGACACACCTGTGAGTAATGGCAACTTCACAGGGGGAGGAAATGAGGATGATCATGATGAGAATGATGAAGCAACATCAAGGATGAGAAATCAGGCTGAACACTCAAGGAAATGGGATAGATCACACACTGCAGAGCAAATCATTGGAGATCCTAATGCAGGAGTAAGGACTAGGAGAGCAACTCAAAATGAGTGCCTCTATGGATGTTTTCTATCACAAGTTGAGCCTAAGAAACTTGATGATGCATTGTTGGATCCAGATTGGATTATTGCCATGCAAGAGGAGCTGAATCAATTTGAAAGGAACAAAGTATGGGAACTTGTGCCTGCACCAAAGAATAGAACCATTGTTGGAACAAAATGGGTTCTGAAGAATAAGATGGATGAAGATGGTGTAATAATAAGAAACAAAGCAAGGCTGGTTGCAAAAGGATACTCTCAACAGGAAGGCATTGATTATGATGAGACATTTGCCCCTGTTGCTAGATTGGAAGCCATTAGAATATTCTTGGCATTTGCTGCTCATTCAAACTTTAAAGTTTATCAAATGGATGTCAAGAGTGCATTTCTAAATGGAGAGTTGGAAGAAGAGGTTTATGTGCAACAACCACCTGGCTTTGAGGATCCACATTTCCCAGAATTTGTCTACAGATTGCTTAAGGCACTGTATGGACTTAAGCAAGCTCCAAGAGCATGGTATGATACTCTATCACAATTTCTTCTTGAAAATCAATTCACTCGAGGCACATTGGACAAGACACTGTTTTACAAGAAGCATGGTGATGATATGATCCTAGTTCAAATCTATGTGGATGATATCATTTTTGGTTCTACAAATGAGAAACTGTGTGAGAAATTCTCTAAACTCATGCAGAGCAGATATGAGATGAGTATGATGGGAGAGTTGACATTCTTTCTAGGGTTGCAAGTCAGTCAAAGGAAGGATGGTATCTTTATCAGTCAAACCAAGTACATCAAGGATTTATTGAAGAAGTTTGACTTGGAAGATTGTTCACCTGCCAAGACACCCATGGCCACTGCCACTAAATTGGATGAAGATGCTAAAGGCAAGAGAGTAGATATCTCAGTCTACAGAGGCATGGTTGGTTCTCTACTCTACCTCACTGCAAGTAGGCCAGACATCATGTTTGCTACATGCTTGTGTGCAAGGTTTCAATCAAATCCAAAGGAATCACATTTGATTGCAATAAAAAGGATCTTTAGATATCTGAAGGGCACTCCTAACTTGGGATTATGGTACCCTAAGGACACAGGGTTCAATCTGGTTGGCTACTCTGATGCTGATTATGCTGGATGCAGAGTGAATAGGAAAAGCACCTCAGGAAGCTGCCAGTTTCTTGGACAAAGGTTAGTTTCTTGGTATAGCAAGAAGCAACAATCTGTGTCAACTTCTACAGCTGAGGCTGAATACATAGCTGCTGGAAGTTGCTGTGCTCAAGTGCTTTGGATTAGAAATCAACTTAGAGATTATGGACTTGTGTTGGAAAGAATTCCAATCATGTGTGACAACACAAGTGCAATCTCTATAGTTGCCAATCCTGTCAATCATTCTAGAACAAAGCACATTGACATCAGATATCATTTCATAAGAGAACATGCAACTAATGGAACCATTGAGTTGCATTATGTCTCTACAGATAAACAACTAGCTGATATATTCACTAAGCCATTAGATGAAGCCACCTTCACAAGGTTGGTAAGTGAGATTGGAATGCTGAATTCTTCAGATTCTGGCTAAGTGAATACATCATCTAGATTGTTGCAGCAGTAAACACTTACTTTATCTAAATCCTCAATATTTTTGAAGTAAGTGTTGGCTGAAATATGACTTATAAATATTTCAAATCTGTTGCATATGTTGAAAATCATATTTTTATTAACTTAAAATTTCTATGAAATTTTGAGAAAATCACTATTTGATTTGCTAGGATATTTTTCAATGAATATGTCTGGTAAATTTTTACAAGATAGTGAAAATCAAATTTTTTATGAGTGATGGGTATAGTTCGATAAGTCAGACTTCTCGAATGATTCACTATTCGACATCTCTAATAAGTCTCATTAAAGTACTCTTGAGTTCTCGAATAGAGTCTTTCTGAGATATCGAATAGAGGAATTCTAGACTTCTCGAATATAGTAACTGAGTTCTCGAATGATTGAGTTCTCGAACACTATATTTGAGTTCTCGAATCATTTGAAAAGGCTGAATTCTCGCTGAATTTTAACCGATTTTGGATTTTTATCTAAAAATTTAATTCACTCATAAAAACACATTTTATTTAATTTAGAATTATTTCTAAGTTAGATAACTGCCAGCTGTGAGTTTCTATCTGCTTGAGTTATCGATTAAGCCATTCTTGACTTCTCGAATAGTTGTTTTCTACTTCTCGAATGCCTGACTTGTCGATACAAAACAGTCTGCTAATCGACAATTCAAGTACTTCATACTTATACAATCTCACATCTATTCGATTCATTTCATTCGATTTCTCAAGCATCTACACTCTCTAAACCCCTGAAACCCTAGCTACGAAAAGCCAAATTTCTTCTTCAACCTTCAATTTCTTTTCTTTCTTCTACACAAATGGCAACAGTAAAGTTCAACACCAACTTCATCGCTCTCACTAGTGATGTTGAAGCACCCAATGCAAATTTCAAGTGCTTTGTGAAATGGATGGCTGAGTCATATATCAAGGATGCACTCTCTGCCAACCCAACTCTTTATCTCGATATTCTGGAAAAATTCTGGAGTACTGCTATTGTGGAGGTTGTAGCCCTGGAAAACGCAATCACTTCCTATGTCATCTACTGCAAGGTTCAAGATAAGGAAATCACTATCACTACTGCAGACATGAACCAAGCACTAGGACTACAACAAGAGTCATTTGACAGAATGGCCACTAACGCAGAGTTGGAGGAATTCTTTGAGTTCATAAACTACTCAGATGGGATTAACCTTGGAAAGCTAAACAGAAAGAATCTGAGAAAGGAGTGGAGCTATGTGTTTGCAACTCTTCTCCAAGTCTTCACTGCCAGGAAATCAAGCTTTGATCAAATCAGTGCACCTGTGCAGCAAATTGGATATGCTTTGGCCTATGGAAAGAAGATAGATGTTGGCCAAATCATACTTCAAGAATTATATGGGAGACTTGGTAAGAACACAACCAAGAGAGGTACTGATATTTTCTTCCCTCGCTTTATTCAATCTGTACTTAATTATAAAAATGCTTCATTGATTGAATTGCCTGGGATTGATAAAAATAAAATAGGCTATCCTAAGTCCATGACCAAACTCATTTTTGGTAACTTGGAAACTAGGAATGATGTGGATGTAAGACTGAACATAACTCCCCATATGGAGAGTTTGTTTAGGACTTACCCCCACAACATGCCAACATTTGATGCAAAATCTAAGTTAGCACAGCCCAAGCAAGTAGAACAAAATGCTAACCCAGGGCCTGCTAACCAACCCTCTCAACCAAACACTCTACCTCTTACTGAGCCAATTGCATCATCCTCTCAAAAGGGTGATGTTAGTAAAAAGAAGAGAAAGGAAGTAATGTCTGCACCTTTAAATATCTTGTCTGAAGCAGCATTAGCTGTTGAATTAGGTCTAGGAAGTGAGGAATATGAGTTACCCTTACACAGAACAAAGAAGAAGAAAACTAAGACCACCTCTTCAGTCACACAAATGGCTGAAGTTGTAAAATCAGGGGCACACAGCTCACTAGGTGTATCCTCTCAACAGGGTGCACCTATAGAATCAAGCATTCTCCCCAATGCACCCTCTTGTATAGAGTCAGCACATGGGAGTGATAAGGCTGGCACAACACTGAGTGGAGAGCACATCACTTTTGAAACTTCCTCTATCTCTCAGGGGGAGTTGCCAAAATCTACTCTAAAACACACTTCTCTTCCAGAATCTAACTCTGAAATTTCTTTGGAACCTGCAACTCAGACAACTGAGATGCAAGGTATTGATCATCAAGAATCCTTTTTGCTTGATGAGCCAATAATTTCAAGTGACTTAGTGCATGACACTTTGTTCACCACTCAGAACCCACATTTAGATGGTGAGGGAATGCATGCTGAGACATATCCTAATGACACCATCACAAACACAGAGGTTCCCCTAGTTTTTACTAGAGACTCTGTGCCTGTGTCAACTGCTGGTGTAATTCATCCCACTTCTGTGGTGACACCAGTAGTAGAGTCAATCCATCCGGTTACAGAAGTTGCATCTGTAACTGAGGAGACTAGCTTGCCTAGCTCTAGCTCTGACTTCATGTCAACATGGCTGAAGCCTGTGCAACATGACAGTGCTTCAGGATCAGGGTCTGTTCCACAACAATTGACGGTTGAAGCACTTCAAAGCTTAATTGTGGATCAGATTCCTGAGTTCACAAAGATTGCTCAGCACCTTCTCACTGCAGACATGCCCAATCCAGACTATGAGGCTATTCTGTTATGCCATAGGGATGATGTGGAAGTGCAGAAGTCAAAGATCATTGATGATGCTGAGAGAGATGGCAACATAGATGCCTGGTTGCAAGGAAAATATGATATTACTCTCGATGAAGCACTTCAGTATCTCAGGGAGGAATACATCACTTCACTGGGCTCCAATGCAAAATCCCTATCACCTGGTGAAGTGTATGAAGCTGTAAATGACTCCTACAAGGGTTTCCTCAAGGCTGCACACTATCTTGGCAAGGGAGTCAAAACTGAAGTCAACAGGGTGTGTGATCAGACAGCCACTTCAGTAGCAGAAGTCAAGAGGGCCTTTGATGCTAAATTTCCTCAATTGGACAGTGTGTTCAAGGACATCAAACACTGCAACTCTACCTGCACTCAGGTGGACAATGGGCTGGCTGTGCTAAAAGATGCTGTCACAGGTCTGGGGCATCAATTTCGGAATCTATCTGACCAGACTACAGATGCCAATGCCATGCTGAGGATAATGTTCAAAAATCTTTATGGAGATAGACTAGTGACTGATGTCCCTGTGCATGAATTGTCTAAATATGAAGTGAAGAGGCAGCAGGATCAATCTTTATCTGGCTTCAAGGCCAATGAGTTATTCACTAAGGTCAACACTCTTGAGCAGGAGGTAGCTACTCTCACCAAGACCAATGCTCATCTCACAAAAAAGGTTGCATTGCTAAATGATCAGTTGGACACTCAAGCATCCACCACAGCTGATGTCCTTCTGCATCAACAATCCATGTTAGCTGCAATGATGAAGCATATGGGTCTCCCTCTACCTGATGAATCTTCACTCCCAAAGGACATTTCTACAGCCTCTGTGCCTGACAACAAGCCTAAGGGGGAGAAGAAGGCTAGGAACTCAAATTCAAAGGGGGAGACAAAGGGAGAGAAAGGCATAATAATCAAAGAGGGTGGTCAACAAAGGGCTTCTAAGTCTCTAGCAAATGTGCCTGGCAAGGGAAAAGCCAAAGTAGATGAGCCTCCATCTATCTTGCCAGTTGTCACCTTACCAACTGTGCACATCACTACTCCTGGAGGACAAAAGCAATCCATAACTACCACAGTGGTTGCAGGGAGTATGCCATCTGACAAACCTCCAATCTCTATATCTGAGAGTGCCAAGCCTGTAGAAGTCAAAGTTGTTACTGAGGCCAAGCTACAAGAAGTTGCTAACTCCAATGACTATCATGATAAAGCCTTCTTGGAGTTTCTGAAAGCCATAAGGGAACAGGTTGGTGACACTCAGTTTTATCTGAGGGAGGTGAAGAAGCAGATAGACTACATCACTGTCATCCCCAAGAAAGTCAACAATATATGGGTCAAGGAGATAGTGATGGTTTCCAAACTAAAGATATGGCATCTAACATACCAGACTCTACAAGACCTAAAGCACTCAGAGATAGATGCCATACTTGAGATCATTGAGAAGAAAAATGAGAACAGCAAGAGTCTGTTTGATGATTTGAGGAATGGTCAACCTACAAGGCTACCAGAAGTGATCAAGAAGCCATGGACAATTATTTATCAGTCTGGTACCAGAATTGAAGATATCAAGCAATTGGTCATTCCTCATGATCTCACCTCCAGAAATCACAGACTGATCATTGCTATCATTGATCAATTACAGAAGAAGGTTGGAGCCAGAAATGCTGAAGAAATTGAGGCACTGCATATCCTCAGAACCTATATTGCAACTGGTGAAATTCCAGAGATGGCTCAACCTAGGAGAAATAAGGATGATGATTCTGAAGACAAAGGTGATGGGAGGAGAAGACATCACAGGAGAGATAAGGGTGATGAAGATAAGAAGAAAAAGGGGGACAAGGATGAAAAGGATGATGATGACCAGGGTAAAACATATGTGAGAAAGAGTGGAAGACAGCAAGCCTTAGGCAATGCTAGCAGTAATCTCACCACAACACAAGACTCTAAGTCTAGGGTGAATACTGTTAGTAGTGACCTAGCAAAATCTACATCTATGGCTTCTGCAACTGTCTTACCATCTCAAGAAAAGAAGAAGATTCAAGTCAAGAAACCATGTGTATGTTTCAGAAAGCAATCTGCTAATGGAATACTACTATGGTCTACCAACCAAGGTCAAAGATTTCTGCCAAGCAACCATGTCAAGAGGATAAAATTTAAACATGCTGCAAGGAGAGTGAAGCTATCCAAATCTAGAGCCCTAACAATCATTCCAGGATTAAAGCTCCAGCCACTTGATGAAGACTTTGATAAAGAGCAACTGCTATTTCTAAGAGCTCAAAAGATATGCGATGCTGCAATTGTGGATGACCACCTTGTAATCAAGTACACTGATGGGAAAGAAATGAAATTCAAACAAGGGGGTTGTCAACATTGGGGTAAATTGTATGAGATAGAAAGAATCATTGCATTGCTGGATTCTAAGGACAAGGTGGAGAAAGTATGGAAGCTGGAATTGATTGACTTTGTGAAAATGAAGAAAGAATATGCTGAGAAGATAAGGAAGGGCTGCTATGAGAAATGGTTAGAAAGGGAGAAAGAAATTGATAGACTGGAGATTGAAGCAGAAAAGCTAAGGGCAAAGGGATTGTGTAGAGTTCAGTTTGATCCCTATGTGGTGAAGTATAGGAGGAGAAATGGAGACAATGTCAATATAAGAATGAACCTACTCAGTCACTATCCTGCCAACATTCTGAAGCCAGTGCTTGAAGATTTCAAAAACTCTATTATGATTGAAGAATTGGATGCTATGACAGAAATCATGAGAGCAGTAGATGAGATTGCAAGAAAGGAGAAAGAAAGGAAACAGAAAGCATATGATGATCTACAAGCCAAGGCAATGGAGATGCAATCAAAAGAAAACGGCTAGTACCTCATCATACTGTAAGAAGTATTTATCTTGTAATTTCATTTATGTGTTCAATCAAATCACATACCTGTACTTTTAAAAGTTTTATCTTTAATGTATGTTAGGCTTGTTATCAGACATGAAATTGTGACTAAGGGTCTCACTCACAATTTGGGGGAGATTGTTAGTTACAGAGGCATGCCTGTATACATCTAATAACAAGCCTAATTGTTTGTAATGCTTTGCATTACTTACATGACCTCTTAACTGAGGGAACCTCTAGTTGTAGAGTTTCTGTTTGTATTGTACTTGTAATAGGCATCAAATCCTAGTTGTGTAACTGTACAAATAGAGTCTAGAATAATGCTTGAAAGAAGTTCCATGGTTCATGCCTCAAGCAAGGAGTTAAAGACTGCCAAATAATCACAGTTGGGATTTGAAGAAATGAAGAATTTGCCTAAGTACCAATTCGAGAAGTATATTTGTCTATTCGAGAAGTCCAGCATTCGAGAAGTCAGAGATTCGATATCTCAAGACACTATTCGATATCTCTGAATACACTGTTCGATATCTCATTCGATATCTCAGGGGTTCGATATGTCTACTACTCTATTCGAGAACTCAAGAAGTCAACAAGTCAAGATGGTATTCGAGTTCTCAAAGAGTCAACAAGTCAAAGTTCCATTCGATATCTCAAAGACTCAGAAAGCTATTCGACAACTCGAGGATTCGATAAGTCAAATGCTCTATTCGACAACTCAAGGAATCCTGATGGAAAAGAGCTATTCGAGAAGTGGTTCGATATGTCACTATAACAGTATTCGAGAACTCAGAGTTATCGATCAAGTCAATTCTAGTTCTCGAATCACTTACTTAGTCACTTCTCGAATACATTCTTGGAGACAAAATACTGAAGAAATTGTACAAGTCAGAAACCTGCAACAAGCCAATGCACTTTATGGACCACAACCTGTAACGTGCTCTGGAAAGCCTACAAGGAAGCTTGGAGAGATATAGAAGAGACAAGGAGCTAAAGAAGTGGATCTAAACAGGCTTTGCAAAGTCAAATCTGTAACCGTTTGGACACTTACTCAAAAAGGATAGACAGACTAGAAAGTAATGTGTTTTAGCTACCTTATTTGTAGTAAGCAGGCTGTATCCATGTTCTATAAGGACACAGCCTCACTTCATAACTTAGTAACTTTGTGAGTCAAGTTTTTCATACACTGTAAGCTATATCTCTCTGAGAAAAACGAAGCTGAGAATACTACAATTTGTATTCACAGATTGTAGCAACCTTTATCTAATATACATTAGATTAAAGTGATATTGTGTCTTGTGTTGTTTATTTATCCGCACCTTAATTTCTGCACACACAGGCACTTATCTGCTACACAGACTCAATCCAAGAAAAGTTCAAGAATCCATTCACCCCCCCCCTCTGTATTCTTTTACCGTGTTCAATACTCAACATAAAATTATCAAAGCCTCTTCATTTACCTAATAAACCTGAATTAGACAATGGTCTTGTAGATGAAGGACATCCATTAACACACGTCTGTCTTTTTGATACTGCAAAAAAAATTAATTATATCATAATCTTATTTTCTTAAAAAAATAGAGCACATAGCAACATCTATATTTTTCTTTAATTACCAGGTTCAGATGAAGGCAGAGAGATTTGATTACGTAAATTTTGTTTGTGACCTGTAGATGAAGATAAAAAGGTTATTTTGGGTTCTATTTGAAAAAGTAGATATTCAAAAGATAGAATAGAAAATCAACATACACAAATAAAACATCTTGGTATAGTAAACTTAAATTAAGGAAATGTAAGATGTAATTGTACATCTAAATTCAATAATTGAAAACACTTTTAGCAATTGGATGTGTGTACAATGAGTGATTTTGTACCTAACCTAATACCGTTAATTCATGTTGTCGGATGAGATCTGCAATACTTGTATAGGATCATAGTAGCATACAGAGAAAGTTATGTTGACCTAAATTGGAGTGTTATATGAGGTTTCATAGTGGTTTTGTTTTGTTATCAAGTGGGAAATTTTCAAAAGGTTTATTAGTACCTGATAGAAGTGTAAAAGAATATTGTTCCTGTGACCCATCCATAAATTTATGATATGAAGAATATCAATTTTCCTGTACAAAGATAATATATGAGAATAACATTCCCAGAAGATTAAACAGACATAGTACATCTATATGAGGATATTGTCCAAAATCTCAACAAACATCAGTAAAACAAACCTCTAAATAAGTTTTCTAATTACACATAGAAAAATTATAAGAAAAAAAAAGTTTTCAATCCCGCAAGAAACAAAGAAATCCATTAGCAAACTATAGATACATTACAAATTCACAACAGCAACCATCCAAAACAAATTGTTAATCAATTCTCTTCTAATTACACATAGCAAAAATTATAAGGAAAAAAAAAAGTTTTCAATCCCGCAAGAAACAAAGAGTGAATGATGGCCTCGTTCCCTCACCACACACTTAGCAGACACTATCAGCAGAGATAACTTTTAATTTTCCATTTGTTCACACATAAAAAGTCCACCATCAAACATAACCATAGTAAAATAACTAAATACGTAAACACTTAGCAGACACTATCAACAGAGATAACTTTTAATCTCTCATTTGTTCACAGCATAAAAACTCCACCATAAAACATAACCGCAGTAAAATAACTAAATACGTAAACAATTATACTAGCTAATATACACACATAGACCTCAACTTCCAAACCAGCAAAGAACTTAAATTCCATAACACATTCATTCCGAAAAAAAACGTATATTTGAGATGCTGAAATAGCTGAGATGCTGAAATAGCTGAGATGCTGAAACCGAATTGTGAAAGAAGGAAAGAAAGATAGTTTCATTGAATATATATAGACATCCATAAGGAAGTAATTGACTGTATAATTGATTGTATATGCAGCCATAAGGAAGTAATTTAGTGTATAATTGATTGTATATGTAGATGATTGGTCGACATGGCATCAGAAGAAAAATACCCGAATATCTCTATATTGATTAAAACATGGATATCCATTAACCCATTAACCCGATCAAAAAGTAAAAGGACTAAAAATCCTATGTAAAAAAATGGGATAATATTGATTTTAAAGGGTAATTGGTGTAATTTAAAAGTAAAAGGATTAAAAAGTCTATGTAAAAAAATTGGATAATATTGATTTCAAAGGATAATTGGGGAAAAAGATAGTTTCATTGAATATATACAGACATCCATAAGGAAGTACTTGACTGTATAATTGATTATATATGCAGCCATAATGAAGTAATTGAGTGTATAATTGATTGTATATGTAGATTATTGGTCAACATGGCATTAGAAGAAAAATACCCGAATACCTCTATATTGATTAAAACATGAATATCCATTAACCCGATCAAAAAGTAAAAGGACTAAAAAGCTTATGTAAAAATATTGGATAATAATGATTTTTTTAAAGGGTAATGGATGAAATTTAAAAGTAAAAGGACTAAAAAACCTATGTAAAAAAATTGGATAATATTGATTTCAAAGGGTAATTGGTGTAATTTTATTAAATCCTTTACTAAGCATCATTAAGAATATATTGATATTGATATTGATTAACATATTTATAATAAAACATTACAAATATAATCGATTCTAATATTTTATTATATAAAATATATAAAAATAATCATTTTTAAAATTTTGGTCAATTTTAACCTATGGAAAGTATGCACTTTTGTATGAGATATCGAACTGTCAGTTAAGTATCTAGCATATGAGATACTCTGAGTATCTCTTATCCAGTATTTGGAATACCCAATTTCCAATGAAGTATTTTATATAAATTGGGATACATAACTGTCAGTGGAGTATCCAAAAGGCTAAAATTGGCCACTTTTTTCAGAATGGTTATTTTTGTTAATTTTATCAAAAAAATAATTATTTTTGTAATTTTTTCTCAGTTTATGTCATGAACTTGTGATGAAACCTTTAAGTGTTTCACTACATCTTCCAATTTGAACAGATCCCATAACATTGATATAAAAACAGAGAACCAAAAAAACAGAGCATCTATCAAAATTAATTTTTTTTAAATTTTTGTTTACGATTTTATCATATTTTTAAAATATTTGTAAATATATTTTAAAAAAAATTATTGAAACTATTAATTTTAATAAAACATTTATAAAAATATATTTTGCCGAATATAACTATTTACAATCATATATTCAACTTTAAAGAGAAGAATCAATGCGAAAATGTTTTGGGATGAAAAATAGAAAAAATGACAAAAATGATTGATTTTTGTAAAAAAACAAAATGATGAAAATACCTAAATTCTGAAAAAATGAACAAAAATACCCGGTTGAATATGCATTTATCAAATGGGTAAGTGGAACACGCATTTGACAAATGCGTATCTTTCACAATCTTATTTTTTTTAAAAAAAAAATTTTGTATGGGATACGCATTCTCCACACGTGTATCTATTGAATACACATGTTCAGGGCGAACCTATAGCCAAGTGAGTGGGTTCATAGGAACCCACTCAACTTTCAATATATACAATACCATATACATATTTCATACTAAAATCCATTAGTTCATTGGTAATTTTGGCTATCAGGAACCCACAAACCTGAGTTTGAACCTTGTTAACTATATTTTGGCTACCAGGAACCCACTAAATATTCATTATATATCATATATCATATATGTATATATTTTTGACATTAAAATACATTGGTTCAGTGATAGTCTTAGCAAATTTGTACGGATTGATCAAGGTTCAAACTCACCTTAGCTACATTTTTTTCACATGCTCTCTTTGGAACCCACTACAATAAATTCGTGGGTCTGCCACTGCACATGTTGAAAATGCGTATCCCAGACAGAATCCTTTTAAAAAAAGATTGTGAAAGATACGTATTTACGTATCCCAATTACTTATTTGGTAAATACGTATCCAATCGAGTATTTTTGTCAAAAATTTTGAAATTTTTTATTTTGGTAAATTTTGTTAAAAAAAAAATTAACTTATTCTTCATCCTGAAAAATAGAAATACCATTTAAAATATTCGTATAAGACACCAAATTTATGGGACCTAATCCTACGTCGAAATTCAAAAAAATCTTTAAAAATTTATATCGAATATACTTCAGCAGTTTACATATGATAGTTGGCGTCATAGCGATAATGAATTTGTGTGTTCAATGTATGAGTTAGGGTCACACTTCAAAGGAAAAACAAATCAGCCAAATATCTCTATATATTGATTAAAACATGGATATACATTAATCCATTAATCCAATTAAAATGTAAAAGGGCTAAAAAGTATATGTAAAAAAATTGGATAATATTAATTTTAATGAGTAATTGATGTAATTTAAAAGTAAAAGGACTAAAAAGCATATGTAAAAAAATTGGATAATATTGATTTCAAATGATAATTGGTGTAATTTTATTAATTTTTTTACTAATTAGCATCATTAAGAATATATTGATATTGATATTATTGGACTGGACTTTTCTTCTCCTAAAAAATGCAAGAAGCAATTACAACCTTTGCATTGCTGGTGAGATTCTTCGGTTAAAACTTAAAACCTTTGGAATTTCTATTTTGTTAATGATAGTATCATTTTGGTTGTTTAGTAATTAAATTGATCAATTTTTGAATAATTATAAAAAAATGTTTATTTATTATTTAAAAAAATGTTAACAGCTACATTTCAAATTATAAGAAACGTATCCCAGTGAATATACATTAATTTTTTGGAACTACAAGAGAAACGCATTTTAAACGTGCATGTTTCTCAAATGCAATTTACAAATGCAGTTTTATTTTGTAGAAAGGATTATTTATTTAAGTTATACTCCCTCCGTCCCGGCCAGTTCTTTACATGGCGGCTGGGCACGGAGGTCAAGGATAGTGGGTGTAAAGTGAGTGTAATATTGTTAAAATAAATGAAGTAATGGGTGTAATAGTGATTTTATTGTTAAAATAAGTGAAGTAGTGGGTGTAATAGTGATTTTATTGTTAAAATAAGTTAAGTAGTGGGTGAAATAGTGTAAAGTATTGTTAAAATAAGTGAAGTAGTGGGTGTAATAGTGTTAAAACTTACTATTTTGGGTAATGTAAAGAAATGGTGGGACGGCCCAAAAAGGAAATTGTAAAGAAATGGATGGGACAGAGGGAGTATATAATTTGGATCATTTTATTAAAATTAAGATATAAAGGATTATCATCCTAAAAAATAATGCGTACCTCATAAAATATTACAAGAGTACAACAATTACAGGCTTTCACTAACATCTCTCTCTCATTTTCTTTTAAATATTTAGAAAAATAAGCATGTTTCCTAACTTAAAATTGTGGCTTTTAAGCTTTTAAGTTGACATATAACGCATGTTTGTATAAAAGGACTAAAAAGCCTATAAAAAAATTTGGATAATATTGATTTTAAAGGGTAATTGGTGTAATTTAAAAGAAAAAAGACTAAAAAACCTATGTAAAAAAATTAAATAATATTGATTTTAAAGGGTAATTGGTGTAATTTTATTAAATCCTTTACTAAGCATCATTAAGAATATATTGATATCTATTGCCGTTCAAAAAAAAGTATAGATACCTATAATTTTTTACGTAAATAATGAAACACATTGATAAATACTCGGGTTTATGTTAAAATTTGAAGAATAATTACCAAATTTTATACCTTTTTTCCTTTAATTAATTGAATATTATTTAAATCAATTATTCATTTTTTGTTAACATGTTGATTATACTTATTTGTTCAAAATATTTTTATATTATACTAGCTTATAACCTGTGCGATGCACGAGTTTCTTTTAATATATTATAAATTTTATTTTATTCTATAATTATATTTTTATATAATTATTAATTTTATAATTTATTTTGATATTAATTTAATAAAATTTAAAATAAATTTAATAAATGATTTTCATGACATAAAATTTATAAAATAAAATTTTAAGTTAAATATGTCGTTAACAAAATTTGAACCTTGAATATTTAGTAAATTAATTTAAACATTAAATATACCTTATAATTACATCTAACGGTTCTTATTAATTACTAAAAATCTAACAGTAATATGGTGTCATATTTTTGGGTATACATTAATGATTGTAAATTTATGTTTTAAATTAAAAGGTAGTGCATTTAATTAGAAAAGAAATATTAATGATTGGAAGATTATGATAGCAAAATCATATTTTAAATTAAAAGGTAACGTGTTTTAAATAGAAAAGAAATATTAATAATTGGAAGTTACAATATTTTAGATATTTTAGGTACACATAAAGGGTGATATGTTTAATTAAAAGTAAACATATTTTAAATTGATTGAAAGATAAGATATTTTAGGTATTTATTAAATTTTATTTAATAGTACAATTATGTTTTTATATAATTATCAATTTAATAATTTTTAATATTTTAATTTAACATAATTTAATATACTCATATTTACGTATTATACTAATATTGTTTTATTATAAAAAATGTACAGAAATTTTTAATATATTTTATTAATAATTGAAAATATGGTGTGATATTTTTGAGTATATATTAATGATTGTAAGATTAGTTTTAAATAAAAAAGTTAACATATTTTAATTAGAAATTAATGAAATATTAATGATTTGAAAATATGGTATAATTGATGTTTTTATAAAAGTTAATATCTTGAATTAAAAGTAAATGTGAAAATGGCAATAACTAATTACCATGAATTATATTATGTCATTATTTATTTTAATATTTAGGATAACCAAACCGAAAACCAAACCGACCAAACTTGCAATATTTCGGCTTTAATATATTAGTATAGAAGGTAGATGTATACAGATTTTTAATATATTTTATTAATAATTAAAAAATATGGTGTGATATTTTTGGGTATATATATTAATGATTATAAGACTAGTTTTAAATCAAAATGGTGACATATTTTAATTAGAAAGAAAATATTATTGATTGAAAGATATTAGAAAAGAAATATTAATGATTGGAAGATTATGATAGCAAAATTATATTTTAAATTAAAAGGTAACGTGTTTTAAATAGAAAAGAAATATTAATAATTGGAAGTTACAATATTTTAGATATTTTAGGTACACATAAAGGGTGATATGTTTAATTAAAAATAAAACGTATTTTAAATTGATTGAAAGATAAGATATTTTAGGTATTTATTAAATTTTAGTTAAGGGAAATGCTAACTATAGCCCTAAGGGCTATGGTTAAGCATTAAATATTCTCTTGTTTTTAACATTTATTCTTAGTTATTTAATTGATTTTTGGTTGTTCAATGCTTCTTTACCTCATTATTTAATTTCCCAAGTAATAATAGTGGACCCCCCCTGCATTCACATTAATTTCCACTAATAAAAACATCCCAAATTGCTAAATAATTATATTGATATTCGTGCAAAATTGATGTATTAAGTGCAAAATTGACATATTAAATGCATTTATCCACTTACATTAATGTTTAACCATAGCCCTTAGGGCTATGTTTAGCATTACCCTTTAGTTAATAGTACAATTATGTTTTTATATAATTATCAATTTAATAATTTTTAATATTTAAATTTAACATAATTTAATATACTCATATTTACGTACTATACTAATATTTTTTTTATTATAAACAATGTATAGAAATTTTTAATATATTTTATTAATAATTGAAAATATGGTGTTATATTTTTGAGTATATATTAATGATTGTAAGATTAGTTTTAAATAAAAAAGTTAGAAATGAAATATTAATGATTTGAAAATATGGTATAATTGATGTTTTAATAAAAGTTAATATCTTGAATATAAAGTAAATGTGAAAATGGCAATAACTAATTACCATTAATTATATTATGTCATTATTTATTTTAATAATTAGGATAACCAAACCAAAAACCAAACCGACCAAACTTGCAATATTTCGGCTTTAATATATAGTATAGAAGGTAGATGTATAGAGATTTTTAATATATTTTATTAATAATTAAAAAATATGGTGTGATATTTTTGGGTATATATTAATGATTATAAGACTAGTTTTAAATCAAAATGGTGACATGTTTTAATTAGAAAGAAAATATTATTGATTGAAAGATAGGATACGATTGACTTTTTAGGTGTTTATAAAAGGCAATATATTCAACTAAAAGTATATGTGAAAAAGGCAATCGGTTAATTACCATTAATTATATTATGTTATTATTTATTTTAATAAATAGGATTACCAAACCGAAAACCAAAATTTTTATTTTAATAAATAGGATAATCAAACCGAAAACCAAAACTTTCAAATGTTTCGGCTTTAATATAATAGTATAGATATCCACTGATTGAGATTGTTTTGGCGAAGACAAATTATCATAGTACCAAAATTTTGTATAAGACTAGCTTATAACCCGTGCAATGCACGGGTTTATTGTATTATGTTATAAACTTTATTTAATATTACAATTAGGTTTTTATATAATCATTATTTTTAATAATTTTTTTATTATTTTAATTTGATATAATTTAATACACTCATGTTTACGGAATATTATACTAATGTTTCCTTATTATAAACAACGTATACGAATTTTAATATATTTTATTAATATTTGAAAAATATGGTGTGATATTTTCGGGTATATATTGTAAGATCTGTTGTAAATTAAAAAGGTAACGTGTTTTAATTAAAAATGAAATATTAATGATTGAAAAATATGATACAGTTAATCTTTTTAGCTGTTTATAAAATGTAATATCTTCAACTAAAAGTAAATGTGAAAAAGGCAATCGACTAATTAACATTAATTATATTATGTTATTATTTATTTTAGGTGCTATATTTTCTTGAAAATTATGGTGTGATATTTTTGGGTATATATTATTATTTATTTTAGGTGCTATATTTTCTTGAAAATTACGGTGTTATATTTTTGGGTATATATATTAATGATTATAAGACTAGTTTTAAATCAAAATGGTGACATGTTTTAATTAGAAAGAAAATATTATTGATTGAAAGATAGGATACGATTGACTTTTTAGGTGTTTATAAAAGGCAATATATTCAACTAAAAGTATATGTGAAAAAGGCAATCAGTTAATTACCATTAATTATATTATTTTATTATTTATTTTAATAAATAGGATTACCAAACCGAAAACCAAAATTTTTATTTTAATAAATACGATAATCAAACCGAAAACAAAAACTTTCAATGTTTCGACTTTAATATAATACTAGCCTAAAACCCGTGCGATGCACGGATTTTTTTTTAATATTATATAAAAAACATTCGTACATTTAAATTAAATTTTTTAAAACATGAATTTTGGATGCTTACATTTTTATATGAGATGATTTGATGATATTATATAAATGTTATCCGTGATATTTCTAGAAAAGAAGGTATTTTAGTTAGAAAATATAGAAAAAATGATGGGTTTTAATTAAAAAGAGTAAGCGATTAATTATTAATAATTATAAAATTATTACGTCATTTTATTAAATAGAATGTCTATGATATAGAGTACCTGTCATGTGAGTTCTAAGGTGCATGTCTATAGGTATGCTTTTTGTCAAAAGGCATGCCCAAATGGCATGCTATTCTTGATTAAATATAATAAAAATTAAACTGCAATATTAACAGTAGACTGAACTTAAAAATATAACCAAAATTAGTTGATATTAATAATAGAACACCGTTATAATACTAACTTACATTAGTAACTTATCTGATTGAGACATTGATCTTATAGGATATGAATATGGAGGCTATACGATATGTAAGTGTGTGTATATATGACGATACTAATATGAAATATAGGCACAGTCGGTAGTCGCATAGAGCAAAGTGAAAGTATGGGCTTTGATTCTTGAAAGGCATATGACTCAGCCTATTTGTAGTTCGAGGATCCAACTCAACTTAAAGTAGATTGTAATAAGTAAATAACATTAACTGTCACGGGAATCTCAGAAGATGCTATCTATCAGAAGGAACAAAGCTACAAGTCAATCTATAGTTTTGATATTTTACACTGGAAGAAGTTCAGTCTACTGATCAAGCCTCAGTGTGGTATTCAAAGTCATGGATTTAATTCAGAAGGACAGAGATTTCTACAAGTGACAAGAGACAGTACAAGTACAGAATATTTAAAGAAAGTTGTCAGAAGAAATTGACCACAGCTTAAAGTCAAAATGAAGAACAGAAGTTGAAGTTAGTCGTTCATGAACCAGACCGTGCATTGAGCGTCAACAAATATTCAGTGGAGGTTCTTTATTTATTTCAGTGGTTTAAAAGTGAAGATTAGACTATCAAATGAATTATGTTAATTCTCTATTAATTAATTTAAAGTATTTAGTTAACTTAATTAATAAATTAATTCTTCAAGAATTAATTTATTTATTAAGTTAATTATTGAATTAATTAATTTAGAATTAATATAGATTGCTGAAAGACTATCAGAAGTGTTTTAAGACTATGGTTTTATTGTTAAAAGACTATTTGAGATAGTCTAGGTGATAGTCTGCTAAAGAATTCGGTAGTCTGCCAAGAAGAATAGTCACACCGGTAGTCTGCCAAGAATTGATAGTCACACCGGTTGTCTGTAGAGTGTTGATAGTCACACCGGTAGTCTGATGAAGAAGGAAAGTCACACCGGTAGTCTGCAGCAAGAAAAGATAGTCACACCGGTAGTCTGTGTGTACCCTGGATAGTCTGCAAGCCTTTAGATAGTCTGTGGATAGTCTGTTTTAGTGTTAAAAATAGTCAGGAGATATTTTGCACATAATGACTACAAAAGAGACAGAAGGCAGTAAAGCACATATACACGAGACAAGCTCAAAAAGACAGGAGCAAAACATTACATCTCTCTCTCATCTTTAAGAGCCACTGACTATCTCATTTAATTCACAGAAAATTAAGTTCAACTCATTTGTAATATTTGATCCGATAGAACTTAATTATTTGTGACTCTTGTATTACTAGCGAATTAAGTTTCCTAGTTCGTATCTCGATTTTTATTAACTAAATTAGAAAAGTTCATGTCGAATTTTCTAATTAGTTTTTATTAACGTGATAATACTCTGTACTGATTTTGTAACAACCATCAAGTTTAATATATCGTTATATTTAACTTGAATTTTGTTTCAATTAATTCCGCTCAAATTTGTCTAAACTAAATTTTATTTAACGGACAAATTTCGATAAAAAAAGATATAGATTGTATTCAACCCCCCCTTCTACAATCTTAACGGACCTAACAATTGGTATCCGAGCCGTTTGATTGATATACAAATCAAGATCCTATTCTTATTCAATTAAAAATCAAGCTCGAATTTTTAACTCTCTTAAAAATTCATCATGACTTCTAAAGCCATTGTTAAGATACCTATATTTGACAAAGATAATTATGATATGTGGAAGAATAAGATGGAGTTGTTTCTGGAATGTACAAACGTTAAATATTTGGTTGTTTTGAAAACCGGACCTAAAACTCCTATGGTCTATGAAGATGAAGTTGAAGCTGAGGGTAAAATTGTGATTCCTGCTAAATCTTATGAAAAGGACCCTGCCACCTATACACCTGAGGAAAAGGAGGATGCAGGGCTTGATAAAAACCTCAGACTCATTCTAATAGATTCCCTGGATGCTGTGATGTACAGCCATGTGATGAATTGTAAAACTGCCAAACACATGTGGGAAACTATTGAAACCATTAATGAAGGAACTGATGAAGTCAGGGAGAACAGACTTCAAATCTTAACCTCTGAGTATGAACACTTCAGAGCTGGCCCTAATGAAGGCATTCAAGAAGTGTTTGAAAGGTATAATAAAATAATCAACAACTTGCAAATCCATGGCAAGAACTATACACAGAAGGAGATTAATCTGAAGTTCTTACTGACTATGCCGACTCACCTGGAACACAGGATAACAGCCATAAGAGAATCTCGTGACTTGAATAAAGTTAGTCTTGAAAAACTCTTCGGTGTTTTAAAAACCTATGAGTTGGAACAAGTCCAACAGAAAGAGATTCATGGTAAAGGTAGAGTTGCAAGTTCATCTACAGCATTAGTGGTTGAGGCTCCTAAGGAAGTGGAAGCTAAGGTTGTTCGACCTTACAGCTCAGACAAGGAGCAGACTGAAGTGGAACATGGTCAGACACCAGCTACTCAGGATGGAAGTGAGTTTTACTCATTAGAAGAATTGGATCAGTTGGAGGATGAATCCATGGCACTCATGGTTAGACAGTTTGGCAACTTTAGATTCAGGAGAAATCCTAAGTTCAAGTTCAAGTCTAATAACAGATTCCAGAGAGGAGGTTCCTCATCCTCCAGTAGCAGAGGTGGCTACAAAACTAGAACTGTTGATAGAAGCAAAATTCGTTGTTATAATTGCAATGAACTTGGACACTTTGCCACTGAGTGTCAGAAACCTAAACAAGCCCAGAAGAGAGATTATGTTCCTGAAAAGAAGAAAACTGGAAAAGCCTATGTGGCTGCTGGTAAAAGCTGGGATGACACAGATAGTGAAGATGAAGAATTTGGAAATCTTGCACTAATGGCAAATGGTGACATGCTCACTGATCCTAAACCACAGGTAAAACTTACTGACTCTGAGTTGGTTCGTCAGTTAGGTGGTTCCTTGGCTAATGCACAAAAACACATTGCTAGATTAAATCTGTTAAACACTGAACTTGAAAATGAAGTGTTAGAACTAAAAAAGGTGCATGTTAATCAAGATCAACAAAAAGAGGAAATAGCACGACTTAATAGAAGAGAGAAATCCATTCTAGAAGTAGTGACTAAACAACTTTCTAAAATTGCTGAACTTGAAACCAAGGTTAGTGCTTGCTTTAATTCTGTTAAACTTTCTAAAGAGCATTTCAATAAACAAGCTATAGAACGAACTGTAGGAATAGGGTTTGGTTATAACGAAGCTGTTGGTTTGTTAGGCATAAATACCCCTAACCTTGTTAGTGCTAAAGAGAGGGGTATACCACATGTGCTTAAGAAAGTTGAAGATCCGCTTTTTAAGAAGTCGATTGCAGAACCTCCAAACTTCACTTCTATCATTATTCAAGAAGAGATGCGTAATGAGGACAGTGCAAATGGCATAGTCCTTGATAATGTTAAATCTGTTAAGAAACCAGTTAAGGTTGTTTATCCAACCAGTTCATCTAAAACTGGGTTAAGTGGTGATAAGTTGAAAAAGAACAATAACATGTCTAACATGCATACCATGCCTATCATTGATGTTTATCATAAAGCATGTGGTGTTGTCAATTGTATGTCTTGTGCTTTCAATGTAATGTCTGCTTACTTTAATGGTAATCAAGCATGTGCTAGTAAGACTGCTCCTCGACAACACATGAATAAAAATAAAAATGTTAGATCAAAGACTGCTAGTCCTTCTCATGATAGGAGAGAGACATTTGTATCAAAGCCTAAACAGACTTTTGGTAAGGCTGCTTACAAGGTCAAATGTCCAGTCAGTGAAACAAATGTTATTGCTGCTAAAGAAACATGGATACCCAAGATAAAACAGAAGATTGTCAAATCTGTTTATAGGGTTAAATGTATGTTGGTTTGTGGTGAAAATGGTGTCAATGTTAAAAATGTTGTTTTGCCTGACAAAGGCCAATTCTTTAAGTATTCTGGACCCAATCAAGTTTGGGTTCCGAAGAAGGTTTAACCTATTTGTCATTGCAGGGTGTGAAACAGGTTGATCGAGTGACCTGGATCTTGGACAGTGGATGTTCAAGGCATATGACTGGAGACAGAACCCTGCTGACAAATGTGGTTGAGAAAGCCGGCCCAGTGGTTACCTTTGGAGATAACAGCATAGGTACAACTGATGGATATGGCAGATTGGAAGCTGGAAATGTTATCATTGATGAAGTGTCTTTTGTGAAAGGACTTGAGCACAATTTGTTAAGTGTCAGTCAATTTTGTGACAAGGGATTTGAGGCTTACTTCAACAAGAAGAATTGTCTAATCTCACACAAGAGACATGAACAACCATCTCTTACTGGAGTCAGAAAAGGCAATCTGTACGTGGCCAATATGAACACTGGAAGCACTGAAGAAATCAACTGCTTTTATTCTAAAGCATCTACAGATGAAAGTTGGCTATGGCACAAGAAACTCTCCCACCTTAATTTCAAGACAATGAATTCTCTAGTTAAAAGAGAACTGGTGAGAGGGTTGCCTTCAATGGAATTCACTCAAGAAGGACTCTGTGATGCCTGTCAAAAAGGCAAATTGAAAACAGCAACTCACAGGAGCACTGACACATCATCAATAACTGAACCTCTACAACTGTTGCACATGGATCTGTTCGGTCCAGTTAATGTGATGTCTATGTCAAAGAAAAGATATGCTCTCGTGATTGTTGATGACTACTCAAAGTACACATGGGTTTTGTTTCTGAATTCCAAAGATGAAACTCCACAGTTAGTGATTGATCACATCAAGTTGATTGAAATTGAGTACAACAAACCAGTTAGAGCAATAAGGTCAGACAATGGAACCGAATTTAAGAATGCAGTTCTAAATGATTTTTGTACTGGAAAGGGAATAACAAGGCAGTACTCAGCCCCAAGAACTCCTCAGCAAAATGGGGTAGTAGAAAGAAAGAATAGAACTTTGATTGAAGCTGCACGTACTATGTTAAGTGAATCAAAGCTTCCCTTGTACTTTTGGGCTGAAGCTGTTAACACTGCATGTTATACCCAGAATCGAACTTTAATCAACAAAGACTTGATGAAGACTCCCTATGAAATTATGTATGAAAAGAGACCAACACTCAAGTACTTTCATGTATTTGGAGCAAAATGCTTTGTGCTTAAAGATGGAGATGATCGTGGTGGAAAATTTGAGGCCAAAGCACATGAAGCAATTTTCATTGG
The DNA here is from genome assembly GCA_037693485.1 of Kitagawia praeruptora. Taxonomy (NCBI): domain Eukaryota; kingdom Viridiplantae; phylum Streptophyta; class Magnoliopsida; order Apiales; family Apiaceae; genus Kitagawia; species Kitagawia praeruptora. The sequence continues at coordinate 151,775,285 of CM075349.1, read as the reverse complement.
TTATTCAAGAAGAGCTTACAGGGTGTATGTGATTGATCATCAGACAATGCTTGAAAGTGTCAATGTATCATTTGATGACACTAAACTTCCTAGTATCCAAACGGAGGATTCATCTGAAAAGTTATCTTTCGATGATATGACAGACTCCGATTCAGATGGTGACAACCAACCTGATGTTGCTGCTAATGATAACAGTAATAATGATGATAATGATTAGGGTGGTGGTGGTGGAAACAATGATCAGACTGGAGATACCACTGACACTCCTGAACATTCATCTAGTCAATCTGGCAACAACTCAGGGGGAGGTGATGAAGGATCAGCTGATCATACTCAACATCATAATGAAGATCAAGGCGAATCATCAAGGTCAAATCTTCCCAGACAGACTGTGTGGAATAGAGCTCATCCTTTTGAGTTAATCGTTGGTGATCCAGATGTTGGTGTAAAAACTAGAAGGAGCTATCAAAATCAATGCAATTATTCTGGGTTTCTGTCTGCAATAGAACCTAAGAAAACAGAAGAAGCTCTCTCTGATCCTGATTGGGTGATTGCTATGCAAGATGAACTCAATCAATTCAAACAACAAGAAGTATGGAAGCTGGTACCCAGACCTAAAGACAGGAAAGTAGTTGATACCAGGTGGGTATTCAGAAACAAACTTGATGAAGATGGCATTGTAACTAGAAACAAAGCAAGACTGGTTGCTAAAGGTTATTCCCAAGCTGAAGGAATAGATTATGATGAAACCTATGCACCAGTGGCTAGACTTGAGGCTATAAGGATATTCTTGGCATTCGCAGCACATTCAAACTTCAAAGTTTATCAAATGGATGTCAAGAGTGCCTTCCTGAATGGCAAGCTGGATGAAGAAGTATATGTAGAACAACCCCCTGGCTTTGAAGATCCAGAATTCTTGGATTTTGTCTACTTTCTCTTCAAGGCAATTTATGGTCTTAAGCAAGCTCCAAGGAAATGGTATGACACTCTTTCTGAATTTTTACTTGAAAATGGATTTGTTAGAGGTGTCATAGACAAAACTCTCTTTACTAAGAAACATAAGAATGATACTATATTAGTCCAAGTCTATGTGGACGATATAATATTTGGGTCTACTAATGATCTTCTGTGCAAGAAATTTGCTAAGTTAATGCAGGGTAAATTTGAGATGAGCCTGATGGGTGAGCTGAAGTTCTTTCTTGGATTACAAGTAAGTCAAAGGACAGATGGAATTTTTATTTGTCAATCCAAGTATGTCAGAGAGCTCCTCAAGAAATATCAAATGGAGGACTCATCTTCAGCAAGAACACCATCATCAACAGCTGTGAAATTTGGAGCTTGTGAAAATTCTGCTAAGGTAGATATCACAAGCTACAGAGGTATGATAGGTTCATTACTTTACCTTACTGCAAGTAGACCTGATATTATGTATGCTACATGCTTGTGTGCAAGGTTCCAAGCGGATCCTAGAGATGTGCATCTCATTGCTGTTAAACGAATCTTGAGATATCTTAAGGGTACACCTAACTTAGGTATTTGGTACCCTAAAGAATCTGGTTTTAACCTTGTTAGATATACAGATTCAGATTATGCAGGTAGTGTTGTAGATAGAAAAAGCACCTCTGGGAGTTGTCAATTCCTAGGTGGTAGGTTGGTCTCCTGGTACAGCAAGAAACAACAAACAGTTTCCAACTCAACAGCTGAAGCAGAATATATAGCTGCTGGAAGCTGTTGTGCTCAAATCTTGTGGATTAGGAATCAGCTACGTGACTATGGCTTTGTACTTGACAATATTCCAATTCTGTGTGACAATACAAGTGCCATAGCAATCTCCAACAATCCTGTGCAGCATACGAGGACCAAGCACATTGACATCAGGTATCATTTTATCCGAGAGCATGTCATGAATGGTACCGTGGAGTTACATTTTGTACCCACGGAAGAACAAACAGCAGATATTTTTACTAAGTCTCTTGACGAATCCACATTCACCAGAATTGTTGGTGAATTGGGTATGTTAAATAGTCCTAGTAATTAAACTAGTTAATATCTGAGGTTTGATCTTTAATAATTTACAAGTGATTGTCTTGTTAATATTTGTTGATTAAAATCACTTGTATAATTATTTTATCAACTTACCTTGTTACTTGTTATTGTTCAAACCATTGTCATTATCATCTTAATATATCCCTACTTACTTCTTTTAAATGTTAAAATAATTCATTTTCCTTAAAAATAATTTTCTCAAATTTTACAAGTTGTGATTTATGAGAAACTTATTTTTCTTGAAAATTATATTTATGATGGTTTAATAAGTCATATTTTCTCTTTAAATAATTTTCTATTAGAAATTTATTTTATTAGAAAATATATAGATTTATTAATCTACCATGAATAAAGATGTAAATAGTTAATAGTTTATTAATTGGTTTGTAGTGTTTGTCCTTTTGTTATTAATGTTTGATTTCATAAAAGGGACTACATATGATTGTTTTTATAATTTTTATTCGATTTTATAACTTTAGTGTAAATTATTTTGCTATTTTATAGCTTGTTTTAATAATTAAATTTGCTTCAATGTTAGAATTGCTTCATGTAAATAATCTGGTACATATTCTGTTATTACTTAATTGTTAGAATAGTTAAATTGGTCCTCATCTCGAACTTCGAGATAAAGTTCGAGATAGATGTTATCTCGAAAATTTTGAAGAATCTAGGCACTGGTAACTCGAATCCTAAGTCGAACTTCGAGATAAAAGTTCGAGATGGTCAGTTTCGAGATGCAGTTCGAGATGGTGATTTTCGAGTTCAAGTTCGAGTTAGTCACTAACTCGAAAATCTAAGTCGAATTTCGAGTTAAAGTTCGAGTTAGTCACTAACTCGAAAATCTTCTCTGACTTAGAATTTTCAACTTCACTCTGGTAGATCAAATCGATATAGGACCTAATATTTGTGTGTTGTTGTAAATATTAAATGTAAATTAAATAGTCTATGTACAATAGTCTGTGTATTATTATAAATGTAAATTAAATAGTCTATGTACAATAGTCTGTGTATTATTATTAATGTAAATTAAATAGTCTATTCTCAATAGTCTGTATTGTAAATTAATAGTCTATAGTCTTTTAATTAGCTCTTTTAGACTATCTGTCAGACTATCCAACAATAGTCTGTTGTAATTAATTTTCTTTTATTTATTTTAGACTATCGGTATTGTTAGTCTAAATAGTTTAAATAGTTTAGTCTAGACAGTCTATTTTAGTCTAATTAGACTATCAGATAGACTATCAGGTATAGTCTATTAGTCTATAGTCTAATTCTTTTATTAATTCTATTTTAGACTACCGTTTAGATTACCGTTAGTATATATATATACAGAATTGTCTTGAGACTATCGTTAGTCTTATTGATAGTCTAAAACTCTCGTGTTAAGTCACAGAGTACAGTTCGTCGATACACACATAAATACGATACACACAACGAACCGCCGCCCAATTTTCTTCAAAAATCGACCGTGTTTCTCAACCAAATCACGATCTGAAAACACCTGTGTTCTAATCTCTTCAAGCTCTTTGATTTGACTGGTTAATCATTCGATTTGGTCCAGTTTTTAGTGATTGCGTTTTTCGAAAATCAAGAAATACGATTTAAAGTTCAAGAAATTTGGCTTCGATTCTGCAAAAACTAAAAATAGTGGTGTGTTTGTGTGAATTCAGAGATCAACATACATTAATTTCATAATTTTCTGTGAAGTTTCGATTTTATTGATTTTTCTGGTTAATTGAATTAATTGTTAAAATCCCTAAAATTCGAATTTGGGCAAATTAATTCAGTGTGTTGAAATTAAAATGGCTGTTAATATGAAGATTATCAATCATAATTTTGTTGGTCATTTTAATCCCGATAATTGTACTCTCGAGAGGGTTAAACCTTGGATTCGATTTTTAAATGAGCATTCTCTTATTCGTCATGCCTTAATTCTCGATGCTCCTTTAAAAATTGATTCACTGTTGGCAATGTGCTCTACATTTGTTCTCTCCTCGGACTCAACATCTTTTACTTTTACTGTGGGGGACACACCTTATGTTGTGAATGACTCAACTGTTAACACCGTTCTACGACTTCCAACAAATGACTTTGTTGATCTTCCATCTGAAGCAGTACTGACACAATTTTTCAATGACATTCATTATCAAGGAGAAGTTGATCTTTCTAAGTTGTCTAAAAGTAACTTCATGGCTGAGTGGGATTATTTCTTTGACACAATTGCTAAGGTGTTTGCTAACACTAAAAAGAATAATTTTCACAATATTTCTACTTTGCTTCAGAGAATTGTTTATGCAGTTGCTAATAATCAAAGGGTTAATTTTGGTAAATTAATTTTTGATGCCATGGTAAATCGTCTCATAACTGCCAAGAACGATCATGCATTGGGTAGTAAAGTTGATTGTTACTATCCCAGGTTTTTAACTCTCATATTTAATCATGTTGTTTCTGATGTTCATCAAAGATTGTTTGCTAACTCTCGTACTGAAGCTTCAGGAAAAACACATAAAAAAATTTTCACCAGGTTAGCAACAATGAAGAAGTACACAAATGTTCCAGTGGTCATTACTCAGTATATGTCCAACTTCATAGAACTGCCAATCATACAAAATCAACCACCACAACAGCAACCTGAGCATGTTCCTGAGCAACCAGAACAAGCAGCAGCAACTGCTTCTGTACCTGAACATCAACTTCAAGTGGCTCAACTCACTATTGCTGGGATTTCTGCATCTGCTACTGAACAGGTATTATCTTTCCCTGAAACTACTTCTGGAGCCCAAGTGGCTGATAGGTTAGACCAAGAGGTTGTAGAACCACAACTTCTATCCCAGGTCTTAGAGCCAAACACAGTGTCATCTAAAACCTCAAAACCCAAATCCAGAAGTAAATTAACAGTGAAAAGACTTAAAGTAAGAAATAGTGATATGAGTGATCCCACAGCTCTGCCTCCACCAAAGAAGCGAAGAAACTTACAAATTGAGGCAACTGTCAGCCCATCCATATCCTCCCAAAAGGATACGGACATTGAAATGGCACATGAACAGTTACTGGAACCATTCTCTCAACAGGATGAGTCCATTGAACTTCGCCAGTCGGCCATGGCACCCTGTACAGAGTCAAGCACACCCCTATTACTCACAATGGGGGAAAACATAACTGTAGAATCTGATGTGGCTAGGGACAATGAGCAAGGAGAGCACAATAGGGTTGATACTGAAACAGTGCCTACCATAGTCACGGTAGAAGAGCCTTCACAGGTTAATGAGGGAAATCTTGACTCTCAGCCACAAATAATAGAGTTATCATCTCCCCTACCAGGAGGAACATTCCTGGCTCCCTCAAGGGATTTTCCACTCGCAGTTTCAACTGGAGAAAGTGGAAGGCAACTCGATCTTTCTGTCACTGAAGAAATTCAGACATCAATTCCAAATGAGATGACAGAAATGACTGAGGAAAGGGATTTGCGAACTCCCATTGCACCACCACTGACCTTCCAAGAGGAGGCTAGGGTGATTTTATCTGCAGGTACACTTTCTGGAGCAGCTAAGGAATTAGTGAGGAGTGATGTGAGGAACACCACTAAACTGAGTGAAACACATGCACGTCAGATGAGTGAAACTCAGAGTGATATTCAGGTGAGTGCACACACTGACACATACACTCGTTCATTGGAAGAAAAGATTAAAGCTCTAGAAAAGGAACTTGAGGCCAGTAAAGCTGAAGCAAAATTACTTCGAGAACAAGTGGGTGAACGGTCTTCTTCATCTACCTCTGTCAAAAATCAGCTTGCTGTGATAAAGAATGACATCACCAAGATGAAGACAATTTACACAAACAAGTTCAACACTCTTGAATTATCTTTTGAACGGGCACTTGATGATGCTGGAGTGGTTACTGTGACTCAAGATAAACTTATTTCTGTAATCTCCGACAAAGTTGAAAATCTTCAAACAGCATTGATTAAGAGTCAGTTGTCTACTGAACGCCGTCTTGATGTGATTGAAAGGCAGAATGCACAACAAGGTAAGGGGATCAAACATTTGTTCAACATGATCAGCAGAACTCACACACCCACAGCAGAAGAAAGGGAATTCTTTGTAGAAAAAGGTGGAGATGGTGATGAGCGAGACCCTGGAGATGGTGCATTTCACACTTCGGTAGAGGATTCCTCAACTAAGGGGGAGAAGTCAAGAGAGGGAACTAGTGAACAAGGGAGAGATAAGGGGAAGAAGATAGCAGATTCTCAGAAGAGTGCAGAAGACACTGAAGGGTATTACTACTCAGGTGAACCAGACAACTTTGATGTTTTTGCTGATTTAAAGTTCTCTGATGAGGGTGAAAAAATACCAGAACCAGACTTTAGCAGCTGGGAAGATGAAGTGCCAGTTGACCCTGAATATGAAGCTGAGCAAGCAAAACTGGATTTTGAAGCTGAATTAGAAGCTGAAAGGCAAGAAGCAAATCTCAAACTGCGAGATGAAAAGCTTCAGAGAACACTAGATATGCTTGCACACAAAGAAAGACTTCAAAAAGAGGAAGCAGAAGCAAGGCAACGAGAACATGTACTTAAAACTCAAGAGAGAAAGTTATACGTCAAGTTTAAGAGTGGTGAGAAATGGGATCGTGCTCAACGAATGATAGACTCACATCAATCTCTTGATAATGATGATAGACGACTTCTTTCTATTTTTGAAAGACTCAAAGAGCTTAACCCAACACACGACATGTACATGAGAGCTCTAAGAACAGAAGTTGTGAGAATAACAACTGCAGGTGAAACGAAAACAGATGAGCTATTAATATTTGTTGATTGTCATGAGTTTGGAACACAAAGAGTTTCAATTCAGTTCTTCTATGACAAATCACTGACAGAAATCTGGGTTCTTAGGCCAAAGGTAAGAACTTCTTCTGAGTTGGGTGTACTACTTCATGAGAAATTCAAAGAGTTTGCTGAAAGAGCTGGTCCTGAAATAGTTGAATTGCCTAGACAATTGAAATTCCTTAAAGGTGAGGTGCTTCATACAATCAATCTTGAGAATGAGGAATTGTTCACACACTCTGCCAAGCAGCTGGTCTATATTGAACATGTTCTGAGAAATCAAGGATTTTCTACTAAAGAGAAGTTAGAAATTGCTGATCGTATTAAATCCTATGCAGAAGTCAATTTTTTTAAGGATTATGAGAAGTTCAAAGGTCAGTTGAGAAAGGCACTTGGAATTCCTCTTGTTCGCCCTACAGGATTCTCATCAAGAAGAGAGTTGCTAGTTGATGCAGAACTGCACAAAAATCTGCCAGAAATGGATGATCCAGAAGATGGAGAAATAAGGAAGGAAGACAGTCGGAAATGAAGAACAACTCTACATGTAATATCTTTAGAGTAAGATAGATCAAGATAGGATAATGTTTAATATGATCAGGCTAGAGGATCATCTATCTTGTATTTATCATTATGTTTGAATCTGGAAATTGTTATAAAAACCAGAACTTTATCATTATTTACTTGCTATTAATGTTTTATCATTTACTAGTTTAAGTTGAGTTAGTTGAGTTATCCTCTAGGAATTTGCTTGTTAATTTATAACAAACAAATAGGGGGAGATTGAAAGGCATATGACTCAGCCTATTTGTAGTTCGAGGATCCAACTCAACTTAAAGTAGATTGTAATAAGTAAATAACATTAACTGTCACGGGAATCTCAGAAGATGCTATCTATCAGAAGGAACAAAGCTACAAGTCAATCTATAGTTTTGATATTTTACACTGGAAGAAGTTCAGTCTACTGATCAAGCCTCAGTGTGGTATTCAAAGTCATGGATTTAATTCAGAAGGACAGAGATTTCTACAAGTGACAAGAGACAGTACCAGTACAGAATATTTAAAGAAAGTTGTCAGAAGAAATTGACCACAGCTTAAAGTCAAAATGAAGAACAGAAGTTGAAGTTAGTCGTTCATGAACCAGACCGTGCATTGAGCGTCAACAAATATTCAGTGGAGGTTCTTTATTTATTTCAGTGGTTTAAAAGTGAAGATTAGACTATCAAATGAATTATGTTAATTCTCTATTAATTAATTTAAAGTATTTAGTTAACTTAATTAATAAATTAATTCTTCAAGAATTAATTTATTTATTAAGTTAATTATTGAATTAATTAATTTAGAATTAATATAGATTGCTGAAAGACTATCAGAAGTGTTTTAAGACTATGGTTTTATTGTTAAAAGACTATTTGAGATAGTCTAGGTGATAGTCTGCTAAAGAATTCGGTAGTCTGCCAAGAAGAATAGTCACACCGGTAGTCTGCCAAGAATTGATAGTCACACCGGTTGTCTGTAGAGTGTTGATAGTCACACCGGTAGTCTGATGAAGAAGGAAAGTCACACCGGTAGTCTGCAGCAAGAAAAGATAGTCACACCGGTAGTCTGTGTGTACCCTGGATAGTCTGCAAGCCTTTAGATAGTCTGTGGATAGTCTGTTTTAGTGTTAAAAATAGTCAGGAGATATTTTGCACATAATGACTACAAAAGAGACAGAAGGCAGTAAAGCACATATACACGAGACAAGCTCAAAAAGACAGGAGCAAAACATTACATCTCTCTCTCATCTTTAAGAGCCACTGACTATCTCATTTAATTCACAGAAAATTAAGTTCAACTCATTTGTAATATTTGATCCGATAGAACTTAATTATTTGTGACTCTTGTATTACTAGCGAATTAAGTTTCCTAGTTCGTATCTCGATTTTTATTAACTAAATTAGAAAAGTTCATGTCGAATTTTCTAATTAGTTTTTATTAACGTGATAATACTCTGTACTGATTTTGTAACAACCATCAAGTTTAATATATCGTTATATTTAACTTGAATTTTGTTTCAATTAATTCCGCTCAAATTTGTCTAAACTAAATTTTATTTAACGGACAAATTTCGATAAAAAAAGATATAGATTGTATTCAACCCCCCCTTCTACAATCTTAACGGACCTAACAATTCTTTTATTGCAAATTAATATAACTATAATATCTTGGCCCAGCTTCAAAACTCTACATATCTATAGATTATAACATATATATTAAAATTATATTTATTATTTATAAATAATAATAATAACATAAAAATAATAATATTAAATTAGTAAAAAAGCATGTCAAATCTTGAAAAGGCATGCCTAGTCTGGCATGCCCGTGCCGCTGTGACATGCACTCTACCGTGATATGATTAGAAAAATAGAAAATTTAGCTAGAGAAAATTTAAAAGGTAACATGTTCTAGGTAAAAAGGTAATTGATTAGTTTATAGTAATTATAATTTAATTACATTATTTTACTAAATACAATTGCTCGTAATGTTTTTAGAAAAGGAAAAATTAATATTTTCCGTGATATTTCTATTAAAAGAGGGATTTTAGTTAGAAAATATAGAAAAGATGATATGTTTTAGCTGAAAAAGGTAATCAGTTAATTAATAATATTATAATATTATTAGTTTATTTTATTAAATAGAACTACTCGTGATATAATTGGAAAAAGAGAGATTTTAGTTAGAGAAAATAGAAAGGTAACGTGAAGATGACATGATTTATGTGAAAAAGGTAATTGATTAGTTTATAGTAATTATAATTTGATTATGTTATTTTACTAAATAAAATTATTCATAGTTTTTAGAAAATGAGAAATTAATGTTACCCATTATATTTCTTGAAAAATAAGGAATTTAATTAGAAAAAATAGAAAAGATGATATATTTTAGCTGAAAAGGTAATCGGTTAACTATTAGTATTATAATATTATTATTTATTTTTATTAAATAGAAACACCCGTGATATAATTGGAAAAATAGATTTTTAGTATGAGAAAAGAAAAAAGGTAACGTGTTTTGGCTGGAAAAGGTAACTTCCATGATATAATTGGAAAAATAGAGATTTTAGATAGAGAAAAGAGAAAAGGTAACTTGTGTTTGATTGAAAAATGTAATTGATTAGTTAATAGTAATTATAATATAATTATGTTATTTATTAAACAAAATTGGTTGTAGTGTTTTTAAAAAAGATAAAGTTTTTATTAAATAGAACCGCCCGTGATATAATTGGAAAAAGAGAGATTTTAGTTAGAGAAAATAGAAAGGTAACGTGAAGATGACATGATTTATGTGAAAAAGGTAATTGATTAGTTTATAGTAATTATAATTTAATTATGTTATTTTACTAAATAAAATTGTTCATAGTTTTTAGAAAATGAGAAATTAATGTTGCCCGTTATATTTCTTGAAAAATAAGGAATTTAATTAGAAAAAATAGAAAAAGATGATATATTTTAGCTGAAAAGGTAATCGGTTAATTATTAGTACGAAAAAAGAAAAAAGGTAACGTGTTTTGGCTGAAAAAGGTAACTTCCATGATATAATTGGAAAAAAAGAGATTTTAGATAGAGAAAAGAGAAAAGGCAACTTGTTTTGACTGAAAAATGTAATTGATTAGTTAATATTAATTATAATATAATTATATTATTTATTAAACAAAATTGCTTGTAGTGTTTTTTAAAAAAATAAATTTTAGTTGGATAAAATGTAAAAGATATTTTATTTTACTTGAAAAAGGAAATTATTTAGTTATTGAAAAATAGAAAAGGTAATATGTTTAACCTGAAAAAAGAAATTGATTAATAAAGGAGAAATTTTAGTTAGATAAAAAAATATTCTATTTTACCTGAAAAAGGAAATTATTTAGTTCTTGAAAAATAGAAAAGATAATTTGTGTAACCTGAAAAAGGAAATTGATTAGTTAGTAAATCTGTAATTGACTAAGGGTAAATAAGTAAAATCAACAGGTACCGTACCGACCGACCGACCGACTAACCAAACTTTTAATGTTTCGGCTTTTATATAATAGTATAGATTATAGATATCCACTGATTGAGATTGTTTTGGCGAAGACAAATTATCATAGTACCAAAATTTTGTATAAGACTAGCTTATAACCCGTGCAATGCACGGGTTTCTTGTATTATGTTATAAACTTTATTTAATATTACAATTATGTTTTTATATAATCATTATTTTTAATAATTTTTTTATTTTAATTTGATATAATTTAATATACTCATGTTTACGGATTATACTAATGTTTCCTTATTATAAACAACGTATACGATTTTTAATATATTTTATTAATAATTGAAAAATATGGTGTGATATTTTTGGTTATATATTGTAAGTTTTGTTGTAAATTAAAAAGGTAACGTGTTTTAATTAAAAAGAAAATATTAATGATTGAAAAATATGATACGATTGATCTTTTTAGGTGTTTATAAAATATTATATCTTCAACTAAAAGTAAATGTGAAAAAGGATATCGACTAATTAACATTAATTATATTATGCTATTATTTATTTTAGGTGCTATATTTTCCTGAAAATTATGTTGTGATATTTTTGGGTATATATTAATGATTGTAAGATTTATCTTAAATTAAAAAGGTAACGTGTTTTAATTCAAAATGAAATATTAATGATCGAAAGATATGATACGATTGATATTTTTAGGTATTTATTAAAGGTAATATTTTGAACTGAAAGTAAATGTGAAAAAGACACTTGTCTAATGTGGTATCCCAAAAATCCGGGGTACAGATTTGGGGCCACCAATCACAATCTACACAACACATACCTGGATCTAAACATAATATAATAATAAAATACCCCTGATCCAAGACCACTTACAGGTTATGGTTTGAAACAAACTACAAAATTTAATTATTACAATCCAATCTCAGAATAACATTATTATACAAATTGATAACCACTAAGTTCGTCTACCGAACTAGTAAACCAACTTTTGACACGCTTAAATCACTACCCGGCGAAACCAACAACTCGAACGTCACCTCTCGCTGCTGGAACAGGAAAACTCATCCACACAAGGTCCACTAATCTCCTCTATTAACTGAAGAAAAAAAAATAAACAAGCAAGAGTGAGCCAACAATGCTCAGCAAGTGTAAACAGTGATAGCAATGTGAAGAACAATATAGGTTCTGACCAACAAGAATACTCATCATATGGTACGAAAGAAATCAGCTGAAATTAAATATTATAACTCCAAGATGAGCTAACAAGGCTCCGCTAGAATAAATTGCATCAACAATGAGAACTAATAATCAAAGATAATCATCATAGGCTTCAAAGGAATCAAGCTTTGAAGCAACTCAACCTCAATGTATAGATTAGAATTGGATTTTTTTTTATATTTAAAAAAACAGTGGAGTTAGGCGGCTGATCAGACCCGCACTAACCCCGGACAATGCACACAGCAAGGTCCCTCTAAATGGATCCACGACACACATTAGCCTCAACTTCTGACCATTAACTGGTCTCCCCGAAGGGACATCTGCTGACCACTAATATGGTCTCCCCGAAGGGACATCTACTGACCAATAATATGGTCTCCCCGAAGGGACATCTGTTTTAAAAACATTCCAATTCTATATCCCACAATAGGTATCGGAACAATCGACAACCTCTATCAACCAAACAATCTGGAAAACTCACGTTCCAGCAAAACAACTCAACTAGTGGAATGAAAAGAGAATCAACAATTCTATCCTCGATATCGACAAGTTCGATATATAAATGGGGTGAAAAATTAAGAACAGCATCAACACTAGATGTCGACGGGATCAACAATAAATGGGGTAATAATTAATAGATAAAGAACCACAACAATAATAAATGTCGACGAGATCGATAATAAATGGGGTGACATCATAATCAAAATAATTAAAAGTAAATTCCACTTGAACAAGAAGTGAAGGGAAAGTACTTGCAATATGATTAACAACAACTGTGATTATAAGATAAAGCAAGGATATAGTCAAGTGCAAAGCATTTAATAAAATTTACCAACACAGTGCCAAGTTTGAATCAACATAAGTGAAATAAGTAGTTTAAAAATGCTCATTTGTAAAATAACTCAAAGATAATTACATTGTAGGTCAGTTTGAAGAAAACATCCCCTAAAGAGGGTCCATCGGGTAAAATATGCTAAGATCAGAAATTATGCTAAAAGGTTTTATAAGAATTTAAAATCTTGGATTCCCTCTGATTAGAACGTTTCTTAAACATTTTTTAGAAAAATAAAAGAAATGGCACTCCGCTGAGGAATCCAATAACATAACAAGTATTAAAGTTTTATTGAAGAAAAGGTTATTTGAAAGATCATTTGAAAATTTGCACTTGAGCTATAGGTGGAAATATAAACATTTGCACGTCATTTGAAAAGGACGTCAATTTGTAAGCATAGTTTGACTGACACATTTGATATATAAATAGAACAGAATTGCATCACTTGAACAATAAGTGAGGAGCGATAACACTTGCCTCGATACACAAAGTTCTAGATCCTACAACATTGATCCGTGACTCAACTTCGCATCAAACTCTACTTCTCTTCACGTTGGCCCCTTACTCGGCTCTACTTCCAACTTTTCTTTCTAATTCGCCCATTTCATGTCAATACACTCGTCGGCTCGGCTTGGATAATTATCTTCCTGCTCGAAATTCCATTTACCCATGCACTGCTCTTGGTCGGGCCGCGTATTCGTACCTATACAAGGTAAAGTACTACTTCAGTACCAAACCAACCAAAACCTTACTGATTGCTCTACTCTACCCATACACGTCCTATAACGCTTTACACATAACACATATATCACATAGTGATCATATACTCAAAATAATCTAGTTCAATTAGATAAATCACAGAAGCACGTAACTCATATTATCAACTTACACTTATATCTTATAACACTTATATAACATTGACATTCAAGTAGTTCTTATTAAAATATTATAAGAATCATAAAATAATTTTAATAAAATTTTCACAACACCTCCTTTAAAAATTTCGCATAACCTATCGGAATACAATTGACCCAATCAACAATAAATCAATCAATCCCAAAATCGAATATCAATTTTAAGTTATAAGTGTTAGGCTGCCGATTTTATTGTTAGGCAGCTGGGTTTTTTTTCTTTGTCAAACTCATGCCACCAACCCCTCATGCCACCAACCCCCCCACCTACTAACTCCCTCCTATAAATACCCCCTCCTCCTTCATTAGTTATTACACCAAAATTCTCTCTTCTCTCTCTATAGCTGCTAGATAGTCCGTCTAGTAGGAAAGCCGGTTTAGCCCGCTTTCAGGAAGTGTCGGGATAGAAGGTCCTCGTGCCTAAACTATTCCTTAGGGTACTTGGGTCTGACTGCAGCCATCGGAGGTGGTCCCGCTGCAGGGGGTCTTTCTATCAGGTTGTGTGGCACTGTCCGGGTTGGGAGAGGGAGAGAAGGAAAGGTTGTCGGGAAATAGTGATAGGGGGAGGTTTTGAGATAAACACTTCAGTGAGTTGGGGATATACATAATAGGTATTGTAGGACTGAATTTTTGTATGAAATTCAAGGGGCCGGATACCCGGATATTGTAATCTCTTTTATCTAGTGTGAAGTTGTTGCTCTTGTGGATGTAGGCTGGGCCGAACCACGTTAAATCTCTTGTCTCTTTTATTGTATTGTTGGTTTGTTGTTTCATTACTATCACGTATATTTGTGGGATCTAAGCGCACATATTTACCAAATCGCTTCCGCATTCGCAGGGAATCGGGCAGATTCCTAACAGTTGGCATCAGAGCTAGTTGTGTCTAAATTATTGGTGCCGAAGGAAAGTCGTTAAGAAAAGTGGTTGTCTAATTTGGCGCTGTTTTGACGGAAGTGCTCCCACTGTTTCTTACACTTACCTGGCCAATTGATTTAGTTGTTTGGATTGATTTGTGTGTGCAAACGGAGATCATGGCAAGTATTGGAGGATTCAAGGTGAGTCCATATGATGGTAAAGGAAGTTTTACTCTTTGGCAGAGAAGGGTAAAGGATATCCTAACCCAACAGAAGCTAGCAAGGGCTTTAAAGGGGAAGGAGGGAAAACCAACAAAGATGAGCGATGAAGATTGGGAGGATGCTGAGTCGCAATGCATGAGTACCATCAGGCTATGCATTGCTGATAATATTATCAATAATGTTGTTGACGAAAGCACGCCGAAGGAATTATGGTCAAAGTTGGAGACATTATATCTCGGGAAGAACTTGACTACAAAGTTAAATCTGAAGCGCGAGTTATACAAGCTGAAGATGGCAGCTCAAGGCAATGTTATTGAGCACATGAATGTGTTTAATGGTATTGTTGATCAACTTGAAAAGGTTGATGTAAAATTGGAGGAAGAAGATAAGGCCCTTATTCTTCTTACTTCGCTTCCGGAGTCATTCGATCATTTGGTCACAACCATTTTGTACGGTAAGGACACGTTAAAAATGGAGGAGGTTCAGTCAGCACTTTTGTCAAATGCTGGAAGGAAGAACCAGGATGGTGACAAGGACGGAATGACAGTTTTGGCTTTGCGTAGTCAAAATAATAGAGGAAGGGGTGCTGTGAGAGGATCTACCAATAGCAGGGGTAAATCCAGATACAGTGAAAAGGGCATGCAGTGCTTTGGTTGCAAGGAGTGGGGTCATATTAGGCCGAATTGTCCGCTTAATAAGAAGGATCCAGATGCATCATTGGCTGTGGTTACTCTCGATTGTGAAGATGTTTGCACCGTCTTCAATCGAGGCACTAGTTCTCCAGGAGAATGGATATTAGACTCAGGGTCATCTTACCATGTATGTTCCGAGAGGGGGCATTTTGACAAATTCCAAGATACAAAGAATGAAACAGTTTCTTTGGCTGATGGATCTACTTGTGAGATCAAGGGGATTGGAATTGTGAAAATCAAAATGTTCGATGGAATAGTTCGCAGCTTGAACGGGGTAAGATATGTGCCTAAGCTGAGGAAGAATCTAATATCTATCGGTCGGTTAGCTTCAGAAGGCTATAGATGCTCTGTAGTAGGGGGAGCTATGAATATCAAAAGAGGCCGTGTGGTTCGGATAAAGGGAGAGCTACGTGGGGGAATATATCGTCTGATTAGTACGTGGCCAGAACGTATTGGAACTTCGAAAATCTGGTTATCTCGTGCACGAGGGAAGAGTGACTTGAAGGATACTGCTGCGGTTGTATTACCTTCCAGTCTAGACGATGGTGCAAAGACTGCTGGGATGGATGCTTGGTCGAAGGGCTTCCACGACATCAACGAGTAGTTGGTGTGTTGCAGCTGCATATGGGCATCGATCAACACGAATCAAGTGAGCAGTGAACCATGCAACAGATTGATTTGTTTGATATGCAGTTGGGGAGTAAATGAAAGATCGATGGTCACACTTGTGTGTGTGATGGTCACACTTGCGTGTGTGATGGACTACATATGGGATTGGCCGACGTGAATCAAGTGAGTATGTGTGTATACAACAGATTGCTTCACATGTATGTAGTTGGACAAATAGAGGTCAATGGTACACTTGTGCGTATAGCAAGTGGGCATTCGAGAATGAATGTGCAAACTAGGGTATAGTTTGGAGTCTTGGACTCGGGGGGAGTATTGTCGTAGGGAATGATACGGATCAAAGAAAAGTTGGAGTTGTGCCAACAGGGCGCAGGTATGGAGTGCAAGTGAAGAGCTGTGAGTTTGGAAAGAGGGGGAGATTTTTAGGCTGCCGATTTTATTGTTAGGCAGCTGGGTTTTTTTTCTTTGTCAAACTCATGCCACCAACCCCTCATGCCACCAACCCCCCCACCTACTAACTCCCTCCTATAAATACCCCCTCCTCCTTCATTAGTTATTACACCAAAATTCTCTCTTCTCTCTCTGTAGCTGCTAGATAGTCCGTCTAGTAGGAAAGCCGGTTTAGCCCGCTTTCAGGAAGTGTCGGGATAGAAGGTCCTCGTGCCTAAACTATTCCTTAGGGTACTTGGGTCTGACTGCAGCCATCGGAGGTGGTCCCGCTGCAGGGGGTCTTTCTATCAGGTTGTGTGGCACTGTCCGGGTTGGGAGAGGGAGAGAAGGAAAGGTTGTCGGGAAATAGTGATAGGGGGAGGTTTTGAGATAAACACTTCAGTGAGTTGGGGATATACATAATAGGTATTGTAGGACTGAATTTTTGTATGAAATTCAAGGGGCCGGATACCCGGATATTGTAATCTCTTTTATCTAGTGTGAAGTTGTTGTTCTTGTGGATGTAGGCTGGGCCGAACCACGTTAAATCTCTTGTCTCTTTTATTGTATTGTTGGTTTGTTGTTTCATTACTATCACGTATATTTGTGGGATCTAAGCGCACATATTTACCAAATCGCTTCCGCATTCGCAGGGAATCGGGCAGATTCCTAACAATAAGTACGACTTACAACTACTATTCAAATATAACTCGGAATATAACATTAATTATCCGACAAATCAACATACAGCTTTCAGGGCATACCCCTCAAGTAACTTACACATACGACCACTTTTACTCCTCAAACCATATTAATGAATCACATATAGAATTTGAAAGTAACTATTTGGCTTCTAAATTAACTTATACATATACTTTATTTACTAATTAATGTACATCGTAGATCATGTATAGTTTTAATGAAATTTCGATAACACTTCCCTTGGAATTATGCTTTAACCACAAGACCTGTATAATCAGCACTTACCAATATGTTGCGAATTCTACACTATACACCCCGACCAGCACACCCACATTTGCAAATACAGAATACCTCACCACCTTCTTATCCAAGACACAATTACATATACCGAACACCCCTCACACATGACACATACATAACCTTCCATGTCTCTTCACGTTTATACAATCTCAAAACACACACACCATCTGCATTCACAACACCAATACAGCCTCCTCCTCTTTATTACTCCTCCTTCTCTTCTCTTTTACTCACCATCTCTCAGTCTCTTCCGGCCCTCGCTGTCTCACTCTCGATCGGCCCTTCAACCTCTCGGCCATACCCTCACCAACACCCCCACACACACTCTCAGACACAACTTACCTCCTTGTTTCCAACGCACCCCCAACTGAACCATACCATATCCCACCTCAACCATCCGAACTAACACAACTAAAACCCCCAAATTTTGGCACCACAATTTCACCCACACACGAGCTACGCATACACACGGCCATACACACGAAGCACACACTGGTTGATACTCACCAGAACTCCTAACACCCTGCTGAATAAAACCCCCAATATTTGACACCAAAAATCCGGCCACACACACACTCGTGGTTACATACGCACACCTCATTACACACACCCACGCAGTCGCACGCCCGCACACCACACATAACAGAACACGTACACCCTCTACTTCGATTATACACACACATCGCTCAATACCCACCCAGGCTCGCAGCAACCCAACAAGAAACTCAGCACAAAATCCGAATTAATACCCCCACCGAATACACACATACACAGCCATACATATACACACATACAGCCTCCATAGTCGGCACTTGCAGGGGAGAAGGAGAGAAAACAGAGACTGTACAGAGAAAGAGGTTTGAGGAAGAGAGATTGCGAGAGAAAGAGAGAGATTGAGAGAGATTAGAGACTTTGAGAGAGATAACTCGGGAGAGTTCTAGAAAAACAGAGCTGGTATATCAATTTGGGAAAAACACAGCCCAATTAGGGATTTAAAGAGATAAAGGTAGTTTAGTATTTTACTAATCTGATTTCTAAAAAAAGATTTAAAATCACTTTATAAAATGGAAATTAAATAGGTAGAAGTTGAGAAAAATCTCAAACTAATTTTTAAAATGTAAGGAGTGAAATTATCTATCTCCCCATATTTTTAAAATATTTTTAGGATCGAAAACGAATTAAATATGAATTTTACAAGTTCTGATGCTTTACATGAAATATGACTCGTAAAATCAATTTAAAATACTCACACACTCAAATTAATTCTCCCGATAATTTTTAAAACTAATGAATATCATAAAGATAATAATACAAGAGATTTCGGGATTTATAATAACTCCAGTGATTTTATAAAATCCCAGAAGATCAATAATGCATGATTTAAATAGATTTAAATCATCAAACACGCAAATAAAATATCCACGAGCTTACACGACACACATATATCATCATATAAACATATAAACACGATATCACATATATTGACCTTCTCAAAAATATTCGCATCATATAATTCACATTTAATATTAAATAAACATTTATAAATACGCAATTTTCTAGGACGTTATATCTAATTACCATTAATTATATGATTTTATTATTTAATTTAATAATTAGGATAACCAAACCGACAAACTTTCAATCTTTTGGCTTTAATATAGTAGTATAGATACATATTTTAATTAGAAAAGGCAATCGACTGCTTAACATTAATTATATTATTTTTTTATTTATTAATTAAGATATCTGTATCTAAACCGAATTGATAAAATTTTCAATGTTTCAACTTTAATATAGTAACTACCTTATAACCCGTGCAATGCACAGGTTTCTTGTATTATGTTATAAATTTTATTTAATATTACAATTATGTTTTTATATTATCATTATTTTTAAAAAAAAATTAATTTGATATAATTTAATATACTCATGTTTATGGAATATACTAATGTTTCCTTATTATAAATAACGTATATGATTTTTAATATATTTTATTAATAATTGAAAAATATGGTGTGATATTTTCGGGCTATATTTTTCTTAAAAATTATGGTGTGATATTGTTAACACAAAATCACGCAAGTGTACGTGGTCACAAGTAATATAGAATTAAGTTGAGTTCGTTCCCACAGAGATCTGGTTTAGGTTTCAATTCAGCTAATGTACCTATGCAACAATGTATGGTTTTTATTCACTGCTAAGATAAATAACAAATTTAGGTTTTGAATATCTAAATTAACTAATGAGCAAATTAACAAACTAAGAATTAATTAACTAACGAGTATTTAAATCGAATTACTTATGCAAGAGAAAACATGGGATCCTAACTTCATTAAATACTTCGCTTAGAGTTGATGCCTTTGTTGAGTATTGAATACGGTAAAAGAATACAGAGGGGGGGTGAATGGATTCTTGAACTTTTCTTGGATTGAGTCAATGTAGCAGATAAGTGCCTGTGTGTGTAGAAGTGAAGGTGCGGATAAAGAAACAACACAAGACACAATATCACTTTAATCTAATGTATTATTAGATAAAGGTTGCTACAATCTGTGAATACAAATGGTAGTATTCTCAGCTTCGTTTTTCTCAGAGAGATATAGCTTACAGTGTATGAAAAACTTGACTCACAAAAGTTACTAAGTTATGAAGTGAGGCTGTGTCCTTATAGAACATGGATACAGCCTACTTACTACAAATAAGGTAGCTAAACAAATTACTTTCTAGTCTGTCTATCCTTTTTGAGTAAGTGTCCAAACGGTTACAGATTTGACTTTGCAAAGCCTGTTTAGATCCACTTCTTTAGCTCCTTGTCTCTTCTATATCTCTCCAAGCTTCCTTGTAGGCTTTCCAGAGCACGTTACAGATTGTGGTCCATAAAGTGCATTGGCTTGTTGCAGGTTTCTGACTTGTACAATTTCTTCAGTATTTTGTCTCCAAGAATGTATTCGAGAAGTGACTAAGTAAGTGATTCGAGAACTAGAATTGACTTGATCGATAACTCTGAGTTCTCGAATACTGTTATATTGACATATCGAACCACTTCTCGAATAGCTCTTTTCTATCAGGATTCCTTGAGTTGTCGAATAGAGCATTTGACTTATCGAATCCTCGAGATATCGAATAGCTTTCTGAGTCCTTGAGATATCGAATGGAGCTTTGACTTGTTGACTCTTTCAGAACTCGAATACCATCTTGACTTGTTGACTTCTTGAGTTCTCGAATAGAGTAGTAGACATATCGAATACCTGAGATATTGAATGAGATATCGAACAGTGTATTCAGAGATATCGAATAGTGTCTTGAGATATCGAATCTCTGACTTCTCGAATGCTGGACTTCTCGAATAGACAAATATACTTCTCGAATTGGTACTTAGGCAAATTCTTCATTTCTTCAAATCCCAACTGTGGTTATTTGACAGTCTTTAACTCCTTGCTTGAGGCATGAACCTTGGAACTTCTTTCAAGCATTATTCTTGACTCTATTTGTACAATTACACAACTAGGATTTGATGCCTACTACAAGTACAATACAAACAGAAACTCTACAACTAGAGGTTCCCTCAGTTAAGAGGTCATGTAAGTAATGCAAAGCATTACAAACAATTAGGCTTGTTATTAGATGTGTACAGGCATGCCTCTGTAACTAACAATCTCCCCCAAATTGTGAGTAAGACCCTTAGTCACAATTTCATGTCTGATAACAAGCCTACCATACATAAAGATAAAACTTTAAAAGTACAGGTATGTATATTGAACACATAAATGGAATCACAAGATGAATGCTCTTACAGTATGATGAGGTACTAGCCATTTTCATTTGATTGCTTCTCCATTGCTTTGGCTTGTAGATCATCATATGCTTTCTGTTTCATTTCTTTCTCCTTTCTTGCATTCTCATCTATTGCTCTTATGATTTCTGCCATAGCATCCAATTCTTCAATCATGATAGAGTTTTTGAAATCTTCAAGCACTGGCTTCAGAATGTAGGCAGGATAGTGACTGAGTAGGTTCATTCTTATATTGACATTGTCTCCATTTCTTCTCCTATACTTCACCACATAGGGATCAAGCTGAACTCTACACAATCCCTTTGCCCTTAGCTTTTCTGCTTCAATCTCCAGTCTGTCAATTTCTTTCTCCCTTTCTAACCACTTCTCATAGCAGCCCTTTCTTATCTTTTCAGCATAATCTCTCTTCATTTTCACAAAGTCAATCAATTCCAGCTTCCATACTTTCTCCACCTTGTCTTTAGAGTCCAGCAATGCAATGATTCTTTCTATCTCATACAATTTACCCCAATTCTGACAACCCCCTTGTTTGAATTTCATTTCTCTCCCATCAGTGTACTTGATCTCAAGGTGGTCATCTACAATTGCAGCAAAGCATATCTTTTGAGCTCTTAGAAATTGCAATTGCTCTTCATCAAAGTCTTCATCAAGTGGCTGGAGTTTCAATCCTGGAATGATTGTTAGGGCTCTTCATCTGGATAGCTTCACTCTTCTTGCAACATGTTTAAATTTCATCCTCTTGACATGGTTGCTTGGCAAAAATCTTTGACCTTTGTTGGTAGACCATAGTAGTATTCCATTAGCAGTTTGCTTTCTGAAACATACACATGGTTTCTTGACTTGAATCTTCTTCTCTTCTTGAGGTGGCAAAACAGTTGCAGAAGCCATAGATGTAGATTTTGCTAGGTCACCACTAACAGTATTCACCCTAGACTTAGAGTCTTGTGTTGTGGTGAGGTTACTGCTAGCAATGCCTAAGGCTTGCTGTTTTCCAATCTTCCTCTCATAGACTCTTCCTTGGTCATCATCATTCTTCTTATCTTTGTCCCCCTTCTTCTTCTTGTCTTCATCACCCTTATCTCTCCTGTGATGTCTTCTCCTCCCATCACTTTTATCTTCAGAATCATCATCCTTATTTCTCCTAGGTTGAGCCATCTCTGGAATTTCACCAGTTGCAATATAAGTTCTGAGGATGTGCAGTGCCTCAGTTTCTTCAGCATTTCTGGCTCCAGCCTTCTTCTGTAATTGATCAATGATAGCAATGATCAGTCTGTGATTTCTAGTGGTGAGATCATGGGGAATGACCAATTGCTTGATATCTTCAATTCTGGTACCAGACTGATAAATGATTGTCCATGGCTTCTTGATCACTTCTGGTAGCCTTGAAGGTTGGTCATTCCTCAAGTCATCAAACAGACTCTTGTTGTTCTCATTCTTCTTCTCAATAAGCTCAAGTATGGCATCTATCTCTGAGTGTTTCAGTTCTTGTAGAGTCTTGTATGTTAGATGCCATATCTTCAATTTGGATATCATCACTATCTCCTTGATCCATAGATTATTGACTTTCTTAGGAATGACAGTGATGCAATCAATCTGCTTCTTCAGCTCCCTCAGATAGAACTGAGTGTCACCAACCTGTTCCCTTGTGGCTTTCAGAAACTCCAAGAAGGCTTTGTCATGATAAACATTGGAGTTAGCAACTTCTTGTAGCTTGGCCTCAGTAACAACTTTAACTTCTATAGGCTTGGCACTCTCAGATGTAGAGGTTGGAGGTTTGTCAGATGGCATACTCCCTGCAACCACTGTGGTAGTTATGGATTGCTTTTGACCTCCAGGAGTAGTGATGTGCACAGTTGGTAGAGTGACAACTGGCAAGGTAGATGGAGGCTCATCCACTTTGGATTTTCCTTTGCCAGGCACATTTGGTAGAGATTTTGAAGCTCTTTGTTGACCACCCTCTTTTATTATTATGCCTTTCTCCCCCTTTGTATTTGAATTCCTTGCCTTCTTCTCCCCCTTAGGCTTGTTGTCAGGCACAGAGGCTGTAGAAATGTCCTTTGGGATTGAAGATTCATCAGGGAGAGGGAGACCCATATGCTTCATCATAGCAGCTAACATGGATTGTTGATGCAGAAGGACATCAGCTGTGGTGGATGCTTGAGTGTCCAACTGATCATTTAGAAGTGCAACCTTTTCTGTAAGATGAGCATTGGACTTGGTGAGAGTAGCCACCTCCTTCTCAAGTGCATCCACTTTGTTGAATAACTCAGTAGACTTGAAGCCAGACAAGGATTGTTCTTTGAGTCTCTGCACTTCAAATCTAGTCATGTCATGTACTGGGACCTCAGTGAGCAGTCTGTCTCCATATAAATTTTTGAACATGGTCCTCAGCATGGCATTGGCATCTGTGGTCTGATCAGATAGAATTTGAAATTGATGCCCCAGACCTGTGACAGTATCCTTTAGCAGAGCTAGCCCATTATCCATCTTGGTGCAGGTGGTGTTGCAGTGTTTGATGTCTTTGAACACACTGTCTAGCTGAGGGAATTTGGCATCAAAGGTCCTCTTGATTGCTTCTACTGTGGTGGTGGTCTTATCACACACTCTATTGACCTCAGTCTTAACACCTTTTCCAAGATAATGAGCAGCCTTGAGGAATCCCTTGTGTGAATTGTTACGACCAACTCAACACGCAAGTGCACGTGATCTCAAGTAATACAGATAGCAAATAAGGTTCGTTCCTACAGGGACTCGTTGTATTGTCTAGCTAATTCACTCACCAATGTATGATTGTTTTCCGATGCTAAAACAAATAATAAAGTGGATTGTTGTTATCACTAAAATTTATCTAAGAAATTATAACTAATTATCAACTGCTTAAACTAAGATTTATGTCGAATTACTTATGCAAATAAAACATGGGAGTTTAGTTTCCTTAAACAATCCATCTATAGTCTCCAAATCCCTAGCCTTGTTCATGTGATTTATTAACACCTGACCGAACACACAAAACTGATATAAGCCAACTTCCGTTAAACAAATACCATCCTAAACAATATCCACAATAAAGATAGAAATCATTTAGTCTCCCGATTATGCCAAGTCTTCATATGTCTATAAAGAAATACACATAATGGTTGAGGTGCAAGCATTCAATTGATCACATAGTCGTCATAAAACGGTTAGAGTTACGACACTAATTACGAATGATATTATCACGCATAAACCTACGCTAACATGGCAAGTTCTAAACTCTTATTTCCACTTTCGCTTCAACAAGAATTAACACACAATTACAGGAGTTAGCTACTCTCCTATAACGAATTAACATCAACCATGATAGGATATCACATCAATCACACTATAGGCATCGAGAAGATTCAACATATAAAATTCATGAATAAATCCACTAAACCCCCATGACAACGAATTAGTTCATGATCGAACTAATCATCATCATGGGTTCTACTGAAAACATAACTCTAAAATAAACAAGTAAATAAAATAGAGAAGAAGAAGAATAAGGTTTAGAATTAAATTCCCACAATCGAAGAATACAAAGGTTCAAGAATAGCTTGGATGAATTCCTTCTCCTTTTTCTCTCTTCCTGAAAACCTAGGTTATAATATGTAACGTGTGTATCTATGATTACAAGGGTTGGATGATGATATAGGCGTTTCCTTCCACTTACCCAATAAGAAAAATACATAAAATACAACTCCGAAACGATTTTTATGTCAAAAAACACTTAAAATACAATTTCAGATCGAATAAGGGCAAAACTGGAAAATCAGCACGTCCCCGAGCACTTTGCTCGAGACTGGCGCAGTTTGCTCGGGCCAAATCTGCCCACTGCCGAGCACTTTGCTCAAAATTGGCGCAGTTTGCTCGGGCCAAATCTGGTCCCGTTCTTTTCTCCTTCGTTTTTCAGTTTTTTCTCCTTCGTTTTTGCTCCGTTTGCTCCCGTTCTTTTTGCATTCTCTTCCGTTTTCAATCCTCTATGCTTGGAATCCTCATGGTGAACCATAACAAGACTCCATTCTATATTATTAAACCCGAATCCAACTCCAAAAGCAACGGAAACAACGATCTTAATTAACATTATTCCAACCCTGCACAATTAAACAAACACATCAAAACTACCACAATCTTGAGGTCAAAGCAATCAATTTAAGCCGATTTAGAATGTTCCAAGTGGATATAAAATCCACTTATCACACCCCCAAACTTAAACTGATGCTTGTCCTCAAGCATATACAATTACAACTAACTAACTAATTAGTACCACTTCCGTAGGTGATCACGGTTGCATTTGGCATATGCAACAAGCCCTTTAAACCCCTAGGTAGCCCTAGTGGACGAGTAAGGTCTCGTGAGGGCCTATAGTGAATGTACCCACAAAATCCAATGCAATGCAATGCATGAATGCAACTACTATGAAAATGCAAGATCCCTATCAAACTCACCAAAACCAACTAACAAGCAAATATCTCAATGAACGTAACAAATCCAAGCAGAGTTCGACTAAGTCCCCGTATACTAACAATACATGAACAGAAACGTGCGTGTGTGCAATGCTCATCAGAAATACCCCCAGAACTAGGTCAAAAATCATACATGTTTTCCGTCAAGACAATCACAGGTTTATAACTAGAATAGACTGTAGACACTCCATAACCTAGGAACACCTCCACCCTCATCCAAGGTAGACAGAAACTCATGCTTTATTACTATACTACGACACTACATATACAATACGCATGCTTATTTAACCGTGCAATGAATGAGATCCCAAAAGGCTTATACAATAATACCCATGTAGCGAGTGTTGGGTCAGTGGATCCCAGACTATAAAGCCTTAGGTCACTAGGACTAAGTCCCCTCAGACTTAATTACTCGAGTATTAAAGAGCTCACTCTGGTTAATTTTGCATTTAAATTATTTATATGACTCTTTTTTTTCCTTCTTTTTTTTTTCTTTTATTTTTTTTTTTTTTTTTTTTTCCGCAATCTGGAATGAGCCTTTCTCATTTCCAACCCTAGACTACTCATATAAATATGAGCTGGCTACTAGCCATTTGACGCCTAGCCTTTATTGACAACTATGAACAACTAGCATGAAAATTCCTGGTTTCCCCCAAACTTAGACTTTAATGTTCCTACGCTATAAAGGGAATAACGAAAATTCTAAATATAAACAAGTGATTAAATCTCAAAACATCCCACAGGCATGATCCTAACCTAGCCCAACAGCACCCCAATGAGACTGTGTAATAAATTTTGTTCCCGTAACATGCAAGTCAATATCATAGAAACTATAAATCAGCCCTCTACTCATCATCATCACACCCAAATCAACATCCACCTATCAATCAGAAATAGCTCG
The DNA here is from genome assembly GCA_037693485.1 of Kitagawia praeruptora. Classification (NCBI taxonomy): domain Eukaryota; kingdom Viridiplantae; phylum Streptophyta; class Magnoliopsida; order Apiales; family Apiaceae; genus Kitagawia; species Kitagawia praeruptora. The sequence goes on along the minus strand of CM075349.1, from coordinate 151,748,432 downwards.
TCCTAAGGGATCATGAAAAATGCATGCTATGCAATGCAAATGCAACTATATGAACATAAATATCACAATAAACAGAATGTCCTATATGGCATACATAAAAACAAAACAAAAACACTCTACACTAACATGCAATTATGCTCCTAACATGACATGCAACACATCTATTATACAACTAATACAAATGCACCTTTAATCCCCACCCCCAAACTTAAAAGTTGCAATGTCCACATTGAAGGTAAGAATCAAAAGAGTGCAAGGCATACCTACTCGTCGTCAGCAGGGTCACCCTCCTCGGGTGGTAATGGCTTGAGCCCGAGTGCAAAAACTTCCTCATTTGACAACTTACGAAGCACCTGAAAATTATTAGAATCAGCTAGCCCACGAGACTTATGTAGAATGTCAACTCTTCTTTCCCATAGAGTTGCATCCAACAACTGAAATAGCCCCTTTCTTCCTTCGTTCTCAATGCCAGAAATCCCACTTGAAGCTTTTTCCACTGGATCTGATTTTTTTAGCTGCTCAACCTCCTTCTTCACATTCTTATCAACAACGTCCACTTTGAAACACTCCTCTGAATCTGACGGATATTTTGTTGCCTTGAACACATTGAAAGTGACTTTCTGATCATGCACTCTCATGGTAAGCTCTCCTTTTTGCACATCAATCAGAGTTCGGCCCGTAGCTAGAAATGGCCTTCCCAAGATGATAGGAATCCTCTTATCCTCCTCAAAGTCCAGTATAACAAAATCAACCGGAAAAATCAGCTTATCCACCTTCACCAATACATCCTCCACTATACCCCTAGGATATGTGATCGACCTATCTGCCAACTGCAAGGTCATATTAACAGGTTTCGGATCAGGTAACCCAAGTTGCTTAAAAACAGACATCGGCATCAGATTAATGCTAGCTCCCAAATCACATAAGCACTTGCTGAAAAGTTGTTTGCCAATAGTGCAAGGTATGGTGAAGCTCCCCGGATCCTTCAGCTTAGGTGGCAACTTTTGTTGCAAGACAGCACTACACTCCTCCGTCAAAGCGACGGTCGCTAAATCCTCGAGTTTCAATTTCCTCGAAAGTATGCCCTTCATGAACTTGGCATAACTTGGCATTTGTTCAAGTGCTTCAGCAAATGGTAGATTTATGTGCAACTTTTTGAACACTTCCAAGAACTTAGCGAATTGCTTATCAAACTTCTGCTTCTGAAGCCTTTTAGGGAATGGCGGAGGCGGATAAACCTTATCTTCTACTTCTTTTTGGGAATTAACACTCTTGTGAATGATAGGAGTTGAAGGAGTATCATTAGGAAGCAAATCAGAACCAGATTCGACCTCAACTGAAAATTCAAGTTTTTCCTCCAGAGAGCCCGGCGACGCGTCGCCGTTTTTGTACTTTGAGGCGGCGCCGCGGCGCCGTAGGGCCTGCTCAGGAATTTCATTTTTTTCCTCGGTTGCTTTTTCTTCGTTCTGACCTTGTAGACTTCTTCCTGATCGTAATGTTATTGCCTGAACCTGTTCCTTTTGATCTTTCTTGCCTGGATTCACCTCTGTGTCACTCGGAAGCGTTCCTGGTTGACGGTTCAACAAAGCATTGGCTAGCTGGCCAATTTGATTCTCTAAAGTTTTCAATGACACTGCCTGACTCTTATACATCATTCGAAGCTCTTCCAATTCCGACTTCTCAGACTGATTCAATGAAGTTCCTTGAGATGGTTGAAACCCCGGTGGATTGAATGGTTGCCTTGGAGCATAAGGTGGTGGTTGATAGTTCTGATTACTTGGCCTTACATTGAACTGCTGATTTTGTGGTTGCTGAGCACCTCCCTGATTGTTGCTCCAACTGAAGTTAGGATGATTCCGATTGTTGGGATGATAAAAATTTGGCACTGGTTGCTGAGATCTTTGAAAATTACCAACAAATTGTGCGGATTCAGCTGAGATAGCACACATATTTGTGTCATGTGCCCCTGCACACAATTCACACACCATAGCAACCTGGTTAGTACCAAGATTAGAAAGGGAATCTACCTTCATTGTCAACGCTTTGAGTTGGGCAGCAATAGCAGTAGCTGCATCCAAGTCAAGAACTCCAGCCACTTTAGCAGGTGGCAAGCGTTGAGTAGGATTCTGAAACTCATTGGCCGACATCATTTCAATCAGATTATAAGCATCCTCATAGCTTTTTGCCCATAGCGCACCTCCAGAAGCTGCATCTAACATAGGCCGGGACTGAGCTCCCAACCCGTTATAGAAATTGCTGATTATCATCCAATCCGGCATTCCATGATGAGGACAACGTGCCAATATCTCCTTGTACCTCTCCCAAGCTTCTCCCAAAGATTCCTGGGAATGCTGAGCAAACTGAGAAATGGCATTCCTGTAAGCTGCTGTCTTTGCCATGGAGAAATACTTGGTCAAGAACTTTTGAGCACAGTCTGCCCATGTTGTAATAGAGCCTGATGGCATAGAATGTAACCAACTCTTGGCTTTATCCTTGAGAGAGAAGGGAAATAGCCTCAATCTGATTGCGTCATCTGTAACTCCGTTGAATTTGAAGGTGTCACAGATCTCAAGGAAGTCCCTAATATGAGCATTGGGATCTTCAGCAGGACTACCCCCAAACTGGACTGTGTTCTGAATCATCTGAATTATGTTTGGCCTTAGCTCGAAATTGTTAGACCCTATAGCTGGGCGAACAATACTAGTATGAATGTCCTCCACTTTCAGCTGAGAGAATTCACTCAAAGCCTTCGCTGCTTGTTCTTGATTTGCCATAACTTTCCTTGCTTCAAGATTGTCTTCTAACCCGAAATCAAGTCTTCTCCTAGCTAGTTCGTCTCTACGTGCTAGTTCGTCTCTACGTGCACGAGCTCGTGTACGCATAAACTCTCAACACGTACCTGAAATTCACCAACAAGAAATTTTATGAAAACGTCCTAGTCACCGAAATTAAATGACCACTGATGGCAAATATTGAAACTAAACAAAATAAAACCGCTTCCCCGGCAGCGGCGCCAAAAACTTGTTACGACCAACTCAACACGCAAGTGCACGTGATCTCAAGTAATACAGATAGCAAATAAGGTTCGTTCCTACAGGGACTCGTTGTATTGTCTAGCTAATTCACTCACCAATGTATGATTGTTTTCCGATGCTAAAACAAATAATAAAGTGGATTGTTGTTATCACTAAAATTTATCTAAGAAATTATAACTAATTATCAACTGCTTAAACTAAGATTTATGTCGAATTACTTATGCAAATAAAACATGGGAGTTTAGTTTCCTTAAACAATCCATCTATAGTCTCCAAATCCCTAGCCTTGTTCATGTGATTTATTAACACCTGACCGAACACACAAAACTGATATAAGCCAACTTCCGTTAAACAAATACCATCCTAAACAATATCCACAATAAAGATAGAAATCATTTAGTCTCCCGATTATGCCAAGTCTTCATATGTCTATAAAGAAATACACATAATGGTTGAGGTGCAAGCATTCAATTGATCACATAGTCGTCATAAAACGGTTAGAGTTACGACACTAATTACGAATGATATTATCACGCATAAACCTACGCTAACATGGCAAGTTCTAAACTCTTATTTCCACTTTCGCTTCAACAAGAATTAACACACAATTACAGGAGTTAGCTACTCTCCTATAACGAATTAACATCAACCATGATAGGATATCACATCAATCACACTATAGGCATCGAGAAGATTCAACATATAAAATTCATGAATAAATCCACTAAACCCCCATGACAACGAATTAGTTCATGATCGAACTAATCATCATCATGGGTTCTACTGAAAACATAACTCTAAAATAAACAAGTAAATAAAATAGAGAAGAAGAAGAATAAGGTTTAGAATTAAATTCCCACAATCGAAGAATACAAAGGTTCAAGAATAGCTTGGATGAATTCCTTCTCCTTTTTCTCTCTTCCTGAAAACCTAGGTTATAATATGTAACGTGTGTATCTATGATTACAAGGGTTGGATGATGATATAGGCGTTTCCTTCCACTTACCCAATAAGAAAAATACATAAAATACAACTCCGAAACGATTTTTATGTCAAAAAACACTTAAAATACAATTTCAGATCGAATAAGGGCAAAACTGGAAAATCAGCACGTCCCCGAGCACTTTGCTCGAGACTGGCGCAGTTTGCTCGGGCCAAATCTGCCCACTGCCGAGCACTTTGCTCAAAATTGGCGCAGTTTGCTCGGGCCAAATCTGGTCCCGTTCTTTTCTCCTTCGTTTTTCAGTTTTTTCTCCTTCGTTTTTGCTCCGTTTGCTCCCGTTCTTTTTGCATTCTCTTCCGTTTTCAATCCTCTATGCTTGGAATCCTCATGGTGAACCATAACAAGACTCCATTCTATATTATTAAACCCGAATCCAACTCCAAAAGCAACGGAAACAACGATCTTAATTAACATTATTCCAACCCTGCACAATTAAACAAACACATCAAAACTACCACAATCTTGAGGTCAAAGCAATCAATTTAAGCCGATTTAGAATGTTCCAAGTGGATATAAAATCCACTTATCATGAATCATTCATAGCCTCATACACTTCACCAGGTGTCAGAGATTTGGCATTGGAACCCAGTGAAGTGAGGTATTCCTCCCTGAGATACTGAAGTGCTTCATCGAGAGTAATATCATATTTTCCTTGCAACCAGGCATCTATGTTGCCATCTCTCTCAGCATCATCAATGATCTTTGACTTCTGCATCTCCACATCATCCCTATGGCATAACAGAATAGCTTCATAGTCTGGATTAGGCATGTTTGCAGTGAGAAGGTTCTGAGCAATCTTTGTGAACTCAGGAATCTGATCCACAATTAAGCTTTGAAGTGCTTCAACCGTCAATTGTTGTGGAGCAGACCCTGATCCTGAAGCACTGTCATGTTGCACAGGCTTTAGCCATTGTGACATAAAGTCAGAGCTAGAGCTAGGCAAGCTAGACTCCTCAGTTACAGATGCAACTTCTGTAACCGGATGGATTGACTCTACTACTGGTGTCACCACAGAAGTGGGATGAATTACACCAGCAGTTGACACATGCACAGAGTCTCTAGTAAAAACTAGTGGAACCTCTGTGTTTGTGATGGTGTCATCAGGAGATGCCTCAGCATGCATTCCCTCACCATCTAAATGTGGGTTCTGAGTGGTGAACAAAGTGTCATGCACTAAGTCACTTGAAATTATTGGCTCATCAAGAGAAAAGATTTCTTGATGATCAATACCTTGCATCTCAGTTGCCTGAGTTGCAGGTTCCAAAGAAATTTCAGAGTTAGATTCTGGAAGAGAAGTGTGTTTAAGAGTAGATTTTGGCAACTCCCCCTGAGAGATAGAGGGAGTTTCAAATGTGATGTGCTCTCCACTCAGTGTTGTGCCAGCCTTATCACTCCCATGTGCTGACTCTATACAAGAAGGTGCATTGGGGAGGATGCTTGATTCTATAGGTGCACCCTGTTGAGAGGATACACCTAGTGAGCTGTGTGCCCCTGATTTTACAATTTCAGCCATTTGTGTGACTGAAGAGGTGGTCTTAGTTTTCTTCTTCTTTGTCCTGTGTAAGGGTGACTCAGGTTCCTCACTTCCTAGACCTAATTCAACAGCTAATGCTGCTTCAGATAAGATATTTAATGGTGCAGACATTACTTCCTTTCTCTTCTTTTTACTAACATCACCCTTTTGAGAGGATGATGCAATTGGCTCAGTATGTGGTAGAGTGTTTGGTTGAGAGGGTTGGTTAGCAGGCCCTGGGTTAGCATTTTGTTCTACTTGCTTGGGCTGTGTTAACTTAGATTTTGCATCAAATGTTGGTATGTTGTGGGGATAAGTCCTAAACAAACTCTCCATATGGGGAGTTATGTTCAGTCTTACATCCACATCATTCCTAGTCTCCAAATTACCAAAAATGAGTTTGGTCAAGGACTTAGGATAGCCTATTTTATTTTTATCCATCCCAGGCAATTCAATCAATGAAGCATTTTTATAATTAAGTACAGATTGAATAAAGCGAGGGAAGAAAATATCAGTACCTCTCTTGGTTGTGTTCTTACCAAGTCTCCCATATAATTCTTGGAGGATGATTTGGCCAACATCAATCTTCTTTCCATAGGCCAAAGCATATCCAATTTGCTGCACAGGTGCACTGATTTGATCAAAGCTTGATTTCCTGGCAGTGAAGACTTGGAGAAGAGTTGCAAACACATAGCTCCACTCCTTTCTCAGATTCTTCCTGTTTAGCTTTCCAAGATTGATCCCATCTGAGTAGTTGATGAACTCAAAGAATTCCTCCAACTCTGCATTAGTGGCCATTCTGTCAAATGACTCTTGTTGTAGGCCCAATGCTTGGTTCATGTCTGCAGTAGAGATAGTGATTTCCTCATCTTGAATCTTGCAGTAGATGATATATGAAGTGATTACATTTTCCAGGGCTACAACCTCCACAATAGCAGTACTCCAGAACTGTTCCAGAATATCTAGATACAGAGTTGGGTTGGCAGAGAGTGCATCCTTGATATATGACTCCGCCATCCATTTCACAAAGCACTTGAAATTGGCATTGGGTGCTTCAACATCACTAGTGAGAGCGATGAAGTTGGTATTGAACTTTACTGTTGCCATTTGTGTAGAAGAGAGAAAAGAAATTGAAGGTTGAAGAAGAAATTTGGCTTTTCGTAGCTAGGGTTTCAGGGGTTTAGAGAGTGTAGATGCTTGAGAAATCGAATGAAATGAACCGAATAGATGTGAAATTGTATAAGTATGAAGTACTTGAATTGTCGATTAGCAGAAAGTTTTGTATCGACAAGTCAGGCATTCGAGAAGTAGAAAACAACTATTCGAGAAGTCAAGAATGGCTTAATCGATAACTCAAGCAGATAGAAACTCACAGCTGGCAGTTATCTAACTTAGAAATAATTCTAAATTAAATAAAATATGTTTTTATGAGTGAATTAAACTTTTAGACAAAAGTCCAAAATCGGTTAAAATTCAGCGAGAATTCAGCCTTTTCAAATGATTCGAGAACTCAAATATAGTGTTCGAGAACTCAATCATTCGAGAACTCAGTTACTATATTCGAGAAGTCAAGAATACCTCTATTCGATATCTCAGAAAGACTCAATTCGAGAACTCAAGAGTACTCTAATGAGGCTTATTAGAGATGTCGAATAGTGAATCATTCGAGAAGTCTGACTTATCGAACTATACCCATCACTCATAAAAATTTGATTTTCACTATCTTTTAAAATTTACCAGACATATTCATTGAAAAATATCCTAGCAAATTAAATAGTGATTTTCTCAAAATTTCATAGAAATTTTAAGTTAATAAAAATATGATTTTCAACATATGCAACAGATTTGAAATATTTATAAATCATATTTCAGCCAACACTTACTCCAAAAATATTGAGAATTTAGATAAAGTAAGTGTTTACTGCTGCAACAATCTAGATGGTGTATTCACTTAGCCAGAATCTGAAGAATTCTGCATTCCAATCTCACTTACCAACCTTGTGAAGGTGGCTTCATCTAATGGCTTAGTGAATATATCAGCTAGTTGTTTATCTGTAGAGACATAATGCAACTCAATGGTTCCATTAGTTGCATGTTCTCTTATGAAATGATATCTGATGTCAATGTGCTTTGTTCTAGAATGATTGACAGGATTGGCAACTATAGAGATTGCACTTGTGTTGTCACACATGATTGGAATTCTTTCCAACACAAGTCCATAATCTCTAAGTTGATTTCTAATCCAAAGCACTTGAGCACAGCAACTTCCAGCAGCTATGTATTCAGCCTCAGCTGTGGAAGTTGACACAGATTGTTGCTTCTTGCTATACCAAGAAACTAACCTTTGTCCAAGAAACTGGCAGCTTCCTGAGGTGCTTTTCCTATCCACTCTGCATCCAGCATAATCAGCATCAGAATAACCAACCAGATTGAACCCTGTGTCCTTAGGATACCATAATCCCAAGTTAGGAGTGCCCTTCAGATATCTAAAGATCCTTTTTATTGCAATCAAATGTGATTCCTTTGGATTTGATTGAAACCTTGCACACAAGCATGTAGCAAACATGATGTCTGGCCTACTTGCAGTGAGGTAGAGTAGAGAACCAACCATGCCTCTGTAGACTGAGATATCTACTCTCTTGCCTTTAGCATCTTTGTTAAATATAATTGATGTGTTTTAATGTCAGTGTTTAAGTGTTACAGGTAAAGAGAGTTTAACTTGTTATTGAAAGCAGTTGTAACAGAGTTTAAGTATACGCTGATTGCTGGAAGCGCAAACGCTGACAGAGGAAAGCGTAAACACTGATAGCTGAATACATGGAAGCGCAAACACTGTTAGCGTAGAGAGAACAGAGTTTGCTAAAGTTTGTCTACTGGGAGCGTCTACAAGTCAACAGAGTTTGAAGATTAATTTAATATTAATATGGAAGCGATATCTTTGAAGATTGGATAGCTGTCAAAGAGATTGAGTTGACTTAGAAGACGTGTAGCAATCGTAATTGATATCAATTGTATAGCTTAATTTTAGGAGAATCAATTTACGATTGTACGTAGCTGTATATCTTATAAATACAGTTAGGTTAACCCTAGAAGGGTATCCATCGTGAACGAATATCATTCTTGTAACCTAAGCAGCTCTCTGTGATACTTTACATCACCGAGAGAGGAATTATTAATTCCAAACAGTTTTAAAAGTTAAAACGTGTGTTCTTGTTACTTATTCATACAGTAATTGATTATATTTTGTGTATTCGACCTAACAAGTGGTATCAGAGCCAAATCTGTTACTTTATTACAGTTAAAGATCCAAACACAATAGTAATCAATGGCAGAGATACCTCCACCATCTGAGAAAGCACCTACTACTGTTAGTAGGTATGAAACAATTAGGGTTCCTATACTGAGGCCATTAGAATATGCAATTTGGAAGGTGAAGATGACCATGTTTCTGGAGGCTACAGATCCAGAATATCTGGACAGAATTTATGAAGGTCCTCACAAACCTACAAAGTTATCTGCTGCTGCTGCTGGTGAGGAATCAAAAGTCATTCCAAAAGAGAAGAAAGATCTAACTGCTGAGGATCTTTCATCTATTGCAAAGGATGCAAAGGTAAGGCATTTACTTCATAGTGCATTAGACAATGTTATGTCTAATAAAGTGATAAACTGCACAACTGCAAAGGAGATATGGGATGCACTTGAGGTTAGATGTCAAGGAACACCTGCAATTAAGAAGAACAGAAGGAACATACTCACTCAGGAGTATGAACATTTTGAGGCAAAATCTGATGAAACCATGACAGAAACATTTGACAGATTCTGTAAACTGCTCAATGATTTGTCATTGGTGAACAAAGAGTATGATTTAGAAGATTCAAATCTCAAGTTTCTTCTCTCTCTACCTGAAAAGTGGGATGTGAAAACAACCACTATAAGAGATAATTATGAACTTGGTGAAACAGAGATTGATGAAATTTATGGATTGCTCAAAACCCATGAATTGGAATTGGAGCAGAGAAACAAAAGATCTAGTAGAAAGTCAAAGTCTGTTGCTCTTAAGGTTGAGGAGAAACCATCAAAGAAGGAAGCATCAAGGAGAAAGGCAAAAGGAAAAGCTTTAGTCATACATTCAGAAAATGAGTCATCAGACACTGATGTTGACTCAAACACAGATGGATCATCTGATTCTGAAGATGATGAGGAGATGATGCAAATGGCTGCATTGATGGTAAAGACCTTCAAGAAGATGGGATACAAGAACTTCAAGAAGGGAAAGAGATTCTCCAAGGACTACTCAAAGTTTGATAAGAAGAATTTCAAGAAATCTGAGGGAAAGGACTTCAAATCTGGTAAGAAAGATAAGTCTGAGATTCAATGCTACAAGTGTAAGGAGATGGGTCACTATGCTCCTGAGTGCAAGAAGGGTAAAACTGAAAAGGCACTCTACACCAAAGGCAGAGATTGGGCAGACACTTCTGATTCAGATGAGGAAGTCAACTATGCTCTCATGGCTACTACTCAGACTGAAAATGATGATCTCAAGGTACCTCCAACTACCTATGCTTATAATACTGATAATATAACTGAACTGAGAATTTATCTTAAAGCATTGCATATCAGTTATAGGGATCAGACTTTAGAAAATGAGAGGATAAAGTCTGAGTGTTCTCAACTTAAAGAGAGAAATAAACTTGTTGAGGAACAGCTAGAGAACATGAATAAAATTCAGAAAGAAAGAGATGATGCAGTGTTTATTGAACAGGAGTTGCTAGGTAAGTATAAGCAATTAGAATCAGAATTGGAGGATACAAAACACATCATTAAAACCTGGACACACTCTGGTAAAGATACTCAAGAAGTGTTTCAGTCAGATACAGTAGGTCTAGGTTACTCTGTTGGAGATGAACTTAGATTTGAAAATCAGGTAAAAGTTAGACCACATTGTTCATCTGAGGGTAATGTCATGGGAACAGGTGGACCTAAGACTGAAGCACAGAAAAAGGCTATTAAAGAGTCATATGCTAAAACTTTTGTTAAAGAGGCTAACATTGGCCTCATGACAGATAAACAACTCAAGCATAAGCTTAAGGAGATAAAGTCTGTCAACAAACAGAGAATGCCTAAGAAAAACAGAAATGGAAAGGTAGGCATAACCTCAGGAATTAAGCCAATGCTTGCTTCATTAGCTCCCAGGAAAACATGCTTTAATTGTGGTAGCACTAATCATCTTGCTAGTTTCTGCAGTAAGAATAAGAACATTAATTCTTTGCCCTCTAAAACTGCAGTAAAGAGTGATTATGTGAGAACTAGACCACAGACTTTATGCAAACACTGTGGAAGTACTTGGCATTCTATTTACACTTGCAGAGATTATCATGCTATTTACTATAATTACTATGAACCCAAGCCAAATTTAAAATGGGTTAAAGTAAACTCTGCAAATGTAAACTCTGAAAAAGTTAGCTTAAACTCTGTTAATGAAAATTCCGCTGCAAAAGCTAACAGAATTAAGAAAGCCAAAGGATCCAAGCAAGTCTGGATCCTTAAAACTAATAATCAGTGATTGTTTGTGATTGCAGGGCAACAGGGTTAGTACCCTAGTCGTGGACAGTGGATGTTCAGGACACATGACTGGAAATAAAGCCCTGCTATCAGAGTATGAGGAGAAGGCTGGCCCAGAAGTTTCCTATGGAGATGGCAACATAGGACATACACTGGGATATGGCAATATTAATCTTGGAAATGTCATCATCACAAATGTAGCTCTGGTTCCAGGACTCAAGCATGATTTGCTATCTGTGAGTCAAATCTGTGACAGAGGATATCATGTAGATTTTCAGCCTGAATATTGCCAAGTGATCAGTAAATCTACAGGGAAAGTTGCTCTAGTTGGAAACAGACACAACAACATCTATGAAATAAAATTGTCAACAAACACTGATGGCAAAGCAGTATGTCTGTCAACAAGAATGTCCAGTGAAGAGAGTTGGAAGTGGCACAAGAAACTCTCTCATTTGAATCTGAACAACATCAATGAGCTTATAAAGAATGATCTTGCAAGAGGTCTACCAAAGTCATTGTTGAATGTAGAAGGTCTGTGTGATTCATGTCAAAAGGCCAAACAGAGAAAAACTTCTTTCAAAAGCAAATCTGAGTCTTCAATTGCTGATCCTTATCATCTACTACATGTTGATCTTTTTGGTCCAGTAAATGTGATGTCTCTTGGAAAGAAGAAATATGCATTAGTCATTGTTGATGAATATACCAGATTCACATGGGTATATTTTCTTGCAAAGAAGGATGAAACAGCTTTAACACTGACAGATCATATAATCCAACTGGACAAAGGGTCAGAGCATCAAGTGAAGATAATCAGAAGTGACAATGGAACTGAGTTCAGGAATTCATCTATCGAAGAATTTTGCAAGAGTAAAGGGATCAAACAAGAGTTTTCTGCACCTGGCACTCCACAACAAAATGGTGTAGTGGAGAGGAAGAACAGAACTTTGTTAGAAGCTGCTAGAACCATGCTAGATGAAGCAAATTTGCCAACATATTTCTGGGCAGAAGCAGTTCAAACAGCTTGTTTTACTCAAAATGCAACACTGATCAACAAGCATGGTAAAACACCATATGAAATGGTGAAGAAGAAAAAGCCAAATCTAAAATATTTTCATATTTTTGGATGCAAGTGCTTTGTGTTGAAGACTCATCCTGAACAGTTGACCAAATTTGACCTAAAGGCAGATGAAGGAATTTTTGTTGGCTATCCACTGTCAACAAAGGCATTCAGAGTTTATAATCTGAGAACCAGAGTGATCATGGAGTCTATTCATGTGTCATTTGATGACAAGAAAATAACTGGACTTGAAGATGTTAATGAGCATGATCAACTGCACTTTGAAAATGAAGATTTATTAAACTCGGATGATACAGATCTGACAAACACTGTTGAGGTCAATTCTGAACCTCTACTGGTAAACACTGAAGAAACTTTTCAATCAGAAACAAGGGAAGAACCAGTTGAGGGGGAGCATGAAGAATCACATCAAAGTGAAAATTCAAACACTGATAGTGACTCAATTGATAACTCTGAATCAAACACTGTTGATTCAAACTCTGATCATTCAAATTCTGAGTAGTCATATTCAGGGGGAGCATCTGAAAATGAAGAGAGACACCAAGAAAATCAGGAGAGCATGGATCAAGGGGGAGGATCACATGATGACAGAAGCAATTTGTCTTCTGCAAGAAAGTGGACTAAGTCACATACACCTGATTTGATTATTGGTGATCCAGATGCAAGAGTAAGAACAAGAAGTGCAACAACAAATGAATGTCTGTTTCATGCATTCTTGTCACAAACTGAGCCAAAGAAAGTAGAAGAAGCTCTGAAAGATGCTGACTGGATAACAGCAATGCAAGAAGAGCTAAATGAATTTGAGAGAAATGAGGTGTGGACCCTTGTACCAAGGCCAAAGAACAGATCTATTGTTGGTACTAAATGGGTTTTCAGAAATAAAACTGACAGTGATGGTGTGATCACAAGGAACAAAGCAAGACTGGTAGCTTAATGATAAACTCTGTAAGAAATTTGCCAAGCTCATGCAGTCTAGATATCAAATGAGTATGATGGGAGAATTAAGCTATTTTCTAGGCTTACAGGTGAAGCAAACAGATGATGGAATTTTCATAAATCAAGCAAAATATACCAGAAATCTTCTCAAGAAATTTGGCATGCTTGACTGTTCATCTGCAACAACTCCCATGGCAACTACAACAAAACTGGACAAAAATACAGGTTCATCAGTGGATATGACAAGCTACAGAGGGATGATTGGTTCTCTACTCTATTTAACAGCTAGTAGACCTGATATCATGTATGCCACCTGTCTGTGTGCAAGATTTCAGGCAGATCCAAGGGAACCACATTTAACAGCTGTGAAGAGGATTTTCAAATATCTCAAGGGCACTGTAACCTTAGGACTGTGGTACCCAAGAGAATCAGATTTTAAGCTACTTGGTTACTCTGATGCAGATTTTGCTGGCTGTAAGATTGACAGAAAAAGCACAAGTGGAAGTTGTCAATTTCTTGGTGACAGACTAGTGTCTTGGTACAGCAAGAAACAGAAGTCAATATCTACATCTACAGCTGAAGCAGAGTATATTGCTGCTGGTAGCTGTTGTGCACAGATTTTATGGATGAAAAATCAACTACTGGATTATGGGTTGAGGTATAGTAAAATACCTATTTTTTGTGATAATCAAAGTGCTATTGCAATGACAGGTAATCCAGTACAACACTCAATGACCAAGCACATCAGCATAAGGTATCACTTTATCAGAGAGCATGTAGAGGAAGGCAATATAGAGCTTCACTTTGTGCCTACAGATCAACAACTTGCAGATGTTTTCACAAAGCCTCTAAGTGAAGCAACATTTACAAGACTGGTCAATGAACTAGGGATGGTATCTGGTTTTGACTAAACATGTTGGTTAGACTCAAACTCTTTCAAATAAAATGTGTTGCTCATATCTCTGTAAATTGCTAAAGTGCTATGTGAACCTTATTAATTTTACTCTGTCAGCATGATTGTTGGTCATACACTGTTAATATGTTTGTTAAACTCTGTGAATTCTGAGTTGATTTTTGTCTGAATGAAAATACCGATGAAGAAAAATGTATGGAGCATGATTCTCAGTGAAAAATCAAGATTCTTTTTGAGTCACTGTGATCTAATCAGAAATTGTGCAGTAAATTAACACAGCATGATACTGTTTCATATTTAGAGCATCTCTTAGTTTATTTGATCCTAAACTCTGAATCTATGAATACTGCATGTATTGCCTCTCATGAATAACTCTGATATTGATGAACTCTAAACTCTGATTAGTGACACTCTGTTTCCAAGTCATACTTGATTCTTGATGATTCTGTGTTTGCACTTGTGAAAATTTTAAAACTTGAGATATGTCATTGTTTAGTTTGGTGAGAAACAGTTCATGTCTGCACCTTATGAGATTTTGAGCCGAATAAGTGATTGATACATTTTATATCAATCAGATTTTATTGTTGTGTGATGTTCATCAGTAAGTATGTTGCTCTAGAACTTGCATTAAACCATTTTGGGACTACATGATATATGTGTGCATAAAGATGATAAAGGCATTAGGATTAACCATCTTTCTTCAAACATTGTTCAAAACATCTTTGAACACTGATAATAAACACTGTTCATAAAACACTACCCTTAGTAAACCCTTTGAGCCAAATTAACTGCTCATTTTTCTTGAATACTGACGTATTAAGAGCAGTTATATTCGTTTGTTAAATCAAATTCAAGCAAGTGAGTATTTCTCAAGAAAAGATATCTTACTCAGTATATATATATGTAAATAATAAAAATAAAAAAAAAAAATAAAAAAAAAAAAAAAGGGTATATATACTGATCATCTTGTACAAAAATGTACTAACCATTTGACTGAACTTTTTGATCAAATAAATTGTTCAGTTCGAAATTCTCATTCAAAAACATCTCTTCTCATCTGTTTGATTTCACTCAATTAAAACCTTGAACAAAGTCCTTTTGATTTGTGCATATATGTAATCGAAGTGGTGTAGATATGGTGGACATTCAAGCTTATGGAAGTATCTGCTTTTACTGATTGAATCTGAGAGTAAACACTTCACCTAAACACTTGTGTGATGTGAGAGTTTGTGAGACAATCCTTGACATGTAACTCACTGAATGATGCTTTGATGTTTATCTCCTGATCTTTTTGTCTTTAATGACTGTGTGCTTACGTGGATAATCATGATCATAAACTGGAACAGGGATATTCAGATTTCTGTAATTAAGGAACTACAGAGTTTAGCATTCATCATATACTCTGTGTTTAATATGAGAGTTTGTGCATTCAGTGTTTATTGTTTTGATTTATGGATTTTATGAAATATTAGATGCTATAAAAATTGATTTGGTAAACTCTGCTACTCACACACAAAAATCACGACTGTGCATTTTTGAAAGGGTTTTGTGATAAAGATTGAAAATTTGACAAACACTGATTGATTGTCCTATGTACTCTAAGGTATATTTTCATTAAGATAATTTGAAAATTCTGGAGTAAATGGAGTAGTTGACAACTGTTAAATAGTGTAATTAGTGGTAACGTGTCTTGATAAATGGAACGACAGCGGTAATAATGGCTTTTACTGCGCATGTATTAAGTGAACCGTTGCATGTGTGACACGTGTCCCACTCACTCATCATTATGTCTCACTTTTACACTTTTCAAGGGAACAGTTGCGTGTTTTCAAGGAAAATCGTTTGAGTTTAGTTTTTAATTAAAACTCAAATTACTTTTTGCCACAATCACTATTACCTACTCGTATTCACTTTACCAAAACAGAGAACATCTTTGTTTTTCACTTTGGCATTTTCACAAACACCTTTCTTGCAAAACATTTTCACAGTTGATTCTTGCTTATTTCTTGATTCAATGGCAACTAAACCTTTCACTGTCTTTGGTCTACGTTTTGTGCCTAACAACTATGCAGCGTTACTTGAGAACGACCGGGCTCCAGAGGCGTTCCATCTAATGCAAAATTTTCTTCAAGATTCTGAGATTGGGCAAGCGCTGGTTGAACCGGCTACTCTATCTGCTTCCCAAGTTGTTAACTTCTGGCAAAATTCACGATATATAGAAGGAGGAGAGAATGGAACTCCGTCTATCATCTTCTCTCATGAAGAACAAGAGTTTGTAATCACTCCACAAACTGTTCGTGATGCCATGGACTTCGACACACATACTTCGTATGCTGTTGTTTCTGAGGAAAATCTGAGAGAGATGCTAACAGAGATTGGGTACATGGAATCACTTGCCAAGCTGGGCAGTGTGAAGAGGCCAAATTTGAGAAAAGAGTGGAACTTTTTCTTTGATTGTATCACCAGGACATTCCAGAAGAAGGTCACCAACTGGGATGCTATTCCAATGGACAGTCTGCAAATTGGGTATTCTCTACTCTATGGCAGTAATTTTGATTTTGGTAGATAAATTTTAATGAATTTGGGTGATAAGTTGTCAGAGTCTACTACAGTTTACTTTGCTAGATTTTGTCAACTTCTGTTCAATGCATGTGTTCCTGGATTAGTTGTTGATGAAGCTGATAAGATTCAACCTTTTCGAGTCACTAAGAGAATATTCTCTGATATGACTAACAAAGATGTTGGTAAGGACATACCTCCTTTCATAATGCCACTTGCTTTACAGAACTTTGTCAATCAACCACAAGATTCTCCATCACCAAACCATGAACCACATGAACCACATCAACCAGAACCACAATCTATGCCTGAACCTTTAGCCACTGATCGTACAGAAAACATCCCATCTCAACCTACTCAATCACCTGAGCCAATACCAACAACCACTGATCAACCCATATCACCTCAAACACAAACAGAACCTCAAACACAACCTGACCAAATGACTACTGAACCAACAAACCCTGTCACTACCACTAATCCACAACCACCAACTAAGCCAAAAAGGAAGAAACATACTGCAGTCAACACCAAACATTCTAGGGCTAAACAGACAACTCCAAAGGCTGTTTATTCTAGAAGATTCATACAAAGGGCAAATAGACCTTCACTACCATCAGTTGAGGAAAGTTCTAGTGAAAGTTCCAATGAAGATGCAGAACAGGTTGCAGTGCCTCAAGCTAAGCGGAGGAGGCTCATTCTTACTGATTCTGATGATGAGCAGGAAGTTGAAGCTCCAGAGGTGGTTTCCAAGCAAACACCTACTGTTGAGGTTGTAGAGAAGGTTGCTATATCTGCAGAGGTTGAAATACCTGCAAAGGATGATGCTCCTGTAAACACTGATTTACCTGCAGAGGATGACATGCCTGCAGAAAAGGGTCACAGAGATGTTTTTTCACCAGTAGATGATGTTCTTGATTCAGTTCTACAATTCTCTGATCCTATCTCATTTGCTGAAACTCCAATTTCTTTTAATCATGAAGCATCTACTCCACCACTCATGGAGGTTACACTTTCTATTGATACTGGTGTTGCTGATGGGCCTACTGTTGTTCTTGAAGACACTGTGGTTGCATCACACACTGAGTTGAACTCTGATGCCAATCATGTTTCTGCTCATGGTGAGGAGGTTGATAAACCAGAAAAGGTTCTTTCTTCAGAGCAAACTCCAGTTGATAAAGGAAAACAGGTTGCTCAAGAACTTATTTCTGCTCAAGAACCTATTGCTTCTGTTGCCTCTACTAGTGAGTCGATGAGTGATTCAGTTGAAGCTGAGAGTACAGGAGTTGAACAACCACAAAATCAGACTGATGGTCAGAAAACAGGTGAAAAACCAGATTTTGCTGGACCTTCTGCTAATGAGGTTGATGATGATTATTTGAAAAAGCAAACTGCTGATTGGTACAAGTCAGATTGTATCTTTCCTCCTGGAAGAGCAGCTAATTTTCTACAGTCACATTCCTCAAAGATTTCAAATCCTGATATCTTTACTTGTCTTCAAGGCACAGTGATTCAGATCAAGACTTTGAATCACAGATTTGATGAAAATCAGAAGGCAATTGTAGATCTTCGAACAGAAGTTGCTACTCATGAGGAGAAAGCTCAACTAGCTAATGCTAAGCTCTTTCAACAATTTGCTAAAGCTCAAGCAAATATTAATGACAGACTGAGCACAATTGAGCAGAATCAGATTTTACTAACTGAGAAGGTTGATTCCATTGCAAACTCTCTTGAGTTAATTACTTCTATTCTGATTCAAGATGGTGATGATGATGTCAAAAAGGGGGAGAGAATTGCTAAAACCAAGTGTAAGCAAACTCAAACTCTGTCAAAGAAAGATCATCTTGATGATGAAGGTACCAATGCTGAGAAGGGCTTAAGAAATGCAAATTCTAGACAAGGACATGGAAGGTCTTCAAGGTCAAAGCCGAATTTGGTGATAGATTCAAATACTCAGAATGCTTCTGGTTCAAAGCCAAAGGATTTGTCATTCTCTGACAATCCACAAACAGATGAAGAATTGGCTGCAAAATTATTTTGTGAAGAGAATGCTGAAGCTACACTTGAGGATATTCAAGCTGAAGAAAAGCTGTTGCAGAAAGAGCATTTAAAAGCTCAAAAGTCCAAGAAAGTGAAGAAAGTTGTTAAAGCTTCAGAGTCTGCAAGGCCTGTAATGAAAGGAATTGAAATCAGAGAAAAACTATCTGGTATTGAAGAAGAAGAAGAAGATACTGGAAAGCTGGTGAGAAAGTCTTCTCTTGATGCAAAGTTGAAATTAAAAGGGAAAATTGGTGAAGAGAGCAAGGGCAAAATGATAGTTACAACCTCTGTTGCTACACAAGTTGTACAGACTCAAAGTAAACTCTTACCTGGTTTTTCAAGGCCAAAGATTCCAGTGCAAGAAGAAGCAGGAGTGACTGGTGGATATCAACATAATGTTGCATGTTCAGGAAAGCCACCAGGCAAGAATACTTCTGGCTTAGGTTCAAGAAGAGATTTGAGGGTTAGTAACAGTCCAAGAGATCCCTCTGCACTTGTATCTCTTGGTTCTGGTATAACTCAAGAAAATCTAGACAAGTTGGAGTCAGTTCAGGTAGTTCATCAAAGGAGCTTAGACATTCACTTTCTACTATACTTTATGGCAGATGGGTCAGTATATAGAGTGAATGAAGAAGCAATCAAACTAAAATTATTTGAGGAACTTCAGTATGTCTTGCATATCTTCAGAGTTAGAAATCAAAGAACACAGCTTATTGCTAATTCTATAAGGGAGTATATGCAGAAAGCTAAAGTTGCTACAGGAACAAAGTCTGCTGAAAAGTATGTTCCTAAGTACAGAGACTGGAATGGGAATCTGATTGAAATGCAGAAAGGAACTACAAAGCTGAAGACTGATCTTGGAATTACAGTTCTAGATTTTAATGTAAAGTCTGAAGAAGTGAAGTTTATCAGATTGGGAAATGAAATGAGAAGAAACAAGATCTATGATCTCAGAGCTGCTATTTTTCAAACTGATGAGAATGATCCAGAATTAAGAGAGATCAAGCAAGCTATGGAGATTGAACTTGAAAATGCTGAAAGGAGATTGTTGATTGATTATCTCAGAACAACTCCAGATCTTGAGGAGGTTAGGTAGACAGAATTTGTAAGTAATTCGTATTTTCTGTAAATTTTGCTAAGTCAAGTTTAAACTCTGATTATATGTTAAACACTGTGTTTTTATTTGTTAGTTTTGACGTCATCAATTATTGTGAACTTGTACATTTTTCTAATGAACAAGTTGGGGGAGATTGTTAAATATAATTGATGTGTTTTAATGTCAGTGTTTAAGTGTTACAGGTAAAGAGAGTTTAACTTGTTATTGAAAGCAGTTGTAACAGAGTTTGAGTATACGCTGATTGCTGGAAGCGCAAACGCTGACAGAGGAAAGCGTAAACACTGATAGCTGAATACATGGAAGCGCAAACACTGTTAGCGTAGAGAGAACAGAGTTTGCTAAAGTTTGTCTACTGGGAGCGTCTACAAGTCAACAGAGTTTGAAGATTAATTTAATATTAATATGGAAGCGATATCTTTGAAGATTGGATAGCTGTCAAAGAGATTGAGTTGACTTAGAAGACGTGTAGCAATCGTAATTGATATCAATTGTATAGCTTAATTTTAGGAGAATCAATTTACGATTGTACGTAGCTGTATATCTTATAAATACAGTTAGGTTAACCCTAGAAGGGTATCCATCGTGAACGAATATCATTCTTGTAACCTAAGCAGCTCTCTGTGATACTTTACATCACCGAGAGAGGAATTATTAATTCCAAACAGTTTTAAAAGTTAAAACGTGTGTTCTTGTTACTTATTCATACAGTAATTGATTATATTTTGTGTATTCGACCTAACAATCTTCATCCAGTTTAGTGGCAGTGGCCATGGGTGTCTTGGCAGGTGAACAATCTTCCAAGTCAAACTTCTTCAATAGATCCTTGATGTACTTGGTTTGACTGATAAAGATACCATCCTTCCTTTGACTGACTTGCAACCCTAGAAAGAATGTCAACTCTCCCATCATACTCATCTCATATCTGCTCTGCATGAGCTTAGAGAATTTCTCACACAGCTTCTCATTTGTAGAACCAAAAATGATATCATCCACATAGATTTGGACTAGGATAATATCATCACCATGCTTCTTGTAAAACAGTGTCTTGTCCAATGTGCCTCTAGTGAATTGATTTTCAAGAAGAAATTGTGATAAAGTATCATACCATGCTCTTGGAGCTTGCTTAAGTCCATACAGTGCCTTAAGCAATCTGTAGACAAATTCTGGGAAATGTGGATCCTTAAAGCCAGGTGGTTGTTGCACATAAACCTCTTCTTCCAACTCTCCATTTAGAAATGCACTCTTGACATCCATTTGATAAACTTTAAAGTTTGAATGAGCAGCAAATGCCAAGAATATTCTAATGGCTTCCAATCTAGCAACAGGGGCAAATGTCTCATCATAATCAATGCCTTCCTGTTGAGAGTATCCTTTTGCAACCAGCCTTGCTTTGTTTCTTATTATTACACCATCTTCATCCATCTTATTCTTCAGAACCCATTTTGTTCCAACAATGGTTCTATTCTTTTGTGCAGGCACAAGTTCCCATACTTTGTTCCTTTCAAATTGATTCAGCTCCTCTTGCATGGCAATAATCCAATCTGGATCCAACAGTGCATCATCAAGTTTCTTAGGCTCAACTTGTGATAGAAAACATCCATAGAGGCACTCATTTTGAGTTGCTCTCCTAGTCCTTACTCCTGCATTAGGATCTCCAATGATTTGCTCTGCAGTGTGTGATCTATCCCATTTCCTCGAGTGTTCAGCCTGACTTCTCAACCTTGATGTTGCTTCATCATCCACATCATGGTCATTCTCATTTCCTCCCCCTGTGAAGTTGCCATTACTCACAGGTGTGTCTTGGATGCTTGTTTCTCCACTATCGATTGGCACAAATTCTTCTCTTGTATCATCAATCACTTGAGTTTGTTGAACTTGAGTTTCAACTCCAGTTTCAATCTCTTCATCAGAATCATCTAGATTATCAAACTTCAATGGATCTTTGTCTTCATCATTGGCTTCTTCTAGTCCAGGTAGTTTGCTGTCATCAAATGTTACATCTGTGCTTTCCATAACTTTCTTTTGACTGATGACATAAACCTTGTATGCAATTCTTTCCATAGAATAGCCAAGAAAAATTCCTTCAAATGCTTTTGCATCAAACTTTCCAACATATTCAGAATTATCCTTTAGTACAAAGTATTTGCTTCCAAAAGTATGAACATACTTTAGAGTAGGCTTCTTTCCAGTCATCAAGTTGTAAGGTGTCTTTCCAGTGTTTTTGTTGATGAGGGTCCTATTCTGAATATAGCATGCAGTGCTCACAGCCTCAGCCCAAAAACATGTAGGCATTTTTGCATCAAGTAACATTGTTCTAGCAGCCTCAATTAGAGTTCTATTCTTTCTCTCAACAACTCCATTTTGTTGTGGAGTCCTTGGAGCTGAGAATTGCTGAGAAATGCCATTCTCTTTGCAGAATGCTTCAAGTGTGGCATTTCTGAACTCTGTTCCATTATCACTCCTCAATGCAATCACACTTGCATTGTTTGCCTTTGCTTCCTTGTCAACTTTCTTTATGTGCTCAATAATTACTTGTGGAGCCTCATCTTTTGATGCCAGAAATTCCACCCATGTATACCTTGAAAAATCATCAACCATTACCAGGGCATACTTCTTTCTTCCAAGTGACATTATGTTGACAGGCCCAAACAAATCCATATGGATGAGTTGTAATGGCTTGGTTACTGATGTCACTGTCTTTGACTTGTGGCTTGATCTTTTCATTTTTCCTTTTTGACAAGCCTCACACACTCCTTCTTGGCAGAATTCAAGTGTGGGCATGCCTCTCACTAACTCTCTTTTGACTAGAGAATTAATGGCCTTGAAGTTCAGGTGTGATAGTTTCTTGTGCCACAGCCAACAATCTTCATTTGATGTTTTTGAGTAAAAGCAACAAATTTTGTCCTTGTTTGCAGAGTCCATATTGGCTACAAACAGGCTTCCCTTCCTTACTCCAGATAGAGCAAAATCACCAGTCTTCTTGTGGGTGATCAAACATTCATCTTTGTCAAAATTCACTTTGAAACCTCTATCAGTAAACTGACCAACACTTAACAGATTATGCTTGAGCCCCTTGACTAGTGCTACATCTTCAATGATGACATTTCCAACTTTCAGCTTGCCATATCCCAATGTGTTACCCATGCTGTCATCTCCAAAAGCAACCATTGGGCCAGCCTTTTCCTCATACTGTGATAGCAGGGCCATATCACCAGTCATATGATTTGAGCATCCACTGTCCAAAATCCACATGACCTTTTCACTTTCTTTGCCCTGCAAACACAAAGGTATTACTTTTCCTTTGGTACCCAAACAAGTTTGGGTCCATGTGACTTAGAGACAGTTTTATCATAAACAACATGCTTGTCAACTTTCTTAGTGTTAGTCTTCTTGTCACTGTTGGAAGTCTTAGAACCTGAGGTTTCAGACTTAGGTGACAGAGGTACCTTCCTAGCTTTAGGAGGACTTGAAGACTTTGACCTTGTGTAGTGTGTGTGAGAATTGTGACTGATACAACCATCAATGAATTGCCTTCTTAAATTAAAACAACTAGTCATAACATTCATATTGCATGGCATATAGTCAAATTTATCACAGAAAGGTGCATCTCTATGACTTAGAGGCACAGAACAATCATAGAAAGGTTTAGACACACTACCAACAGGTTTCTTGCATGCATGAGTTAAATGATTGGTACTGAAACAGTTCTGACAAGTTTTCCTAGGGGCATTAGGCATATAAGCGTAGTTGTTATCCTTGTTAATCCCTAACTTGCCATTTCTGTTCTGTTTCTTCTTAGTCACTTTCTTTTCTGATTCACTCATCCCAGCTGAGACAAACTTAACAAACTTCTTAGGTCTTGGCCTATCAACTACTGGTTCCTTGGTCTTTGACTTGACACTCTCACCCTTAGAGGATGCTTGTTGTTCACTAGATTTGCCTCATCCTCATCATTCAACATTTGCTTGATGAGTAAGGCATCCTCATCAATTTCAAATGTTGATTCCTTAAAAATTGGATTTTCAGTTTTTCTCAAAATGTGAGGCACTTTCTCATGAACAGCTGTGTCCTCTTCAATGACAGCATAGCCTTTCCTTTGTTTGAGAGAGTCATAGTCAAGTCCAATAACTGCTTTGGGTTTAGCTTCAATTTTCTCACAGTAGGATTGCACTAAACCAGATGATTTCTTGAAAGTTTTTAGTTTGAATTCATTCTCAGCTAATTCATCCCTAAGAGCCTTCTCTACTTGACTAGCACATAAAACCTTGTTCTTCAAATATTCAACTTTTTTCTTAAGGTTTTCTACTTGCATAGTAGTTAGCTCAAGTTCCTCATTCTTTTTGGTTAATATTTCATTTCTAGTAGACAGTTTAGCAATCTCCTCATTAGCAGCAGTCATACTAGTATGAATATTAAACATTTCAACAGATAATTGTTCAATCATGCATTTGTACTCAGAAACAGACATGTCTATAGTAGTGAGAGATGGTACCTGAGAATCAGAATCATCCCAACACTTCCCTGAGAATCAGAATCATCCTTGGAGTTGGCCATCAAGGCATAATTGTAGAATTCTTGTTCCTCTTCATCACTCTCAGAATCATCCCAACACTTCCCTTCAGCTATGTAGGCCTTACCATGTGTCTGCTTTTTCAGAAGGGCCTCATACTTGGCTTCGAGCTCAAGATAATCTCTATCCTTCTTTTTAGGCTTCTTGCATTCACTGGCAAAATGCCCTAGGTCATTGCATCTATAGCACCTTACAGATGACCTATCCACATAACTGGTTTTGAACTTATTTCTGTTTGGTTTCACAGGTGCCTTGTTCTTGTTGGCTGAATGGTTTTGAGTTTTGGGTTTGAAGGGTTGATTTCTTTTAAATCTGATGTTTGGAAATTTTCTGGCCATGAAAGCATATGAAGTATTTTCCATCCCATCAAGTTCTTCCAGAGTGTAAAACTCTTCTTCTTCTTCCTCCTTTTCCTCAACAGGTTCACTCACCCCAGCTTCAGTTTCTTCATCATCTGCCACCTCCTCTATCCTTAGTTGGCTTGTAGATGCTTCTAGGTCCAGAATGGATTTGTTGACAATCAAGGCACATGATGTTCAAATCTCAAGTTCATGAGTCTTTAGGACTCCATAGAGCACATCATAGGTGACTTTGTTCAAATCTCTCTCTCTTAGAGAAATGACTCTTTGCTCCAGATGATTTGGTGAAAACAACAGAAATTTCATATTTAATACCTTGGTGCTGTAAACCTTTCCATTCATCTGCAACTCAGTAACTAGCTTGTGAAACCTTTCAAACATTTCAGTGATGCTTTCCTTGGGCTGTGCCATGAAAGCTTCATACTGTGTGACCAGTATCTGTTTCCTGTTTTCCTTAACCTCATCAGTCCCTTCACACAACACCTCAATGTGATCCCACATCTCTTTAGCAGACGTGCATGATGCAATGTTTGCAAACATTGACATGTCCATGGAATCAATGATAAGCAACATGAGGTGGCTGTCAAGAGCAACCTTCTCCCTTTCTGACTCTGTCCACTTTGATGGATCCTTGGCCTCATAAGATCTTGGGATAGTTGTGGTTCCAACAGTCTTCTCTGGTATCTCTTGTTGTGGAACAAAAGGACCATTCTTGAGAATCTCAGGGTACAAGGGATGAGAGGCTTTAATGAACAACATCATCTTTATCTTCCAGAGGTTGAAGTTTTCTTTGTCAAACTTAGGGACCTTCACCGTTCCTGTAGTCTTTGGTGTATTCGAACTCATGATCGTTTCTCTGTTTTTGAATAAACAGCCCGCTCTGATACCACTTGTTGAGTATTGAATACGGTAAAATAATACAGAGGGGGGGTGAATGGATTCTTGAACTTTTCTTGGATTGAGTCAATGTAGCAGATAAGTGCCTGTGTGTGTAGAAGTGAAGGTGCGGATAAAGAAACAACACAAGACACAATATCACTTTAATCTAATGTATTATTAGATAAAGGTTGCTACAATCTGTGAATACAAATGGTAGTATTCTCAGCTTCGTTTTTCTCAGAGAGATATAGCTTACAGTGTATGAAAAACTTGACTCACAAAAGTTACTAAGTTATGAAGTGAGGCTGTGTCCTTATAGAACATGGATACAGCCTACTTACTACAAATAAGGTAGCTAAACAAATTACTTTCTAGTCTGTCTATCCTTTTTGAGTAAGTGTCCAAACGGTTACAGATTTGACTTTGCAAAGCCTGTTTAGATCCACTTCTTTAGCTCCTTGTCTCTTCTATATCTCTCAAAGCTTCCTTGTAGGCTTTCCAGAGCACGTTACAGATTGTGGTCCATAAAGTGCATTGGCTTGTTGCAGGTTTCTGACTTGTACAATTTCTTTAATATTTTGTCTCCAAGAATGTATTCGAGAAGTGACTAAGTAAGTGATTCGAGAACTAGAATTGACTTGATCGATAACTCTGAGTTCTCGAATACTGTTATATTGACATATCGAACCACTTCTCGAATAGCTCTTTTCTATCAGGATTCCTTGAGTTGTCGAATAGAGCATTTGACTTATCGAATCCTCGAGATATCGAATAGCTTTCTGAGTCCTTGAGATATCGAATGGAGCTTTGACTTGTTGACTCTTTGAGAACTCGAATACCATCTTGACTTGTTGACTTCTTGAGTTCTCGAATAGAGTAGTAGACATATCGAATCCCTGAGATATCGAATAAGATATCGAACAGTGTATTCAGAGATATCGAATAGTGTCTTGAGATATCGAATCTCTGACTTCTCGAATGCTGGACTTCTCGAATAGACAAATATACTTCTCGAATTGGTACTTAGGCAAATTCTTCATTTCTTCAAATCCCAACTGTGGTTATTTGACAGTCTTTAACTCCTTGCTTGAGGCATGAACCTTGGAACTTCTTTCAAGCATTATTCTAGACTCTATTTGTACAATTACACAACTAAGATTTGATGCCTACTACAAGTACAATACAAACAGAAACTCTACAACTAGAGGTTCCCTCAGTTAAGAGGTCATGTAAGTAATGCAAAGCATTACAAACAATTAGGCTTGTTATTAGATGTGTACAGGCATGCCTCTGTAACTAACAGCCTTTAATCAAAGTATGTGATGGTTATGATATCTGATCAGACAACACGAAACAAGTATAGGCTACCTCTCAGTATACGAATACCAAACTACTCATACATCCACAAAGAGATAGAAGATGGGTAGACACCAATTTTGTTTAGACCCTCTATGTCTATAGAATTTGAAAACATAACGGTTAAAGCACAAGTTATCCATATTGATCACATAGGGCAGCATAATATATCTCTATTTACGCTACAAATCATGATGTCAAACATACATCAACTTATCATATGCTAGCATGGCAAGTTCTAAATCTCAAGATCCACTCTCGCTTCACAAGAGATTAACAAACAACTTAGATGTTAGCTACGCATCCAAGAAGAATAAGTACAACCATACAAGGATATCAAGAATTCATCACACATAAATCTTTAAAGCAAACAAACTACTAAACCACATAGATAAATCCGTTAGAATCCGATGACAACGATTAGTTCATAATCGAACCGCTCGTCATCATGGGATCTGATGAAACCATGATAGTAAACAAAGTATCAACGATTACAAATAAACTAGAGTAAGGAGTTAAGAAAACAAATCCCAAAAACATCCAAGAGTTCAGCATAATAGAAGAAAACAAAAAGTAGATCTAGATCTCCGTTGCTTGTCACGAGCGTTGGAATCCTTCTCCAAGTCTGAATCTCCGTCTCTCGGCTCTTTCTCTGTGTTATGATGAGTGTTGGTCCTTTTTATGATAATAGGATGTGTTTATATAGGCCACGGGAGTCTTTTCCAGCAAGAAACTACCAAAACAGAATTAAAATAGAATTCTGCAATTCGGCACAAAATATGTTTCCTAAACTGATTCTGTTTTGAAGGAAAATTCGTAACTGACTTTTCTTCAGTATTTCTGGGCCGTTCCAATTGCATTTGGACATCTGGATCACATTATAATGAAAGATAATTCCGTTATCTTCGCGTGGACTGTAAGATCGTCCAAAACGGACTTGTAGAACTCAAGATATGGCCCAAACAATAAATCAAAATTTCTGCCAGTCGACAGCCGTGACGCGGCGCGCCATGGAGTCTGTTGAGCCGCGCCGCAGCGCGCAACCCACGCCGTAGCGCGCCAGCAATTCTGCCGAATGCTGAATTTCTTGCTGTTTCTTCGTTTTAAGCCCATTTCCTCCCGTTCCTTTTGCAAATCGACCTTCTTCACTTCTAGAACTCAAATCCACCATAAAATATGCAATTAATATCTTCCAACCTCAATATATTAACCCTGCACAATCTTACTAAAACGAATCAAAAAATACCACAAACTTGAGGTCAAGTGAATCAATTTAAGCCGATATGGAACGCTCCAAGTGGATATAAAATCCACTTATCAGATATTTTTGGGTATATATTAATGATTTTAAGATTTGTTTTAAATTAAAAAGGTAACGTGTTTTAATTCGAAAGGAAATATTAATGATCAATTTTTAGGTATTTATAAAAGGTAATATATTCAACTAAAATTAAATGTGAAAGAGAATTCCGTTATCTTCGCGTGGACTGTAAGATCGTCCAAAACGGAGTTGTAGAACTCAAGATATGGCCCAAACAATAAATCAAAATTTCTAACAGCCGACAGCCGCGCCGCAGTGCGCCATGAAGTCTATTGAGCCGTTCCGCAGCGCGCAACCCGCGCGGTAGGGTTTGTAAACTGGATGCATTAAATTTTATCTTGAAAAAAAATCAATTAAAATTAATAAGATAATGTCTGCATTAAACTTTATCTTGAAAATCAATCGATAAATTTTAATAAGATAAATTCTCCATTAAATCTTATCGAGTTAAATGCACTTTGCATCCCCTAGCTTTACTCCAATTTCAATAATGTATATGTAGTTTCATAAATTGCACTTTGCATCCCCCAACTTTAAATTATAGGTCGAATCACAATCCCTTATACGTTTTCTATCAAAAATAATATTGCTGTTAACGAGACAAATGCGATATAAAATTGTGTAATGATTATATAATTTATATTTTAATAATTTTATATGTATCATATATCATAATAGTCATAACTTTATTTAATGGAAACATATTAGTTCAATTTTTTACAAATATATTATAATTGATTAATGGTCAAAAATTAATATTAAATTATAATTTAAAAAATTTTAAAGTGTAAAATTAGTTAAAACTTAGCTTACTCAGTTATAATACCACTCAAAGTGGTGTCTGAGGAGGGTAAATGTACGCAGACCATGCCCCTATACAATAGGGAGGCTGTTTCCGAAGGACCCCCGGCCAAATACAAATACAAGTACAAATACAAAGAAAGGAAACTAATACAATCTAAACTCACACACACCCAGGGGTCGAACCCTTGACCTCCTACAAAGGAGACAAGGGTTCAACCCACTGCACCAACATGTTGTTGGCTGTAAAATTAGTTACATGTTTAAAATCTATAGTTTATATCATCATTGCAATCACTTTATATCGCATTTGTTAATGTATTCGTTAAAAAATATTATTTTTGATAGAAAACCCATAAGGGGTTGAGAATTGACTTATGATTTAAAGTTGGGGGATGCAAAATGCAATTTATGAAACTACCACTACGCTATAAATGGCCTATTTCAATCTTTTGGCATGGGTGTTACCACTATGGGTGTTACCATAGCTATAAAGTTTTTGAGCTATCGCAACCCTGTTTTACCAAATCCACAAAGTATGTTACTTTAGTTATAAAAGGTGTTACAGTGGGCAACATCATGAGATGTGTTACCATAGAGTATTCATGAACAAAACTTTTATTTTATTTAAAATTAATGATTTAATAATTATTTGACTTTAAAAATAATTAATTTTAACAAAATCTTTGAAGTTATCATTTTAAAACGTAATATTCCATCAAATAATTAAATTATTGATTTTTCATAAATATTAAATTTTGTTTATAAATTTCGAATAAAAAGGTTTTAAAATAAAGTAATATCCAAAAAATTCATATCAAGAAAGTAGTGAAAATATTAAATTTAAACTAAATTCATTAAAAATACTAATAAAGAAAGTTTAAATTGTGAATTATTACAAAATAATGAAAATAATAGATTTAACGATTATATTTTAATATCAATAAACTAAAATAAATTTATAATATTTAAAAAAGTTAAAAAGGATTAGGATTGTGTTGTATTGGCACTACATAGCCAAAAAAAGTTTAGATAGAGGAATAAAAAAATACCGAATAGAAAAAAATATCAGATTGATTAGGAGTGCGTGGCAAACAAAAATTGAGAGCGGACAAACAAAAATTTAGAATTGGGGAAACACAAGTTAAAACTTTAAAAGTGATAGTTATTTAAGTTGAGTTGGGTGTTTTGTTTGATTGAATTGTATGTAATTAGTTCTGTTGTTAATAAATAAAGTTTCGATTTTTATTCATCTGCTTTGCAATTGGAACAAAGGATGGCTTCAGATTATTTGATGCTAACACAGACCGCCTTCTTCATGAAAGAGGTTCAAACAATTTTCTTTATATCGTTGTTAAGCATTAAAGTTTAAGTTATGTATAAGGCATCCCACATACTTGTTGATGCATTGGATATCTAACTATGCAGGGAGGGGAGTGGGATGGGAGTGATCGAGTGAGGTTTCGAACCCATGACCTTTAACTATATGAAGAGGGTGATCGCCATTAGATTCATGCCTTTTTGTTTTAAAAATTATCATTGTCGAGTCAGAAATTACAAATCAAGCCAGCTTGATTGTTGAAAACTTGCAGTGTGTTTATAGATATGTTGTTTAAGCTTAAAAGTTTCGCAAGACGGATGTTTAACAAATGTCTGCAGATCACCTATGTTTATTTTTTATTTTATAAAGAATTTGAATAAGTTCAATTTAAAATTTTAAAAGTGATACATTATTTTTTTTAGCTTTTGGAGCCTTTATAATTGTTGAGATGCTTTTCAGCTCAGATCTTCTTGCTATTGTTGGAGCTGGTGAACAGGTATGCTACTTTTTCTCTCTGAATTATGTAACTCCAGCTTTGTGCTTTTAATGCATTCTTTCTATTCGTTACTTATTCTTTTTATTTGAATCTTGCAGCCCTCTTTATCCCCACGTCGTTTATGTTTGTTTAATACTACTACTGGAGTGGCACTCAGAGAACTAAATTTCTTAACTTTAATTGTTTCTGTTCATGTCAAAAGGTAAGATTTTGTTTATGAGTTTCATCGACTTAAATACAAGTAATTGTTTGGTTCACTAATTATGATGATGTTAAAGTAATGATATCCATTATGGTGTACCTGCATATGTGAGATGTGGAACTATAAAAAATAGGGAATTTGTAAAATATGTCCCAAATTAATAGGTCATTTTACGAATATGTCCCATCATATTAATTTATTAATTATATGTCCCATTATCAGTTTTTAAGTTTTATAGAGACCAATATACCCTTTTTTATTAATTAATTACTATTATAAGTATACTACAATTTTGAAACTTTAATAACTTAAAAAAATATTTTTTATATTTTTTAGTATAGGACCCCGCCATGGACGTTTTTTTTAATTTTAACCATAAAATAAATATTGTTTTTTGTTTTTTGTTTTTTGTCTTGCACAGGCCCCGCCAGGGGCACCCTTAACCATATAAAATATTAAAATTTATAATTTAAATTAATCAAATCATGTTTTAATCATGGTTGTAAAAATCGGTAATCGGTATAAATCGGTTGAGGTGCCGATTTAGGATTAATCGGGTAATCGGGGATTAATCGGAAGGATTAATCGGAGTATTAATCGGATATTATAATAATATTTAATATATTAGTCTAATTTATAGTTAAACATATCATTTTAAATAAATTCATAGGATTAATCGGATTTCAAAAATCGAATCGGTTGTTTACCTTACAGAGGATTAATCGGGAATTAATCGGTTAAATCGGGGATTTTTAGAACCATGGTTTTAATGAGACATTATATTTTAAAATAAATTTGATTAAAAAGGGTACAATGGTCCTTTTTTGTTAAAATTTGAATGAAAAACTGATTTTAGGATAGATTTGAAATTTCAAATATATATAGGACATATTTATGAATCATGTTTTAAATTGGGATATAGTATTAAAAAACCCAAAAAAATATCGTCTTTGTAGCTAGTTTATATAGGATTTGAGTGTCTGTATTGTTTGAAGTTTTGTACGGTGGTTCTAGCTTATCAACTGTTTGGTTTATGGATTGTTTGCTACCTTTTTTCTCCGCATACAACCTCAAGTTAATTGTGGTTGAATCTTACCATGTTCCTGATTTAGGTAGTGGTAATGGGTGCCTTGTCATTCAGTAAATATTACCCCGCTGCTGATTTATGTCATGTGACTTTTCACTAGTCCTATTACTGTATGATTCTTGGTTCGATGCTTTACCAAAAATATTAAAAAGCACACTTTCGCAAGATGCAGTTGTGACATTAGCATTAAAATAAAAGGAAGAGTAGAGCTCTAATGCAGATTATTGACATTATGATATTAATCTAATATATAGTTCTGTTATCTTAGAATGGAAGTCTACATTTTCCAGTAAAAAAGATTGTGTAAACATGCTAGACCTATCTACAAGGAAAAACAGTTGGTCAATTTTCAAATATTAATTAATATTATATTCTGATTTATGCAGGCTTATTGTAGTTCTGAAAGAGAACACGTACATATATGACATAAACAGTCTAGCTATCCTGGACACAATTGACACAGTACCAAATATAAAAGGTATTTCAATCATTTTGTCAATACCAAGCAACGATGAAGAGCACGACTGAAGTGGAAATTTGCAGACTTTGAGGTGAGCAAAGCTGAAAAGGAGACTCGCAGCTGTTGTGCTGAAAGAAAGGATGTTTATACTTTATAGCACTTGTATATAACAAGAAATAGCGCTTGCCATGTTGTTACTGGACAAGTTATGTTTTTTTATGAATGATGTTAGGACTTGAATTATGATGTATTAATTAATTTGGTTCTTGATTTCTTTTACTTGAAAATGTAATATTTAAATGTCATAATTTTTTTTGTTATTAAAATTAGTTATAAATGATTTTAATTATGTAACACTCAATGTGTTACAATTGGTAAAAGAGGGTGTTACAATAGATTGTGGATCCCACCTAGATGTGGGCCCCACATTTGTCCATGTGCAAAATTATATCCTCTATTGTAACACACAAACTATGTTGCTGTAGAGTGTTTAAAATGTTGCTATAGAGGTCTTTAGTAACCACATTTGTTATGTTACCTTAGGCTGTGTTTTGATGTTACCTTAGATATCTATAGTTACTGCTGAGAACCTAACACAGCTGAAGTGTTACCATAGCCCTATTTTGGCCTATGGCAACTTCAAACAGGGGTCTATGGTAACACAGTTTGGGGGTTGCAATAGGCCATTTATGGCGTAGTGTACATATACATAATTGAAATTGGAATAAAGCTGGGGGATGCAAAGTGCAATTAACTCAATCTTATCTTGAAAATAAATCGATAAAGTTTAATAAGATAAAGTTATCCTCTCTAATCATTTATCTTTACAGTTAAACCTTGATAACTAAATACGTTTGGGACCAAAAACTTTTATTCATTAATCGAGGTCAAAAATACACTGTCTCTATTATGTTGAGACCGGGAAAAAAAATTCATTTAACAAGGTTATTCGTTTAACAAATATTTATATATCGATATTTTACTATATCTTGAAAATCATAATAAGATAAAGTTTAATAAGATATAGGAAGATAAAATTAAATTTGAGAGTGATGTTAGAGTGAACAAGTCGATTGCAATTTTAATACTTGAAAATGATGCATTAGAGTGGAAAACTTACCACTTAAAACATCATTAAGTTAGACTTTATCTTATTAAACTTTATCGATTTATTTTCAAGATAGAGTCTAATGCAGACTTTATCTTATTAAATTTAATCGATTTATTTTCAAGATAAAGTTTAATGCATCATTTTCAAGTTTTAAAGTTTAACAAATTATACTCTATAATGCATCATTTTTAAGTATTAAATCTTCAATTGACTGGTTCACTCCGAATCTAAGGTTAGTGAGTAAAAAAATTAACATAATGCTAATAATCAAATCCGAACCTAAGTTTAGTGAGTAAAACAAAATCCGAACCTAAGTTTAGTGGCTAAAATAAAACCGGACCTAACGTTAGTGAGTAGAAAAGAAAAATTTATAGTTGAGTGGTAGGTTCCTAAAAAGGTGAATAATTCAGTGACAAAAAAAATCCATTTTCCCTATATATATACTACAAGTGTAGCATAGCTAAGTTAGAGAAGAAAACACAGAGCTCAAAAGCACAAAGCATTAGGTTTTCTTGTATTTACTTAGCCTTGTATCTGCAGCTGTGTACTCGTTTACACAGATAAGTTTCTTCAATATAACCCTCAGGTGGAGTCGAGAAAAACCCCACCTGAAATTTTTAAGTGTATTGTATGCATGTTCATTTCTTTCTGTTTTACTTTGTAGTTTTCAATTTGTTCATCTGCCTCCATTGAAGTTCATTCGTTGCTTTGTTTTAAATCAAAAGAAATTTACAAGATTGTATTCAACCCGCCTTCTACAATCTTAAAGGGTGCTACTGGGAAATAACAATTGGTATCAAAGCAAGCTTCTAACATACAAGAAGTTTAAAGATCAAGCACCATGGGAAAGAAGGACACAGGGGTAAAGATTCCAATTCTTGACAAAGACAACTACTTTCATTGGAAGGTAAAGATTACTTGGGTCGTTCGTTTGCTCGAAGATCTTGATATTCATGATCTCAAACCAGTGACATTACATTGTGATAATCAGTCTACCTTATATATTGCTCAGAATCCTATTTTCCATGAGCGTACAAAACATATCGAGTTAGATTGTCATTTCACGCGAGACAAAGTGTTAGAGGGTTTGATTCAGTTGACATACTTGCCTAATACTTCTCAGTTAGCTGATGTGTTTACAAAAGTTGCACCATCTCCACATTTTAACTCCTTGCTGTCCAAGTTGGGATTGTTTCCCCCTCCCAACTTGAGGGGGGCTAATGAAGTTAGTGCAGCTTCCACGTCAGTTACACTAAGCACAACCAATTATGAGTTGTTTCCAGCTGTATTGCCACATCAGCTGAGTTTGTTACGATTTAGAGAAGTTAGTTAGTTATAGATATAAGACTGGATTAGACAAGTAAATTAGTTTTCTTATCTTATCTTTCTTTTCATTCTCTTATAACAAAATGCTCATTACTGTGAGCATAGTTGTGATGTTCATCAATACATTTCGTCCTGTTCTTAATTTCTCTGTAAATACACATTTTACATTCAGTTTGTGTTGTTGAATTCTTCTTCATATCTTGAAGATTATCACACAAAAACACCAAGAACCTATTCAGGCCAACAGGAATGGATTCAGGCAACCGTACAATCAATTGCCAAAGGAAGATCAATGGTACGGAGTGGGTAGAATTGGGAAGACCGGGAAGAAAACGTATACCCCGGAGGTAGATCAACAATCATAAAAAATTGCTCACTATAAACCATTTAAGCAAAGCAACAGATCATACGCGGATGTGCTCAGGACAAACCTAGCTGCAAGAGATTACCTATCTCATAACAAAAATGGTGAAAACGATATGAAGCATCGTTACATATCTGTTCTAGTTCACGATCTGCCACCAATAGCGACAGCCATGGACATTTGGGGATACTTCAACTCTAAAGAGAGCATAGTGGATGAGAACATAAAAAAACTACCGCGCGCGGCTTTTCTCTTTCTGTTAGGGAAATTGGTACTTTATTTTGATTCCCAATACATGTATGTTTTTGTTTTCTGATTCTAATTAATATATATCCTTGTTTTATTTGAAATAGTATTATTAATAATAAAATTTGTATTTACTTTCTCGAAAGAATAAGATTTTGAGAATTGAGAGGACAAATCCGCTTTCCAGTTTTAAATCACAACTGAATCAATTTATAATTTAATTTTAGTTGTTTGAGAATTTTATTGTCTTTTATAATATAATTTCTGTTTGTTTTTTTTCTTTGTTAAAATATTTTTTGTTTTCTTTCTATTTTATCTTTTTAAGTAGTTTACTTTTTTAAAATTAAATTATGTGCATACGCCATAGATGGACTATCGTTACATCTTTTTCATGGATGTTGCTAGAATATGTTACCTTAGCATGTTATTTTGGACCTAATATAACATTTTATTTTTTATGTTACCTTAGCCACAAGCGTGATGTTACCTTAGCTTTAAAGTGTTGCATGTTAGCAACATACATGATATGTTACCTTAGCTCACTAATAAACTCAATTTTGAATTTCTTAACCAAAAAATTATTTAATTACTTAAAAATCACATTTACCTTTAAATTAATTCATTTTTATTTTCTATAAAAATGAATTACTATATTTAAATATTAAGAGTGTTTATTTATTATTTTTTCAATTTATATTTATTATTATATTTTAATTGTACAAATTTTTTAAAAATAAAAATTCCTAAATATTTTGGAATAATCTATATTATACTATTTTAAGCAAAACAAGTTATATTTGGTTAGTTGGTTGGTTGGTTAACGTCAACCGAAAAAATTGTTAACACTTTTTTAAGAATAGCAATTGAAAAAAATTATATTAGAAGTATTAATTTATTTTTTATAAACAACAAAATTTACCAATAAGGCACAAAAAAATATTTTAAAAAAATTAAAAAAAACTTGTTAAAAATTCCAAATTCATTTAAATTATATATAATTTATTAAACAAAAAATTACATG
Organism: Kitagawia praeruptora; assembly: GCA_037693485.1. Lineage (NCBI taxonomy): Eukaryota > Viridiplantae > Streptophyta > Magnoliopsida > Apiales > Apiaceae > Kitagawia > Kitagawia praeruptora. Next base: position 151,711,756 of record CM075349.1, on the reverse strand, counting down.
ATCTATAGAATTATAAACGTTTTCAATTATATCCCGATTAGAATCATCTCCCGCACAATTCTTTTTTATTAATTTTAAATAATAAAATACATAAATATATAATAAATATAAAAAAAATATAAATACATTAATGATACTATAAAATGGCACGCATTCCCGTGAAATGTTAGAGCGGTAAATTATACCGCCCAAAAATTTCAGTCTCTGATGTGCACTTTAACGAAAGATCTCATTCACTCTCTTTTATTCTAACCCCCCGTCTCTCTCTTTGTTTCTCTCTCTCTCACTCGTAAAACTCTTTCCCCAACTTTCAATATCTGGGCTTCCTCAAACTCATACGTAATTCAACTTTTAAATGATTTTGAGATTTTGGTCGAGACTTTGGTTTGAGGGTTTCGCTCGAGACTTTGGTCTTCAAAGCAGGGCTTCTTCAAATTAGGGGTTTTAATATTGAGTTCAATTGATTCTATTTTTTCACTTAAATGTCAACTAATCGATCTCTTCTTTGGTTTCAGGGCTTCTTCAATTTGGGTTTTGCATTTCAGGGCTTTGAACTTAGTGGATTTAGGCTTTTCTTCTGTTTGAGCTTTGAGTTTTATACTTGATTTTAAATCTGCTCTTTAATCCAGGGTCTGTTGTTACGAATTAAAGGTATTTCAAACTTCATTTCCTTAAATTCGTTTTATGTATTTAATTTTGGTCAATTATTCTGCTAGTTAATTTTAGGGTTTTTATGTACAAATGGAGTCCAGCTATTCATTCTCCAGTCCTAAACAGATTTAAGCTAAAAATATATTTTTAAGCTGTAGAATATTTGTTACCTACTCGTCCATATTCTTAGTTCTAATTTTGGAAGTCCTTAAATTTATTGGAATATATTTTTGAATACTTCAGTTGTATTATTTGATGGCCTAATCCTGTTTATCTTTAATGTCCATTGTTGGTGATTATATAAATTCTGAAACGTATGATAAGTAGTAATAAATCAATAATTTATCTTCTTGACCTCTATGTGACTTTCTCAATTAATTGACAGTGACTGGACGAGTAACTACGAAGATTGATGTCTTCAGCTTTGGAGTGATTCTTATGGAACTGATCACTGGACGCAGAGCACTAGATGAGACCCTAGAGGAGGATAGCTCCAAAGCACTTAATTGTGAAAAAGCCTGTTTTTGTTTATGTTTATATGTTTTAATAATGTTTGAGGGGATGAGGGGTTTTCTTGTTTAAGATTTGTTAATGTTGAAATTCACAAACCGGAGAAACCAATACTAGATTGTCTTGCTATTTTCTATACCAAATTTAAACTAGTGAAAGGTCTTTTTATTTTTGTTAAATATTTCTGGTGTGTTTCTATGCTCTTAATGCATATGTATGAATTCTAGTTCTGAAGGCTGACCTGATGTCGGCACTTGCAAAGGAGGTTAAATCCTTGGATGAAGATAACTGGATGTTTGAAGGACCTCGATCTCGTATTAACCACATATCAAAGCCAGGTACATTGTAGAGTCAATCAACCGTTCTATTGTCACCAGATCTCTTCTTTTCTGTGGTGATATAATACATATACTTTTGTTTCTGCAATTAATTCTAACTTTTTAAGTAAGAGAAACTTCTTGTATTGCTCACACTAGCTGGCACTAGCTGGTCGTGGAACTCTGTGGGCATCTGTTTTGTTAACAGTTATTGTAAAATATCATATCAATTTTTCACACTGACCTACACTCCAGCCAAATTTATTTTATTTAGTAGACATTTTGTTTTTACTCTGATTTTGGAACTCATAACCGTTTATTCCATGAGAGTTTGATTAAGTAGATTTTAGATCACTTCTTGGTAATTATGTGGTAAAAAACTGAAGTTCGAATAGAATGTGCATGTGGTGGGTTAGTATTGCTTCAGAAAGTAATTCATTTGTTGTTTATCGTATTTTAGACAGCCTAGGTTCAACACATGCTAGGGGAACCTTGAATAGGAATATAGAGCTTAGAAATGAGTAAGTGTGTGTATAAAGTCTCATATTGCTTTATTTTATATTGCAGTGCCCATGCTTCTTAACTTCTTTTTTGTTGTTTTGCAATTAACATGTTAATATAGAAGGCTGTGATTCAAGTATGATATCTTTTCTCTTTGCCTTGACATGACCAAAATCATCTTGCTGGTGTAACTAAATTTATGGAGTCATGACAAATAGATCAACTCTTAGGCCATTTTTATGGGTTTTAGCTTATTCTGGTAATAGTTGCATACTCTGTTCATACTTCATCGTTACAGCCAAGATGGTATAGCCTTGATTAATTTTTAACAAGCTAAGGGTTCATTTTTTTCAGTTTAATTGATTCAATTTTTGCACTTAAACTTCAACTAATTACGGTTTATTTTCGATTTCAGGACTTCTCCGGTTTAGGCTTTCGATTTGGGCTTCTTAAGTGGATTTAGGGCTTCGATTAAGTGGATTTGGGACTTCGATTCGTAAGTATCCCTGGGCTTGATTTGGTCGTGGACCCATGTGTAGCAATTCTAGTTTTTGTTGTCACTACGCTTTTGTGTGCTGGAATCAATGAGCTAAGCATGTTCTTATTGTCTCTTTACAATTTTCCGAAGGCAACCTGTTTATGTTTTTGAAATGTGTGTTTTTGAAATAACCTGTTTATGTTATGCTCATTCATAACTGAACTTGTCATTATAGAGTACATTATATAAGAGATTGCACTACTAAGGTAATAAGCCAAAACAATCACTGGTAGTGACTGTGACGTATAAAGGGTAATAACTATTTGTAGCAAATAGTGTATACTTGCTTGCCTTCAGTTTAAATATGCTCCAGTTTTATTCTTTTGGATGGTATTGTGAAAGCTAAATATATAAATCTGTATGTGTCATCTTGAATTAATTCATAAATATCAGATCTTAACTTACAAGCAACTACAAGATAAAAGACTTGTTTGTCAGAATGAACTTAAGAAATTAACAGGATGGCCTTAAAGAGTCGTATATATATTATTCAATTTTTTGTGTTGGTGGGACAGATTATTAAACATCAGGAGCAAAAACACAGTACAGAGTATGAGTGTTACTTGTTAATTGAATTCTGAATTCTCTTCAGATGAACACTGATATGTTATCTATACGTTGCTTGTATTGTGACAAAGGGAAAATTCATTTTTATCGTGCCGTCCAGGCCCAAGAAAATGGAAAGGCGTCCATCATTACTTAGTGACAGCTCCTTAGTGGTGTTATCTAGGTATTGGTTTTGCATTGTCTATCTACTGCACATTATATATGTTGGTCTCTGTTGTCATTGTCGGTCTGGTACCCTACTATGCCATGGATCCTGATACCCCCATCTCCTCGGCCTGTTCTAGTCATGGACTTGAGTGGGCATCGTAAGTAGATGTTTGGTACTTTAATAAATGAGATTATTGGTAGTTAGTGATTGTTCTCTAGTATTTGAGCAATCAATTTGATTCCTAATCTTTCCCCTCTTATTTCTTTAAGCCATGGATTTGTTTACATTACAGGTATATTGTAACTGTGGGAGCTTGTACTACTCTCTGTTCAACATTGATCTGGCCCTTTCTTTAAATTGTACGTCTTGAGTGCTGATAAATTCCTTCATGCTACATGTGTTATGTTTTCCATTGTAATATGATTGATCATAATAGTGTGCAGAGATTCTTTTTATTTGCAAAAATAAATACTTAATTCCTAGAATGTTAATCATGATGCTTAATCCTGTTCTTAGCACTTTGCTATCATCTAAATGTAATTTTGGGCCTTCACTTACTTTCTTAATGTGTAAAATTAATCTTTTTGTTTCGCTGATGTAGTATCTTTTTTTGCTTCAAAAATCAGGTAGTCCTGTTCTTGGCTATCTAAATGCCGGTATCTTGATTTGGCAGGTATATCTTAGAATCATCAATATTCCATAAATACTTAATGACGTTCATATTTTATAGTTATAATTATTATTAGCTTTCATTTGCTATCTGATAAGTTTGGCATCATTTTGTTGTAAATTTACCAAGTCTTTATGGATGTAATTAGCTGTTGGATTCTCTGTTTTCGATTATTGTCCTCTTTTGTTCCAAAAGGAAATTAATTCAAGTCCCACTTCATTGATTACTTTCAATTGCGTTACTTCTTCGTGTAGTTGATCAATTCACTCTAAAATGCAATTTTTTTTTGTAAATGTGGTGAAAAAAATGTTAAGTTTTACAAGTAACAGTAAAAGAGAAAGAAACAGTAAGATGACAAGTAAGGAGAGTCAACAGAGTCTCATATCAATTGCAAGACATAAGCTAGTAATCTTGGATGTATCTGGTTGATGTCTGGACTAAATTTAATACTAGAAAATGTCACTAGTAAGCCTGGGTAAAAAATTAGGAGTAGTCTTATCCCATGGAGTTGTAAATCACTGTAAACAAACATTGTTGAAGGATTTGAAAAACTTCAAATTATCTTCTAATATCAAGTTCCCATTCCTTTCCATTGTCTTTATAGTCCTCTTTTAACTCCCTGTTTAGGCTTAAAAAATTGCCTCTGCTTCAAAGTCTAAATAAGATGAAATTATAAGCTGTTGGAATGTACTACATAATTGTGACTGCATGTTTGTACAGAAATATGCACTGGCTCAATAGTATGAAATCTGAGCTAAAACAAAGATTCTGAGATGTTTTTGAGAAGTTGGACATTGATATATGTACAGGATTTGCTGGATTTGTGCCCTGCAAACATGGAAAATTATGAGCAGAAGCTGCGGAATTTTTACACAGAGCATTATTCGGAAAGTAGCTATAAGTTTCCAGATTCTCTAAACTTTGTTAAAGAATTTTTTTCTCATGTGTGTTGAAGATATATGTATGCAGAATTTTTTTTCTTGTAATGACTTTCTACTGGTAGGGGAAAAAATTAATTACGAATTATGAATTATGTAATGTGTTGGATTATGTGTAATGTGTTGGATTTGGAATGAACAAGATATTTAAGTTGGGATGTAAAATATGTATGTGCAGTTTCTTTCAATTTTTTCTAGAAAAGATGTTACATTAACTAATGGAAATGTTGCTATATAAAAGCTAATGTAACAAAAAAAATGTTGCACTAGGTCAAATAATGTTGCTAACAAAAGTGGCTCAAAAAGTGGGGCCCACAGTGGGGGCCATAGTAGTCCCCATTGTGGGTCCCACTATTTTAAAAAAAATCTAGATCTCTAAGGTAACATATATATTAAGTTACCGTAGACCTCACTTTTGTTGCTATAGCAAGCTAAGGTAACATAAAACTGCATGTTACCTTAGGGATAAAAAATGTTACCTTAGACACCTAAGGCAACATGCTGAGAGCTATCACCAGAAAAATGTTATCTTAGCTACTTTATGGGCCTAAGGTAACATATATGGGCCTAAGGTAACATTTTTTTTTGTGTTACCGTAGGGTGTTTTTGGTGTAGTGATTATAATTTGTTTCTTATTTTATTTTTCAAAAGGTATTAAGATTAACGGAAATTTTGGGAAAATGTTAATTATCCTATTTCACTTATAATATTGTATAAACGACTTTTATAAAATTTTGAAAGCAGATTAGGAAAAAGAACTGCCTCAATTAATCGAGACTATAAATATACACAAGCGCGCCGCCCTACCAGGAAGTATTTGTTTACCCAGATTCCAGGCCAATGAAAATAAACAGATTCCAGGCCAATTATTCCAATTCTGTTTGTTTTTTATTTTTCGAAATAGTCAATAAAGACGTGCTTCGCGGCGACGTCATAATTTTTTTTTAAAAAAAATCAATACATATTTACGTTATATTATATTATCAATATTAAATTTTAATAGTTATATAATTTTTTCTAATGAACTGATTTCTTGTTAAATACAATTATTTCGATTGAGTCATTCTCTCATTAAAACCGAAATTCCAAATTTAACATATATTATATTATAAAGACTTCTTTTATAATTTTTATCCATAAAAATCGTTTCCTAAAAATAAAAACTTATGACATCAGTACCAAATTCTAATAGCTAATACAATCTTTTCTAGTGAACTGTCTTCTCGTTAAAACATGTTTCGAGCCGTTTTTATTTGGAATAAATATTCTAAGTTCATTACATATTGATGACACTTATCTAATGAAATAACTTTTTTTCTCGCTCTCTCGTTAAGATCAAAATCCTAACTTTTACATATGCTACTTTAAAATAATGTGCCATAAAAATCGAATCCTAAAAATGAAATAAAATTTATAATGTCAATATCAAATTTTAATAGTTGATACAATCTTTTCTAGCGAGCCGTCTTCCCGTTAAACACGTTTCGAGCCGCTCTCATTTGGGATAAATTCCAACTTCATTACATATGGATTTTTAAAAAAATAAAAAAACATCTTATTTTCTCTTTATATTTTAGATAATCCTTTATTTATTTAGGGTTCCCGCATAACAATGTTCTTTTATTATGTTAACATACCAGTTTTTTTCTTTTTTAAATACGAATACTTTTTTTTATGATATTAGTATTGGATTTATGAAACATTTCCCTAATAGAAGTATAAATAACTTGTATAAAAGATATATAATTTTAGAATATTGTAAAAAAATGTCACCACCATCGTTGTATTATACTTTCAATAATTGTTTTAGTTATACGTCTCCTTTATATATTCAAACACCTATTCTACTTTGAATATAACTTATAATTATATGTTTTTTCTATAAATTTGAACTCTGATTCTCTATAAATTCGAATTCTTATTATACTTCCAATAAAATTCTAATTATACGTCTTCCCTATAAATTCGAACTCTTCTCATCTATAAATTCGAATAACTATTCTACTTCTAATATATTTAAAAATATTTTATATTTATTAGTGTTTATTCGAACTCCTATTCTATTTCTGTTAGAACTTTTAATCACATGCCTTATAATTAAATACCTAGTTATTTTACTTCCAATATAACTTCTAATTATATGTTTTCACTATAAATTCGAACTCCTATCATCTATAAATTCGAACATCTATTCTACTTTTAATATGTTAAAAGATATTTTTATATTAATTAGTGTTTAAAATCCTAAAATTCTAAAAATTAGAAAAATAGATTGAGACGATCTTAGAGCGCCACCTAAGCTATCGCGTATCCTCCTTTAATTTTTCTTTTAAGTTGATAAAGTCGCGCTTCGCAACGGCGTTATAAATTTTTCAAAAAATTTAATACATATTTACGTTATATTATATTATTAATATTAAATTTTAATAGTTACATAATCTTTCTAATGAACAGATTTCTTGTTAAACACAATTCTTTCGATTGAGCCGCTCTCTCGTTAAAACCGAAATCTCAACTTTAACATATATTATAAAGCTCTGATAAAAACATTTTTATCCATAAAAATTGAACCGTAAAAATTTTAAAAAATTAGGACATTAGTATCAAATTCTTAAAAAAAGTTGTGCCAAACAGGCACACAATCTTTCCGTTAAACATTTTTCGAGCCGCTCTCGCTTAGATCGAAATTCTAACTTCCTTACATATTATTGATGATACTTATCTTATATAACAACTTTTTTCCTTAAAATCAAAACCTAAAAATATAGTGAATTCCAATTTTTACTTTCTCTAAATTTTTTAAATTTTTTGGAGTTTTAAAAAATATATAATTTTATAAGATCGTAAAAGATGTCACCACCATGCTTGTATTCTACTTCCAATAAAATATTTAATCATATGTCTCACTTATATATTCAAACACCTATTCTACTTCCAATAGAACTTTTAATTAATGTATCTTTTTTTATAAATTCGAACTCGTATTCTCTATAAATTTGAACTCCTGTTCTACTTCTAATAGAACTTTTAATCATATGACTTATAAATACTTATTCTACTTTCAACAAAACTTCCGATTATATGTCTTCCCTATAAATTCGTACTCTTCGCCTCTTTAAATTCGAACATATATTCTACTTTTATTATGTTAAAAGATTCTAAAATTCTAAAAGATTAGAAAAATATATTGAGATGATTTTAGAGGCGTCATATATCCTAACAAAATAAATTAAAAATTTTGAACTATTTTCTTTTATAAATTCAAATACTTATTTCGTTTTTGATAATTACATATTTTTACTATAAATTCAAATGTTTCTCCTATATTTTAAAAAACAAACATTTTTAAAAAAATTATTTTTTAAAATCAAAATATTTTTATGATTAAAGCGATCTTAAAGCGCCACCTAAACTCCCACTTATCCTCTAAAAAAAATTGGAAAAATGTTAATTATCCTATTTCACTTATAATATTGTATAAATGATTTTTTTTAACTGAAAGCAGATTAGAAAAAGGAACTGTCTCAATTGCGACTATAAATATACACGTACACGGTTTTCTGTTTACCCTATAGCTCTCAATCGCCTCTCCTCAAGAAAATAAAACAGTTTCCAAGCAATTATTCCAATTTATATTGATCGATCAGTTATATAATAATGGACGAGGTATTCAATATTCATTCGAATATGAACAGTGAAGAAGAACAAGTAGATGATGGAAGCGATCATTCTGTCGTCGGGGATGTGATAGGCGGTGATCTGAAGAAGAAGATGCTTCTCCATGATGTTGTTTTCGCTGATGATGATGATGCTCGTATATCTAAAATAATTGATAACTTGGACTTCGATGAAGTTAAAGCTGGTACGTACAACATAACACTGTTCCATACGTATACGTGACTCCTCCTCACATCTCTCCTCTTATTATATTTTATTATTTAATTAGGTTTTTTTTAATAATTGCTTTTTGCAGGTCATTATTTTTGTCTCGATGATGGAACTAAGATGGATACCAGCCTTTATAAGGTGCCTACAACCGGGAGGATCTACGGTTTACTGAATTTAGACGAGTACTTTGACTCAGAGAATGAGGATGATGACTTTGAATCAGAGAATGAGGATGAGGATGCTATGTACGACATTGAAGTTGGTGGTGATGCTGTTTATGTCGAGGATGATGACTTTGAATCAGAGAATGAGGATGAGGATGCTATGTACGACATTGAAGTTGGTGGTGATGCTGTTTATGTCAAGCCATTATCCTCCCCATCTCACTAATTTAATTCTCCCCGGTATATGCTTTTGTTTAGTTGATATAGGCCGCTTGCATATGTAAGGTGTGATTTTTTTGATTTGTATAAGGTGATTTGATAGACTTTATCGCCTTATAATTTATGTGAATCCTTTATGCTTTATGGGTTATTGTGTTTTGATTTGATTTGTGCTTAACAAGATTTTGTTTACTAGTATATTAATGATGTGTTTTGGTTTAGTGTGTGGAGTATCTCTTTAATTAATTTCCGCAAAATATATGTTTGCATGTGATCAATCAAAGATGTGTGTTATATCCAACAAGTGTTGTTGATGTGTTATACCATCTGAATGATGTGTTATATCAAAGATGTTTACTACATATATGAATGATGTGTTATACCATCCGTGATTTGCCTTCCATGGATTGAACCTGTTTGACTTCCGCCACCAGTTTAGGAATCACCTTCTTAAGCCTCATGGCTAGAATCTTTGTGACCAATTTCATGATTGAGTTTATTAAACTGATCGGCCTATAGTCCTTCATATTTGTTGGAGAGTCACACTTTGGTATTAGAACTATAAAAGAAGAGTTCAGACCAACCGGTATAGCACCTTCCTTTTGAAATTTCTTAATGCACTGCCATAGATCTGACCTGATAAAACTCCAAATCTTTTTTAAAGCCCTGCACTGAAACCATCTGGGCCAGGGGCCTTGTTGGAAGGACACTGTTTAAGAGCTTCATCTAACTCTTCAAGTTTGATGTCTTCAGCCAGCTTCAAGGCCTCGGATGTCGTTGATTTGTTCTGAATTAACGTTCCTAACTTCAAAACTGGAGTATCGTGTATATTCTTGAAGAAGGAGCAGAAATACTCATAGAAAGCACTCTTAACGTCTTCCCGTTTTGACAACCAAGTCGACTTCCAATTAATCCCCACAATACGGTTTTTTCCCCACATATATTTTACTATATTGTGGAAAAATTTAGTATTGTGATCTCCTTTTACCTGCCACGTTAATCTCGCCTTTTGTCTGAGCATTAAGGACTTTGTCAAATAGAGATCATCCAATTGTTTAGAGATAAATCTTTTGAGATTTTCGTCAGGATTATCTTCATCTGCTTGAAACTGTTTGTACCCAACTTCAACAATCTTCATATTGATATTCCCATTGACAGTGGAATTCCAACATTTTAAGTTGTGTTTTAACGCCTTTATTTTTTGAAAAACGTTTTCCCTGACCGAAGAATTCCAACAAACTTGTAATGAATTCAACAAATTCTGATCCTCCAACCAGCAATCGAAAACCTTGAAAGGTTTTGGACCCGAATTATGAGAGCCAACTTCAAGCAATAACGCCCCGTAGTCTGAGTTTTTTCTATCCAGTACCTGGACAACCTAATCCCCACTATCATACCAGTGCCAGTTTATCAGTGCTCTATATCAAGTCTGCTCTTTTTTCCTTGAGGTCTGCACCACGTGAAAGGGGAATTAGAAAATTTCACATCAAACAACTCATTATTCAGAATGAAATCTTTAAACCCAATAGAATCAGCCTCCCTATAGATGCAATTAATCCTTTCCTCCGAAGATTTCACACAGTCGAAGTCCCCAATTATGCAAACACATTCTCCATCCACAGAGTTAATCAGCCGAGAAATAGAGTCCATAATTCTAATTTTTCCGCAAGGTTCTGTGCGGCATAAATATTAAAGCATGACAGCTTTGTACCAGAGCTTTTAGAGCTTCCTCTGATCCATAGCTAGTTTTTATCACCTTGCACCACCTCAATATTTACGGTCATGGGGTCCCAAAAAGTTATAAATCCACCAGAGAGGCCTGTAGATGGAATTTCAGCCCAACACATCGCATCGTACGCACCTAAAGATTTTCTATAAAATAAATTTTATACCACCCCTTTAGTTTCTTGAATGCAAACTATGGAGGGCTTCAAATTGTCAACAAAGCTTTTAATATTAGCCCTATTCAAAAAATTACCAACACCCCTAATATTCCAACTAAACACTGAGATACCTTCCATTAACAAACGAGATCAATGCACTGAAAGAATAAAAAATTAATCACTTATTCTACGAGCAATATTAGCAAGAGCATCTTCCTTGCTCATACCCACCTGAAGTCCCATCAGTAGGCAAGATTCATGAACCTTCTCTGCCTCTCTATTATATCTTAACGTAGTGAAAGAACTACATCTATTGTTTACCAGAGCTTTAGGAACCTGGAAGGCTTTAACCTCTTCGCGTTTTCCTAATTTTGCCGGCCTGCCTCTATTCTTAGGAGACCTCAGTCCGCTAATGTTCTTGACGATGGAGGCTAAAGAACCCTGAGAATGTGGAGGATGATTACTGGCATTACTAGGCGTAGTCAACGAGTCAGACACAAAGGAAGAGAGGGGTGTATTATCAGAGTCTATACAATTATTCTCTCTGGCAACCCAACATTGGGCATGTTTCTGCTCTGAATTACTCGTTTTATTCCTTCTACTTGAATGTTCACCCATGGTAATCCTTTATCATATGCACGTCTAACATGGTATTTTCTTATCTGCAAACTATGCTGTCAAGTTTAGGAAAAGAAAGTTAGAAACTAGAGTAGATGAAATCAAATTTAGAGAGATGCGAGCTGCTAAAGGACCTAGCACTTTTGTGAAAGATTATAAAGCTACTAGCTCAGATATTAATGTTTATAGTATAGAGTTGGTCACGAAGCTTCTTAGTCAGAGAGTGTTATATGGTAGTATGCAGTATTGTGAAGGATGTTCTATCCCGGGTTGTAATGGTTTTGGAAAGTTTGACGGGTCTAACCACAGCATCCTACAGATCATAAGTTTAACCACCATGGAGTAATGTTTCTACGAGTTGGTAATCAAGAAGGAAAAGTTTATTTGCACTTGCAAATACAAATATAGCTTTTGCTTCACACGATCATCTGGTTCATACACTGGTTTTTCAATCTTTCTTATCTAGTGTTTATTCTTTGTTTGGTCAGTTGGTTGTTTTGTTTGGTTAAAGCTTCTCTAAGAGGACACTGGAAAAAAAAATTCAAGTTAAAGGATGAAGACTATGTATTGCTTATAGATTCTTAAGTTTATTGATATGTTTCTTGTAACTTGTAACTCTCCTCTCTTTTTTGTTTCACTTCTTCTTTCTTGGGTGTGTTATGAAGTTCAATGCCTCCAACCATTTTAAGTCTTGAAAGTAGATGGGATGATGTAGCAGACTGCAGACTGCGATGATGTTGCCAAATATAGATCTCAAGTTGCTTAAAAACTGCTTTTGGAATGTGAAAATCAGAAAAGAACTTTAGTTGGGTCTGGATATATGATGCAGCAAGAAGTGTTATGAGGTTTTTAGGTTATTGATTGAGTTCTCAGGCTTTTGGAGACCTTTATTGGATAATTGAGTTTAAGGTTATTCCTCGAGGACTGTTTAGATGTTTTGGTTTGTAAAGATTCTCAAGGACCTACGTTGTAGTAGAAAGTCTCTGGGAGGGGGCAAAGTGAGGTAGTTTTTCATGCACTGTGGTACTTTAGCCATGGAGTTTCATGTTAATTTTCTATGTTTGACGTAAATTTCAGTTTTTTGATAGTTTTTTTTAGTAAAGTCTTCATGCAATCTTTAAAGCATCTCTGTTCTGGTATATTCCGAGCAACCTCAAGTATCTATTTATCCTTATATCAGAACCTCCTTTTTTTTTTTTGATAACCAGAACCTCCTTACTACAAAATATAATTAACCATTTTTACTTATAATCATAAGAGCCTTAATAACAAGGTAAACAAAAACTCATGCTTATTCTGTGTTCCATCATCAACCTCTACAACAGATAATTATGGAGACACTTTGCTTAATATTGCTGTGGCTAGTTTTCGTTCTCCAGGTTTCAGGACACGGAATAGATAAAAAGAGTTAGTGAAGCAGTTTGTATGTGGAAATACTGTGAACATGCAAGACCTTATTGATTCCACAATAAAGAGGGAAAAACAGCACTTGACATGGCTACGTTATTAATTCCACCTTTTCATTTCTTTCATTTTATAGAAACTAGTGATCGACTTCGGTTGGTGGTGCTATATGTACAATAACGAGGGGAAAACAGCACTTGACATGGCTATCTGAGGATATCCACAGTGGTCTAGTGGAACTTCTGATGAGAATTCCGGAAATCAGTTACAATGTACATGATACTAGCGGGAGGATTCCATTAGATCTCATCAAGTAACAACAACAATTCCATATGAAACTTGTAGAAAGTACCTGTGTTCAGGAAGGTTCTCAATTTTTTTTTCTTTTTTTTTTATTGCTCTATATCTCAAGTTTTGAAGATTATATGATAAGAACGATGCTCGTCTTCCCCCATTAAAATGCATACTATTAGAGGCAGCCATGGAAGTTCTTTAAGAGTTGCTAATGCGTAAATAATGTAACGAAAGAGCTAGATCTATATTTCAGAGTCATAAACCAAATTTATTGGAAAGCAAGAGGTTCGTTTCAGTAAATCAAAGTGCAAAACACCTAAAGAAACTTCTCAATAGCCAATGAGAAAGGATAAAAAAGTTGATGACAGTGTAAGCATGGAAGTAGATCGAGAATATTGATTCAAAGAATTTACAGCTCAAAACCATGTGGGACATCTCGAGCTCAAAAGGGTGGCCAATGCACTTCTTATAATTTATACAAGCCATACCCTTTTTCGCAAATTATGAACCTGAAGCCATTACATTTAGACAAGTACAGTGCAAAGTTTGGAAAGGATTTTTCCATGTTACAATAATTTGAAGACGAAATGCATTGAGAAAAATAAATGTCTACCATTCCAATTGCAACAAAACGAGCAGCGAATGTGTAGTTCATAATATCAAAGTTACAAGTACCATAATACTGTATAATACTATACTAGTAGCCCTAGATATTCAAATTAATTCAATTCCAATACAGAAACTAGTTGACATATTGACAAGTCCAGAAAGTGTAGCCATGCAAATCCAAGGTTAAAGCCCTGCAAACAAAACAATTAAATATAAAAAAACTACATCAGATGATCAAAAGATGATCAACAGCAGTTAGATTACATATACAGCTGGTCAATATTTCACTATTGTTAACATTTTACTCATCTCAGTTTATAGTTTATAGAGTGGAATTAGACCTCAGTCAACACAATATTTTACTACATTATTCCAATTTTGTCAACATTTGTTTTGGGCTTGATAATCTAATAACATAAAACTTCCAACCACATAACATGCAAAAATTAAACAATAAAACAGCCTTATAAACAAGTATCAAACATCGATAGAAATAGTACAAGCAACTACATATCTACGTCTCATAAACCAGTACCACTTTGATATAACCAAATGTACATAAGATGGACTATCAGCTGGACCAGGAGACTTAAAACGAAAAAGAAATTAGCAGACGAGGGTATACAGAGACAACGTCAACCAGAGATTCCTTTTATGTTATACATCAAAATTCTAAACCAAAATTACTAGTAGGATCGCTATCTATAAGCAACATACTATTGCCAAAGATGACAAATATGAGGCAAGGCTAAGTAACTGCTGAGCTAAAATAATCTATGATACCTTTTGCCATGATTAATAGCCACATGCACCTTTTCCCTTCCCAGTATTTTGATCATATTTCTACTACAGATAACCAGTCTGCTGATAATTCTTACCAGCAGTTCTGACGGAATAGAATGAGAAAAAGCCTTATTGTGCAAAACTACAACACGGTACTACCAGAATGAAGAGAAACTAAATACAATCAGGATGCACTACGTGGATGAAAAACTGCAAATCTACCTCGTCAAATTTCTTCTCAAAAATTATACCTGCTCTTTCTCGTTGTGGTCCATCCCCTAACCCTCTAATAACTGAAATTATAAAAAGAACTATAGAACAAAGAGATTGTTATGAGAGAGATCAGAAACTGTTATGAGCCATATGCTCTTGGTGTGTACCTGTATAGTAGTGATTTAGTGAAGAAAGAATCGAAGTAATTCATATTGGACCTCTCCATTAAGGTGAGCCCCACTGTGTTGTACATGTACTTTTTTTATGTTTTCATTGATAGCAGAGTTTTTACCAGACTCTTTACGTTCACACCGATAAATCAATGAATTTTTTTTACAAATCCACTTTGATTATGTCAATATAAACTTTAAATTTTGGTAGCTTGTTGCCAGTAAAATGAAAAACTGAAGTTCTGGCTTTTATTTTAGGTCGAGGCCAAGGAGCTGGATGACAAGTTATCATAATATTTTTTGAGTCACCAAATGTAAGTAGCTCTTGGAGGTTGGATATAACACATCTTTATGATTGATCACATGCAAACATATATTTTGTGAAAATTAAAGAGATACTCCACACACTAAATTAGCAAAACACATCATTCATATATATAGTAAACAAAGTCTTGTTAAGCACAAATCAAATCAAAACACAATAACCCATAAAGCATAAAGGATTCACATAAATTATAATAAGGCGATAAAGTCTATAAAATCACCTTACACAAATCAAGAAAATCACACCTTACATATGCAAGCCGCCTATATCAACTAAACAAAAGCATATATATACCCGGGAGAATTAAATTAGTGAGATTGGGAGGATAATGGCTTGACATAAACAGCATCACCACCAAAATGTCGTACATAGCATCCTCATCCTCATTCTCTGATTCAAATTGGGAGGATAATGGCTTGACATAAACAGCATCACCACCAACTTCAATGTCGTACATAGCATCCTCATCCTCATTCTCTGATTCAAAGTCATCATCCTCATTCTCTGAGTCACAGTACTCGTCTAAATCATAGCCTCTATTGTAGACCCTCCCCAGAGAACGGGTTGTAGGCACCTTATAAACGCTGGTATCCATCTTAGTTCCATCATCGAGACAAAAGTAATGACCTGCAAAAAGCAATTATAAAAAAATAACAATATAATAAGAGAGATGTGAGGAGGAGTTACGTATGGAACAATGTTATGTTGTACGTACCGGCTTTAACTTCATCGTAGTCAAAGTTATCAATGATTTTAGATATACGAGCATGATCATCATCAGAGAAAACAACATCATGGAGAAGCAGCTTCTTCTTCAGATCACCGCCTATCACATCCCCGATAGATTGATCGTTTCCATCATCTACTTGTTCTTCTTCACCGTTCATATTCGAATGAATATTGAATACCTCGTCCATTATTATATAATTGATCGATCAATAGAATTGGAATAATTGGCTTGGAATCTGTTTATTTTCTTGAGAGAGGCGATTGAGCTATAGGGTTAACGAAAACCGTGTTGAAAGAATGACACAATTAACCCATTTATTACAAAACTAGCAGTTTTGCCCGCTCCGCTGGGCTTGTTGGTTTAAATAAAAATTTTTACTTTCATAATTCTTCTTTTTTTGTTCTCTTTTGATAATTAGTTTAATCCTTGTTAAATAAATTTAACGTAATAATGTAGTAGATGATTTTGGTGGTGTACTGGTGTTGTTCCTCAGTAATGCTGATGGGGGTCGAGGTGTAATGAAAAAGTTTACGATAAATAAAAAAAAAGGCCATTCCATTTCGACAAAAGACCCACACCCAAGTTCCATTATCCCGATCATGATTTTCCTACCCCCAGAGGGAAAGGCACTTCCCTTTTGGGCCGGTTGTGGGCGAGGAGGGATTCGAGGAATTACATTAGGCATCTTGTATACAGTGCTGGTGTGGTTATTATTTAATTTAGAAAAAATGGGAAAAAAATTGAAAACAAATTTTAAAGGTCAAATTTTAATATTGATTTGCAGCAATATACAACATTCACTTACGCAACTCATGAGATACCTAAAATCGCATAAAGGTAAATTAAAAACCAAAGGCCGCAGTGAATAAAAGTTCATAGGCCCGTTCCGCTGGGCTTGCAGATATATAAAAAAAAAATTTAATAATAAATTGTTAAAGAATTCTTGTTGTTTTTATTTAATAAATGAAAACAATTTTTGTTGATTTATTTTTGGTTTTATTCGATGTACATAAATTTTTGTTCATCTAATGTTGTATAACTTACACATTGCCTATAGCTTGATTTCGTATTTCATTGAACTCACACATTCATCAATGAAATGGTTGAATGAATTTTTTTTCTGGAAATTAAATTTGTTAATTGTAAAGAGATAAAAGCTTAACAAATAAGGATAATGAATATAGTTTTTAAAATTATAATATATGTGAGTAATATAAACTTAATATTATTCTATAACTTTATCTTCTTTTCTAAAATAATTAGAAATTATTATAGAAATCATGGGTCCTAAGTTCGATGCACCTTTATTGTTTAGAAAAACAAAATTTGAAAATGGTAAAGAAGAAACATTCCATTCAAATGGATATATGCAATGCATATGAAAAGAAGGCATTACTTTCCTTTTTGGGCTGATAATAAGGTTGGTTATACAATTCTTCTTCTTACTTTAATTTAATTGGGCTACTATATGTCTATATTTGATGATGAGTTATGGGTTGTATTTTAGTAATAGAATTGGAAAATATGTTTAATGGCATGGACCTTGGCCTTTTAAAACAAATATTAAATATTCATAGGCCAACAAACGTGTATGTAAGATGAAGTATTATTACTCCCTCCGTCCCTTTTTAGTTGGTACATTTGCAAAAAACACACATATTAAGAAAGCTTTAATTATATAATTTGTTTCCATGTTTGCCTTTAATCTTAACATTAAATGATGAGTTATGAGTATGTATATTAAATATAAAGTCAAACATTTGTATTAGAAATAGAGGGGTATATATGGAAAATTAGTAAAAAAATGTATTGGAATAAGGAATGTGACAACTATTTAGGGACAAATTTTTTTCCCAAATGTGCCAACTAAAAAGGGACGGAGGGAGTATAAGTTTATAACGGCGTTGTTTCCCTTCTTAGATTAAACAATTTGCGGATGACAGTTTCCTATTTTTTAAAGCAAATGGAGAGGAGGTGCAAGCTGTTAAGAATATTTTGAAAAAGTACGAGGTGCAATCTGGCCAGGCTGTAAATTTTAATAAATCAGGGGTCTTTTTTAGTTCTAATGTTCGAAGGGATAAACAACAGGAGATTTCTGACAGTTTGGGTGTTCATAATGAGTTGCAAGATAGTAAGTATTTGGGTTTGCCTTCATTGATTGGTCGTTCGAAGAAGAAGGTTTTTAGCTTTGTCAAGGAGAGAGTGTGGAAACGTGTTCAAGGGTGGAATAATGGTACTCTTTCAAGAGCTGGGAAGGCCGTTATGATTAGGAATGTAGCTCAGACAATACCATCCTATTGTATGTCATGTTTTCTGTTACCAAAGTCATTATCGCAGGAGATTGAGCGTATCATGAATGGGTTCTGGTGGAAGTCAGGGTCGAACAGTAGTAAAGGAATAAGATGGCTTTCCTGGGATAAAATGTGTTCATCGAAGGACAGAGGTGGGTTGGGATTTAGAAGCTTACACGGGTTCAATATTGCACTGCTGGGAAAGCATGTTTGGAAGTTTTTAACAGACCCGGAATCGTTGGTTTCAAAAGTTTTTAAAGCTCGTTATTTTCCTAATGATCATGTTCTTCAAGCCAAATGTGGTCAAAATGCGAGTTTTATATGGAATGGTATCTGTGAGGCAAGGGATGAGTTGTTTGGAGGGTTCAGATGGATTCTGGGAAAGGGTGAAAGCATTAACGTTTTTTCTGATCAATGGATCAAAGGGAAGGAGGGTTTTCGAGTGGAGGATCAACATATTAGCAATAATAGAAGTGACAAGGTTAAGGAGTATATCCGTCCAGACATTCGACAATGGGACGAGACTAAGGTACGACAAACCTTTCATGGAAATGATGCTAGGTGTATCCTCAAGATCAGGGTACCTCAAAATCAAATGAAGGATAGAGTAATGTGGATGCATACAGTGGATGGGTTATATACAGCGAAGTCAGGTTATCACTACTGGCATGGGAGACAATTTGGGGAGGGTTCAGATGATGATCACAGAGGCTGGAAAAGGCTATGGAGACTACCAATACCTCAAAAATTTAAATATTTCTTATGGCGTGTCTGTAAGAATAATATACCTGTAAGAAATCTGATTCGAGGTAAAGGTGTTCAAACAACAATTCTATGCCCGATGTGTAATGTTGATGTCGAACATGTGAGACATGTTTTTTTGGAATGCGAGTATGCTAGCAATTGCTGGGATTATGTTGGTCGGGATTTCGATACTTCAGATGTGGAGATATTATCTTTGTGGGTTTTGCAGAGGCTGGGTTCTGAAAAGGTGGAGAAGTTAGTAAAGATGGCCAAGGCTTTGTGGGGTATTTGGTGGGCTAGAAATAGGCAAGTGTGGGAGAATAAACTGGTTCCACCACAGATAGCTATGGAGACAAGCTCGAAAATGATAGTGGAGTGGCAGGCAGCGCAGAAGAAATCTCAGGTTGGAGGGTCGAGGAGTAACAATTCTGCTCCTAGAGGTACTGATAAATGGAGACCTCCAAATGTAGGCTGGCTCAAGTTAAATGTCGATGCATCAATCAATGCTGGAGTGTCGGAATTCAGAATAGGAATGGTACTCAGGAATGAGAGGGGCGAATTTGTTAAAGGAATGCATAGGTGCTTTGATGAGGAGACGTCTGTTTTGGAGGCAGAAGCGACAGGAGTGTGTGAAGCTCTCAGGTGGATATTGGAAATGGGGTTAAAACAGGTGGTGGTGGAAAGTGACTCGCTGGTAGTAGTGAACGCTTTGCTAAAAGATACGACGTATGCTTCAGAAGTTGGATCTATATTTGAGGATTGTAGGTCCATCCTTCGTGGTTGTAGTGATTTGAAAGTTCAACATGTTCGTAGACAAGCTAACATGGTAGCTCATAGTATTGCTAGGCTTCCTTGTATGTCGGGAACGATGAACGAATTGGTTTCTCCTCCTTCCTGTGTGTTGGAGTGCATTATGTCTGATTATTCCTTTTGATTAATGGAATTATTTTTCAAAAAAAAAAAAATATTCATAGGCCAACAAACGTGTATGTAAGATGAAGTATTATTACTCCCTCCGTCCCTTTTTAGTTGGTACATTTGCAAAAAACACACATATTAAGAAAGCTTTAATTATATAATTTGTTTCCATGTTTGCCCTTAATCTTAACATTAAATGATGAGTTATGAGTATGTATATTAAATATAAAGTCAAACATTTGTATTAGAAATAGAGGGGTATATATGGAAAATTAGTAAAAAAATGTATTGGAATAAGGAATGTGACAACTATTTAGGGACAAATTTTTTTTCCCAAATGTGCCAACTAAAAAGGGACGGAGGGAGTATAAGTTTATAACGGCGTTGTTTCCCTTCTTAGATTAAACAATTTATTGGAGAGAAAGAAAAATTTACGTGCCGTATTTCTTGTGTCATGATTTTGTTTATTATTTTTTATTTTATTCTTTTATGTCAATTTTTATTAATTATTTTTTTTACAATATTTTAAAAATTAATTAATTTAATTGAGTACTCATTTTTCAACTCAAATTTGATCCGAGTTTCGAATAATCAAGTTCAAAAACGATTTTGTGAAGAATTGATCGAAAATCAATTTGACTATGAGTATTTGGAGTCAAACTCAAACTTGACTTTTTCAATTTTTTAGTATTTCGTTTAAAACTTGTTTGCGGCTAATTATTAAAACTTGTTTTGATTGTATTGTCAAAGAGGTGATATATATTTGAATATTATTATTGTCAGTATATTATTAAAAACATTATTTATAATTATATATTAAATTATTAATAATATATAATAAATATTATATTACGGTTAAGTTTCAAGGTTTAGCATATATATATATATATATATATATATATATATATATATATATATATATATAATATTTAAAATTGGAATACTG
This sequence comes from Kitagawia praeruptora, assembly GCA_037693485.1. Classification (NCBI taxonomy): domain Eukaryota; kingdom Viridiplantae; phylum Streptophyta; class Magnoliopsida; order Apiales; family Apiaceae; genus Kitagawia; species Kitagawia praeruptora. Next base: position 151,690,717 of record CM075349.1, on the reverse strand, counting down.
AAATTTTGGTAATCTGTTGATACCGTATCTATTTTTCGTACTAAGCTAATTTAATTATTTTCACTTAAAAGTGTTGGGGTTTATTATGCTACATGTATTTCTTGGTACTTGAGTTTATGTTGAGTCTACTTATCATAGATATTTATACCAAGAAAAGTCAACTACCAAGAAAAAAGAACTATCCAGCTTATATTACGTATCCCTCTCATAGAAGTACTTATCATAGAAGTACTTCCGTCCCATAATACATATAAATTTATGTCCGAATCTACTTATCATAGAAGTACTTCCGTCCCATAATACATGTTTTTTTGAAAAAAAAAATAACTATCTGACAATCCCTCTCATTTAAGGTTAATTTTCTAAAACTATTCCTACGTTTATTGTTTCCAATATTTGATATTTTAAAACTTAATTCTACTAGCTTAAAACCCGTGCGATGCACGGAATTTTTTTTAATATTATATGAATATTTTTTATTAATTTGAATTGATTTTTTTAAATCATGAATGATTTAAATTTTTCAATGAGATGATTTCATAATAATTATATAAAGGTTATCCGTAATATTTCTAAAAAAAGGGGATTGTAGTTAGAAAATATAGAAAAGATGATAGGTTTTAGGTGAAAAAGGTAATTGGTTAATTATTAGTATTATAATACTATTATTTTATTTTATTAAATAGAACCACACGTGATATAATTGGAAAAGGAGAGATTTTAGTTAGAGAAAATAGAAAAGTTGAAAAAGGTAATTAATTAATTTATAGCCCATGCACTCCCCTCTAGAATCTGAGTACAATGCATGTTCTTTTCTGATTAGTGAACTTCAAGCAATAAACAGGGAAGGTATTAAAATTGCAATTTGCACAGATTCAGTCTGGTTGCAAGAGGATTTCTCAAAGCACAAGGCTAAAGAACAGTCTCTAAAGAATTTTTTTGTTATCTACTGCGATAGAGAACTGAATAAAGAAGCGGATTATTTTGCCAAAAATGGTATCAATTTAAAACAAATCCGAAAAGATTGGGCTCTTTTAACAGTTCATTTCCAATGCAGGGTTACATCAGCAAGTAATCACCTCATTGCATTTCACGAAGACTACTTTGCAGTTGAAACTGATGAGGGACCTATAGTGCTTCCAGCTCATGAAGCTGTTGCTGAAGATCACATCCTGGGGGCAGGTTTCTAAGTCTAAGTATTGGTATAAATAGGATTCATATGGCTCCATATGAATCCATACTCAAAGTAAATAAGGGGAATTCCATGCATCCCAAACTCTGGAATAAACCAAACCGGGTCCTCACGCTTCGGAACGACACATCTCCAACCATTCTTAAGATCAACCCACGAACCCAAAGGTTCACAATCAATTGGCTGATCAGCAAATACACTGGTATAAGTTAAACTAGGTTTATCAGCAAATTCCTTGACACCCAATTCCCTTGCAGACCTAACAACTTCGTTCCGTAAAGCAAGGGTGTTAGGGCTCAAAGGCTCAGGTTCAGGCTCCGGCAAAACCCCGACATCAATATCGTCTAGAAATCCTAAAGATTGGGTAGACACAGAATCAGGGAGTTCTAAATGGTCGAGATTTACAATCGACTCCAAAGATTCCTCTTTGACAGTTTGCTTACCAAGGTTCTTAGAGTAAACAGTACGAGAAGATGAAGAAGAACCAGAACCAGACATAATCACAATAATAACAGAGAAAACACACACAAAAGATCACGATGATAGAAAGAAAAGAGGACAAGAATTATAAAAAGAAGGTCTTTAAAAATAAAAATGAAATGACTTACCTCTTGAAACGGGAGAGAAACTTATGAACTTTTGATTAGAAGATCTTGAAATTCGAACAGTCGCTCCCAATTACAACACACGGACTAATAAACATAGGATATTTATAAATAAGGCTCCACACGTGCACACCCAAAGAAGCCAGAAAGACAAATTTTCAAAAAATAATAAAATAGATACATAATAAACAAGATTCACAACAAAAGACAAATCTAAAGATATTGCTCGAAATAAAGGGGGGGACAAATGTTGGGCCATGAATATTAGACAAAATATTATGTATAATTATAGTTAGTAGTTAGGCCCAATTAAGCTTAGATTGTAGATAGGCCCAAATGTAGTCAATCCCTTAACGGGCCTTGAAGCCCAAACTTGTAAATAAATCATTATATCTTACCCTCCAAGTAAAGGTAGTTAGGGAGGGACCCATTAGGGATCCCTTATAAATAATCTTGTACCACCTTACTTGGAGGGGGATGCAACTTGATGTAAAGAGGATAACCTCTAAAGGATTATGAAATATGAATGTATGTTATTTCTCATGGTGATTATAGCTGATTATTAGTTTAGTAGCTGATAAATATTTCATAAGACATCATTTGGCGCTAGAAGGAGCTCTTTCATCAACGTCAGCATCGATAAATGGAAGGTTGTGAAGGTGAACCAGTCGTCCAACGTCTCACGGAGGAGGAAATACGAACAATCCCCCGTGAAGACGACGGCCACTTAAGACAACCTTTACAGCCGAGACGGTTGTTTGTTGATTACGAGAATGAAGAAGAAGTAGGGGATTTTCAGGAACCCCCTGCAGCAGAGCAAGGTAGAAAGAGAGCTCGAGTTGATACCCGTGTAAGGGTACCAACAGCTTCGGGTAAACAGGTATTGACGAGCGATGCCCGTCTTCACCTCGAAAAAATGAGGAGACAAAACCCTCGCGAGAAAGCTCAAGAAAATGCTGAGGATTTCAATGAGTCTGACGAAGAACTGGAGGCTCTCGAGGCCCAGAGGAGACGGTTGCAGCTGAAATTGGAAAAACAAAGGGCCATACGACGTCTTCAGCAGGAGTTGCAACAAACATCCCACCCAGCTCGCTCTATGGAATACCGATCTTCTGGGAACTATAGCGAAGGATATGAGGATGAAGCAAGCTATGAGGACGAAACGGAGTCTAACAGATCGTATCAGGCTCCCCAAATAAGGAGACAGACGAGGTCCCAGGGGACACTTCCGAGGCAAAGTGAGTCAGGCGATTCCTATAGGTCTGAGGAAATTTCGCAATTGCAAAATGATATAGCGATGTGCAAAAAATTTATTTGAAGTCAGGCTGGCTCCGAGGTCCCGGCTGAAAGTCCCCTCACTGCTCGTATCGAAAGGGCACGAGTTAACAGAAGCTTGAAAACTCCGTCACTCGATCAATTTGATGGGTCTACAGATCCCAGTGAATTTTTGAACACCTATGATGGGAGGATGAAATTTTGCGGGCACTCAGAAGTAGCTCGATGCCAATTTTTCTCCACCTGCCTACGAGGAACCGCTTTGCGTTGGTACAATAACTTGCCCCCGAGGTCCATAGAATCATGGGACTCGTTGAAAATTAAATTCAAAGGTAGATTCTCCAGTAATTACAAAGGTGGAAAGATTACAGCGTCCCTCATGAATGTCAGACAACGTTACAATGAATCGCTACGAGAATTTTTAATCCGCTTCCGAGCTGAGGTTGCAGAGATCCCTAACCTCGTCGAGGAGCTCGCCATTAACTACCTCGCTGCAGGAATTGATAAATACAGACATGGCTCCTTGTTGGAGGAGTACTTTGAGAAAAGTCCACGATCACTTCAAACTGCTTTCGAGATCGTGGAACATAGAATGACACTCCAAGAGGCCGTGGGAAGCATTCAATCACCTAGGAAAAATTCACAAAGGTGGGAGAGAAATTCAAACTCCGGGTTTAGGTCTCCAAGACCAGACTACAAGAAAGAAAACGATTCGCATTCGCGGTCTCGGGATAGACGAAGTCCCCGATCTGAAAAATCATCTCGCTCTGATAGGTCATGGAAGCCTCGAGAAAGAACAGAAAAAGAGTTCACCAAGTTGACAGTGGACAAAGCCACTATACTTGCTATTCTAAAAACAGAGCCAGATTATCGACCCCCTAGGCCGATGAAGTCAGGCAGACCTCCAAGCTCCAAGTACTGTGAATATCATGAGGATCATGGCCATACTACAGAGGCTTGCTTCCAACTAAGCAATCTCATTGAGGATAAGATAAAACAAGGACAATTGGTCCATTATGTTGACAACGATGCGAACACCCAGAGAAATCGCCAACGCGACCCTGAACGTATCATTGATGTCATTATCGGAGGTCACGCCGCTGGGGGATCCTCCAATAACGCCAAAAAATTATATGCCCGAGAGGTATTTAGTGTTCATCCCGAACCACAAAAGCGACAAAGGCTCAATCCTACTCCAGTCATCTCTTTTTCAGATGAGGATTATTCCCCCGGGATGATTGAGCCACATCAAGATGCTTTGGTTATCACAGCTAAAGTGGGAACCAATACTGTTAAAAAAATCCTTGTGGATAATGGAAGCTCCGTTGATATTCTATACCATAGTGCCTTCTCAAGGATGAACATAGGAGACAGAAAATTAGAAAACGTAAATATCCCCTTATATGGATTCACTGGAAACGAAGTGAAAGTGGTGGGAACGATTGACCTCCCAGTCCTATTTGGCTCCCTTCCATGTCAGACCTGGCAAACGGTCAAATTTCATGTCATAAATGCAGTCTCCAGTTTTAACGCCATTCTAGGAAGGACGACGTTGACAGCCTTGAAGGCTGTCACATCTATTCCACACTTAAAAATGAAGTTCCCCACTGACTTCGGGATAGGTGAAGTCGTAGGCGATCAATTTCTAGCACAACAATGCTATTTGACAATGGCAATCCCCAAGAATAAGCAAGTTGATGATAACTCTATCAATCAGATTGTGGATATGGATCCTCGCGACCTCATCGAGGTCCCGAGCGAATCAAACTGCATACCCATGGAAGAAACAGAAGAGATCGAGGTAATAGTCGGTGACCCAACTAAAGTCACAAAGATTGGAAAAAATTTAGACACCGACCTCCGCCAAAAAATAATCCAGTTGATCAGAGATTTTAAAGATATTTTCGCCTGGGACCCAAAAGACATGCCGGGAATTCCCGAAGTCATTGCACGACACTCTCTACACATTGACCCAAAGGTCAGACCAGTGTGCCAAAAGAAACGAGTTTTTTCCGAAGAGAAGCGCAAGGCCATTGACGAGGAAGTCGATCGACTTCTCGAGGCAGGATTCATTAAGCCCGTTCAATTCCCTAAATGGGTCGCCAATGCCGTGTTGGTAAAGAAAAGTAACGGAAAATGGCGCATGTGTGTAGATTACTCTGATCTCAATAGGGCATGCCCCAAAGATCACTATCCATTACCAAACATTGATCAGCTCATCGACGCCACATCGGGCCACGAACTCTTATCTTTTATGGATGCCTTCTCAGGCTATAATCAAATCAAAATGGACATCAATGATTGGGAAAAAACGGCCTTCATCACACATCGAGGAGTATTTGCCTATAAGAACATGCCCTTTGGTCTCATTAATGCTGGTGCAACGTTTCAACAGATGATGGACACTATATTCGCTTCGCAAATTGGGCGAAATCTTCAAGTCTATGTTGACGACATGATCGCAAAATCTAAAAAGGCAACAGATCACGTCGCAGACTTGAAAGAGACCTTTGAAAATATTCGAAAAAATCAAATGAGACTAAACCCAACAAAATGCTCCTTTGGCCTGACCTCAGGAAAATTCTTGGGGTTTCTTCTCACCCAACGGGGTATCGAGGCTGATCCAAACCAAATTAAGGCCATCCTTGACATGAAGGACCCCACATCACTAAAAGAGGTACAGTCGCTCACAGGCTGCATCGCAGCATTACGAAGATTTATTCCTCAGTCCTCAAAGCGTTGTATTCCTTTTTTCCAAGTCATAAAAGGGGCGTCCAAACAATCACAGTTACTATGGAATGAAGACTGTAAGAAAAGCCTCAATGAGCTAAAAGCATTCCTTACGTCGCCCCCAATCTTAACCAAAGCATCACCAGGCGAGCCCTTACGAGTTTATCTCTCAGCTTGTGATCTTACGGTGGCTGCTGTCCTAGTCAAACAGGAGCTTGGGAAAGAAACTCCAGTATATTACATTAGCCACACTCTACGAGACGCGGAAACAAGATATCCGCAGGTCGAGAAGTTAGTCTATACCCTTGTGGTTGCTAGTCGAAAATTAAGACACTATTTCCAGGGAAGGGAAATACAAGTGATGACAAATCAGCCTTTGAAAAGGATATTGCATAAACCCGACATGACAGGTCGTCTTGCGGCATGGACCATTGAATTGAGTCAATTTCACATCGAATTCAAGCCCAGAACAGCAATGAAAGCACAAGTGTTATCAGACTTTGTGGCAGAATGTCAATTTTCAAAATCCAACACTCCAAAAGGAGAGATTGCTAATGAAACCACGAGACCTTGGACTCTCTATGTCGACGGTTCCTCAACAACCACCACAAGTGGAGCGGGATTAATCCTCTTGAGCCCCGACGGGTTCCGTGTCCAACAGGCAGTTCGGTTTGCTTTCCCGGCAACGAACAACGAGTCAGAATACGAGGCTCTTCTCGCCGGACTTAGGCTTGCAACTGAGCTCGAGGTAAAAAATGTCGACATCTTTAGCGACTCCCAACTTGTGGTTAAACAGGTCAGTGGAGAGTTCAAAACTCACAACGATAGAATGGAAGAGTACTTGGAAAAAGTAAAAGCGTTGTTAACAAATTTCACCTCGTGGAAGCTGACAAATGTGGATAGAACGGAGAACCAGTGGGCTGATGCCCTATCAAAATTGGCCTCGTCATCGTCTACCACATGCAACGAACCCATCTATGTCGAGGAGTTGCAGACTCCTACAATCAATAATTCTGAAGTCAACGAGGTAGCCTCACACTCTGATTGGCGAACTCCATATCTTGATTACATAATAAGCAACAAGTTGCCAGAGTCAAAAAACGAGGCAAGATCTTTAATGTACAAGGCAAGAAATTACTGTGTAAAAGACCTAAAATTATATCGAAGGTCTTTGGTCGAACCATTACTCCGCTGTCTTGGTCCCGAGGAAGCACATCTCGCCATCACAGAGATTCACACCGGGATATGTGGCGAGCATATGGGAGGTAAAAATCTCGCCTTAAAGATTCTTAGACAAGGATTCTTTTGGCCAACACTGAGGAAAGATTGTGAGGATTTCGTCAAAAAGTGTACCCCATGCCAACTTCACGGAAATGTCAATCGTCGACCAACGACAATGCTTAATCCAGTTCTCGTTCCATGCCCCTTTTTCCAATGGGGAATCGACATAGTCGGTCCTTTTCCGAAATCCAAGAATCAAGCTCAATACATCGTCGTTGCCATTGATTACGTCACCAAGTGGGTGGAGGCCAGACCTTTGGCTAGGATTAGAGAAAAAGAGATGATAGAATTAACATCCCTCATTTATTGAATCTTAGAACTACCCAAGAAATAACAAAACCAATTCTACTAACTCATCACAAAGAACAATCAAAATAGTTGAGAAATCAGAATTTGAAGACATTAAAGATAAAGTTAGAAACTCCACCGATAAAACCAAAGTTCAAACCCAGCTTAAAGCCGGGACCAAAAGTTAAAATAACAAATTCTCAGGGCATACCCTGGCGAAAGGAAACGGGTTCAACAGACGAATTTATAAAAAGTTACATCATAACGAGGCATACCTCGCCTTCAAGAAGACTTCGGTGTATTTTCGTCAACACCGGACTCGGGCATCGTCTTGGCAAGGTCGGAACAATAATCATCAAAGGAATGACCTGTAAGGTCAACTCCTGCAGCCTCCAGGCGACTATAGCAATATCCATATCCAACACCTAAAGCCCTAGCAACATCAGTCACACCCTTTTCCACCTCTGCCTTCAATGCAACGTTTTGGGTCTCAAGTTTCTTCAATTCATCCCGGACACGATCCAACTCCTTTTCAAGATCATCACGTTTCCTCTCTTCGGAATTGGAGGTAGCCCTAACCTTAACAAGCTCCTCATTCAACAGGGTCACTTTATCCTTCGACACACGGATCTCCTCCATCAACTTGGTCTTGTCATTGAAATTCTTCTTGGCCGCCTCCACCTCTCTCCTCTCGGCCTCCGCAGCCCTCTTCTCAGCCTCAAGTTTCTCTGCTCTAACCTCCGATAACTCGCGGTTAAATCTTTCACCCCCACGAAAATCGGCATCAGATTTGTAGGCATTCACGATATGCGTCAAGTCAGATAGAAACTATAAAACAACAAATCCAAGAACAAAATAATTAAAACAACGAACAAACAAATAAAAAAAAAAGAAGAAGAAGAAAGAGAAGGGGAAAATGAATACCCGGCCCCCGCGGGTCAAACACCTCTCGGCAATTTCCAAATGAGATTTGTCGGTATAAGAGCTAATATCTTGTGGAAGATCAAAAACCTGAAACACCTGAACAGGAGGATTTGGGCCAACGGTCCAACGTTGGTGAGGAGAGACTTCGACATGAACTGAAGAAAGAGGCTCGGAGGGCTGTAAAATGGGTGGTAGACTAGTAACATCCTTAACTCCAAGAGGCTTCTCAACGTTATCTTGACCAGGGATGTCACACCTCCTCAAAACCAACCTGCGAGGTACCCCAACCTCACGCTCTCGAAGACGCTTTTTCTCTCGAAGCCCTCCATCGTCGTTAGTAGTCAAATCAGTGACCTCAGGATCAACCCTAGTACCCTTAGCAATCTCAACCTCAGGACAATTCACCACCTTGGAAACACCAGTACCCTGTTTAGCTGACACATTCTTAACAGAAACAACTTTACTAGCAGCGGATTGCTTCGCCAACAACATCAAAGCCCGATCCATCTCCTCCTTTAACCCACTGGAAAGGATAGTTTTTAAAGATTCTCCTGCAACTATATAACAAAAAGCAAAATGAAACAAATGAGACACGAACGACAAATGCACAGCAAGTAAAACAAACAGATATGTCAAACAATAATCATGTATAGCTAAAATAAATATTACGATCATGTTCCTCCAGGAATCGAGGACTCTTAAGCTGCTTAGGGGTATATAACGAGCTCTTGCCCTGAAACCCATCCAAAAAATCACTGTCATACTTTTCCATACAGAGTAGCCTATCCACGGCCTCCTGTGATATCTTGCCATACGGGCTGACAAACTCCAAATCAGGCCCGTAGAAATATAACCATCTCCCATGATATCCCGAATTAGATGACTTCGCATTAACAAGCTTAGATCGCCCCACTCTTTTGTCAAAATACACCTGCCCTTGAGAATGCTTAATGTTATAGATGGAGAAAAATAGCCGAAGGGTCGGAATGCGTCTCAGTTCGGCGCACCGAGCGATAAAACCACTCATTTGCGCCACAGAGTTGGGAGACAATTGCACGATCCCACACTCCAATGCTTCATAAACAGCCAAATGGAAAGGATGCATAGGCAGTCGCAATCCATACTCAAAGTAAATAAGGGGAATTCCATGCATCCCAAACTCTGGCATAAACCAAACCGGGTCCTCACGCTTCGGAACGACACATCTCCAACCATTCTTAAGATCAACCCACGAACCCAAAGGTTCACAATCAATTGGCTGATCAGCAAATACACTGGTATAAGTTAAACTAGGTTTATCAGCAAATTCCTTGACACCCAATTCCCTTGCAGACCTAACAACTTCGTTCCGTAAAGCAAGGGTGTTAGGGCTCAAAGGCTCAGGTTCAGGCTCCGGCAAAACCCCGACATCAATATCGTCTAGAAATCCTAAAGATTGGGTAGACACAGAATCAGGGAGTTCTAAATGGTCGAGATTTACAATCGACTCCAAAGATTCCTCTTTGACAGTTTGCTTACCAAGGTTCTTAGAGTAAACAGTACGAGAAGATGAAGAAGAACCAGAACCAGACATAATCACAATAATAACAGAGAAAACACACACAAAATATCACGATGATAGAAAGAAAAGAGGACAAGAATTATAAAAAGAAGGTCTTTAAAAATAAAAATGAAATGACTTACCTCTTGAAACGGGAGAGAAACTTATGAACTTTTGATTAGAAGATCTTGAAATTCGAACAGTCGCTCCCAATTACAACACACGGACTAATAAACATAGGATATTTATAAATAAGGCTCCACACGTGCACACCCAAAGAAGCCAGAAAGACAAATTTTCAAAAAATAATAAAATAGATACATAATAAACAAGATTCACAACAAAAGACAAATCTAAAGATATTGCTCGAAATAAAGGGGGGGACAAATGTTGGGCCATGAATATTAGACAAAATATTATGTATAATTATAGTTAGTAGTTAGGCCCAATTAAGCTTAGATTGTAGATAGGCCCAAATGTAGTCAATCCCTTAACGGGCCTTGAAGCCCAAACTTGTAAATAAATCATTATATCTTACCCTCCAAGTAAAGGTAGTTAGGGAGGGACCCATTAGGGATCCCTTATAAATAATCTTGTACCACCTTACTTGGAGGGGGATGCAACTTGATTTAAAGAGGATAACCTCTAAAGGATTATGAAATATGAATGTATGTTATTTCTCATGGTGATTATAGCTGATTATTAGTTTAGTAGCTGATAAATATTTCATAAGACATCACTAAGTATTGGTATAAATAGGATTCATATGGCTCCATATTCCTAGTTCTCTTAGCCCTTCAATTTTCTGCAGTTCATTTAGTCACCAGTTTTATCCTGGTTCTGCAATAGGTCGTATTTCCTTTATTTTCAAGGTCTGGCATTAGTAGTAGTAAGCCACTTTCGGCTTCAACAGTGGTAGTTGTGTTAGGCCTTTGTAGTAAGCCCATACCTCAGTTCGTGTATCCTTCATATTAATGCATTGCCTTTCGAAAAAAAAAAACTAAATAAAATTGCTCCTAGTGTTTTTAGAAAATGAGAAATTAATGTTGCGCGTGATATATCTAGAAAAAGAGGTATTAAAAAAGATAGAAAAGATTATACGTTTTAGCTAAAAAAAAGTAATCGATTAATTATTAGTATTATAATTTTATTATTTTATTTTATTAAATAGAACCGTCCGTGATATAATTGGAAAATGAGAGATTTTAGTTACAGAAAATAAAAAAGGTAACGTGAAAATTAAAAAGGTAACATGTTTTAGGTGAAAAATGTAATTGATTTGTTTATAGTAATTATAATTTAATTATGTTACTTTACTCAATAAAATTGCTCATAGTTCTTTTAGAAAATGAGAAATTAATGTTACCTGTGATATTTTTAGAAAAAGAGGGATTTTAGTTAGAAAATATAGAAAAGATGATACGTTTTAGCTGAAAAGAGAGATTTTAGTTAGAGAAAAGAAAAAAGGTAACATATTTTGGTTGAAAAGGGTAAGATCGATTAATTAATAGTAATTATATTAAACAAAATTGCTCGTAGTATTTTTTAAAAAAGAGAAATTTTAGTTAGATAAAATATCATGTGCATGTTTTAGGTGAAAAGAGTAGTTGATTAGTTTATAGTAATTATAATTTAATTACGTTATTTTACTAAATAAAATTGTTCGTAGTTTTTTTATAAAAGGAGAAATTAATGTTGCCCGTGATATTTCTAGAAAAGAGGGATTTTAATTAGAAAATATAGAAAAAATGATACGTTTTAGCTGAAAAGAGAGATTTTAGTTTAAAAAAAGGAAAAAAGGTAACATATTTTGGTTGAAAAATGTAATTGATCGATTAATTAATAATAATTATATTAAACAAAATTGCTCGTAGTATTTTTTAAAATGGAGAAATTTAGTTAGATGAAATTTCATGGGTTGTCTGATTTAATGAAATAAATTAATAAAATCATAACTACTAATAACTAACTCATTACTTTTTTCAGCTAAAAGGTAATATCTTTTCTATATTTATAACTAAAATATCTAATTTTCAAACTTGCTTTTTTTACTTCTTTTTCAGCTACCCTTACTTAGTTATTCTTTACTTATTTTATATTTCTTAATAAGTAACCAAATACCTTTTTCAGTTATTACCTTTTGTACATTTTTTAATTAAAATATCTTATTTCCAATAATAACATGGGTCGTCTTATTTAATTAAATAAACTAATAATATTATAATTAGTTATTACCTTTTGTACATTTTCCAACTAAAATTTCTTCTTTCCAAAAATAACATGTGGGTCGTTCTATTTAATGAAATAAACTAATAATATTATAATTATTAATAACTAACTGATTACATTTTTCAGCTAAAAGGTAATATCTTTTCTATAATTTTAAACTAAAATATCTCATTTTTAAACTTATCTTTTTTTACTTCTTTTTCGACTATTATCTTTTCTAACTAAAATATATTCTTTCGAAAACTTGGCTTTTTTTACTTCTTTTTCAAGTTATTACCTTTTCCAATATGGCTTTTATCTATAATTAAGTAAGGGTAAATAAGTAAAATCAACAGGTACCGTACCGACCGACCGACCAACCAAATTTTTAATGTTTCGGCTTTTATATAATAGTATAGATAGATTTTCATTTTTAATGCATTAATTAAGATTTTTTGTTGAAAAACTTTATCTAACTAATCATTTTCTTAAAGTGATTACTTTTTTTAAAAGGAGCATGCAGAATCTAATCTAGACTTAAATATCGGTTAAATCAAAAATTTTAATATAAATTTGATTTCAAGTCTTGATTTTAGTTGAAATTAGGTAAAAAAATTAATCAAGTTCAAACTAATATTAAAAAATTAATGATATTCTTATTTACCTATAAAAAATGATATCGTTATATTCTTATTTGCTTTATCCAATTATAATGTATGAACTACTTATAATAAACAGTTTTAATTTAATTTTGAAATTTACGTTTTTAGTATAACGTAAAAACTAATAAGCCATATTCATATATATATTTTTTAAATCGAGATGAAAAAGAATTGAACAGACACTTATAACTTGGATTATGTAAATTACTCCCTCCAACCTAAAATACATGTTCTTTTTAAAAAATAAATTCATCCTATATTATATTCGTCCCATATTACATGACATTTTCCTTCTTTCAATACAAATATAAGGGTAGTTTTCCAAAACTATCACTATATTTATTATATCTAACATTTGACTTTTTCAAATTTAACACTATTATTATTTTTTAATATATTAATTAAGGATATTAGTTGAAAAATTTTATCCAACTAACATTTTTCTTAATATGTGTATTTTTTATAAAACGGGCATATAAAATGAGACCGAGGAAGTATTAATAAATATTCAATTGTTTTGAAAATTTAATATGTTTTATTTGTAAAACATACTTTTTTATTATTCATAACAAAAATGTCTTCGATAGTGATCAAAAAAATTATTCATATTATGTTGCTTTCGAAAGTTATACTCCCTCCGTCCAACCCAAATGTAAACATTTGGGTTGGGCACGGAAATCAAGAAAAAATATAAAGGAGGAGAGAATTAGGAAAAATGAGTAAAGTGGTGAGACCAACACTATATAATGTATAAAATGAGTTAATGGAGGAAAGTAGTGGATGTAGTTTATTTTTAGGGCTTGCTTTTCCTGAGGTTACCTTAAGTAATATTCCTGAGGTAATAAAAAAAATAATGTAAACATATGGCTATTTTTGTAAAAACAGGGGGCATATTCAATTATTACAATATTACCATTAAAATATTGTACTGAAACTTAGCATTACCTCAGGTAAGTTTCCTGAGGTAACCTCATAAACATTATTCTCTTATTTTTATATTATAAAACTTTACCATTTTAGGAAAATTTAGAAATATAAAGAATTGAATGAGACATCAAAAAAGAAAAGTGTAAAGAAATGGATGGAGAGAGGGAGTATTATTTATTCTATGCTTTATCTTATTTCAAAACATCAATCAATCAATCAGGTCGTGTGGATTCAATACTACTGTAATGCATTTGTGCACGAAACTCGATGCATAAATCTTTGCGCATCTTCCAAATTAAAATTCAAATTTTAAAAATTGCATGTGCTTCATTGATGTGTCAAATTATACCTAACCGCAAGCGCACGGTATCTATTGTAGTAGATATTAGCAAATACGGGTCGAATCCTCAAGGAGACAGTTTCAATTTCAATTCAATTGCTATCAATTGTTTCTAGTCACAACGATTGTTTGAGAATTTTATTAACTACTAAAACAAATTTAACAAAGGTTTTAAATCAATTAATTAAGGGATCTAGGGCAATTCAGGTTCACCATGCTTACACCAAACAAATCACAAAAGTATAGCTTTTCAATGGGATTAAGTAATTAAAGCAATGGTTAATCTTTCTCAAGCATTAACACTCTCAGAATATCTAATGATGTTTTCACACTCACCTTCAATTCTGCTAATTGTATGTAAGCCTCTAGTAGTAAAATCTTTCGATCTATTACCCCTATTGCAATCAATTAATCCGTGATATTGCGCAATTACACAAATTCAGAATTAGAACATATCAATCAGAATTACTCTTTACCCATCAATCTACTAATCAAATTAAACCCAAATCATGGTGCAAACATGGCTCCCCTTAATACCCTAGAATTAAACTACTCACTCATGGTAGAATAAAAACTAATAATAATAATCAAGAAAGCCATAATAAACATGTACTAATAAACAAGATGAGATAAAGAGTACCTTAAACTTTGTATAAACGAAGAACAATAAAGATCCAAATTAAACCAAGTGCTTACAAAGGAAGAGATGAAGAGAGAAAAAAACCAAAACCCTAACTTATGTAAAAATACGTATGTATATGTCTATCTCTCTCTTTCCACGTTTTTATAATAAAACCCCCCAATAAAATCTGATCTCTATCTTCTAATAAAAGTATTTTTAATATCCTAATCAATTTACAAAAAGATATCCATAATTAAATAGGATTTTCTTGTAAAATTCGTCACTAATTTTGCTCCTCTGTTTCTGGGCTCTTCCAGTTTGATTTTGCTTACTGGACCACCTCTGAATTAAAGATAATTCCCTAAGCTTCGCGTGGACAGTAAGATCGTCAAATTCTGACTTCTGGAACTCAAGATATGGCCCAAACAGTGCAGACAGCCCGTATAGCCCAATATTACGAATTTTCTCCTATTTTATCTCCAAAATAGCTCTTTTTGCTCCAAATCCTTCCAAGTCATGAATTCTTTATTTCCTACAATAAAACAATCAAATATATTAAATAAAAATCCAAATCAATGCAAAACACAATAAATATGAGAATAAAATCATCTAAAATATATATAAAAATATACTCTATCAAACATCCCCACACTTAGCATTTGCACGTCCTCGGGCAAATAAGTGAAATAAAAACTAAGTCCTAACAAACATCACTTTCGTAGATGACACGATTGCATTGAGCATATGCAACAAGCCGTTAAACCCCTAGACAGCCCTAGTAGGACGAGTGTTGTCTCGTGAGGGTTTATAGTGAATGTACCCACAAAATTCATCCAACCATGCAAAAGATCAATGCTAACACAACACCACACACACAAGTCCTCTCATGCCACATCAACTTAAGAATCAAAGTAAACATACTATGTCTTGGTGTCGAAAGTGCAAGTATTCACGTAGTCTACTCAACCAACATGCAGAAGGTCATAAAAATTCATGTCAAGTGTAAAAATCGTTGGTAATCATGCTAAGCCCACAAGAAACACATCTTTAAGTCTAAACCTGGGATCTCATATGCCAAAACAAGTAATAACTCACCTTTCACTCAAAAACGAATATTCACTCAAGAACAAGGTTAAGTGTATCACTCAATTCCAACAAAATCATAAACACAACTTGACACTCGCAATCAATCTCACTCTCAACACAACATACATCACTGATGACAATCAAAAGGTCTTTATTCGGGTTGTAGCGTGGGTTAGGGACCAGGTATGTCAAGTAAAGCTAAAACAGGTTAATGTCAAAAGCTAGTACCCAACAATAATCATTATTCAATTCCCTTTCTATTAAAACAAATACTTCCCCACACTTGGATTTTTCAATAACCCTTACATAATAACTTGACTAGTCGAATGAAGAAGGATCATACAAACATAAGAATGCTCTCAAATTTATTTTTCTATTTTTTTTCTTTTTTTCCTTTTTTCTGTTTTTTTTTCTCTTTTTTTTTTTGAGATAAAGAATAAATACAATGATCCATAGATATTTTATGAATTTCGACTAGCAAGCATCAACCAAAATCAATAATTCCCCAAAAGTATGATCATCAATAAAACCCCCCCTTTTATGAACACCTTATTACTCCCTTAAGCACGATACTAGCCTTTGACAATTTAGGTTCAAATTTAATGTAAGGCCAATAGAATAAAAAGGATAATGGCAAGTAATGTGGTGTGTCACCGAAAGAATAGGATTAAGCTCAACAGGTTAACTAATTGATCATGTTTAAAAGGTGTGGAAATATGGGAAATACGAGGTTAAACCTAAGTGCCTTTATCATCTCATCATCAAGTAATGTCATGCATTTCAAGAAAGATCTCAAGTAAGTGCTAGCAATGTAAACAACATGTGGACACTCAAGCAAACGAAAAATCATGCAAAAGATGCATATAGGCTCAAAACTCACTTGGTGTGACAAAACATAATCAATCCCAGGTAACAAGACTCTCTAACGCACCTACTTGTACTCAAAGCATGAAAACCAAGTCATCTTGCACATATTCATGTCATTCTAATCACTTACAACATCCAATTAAGTCTACTAGCTTCAACTTGCTAGTGTAAGTGTGTGCACAAGAACAAAGCACGTCACTTCTCATACAAAAGAGTCAATAAACACAAGAATTCTACGCATGCATGAGTGTATCAAGCAAAATACAACAACTAATCAAATTGCATGGCTAGAATTATTTTTGGTATTTTTAATTTTTTAATTTTTTTGGATTTTTTTTTTTAAACAAGTAATACACTACGTTGAGAACACCTCCTCACACTTAAGCGGTTCATTGTCCCCAATGAACTAAGGAACAAATACAAAATTACAACTAAAAACAAAATAAAACTACACTAAAAAGAAAGAAAAGAAAGAAAACTCCCCTGGAATCAAGGTGTCGGGTGTGAAAATTATCTCTGAAAAGAACAGAGTAGCGAAGGTAGCTGTTGCGGGAAGAACAGGAGTACGTAGAAGTCGCTAGGGTTGAAGACACCTGATGCTATACGCTGTGATCAATACACACATAATACAAATATACAAATATACATAATAATAATAATAATAATAATAATAATAATAATAATAATAATAATAATAATAATAATAATAATGATAATAATAATAATAATTTACAAATAATACAAAATATATTTTTGTGTTTTTTTTTTAAAATTACATAATCACAAAAAGAATACAAATTATATTTAACAAAAATATGAGTAAAAATATTTATAAAATATAGGATATTTTACATTAATAATTACTATATAAAAAAAATCAAAAGAAAGAAAAAAAATGAAGAAAAAGAAGAAAAAGAAAAGAAAAAAAAAATTATATACAAAAATAATAATGATACATAATAATAATAATAATAATAATAATAATAATAATAATAGTAATAATAACATAAATAATATAAATAAAATACAAATATTTGTTACATATATTTATTTTTAAAATATAGAAAGAAAAAGAAAAAAAACAAACAAAAAACAAACAAACAAAAAAAATGAATAAAAAATAAACAAACAAACAAATATGGTACATGTTAATACATATGTACGTAGGTGATCATCAGTACTTGATTTGATGCCGTAGCTTTTGCACCGTGGGTAGACAGCAGGTTCCTGCAGGGCCAATTGTTCTGTTTCTTTTTTTTTTTTTACAGGGATTGTTGCATTACAGGAAGCCAAGTACACACTGCGGTTCCTTTGCAATTTTTTTCTCTGTGTCTCGTAACAGGAAATCAAGCACCACGGGGAGGAATTTTTAAACCATGGGTAACCATACAAATCACAGCAAAACACTTTAAATTTCTTTTTTCTTTTTCACCTGAAATACTTCACACAAAAATCATCAAGGCACCTTGGGGGAGTAAAAATAGAATACAAAAATTCTACCTACTATTTTTTTTTTAAATTTTTTTTTTTAACATGCAACTATACAACTATTAAAAATACCTCCCCACACTTGAATGGGGCAATGTTCCCATTGACAAACTAAACAATTAATTCTACAATACATAAAACAGAAGGAAAGAAGAACTCCCCTTTTCAGAAGCATGATCCATGGGTTGCCTCCCAAGAAGCGCTTTTGTTTAACGTCGTTGGCTCGACGTCACTTCCTCAACTCAAGGCGGTCTCAAAAGAATTACTGAACCATCCTCAACAGAAAGACCATTCCTACGAACGTTGACATCTTGATTATTTGCTTTCCACAAAAATCTCCCCTCAGACTTCAACTTGATTTTACTACCCAACGGCCAAATCTTCTTCTTTTTCTTCTTCACACCCCTAGAGTGCTTCTCCGACTCTATCGGCTGAACAAAACTTTCTTCTTCCTTATCATTGGTTTTCCACCTTCGCAACACGTTATCATGCCCCTCTTCAAAAATCACTAGCTCATTATTGAAAAGGACATACCTCAAATGTGGTGGAAGTTTCCCAAGCTTAATACTCGAGAGATCTCGAACTGAAGAACTGTCAATGGAATCAATGTTGTGATCATTCAACTCAAGAATCAATGAATCGACTTCAGCATGTCCTTCTCCTTCTGAAGCTTCAAGCATGAGCACTGCTTCCAATGTATCATTCAATAGAATCTGAGGAGTATAATCTTGGACAATCTCATCTACAATATCAATACTGCAACAAGTATTCTCAAGCAAAGGGGATTTAAGAGCAGAGGTTAGAGTAAAAGCAATTTTATCATCACCAACGCTCAATGTGAGAGTCCCACTTTTAACATCAATAATAGCACCTGCAGTACAGAGAAATGGTCTACCCAAAATAATAGGTATTTGACTATCCTCTTCCATATCTAGAACTACAAAGTCTACAGGAATATAGAATTTTCCAACCCTAACAGGCACATCCTCTAAAATTCCAAGTGGATATTTTATCGAACGGTCTGCCATTTGCAAAGTCATCTGTGTACATTTTAATTCTCCCATATTTAGTTTTTGAAAAACCGAGAGAGGCATGACTGAGACACTAGCGCCTAAATCACATAAAGCTTTATCAATGAACAATGCACCTAAATGACACGGGATCGAAAAACTACCAGGATCTTTAAGCTTAGGTGGAGACTTATTCTGTAAAACAGAACTACACTCTTCAGTAAAAGCTACTGTCTCTACCTCACCAAAAGACCTTTTCTTAGTGAGAATATCCTTAAGAAACTTTGCATATGATGGAACTTGAGAAATTAAATCAGTGAAAGGAACTGTTACCTCAAGGTTCTTGACAAGTGTCATGAACTTACCAAACTGCTGGTCCACCTTAGTTCTGTTCATCCTGCTAGGGAATGGGAGCTTTGGCACAAATGGTGGAGGAGTAACTGCAATCTTCTCTTTATCCTTTTTCTTGCTTTCCTCAGTTTCATCTTTGTTTGTATCTTCCACAACTTTCTCTACCTTGTCTTCCTCAGAATTCTTTTCTTCTTTCTCAGTAGGAACATCGTCAGTAGGCATTGGAGGAGCATCATATGCATGACCACTCCTAAGAGTAATGGCATTCACATTTTCCTTTGGCTGAGTTGGTTGTGCTGGCAGAGAGCCTTGTTGCCTTGTAGATGAAGAACTAGCCATTTGAGTAATCTGAGTTTCCAACATCTTGTTATGAATCTCCATCTGGTTCATCTTTGTTTGCATTTGTAACAATATCTTCATCATATCACCTTGATTATCAGCCTGTGCAGCTTGATTGGCTTGAGGAGCATAATTCTGAGGAGGCCTTTGAAATCCAGGGGGATTCATAGGTCCTTGAGTAGGCCTATACTGCTGCTGTGGAGGAGGCTGGTACGACTGCTGATATTGCTGCTGATTAGGAACATTTGAATTCTGAGTATTATTATTCCTATACGAGAAGTTCGGATGATCTTTCCAACCAGGATTGTAAGTGTTGGAGTACGGATTGTACTGCTGCCTCTGTTGGAAAACATTCGCTTGCTCCATCTGATAATTATGTGAATTTTGAGCATTGTATTGGCAATCATTACCATAGTGGCCTTGAATGCCACAGACTTCACAAACAGGATTATTCATAGGAGCCATGGATGACAATGCATTGATACTCATAGGTTGAGTAGAGGGCTGAGATGTCTTCAATGAGTGGATCTCCTGAGTCAATGCAGCTAGTTGAGATGATAATAAAGAATAAGCATCCACTTCAAGTTTACCCCCTTTCTTGGTTGCTCTCGGATTACTGAAGTGATTGGCAGCCAAATTTGAAAGAAAAGCATGTGCATCATCAACTCCTTTATCCAGAAATACACCACCTGCAGCGTTATCAACCATACCTTTTGTCTCAGGATCAAGACCATTATAAAAGCGTTTAAGAAGAAACCACTTCTCAAGACCATGGTGAGGGCATGCACGTTGATAATCTTTGAATCTGTCCCAAGCATCCCGTAGAGATTCACCATAATCTTGCTTAAAACCCATCATCTTGTCGATCAAATCGTCGGTTCTGTTAGGAGGGAAGAACTCAGTTAAGAAGGCTTGAGCAATCTCATCCCACTTGGTCAGTTCAATATCGTTCAACCACTTTTGAGCTTTATCACGAAGAGAGAAACCGAACAACATGACTTTCAACTGGTCTGGAGTGACTCCCTGATGTTTAATTGTAGAACAGAGCTGTTGAAACCTTTGCAGATGAAGTGTAGGGTCTTCAGAGGCAAGCCCAGCAAATTGATTCTGTTGGATCATAGTGAGCAAAGCAGGCTTGATCTCGAAATTTGCTGCTTGAATTGCTGGCATAGCAAGGCCAGTAGGTACCCCACTCGGAGAGGGCTGTGAGTAGTTCTTCAAAGATTTGGGAGGAAGGTCCGCCATCTCAATCTTTGGTTCAGGTATCTTTTGCTGCTTCTCTTTCCTTTGTAAATCTATGTATTGTTGACAAGTAATTCCAGAATCTGGACTTAGAGGAGTTGTATCCTCTTTCGCTTGATCTTCTTTCGTTTGAGACCTGGTCTTGGGCATCAACAACTAAACAAGGAAAAGCAGTAAGATCGGTCTCAGTTGGAACAAATGTTCCAAAGAGACAAGAGAAACAATCTAAAACAATCAAACTAAAATTAGAGAAACTAGGCGTCTCCCCGGCAGCGGCGCCAAAAACTTGATGTGTCAAATTATACCTAACCGCAAGCGCACGGTATCTATTGTAGTAGATATTAGCAAATACGGGTCGAATCCTCAAGGAGACAGTTTCAATTTCAATTCAATTGCTATCAATTGTTTCTAGTCACAACGATTGTTTGAGAATTTTATTAACTACTAAAACAAATTTAACAAAGGTTTTAAATCAATTAATTAAGGGATCTAGGGCAATTCAGGTTCACCATGCTTACACCAAACAAATCACAAAAGTATAGCTTTTCAATGGGATTAAGTAATTAAAGCAATGGTTAATCTTTCTCAAGCATTAACACTCTCAGAATATCTAATGATGTTTTCACACTCACCTTCAATTCTGCTAATTGTATGTAAGCCTCTAGTAGTAAAATCTTTCGATCTATTACCCCTATTGCAATCAATTAATCCGTGATATTGCGCAATTACACAAATTAAGAATTAGAACATATCAATCAGAATTACTCTTTACCCATCAATCTACTAATCAAATTAAACCCAAATCATGGTGCAAACATGGCTCCCCTTAATACCCTAGAATTAAACTACTCACTCATGGTAGAATAAAAACTAATAATAATAATCAAGAAAACCATAATAAACATGTACTAATAAACAAGATGAGATAAAGAGTACCTTAAACTTTGTATAAACGAAGAACAATAAAGATCCAAATTAAACCAAGTGCTTACAAAGGAAGAGATGAAGAGAGAAAAAAACCAAAACCCTAACTTATGTAAAAATACGTATGTATATGTCTATCTCTCTCTTTCCACGTTTTTATAATAAAACCCCCCAATAAAATCTGATCTCTATCTTCTAATAAAAGTATTTTTAATATCCTAATCAATTTACAAAAAGATATCCATAATTAAATAGGATTTTCTTGTAAAATTCGTCACTAATTTTGCTCCTCTGTTTCTGGGCTCTTCCAGTTGGATTTTGCTTACTGGACCACCTCTGAATTAAAGATAATTCCCTAAGCTTCGCGTGGACAGTAAGATCGTCAAATTCTGACTTCTGGAACTCAAGATATGGCCCAAACAGTGCAGACAGCCCGTATAGCCCAATATTACGAATTTTCTCCTATTTTATCTCCAAAATAGCTCTTTTTGCTCCAAATCCTTCCAAGTCATGAATTCTTTATTTCCTACAATAAAACAATCAAATATATTAAATAAAAATCCAAATCAATGCAAAACACAATAAATATGAGAATAAAATCATCTAAAATATATATAAAAATATACTCTATCATTCATCTGTGTCCTCCCGCTCCATTTTTACAGTTTCCAAAAAATATTGACCATATACGGCTTGTTTGGTTAAACAAAAATGAGTATGGTTTATAAACTCGTAAAACAATATAATTTACAAACTTAATTTTTTTTTAACATAATTTTCAAACTTAATTTATATATTGATAAATTGAACATTTATAATAACGTATTTTATTACACTTTATTTATAATTTTTTGATTCTTTTTGTTTATTTAATAATTTTGATTTTCATATTTGTTTTCAAAATATTTTTTTAATTTTAAATACATGTGTTTAGAATATTGTATTAGTTATTTTCTTTAATTTGTTTTTACAAATACTTATGTTCGAATATAATATAAGATCTGGTTGGTGCATTTCTCTAACACCTTATGGTATCAGAGCTCAGTCGCGTGGAGGTATCAGGTTCGATTCTCTGTGACCCCTAATATTTTCATAATTTATTATGATCACGAAGGCAAACTAATATCCAAAGATGGGGGCCCTAATCCACTCTTCGACTAAAAAATGGGCTTTCGATTTGGGGGTTTAATCTAATACCTTGAGGTTTAGATGAACTGGTTACTTAACAACTTAACTAACTTATAAGCAGTGTTGTAAAAAGCGCAAATGAGACCTAAGCGGTGGGATGACCTTCTAGTGCTTAAGCGGTTAAGCGGACGCTTAAGCGATTTTAAAAGCGGACCAATAATCGGATTATAAATAAATAAATATTTATATAAATAAATACAATATTAGTTTTTTTAAAAAAAATATATATTATTCACATATGATATAACATATTATGATAAAAGTTAAAACCGGTAACCTCCGCATTCACAAAGTTATAGTTACTCATAATCAACTTAGAAAATACGCCCGCAAGGGTTGTCTCAGTTGGTTAAAGAGAGGTCACCTTACCTCTTGGTCACAGGTTCGACTCCCATGGGAGGCGGATTTGTGATTATGCCATCCTGGGGCAGAGCCTGTCGCACTTGTGCGGTTTGCCTTGGATCACGTGGTTTGCAGGCTATTGCGTGAGTCCATGGGTTTACCCAGTGATAAGTGGATTTTTATCCACTTGGAACGCCTTATTTCGACTTAAATTGATAGCTTTGTTCTCAAGTATTTGTGTTTTTTTTAATATGTTTTGTGAGAAATTGTGCAGGATGTATTCCAGGTGTGGATATTGTTTTTAGGAGGTGATATATGATATGTAGTGTCAAGAAGATCAAGTGTGGAGTTGCAATCAATAGCAGAAGAAGCAATCAGCAAAATGCAGTCTGTCAGCATGCCTTGGGCGCGGGCGCGCGGGATGAATTGGCTGGCAGAGTTGCGCGCGCGGGCGCGGTGGCTGTAGCTTTGGCTGCGCGCGGCCGCGCGGGGGACGGCAGAAAGTTCCTGGAATCGTATTTTAATTAGGAAATTGCCGTTTTCTTCTCCTAATTCAGATAGCAATTGTTGTGGACGATTTGAAGCTTCTGGAATTCAACTTAAATAAGGGAATTGCAATTCTATTACAATTAAAGATGGAAAATTACCGGAATTCTATCCTATTTCAAATACGGTAATCGCTTGGTCAAGGAGGCACTTGGGGGCTATAAATACACACCTTGGGGCACAGAAAAATAACAATCTACACATCCTACACACATAATTCGTTCAGAGCAAGAAGGGAGAGAAGCCAAGGCGAGGATCGTGACAACAAGAAGATCTAGACATAGTTTTCTTGTATTCCTTTGTTAGGCGTATCTTGTGGATGCTCATTACTTCTCCGGATTTGTTCGCTACACCTTATTTTATTATTGATTTATTCATCATCTTCTTTATCTTGTTTACTACCATGCTTTCATCAAATCCCATGGTGACGAGAGGTTCGATTATGAACTAATCGTTATCGTGGGGTCCTAGTGGATTTATCTATGTAGCTTAGTAGTTTGCATGCCTTAGAGATTTATGTGTGGTGAATTATTGATATCCTTGTATGGTTATGCTTATTGAATTTAGGTGCGTCGCAAACATCTAATTTGTTAATCTCTTGCTAAACGAGAGTGGATCTTGAGATTTAGAACTTGCCATGCTAGCATAGGATAGGTTGATGTAATCATCATGATTTGTGGCATGAATAGAGATATTATGCTACCCTATGTGATCTAAGTGAATAACTTGTGCTTCAACCTTTATGTTTTCAAATTCTATAGAGATATAGGGTCTAAACATAATAGGTGACTATTCATCTTCTATCTTTTGTGGATGTATGCTTAGATTGGTACTAGTATACCGAGAGGTAACTTTTACTCTTTTCGTGTTGTTCGATCAGATATCATAACCATCGCATGTTTTAATCAAAGGCTGCAACTCTAAGTGAAGTAGATAATGAAACTAGGATTCCATGTTTATTCTCATATAAGTAATCCGAATTTAAGTCTAGTTAATTGTTTAATTCTTAATTTTATACATTGCATCTTAGTTTAATTTAGTTAATCAAACCATATTTGTTATTTTCTTAGCAGTGAATTAAAACCATACATTATTGCATAGACATATTTTCTGAGTAAAACTTAACCAAGATCTCTGTGGAACGAACTTTAATTGTATTACTTGTGACTACGTGCGCTTGCGTGAATTTAGCATAACAAGTTTTTGGCGCCGCTGCCGGGGATCATCGGTGTTTTTATTTCAGTTATTTGTTTGTCAATAGTGGTCGTTAGCGTTCACTGACTCGGATTTTTACTTAATTTGTTGTTTCGTGGTGTTTCAGGTACTTGAGTTTGTATGCAAACACGTTCGCAAGCTCGATTACTTAAACTGGCAGAAGACGATCTTGTTGAGAATATAGAGAATAAGGAAGAGGAGACTGAAACTACAGTAGCAATGGCAGATGCAGCAGCAGCTAAGGCTTTGAAGGACTATTCTCAGCCGAAACTCAATGACATTCAGTCGAGCATTATTAGGCCAGCTATTGCAGCTAACAACTTTGAGATCAGGCCGGGCACAATTCAGATGGTGCAGAATTCGGTCCAGTTTGGGGGTGCTTCTACGGAGGATCCTAATATGCATGTTCGGGACTTTATTGAAATCTGCGACACTTTCAAGTGTAATGGTGTGACGGATGATGCTATCAGGTTGAGGCTTTTCCCATTCTCTCTGAGGGATAAGGCTAAGAGCTGGCTACACTCTCTACCACCTGGTTCCATTACTACATGGGAAGATCTTGCTCAGAAGTTCCTTACTAAATTCTTTCCTATGGCAAAAACTGCAGCAATAAGGAACCAGTTGACTCAATTTCAACAACAATCTGGCGAGTCCTTGTGTGAGGCTTGGGAACGCTACAAGGAGATGTTAAGGAAGTGTCCTCATCATGGCATGCCTGATTGGATGGTTATCAATGGATTCTACAATGGGTTGGGAGCACAATCTAGACCTTTGCTAGATGCAGCATCAGGTGGAGCTCTGTGGGCGAAGAGTTATGATGAAGCTTATGAACTTATTGAGATGATGGCTGCTAATGAATATCAAAATCCAACCCAGAGACTTTCTCAAGGCAAGGTAGCAGGAGTTTTGGAAGTAGATACAGCTTCAATGATTACGGCTCAGTTGAAGGCTCTTGCTATGAAGGTGGATTCTCTTGCTAATTATGGAGTTCAGCAGGTGGCTAGTGTTTGTGAGCTATGTGCGGGCGCACATGAGACAAGTCAATGTGCTATCTCTTCTGAATCAGCACAGTTCGTGAGTAATTTCCAGAGACCTGCTGTACCGGTTCCAGCCACTTATCATCCTAATAATAGGAATCATCCTAACTTCAGCTGGAGCAACAATCAGAACACTCAACAATCTTATCAGCAAGCGAAGCCGTATAATCAGGGTTATCAGCAATCTTATAGGGCACCATATCAACCCCCAGGATTTCAACAGCAACAACCTCAGACTCAGGTGGGGCAATCATCTAATGATAAATCTGATGAGATGTGGATAGCATTAAAGAACTTACAAGCTGGCCAGAAGCTCTTGGAAACTCAGATAGGACAGATTGCAAGTGCCTTGTTTAGTAGGCAACCAGGAACTCTTCCTAGTGATACAGAGACTAATCCAGGCATGAGGGAAAACAAGGAACAGGTCAATGCAGTTACTTTGAGATCCGGAAAGGTTACAACCGATCAAAAATCAGCAACTGAAGAAGAGGAAGAAGTGCAGAATCAGCAAGTTGAAAAATCTGCAATGCCTGAAATTGAGAAATCTGATTTAGTGGCTGATCAGCTAGATGGTGAGAAGAGCAAGAAACCTGTTGGAAAGTCTACTCCGGAGCAATCTTCAATGAATAATCATATTTATCCACCTCCACCATTTCCTGGACGTTTGAAGAAAAGTCAAGAGAAACAGTTTCAGAAATTCATGGATGTCTTCAAGAAACTGTCCATTAACATTCCTTTTGTTGAAGCATTGGAGCAGATGCCAAGATATGCAAGGTTCATGAAGGATATTTTGTCACGGAAGAGAAGGTTGGAAGATTTTGAAACAGTAGCTTTGACGGAGGAGTGTAGTGCTGTTCTGCAACAGAAGTTGCCTCCTAAACTGAAAGATCCGGGAAGTTTTACTATTCCATGTACTATTGGCAACCTTTCATTCGGCAATTGTTTATGTGATTTGGGAGCTAGCATTAATCTCATGCCCTTGTCTGTTTTCAAGCAACTTGGTCTACCGGAGCCGAAGCCGACTAACATCTCTTTGCAGTTGGCTGATCGATCGATCACTTATCCGAGGGGTATAGTGGAGGATGTTTTGGTGAAAGTTGATAAGCTCATCTTCCCTGCTGATTTTGTTATATTGGATTTCGAGGAAGATAAGAAGATTCCCATAATTTTGGGAAGACCGTTCTTGGCTACAGGAAAGACTTTGATTGATGTGCAAAAAGGAGAGCTTACAATGAGGGTGCAAGATCAGAGTGTCACCTTTAATGTGTTCAAGGCCATGAAATTTCCGACAGAAGATGAAGAGTGTTTCAGTGTGGAAACGGTTGATACGGGTCAGAGAAAGAAGTTGGATCAATTGTTGAGCGAAAAGGAGGATATGCACATGCTAAAGCATCCTATCAGTGATTCCATTGACAGTTCTTCTGTTCGAGATCTCTCGAATGTCAAGCTCGGAAAACTTCCATCTCATTTGAAGTATGTCCTTCTGAATGATGAGTTGTTAATTTTTGAAGAGGGTCACGATAATGTGTTAAGAAGGTGGATCATGAATGATGAGGTAGAGGAGTGTTCTTCTCAATCAACTGTGAAGCAAAAGCACCTTAGAGGCGTGAAGAAGAAAAAGAAAAAGTTGATTGGAGGAAGAGGCAAAGTGAGGTATGATTTAGAGAAGATGTGGGAAGATAGCAAGAAGGTTGTCAGACAAGGGGTGAATGGTCCTTCTGCTAAGGACAAGTCGAATGCAATCTTCGAGCCACCATGATTTGAATCATATTTGTCCGGCTAAATGACGTTAACGACAGCGCTTCGTGGGAGGCAACCCATGTGTTTCGGTATTTTTAGGTATGTTTTCTGCGATCCCTTGTATTTACTTCCATTCAATGCGGACATTGAATCTTTCAAGTTTGGGGGATGCGTAGTTTATGTGTAGTATTCATTGTGTTCATGTAGGATATCATGTTTTGCGTATTAGTAGTAGTAATCATGCATTTTATGTTCGTATTATCTACGTTTGTTTCATATAGGACATTTTGTTTTATTTTCGTACACCATGTGAGTTTTCATGATAGTTGCATTTGCATGGCATGCATTTTTCATGATCCCTTAAAATGAGCTGATTCTGATTGATAGGTAGATGTTGATTTGAGTGTGATGATAATCAGTAGAGGGCTGATTTATAGTTCCTAGGTAATTGACTTGCATGTTCAGGAACAACATTTTTACACAGTCTCATTGGGGTGCTTTTGGGGGTAGGTTGGAGTCATGCATGTTGGATGTTTTGAGATTAATCACTTGTTTATTCTTAGAATTTTCGTTATTCCCTTTATAGCGTAAGAACATTAAAGTCTAAGTTTGGGGGAAAACAGGAATTTCATGCTAGTTGTTAATATTTGTCAATAAAGGCTAGGCGTCAATTGGCTAGTAGCCAGCTCATATTTATATGAGTAGTCTAGGGTTGGAAATGAGAAAGGCTCATTCCAGATTGCGAAAAAAAAAGAAGAAAAAAAAAAAAAAATCAGAATAAGAAAAAATTAAAAAAAAAAAAAAAAAAAAAAGAAAAAAAAGAAAAAAAAAAAAAAAAAAGAGTCAAGTTTTGTTTATTAATGCAAAATTAACCAGAGTGAGCTCTTTAATACTCGAGTAATTAAGTCTGAGGGGACTTAGTCCTAGTGACCTAAGGCTTTTATAGTCTGGGATCCTGCTGACCTAACACTCGCTACATGGGTATTATTGTATAAGCCTTTTGGGGTCTCATTCATTGCACGGTTAAATAAGCATGCGTATTATATATGTAGTGTCGTAGCATAGTAATAAAGCATGAGTTTCTGTCTACCTTGGATAAGGGTGGAGGTGTTCTTAGGTTATGGAGTGTCTACAGTCTATTCTAGTTATAAACCTGTGATTGTCTTGACGGAAAGCATGTATGATTTTTGACCTATTTCTGGGGGTATTTCTGATGAGCATTGCACACACGCACGTTTCTGTAATGTACTGTTAGTATACGGGGACTTAGTCGAGCTCTGCTTGGATTTGTTGCATTCGTTGAGATATTTGCTTGTTAGTTGGTTTTGGTGAGTTAGAAGGGGATCTTGCATTTCCATATTAGTTGCATTCATGCATTGCATTGCATTAGGTTAAATGGATTTTGTGGGTACATTCGCTATAGGCCCTCACGAGACCTTACTCGTCCACTAGGGCTGCCTAGGGGTTTAAAGGGCTTGTTGCATATGCCAAATGCAACCGTGATCACCTACGGAAGTGGTACTAGCTAGTTGTATATATTTTTGTTGTTTATGCTTGAGGACAAGCATCGGTTTAAGTTTGGGGGTGTGATAAGTGGATTTTTATCCACTTGGAACGCCTTATTTCGACTTAAATTGATAGCTTTGTTCTCAAGTATTTGTGTTTTTTTTAATATGTTTTGTGAGAAATTGTGCAGGATGTATTCCAGGTGTGGATATTGTTTTTAGGAGGTGATATATGATATGTAGTGTCAAGAAGATCAAGTGTGGAGTTGCAATCAATAGCAGAAGAAGCAATCAGCAAAATGCAGTCTGTCAGCATGCCTTGGGCGCGGGCGCGCGGGATGAATTGGCTGGCAGAGTTGCGCGCGCGGGCGCGGTGGCTGTAGCTTTGGCTGCGCGCGGCCGCGCGGGGGACGGCAGAAAGTTCCTGGAATCGTATTTTAATTAGGAAATTGCCGTTTTCTTCTCCTAATTCAGATAGCAATTGTTGTGGACGATTTGAAGCTTCTGGAATTCAACTTAAATAAGGGAATTGCAATTCTATTACAATTAAAGATGGAAAATTACCGGAATTCTATCCTATTTCAAATACGGTAATCGCTTGGTCAAGGAGGCACTTGGGGGCTATAAATACACACCTTGGGGCACAGAAAAATAACAATCTACACATCCTACACACATAATTCGTTCAGAGCAAGAAGGGAGAGAAGCCAAGGCGAGGATCGTGACAACAAGAAGATCTAGACATAGTTTTCTTGTATTCCTTTGTTAGGCGTATCTTGTGGATGCTCATTACTTCTCCGGATTTGTTCGCTACACCTTATTTTATTATTGATTTATTCATCATCTTCTTTATCTTGTTTACTACCATGCTTTCATCAAATCCCATGGTGACGAGAGGTTCGATTATGAACTAATCGTTATCGTGGGGTCCTAGTGGATTTATCTATGTAGCTTAGTAGTTTGCATGCCTTAGAGATTTATGTGTGGTGAATTATTGATATCCTTGTATGGTTATGCTTATTGAATTTAGGTGCGTCGCAAACATCTAATTTGTTAATCTCTTGCTAAACGAGAGTGGATCTTGAGATTTAGAACTTGCCATGCTAGCATAGGATAGGTTGATGTAATCATCATGATTTGTGGCATGAATAGAGATATTATGCTACCCTATGTGATCTAAGTGAATAACTTGTGCTTCAACCTTTATGTTTTCAAATTCTATAGAGATATAGGGTCTAAACATAATAGGTGACTATTCATCTTCTATCTTTTGTGGATGTATGCTTAGATTGGTACTAGTATACCGAGAGGTAACTTTTACTCTTTTCGTGTTGTTCGATCAGATATCATAACCATCGCATGTTTTAATCAAAGGCTGCAACTCTAAGTGAAGTAGATAATGAAACTAGGATTCCATGTTTATTCTCATATAAGTAATCCGAATTTAAGTCTAGTTAATTGTTTAATTCTTAATTTTATACATTGCATCTTAGTTTAATTTAGTTAATCAAACCATATTTGTTATTTTCTTAGCAGTGAATTAAAACCATACATTATTGCATAGACATATTTTCTGAGTAAAACTTAACCAAGATCTCTGTGGAACGAACTTTAATTGTATTACTTGTGACTACGTGCGCTTGCGTGAATTTAGCATAACACCCAGAGCGCACCCGAAGGGTAGCGGCTGCGGGTTCCCATGTTAAAAAAAAAAAAAAAAAAAAAAACTTAGAAAATACAAACGTAACATTTAGAAATATCACTAAACGCTTAAGTGGTCTTTTGACCGCCTAAACCTCACTAAACGCTTAAAAACCCGATTTTGCCATAATCAAAGCGTTTTTCTACCGATTCCGCTTAGGCGACCGCTTAAGCAGCCACTTAATGCACTTTTTAGAACACAGCTTATAACTCAATTTATTCAAAAACCTATATAATTTATAAGTATTTATCTACCTATCACTTATATGAAATTCCAAACATCCACATAATAATAAGTACTGTAGGTCGAATCTCTTTTAAACATATAATAATAAGTCATGTTCTAAAAAATACGTCGAGTATTCACTTATAGGGTATGATCTGATTCGAGTTATATCGACTCAAATTTAAGTCCGAGTTTTTATATAATTTGGCCAATATTCGGTTAAACTCAAAATATTCGGAGTTAAATTTGATTTTCAATTATTCGATTTTTAATTGTTATTTCAAGTATAGTCGCAAATTACACGTATTTGATCATCATAATACTTTTAGTTGTATTTATAAAAATTATCAAGTTAATTATAGTAGATTATTATTAATTAATAAGATGAATACATATAAATTTTAACATTAGTACACTAAATTATAATATGTAAATTTAATATTTTTGAGTAAAAATTATGAAAATAATATACTTTCCTGATTTTCTGGTACTCACTATTTTAGAATTAAATCGAGTTGAATCGATTTCCAACGTTTACAAATTCTATCATAAGTATTAAATAGATTGAATCACTTTAAAAATACGTTCCAAGAATTTAAATATTATGTAACTTAAATTGTAAAGAATAAATTATATCATAAGTATTAGGTAACTTTTGATTTTAAGCTGTTTTTTTAACTGTAAGTCAATTTCTGACTTTTTACACAAACAGACATTTTTTAACTTAAAGCTGAAAATGGCTTTAAGCCCGACTTTAAGCCGGTTGACAAACGACCTCTAAATTTATGACCGGGTCTACTTATCATAGAAGTACTTCCGTCCCATAATACATGTTTTTTTGAAAAAAAAGAACTATATGATATTATGTATCCCTCTCATTTAAGGTTAATTTTCTAAAACTATTCCTACGTTTATTGTTTCCAATATTTGATATTTAAAAACTTAATTCTATTTTCATTTATCAATGCATTAATTAAGAATTTTTGTTGAAAAACTTTATCCAACTAACCATTTTCTTAAAGTGATTATTTTTTTTAAAAGGAACATGCAGAATCTTATCTAGACTTAAATATCGGTTAAATCAAAAATTTTAATATAAATTTGATTTTCAAGTCTTGATTTTAGTTGAAATTAGGTAAAAAAAAAATTAATATGTAAATTCAGGTAAAAATACTAAATTATAATATGTAAATTTAATATTTTTGAGTAAAAATTATGAAAATAATATACTTTCCTGATTTTCTGGTACTAACTATTTTAGAATTAAATCGAGTTGAATCGATTTCCAACGTTTACAAATTCTATCATAAGTAATAAATAGATCGAATCTACGTCAAAAAAAAAAAAATAAAAAAAAAATAAATAGATCGAATCACTTTAAAAATACGTTGCAAGAATTTAAATATTATGTAACTTAAATTGTAAAGAATAAAGTACATAATGGTATGTAGCAAAAAAAAAAAGTATGCCGTAAAATATGTACTCTTCCATTCCATTTTACTCACTACTCCACCTACTACTCCTTAAAAACAATATTCAATACTCACTACTTCACCCACTACTCCTTAAAAATAATACTCCTTCAATACCCATTATTCCACCCACTACTCCTTAAAAACAATATTCAATACCCACTATTCATAAAAACAATAATATTCAATACGCACTACTCCTTAAAATTAATATTCAATACTCTTTTTTCTTAAAACCCGTGTTTTAAAGGTAATGAGCAAAATAGAGAGTTAGAGACAAAGGGAGTACTAAATAGATTTAAGCTTACAGTCATTGATGAGTCGACTCCATCTTCGATCTAGGATTGAATCACTTTAGATATGAATATATGATTATGTAACTTTTTTTTTTTTTTTTTTGACAAAGTGATTATGTAACTTAAATCGTGAAGAGTTACGTACATTCAGATTATTTTAATTTACATTATTTTGCAGGAAAATTGTTGAATTTTCACGTTTTCAAAAAAATGGTCACGTGGCAAAAAAAAAGGTCGGATTATTATTCAACTTTCCAAATAAATGGTGTCATTAATTATTAATTAACTACATTAACGGAAGGAAAGATAAAATTAATTTTTTATGATTTATTGATTTATGTTGATGTATGACATATGGATATGAGTACAGCTACAACCAGGGGCGGAACCAAGGGGGGCTGGAGCCCCGGCTAGAGTACAAAAAATTAGTACTCCCTCCGTCCCTTTTTAGTTGGTACATTTGCAAAAAACACACATATTAAGAAAGCTTTAATTATATAATTTGTTTCCATGTTTGCCCTTAATCTTAACATTAAATGATGAGTTATGAGTATGTATATTAAATATAAAGTCAAACATTTGTATTAGAAATAGAGGGGTATATATGGAAAATTAGTAAAAAAATGTATTGGAATAAGGAATGTGACAACTATTTAGGGACAAATTTTTTTCCCAAATGTGCCAACTAAAAAGGGACGGAGGGAGTAGTTTTTTTTTTTAGCCCAGGGCATTTCCCGGATGATGACCTGATTGTACTTTGTTCTTGACATCAAAACTATTTTAGCCCCGGATGATGACCTGATTGTGCTTTGTTCTTGACATCAAAACTATAGTCCAGATAGTAAAAATAAGTCACAAGTTCAACTGTCTCATCCCACTCTCTCCTTTCTTTTGATTGTTTCTTAACATCAAAATTATAGTCCAAATAGTAAAAATAAGTTTTTTATAGTCCAAATAGTAAAAATAAGACATTCATAGTGGCAACATTGTCGGATCCAAAAAAATTTCCCGTCGATGAAAACAGTGTCGGATCCATAAATTTTTTTCGCTGGTGACACTAAGCTATTTGAGCCCCGGCTAGATTCAATTTCTGGTTCCGCCACTGCCTACAACTTGCAAAGACAAAAGACAATCACTGAGGCCGCTGGAAAATATGTACTCTACTCAGGAACAAATTGCTTTCGGTTTACTAAAATTTTTCATTATACTAATCAGGATATTCATTTGTCACCTGCTGATCTTCATCTTCTTTATTCGTTTTCTTTTTATATTTACCCTCTAAATATGAAACCAATTTTTATACCAGGAAATATTGTGATACATATTACACTTTTAAAAATGTTACCTAATATCCATTATCAGAAATTCTTAAATTACTTAATTATATATAAATTTCAATAAAATAAAATCCCACAGATTGATAATCTCGATCTGCTAAAATGTTTTTCCATCCTGACTTGAGATAAAGAGATTAAATAATATTTTTGCTAAAATTATAATTTAATAAGTGAACAAAACACCCATGGATCCAAGAAAATGGAAGTAACAATCACTTTAGTTACATACACATAAAAAGAATCGAACTTTAAAACATAAATTTAAAAATTGGAAAAAATATAAATATTTTTATATCCCTACCGTGCTTCCAAAAAATCAATTTTTGTTTGTAAATATAAAAAAAATTATGATAAATTTTAGAATCTATTTTAGAATCTCATAAATTTTGTGTATCTGTTTTTGAACCTTAGTGAAATTTTTCGGAAATTGTATATAAATCCTTTTCAATATTCAATTAATGATTCAAATATTTATTTTAAAAATTATGCAATGAGATTAAAATGTGTTAGTACAATTATTTCGTGAAAATAAATTAAAAATATGTCAAAGGGATACTCATAGTCAAATTTCAGAGAATCGTACAAGTATGTCGACGGTTCACTTAAGAGCCCTGG
This sequence comes from Kitagawia praeruptora, assembly GCA_037693485.1. Lineage (NCBI taxonomy): Eukaryota > Viridiplantae > Streptophyta > Magnoliopsida > Apiales > Apiaceae > Kitagawia > Kitagawia praeruptora. Next base: position 151,655,596 of record CM075349.1, on the reverse strand, counting down.
GTTGTTGCAGCCAGAACATTCCCTGTTCTGCAGTTCAAAGAAATTCCCTGGGTTGTTAAAGCTGAACTCTTTCCCAGGATCAAGTTAGTACCATTTAATGGATCCAGATCATTTACTATTATGTGGTCTATAACCTGATCTTTTGAGCTCCATGCACTTCTGGTAATTGGTTCAGAAGGATTAAAGGTTGTCGTAGAGCACTCGGATTGAACTGAATTTAATCCAAATGCATTTTCGCCAGGCATTTGTTGTCTAATGTTTTGACTACTACATTCCGTGCCATGTGGAGGCATGACTTTGATGTGTGTCAGTTTGTCCCTCTCCTTGTTGAAAGGTGTAGGATAGTTGGGAAGTTTAGTTATAACGTCCTAGAAAATATCGTAATTATTATTATTATTATTATTATTTAATTATTTAATATTAAATGGGAATTATATGATGTGAATACTTTTAAGAAGGTCAATATATGTGATATTGTGTTCGTATGCTTATATGGTGATTTATGTGCGCCGTGTAAGCCTGTGGATTTTTATTTGTATTTTTGATGATTTAAATGTATTTAAATCATGCCTTATTTAGCTTCTGAGATTTTTATAAAAATTGTCGGAGTTATTAAAAATTATGAAATTTTCTGTGTTATCATCTATATGATATTATTTAGTTTTTAAAATTATCGGGGGAATTATTTTGGGTGTTTGGGTATTTTAAATTGATTTTACGAGTTGTATTGCTTTTAAAGCATCAAAACTTGTAAAATTCATATTTAATTTATTATTGATCCTAAAAATATTTTAAAAATATGTGGGTGTTCATAATTTTGCACTCTTTATTTTTAAAAATGAAAATTTTAATTTCCACCAAATTTTCTATTTGATTTCGATTTTCTTAAAAAGGTGGATATTTGATTTTAAGCAAATTTTCAGAATTTTGAAACATTTAAAATGCTCCTTATCTTCTCAAGACTTTCTTGTGGTTCCAGATTGTTCTCGTTGTCTTCCTTCACAATCTCTCGAGCTCTACTATCTCTTTCAAGCTCTCTTCTTGTTAGGTCCAAATGTGTTGTAGAGGGGGGGGGGTGAATACAACTTTTCGAATATGAGAAGCAATAAATACGATGCAATAAATGAACACGCAGATTTAAGGAATATATTTCTTTATATATAACTTGAAAAGGTTGCTACAACATTCATTACAAAGTATAACAGAAGTTCAGAGAGAAGTGAATGATTCTAAGCTCTGTGAATGTACTCTCTCTCTTTTTCTTGTGTTTTCTCAATATTGCTCACTAACTTAAAACATTACACAAGTGCTTCTATTTATACTACATGTAATCTATGTCCTGTAGTCTTCAAAGACTAAGATGTACGTGGCCCAATGATGTCCACATAAATCTTGCCTTATCTTGAAAGCTTGGAAATCTGCCAATCAGAAGATGCCATGTGTCATGTTGAAGCTGCACTCTAAGTAGAACTTCTACTTGAGAATTTCTACTTAGCCATCTCGAAATTTCTAAGTCGAACTTCTACTTAGAAATATTCTACTTGGCCATCCAGAACATTTAGTACTTAGAAAATATTCTGGTCTTCAACTTGAAACTTCAATGCACATCTTGAGCTTGTGATATCTTCATGTCTTCTTTATTCTTCACCAAGCTCTTGAACATGGATCTTTATTACTGACATAAACTTGCTATCAATGTCCTGACACTTGATGCACTGGTCTGGTTCATAAGTGACTAGTCTTGATAGTGTTTCTGCTTCTTGAATAAATTACCATATTTACTTAGTAACTTGGCTTTCCAATATTTGCTTTCCTTCTTGTTCACTTGAAATCAATTGGTCTTGTTGATACTGATAGTTATGATCTTGATTCTCGAATTCTCAAATCACTGAGGCATGAACAACTTTGACTTGAACTTCTCTCAATGATTTCTTCTTGGCTTGATCATAGTTAACATGTTCAATTGTATCAATTACCTTGTCTTCATATAGTGTTGATTTCTTGTGACTTCTTGTTCTTGATTGTCTTCTGGTTAAGTATCATTTCTTTTAATTGAGTTACATTAGTTATAGTGTTACAAGTTTACACACTCTGCCTTTCAATCTCCCCCTATTTGATTGTCTAACAATAACATTCAAATTAATGAAGGATAACTCAACTAAACAAGAGACGAGAAAAGATAATCAACATTACAGTCTTGAAAAATATACAATTGAAAAGTATTTGAAAACAATACAAAGAACTTAAACTAGAAACAGAATTCGAACCTCGAATTAAAGATCATTTGAATGATTCCTATCACCTGGATTATTTCATATCTTTTAGTCAAACTTATATCACCTTATTGGATTCACTCTAAGGTGAATTTTCCTCAAGTGAGTTAAAGCAACCGAAAGACATGAAGTTTTTCCAACTTCAAGTTCACACCACTCTGACCTTTAACTCTAATTCCGTTTCCTCTTCCTAGCTTCAGCAGCTTGATCTTTCTTCTCCTTCTGCTGCTTTTGTTTCTTATATACTGGATCATGAAGCTGCGTCCACCTAGCATTCAACAAACTTACTGCTTCCATTTCTAGAGGGTTCCTGGGTTCTGGGTAAGGATGTTTGAAAAGCCTTCTGAGTTTGTCCACCTCCTGAGTAGTCCTGATCTTTGGAATGTCCTCAAATTTCTTCATTACAAGCTGAGGTTTCCAATGAGCTTTATCAGCTTTAAACTGACAATAGATCATTTTGGGATAGCCCTTGACACGGTTAGTATTGTGGACACTAGCCGCATCTTGCTCCATTCGCTTCTTTTCCACTACTACATCAGACAGGTAACTCACGAGTCTCTGCTTTTCTTTCACAAACTTAACTTCCACATCTTCCCATTTGAACACATATAACACTTTCTCCAGAAATGCAGCATCTTGAATCTGCAGCAGCCATTTTCTACTCATATGCAAGAGTGTTCTATTCTGGTCTGCATCTATGAATACTAAGGCATCAGCTGTATCATCAACAAAAGAGTGTATCCAGTATACACTATCTCTTCCTGGAACACCAATTGACTCCCTTATCTCTCCTTGTTCCAGTTCTCCAGAAGGAAGATTCAGAGCTTCATCTACATTCTTCATAGCTTGAAGAATATTCCATTTCTTTTCTATTAGCTCTGGTTCAACCTTCACATTATCAAGAGGGTTTGGAGCAATGATATCACACTTCCACACCTCATTGCTCTTCTTGAATATGGCACTTTCAATGATCTTTACTGATTTATCTTTAAGCTCAGACGCGAATCCCTTACTCATCATTTGTCTACAGACAGCCTTAAGAGATTCCACTGAAAGTTCCATTAAGTCCTTTTCCTCCATGCTCACCCTCTTCAATTTACTGTCAACCACCATCCGGACAACATTAGGATATGCTGAGAATTCTGGACCCTTGTCCTCTGCTAGCTGCATTAACTGATCCCTATACAGAATGCTTAGATTCTCAGAATGAGAGTATTGAATTTTTGTTGCTAGCAAGAACAACTCTGATGCAGATCTTCTCGTCATGAATTGGTCATCCACATATAGGAAAGACATTGGGACTCCTTCTGTCAAAGACAATATAACCTGCCACTCCTTAAGCGTTGCATTGAATCCAACCCTGACTTTAGAAATTAATCTCTTTAATGCACTCATGTAGTCAGCAGTCATTGGATTCTGCAAATTTAGGTTGTAGAACAGATCATCTGCCTCCTTGTTATTAACTCCTTTCGTACATGGTCCCATCAGTATCTTCCTTGCTTCATCCCATTTCTGCCCTAACCTTCTCTTGTCCAGATCAACTTGAGGATCAGCTAGCCTTGCAAGCTCATGATCATACTGTTTCCCTTGTAGCTCCACTTTCTTTTCTAGAAACACAGCATGTTCTTGCATTGCCTTCATTTTAAAGAACTCAGCTTGATCCAAGGCTAACTGTTGAGACTTAAGGGTTTCCTCATCAACAGTAATTTCTTCAGGCATTCCGAAAGACATCCCAGCACCTCCACCTTGATCCTTCAATGATCTCTTTATAGCATGTTCCAAAGGTGCGTCTTCCATATCGGAATCTGAGTCAAGTACCACATGTACTTTTTCTTGATGACTCAGATCAACGAATGGCTCATCTTGCTCAATCGCTATTGCCTTACCCTTTCTCCTTCTCAGAGCCTCTTCATCAGTAGACGACTCAATTTCTTTTTCTTTGACAAGATCAACTTGTTCTTGAATTTCTTCGATTTGAACTCCCTGCTGTCTCGTCTCCTTTCCACTCTCCCCCTTAGGTGAGTTATCCTGAACTCCACCTTGGTCTCCAGATCCACCAGCTGCATAAGAATCTTCAAAACCAGAACCATAGGCTCCTGCTCCACTAGCACCACCTGTACCAGCATCGGGGGGAGGTTGTTGCGGCTCGAAACACTCCGGGGGCACAAAACTTCTGATTGCGTACATCACTCTACTGATCTCCACAGCCAGAGTATCCATTGTAAGCTCCATTGCTCCCATCCTCTCATTCAGAGTGTTTCCCAAGAAACCAGCAGCATGGCCCAAGTCATTTACCTTGTTTGTCAAAACATTAAAAGATGTAGCTTGACTTGCCATTCGTGCTGCGTAGTCATCAAGGGCCCTTTGATTGTTTCCAATGTTCATCCCTAACTGCCCCATTGTCTGCCCAAAATGCTTCATCTGATTTTCCATAGAAGTCATACGTGTATCAAGATTTTCAATGTTAAGGGACGGTGTTTGGTTTAGGTGACCTCGCTCTAATACTCGTTCTGTTGGTATTTGGCGCTCGGTTTCGGGCCTTAAAAATGAAGGTCCCTCTCTCCCTAACCTCTCACACACACTCCCTGTCTCACGCTCGTGTATGTCTTCAATAATTGATCCAAAATATGAAGCAGTACCTGCAGAAACTGGATAAGCAATATAATTTGCAGTTATGGGATCAATTGCTGTTGGTTCCTGAGTTGGAATCTCAGGCTGAGAGGCTACAAAGTGTTCTTGTACAACATCAGAACCGATCCTCTTTGCAGCATCAGTACGTACCGGCGAAGGTACGGCTGAAGCTTTTAAAGCTTCATGTCCTTTTGAAGCAACAGTATCTTCAAGAGGTACATAATCATCATCAAAATCCCTATGTGCAGATTGTTCAAGGGGAGAACCACTCTCGTGAGGTGGAGTGGTTACGTGTGACACACTAGGGTTTGACTGAGGTTTAGAAGTAGCAGCATGAGAAATTTTGGCTTTCTTTCGAGTAAGAGGCTGCTCTTCGGGGTCACTCTCCTCATCATATCCTACATCTACATGTGCTGGCTGTTTGGATTCCGGTGACAGGGGTGGCAGAGAATTAGAAATATAGCTCTCACCCTGGGATAGATCCTGCAGGCTAGCAGTCTCTTGGGTCTGGGAATCAGAAACATAGGAAGAGGAATGAGTAGTATGCAGAGAGAGATTACCTGATTCATTACCTTGTTCGTCACCGCTTTGCTCATCAGGAATCTCTTCAAATGCCTCAGCATGAGCAGACCGATTCTGAGCATATGATGAAACTTGCGATGATTCCACCACGGTGGTAACTCCTGCATCATAAATAAGCCACTGTTGAATGTTTTCAGGAATTGACATTGGTTTACCTTGATGTTTGTCCTGATTATCAATTGTTGAAAGTGACTTAGTGCCCATCCCTAGTGGTGCAGATGTTGGACTTCTGGCAAAACTCTGTCTAACTGCAAGAGCATCCTTCGGTATTAAATCATTAATCAGCATCTGTAGGAACCGAGGAAACCAGCAGACAACATCTGTTGTGTTGAGGTCTCTGCTTGCAGGAGATCCCATTACACTCACTATCTCAGAGAGAACTATGCGTCCATAATTTATATCTAGTTCTCTTGCTAGGGCAATTGCAAAGGTTTGCATGGGAATGGAAATTTGATGGAAATCGCTTTCTCGTGCCCGAAAACAACTTGTGATAGCCTCGAAAAAGTAATTCCATTCCACATGAAAGAATTGTTTTTGGATGTTTCCAGTGATCCGGCCAGACGGAGGATAACATCCTATTTCTTCAAAGAAACTGAGGCGTTCTGCAGCTGTAGGTTCGGGATCATAAGCATCTTTTATCGGGAACCCCAGAACCCTGTTGACAATTGCTTCAGTAACCTCATATTCCTGACCCGCTAAGGTAAACCTGAAACCGAAGGGGGTTGATTTGCTCCCAAAAGAAACCGCACTAGTCCATAATTGCTGTAAAGCATCATATACTAGTGTAGGTTTAGCAGTAAAAGCATCGCTAGCTTTGGAATACAAATTGAGAAATCGTATCCAAGACTTAAAGCGCGGGAGTTGATCACCAATTTCCGTAGAAATATTATAAAAATTGTTTTTAGCAAGTGAAAATTGGTGAGCCATTTTAATTTTAATAAAATGTTTTTTCCTTAAAAATGTGATATTTGTTGAAAAAACAATTAATTAACAAAATCAAAGTTATAGTCCTTTTAATTTCGTCCGTGAATAGCAAGAGTCACTTGAGAAATTAAACTACGGAATATCAACAATGATTAAGTAGTGGCGAAAATTACAATCCAATTACCAAATCTGTGATATACAGTGAAGATATATATTTGTGTGTGTAAACCAGTGAAATCGAGTTATGAACAGACACACAAACCCAAACACACAAGTACTTGATGTTTATGTGTATATGTATATATACGCGTGTATATGAACGGTTACCAAACACACAGACACAAAGATTTAGGATAACACAGATAATAGTAGTCTAAAATCGGGCATGAATTCGAGATCTGTATGAGTTTAGTCACAAAAATCACGAACAGTGGTTGTAAGTCGAAATCGCCTGTATGTATATGGAGGCTGCTGTAAAACTTAATTAGGTAAAAGTGAATGAATTGATCGAGTTAGGGATGTATATATAGACATGATTGTGAAATGACTAAAGTGTCCCTGTTAAAAAGTATGAAAACACTAAGTACATACAGGGAGAACCCAAGTCGAAATCTATCTCGAAGTCTATCTCGAAGTCTATCTCGAAGTCTATCTCAAACATTTTAAGTCGAACTTCGAGATGAAGTTCGAGATAGATGTTAACTCGAAAAACCCATGCCAATTCGAACAATTACCACTTAAGCATTAAAGACCACGTAAACAATAACAACCACCAACAGTAATAGGGAAGCTTATCTCGAAATTCAAGTAGAAATTCGAGATAAGTTTCGAGTTAGGAGTTAACTCGAAAAAGTCCCCTTAGACCAACTGAGAACTCTATCTCGAACATCAAGTCGAAATTCGAGTTGAGTTTCGAGATAGAGACTAACTCGAAGTTATTGACTAACTCGAAGTTATTCTCAGTTCTTTTCAAAAATATCTCCAAAAATGGAACCTTATCTCAACCTTCGAGATAAAGTTCGAGATAGAACTTATCTCGAATATTTTGAAGAAAATAAATAGGCACACTGGTAACTCAAATTCGATCCCTAAGTCGAATTTCGAGATGAATTTCGAGATAGAGGCTAACTCGAAATTCTTCCCAGACTTAGAATTTTCAAAACTTCACTCTGGAAGCTCAAATCGAAATTCAACAAGAATTTCAAGATGAGTTTCGAGATAGTGTTTAACTCGAAATTTTGAAGATACTTAGAATAATTTGGCAATTTTTCTTTGAAAAACTCAACACTTAATTTTGCCAAATTAATATAAATATCAATTCAAGGATTTTAATATATGACATAATTAAAACATTCCTTGATAATTCTAAGGCCTCTAATTACATGAAAAACACAGGTAAATTCATCTAAAAATCATGCAAAATTTAGAATATTATGAATTTAACTCCCCCTATGATCATGCAATCTAACAAGCATGAATTCAAAGATTTGTGCTATAAAAGACACTTAAAACACAATGAATTCATGTAAAATGATACTATATGCAACCTATAACAATCATTAATTAGGCATTTTAAAGTCTAAGCACATAATGATTAAGTAGCTTGCATATACAAACATAAACATGGATTTTACAGATGGAAGGCTTTACTAACTTGTGTTAAGCATTCCCAATTCACCAACCAACCTATTGAATGTTACTTCATCAAGAGGTTTGGTGAATATATCTGCAATTTGTTGCATTGTGGGCACGAAATGTAGCTCCACAGTCCCCTCCTCGACATGTTCTCTTATGAAGTGATACCTGATGTCGATGTGCTTGGTTCTTGAGTGATCTACAGGATTGTTGGTTATGGCAATAGCACTTGTGTTGTCACACATAATTGGAATTTTCTTGTGCTCCATGCCATAATCCTTCAATTGGTTCCTCATCCACAGTATTTGAGCTACACAGCTTCCAGCAGCAATGTACTCAGCTTCAGCAGTAGAAGTAGATACTGTATGTTGCTTTTTACTTTGCCAGGACACCAATCTTCTGCCAAGAAATTGACAAGCACCAGATGTGCTTTTCCTATCAATCCTGCAACCTGCATAGTCTGAATCCGTATAGCCAATTAGATTAAAACCTGTATCTCTTGGGTACCAAATCCCTAGATTTGGTGTGCCCTTGAGATACCTAAAAATTCTTTTGACGGCTATGAGATGTGATTCTCTAGGATCCGCTTGGAATCTTGCACATAAACAAGTCGCGAACATTATATCAGGTCTACTTGCAGTTAAATAGAGAAGTGAGCCAATCATACCTCGATAGCTTGTGATGTCAACTGATTTACCTGATTTGTCTTCATCAAGCTTCGTGGCTGTTGCCATGGGAGTCTTAGCTGCTGATGCATCTTCTAGATTATACTTCTTGAGTAAATCTCTGACGTACTTGGATTGACAAATAAAGATACCATCTTTTCTCTGACTGATCTGTAATCCAAGGAAGAAAGACAGCTCTCCCATCATGCTCATCTCGTATTTCTCTTGCATTAGCTTAGCAAATTTCTTGCACAAGCGCTCATTAGATGACCCGAAGATAATATCGTCCACATAGACTTGAACAAGTATTAAATCATTCTTCACATTCTTATAGAACAATGTTTTGTCAATTACTCCCCTAGTAAAACCACTTTCAATTAAGAATACGGATAGGGTTTCATACCAACATCTTGGGGATTGCCTGAGGCCATAGACAGATTTGAAGAGAAGATACACAAAATCTACAAGTTCTGGATCAATGAAGCCAGGCGGCTGTTCCAGATACACCTCTTCTTCTAACTCTCCGTTCAGGAAGGCACTTTTCACATCCATCTGAAAAACCTTGAAGTTCTTATGTGCTGCAAATGCCAAGAACATCCTGACTGCCTCAAGTCTTGCAACTGGTGCATAGGTCTCATCATAATCAATTCCTTCTCGCTGAGAATAACCTTTTGCAACCAAACGAGCCTTGTTTCGTGTTACAAGTCCGTTTTCATCCATTTTATTTCTGAATACCCACCTTGCTCCAATTACTGATTTGTTCTTTGGTCGGGGTACCGGTTTCCAAACTTTCTGCCTTTCAAACTGATTGAGTTCCTCTTGCATTGCAATCACCCAATCAGCATCACCAAGAGCTTCTTCTATTTCTTTAGGTTCAAGCTTGGATAAGAACCCAGAATATAAGCAAATATTAGCCAGGTTAGCTCTTGCATTTCTTCTAGTAGACACACCAGCATCTGGATCACCAATAATTAATTCAAACGGATGGTCTCTATTCCATACCCGTTCTCTTGGAAATTGTCTTGATGATTCAGCGTGACTTTCTGAGTTATGGTGCTGACTACTTTGATTACTTTCACTAACTCCCCCTGAGTTAGTGCCAGCTCCTACAGAACTAGAGTCAACTCGACTCGAGCCTTGAACAGTAGTTCTTGAGCTGCTATTTACTCCTCCTGAGTTGTTGCCGGTTCGTACTGAAGAAGTCTCTCCTGATCTTGTAGGATTAGCTTGTTCACTAGACTCAGGTTCTTCACGTACACTTGGAACATTTAATGGAACAACCAACTCAGGTTCATCTTCAAGTTCTTCTAAGTCCAGATTCTGAAACTTTAGGGACTCAGGTTCACTAGAATCTCTTGAAATTGATGAGAGTTTGGTATCGTCGAATCTGACGTTGTAGCTTTCAGTCACTTTTCGATCATTTACTAAGAACACCCTATAAGCTGCTACCACATCTGTGGAGTAACCAACAAAGATTCCTTCACGAGCGTTTGCTGCAAACTTGCCTAGATTTTCATCATCTATAAGTACATAGCATTTTGCTCCGAAGACATGAAAGTATTTGATTGTTGGTCTTCTTCCGTTCATTAGCTCACATGATGTCTTTTCTTTATCTTTTATAATCAAGGATCGATTTTGAGTGTAACACACGGTACTCACCGCTTCTGCCCAGAAATACAGAGGAAGTTTCGAATCATACAACAAAGTTCTTGTTGCTTCAACCAATGTTCTATTCTTCCTTTCAACTACTCCATTTTGTTGTGGAGTTCTCGGGGCTGAATACTGATGACGTATTCCCTTAGATACACAGAAGTCATTTAGCACCGCGTTTTTGAATTCAGTGCCATTGTCTGATCTAATCGTCTTCACAGTAAGTGTTGAAACATTCTCAATTTGAGTGATGTGATCAATGATTAGGAAAGGTACTTCGTCTTTCGTCATTACGAACAATACCCATGTATACTTGGAGAAGTCATCCACGATTACCAATGCATATCTTTTCCTAGACAAAGATAGGACATTCACTGGGCCAAACAAATCCATATGAAGAAGTTGCAGAGGCTCAGTGATACTAGAAATTTCTTTGCTTTTATGCGAGGCTCGCTTCGACTTTCCCATTTCACAAGCTTCACAGAGTCCTTTCGGAGCGAACTCCATTTGAGGTAGATCTCTCACCAATTCTCGCCTCGCGAGAGCATTCATCGTTTTGAAGTTTAAGTGAGATAACTTTTTGTGCCATAACCAGCTTTCATCATCCGAAGCTTTGCTGTAGAAACAGGTGACTTCATTCTGATTTGCTGAATCCATGTCTGCAACAAAAAGATCTGCCTTTCGAACTCCTCTCAAAGCCAGTGAGCCTTCCTTGATGTGAGTGATTGATACACCTTTCTTGTTGAAGACAATTTCGTAACCTTTGTCACAGAATTGACTGATACTCAACAAATTGTGCTTTAATCCCTCAACATAGGAAATATCTTCAATGATGACATTGCCAGTTTTCAATTTGCCATATCCCTTTGTCACACCTATGCTGTCATCTCCAAAGGTAACATAAGGGCCAGCCTTCATAACCAACTCTGTAAGCAGGGACTTGTTTCCAGTCATATGCCTCGATGCTCCACTATCTAGCACCCATATGACTTTATTTCTATTTTGCTTAATGCCCTCTGGTTCCTCTGATGTCTCAGCCATGAGCGCAAAGTTTGCTACATGAGTAACATCTTCCTCATCTGAATCATCCCAAGCTCTTCCTTCTGTTACTAATAAAGCTCTCTTTCCATGTCTTTCCTTCTGTTTAGGCTTTTTGCAGTCCGAGGCAAAGTGTCCAGGTTCTCCACAGTTATAGCATTTGAACTTCATTTTGAAATCCAAAGGAGATTTGTAGCTGGTATTCTTGCCTTTACCTTGGTAGCCTGACGAACTACCACCACCCTTAGCAGCCCGATAATAAGATGAAGAATTTCTCTGTGGTCGGTTGCTCTTTCTGAATCTCATGTTGCTGAACTTCCTTGCCATGTATGCCACGACACTATCGTCCATGTTGTCCAGCTCTTCTTGGGTGAAGTAGTCATCATCACTGTTAGATGCGCACTCATCATCATTATCAACTTGATGTGGTGCAAGTGATGATTTAGGCTTTGCTACAACCATTGCCTTCTTAGACTCTTCCTCATCAGCAACTAATCCTGATGCAGTTTCTTTTCCTTTTGAATCATTGTCCCATGCTTGATCTTGAAGTGTCTCCAGCTCATAGGTCTTCAGAATTCCATAATATTCTTCCAGAGAAGTTGTATGCAAATCTCTGGTTTCTCTGATTGCGTAGACTCTATGTTCAATGCTCTTTGGCTGGTTCCTCAGATATCTCGTATTGGTCTCAACCATGGGGAGAGTAACACCTCTCAGATTCAAATCTAATACCAACTGACTGAATCTTAGATAGACGTCTGTTATGCTTTCTCCTTTTCTTATTCTGAAGGTGTCATACTCCATCTTGAGTATAAGTGTCTTGTTGCTTCTAACCTCTGCAGATCCTTCCATGACAACTTCTATCTTGTCCCAAATCTTCTTTGCTGTATTCAAACCTTTGACTATGTTGAACATTTCATGATCAAGGGATTCCATCAAGGTTTGTCTTATAGAAGTATCATAAGCTATTTGCTCCTTGTCAGCATCCGTAAAGTCCGCTGCCTTTTTAGGCTCAGACCGAGCAGGTATAACCTCCTCTCCTTCCGTACGCTCAGGAATAGCTTTCATTGGAACAAATTTACCCTTTTCAAGGACTTCCAGATATTCAGGGTTAATTGTCTCTAAGTAAAGTCTCATTCTGAAAACCCATTCTTCATAGTGATCTCGGTTGAACATTGGGATCTTGAAAGAATTTTTAGGAGCCATTTCAAATCTGGTCACTAAAAGTTTCTAAGTACCCAAGACTAGGCTATGTAGAATATCTATGTAGAACTTCTGCCAAGTCGAAATTTCTCTAAGTAAAAATTTTGCTCAAGTCGAAATTCACCAAGTAGAAATTGTCCAAGTCGAACTTCACTAAGTAGAAATTGTCCAAGTCAAACTTCACTAAGTAGAAATTGTCCAAGTCGAAATTCTATGTAGAAAATCTCAAGTAGAAATTCTATGTAGAACTTTTGTCCTTAGAATAAATTTTCTGCAGATTTCTTTAATATTGAATAAACAATATTATCACTTTAACACCTTTTTGACTTTTGATACTTTTACTCACCGAAAGCATCTAACCCACTTGCTAGGTACTGAATATGTCTTGTACACTTTCGGCCAAGGAATAATTTTCAAATCAAAAGTACAAAAACACCTTTTTGACTATCTTATCTGTTTGAAAAAGGAGATCAAAAAGTTGTTGGTTGTCTTCTTTGATAAGAACAGATGATGAACACTCAAGAACACCAAATATCAATGAACCCAGATTAATTCACAAAAATTAATTAAAATACACCCAAGCTAAATAATCACACCTGGAGTATTTAAATAATTTTTCGGATGAGTTTTCACTACCAACGAATTAAAGCACACTTTTCGAAAAAATGAAAAGTAGATCTAGAAAATGAAAACTCACGATTCTTCTACCAAACACAAGGATCTATGTTTTGTATGTTAAACATCCGCTCTGATACCAATTGTTAGGTCCAAATGTGTTGTAGAGGGGGGGTGAATACAACTTTTCGAATATGAGAAGCAATAAATACGATGCAATAAATGAACACGCAGATTCAAGGAATATATTTCTTTATATATAACTTGAAAAGGTTGCTACAACATTCATTACAAAGTATAACAGAAGTTCAGAGAGAAGTGAATGATTCTAAGCTCTGTGAATGTACTCTCTCTCTTTTTCTTGTGTTTTCTCAATATTGCTCACTAACTTAAAACATTACACAAGTGCTTCTATTTATACTACATGTAATCTATGTCCTGTAGTCTTCAAAGACTAAGATGTACGTGGCCCAATGATGTCCACATAAATCTTGCCTTATCTTGAAAGCTTGGAAATCTGCCAATCAGAAGATGCCATGTGTCATGTTGAAGCTGCACTCTAAGTAGAACTTCTACTTGAGAATTTCTACTTAGCCATCTCGAAATTTCTAAGTCGAACTTCTACTTAGAAATATTCTACTTGGCCATCCAGAACATTTAGTACTTAGAAAATATTCTGGTCTTCAACTTGAAACTTCAATGCACATCTTGAGCTTGTGATATCTTCATGTCTTCTTTATTCTTCACCAAGCTCTTGAACATGGATCTTTATTACTGACATAAACTTGCTATCAATGTCCTGACACTTGATGCACTGGTCTGGTTCATAAGTGACTAGTCTTGATAGTGTTTCTGCTTCTTGAATAAATTACCATATTTACTTAGTAACTTGGCTTTCCAATATTTGCTTTCCTTCTTGTTCACTTGAAATCAATTGGTCTTGTTGATACTGATAGTTATGATCTTGATTCTCGAATTCTCAAATCACTGAGGCATGAACAACTTTGACTTGAACTTCTCTCAATGATTTCTTCTTGGCTTGATCATAGTTAACATGTTCAATTGTATCAATTACCTTGTCTTCATATAGTGTTGATTTCTTGTGACTTCTTGTTCTTGATTGTCTTCTGGTTAAGTATCTTTTCTTTTAATTGAGTTACATTAGTTATAGTGTTACAAGTTTACACACTCTGCCTTTCACTTCTTCAATCACTCTTGCCCAATCAATCTCTCGCGCAAATCTCTATCTTTTTCACATTTTTTTTTCTCATCTCTTTCACGGTGTGGCTATTGGTGTAAACTGTGATGTGCGTATGGTGGGTGTATGTATACGCAAAGGATGTATGTGTGAGATTCAAGCTCTGTGATTGTGTGTATTGGTCGAGTATCGCGATGGTGTCTTTCCCCTATTCTTGCCGTCGCAGTTAAGTGTGTGTATCTCACTGTTGTGTTCGAGTGTGTGTCCCTCTCAATTGGCGTGTGTTTGATGCGTATGTAGGGTATGTGTATAGCTGAAATGGGGGTGTGAAATTGGGGATTCGTTTTAATTGGTACAAGGTGATGTTGATGAGCAGTAAGTGGGTGTGTACGAGTATGGTACTGGTGGGGTGAGTTGCAATTTTTAGAAGGAGTTCAGGGGAGTGGGTGATGTTCAAGTGTGATGTTTTAGTTGTAGGTAGTGTTAAATTGAATGGAAGAATTGCTGGGAATGGTGTCTGCAGATGTATGTGTATGTTGTAGGAATTGGGGCCGAAACTGTGACAGCCCCAAATCCGGGGTCATAATTCCGGGCCATCACGGACCAATTTCCATTCAATATCAATATCTCTTGAGTTTTTTTTTTTTTTATAATTAATACTTGTGCCATTGACCCCGCAATAATAAACACACACACACACCAGTCATGTGCTCAGAGAACAACATTCACCATAATAAAAGTTTAAAGTTAACCAGTTATTACAAACCCAGAATCATACTTAAGTACATTGTTGAGTGATGCTTCTACAAGAAGCATTTCAACAACCAAATTTATTACAACCTTACACACTTACACACTTAATATACATAAAACCACTAAACCCCTTGCGCTTGCCATCTACTTCCGGAATCGATGCTAACGTGCCCTCAGAAGTTCGCCTTTCCCTTACCCTTTTACGGGACGTTCTGCGCAGTATTGGCATACCTAGCTGTATATAGATAAGTAGCAAGAGTGAGCTATAATAGCTCAGCAAGATATTATTATAACTAGAGTTTAAAAATGTGACCAAGTATACATGTATATACATATGTAAATGGTAAGCAATTATAAACTTTAAGAAAGAATAAGACTCTTATTTAATAATACATCATCCACTTACTATTATAAGAAAGAAATCTAGAATAATACAGTATCAGTTTCTCTTCTTAAATAATATAACAATCAATATAATCTTTCAGTGTAATATCTCAGGATAATATGAATACTTACTTAAATCTCTTACTATCATCATCTCATTTCCTTCTTATGTAACAATTTTTATAAATTAATATAAAATCAGTTTCTCTTCATCTATAACAATAATTCCATCTTTCATATCATTTTCTCTTTCCAGTATACCAATCTGACTTTATCATTTATTCTTTATTCACATATTGTAGGGGTTTTCACTGTTGCCGAATACGTGAGGCACGATGATCAGTCGCCCTCCGTATCCGTCCCTTTTTACTACCGGTAGACGGAGGTAGGTCTGCCACCATCCCCCAGGAGGAAGGTCTACCACTACATCCTCCTTCGGCAACTCTTGGGCCGAAATGAAACATTAAGTGCTGGACTGTGCAACTTCCACACGGCCTCTTACGCTTATTAAGTGCTGGACTGTGCAACTTCCACACGGCCTCTTACGCTTATTAAGTGCTGGACTGTGCAACTTCCACACGGCCTCTTACGCTTATTAAGTGCTGGACTGTGCAACTTCCACACGGCCTCTTACGCTTATTAAGTGTTGGACTGTGCAACTTCCACACGGCCTCTTACGCTTACTGTTGTAAATTCCCCTTTTTATAAGATCATCATTCAATTTATCATCACCATTTCACATTTCCATTCTCGTATATCACTTTCATTCTCGCACATTATTTCTATAAAATATATGTATATAACATACACTAGAAAGAATGTTTATAATATAGCATTATAAACCATATAACCCTAGATAACAACTGATACCATTCTCTTTCATATTTCTTTTACCCTAGAGCATATTCGCTCCATTCGTAATCATCTCTATATTCATATTTCAGAAACATATCCATCTTTCTTTAACTTCCCACAATCAAGAGAATATATTCTTTGCAATATAGCAACAAAAGCATCACATATACATAAATATATTCCATGATATCATTATTATTCCGAAGATAAATAATTTTTAAAGTAGGGATAGAAGAATCTTGCCTCGGTTTCTGTATCCTGACAGTAAGGCTGGTTCCTCCTCCGTAATTTCTATAAACACAAAAGGACCGTCATTAGAATATCACATCCCTTACTCACTACCCTCTTGTATAACATTACCCTTGACACTTTAATATGTTTAACGTATCACTATTATCCCAAAGGTTCAAGAACTCAACCATTTATAAACTAAATCGAAGTTTCAGGGGTTTTCACCATTTTCCCTAACGACCACACTTAACTGTAAAAATTCTCAGAAAATATGGATTTTGAATTTTAATGTAAGGTCAACTGTCAAGGGTCCTCTGACCACCCTACTATACTATCCCAAAATTTCGTGACTTATAAAAATGTCTAAGTATGGTAACTTTAACATCAAAGTTGATATAATTACGTTTTCTCGGTTATCGAACGTCTTTCACTAAAACTGACTTTTCTCCTAAACCGTTCATCAGATTTTAACGCACCTTATATCAAAACGATCTATGAACTAAGCTCTATCCTTTCATGGTCAATTGGTAACCTAGGCAGTGAGGTACCGTATGAATACAGGGGTCACAAAACAGGGCAGTTTTCGTTCTAACGAAAATCGGACATTATAACTGCTGTAATTTCATACTTTCCAAAATCAAACTCCTCCAAATCAATCATCAAACACAATAATCATCACCTACACCATGTGTTCTTCATTACCAGCCATGGTTACACTCCCAAACTCCTTCCAAAATCAACTCAAACCACTTACAAACACTTATAACATCATAAACATAACCTTTATACCACTTAATCACTAAACACAACCATATCCATCATAAATATAAAAGGGCAAGCATGTTTATACCTTCTTGAAGCTTTGACAACACTTAACAATCCTTGATATATCCTTAAACAACTTTATCTTAGCTTGAATCAACTAAAGGAACCATAAAATCAAAGTTAGTTTCTTGAAATTACTATTCACTACTATTCATCATCAACTTTCATGAATTTATTACCTTACCAAATGATGCTTGATTGCTATGAAACTTGGTGGATGTCTCTATATATCCTCAAGTAACCTCCATGATTTTTCCCTTGATTTTTAGTTGATTCTAGCTAGGGTTTTGAAATTGATTTTTTTCTTGATGAATAGTGACCTACGAATTTTGATGAAATGAAGAAGATGAGATTTGTTTTGTGTTGGTTAGATCTTATCTTGGTGTTTACTTGTTAATCTAGAGTGTTATGGAAGCCTTGGAAGATATTTTGTGGTTAAAAGCCATGTGAAAGTACTAATTTACCCTTAAAAACAAGTTAATGGAAAGTGATACCACTTGGATTTTCTAATCTCTTATTTTCTAAGTTTTCTAAGTAAAATGCCCATCACATTGGTAAATAATATGGTATGTATCCTTGTTATATTACTAATCTTGGTTGCTTGGTTTCCATACTCGTCTAATTGTGGTTCGTTTCGAGTAAACCTCATTATCTCAGTGGTTTTCGAAATCATTTACGAATCCAATTTCCTTTGGTATTCTCTTAACTTAATAATCCCTTGGTTTAATCTAAATTCACTAATCCCTCAATTTGTCATTCTTATAATATTTACATGCTCCTCAATATCCAATAGAAGCTTATTCGAAATCAAAATCCTCAAAATCCATATTCAGGAATTTCTGAAATCTATCGTCATTTCGAGTCACTTAATTTCAGTGTATAATATTAATATGGTTTCTGTTTATTCATTTTCTGTTTCCATTATAGGGTACCTACGTACCATTTCTCTAAATCCTCGAAATTTACTATTCATGTGACCACTGTAGCATTACTGAAGTTAGGGTTATTACAGAAACAGGGGAGGTGGAGGGAGAAAGGTATGAAGAGGAGGTAGCGTGTGGGTATGATGTGTGTAAGCGGTTGGGGGTGTGTACGAATTTGTGCGTGTGATTCTGGGGTTCCGAGCAGTAATGGGAAAGGGAGAGCAGAGGAGTGAGGTGGAAGAGGGCTGTGCGGGTGTATGTGGCTGCGCCTGTGTGATTATGTGCTGATAATTACGTAACCAAGCATGAATGTGTCAGTGTGGTTATGTTTGTAGAGCTGAAGTAGTGTAGAGGTAGTAGTTGCCGAGTGGACAGGGGTGAGAGTTACGGTCAAACGGAGAACTCTGTTGTTGTTTCCTTGGGGTGTGCTTTGGTGTTAAGGCTGGGAGTGGAACGGAGGTAAGGTTGGGGTGCTTTAGTGGGAGGATATGTGCAGTACGTGTGCGGCTATGTTGAGGCATTGGATTGTGTGGTGACCAAGGGAATGCAGGGGAAGAGGATGTGAGGGGGAATGACTTGGTTAGTATGTGTGTATTTAGGTTATATTCGGACAAGGCCAAATGGGTAAGTGCTAAAATTGTTAAGGTGAGGATACAGGGAAGTTAAGGGAGGAAATGGGTTATGTGTTGCTGGTTTTAAAGGGTAGCTGGCAAGGGTGTTAGAGCAAATGTTTGGAGCACAGGTAATGTGGAAGTGCTGAATGTGGCACGGGAAATGTTCAGGTGGCTACATGAGAGCGTAAGGGGGTTTACTAAATTGGATGTGGGTTGAGTACTTTAAGTGAATGTGTAGTGTAATAAGTCTTAACATGCTGGTTATTGTTGATATAATTAGAAGCCAAATAGTTATTTTTTTTTAAATTATATTTGTTAATCGTTATGATAAGTGGTGAAGTATAAGGGGTCGTATGTGCAAGTATTTGAGTTAATTAGTCTAAAAGCGGTATGTTGGTTCTTTATATTCCGAGCTACATTTAAATGGTAGTCGTAAGTCGTATTGATGACTTCAAGTTGAGATTCGATTTTGGAGATTTTTGATTGATTATCGACCAAGTCAAATGATTTCGACAGATTATGTAGAGATTTTAGAGGAAATGTGGTCGAATTTTTATGTGAATTATTAAACGATTCTTACAGTATTTCAATAAGAATTACCTGTAAAACTATGTTATATACGAGTTGTAAATCATAAGTAGTAATTGGCAATGCGTACTATGTGTTGACTTGGATTAGTTGACTGTACTAAGACTATTTTTTTTATATAGTATGACCTAATATGTTATATGTGATGTGTGTAAAGCGTATAGGACACGATTGGGTAGAGCAGAATTAAACGGTTAGGTTATAAGCGTACTGAAATAGTACTTTACCTTGGTATAGGTACGCATAGGAGGCCAGTTAAGAGCCAGTGCATGTGTAGATGGAATGTAGAGGAAGGAAAGAATTATCGGAAATGACAAGTGATAAAGGGAAAATGGATGTGTGGTAGAAGAGAAGTCAAGCAGAGACGGATGTAATGCGATGATGAGTTAAAGTATTGGAAATTGAAACCATGTGTATTGAGGCAAGTTTACTATCCTTCACTTATCGTTCAAGTGATGTAACGCCCCAAATCCGGGGTCAGGGATTTGGTCGTCACGCGGAAATCCTTAACATCAAATTACCTGTTTAACAATATTAAACCATCTGTAATCATTAAAACTGAAATATAACTCTGCGACCCCAACCACCAAGCATCTTTTAGGTCATAGGGCTAGAAACAAGAACTAAAATCTTTACTTCTTTATTACATCCATTCTATTACATCGCACTATATCTTAAAAATCTTATACTACTAGTATAGCTTCGTTGGGAAGTACACCAGCGACTAGTACTACTCAGCACAAAGTAATATATATTACACATCAATGTACTTACATATAACTTATTCCAGCTATAACTTTTCTGGATCATATCATCTTCATAAGGGCGTACTGCCTGCTTCTTCTGAGCCATGCAGATAAGCCTCAATCATCTACCTTCCTCTGAAAGGTTAATATTTAAAACAAGCAAGTATGAGCGAAAGAATTGCCCAGCAAGTATTAATAGAGCACAACAATATATATCAATATACACATGGAGTTTTCGAAATATAACGATACTTAATCTCAATTTCGAAATATTTACAACAATGAAACCTCAGTAGGGAATATATGACATTTCGAGTAACATCAGATAAATAAAGTAAGTTCATGTCAACAATAGTAATCCTCATACTTTATCCACATACCATACCTCATAGTATTGATAACCTCTTAGGGAGCTTTTCAAAACATGCAGTTCAATATACTGCTAAGATAGTTATTACCACCCTTCATAAACCAAGCCATTATAAAGTTCCCTTTTTAATACTCCTCAAGTTTGTAAGTATATACACATGAGTATATCATTATCATTATTATCAAAACACCTTACAGTTCAAGATTCTGTACAGGATATAAGTTCGTTACCACTTGATAAATCTGAACTCAGAAATAACTGATAGGAAGAGAGTCAAAGCTCTTGAAGCAAAACATTTGGGACTTAACATCAATAACCGATGAACCATCTTTCATCTTTTGAATAATTGCAAAAGTGCACAAGCACGTGCCATTATTGTTAGAATAATCTTGCAGTTCTAGATACTGCATGAATTCATCATCTTTCAAAATTGAAAACAACACTATCGGCTACTTGGCACTTAGGCCTAAGAAGCAGTGTTTGAGTATTTTTCCAAAGTGGAGGATGGGACTTAAAGAAAACATAAAAACCTGACAAGGATTGACGATGATCAGTCGCCACATCCAAGTCCAATAATCCGCGGGTCTTCTCTACCGGTAGAAGGATAGAAACTACATCCGTAACTATCCCTGAGTGAAAACTACATCCGTAATCACCCTCGATGAAAACTACATCCGTAATCATCCTTCGGCAACACATGGGCCGGAATAATAATTGATGGACCGCCTGGCTCACGGCCGCTTACACATCCCGGGAATCGTTCGTCAACGATTCCCACACCTGCCAGAGTCCCCTTTTTCTTTTCTTGTCAAAATCATTTTGATAGAAAACTTGAGTAGTTGAAGTTCGACTTCAGTCGACCGATAATTTCTTGAAAAACGAGCAAGAGAGTAAAACCTGACCGGGGGTTTTCGAAAATGTTTTGAGTTCAAAAGAGTTCAAGTATAGATATACACTTGTACCGATATCAATCTCGACACAGGGTTTTGTGATCACACATGGAAAATGGTACGCATAAAGCTTGTAACCACAACAGGGTAATTCCATATATATATAAGTTCTTGAAAAGTAACTTACCTAGATAGATTCAAAATATAATTTTTTTAAATGACTATGGAAGTTCTTAGACAACCTTTAAATAGTGTTTTATAACCTTCAAAACACTTAGAGTATTTAATAAATATTTGACTACTATGTAACAAATAATAAATATTCAATAATCCCTTTTTAAAAGAATACTCAAATTAATATTCATTTATTAAGTAATATTCAAATAATATTTACTATTAATACTGGAATATTTAATGACCTCAAAACACCCAAATACAACTCTTGGAATATTTCTAATCAAACTCAAGACACAATCTCTCCAGCAGTCTCCAAACTTTTAGCCACTTTATCAAATAACTACTACTGACTCTCGGTCAATAAGAAATAATTAATAAGCATTCAAGTAACATATATCGATATCAATCTAGCTGGTTTAAGCTGAAAGTAACCAATTTATAATCATTGGAATATCTTTAATCCGTATTGAAAATAAACTATCTCCGATAATTAATATACTAGATAGAATCACTCCATTAAATTGTTTTATCATTTCTCCGGGACAAAGTGATTTTAAGAAAGCGTTTTGAAAATGATATTCATCTAATTAAATAAATTTAATTAGGCGAATGAGGTTTATTTAATTAGTAAATGCTTTCAGGAGCATCTATTAATTAAATAAACACTGGTTTATTGGTGATGTTGCCTTTAGGTTAATTATTGCGAAATTCTTTTTAAAAGCTTTGCCCGGGTTTTCGAAAACATACAATACAAAATAGCCCCAACACGCGGCTAAGTTCTAAAACTCAATACATACCCTACCCTCTGAGCCTTTCTTATTCCGATACATAAATATATACATCATAACATATAGTCCACTTCCATAGTACGAAAAGTTTATAGATATATATATACCGTATAAATCAAGATATAGAGTCATAAAAATATCACTGCCCATCAACAGTATTATAAGCCATGGGGTTTTGATTATTGCACGAGCAGGATTTAATATTGATGGCAAAGCAAGGAATACAATGATTTGGGATAAGAAGTACAAGGTTGGAAAAAACTCGCGATTATGAATTGAAAACTTGTTTAACACATTTCATATATTTAAAGTAAATATACTCTGAACAATAGAGTATGCATAGTAAACTTGCCTCTGGTCCTTAGCAAAAAAATAGAACCCGCGAACAAATGCTTCGCACCTCGTCCAAGTAATTCCATGGACCTTACCTGACGTCTCGATCTTCCTTTTTGGATGCACGTCATTCCATCTCGATTATGCCCTAATGGTACTGAAATAGTTACGCGTACGTGTCAGTCATACCACGTATATCGAGTAGACACAACTCGGGATTATCACTAAATAATCATAAGTCAAACTATAGGTGTCCTCCCTATAGTTGACTACTCTAATACCACTTATTGCACATAAGACATTATAGTAAAGAAAAGAAATGGAAAAGTCCCCTTTTTAAAGTAGACATTTCCTGGTGCTAAGTGCTAACACATCATAACACTACACAGTTATAACACTTAGTCAAAACTCCACTTAACATTTTTGACCATAATACTATTGACATACTCTTGTCACAAGTTAATTAACAAGTAATCCTCGAATTAGCACATAATCCTCGAATCAATTCACTTAACACATATACACATAAACAGTTAACACCCAAATCATACCTTTAAACCCTTGAAATCAAATAAGTTAAATAAACTAAAATGCAGGGGATTTTTAGAAAATTTCGGCATGTAGTATTCGTTTATCGGACTATGGGCTCAGCCCCTCCATGCCAACAAAACAATTTATAACCCTGCTTTTGATAAAATAAAAGCTGCCTCAACTTGCAGCAACATAAAAGTAAACATATAAGAAAAGTACCCGTCCAGACATGCGGCAACTAGCACATAAGGAAAAGTACCCGCCCAGACATGCGGCAACTAGCACATAAGGAAAAGTACCCGCCCAGACATGCGGCAACTAGCACATAAGGAAAAGTAAACTAAGTTTATCCACATTTAAGCCAACACCACGTAGTTGGCACTTATGACTTCTAACAATTACTATGACCCGACTTATACCATTTAGCACATAAACATTCACCGATAAGCCAACTCTTATAATTATACCTCATATGACAATAACAATTAGCACTTAGCACTTAGCACTTAGCACTTAACAATTTAAAAATTACAATTTGGAAACTAACAATTAGCAATTAGCACTTAACAATTACTTGACAACTAACCCGAATATACTATCCGACAATTAATAATTACTCACTAACAATTAACAATTAGTCATTTAACAATTAACAACCACTAACCCGAACCTTTAATAAGACTCATAATTAACTCAACAATTATAATTACAAACTTACCTTCCGAATTAAATATCGGAAATTCAACCAATAATCATAATCTTACAATTTTAGTCTAATTATACCCATTACCACATTAAGCTTTCCATTTAAACTAATTAAACCACCATAATTAACCTCGCAATTTAAACTAACTAATTACCACCATAATCTCACAATTTAAAATCAATTAAATTACCACAATTTAAAACTAATTAAATTACAACCATTTTCTCCAAATTCAATATACACTAATTATCAAAATTAACACATACATCTCATAATTTACAACTAACTAAATTAAAACAATTAAATAATTTAAAATACGAAAATTAAATAGGTGGACACGAAATTATACCATTTCCGTTCCTGTCCGACCCACCATGAATCTCCCCCGAAATCTCTCTTTGTCCAGCCTCTCCTCTCTCTCTCTCTCTCTCTCTCTCTCTATCTCTCTCTCTCTCTCTCTCTCTCTACACACACCCACGAGGCAGCCTTCACCACCACCTCGCCTCCACTCGACGTCGACGGGCTGTTCAGCCGCCACCGCCGCTGCTGCGCCTCTGCGCCACCGCACGCGCGGCCTGCCTCCGCCTGGGACACCAGCACAGCCACCCTCATCAGCCTCATCTCCTTCATCCTCTAATCTCTCTTCTTTCTCCCCCATTTTCTCTCCCTCTCTCGTTTTTTCTTCTCTCCCGCCGGTCTTCTTCCCCTCCCCGATCAGTTTGTGCGGCGTGTATGTATGAGCGTGTTTGTGTGTATTGTATGTATATATGTGCTGTGTGTTTTGTGTTTTAACCCTAATGGGCTTGGCCCAACAACATTTAAAACAATACATTTAATCACAATATACTTTTAAATAATATATGAGTCAATAACTCTAATTTGTAAAAATAAAATTTCTAGCATAATTAAATACTAGAATATTTTTAAAGACTTTTGGAGAAAGAATTAGAATTAAATCTAAATTTTCTAAATTGATATGCATTTTACAAATATTAATAATTTATAAAAATCAAATCATAAAAATAATAATTGTGATTCATAATTCACAATTTACAGGGCTTTATAAAAATACTACAAACACTATTGTTTTAGTAAAATCTCAAATTCTTGATTTTATATATTAATCAAGTAATTTCTACAAATCCACAAATTATTAAAATAATCATTTTTTAAGGATTTTAAAATCTCTAAATTATTCAATAATTTAAAATAAAATCTTTACTGAATAATCTCACATTCCAAAATTAAATCTTTATCCAAATAATTTATTGACTCGAGATATCTACTCGGTCCATAAAATTTTTAAAAGGGTCCCGGTTCCACTTAACCGAAAATAATTAAATAATTGAATAATGAAATAATAAAAAAATAAAAAAAAATCCTCCTCATTTTAGGAAAACAATATTACTATTGAAATAATAATAAATTCATTTCTTGAAAAATCCGGGTTATTACAGTCTACCCTCCTTAAAAGGATTCCGTCCACGGAATCAGCTAAGGCCGCTACTGGGATTCCTTAACTCTTTTATCATCAACACTTATTCTGCAAAACAGGAGATAGTGTCTCTTCGTAAACAACTTCTCCAATATCTCAATTCAAACCTCGATTCTCTACCTGACACAATTATCATTGGAGTCTTACCACATTATCCCTTTCATACATATATCTCGACCAACTTTCCATTATCATACTATCCTTGAGAGAGAGTTCACTGATTCTATTCACATAACATTCTTGAGAGAGAGAATGCACTAATTCCATTAACATAATATCATTGAGAGAAAAAAATTAACTGATCCTATTGATACGTCACTGATATTCTATTCGTGTTAGGATTCGCTCTTGCTCTTGGTGATTCCGTTCGAATCCAGTTTTGATCAGCAAATTTATGACTTGGCAGACCTGGTTGGTATCCCCTTCAAATTCATTAGAGATAGTAAGAATAATGGAGCTTTGAAAAGATAGCTGTCATATCAAGGCAATTGTTACACGCTGGTGATCATAAGGTTATGAGTGTTAAAGTCAACCTTATTTGAGGTAAGGGAATTTACCGAGAGATCAATATGATCAAGAGAACTCACGTTGCGTGTCTCAGTTGAGACATTACTAAAGGTAATTAGCCTTCTTGTATTTCACAACTCACAAGTGACGGCGTCCCGTCAGACTTCTATCACACAGACAGATAGCCCTTGTGTCCCCTATAAGTATAGGGTTGTTCGTCTCAGTGGAAGCTGAGAAGTATGAAAGCAATTCGAAGTGAAGATAATAATTATCGTCTTTCGACAAATAATTCTCAAGTGGACACCCTGGATTAAAATTGATCAGATTCCAAGGTGTGATTTCCAAAGAAAAGGATAACCAGAAAGATACTGGTATTCAATAAGCAAGTGGTGCTATATCACCATAGAATCATCCATTATTGAAGGAAAGTGGAAGTTTGAAATAACATCATTCGATAGGGCTTCAGAAATCTGAAGGCAGGAATAATGACAGCTTCTGGCACAATCGAAATTAAATATGGTTTAACACGAGTATTGAAGAACAACTTCGAAGAGGGAGTATATTCTTTATCAAAATTCTCTCTTGGAGAGATGTCAGGATAGATAATGGATTAGGGAGGTAATCAAAACAATTTACACATGGGGAGATGTCAAATAATTCATATATTGGGGAGGTAATTAAAATAATTTATGCACGGGGATGTGTCAAATAATTCGTCGATTGGGGAGGTAATAAACATAAGTTGCGAATGGGGAGATATCAAATAATTCAGACTGGGGAAGCAATCAAAATGATTCATAATTGGGGAGGGTAATGCCAAGGTCTCCACGGATGCCTTTCATGTCGGCTCCTCTGATGGATAATTGTTCGATGGTAGGGCTCTTCTTTTCCACGCACACCCTAAGGTGCTCGATAACCGACGTTATCGTCGACTCGTAATAGTCGTTAAAGATTCAACCATCAACGCTTACAATCACAAAGAGTTCTATTCAACTCGGCGCAAGCATCTCGCGCACGCGTTCTATTCTTTGAAAAGACTTCGATACGGTGTCGCCCCTAGCAACGACGAATTCCACATGTCGAATGGGCGATATTCCGGAACATTGCTGGAAATACATACTTAGATCCAGTCACCATTATAACCGTATTTATACCACATGCTCCTGTCCTCATGACAATTCCGTGTGCAACTTAAGCTTATCCCTTATTGGCATAACAGCCTTCGTACTAGTCTCTCTCAGACTTTCTCAGTCCGTCATGATTCTTAAAACATTTCATCTTTATTGATCAATCCCATCTTCACCCTTTTTACTCCTATAAATTTTTTTTTTTGAGACAATCGGTGTCTATCCACCAATCCATTCTTAATATTACCTTAAACTCTATCAAGCTCGAGAGGGTTTAAATATCCGCAACTTCGGCTGATACTCTTTCATAGTGATCTTGTTTTACTTCCCTTTTTGGAATTTTAACAGTACGGATACTATCTCAACTTATCATTGCCATAATATTGGATGCCAGCTTTCCATCCTTCATCATCATATTGAAATTTCCTATCATTCGGGGAATACATAACTTCATCCATGAACCCCTAAAATTATCTTAATCTTAGGTCTCGGGCGATTTATGCCCCTGCCGACCAACACTTGTCTCTAAGAGTTCTTTAGCAGAAATCCATCACCACAAGAAGTAAAGTCTACCTCAACATATTCCTCAAAATCGTATCTTAATCATTGGTACTATATCCAATAGTCCAACAGGAACTCTACATGAGTTCTGACGTTCTCACATAACTATACACACTCCTACTCACTCTCGTTTCTAGTTTACTATAACCTAAGCTCTGATACCATTTCTGTAACGCCCCAAATCCGGGGTCAGGGATTTGGTCGTCACGCGGAAATCCTTAACATCAAATTACCTGTTTAACAATATTAAACCATCTGTAATCATTAAAACTGAAATATAACTCTGCGACCCCAACCACCAAGCATCTTTTAGGTCATAGGGCTAGAAACAAGAACTAAAATCTTTACTTCTTTATTACATCCATTCTATTACATCGCACTATATCTTAAAAATCTTATACTACTAGTATAGCTTCGTTGGGAAGTACACCAGCGACTAGTACTACTCAGCACAAAGTAATATATATTATACATCAATGTACTTACATATAACTTATTCCAGCTATAACTTTTCTGGATCATATCATCTTCATAAGGGCGTACTGCCTGCTTCTTCTGAGCCATGCAGATAAGCCTCAATCATCTACCTTCCTCTGAAAGGTTAATATTTAAAACAAGCAAGTATGAGCGAAAGAATTGCCCAGCAAGTATTAATAGAGCACAACAATATATATCAATATACACATGGAGTTTTCGAAATATAACGATACTTAATCTCAATTTCGAAATATTTATAACAATGAAACCTCAGTAGGGAATATATGACATTTCGAGTAACATCAGATAAATAAAGTAAGTTCATGTCAACAATAGTAATCCTCATACTTTATCCACATACCATACCTCATAGTATTGATAACCTCTTAGGGAGCTTTTCAAAACATGCAGTTCAATATACTGCTAAGATAGTTATTACCACCCTTCATAAACCAAGCCATTATAAAGTTCCCTTTTTAATACTCCTCAAGTTTGTAAGTATATACACATGAGTATATCATTATCATTATTATCAAAACACCTTACAGTTCAAGATTCTGTACAGGATATAAGTTCGTTACCACTTGATAAATCTGAACTCAGAAATAACTGATAGGAAGAGAGTCAAAGCTCTTGAAGCAAAACATTTGGGACTTAACATCAATAACCGATGAACCATCTTTCATCTTTTGAATAATTGCAAAAGTGCACAAGCACGTGCCATTATTGTTAGAATAATCTTGCAGTTCTAGATACTGCATGAATTCATCATCTTTCAAAATTGAAAACAACACTATCGGCTACTTGGCACTTAGGCCTAAGAAGCAGTGTTTGAGTATTTTTCCAAAGTGGAGGATGGGACTTAAAGAAAACATAAAAACCTGACAAGGATTGACGATGATCAGTCGCCACATCCAAGTCCAATAATCCGCGGGTCTTCTCTACCGGTAGAAGGATAGAAACTACATCCGTAACTATCCCTGAGTGAAAACTACATCCGTAATCACCCTCGATGAAAACTACATCCGTAATCATCCTTCGGCAACACATGGGCCGGAATAATAATTGATGGACCGCCTGGCTCACGGCCGCTTACACATCCCGGGAATCGTTCGTCAACGATTCCCACACCTGCCAGAGTCCCCTTTTTCTTTTCTTGTCAAAATCATTTTGATAGAAAACTTGAGTAGTTGAAGTTCGACTTCAGTCGACCGATAATTTCTTGAAAAACGAGCAAGAGAGTAAAACCTGACCGGGGGTTTTCGAAAATGTTTTGAGTTCAAAAGAGTTCAAGTATAGATATACACTTGTACCGATATCAATCTCGACACAGGGTTTTGTGATCACACATGGAAAATGGTACGCATAAAGCTTGTAACCACAACAGGGTAATTCCATATATATATAAGTTCTTGAAAAGTAACTTACCTAGATAGATTCAAAATATAATTTTTTTAAATGACTATGGAAGTTCTTAGACAACCTTTAAATAGTATTTTATAACCTTCAAAACACTTAGAGTATTTAATAAATATTTGACTACTATGTAACAAATAATAAATATTCAATAATCCCTTTTTAAAAGAATACTCAAATTAATATTCATTTATTAAGTAATATTCAAATAATATTTACTATTAATACTGGAATATTTAATGACCTCAAAACACCCAAATACAACTCTTGGAATATTTCTAATCAAACTCAAGACACAATCTCTCCAGCAGTCTCCAAACTTTTAGCCACTTTATCAAATAACTACTACTGACTCTCGGTCAATAAGAAATAATTAATAAGCATTCAAGTAACATATATCGATATCAATCTAGCTGGTTTAAGCTGAAAGTAACCAATTTATAATCATTGGAATATCTTTAATCCGTATTGAAAATAAACTATCTCCGATAATTAATATACTAGATAGAATCACTCCATTAAATTGTTTTATCATTTCTCCGGGACAAAGTGATTTTAAGAAAGCGTTTTGAAAATGATATTCATCTAATTAAATAAATTTAATTAGGCGAATGAGGTTTATTTAATTAGTAAATGCTTTCAGGAGCATCTATTAATTAAATAAACACTGGTTTATTGGTGATGTTGCCTTTAGGTTAATTATTGCGAAATTCTTTTTAAAAGCTTTGCCCGGGTTTTCGAAAACATACAATACAAAATAGCCCCAACACGCGGCTAAGTTCTAAAACTCAATACATACCCTACCCTCTGAGCCTTTCTTATTCCGATACATAAATATATACATCATAACATATAGTCCACTTCCATAGTACGAAAAGTTTATAGATATATATATACCGTATAAATCAAGATATAGAGTCATAAAAATATCACTGCCCATCAACAGTATTATAAGCCATGGGGTTTTGATTATTGCACGAGTAGGATTTAATATTGATGGCAAAGCAAGGAATACAATGATTTGGGATAAGAAGTACAAGGTTGGAAAAAAACTCGCGATTATGAATTGAAAACTTGTTTAACACATTTCATATATTTAAAGTAAATATACTCTGAACAATAGAGTATGCATAGTAAACTTGCCTCTGGTCCTTAGCAAAAAAATAGAACCCACGAACAAATGCTTCGCACCTCGTCCAAGTAATTCCATGGACCTTACCTGACGTCTCGATCTTCCTTTTTGGATGCACGTCATTCCATCTCGATTATGCCCTAATGGTACTGAAATAGTTACGCGTACGTGTCAGTCATACCACGTATATCGAGTAGACACAACTCGGGATTATCACTAAATAATCATAAGTCAAACTATAGGTGTCCTCCCTATAGTTGACTACTCTAATACCACTTATTGCACATAAGACATTATAGTAAAGAAAAGAAATGGAAAAGTCCCCTTTTTAAAGTAGACATTTCCTGGTGCTAAGTGCTAACACATCATAACACTACACAGTTATAACACTTAGTCAAAACTCCACTTAACATTTTTGACCATAATACTATTGACATACTCTTGTCACAAGTTAATTAACAAGTAATCCTCGAATTAGCACATAATCCTCGAATCAATTCACTTAACACATATACACATAAACAGTTAACACCCAAATCATACCTTTAAACCCTTGAAATCAAATAAGTTAAATAAATTAAAATGCAGGGGATTTTTAGAAAATTTCGGCATGTAGTATTCGTTTATCGGACTATGGGCTCAGCCCCTCCATGCCAACAAAACAATTTATAACCCTGCTTTTGATAAAATAAAAGCTGCCTCAACTTGCAGCAACATAAAAGTAAACATATAAGAAAAGTACCCGCCCAGACATGCGGCAACTAGCACATAAGGAAAAGTACCCGCCCAGACATGCGGCAACTAGCACATAAGGAAAAGTACCCGCCCAGACATGCGGCAACTAGCACATAAGGAAAAGTAAACTAAGTTTATCCACATTTAAGCCAACACCACGTAGTTGGCACTTATGACTTCTAACAATTACTATGACCCGACTTATACCATTTAGCACATAAACATTCACCGATAAGCCAACTCTTATAATTATACCTCATATGACAATAACAATTAGCACTTAGCACTTAGCACTTAGCACTTAACAATTTAAAAATTACAATTTGGAAACTAACAATTAGCAATTAGCACTTAACAATTACTTGACAACTAACCCGAATATACTATCCGACAATTAATAATTACTCACTAACAATTAACAATTAGTCATTTAACAATTAACAACCACTAACCCGAACCTTTAATAAGACTCATAATTAACTCAACAATTATAATTACAAACTTACCTTCCGAATTAAATATCGGAAATTCAACCAATAATCATAATCTTACAATTTTAGTCTAATTATACCCATTACCACATTAAGCTTTCCATTTAAACTAATTAAACCACCATAATTAACCTCGCAATTTAAACTAACTAATTACCACCATAATCTCACAATTTAAAATCAATTAAATTACCACAATTTAAAACTAATTAAATTACAACCATTTTCTCCAAATTCAATATACACTAATTATCAAAATTAACACATACATCTCATAATTTACAACTAACTAAATTAAAACAATTAAATAATTTAAAATACGGAAATTAAATAGGTGGACACGAAATTATACCATTTCCGTTCCGGTCCGACCCACCATGAATCTCCCCCGAAATCTCTCTTTGTCCAGCCTCTCCTCTCTCTCTCTCTCTCTCTCTCTCTCTATCTCTCTCTCTCTCTCTCTCTCTCTCTACACACACCCACGAGGCAGCCTTCACCACCACCTCGCCTCCACTCGACGTCGACGGGCTGTTCAGCCGCCACCGCCGCTGCTGCGCCTCTGCGCCACCGCACGCGCGGCCTGCCTCCGCCTGGGACACCAGCACAGCCACCCTCATCAGCCTCATCTCCTTCATCCTCTAATCTCTCTTCTTTCTCCCCCATTTTCTCTCCCTCTCTCGTTTTTTCTTCTCTCCCGCCGGTCTTCTTCCCCTCCCCGATCAGTTTGTGCGGCGTGTATGTATGAGCGTGTTTGTGTGTATTGTATGTATATATGTGCTGTGTGTTTTGTGTTTTAACCCTAATGGGCTTGGCCCAACAACATTTAAAACAATACATTTAATCACAATATACTTTTAAATAATATATGAGTCAATAACTCTAATTTGTAAAAATAAAATTTCTAGCATAATTAAATACTAGAATATTTTTAAAGACTTTTGGAGAAAGAATTAGAATTAAATCTAAATTTTCTAAATTGATATGCATTTTACAAATATTAATAATTTATAAAAATCAAATCATAAAAATAATAATTGTGATTCATAATTCACAATTTACAGGGCTTTATAAAAATACTACAAACACTATTGTTTTAGTAAAATCTCAAATTCTTGATTTTATATATTAATCAAGTAATTTCTACAAATCCACAAATTATTAAAATAATCATTTTTTAAGGATTTTAAAATCTCTAAATTATTCAATAATTTAAAATAAAATCTTTACTGAATAATCTCACATTCCAAAATTAAATCTTTATCCAAATAATTTATTGACTCGAGATATCTACTCGGTCCATAAAATTTTTAAAAGGGTCCCGGTTCCACTTAACCGGAAATAATTAAATAATTGAATAATGAAATAAAAAAAAATAAAAAAAAATCCTCCTCATTTTAGGAAAACAATATTACTATCGAAATAATAATAAATTCATTTCTTGAAAAATCCGGGTTATTACAAGTGATGTGAACCCTCATGTTGTATTTATATGTCCTTTCGAATCCTTTCTTGCAAGCATTATGTTGGGGAATTGGGTGATAACTTGGATTTTTCTGAAGTCGTGTGATCACTTTCAGATTGAAGTTATTTGTGGTTCACCCAAATAATTCAATCGGATAAAATCAGAAAATCTGCAAGAAGAGAGAATGAATTTTGCTGTGTATTTCAAAATGAACCTGTTTTTAAAATGATCAATGCCACACCTATTTATAGATGTCAACAGATGTGTCTATTGCCAATAGACACACCTCAAGATGTGTCTTTTCCAATAGACACATCTCATTTCCAACAGTCATGTCCAATGCCAATAGACACACCTCAAGGTGTGTCTTTTCCAATAGACACATCTCATTTCCAACAGATGTGTTTGATGCCAATAGACATGTCTCATAAGCAATAATTCTGAAATCATAACGAACTCGAACAGAGCATGCACTCCGCATTCTCCCAACTTGTTCGATGTAACATTACGATTACATTGATCAACTAGCCAATCCAATTACACTAAAATATCCAACAATCCTCCCCCATTTTAGCGTAATCCATGATTAACTAAACAAAATCACAACAAACAACAAACTTATGCATAAATGAAATATCATGACGATTGAATTTCACATTAGTATATTACACATTCCAAATATTCGAATATCAAGGTATCACTATGGATTGAACCTTGGTTATTCATAGTGAATACATGAAGATAATATACACATAAATTTACATTCTCAAATGTTCTTACTTGACACTATCTTTTACTAGCCTAGTGTCCTAATCCTTCGTAAGCATATCAAAGCCAAGTCCAAGCTTCTTGAAGCGGCTAAACTTCATGCTCAAATAGGTAGTTCTTTTATTCTCGCACCTGCATATGCAATTTTTCAAAAGAACTATTAAGAAGATAAACTTCAACCTCCTTAACTTGCAGGTCTGAACACATACCTTGGGATGATGCTTTAATGTGTTCCAATCTCTAAATGTTAAGCTTTCCACATTGAATTCAGCACCTAATGTCATATTAGATGGGAATTGGGTATCTCAACATGAGAGGTTATTCGATGGACTTTAATCCCATCCCTACAGCCGACTTGTGCACAAGATCTCTACTCAACCCTTTGGTTAGATGATCGGCTAAATTATGTTGAGTTCTTATAAACTCCACTGATATAACACCATGCGTGATAAGCTCACGAATCATGCTGTGTCTAACACCTAAGTGTCTAGACTTGCCTTTGAACACTTGTCTATAAGCATTAGACAAGGCAGACTCACTATCACATCTGATAGATATGGGAGATATCGGTTTAGGCCACAATGGAATCTCATAAATCAGATTTCTTAGCCATTCAGCTTCTTTACCAGCCGCTGATAATGCCACAAATTCAGATTCCATCGTTGAATCAGTAATGCAACTTTGTTTCTTTGATGCCCAAGAGATAGCACCTCCCCCAAGAAGGAATACCCATCCACTTGTGGAAGAATGATCTTCCTTATTGGAAATCCAACTTGCATCTGAATGACCTTCAATAACCGAAGGAAATCCAGTATATGTCAAACCATAATTCATGGTTCCTTTCAAGTATTTGAACACTCGGCTTAAGGCTTGCCAATGATGTGTACTTGGCTTGCTAGTATACCTACTAAGCTTTCCAACAGCATAGGCAATATCTGGCCTAGTGCTTATCATGGCATACATGAGACTACCAATAGCCCTTGAGTATTCAAGTTGAGATACTGCAACACCTGTATTAGGTAGGAGTTTAATACTAGGATCAAGAGGAGTGCTAACAGGAGAACAATCCTTAAAGTCAAATCTTTTAAGAATCTTCTCAATATAATGAGATTGAGAAATTGAAATGCCATTGTTCTCTCGTTTGATCCTTATACCAAGAATCACCTCAGCCTCCCCCATGTCTTTCATATCAAAATTAGATGACAAGAACTTCTTGGTTTTATCCACTTGATTTTGGTCAGTCCCAAAAATCAACATGTCATCCACATATAAACAAATTATAACTCCTTTACCAGAAGCATCAAATTTGCTATATACACACTTGTCTGCTTGGTTAAGAAAATAACCGTTAGACAAGACCACAGTATCAAATTTATCATGCCAATCCTTTGGTGCTTGTTTCAGACCATAAATTGATTTCTTCAATTTACACACCTTGTTCTCACAACCAGGCATAACAAACCCTTCGGGTTGTTTCATATAAATCTCTTCATCTAATTCACCATTCAAGAATGCAGTTTTCACATCCATTTGGTGAATGACAAGGTTGTGTATAGCAGCAAGTGCTATTAACAACCTAATAGTGGAGGTTCTAGCAACAGGAGCATAAGTATCAAAATAGTCAATCCCTTCTTTTTGTCTAAAACCTTGGATCACCAATCTGGCTTTAAACTTATCTATGGTACCGTCCACCTTCATTTTCCTTTTGAAGATCCATCTATTTCCCAATGCTTTACAGCCAGGGGGCAGATCACTCAATTCCCAAGTATTATTATTCATGATAGAATCCATTTCATCTTGGATAGCTTCTTTCCAGAATGCAACATCCCTAGATTTCATAGCTTCGCTAAAAGTATTTGGATCCTCCTCAATAAGAAAACAATATTGGTATTGATATTCAATTTCATCTCTAGAGCCTTTTACTAGATAAAGATGAAAATCATCTCCAAAAGACTTTGCCTTTCTAGCTCTAGTGCTTCTCCTTGGTTCAGACGGTCCATTCACATCTTCAGTAGAAACCGAGTTCCTACTAGAAGAAATCTGAAGCATGTCCCTTGGTCTAGGTATAGATGTAAATCTATTTTCATCAAAAATAGCATCTCTTGACTCGATAATCGAGTTCACAGATACATAGTCATTAGATTCTAACACATAGAATCTATATGCTATAGAATGCTCAGCATAACCAACAAATATGCAATCTATACCTCGTTCACTTAAGTTCCTTCTTTTGGGTTCAGTGAGTCTTACAACTGCTCTACATCCCCAAACTCTCAGAAAACTCAATTTTGGTGACTCTTTATACCAAAGTTCTTAAGGGGTAATCTTATTCCTCTTACTAGGAATTCGATTCAATAAGTAACAGGCTGTCAACATAGCCTCACCCCAAAATCCCTCACTCAAACCCGAGTAGGATAACAAGGAATTAACCATTTCTTTCAAAGTCCTATTCTTTCGCTCTGCCACACCATTTTGCTGTGGTGTATAAGGAGCCGTGGTTTGATGTATTATACCAGTAGATTGAAAATAAACCGGATCATAATACTCACCTCCTCTATCAGTACGTAGATTTTTAATCATGGTACTCTGATGTAGCTCTACTTCTTCTTTAAAAATTTTAAAGAAGTCAAGAGCTTCATCCTTAGCATGCAATAAATATACATAGCAATATCTAGTAGCATCATCAATAAAAGTAACTACATACTTTTTATTTCCTAATGATGGTGTAGAATGGAAATCACACAAATCACTATGTATTAATTCTAAAAAACCAGACACCCTATTAACCTCCTTAAAGGGCTTTCTTGTTATCTTTGTCAACATGCATGTTTTGCATTTTTCATTGTCTAAATCAATAGCAGGTATGAGACTCATTTTAGACATATCCTTTATTCTTTTGTAATGTACATGTCCTAGTCTAGCATGCCATAATTCTGGTTTGTTCAAATTATTGCTAGTACTAGTAGAAGCCATGCAAGCAGATTCATCAATAAATGGAGTATTAACATTCAACATAAACATGCCATTACACAAATAGCCAAAGCCAACAAAAGAGCCATGTTTTGACAATATATATTTGTCACTTTCATAAACTTGTTTATATCCACAATTGTTCAATACAACACCAGACAAGAGATTCTTACGAATCCCAGGAACATACAACACTTTATTTAATAATATACATTTGCCAGAAGTAAAAACTATCTTGACATTTCCTAGTCCTTTGATCGGTTCAGTTGCAACATTTCCCATCTTTAAGATAGATCCATCTTCGATTGGTTGAAAGTCTATGAACCAACGAAGATCTTTGCATACATGACTCGTTGCTCCTGAATCAATCCACCAAGCAACATTGTCATCCTGCACATAAAATGCCTCAGATATTAGTGACACATAATTCTGACTAGAATTACAATTTTGCATTAAAATCTGACCTTGTTGCAATTCTGGATCCTTGGATCCACTTGGACCAGCATTTTGCTTTTCTTGCTTGCCTTTACCAACCCGACAATCCTTCTTGAAATGTCCAGGTTTGCCACACTTCCAACATGCCATCTTAGGCTTTTTGTTGGAAGAATTGTTGTTGTTTCCTTTAAACTTTCGTTTATCACCCTTGCCATACTTAGAATTCTTTGAAGATCCACCATCTTCAACCATATTCACAGAAGAGTTACTGACTTGGTTCTTGCCCTTAGGATTATTCTCAATTTCTTGAGTCCTCAAAGCCTCTTCAATTCTGAAGTGACTTCCAAGTTGAACCAGAGTCATATCCTCTTTGTTATGTTTCAAGGAGTGTTTAAAATCCTTCCATGATGGTGGTAGTTTGTCTATAACACCAGAAACTGAGATAGATTCATCCATCTTCAGATTGTGTTGGGCAAACTGTCCCAGAATTCTCAACAATTCATTGTATTGTTCCATCACAGGTCTAGAATCGACCATTTTGTAATTCATAAAATTACTGACCAGAAACTTCTTACTAGAAGCATCTTCTGCCATGTATTTGGATTCAAGAGA
Organism: Kitagawia praeruptora; assembly: GCA_037693485.1. NCBI lineage: Eukaryota > Viridiplantae > Streptophyta > Magnoliopsida > Apiales > Apiaceae > Kitagawia > Kitagawia praeruptora. Next base: position 151,617,283 of record CM075349.1, on the reverse strand, counting down.
ATCCCACAATTCTTTTGCTGACTCAACATTTTGATATACATCGAAAAGGGAATCAGACATACCGTTTAAGATGTGACCGCGGCAGATGTAATCAGCGTTTTCCCATTTGCAACGCCTCCTTGTTTGTTCAGCGGTTTCATCCTCAACCACTTCTGGAATGGGGGTACTCAGAACATATACAACCTTCAGCGTTGTCAATAGAAAATGCATCTTCTTTTGCCATCTTCTAAAATCTTGACCCTCAAACTTGTCCAACTTTGCAAACTTGCTTGTCATGTCTCTTGCAGATTCTGAGTTTGCCATCTTCAGAAAATAGATAACTTCAATCTTTGTTGGGGAATTGGGTGATAACTTGGATTTTTCTGAAGTCGTGTGATCACTTTCAGATTGAAGTTATTTGTGGTTCACCCAAATAATTCAATCGGATAAAATCAGAAAATCTGCAAGAAGAGAGAATGAATTTTGCTGTGTATTTCAAAATGAACCTGTTTTTAAAATGATCAATGCCACACCTATTTATAGATGTCAACAGATGTGTCTATTGCCAATAGACACACCTCAAGATGTGTCTTTTCCAATAGACACATCTCATTTCCAACAGTCATGTCCAATGCCAATAGACACACCTCAAGGTGTGTCTTTTCCAATAGACACATCTCATTTCCAACAGATGTGTTTGATGCCAATAGACATGTCTCATAAGCAATAATTCTGAAATCATAACGAACTCGAACAGAGCATGCACTCCGCATTCTCCCAACTTGTTCGATGTAACATTACGATTACATTGATCAACTAGCCAATCCAATTACACTAAAATATCCAACACATTATACCTTTCATATTTATTTGAATGATGTGAACATGTCTTTATTAATTGTGAAGTTTTCTTCCAAATCATTTCGCTAAGGTCTATACCCTTTACTGTTGTTTCAAGTGGTATTTTCTCTCAACTAGTATTCAAAAGTTTATTCTCAAACTATTTTACCATTGTTGATTCTTTTATAATTATTTTAAATAATAATTATTTTAAATAATTATTCCAAATCTTTATTAGTGTTTCAATACTTGATATTTTATCGGGTTCCTCAATACCTATCGTTCAGGTGTTAACTCTTTTAAGATTATTTTATATAAATATTCCTCAGTTTTATTATTATTCTATTTCGTGGTATTTTACCGGATTCCCAAGTCGGGTACTATTTTATCTTCTTAAAAATTATTTAAGTGATATTTTTACAGAGGGAATCCAAGAATTTAAGACTTTATAAAATCTTTTAATATAATTCCTGAATAAGATTTATGATTTTCCCTCAATAAATAATCTTTCAAGGAATGTGTTCTTCATAGTAATTTGACATTGATCATCCGGTAGTTATTTTTGCAAGTAAACAACTTCACTTATCTTCCAAGTGAATCATTTTTATTATAACCCGATCATAATCCTGCTTATTATAATCTGATTATTGCTCGTTTAATTCTTGATAAATATGAATATTTGGTTATCGTATCCCAAATCAACCCGTTGATCCTTTCGAGTGATATGTTCTAAATCAATACCCCACTTTATATCAGTCAGACCTGTTGTTGAAATTATTCTCTATTTAAATTTTGATAAGTATGAATATCTGTGTATCCTGTCCCAAATCATAAAAATTGAGCTTGTTAATTCTTTTTGGTAATATAATCTGAACCAATACCTTTATATATCGAACTTGTCGATATCTAGGTCAGAAATTGTTAGACCTCATTTCTTTTTTAGATTTGAGTTGTTGACCTGGACCGTGAGTTTCCATGATGTTTGGCGGATTGAGGTGGTCGATTGTTCCGACACCTGGTAGTCAGTTATAGGATTGGACTATTGTTTTTTTAAATGTGGACCGTGAAGGTCGGACCGTGAAGGTCAGAAATAATTAAGGCCAATGTGTGCCATGGATCCAATTAAGGACAGTAGTGTGCGTTTGTCCGGGGTTAGTGCGTGACTGATCAGCAGCCTAACCTTATTGATTTTTTTTATATAAAATGCATAATAGTCCAATTCTATTCCATTTCCTGATTTAAATAAATGGCATATCCTTGCAGCTTTTGAGCAATTAAATTGTTGATTATTGTTCCCTATCAGAACTTTTATCGGTTCTTATTGTGATACACCCCATTCCAGTGAAGCAATGTTGGTTCCTCGTGGTAATAAAGATATTTGATTTGGTTGACACTTTTCGAAGCATATGATAATTCTTCCTGATTTTCAGAACTTATAATTGTTGTTGATATTGCTATCACTATATATACTTGCTGAGCGTTCTTTGGCTCACTCTTGCTTTGTTTTATCTTCCCTTTCAGTTAGGGTTAAAGAGTTGGACACCTGCGCATTATAATTTAAGTGAGAGCGATGGTGTGCTCTGTAAAAGTTAGATACTGGGCCAGCTCGGACATATGCTAATTGGACTTGCGCTATGGTTTAGAAGGTATAAAGGTTTATAATTAGAATTTGAGATAGAAGCTGTAATAATTAATGTAGTGTAGATTCTTGTTTCATACCATAACCTGGAATCGATCCTCGGTGAGGAAACGTTGGTGTATTAAGGTCTATTTGTGATTGTGAATTGGAAATTTGGTTTGGGTTAAAATACAGGTGGATAGTCCGATTTGCGAATTCATCATGCCGAAATTTTCTAAAATTCCCCTATATTAAAGTCTATTTTATTATAAAAAGTATATTTTCAGTATTGGGAAGTTGGGGCGTTACAAAAGTTCTCTGATTTGGATTTGGTCATGGAGATCAGGCAATGACAAATTGTTGAATACGTTATTTTGCTCGATTTGTGGTTTATGTTCTCGGTTCCAAGAGAATTGAGGTGGAAGGACAGAAGAAACTGTCGCATACTTGGCATCTAGCTCCGGTGTTCCAAAACTGTAGCGGAGCCTAACTCCTGAACTGCTGGTTGCCTTCTGAATTTCATGAGCATCACTAACCAGTAATCCCTTGGGTCCTAAATCCGTTGAGGAAACTACACTGTCATGGGCTTTGTTGGAATTTTGAATTACAATATTTCCAGGAATTCCGAAGTTGGTATTTACTGCATCATTCTTTTTTATGTTGATTGAATTCTTAAAGCCAATGTTCCCAGCTTGGTCTTTTGAAGTTGAATCAGTAGACTGCTTTATGCCACCATGAGATGCTTTGATATCATTATCTTTTTGTAATCTACTCAAATATAAGCGGTACTTCTGCACAATGGAGAGGAGGCACAAGGGTTTTTTATTAGATCGAGCATAACTTTTGTCATAATTAATTAAAGATTGTATAACTTGAAACCTAACTACCTGCAAGTGGCTAGCAACATTTTCTCTTGTTAACCAGGGCACATTCATCAACTCAAGTATTTTCTTGGGGCCAACTTCTGCCAATTATTGAAGATCATTTCAATCACAAAACAAATTGGTATCAGCATTTTGAGAAGGAACAAGTGTTTGAGAACTTACTGTCATATCCCATGTAATTCACAGCTTTGACAAACTTCTGATGAAGATCTACAGTCCAAACTACTCTAGTTCTCTTCCCAGCAGAAGGATCACCAAAGTTTTTATCATCGTGCTTGTTATCAATATCTTTTCTTTTCTTTCCTGAATTCAGATCACCTCCACAAAACGAAATATCATTTGAAATTCTTCAATGCCAGCTTCAAGACCTTCAATATCTCTCACCTCATGTATCTTCTTTCGAAAAACATGTTGCCAGATATTGATGCCAATAGCCTTAAAATACAGGAAAATTGAAGAAAAGAACCAAATTTTTTTATGAGAACATTGGTCAAACAATTCGAAACCAAAATGAGTTTCTATATCAAATAGTGATTGGAGAGAAGCGGAGAGATATGACATTTAACATCAAACACCAAGATGCCACCTAAAAGATATAGAGAGTTGTAGAAAAAAAAAAATAGAAACTCACAGTTTACCCAAACCAAAAGAGCAATTGAATTGTAGAAACAAATAACTTTGAATTCATATATGCACATGGAAAAATGGCAAGAACGTAAATTAAATTAAATTTGTCTACTACATACATTGATAAATTCCTGATCAAACACAGCTTCAGCTTCAAAATCAGGAGCCACATTACATAATCTCAGTCTTACATAATTCTCCGCCTTTAATTTTATTTACATATTTATATTCCATCCTCACATCCACATTTCATATCTACCAACAAACACAACTATAGGAGAGATTTCTAATCTTTGTCGAACACAACCAACAAACACAACTATAGGAGAGATTTCTAATCTTTGTCGAACACAACCAACAAACACAGCTATAGGAGAGATTTCTAATCTTTGTCGAACACATGTAAAATTGACATCATCGCACACTTATGACCTACTTTAAGAATTAAAATGTTACTTAGCTCGTCAACACTCAATAGTATTAGGTAACTACAAAGAACCACAAAACGAAGCATTACCAGTAAACAATCTTTGACTGGGTCCACAACTGAATGTTTTGGCAGACAATTCGTGAGAAGCTCTAATCCATTCCAAACAGAGAGTGAAGGAAGAAAATCAACTGGAGGCAAAGATGTCTTCAGTTCGCTTTTAAATCTTTGAAAGTCGGCCATATTGGGCAAGGAAGGTAGGTTGAGGAGTTCCGCATTAATCTTGCCAAGATCTGTACTCCTGAGCATGTTAGACAACTGTTGTACCACCTGTAGATCCATTACCTTGGGGATCTTCATTGTTGTGTATATAGTTAATGATAAAAACAGGAAAAATCCGATCAAATGCCAGAAACATAAATAAAAGCTGTTAATAAAAATTACATATATTAAGCCTCTAATATGATTCACCAAATTATACAGGTGATTCGCTGCTAGCACATATCAGACATGTAGACATCAGGTGTACTGTGATAACCATTTTTTCTCGAATAGCAAAAGTGTATTGCTAAATGTAACTCAAGCACCTGCAACATTACCAAACTACATTCAGACTAATTTCATAAAAGATATGTGTGCATGACAAATCTGCCAATGTAAGCCAACATAGTATAATATGATATCATCAAAACTAATACAAACGATAATCTTCAAATGTGAACCACCATATGCAAGAAAACAGAATGCTTACTTTAGTACTTAGATAGTCAGAAGTTTTTCAATGACGTCGACATGAGTTATGAGCATTCCCCCGCAGCAGTTTGAGGGATGCAGTTACAGGCTTTCTGCATATATACCCAAGACAAAGGAAAAAATATTAAACATATTTGCTAAGGTTCCCATATTTGCTATGCCATTGTATTTGCATCAATATTATAATCATCAACACTAAATCTAGGGAGATTTTCATCAAGCCACCCCGGTCATAGCTATTTTACCCTTAAGGTTTCTTAATTTGACCGTGAGAGTAAGATCACATGATCAACATGTATTTATTTTTTAATACAAAACAATTCTAGAGTCTCATATAATTATGCCAAACATCATAAACACAATATAAATAGAAAAGCAAAATCTTATGTATAAAAAAACATCAAAAACACCAAACATGACAATATGAAATCTTTCTCCAACCATATCTAAGACAACTTATCAAAATTAATAATAGTCATTAATATAGAAGCAATAGGAAAAAAAACAAACCATGCTTTTTTGAGATACTAACTGAAATACAGGCATTCTACGAAAAACCCTTTAAAATAATTACTTGGTGAATAGCTACTTCTGAGATACTTACACATGATTATGACCAGAGGCATTGGAGTCTTGGAGCTCAATCATGCCAGGCTTGCAAAAAAAACATTGATGAAAAATGAGCACTTGAAACTACTCCAGGACAAACCTAAGCAGAACTTGAAAAAAGAGCACTTGATGAAAAATGTTACAATTTTTTAAACTTTTACCCTTCCCATGAACCCATCTCTAAACAGAACTTTATCAAGATAATTATCAACTAAATCCTCATTCCAAATCTTGTGTTACTAAGATTCTTAAAGATTATCACATGTTTTAACACAAAGAAAACATACAAAAAGTCTTTTAGATCTTTAATCAAACAGTTAGACTGCAAGAATTTAAAGCAAAAAGCATACAAAAAGTCTTTTAGATCTTTAATCAAACATTTAGACTGCAAAAATTTAAAGCAATGATATGTATATAAATAGAATAAGGCTTACCCATTATATTGATTCTTGAGGATGTAGAAATGAAGAACGTATCAGCGCATCCATCAGAAAGCAGCCATTTCCTACTTGAAAAAAAAAACATTAGCAAGTATAATTGATAAATGAAGATGGATATATAATCACAGAGAACATGATAATCAAATAAGTAATAGCAAAAAATACATCTCAGAATATCTGAAAGATATTGTAACCTGTAACAAAAACAGTATCATTCAAAGAAAACAAAAAAGATGTATTATTACAATAAAAATTAGGCCGAAATAAAATTTATAACAAAAACATAAACAATACTGGGTGTTGAAAAATTAACAGAAAAATAATATAGATCGGAGGCATTCATAGAGCATACCTCAAACAGTAATGGAATTTGGAGAGATCAAAAGAAGAGAGAAGAAAGGAAGGAGATTTCAAAATTTGAATTTGAAAGAGATGAGAGAGAAAGAGATATGAAAAGAGGAAGATGAAGAAAAGAGGAAGCTGAATATTAGTATAGGATATATAGTAATGCTTTTCAGTTTCACGTGTTGTCAACAGTGTACTACTCTGCACGACTTCCCACGCAAAACCAAAACAAAACTTAGTATACTAACTAATAATATACGTAACAAATACGTAGAATACCATATAAGTACGTAATTATACACAAAAATACATCAAAATACGTATAAATTGAGTGGCATTGTCAGTAACATACCAAAAAGGAAAGGGGCTTGTAGGTAAAATCATGCTTAAAAAGGCTTCAGGATGTATCATATATATAGATTATACGGAAATAACCGGTTTGAATAAGGTGGCCAATTTTGCCCGTCCAGACCTGCCTTTGTAAAATGCGTATTAAACTACTTTAGAAGACTCACCTGACTCTGCCTATGGAGTTGTGCCAGCATTCAATTTAGTGCAGCTTATACTCCACCGACACATGCGTAATATCCAAAATAAATTACATATCACCCACATGATGAATGTGTATTATTGGTTACCCATTTATAGAATGCGTATAAGCAATTTTAACTGTATTTTTTTAGGGGTTCAACAGTTAATTTTGGGGTTAAACAATTCTATTTTTGGTTTTAGAAATATTTAATTTTTTAATTAAAATTTTTTAATTAACACGTTTAAAAATTTTAAATAAATTTAGGGGTTAAACAATTAATTTTTTGGGTTCAATGTTTCTATATTTGATTTTAGAAATATTCGGAACGACCAATAAATCGTATACGAAGTTAGGGTTTAGGGTTGTGAAAATAACCCTAAACCCTAGATCCTAAACCCTAACGTATCCTGATTTTTAAGCGTTTAAAAATCAGGCCGCCAGATTTAATTTTTTAATTAAAATTTTTAAATTAATGCGTTTAAAAATCAATCTGTCGGATTCAATTTTTTAATTAAAATTTTTAAATTTAGAAAATACAATTTTAATTAAATTTAGGGGTTAAACAATTAATTTTTTGGGTTCAATGTTTCTATATTGGGTTTTAGAAATATTCGGAACGACAAATAAATCGTATACGAAGTTAGGGTTCCCTAAACCCTAGACCCTAAACCCTAACGTATCCTGATTTTTAAACGCATTAGCGTTTAAAAATCAGGCCGCCGGATTCAATTTTTTAATTAAAATTTTTAAATTAACGAGTTTAAAAATCAAGCCGTCTTAATTAAAATTTTTAAATTTAGAAAATACAATTTTAATTAAATTTACGGGTTCAACATTTAATGTTTTCATTTTGGATTTCAGAAATATCGGAAGGAACAATAAACAATAAATTTTTAAAAATAAACAATAAATCAGCATGGGACAGATGTGTGCCAACAAAGAAGAGATACGCATACTACAAATGCTTATTCCATAAAGTAATATTAAAAACTGGTAATGCTTTTTGTAAAAAAAACTGGTAATACTCCACAGCAATATGCGTAACACTGAATACTCCATTTTGAATTGCGTAATAGCTGACAATACTCTGGAACCAAATGCGTATTCGCTTATACCCTTATACCCTTTTACCGAATGTGTAACCAGCCGGGTATTTTTGTCATGCTTTTTAAAACTGGTTATTTTTGTCAGCCATCTTATCAAAAGCGGGTATTCTTGTCCATTGTCCAACCGTGTTCGTGTGTATATTTATAGTCTCAATTGAGGCGGTTCCTTTTTCTGATCTGCTTTCAATTTAAAAAAAATTGTTTATATAATATTATAAATGAAATAGGATAATTAACATTTTCCCAATTTTTTTTTAATCTTAACACCTTTCGAAAAATATAAAACAAATAGAATTGGAATAATTGGCCTGTTTATTTTCTAATATAGGGTAAACAAATATACTTCCTGTTAGGGCGGCGCGCTTGTGTATATATATTTATAGTCTCGGTCAATTGAGGCAGTTCTTTTTTCTGATCTGCTTTCAAAATTTTATAAAGATCGTTTATACAATATTATAAATGAAATAGGATAATTAACATTTTCCCAAAATTTTCGTTAATCTTAACACCTTTCGAAAAATGAAATAAGAAACAAATTATAATGCACATAATTTAATTTTTAAAAAGTAAACTACTTAAAAAGAGAAAGAAAACAAAAAATATTTCAACAAAGAAAAAAACAAACAAAAATTAAATTATAACAGACAATAAAATTCTCAAGCAACTAAAATTAAATTATTAATTGATTCAGTTGTGATTTAAAACTGGTCCTCTCAATTCTCAAAATCTTATTTTTTTGAAGGAAGTAAATACAAATTTTATTATTAATAATACTATTACAAAAAAAAACAAAGATATACATTAATTAGAATCAGAAAACTAAAACATACACATACTGGGAATCAAAATAAAGGGTAAATGGCTAAAATCGTCACTGTACTATTCGAAAACTTTCACATGATTCTCTGCACTCAAGATCACTTCGAGAAGAATTTGGCGGGATAATTGTACAACTGGTTCCTCAAGGGCAAATTGTTACTAAATTAGCTTTTTATGTTTTATTTCAGTCAGTTGTTCTACTTAGATTTTGTTAATATTGTACAGATTGATCAATCAGAAAGACCTTTGTTGGATATATTTTTTGTTTTTAATGTATTTTATGATATTTGGAATTAATTTGAATTTAGTAGTAATATGAGTTGTTACACTATTTCTTGTTGTGATTTGGGTTCTACATTGTCTAGGTTTTATTGTATTTGTTGTTAAATTTATGAATTTTTAGGAATATTACAAGTAAAAAAAAATGGTAGCAAGAAAAATAATTGAATTGGAATAAAAAAAGTGCAATTAAATAGCATTAATACAAAATTATTATTTTTTTACAAAATATTGTGCTTACATAGCATTTCTAAAAGAGCTGTGCAAGTGCTATTGTTTTCACTAATATAGCGTTTCTAGAAGTGCTATGCAAGTGCAATTTTACTTAGAAAACACTTACTTACATAGCACTTTAGAAAGCGCTATTTAAGAAGTATACTTAGATAGCACATAAAAAACGCTATGTAAGTGAAATTTCACTTACATAGCGCTGGCTTACATAGCGCTTAAAAATGCTATATAAGCTAAAAAACGAACGTTATGTAAGTTGAAATCTGTAGTAGTGCCAAAAAAGCTTTCAAACGCATTACTAAACTTAATATACCTTTCAGTCCGGTCATTGTACTTTAAAATTTTTTCACTATCGTTAAATTTTCGTTGACTTTAACGGAAGTCTGTTAAATGGGTACAACTCAGCAGCCAACTAATGATCCACATAATAAATTATGCCACATCAATTATTGATTTAAAAAAATAAGCCCAAAATTGATTTAAAAAAGCACAAAAACAAACACAGTACTAACCCCACCAACTGTTCGGTTAAATGTCTCAAAGAAAAAGTTGGCCGACCGGAAAAGACGAAGGCATCTTCTCCGTTTATCTCCGTTTAGCTTCACCACTCCTCTACCCATCTCACCTCTTTTTCTCTTTTTCATTTCGCCGTTCTTCTCTTTTTCTCCACCGCCCATCTCACCTCGCCCATCTCCTTCAACCCACTTGCAACCAACCCCCCCTTCACGTCACTTTCAGTCACCATCGCCGCCTACAACAGCCTCCACCAATCCATTCCTCCACCCCAGTCCATCCCTTTCACTTCTCCATCAACGCCACCTCTCCTCTCTCACCTCACCTTCTTCCTCCTCTTTCATTCACCTCCGTTCATCTTCACCTCCACTACCCAACTTCGCCCAATTCTCCACCCTTCCATTTCAAACCCACCAACACTTCTCTTCTCCGACCAACAAACCCAGCACGCCAAAACAACACCTCCCTTCAACACTACTACCTCATTCATTATGCATTCACCCATATTCCCCAACAGCCACCCAGCCACTCCGTTCAACCTTTCTTCTCCGCCCATTCGGCACCGTTTATTAAATTTACTTCAAATTTTATTAAATTAATATCAAAATCATTTATTAAATTTTAAATCACGCAAATCATTTATTAAATTTACTTCAAATTTTATTAAATTAATATCAAAATAATTTTAAAATTAATGATTATATAAAAACATTATTATAGAATAAAATAAAATTTATAACATATCAAAAGAAACCCGTGCATCGCACGAGTTATAAGCTAGTACTATTTTATTAAAACCGAAACATTGAAAATTTTGGTTTTCGGTTTGGTTATCCTATTTATTAAAATAAATAATAAAATAATATAATTAGTGATAATTAGCCGATTGCCTTTTTTTAATAAAAAAATGTTTACTTTTAATTGATTGATGATATTACCTTTTATTAACACATAAAATATCGTATCTTCCAATCAATAATATTCTTTCTAAATAAAACACGTTAACTTTTATTTTAACATATAATCTTACAGTAATTAATATATACCCAAAAATATAACACTATATCGTCTAATCACTAACAAAATATAGTAGAAATCTGTATACAACGAATAATGACCGTTAAATTTTTAATAAAAAATCAGAACCGTTAGATCTAATGATTAGATATATTATATGTTTAAATTAATTTACTAAAATTTCAAGGTTCGAATTCTGTCAACGACATATTTTTTTTTAAAATTTTTATTATATAAGTTTTAAATCACATAATTTTGCAATCATTAATATATACCCAAAAATATTACACCATTTTGCTGTTAAATTTTTAGTAATTAATAAGAACCGTTAGATGAAAGGGTGAAAAATCAAAATACCCACCATTTAATTCCATGTGCCCAAAATGCATACTGCCGCTATTATCCGCCTTTTTTACCCACTGTATACGCATCTTGAAGATGCGTATAGGCTATACGCATATGGTGATTGCGTGGTCTTTGTAAATCGAATTCTTCACCTGTGAATAATGTCTGGATTGCGCATGTTGAAGATGTGTGGCTGGCGATACGCATTTCCAACATGCATATCCCACGTACTGTTCATCTTCTTCGAACGCCGCCGCCGGAGCAATTTTTTGACCAAAACTTCGAACAATCCGTTTAACTCCTTCCAGCAATCTTTGACTATCATAATATATACCAAATTGATCATCTTTTCACCCTCTATATGTCTATACCATTCATTTTTTATTTGATTCGCAGGATTTAAAACACCCAAATCGGAGCTTTTTCCCGATAACGTTTTCAGATCTCTTCGCACACGCCCCTGCGGGGGCCAAAATTTAACAAATGAACATAGCACGATGTAGAGGCATGCCTGGGCTTCCTTTTGACGCCATCAGTTTTTGTGGAGGTGTCCGGAATGTTATGAACGGGGATAGGTGATTTTCAGGCGATTTTTTTGTCATCGGAACTGTTTGTGAAATAATGACGTCAGCTGACGTCATTGCGCATCTGGGTGATGCGTGACCCCATATGCGCATTACCAGAATGCGTATCCCATAGTACGCATGTCCAGCATGCGTACCTCATGGGTAAAAAGGGCGGACATTCCCGCATACCGGCATTTTGGGCAAGGGGACTACAAAAGTGGTGTATTTTGGTCATTTTCTCTAGATGTAATTATAAGTTATATTTTATGATTAAAGAACTTTACTAAAAATTCAAGTTTTGAATCCCGTCAACGACATATTTAACTTAAAATTCTAGTATAAATTTTAAATCATGCATATCATTAACTAAATTTTTATTAAATTAATTTAAAATAATATTAAAATAACTTTTACAAAATAATGATTATATAAAAATATAATTATATCATAAAATAAAATTTATAACATATTAAAAAAAAACCCGTGCATCGCACGGGTTATAAACTAGTACAATATTATAAGTGAAATAGGATAATTAATATTTTCCCAAAATTTTTGTTAATCTTAACACCTTTCGAAAAATAAATTAAAAAACAAATTATAATGCACATAATTTAATTTTTAAAAAGTAAACTAATTAAAAGAAGAAAATCGTTTCTCTCTAGCCCAACCCTAAGAGCCGTCTCCCCTCAGTTTTTCTCAAGTTAATTGAGGGGCTTCCACTGGATTTTTTTCCAGGGGAAAGCCCCAATCCTTTAGTTTTCTTTCGATTTCGTTGATTTCCTTTCAATAAAATTCAATCTTTTGAGTGTTTGTGTGTCTCTCCTTTTGGAGTGTGTGTTTTGTCTCTCCTTTTGGAGTGTTTTGTTATGTTCTTAATTAGTCATGTTTGGGATTGTCTTGTGTTGGATATATTGAAAATGATTTTGTTAATGTTTTTTGGGATCTAGAAAGACTGCATGAAGATGGGGCGGTGATGATGATTGCAAGAGCTCACCTTTCACAACCAAAGATTGTTCATCCTTTGGGGGTTTCACTTTCGTCATGTCTATAGCTGGTACCCGGCATGTAGATAGCTGGGGAGTCGTTCCTCTAACCTCAGTTTATTCAATTGGGCCTTCTAAATATTGGGCTAATAACGGTTGTTATGTGATATGGTCAATTGTGATGCTGGGTGCAGTTTGGATCGATTGGGTTGTCTTTGATTTCATTTTTAATTTCAAGAATTTTTAAGTTCTATATGTTAAACGATCAGGAAACAAATCAGCTAATTGTTTTTAGTTTGTTATTTGTTTTCCAACCTGGTTGTATCAGCAGTCGGGGGTTTGTACCGGCTGTGTTATGATTTATTAAATGAAAATCGCTTTATTTTCTGGCAAAAAAAAAAGAAGAAAATAAAACGAAAACAAGAAATATATCAACAACAAAAACAAACTAAATTTAAATTATAAAAAACAATAAAATTCCCAAACAACTAAAATTAAATTATAAATTAATTCAGCTGTGATTTAAAATTGGAAAGCAAATATGTCCTTCAATTCTCAAAATCTTAATTATTCTTTCGGGAAAGTAAACACAAATTTTATTATTAATAATATTATTAAAAATAAAACATGAATATACATTAATTAGAATCAGAAAACAAAAAACATATGCTTATTGGGAATCAGAATAAAGTTCTTTTATTTTCTCATCCACCTTATTAGAGCATCTCCAATGGGGCATATTGACAAAACCCTTTGCTAAATTTTAAATAACTGACCAAAATTGAAAATTATACATAATATGTTAAAAATTCATTACTTCAATGGAGCATTTTCTTTGTCTAAAATTTTAGCCAATCCTCTATATTTTTTCAATATTGGCCATATTTGTTGAATTTCTACAGATCTGTAGTATTGCCACGTCATTTCCCGCCTGTTTATTTGCCATAATTTGACATTAAAATTAATAATAATAATAATAATAATAATAATAATAATAATAATAACAATAACAATAATAATAATAATAATGCCTTTTTAAGAACATGAGGATTGAAGGGAATGACACCGTCCTAGAAGCTGAAATAAAGGTGTGATTCGTTGATTGCTGTTAATGCTTTACTAAAAGGGGTGGAGTACGTTACAGAGGTGGGAAATGTAATGGATGAGTGTCGTGCTGTTCTTCGTGTTCGACCTGATTTTTCTGTTTCTTTTATTAAAAATCAAGCCAATAAGGCTGCTCATATGCTAGCTAGAGAGCCTTGTTTGTTAGGTTGCTTTAATATTTTTCAGTCTCCTCCATCCTATTTGTTGGAGTAATTGTTGTATGATTCGTCGTTGAGTTAATAAAATCGTTTACATTCAAAATAATAATAATAATAATAATAATAATTCCTTTTTTGAAATATAATAAACCATTATAGCCAATTCAATTGGAGCAAAATACCCTACATGTTTAATAAATTTTAGTCAATTATTGCATTTTAAAATCTAGCTAATCAACTTAACCAATACCATTGCAGATGCTATCTTCTTCGTATGTCCATAAACACGTACACATCATATTCAATTTATTCAAACTTGGACCACCACGCATTTGTGCTACACTACGTGACTCGGTACCATGTCTTCCCACAATGCCACAATATTACGATACCAACTTTTCGACACACGGTCTCTGACTTGCTGATGGACGTGGACGAACTCTTGTGCATCAACTAAAAAGACCATTTATGTATCAAGCAGAAGTCACCACTATTCCCAATAAAGTGGTATGCACTAAATACAAATAATATTATACTCCCTCCGTCCCAAAATACATGTCCCTTTTGCAAAAAAAAAAATTGTCCCAAATTACATGTCCCCCTCTTCTTTCCATATAAATATCTCTTCTTTCTATAAAAATTTAAGTCTAATTTTCCAAAATTACCCCTATAATTGTATTTTCAATGCTTGACTTATTTAAAATTTAACTCTATTCTCATTTTTCAATGAATTTATTACATTTCTCCATCTTCCCAAACAATTTTTCTTCTCGAAGAACCATAAAAACTTTTCGCAAGTGTTCTAAATGTTGTTCTCTATTAAAACTATACACAAGTATATCATCCAAGTAGACAACAACAAAAGAATTAAAAAAAGGTCGTAATACCTAGTTCATCAATCTCATAAAGGAACTAGGTGCATTGCAGAGGCCAAATGGTAAAAACCATCCACTCATAAAGTCCTTGCTTGGTCTTGAAAGCAGTTTTCCATTCATCACCATCTCGAATTCTCATTTGGTGATATCCACTCCTCAGGTCAATCTTGGAGAAAATAGTTGACCCATGTAGTTCATCAAGCATGTCATCCAAGCGAGGCATAGGAAAGCGATATTTAATGGTGATATTGTTGATTGCCCTACTATCGATGCACATCCTCCAAGTACCATCTTTTTTCGGAACTAGTAACGCGGGTACAGCACAAGGACTTTTACTTTCTCGTACATAACCCTTATCGAACAACTCCTGAACTTGTCTTTGCAACTCTTTTGACTCTAAAGGATTACATCTATAAGCTGCCTTGTTGGGTATTGGAGCCCTAGGGACAAGGTCTATGTCGTGCTCAATTCCTCTACGTGGAGGTAATCCCATTGGCAGATCATCGAGAAAAACATTTACAAATTCATCCTCCATCAGCTTACTTAGTTCCAGGTTTTCAATATGAGAAGAATCCTTTTCAGCTTCACGAATGTATAAGACATACCCAATTGCACCATCTTCTATATCCTTTTCAAACTCAGCAGCAATAATCAACATATTGTCCTTCACAGGTTCATGAACCACTTTAGGAGGAAGTGGTTTCAATTTAAATCTTTTTTTCCCGCATAAAACTGAGTATTCATTCTTTTTTACCATGAAACATGACTTCTCTATCAAACTGCCATGGACGTCCTAACAGAAGTGAACAAGCTGTCATAGGAACCACATCACACCATAGTTCGTCTCTGTATTTTCCTATTGAAAAAGTCACAAGTGCTTGCTTCTTGACTCTGATTGGTTCGTTGTCATTCAACCAGTTCAACTTATAAGGTTTAGGATGGTCCCTGGTTGGAAGTTTTAGCGCATTCACCATCTTAGAAGAAGTCACGTTTACGCAAGAACCAGTGTCCACAATCACATTACAAGTTCGATCTCCAACTGCAGCTCTTGTATGGAACAAGTTCTCCCTTTGTTCTTTTTCTTCTACGGGTGTGCAATCAGTTCTAAGAAGTCTTCTCAAGAGGCCAATGTTGTTCTTCTCTTCCTCCGGCTCAATAGACTCGTGGTTTAGATCATCCCATCTCTCAGAATTATCGTACTCAAAATCTGTTTCATCTTCATCATCATACTCTTGTCCCTGTTGAGTAGAAAGAGTTCTTTCTCGTTCTTCTTGTTCCTCATAAGCTATCAACAACATGTACTCTTTCCTAGAAAGGGTAACTTTATTCGTACAGTCCTTCGCAAGGTGCCCTAAGCCTTGACACCTAAAACACCTTTTCTTTGCTAGCGCGGCTTGCTCAGGACTCACTTGGATCTTTCCTTTTGGTTTATCTTCCTTTGAGAATGCATTGCCCCCACTATAAGAAGTACTCTTATAAGAGCCAGAATTTTCACCCTTGAAAAACGTCTTAGAGAATCCTTTGTAAACTGGTTTTGGTTTTTCTTTCTCTTGCTTTTCAATCCGAAGAGCCAGCTTTGTCACATCATCAAAGAACGTGTAAGGAATAAGTTCGACCTTATTGCCAATAGAAGAATTCAATCCCTTGATATAACGACCGATTTTCATCTCTTCTTCTTCTTTCAAGTCACATAGGATACACAACCTCTCAAATTCTGTAGTGTATTCGGTCACACTAAGGTTTCTTTGTTGGAGTTGATTCAGCTTCAAATAATTATCTTGTATGTACTCTCGCGGAACAAAACGATTCTTTAATTGCCGTTTCATCTCAGTCCAGGTTGTGATTCTAGGAGCCTCTTCCCTCATGAGCTTTGTTTTCAAATTGTCAAACCATACAGATGCATATCTTGTTAGCTTCATGTTGGCAATTTTATAAGACTTCTGATCATCAAAACCTTTATAGTTAAAGATTTTTTCCATCCGTCTCACCGATTCTAAGAAATCCTCGGCATCACCTGCTCCACTAAATTCTGGTACATCCCACTTCAAGCTTTTATCATCATCATTGTTGTTAGTGGGTGGAGGGTTTCTTATAAAGCCTGTACGAAGAGGTGTATTTTCTACTGTAGCAATAACCCCCTCAATCCTCTCGCTTGTAACTTGTAAACCATCAATCCTCTCGTTTGTAGCTCGTAAACTTGCCTTGATCTCTGCTTGTTACTCTGCCATATAACCAATTTGCTCAGAAATATTTTTAAAAGTTAACTTCATGAAATCTGCATCTGATCCTTCCCCTGCCATTAACGTGATGAACAGTACAGTGAACAGTGCCGATAAAGAATACCGAGAACAGTGCCAATGAACAGTAACTTTTTTTTTTACGAAAACCCTAGATCTCCCAACAATTAAGAAATTGATGGAGAAACCTTGGCTCTCTGATACCAAATTGATACGGAACGTGATGTGTTTATGATAATATGTAATAATGATAGATATAAAGTAAACTCTGAATCTCCAAAGATGGAGAAACAAAACTCTAACTCTGAATCTCCGAGGAAGGAGAAACAAAACTCAAACTCTGAATCCAATTCTCAAAGCTATCGAATAGCCAAAATCTTATTATCAATATCGTGTCCCAAAATATTACAAGACAAGAGTATTTATAGGCTACATAAATAACCTTATTCAACCCTTATTCAGATAGGAATCTAAAATAAATTCAATATCAGCTAGGAATTTAGCCAATACCTGAACCCAACTAGGAAACCCATCAAAAGCCTGATCCAACTTGAAAAATAAAATCCTAAGTGCTTAAAGCAAGAAAAACCCTTTCAAGTGAAAGGTAAAAACTTGCAAGCCAAATATATATTAATTATATAATAAGTAACAATTCTATTTTGTATCGTCCCACACGACACAGGAAATAGAATATGACTTCCCACCAGAATCAACTTCAAATCCCAAAGCATCAATCATGATCTCCACAGGCTCATACGATGGCACAAGATCAACCACCGTGGTCACGTAAACACTCCCAGATCTTGTTCTTTTAAGAGACTCATCAAATATATATAGTAATTAATTTTTAAATATTTAATATTGTAATAAGTTACGTTATTGAAAATCCTAAACCTTATACACTCAAGTCTCCAAAGTTTAACGTCATTATATTTTTTTTAATTTATATTTTAATGTCAATTTTCTATATTAGAAACTTGCATTTATAATTTAAATATGTTCGGAAAGTGATTTTTGTTAATGGATGAATGATTACTTATATTTACTTGTACTACAGCGAAGAATGTAGGCTAGGAAAAAAATAAAATTTTTTGAAGTACTTGGCTTCATATATTTCTTTTATTCGATTTGTACTTGTGATTTATGTTTTTTTAAACAATGTGTTTGAACAGAAGAAAGTAAATTTCTTTTTTTCGAAGTACTTGACTTCATATATTTCTTTATTCTATTTGAACTTGTGATTTATGTTTTTTTTTAAATATTATGTTTGAACAATAAAATTATCAAAATAATTTAAATTTTTACTTGCTACTAAAATTTATACACTGAATTCTAGATTGTAACTTCTCAAATTTTACTAATTTTCTTTTAAAATGGTGAATGATATATATCGATGTGATTATTTTTTTTATATTTTAAAAAATAAATGGAGTAATGGATACCGTTTATCCATTAAACTAAATGGATTGGATATGGATCGACTTCTAAAATATCCGAGGTATGTATGATCCAATCCCATTCGAATCCGATAAAAACAAATGGATATGAATATGGATTTAGATCAATCCGAACCCGACCCGACCCGACCCGTTGACAGACCTAATGTAAAGTAATCATATATAAGAATCAAACTAGTCGTGCAAGGCATGAATCGCATTTTGCAATACAGTCGTTCTATTCTTGTCGGTCTGTTTTAACTTTCATCTGCAACGGGTTCGACACGCATTTTAAGGTATATTTTAAATATAGTTTCATAACTTATTTTTAAAATTTTCTATTTTTTTGTATAAAAAATTAGTGTTTATATTTTTATACAAAAAAAAATCTTAAAAATAAGTTATGGAACTATCCTTAAAGTGTATTTTAAAATGCGACACCTCTTAAAAAATGTTAACAATTGAAAAGGACAGAGAAAGTATTTAAAACTTAATCAGTAATTATCAAATTTTACCATGATAATAATATTCTTAAATTTGTTTTTCATTAGAAATCTTAGTTGAGTTGATTGAATATAGAATATTTTTTATCTAAATTTAATAATTTTCATTTATTTATTTATTTTTAATCTAAAACCCCTCGGCTCTAAACCCCCAAAACAAAGGAAACAAAGCTCAAAAATGGGTTTCTCTCTTCGTCTTGTCTCTCCTAAATCTCTCTCCCTCCTCTCCCGTATTCATACTTCCAAAGGTACCTCTCTCTCTCTCTCTCTCCCCCTCCCTCCCTCTCTCTCACACACAAAGTAATTTTGTTCTCTAACAATTTGACAATATATTTTTAGTGTTTTCTCTTGGATCCTTTACTCAATTAGCTCCTGCTTTCTACTCAACGCACATTGTTGGAGACTCTCCAATTCTTGTATTCCTCCTCTCTCTATACCTTTATATGCATAATATACAATTTAGCTTTAATTTGATGATTTATGTTTATTCTTATTAGGTTAGGGAATTTATGTAAATGTTTTGTTCAGCTTCTGTAAATTGATTCAATATTTTGGACCTTTTTAGGTTAGGGATTTTATACACTCTGCGTTGTATGACCCCGATCATGGTTATTTTTCTAAACAATCAAGCTCTGTTGGAGTGCTTGATCAAACCATTAAGTTTCATCATCTCCAAGGTATTGAAATTTACCTTTCTTTTTTATGCAATTTCAGATATTTTTTTTTCAGGTTTATTATTAGGTACGATGCTATTAATTTCGAGGAAAGTTTGTATGTGTAGTATACTTGCTTGACCTGAATTCCAATATCAATAGAATTTTTATTTAGGAACTAAATGTAGTATTTTTGTAAATCTGGATAGTCCTTTTATTTTTTGTTCACGTTGATACGATCATTTAATATTACATTATCTAATTTCATTCATTTTGTTTTTATTATGATTGAAGTAGCTAGTCGGGGTGATTAAAACACTGCATATAAATAATTTAGTCTTCAGTAAAAATATTTAATTCCGATAAACAAAGTATTGTTATGCATTTCGCTTGTGAACATGTGTCCAGAGTTAAGAACTGTTGTCAGTATATGGTTGTGCTCTCTGTTTAAAGATTGTTTAATTGTGGAAAGTGCAAGTTTCAGTGTGTAACTGTAGTCTAATTTATCTTGACACACATCACGTAGTATGTCAATTCATATTTATTTTTATTAATTTGTTTGGTACTGGAACAAACTAGTAATTGTAATTTGTAAGCTGTAAAACTAAAATATTTGGAATCACTGTCCAAGTGCTAGACAGTACAGTGTTATATTTGCACTTTATTAAAACATAGAAAAGTTTAAGCTATAGTCCTTTTACAACTGAAATTAATGAACTTCTCAGGCAGGAAAGCTTATATGAAGCACTTGGATAATATCTACAAGCAGCACGATGTATCGTGGTTTACTCCGGTCGAACTATTTAAGGTATTATATATGTCACTGCGTTATTATATACTTATTTTAGAGGAATATTCTTAAATAAATAGTTACTTTACGTTGCATTAATATATTTTAGAGGATAAGTACTCCTAACTGTGTTTAGCAGAAAAAAAAAAAAAGTACTCCTAACTGTGAGTATGCTACATCTGGAACATGTTGCTTCGTGATTTATGAACCAGAACCATTGAGATTAGAACTGTACGATACTGAGGATTAAAGATGGATTTGTTTATTATACCATTGCTTTTATTTTTTAAAACTAGTCGCAAATATGAGATATCAGATGCTAACGAGAATGCTCAAATATTGGATAAATATTTTATAGCATATTCATAATTGGGGGGCCGTCATGCTGGACATTAATTAAAAAGAAGGAAACAAATAATATCAGTTTAGGTGAGAGTAGTGACCGAGATTAATGCTACAATTTTTTGAGAAATTTTTTAAATGATCGATAGAGGGGTTATTAAATTTTAACATTGACCACGACTTGGGACTAAAACTTTTACAATTCAGAGAGGTTCTATGTAATATTCATCCATTGTTAGAATTACAAAATGAATCCTATTATTACTCACTAATGTTTTAGGACAACAAATGGAAGTAAGATCTTATGAAACAAAAACAGTAAATAGACAAGTATGGGTAGGTTTTCCACTATAGGGAAACTCCATCGCAAAGCTACTATCTCTAAGGTTTCTCAAATGCATGAGGGAGAAATTTGTATGGATTGCAAGCAACCCATTACAAAAGAATGATTTCCGCATGAGTCATCAATTAAAGATTGAGAACAAGTAAAGGTTATAGTATCTCTTTATATCTATGTTACTCGAACTCGGCTATAAGTGTCCGACATGGGTACGTGTCCCAAGTGTCAGACTCGACAACATTTTGAAAAATGTACATGTTTTTGGCTTAAAATTAGTGTTCAAGTCCGAGTATCGAGTGTCCGACACCGGTACTCCAAGGTAAAATGAAGAGTCCGAGTAACATAGCTTTATGTTAGAGGAGAACCCTAAAACTAACTAATACTAATAATAAGGTAACTACTTGTAAATTATATACATAATTAATACTTTATACTAATCCAATAATCAGCTACAGCCGTGCCATATTTAAATATAGGAAACAACTCATCTTCCTACTCAACTACAATAACCCAAAATATTCCTAAAAATAAATCGAACATATTTAACTTCATAATTACAGGTAATTTTATTCTTTAATAATAACAATAAATGAATACAAATTAATCTTTAGATCTCTTGTTCCACTCTATATAACCTAGAGTATTCCTAATAATACACTTGTCCAATATAATAAACTTCAAAATAAATTACTCCCTCCGTCCCACTTGATTCTTAACATTTGAAATAGGGATGTCCGACACGTATTTTAAGGTGTATTTTAAGAATAGTTCCATAACTCATTTTTTTTAAAAAAAATTATTTATAAAAATCACCTTAAAATGCGTGCCGGACACCCATATTTCAAATGTTAAGAATCATGTGGGATGGAAGGAGTACAATTTACTTTATTAACTTATAATATAGAAAATAAATACAAATTTAGACGAGTACTCAGGAAATCGGACGATTACTTGGATTTTGATGATGCAGTCGAGTAGAACTGATTTTCGAATTTTATAACCTTCGGTATAAATAATTGTAAATTTATTGTATATATATGGTTTAGTTCTGTGGAGTACTCTTAAATGAAGTACTAATCCAGCAGTATGTTTTGCAATATTATGCGAGAAGAACATATTGCAGAACATTGAGTACTTCATTTAAGAATACTCCACTAAAATTTTGTATATATATATATAGGCTTTTGCTCAAATACAAACCAATCTTTAAATACAAACTACAAACCAACACTAAATATTTTATATTTCATTTATTATAAGGGCCTCGCCAGGGGCACCTTCACAAAAAATATCATAAATTAAGTGACCAATACTCGGCAAAAAAAAAAATTACTGTTCACTGCTGACGTGGCAGTGACGTCAGTAGTGAACAAATTTTTTTTTTTTGCTGAATAGAGGGTAGATTATTATACATTTTTTATATTGGGATACCCCTAGTTTGGTTATTAGATTAGCTTGAAATGTTAGATTAGGGTTTGGTTTGTAGTTTGTAGTTAATTTTGATTTGTAGTTGAGTAGGACTCTATATATATATTAGAATATTAAAACTGTATAATATATTATGCTGCAGTATGTTATACTTTTTATAATATTTTCATTATTATCAATTATTTTTTGGTACAAATATTTTTTAGAACATATTATAATGATGAAGTACAAGTTGCATTACGTGAAAAATAATTAATCTTTATAAGAAATTCTGTATTTTAAAAAAATAATTATTTTGTATTGCTTAAGTACATCATAGTCTATAATTATATTGTGTGCTATAGCAAAATTTAGATATTGTGTACTGCAACCGAACGAATAAATCTCAGCCATTGATTACACAAAATCTAAGGTATAAATCGGTTCTAAGTTCTAATTTAAAATAAAGTTCTAATTTGAACCTCACCCTATATATATATCATATAAATTCAATATTATAAAGATAACGAAATTGTATATAGAAACATACATTAAAATATGGGATAATTAATTCAAACCTCCCTGAACTATAGGCCATTTATTGTCTATGTCCATGAACTAATTTTTCGAACATTGCGATCCCTAAACATTTAAACTTTTCTAATTCGCATCCTTTCGTCCAAAATTGATTAACGGATGTTAGTCAATGCTGACATGGCAACTACGTGGCAATCGAAAATTCAAGGATTGAAGTGAAATTTTGATAAGTTAATCTAGGAGTGATTACAAGAACACGGGTGGTGAAAGTTTTCGATTTCGAGTTCACTAACGTATAGAAATCTGCACTTTAATTTCATGAACATGAAAGAAAACTTACTAAAATCTGCAAATATCCATATGTCAGTGAATTAACATGTCAAAATTTCACTTCATTCCATGAATTTTCGAATTTCACTTCATTCCGTGAATTTTCGATTGCTACGTCAGCATTGGCTAACGTCCATTATTGCATTAGTCAATTGTGGATGGAATAATGTGAATTAGAAAAGTTTAAATGTTTAGGGATCGCAATGTTGGAAAAAATAGTTCAGGGACCTATACAATAAATGGCTTATTGTTCAGGGACGTTTGAATTAATTATCCCTTAAAAAAATTTATAGTTCATATGGATCAGAAAAATTTATCTATGCACATTCTGGTTTCGATATATCAGATACGAGGGTTTTGGTTTTGCTAAATAAATTGGCATGCAACACTAGGACCGAAATATTAGGTGTTCGTTGCTGAAAATGGTGTCGAGAATTTAGTTCATTTTTTGTTGTTTATTATGTATACTCTTCTCTTTGTGTAGCCCTGGTATGCTCATGGGATTGCTGAAGCCATATTACGTACTGCAAACCTTTCAGTTCCACTGAAAGTAAGCTGCTTCTCAATTGTTTTTTAAATTTTATTTTTTATGCATTCTTTTGAAATTAATCTGTTTTAGTCTACTAAGCATTGTATTAGTAAAAGTATATTATTTTACCATCTTATCATTAACTTCTGATTTGCATAGGTTATTCTTTACAGTGTGGCGATAAGAATGCTTCTCTAATCAAAGGGGAAAGGATTGAGAGAAAAAATTAATCTACTTCCTGAGTTATACACATATTTAGGTTAGACGGATTCATATTGGTTATTATTTTCATTCAGATATATGAAATCGGAGGTGGATCAGGCACTTGTGCAAAGGGCATAATGGATTACATGATGTTGAATGCACCTACAAGAGTTTACAATAATATGACCTACACGTATGTGCAGTATTGCTACTGTTATTAAGTTTGATATCAAGTTTTACGTGTCTCTCCTTTTTAGACTTACATTTTTAGCCTGAAAGTTTATTTTATTTTTATTATTTGTTCTCTGTTTTGATCTGAACTTGTGAATGTGCTGTAGATAATTCTTAAATCATAATTATTTCCAGTAAAACTTTTATTAAGGTCTGGTATAGTCATTTATTTTGAGGAGATTATATTCTATTGTGCTGCCTCCTCCGATTCACACTCGTAAAATTAAATGAAATTTTCATGTAGTATTATATTTCTAATTGTTGCAAATGAGTTATCTTATGTATGTGGTAGAATTGTTTAACCATCAATGTAGAAAACTATTGTTTGGTGCTATTGCTGGTTACACATTATGTTGATCCTTGCACTGCTATCACACTGGAGTTTCCTCTCCTCTAATTAATAAATTTTGAGTTTGTCTTCTAAAAATGATAAGACCCTGGACGCTATCATTTTTTTTTGATGTTATTTAATGAAGGGAAGCACAATTTTTAGTTGAAATATGAATGCTCTATTTCTTAGCTGGGATTCTTTTGATGTTGAAAACCTGGTATTCTGTGGACTTGTCTCTAGAATATTTTGGACTTTAGAGGACCTTACCTTACTGTTGCTTATTTTATATTTTTCTTCTCTGTTGTGTTTTGAGCTGGATACGCTAGTTGTAGATGAAGAGAAGTAAGCTCCTATATGAAGGAAATGTGACCTGATATGTATGACACGATATATGCTGTCGTGATCTTCACACCTAACCAAATTCGTCAAAAACTGCAGTTATATCTAATTACTTATACCTAAGCATTCTTCTTGATACAGCTGTCTATTTAGATTATTATGTATTATTCTTCTCTAATAACGATGCATGATATTTTAAAAATGAAGAAAGGAAAACTGAATTTGATATTCTCTTAACACCCTCTTTTAAAAATACCTTGGATGCAGTTCGGTAGAAATCAGTCCCGCATTAGCCAAGAAACAATTGGAAACTGTTGCAGAAGTTGGTAGTCACTTATCAAAGTTTAACGTGGAGTGCCGTGATGCTACTGATCGTAGTGGATGGGGTATCGCATCTTTAGCTATTAATATCTTTCATAATCCATAGAAAAATCATCCCATGTCGGTGTAGACCACGATTTTGTGAACTATAAATCTTGTTTTTCTGTCTTGTTATTAGCTTGTAGTGTTAAATTCTACTACACAGGAAATTCTTGGATTTAAACTTTTTCCTTTCCTAATAGGTACTGAAGAACTACCTTGCTGGGTCATAATGCTTGAGGTGGGTTCTATCCGAATGTGTTACGTCTTCACTTTATAAATCACTGAGTTAATTACTTAATTGCTTCGCCATTATATTGTATTTAAAGTATTACTGCTTGTTTACAACTTTGAATATTGCAATCTGGGATACTACTGCTTGTTTTTAACTATGAATACTCGTGAGCGCCAGGCATTTGATACTGATATTTTTTCTTTAATCTGCTATTGGACGTCATAATATTATTATATTTTTCATAAGAATTATCAACAATGGAAATTGGTGCATCTGCTGAAAAACAAAATATACTGAATTACATGTGTTGTAATCTGATAAACACGGTTTGTGACATTAATTTTCGAGTTGGTTGAAGGCTGTTTATATCTTGTGAATATCCTTTTGTATTTGTACTTTCAAATCAGTTGAAGGCTGTTTAAATCTTTTGAATATTCTTTTGTATTTGTACTTTGTAATTTTGTATGCAGTGTGTTGGGAATTGCTTTTATGCATAGGTGATTTAGCCATAAAACTTTCCTAAATATGGAATAGGTTGATGTTTCTTTTATTTCTATTTTTCTTAAACGTTAACCTAAAATTTCCTGCTCAAGCCATCACGAGGCTGAATCTTGCCTACCAAACTGTAAATGCTCTCTATTGAGTTACTAAAGAAAATCGTTAATGCTGTCAAGTTTTCGGTCAAAAGTGACGGAAAGAGTTATATAAAGGTATTTTGTACTATCTGTAGATTTATATAATGATTGACTTGTGAGCTAGCAACTGCACTACCGGCTTCTGTTAGTTTATATTGACATTATATTATCTTGTACCTTTTTTGAAATTTAGTGAATTGTGTGATCAAATCTACATTGGGAGAGGTCAGGTTTCACATCGTAATGATTTAGTAGGCAGTCTGATATTTTACCATTTTAAAGAATGAAAACTGTGTTTCTTCTGGGTGAATATAAGAACTATGCGGGCTCATATGCATATCGCTTAATTTTTTTGATTTTTAAACTTACAAATTAAGTCACATCTAATAAATGATTCATATTATTTTCCTTAAATTTCCATTGGAAGCAAAAATGTAAATTTACAAAATGAAAAATAACATTCCCCATTCAACCACATTCTTAAGCATCTTTTCATTTATATATAAGATCAAAACATGTAGGATGACTTTCGGGTTGCATTTAGGTGGTTGTTTACGCTTGAAAATTTTGCAGCCCTGTGTTTGCTTGCATTATCTTTGGTATATGTTAGATAACGTACTTTGCAATTCAGTAGGTGCTTGATAATCTTCCACATGATCTCATCTACACGGAAAATCAAGTTTCACCATGGAAGGAAGTGTGGGTTCAGAAGCAACATGATAGGTGAAGTTTTCCGTTATATGAATGCTGCTATTTATGCCTGATTAATATATCGTATATAGTTGAGATATGGATTATGACTTGTTGCATTGAACATCCGACAACTATTTACATAGAACACAGAGTTACTACATTGGTAAGATCTGATAAATTCATCCCGTGGTAGCCCCAGTTCCCAATACTGTAAGTATGTAACTGATGTTTTATGTGCATGCGTTCGCTTCCATAAAGTAAAATTTTGAGACTAGTAGTGTCCTGTTCTCGGATATTGAATCTGTACTAACCTTAAAAAAATGTTGTCATCATATTTCATGTGGTAATACTATAATGCAGGCCTATAGACATTTTAATGAATGTTGTCCTCACGATATCTATTACCCCGAGTCCCTGACTCTTCATTTTACCTCAAATACCCGTGTTGGACACTTGACACTAGGACATGGGTCTGGACACTCGGGAACTAATTCGAGGCCAAAAACATGTATATTTATAAAAAGATTTTCCAGTCCGACATTTGGACACATCCATGTTGGACACTTCCAGCCGAGTCCGGCTAACAAAGCACACATTGGCAAACTGGAGACAACATTTATTCATGTTCCAGAATTTGATTTACAGTCTAATTGATATCTGATTATAGTCGTAAACAATTGGTTAGAAAGATTTTTGTTTAAATTTCTACTTTGACTTGTAATTATAATCTTCCTAAACCATTGCTATCTTGTGAAAAGTCCAGTGTTATAAAGCAAGGTGCAGGTGACAGATTAACCTTTTTCAGGTCTCTTGACTGCTTAAGATTTTGCTTACCTGCCCATATACAAGCTTCTATTGCGTTATTGCGTATAATATCTATTTTGAGCTATTAAACTGTTTAAATATACACTGGTGCTTAGATGTAGTATTAATATTCATATATTACAATGCTTTTTATAATGTTACTTCTAGTTGTATCAGCGAATTTCTATTTTATATTTTACAGTTCAGTTACGAATAAAAGATGAAGTATACATATACACCTTGCAACCTTCAAAGGTTGCAACTTCAGACTCACTCTAGCCGCTGTCTACAATACCTAGGTGCTAGGAATTTAAATGATGGCATACCTTCTTCTAGCTGGTAGAGTAAATTTTTTAACTTTTCTTTGTAGTCTGTCACCTGGCACCCTTTATTACAGAAACTATGTTGCTAAATCATTCATTTTTTATGTTAGTGAGCTCAAACATTCCAAAAGCATTTTAGATCTCCAAAATCCATCCCCTTGATTGTTTCCTTTCCCATCCCTACCGCTGTTCTTAAATCACAATTTACATAACCACTCTCGATTATTTTCCTTGTAGACATTTACATTTTGCATTCCCTTTGACAAAGAGTAGAAAAAGAAAATAGAATTGTTTTTCTACGTTGCTAAATACAGAGAATAAAACTATTTTATTACCATAGCTGAATGGAGTAACCATGTTATTGGCATTAAGTTCCACTTTTTAAAAGATCTACTGAACCGACCTATGACATGGCAGTTTCCATTTGATATCTACTTGTGAGGTCTCCCTTGAGTTTTGATGGTGACAAGTTATGAAGATTCATCTTCTTCCCCAATGGATTTGGGGCAACTTGAAGTTTTCAAAATATAAAGCGGTATGATGGAAGACATTAAGCGAGTTCAACGTCATCATAGAAGTCTAGTTTTCATGTTTTTTTAAATTTACTGTTCATCAATCAACTAACTTCTAAATAAGTACTATGAATACTGATTTAACATAAAACAATTTTTTCAGAATACTCTCATTTCAACTGTACGAGATGCACTAATTACTGGCCTTGTCATACTCCTTTAGCAGGTCCGAGCTTTCTGAATTGTTTAAGCCAATACAAGATCCACTAATTATGAAGTGCATGGAGTTATTAGATTTGGACAAGGATCAAAAAACACAAGGTAGCAGCGCAATTTTGGCTGCAAAAAATTTTTGGGCAAAGGTTTTTCCCAAGCCCAAAAGATGTTGGCTACCAACTGGTTGCTTGGTAAGTGTTTGTAATACTGTTTAATTTATTGTACTTGCCTGAAAACTGTTTTTATTATAATTGGTCAATGATTTATTTCTACTATATGATTTATGTGTGGTTTTATGATGCCCCTTGAAATCTTTCAGGAGCTTCTTGAAGTTTTGCATGGTGCACTGCCAAAGATGTCTCTGATTGCTTCTGATTTTAGTTACCTTCCTGATGTGAGAATACTTGGTGACAGAGCTCCATTGGTTTCAACCAAGGTACATTCTGATCCATGCTTTGCTGTAATTGTATGTTTTTCAATTCTGCATTTCCAAGGCCATTCATCATCCGTCGTGAAACTGATCTTTGTTGGCATTATTAGTAGTGGGACGTTGACCGAATCCACAATCTCTTTTTTTTATTCTGCATACTTTTATAGTAGACCAGAGGACCATGTTGCGTAACATTTGAGATTATATAGATTTGATATTTTGATGCCATTAATACTCATATTTATAAGCATATATTATTATTATTATATGTTTGTTAACATTACTCAATTCTGTGTCTCGAAGGAATTAAGTACATTGTAGTTTCTGCATGCAGATTAAGAAATCTAGTTTTACTATCCCTTATTCATAGCTTTGGAGTGTAGTAACTATCACAGGTTGTGACTTTGGTTCTAATGAATGAGTCGGCTTTACATCTCAAATTTCAGTAAGGTGGTTTATTTTCTTGCACAAAATTATGTAGGCAGTATCAAATTCATCAAATTTGGTACATTGCTTTGTTATTTTCACCCCTTTACTACATGTTAAATATGTGTCCACCTCTTTGTCTCAAGGCCACAACTCTCCAGAGTCAGTGATTACTTGTCTAATGAGAACTAATTTAGAATGGTTTTTATTTGATATCTTTGATGGCGTGGAGTACCTATATGTATATCTGACAAGATCAGCTCACCATATCATCTTCTTTGCAGAAAGATGGCTGTAGTAAAGACCACAACAGTTATCTGGATGCAAAGGTTAGTTATCCTGTCTTCAGTCTTCTGTTTGTTACATTGCATGTTATCATGGAATGGTGCAAATGAAATGACTACATGTATTGATCACTCTCTTTTATTTAACTTTATCTTCCCAGGGTGATGCTGATATATTTTTCCCGACGGACTTTGGGCTTTTGGAACGCATGGAGCACTATTGCTCAGGATGGTTGAAGCCAGACTTGGATAAGTCAACAAAGCAAGGGAAGAAAAGGCGAACAATCATGGTAAATATTTATGGTCTATCCAAATTGTCTTTATGCGCACACACATTCATTCTGCAGTACATAGGTGAACACCAGAAAAATTTTAGTCCGAAATAAGAAATATTCACGAATGACAATTTTCAGTGTGCTGTACATGTCCAAAACCTTTGTTGAAAATGTTGTAGTGGTACTATAAGAGTTATAATGCATTCTGAAACAAAGAGGGAAAAAAAATTATCTCAATACTGAGAACAGAGAAAGCGTGCAGCTTGAACAATGTATATGTTTAAAACATTATAGAAAATGAGTGCCTATGCGTGTATAGAGTAAATTATAAAATGGTTGCCGATCATAAGAGATGCTCGCAATTTGATGGCTAAATTCTTATCGTAGCATATTAGTGGTTTAAGTTTTGTATCCGTCATTCAAAATAATGGTTTCCCCGTTAATGAATAAGCAGAAAATAATATGTTTTTTCAGTATTAATCAAATGAACATGTTTAATACTCTTACATATTTATGCCGACCCACCTAACCTAACTAATATATTTTCATCTTTCTTTTAATATCAAAGCTTATTCATCTCTCAAACACAAACAATTTTAAAATACCTTAAATTTATACATCAGATTGAGATTATCCAACTTATTTCCCAAATTATTGTGAAGAAAAAAGGACGGAGAATCGAAGAAGCAGCAGCCAATAAAGTGTGTAAGAACATTGTTGGTTAGGATTAATTTTGTTCTACTAGAATAATAATTCAAAGTCGTTTGATGATTGATCTATTTTAATTGATTTTGAAATATCTAAATTTCTAGTTATTGGTTATTAGGAAAAGTAGAATTAGTTCGAAAGATTAGGATGAATAAGTTGTAGAGATAGTTATTGGAAGTCATTATTTGACTCGTTGGAGTAGTGATCACTATGTACTAGCCTATAGCCTATATAAGGCGTACTCGTATATTCGAAACTTTTATCATTGTCCATTGAGAGTAGTAAAATCCCTCTTTCCGAGTTCCTGGTTTATTGTTTTTTTCCTGCTTTTCCCATAAAAAAACATGTTCATTGATGTGGGATTCAGTGGATAGGGAATTTATTGTGAGAAATTTGTAATAAATTAATTATTTTATATACTAAGTTTTACAGAGTTAACAGAAACTTGATTGTAGTCACTATATCGAAAAGCAGTTCAAAAGTCAAGTGAGCAATTTGTAAGAATAAATTGCGGAAAAAAAAACAAATTGCAAGGATTAAAACTTAGCCATCAAATTGTGCGAGTGTGTAATGTCCAGCCGCCACTTGGTAATTTACTCGTGTATTTATGGTTCATCATACTGAAAATTGAAAAGTTAGTTATGAGATCAAGATTTATCTTTTCACAGACTTGGTTCTTATGTTTATATTTGGTACTTTTGTAGCTTGATACATCTTTATTCATGGAAGAATTCGGTATGCCCACGAAGACAAGAACCAAAGATGGTTACAACCCCCTTCTGGATGACTTCAAGAATACCAAATTTTATCTGAGTGTGCCAACACATAACACTAAATAGCTGGGATGAAAATATTTTTGCTCTATATTGTGAGGGCGTGCTGCATTATGATGGATGGTAAGCAGCAGGTGGCAAGGGGGAAGTGATAGGTTCATAATTCTAGTGCGATACCAGTATTCTAAAACACTATCAACTGCACATGATCCATAGCAGCTTGACAAGAAAGGTGGTCTCTTACATTGCAGCAAGATTCTGTAGTATATGTTAATCATACCTGTTGGTTGTTCCGGATCTTATGATAATGTATGTTAAGGGAGTTTCTATGTCGATGATGCTCATCTACACAACACCTGTAAGATGAACTTTTGGACAGTGAACAATAAAAAGAAGCCCAGTGTATTTAAATCATAAATTAAAATATTACAGAGAGGACACATGCAAGAAGTGGGATGATCTCAATATTAGCTGTAAATTTAATGTTTTGCCTGACAGTTTCCTCGTGAATTCCAGATGATGTGAATTCCCATTTGAATGACCTGCACTGCATATATGTACGTGAGAGAAATAAAGGAAGTGTCAAACGTGATCGCGACAATATCAAAATTCTATACAAATTTAATTCGAAGCCAATTTACAAACTGAAAAATGTGGCAAACATTAACATGAGTGTGGTCCCAAAATGAATCGTTCATTAAAATAATATTCTTATATTACGGATGGTTGATATGTTATATTAATAACTTGACGTACTTTCTTACAAATACTGTAATAATATGAGTATGGCCCATGTTATATTAACTTAACGTACTTTTTTCACAAATATTGATACGAGTACGATCCCAAAATGAATTGTTTCCGTCCCTCTCATTTCTTTACACTTTCTTTTTTGGGATACCCCACCAATTTTTTAGATTATTAGAAATAGTAATTTTTAATAACAAAATACATTATTATATTCACTATTTCACTCCACTTTTTCAACATTTTACACTATTACATCCATTATTTCACTTATTTAACAATAAAATCATTATTACATTCACTGCTTCATTTATTTTAACAATATTACACTCACTATCCTCGGTCTCCGTGCCCCAACCACATGTTAAGAAACCAAACCACATGTTAAGAAACCACATGTTAAACTATTAGTTTAACGGAGTTAAGTTCTATGGAGACCAACATTTGAGTGGAGACCATATACATTATGCACTCAAAATATTGCAAA
Source organism: Kitagawia praeruptora (assembly GCA_037693485.1). Lineage (NCBI taxonomy): Eukaryota > Viridiplantae > Streptophyta > Magnoliopsida > Apiales > Apiaceae > Kitagawia > Kitagawia praeruptora. The sequence continues at coordinate 151,584,113 of CM075349.1, read as the reverse complement.
ACATATATATACGCGCAAAGAATGTTCAATGAACATTATTATTTTATTCAAAATCTTAAAAATCATATATGATTTACTAGCAGAATATGTTTTGAAGAACAATGCGTTCTGCAATATTTTGTTTGCAGAAGGTACATGATTTTCAAGATTTTAATGAAATTTGCATATAAAACATATATGATTTTCAAGATTTTTAATGAAATAAATGCAGTAGTGATTTTCATAGAACATGATTTTCAATAAAAAGTGGGCTGGGATCCTCTGTCCTCTTCCTCCGTGTCTCCTTTGTGTCCCATGCTCTTTTTAATATAAGAAGAGTGCCCCTGCAGGGCCCATTTTGTTATTTATTAAAATGGATCCCGCAAGAGCATTCTTTTTGTATTAAAGGAAGTACGGAACACAAAGAGGACACAGAGAAAGGAAACAGAGGATCTGGACCTAAAAAAGTTAGTTTACATAGAACTTAACTCTAATTTAACGTACCTTTTCACAAATTATTCTTATACTAGCTTATAACCCGTGCGAAGCACGGGTTTCTTTTGATAGGTTATAAAATTTATTTAACATTATAATTATGTTTTTATATAATCCTTATTTTTAATATTTTTTTAATTTTAATTTAATATATATTTATATAATGATATGAATGGTTTAAAATTTATTTTGTAAAATTCTAAATCAAAAATGTCGTTGACGGGTTCGAACTTTGAATTTTTAGTAAATTAATTTAATCATATAATATATCTTATTATTAGATCTAACGATTCTTATTTATTACTAAAAATAATGATTTGAATATATGGTGAGATATTTTTAGGTGCATATTAGTGATCGCAAGATTAATTTTAAATTAAAAAGTAACGTGTTTTAATTACAAAAATTACTACTAAAAATAATTACGGAAAGATATGGTGTGATATTTTGGATATATATTGATTATTGTAATATTAGTTTTAAATTAAATGGAAAAGTGTTTTAATTAGAAGTAAAATCTTTAGAAAAAATGGGTAATTGAGTTGTTGGAGAAGAAAAAAGATTCCAAGTAGAAGCTCAATGTGGATGAAGGAATTTTAATCGGAATATAATTACGTTGACATTAATAATTAGCTTTTTTAGTTGTTTTTGTAATTTAATTATTTGTTTTAATAATTAGGATAACCAAACCGAAAACCAAAACTTTCAAAACTTTTAATGTTTCAGCTTTAATATAATAGTATAGATATTATTATATACCCCTTTACGCTTATTATAGTATAGTATATAAATATGTTATCAAATTCATTGTCGAAAAGATTAATTGGTTTATTAACTATTTAAAAATATAATTGAGTAGCCATAGCTTGTGTTGTTTTCTTGATATATTTAAGTTATTTGACTTACTAATTATGATTGATCGTTCAGAAACTAAATTAATTAACTCGTAGTTCAATGAAGGATATGCCCATGAAAATATTGCAATATTGTCGGAAGTTTGTGAGTGATGATGACTCAGAGTTATTGAAGTTATATAGAAAACCATTAACAGTTCCGTATGTATTGTTTTTTAGAATTTTATATAATATTTCTTTATTAAAATTTAAATTAGTAAATTTAAAAGGATAAACTTTATTATAATTTAAATTAGTAAATTTAATATTTTGGATATATATTGATTATTGTAATATTAGTTTTAAATTAAATGGAAAAGTGTTTTAATTAGAAGTAAAATCTTTAGAAAAAATGGGTAATTGAGTTGTTGGAGCAGAAAAAAGATTCCAAGTAGAAGCTCAATGTGGATGAAGGAATTTTAATCGGAATATAATTACGTTGACATTAATAATTAGCTTTTTTAGTTGTTTTTGTAATTTAATTATTTATTTTAATAATTAGGATAACCAAACCGAAAACCAAAACTTTCAAAACTTTTAATGTTTCGGCTTTAATATAATAGTATAGATAGATATTATTATATACCCCTTTATGCTTATTATAGTATATTATATAAATATGTTATCAAATTCATTGTCGAAAAGATTAATTGGTTTATTAACTATTTAAAAATATAATTGAGTAGCTATAGCTTGTGTTGTTTTCTTGATATATTTAAGTTATTTGACTTACTAATTATGATTGATCGTTCAGAAACTAAATTAATTAACTCGTAGTTCAATGAAGGATATGCCCATGAAAATATTGCAAGATTGTCGGAAGTTTGAGAGTGATGATGACTCAGAGTTATTGAAGTTGTATAGAAAACCATTAACAGTTCCGTATGTATTGTTTTTTAGAATTTTATATAATATTTCTTTATTAAAATTTAAATTAGTAAATTTAAATGGATAAACTTTATTAAAATTAAAATTAGTAAATTTAAAATGATAACAAAAAAAATGGATAACCAAAAAGAGGAGTAACCAACTACAAAATATACCCCCTTTTGCTTATTATAATATATACTAGCTTAAAACCCATGCGATGCACGGATGTTCTTTAATATAACAGAATTTTTATTTTAAGACATAAATTTTCTTGACTTAAAATTTTAAAAAAATATGATCTGATATAATTATATATTTGTTGTCGGTGATATTTTTAGAAAATGATGGATTTTAGTTTGAAAATATTGAAAAGATGAAATATTTTAGCTGCAAAACGTAATCGGTTAGTTATTAGTTATTATATTGTTCTTATTTTATTGTACTTAAATAAAGCAAACCAAATAGGTTTTTCTGAAAAAAAAAATAAAAAAATATAAAAGGTAATGTATTTTAGCTGAAAAAGGTAATTGGTTAATTATTAGTAATTATAATATTTTATTAAACATAATTGCTCATAGTTTTTTTAGAAAAGAAAAAATTTTAGCAAGATAAACTGTAGTTTACGTAAAAAGAAAAATTGGCTATTGAAAAATAGAAAAGGTAGCATATTTTACTTGAAAAAGGAAAGAATTTCTCATATTTTATGTGAAAAAAGATTAGTTATTGAAAAATAGAAAAGGTAACATGTTTTACCTGAAAAAGGAAATTTATTAGTTATTAGTAATTATAAATAATTAAGTAAGGATAATTACGTAAAATAACATGTACCATTAAATAAGGGTAAATAAATAAAATTAATTGAAAAAAATAGAAAAATATAAAAGGTAACATATTTTAGCTGAAAAAGGTAATTGATTAATTATTAGTAATTATAATATTTCATTTTATTAAACAGGTATCGTACCGACCGACCGACCAATCGACCAACCAAATTTTTAATGTTTCGGTTTTTATATAATAGTATAGTATAGATAGCTTAAAACCCATGCGATGCACGGATTTTCTTTAATATAACAGAACTTTTTTAATTTGAATTAAAAATTTTAAGACATAAATTTTCTTGGCTTAAACTTTTAAAAATATGATCTGATATAATTATATATATGTTGTCCGTGATATTTTTAGAAAATGATGGATTTTAGTTTGAAAATATTGAAAAGATGAAATATTTTAGCTGAAAAACGTAATCGGTTAGTCATTAGTTATTATATTGTTATTATTTTATTGTACTTAAATAAAGCAAACTAAATAGGTTTTTCTGAAAAAAAATAAAAAAAATAGAAAAGGTAATGTATTTTAGCTGAAAAATGTAATTGGTTAATTATTAGTAATTATAATATTTTATTTTATTAAACATGATTGCTCATAGTTTTTTTAGAAAAGGAAAAATTTTAGCTAGATAAACTGTATTTTACGTAAAAAGAAAAATTGGTTATTGAAAAATTGAAAAGGTAGCATATTTTACTTGAAAAAGGAAAGAATTTCTTATATTTTATGTGAAAAAAGATTAGTTATTGAAAAGTAGAAAAGGTAACATGTTTTACCTAAAAAAGGAAATTTATTAGTTATTAGTATTTATAAATAATTAAGTAAGGATAATTACGTAAAATAACATGTACCATTAAATAAGGGTAAATAAATAAAATTAATTGAAAAAAATAGCAAAATATAAAAGGTAACATATTTTAGCTGAAAAATGTAATTGATTAATTATTAGTAATTATAATATTTTATTTTATTTTATTAAACAGAATTGCTAATAGTGTTAAATACAACCGCCGGTGATATAATTGGAAAGAGAGAGATTTTAGTTAGAGAAAATAGAAAGGTAACATGAAGATGACATGATTTATGTGAAAATGGCAATTGATTAGTTTATAGTAATTATAATTTAATTATGCTATTTTACTATATAAAATTGCTCATAGTTTTTAGAAAATGAGAAATTAATGTTGCCCGTTATATTTCTAGAAAAAAGGGAATTAAATTAGAAAAAATGATATATTTTAGTTGAAAAGGTAATCGGTTAATTATTAGTATTATAATATTATTATTTTATTTTTATTAAATAGAAACGCCCGTGATATAATTGGAAAAAAAGAGGTTTTAGTAAGATAAAGAAAAAAAGTAACGTGTTTTGGCTGAAAAAGGTAACCGTCCATGATATAATTGGAAACAGAAAGATTTTAGTTAGAGAAAATAGAAAATGTAACGTATTTTGACTAAAGGTAATTGATTAGTTAATAGTAATTATAATATAATTATGTTATTTTATTAAACAAAATTGCACGTAGTGTTTTTAAAAAAGAGAAATTTTAGTTAGATAAAATGTAAAAGATATTCTAATTTACTTGAAAAAGGAAATTATTTAATTATTGAAAAATAGAAAAGGTAATATGTTTAACCTGAAAAAGGAAATTGATTCATAAAGGAGATATTTTAGTTAGATAAAATATAAAAGGTATTGTATTTTACTTGAAAAAGGAAATTATTTAATTTTTGAAAATAGAAAAGATAATATGTTTAATCTGAAAATGAAAATTGATTAGTTAGTAATAATTGAGTAAGGGTAAATAAGTAAAATCAACAGGTACCGTACCGACCGACCGACCGACCGACCTACCAAACTTTTAATGTTTCGGCTTTTATATAATAGTATAGATTACGGATAATTAATAAGTTTTATAGCAACTTGATCTACTTCTCCAAAACTTATATGTACCACCAAATTGAATCTTTGCACATTCGATTTCAAGATTTACAAAAATTTAATATCTTATAAAACATCCCACTCTTGAATTATCTGGAATTAAAGGAGACGATGATTTCTATAGAGCTGTAAGCGAACCGAACAGTTTGGTAAGTTTGTTCGTGTTCGAGTTCGTTGTAAGCGAACCGAACAGTTTGGTAAGTTCGCTCGTGTTCAAGTTCGTTAAGCTCGGTTCGACCGCTTAACGGATACAGACAAAAAAATCTGTCCGATAAGTTCGATAGTTCGGTTCGTTAAAAGTTCGTGTTCGTTAAAAGTTTGTTTGAGTTCGTTCGAGTTCGTCCGAATTCGCGTTCGTTCGATAAAAAACAATAATATTTACAATATTATATGTATATATAATATATAATATCCGTAATATATGTATTTTTAAATTTAATAATTATAAAATTGTCTAAAATAGATATTGTATGGGTTAAAAATATTTAAATATTAGTTGAGCTAATTTTTTTATATTAAATTAAGTTAAAAATAGGTTTAAAAATTTTGAAAATATAAAATGTTAACGAACTGTTCGTGTTCGATTCGTTTTCGGTTCGATTTGATATGTTCGCGAACAATTCGGTGTTCGTTCGACTGCTTACCGAATACGGACACGAACAAAAAAATTTGTCCGATAAAATTATCAAACATTTTTCGGTTCATTTAAATTTTGTTCATGTTCATTAAAAGTTCGTCCGAGTTCGATTCATTTACCGCTCTCATCGATTTCAATGCAGCGTCCAGCGAGTGCATGATGAAGAACAGTGGAGGTGGTTGAGGTTGGTCGATTTATAAATATGTAACTAGTAATTAGAGTAACTATGTTCCCGGACCCTCCATCCGGTCAAGCTTTTTATTTATAACTCATCAGGCTAGAGGTCCCCCTATCAACACTTACTTAAAAGTTATTGTCAGGGTATACAATAAATCTATTTTGGAAAAACCATGAAAGATATGGTTTATTTTCTCAAAATTTAGATAATTTGGAAAAAGGAAAATGATAGAGGTATATAAAGTTTCACAAAAAATTTCATAAAATGATAAGTGCCTCAATTTAATTTGTTATAATTCAATGTACCCCTACAGTAACATTAATATCAATTTATAAAAACATTAACTGATGGAATTAAGTGCATTCTGTAAATTTTTCCGTACATATTTTGTGTGCACCTAACATTACTCTCGGAAAAAAGCCCGTCAGTCATTTTAGCCACTATATAGATTCTTCTTATTCTATAAGTGCCATTACATATCTAAGCTTATTGTCACTTGTTTTTTCAAAAACTAAGCTCTAACACAAAAACATAGCAAATGCATCGTTTTTTTGTTCTGTTTCTTGTGTCGATTTCACTTATCATGTGTAAGGGAGTTGTGGGACAGAATGGAAGAAGATTTGGTGCAGGCAGTGGTGCTGGAGGTGGTATTGGTGGAAAATATGATACCCCTATTGGAGGTATAGGTGGAGGTCTAGGTGGCGGTGCAGGTAGCGGAGTTGTTAGAGAACCTGGAGGTGCGGTGATTGGTGGTGCTGGGGGAGGAGGTGGCGGTGGCCTTGGCGGTAGAGTAGGGCTTGTTGGTGGTGGCATTGGAGGTGGAGCTGGTGGAGGTGTTATAGGAGCTCAAGGTGGTCCAAGTGGCGCTAGTGGCGTCGGAGGTGGGTTTGGTGCTGGTGGAGGATTTGGCGGTGGTGGATTAGGTAGCGGTGGGTTTTTTGGTGGTGGATTTGGTGCAGGCGCCGGTGCAGGGTATTTTGGTGGTGGACATTAAGCTAAGTGCATGGTGTTAGCATGCACGTACTTAGGTTTATAAGTTGCATGAGTGTCTACGTAATGTTTATAAATTAGCCTAGTTAAGTAGACAGCTAATTATCTTAACTTGTGCGCGATTTGGGTTAATTAATTTCCGTTTGCTTTTAGAAATCTCAACACAAGAGAGTACTGTATGTAACTCACTTGTCTAAAAATCTATGTGGAATCCCATTTGAAATTTCATTCAGCATATCGTTTGAAATCTCATTTAATTTTCAACTCAGGGATTAAAAAGCTCAATTAATTCAAACTTTGGTTTCTGAAAACATAAATATGTTTGTAGAACAACTCACTCGCTCGACTCTGACTCACTCAGTTGTATGATTACTCACGACTCATAAAATTTGTTGCTAAACCGAAGCAATGGACTAATGCCTTGGATGATTTAAAATTATAGATCTGAACAAAAAGTTAGTGTAGAATCCATTAATTGTGTAGCTATCTCAACAATGAATTTAACTATGTACACCAGAAAACTATGGTGAAAATAAGGACAGCCGGGTGGGTCAGTGGTCACAACATTGGTAGGTATCAACATTGGTAGGGATGTATATTGGGTCATTTTGGGACCGAGATTGTTATTCCCGTTCCCGATTCTTGAATCCATATATGTTCCTCGAACTAATCCCAATTTTTGAATGGGAATTAATTTTTTCCTCGATTCCCGTCCCAAACAGGGAACGGGAATCCTCAGGGTAATTGGAATTTTTTAATTTTTTAATAAATTATATATATATTATTATAAATTTTATAATAAAATTAATTCGCTAAATAAATCTTTTAAATTAAATAATATTATAAAAAGTGATTCGAATGAATATATATTTAGAAATAATGACTAAAATACACCACTTTTGAATGAAAACTGCCCAAAATACCTATATTCATTTGTCTCCGCCCTTTTTACCCACGAATTACGCATGTGAATAATGCGTATGTGGAACACGCATTTTCCAAATGCGCATTCTTCACTGTTCATCGTCTCCGTTCGTCTCTCCTTTCTCTCGCTCGCCGTCTCTCTCTCGTCTCTCTCTCATCTCTCTCTCGTTTCTCATCCTCCACCTTCATTGGGCACATTAAAAACGATCACCATCTCTTCCTCTCCATTTCCCCCAAACCTTTTATCACGATCTGGCCCCGCAGGGGCGTGTAATAATCGATTGAAAAATCGATCGAACATGAAAAAATGAAAAACGAGGTCTGTGTTGGGGGTTTGAAATCCGGCAATATAATTAAAAATTGAATGGTATGTGGTTGTAGAGGGAGATAAGGCGATTCGAATGGTATATAGTATGTGAGTGGACGAAGCCTGGATGAGGATGAACAGAGATTGGCCGGAAATTCGAAAAAAAACGCCCCAAAAATCGCCTTTGTTTCTCGCTTCTGTGAGGCCGATGAACAGTGGCGCTTACGCATCTTCCAGATGCGTGTCTGGTGATGCGCATTCTCCACATGTGTATCCCGGATACGCATGTAACAGCTGAGTTCAAGTTTCTAAAGACCACGCATGTGGTATATGCGTACACTGTGTACGCATGTGGTATATGCGTACACTGTGTACGCATGTGGTATATGCGTACACTGTGTACGCATGTGGTACATGCGTAGTCAGTGGGTATTTTAGGCGGAACATTCCCCCGATGGGCATTTTGAACGGTTGATAAGTGGATTTTATATCCACTTGGAGCATTCTAAATCGGCTTAAATTGATTGCTTTGGCCTCAAGTTTGTGGTAGTTTTGATGTGTTTTGTTTAATTGTGCAGGGTTGAAGAAATATCGATTAAAGGTGTAGTTTCCGTCGTTATTTGGAGTTGATTTATGATATGGAATGAAGAATGGAGGCTAATGTCAACTACGAAGAAGTATACAAGTCATTAAGGATGAAAGACGGAAGCTCATGCAAAAGGAACGGGAAGAAAAGGCGAAAAAAGCTAAGAAAAATCAGTTTTCGCAGAACGGGACCAAACCGGGGGCTCCCAGCCGATTTTGAGCAGATTGGCCCGGCGCTTCAGGCGCCCATATGGCGCATCTGGCGCTGCGGGATGCTGGTGGGTGCGGGAGAAAAATCAGCCAGAATTTCTGATTTTGTTTTGGCCATATCTTGAGTTCTAGAAGTCCGTTTGAGGCCCGTAAGCAGTCCACGCGAAGATAACGAGATTCTCTATCATTCTAAAGTGGTCCAGAAGTCCAATTACAGCTGGAACGTTCCAGAATTACTGAAGAAAAGATAGCGGCGAATTTCCCTTTAAAACAGAATCAGTTTAGGAAACGTACTTCTATTATAATTCTGATAAGGTATTTTCTTGTTGGGCAAGATGTCTAGAGCCTATATAAACACATCCAACCCTTGTAAAATTAGATCATCATCATTAGGAGTAGAACCATTACATATCAATTACTTAGGTTTATTTGTATATTTTCATACTTTGTTTTTATCATGGTTTCATCAGATCCCATGATGACGAGAGGTTCGATTATGAGCTAATCATTGTCATGGGATTCTAACGGATTTATTTATGGAGCTTTAGTATCTTGATGCTTTAAAGATCTGTGTGTGTGATGTATATCTGATATCCTTGTATGGTTATGCTTAATTGTTAGATGCGTAGCTAACATCTAATTTGTTAATCTCTTGTGAAGTGAAAGTGGATCTTGAGATTTAGAACTTTCCATGCTAGCATAGGTTCATGATTGTTTATCAACATGATTCGTAGTATGAGATGAAAATACTTATATTGCCCTATGTGATCATTATGGATAACTTGTTCTTCAACCGTTATGTTTTCAAATTCTATAGAGATATAGGGTCTAAGCATAATTGGTGTCTATTCATCTTCTATCTCTTTTGTGGATGTATGTTTAGTTTGGTATACGTATACTGAGAGGTAGCGTGTACTTGTTTCGTGTTGTCTGATCAGATATCATAACTATTGCATCTAGTGATTAAAGGCGTCAAATCTAAGCAAAGTATTTAATGAAGTTAGGATTCCATGTTTTCTCTTGCAGAAGTAATTTGATTTAAATTCTCGTTAGTTAGTTAATTCTTAGTTTGTTAATTTGTTTTTTTAGTTAATCTTAGTTAATCAAAACCCAATTTGTTAATTGTCTTAGCAGTGAATAATAATCATATATTGTTGCATAGGTACATCTACTGAATTAAAACCATAACCAGATCTCTGTGGGAACGAACTTGACTTCTATCTGTATTACTTGTGACCACGTACGCTTGCGTGATTTAGTGCAAACAAGTTTTTGGCGCCGCTGCCGGGGATCATTGGTGTTTTATTTTTAGTTTATGTGATTGTCAATAGTGGTCGTTAGAGTTCACTGACTCAGATTTTTTTTTTCTTGACTATCTTGTTTAGTTCGGTGTGTTTCAGGTACTTGTGTATTTGAAGATGGCATGCGAGGAGTTGCCATGGTGGGCATATTCGAGTACATCCATGCCTTATCAATGTGAGCGGTGTTTGGGCGTTCATGATCCCTCACAATATTGTTACTACGAAGGAGTTGATCCATATGTCACTTATGAGGAACAACCATATTTTCAATACCATCCTCAACAGTACCAGCAAGATGTTCCAAATATGCCATATTTTTTTGGTAGTGAAGAGTTTCAACATCAGCAACCTACTCCTACTTTTCAGTCAGATGAGGTTGATGCTATGGAGGAGATTAGGATGCTTGCAAGAAGTTATGAGGAGTCTACCAAATCTATGGGGACACTAATTGCTCAAGTTTTGAGTGCCTTGGAACAAGAGAAACAACAATTCATACTAGAGGCAATTCCAGAGAGTAACGGTGACGTGGAGCAAGGTACTGCATGCATAATTGAGGAAGACAAATTCCAAGAGGAGGTTAGCGTTCACAAGCCATGTGAGGAATTTGATCATGCTAGTGAGGTGGATGATTTGGAAAGGGCACAATTCGAGACAGACAATGGTGAGCTGCAAAAATTTCAAGAATTGGTATGTGCGGACCAAGAGGCTGATGATCATGGGACAGATGCAGATCTTCTACTTGTCTCAGAGTATAAAGATGGAGGTAGCGCATTAGAGCCAATGGAGGAAGTTCTCTTTGAGGAACCAAAGGCTTCAGCAATTTACATTTACCCTCCTCCATTATATTCAAGCGAAGCCCGCGAATGCGTATTGTTCTACAAATTGACAGATTTTGGGTCAACGGATAAAGGCATTGGAGTTGGACATAGTTGTTATACGAATAGGCCAAGCGAGGAGAAGGGGCAGAAGGTGTGCCGCCGTGATGACGATGAAGTCTCACGAAGAGAGGACCAGGCAAACTATTATCATCCTTAATGGAGGCTTGGAAGTAACGTCAAGCTATTGACGTTAAAGAAGCGCTTCTTGGGAGGCAACCCAAGCATTGTTGTATACTGGTATGTTTTCTACTTTCCCTCGTATTTACTTCCATTCAATTAGGACATTGAATTTTTCAAGTTTGGGGGTGGTTTGAGAGATAAGTAGTATATATATATATATATATATATATATATATATATATATATATATATATATATATATATACTAGCTTAAAACCCGTGCGATGCACGAATTTATTTTAATGTTATATGATTTTTTTTATTAATTTGAATTACTCTTTTTAAAATAAGGATTTTGGAAGCTTAAATTTTTAAATGAGATGATTTGATACTAATTATATAAATGTTATCCTTATATTTCTAGGAAAAAAGGGATTTTAGTTAGAAAATATTGAAAAGATGACATTTTAATTGAAAAAGATAATCGGTTAGTAGAATGGATTTTATTTGTAATTAAGTAAGGTAATTAAGTAAGGGTAATTAGGTAAATTCAATAGGTACCAACCAACCAACCAACCAAACTTTTAATGTTTCGGCTTTTATATAATAGTATAGATATGAATTTGTTAATAAAAGCATTATTGAATTTAAATTAGAATTGTAAACTAACTATGGTTTGTAAAGTAGGTTGTGAATGTTAAATAAGGAAAACTCTTAATATAATATGATTGGTCTAAAATAAAGGAAAGCATTATTGAATTTAAATTAGAATTGTAAACTAACTATGGTTTGTAAAGTAGGTTGTGAATGTTAAATAAGGTAAACTCTTAATATAATATGATTGGTCTAAAATAAAGGAGTGGACTCTGATTGGTTCTAAAATAATTCATAGTTTTTTGATTGGTTAACTGAATATTAACTATACTGTGGTAGACTCAGGTTTGATAATAAATAAATCAAATAATGCATAAATATTTTACATGTAAATATTAGTCCGATATATATATATATATATATGTAAATTAACATTTACATATTTAATTAACATTTAAATAGGTAAATTAAATATGTAAATAAAATTTTTATAATTTTAACCATCCAAGAGAAATTATGATGAAGAGAAATCCGTAAATATTTTAAATAAATAATCTTGAACTACATTATATTATTTCTAAGAAAAAAATAGTTTACAATTGCCTCATCGCATTATATATTCAATTAAATCAAATAATGCATAAATGTTTTTAAATGAAAAGGATTATATTTATTAATATAAAATTAAATTAAAATATTTTTATGTAAACTAAATTATGTATTTCATGTAAAATAAAAAACATTATTAATAAAAAGACTAAAATACCCCCTTACAAATAATGACAAATTGATTACCTTTAATAAAACCTAAAAAATCAATCGTATCATATTTTTCAATCATTAATATTTTCTTTCGAATTAAAATATGTTACCTTTTTAATTTAAAAGAAATCTTACGATCATTAATATATACCCGAAAATATCACACCAAAAACCTAAAATAAATAGATTAGTAAGTAATAATAACATGATATAATTAATGTTAATTAGTCGATTGCTTTTTTCACATTTACTTTTTGTTGAAGATATTATCTTTTATAAACACCTAAAAACATCAATCGTATCATATATTTCGATCATTAATATTTCCTTTTGAAATAAAATACGTTACCTTTTTAATTTAAAACAATTCTTACAATCATTAATATATATCCGAAAATATCACACCATAATTTTCAAGAAAAATATATCACCTAAAATAAATAATAACATAATATATTTAATTGTACTTTTCCTTTTTAATTTAAAACAACATTTTCACATTAACATAATAAAATTAATGGTAATTAGTCAATTGCCTTTTTCACATTTACTTTTAGTTGAAAATATTACCTTTTATAAACACCTAAAAACATCAATCGTATCATATATTTCGATCAATAATATTTCCTTTCGTATTAAAACACGTTACCTTTTAATTTAATCACTAATATATACCCAAAAATATCATCCCATAATTTTCAATTATTAATAAAATATATAAAAAAAACGTATACGGTATTTATAATAAGGAAACATTCGTATAATAAGTAAACATGAGTATATTAAATTATATCAAATTAAAATTTAAAAATTATTTAAAAAAATTATTATATAAAAACAAAATTGTTACATTAATTAAAATTTATAACATAATAAAAGAAATCTGTGCATTGCACGGGTTATAAGCTAGTTATTATTTAATTTTATTAAATAGAATGTCGTGATTTAACTGGAAAAAGAGAGGTCTTAGTTAGAGAAAATTTAAAAGGAAACATGTTTAGGTGAAATAGGTAATTGATTAGTTTTCAGTAAATATAATTCAATTATGTTATTTTACTAAATAAAATTGCTCATAATGCTTTAAGAAAATGAAAAATTAATGTTGCCGGCGATATATTTAGAAAAAAGGTGATTTTAGTTAAAAACAATAATAGAAAAGATGATACATTTTAGCTGAAAAATTTAATCGATTAATTATTAATATTATAATATTGCTATTTTATTTTATTAAATGGAACCGCCCGTGATATAATTGGAAAATGACAGATTTTAGTTAGAGAAAATAGAAAAGGTAATGTGAAAATTAAAAAGGTGACATGTTTTAGGTAACAAATGTCATTGATTAGTTTATAGTAATTATAATTTAATTTATGTTATTTTACTAAATTAATTAAATTGCTCGTGTCTTTAGATATTAAGAAATTAATGTTGCCCATGATATTTCTAGAAAAAAGGAATTTTAATTATGAAATATGGAAAAGTTGTTATGTTTTAGCTAAAAAAGGTAATCGATAATTATTAGTATTATAATATTATTATTTTATTAAATAGAACCACTCGTAATATAATTGGAAAAAAGATATTTTTGTTACAGAATAGGAAGAAGGTAACATGTTTTGGCTGAAAAAGGTAATTGATTAATTAATAGTTACTATAATATAATTATGTTATTTTATTAAACAAAATTGCTCGTAGTGTTTATAAGAAAAGAGAAATTTTAGTTAGATACAATATAAAAGATATTGTGTTTTACCTAAAAAGAGAAATTAATTAGTTAGTGCAAAATAGAAAAGGTAATATGTTTAATCTAAAAAAGGAAAGTAATTAGTTAGTAGAATGGATTTTATTTGTAATTAAGTAAGGTAATTAAGTAAGGGTAATTAGGTAAATTCAATAGGTACCAACCAACCAACCAACCAAACTTTTAATGTTTCGGCTTTTATATAATAGTATAGATTATGGGTGTGGCTCAAAAGAGAACTCTTTTTTGAAGAAAACTAAGATACTAATCCTAACCATTGGATGTATTATAATCAATGGCCCCGCCAGGGGCACCCACACACTAATCAAATACACCCTCACACACACAATCCCATCTAATCCCCTCCGTTTTTAATTTGATATTTCCCGTCAATCGGTGATATTTTTTTAAAATCTAATTTCACCACATTTTTCTCCATCTCTCAACGATCAGTTTGCATACCATATGTGCTATATTTTAATTTAGTTTTCTCAGTTCTCCTTTTAAAGGGGTTTTCTCTAGATCCCTACTCATTATATATATATATATATATATATATATATATATATATATATATATATATATATATATATATATATATATGTTATTGTTAGTCATTGTGTTCATGTAGGATTTCATGTTTTGCATATTAGTAGTAGTAAATTATGCATTTATGTTCGTGTTATTTACGATTGTTTCATATATGACATTCATATTAGTAATAGTAAATTATGCATTTATGTTCGTGTTATTTACGATTGTTTCATATAGGACATTCTGTTTTTTTTGTTAGTATTTCATGTGAGTTCATAATAGTTTGCATTTGCACCCATGCTTGATAGGAATTTTGTGTTGTTGACGCTTTTGTTTGAAAAGTGATATGCTTTGTCCTTGTGCACACACATACACTAGTAAGTTGAAGCTAGTAGACTTATTGAATGTTGTAAGTAATTAGAAGGACATGAATATGTGCAAGATGATTTAGTTTGCATGCTTTGAATACAAGTCGGTACGTTAGAGAGATTTTTTTGCTTGGGATTGAGTATGTTTTTCCACCAAGTGAGTTTTTGAGCCATATTGCATATTTGTTGCAATTTATTCGTTTGCTTGAGTGACCACGGATTGTTTACATTGCTAGCAGTTGTTTGAGGTCTTTCTTGAAACGCATGACATTATTTGACGATTAAAATGATAAAGGCATTTAGGAATAACCGCATATTTTCCCATATTACTACACCATATTTACATGATCAATTAGTTAACCCGTTGAGCTTAATCCTATTTTTTTTCGGTGACATACCACATTACTTGCCTAGACCTTTTTCTTGTATTGACCTTACATTAATTTGAACCCACATTGTCAAAGGCTAGTAGAGTGCTTAAGGGGGTAATAAGGTGTGCAAGGAGGGGTTTATTGTTGGTCTTACTTTTGGGGGAAATATTGAAAATTGGGTTTGGTTGTTTACTTGATAGTCGACATGTGTAATAAAATTGTTGGATCATTGTTATTGTTTATATTATTGTTTATGATATGAAGCTCTCGAAAAAAAAAGGAAAAAAAAATATTATGAGAGCATGTTTGTGTTTGTTGTGATCCTACTTCGGTCGACTAGTCAAGTGTTTTTGTTGGAAGAAAAATAATAGATTATGTGGGGTGGAAAATAGGGTGTTGTGTATGATTTATTATGGTACTTACTAGCTTTTGACACTTCACCTGTTTTGGCTTATTTGACATACCTTGTCCCCAGCCCCGTTACAACCCAATTAAAGACCTTTTGATTATCGTCATTGATGTATGTTGTGTTAAGAGTTAGATTTATATCAAATGTCAAGCATGTTTATGATTTTTGTTGGAATTGAGTGATACACTTACCCTTGTTCTTGAGTGAATATTCTTTTGTGAGTGGATTGTGAGTGTTTACTTGTTTTTGCGTATGAGATCCCGAGTTTTGTCTCAAAGATGTACTCTTGTAGGCTTAGCATGTTTACTAACTTATTCTTACACTTGACATGGACTTGTGAGAACTTATGCGTGTTCATTGAGTGGACTATGTGAATACTTGCACTTTCGACACCAAGACATTGCGTATTTGCTTTGATTCTTAAGTTGATATTGCATGAGATGATTTGACGGTATGGTAGGATATTAGTACTAGATCATTTGCATTTTCATATTAGTTGCATTCATGCATTGCATTGCATTAGTTTAAATGGATTTTGTGGGTACATTCGCTATAGGCCCTCACGAGACCTTACTCGTCCACTAGGGCTGCCTAGGGGTTTAAAGGGCTTGTTGCATATGCCAAATGCAACCGTGATCACCTACGGAAGTGGTACTAATTAGTTAGTGTTTAGTTGTTTATGCTTGAGGACAAGCATCGGTTTAAGTTTGGGGGTGTGATAAGTGGATTTTATATCCACTTGGAGCATTCTAAATCGGCTTAAATTGATTGCTTTGGCCTCAAGTTTGTGGTAGTTTTGATGTGTTTTGTTTAATTGTGCAGGGTTGAAGAAATATCGATTAAAGGTGTAGTTTCCGTCATTATTTGGAGTTGATTTATGATATGGAAGGAAGAATGGAGGCTAATGTCAACTACCAAGAAGTATACAAGTCATTAAGGATGAAAGACGGAAGCTCATGCAAAAGGAACGGGACGAAAAGGCGAAAAAAGCTAAGAAAAATCAGTTTTCGCAGAACGGGACCAAACCGGGGGCTCCCAGCCGATTTTGGGCAGATTGGCCCGGCGCTTCAGGCGCCCATATGGCGCATCTGGCGCTGCAGGATGCTGGTGGGTGCGGGAGAAAAATCAGCCAGAATTTCTAATTTTGTTTTGGCCATATCTTGAGTTCTAAAAGTCCGTTTGAGGCCCGTAAGCAGTCCACGCGAAGATAATGAGATTCTCTATCATTCTAAAGTGGTCCAGAAGTCCAATTACAGCTGGAACGTTCCAGAATTACTGAAGAAAAGATAGCTGCGAATTTCCCTTTAAAACAGAATCAGTTTAGGAAACGTACTTCTATTATAATTCTGATAAAGTATTTTCTTGCTGGGCAAGATGTCTAGAGCCTATATAAACACATCCAACCCTTGTAAAATTAGATCATCATCATTAGGAATAGAACCATTACATATCAATTACTTAGGTTTATTTGTATATTTTCATACTTTGTTTTTATCATGGTTTCATCAGATCCCATGATGACGAGAGGTTCGATTATGAGCTAATCATTGTCATGGAATTCTAACGGATTTATTTATGGAGCTTTAGTATCTTGATGCTTTAAAGATCTGTGTGTGATGTATATCTGATATCCTTGTATGGTTATGCTTAATTGTTAGATGCGTAGCTAACATCTAATTTGTTAATCTCTTGTGAAGTGAAAGTGGATCTTGAGATTTAGAACTTGCCATGCTAGCATAAGTTCATGATTGTTTATCAACATGATTCGTAGTATGAGATGAAAATACTTATATTGCCCTATGTGATCATTATGGATAACTTGTTCTTCAACCGTTATGTTTTCAAATTCTATATAGATATAGGGTCTAAGCATAATTGGTGTCTATTCATCTTCTATCTCTTTTGTGGATGTATGTTTATTTTGGTATACGTATACTAAGAGGTAGCGTGTACTTGTTTCGTGTTTTCTGATCAGATATCATAACTATTGCATATAGTGATTAAAGGCGTCAGATCTAAGCAAAATATTTATTGAAGTTAGGATTTCATGCTTTCTCTTGCAGAAGTAATTTGATTTAAATTCTCGTTAGTTAGTTAATTCTTAGTTTGTTAATTTGTTTTTTTAGTTAATCTTAGTTAATCAAAACCCAATTTGTTAATTGTCTTAGCAGTGAATAATAATCATATATTGTTGCATATGTACATCTACTGAATTAAAACCATAACCAGATCTCTGTGGGAACGAACTTGACTTCTATCTGTATTACTTGTGACCACGTACGCTTGCGTGATTTAGTGCAAACAACGGTTGACTTAGAATGGTGGGTATTTTGGTTTTTCACCCATATATTTATAATAAAATATATAACTAAATTTTTTTAAAAATTATATTTTACTATTAAAATTTTGAATTTATGAAATAAATAATACATTTTATAACAATAATGATACACATAAATACATTTATTTATAATAATATAGTTATATATATTAAAATTGGGGATCGTGATGGGTATATCATAATCCCGACTTGCCCCGAATCCCGATTTCTTTTTGAAATATTCCTCGCTCCTCGTTCTCAATCGAAAAAAATTTTCTTGAATGGGAATTAATTTTTTCCTCGATTCCCGTCCCAAACAGGAAACGGGAATCCTCACGGGTAATTGGAAATTTTTAATTTTTTTAATAAATTATATATTTTTATTATAAATTTTATAATAAAATTAATTCGCTAAATATATCTTTTAAATTAAATAATATTCTAAAAAGTGATTCGAATGAATATATATTTATAATAAAATATATAACTATTTTTTTTAATTATATTTTTCTATTAAAATTTTGAATTTATGAAATAAATAATAAATTTTATAACAATAATGATACACATAAATACATTTATTTATAATAATATAGTTATATATATTAAAATTGGGGATCGTGATGGGTATATCATAATCCCCGACTTGCCCCGAATCCCGATTTCTTTTTGCTCCTCGTTTTCAATCCAAAAAAATTTTCAAATTCCTGATTCGAATAGGATGAGGATCGAATTGGTATCGAGCAGGACAGTGAAATGTCCATCCTTACAACAAGGTACACAATTTTGACTTAAAAGGGTCCATTATTAACATGAAAAATTATGTTTAAATAATGCGTAATAATATCAAAGTATCAAATTTGGTTATTATTGAATTCAGGTTCGATTTCTTGCATTTACATTATTATATAAAGTTTATTTACTTTAAGTTATTTAGCTTCACATCAAGTTCTTATCAAATATTTTATCATACAATAATTTACAAATATATATATATATAAGTAAAATTTATTAATTTTATTTATTCTTGATAATTTATTAATATAATATTTTAATCTCGATTCGTATTATTAATAGTGCAATTTAAATCATACCGAACCGCAATTATGTATGACGTGAAGATGGGACATGAGTTTAGGCCCGGTGGAGGAAAGGTTTGAGGAGGCTGAGGAGGGCTACCTGAAAATGGAGGCAAAGGTCTTGCAGATCTTGGCAGATAATTATAAGGTAGTGTTGCTGGTCAAGTTGAAGTAGCTATTTCATATTTCTGGTGTTTTGTTTTAGAGTAGCTAGAGTTATCAAATTGGATACCAAAATTTGTTAATAAAGACATGGCATAAACTACTTGTCATTTTAGAATGTTTTAATTGGAAATAACCAATCAAAATTATTTGGTAACAATTTTTGAAATCCAATTTGGTACCTTTAGCGTTTTTCTTTGTTTTAAGTTCAGCTTGTTAAGTTTAAATGATAAGCAAGTATTAGGGCTGTCTGGATGAGTTTATTTTTCAGAAAAGTTGATTTATTTTAATAAATTAGTTAGATTTTTAGTTCTTTTTTCTGAAAAGATGTACTTTTTTTATTTATTTATAGAATTTCAAACATATATTAAATACTTGTATAAGAAAATTATCAAAATATGAAAATTTTATCCGAAAATAAGTTCATAATATATAAATTGATTTATTTTATAAAAAAATTATCAAAATATGAAATTTCCAAAAAAAGTTGCGTACTCCTTCTGTCCCATGAGGTTCTTAACATGGGGCTCGGCACGGAGACCAAGAATAGTGGGTGTAATATTGTTAAAATAAATGAAGTAGTGGGTGTAATAGTGATTTTATTGTTAAAATAAGTGAAGTAGTGGGTGTAATAGTGATTTTATTGTTAAAATAAGTGAAGTAGTGGATGTAATAGTATAAAGTGTTAAAAAGTGGAGTGAAGTAGTGGATGTAATATTGTATTTTATTATTAAAAGTTACTATTTTTAGTAATGTAAAGAATTGGTGGGACGTCCGAAAAAGGAAATTGTAAAGAAATAGATGGGACAGAGAAAGTATTTTAGTTGGGAAGGAGTGATTATTTGTTTTGTTTAGGTTAGTTGGAAGTGGGCTGGTTACTTTGTGGATGAATCTGGTTGTCAGCCGGATCTGATATGTATGGGCTAGGCCCAATAAAGTTTCTCGTGGGTTTTGGTTTAATGAGTTTTATTTTATTTAAAAAATCAGCATTTTCATTTCATAGTTATCTCTAATCACATTTATTCTTTATTTGCGTGTTTGTCGGAGGATCACATAAATTTTTGAATAATGTTAGGGACACCAAAATTGGTTCCCAAAACTTTCACTAAATACACGTGGCACATTCTGATTTGTTGTAATAATAAATAGGCCCCCTGTATTCACAACAATAAAACCAATCAAAAAGACTCATACTGCCACATCAGCCATGCCATGTCATTTGGTGACAATTTTTTGTACCAAATTTTGGTGCCTCTAGCACTACTCTAAATTTTTATGTTTTCTAAATTAAAATTTTTATATTTTTTTTGACAAAATGCAAAGAATTATATTACTGAAACAAGCTAATAAAACAGCGGGACAAATCCTCGACTGTAGATACGACCAGGTTGAAAAACCAATAAATTGTTTCCAGATCGTGCAACAAACTGAACTAAAAAGTTCTTGAAGCTAAAAAACAAATTCGAAGATATTCGAAAAGATCCAAATTACACCAACATCCCTGAAAGCCGCGTTATTACAATTGACCACTTCACGTAAGATCTGTTGATACCTCAGTGTTCAGAATCCTCAGTTTTATAAACTAAGGTCAGTTTTATTTATTTGTACCTCTTAGTTCTTGATGTTGCAGTATCATTCTAACTTTTTTAAGGATCTTTATTTTTACCTCTCATTTTTTGATGTAACGGTATCTCCTTCATGAATGTGTGCGTGTGTATAAATAAATAAATATGAAAAATCATTATTTCTATGAGGTCAGTTGACTTGTCATATTTTTCTCACTATTAATTAAGTGAAAATATTTTTTAGTTAATCAACTAATACTGCTTACTAGTATTTTATAGTCAAAAGGTGAAACGTTAAATTCGAGTGAGAAAGAAGCTCCCAGCCATGCAGTGTACAAGAAGACGGTAGTTTGAACTTTTCTTTCTTAATTACTTGCTCTTTTTTAGAATCTATTTCTATAACACTATTCCTTCGCTTTCTTCACTTTTAAAACAATCAAGTTTTATTAGCTAGCAGAAGAAATAGTTATTCTATGCTTACTTTTTGCAGTTAGATAAATAATTTAAATATACATTATCATTCATGTGTATATTAAAAATTTAAGCATAACGAGAAAAAATGTTGCAGAGAGCTGCAAGCAACGCTTATTCCTGGTGGTGGGCTAGCCACATTCGAACTAAACAATCCAAATGGCTCGAACAAAGCCTGCAAGGTAATTTTCGCAATTTATTAAGAATTTTCGATTATACTAACGTGGATTCGGTTTGTGCAAAGCAAAACTATGTTTAAGCAAGAATCGAATCAGGACATGGATGATGTTATGAGATTTTCTTGCCATATGTTTGATTTCCTAATGATGATACGTGAAATTTTGAATATTATGGATAGTTCTACTATGATATACTGAAATTTAGAGAAGTGCAAAGAATCTCCGAAAGACTATAATTAATTGAGGTAACTAGTTGAGTTCTTTTATGTTGCAGAGATGGAAGAGAAGGTGGAATACATCCTAAAGCTCTTTCAAGAAGATGGAGATTCCTTTATCAAGAAGGCAGAAATGTACTACAAAAGGAGGCCTGAGTTTATAGAATTTGTTGAAGAATCAGCCCGCGCTTATAGAGCTTTAGCAGGCAGATATGACAAGTTGTCTACAGATCTACAGAATGCCAACACAACCATTGCTACTTGTCTACCAGAGCAAGTTCAGTATACTATGGACGACGATGATGATTTTGAAGTCAAAGGTCAGAAAGCTCCGAAAGGCAGCGTACCTCCAAAGGCCCCTGCTCAAGGTCAACCGCCTCCAAATGCACCCAAGGTTCCTGATGCTCCAAACAAGGCCTTGAGGGGTCTTATAAATGATGCCTCGAAGAAACTATCTAACCAACCAACAAAACAAACTTATACTCAGATTAAGGCTAAGCCTCCTCCTAAGTCTGGATTGACAGAGACTGAAGCGTCTCAAGAGGTTGATATACTTCAAAAAGATATTTTAGCATTGCAGACTGTGAAAGAATTTGTGAAGAGTTCTTATGAAAATGGATTAGAAAAGTTACGCCATATTGAGAATGAGATCACGGAGAAACAAGACAGGGCTAGTAGATTACAAGATGAGTTTGGTATTACAAGCGTTATTGAAGATGACGATGCACGGAATTTGATGGCAAAAACAGCGCTCAAGTCTTGTCAAGAGACGTTGGCTCATTTAAAAACTCAACAAGATAAGTCTAATGAGGAAGCTGCCGCAGAGACGAAAAGGCTTGAGGCGGCTCGTGCAAGATTGAAAGCTCTCAAACACCAGTATCTTCCTAGTGAACCTCTTGATGATGATAGACCTGATGATCCAGAGGCACAAGCTGGACAGGTTGAGGTTGGCCCTGAGGAACAGAAATTGGAGGCGTTCATGGAGAAGATTAAAGAACTTAATGAATCTAGTGATTCTATCACGGTGTCAGAACTGGCTGAGAAGATTAATGAACTTGTGAATCAGGTGATCTACTTGGAAGGTTCAGTTTCGTCACAGAATGTTCTAAATAAAAGGCTTAAAACAGAAGCCGATGATCTTAACTCACACATTCAACACTTTGAAGATGATAAAGATGGAACAAAAAATGTGGGTGACAGAGTGAAAGTTTTGGAAGCCAAAGTAAAAGCAGTTCGGACTTTGAATCGGGATGTTGCGAATCACAACACTAAACTTCGAACACATTTCACTGCAGTCTATAGTAGCCTTGATAACCTATCCGAGAAGCTTCACACAGCAAAACCAGATGAAGAGGGAGAGCAATCACAAGAAGCATCAGATAGCGAAGACAAGGAAATATCGAGAAGAGCAGAGACTCAAGTTGCTGAAACCATAAAGATTAAAAGTGCCTCACCTGATGAGAATCAGAAGAGTAAAGGTGAAGACATTATTAGTATTAAATCTGCCAGTGTCGATATAACAAACGAAGATATGGACCCTGATGATGAGGAGACAGACTTGCCACAAATGCTCTTGAGTGGTGTGGAAGACAAAGACAAGATTCTTAAGAAAGAATCCGCTACAATTTTAAGAAACTACAAAGAAATCAAAAACAGATTTCTCAACCAGGAGAAGACAAGTGATGCCCTATTTCAAACAACACTACAAGTAAGAGAATTGAAAAGTGCTGTTGCTAAGAGGGACCAAGAAATTCAATCTTTACGCAGTAAGTTACAAGAGAATGCACCTGAAGCAGGAGTCTCAAGTACTGAAGGTGAAGATGCACATACTCATCCAGAAGAAGACGTGGAGGAAGAAATCAATAGTTTGATTAATGACTCTAAACCAGTCTCACCATTTGAGGGAAAGCTAAGGGGCCAGCTTGATGGGATGCTGGATGAGAACCTTGAATTCTTTTTAAGGTTTAGTGATAACTTTCATCAGATACAGAAATTCAAAAGCAGTATAAAAGATTTACAGGATGAAATATCGAAATTTAAGACAAGGAGGGAAGCAGCGAAGAAACAAGAAGGAAAACCTGAAGTTGACATAGATCTTAAAGCCGATGTGCGTGCAGTATTTAGGCACCTTAACGAGATACAGTCTGAATTAAAAGTATGGTTAGAACAAAGCGGATCGTTGAAGGATGAGCTTCAACGCAAATTTTCATCGTTATGCACAATTCAACAAACAATAACAGCAGCTTTAAAGGAAGGCGTTGAGAAAGACGAGAAAGCGTTCACTAGTCATCAAGCAGCAAAGTATCAGGGTGAAGTTCAGAACATGAAGCAAGAGAACAGTAAGGTGTGTGAAGAGTTGCAGGGAGGCATAATTAGTGTAGCTTCACTTCAAACTGAATGTGAGGTTGCAATTAAAAAGTTGGATGAGGATTACGGACTGACAGAAAACGCTGCAAATAATGTTAAGCAGCCTGGAATTCCATTACGATCATTCATATTTGGTGTTAAAGAAAAGAAGAAGAAGCCATCACTACTTTCTTACATGCATCATCCCAAAAAATAAACACCGATCACTCATGTAAAAAATCTTTCATATTTGTTATCTTTTCTCTCCATCTTTTTACAATCCATGGTTAGTAAGATGAGGATGACATTGGCATATCCTGTAGATAACATCTAGATGCAGCAGGAAGAGTAAATCTTTAATTTTTCAATCGTTTTAACAACGGTTTTGGAAGAATTGGTAACTTAACATTATATCGTTGTAAATTGGCAGCCAAGAAGTACAGACTCACATTACACTTTTTTATGACAAGACAGTACAAAAAACCAAAAAACTATGGTATCCACTTATTATATATTTTTCTAAAGGCTCCCGGTCTGGTGCAAACGTATGCACCAGACCTGTTACACAACATACGGCTCCTTTGCCGTTAGATCAACCATCTGACGGTCCTGATTAAAATTTTTTTTTAACCGTACATGCATAATACCAAAATGTCCCCTGTTTCACATCAAAAATCTACTGTACATGCCACTATTTAAAATAATTTTAAATGAAATTAAAAAATATTTTAAATGATCGAAAGGAATTAAATTTAAAAATACGTATCGCGGGAACTTGTTGCGGTACGGGAACAGGGGTATTTTGGTAATTGTCCCGTACCGCGGAAACTTGTTGCGATACGGTAATTTTTTTTTTTAATCAAGACCGTTGGATGATTGATCCAACGATGAGGGAGCCGTATGTTATGTAACAGGTCTGGTGGAGGGAGCCTTTTCTAAATTCCAAAATCCATAAAAACAAACGGCACAAGCGAAACAAGGCAATGGGTAGCGCCAAAAGCATGAGGCCTCTATAATTAAGCCACGTGTTCTCTCTTCTAACCAAATACTAGCAAATATACACGCACCCTCAATTCATATACATACAAACATCTTCCTTCACTTTACTCCCTCCATTTCACTTCCAACTCATCTCCAACTCATCTCTCTCTCTCTCTCTCTCTCTCTCTCTCTCTCTCTCTCTCTCTCATCTCTCTCAAACACGCACTTGTAAAGCTCTAAGTTTGACCATGGACGCAGCATCGCAGCTCGGTTACTGCGGGATCGAGCCGCTCCGTCGCACATTTACTTGTACTAAAACCTCCTCACTACTTCATCTTTCGATTCCGAGACGTAATCGAAAGCTTTCGAGGCGTTATCGCCTCGACGTTCGCGCTGTGGCGACGGAGCCTAAACCTACTAGCACCAAAACCTCCGGCACCGGCTCTTCCACGTCACCGGCAAGTACTAAACCGGTTAATGGATCCTTCAATTCCACTATTAACGGTTCTTCTACGGTAATTTTCCCGCCTTTTTCAATTGTTCAGTTTTAGTTTAGATTGCTTAGCAAGTCAACTGTTTGGAAAGTGTAATTGAATATTTTGTGTGTTGGTTGATTTGATGATTGATGTGATGTTGAATGCTGATTTTTCGAATGGCAGAGAATGGAGACGGTTTCGCAGGAAATAAAGAGAGTGAGAGCTCAAATGGAAGAAAATGAGGACTTGGCAATACTAATGAGAGGACTTCGAGGTCAAAATTTAAGCGATTCGCAGTTTGCTGATGATAGTATTCAGCTTCGTTTAGTTGAGGTCTGTCACTAATGTTTAAAATCCGAGTTTCTGATTTGTTTTTGTGTTTCTCAGTTTAGTCTTATGAATAGGTCTTTTTTGTGAAGTAGCCTACCGTGCACAATTACACATGTTTTTTTCTGTTGGTAATTATCCTCTTTTGTCAAGGATTTCATAATTGGACGCTGTTTCTAGTATAAGAATATGGAAGTAACGTAGAATTGGTTAACAATATTAAAGTTACAGACATGCTTATGGTAAAATTTGGTTTGATTCTCCTTGTTCATTGGGGAAAATTGGATTCTTGTTTCCGATTTTGAGGTTCTTTCAATGTTTAACTACAGTCGACAACCAGCTGTAGATTTTAAAGTGAACAGTTCACTCTTTTTTGAGTATATGCATAATGCATCTACAAGTTTCCGCGGACGAGGGTTACGACTTGCAACTGGAAATCTTTTGCATATTAGATGTAAATAAAGGCATTATATCTTTTAAGAACAGTTATTAGTGACACGGGGACATTGGAATATGAAAGTTAATCTGTTTCTAGAAAAAAGTCATTTTGCTGAAGTTTTAAGAGTTTTAACCCTAATGATGTGTACATGTAATCCATCCCTTAAGCTGCCTTGGGTGCTTGTTCTTACATGCAGTGTTCATATTATAAATCTTTATGGTTGGTGGTTCTGTAGGTTGATGAAAGTAGTGAGGCTTTACCCATGGTGTATAATCCTGACAGCATCTCTGCATACTGGGGCAAACGACCGCGTGCTGTTGCAACTCGTATTGTGCAGTTAACATCTGTTGCTGGAGGATTTCTATCACGTCTTGCCTGGGATGTGATAAACAAAAAAGTTAAAGAGGTGCGTACTAGGTTCATACTTCATAATGATGAACAAGTTTGGCTGTTATCTGGGATCCATACTTTAGCACTTTGGTTACTTTTCCATGCTTCATATATATTATTGTTCTAGACGCTTGTCCTTGTATCTTATCGCATAATTGCTTAGATCACAATAAACCTACATCTTGGTTAAGAAGTTGTGCTTAGCCTTCAATTGTATGTAGTTTAGTATATCTGATGCGGAACAAGGAATATATTCGTGTGTAATTTTAATGTTATGGTTTAGGATTAGAGTTAATTGTATGTGTTTGTGCTAAACCTGTCTGATAAAGACTTCATTTATTTTTATTTCTTTTTCATGAGTTTCTTTTGAATTTTTCTATCTTGAGCTTTCTGACAGTTGCTTGTAGTGTGATTAAATACTATTGGTTTAAGTAAACATTTTGCTATAGAGTTTAAATATTGAATTGAAGTATATAGATCTTTTTACATATTATTTTACTTATCCAGTGGTTATTTATTACTTTCTCTTGTCATTAGAATGAAGTTACTCGTGCGATTGAGTTAAGAGAGATTGTAACCTCTTTGGGTCCAGCATATATTAAACTTGGCCAAGCATTGAGCATTAGGCCTGATATACTTTCTCCTTCAGCAATGACTGAGCTGCAAAAGCTTTGTGATAAGGTAATTGCAGATTTATGGTTTCAGCTTAAGTAATTACTTATTTATGGCATAGCTGAATTAGTTTTATGTAAGAATATGCTATGAGAAGTTGACTTTATCAACGAAAACTGTAGCAACAGAGGTAAGGCAAGTTCGTCTGTGTGAGAAAGAGGTAACCTTAGATAGAAGAAATGCTTGTGTGTGTGAGTAAAGTCACTTTTCTTGTTTATGATGGATTCAGTTGACTTATGAAATAAAATACTATGTGCACAAACACACACGTGTTCGGTGTTCTTTTAGGCACACATGAATACATGAAAATAAGCAATCTAATATATAAATATATACATGTAATGACCTGTATGTCTTTTGGATTACGTATACTTGTAACTTTATCTATAAACTCCTCCTCAAGTTTATGAAGGTTTATAGCTCCTCGTCCCCTTCAAGCCAATTCATCTCCATTTACTAAGGCTCAGGTCGGGTCGGTTGTCCGATCCATTGATAGGCCTACATATTACATTTCTTTTAAAAAGCATGTACTTGTTACTATTTATATGAACTCCTCCTCAAATGCTCACTCTGTTTAATATTTTTCTAGTCTGTTTGAGCTCCTTTTATTGTGAAATGTTTGTTGGACACTGGAGTAATGTTGCTAGTACATCAATAAGCTCAAAGTTTGCGTTATGAGTACAGAAATCTTTGTTTAGGGGCATTTGTTGACCCATGTATCGATATGTGTTGCAACAAAGCTGACTGTTTCTTCCTCCACGGTGTTTAAAGGTTCCATCATATCCAAATGACATTGCTATGGCTCTTATTGAGGAGGAGCTCGGTCAGCCGTGGTATAACATCTACTCTGAACTTACTTCCTCGCCAGTGGCTGCAGGTAATATATGACTTTAAAAACTTATTTTCACTTGATTTGAAAAAATCCTGTGTTGCTTTACATTTATGTATTGCAAGTCTGATGATACTTCTTATCGAAATTGCTTGGCAGCCTCACTTGGGCAGGTGTACAAGGGACGCCTGAAAGAAAATGGAGACTTGGTAGCTGTTAAGGTACAAAGGCCTTTTGTTCTTGAAACGGTGACTGTTGATTTGTTTATCATCAGGAACTTGGGATTGGTACTTCGTAAGTTTCCTCAGGTAGGCTGGTTATATCCTACTGTTGCTTCACTGTGTTTCTGTCTTATTTTGTACTAGTAAAGGGTAAAGTACTGTAATTAATGTTCCTTATATTTTAGATATCTGTCGATGTGGTTGGATTGGTTGATGAATGGGCAGCTCGTTTTTTCGAGGAGCTTGATTATATTAATGAGGGTGAAAATGGTACGATATTTGCAGAGATGATGAGAAAGGACCTTCCACAGGTGACTAAAATGTTTAAACGTATTTTCTTAGGTTTAGTGTAAGATACTATATGGAAGTAGCAGCATGCAATTGCTATTACTAAATGTATAGATACTGAAGACGAGTGTATATCTATTATTAAACGAAGTTTAAGGAAACTTACTGTTTTACTTAGAAGGTTTTTTTTTTGCTGCAATAAATATACCTTTTATATCACGAATACTTTTGCTGAGCCTCTTGCAACAGCAGTTATTTATGTGGAAATTAATGTTATTTACAAGTATTTGAGATTGATCATTTTTTCTTCCGAGTTGGTGACTGCGCTTCTATACAGATTGTAGGCATTTTTTTACCTATACCAGAACCTGAATTTTGTATAAACACAAGTTTTTATGCCATCTATCTTCCCTAATCGTCTAGCAGGTATAGCTTATGTTTCATAATTCGGGTTAAAAACATGTCTTGTTGATGATGTGCAAAGATGTCGAGTATCTTTATCTTTAGCATATTTTGGATATATTATCTTGTAATGTAGTCCATGGTTTTGGCATGGATATAGGCAGCAATGTTTGTCGGCCGTCTTTCTGTGCTATTGCACCTCTTCAGTCCTTCAAAATATAGTTTAAAGGATGTCCTTATATTTAATTATTCATTATCTAGAGTTTGAAAAACTTTCTGATGTCTTTGTTAAAGGAAAATGTTGCTTTTCATCCTCATTTTTTTCACAATTTTCAAATTATTCACATGCAAAATCATAGCTTAAACAGAACTGGGAAGGCTTTAGAATTCTATTCTATAGTTCTCACATCACCTAAAAGGAGCTTGTGCCTGAAGTTTAAAAATTACTTGCATTCTCCACAACCTTAGATAAGTTGGGAGTTATTAATTTTTTTTTAAAGTATTTACTTTTTCTTTGTTGATGTATGATGTCTTTTGTGGTCTTGTAGAGAGTTCTGAATACAATTTTCATTCTTAACATTTTGACTATTATCTACGCTGCTTTTTGCAACAGTTTCACGTTTCTAGTTTTTAAAATTTCCCAGGTTGTTGTTCCTAAAACATACACAAAGTATACTTCGAGAAAGGTTATTACAACACAATGGATAGAAGGAGAGAAGCTATCTCAAAGTACAGAGAGTGATGTTGGGGAGTTGGTTAATGTTGGAGTCATATGCTACCTAAAGCAGGTGACTACATAAAATTAATACATTATGGATCACATATATTTATACCCTTTCTCTGTCTCTTATTGGACCCAAACACAGAAATGGTTGACTAATGCAATAGTGCATTTTGTCCTTCTGTTGATCTAGCTTTATAACTTGTTTCGAATGTTTACAGTTGGTCTGATCTTGATTATTACTAGCCCCTAAACCAAAGCACCTTTAGCATAACTCTTTTTTCTTTCAACACATGGACTACCTTACTGATTCTTATCTGGCCATCTTCAGTTGCTTGACACAGGTTTCTTCCATGCTGATCCGCATCCTGGAAATATGATTCGCACTCCAGAAGGAAAGCTGGCTATACTTGATTTTGGTATTAATTTTAGCACTTACACAATGCAATATCATCTTTCAACATATATGACGTCTAAATTATAGGTCTTGGGTGAATTGTTTTTCCCCTAGGTCCTAATTACATAATAATCAAAAAGAAAAATCATATCTATAATCAACATCAGAAGTTCAATAAGTAAAAGACTTGATTTATTCTTAGAATTTGACTGCCTCTGTTTTTAGTGTACTGGTTCTCTTATGCATATCTGTTAATGAATTCAGAGATGCTATAGCACCAACAAAAATTACATCCAAAACAGAGTAAACAAATTTTGCAATATAAAGTTAGCTTTTCTCTTACTAAATAAGACT
The DNA here is from genome assembly GCA_037693485.1 of Kitagawia praeruptora. Lineage (NCBI taxonomy): Eukaryota > Viridiplantae > Streptophyta > Magnoliopsida > Apiales > Apiaceae > Kitagawia > Kitagawia praeruptora. The sequence continues at coordinate 151,553,363 of CM075349.1, read as the reverse complement.
AGAAGCTAATGTATATGAACCTGACAAAATGTATATAGCAGCTGTGTAAGTATATGGTATAGTATATGGAGAGTTTACAGAGGAAGAAGAAGTTATATATATTTCAGTGTGTTACAAGAGCTCTTCTAAGTCCTATATATACACAATAATCTGCACAATAAACGTAAGCTAATACATCATAATATCACTGTAGAAGAGCTGACTTATATTATCACTGTAGAGCTTCTGACTTTTGACACTCCCCCTCAAGTTGATGCATATATATCACTCATGCCCAACTTGCCAATAAGTGGATGAAGCATCTTCTGATTTAAACCTTTGGTAAATATGTCAGCTATCTGGTCCTCTGATCGTACAAAATGAATACCAATGGTATCATTATTGATCTTCTCTTTTATGAAGTGTCGATCAATTTCGATATGTTTGGTCCGATCATGTTGAACTGGATTATGTGCAATGGCAATAGCAGCTTTGTTATCACAATGCAGCTTCATTGGAGTTGTAGATTCAAGTCCCAATTCTTCTAGGAACAATCTTATCCACAATAATTCACGCACACCTTTAGCCATAGCTCTATACTCTGCCTCAGCACTAGATAAGGCAACCACAGGTTGTTTCTTGCTTCGCCAAGTAACCAAATTGCCACCAACAAATGTACAATATCCTGAAGTAGATCGTCTATCGTCTTGACATCCGGCCCAATCTGCATCTGTATAGCTTTCAACCCCAAGATGATTGTTTTTAGAAAACATCACTCCTTTTCCAGGAGCAGCTTTAAGATACCTTAATATCATATAAACTGCATCCAAATGTGGTTGACGAGGATCATGCATATACCTACTAACAATTCCCACTGCATATGATATGTCTGGCCTTGTATGTGCAAGGTAGATTAGTCGACCAACTAATCTTTGATATTGAGATTTCTCGACACTTTCACCAGCATCTCCACAAAGTTTATGATTTGCTTCTATTGGAGATTCTGCAGGTCTACATCCCAACATCCCTGTTTCATTCAGAAGATCAAGTGTATACTTCCGTTGTGAGAGGAAGATACCACCTGGATTTCTAGAGACCTCAATACCAAGGAAATACCGTAGTTTTCCTAAGTCCTTCATCTCGAATTCAGAGGCAAGCTTGCGTTTAACATTAGCAATCTCACAGGTGTCGTTGCCGGTGATCACAATATCATCGACATAAACAATCATCACTGTGATTTTTTCATTTCGTCTTTTCACGAACATGGTGTTATCTGAGTTGCTCTGTTTGTAGTCAAATTTAATCATTGCTCCCTGAAATTTGCCAAACCAGTCCCTTGGAGACTGTTTTAACCCATAAATAGTCTTCTTTAGCTTGCATATTTTCCCAATGGTCGCAGCTGTAGAAAAACCTGGTGGAATATCCATGTAAACCTCTTCTTTCAGGTCTCCATGTAAGAATGCATTTTTTACATCCAATTGCTGAAGTTCCCATCCAAGATTTGCTGCACATGATATCAAGACTCGAATAGAGGCCATCTTTGCTACTGGGGCAAAAGTTTCCTGATAATCAATCCCGTAAGTTTGAGTATACCCTTTTGCTACAAGCCTTGCTTTGTACCTATCAATCAGCCCATTAGGTTTCTGTTTCACAGTGAATACCCATCTGCAGCCTACTACCTTCCTTCCAGCGGGAAGATGAGTTAACTCCCAAGTGCCATTATGTTTTAAGGCATTCATTTCCTTAATCATAGCATCTTTCCATTTAGGATCACATAAAGCATCCTGCCAAGTATGCGGAACAGAAACACTAGACAAGGATGATACAAAAGCCAGTGAAGATGGTGATAATGCATTATAAGATACAAAGTTTGAGATAGGATGGTTAGTGCAAGAGCGTACACCCTTTCTTATAGCAATAGGAAGATCTAGAGTAGGATCAAGAGTATTACCATTTTCTGGCTCAATCACAGGAGATGCAGGATCTGTCTCGAGGTCAGAGGTCTCTGGATGCGGTAAAGTGGTGATATCATTTCTTTTCCGCCTGGAATATGTAATCAAATCTGGAATATCCAATCTATTTAGATCATCTGACTCATTACTCGTATGTGGAGGAATAGATAACCTGTTTGAATTAGTGTTTGGAATAGGTATATTAATAAATGGAAGTGTCTGTGACTCATCTGTTGCTTTACTATCAAGACTGTGTCGGTTTATCTCCCCCTGAAGCAAGGAGGAGGAACCCGGAGAAAAATAAGAAATGTTCTCCCAGAAACTGACATCATGACTGACAAATATGCGACGCGATGGAGGATGATAACATTTATATCCCTTCTGAGTTGGTGAATACCCAATGAAAACGCAGCGGAGGGCTCGAGAGTCAAGTTTATCCCGAGAGGGAGCATGATTATGAACAAAACATACACTCCCAAATACTCGAAGGGGTAGTGGGTGTGAAGAAGGTGCAAGAACACAAGACAACGGTGTTTTGAATTTTAGGACACTAGAAGGAAGACGGTTTATTAGATATGCAGCAGTCATGACTGCCTCTCCCCAAAGATATTTGGGAACATGCATTGTTAACATAAGTGACCGAGCAACTTGTTGTAAGTGACCAATTTTCCTTTCGGCTACCCCATTTTGTTGAGAAGTTTTGACACACGAAGTTTGATGAATTATACCACATGTGTCCAAATAAGATATAAACGGGCCTCCATATTCAGTACCGTTATCACTCCGAAGAATTTTAACAGAAGCACTAAATTGTGTTTGTACCATGTGGTGAAAAGATTTAAAACACTCAAAAACTTCACTTTTTTGTTTAAGGAGATATACCCAAGTAAGCCTAGAATAACAATCAACAAAGACAACAAACCATCTATACCCATCATGTGTAGGATGTCTAAATGGACCCCAAACATCAGTATGAATAATAGAAAACAAAGTAGAACTTCTTTTATTTCTGGATGGATAAGATGATCGTTTATGTTTTGCTAGTTCACATGGTTCACAAAAGAAATCTTCCTTCTTACAGTGTTTTACTAAGGCAGGGAATAGATGTGTTAAAACACCAAAAGATGGATGACCTAACCGTCTATGCCACTGATACAAAGATTCAAAAACAGAATTTAACTTGGATGACACCTGATAAGTTGAGGGAGAAATAGAATTCCCTTCCATCACATAAAGTCCATCTACCACTTTACCATTGCCAAGGACCTTGCCTGTCGCCAGATCCTGAAATACACGGTGGGAGGAAAAAAAGGTTACTGAACAATTAAGATTTTCAGTAATACGTTGAACAGATAATAAGTTTGCCGTTAAGGAGGGAACATGTAACACATCAGATAGTGGCAATGATGATGAGAGGCAGTGAGAAGTGCCTTGTCCATGAACAGGTACAATAGCTCCATTGGCAACACGAATATTGCCGGTTTCACCATTATATGTTTCTAGGAAACTAGAATTTCCAGTCATATGTGCTGAGGCTCCGGAATCAATAATCCATGAATTATGACATTTATCGGAGGTAAAGTGACAAGATGTACCTGCATGAGCAGAATTAGCTGTATGTGGAGTGGTGTTCATTTGTGACATTAATTGCCGGAGGGTGTTGACCTCTGAAGCAGTCATCGTCCCTGTTGAAGAATGAGACTCACATTCTGATGCAGCATGATGAGCACTAAAGGGAATTCCTCTACCCGTGCTTCTGCCAGATGAGGCACCACGGTAACCACCTCGGCCACGCCCTCCTCGTCCTCGAATTCTGAGATGAGGGTGCAGGATAAAACATGTCTCACGAGTGTGGTTTAACTTCTTGCAGTAGTCACATTGAAGACTGGATCTTTCACCCATTAAAGCCATTGGTACCTGTTCAGGTTGTTCTGGCTCAGATTGCTGAACATTTCCAGTTAAGAGTGCAGATCGTTCAGAAGAGACAACTGGAGCCATACTTTGCTTGCGACTTTCTTCTAACCTGACACGACCATAGGCTTCTTCCACAGTAGGAAATGGAACTTGTCCAATAAGTTGATTCTTTATTGAATCATACTCATCAGACAATCCATCAAGAAACTTCATCACTTTCTCTTCAGTCATCATCTTTTGATATTTTTCTTGATCATCAGCATGTTTACACTCAAATATAGTGTAATGTCCCAATTCACTCCATAATGATGTAAGCTCAGAATAATACTGAGCTAATGTGTGACTTCCCTGAGCCAATGCCCACATCTTCCGTTTGATCTCATATTGCTTGGCTACATTCCCGGAGAAGGAATACGTCCGAGTGAGAGAATTCCACACATCTTCAGCGGTATCAATGAAGATATATGTTTTCCGAATATCCACCTCCATAGAGTTAGATAGCCATGAACATACCATGGCATTTTCGGATTCCCAATCATCGAAGCTAGTATCTTTTTCCGAAGGTTGCTTGGCTTTCCCATTGATATATTTCATCATTCTATGAGATTTAAGTGCCATTGTACAAGCTTTGGACCATTCCAGAAAATTCTTTCCGTTGAATTTAGGGCTTACATACGGAGTACTATGAAATCCCGATTTACTGCTACTTATAGCAGTATTTTGGTTTGAAATTGCGGAATCGCTGGTATCCGTCATTATAAAATATTCAAATAACAATTATTCCAATAATAATTCCCCCTTTTTCTGGTTAAATCTAAACTACCCAAATATGCATATATAGTACGCACTGAGCACAGAACACTGCTTGTTGCTTACAAAAAATACGATAACCAATTATATATGCAGTTAGTTACAATAAAGGGAGTATTTTCTGCAGTTATATATATATATATACGCAAATATGCATACAATTATATATCAGAAAATAAATCTTCACGAAACTGAAAAGTGTTACCACGGTTGGAATCGGGATGATGAGAGGAGTAAGAGTCCCTAAACAAGTTTCTGCAAAAAACGCTCGGAAGGAGCCTCACGCGCCGGCGCGTGAGCGCGTGTGGCGGCTCGAACGCGCGTGCGGCGGCGCGTGAGGGCGCGTGCACGGCCGGTTGTCCAGTTTCTTTTTTCCTGTATTCTCCTCTTCTCCTGCTCTTTCCAGTGATATGTTGATATTTGTGTTTGGGTGTGTTTTGAAAAACGATTTGTTTTGACAGGAGCTATATTTTTCTGGTTTTTCTGGGTTTGTTGTTTGTTTGTTTGGTTTCTTCCTTCTGTGTTTCCCTAGGATTTCACACGCTCTGATACCATGACAAAATGTATATAGCAGCTGTGTAAGTATATGGTATAGTATATGGAGAGTTTACAGAGGAAGAAGAAGTTATATATATTTCAGTGTGTTACAAGAGCTCTTCTAAGTCCTATATATACACAATAATCTGCACAATAAACGTAAGCTAATACATCATAATATCACTGTAGAAGAGCTGACTTATATTATCACTGTAGAGCTTCTGACTTTTGACAGAACCAAGAGTGTGGAGGCATATTACTTAGCAAAGAAAAGAAAAGACTGTGGAGATAAGTAGCGACATAGTTCATACAGGGTAATCGTCATGTCCTCTGGAGGGGGTTCAAGTCTTCTTGAGAATTGCATGAGCAAGTTGATTATTTCTTGAGACTCAAAAACAGATCAATGATTCTCTTCTTCGAAATTCGATAATTACGTTAGATATAGAGTAATCACGTGTCTATAATATATGTACACTGTTTAATGCTTCATGAACTAATTTATCTTTGGTTACCTAATTTCAGGCTTAGTCACAAAATTAACCGATGATCAAAAATATGGGATGATTGAAGCTATTGCTCATCTTATTCATCGAGATTATGATGCTATAGTGAAAGACTTTGTCAAGCTTGATTTCATTCCTGAAGGAGTAAACTTGGAACCTATTTTGCCTGTTCTGGCAAAGGTCTTTGATCAGGCACTCGAAGGGGGTGGGGCAAAAAACATCAACTTTCAAGAATTAGCATCAGATTTAGCACAGATCACATTTGACTATCCATTCAGGATACCTCCTTATTTCGCGCTTATAATTAGGGCAATTGGAGTGCTTGAAGGCATAGCTTTAGTGGGAAATTCTGAATTTGCTATTGTAGATGAAGCATATCCATATATTGCCCAGGTATCTTTGAATTCAAAAGGCAATGGCTTTATATATCTGTAGATAATATTCTTGAATAAAAATAAAAATGTATTTAGTGCATGCTTTGCCCATTGAGTCGATATGGTTTTGATGCAGTCTGTTACACTTACTGATCTGGATGAATAGTTCCAAAAAGAGTATTATTTCCGCTTTCTTTAATAATCCTCTATAATTTACACTTTAGTATTGATCACACAAACTTATTAGAAATCTGTGTAGATACTCATACTCCAGAAGCAAGCGCCATGAAATAAGTTGTGGTATAGATAGCGTGAGGTTTGGGGATAGTTTAGTAGCCCATTTATTATATTAAGAGGCACTACAGTATTTTTTTTTAGAAATCTAGAAAATACTTGGTGAATGTTATATGTTACCCCTCAACACTTTACATGCATAAATTTCAAATTGTAGTCGAGTCCAACACATTGGTCACCTAGTCCCTGGTATGATAGATAAAAATATAATATGAAGTGCTATTATACTTTTTATTCCGATATAAGCTGTGTTATATGCACATTTTGTTCATTTTCTCTTTTAGTTGTACACTATGTTAACCATATTGCAGCAACTTGGTATTATTATCTTAACATGTTGTATGTACCCATCAAAACAAAAGCTTAAATGTCAACATCTGTTTTCAGAGGCTCCTTACTGATGAATCTCCACGTCTAAGGAATGCTTTGCGCTACACTATATATGGAAGGTCTGGAATTTTTGATGCAGAACGATTCATAGATGTAATGCAAGCCTTTGAGAGTTTCATAACTGCTGCTAAAAGTGGGGGCGGAGAGGAGCTAAGTGGGGACATGGCTGGGCTGGGAATTATGCGAAGTCAAACAAGCTTTGTGTCTCTTGGATTTCCTTCAAGTGTATCTCAGACACAGCCAATACAAACAAGAGCAGCTTTAGCATTTTTACTGTCTGAAAAGGGAAACTTCTTTCGAGAGTTTCTCTTGGATGAGGTACTCCTACACCCAATTATGAGATTATTATCACCTCATTTCGTTGATGGTATTTTTATATTTTTGTTGGTTTTTTTGGAACAAAAAAATGGTGCATAAATGGCGTTGATATAAATATAATATATTTCATTAAATTTGTGAAGTGTGTCAGAAGGATACAAGCCAACTAACATAAATTTGCATACGCATTTCAGATAGTGAAGGGCATTGATGCAATTACCAGGCAACAGTTAGTACAAGTGATGGCAGTTTTAGGAATCGGAAATACTGCTCCCGTTTTCGGCATGGTTCCAGCATTTGGTTACAGGAGACCTGTAGGACTTCTACCAACAATAACTGAAGAGGACAAAATCATTTTAAACAATGTACAAAAAATTGCTGACTTCCTAACTTCCGGAGCATCAACCCCAAGATCATCAAACCAGGTATATTAGGGAAAAAAAATGCTTTTTTTTAATTTTTTGCTTCAGATCTAAAAAAGCAGACCTTTTTCAACCCCAGCTGGTTAATCTGATGATGTCTATTCAACAAATAATACTAATATTAATTTTCAAAATCAAAGTTCTGTAACTTCACATGCAACCGAGGCATTTAACTGCATCATTCTTTTCACCCACAGGTGGAGAATATTAGACAGGTGATTCAAGAGTTGCTTCCCCTATTACCAGGTCTCTCGACCACGGTACTTCCAGAGGTTCTCAATCGATTATCTCAAAGAGTAGCAGCACGTATCCTTCGTGATGTATTCTTGTGAAATTACCACAACTTAGATCATCTGCAGACATTACTGCGGCTTCAGCATTCTAAAAGTGCTGATTTGGTTTTCTCTAAAAGCAGACCAGCTCAAGTTTGGATAACATTTTTTCAGCAGACCGGCAAAGACCTACAAGTGTGCATATCTCTTGTACATGTGAAATATATAGCATACGTAATTATAACTAAATATATATTCCGTCTGCAATTAAAATTATGCAGAAAGTAATTTTTGTATGGGATCTTGTAAATTTCAGAAAGTAATAAAATTTAGACTAACAAAATTTTCTTGTAAATAAAACAAGTCTTAATCTATTGTTCATGCAGATGTAGCTCTCTCCGAGCCCAAAGTAAATGATGGCCATCCTTCCTCAGAAAATATTTGAGATGCAAATAGCAAAACACTTGCAAGTTAACAAGAGAATCTTTTAATAAGAAATAGAGATTCTTTTATTTATCACCCAGCTCTACTATCTAGATTAGAGCAGAGTCATTGAAGACGAACACAAAGAAAGCAAAAAAAAAAAAAAAAAGATAGTAACAGACTAACAGTAGTCACAAAATTAGCCTTTCTTTTCGAAGTTCTTCCTAAACATCTCCCCAGTCGATCCACACACCAGAGCTTCATTATTAATAGCCATTTCTTTAATTCTGTCAACTGCTTCTGCAAATACAACCCCCATGCCCATATGCAAATGTGGCTCAATATGACAATGAAATGCCCATACGCCTGGATTATCAGCCACAAATCTCAATGCAGTCCAACCATAAGGATAAACCACCACAGTGTTCCTTAGAGGTGGATTCTTCGTGTTAAATTTCGATTCCAAATCTGTATCATTAAACTTTCCTTCTCCATATCCCAACACCCAAAAATCATGCCCATGCAAATGCCAAGGATGCATTTCGCTGTGGTTCTTGTTTAACATGTTTGCATTTTGAAGTATCACGTCGATTGTCTCATTGTACTCGAGTTTGTAGACTGCATCACTGAATTTTGCATTTGCATTACGTGGCAATGTAATGTCGTAATCAGGATTAGAGTAGTTATCGCAAAGAGTATCTTGACTGAATGCATCATTTAAACTATATTTGATGGCGCCTAAGTATGGCGTGCTTGGCAACGTCAAAGAAATGTCGTTGATCATCCACTTTATCTGATCCTTGATTTTGTGCTGTGTGTTGAGCAGCACAATCCTCCTGCCTTGGTTTTCTGGAGGTGATTTATAACCTTTTTGTTCTGTGTCTACTGGAGCTTTAATTTTATTTGAAAATGATTTACTGCGGTCGTAATCATTCCAATCAGGATGTACTGGAGGAGCTGAACTTGGATGCTTTTCCCAGGGGATGGCTGAGTAATTTAGAATTGTTAAAGCTGGAGGGGTATTGGAGTTTCGTCCTCTCACACCAATTGATATCCAATAGTTTCCTGAAGTATTGTTAGTTCTTAGCAATACGGAATAGCTTTCTCCTGAATAAATATCAAGATCGTCCACAGAAAATGGCTGCACATAGTTTCCATCTGCCTCCACAACTGTTAACTCGTGATCCTATATACAGCCAATTGTCAACACGAAAATGTTTAGAGTTAACAAATTAGTAGTACAACTATTTAAGTATTTTCTTGTTTTTGGTCAATTTAATTTTAAGTTAAAATTTTTAGTAATATTTAGAGAAGTTAGATGTCCCAGATCAAGTTCATATTACCTGAATCTTGAAGTTGAGCGAAGACAATGCTGTAGTACTTGCTATCCGTATCCGGTATGTCTTGTCTGGATCGACATGGAGAGGCTGTGGCTGACATTGAGGTGTAGCCGTATAATTGCATTGTTTAGCTTCGTTAAAATGTGCAGCGGCAGAACAACCGAACTGTCCCCTTCCATTAATAAGTATAGCCTACAGAGCATTGTAACGTTGGTTATTTCATGAAAATGACATTCATTAGTAAAAAGAGAAAGGTTCCAAATTATTATCTTGGTTGTACAGAATCACACTTGTTCACGTGGTATGTGCAGATAAGTTTGTTAGCACTATCCTATTAGAGTTATTTAAATTTACCGATGGTTTCATAATATATCAGTCATGGATCCCTCTAAGATTAATTACCTGAGGTTCGCCAATAAAGCGAAGTGGAACTCCAGAAAGATCAACCTCTTGTCTATGCACATTTTGATGCCACCAGTCACTCAACAAAAGAGTGAACTCTCCATCATAACTAAGTATTGGCTTCGGAACTGGTTCAACTTTGGGAATGATCACTTCATTCACTATAAGAGATCCATACAAACCCGCTGATCTTTGCATTCCATAGTGCCCGTGGTAGAAGAATGTTCCTGCCTACAACCAAGCAGTAGTATGTCATAGTAAAATTGTCAACTACTGAAGAGTTCTTCTCTTTCAATGTAGATTTCAACGAGAAGAAGAGAATACATTTATTGAGTTTTACCTTGTCAACTTTAAACCTGTAGACAAAGGTTTCCCCAGCGTTTATAGCACACTGAGAGATGGACGCAGTTCCATCAGCCCATGGCGTTCCAACCTATGAAACAAAATAATCACCATTAACCTTAGCAATGGGCCAATGATATTTACGGACAGTTCTACAACTGTTCGAATGTGTGAACCTAGCCAGGGGCGGGCCAAAAAAAAATGGAGACCTAAGCCATTTCAAAAAAATCAAACCCTTAATGGTATAGAAAACACTTAAATTTCTAATGAACAAAAATAAAACTCCACAACAAGTTTTGGATCTCTGTCTTGAATTTCCAATAACAAACTTCTTAACAGTATATTATTATTTTGTTAACATATTTTAGCGCCTACGGAATATTGGGGGTCGCAGAAAGTCGAACCTGGGACCTCTGCATGCCTGAGCTCTGATACCATGTTAAGTAACCAACTCATCTAAAACCATGCAGAGCTCTGATACCATGTTAAGTAACCAACTCATCTAAAACCTTAAGGTGTTAGAGGGAGGCCTTATATGGATATTATATTATATTCTAACACTCCCCCTCACTCGAAAGCCCATTTTTGGGTCAAAGAGTGGATCATCATCTTTGGAGCATAACTTAGTGGATCATCATCTTTGGAGCATAACTTGCCTTCGTGTCCATATTAAATATTGAGAATATTGGGGGTCGCAGAGAGTCGAACCTGGGACCTCTGCGTGCCTGAGCTCTGATACCATATTAAGTAACCAACTCATCTAAAACCTTAAGGTGTTAGAGGGAGGCCTTATATGGATCTTATATTATATTCTAACATGATCCTCTGCAAAAGCTCACCTACAGGCCTCCCCTGCACCTAGTTAGCTAACAACAAAAGTGGGAAAGAAAACATTCCGATCTAGGTACATAAATAGCCAAATGAACGTGAGATGTAAGAAACTAAACAGACCTGTGTGATGCCATGCCAGTGAATAACGACACCTTCGGTGTGAAGACGGTTTGTTAGCTTAATATTGAGTGTATCATTGACAGCAGCACTTATGGTTGGACCGGGAAACTGACCATTGATCCCCATAACTACACTCTCAATGCAATCAGGAGACCAGTGCATGTACTCCACTTCCCATTCCAGATCAATCACATCTGCAACTGATGAATCAACTAGAGATATCGACAACCAGCAAAACAAAAACATTGATAAAGACACACCAGTACTGGTCCATGAGCTTAAGAGCACCATGATAGAAAATATGAAAATGTGAGGATTTTATTTTATGGAATGCAGATGTTATATATATATGTGTGGAATGGTACTGCTGTGCTCTATGCATGTTTGTATAGGGGTACTGGTTGGTGATAGTGCTGAATGAGAAAATCATGATTGCTCAAGAAGGTAATACAAATTTTTCATATGTTTTTTGAGCTTGTCTAACAGATCAGACAGCTAGCTGAAACATGCAACATGTGCATACATTTAACTTGATGTTCATAAAGTAATTTTATCTTGGATTTCTTAAAAACGTAATTTTATTTTGCGTTTTTCAAAAAAATGTTAATTTTTAAATAAAATTTAAAAACACAAATTTAATTAGAGTAATGCTACAGCCACCAAATTGGGTACCAAATTTTGACACCAAATGATGTGGCACTAATTAGTTGGCATTTTGTGATATTTTAATTGGATGGCCCTGACGGGCCCATTATTGTTATAACCAATCAAATTAATGTCATGTCATTTGGTGTCAAAATTTGGGAACTAATTTGGTGGCTGTAGCATTTTTCATTTAATTAATGTTTTATTTAAAAAAAGGTATACACAACATTATTATTGATCCGTTTGGAAAAGGGTGAAATCCCCAAATACCCACCTTTTCAAACCAAATAACCAAAATACCCACCTGCGTAACAGTCCTTCCAAAATACCCATGAACTATGCATTTTCAGTATGCGCACCCTCGAACACGCATATCCAACATGCGTGTTTTTCATATTTTTTTTAATTTAAGAAGTAGGCCACGCATGTTTTACATGCGTGTGTTTTGTCTTTTTTTTTGTAAAATATGTCCACGCATTGTATCAATGCGTATAGTGGATTTGTATTTTTTTTCAAACGGACAACGCATTATTAGCAATTTAGCATGCGTATGGTTCAATGATTTTGAATTTGTTTTACTAATTTTTTTTATTTACAAATAAAAAATTAAATTTTAAAATTTTTTGAAAAAATGGAACTGTTGAAGCCCAAATGTTAACCGTTAAAATCCCGAGTGGGTACAGATAAAATTTAAAAATTTTAAATAAAAAATAGAATCCGGCGGCCTGATTTTTAAACTCGTCAGCGTTTAAAAATCAGGATAAGTTAGGGTTTAGGGTCTAGGGTTTAATTAGGGTTGTAAACAACCCTAAACCCTAAGTTCGTATACGATTTATTCGTCGTTCCAAATATTTCTAAACCCAAAATGGAACTGTTGAACCCCAAAGGTTAACCGTTCAAACCCTGAGGGAATACAGATAAAATTTAAAATTTTAATAAAAAAATTGAATCTGGCGGCCTGATTTTGAAACGCTAACGCGTTTAAAAATCAGGATAAGTTAGGGTTTAGGGTCTAGGCTTTAGGGTTGTAAACAACCCTAAACCCTAAGTTCGTATTTATTCGTCGTTCCAAATATTTCTAAACTCAAAATGAAAACGTTGAACCCCAAAGTTAATTATTGAAACCGTAAGTTTAATTAAAATTTTAATTTTAAAATGTTAAAAAAAATAAATGACAATTTATTTATAAAATTTTAATATTATTTGAAAAAAAGAGTAAAAAAACCCGATTATTAGCAACTATCGGGTAGTAGTGTCCCGATACGTAGTAACCATCAGATAGTAGTGTCCCGATAATTACTAACCATCGGGTAGTCAGCATTTAAAAAAAAAATAAAATAAACATAGTATACGCATTAGTATAATGCGTATCCTTTTTTACATTTGTTATGTGGCTGGCTAGAAAATCAATTAACATTCCATTATAAGAGGAATGCGCATTGTGCACATGCGTGAATGTAATTCACATTGTGTAAATGCGTGTTCAATGGACAAAAAAGGCAGAGTCTCCCGCCGGTGGGTATTTTGGTTAGTGGATTCCCAAAAGTAGTGTAATTTGGTCATTCTTTCTTTGGAAAATCCGTAAACATGAGTACTTATATTAATTTAAAATTAAAAAATTATTAAAAATAATGATGATATAAAAACATAATTATAATATTAAATAAAATTTAAAACATAAGAAAGAAAACCCGTGCATAAGGCATTGGAAGTTTGTCAGTTCGGTTTTCAGCACGGTTATACTAATTATTAAAATAAATTATAAAATAATATAATTAATGATAATTAGTCAATTGCCTTTTTAATTAAAAGATGTTTAATTTTAATTGATGAAATTACCTTTTATAAACATCTAAAATATCGTATCTTTCAATCAGTAATTTTTTTTAATTAAAACACGTTAATTTTTAATTTAAAACAAAATCTTTCAATAATTAGTATATATCCAAAAATATCTCACCATATCTTCTAATCACTAACAAAATATAATAGAAATCTATATAAAACGAATAATGATCAGAATCGTTAGATCTAATGGGTAGATATAGTATATGATTAAAATAATTTACTAAAATTTCAAGTTTCGAATTCCGTCAACGACATGTTTATTTTAAAATTTTATAAAATAAGTTTTAAACCATGCATATCTTTAATTAAATTTATATGAAATTAGGTAAATTAAAATGAAAATAAATTATTAAAAATAATGATTATATAAAAATATAATTGTAAAATTAAATTAAATTTATTACACAATAAAAGAAATCGGGTATAAGCTACTATTATTTTGAGACCGTTATTTGAAACCTTGACGAAAACCATAATAAAATATGAAAAACATATGGTACCAAGAATTTCTAAAAATATTTCTAAAAAAAAAAATCAAAATTTTAAATTAAATGGCAGTTATCCAGCCCATTCACAAGCGCTCCAAAGACCCAGACCATTTTGTCTATTAAAAAGATGATGGGCCCTACTCGTTCCAAAAAACAAGCCCAAAGCATCCTCTCTGGCCCAGCCCGTTCTACACCATCCCTAAGGGCCTTAACCTTGTAAAACCACAATTCTTGGAATTTTATGATTGTATATTAATCCTACAATCATTAATATATACCTAAAAATATTACAACATATTTTTCAGTTATTAATAAAATATATTAAAAATTAGTATACGTTGTTTATAATAAGGAAACATTAGTATAATCCGTAAACAAGAGTACTTATATTAAATTAAAAAAATTCTTAAAAATAATGATGTTATAAAAAAATGAGTGTAATATTAAATAAGATTCATAACATATAAGAAAGAAAACCCGTTCATCAGGCATTGAAAGTTTGTCAGTTCAATTTTCGACATTGTTATACTAATTATTAAAATAAATTATAAAATAATATAACTAATGATAATTAGCCAATTGCCTTTTTAATTATAAGACGTTTAATTTTAATTGATGAAATTACCTTTTATAAACTTCTAAAATATCGTATATTTCAATCAGTAATATTTTTTGTAATTAAAACACGTTAACTTTTAATTTAAAACAAAATCTATCAATAATTAGTATATACTCAAAAATATCTCACCATATCTTCTAAGCACAGGCAAAATATAATAGAAATTTTTATACAATGAATAATGATCGTTAGATATTTAGTAAAAAATCAGAATCGTTACATCTAATGAGTAGATATATTATATTATTAAATTAATTTACTAAAATTTCAAGGTTCGAATTCCGTCAACAACATGTTTATTTTAAAATTTTATAAAATAAGTTTTAAACCATGCATATAATATATCATTAATTAAATTTATATTAAATTAGTTAAATTAAAATGAAAATAATTTATTGAAAATAATTATTGTATAAAAATATAATTATAAAGTAAAATTAAATTTATTTCATCATAAAAGAAGTCTGTGTATTACAGGTTATAAGCTACTATTATTTTGAGACCGTTATTTGAAACCTTGACGAAAACCATAATAAAATATGAAAAACATATGGTACCAAGAATTTCAAAAAATATTTCTCAAAAAAAAAAATCAAAATTTTAAATTAAATGGCAGTTATCCAGCCCATTCACAAGCGCTCCAAAGACCCAGACCATTGTCTATTAAAAATCTGATGGGCCCTACTCGTTCCAAAACACAAGCCCAAAGCATCCTCTCTGGACCAGCCCGTTCTACACCATCCCTAAGGGCCTTAACCTTGTAAAACCACAATTCTTTTAGTATATAAACAAAATTACACCGGAAAATTGTGCCGGCGGGACTAATTATCGGAGAACGTTGTTATATCCTCAAGTCGTTGTGGAATTCGATTAAAGGTCTAATCTTTACTCATTGTACCCCTATTAATTATTTAAAATTCAATTTTTTTGTTGTGATTTTTTATAATTAATTATCTGTAGCTGACATGTTTATTATTTCATTAAAATTTCAGTTTTTTTTGTTGTGATTAGTGTATGATTATCATGTTTGTATAATTTCTATGATGTTTTAATGATTGGCCGGCTTCATGTGTGTGTTATATCTGTTGTTGATATATTATTGATTAGTGGTTGTGTTTAGGCAGCATCTCGATATTAGTTTGCGTGGATTTGATTGTTTAGCTTGTTAATTGGATGAATTTTCGAGTCGATATAAATTGAAATTAATACTACAATTTTTGGAGTGATCTAGGGTTTGTTTCTTAAGGTAAATGCAAGTATATCTTTTTATGAGTCGATTTTAGGAGTGATCTAGGGTTTGTTTCTTAAGGTAAATACAAGTATATCCTATTATGATTCGATAACTAACTTTTGGCTTGGCGTTAATAAGCATATGTGGCGTCATTGATATTTTATTGCATGTGCATGGAGAATTTCATATTAAAGTCCCTCTATGAAAGTCAATTAATATTTTACTAACTATTGCTAAGTCACGTGGCAAATTTCGTATAAGAAATTCGTGTTTGTCATTAATTTCATTATTATACCATTCCCGAATGTACCTAAGAATTTTATTTTTTTAATATGTCACTGTTTAGGCAAGCCATATTCTTATATGAATTTTGCGCTTGTCAGTTCTAGTATTCCATTATCTGAGATTTTTATTGATATGTCAGTATTCAGTCAAGTCATTTAGCTTTTCACGTGTCTTTGACTGTGGGGAGTACCCTAGTCTTTTTTTAAACTTTATATGTTCACTTGGGTGTCTTATTAGTGTGCTTATTATGGTGTTGTGCTAGATGCCTATTCCGCAACTTGAAGTTCTACAGTAAATGCAGAGTTCATTAGTTTTGGGTTATAGTTTATACAATGCTTTTGACAATTTATTTGTTTTTGTTTGGACTATTACTATGCAGATTATGGACGGCCTGAATGTTGACCAGGTTGTGGAGTTTCCTGATACACCAGATAGCTTAACATCTCAGAATATAAATGTCATAGATTGTACTTCTGATATTTCTGATGGTGAATGGAGAAACAAGAATAAACAGGCAACTAGAACCAATAGCAGAAGAATGTTCAATATCCAAAAGATTGCATCAAGAACTACACCTCCTAATAAGAGTGCATTTTATCCAAAGGGAAATGTGGTAGACAATACACCAAATAGGTTAGCATCTCATGATATAAATGTTATAGATTGTGCTTCTGCTGTTTCTGATGATTTAATTGGGTGTGTTGCTAATTCACATATATAACGTCAAATATTTTGTAATCATGTCTTCTAAATTGGTAAGCATGCTTCTTACATATCTAAACGATTGGAAAACTGACCTCAGATCAGAATCCTTGTTAATATGGTACTTTTTAATCACTCAAGGTATAAGATACACATTAATGTATATATCTAAAATCTGTCAATTTGGCATATATACTTGCATTATCATTCAGTACTGAGTCAAATTTAGACTGCTAAAAGTGGTAGGCCGGTGACATGCAATAGCTGTCAGTGGCTGTCCGACAATTTGATGTCTTCTTATAGAAACCATATAATGTGAAGCAGTTCACTATATTAAATTAAGTAGTTAGGGCCTTCACTTTTGCAGCAAACTCGGTTAAATTGACTAATTTCTGGTTTCCCCAATTTTTTCGGGCTCTACAGGATCTTTTGTTGCGGTTAATATGTTTCCAGGACTCTCAAACGTTTAGCCATAATTATATCCGATGTTGTTAATGCTTGATGAATTTTGTTATTTGATTGATTCCCACACCATGATGCACTTTGTGGGGGGGGGGGGGGTTGGTTCAAGGTTAATGAGCCTGGTTGACAAACCAAAACCCTTCATTCCTATTTTCGTCAGTGATCCAAATAGCCCCTTTATTCTTAATTGTCTGAATGGGGTTTGACTTGAGTGTGATACTATGTCTTGTAAGTTGTTGGGATATTTCTGTAAATTTTGTGTGCTAACTGTGAAAAAAAGAGAGGAATGTGTGAATCCATTATGTATATCTCTGATCTAGTACTGAACTATTGTGCTTACAGTTTGTCTTAATAAACAAGAGAAAAAATCTTTATGTCCTTAATAATTCTGCATGGTTCACATTTCTGTTTATTTTAAATTCTACCGGGCTCTTTGTCATGGAACTGATGTGATGTGTATTCAAATAGAGTAGCATGTAGCATTGTGAAGTTGATCGAGTTTTTTTTTCCTGTTTTTCTTCTTGAAGAAACTGACCTGTAATACGCATGCAGGACTCTTGCCTGCAAGTTAGATGTAGTTGGTCCTGCTAACAAGGAAGCATGTGTACGCTCTAAAGAATCAAGTGGATGGATAAGTACACGTAAGCGTACAAGAAGATTAAATCCTTATTTGTCTGGTGAGGAGCATGTTTGCCACAAGGAAGATGATCCACGTAATGTGACTAAACGGTCTGGGAATTTGGTGGTGAGGAGGGATAATGAAGATGGAAGTAATGCGAGAAATAACTCGGTGTCGTCCCAGAATTTGTCAGTTCCCCCTATATCCCTGGTCTTATCCCAAAAGCGTCGAGGCTGCCTGTTAAATGAAAAGCCAAGGACTTCACACAGGACTCAGAAATTTGACTCTCAGCAGGATGATTCTGGAACTAGCAGGGAATTGACAGTTAAAGAGAACTATTCTCACCGACTAAAAGGAAAGGGAATACTAACTGAAGAATTTGATGAAAAAAGGAAGCCTTTGTCTGGCAGGTAAATCACTTTTGATTTAATTAGGTACATTGCTTGTTTACATATATTATGTCAATTATTTTGTAATCATGTCTTCTGAATTGGTAAGCATGCTTGGTACATATCTACGATTGGAAAACTGATCTCAATAAGAATCCTTGTTAATATGTTACTTTTTTTAATCACTCAATGTATAAGACACACATTAATGTGTATATATATATGATCTATCTATTTGGCATATACACTTGCGTTATCATTGGGTATTGAATCAAATTTAGACTATTAAAAGTGGTAGGTCAGTGACATGTAATAGCTGTCAATGGCTGTCTGACAATTTAATGTGTCTTTATGTCTTACAGAAATTATGTAATGTGAACTTGTTTACTATATTAAATTAAATAGTTAGGTCCTTAATTTTTGCAGCATGCTATGTTGAATTGACTAATTTCTGGTTTCCCAATTTTTTCGGGCTCTACAGGATCTTTTGTTGTGGTTAACATGTTTCCAGGACTCTCAAACATTTGGACATAATTTTTTCCTATGTTGTTGATGACTTGATGAATTTTGTTATTTCATTGATTCCCACACCATGATGCACATTGTTGGGGGGGGGGGGGGGTGGTCCATGGTTATTGAGCCTGGTTAATGGGAACCAAACCATTCATTCTTATTTTCATCACTGTTCTAAATAGCCCCTTTATTCTTAATTGTCTAAATGGGGTTAGGCTTGAGTGTGATATTATGTCATTTAAGTTGTTGGATATTTCTGTAAATTTCATGTGCTAACTGTGAAAAAAGAAAAAGAAAAAGAGGAATGTGCGAATCCATTATGCACATCTCTGATCAAGTACTTAACTATTTTGCTTACAGTTTGTCGTAATAAACAAGAGAACAAATCTTTATGTCCTTTGTAATTCTGCATGGTTCACATTTCTGTTTAATTTAAATTCAACCGTGGCTCTTTATCATGGAACTGATGTGTTGTGTATTGGAATAGATTAGCATTTAGCATTGTAAAGTTGATTGATTGTTTTTTTCTGCTCTTTATCTTGGAGCAACTGACCTGTAATATGCAATGCAGGACTCTTGCTGGCAACTTAGATGGGGTTGGTCCTGCTGACAAGGAAGCATGTGTACGCTCTAAAGAATCAAGTGGATGGATAAGTACACGTAAGCGTACAAGAAGATTAAATCCTTATTTGTCTGGTGCGGAGCATGTTTGCCACAAGGAAGATGATCCACGTAATGTGACTAAACGGCCTGGGAATTTGGTGGTGAGGAGGGATAATGAAGATGGAAGTAATGCGAGAAATAACTCGGTGTCGTCCCAGAATTTGTCAGTTCCCCCTATATCCCTGGTCTTATCCCAAAAGCGTCGAGGCTGCCTGTTAAATGAAAAGCCAAGGACTTCACACAGGACTCAGAAATTTGACTCTCAGCAGGATGATTCTGGAACTAGCAGGGAATTGACAGTTAGAGAGAACGATTCTCGCCGACTAAAAGGAAAGGGAATACTAACTGAAGAAGAATTTGATGAAAAAAGGAAGCCTTTGTCTGGCAGGTAAATCACTTTTGATTTAATTAGGTACATTGCTTGTTTACATATATTATGTCAGTTATTTTGTAATCATGTCTTCTGAATTGGTAAGCATGCTTGGTACATATCTACGATTGGAAAACTGATCTCAATAAGAATCCTTGTTAATATGTTACTTTTTTTAATCACTCAATGTATAAGACACACATTAATGTGTGTATATATTTATATGTTCTATCAATTTGGCATATATACTTGCGTTATCATTGGGTATTGAATCAAATGTAGACTATTAAAAGTGGTAGGTCGGTGACATGTAATTGCTGTCAATGGCTGTCTGACAATTTAATGTGTCTTTATGTCTTACAGAATTAATGTAATGTGAACTAGTTTACTATATTAAATTAAATAGTTAGGTCCTTAATTTTTGCAGCATGCTATGTTGAATTGACTAATTTCCGGGTTCCCAAATTTTTCGGGCTCTACAGGATCTTTTGTTGTGGTTAACATGTTTCCAGGACTCTCAAACATTTGGACATAATTTTTTCCTATGTTGTTGATGACTTGATGAATTTTGTTATTTGATTGATTCCCACACCATGATGCACATTGTGGGGGGGGGGGGGGGGGGGGTTGGGCCATGGTTATTGAGCCTGGTTAATGGGAATCAAACCATTCATTCTTATTTTCTTCAGTGTTCCAAATAGCCCCTATATTCTTAATTGTCTAAATGGGGTTAGGCTTGAGTGTGATATTATGTCATTTAAGTTGTTGAGATATTTCTGTAAATTTCATGTGCTAGTGTGCTAACTGTGAAAAAAAAAAAAGAAAAAAGAGGAATGTGTGAATCCATTATGCACATCTCTGATCAAGTACTTAACTATTTTGCTTACAGTTTGTCGTAATAAACAAGAGAACAAACCTTTATGTCCTTTGTAATGCTGCATGGTTCACATTTCTGTTTAATTTAAATTCAACCGTGGCTCTTTATCATGGAACTGATGAGTTGTGTATTGGAATAGATTAGCATTGTAAAGTTGATTGATTGTTTTTTTCTGTTCTTTATCTTGGAGCAACTGACCTGTAATACGCAATGCAGGACTCTTGCTGGCAACTTAGATGGTGTTGGTCCTGCTAACAAGGAAGCATGTATACACTCTGAAGAATCAAGTGGATGGATAAGTACACTTAAGCGTACAAGAAAGTTAGATCCTTCTCTGTCTGACGTGGAACATCTTTGCCACAAGGAAGATGATCCACGTAATGTGACTGAACTGCCTAGGAATGTGGTGGTGAGAAGGGATAATGAAGATGGAAGTAATGCGAGAAATAACTCGGTATCATCTGAGAATTTGTCAGTGGCCCCTATATCCCTGACCTTATCCCGAAAGCGTCCAGGCTGCCTGTTAAATGAGCATCATGGTTCTTCAAACACAGCCATTAAAAGGCGGAAGAAGTCCTCTGGGACTCATCATTGGGGATCTTCTTCATCACCAAGTGGTAACTCTGAGGTGTTGGGTTTTGGGTCATCAGGGGAACCATCGAATGTAAGATCAGTTAGGACACAAAATAGTCGTACTGCAAGCAGTTTCAGCCGGAATATTAATATTGGTGATTTCTCCCCTGAAAGAAGTAATGGCTCACACAACCGAGATTGCAGTAGAAATAGCGAGTCAGATGTTAGGGTTATGCAGGTGGAAGAAGATGAAATTTTGGCATTGGAGCTTCGAGAACAACAATATCTTGAGTCGAATGTTGCTGCGGATCGCGAGGTCTGTCACTTTATTTCATATTTCATCTTTCTGTCTGCATTATTCAAGGGAATACCTCTGTTCGTTTTTTTGGTTTTTCAATCTTCTGGTGTCATCTTACAACAGATTGATGAACAAATTGCATTGGAACTGCAGCAGTGGAGTTTTCAGCACACTTTCCCTAGTGGAAGTCATCATGAATCGCATCCTGTAAGTGCATAATTAATCATCATATACAAGTCGGTGTACTATCCTTTGATGTATATATATGCACATACTTTGTTGTCCTTATTCGTGCATGATTAGTTATTAACTTATTATTGAAGAAAATATATGGGGTATGTTAAAATGCTTCAAATCTTTGTCTGCCAATGTAGTAAATTTCAATTTTTGGATTAATCATCTGCCAATGGTATGATTTATGATTTTTTTGGTGGGCTGTTATTTAGAAACATATAAGATAATAGGGATGTTTCTTTCAATTATATTAGCTGGGTTACATTATGGATCCTTCAAGACATGCATCCCGGTCTCAGATCATGCGGCCAATGTTAGAGAAATATTACGATGAATTGTTGGCCTGTACTAGTTGGTACTTCTCATTATATGAAAATGAAATTATCAAGACTTTGTAAGCATCACGATTTCAGAAACTAATACATCATATTTTGTAAGTTGTTTTGTTGCTTTTCTTCTAAGAAAGATCAAGTTATAGCCAATTGCAGGAGGCCAAGGTATAGCCAATTGCAGGATTGCAGTTTTTTAGAAAATGGATATGAAATTTATTGCAAAGTAGATTTTATTGATTTAGTTAGTATACAATTACCGATTTATATGCAACAGCCACTTGTAGCATGTCTTGCCCGGGCATAAGAAAGTTGGTGTTTCCACATCAATCTTGCACATGTATCCAGCCTAGCCTTTTCTCTCTTAACCAAGCTCTATCATGCACAGCCAAGTACAAAGGCGGTGGCTGTTATACAACTTGATTAAACCTATTTAGTCTTGACTCATGAGTTGGTGATAATCATGTGGTCCAAACTACCTATCTTTTTCGAGGGTCCGTAGCGTTTAGATTCCTTTTAAGGTTTGTAACTTTGTATCAGTATAACCTGTATCCCTAAACTAATGCATTGTTGGTTCAACTCTCTGTTTCATTCATGTGATTGTGCTCCTTAGATGAAACTAGAAGCGCCATAGCTACAGCATTGTATGGTCTGCGAGAGCATATGAGGTCTAGTAGCTATTAGCTTTGCACTTGTTAGAAAATATTAGCGTTCATTGTGTTGCACTGTCCCTGGAGAAGAAGGATACATAAAAGAACCGTATAGAAATGATAACATGTTTTACCTGTTATTTAGCAGTTTAAGAGCTTCATGTTTTTGTTAGAGTGGAAGTAAAATAGTTTACTTTTAGTTGATGAATTTTTTTGATTAAATGCTTGCAAAAGATTAATTAGTTTTGTCAGTGTTTACTGCCAATTTTCTCAGTTTTTTTTTAAAATTTTATTATTTGTTGCAGACAAGTTCGTTCATGTCAAACTTAAATAGACAAAATCTATCAGAATCTTCTCAAAGTTCTTCCACTCATAGAGTTACCCAGGATCGATTTCCTACTGCTACTAGAATGCCACAAGTCAGACATCTTTTCCCTACAGAACCTCGTGCAACTTCATCTAGACAAAGAAATTCCCTATATCCTGCCAGTACGGATTTTGACATGGTATAGGCTCATATTTTTGTACATTTATTTGATGTTTCATTATTTCTCTAGCTCAAGGTTTTGGGGTACACATAAAGATTTTTAAAATTAATAATCATGATTCTTGTCTTGTTCCGCAGAGAATGCATGTTCTGGGAGCTTTAGAGTCTGTCAACAACATAGGAGTGGCTAGCAGTCTACTTCAAATTCAGCGTGATTTTAATGAGTAAGTTATTCAATTTGTAGTGATCAAATTATTGTTCTCTCTTTTCAATAGCCCAATATTTCAGTGGTCGACAATTTCACATCCTAGTGAGAGTTTTAGCAGCAGATTTAAATGTCTGAGGTCATACAGAAGTAGCTAGGTTTTGGATAATTTCGAGTACCCAATAATGATTTAAGTACATTGTAAATGAGAAGAGTGTTTTAGTGTTGCTATTAAAGAAATAAGGAATGGTGATGGGTGATGGTCTGAAGAGGTGCTTTCACTATTGGGATATTAGATTGGGTAGTCTATATGAACAACTGAACAACTACATCCAACCAGTTTCAAGAAAGTTGACCTGTTTGAAGCCATGTCCTTGTTGGTCGGTTTTCATGTCTGATTTGGTGGGAATATTGTAGTGAGTTCCATCGAGATGTGTTTGTTAGAAAGAATGTATTGTGTGTGTTGTACTTGTAAGTTGTAATCATGAATGTAAGACTTTAATGCTTAGGAAATTTGAAGAGAAAGAATTGGACATGGTATGGAGAATCAAGGAAATTAGAGAGATGATTGGATCATAATTGAAGGATATAAATATAATTAACAGGGGACAATAGAGAGGGACTTTGGACTCCACAACTTTCAAGTACTTGTTGGAAAATAGAATTCGCCTATTAATAAGTTTACTTGACATCGCCCCTTTTTATTGTCAAGTCTTATTTGGCTGATAAAAGTGAAGCTAGATATCTGTTTTATATGTTTCTTAAGTCTCGCTCTTACTATGAAAGTTAAGCTTTACCTGTTACATATTATTTATTAGGCAATATTCTGTTTTTTATGATAACAATTTTGTCAAGGTCTGCAACTTAACCACTTGTAGACATTTGTTCTTGCACTAAGTAAATACATCTCAAGCAAGTACAGTTGTAATTTGGACCTCATTTCTTATTTGGGTCAGAAACGATTATGAAATGTTATTGGCTCTTGACGAGAACAATCACCAACATTGTGGTGCATCTGAGGCTCAGATTAATGGTTTGCCAGAATCGACGGTTCAGGTACTATTCATACCTTCCTTTACATATACACTTGAGAAAATATTGAATACAATGGCGCTGAGATGGTTTCACACCTACTCACAAACTAAAAGCAGGAAAATGGTGGGTCTTAATTTGTATATTTTCTTTCTCGATTTTTGTGTTTGGTTAAACAAAGGCACCCCTGGTCAATCATCCAGCTTATACATAATTGCTTCTAATTAAATGATTTAACTGTCCTTTAATCTTGCAGACTGATAATCTTGAAGCATGCTCAGTTTGTCTTGAAACTCCAAGCATTGGGGATGCCATGCGCTATCTTCCTTGTCTACACAAATTTCACAAACATGTATGGACTTCAAAAATTTATAGTTGTCACTTGTTTAAGTTAATTAATATAAATCCACCAAACAACTAATTATGTGTTTTTCTTACCATTTCCAGTGCATTGATGAATGGCTTCGACGAAGAGCAACATGTCCAATTTGCAAGTCATTCATCTGATTTGTGCTTCAGGTCTCTCTATCTAGTAATAAACCAGGAGAGGGAGGCTTAAGATTTTGAAGTTTTCATAATAATGACCATAATTTTGCCTGGACAAACGTTGTTAGGCTTCCAAGCAAATATGATGCGGATATGTTAGATCGTTGGTTAATTTGTTTATCAAATGTTTATGCGATTCTTGTTGTACATTAAAAATTGTAGTTGTTTTGTTATCAAATATTAACTTCTTGTAGTTCTATAAACAAAATTTTTAGATGTATCATGTTTATTCTTTTGAAGCTAAAAGCATGAGAATGTAGAGCTTAAAACTGTGTATCTTTCAAACCATAGACAGTTATTTCGAACTAATCTGTAATCGGTGTGAAACCCCTCGGTCCCCCCTCACCGCATTATTTTCATCTTATCCGCTGTTTTTTATATAAAAAATATGGTTTTGTCCATGCCATCTTAAGCTTTCAGCTCACTGTCGAAGAAATCATATCACTGTTGAATTAGGCGTGCAAAGGTTTTGTAGTTTGTAATGATCGAAGTGAATTACTTCACAATCGTCTTTTTTTTTTCTTTTTTTTTTGTCAAAAAGTTCGGAGAAAATGATCGGTTTAGGACAAGCCTTTTCATTTTGACACAATTGAGTTTGGGTAGATGGGATTGTTTCCTACAATCTTCTAAAAAATTAAATTACTTCTGCTAATGTTAGTCTCATATCAGTAATGAACAATGAACGCCAAGATTATATAGACTTCAAAGAAAGCATACATTTATAAAGTACAATATATTTTACACTTTGTCATCCGTTTAATTAATAAAAAGAACAAACTAGTACTAATTAACATCACTGCCTCTTAGTAACAACGGATGGACATTTTATAAACTCAATATCCCAAAAACAGCTATATTCATGGATAAATCGCTCTACTATTCCAGGAACCTTCCGATTTCGTATTGTTACGAAATTCATTCAACAATATTTGGCACTAGAAGGAGAGCATCTTATTATTCGTGGAGGACGAATAATTACATCTAATTACGGGAGTTTGGGTTTTTTATTAACACAAACAATCAGGGTCTTTAACGGTTAAAAAAAACAAGGCAAAGGCTTGTGACGATGACAACAAAAAAGGAAGCCCAAAATGAGGTACACGGTACAAGAATTAGCAGGAAGCAACTCAGGACGTCAGGAAAGCTATTGGGATCTGTAAGAAAGAAAAAAGAAGTGACAGGCGCAGCACTACAACGATTAAAAAAAAGATAAAGATGCACAAAAGCGATGGGGAAGCACCACAGTGACAGAAAAAAAAAAAAAAAAAAAAAAAGGCAACGAAGAGTAGCCGTATAGAAAAAAGAAAAAAAAAAGCATAACAAATTAGAAGGATGAACGAATACATGTTGCGGGTCCTGCTGGAAAATCAAGGTAAACAATCGGAAGGCCAAAGACTCGGCAAAGCAATACACAAAAGCGAGCAACAGGAATTAAAAAAGAAAAAACAAAGCGTAATAGAACCTTGATAAATGAATAATCGATAAACGAATAATCTCCTTAAATAAATAATTTTTTCTGATCCTTTCATAATAGAGATAACGTATTTTTTATCTCGATTAATGAATAAAAAAATTCGATCTCAACCATATTCATTTATAACGGTTTAAGTGCACTTCGAAATTTCAACCGAAAAAAAACGGAAATTGAAGATGAGTTTCACTACTTTTATTTTATTTTCTTCAAATTATATTCTACCATGCATGCACAAGTATTATGTTTTTAAACATTGATTTGACTTCACACTTTACTAAAGATTAAAGAGAGGGGCCAAGCGGGCAGTGAAGGCTCATTTAGTAGACAGCGAGCAAGCAGCAAGCACTTACTCCGATTAAAATGAAAAGCAGCGAAACTAGAAGAAGCGATAAAGTGCAGCACCCTTTGGATTATTGAAGGCCCATGAAGAATGGGTGGATTATTGAAGACCTATGAAGAATGGGTGGGAAGGCATACCTATGCAAAATATCTTTAAGACATCATAGCACAGCTAACCCAACAAGGGACGCATGCGAGGTTTGCCAGGAAACCTCAGCATAGCGAGCCCAAGAATGGACGCGTGCGAGGTTCGCAAGAATTATATCTACATCTCTTATTGAAGATCCCGCAAGACACATCCTTATGTGGTTGCATCAGACACTTGAATAAAGTGTACGCCAATTCAGGATATATACAAACGTCAAGATCCTAACTAGACAATATGCATCGCAAAGGATTTCAAACGAATTATTTATGCTCGCACATTTAAAACCTTGGCATATATATCTTATACTGGTCATCGCATGATGTCACACTTGCATCCGCATTCGCCTAACGTGCACAGTGCTGCTCTAAATGTTTTTCTAATCATCTATTTTCAGTTTTTTCAGCGACTTAAGTAATTTGGAAGCTTGAAGAATTCTCAGTTCTCCACTACAGCAAGCTACAGTGAAGAACTAGGGGCTAGTTTTTATGCCATATTTTTGGCATGTCTAATAATCTCCCAAATTTCTAATATTTATTAATTATTAATTCAGATTAATAATTATTGCTTAATGACTAAGTTTTATCCTCTCTCTGAAACGAGGAAATAATAAATCTCAATCAACGAATTACGAAAAGTATCTTCAAACGATATTCTTCAAATCAGGAAGATATCACAACATCAAGATTAAATCAGATAAAATCAGTAATTGCACATATAACGACTTAGAAAATCGTGTATTTAAATTTCTTATTTTATATTAAATATGAATTATATGATGCGAATATTTTTGAGAAGGTCAATATATATGATATTGTGTTCAGATGATTATATGATGATTTATGTGTGCCGTGTAAGACCGTGTATTTTTATTGGTATTTGTGATGAGTAAAATCTATTTAAATCATGCATTATTGATCTTCTGAGACTATTATAAAAATCATCGGAGTATTTAAAAATCCCAAAATCTTTTGCGATGTTATCTTTATGATATTATTTAGTTTTCAAAAAAATTGTTGGGTGAATTAATTTGGGTGTTTTGGTATTTTAAAATGATTTTAAGAATTTTATTGCATTTAAAGGCTTTTTATTTGTAAAATTCATATTTAATTCATTTTTAATCATAAAAATATTTTAAAAATATGTGGGTGTTCATAATTTTGCACTATTTATTTTAAAAATGAAAAAAAAATAATGTTCCATAATTTTCCTAATTTATTTTGATTTTTAGAAGGCTGAAAATTTGATTTTTTATGAGATTTTCAGAATTTTGAAATTTCAAAAATGTCTCTTATATAAAAAAAAAAACCCAACATTTTTCTTCCAGTGTCTAGATAGTTCTGGGACTTGTCTCTTTTAATCTCTCTCGACCATTCTCTCGTCTCCCTCACACAATCTCTCTTGTTTTAATCTCTAAATCTCTCTCAAATCATTTCCTCTCTCTCTGCTTCGTCTCTCTCCCTCTCCTCTATAATCTCTGTGACTGTGACCTGTCTTACTGTGCGCAGTGTTGTGTGTCTCTGCTTGCGGGTATACGCTAATTATGGTGGTTCGAAATCGGGAGTTAGTTCAGTGGGTATGGCGAGTTTATGGTGTGTACAGAAGTGGGGGCTGCTGCTATGTGCGATTGCGTGTGTGTGTTCTTGCCGAGGGCTGTGTGTGTGTGTGGGTCTTGTTGGTCGAGTTTGGGGGTCTTGGTAGTACGATTTTAGGTGTGTATGCTAGCTATGGTGAGTAAAGGAGTTAATTGAAGTTGGGTATGAGGGAGATATAAGTAGTAGTAGTCGATCAGGCAGGGGTGAGGGCCTCGGTAAAACAGAGGACTCTGTTTTGTTCCTGGGAGGTGCTTTGGTGTCAAGGCTAACAGTGGAATGAAGGTAAGATTTAGGTTACTTTTGTGGGCGTATATGTGCAGTACGCGTGAGGCTATTTTGAAGCAATGGATTGAGAGACTAAGGGAATGTAGGGGAAGAGATTTAGAAGGGAATAAGTGATGTGTTTGGCTATTGTTGGGTTATTTAAAATGTATTATTGGTGGTAGTTTGAATGATTTAATATGTGGTGGTGTTAATAATATAATTGATCATGCCATTCAAATGTTAAAGGTATTTTGATTTACAATGAAGAGTTTAAAGTTTTCCGGGCAGATGTAAGAATACTTACTCTCGGTTTTAGGCTCGGTGAGAGGGGAACTCGAGAACTGTTCTGGGGAATTATTCAAAAGCTGTGCTGTGTTGTTCGAAAGAGACAAGGTGAGAAAAGAAGGATAGCAGGAAAAGGAAAAGAATAAGGTGAGAAAGGAAATAAAAGAATAGTTAGTATGGTACAGATTTAGAGTATGCATGGTTGATGTTCAAAAATGGATAGAGTGTCTTAATGAAAGGTTAATTGTCGGGTTGTTTAATGATGGTAGAAATTAAGATTGAATGTTTATACTTAAGAGTGGTTTGAGTCAGTGAATACTTGCTTTCAGTTTGGTCAATATTCAAGGTTAAAGTGCAGATAAGGTGTAAAAAGAGAACATGTTTTGTTGAATATGAGTGGGGTTATATAAAAAGGTACTTACGTGAATTACTTGATTATTATGTTAGTATAATTGGTATGTGTAACTTGATGTGTATACTGTTGTTGGATTGTGAATGGTACGAGTTTGCATGTTAAGTGTTAAGTGCGTGGATCGTCAGAAAGTAGTAAGTAGTGCACATTAGTTTGGTCAGAGATAATTGTATATAATTCTGAAGCAAATGAGTACTTAATTTCATGTTGGGTCGGTTGTAGTCCGACGGGTTAGGTCATATATTATAAAGGATGTGTTGTCCATTTTTTTTAACACTATTTTATTATTTCGAGCGTATTTTGATAAAGATTGCTGATGTGTAAAGGATATTGGTGTGATATTTATGAAATATCAGTATAGAATAATAATACGTGCTAAGTGCTTATGTGAATATATGTTGCTATCTCGAGAATATGATCTGTATGAACTATATTTGTTAATTGTAAAGCGTTATAGGACGCGTATGGGTAGTATAGCATAAACAATGAGGTTTTGGTTGATTTGTACTGAAGTGGCATGTTACCGTATGTAGGTACGAATAGGAGGTCCGACCGAGAACAGTGCCCGTGCATAGGGAATCTCGAGGAAGGGGATAACTGTCCGTGGACGAGTGTGATCGAGTAAAGGTCAACGTGAAGAGAAGTAGAGATTGATGTGAAGTTGAGTCACGGATCGATGTTGTAGGATCGAGAACTTCGTGTATCGAGGCAAGTGTTTGCTTTTCACTTATTGTTCAAGTGATGTGAATTCTATACTTTGGTTATTTATGATGGATTGGTCAAGTATGTTAGACAGTGTTGTACTTGTTCATCTAGCGTGAAATCAACTGTTTTCTCCACCCATAGTCCAAACACCAAGTTTTTCAAAGAATCTTATCGATAATCTTTTTTCCCATATTATTTTATTCCCGGAATGTTAAAGCCTCCTTAGTGGAAGACCTTTCTTTTGTTTCTATGAAAGTGTGCAAGAAGCTCTCTTAATAGAGAGAATTCAAGTTTTAAATTCCTGTTAATACCTGATAATTAAACTTCTGATTTTCAGCGTAATTTCACCAGTGAACCCCTTTTTCTTAAAATGTTTTTTCAAAATGATTTGAAATTGATTTTCCTAAAACTACCAACAAATAATCGTTTAAACTGTTTTACTCGCTCATGTGAAATCAAACCATATTATGCGTTGAAATTTTTTATTAAATACGTAGTGTTCGATTAAGTCTCTGCTTCAACTTGGGATTTCAATTGTTGGCAATCTTGTTGCGATTTATATCTTGTACTGCTGTCCAGTCGATTTCCTCTTTATTCAAGAAATGATGATATGTCTCCAATTGTTCATGTCCATCTTGTCAGTACTTATTCAAATTATTGTTCTTTATAATCTCATCCCCAATTATTATCGAACTCGTTGGTATTTATGGAATATCTTGATTATTTGTTATCCCCCTGTAATGTATCGAACTTGTCGATACTAGGAGATATAGATACTTCCTTGTTTGACTCTTGGATCATGAATTGTTGCTTTGGAACGTGAGTTTCTAGTTGATTGATGTGTTAAGGGTTGTCGATTGTTCCAACCCCTAGTGCAGTTGGGTTAGAATTGGAATGTTTTTTTTTTTATGTCCCTTCGGGGAGGCCATATTAATGGTCAACAGATGTCCCTTCGGGGAGACCAATTTAATGGTCAATAGATGTCCCTTCGGGGATACCAGATTCGTGGTTAGATGTTAAGGCCAATGTGTGCCGTGGATCCACTTAGAGGGACTTTGCTGTGTGCGTTGTCCAGGGTTAGTGCTGACTGATCAGCAGCCTAACCTTGATGTTTTTTTTAAAAATAAATAAATAAATAAATAAATAAAAATTCCAATTCTAATCTATACTCTGAGATTGAGATGTTTAATTCTTGACTCCTTGAAAGTCTGTTTTAATAATACCTTGATATCAGAATTCTTGTCAGTTCTATTTCTTGATGGACCTTATGATTAGTGAGTTGTTGGGCCGCGTGGCAATTGAAAAGTTGATATAACTGATTCCTTCATAAATGAGATGAAAGTCTATTGCTTATCAAAATTGTCGTCGTTATTGAAATCATCATCACTATTTACACTTGCTGAGCATTGTTGGCTCACTCTTGCTTCTGTTTATTTCTCCAGTTGTTAGAGGTGATCAGAGAACCTAGTGGTCAGTTGGTATAGCTCTATAGACAGCGAGAGGAGACGTTCGAGTGATTGACTTTTCAAAGAATGGATTGGGAATTGTTAAGGTTGGATATTTAGTTAGACAGTGAATTTGTACATTCATAAAATTGTATAATATTCTTTTATTCTGAGATTGAGTTGTAATAATGATATTCGATAGTTGTTTCATACCATAACCTGTATGCGATCTTGGTTAAGGGGTTTTTATTATTAAATATTGTTTATATTCAGAGATGTATAATATTGTTTATGGTTAGTGGCCCCATATCTGTACCCCGGATTTTGGGATGTTACAGCACACATTAACAGAGTTTATCCCTAAAGTCTCTCAGGGATAGACACAATTGCACAGAATTGCGTAGACTTGATCCAATATAAATTGGTACGCAAGCATCTTGGCAAAAGGATCCGATACACGAGACAAATCGAGACACTTGCCAAGTCCAAACCCTCTCTTTTTTATTAATCTTAAATCCCAAAAAACAACTATATTCATGCACAAATCGCTCTACTATTCCAGCAACCCTCCAATTTCGTGTTGTTACGAAATTTCTCCAACAACACACACATATATATATACACACACATACTAATTTGTAAATCGACTTGTGTGGTTTACTTATATAGATTAAATGAATGATGAGATTTCTTTGACGACGAGTAGATCTATTAAAATGAAGCTCAAACAATAATCGAAATTAATTCTAGTTGCTCGTGGTTTATTTCTTAAAAAGTTAAAGTTTTATTTAAAATAGTTATAGTTGATTGTGGTTTGTTTCAATTCTTTGTGCTACGGATTTTGGAAACATCCTTTCGAATCAAGTGAAAATTTGTTGATTTATTGAGATGTTGTAATTGAGTGATTGTGATAAGTTTTATTTAGTTGATTTGGGGAAATTTTAAGAATTAATTAGTTAAGAATTTGCATATGTGATTGATCAAAAATTTGCAAACAAGCAATTGCATATGTGATTGTACAGTAGTTTTCAAGCAGTTGCATTTATAGTTTATTTTGGTTGATTTCAGTTACAAATCTGGTTGCAAAGTTGCAAACCATATTTTCGTAAATTAATTTTAGAAAATTCGTATTTTTAAAATTTTCAGGAAAATCTTATTTTTGTAAAATTGAAAAAGTATTTTTGAAAAAGCGTTTTCTATGGTAGATATTTTTCAAAAAATCTCAATTATTTTTATATAATTAACAAATTTCTTTTAAAATTAAAAGTTATTACAAATTTATTAATAAAATTAAAAAAAATTTATTAAGTAATTAACAAATTATCAATATCTTTTGTAAAATTTTCATTTTGAATATGAAAGTTCATGAGAAATTGATGATTATTTATGGAAATAAATTAAAAATTATTATTCAAAAAAATAAATAAACATAAATGAAAATTAGAGTAAATAAGAAAGATTAGGAAGAGAGAACTAGTGGAATTAAGGTATATAACCGAAAACTTAGAAAAAGGGAGAGTGTGAGAAAGAAAATAAATTAGTGGAAGATGACATTAATGGAGACGAGGAAAAGAAATTGGAGGAAAATTAAGGTATATAAATTTAAACAAACTTTGGGGTTAATATGGCCAACATAATCAAGTGAAAGATATTTAATGAAATTTTCCAGCTCGATATAAAGTTTAAATCAACATGAGTAAATAAAGTAGTTTAAATTTTCAGAGTAAATAATTGTATAACAATTTGAAGAAAACATTATTTGAACAATAAGTGAGGGAATAGATACTTGCAAAATAATTTGAGAGTAAACGTTTGTCTACTAGTTGAAAAAGAATGTCACTTGCAAGAATGATTTGAAAGAAACATTTTATAAACAACAGAAGCAGATACATATCACTTGAACGATGAGTGAGGGATAGTAACACTTGCCTCAATCTATGAAATTTCCGATTCTAATACGTCAATTCATTATTCAACTTTTCGCCAGTCTCTACTCCTTTATACGTCAATCCTTACTCGACTATACATCCATCTTTCCTCCCAATATTTGTCAATCTCTATACAAATACACTCGTCAAACGCCGATAAATATCTCATTTCTCATAATTCCATCTTCACATGCATTGACTCTTTATCGGGCCTTCTACTCGAACCTATATAAGAATATAGTATCGACTTAGTACTTCATAGTACCTCATAGTACCTCACAATATCTTGCAGTACCTCAATTTGTTTACGTAAACCTTTTAAGTAACACGTCTACCCAGTGATAAAAGAATATATATATATATATGCTAGTGATCAAATAGAAACCTCCCTTAAAATAGAAACTAGAAACCAACACTAAATAAATTATATTTCATTTATTCTAATGGCCCCGGCAGGGGCACCTTCACAAAAAGTATTTAAAATTATTGGCTCCATCCAGCAAAAAAAAAAAAAAAAAAAATTGTTCACGCTGACGTCACTACCACGTTAGCAGTGAACAGTAATTTTTTTTTTATACTGAATGGAGCCTAGAATATTATAAACTTTTTGTATTGGGTCCCCCTAGTTTGGTCATTAGATTAGCTTTAAATATTAGATTAGGATTTAGTTTCTAGTTTCTATTTTAATTTGGTTTCTATTTGAGTAAGACCCTATATATATATTACAAGTCATCGTTTAGCACAAAATATAATAAGGGCATACGACTTAACTCCACAAACAAAATATATATCATATTACGACATTCCATCCCTTGAGATGTAAGCGGAAAGACCTTAGGATAAAGTGTTTTATTAAAATATATATTACAAAATTTTCATAAACGATTGCATAAAGTTCTCATACGATAATGGTAAAGAAACTAACAGAATCAAAGTAGCATCCTCATCTTCAACTTTAACATCAATATTACGCAATTCTAATAAAATTGTATTTAATTGATCTAAATGATCTCGAAGAGGCATACCTTCCTGCATTCGCAGACTGAACAGACGTTGCTTCAGAAGCAACTTATTTGTTAAAGACTTTGTCATGTAGAGACTTTCAAGCTTTAACCATAAATCAGACGCGGTATCCTCTTCCGCAATTTCAGTAATAATATCATCTGCAAGACACAACAAAATTGTTGAGTGTGCCTTTTCTTCTAGACTGGCCATCTCAGCGCTTTCAGGATCTATCGTTGATTTCTTTTTCAACGACGCCCAGAGCCCTAGTTGCTTTAACAAAGCACGCATCTTGATTTGCCACAGACTGAAACTATTTCTCCTAGTAAATTTGTCGACCTTAACGTTAATACCACCAGACATCTTTCTCCCAGAACCGTATATGTGAACAGTACCATATTTGTGAACAGTGCCGTATGAACAGTGTTGTATGAACAGTGTCATCTTCTCCAGCGATGAACAGTAACTCCGCCTGAACAGTGCTGTCTTCTCCGGTGAGCTTGAAAAAATTCTGGCAAAAAATTTCGCAAAAAACACAGCAGCTTCAACAAAAAAGCTCTGATACCAATTTGTTATAACGGAAGAAAGAAAGATGATAAACGTAAGGAAAAAATATATATGCAGAAGAGAAACTAGTTTTATTGATCTTGAGGATGATTACAGATTTCAGATCAGATTTTCAGATGCCTTACAATCCTTACATGCATATCTATTTATAGACAAAATATAAGGGGTTAAGTGTGGTAGGTGGTGCCGTCGGCGAAACAGTAGCCGCCGGTGGCCGCCGCAGTCAAATCCGGCGGCTACATATTCAAGGCATTCTTGGACTTGCTAAGTGGAACCGGCTTGGTAAGCATATCAGCTGGGTTATCAGCAGCTATCAACATATCATCTACATATAGGACCAGATAAATGAAAGAACCATTTGATGTCTTACTGTGATAAACACAGCAATCATACGGACTCCTGGTGTAGCCAATACCTATCATATAGCTGTCAAATTTCTTGTACCACTGCCTTAAAGATTGCTTTAGCCCATACAAGGACTTCAGTAACTTGCACACATAGTCTTCTTTACCAGGAATCTGAAAACCATCTGGCTGAGTCATGTATATCTCCTCTTCCAGCCTTCCATGTAGAAAAGCTGTCTTCACATCGAGTTGTTCACGCTCCAGATTCTGATGTGCAACTATCGCTAGTAGCACCCTGATGGAAGTGTGTCTGACCAAACTGTGCTGATTTACTACTGGTACTGATGATTCTGATTCTGACTGTGGTTGTTGAACTTCTTGTTGTGGTTCACTCTCATCTTGAGTGACTTCCTGCTTCACCCGTTTCTCAATACCACCACTTTTTGAAACAATCGTAGATCCACGATTTATCAGATAACCTGATGTACTAACTGCTTCCGCCAAGAATCTTCTAGTTAGTCCAGCATTAGAGAGCATGCACCTAGCTCTCTCCAGAAGTGCCGCCATCGCCGCAGTCAAATCCGGCGGCTACATATTCAAGGCATTCTCACACATTGAATAACTGGATTTACCATTGAATTAGGTGTGTTAAGGTTATGATTGAAGTGAATAGCTTCAAGTACTCATTTTCTGTCACAAGATCCAGATGAGATGTTCAATTTAAGACATGCTTTGAGATATTGAGGTAATGGGTTTTTATGCAATTCAGTAGAAATTTGTTAAGGTCAGTGAGCTCTGGGCCGGGAATGCATCCTGTTTTACATTTTCAAGATGAATTTCAAAATGGGTTAAATCTCAAAGTGCTCACTGAAGTGAGGGTCATATCTCACTTTACTCACTCGACTTATCGGGGTCTCATATGCACCACTCTAGTAACGAGTAATGACAGAGCCGTTAGTCGGGCTCATTGACCTAACGGGAGAATATACGTGGCAGTTTTGACTTGGACACCGTGGAAGCCAACGACTGTATTTTTGACGTGTACAACATCAACGGTTATATGTCATGTGTGTATATATATGAGTTAGGGTTCTTAGTGTTGAACTAATTGAAAGAAAAATCTGTTGCATATTTGTTCAATTCCTCTCAGCCATTTGATGCTAGTATGACAACATATCAAAGCCCTATAACGAAATCTGCAAGTAGTTCTTCTTCTTTTCGATCGATGAACAAGGAAAAGCCCAGAAATTGCTTATGTGGGAAACGAGCTAGAGTTTACACTTCTTGGACTCTAAAAAATCCAGGAAGACGATTCTACACATGTGCAACACCGAAGGTAATTTTCTGTATTTTTTTCTTGATTTATTGAAATATGTATGAAATGATGGTTTAAAAACTGATGGTTTATAATTCTTAAATGTAGGAAGGTGAAGGATGCCACTTTTTTGAGTGGTTTGAAGAAGATTTCTGCCCTAGATCTGTAGAAGTGATTACTCATTTAAATCACAGGAGGATTTATCTAGAGGAGAAGTTGAAACTTGTTGAGGAGGATTTGGAGAAAAATGTTGAAAAGAAGAGGGCTTTGAAAGAAGAAAAGCAGCAGCTCGAAGAAGAAAACATGAGGATGGAAGCTGAGAAGAATAAGATGAAAAAACAAGTGAAGTTGTGTGTTTGTGTAGTTGTGATGTTGTTTGCATTCATGATAAATTTGAAGTAGTTGTAGTGTACTAAATGTGGCTGCAGAATGGTAGCTAGAGGCAGTGAATGTAATGCAATGAAAGCAGACTATATGTATTGCTTATTTTGTAATGAATGAAAAGGACATTCACCTACATTCTACATTATGTGCTAACTTAGCACTGATGCCTTGGCAATAATAATGCATGAATTAAAATAGAAGCTAAACAAAGTAGATCAGACATAGAGTATCCGAACTAAACTTCAACTGCATAGACATTACAAACTTAGTTCACATAGTCACAAAATAAGTTCCATACATTAGAAGTCTGCAAAGCCAAAATAACAAACCTAGTTCTTAAAAACCATTCATAGACATTACAAGTCTGCAAAGCAAAAGTATCATACTAGTTAAAAACCATTCATAGATATTACAAAGCCAAAGTAGTCATCAAGTGTAATTGCATTATCTTCACTTGACTCTTGCCCTTTGAGTTACCAGTCTGTGTGGCCTTTGTTGTTTACTTCCTCTAGGAATCAGATTTTGCCTTTTCAATTCTCTTGCTGGCTTCTTCTTTGCCTCTGCAGGGGGCACTTTATTTTTTTTGGCTGTGACTTTTGCTGCAGATTGTTTTTTCTCATTTCCTTGCTCCTTTGTTGGGCACTTTGACTTCCTATGCCCTGCATCCCCACAGATTGAACAATGCATGATCCTCTTGTTGTTAAACCTCTGAAGAATGACACCTTGTGATGGTTGAGCCTGACTTCTGCTACCGCCTTCCCAAGCCTCTCTCCTTCTAAGTTTTTTTGGTCTGCCTCTGAGTTTTTTAGGTATGTCAGGTGGCAACATTTGTTCACCATCATGAAATTCCCAATACTCCACTCCTTTCATTGCTTCTAATGAGTGCTTGTAAGTTGCCAAGTACTTCTCTCTTTTGTAGTAATCAGACACATAATCAAATGGTTGATGCCTCATCGAATGAATTGCAGCAATTGCATGCTGACATGGTATGCCTGTAAGATCATACATTCTACAGTCACAATTACCCTTCTCCAAATCTACAGTCACTGATCTAGTTCCTTGTTTCACTTGAAATTTTCTCTCACCATCCTAACATGCATCCCATTTTCTAGATTCAGTAATAAGTACATCCAAATACTTCTTGATCTTATGGCATAACTGCAAATCATTGTTCAACATTTCATCTCTTCTTTCTCTCATCCTTGACATCAATTTGAAGTGTATTTCTTGAAGCATGGTTAGCAATGGCATAAACCTACATAAAGCAATTTGAAATGTATTACATTTACCTTCACAGAATATAAAATTGTGTAAATTTGAAATGTATGTACCTTTCATTAACAATCCAAGAGTTGAAACTCTCAGACATGTTGTTGTCTATGTTATCAACTTTAGAATGAGTAGCAAAAAATGCTTTGCACCATTGTTTGGGATCAAGTGCTGACAGTTGAGCATGTGTAGATTTTGAATGTTTTTCCATCTCTTTCATGGCTCTAGTGTGTGCCACTTTGTCTGTAGCTAGAGCAATACTCCAGAAGCATCTCTTCAATAATGATGTATTGAACCTACAAAATTAAGGAGATGTCATGACACAAGTAATAGATGAACATAGAAAAGAAAAGAAATTACAAATTAAGAAATTACCTCTTCTTAAAGTTGGCACAGAGGTGCCTTGTGCAGAACCTGTGTTCTACACTAGGTAAGAGCTCCTTCACTGCATTTTCCAACCCCTTCTGCTGATCACTTATGATTGTCAACCCATGACCATCAGTTAAATCTAGATCATCTTTCAACAAGGATAAGAACCACCTCCAGGAATCACTATTCTCTGACTCCACAACTGCATAACAAATTGGGAACATTTGATTGTTCCCATCTCTCCCAACTGCTGACAGTAGTTGACCCCCAGTTACAGTTTAAAGAAAACATCCATCCAATCCTATGACAGGCCTACACTCTGCCTTCCAACCAGCTTTCAATGCAAAATAGCAGACAAATATTCTTCTAAACTTAGGGGGGGTCATCTTTATTCAGTCTTGTAGTAGATATTTTTACTGTGTTTTGTGGATTACTAGCTAAGTCTTCATGCCCAAAATCCCTAACACTTGAATAGTGTTGTTTAAGACTTTCAGCAATACCTTCAAGTGCCATTTTTCTTAACCTTAGAATCTTTATTCTTGGGACATCTATTTCCAGCTCTCTTTTTTTTTGTCTGCACCATCTTCTTACACATCCACTGAGGATTCTTTCTAATCCTATCTCCAAACACCTCACACAAGTACTTAACAGATGCCAACTTGTTAGTATATGGCTTGGTGCACAGATGAGTGTCAACTAGGGTTTTGATTGTGCATGACTCACTATTTTTGTCCCTACTACACCAAATATAGAATGGACAGTCACCCTCACATGCTACTTGGCACCTTTTACTGTCATTAGTGATAAATTGTACCCCTCTTCTATCAGCTACTCCATATCTTCTGACCATATCTCTGAACTCATCCATATTCACAAACTTCTGACCAACCTCCCATTTTGGAACCCCATCAGTATTACCTCTCTTCTTCCATATTCTCCTCTTTTTTGGAACTGGTGGACCAACATAGCCTATTTTGGCATTTTCATCCTCACTTGAGGAAGACAGAGACCTCAAATTTTGAGAGTCAAAATCAGAGTCTTCACTAGGAGATTTGGTAGGTATGTTCATAGCATTATACATACTCTCCTTAAATTTCTTACAGTTTTTCCTAATAGCATTCAACTCATTGTCACTACCATTCTCATAATCATCAGGAACTAAGCTCTCTTCCTCAGATTCTTTTGTTTCACTACCATTATTATACTCTGGATCATCCGGATCATCACTATCATCAGTGAAAGCATCATCCTCCCTATACTCATCATCCTCACCCTCAGTTGGATTCCCTACAGTTTCTATTTCAACAATTTTTTCTGGAGACTTACTGTTCTGTTTAGTTTGTTTTGGAGTGTGTGGGACATCAATCAATTCATCAAGCTCAAAGTGATCAACGTACAAGTCTATCCTACCATAAGGCTTAGATAAAGCAATCAACTGTCTCACTGACAAGTCATCATAAACAACCCTAGTCCCCATTTTATAACTATGTCCATCAGACTTGAAATAAACAAGGGAGTTAGCATCATAAGAATATTTCTCAGCAAATTCTTCAAGGGCACGAAAAGAGAATGTATCACAATCAAAATCTTTTATAACCTCAGTTTTTCCACCAACATATGTTGAATTAGGAGGAGAGGTAAAATCACCATGATGGTGAAGGTACAGAGTAGTAGTAGACATGCTGTAAATGTAGACAAGAAAAACACAAACATATTACTCTACACATACCAAGTCATTTACGCACAAACTAGGATTCATACAAGTACGCACAGTACATACGGCTGATAAATAGAAGCCCAGATGATAACGTATGCTCTTAATCGAACTCCTCGTCACGATTATGTCAAATCGCCCACTCAATTGAACGATCTCAGTCAATTTCGTCGATTAGGGTTTTTTCCCCCAATTCTCCAGCCACGCTCTAATTATCTCACAGTTGCTCGTATTTTGATTTAAAACGTTATGATATGTAGGTGTTTTGTTTTATACAATGGACCAGCTTAGTTGGACTCCACGTAATGGTACACTTGGTGCCACGTTTTTCCAGTTGTTTTTCCCGTTAAAGTCAAGACGTTTTATGTTAGGTCAATGAGCCCGACTAACGACTCTGTCATTACTCGAGTGATCCGGTATCAAGATTTAGATACAATCCCTATTTGTTCTCATTTTCTTCTCCGTCATAGTCTTTCTATCTTGTTACTGTTAATATACATCCTCATTAGTTAATGCTTTATCTAAAGAGTACTTTGTCATTGATGTTTTATGGAAAGAGGACTTTGCCATTGATGATTCCTCCTTTGCTAAGCTTCATGTTCATGGTTAGCTGTTACTGTTGTACTTGACAAGTCCAGCATTCATGTAAAGTGAACCAAAGAAGCTCTAGGCCTCTAGCACAACAGTTATCCCTCTTTCTGATCAAACTAAATGAGCAAAGTGGTTAGAGAATTTGAGGTATTTGTATGCCTTACAAATTCCTAGAAATGCTGACTAAATATAATCGAACCATGATCAATGTTACTAAAACTAAACCAAAAACTAAAGTAACTCGTGATCCCGGATTAGAATTGATATTACTTTGTTTTGTGACAACATATTGTTTGCCTCTCGTCAATGTCTAAGAAATATATTACTCAACGTAATGTACAGTCCTCTGCCTGAAAGTTCACTATTGATAATTCACAGTATTGTTTTACTATAATATTGATATAAATTTAAACACTTCTAAAATGATTTTACTTCTGCTAATGTTAACCTCATCATATCAGTAATGAACACCAAGATTATATAGACATCAAAGAAAGCATACATTTATAAAGTTCAATATATTTTACACTTTGTCATCCATTCAATATATTCAATTAGTACATAGTACTAATTAACATCTTTGCCTCTTAGTAACATCAAGGGATGGACATTTATCACCAACCCTAAATCGCTTTCGAGATCCCGAATCAGACCCAGAGTTTCCGGTCAGAAGTTGTTGCAGCTTCTCTTCATGAATGCCACTGTTCTCCGGTAAAATTCCCAGAATCTGTTTCGCATCAAACATATGGTTGAACTCAAAATACAATCTGTGTACCTCTTCAAGAAGTCTGAGTGCACAACTCAGCGGTCCTGAACTTTCACTTTCATCCATTCCCTCTTTAAGTAATGATCCACTGCTCTTAGGATCATTTGATGCAAAATAAACGTACCTTTGAATGAGTACCAGGTTATCGAGATCTCTTGCCCATACCTCCTCGGTATCATCAAGTACAAGAACACCACTTTTATGAATAGGCAAGACATCAAGTCCCTTTTGGCCTTTTATAGTAGAATCCTCCTTGGATATGATTCTGGAGCCGAAGTAGACACCATCAGGGTCAAGAAACCAGAGCAGCCTCTTAGCATAATAGCGCGATCCATTAGTGTAGATATACAAATCAAACAGCTTACTAGCCTTTTGCAAGAATTTTTGAACAAAGGGCCGTAATTTTGTCACAAACTTAACGCCATTTGAATCCCATCTATTTATATCATCCATCTGGGAAACACGAATTTTTTCTTCGGGGGAGAAACTATTTTCCCGTTTGGTGTGAAGAAGAGTATTGTCCAAATCCAGAACCAAACAGAGCTTTTTTCGATTTCGTAAGTCCTGCAACTTAATGTTTGGAATCCACACATCCCTCACGATCTCTAGTGGAATTCTGTGAAATATTTGAGCTTAGACAGCTGCTTGCATACAAATTTCTCGTATTTTATCATCATATGTGATTTGTTGTGTGCCCATGATTACAGAACTTTCAGAGAATGTTGTAATGAAGTCTAGTACAGATAAGTCGATACTTATAATAGATTCTGTTAGTAGATCCGATTAGAATTAGGATAACTATGGATCCTCCGAAACTTGGGCGTCAAGGTTAGGAGTAACAAATTAGTTTCACGGCATGGGCCCGGTTGTTAAATAGATGTTTTATTAAAATTTTATTTTTACAATTAACTATTAATATTTTAACGATAATGTATAGATTATAAAAAGAAACTTTTTATATGTAGCAATATTAAGTAATTAACGAACATCACTTTTTTTGTTAAAATTTCTTTTTAAATATTAAAATGTGATAAATTGATGAATATCTATGGAAATAAAATTAATATTATTATTTAAAAATATAAATGAAAATAAATGAAAATGAGAGCGAATAAGAAAAAGTAGGAAGAGAGAATTAGGCTCTATTTGCAATTGTTGTCAAAATTTGATGTACGATTAGAAAAAATGATTATGAAAAAGATGCTATTGTAAAATTTAAATAATTATTTGATAAAATTTTTTATATGTGCATTTTTTATGTAAAAATATAAAAAAAAATAATGTTATCGATGAGATTTAAT
The DNA here is from genome assembly GCA_037693485.1 of Kitagawia praeruptora. Classification (NCBI taxonomy): domain Eukaryota; kingdom Viridiplantae; phylum Streptophyta; class Magnoliopsida; order Apiales; family Apiaceae; genus Kitagawia; species Kitagawia praeruptora. The sequence goes on along the minus strand of CM075349.1, from coordinate 151,509,861 downwards.
GGTGAAATCATTTCCCAAAAAAGTTGAATTTAAAACTCTAGCTTTTAGATCTTTAAGGTAGTATTTGGTTGGAATAAATAATATGAAATAGGGGAGATTTAAAATATAAAATAACTACATTTTAAGAAATATCATACTTTGATCCATTTTATTCCTAATTACTTAATTAAAATTTAAACATTTCAATTAGAAAGGTAATGTTTTGTTATATCAATTTTTTTCACAGTTCTTATTAGAATAATTCTATATTATCTCATTTTTTTTCAAATTTGTCATCCAATCCCCATTAATTTCTTTATATTTCAAGCGTTACATCTTATTTTATTCATCACAACCAAACACAACATAATCTTCCTTTCACAAAGAGAAAACATCTTCAATGGAGGGTTGTGTATAAGTGATTTGAACAATTGTAAAATTGAACTTAAATGTTTTTCGAATTAAAACTCCTAACGCGTATACAATCATATGAAGGTGGTAATTGGTAAATACCTTGGTGGAGAATTTGGTGCCAAGCAAGTTTTTCACCGAAGGACAAGCATTATGATAATTTTTTTGCTAATTATATTTCATAGACAAAATAAAAGGGGGGAATTCATTACAAAAATCTAAATTTCAGGAAGGAGCAACTTCAAGTTTGTACAGAAATATAAGCAACCAGTTCACCAAGTTAATCAAACGAACTAAACATAAACAAGTTTAAACAGGCTTAAATGGACTTAAACAAACACATCAATGAACCTACACGATCTTCCTTCTCTTCTTTTTCCCGGTTATGGAAGTAGCAACAACAACAATAGCTCGCCTACCCAAAGAAGGGGATTTCTGGCCCTTCTTGACAAAAATCCTGCTTCTTGAAGCCAACAACCCATTAACACTTTCAGTGTCATTGTTTCCACCTTCACAACTTTCACAAATCCATGTTCGTTCCTTTGGAACCCTGTTCTGAAAAAAGATCAACTGAACAATAATGCTTGAAAAAAAATCTTTGGATCATGTTTAAAGAATAAAGAAAATTTGTGTAAGTTCAAATTCGAGAAGTGAATTTCATCTATTAAAGAAAGGATTCGACGTCTCAAAAATTTCAAAAATGAAATGTTATATTCGATATCTTAAGGATTGCATCTGCATGTTAGAATATCAAGTTCAATATCTTTATTTAGCTTAAAAAATTTATTGTGTAGAAAATATGGGTGTATTGATAAACAATAATCTAAACTAAATTGTATTGAAGTTGAAGACTACATTGTGTTGAGTAGCTTGATATTAATATTACATGAATGAAGAACTAATATATAGAAAAACTTAGTACAAAATGTCTAAGATTGGTTGGTGAGCATGCTTTATTAGTCCAAGTTTGCTGCAATTGTGAGCTCTTGGTTGGTTGAGCTTGACTTTAACATGCTGTCAATATAGACTTTAACACCCCCCCTCAAACTAAAGATGGTTGAAAAACCATCTTGAGTTTGTAAACAAAATTACCGAAAGAGGTAGGAGGATTTTGAACCGGAGACACGATGTAGATGAATCGTGCCTTTTTGTTGGTCTTTGCACCTCCCCAAACTGATGTAATTCTGATAGCTAGAGAAGCATTGTCAGAATAATAAGCTAATCTGATGGCTGACGAAGCACTGTCAGAATGATAAAACAATTTCTGATGGCTGAATAGGACACTGTCAGAACGAAAACAATTCTGATGACTGGAGAAGCACTGTCAAAATGAAGATCGAAAAATCAATTCTGATGGCTGAATAAGACACTGTCAGAACGAAAACAATTCTGATGGCTGGAGAAACACTGTCAAAATGATAAGGAAATTCTGATGGCTAGAGAAACACTGTCAGAATGAGAAGCACTATCACGTCTATGGCTGATCCCAAGAGTCTGTCATGGTAGACCCCGAGGAGACAGTTAATGCGGTGGAAGAAGCACTAGTTTTTGACAAAATCTGTCAGAGAAGAAGCACTAGTTTTTGACAAAATAGTCGTCCTGGGACTGATGTGTCAGTTGACAGAAGCTGGAGTGTCAACTTGCAAGGTTTGATAAAGTTTAGGTACCAAGGTGTAAGTGGGCCAGAATGACTAATTCTGTGAAATGGTACGGGCTAACTTTGTGTGGCCAATAAAAGAATTTAATAGGCTAGTAAAATGTTGGCCCAAATAAAGAAACAAATGGGCTGATAGGCAAAACAGATTTAGCCCAAGGTTGTATACTTTTGTTTGTGTGCTGTATCGTATGTGTGTATCAATCACATATACCGCAGCTTAAACAACAAAATATATGAATCTAAATCATAGACAGAGAGATATACAAAGATGAGGAAGATGAGTTTGGCTCGAGTGAGTTAACTCGGTGTGTGGAGTCGTGGGAGAGACTGTGTTGACTCGGAAAAGGAAAAGAGATTGTAAACTGATTGAGTTGAAGAGGCTGTCACTGAGTTTGCCGAGTTACTGTGTTAACTCAATGAATGAGTTAATTCGAGTTGGGGGAGCCAGCGTCCAGTGCTCGGACTCAATGTTTGTTGTTTGTTGTTTGTTGTTGATTGACCTGCTGTATTGTCTCACGAATGAGAGAGTTGCACCAGGTGCTTGATATATTGTCGCAAAGAGATTGGTTTTGCTGCTGGAAGAGATGAAGCTACCGGAAACAATGGCTGCTACCAGAATAACACAGGTAAGGATCTTAAAGCTCTGATACCATGTAGAAAATATGGGTGTATTGATAAACAATAATCTAAACTAAATTGTATTGAAGTTGAAGACTACATTGTGTTGAGTAGCTTGATATTAATATTACATGAATGAAGAACTAATATATAGAAAAACTTAGTACAAAATGTCTAAGATTGGTTGGTGAGCATGCTTTATTAGTCCAAGTTTGCTGCAATTGTGAGCTCTTGGTTGGTTGAGCTTGACTTTAACATGCTGTCAATATAGACTTTAACATATTGCTTTGAAAAACTCTAACAATATTAAAAAAAACCTTTTCAAGATAGTAGTGTAAGTTTCAATTGAGAATGTCAAGCCTTCAAGAGAAATTTATTGAAAGAGGTCAATTACTCTCTTCAACTTCTTAAAATTAGTCTTGGTCAAGATTGTAGAACTTAGAATGTGTAGCAGTATCCCCTTGTTTCATTGACTACTTCTCTAAGTATTTGTCCTATGTGTACATATTATAGGGATTTAGCTCTAAAAATCATGCTCCAATGGATGTCCTATCCCCTATAATTTTTAGGGGAGAGAAAATCCAACCCCTTATTTAGAGGAGAGAAAATCAACTCCCTACAATGACACATCATCATTCTTCTTTCGTTATAATATAATATATATCTACATCAATACTTTCATCCCTTTTCTATATTACCTAAAATATTGATTAAATATTATTTTTTAAGTTATAGGTAATTAATATAGGTAACACCATTGGAGAAAAGAACTTTTTGGTTACTTATACTCCCTCCGTCCCAGCCGGTTCTTTACATGGCGGCTGGGCACGGAGGTCAAGGATAATGGGTGTAAAGTGAGTGTAATATTGTTAAAATAAATGAAGTAGTGAGTGTAATAGTGATTTTATTGTTAAAATAAATGAAGTAGTGGGTGTAATAGTGATTTTATTGTTAAAATAAGTTAAGTAGTGGGTGAAATAGTGTAAAGTATTGTTAAAATAAGTGAAGTAGTGGGTGTAATAGTGTTAAAACTTACTATTTTGGGTAATGTAAAGAAATGGTGGGACGGCTCAAAAAGGAAATTGTAAAGAAATGGATGGGACAGAGGGAGTATTTTAAGTAATCACTATTTTATTATATTTTAGGGGATGGAAATAGGAATTGTCGTTGGAGTCTATTTGGAGATGCTCTTATGTGTCCCTACATCAAGATATTAGTCAATTAAGTTCTTTCGACTCAATCTTTCCTTAATTGACATAAGTATCGATCAATATACCTGAGATATAGACATTTTAGGTATATGTGTTGTACTTAATTATCGAAACTTTTAGTTATTTACAAAATTGGATTGTATTTTAGTTTATATCGCTTTTATTTCACATCGAATACAATTATGTCATGATTTTATTTTTAAGAAAACAGAAATGGCCCTAACTATAGATGAAATAATCTTGTACCTAGATCCTCCAAAATTTAAGGATTACAAATTTTAGAGGTATAGTATACTCCTTCCGTCCCAATGAATTATTTACATTTCAAAATGATGTTTTTGACACGCATTTTAAGGTACATTTTAAAGGTAGTTCCATAACTTAATTATTTTTAAAATTTTCTTTTTTTGTAAAAAAATATAATGTATATACTTTTATATAAAAAAAAAAAGAAAATTTTAAAAATAAGTTATGGAACTATTCTTAAAATACACCTTAAAATGCGTGCCAGAAAGTGTAAAAAGAAAGGTAAAGAATTGGTTGGGACATAGGGAGTATATTTTTGTACAAAAACTTGTAAATGTTGAGTCGAAATTTGACAGAAGATATTGTATTTTCTTACAGAAGTCTTCCAAACTCTACATGTTATAGTTGCTTATGTAGAACATAATGTTTATTTATTTATTTTTTTACAAAGATTATGTAGCTTTCTATTTGGTAATAGTTCGTATGTGCTTAAAATTAGGTGACAAGATCGAATCTCGAATATATATTTGGGCTTTTTTGAAAAATATTCCAACATATAAAACTTTTTACAAAATAATGTTATTTTAAAGTTCTATTTGCAAAAATACCATCTTTTGAAAAAATTGCAAAAATACGAGATGCAACTACAATCAACCAGGTGTTCAAAAAAAAAACTACAATCAACCGGGTGCAACTTTTTTGACAATTTAGTAAATCTGAAAGCAACTCAAATCAACTAATTGCAACTTAATTATTTCAACCCAAATCAACCAAAGCAACCCAAATCAACTGAAATCAACCAAACGCAACTGAAATCAACCAAACAAATAAATTTATAGACAGTCTCAAACGTCATAGAATGAGAATAATACTTAAAACTTTTTTGTAATGCAGGAATGAAGTACGGCACAACAACTTGTTGTGGAGCTGGTGGAGGGGCTTATAATTTTAATGCTCAAATTATGTGTGGTCATTCGGGTACTGTAAATGGTTCAAGTATTACAGCATTAGCTTGTGAAGATCCTTATGATTATGTAAGCTGGGACGGGGTGCGTACAACAGAAGCTGCCAACAAGATTGTGGTAAATGCCATTGCCAGCGGACATTATACGGAACCAACTTTTGATCTGCATAAGTATTGTGATATTCAACCTATCGGTTGATGCCGGTAACCTTAGTTAAGCTTGCAACTCCCTGTATTGTGAAATTTGGAGCTTTTATTTAAGTTCGATTTTTGATGAATTTAAATACTTAACTGTTGATCGGCGATGGTGGCCTGCGGTCCCAGTGGACGGAGATCAGAGGAGGGAGGAGGGGGATGGAGATCGGAGGAGGGGGCGGAGATCGGAGGAGGGAGGAGGGAGGAGGGCGGAGAGGGAGAAGAGCAGAGGAGGGAGGAGGGATGGAGGGTGGGGTGGGTGAAGAAGAAGGAGAAGAATGGGGGTTGGAGAATAATGGGGGTTGAAGAAAATGGGGGTATATTTGCAATTAAGATAGTATAAAATATTTCGCAAAAAAAAAAAAAAAAAAAAAGATAGTATAAAATAGTATATTTGCAATGAATTTGAAAAGATAGTATATTTGCAAAACAAATTAGAAAACATAGTATTTTTGGTAAATACCCTATATAATATTTTGAAAATTTAAAAGAAAGATTATCAGGATATCAAAAAATTAAAATTAAAATAATTTATATGCCATTGTCAAAATGGTCACTATTATTTTGTGATTGTGATAAGTTTTATTTAGTTGATTTGGGGAAATTTTAAAATTTAATTAGTTAAGAATTTGTATATGTGGTTGTACACTAGGTTGCAAGTAGTTGCATGTTGCATTTATAGTTTATTTTGGTTGATTTGAGTTACAAATCTGGTTGTAAAGTTTCAAACCGTATTTTCGTCAATTATTTTTAAAAAAAATTGTTTTTTTACGATTTTCAACAGAATCGTATTTTTGCAAAATTGAAAAAGTATTTTTGAAAAAGCTTTGTCTATAGTAGATATTTTTCAAAAAATCTCAATTTATTTATACAATTAACAAATTTCTTTTTAAATTAAAATTTATTAAAAAATATTTTATTTGCATATTTATTAATAAAATAAAAATATTTTATGAAGTAATTAACAAATTATCAACATCTTTTGTTAATTTTTTTGAAAATGAAAGTTCATGACAAATTGATGAATATTTATGGAAATAAATTAAAAGTTATTATTCAAAAAGATAAATAAACATAAATGAAAATTAGAGTAAATAATAAAGAGTGGGAAGAGAAAACTAGTGAAATTTATATAACCGAAAACTAAAGGGCTTTTTTCATAATTATCCCAACATATACATATTTTTGCAAAAATACTGTTATTTTAAAGTTCTTTTGCAAAAATACCATCTTTTGGAAAAAAATTGTAAAAGTACGGGATGGAAATACATTCAACCAGATGCAACTGTTTTGACAATTTAGTAAAAATACTATCTTATTTGTAATGGCTGCGCAACAGGTTGCATTTAGTTGCATATGCAACTGAATATAGTTCATTTAGTTGAACTGTAATTTGAATTTTCATTTAGTTGCATGTGGTTGCATTCAGTTGCAACTGTTAGAAATAGAAAGTTAGGAGTGCCTCTGCGGGGCCTTGCGGTGGAGAACATATCGAAGGTGGTGGCCTGCGGCCCCAGTCGGCGGAGATGGGGGAGGAGGGAGGAGATGGCGAAGGGCAGATGAGGGAGGAGGGCGGAGATGGAGGGAGGAGGGAGGAGGGCGGAGATGGGGGAGGAGGGTAGCGGCGGCGATAGGCGGGGCTGGAGGGTGGGGTGGGTGAGAAGAAGGAGAAGAATGGAGGTTGAAGAAAATGGAGTATATTTGCAATTTTTTTTTTGCTAAGTGAGTATATTTGAAATTAAGATATTATAAGATAATCATTGTAAAAAAGAAAAAGAAAAAAGATAGTATAAGATAATAAATTTGCAATTAATTTGAAAAGATAGTATTTTTGCAATAACTAATTAAAAAACTATTGTAGTATCTATACTACTATTATATTAAAGCCGAAACATTAAAAGTTTGGTCGGTCGGTACGATACCTGTTGATTTTACTTATTTACCCTTACTCATCCTACTTACTAATCAATTGTTTTTTCAAGTTAAACATATTATCTTTTCTATTTTTCAATAACTAAATAATTTCATTTTTTTAGGTAAAATACAATATCTTTTATATTTTATCTAACTAAAATTTTTATTTTATTAATCAATTCCCTTTTTCAGATTAAACATATTGTCTTTCATATTTTTCAAAAACAAAATAATTTCCTTTTCAAGTAAAATGCAATATCTTTTAAATTTTATCTAACTAAAATTTTACCTTTTTTAAAAACACTACGACCAGTTTTGTTTAATAAAATAACATAACTATATAATAACTATATTATAATTACTATTAACTAATCAATTACCCTTTTACCTTTTATCTTTTCTCTAACTAAAATCTCTCTTTTTCCAATTATATCATGGACGGTTACATTTTTCAGCCAAAACACGTTATCTTTTTTATTTTCCCTTACTAAAATCTCTTTTTTCCAATTATATCACGGGCTTAATAAAAATAAAATAATAATATCAAATACTAATTATTAACCGATTACCTTTTCAGCTAAAACGTATCATCTTTTTTATTTTTTCCAAATTAAATTCCTTTTTTTCTAGAAATATCACGGGCAACAGTAATATCTCATTTTCTAAAAACACGATGAGCTATTTTATTTATTAAAATAACATAATTAAAGTATAATTACTATAAACTAATCAATTACCTTTTTCACATAAATCACGTCGCCTTTTTAATTTTCACTTTGCCTTTCTATTTTCTCTAACTAAAATCTCTCTTTTTTCAATTATATCACGGACGGTTCTATTTAATACAATAAACTAATAATATTATAATATTAATAATTAACTGATTACCTTTTTCAGCTAAAACATATCATTTTTTTATATTTTCTAACTAAAATCTCTCTTTTAATAGAAATATCACGGACAATAATAATTTCTCCATTTCAAAAAACATTACGAGTAATTGCATTAGTAAAATAATGTAATTAAATTATAATTACGATAAACTGATCAATTACCTTTTTCACCTACAACATGTTACCTTTTTAATTTTCTCTAACTAAATCCTCTTTTTTTTCCAATCATATCACGGGCATTCTATTTAATAAAATAAAATAATAATTTTATACTTACTAACAATTAACTGGTTACCTTTTTCAACTAAAACCTATCATATTTTCTATATTTTTTTAACTAAAATCCCTCCTTTTCTATAAATATCACGGATAACATTTATATACTCCCTCCGTCCCGCCCATTTCTTATCATTTCAAAACAGTGTGTCTGACACACATTTTAAGATGGATTTTAAGGATAATTGCATAACTTATTTTTTTTTTGTGTAAAAATAAAACAATACTATTTTTATACAAAAAAAGAAAATTATAAAAATAAGTTATGGAACTATCCTTAAAATTCACCTTAAAATGAGTGCCAGAAAGTGACAAAAAAGTGTAAACAAATGGATGGGACAGAGGGAGTAATTATTATCAAATCATCTCATAAAAAAATTTAAGCCTCCAAAATTCATGTTTTGAAAAAATAATTTAAATTAATGAAAAAAATTTATGTATTATTAAAAATAATCCGTGCATCGCACGGGTTTTAGGCTAGTTATATTAAAATCGAAAGATTGAAAGTTTGGTCGGTTTGGTTATTCTAAACCATTACCATTTTCACATAATATAATATAATTAATGGTAATTAGCCATTACGATTTTCACATCTACTTTTAGTTGAATATATTACCTTTTATAAAAGCATCAATCGTACCATATCTTCAAATCATTAATATTATCAATCGTACCATATCTTCAAATCGTTAATATTTCCTTTCTAATTAAAATAGGTTATATTTAAAAAAAAAAAAAAATATTCGCAAAAATATCACATCATATTTTAAATTATTAATAAAATATATTAAAAATCCCTATATGTTGTTTATAATAAGAAAATATTAGTATATTATGTAAATATGAGTATATTAAATTATATTAAATTAAAATTTTAAAAATTATTAAATTGACAATTATATAAAAACATAATTGTACTATTAACTAAAATTTAATAAATACCTAAAATATCTTATCTTTCAATCAATTTAAAAGACGTTTACTTTTAATTGAACATATTATCATTTATACACACCTAAAATATCGTATCTTCCAATCATTAATATTTCTTTTCTAATTAAAACACGTTACCTTTTAATTTAAAACATAATTTTGCATAAAGAAATCTGGAAAGCTTTCGGTGGAAAAGTAATCTTCTTTCTCTCTCAATTCTCTAAGTCCGTCTCCGCGTCTTTCCCCTCCACAACCGCCGGGAGGCCATCTTTCTTGTTTTTACTCTCAATAAAACCCAATTTAGTTGGGCGTTTGTGTGTCTCTCCTTTTGGAGTGGTCGTTTGTCTCTCCTTTTGGAGTGTTTTTTATGTCTTTGATTATATATGTTTGTTTATGTTTGGAGTTGGATCTGCTGAGAATGAGTTTACTCATGTCTTGGGAGATCTGGAAAGTCTGCATCAAAACTGGGACGGTGACGATTATTGCAAAAGCTCACCACTCACAACCAAAGATTGTTCATTACCTTTTAGGGATTTTCACTTTCGGCATGTCTATAGTTGGTATCTGGCATGTAGATAGTTGGGGTGTTACTCATCATTTGGAGGTTCTCATGTTCGGCATGTCTATAGCTGTTATCCGGCATGTAGATAGCTGGAGTGTCGTTCCTCTAACCTCAATTATTACACTTGAGGCTTCTGAACACTGGGATATCAATGGTTCTTATGTGATGTGGTCAATTGTGATACCGCTACCTTCAGGGATGTTGGCACAGTTCGGATCGCTTAGGAAGTCTTCATATTCATTTTTAGCTTCAAGAACTTTTAAGTTCATTTTGTTAAACGATCAGAAAACAATTTATTTGTTTCTCAACCTGGTCGTAGTGACAGTCGGGGGTTTGTCCCGCTAGTATTTGAGTTGGTTTGATTCAGTAATATAATTCTATGCATTTCGTCAAAAAAAATATAATTTTGCAATCATAATCTTCCAATCATTAATATTTATTTTCTAATTAAATACACTACCTTTTAATTTAAAACATAAATTTACAAACATTAATGTATACCAAAAAATATAACATCATATTACCGTTAGATTTTTAGTAATTAATAAGAACCGTTAGATGTAATTATAAGGTATATTTAATGATTAAATTACTTTACTAGATATTCAAGGTTCGAATCCCATCAACGACATATTTAATTTAAAATTTTATTATATAAATTTTAAATCATGCAAATCATTTATAAATTTACTTCAAATTTTACTAAATTAATATTAAAATAATTTTTAAAATTAATGATTATATAAAAACATAATTATAAAATAAAATAAATTTATAACATATCAAAAGAAATCCGTGCATCGCACGGGTTATAAGCTAGTATATCTATACTATTATATAAAAGCCGAAACATTAAAAGTTTTGGTACCTGTTTTTTGGTACATGTTTTTTGGTACTTTGTAAATTTACCTATTTATCCTTAATTATAAAGAAAAATAAATACACCTAAAAAACAATAACATAATATAATTAACGGTAATAAGTCGATTGCCTTTTTCACATGTAATTTTAATTGAAGATATTACCTTTTATAAACACCTAAAAACATTAATCATATCATATCTTCCGATCAATAATATTTTCTTTCGAATTAAAACACATTACTTTTTTAATTTAAAACAAATTTTATAATCATTAATATATACCCGAAAATATCACACCATAATTTTCAAGAAATATATAATGCCTAAAATAAAAACACGTTACCTTTTTGATTTAAAACTAATCTTATCACACCATATTTTTCAATTATTTAATAAAATATATTTAAAATTCATATACGTTATTTATAATAAGGAAATATTAGTATAATTCATAAACATGCTATTAAAACACCTAAAATAAATAATAACATAAAAAAATTAATGGTAATTAGTCAATTGTTTTTTTCACATTTACTTTTAGTTGAATATATTACCTTTTATAAACACCTAAAAAATCAATCGTATCATATCTTCCAATTATTAATATTTCCTTTCAAATTAAAACACGTTACCTTTTAGATTTAAAACTAATCTTATCACACCATATTTTTCAATTATTTAATAAAATATATTTAAAATCCATATACCTTATTTATAATAAGAAAACATTAGTATTTTCCTTTCAAATTAAAACACGTTACCTTTTTTATTTAAAACTAATCTTATCACACCATATTTTTAAATTATTTAATAAAATATATTTAAAATCCATATATCTTATTTATAATAAAGAAATATTAGTATAATTCGTAAACATGAGTATATTAAATTATATTAAATTAAAATTAAAAAGTTATTAAAAATAATGTTTATATAAAAACATAATTGTAATATTAAATAAAATTTATACATAATGAAAGAAACATTATTTCAATAAATTTTATATATAACATAATAAAATTTTATTATAATTTTATAAATTTATATCTTTCAATCAATAATATTTGTTCCTAATTTAAACACGTTAACTTTTAATTTAAAACATAATCTTGCAATAATTAATATATACCCAAAAATATCACACCATATCTTCTAATCACTAACAAAATATAATAGAAATTTGTATACTACGAATAATGACTGTTAGATTTTTAGTAAAAAACCAGAACCGTTAGATTTAATGATTAGATATATTATAGAGAAAATGACCAAAATACCTCATTTTGGAGGTCAATGGCCCGATATACCCGTTTTCAAAGTTGTGACCCTATCTACCCACGGGATACGCCGTTGGGAGTGGCGTATCCCAAGCCCAGATTTTTCAGAAATTTTCCAAGTCCCCCAGCGAAGGCAACCTTGAGCTCCCGACCGAAAATCGCCTTCGGCATCGCCATGGCCTCTCCCCTCGATTCCGGCATCGCCCATAGCTTCTGTGCACATAGAAACGATCACCGGACCTTGCTCTTCATCTCTCCCTATATCATTATCAATATCTATCCCCGTAGGTGTGTGTGAACGGAGATCGGAAAAATAATCGAAAAAAATGGGTGGTTGTGGGCTTTTAAAATCCGGCACTATGATTGAACAATTAAGGACATAGGTTTGTAGAGCATGTTGTGACGATTCTAGTGATATAAAAACCCCATGGGAAAGTGTCTGAAAGTGTATGAACGAGCAATGGCCGGAAAAAGCAGTGAAATCGCTCGACTGGTCGCCTCCAAGGCGTTTCTGGAGAGCACGACGATGACGTCATCACGCATCTGCGTGATGTGTATCGCCTGTTGCGCGGTTTCCAGAGGCGTGTCTGGAGCTACAGTACCCGAGGTTACTCCTCACTCAGTAGCGTGACACGAGGTTACTCCTCACTCAGTAGCGTGACAGGAGACACGGTTCTATCAGTAGCGTATCCCGTGGGTATTTAGGACCGCGATTTTGGATCTGGGTATTTTGGTCACCCGTCCCCCAAAATAGGGTAGAGAGGGCCTTCACCCTATATTATATGAGTAAATTAATTTACAAAAATTTCAAGGTTCGAAATCCATCAACGACATATCATTTTAAAATTTTATAATATAAACTTTAAACAATGCATATCATTAATTAAATTTTTATTAAATAATTTAAGTTAAAATTAAAATAAAATATTCCAAATAATAATTATATAAAAATGTAATTATAACATAAAATAAAATTTATTACATATCAAAAGAAATCGGTGCATCGGGTTATATGCTAGTATTTGTTAAATTTCCAAAACTAAAAGAGAAAGAGAGACGAGGAAAAGAAATTGGAGGAAAATTAAGGTATTTATACAAAACTTCGGGGTTAACATGGCACCAATCCAGCCCAATTACAAGTGTTCCAAGGACCCAGCCCATTGTTTAAAAAAAACACCGAGCAGAGCCCAAAACACTTTTCTATTCGCGCGCTCTTATTCATTATTCAAATTTTCCCGCGCATTTCACACTGTCCTTAATTGGACCTTGTAAACAACCAGACTTTGTGTCCTGTGCAATACATATCACATATGTATATATCCATCAGAAAAGAGTTCAAGCAGGACGAGTGATCGGAGATCGTTGTTCTACATCGAATCGTTGCGAAATCAACCGAAGGTTTGAGCTTTCCTCCTTGTAAAAAACCAATCGATTTTTCGGGTGTATTAGTATTAATGCTCGCAAACTCAATCCTTCATTTCGTAACTTTTAAATATAATTTTCAGGTCATATCCTTCATTTCGAGATATGTTTATTATTGCTAATTTGTTTCATATTTATATAAATGGATGAAATGTTTATGCGTAGTAGTAAATTCAAAGCGAACGGAACCAAGATTCCAAAACAGACCAGGCTTAAATAATTATTGCTAAAATAAGTACTAAAAGAGAATTTATTTGAGAATACTACTGGAGGAGTTTTTTGTATGTTTTTTTTTGTTTGACTAATGAAAATACTATTTTGGGGAAACTAGTGTGTTCTTGTGTGACTGCCAGCCGGATAATGTATTTTAGGGGGAGGAGCATGAAATTGAAGTCACAAATCATGATTCCCAAGTGACTTGTTCAAAGATTTAAGGTTTCTAGATCATGATAATAGTTTATTTTTCTATGGCTCATTTTTGTATCTTTTTTTTTTTTTTGTAAAATAATAAAGGGTTTGTCTAGTGTGTGTCCAAGGACACATGCTAAGAATCCGTGTTTGATGAGTTGTCAAATTTTTATTGGTGGATATTTATGTGAATGCAGGGGGTCCATCATTATTAATGAAATATCCACCAATCAAAATTTAACAACTAAGCTATTCTTAGCATATGCCCTTGGGCACACACTAGAAAATTCGAATAATAAAAACCTTATAGTTGGAAATTACAATTATGTCTCAATAAAACACATTGATCTGTACTACATTGGAGATAGCCTAGAACACATAAGGCAGCTTCCTAGTGGTCCTCATAGGGAATGGAGCGATTGTATGGACCGAGCAGAGCAACTTAAATTGAGTAATCGTATAGTACATCAATAGCTTAATTAGCTACGCGTGCTTTTCTGGTAAAAAAATATGTATTTTCTTGTCCAAGGAAACATGTTGCGAACTGCTACTGTATCCAAGTATCCAACTATGTTCTTCTCCATGTCACGTCCAAGGAAAGTTGTTACTTATGGGAAAGGCAGAAACCTTTTATAACAATGACCCTTGGCGGTGGAAGGAGGAAACAAACTTAAAGTGTCACTCATACAAAGGAAGTTTGGAAGGAAAGAAGAGGATTACAACCTTGTACCCTCGCAATACACTTGAGAAACTATTGCATTTTTGTACTAAACTTAAGAGCTCAAGGTATACATAAATGCATACATCTGTCATGCAAGATAGAAGGCATTGATCAATTAATAGAATTTATATTAGATATATTGTGGTTTATGTGATCTCAGTAAGTCTAGTAATTAAAACGGTTGCTGTAATAGTTTGTGTAGATTTAATGATTCTGCTTGTTACCTGGTGGTTTTCTAATGCATAGAAAATGTGAATTAACCATTCATTTATCTTTTAATTTGGTGATTATAGTAGGCGTATGCTGTGTGCCTATGTCATCTATATTTGATAGCATAGTAGGTTCAGTGTTTAAAACCTTTTTCCATGCTTTTGTTTGTGTATAGAGCATTTTGCGCATGACTTCCTTAACCAAAAGGTGATGGAGATTTTTGATGCAAAACAGGTATTAAAACAAAGATTTCTAGAATCAAACTATAAAAGGACAAGTTTGGGTGGATTAACTAAAAAAATCCAGTATCCCAAAGATTGCTCTCAACCGTAGAAGAGTGGAGTTTGTAAGAATTTGCAAGCCATTTCATTAGTCAATAATCAGTTATACACATCTTGAAACTTGAAAGTTCTACAGTTAATGTGGAATTTGTTTATATCTGTGCAAAATATCTTTGTTACTTAAAGTGTTCCTGTTATATATTCACTATGCAGAAGATGGTTGACATGGATGTCGATCAGGTTATGGAGGTTCCTGATACACCAGATAGATTAATATCTCAGAATAGTAATGGAAGATATTGTATCAGACGGGAGGGCCATTTATCATCCGAAGTTAGTCCTATTGGAAATGCTGATTTTCCTGATGATGAGGTAAAAGGTGGGCTAAGGAACAAGAATAAACTTTTAACTAAAAGAGAGAACAGAAGTGTGTTTGTGCGAGAGAACAGACGCATATTTATTCCCCCTCAAAATGGTTCCAACAAATCTGAACTTCAGGGTAATATGCGTAAAATTTCATCAGGAACTGCATTTTCTTCTAGGATTGCGTATTTCTCAAATAGTAATGCTGTAGATGATACACTCAATCATGGGGGCAAAATTAGCATCCAACCTGAATATCTGGGGAAAGGACAAGCTATTTCTAATTCTCATTCTCAGATGCCTGCAAGCCAAGGACATGGTAGTGTAATTGATCTGCCTGGACACGATGGTCATTCTAAAGTATGTCAAAGATTGGTCGCAGGAAGTAGTCAAGCTAAACAAAATGGAAGAAAAGTATCTGACGAAAGCTTTTCTCCCATCCTTATTGCAGAAGATTCTAATATTGGGAAAAAAATTGTATACACAGGGACTTCAGATCAGAATAGTTGTCAGAAAAGATTGGTTATAAAGGTATGCATGTCTCAATATAATGTAGCAAATGCTAAACAGTCAGCTCAGAAACAGAATTTCACTTCCATGCACTTTTACCAGGATGATTTCGGAACAAGTATGGATTCGTTGGCTGAAGACAAAGATTCTCATCGAGTAAAGGGAAAAGGCCTTGTAACCCATAACATATTAGCAGAGGAATCTGATGAAAAAACAAGGCCTTTGGCTGGCAGGTAAATCACTTACTCAGATTTAATCAGGTATATTGCTTGTCATGTATATGCTGAAGGCAATATGCTGGGTTTTACTTCTCCCAAGTTATTTAATAAAGTTACTCCATATATAGTATTTACTATATAGACTATAGAGTGGCCGAATCAGTCATTGTTATCTTTTTCATTCTGTTATTAGATTGAGTCTGTATAAGAATAAAGTGTGTATGGCTGAGCTGCCATTCCTTTTGTCCACTAACTAATCATGATCTTACTATAAAGGATGTACTCATAACAGATTTACTCGGATCGAATATTGCTATTGTTAAAGCTTTTCTTCCTCTAATGGCTGGTCCAATCTTTCCGCACATTCTTTTCCAATATTTAGTCATTCTGTCTTTAGTATATCACATTAATGATTTGTTATCATTGTTTCCAGTTTGGGAAGCATGCTACTCTCATGTTTAGAATAAAAGATTTTGGATCAGAATCCTTGTTGACATGTTACTTTGTAATTACTGGACTCATAATACACACGCACAGACACAAACACATACCTATGTATGTATTTATGAAATATGAGCTTAGGAATCGGCAGGCAGAACCTACTCAGTTCGCTCGACCAGATTGTTATTGATGCCATTTGCGCACTAGCCATAATTTTTCCGTATGTTTTCTATTATCACCACTGAAGCACTTTGTCTTCTTGTGACTTGTCTAAGAGCAAGTCCAATGCAATGTTATTGATGCTATTTGCGCACTAGCCATAATTTTACCTTATGTTTTCTATTTTTACCATGAAGCACTTTATCTTTTCGTGACTTGTCTAAGAGCAAGTCCAATGCAGTGTTGTTGATGCCATTGCACACTAACCATAATTTCACCGTATGTTTTCTAATTTCACCATGAAGCACTTTGTCTTCTCGTGACTTGTCTAATTACAAGTCCATTGCAATGTTATTGATGCCATTTGCACACTAGCCATAATTTTACCGTATGTGTTCTAGCAATGGATTGCCATATTATAGCAATGGAACCAATTATAGCATTGCAATGGACTTCCTTTGAATGGGGTTTGGCTTGAGACTGATGCCATGTCTTGTAACTTGGTTGGCCAGTTATGTGATTGCTTCAACTTTTCAAGCATTTGCTAACTGTAAAATAAAACAAAAGGGAAAACCCCATGATTGACTATGCACATCTCTGATCAGATATTATACTTCAATACTTCCAATTGCCGTAAAACAAGAAAACAATTTTGATATCTTTTTTCAGAAATTCTGCATGGTTTTCATGTCTGTTTAATGTGAACACTACAGGAACTCTTTATAACATATTCCTTGTGACTTAAATTAGGCTAGGGTTGTAAAGATGGTAAATTCTTATTCCAATTCTCTGTTCTTGGGAAAATGACCTGTAATACACTTGCAGGAATCTTGCTGGCAAGGTAGATGACACTATACCTGCTAACAAGGATGCGTGTGAACGCTCCGAAAGAACAAGTGGATGGATAAGTACACACGAGTGTACAAGAAAATTAAATCCTCCCTTGTCTGATAAGGAATATCTTCTTTGCCACAGGACGGAAGATCCATGTAATGCGGATAAACTGCCAAGGAATGTGGTGGTGAGAAGAGAGAATAAAGATGAAGATAATGCTAGAAAACACTCAATTTCATCCCGAAATGTGTTAGTAGAACCTATAATCCAAACCGTAACCCAAAAGCATCAATGCGACCGATCAAATGAGCATCACGGTTCTTCAGACATAGTTGTTAAAAGACAGAGGCAAGGTTCCTATAGGAGTCATCATGGAGAATCTTCATCATCAGCAATCGGTAACTCAGACTTGGTAGTTCTTGGGTCATCACACGGTTTTAACCAAATTATTGATATTGTTGAGTTTTCCCCTGAAACAAGAAGTAGGGATTCCTACCACATAGATCTCAGTAGTAGCAGCGAGTCAGATGTTAGTGCTAGACCGATGGAAGCAGATGAACTTCAGGAGCAACCATGTAATGAATTGAATGTTGCTGCAGATTGTGAGGTCTGTCGCTTTATTTATTATTTCATCTTTCGTCTTTGCAATTCTATAAGGGAATACCTTTTCTTTTTATTTTTATTTTTTCACTTCTCAATCTTTTCTTGTCACCTCACAACATATTGATGAACACATGTGTTGGCCCGCAGCAGGGAAAGTTACAGCACGCTTCCTCTAGGGTATGTCAACATGTATCTTGTTAGTGCATCATGAAACACTGTATAATTCTGGTGTACCATCCTCTAAAGAACTGTGATCCACAAACTTTGTTGTCCTTGCACATGCATAATTAACTAATAACCAAACTTTGTTGTCCTTGCACATGCATAATTAACTAATAACCCTAGAATTCTAAAGTGGTCAAATTTCAAATCACAAATCTAGACCACTGCAAATGCAAATGTAAAGTAAGCTCCAGTCCACAAAGCCCAGCACAGGCTCAATAGATCATGATTTGTTGGTGTACTTAGTAGTCGTACTTAAGCTTATATCCTCAACAAGTTGCTCCACGTGTTCTGTCATAAAAATTTCTGATTTTTAGGCATTACTAGCCAAAATCATATTACTAACAAATATTTAAATAGTTCTGCGTTGGTCTTTCTTCCTTATTTAATTTGCAGACAAGCTCGTCCGCATCAAACTTACATAGACAGAACCTATCACGATCTTCTGCACATGCTTCCACTCCAAGAGTTACCCAGGCTAGAGTTCCTACCTCTACTAGAATGATAAGGCAGAGAGACCGTCTCCCAGGACAACCTCGTACTATATCATCAAGACAAAGTGATTCCCCAGTTCCTCCCATTATGGATGGCATGGTATAGGTTAAAATGTCTGTTGATTTTGTTATGTACTTATGTCTGCATAATTTTCCTAGTTCAGGGTTTTAGAATAGACATATAAAATGTTAAAAAAAATCAATATTCATGTCATGTCTTTCTTCCTTATTTAAAATGCAGACAAGCTCGTCCGCATCAAACTTACATAGACAGAACCTATCACGATCTTCTGCACATGCTTCCACTCCAAGAGTTACCCAGGCTAGAGTTCCTACCTCTACTAGAATCACAAGGCCGAGAGGCCGTCTCCCAGGACAACCTCGTACCATGTCATCTAGACAAAGTGATTCTCCAGTTCCTCTCATTATGGATGGCATGGTATAGGTCAAATGTCTGTTGATTTTGTTATGTACTTATGTCTGCATAATTTTCGTAGTTCAGGGTTTTAGAGTAGACATATAAAATGTTAAAAAAATCAATATTCATGTCTTTCTTCCTTATTTAATTTGCAGACAAGCTCGTCCGCATCAAACTTACATAGACAGAACCTGTCACGATCTTCTGCACATGCTTCCACTCCAAGAGTTACCCAGGCTAGAGTTCCTACCTCTACTAGAATGATAAGGCCGAGAGGCCGTCTCCCAGGACAACCTCGTACTATATCATCTAGACAAAGTGATTCCCCAGTTCCTCCCATTATGGATGGCATGGTATAGGTTAAAATGTCTGTTGATTTTGTTATGTACTTATGTCTGCATAATTTTCCTAGTTCAGGGTTTTAGAGTAGACATATAAAATGTTAAAAAAATCAATATTCATGTCTAATTCAGCAGAGAATGCTCTTTGCTATCGGAAGGGCTGGCGGTTTCATTCAATCTGAGCGTCATTTCAATGAGTAAGTTATTCAATTTCAATGGCTAAGTTATTGTTTTCTCTTTTAACTAGCCCATATCCTACAGTCAAACTAGACATTGAAGGTTTTAAGTAGATAAATACTTGTAGTGTATACACTCGCCAACCTCTGCACAGCCTAATTTGAGTTCACCACCAGTACAAAGATTCAGATCAAAATACTATAGAAGAATAAGAAAAGGAAGTTGATGAAAAGAATATTTGGATGAATTAACACAGATAATCCACTGCCTTAACTATCTGTTGATCTGTTCCCATATTTTTTATTAGAGCGAAGAGCAAAAAAAAGAAAGAATGATCTTAAAAGAAAAGGAGAAAAAGAGCTTGAAAAAATACTTAAACTGCTTAGACAAATTAAAAAGAGAGAAAGGTTGGAGAAGGGTAAAGAGAATTTGGAAAACTAGAGAATGAATTAAATAATAATCTAAGGAAACAAAAGTGCAGAAACAAAGAGAAAAAGAGAGGTGATAGTGACTCTGCAACTTTCAAGTACTTGTAGGAAAATGAAATTTTTTATCTATAAGTTTGCTTTTCTGGGAAGATGCACTCTTACAAAAAAACATTATGCTTTACCTATGACGGCTGGCTTGACCTGCTAACTTGCTTGTTACATGATAAAGCCTATTTGTTTTTTCTTTAAGTAATGACAATTTATGAAAACTACATTGACATTTTCTGCAATTTTGCCTGCATTCTATGTAACCCAACTTTATTTTTATATCTTGTTTAAATCTCCCATACTTGCATTGGCATGTAACCTTTTAGTCATACTTGCATGTGCAAAGTATTTGTTTCTCAAAGAAGTACAGTAGTAACCTAGCCTCATCTGTTACTTGGATCAGAGTGTTATTGGCTCTTCATAACAATGGCCAACATGGTGGTGCATCTGCCGCTCAGATTCATGGTTCACCAGGATCGACGATTCAGGTACTGTTTGTAACTACCTACACATAAATACTTATATTGGAAATATACAATGCAGCGTCAACATGGTATCCTTCTTACTCACAAACAATTACATAGAAAAATTTGTTAGTAATTAGTTCTATTCTCTTTCTCTATTTGTGACTGGTTATATTAAATCCCCCGACTTGGATGACATTGCATACAACATATGTCTTTTTAGGATTTGTAGAGTTTCAATACCCAATTCCCTGACTAATATTGCCCTTACCAATTCTTGACTTTGCATTAAGTAGCTACAAGAGTTGTTAGTTTTAGCACTAGCTTTGCAGCAGCTAGAAGATCTTAGTGTTCATTGCCCCTAAAAAAGAACACAAATGGTAAGAATCATAATTAACATGAATATACTTTAATTAAATCTGTCTTAGCTTCATGTTTTTTTTTCCTTGTAGTAATATTGAAGTAGTTTTCTATTTGGTCATTAATATTTCTGATAATATACTTTGTTTCTTTTGGCATGCATCTAATGAATACTTGTGAAAATCCTATACTACTGTGTTTACTTGTGAAGATCTTATTAGTTATGTCTCTGTCGTACATCCCTAATTTTGTAATGTTTTCTTTAAATTTTTGTTGCAGAGTAGCTCCTTCAGATCATACTTACGTGACCAAAACCTATCAAGATCTTCTTCCACTCAAAGAGTTACAGAAGCTCGAGTTCGTACCTCAACTAGAAGGCTAAGAGGTCGTTTCCCAGCTCGTTTCCCAACTCCTACAATATCATCTAGGCAAAGAAATTCTCTTGTTCCTACCAATTTCAATGGCATGGTATAGCCTTATATGTTTGTTACCTCTGTTATGCCCTTAATTGACCTTACATAACTACCCTACTTCAGGGTTTTGGGGGTAGACATGAAAGGTGTTTAATTGATAAAGATTGATGCCTTGTTCAGCAGAGAATACACTTGGATATTGGAATGGCTAGCGGTTTCCTTCAATCTCAGCGTGATTCCAACGAGTAAGTTTTCAATTTCAGTGAGTAAGTTATTTTCCTCTTACTGTAATAGCCCAACCTTCACAGCCAATCCAGAGAATGGAATTTGTATGTAAATAAACTGCAACTTATTATAGTGTATCAGGTCGTAAATTTTTGCACAGCCTAGTTACAGTTTTAGTACCAGTGTCACTGTCAGCATGTAATTAAAACCCCAGATCATATGGAAGTAATAAGGATTTGATAATTCTGACTAAGCAATACTGCAATGAGTACATTGTAAAGACAGAAGTTATATGGCAGCATTACTGTAGAAAAATCATCATTTAAGAAGATCTCTACAGAAGAAGCAGATAGGAAATTGATAAAAAAGAGACTTGGTGACGTATTTACAATAAAGAGGGAAGAAATTGTGGACATGAAAGTACTAGAAAATTTATGAATACAATAGAATGATATATGCTTCTCTTTAATTCATTCCGCTTTTAAGGAGATATTAGACCCAAATCTTCCCTTCTCTTCTCTCTACTTATGTGCTTAAAATTGTCCTTAAAAATACTGGGGAACAGAACTACTAATACTATCACGAAAGAAGGTTGCTCAACTTCCCTCCCTCTTCTTTTCTTTTCTTTCTAACTCTCAACACATAGACAGAGCGGAAGGATTTGTTAACTGCAGAAAAGGAGAACTGTGTGGTAGCAAACACTACAATTAGTTCTCAAGGCCCACTAATCTTAAAAATTCTTTTCACCATATATGAATGTGTGCATATTAAATAGTTTTCCAAAATAAGAACTTAGTCGAGTGAGTAACCGCTGTTACCTATACAATGTAAAAATATCCACTACTAAGGCTTGCTCAACAACAGGGTATAGGAAGTTATAAGCAACTAATTAACCGCGGTAACCCTAGACTCCTATATCCAAAAGTGTACTGAGCATTCAAAGCCTATTGAATATTTAACCTCTGCATGGAAAATATGTGAAATTAATTAAAAAAAACTTAAGAAACCTACTTAGCAAAAAAAAACAAAGATTTCTAAACCAGCTTATAGTAAAAGAATAAGGTACGTCACATCATCCTGTATTGGATGAATCTTAAGAAGTAAGATAAATAAATTTGTTTCTTGATTTACCCATGCTCAGATAAATTAAAAGTCTTAACAAAAAAGTTAATTAAATTTCATTTTTGATTTTACTTGTTTCCCCGCAACTGAACTTTTTGAAAATTATTCTTATATTTGTGTGTTTCACTTTTTAATGCGGCCTGACAAATTAAAAATATCCTTTTTAGCCATCTTATATCTCACTTGGTGCAACCACTGCAACAGTGTGACCAAATTTGTAGTGCTGCTTGTCTTTTCAGTTGCACCTACACGGAGCCAACTCAGGCCAACTACCACATCTTACCAGTTTTGGCAAATTTGAATGTTGTACTGAGTTGCAATGTGTTGTTTTTGTTAGAACTTATAGTGTATAGTACTTGCATGAATGTTAAGGCTAACTGTTTCTACATATAGAAAAGAAAAAAAAAGTTGGAGTAGAGGACTAAAGAAACTAGAGAGAATTGACAGAGAAATAGAGAGGGAGTATTTACTCCACAACTTAGAAGTACTTCTACAAATGAAAAGGTCTCCTCTAAGTCTATTTGGCAAGTAGAAGTATTTCTAGTGATCTATTTCATATGCACAAAGTATTTGTAGCTTAAAATGATTATATGAACCTCATTTCTGATTTCTTATTAGGGTCAGTAACTATTATGACAGCAATCGCCAACATGGCGGTGCAACTGCAGCTCAGATTGATAGTCTCCCAGAATCGACGGTTCAGGTACTATTCATTTCCGGCATACACACATAAATACTTATAGTGACAAATATTACAACAATGCAGATATAGTAACATACCAACTCAAACTGTAAGAGAGAAATTATTAAGTGATATAACTGTCCGCTAATCATGCAGACTGATAATCTTGAAGAATGTTCAATTTGTCTTGAAACTCCAAGTACTGGGGACACCGTCCGCTATCTGCATTGTCTACACAGATTTCACAAAGATGTAGGATCGTTAAATTTGATACTTAAAATATGTCTTTAATAAAAAAAATAAATTAAAAAGCCACCAAACATCTAAAATTGTGGTTTTCTGACTCCTTTCAGTGTATAGATGAATGGCTCCGAAGAAGAAAGTCGTGTCCAATTTGCAAGTTTTCCATCACTTGATTTGCGCATCAGGTCTCTCTGTATATGAGCTACGAGAGGAAGGTCTTAAATTTTAAAGTATTATTAATGAAGATGTAGATGTTATCGTTTCCTGGCCTATTAAATGTTTTATCCGATTCTTGCTATACATGGCTCGCCTATTTGGCATGTCCATTTAAAATTGGTAGTGTTCGATTATCTATATTAACTGGTTCAAGTTGTTTATGAACGAAATTACTGTTTTATCTTGTTTATGTTTTTAAGCTAAAAGCATAGAGCAAGCTGACTTTAAGATGGTTTTACTTGCAAATGAAAGGCCTCATATGTATTATGAACAGACATGCAGTGGGGAAACCTTAAAAAAATTAAATTATTCTTTTTTCCAGCCTGCAATCAGCAATGTTAGCTTCATGTACTAGCTACTATCTTCTCCTTTGTCTTTGTTTCTTAAAATATTCATCTTTATGTCCAAGCTATCTCAAGCTTCAGTTCCCAGTGAATAACTGGAATCACCATTGAATTAGGTGTGTTAAGGTTATGATTGAAGTGAATAGCTTCAAGTACTCATTTTCTGTCAGAAGATCTAGATGAGATGTTCAATTTGAGACATGCTTTTTGATATTGAGGTAATGGGTTATTATGCAATTCAGTAAAATGCGTTAAGGTCAGTGAGTTCTGGGCCTGGAATGCATACTGTTGTTTTACATTTTCAAGACGAATTTCAAAATAAAGCTAGACTTTGGAACTTTGTCATCAGGAGTGGTCTGTAATGAAGCAAACAAAGAGTAGGTCTGTAATTTTTAAGAGAAAATTACCTACTGTCGCTTGCTGTCAGTCGGATGATGAGAGTAAGCTGATTGATAAGGACATGGCTAGTGCAGTGCTGATGGTTAGTTATGATATCGAAAATGCTGTACTCACTTTGGTTATCAACTATTTTTCTGTGTATCAGGAGATCGAGTGATCCGGTATCAAGATTTAGAGATAATCCCTATTTGTTCTCATTTTCTTCTCAGTCATAGTCTTTCTATCTTGTTACTGTTAATATACATCCTCATTAGTTAATGCTTTATCTAAAGAGTACTTTGTCATTGATGGTTTATGGAAAGAGCACTTTGCCATTGATGATTCCTCCTTTGCTAAGCTTCATGTTTATGGTTAGCTGTTGTACTTGACAAGTCCAACATTCATGTAAAGTGAACCAAAGAAGCTCTAGGCCTCTAGCACAACAGTTATCTAGAACCAAACAAGTCCAACATTCATGTAAACTAAATGAGCAAAGAGGCTAGAGAATTTGAGGTATTTGTATGCCTTACAAATTCCTAGAAATGCTGACTAAATATAATCGAACCATGATCAATGTTACTAAAACTAAAGTAACTCGTGATCCCGGATTAGAATTGATATTACTTTGTTTTGTGACAACATATTGTTTGCCTCTCGTCAATGTCTAAGAAATATATTACTCAACGTAATGTAAAGTCCTCTGCCTGAAAGTTCACCATTGATAATTCACAGTAATGTTTTACTATAATATTGATATAAATTTAAACACTTCTAAAATGATTTTACTTCTGCTAATGTTAACCTCATCATATCAGTAATGAACACCAAGATTATATAGACATCAAAGAAAGCATACATTTATAAAGTTCAATATATTTTACACTTTGTCATCCATTCAATATATTCAATTAGTACATAGTACTAATTAACATCTCTGCCTCTTAGTAACATCAAGGGATGGGCATTTATCACCAACCCTAAATCGCTTTCGAGATCCCGAATCAGACCCAGAGTTTGCAGTCAGAAGTTGTTGCAGCTTCTCTTCATGAATGCCACTGTTCTCCGGTAAAATTCCCAGAATCTGTTTCGCATCAAACATATGGTTGAACTCAAAATACAATCTGTGTACCTCTTCAAGAAGTCTGAGTGCACAAATCAGCGGTCCTGAACTTTCACTTTCATCCATTCCCTCTTTAAGTAATGATCCACTGCTCTTAGGATCATTTGATGCAAAATAAACGTACCTTTGAATGAGTACCAGGTTATCGAGATCTCTTGCCCATACCTCCTCGGTATCATCAAGTACAAGAACACCACTTTTATGAATAGGCAAGACATCAAGTCCCTTTTGGCCTTTTATAGTAGAATCCTCCTTGGATATGATTCTGGAGCCGAAGTAGACACCATCAGGGTCAAGAAACCAGAGCAGCCTCTTAGCATAATAGCGCGATCCATTAGTGTAGATATACAAATCAAACAGCTTACTAGCCTTTTGCAAGAATTTTTGAACAAAGGGCCGTAATTTTGTCACAAACTTAACGCCATTTGAATCCCATCTATTTATATCATCCATCTGGGAAACACGAATTTTTTCTTCGGGGGAGAAACTATTTTCCCGTTTGGTGTGAAGAAGAGTATTGTCCAAATCCAGAACCAAACAGAGCTTTTTTCGATTTCGCAAGTCCTGCAACATAATGTTTGGAATACACACATCCCTAACCATCTCTAGAGGAATTCTGTGAAATATTTGAGCATAGACAGCAGCTTCCATACATATTTCTCGTACAGAACTTTTAGAGAATCCACACATCCATAATGTTCTGTGCGTGCCCATTTTTTTTTTCTGAAACTTCTGTGCGTGCCCATGATTATAGAACTTTTACAGAATTTTGTAATGAAGTCTAGCACAGATATATCAATACTTATAGGAGTAATAGATTTAGTTAGTAGATCCGATTAGAATTAGGATAACAATGGATCCTTGGGCGTCAAGGCAGCCTTTTCAATTTATGTTGGGAAAGAACGGCGAAGTCCATCCTAAACGCGGGGGCTGCTCCTGAAGAGGGAAGTATTCAAAGCCCTACGTAAAATAATATAAAATAATTGGAGTAAGTGAGTAACAAGTTTGATGTAAATAAAAATTAAAATTTAGATTAGGTTGTTAAATAAATATTTTATTAATTTTTTTATACAATTAACTATTAATATTTTAACGATAATGTATAGATTACTAAAAGAAGCTTTTTATATATAGCAATATCAGGTAATTAACAAATTATCAATTTTCTGTTAAAATTTCTTTTTAAATATGAAAATGTATGATAAATTGATGAATATTTATGGAAAAAAGATTAAAATTATAAGTTAAAAAGATAAGTAAAAATAAATGAAAATGAGAACGAATAAGAAAAGGTAGGAAAAGAGAATTAGGCTCTTTTGGATTGTTGTCGAAAATTCATGTACCGTTAAATTCATGTGGCATGTTTTGATGTAAAAATATTAAAAAAATGGTTATCCCACAAAAGTTGAATTTAAAACTCTAGCGTTTAGATCTTTAAGGTTTGTATTAGCTTAAAACCCTGCGATGCATGAATGTTTTTTAATATAATGGAAACTTTTTTAATTTGAATTAAAAAATTTAGACTTGAATTTTTTAAACTTAAAATTTTAAATGATATGATCTGATAATAATTATATATAGAGAAAATGCCCAAAATGCCTAGATTTGGAGACCCATGGTCCAAAATACTGATATGCGGGAGCAGCGGCCCAAAATACCGATGGGTCACGCATGTCCAGAATGCGTGACCTGTGTTGCGCATTCCTCACATGCGCAACAGGGGTCACGCATTCTCAGAATGCGTGATGACGTCATCTCGTCAGCTTTGTACAATTCACGCCGACGTTGCTCTGGAGCTCCAAATCGCCTTACAATCGCCCACATCGGTTCTCCTTATTCCGGCCACCCCCAGTAATTTTGAGAACAGAAAAATGAAGCCTGGGACAGCCTCTCCATTTATCCCCGATTGCTTTGTGTGTTTTGACCCCGCAGGGGCGTGTTCCAAGAAATTGAAATCGGAATCGGAAAATAACATACGAATTGGGCGATTTAAATATGGCAAAACAATTGGAAATCTACAGTTATAGGGTTGTAGAGGAAGTTAACACGAGTAATTTGGTATATAGTATGACACTGGAAGATGCCGTAATAAGACGGAATAGCTTGGTCAAAATTGTTGCCGGAAAAACGACGTTGCTTGAGCTCGGGGACGATGAACAGTGCTTGAAGATACGCAGTTGGGACATGCGTGTCTAGTGATACGCAGTCTTCAAATGCGTATCCCAGACACTGTTCAAGAGTGTAGATTTCAGTTTTGTAAAGAATGCTCCTTCCTCAAATGCGTGTCCGGATACTCCTTCCTCAAATGCGTATCTGGTCGGTATTTAGGGCCATGCAGATTAGATATGGGCATATCGGGCCATTGTTTCCCAAATCTGGGTAGTTAGGGCCATCACCCCGTTGTCCATGATATTTTTAGAAAATGATGGATTTTAGTTTGAAAATATTTCAAGATGATCAGTTTTAGTTGAAAAACGTAATCGGTTAGTTATTACTCCATCTGTCCCACCCAATTCTTAACATTTTTTTTGTCACTTTCTGGCACACAATTTAAGATGAATTTTAAGAATAGTTCCATAACTTATTTTTAAATTTTTCTTTCTTTTTGTATAAAAATAAGATTGTTCTATTTTTATACAAAAAAAGAAAATTTCAAAAATAAGTTATTAAACTATCCTTAAAATTCACCTTAAAATTCGTGTCAAACACTATATTTTGAAATGTTAACAAATCGGTGGGACAGAGGGAGTAGTTAATATAATATTATTATTTTGTTTAAATAAAGCTACCCTAATAGGTTTTAGTGGGAAAAAATAGAAAAGGTAACGTATTTCAGTTGAAAAAGTTAATCGGTTAATTATTAGTAATTATAATTATAATATTCTATTTTATTAAATAGAATTGCTAATAGTGTTTTTAGAAAAAGAAAAATTTTAGTTAGATCAAATATAAAAGATAATGTATTTTATGTGAAAAAAGAAATTGATTAGTTATTGAAAAATAGAAAATGTAACATATTTTACAAGAAAAGGGAAATTTATTATTTATTAGTAACTATAAATAATTAAGTATGGGTAATTAAGTAAAAATAATATGTCTCGTTAATAAATGTAAATAAGTGATATGTTAAATTATGTCTAACCGCAAGCGCACGGTATCAATTGTAGTAGATACTAGCAAATACGGGTCGATTTCTCAAGGAGACAGTTTCAATTTCAATTCAACTATTATCAATTGTTTCTAGTCACAAACGATTATTAGAGAATTTTATTAACTACTAAAACAAATTTAACAAAGGTTTTAAATCAATTAATTAAGGGATCTAGGGCAATTCAGGTTCATCATGTTTACACCTAACAAATCACAAAAGTATAGCTTTTCAATGGGATTAAGTAATTAAAGCAATGGTTAATCTTTTTCAAGCATTAACACTCTCAGAAT
Source organism: Kitagawia praeruptora (assembly GCA_037693485.1). NCBI lineage: Eukaryota > Viridiplantae > Streptophyta > Magnoliopsida > Apiales > Apiaceae > Kitagawia > Kitagawia praeruptora. Next base: position 151,480,556 of record CM075349.1, on the reverse strand, counting down.
ATCTAATGATGTTCTCACACTCACCTTCAATTCCGCTAATTGTATGTAAGCCTCTAGTAGTAAAATCTTTCGATCTATTACTCCTATTGCAATCAATTAATCCGTGATATTGCGCAATTACACAAATTAAGAATTATAACATATCAATCAGAATTACTCTTTACCCATCAATCTACTAATCAAATTAAGCCCAAATCATGGTGCAAACATGGCTCCCCTTAATACCCTAGAATTAAACTACTCACTCATACTATGATTAAGAACAACAAAAATAATGAAGAAAGCCATATAAAACATATACTAATAAACAAGATGAGATAAAGAGTACCTTAAACTTTGTATTAAAGAAGAACAATGAAAATCCAAATTAAACCAAGTGCTTACAAAGATGGAGAGAAGAAAAATAAAACCCTAGCTTCTGTAAAAAGTAAAAAGTGTACGTCTATATGTCTATCTCTCTCTCTCTCTCACGTTCTCTCTTTCTTTTATAATAAAACTCCTTAATAAAATCTGATCTCTATCTCCTAATAAAAGTATTTTTAATATCCTAATCAATTTACAAAAAGATATCCATAATTAAATAGGATTTTCTTGTAAAATTCGTCACTTATTTTTCTCCTCTGTTTCTGGGCTCTTCCAGTTGGATTTTGCTTACTGGACCACCTCTGAATTAAAGATAATTCCCTAAGCTTCGCGTGGACAGTAAGATCGTCAAATTCTGACTTCTGGAACTCAAGATATGGCCCAAACAGTGCAGGCAGCCCGTGTAGCCCAATAATACGAATTTTCTCCTATTTTATCTCCAAAATAGCTCTTTTTGCTCCAAATCCTTCCAAGTCATGAATTCTTTATTTCCTACAATAAAACAATAAAATCTATTAAATAAAAATCCAAATCAATGCAAAACACAATAAATATGAGAATAAAATCATCTAAAATATATATAAAATATATTCTATCAAACATCCCCACACTAAGCATTTGCACGTCCTCGGGCAAATAAGTGAAATAAAAACTAAGTCCTAACAAACATCACTTTCGTAGATGACACGATTGCATTGAGCATATGCAACAAGCCGTTAAACCCCTAGGCAGCCCTAGTAGGACGAGTGTTGTCTCGTGAGGGTTTATAGTGAATATACCCACAAAATTCATCTAACCATGCAAAAGATCAATGCTAACACAACACCACACACACAAGTCCTCTCATGCCACATCAACTTAAGAATCAAAGCAAACATACGATGTCTTGGTGTTGAAAGTGCAAGTATTCACGTAGTCTACTCAACCAACATGCAGAAGGTCATAAAAATTCATGTCAAGTGTAAAAATCGTTGGTAATCATGCTAAGCCCACAAGAAACACATCTTTAAGTCTAAACCTGGGATCTCCTATGCCAAACAAGTAATAACTCACCTTTCATTCAAAAACGAATAATCACTCAAGAACAAGGTTAAGTGTATCACTCAATTCCAACAAAATCATAAACACAACTTGACACTCGCAATCAATCTCACTCTCAACACAACATACATCACTAATGACAATCAAAAGGTCTTTATTCGGGTTGTAGCGTGGGCTAGGGACCAGGTATGTCAAGTAAAGCTAAAACAGGTTAAATGTCAAAAGCTAGTACCCAACAATGAAATTCAAACAACTCCCATACTTATTAAAACCAATAAATACTTCCCCACACTTGGATTTTTCAATAACCCTTACATAATAACATGACTAGTCGAATGAAGAAGGATCATACAAACATAAGAATGCTCTCAAATTTATTTATTTTTTTTCTTTTCTTTTTCTTTTTTTTTCTATTTTTTTTCTTTTTTTTCTATTTTTGAAGAGCTAAAGAATAAACACAATGATCCATAGATATTTTTATGAATTTCGACTAGCAAGCATCAATCCAAAATCAATATTCCCCAAAAGTATGTCATCAATAAAACCCCCCCTTTTATGAACACCTTATTACTCCCTTAAGCACAATACTAGCCTTTGACAATTTAGGTTCAAATTTAATGTAAGGCCAATAGAATAAAAAGGATAATGGCAAGTAATGTGGTGTGTCACCGAAAGAATAGGATTAAGCTCAACGGGTTAACTAATTGATCATGTATAAAAGGTGTGGAAATATGGGAAATACGAGGTTAAACCTAAGTGCCTTTATCATCTCATCATCAAGTAATGTCATGCATTTCAAGAAAGATCTCAAGTAAGTGCTAGCAATGTAAACAACATGTGGACACTCAAGCAAACGAAAAATCATGCAAAAGATATGCATATAGGCTAAAAACTCACTTGGTGTGACAAAACATAATCAATCCCAAGTAACAAGACTCTCTAACGCACCTACTTGTACTCAAAGCATGAAAACCAAGTCATCTTGCACATATTCATGTCATTCTAATCACTTACAACATCCAATTAAGTCTACCAGCTTCAACTTGCTAGTGTAAGTGTGTGCACAAGAACAAAGCACGTCACTTCTCATACAAAAGCGTCAAGAACATAAGAATTCTACGCATGCATGGGTGTATGAAGCAAAATACAACAACTAATCAAATTGCATGGCTAGAATTATTTTTGGTATTTTTAATTTTTTAATTTTTTTTGGATTTTTTTTTTAAAACATTGAGAACTCATCCCCACACTTAAGCGGTTCATTGTCCCCAATGAACTAATGAACAAGATACAAAACTACAACTAAAAACAAAATAAAATACACTAAAAAGAAAAGAAAGAAAACTCCCCTGGAATCAAGGTGTCGGGTGTGAAAACCATCCCTCATGCCGCTTAGGAGCCATAATAACCAAAACCCCACTCAACAATAGCTGCACCAACATCCACCAAGAAATATCCCACCAAAAACCACCAAGCAATATCACTCCAAAAATACCCAATTAACAAGAATATTACAAAACCCCCAATTTACAAGAACACAAATTCGTAATAATAAAAAAAATTAGAGAAGAAAAATCCCAACTACGAATCAAAGAGGTGAACTTGTACTAATTTTCCCCCAAACTTGATTTTTTAGAGATGTAGAGGAAGAAAATAATAAATTGGGTGTGTATGTATGGGTATAAATAGATAATGGAATGATAAGAACTAGCCATTTGAGCAATCTGAGTTTCCAACATCTTGTTATGTATCTCCATCTGGTTCATCTTTCTGTTGGTATCCTCCATACTCTTTTGCATTTGTAACAATATCTTCATCATGTCACCTTGATTATCAGCCTGTGCAGCTTGATTTGCTTGAGGAGCATAATTCTGATAGGGCTTCTGGAATCCAGGGGGATTCATAGGTCCTTGCGGAGGCCTATACTGTTGCTGTGGAGGAGGCTGGTACGACTGCTGATATTGCTGCTGCTGAATAGGAATATTTGAATTCTGAGCATTATTGTTCCTATATGAAAAGTTCGGATGATCTTTCCAACCAGGATTGTAAGTGTTGGAGTACGGATTGTACTGCTGCCTCTGTTGGAAAACATTTGCTTGCTTCATCTGAAAATGTTGTGAATTTTGAGCATTGTATTGGCAATCATTACCATAGTGGCCTTGGATGCCACAGACTTCACAAACAGGATTATTCATAGGAGCCATGGATGACAATGCATTGATACTCATAGGTTGAGTAGAGGGCTGAGATGTCTTCAATGAATGGATCTCTTGAGTTAATGCAGCGAGTTGAGATGATAATAGAGAGTATGCATCCACTTCAAGTTTACCCCCTTTCTTGGTTGCTCTCGGATTACTGAAGTGATTGGCAGCCAAATTTGAAAGAAAAGCATGTGCATCATCAACTCCTTTATCTAAAAACACGCCACCTGCAGCGTTATCAACCATACCTTTTGTTTCAGGATCAAGACCATTGTAGAAGCGTTTAAGCAGAAACCACTTCTCAAGACCATGGTGAGGGCATGCACGTTGATAATCCTTGAATCTGTCCCAAGCATCCCGAAGAGATTCACCATAATCTTGCTTAAAACCCATCATCTTGTCGATCAAATCGTCGATTCTGTTGGGAGGGAAGAACTCAGTTAAGAAAGCCTGAGCAATCTTATCCCACTCGGTCAAGTCAATATCATTCAACCACTTTTGAGCTTTATCACGAAGAGAGAAACCGAACAACATGACTTTCAACTGGTCTGGAGTGACTCCCTGATGTTTAATTGTAGAACAGAGCTGTTGAAACCTTTGCAGATGATTTGTAGGGTCTTCAGAGGCAAGCCCAACAAATTGATTCTGTTGGATCATAGTGAGCAAAGCAGGCTTGATCTCGAAATTTGCTGCTTGAATTGCTGGCATAGCAAGGCCAGTAGGTACCCCACTCGGAGAGGGCTGTGAGTAATTCTTCAAAGATTTGGGAGGAAGGTCCGCCATCTCAATCTTTGGTTCAGATATCCTTTGCTGCTTCTCTTTCCTTTGTTGATCTATATATTGTTGACAAGTAATTCCAGAATCTGGACTAAGAGGAGTTGTATCCTCTTTCGCTTGATCTTCTTTCGTTTGAGATCTGGTCCTGGGCATCAACAACTAAACAAGGAAAAGCAGTAAAATCGGTCTCAATTGGAACAAAGAGTTCCAAAGAGACAAGAGAAACAATCTAAAACAATCAAACTAAAATTATAGAAACTAGGCGTCTCCCCGGCAGCGGCGCCAAAAACTTGATATGTTAAATTATGTCTAACCGCAAGCGCACGGTATCAATTGTAGTAGATAATAGCAAATACGGGTCGATTCCTCAAGGAGAAAGTTTCAATTTCAATTCAACTATTATCAATTGTTTCTAGTCACAAACGATTATTAGAGAATTTTATTAACTACTAAAATAAATTTAACAAAGGTTTTAAATCAATTAATTAAGGGATCTAGGGCAATTCAGGTTCACCATGTTTACACCTAACAAATCACAAAAGTATAGCTTTTCAATGGGATTAAGTAATTAAAGCAATGGTTAATCTTTTTCAAGCATTAACACTCTCAGAATATCTAATGATGTTCTCACACTCACCTTCAATTCCGCTAATTGTATGTAAGCCTCTAGTAGTAAAATCTTTCGATCTATTACTCTTATTGCAATCAATTAATCCGTGATATTGCGCAATTACACAAATTAAGAATTATAACATATCAATCAGAATTACTCTTTACCCATCAATCTACTAATCAAATTAAGCCCAAATCACGGTGCAAACATGGCTCCCCTTAATACCCTAGAATTAAACTACTCACTCATACTATGATTAAGAACAACAAAAATAATGAAGAAAGCCATATAAAACATATACTAATAAACAAGATGAGATAAAGAGTACCTTAAACTTTGTATTAAAGAAGAACAATGAAGATCCAAATTAAACCAAGTGCTTACAAAGATGGAGAGAAGAAAAATAAAACCCTAGCTTCTGTAAAAAGTAAAAAGTGTACGTCTATATGTCTATCTCTCTCTCTCTCACGTTCTCTCTTTCTTTTATAATAAAACTCCTTAATAAAATCTGATCTCTATCTCCTAATAAAAGTATTTTTAATATCCTAATCAATTTACAAAAAGATATCCATAATTAAATAGGATTTTCTTGTAAAATTCGTCACTTATTTTTCTCCTCTGTTTCTGGGCTCTTCCAGTTGGATTTTGCTTACTGGACCACCTCTGAATTAAAGATAATTCCCTAAGCTTCGCGTGGACAGTAAGATCGTCAAATTCTGACTTTTGGAACTCAAGATATGGCCCAAACAGTGCAGGCAGCCCGTGTAGCCCAATAATACGAATTTTCTCCTATTTTATCTCCAAAATAGCTCTTTTTGCTCCAAATCCTTCCAAGTCATGAATTCTTTATTTCCTACAATAAAACAATAAAATCTATTAAATAAAAATCCAAATCAATGCAAAACACAATAAATATGAGAATAAAATCATCTAAAATATATATAAAATATATTCTATCAAACATCCCCACACTAAGCATTTGCACGTCCTCGGGCAAATAAGTGAAATAAAAACTAAGTCCTAACAAACATCACTTTCGTAGATGACACGATTGCATTGAGCATATGCAACAAGCCGTTAAACCCCTAGGCAACCCTAGTAGGACGAGTGTTGTCTCGTGAGGGTTTATAGTGAATATACCCACAAAATTCATCTAACCATGCAAAAGATCAATGCTAACACAACACCACACACACAAGTCCTCTCATGCCACATCAACTTAAGAATCAAAGCAAACATACGATGTCTTGGTGTTGAAAGTGCAAGTATTCACGTAGTCTACTCAACCAACATGCAGAAGGTCATAAAAATTCATGTCAAGTGTAAAAATCGTTGGTAATCATGCTAAGCCCACAAGAAACACATCTTTAAGTCTAAACCTGGGATCTCCTATGCCAAACAAGTAATAACTCACCTTTCACTCAAAAACGAATAATCACTCAAGAACAAGGTTAAGTGTATCACTCAATTCCAACAAAATCATAAACACAACTTGACACTCGCAATCAATCTCACTCTCAACACAACATACATCACTGATGACAATCAAAAGGTCTTTATTCGGGTTGTAGCGTGGGCTAGGGACCAGGTATGTCAAGTAAAGCTAAAACAGGTTAAATGTCAAAAGCTAGTACCCAACAATGAAATTCAAACAACTCCCATACTTATTAAAACCAATAAATACTTCCCCACACTTGGATTTTTCAATAACCCTTACATAATAACATGACTAGTCGAATGAAGAAGGATCATACAAACATAAGAATGCTCTCAAATTTTTTTTTTTTTTCTTTTCTTTTTCTTTTTTTTTCTTTTTTTTTTCTTTTTTTTTCTATTTTTGAAGAGCTAAAGAATAAACACAATGATCCATAGATATTTTTATGAATTTCGACTAGCAAGCATCAATCCAAAATCAATATTCTCCAAAAGTATGTCATCAATAAAACCCCCCCTTTTATGAACACCTTATTACTCCCTTAAGCACAATACTAGCCTTTGACAATTTAGGTTCAAATTTAATGTAAGGCCAATAGAATAAAAAGGATAATGGCAAGTAATGTGGTGTGTCACCGAAAGAATAGGATTAAGCTCAACGGGTTAACTAATTGATCATGTATAAAAGGTGTGGAAATATGGGAAATACGAGGTTAAACCTAAGTGCCTTTATCATCTCATCATCAAGTAATGTCATGCATTTCAAGAAAGATCTCAAGTAAGTGCTAGCAATGTAAACAACATGTGGACACTCAAGCAAACGAAAAATCATGCAAAAGATATGCATATAGTCTAAAAACTCACTTGGTGTGACAAAACATAATCAATCCCAAGTAACAAGACTCTCTAACGCACCTACTTGTACTCAAAGCATGAAAACCAAGTCATCTTGCACATATTCATGTCATTCTAATCACTTACAACATCCAATTAAGTCTACCAGCTTCAACTTGCTAGTGTAAGTGTGTGCACAAGAACAAAGCACGTCACTTCTCATACAAAAGCGTCAAGAACATAAGAATTCTACGCATGCATGGGTGTATGAAGCAAAATACAACAACTAATCAAATTGCATGGCTAGAATTATTTTTGGTATTTTTAATTTTTTAATTTTTTTTGGATTTTTTTTTTTTAAAACATTGAGAACTCATCCCCACACTTAAGCGGTTCATTGTCCCCAATGAACTAATGAACAAGATACAAAACTACAACTAAAAACAAAATAAAATACACTAAAAAGAAAAGAAAGAAAACTCCCCTGGAATCAAGGTGTCGGGTGTGAAAACCATCCCTCATGCCGCCTAGGAGCCATAATAACCAAAACCCCACTCAACAATAGCTGCACCAACATCCACCAAGAAATATCCCACCAAAAACCACCAAGCAATATCACTCCAAAAATACCCAATTAACAAGAATATTACAAAACCCCCAATTTACAAGAACACAAATTCGTAATAATAAAAAAAATTAGAGAAGAAAAATCCCAACTACGAATCAAAGAGGTGAACTTGTACTAATTTTCCCCCAAACTTGATTTTTTAGAGATGTAGAGGAAGAAAATAATAAATTGGGTGTGTATGTATGGGTATAAATAGATAATGGAATGATAAAAACTAGCCATTTGAGCAATCTGAGTTTCCAACATCTTGTTATGTATCTCCATCTGGTTCATCTTTCTGTTGGTATCCTTCATACTCTTTTGCATTTGTAACAATATCTTCATCATGTCACCTTGATTATCAGCCTGTGCAGCTTGATTTGCTTGAGGAGCATAATTCTGATAGGGCTTCTGGAATCCAGGGGGATTCATAGGTCCTTGCGGAGGCCTATACTGTTGCTGTGGAGGAGGCTGGTACGACTGCTGATATTGCTGCTGCTGAATAGGAATATTTGAATTCTGAGCATTATTGTTCCTATATGAAAAGTTCGGATGATCTTTCCAACCAGGATTGTAAGTGTTGGAGTACGGATTGTACTGCTGCCTCTGTTGGAAAACATTTGCTTGCTCCATCTGAAAATGTTGTGAATTTTGAGCATTGTATTGGCAATCATTACCATAGTGGCCTTGGATGCCACAGACTTCACAAACAGGATTATTCATAGGAGCCATGGATGACAATGCATTGATACTCATAGGTTGAGTAGAGGGCTGAGATGTCTTCAATGAATGGATCTCTTGAGTTAATGCAGCGAGTTGAGATGATAATAGAGAGTATGCATCCACTTCAAGTTTACCCCCTTTCTTGGTTGCTCTCGGATTACTGAAGTGATTGGCAGCCAAATTTGAAAGAAAAGCATGTGCATCATCAACTCCTTTATCTAAAAACACGCCACCTGCAGCGTTATCAACCATACCTTTTGTTTCAGGATCAAGACCATTGTAGAAGCGTTTAAGCAGAAACCACTTCTCAAGACCATGGTGAGGGCATGCACGTTGATAATCCTTGAATCTGTCCCAAGCATCCCGAAGAGATTCACCATAATCTTGCTTAAAACCCATCATCTTGTCGATCAAATCGTCGATTCTGTTGGGAGGGAAGAACTCAGTTAAGAAAGCCTGAGCAATCTTATCCCACTCGGTCAAGTCAATATCATTCAACCACTTTTGAGCTTTATCACGAAGAGAGAAACCGAACAACATGACTTTCAACTGGTCTGGAGTGACTCCCTGATGTTTAATTGTAGAACAGAGCTGTTGAAACCTTTGTAGATGATTTGTAGGGTCTTCAGAGGCAAGCCCAACAAATTGATTCTGTTGGATCATAGTGAGCAAAGCAGGCTTGATCTCGAAATTTGCTGCTTGAATTGCTGGCATAGCAAGGCCAGTAGGTACCCCACTCGGAGAGGGCTGTGAGTAATTCTTCAAAGATTTGGGAGGAAGGTCCGCCATCTCAATCTTTGGTTCAGATATCCTTTGCTGCTTCTCTTTCCTTTGTTGATCTATATATTGTTGACAAGTAATTCCAGAATCTGGACTAAGAGGAGTTGTATCCTCTTTCGCTTGATCTTCTTTCGTTTGAGACCTGGTCCTGGGCATCAACAACTAAACAAGGAAAAGCAGTAAAATCGGTCTCAATTGGAACAAGAGTTCCAAAGAGACAAGAGAAACAATCTAAAACAATCAAACTAAAATTATAGAAACTGGGCGTCTCCCCGGCAGCGGCGCCAAAAACTTGATATGTTAAATTATGTCTAACCGCAAGCGCACGGTATCAATTGTAGTAGATACTAGCAAATACGGGTCGATTCCTCAAGGAGACAGTTTCAATTTCAATTCAACTATTATCAATTGTTTCTAGTCACAAACGATTATTAGAGAATTTTATTAACTACTAAAATAAATTTAACAAAGGTTTTAAATCAATTAATTAAGGGATCTAGGGCAATTCAGGTTCACCATGTTTACACCTAACAAATCACAAAAGTATAGCTTTTCAATGGGATTAAGTAATTAAAGCAATGGTTAATCTTTTTCAAGCATTAACACTCTCAGAATATCTAATGATGTTCTCACACTCACCTTCAATTCCGCTAATTGTATGTAAGCCTCTAGTAGTAAAATCTTTCGATCTATTACTCCTATTGCAATCAATTAATCCGTGATATTGCGCAATTACACAAATTAAGAATTATAACATATCAATCAGAATTACTCTTTACCCATCAATCTACTAATCAAATTAAGCCCAAATCATGGTGCAAACATGGCTCCCCTTAATACCCTAGAATTAAACTACTCACTCATACTATGATTAAGAACAACAAAAATAATGAAGAAAGCCATATAAAACATATACTAATAAACAAGATGAGATAAAGAGTACCTTAAACTTTGTATTAAAGAAGAACAATGAAGATCCAAATTAAACCAAGTGCTTACAAAGATGGAGAGAAGAAAAATAAAACCCTAGCTTCTGTAAAAAGTAAAAAGTGTACGTCTATATGTCTATCTCTCTCTCTCACGTTCTCTCTTTCTTTTATAATAAAACTCCTTAATAAAATCTAATCTCTATCTCCTAATAAAAGTATTTTTAATATCCTAATCAATTTACAAAAAGATATCCATAATTAAATAGGATTTTCTTGTAAAATTCGTCACTTATTTTTCTCCTCTGTTTCTGGGCTCTTCCAGTTGGATTTTGCTTACTGGACCACCTCTGAATTAAAGATAATTCCCTAAGCTTCGCGTGGACAGTAAGATCGTCAAATTCTGACTTCTGGAACTCAAGATATGGCCCAAACAGTGCAGGCAGCCCGTGTAGCCCAATAATACAAATTTTCTCCTATTTTATCTCCAAAATAGCTCTTTTTGCTCCAAATCCTTCCAAGTCATGAATTCTTTATTTCCTACAATAAAACAATAAAATCTATTAAATAAAAATCCAAATCAATGCAAAACACAATAAATATGAGAATAAAATCATCTAAAATATATATAAAATATATTCTATCAATAAGTAAAATCAACATGTACCATACCGACCAACCAAAATTTTAATGTTTCGACTATTATATAATAGTATAAATTTGGTTGGAATACCTGATATGGAATGGAGAGATTTAAAATATAAAATAACTACATTTTAAGAAATATCCCCTTCGTCCCAAAATACATGTCTATTTTGACTTTTTAATAGTCAAATTGATCAATTTTTGACTAAACATTAAAATGTATTCAATTATTATTTTAAAAACTGAAAATTACATTTTAAAATAGATTACATGTATATTTTAATAATATATTTTTATTTTTTTCATTTATATAATACATATAAATTTTAGTCAAAATTTGATCAATTTAACCAATCAAAAATCAAAAGGGACATTAATAATGGGACGGAGAAGTATCATACTTTGATCCATTTTATTCTTAATCACTTAATTACTCCCTCCGTCCCGGCCAATTATTAACATTTCAAAATAGAGTTTCTGGCACGCATTCTAAGGTAGATTTTAAGAATAGTTCCATAACTTATTTTTGAAATTTTCTTTTTTTGTATAAAAATAGAACAATCCTATTTTTATACAAAAAAAGAAAATTTCAAAAACAAGTTATGGAACTATCCTTAAACTTCATCTTAAAATGCGTGCCAGAAAGTGACAAAAAAAGTGTTAAGAATTGGATGGGACAGAGGGAGTAATATTTAAAATTTTCAAATTGAAAGGTATTGTTTTGTTATATCAATTTTTTCACCGTTCTTTTTAGAATAATTCTATACTAGCTTATAGCCCGTGCGAAGCACGGTTCTTTTAAAATTTATTTATTTAATAATTTAATTTTGTATGTTTTATTTTCAAATTTGTTATTTTAAGTATTTGATTGTTAGTACAACTATATTCAAATAATAAGAATGTTATTTTGATAATCAAAACAAAATATAAGTAAATTTCCTAAATAGAATAGAATTTTTAATATAAAAAATCGTCAATTTCATCTCTCTTTTGTTTCTTTGTAGTTTTAATTGGAGAAAATTGTTAAATCATCATTAATTTAAAGATTATTTTGTTAATTTCACGTAGGCTGTAAAATCATTAAATTCAAGTTTTAAGAATTAAAGATAAAATACATAATAAATTGAACGTGTAAAATATTATATATATATATATATATAGGCAAATGATCAAAAAAGAACTCTTTTTTTGAAGAAAACTAAGGTACTAATCCTAACCATTGGATGTATTATAATCAATGGCCCCGCCAGGGGCACCCACACACTAATCAAATACACCCTCACACACACAATCCCACCTAATCCCCTCCGTTTTTAATTTGATTTTTCCCGTCAATCGGTGATATTTTTTTAAAATATAATTTCACCACATTTTTCTCCATCTCCCAACGATCAGTTTGAATACCATATGTGCTATATTTTAATTTAGTTTTCTAAGTTCTCCTTTTAAAGGGGTTTTCTCTAGATCCCTGCGACTATTCTTATTGGTACAACTATACAATTGGTTTTTCCATATGTTACCATTCAATATTTTTGACTTCTACGTGGTACCATTTTTCTCTCACTTAGGTCAAATTTTCCTCTGAATTTCACAATTTATCTTTATATTTATACTCTATAATAAGTCATTGATTCTCTCACTAGCATACATTATATATGTACATGTTCATACAGGTTGATTCTATATATTATATATTAATTTAATATTTTGAACTATTGATCAAAGTTTATTATGATTGGACAATTGGATCCGAGTCTAATGAATGACTTGATTGTTTATCAGAAGTAGTGATAGTTAGAGAATCAATGACTTATTACAGACAAAGCATATAGATAAGTTGTGAAAATTCCAAGAAAAAATTGATTTTATTGAGAAAAAAAGTACCACATAGAAGTCAAAAATATTGAATGGTATTATGTGAAAAAACCAATTGTATAGTGATAGTTTGATTAATTGTATACCATAAGAACTCTCTTACGTTAATTATATAGCGTATAACCCGTGCGATTCACGGTTGCTTGTAAACTGTTTAATTATATTTCGTTAAAATTTTAAGTTGTATATATGTATGTTTTTATTATTAAATTTTTTTTTTTAATTTTATAAATTTCATGAATATAAATATTATTCTAATTATGTATTTTAATTATTAGGAATTTTTGGGAGTAGCTTATAAAATTATATATTTATTAAAATGATAATTTTTTTGATTATAATATGATATTGACGGGAATAGAACCTCAAACTCTTTAAAATAGTTTATAAAATAATATATATGTTTAATAAAGATATGTTGTTGGTGGAATTTGAACTTAACCCATGAGAATATTTTAAATATTAGAAAAAGAATATTTTTTTTAGTATTAGATCCAACGGTTATCACTAATCTATTTCAAAATCCAACGGTGGCTCCTTTTTCATATCTACAATAATATTACTTTTATGAAATTTTATAAGTTATTAATTTACATATCAAATTGGTGTTCAAAAGTTGATATATATATATATATATATATAAAAGATTTTACATGTTCGATTTAATATTTGTATTCTATCTTGAATTTTAAAATTTGATTTGAACGTTTACAGCCCACATGAAATTAACAAAATAATATTTAAATTAATGATGGTTTAATATAATTAAATCTACGCAGAAACAAAAAAGAAAAAAAATTGGCGATTTTTTAAGTTGAAAATTCTATTTGATTTATGAATTCTACTTATAATTCATTTTGATTATCAAAATATCCTTATAATTATTTAAAGATAGTTCTACTCACAATCAAATACAATTTTAATAATAAGTGTAAGAGAGATTTTGTCCGAAATTTTGATAATCTGTAGTCTATTCCTCCGTATGACAAAGATCTTAAAATAAATAGATGAAAATCGTTGGATCTAACATCAAAAATGTTTTATATTTTAATATGTTATAAACTAAAAAGTACTCCGTATATATATTTATATAAGATAGATTTTGTCCAAAATTTTGATAATCGTCTATTCCTCCGTACGACAAAGATCGAATTTAGCATAAAAAATGTTTTATATTTTAATATGTTATGAAATAAAAAGTATATTTATATTGGAAAACGAAAATGTATATGTCAATGATTTAAATCATATACAATTAGGTTTTCTACAATTGATAGCATTATCAATGTAGAACTTATACATAGATTAGGATTAATGTAAAAATTCGTAATTATATTTTCTCTTGATATTCCAAGTGTTTCTATTTGAATAATAATTATTAAAGCATCACTAAATTAAAGATAATTTTATGAGGTTCGCATGGATTGTAAAATCATTAAAATATGATTTCTAGATCTCAAGATAGAGGCTAAATAGTAAATATGAAATTTTTTAATACTAATAAATAAAAAATAAAATTCAATTCAATTCTAATACAACTTTTTTAATTATATCATTTTAAAATATAATTTTCTTTTTAAAATTCAATTATAATACAACCTTTTTAATTATATCCTTTTTAGATTATAATTTTCTTTTAAAATTCACTTCTAATACAAACTTTTCTAATTATATCCTTTTTAGATTATAATTTCTTTTTTATGTGATCTAATCTTGATCGTCTAGTTTCAATCCAACGGATCATATAATTTTGGTAGTACAGCGACCAAACCAAAAATTTGGATAATATCCCTCTTATAAAGATATTTTTAAATTTAATTTAATTCTAATGATGAAGAAAAAAAACAAATCGATAAAGAAAGGGTATTATAGTAAATTATCAAAGTGAAAATTATAAATAAATATATAAGGATATAATTTATAATCCAACGGATGACTTTTAATCCAATTTTTTAATCCAACGGATCATATGCTTTTAATAGTATAATAACGACGACCAAAAATTTGGATAAGATCTTCCTTATGTTTATTATATATAAGGTATTAATTATCTCATATTTCTTCAAACATTTCATCTAATTTCCATTAGCTTCTTTTAATTTCATGCATCACATTTTATTTCATTCATCATAGTCAAACACAACATAATCTTCCTCCCGCAAAGAGCAAACATCTTCGACATGAGGGTTGTGTAAAAGCGATTTGAGTTTAAGTGATTATAAAATTGAACTTAAATGCTTTTCGAATTAGACTACTAAACTCTTAATGCATATCAATCATACGAAGGTGGTAAATATCTTGGTGGAGAATTTGGTGTCAAGCAAGTTTTTCACTACACCATAAAAGCTCTACGGCAACACCAAAAAAATGTTACCATAGATCCGAAATATGTTGCCTTAGATCCAAAAAACCCCAAAAGCTTGCTGGTGTTGCTATTTTGGCCGTTACCTTTGGGGTCAAAGGCAATATTCTACTTCTCTATGGCAACATCAGTTTTCTGTTGGCGTAGACTAACTATAGCAACAATATTATCAGTTTTTAGCAACATAATATTATGTTGCCTTTGGGTTAAACATTTTGCAAAAAAAGTGGGCCCCACTAGTGGGTACTAGGCCCACTATGGGACCCACTTTTATGCCAACACAAATTTTGACCTATAGCAACATTTTTTAGTAACTTTTGTTACATTAATTTTCCTTTTACCAACATTTTATACCATCAATGACAACACTTTTCTATTTCCACCAGAAAATCAAATATATTGAAATATAACCAAACATACCCAGTATATCCCGCTCAGAGCAGGGTCTGGGGAGGGTAAGTTGTACGCAGACCATGCCCCCGCTTTTTAGGGCAGGGAGGCTGTTTCCGTGAAGACCCTCGGCTATGTGCACGACAAATACGGTGGGTGATATATACATGGGAAACCAAATGGTACGAAAATGTTCAAAGCCATACCTACGCCCATGGCGTTCTCCACATAGGACCTACCCGCCTGCTTGGAATTCTGTTACTCGGGACCTGATGCGCTTCGCTCCGGAAGAACCCCCTGCATAAAAACCACAAGCAAACGACAACTGACCAAACCAACCGAGACACACATACCCAGTATACCCCGCACAGAGGTAAGACCGGTCCAATCTCCCTGCACCTACAAAACCGGCAAACAGAATACAATAAAAACGAAAAATGAGAACAAAAAAGCCGAACTTCTAAGATAAAGCTAACCGAGACAACCCAACTCTGAGGCTTTCCATAACAGAGCCGCTCCCTAAAAGAGAATCCACCACTCTGATATGACGCCTCCAAGAGCACCTGTCAGCGGTCATGGTCTCATTCAAGTTTAAGGCCTTGAGATCCAACCTAAGCTACTCTTCCCATGACCTCCTCGGTCTGCCTCTCCTCCTCACCCAACCACCGCAAGACTCTCGACCCTCCTCACTGGAGCTTCAGCCAGCCTCCTACGGACGTGGCCGAACCATCTCAACCTCCTTTCCCTGACTTTCGCAGAAAGAGGCGCCACTTCAAGCTCGCTCCTAAACACCCCATTAGAGATTCTATCTAACATCGTGCGCCCACACGACCATCGTAACATCCTCATTTCGGCCGCTTCCAACTTGCTTTCGAGGGCCTTCTTCACCGCCCAACACTCCGAACCGTATAGCAATACAGGCCGGATTGCCGCTCTATAGAATTTCCCTTTCAACTTTAAAGGGACCTTCTTGTCGCACATCACCCCTGACGCTGCCCTCCACCTTAGCCACCCAACCTTGATACGATGTTTGACATCGTCTTCAACCTCACCTTCCTTCTGGATGATCGAACCTAGATACTTAAACTTATCCGTACTAGGTACAATCTGATCTTGAATCTTAACCTCCACTCCTTCCTCGTTGGCCTCACCACTGAAGTTACACCATAGATACTCGGTTTTAGATCGGCTCATACGTAAGCCTTGGGACTCCAAAGTAGATCTCCATAGCTCCAGCTTCTCGTTCACCTCCCCCCTCGACTCCGCCACTAAAACTATATCATCAGCAAAGAGCATGCACCAAGGGACGTTATCTTGAATCCCTCGTGACATGACA
Organism: Kitagawia praeruptora; assembly: GCA_037693485.1. Taxonomy (NCBI): domain Eukaryota; kingdom Viridiplantae; phylum Streptophyta; class Magnoliopsida; order Apiales; family Apiaceae; genus Kitagawia; species Kitagawia praeruptora. The sequence goes on along the minus strand of CM075349.1, from coordinate 151,463,649 downwards.
TCAAGGATAAGAGCGAAAAGAAGAGGGCTAAGGGCCGACCCCTGATGAAGCCCTATCTCAACAGGGAAAAAACGGGAGTCACCCACTGGGGTCCGGACACAAGAACTCGCTAGGGAGTACATGTCTTGAATCGCCCTAACGTATGACGGCGCCACTCTCCTCTCTTCAAGGCTTTTCCAAATAGCTTCATGGGGGATGCTATCATAGGCCTTCTCGAGATCAATGAACACCATATGAAGGTCTTTGTGACGCTCTGTTGAGTATTGAATACGGTAAAAGAATACAGAGGGGGGGTGAATGGATTCTTGAACTTTTCTTGGATTGAGTCTATGTAGCAGATAAGTGCCTGTGTGTGTAGAGGTGAAGGTGCGGATAAAGAAACAACACAAGACACAATATCACTTTAATCTAATATATTATTAGATAAAGGTTGCTACAATCTGTGAATACAAATGGTAGTATTCTCAGCTTCGTTTTTCTCAGAGAGATATAGCTTACAGTGTATGAAAAACTTGACTCCCAAAAGTTGCTAAGTTATGAAGTGAGGCTGTGTCCTTATTGAACATGGATACAGCCTACTTACTGCAAATAAGGTAGCTAAACAAATTACTTTCTAGTCTGTCTATCCTTTTTGAGTAAGTGTCCAAACGGTTACAGATTTGACTTTGCAAAGCCTGTTTAGATCCACTTCTTTAGCTCCTTGTCTCTTCTATATCTCTCCAATCTTCCTTGTAGGCTTTCCAGAGCACGTTACAGATTGTGGTCCATAAAGTGCATTGGCTTGTTGCAGGTTTCTGACTTGTACAATTTCTTCAGTATTTTGTCTCCAAGAATGTATTCGAGAAGTGACTAAGTAAGTGATTCGAGAACTAGAATTGACTTGATCGATAACTCTGAGTTCTCGAATACTGTTATATTGACATATCGAACCACTTCTCGAATAGCTCTTTTCCATCAGGATTCCTTGAGTTGTCGAATAGAATATTTGACTTATCGAATCCTCGAGATATCGAATAGCTTTCTGAGTCCTTGAGATATCGAATGAAACTTTGACTTGTTGACTCTTTGAGAACTCGAATACCATCTTGACTTGTTGACTTCTTGAGTTCTCGAATAGAGTAGTAGACATATCGAATCCCTGAGATATCGAATGAGATATCGAACAGTGTATTCAGAGATATCGAATAGTGTCTTGAGATATCGAATCTCTGACTTCTCGAATGCTGGGCTTCTCGAATAGACAAATATACTTCTCGAATTGGTACTTAGGCAAATTCTTCATTCCTTCAAATCCCAACTGTGATTATTTGACAGTCTTTAACTCCTTGCTTGAGGCATGAACCTTGGAACTTCTTTCAAGCATTATTCTAGACTTTGTTTGTACAATTACACAACTAGGATTTGATGCCTACTACAAGTACAATACAAACAGAAACTCTACAACTAGAGGTTCCCTCAGTTAAGAGGTCATGTAAGTAATGCAAAGCATTACAAACAATTAGGCTTGTTATTAGATGTGTACAAGCATGCCTCTATGACTAACAATCTCCCCCAAATTGTGAGTGAGACCCTTAGTCACAATTTCATGTCTGATAACAAGCCTAACATACATAAAGATAAAACTTTAAAAGTACAGGTATGTATATTGAACACATAAATGGAATTACAAGATGAATGCTCTTACAGTATGATGAGGTACTAGCCATTTTCATTTGATTGCATCTCCATTGCTTTGGCTTGTAGATCATCATATGCTTTCTGTTTCATTTCTTTCTCCTTTCTTGCATTCTCATCTATTGCTCTTATGATTTCTGCCATAGCATCCAATTCTTCAATCATGATAGAGTTTTTGAAATCTTCAAGCACTGGCTTCAGAATGTAGGCAGGATAGTGACTGAGTAGGTTCATTCTTATATTGACATTGTCTCCATTTCTTCTCCTATACTTCACCACATAGGGATCAAGCTGAACTCTACACAATCCCTTTGCCCTTAGCTTTTCTGCTTCAATCTCCAGTCTGTCAATTTCTTTCTCCCTTTCTAACCACTTCTCATAGCAGCCCTTTCTTATCTTTTCAGCATAATCTCTCTTCATTTTCACAAAGTCAATCAATTCCAGCTTCCATACTTTCTCCACCTTGTCTTTAGAGTCCAGCAATGCAATGATTCTTTCTATCTCATACAATTTACCCCAATTCTGACAACCCCCTTGTTTGAATTTCATTTCTCTCCCATCAGTGTACTTGATCTCAAGGTGGTCATCTACAATTGCAGCAAAGCATATCTTTTGAGCTCTTAGAAATTGCAATTGCTCTTCATCAAAGTCTTCATCAAGTGGCTGGAGTTTCAATCCTGGAATGATTGTTAGGGCTCTTGATCTGGATAGCTTCACTCTTCTTGCAACATGTTTAAATTTCATCATCTTGACATGGTTGCTTGGCAAAAATCTTTGACCTTTGTTGGTAGACCATAGTAGTATTCCATTAGCAGTTTGCTTTCTGAAACATACACATGGTTTCTTGACTTGAATCTTCTTCTCTTCTTGAGGTGGCAAAACAGTTGCAGAAGCCATAGATGTAGATTTTGCTAGGTCACCACTAACAGTATTCACCCTAGACTTAGAGCCTTGTGTTGTGGTGAGGTTACTGCTAGCAATGCCTAAGACTTGCTGTTTTCCAATCTTCCTCTCATAGATTTTGCCTTGGTCATCATCATTCTTCTTGTCCTTGTCAGCCTTCTTCTTTTTGTCTTCATCACCCTTATCTCTCCTGTGATGTCTTCTCCTCCCATCACTTTTATCTTCAGAGTCATCATCCTTATTTCTCCTAGGTTGAGCCATCTCTGGAATTTCACCAGTTGCAATATAAGTTCTGAGGATGTGCAGTGCCTCAGTTTCTTCAGCATTTCTGGCTCCAACCTTCTTCTGTAATTGATCAATGATAGCAATGATCAGTCTGTGATTTCTAGTGGTGAGATCATGGGGAATGACCAATTGCTTGATATCTTCAATTCTGGTGCCAGACTGATAAATGATTGTCCATGGCTTCTTGATCACTTCTGGTAGCCTTGAAGGTTGGTCATTCCTCAAGTCATCAAACAGACTCTTGTTGTTCTCATTCTTCTTCTCAATAAGCTCAAGTATGGCGTCTATCTCTGAGTGTTTCAGTTCTTGTAGAGTCTTGTATGTTAGATGCCATATCTTCAATTTGGATATCATCACTATCTCCTTAATCCATAGATTATTGACTTTCTTAGGAATGACAGTGATGCAATCAATCTGCTTCTTCAACTCCCTCAGATAGAACTGAGTGTCATCAACCTGTTCCCTTGCGGCTTTCAGAAACTCCAAGAAGGCTTTATCATGATAAACATTAGAGTTAGCAACTTCTTGTAGCTTGGCCTCAGTAACAACTTTAACTTCTACAGGCTTGGCACTCTCAGGTATGGAGGTTGGAGATTTGTCAGATGGCATACTCCCTGCAACTACTATTGTAGTTATGGATTGCTTTTGTCCTCCAGGAGTAGTGATGTGCACAGTTGGTAGAGTGACAACTGGCAAGGTAGATGGAGGCTCATCCACTTTGTATTTTCCTTTGCCAGGCACATTTGGTAGAGATTTTGAAGTTCTTTGTTGACCACCCTCTTTTATTATTATGCCTTTCTCCCCCTTTGTATTTGAGTTCCCTTTCTCCCCCTTTGGATTTGAGTTCCTTGTCTTCTTCTCCCCCTTAGGCTTATTGTCAGGCACTGAGGTTGTAGAAATGTCCTTTGGGATTGAAGATTCATCAGGGAGAGGGAGACCCATATGCTTCATCATAGCAGCTAACATGGATTGTTGATGCAGAAGGACATCAGCTGTGGTGGATGCTTGAGTGTCCAACTGATCATTTAGCAGTGCCACCTTGTCTATAAGATGAGCATTGGACTTGGTGAGAGTAGCCACCTCCTTCTCAAGTGCATTCACTTTGCTGAACAACTCAGTAGATTTGAAGCCAGACAGGGATTGTTCTTTGAGTCTCTGCACTTCAAATCTAGTCATGTCATGTACTGGGACTTCAGTGATCAGTCTGTCTCCATATAGATTTTTGAACATGGTCCTCAGCATGGCATTGGCATCTGTGGTCTGATCAGATAGAATTTGAAATTGATGCCCCAGACCTGTGACAGTATCCTTTAGCAGAGCTAGCCCATTATCCATCTTGGTGCAGGTGGTGTTGCAGTGTTTGATGTCTTTGAACACACTGTCTAGCTGAGGGAATTTGGCATCAAATGTCCTCTTGATTGCTTCTACTATGGTGGTGGTCTTATCACACACTCTATTGACCTCAGTTTTGACACCTTTTCCCAGATAGTGAGCAGCCTTGAGGAATCCCTTGTGTGTATCATTCATAGCCTCATACACTTCACCAGGGGTCAGAAATTTGGCATTGGAGCCCAGTGAAGTGAGGTATTCCTCCCTGAGATACTAAGTGCTTCTTCAAGAGTAATATCATATTTTCCTTGCAACCAGGCATCTATGTTACCATCTCTCTCAGCATCATCAATGATCTTTGTCTTCTGCAACTCCACATCATCCCTATGGCATAACAGTATGGCCTCATAGTCTGGATTAGGCATGTTTGCAGTGAGAAGGTTCTGAGCAGTCTTTGTGAACTCAGGAATCTGATCCACAATTAAGCTTTGAAGTGCTTCAACCGTCAATTGTTGTGGAGCAGACCCTAATCCTGAAGCACTGTCATGTTGCACAGGCTTCAGCCATTGTGACATAAAGTCAGAGCTAGAGCTAGGCAAGCTAGACTCCTCAGTTACAGATGCAACTTTTGTAACCGGATGGATTGACTCTACTACTAGTGTCACCACAGAAGTGGGATGAATTACACCAGCAGTTGACACAGGCACAGAGTCTCTAGTAAAAACTAGTGGAACCTCTGTGTTTGTGATAGTGTCATCAGGAGATGCCTCAGCATGCATTCCCTCACCATCTAAATGTGGGTTCTGAGTGGTGAACAAAGTGTCATGCACTAAGTCACTTGAAATTATTGGCTCATCAAGAGAAAAGAATTCTTGATGATCAATACCTTGCATCTCAGTTGCCTGAGTTGCAGGTTCCAAAGAAATTTCAGAGTTAGATTCTGAAAGAGAAGTGTGTTTAAGAGTAGATTTTGGCAACTCCCCCTGAGAGATAGAGGGAGTTTCAAATGTGATGTGCTCTCCACTCAGTGTTGTGCCAGCCTTATCACTCCCATGTGCTGACTCTATACAGGAAGGTGCATTGGGGAGGATGCTTGATTCTATAGGTGCACCCTGTTGAGAGGATACACCTAGTGAGCTGTGTGCCCCTGATTTTACAACTTCAGCCATTTGTGTGACTGAAGAGGTGGTCTTAGTTTTCTTCTTCTTTGCCCTGTGTAAGGGTGACTCAGGTTCCTCACTTCCTAGACCTAATTCAACAGCTAATGCTGCTTCAGATAAGATATTTAATGGTGCAGACATTACTTCCTTTCTCTTCTTTTTACTAACATCACTCTTTTGAGAGGATGATGCAGTTGGCTCAGTATGTGGTAGAGTGTTTGGTTGAGAGGGTTGGTTAGCAGGCCCTGGGTTAGCATTTTGTTCTACTTGCTTGGGCTGTGCTAACTTAGATTTTGCATCAAATGTTGGCATGTTGTGGGGATAAGTCCTAAACAAACTCTCCATATGGGGAGTTATGTTCAGTCTTACATCCACATCATTCCTAGTCTCCAAATTACCAAAAATGAGTTTGGTCATGGACTTAGGATAGCCTATTTTATTTTTATCAATCCCAGGCAATTCAATCAATGAAGCATTTTTATAATTAAGTACAGATTGAATAAAGCGAGGGAAGAAAATATCAGTACCTCTCTTGGTTGTGTTCTTACCAAGTCTCCCATATAATTCTTGGAGGATGATTTGGCCAACATCAATCTTCTTTCCATAGGCCAAAGCATATCCAATTTGCTGCACAGGTGCACTGATTTGATCAAAGCTTGATTTCCTGGCAGTGAAGACTTGGAGAAGAGTTGCAAACACATAGCTCCACTCCTTTCTCAGATTCTTTCTGTTTAGCTTTCCAAGATTGATCCCATCTGAGTAGTTGATGAACTCAAAGAATTCCTCTAACTCTGCATTAGTGGCCATTCTGTCAAATGACTCTTGTTGTAGGCCCAGTGCTTGGTTCATGTCTGCAGTAGTGATAGTGATTTCCTTATCTTGAATCTTGCAGTAGATGATATATGAAGTGATTGCGTTTTCCAGGGCTACAACCTCCATAATAGCAGAACCCCAAAACTGTTCCAGGATATCTAGATACAGAGTTGGGTTGGCAGAGAGTGCATCCTTGATATATGACTCCGCCATCCATTTCACAAAGCACTTGAAATTGGCATTGGGTGCTTCAACATCACTAGTGAGAGCGATGAAGTTGGTGTTGAACTTTACTGTTGCCATTTGTGTAGAAGAGAGGAAAGAAATTGAAGGTTGAAGAAGAAATTTGGCTTTTCGTAGCTAGGGTTTCAGGGGTTTAGAGAGTGTAGATGCTTGAGAAATCGAATGAAATGAGTCGAATAGATGTGAAATTGTATAAGTATGAAGTACTTGAATTGTCGATTAGCAGAAAGTTTTGTATCGACAAGTCAGGCATTCGAGAAGTAGAAAACAACTATTCGAGAAGTCAAGAAAGGCTTAATCGATAACTCAAGCAGATAGAAACTCACAGCTGGCAATTATCTAACTTAGAAATAATTCTAAATTAAATAATATATGTTTTTATGAGTGAATTAAACTTTTAGACAAAAGTCCAAAATCGGTTAAAATTCAGCGAGAATTCAGGCTTTTCAAATGATTCGAGAACTCAAATATAGTGTTCGAGAACTCAATCATTCGAGAACTCAGTTACTCTATTCGAGAAGTCAAGAATACCTCTATTCGATATCTCAGAAAGACTCTATTCGAGAACTCAAGAGTACTCTAATGAGACTTATTAGAGATGTCGAATAGTGAATCATTCGAGAAGTCTGACTTATCGAGCTATACTCATCACTCATAAAAATTTGATTTTCACTATCTTTTAAAATTTACCAGACATATTCATTGAAAAATATCCTAGCAAATTAAATAGTGATTTTCTCAAAATTTCATAGAAATTTTAAGTTAATAGAAATATGATTTTCAACATATGCAACAGATTTGAAATATTTATAAATCATATTTCAGCCAACACTCACTCCAAAAATATTGAGAATTTAGATAAAGTAAGTGTTTACTGCTGCAACAATCTAGATGGTGTATTCACTTAGCCAGAATCTGAAGAATTCAGCATTCCAATCTCACTTACCAACCTTGTGAAGGTGGCTTCATCTAATGGCTTAGTGAATATATCAGCTAGTTGTTTATCTGTAGAGACATAATGCAACTCAATGGTTCCATTAGTTGCATGTTCTCTTATGAAATGATATCTGATGTCAATGTGCTTTGTTCTAGAATGATTGACAGGATTGGCAACTATAGAGATTGCACTTGTGTTGTCACACATGATTGGAATTCTTTCCAACACAAGTCCATAATCTCTAAGTTGATTTCTAATCCAAAGCACTTGAGCACAGCAACTTCCAGCAGCTATGTATTCAGCCTCAGCTGTAGAAGTTGACACAGATTGTTGCTTCTTACTATACCAATAAACTAACCTTTATCCAAGAAACTGGCAGCTTCCTGAGGTGCTTTTCCTATCCACTCTGCATCCAGCATAATCAGCATCAGAGTAACCAACCAGATTGAACCCTGTGTCCTTAGGATACCATAATCCCAAGTTAGGAGTGCCCTTCAGATATCTAAAGATCCTTTTTATTGCAATCAAATGTGATTCCTTTGGATTTGATTGAAACCTTGCACACAAGCATGTAGCAAACATGATGTCTGGCCTACTTGCAGTGAGGTAGAGTAGAGAACCAACCATGCCTCTGTAGACTGAGATATCTACTTTCTTGCCTTTAGCATCTTCATCCAGTTTAGTGGCAGTGGCCATGGGTGTCTTGGCAGGTGAACAATCTTCCAAGTCAAACTTCTTCAATAAATCCTTGATGTACTTGGTTTGACTGATAAAGATACCATCCTTCCTTTGACTGACTTGCAACCCTAGAAAGAATGTCAACTCTCCCATCATACTCATCTCATATCTGCTCTGCATGAGTTTAGAGAATTTCTCACACAGCTTCTCATTTTTAGAACCAAAAATGATATCATCCACATAAATTTGTACTAGGATAATATCATCACCATGCTTCTTGTAAAACAGTGTCTTGTCCAATGTGCCTCTAGTGAATTGATTTTCAAGAAAAAATTGTGATAAAGTATCATACCATGCTCTTGGAGCTTGCTTAAGTCCATACAGTGCCTTAAGCAATCTGTAGACAAATTCTGGGAAATGTGGATCCTCAAAGCCAGGTGGTTGTTGCACATAAACCTCTTCTTCCAACTCTCCATTTAGAAATGCACTATTGACATCCATTTGATAAACTTTAAAGTTTGAATGAGCAGCAAATGCCAAGAATATTCTAATGGCTTCCAATCTAGCAACAGGGGCAAATGTCTCATCATAATCAATGCCTTCCTGTTGAGAGTATCCTTTTGCAACCAGCCTTGCTTTGTTTCTTATTATTACACCATCTTCATCCATCTTATTCTTCAGAACCCATTTTGTTCCAACAATGGTTCTATTCTTTGGTGCAGGCACAAGTTCCCATACTTTGTTCCTTTCAAATTGATTCAGCTCCTCTTGCATGGCAATAATCCAATCTGGATCCAACAGTGCATCATCAAGTTTCTTAGGCTCAACTTGTGATAGAAAACATCCATAGAGGCACTCATTTTGAGTTGCTCTTCTAGTCCTTACTCCTGCATTAGGATCTCCAATGATTTGCTCTGCAGTGTGTGATCTATCCCATTTCCTCGAGTGTTCAGCCTGACTTCTCATTCTTGATGTTGCTTCATCATCCACATCATGGTCATCCTCATTTCCTCCCCCTGTGAAGTTGCCATTACTCACAGGTGTGTCTTGGATGCTTGTTTCTCCACTATCGATTGGCACAAATTCCTCTCTTGTATCATTAATCACTTGAGTTTCAACTCCAGTTTCAATCTCTTCATCAGAATCATCTAGATTATCAAACTTCAATGGATCTTTATCTTCATCATTGGCTTCTTCTAGTCCAGGTAGTTTGCTGTCATCAAATGTTACATCTGTGCTTTCCATAACTTTCTTTTGACTGATGACATAAACCTTGTATGCAATTCTTTCCATAGAATAGCCAAGAAAAATTCCTTCAAATGCTTTTGCATCAAACTTTCCAACATATTCAGAATTATCCTTTAGTACAAAGCATTTGCTTCCAAAAGTATGAACATACTTTAGAGTAGGCTTCTTTCCAGTCATCAAGTTGTAAGGTGTCTTTCCAGTGTTTTTGTTGATGAGGGTCCTGTTCTGAATGTAGCATGCAGTGCTCACAGCCTCAGCCCAAAAACATGTAGGCATTTTTGCATCAAGTAACATTGTTCTAGCAGCCTCAATTAGAGTTCTATTCTTTCTCTCAACAACTCCATTTTGTTGTGGAGTCCTTGGAGCTGAGAATTGATGAGAAATGCCATTCTCTTTGCAAAGTGCTTCAAGTGTGGCATTTCTGAACTCTGTTCCATTATCACCCCTTAATGCAATCATACTTGCATCGTTTGCTGTGACACCCCCCAAATCCGGGGTCAGAAGATTTGGTTGTCACGCAAAAATCCTCAAAATAAAACATCCGGTTAATAATAATCATCCACTTGTGATTGTCCAACACTGGAAATATAACATATGTGACCCCAAACATACCAAGATCTTTTAAGGTTATAGGGCTAGAAACAAGAATCCAAATTCCATTAGATAAAAAAAAAAACATTCATTCCCAACATTCTTTTGGATCAAATCTTAAACCACTGATGTAACTTCGATAAGAAGTACGCCAGGCTAACCAGACCAGTACATAATAATAATAAATATTAGAACTCAATTATATAAAATAGATCTTACTCTAAATCCAGACATCCTGAGCCAAGTCATCTTCGGAATAGCATCACGCTTCTTCTATTTCTGAACTGTGCGGATAAGTCTCGCCAAACTACCTTACTGAAATGTTAGGATCCAAAACAGCAAGTATGAGCGAAAGAAATGCTCAGCAAGTGTATAAAAATTTTGATATAAAACCAAGATAAGTGGGGCATAAAATCAACTGAAATGTAAAGCAGTTTATAGAGAAACTGAATCAACAACTGTGATATAATTCAAATCATAACTGAAATCATTTGGCATGTCATAAAAATGAATCATCTGCCAATTCACAATATATAATAGCCATTCGGGCGATATGGATTGGATATATATATATATATAACTGAACACCATTGCCCCCTGATCAGGTTCTAAGGCAATGGGACCCTCTATACTCCACCGGTATTCTCTTTTTTCCGTGTGTGTATAGTCCGGATTTCTGGGGTACCCAAAATAGGCAAGTAATGTTAGCCTATAGGAAGATGGAATGGTTACCATATCCTCCTTAAATATTGCTGGACCATGGTAGCAACCATGGCCTCCTACGCTTTCCAATAAATATTTTGCTGGACCATGATAGCAATCATGGCCTCCTATGCTTTACCAATAAATATTTTGCTGGACCATGATAGCAATCATGGCCTCCTATGCTTTACCATTTTTTTCCAATCCAATAGAGCAATTTCCGAATTCAACAGGAAATGCTTAGTTTCACATACAGTTCACATCCTTACTATTTACTACGATAATAAGGATATGAAGAGTTTATCTTAAACCATTTCCCCACATCAAGGATACCAATATCAAGCAACTTTGTTCGCACAAAAACATTTAAGAATCACAAATAGCTCTGAACAATAGCTATTCGTCATGATATGAATCAATGAAACATAAAATAAACAGTGTTTAAGATGAAAAAGAAAATACTTGCCTTTGATCCTTAGCTATTGCGTAATGCCGAAGTAATACAACTATCTTCCTCTATCTCACGTCATCATGTCCTCTGTTGATCATTCGCTGGTTTGACGCTCTTGCGATTGCCACGAGTCTGATCCGTTGACATCGAGCCTGCGCATCTACTTCTATAGTCACACACCAGACAATACTTCAGCCTCTAGACGAGATTCTGATATTTTGTAAACGCTTATAAACGCAATTCGGACGTATTAACCATGCTTACCAATATCTCTGCCAGAAGAAAATAATTGGAAATGTCCCCTATGAACATAGACGTTTTCCCCGGTGTTAAAACACCTCACAAGTAAACCAGCAATTCCACAAACAATACTTCCATCTTCAACCTTCTTTATCACAATCCACAAACAATACTGCATCCATCTCCAACCTTCTTCATAACCCACAAAGAATATTTTATCCATCTCCAATCTCCTTTATTAAACATTTACTTATCTCCGCTGACAAACCTAAGTCAATACTCACCAATTAATCCCCGTGAAAATAAAAGATATCCGACCATCGTTGCCAGTAAATCAAAGAAAACATCATCTACTCTTAATGACATCTTATAATATAAACCATATAAACAGTTAACACACATTAACTATATATATCGATCAAACTCGATTTATATCATAACTCTCGATATTAATACCTTAATAATTCACATTGCACGTATAAAGACTCGATAAGTAGATCACATAATTACATTTAGGATTCATTATCAAGGAATGGTCTAACTAACTAACACGTCACATAATATAAATTGAAATTCTTTTGGCAAAATATTTCGTCATTTACAACAATATAGATTGGAAATTCTAAAATCGACTCGCTCTATTATTAGAAATATTTTTGTTGAATTTAAACGACTTAAATCATTTTTAGAAGCAAATCGAATAATTAAATAAAATTAAAATAATCAATTCCGATTAATAACTAATATTATTAACCAATTAATAGATAATCGATCAATTAAATTAATTATATTATTAACCCAAATAGATTAAGGCTAATTATATTTTATCACATTTTTGAAATCCAAAATAATAATTTTAATCCAATCGATCATAATTAATAATTCATTAAAAGAATTAACCAATTAACAATTAAATTAATTGATTAATTAAATTAATAAAGTCATTAACTAAAATTAATTACAATTAATTAAATTAAAATTTTCTGATTTTATAATGATTTTTAAATTTTAAGAAGAATTCTTAATTTTTTTTTATAAAATTATTCAAAAACAGCTTCTTGAAAACATGTTTAAGGCTTAAAGATCAAAATCCCAATTATTATGAACATGATCGGAAAAGATGAACACGGTCACCGGATTTCTGGGATTCCCAGATTCCGGCCACCGGAAAATTTTTCCGATCACTCCCAATTCAGTCCAACTGCATATAATTTACTACTGGTCGTTCCAAATTCATCCCATAATCAATACACAGTTTTATACCATTCAATTACAACGTCAAACACCCAAAATCGGCAAACCCGCCGTTCTCCGGCGACCATAAAATCAACCCAGAAAAATTCAACAAAAATATATGTTACTCTACATGTCACGATCTATTTATACGTACAAACAGAATTTAAACCCAACAATTATAAAACGGATTCCGGCCACCTCAAGAATTTTCCGGCGAAACAAAAATCACCCAGAAAATTACGAAAAAATTATATAAGCCTCTACAAACAACGATCTACACATATATGCTATCAACGACAATTAATAATCAACCGAAATTCAATAATGAATTTAAGCCGAAAATTAAAATTACCAAAACAGCGATTTGATCGTTTAAAAAGGAAGAGGATTTGCAGAGCTTCAATTCGGTTATTAGAACTCACGATTTGGACGGCAAAATCATAAAGAAATTGAGGTTTGATTTGTAATGGGGATGAAGAACAGGGAGAGGGTGGAGAGAGACGTGAGATGAGAGAAAAAGGGGAGAGTAGACACGGGGGGTGGGGGTGCTCGGGTAGGTAGAAAATGCAGTAGTATTAGGACAAAACTTTTAAAATAATTATATTTTCTAAAACAAATACTCCATAAATTATTCTTGGCCCCTAATTTTATTCAATTGGTCCCAAGAATTACCAATTAAATAACTAATGGGTAAAACTAATAAATTTCTATTTTTGCAAATAAAATAAATAAATGTTTTTCAACATGATTTTAATCCGAAATGATGTTCTCGGACAAAATTGGAAATTTTATTCTTTCCAAAAATTAAAATAATTAAGCACAAAATTTTTATAAATCCCGGATTGTATAGAAATATAAAAATACACAATTTTCGAATATTTTCATAACGCACCTAAATATCAATGGGTCACGGATAAGATACCGGGTGAAATCTTTGCACGAGAAAAATAAAGTTTTGATCCCAAAAATTCTAAAATAATCTCAATTTATCAAAAATGTAAAAATACTAAATTTTCAAATATTTTGATAATTTACACAAATAAAACTTTTGCACGCGGGTAGAATGCCGGGTATAATTTTGGTACAAATAAAATACCAACTCGATCCATAAAATTCTAAAACAAACTCAATTTATCAATGTCGATAAAAATATCAATTTTTAATAAAATAAAATAAAATAAAAATAATTACTAACACAAATGGTAACAAGTACAGTCTATCCGAATAACATATTGGCAATTAAACACGTACAAGCATTCAATAAGAATAAAATATTCATACTGTTATTCCTACTTTATGAAAAAAAAAATAATAAAATAATTAAATAAGAATAATAATAAATTCTGAAAAATCCGGGTTGTTACATTTGCCTTTGCTTCCTTGTCAACTTTCTTTATGTGCTCAATAATTACTTGTGGAGCCTCATCTTTTGATGCCAGAAATTCCACCCATGTATACCTTGAAAAATCATCAACCATTACCAGGGCATACTTCTTTCTTCCAAGTGACATTATGTTGACAGGCCCAAACAAATCCATATGGATGAGTTGTAATGGCTTGGTTACTGATGTCACTGTCTTTGACTTGTGGCTTGATCTTTTCATTTTTCCTTTTTGACAAGCCTCACACACTCCTTCTTGACAGAATTCGAGTGTGGGCATGCCTCTCACTAACTCTCTTTTGACTAGAGAATTAATGGCCTTGAAGTTCAGGTGTGATAGTTTCTTGTGCCACAGCCAACAATCTTCATTTGATGCTTTTGAGTAAAAGCAACAAATTTTGTCCTTGTTTGCAGAGTCCATATTGGCTACAAACAGGCTTCCCTTCCTTACTCCAGATAGAGCAAAATCACCAGTCTTCTTGTGGGTGATCAAACATTCATCTTTGTCAAAATTCACTTTGAATCCTCTATCAGTAAACTGACCAACACTTAGCAGATTATGCTTGAGCCCCTTGACTAGTGCTACATCTTCAATGATGACATTTCCAACTTTCAGCTTGTCATATCCCAATGTGTTACCCATGCTGTCATCTCCAAAAGCAACCATTGGGCCAGCCTTTTCCTCATACTGTGATAGCAGGGCCATATCACCAGTCATATGATTTGAGCATCCACTGTCCAAAATCCACATGACCTTCTTTTCACTTTCTTTGCCCTGCAAACACAAAGGTATTACTTTTCCTTTGGTACCCAAACAAGTTTGGGTCCATGTGACTTAGAGACAGTTTTATCATAAACAACATGCTTGTCAACTTTCTTAGTGTTAGTCTTCTTGTCACTGTTGGAAGTCTTAAAACCTGAGGTTTCAGACTTAGGTGACAAAGGTACCTTCCTAGCTTTAGGAGGACTTGAAGACTTTGACCTTGTGTAGTGTGTGTGAGAATTGTGACTGATACAACCATCAATGAACTGCCTTCTTAAATTAAAACAACTAGTCATAACATTCATATTGCATGGCATACAGTCAAATTTATCACAGAAAGGTGCATCTCTATGACTTAGAGGCACAGAACAATCATAGAAAGGTTTAGACACACTATCAACAGGTTTCTTGCATGCATGAGTTAAATGATTGGTACTGAAATAGTTCTGACAAGTTTTCCTAGGGGCATTAGGCATATAAGCATAGTTGTTATCCTTGTTAATCCCTAACTTGCCATTTCTGTTCTGTTTCTTCTTAGTCACTCTCTTTTCTGATTCACTCATCCCAGCTGAGACAAACTTAACAAACTTCTTAGGTCTTGGCCTATCAACTACTGGTCTCTTGGTCTTTGACTTGACACTCTCACCCTTAGAGGATGCTTGCTGTTCACTAGATTGTGCTTCATCCTCATCATTCAATATTTGCTTGATGAGTAAGGCATCCTCATCAATTTCAAATGTTGATTCCTTAAAAATTGGATTTTCAGTTTTTCTCAAAATGTGAGGCACTTTCTCATGAACAGCTATGTCCTCTTCAATGACAGCATAGCCTTTCCTTTGTTTGAGAGAGTCATAGTCAAGTCCAATAGCTGCTTTGGGTTTAGCTTCAATTTTCTCACAGTAGGATTGCACTAAACCAGATGATTTCTTGAAAGTTTTTAGTTTGAATTCATTCTCAGCTAATTCATCCCTAAGAGCCTTCTCTACTTGACTAGCACATAAAACCTTGTTCTTCAAATATTCAACTTCTTTCTTAAGGTTTTCTACTTGCATAGTAGTTAGCTCAAGTTCCTCATTCTTTTTGGTTAATATTTCATTTCTAGTAGACAGTTTAGCAATCTCCTCATTGGCAGCAGTCATACTAGTATGAATATTAAACATTTCAACAGATAATTGTTCAATCATGCATTTGTACTCAGAAACAGACATGTCTATACTAGTGAGAGATGGTACCTGAGAATCAGATGAAGATGAGTCATCCTTGGAGTTGGCCATCAAGGCATAATTGCAGAATTCTTGTTCCTCTTCATCACTCTCAGAATCATCCCAACACTTCCCTTCAGCTATGTAGGCCTTACCATGTGTCTGCTTTTTCAGAAGGGCCTCATACTTAGCTTCGAGCTCAAGATAATCTCTATCCTTCTTTTTAGGCTTCTTGCATTCACTGGTAAAATGCCCTAGGTCATTGCATCTATAGCACCTTACAGATGACCTATCCACATAACTGGTTTTGAACTTATTTCTGTTTGGTTTCACAGGTGCCTTGTTCTTGTTGGCTGAATGGTTTTGAGTTTTGGGTTTGAAGGGTTGATTTCTTTTAAATCTGATGTTTGGAAATTTTCTGGCCATGAAAGCATATGAAGTATTTTCCATCCCATCAAGTTCTTCCAGAGTGTAAAACTCTTCTTCTTCCTCCTTTTCCTCAACAGGTTCACGATTTGTTGACAATCAAGGCACATGATGTGTTTATCATCCTACCTTGGTTGGCTTGGATAGCCCTTTTCTGAAGCAACTCAAGTTCATGAGTCTTTAGGACTCCATAGAGCACATCATAGGTGACTTTGTTCAAATCTCTCTCTCTTAGAGAAATGACTCTTTGCTCCAGATGATTTGGTGAAGACAACAGAAATTTCATATTTAACTCCTTGGTGCTGTAAACCTTTCCATTCATCTGCAACTCAGTAACTAGCTTGTGAAACCTTTCAAACATTTCAGTGATGCTTTCCTTGGGTTGTGCCATGAAAGCTTCATACTGTGTGACCAGTATCTGTTTCCTGTTTTCCTTAACCACATCAGTCCCTTCACACAACACCTCAATGTGATCCCACATCTCTTTAGCAGACGTGCATGATGCAATGTTTGCAAACATTGACATGTCCATGGAATCAATGATAAGCAACATGAGGTGGCTGTCAAGAGCAACCTTCTCCCTTTCTGACTCTGTCCACTTTGATGGATCCTTGGCCTCATAAGTTCTTGGGATAGTTATGGTTCCAACAGTCTTCTCTGGTATCTCTTGTTGTGGAACAAAAGGACCATTCTTGAGAATCTCAGGATACAAGGGATGAGAGGCTTTAATGAACAACATCATCTTTATCTTCCAGAGGTTGAAGTTTTCTTTGTCAAACTTAGGGACCTTCACCGTTCCTGTAGTCTTTGGTGTATTCGAACTCATGATCGTTTCTCTGTTTTTGAATAAACAGCCCGCTCTGATACCACTTGTTGAGTATTGAATACGGTAAAAAAATACAGAGGGGGGGTGAATGGATTCTTGAACTTTTCTTGGATTGAGTCTATGTAGCAGATAAGTGCCTGTGTGTGTAGAGGTGAAGGTGCGGATAAAGAAACAACACAAGACACAATATCACTTTAATCTAATATATTATTAGATAAAGGTTGCTACAATCTGTGAATACAAATGGTAGTATTCTCAGCTTCGTTTTTCTCAGAGAGATATAGCTTACAGTGTATGAAAAACTTGACTCCCAAAAGTTGCTAAGTTATGAAGTGAGGCTGTGTCCTTATAGAACATGGATACAGCCTACTTACTGCAAATAAGGTAGCTAAACAAATTACTTTCTAGTCTGTCTATCCTTTTTGAGTAAGTGTCCAAACGGTTACAGATTTGACTTTGCAAAGCCTGTTTAGATCCACTTCTTTAGCTCCTTGTCTCTTCTATATCTCTCCAAGCTTCCTTGTAGGCTTTCCAGAGCACGTTACAGATTGTGGTCCATAAAGTGCATTGGCTTGTTGCAGGTTTCTGACTTGTACAATTTCTTCAGTATTTTGTCTCCAAGAATGTATTCGAGAAGGGGTTAAGTATCAAAGTGGTCACTGAAGTGGAAGCCAAATATCAATTTGTTCACCAATCTTTACGGGGTATCATTTGAGTCATTAAAGTCATAATAAATATCAAACAAATACCTGTATATATGTACTCGGGAAGTAAAAGTAATTTTTCATTGAGTTCTACACATTTTTCTTAAATGCTACTATAATCAAATGAAAGATTATGAATTCCAGTATTTTTGATAATATATTCAGAATTTAAAAAGTTTATTTACTATTTATTTTTAATTAAAACAAGGAAAATGACAATAAAATTAAAAATAAATTGTAAATGAATTTTTAAAAATCTAAATATATTATCAGAAATACTAGAATTATTAACCTTTCGTTTGGTTATGGAAGCATTCAAGAAAAATGTGTAGAACTCAATGAAAAATTATTTTTGCTTTTCGAGTATATTTTAAAGATATCCATTTGATATTTATTATGACTTTAATGATTCAAATGATACCCCGTAAAGATCGGTGAACGAATTGATATATGGCTTCCACTTCAGTGACCACTTTGATACTTAACCCATTCGAGAAGTGACTAAGTAAGTGATTCGAGAACTAGAATTGACTTGATCGATAACTCTGAGTTCTCGAATACTGTTATATTGACATATCGAACCACTTCTCGAATAGCTCTTTTCCATCAGGATTCCTTGAGTTGTCGAATATAATATTTGACTTATCGAATCCTCGAGATATCGAATAGCTTTCTGAGTCCTTGAGATATCGAATGAAACTTTGACTTGTTGACTCTTTGAGAACTCGAATACCATCTTGACTTGTTGACTTCTTGAGTTCTCGAATAGAGTAGTAGACATATCGAATCCCTGAGATATCGAATGAGATATCGAACAGTGTATTCAGAGATATCGAATAGTGTCTTGAGATATCGAATCTCTGACTTCTCGAATGCTGGACTTCTCGAATAGACAAATATACTTCTCGAATTGGTACTTAGGCAAATTCTTCATTCCTTCAAATCCCAACTGTGATTATTTGACAGTCTTTAACTCCTTGCTTGAGGCATGAACCTTGGAACTTCTTTCAAGCATTATTCTAGACTTTGTTTGTACAATTACACAACTAGGATTTGATGCCTACTACAAGTACAATACAAACAGAAACTCTACAACTAGAGGTTCCCTCAGTTAAGAGGTCATGTAAGTAATGCAAAGCATTACAAACAATTAGGCTTGTTATTAGATGTGTACAGGCATGCCTCTGTGACTAACACGCTCCCTGAACTTCTCCATAAGGCGTCTGACGAGATGGATGGCCTCGGTCGTCGATCTCCCCGGCATAAAACCAAATTGATTCTCTGAGATTTCAACCACTCTTTCCCAAAGTTTCATAGTATGACTGAGTAATTTAATACCCCGGTAGTTACTACAACTCTGGGCATCGCCTTTGTTCTTGAAAAAAGGGACCACGATACTACGCCTCCATTCCTCTGGCATCTTAGCACCCAAGAGGAGATCATTGAACAGATCTGCTAACCATTGGACGCCCACCTCACCTAGACATAGCCACGCCTCGATTGGGATCTGATCCGGTCCAACCGCCTTCCCTCTAGCCATCTTTAGAAGGGCACCCTTGACTTCCTCCTTGCTGATTCGTTCACAGGAAGCGATAGAAAGCACAGACGAAGGAGGGGCCACTTGCTCCACACCAGTACCACTCCTCCTAGCCTCATTGAAAAGATTTTGGAAATACGAACTCCACCTCTCCTTGATAGCCTCTTCATTCAATAACACTTGGCCTGAATCATCCTTAACAAACTTAACAGAACCCAGGTCGCGCCGCCCTCTCTCCCTAGCTTTAGCTAGTTTGAAGATAGCATTCGCTCCTTCCTTGGTATCTAGGCGCTTGTACAACCCCTCATAGGCTTCCTCCTTGGCTTTCGCCACGGCCTTTTTTGCCTCTCGTCTCGCTACCTTATACGCTTCCATCTTCAGGATTTTCTCCGCCCCTGCACACATGAACAAAAGCTCTTTAAAGAGCGCTAGTTTAGCCTTTACTTTGTTTTGAACCTCCTCGTTCCACCACCACGACTCCTTACGACCACTGAACCTCCCTGAGGAAACCCCCACCACCTTCTCGCCCACACACTGAATAGCCTTCGCCACGTTGGTCCACCTACTGTTAGCATCTCCACCATGCGCAAAACAACCTTCGTTGGACAGAGACTCCCTGAATTCGGTCGCCTTATTGCCCTTCAAATCCTTCCAAAGGATTCTTGGTCTGAACTCTCTCGACCTGCGAACAACTCGACCCCCCATGACTAGATCCATGGCCAGCAACCGGTGCTGAGATGCACACACCTCACTCCGGAACACCTTGCAATCCACGCACGCCCTAACATCCCGACTGCGCATAAGTAGGTAATCGATTTGAGTGTTGTGCCCCCCACTACTAAAGGTGATGAGGTGCTCAGCCCTCTTCTGAAAAACAGAGTTCACAATTACCAACTTTTGGGCAGTAGCAAACTCCAACAACGTGGACCCGCCGACATTCCTGGCCCCGAAGCCAAAACCCCCATGAGCGCTGGTATAGCCATCTGCCCTCTCACCAATGTGACCATTGAAATCGCCACCCAACACTAAAAATTGGTCGTCAGGAATACTTCCGACCAACTCATCTAAACAGACCCAGAAAGCCTCCTTCTCTGACTCGCCCAAACCGACTTGAGGGGCATACGCACACACCACGTTCACCACCTTCTCCCCAACCACGACCCTGACGGACATGATCCTGTCGCTATGCATTCACTAAATACCAAATCAATACCACCAACAATCAGAATAATCCATACTACATAATAGATTCACTACAATCACGACCAACAACCCAAATTCACTACAACCAACTAGGAAAGTACCTCCAGACATAATATTCGACAAACTAGCTAACGCGCAAAGTTTTACTAAGTATATAAGACTAAAATAACAGCAAAATATGGTCTAAAACATAAACATATGGCATGACTAAATTAAGAGCTGGTGCCACCGGTCGTTGGAGTACCATCTTCATTTTCACTCGAGATTGAGCACCAGGCATTGCAATATTATTTGTTTTATCCCCCACCTCTTCATTAGCTCCAGTAACTTTGAGGTAGAACCTGTTCCAAAGATACATTTGAGAATAGATAGTAGCTCAAGTAAAATACCAATTTGTTTATTTCGCGGTTCAATGGTCTAAACTGAATCACGAGCAGATTTAAACTGTATATAGGATCTGGAAATGAACAGTTATATTTGAACAGTTATATTTGAGAATGTCAATACCCTCCCTCCTCCTTGAGATACTAACAAAAAGGATTTAGTAGAAGATTTACATGTCATCTCATCTGTAGGTGCAGATTGTTAGTCTTCAATCAAAATAGAATCTGTGATAAAAACTAAATCTAGCTTGTACGAACAATTATGCTTAATGGACTGAAAATTTAAAAATAAACCAGATATGGTTACTTGATGCTCGATTTCAAGACTGTTTCTTGAAGTCTTTCAAGAATGAATTAAGCACTTATCTATTCTTTGAGTTATTGCAATAGAAGTCTCGACTATATTCATATCTTATTGGGTATTTATTTTATGACAAAAGGTGCCCTATAATAGATTCATATATATTTCACATTTATTCTACCAAGGACACAAAAGCTAACATAGAAATGTAATGAGACTTTATACACAAGAAAAAAAGCATGTAACGCACATTGTCGAAAGAAAAAATTACCGTTGTCAGTCTCATCATCATTTGTCCATGGGTTGTCAACTGCAATCCAGCCTTTGAAGGTCTTGGTGTTCAGTGTGCGGTCAACAGTATCCTGGGAATTTCCCCTTTGACATATTAGTGGATCAGATGGAGTACTTCTATATGGTTACTTCTTAAATGATTCTGGAAATTCATTATCATGACATTCGCATACACTGCAATCTCTCAACATGCACATGCCATCATCGAGCCAAAAGGGGCAGTCACACCAAAGCTTAACCTGAGGATGGGAACTCATATGTCAATTTAGAATTGATTATACTGCAGTTGTTCCACGGTTTACTGCAATACATTACTTGGCTTATCAACTAAATATATACAAATGAATTCAAGCTATCACTGCCCTCAAATAACATACTCTGTATTTGTAAGCACCCAGCCATCCTTAGATATTGTATCAGTACAATTGTACTCTCAAAAAAATTTGTTGCAACATTTTAATAAGGTGTGGCATTATCTTATGCAACAACATAAGAGACCCTTTCAAGTCTGAAAAAATTGTAGTAGAAAAATGCATACACTTCATAATTGATTTACACTCCAGGTAGATGATTCAATTAATTATCTCTGTAGACAAACCTACTTTCTTATCGAACTTGCACAAGCAAATAAAGGAGTCCTAAAATTATATAAGCATTAAGAACCTGTAAATTCTTAATAAATATCTTAAAAACTGCCAAAATAGAATTCATAAACATTATGACCATTTTATATTTTTTGCTAACCAATTATATTTATAGATAAATAAAATGGGGAAATCCATTATAGAGAACCCAACTCCAAGAAGGAGCAAATTCAAGCTTATACCGAATTGCAAGCAACCAGTTCACCAATTTAATCAAACGAACTAATATACATATAAAAGTTAAACAGGCTTAAATGGACTTAAACAAACACATCAATGAACCTGCATGATATTCCTTCTCTTGTTTTTTCCAACTATGGAAGTAGCAGGCTAGCAGCAGTAACAGTAGCTCGCCTACCCGCTTGTCTTTCCTTCTTGCGTTCCTCAATCTCCAGCTCCTACATTTTTAGTTGTTGTTCCTTACTGAAACCCAATGAAAGGAACTTGTGGCCCTTCTTGACAAAAGTCCTGCTTCTAGAAGCCAACAACCCACTAACGCTTCCAGTATCATTGTTTCCACCTTCACAACTTTCACAAACACAAAATCCTGTCCGTTCCTGTGGAACCCTGTTCTGAGACCCTGTCTTGTTAATGTTTGTTAGTCACAGAGGTATATATGCATGTACACATCTATATAACAAGTTTATTGTGTAGTAATATTATGCATTACTTACATGATCACTTAACTGGGAATCCTTTATTAGTTTTTCAGTCATGTAATTGTACTTAGCATTAGGTATCATATTCATCTATAGTGTATAAATCAGTTGTAAAATAATGCCTGAAAAAAGATTTTTGGATCATGTCTCAAGATTGAAGAAGAAGACAACAATAATCACATTTAAAGTTTGAAAAATAGAGAAAATTTGCCTTAACTACAAATTCGAGAAATGAATTTGGTCTATTAAAGAAGTCAAGGATTCGACATCTATTTTCAATTATGGCGTATCATCCAACCTGCTTCTAATTCTATATGGATCAATTGGTTTAAATCCACTATTCTCCGAAGAGCAGGTTTTTGGATAATGAAAATCAAGCATGCTCACTCGTGGACTGTGAGGAAAATTCTCAATGCAAGAGCTAATGCAATGCCATTCATCAAATATCATGTTGGGTTTAACAGCTTGTTTCTTCTCTGGCATGATCCTTGGGTTGAAAACACTCCCTTAATCTCCAGTATGGACAATCGTATATTCCTATTTTGGAGTCATCTAACATGGCAACAGTGATTTCGATTATCCGCAATAATCAATGGAGGCTGCATAAGGTTAGGCGTGGCATTGAGCACGTTCAGCTACATCCTCATGATCACATTACTTGGGATGGAACTAAGGCAACACTAGTCAAAAGATCAATTATATAAAACTCTATTCGTAGAGTGGGAAATAATCTCGCTTGGTTTAAGGTGGCCTGGCATCCGTTGGCCATTCCTAAATTACTAAAGACAGAATGTTGCGGTTTGGTATGCAAACGGATCCTATGTGTCTTATGTGTAAACAAGAAAGCGAACCAATGCATCATCTTCTTTTTGATTGCCAAGTATCTCGAGAGGTTCTTTCCTGCAATCCCTCATGGATTCCTCATAATTGGTTGGATGAGCTTATAAACTTGAACAAGTCCTTACAAAACCAGATTTTGTTCCTCTATGTTGGGATATATATTTATTGCATTTGGCGTGAGAGAAATGACAGGCTTCATGGTAAAGTCCCTATGAACACGGGTTCCTTATTGCTAAGGTGAAGACAATGGTGCGAGATAAGGTGTTTGGTAATGCACGATTTCGCAAAGTTGCCCAGAAAGATTTATTCTTAATTAGCTCTCTGTACTAGCTAGCTAGTTCTTTAGCTTTCTTATACCTTTTGTTGCTTTGAGTTAGGCCTCTAATGTTGTTCATTTTTTTGTTGGTGGAGGTTATATCCTCTTCCATTCCTTGGATATGCCCTAGTTGCTTGCTTGTATCTTCTCTTCTTGTTAATATTATTTCTTATTTAGCAAAAAAAAGGATTCGACATCTCAAGAGTTTTAGAAATGAAATGCTACATTCGATATCTCAAGGATTGTATCTGCATGTTAGAAAATCAAGTTCAATACCTTTATTTTTAAAAAATTCCTTATAAATTTCCTGCTTCGCTACAAATCTAACAATATAAAAAAAAGTCTTTCAAGATAAAGATAATAGTATAAATTTCAATTGAGAATGCCAAGCGTTCAAGAGATATTTATCGAAAGAGGTCAATTACTCTCTTCAACTTCTTAAAATTACCTTAACTCCGAGTGTGTGGCAATATCCCTTGTTTCATTGACTTCTTCTCCAAACATTTATTTGTCACTGCATCAAGATATTAGTCAATTA
The DNA here is from genome assembly GCA_037693485.1 of Kitagawia praeruptora. Classification (NCBI taxonomy): domain Eukaryota; kingdom Viridiplantae; phylum Streptophyta; class Magnoliopsida; order Apiales; family Apiaceae; genus Kitagawia; species Kitagawia praeruptora. Next base: position 151,439,145 of record CM075349.1, on the reverse strand, counting down.
AGTCTTTTCGACTGAATCTTTCTTTAATTAAAATAACTATCGATCAAATACCTGAAATATGGACATTCATGTATATATATTGTACTCTCGGAAAATCATGACATAATGGTATTTCACATCAAATACCATTGTGTCATGATTTTATTTATAAGAAAGCAGGATTATAGGTGAAATAGTCTTGCGTTTAAATCCTCCAAAATCCAAGGATTCCAAATTTTAAAAGTATAGTAGGTATTTTTGTGCAAAGACTTGTAAGTGTTGAGTTGAAATTTGACAGAACAAATGTGTTAAATTACATAAAAAATATGGAATGTAACTATCCAAATGCTTGGATTTCTTATAAGAGTCTTGTAACTATAACAGTTGCTTATGTGGAACATAGTTTTTCAAAACTAAAGCTGAGATATTACCTTCGTTGAATCATGTCTCAAGGAATGTTAAGTGGTTCGGCTATGTTATCTATAAAAAAGGATATGGTTCAGAAACTTGATTACGTGAATTTGATTGATATTTTTGCATTTAAAAATGTATGACGTGTTATATTTAAATTAAATAATGAGATTATTTTACATACTATGTCTATCTATTAGTAAATTTTACGTGTAAATTTTGTTTGTGAATAAGAATTTTAGACCCCATAATTTAAGTTCGCCAAGGATCCCTCAATTTTCAGAACCGCACATGTAAGAATGTAACAAAACATTTCATTTAATTACAAAACTTTAATTTAAAAGTAACTTTTAACCAAATAATCTATCATTCATTTATATAAATTTAATGGTTTTTATCAATCAACATATCCAGAGGATGCACTTCGTTGCGTAAAAATTTTACTTATCAACAAATTTCGTATTACAAATTTTACTTATCAACAAATTTCGTATTACATATATAGTAAATTTCGTTGCAAAAAAATTTTACTTATCAACAAATTTCGTATTACATATATGGTAAATTTCGTTTTATAAAAATTTTACTTATCAACAAATTTATATTATATTTTTTTGTCTGTAACTTATGGTTATGTTAGCGTCACATTTATTTTTATATTAAATATAATTATCTCATCATTTTGTTTTTAGGATAGTGCACAAATTTTCCATTTAATTACAAAACGACACCTATAAATGATATAAAATTTCACATAAATTTATTAATTTTTTTAAATTTATTACTTTCTGTTCCAAAATACATGTCTATTTTAATTTTTGATTGGTCAAATTGATCAAAGTTAACTGAAATTTATATATATTATATAATTAAAAAAAATAAAAGAAGTTGGTGTCGTGCAATTAATCTTATTGATAACTCTAATGTCTGGAGCTCAAATCGTATGGGGCCAGTATTGAGTTCTAGCAAGCTGAGAAAGGGAAGATTGTTAGGCAGTGATGCGAAGTTATTTGGATTTATAGATGGCTCTTGGAAAATGAATGATAATTCAGAAGTTCGAGCTGGTATTGGAGGATATGTGACAGACTCTTAAGGTAACTTGATCCTAATCTTTTCAGGACCAGTTACAGCTAACTCACCCCTCCATTGTGAATTGGAAGCCTTGCTTTATATGGTAAAATAGATATTATCAAGTCAGTGGAAAAACAGTCTCAGTGTTATCTACACTGATTCGGCAAGAGACTCAGAAGATTAAGTTTAATTTTGATCATCCTTATGACAAGGAAATAAAGGAACTATTGATGAATACAAAAATAGTTTTTAAAAAGGTGGATAGATTGTTGAACAACGAAGCAGACAATTTAGCAAAGCAGGGAGCAACAAGAGATAAAGTTATTTTCGCCTGGTGCTAAAAAATTCATGAACTGATTTGAAGAGGCTATTTGGGCTGCATTGGGTTTAAAATATCACATGGGCTGCATCATTTATTGGGCCAAAATAGACAATGTTTGATCTGATAAATTTAAAGGGTCGGAGAAGAATTTACTTTTAATTATGTAATAATTAAAAGAGAGAAATTCCAACAGACGGAGGTAACATTATGTTTAGTATGGAGAAATGTGTAGACGAGGGTGCTCTTAGTCTCCCAAAACCTTTAAAAGACATGCCATGTGTAAGTCCTATTTCCAAACTATACATTTAATTCTTTAAGGGTTAGCAGATATATCGTTTGGCATTTGTTATAATGGAGAATATTGATGCTGGTGTTCAGTGGACAATGCCGCCTCAAGGCATTGTCAAAATTAATGCTCATGCCTTCTTCTCAGAGCAACCATTAGCCAATGGTAACAGAACTGGAATAGGCTACGTGTTCAGAGATGATACTGGTCGAATACTCAGAATGGTAGGGGGATCTCTGGGTATTCAGGAGGAGAGAATTAATGAGTTATATGCTATGTTGATGGCTCTGCGTAGAGCTTATTGGGAGAATTACAACAACATAATTCTTGAAACAGACAATGCGGCAGCGTATTGGAAGTGGTCCTTTGCTAATAGGGAAGGTGTGATTCCGGGGCACCGATATGTTGTTAACCAACTGGAACAGAGAAAGGCAGACAAAAACTTGAGAATGGATGTAAGGGCAATTTCTCAAGAATCAAACTTGCTGGCTAGATATTTGGCTCACCATGGAGCTCATCACTGGACTCAACTTGTAATCATTGAAGCTCCGTTCGGCAGGATTCGAGAATTGTGGTAAAATGACATGGGTCTGGGCAGGGGCGGAGCTACGTGGAACCGAGGGGTTCCGGCCGCGTACCCTGAAATTTCAGTTGCACAATATCATGTATACTGAATCTATATATTGGGCCTAATTTATTTAGCTCATACTTAGCCTATTTGGGCTGTACAGTGCCAAGTATTGCTGAGCTTAATCCTTGTTCAGCTTAGAAACCAGTTATCAATAGGCAAGAAAATTATAACCCCTCCGATTGTTCTCCAATTCTTAGTAATATATGTACCCTGGAACATCTTAGACATATGTAGTTTTTCATCCTATATATTATCAACATCCAACTTAGTGTATTATTTTTAGAGTACCCTGGAACCATAACCTGGCTCCGCCCCTGGGTCTGGGGCCGGTGGGTGATCAATTTCGTGAAATCTGGGAAGGTGATTTGAATGAGGATGATGAGATGCAGGAGGAGCTAGTAGATGAGGTGGAGGACTGAAGTTTGGTCATGCTGTTAGCTCTACTTATGAGGCCAGATGGATAGATCGTTTGCATTGGTTTAGGTTCTGTTTTAAGCTTTATTATATTCTCAGTTATTGCTATAATGTGTTGGTATGCCATGTAGTGCTGTGTAGTGATTTGGATTAAGGCTTGTTGATGCGTAGGGTTGAAGCCTTTTGGGTTGTATCTGTGAGACGTTTATTATTAATATTATCTTTGCATTTCAAAAAAAACATCTAATCTATGTTATAATGCAATTTCCAATTTTAAAAAAATAAAAAATAAATAATTTTAATTTTTAATTAAAATTTTATCAATTTCATTACTAAAAAATAAAAAAAGAAATTTATTGAATTAAAGAGATCAATTACTCTCTTCAACTTCTTAAAATTACCCTCGATCAAGATTGTAGAACTTCGAGTGTGCGGCAATATCCCTTGTTTCATTGACTTCTTCTTTAAACAGTTATTTGTCACTGCATCAATACATTAGTCAATTAAGTTTTTTCGACTTAATCTTTCTTTAATTAACATAACTAGCATAAAAGCCCGTGCAAGGCACGGGCCGGTAGCTTAAATATATTTATAAATCAAATTATGTTAATGTCGTTAGTTAAGTATGTGCAAGTTTATAATTTGAAATTTGATACGAGTAGTACTGATAGCAATCATAATATTTTTTTAATTTATTGTGGATCATAGAATATGATTGAAGTATTCGGTGGGTGCTTTCTAATTAAGATGACTTTTCAGAACACTTACAATTCTAACCATTGTTTCTTCGAAAATGGTGCATTCCTTTAGCTAATTTATAACCATTTTTAAGGTAAAATCTAAATATCCTTCAAGCTATTCCATTCCGAAAGTGTAAGTTCTGGTCCTGATTTTAATAACAATCCTTTGAAACTCTGTCCAGGCCTTGTTCTTTAAGTTCTTAAAATTCTTTTTCTAACTTTTCCCTCTCTTTTCTTCTAATCTCTTGATATTTAAGAATTCATTGTCTTTGTTTCTTTTTCGACATCTATTTATCTTTCAAGATATCATATTATGAATAATTGACTTAACAGATCTACCTTGCGTAACAAACTTATCATTCTCTTGACCTATGTGCTTGAGAATTGATGAATTACGTCTCGATAGATATTTTTCGTGCTTCCATCATCATGAGCTAAAATTGTTCATGTCTCATTTCCCTATACTTTGACATTGAATTCATCATTATACTTTGTCAAATATTATATACAATTTATTCCAATATATTATTGAAAAATATCTTTATAATTCAACTATATATTTCATGCAAGTATTTAGTCAATAATTGATAACTCATAATTCCATCTTATAAATAAACAACATATTCTATGTAATTATTTATAAATAATGGTTATGTTATCCAATCTTATTTGTATATTATATATTTTGGATAATTTTCTTACTATTCATACTTTTATTAATATGTACTATTCATATATATTAGTTGTTTCTAGTTTCACTAACAATAGTTAATATAGTTTAATTCATATAAAAATGTCATACCAAAATTAGTTACAAACAATTATGCGCTCCATTTATGATATTGTTAAGAAAAGTAAATAATTTATCACAAAAGAATAATTATAGGCCTACATCTATACTATACTATTAAACCCGAAACATTAAAAGTTTCGTAGCCGGTCGGTACTCTGGTCGGGCTTGATTAACATATTCTTAAGTACAAAAATTAATAAATACTTGGATCGGGCTTAATTAACATATTCTTAAACCCAAAATAAATCTATACAATACTTGAGAGAATATAAAAAGTTTGATACTTGGACTTATTAGGCCTAAGTTATAAATTGTAAAATAAAATATTGAATAAAATATAAATAAATAAATAAATAAATATTTATGTATGTAGTTGATGAATTTTAGTATTAACTCAAATGATCACATAGCTCAATTTTAGTGAAACACTTGATTCATCTTCAATAAATAGTGAAATAGAACATAAACAAAAAAAAATTTATGTATGGGGTTAATGAATTTTATTTTTATCACAAATGATCATGTAGCTCAAGTGGTTGGAGGGATGAATTGACATATGCGAGGTCTTGGGTTCAAATCCTTGTACACATTATTTTTTCAAAGATTTCAGGTTAGGTTTGGAAGTAGGCTTGGAATGAATAAATTTGCTCAGGATAACCGAACGTGTTCTCCTATTATATATAGAAAGACTATCGATCAAATACCTGAAATATGGTCATTCAGGTATATATATTGTATTATATATTGTATTATCAGTAACTTCTAGTTACAATTGAACCTCGATAAAGTAATAATCGATAAAGTAATAACCTCGCTATAGTAATATTTTTTTCCTGTCCCGTCATAATGGAGACAGTGTATTTTTACTCTCGATAAAGTAATAAACTCGATAAAGTAATAATTTTTCCCGGTCCCAAGCGTATTACTTTAAAGAAGTTTAACTATATTTACAAAATTGGATCGTGTATCATTTTCTATCTTTTTTATTTTACATCAAATACAATTATGTCATGATTTTGTTTCTAAGAAAGCAGGGATGGTCCTAACTATAGGTGAAATAGTTTTGCGCTTAAATTCTCCAAAATCCAAGGATTTCAAATTTTAGAAGTATAGTAGATATTTTTGTGCAAAGACTTGTAAGTTTTGAGCCGAAATTTGACAAAAAATACTAGAAGGACAACAGATGCGTTAAATTACATAAAAGATATGGAAGGTAACTATCTAAATGCTTGGATTTCTTATAGGAGTCTTCTAACTATACTCGTTATAGTTGCTTATGTGGAACATAGTTTTTCAAAACTATTGCTGAGATATTACCTTCGTTCAATCATGTTCAACGAATATTAAGTGGTTCGGCTATATTATTTATAAAAAGGATATGGTTCAAAAACTTGATTACGTGAATTTGATTGATATTTTTGCATTTAAAATGTAAGGCATGTTATATTTAAATCAAATAATGAGATTATTTTATATAATATGTTTATTTTATTAGTAAATCTTAAGTATATATTTTGTTTGTGAATAGGAATTTCAGACCCCATAATTTAAGTTCACCTAGGATCCCTCAATTTTCGGAAACAAAACATTTCATTTAATTACAAAACTCTAATTTAAAAGTAACTTTTGACCAAATAATCTATCATTCATTTATATAAATTTAATGGTTTTTATCAATCAACATATCCATAGGATGGACATTGTAGGAGATATTTTGTATTATATACATGGTAAACTTCGTTGCGTAAAAATTTTACTTATCAATAAATTTCGTATTACATATATGGTAAATTTCATTGCACAAAAATTTTACTTATCATATTATATATTTTTTATCTGTAAGTTACGGTTATGTTAGCGTCACATTTATTTTTATATTAAATATAATTATCTCATCATTTTGTTTTTAGGATAGTGCACAGATTTTCCATTTAATTACAAAACGACACCTAAAAATGATATAAAATTTAACATAAATTTATTAAATTTTTTAAAACTTATTAATTTCTCCATCCCAAAATACATGTTTATTTAATTTTTTGATTTGTCAAATTGATCAAAGTTTAACTGAAATATATATATATATATATATATATATATATAATTTAAATAAAAAAATAAAAAAAGTTACATTACTAAAAATACATCTAATCTATGTTATAATACAATTTCCAATTTTAAAAAATAATAATAAAATAATTTTAATTTAATTAAAAATTTATCAATTTAATTACTAAAAAAATCAAAAGAGATCGAGGGTGGGAGTATTTAAGTTTTCCCCTCTCTAACGACTAATAGGGCAGTGTTGCAGATTTCGAAAATTGGAACTATTCGGTTGAGGTACCGATTTACGATTTATCGGGTGATTTGGTTGAAAAATCGGTGATTTGTCGGCGATTTTTACAAAATCGGCCAAATCGGTTCCAAAATTTTAACCGATTTTTGTCGATTTATCGACGATTTTTCAGAAATCGACCGATTTCTATAGCCCGTTTGGGAAATCTTATTTTTCAGAAATAAGTTACTTATTCTGTAAAAAAGTTAGGAAATATGTACTTTTTTCTGAAATAAGTAACTTATTTTTACAAGATAACGAATATTAAACTCCCGATACACGTTTTTCTCTAAAAAGAAATATATAAATACGAAATTTTTTCCGAAATAAGTAACTTATAAGTTGTTCCACCGATTTGCCAAACACCCCAAGTCGATTCAAGAAAATGACAAATTTCATATGACAAACACAAACCCCGTAGGGCCCGTTAACGTAAAAGCCCACAGGTCCATCAGATGCTACTCTCTTGATTTCTGTTGCAAGTCGTAACCTTGTGTGACTCACTCTAACACTTTGACTTTCCCATACAAAATATATCTAGTTCCAACACCCTACACTAGTACACTCCCCGAAATCTTATTGTACACGTGGCACATTTTAAATCTCCCGAACTGGCACTTTTTAATACCATCCCGGTTTTTTTTAAAATAACGAAATCTATATGATCTCTTGCCTCTCTTAGAGCATCTCCGATGGGAATAGCTAAAATTGGTTGGCTAAATTGGACCTGTAGGACATTATGTAAAATTTGTTGAATCTGTAACACATTTTACTTCAATGGTATTAGCTATATTGGTTGGCTATATTTTAAAAATAGTATGTTATTAATAATTTAGGTTGTTATAAATAGAATATATCACTTCAATATGGTAATGAATGATGTGAAATCTTCTTACAGATTTCTTACAGCTATATAGAGGTTCGACAAATATAGCCAACCTGTAGAAATTATCTAAAATTATAGCTAACAGCTTTGACCCATTAGAGTTCAAGTTTTTTTAGATAATCTCTATAATTTTTATTTATGGTATCTTTTATCTAATTTTAGCTAAGAATTTCTTGTGGTTGGAGATGCTGTTAGGATCCGCCTCTATCTCTATATACGTAGTATTTATAGGTTGTTTCACTTACTACCTCAGAATCACAGTCTATCCCTTCTTTAACACATTCTCACACTCTAAAACCATGCAGCTTAATTACCAAATTACAACTCCTTCACACAAATATTTCCATTTAAACCACTCATCCATTGTCCACTCCAACAGCACACTCGTTAATATACCAAAATCAATACTATTTCCCCATAAAATCACTTCTCCGGCACCGCCTCTTTTTCCGGCAAATCCTAACGTTGCTCCGGCCCAGAATCCGTTTCAAAAACTAGCTGCTTCAGCTCTACAACTTGTCGAAAACATATTTATCAATAATCTTGCCAAGCACCACACCTTGCCTCGAATGTCAAACCCGGATATTCAGCTTCAAGGCAACTTTGCACCTGTCCAAGAGTGTCCGGTTCGGGTCGGGTTGGAAGTAGTGGGTCGGATCCCTGATGAGTTAACCGGTGTTTATCTTCGAAACGGTGGAAACCCTATGTTTAAACCTATAGGGGGTTACCACCTTTTCGACGGTGACGGAATGGTTCACTCCGTTAAATTGAGTGCACATGATAATAAAGCTAGTTATAGTTGCCGGTTCACTCGTACGAGCCGGTTGGTTCAAGAACAAGCCTTGGGAAGGTCGGTGTTTCCCAAGCCAATAGGTGAGTTGCATGGCCACCTTGGTTTAGCTCGGCTCGGTTTATTTTATGCACGAGCCGGGATCGGGTTAGTTGATGCGGACAGGGGTATCGGTTTGGCTAACGCCGGTTTGGTTTATTTTAACGGACGTCTACTTGCCATGTCCGAGGATGATCTTCCGTACGAGGTTCATATCAAAGATGACGGAGATATCGAGACGTTGGGGCGTGTTGATTTTGACGGGCAGATCGATTTTCCGTTAATTGCGCATCCTAAAGTGGACCCCATCACAGGTGATCTTTGTTCATTGAGTTATAACATCTTGAAGAAACCTTACCTTAAATTCCTCAAATTTGACTCGTGTGGACATAAGTCACGTGAGGTGGATATTTCTTTGAAACAACCTACTATGATTCATGATTTTGCTATTACGGAAAGTCACGTGATCATTCCGGATCAACAAGTTGTATTCAAGTTATCCGAAATGCTTAAAGGTGGGTCACCCGTGATCCATGATCCGAATAAAGTATCTCGGTTCGGAGTGATGTCGAAGAACAGTGTAGACGAATCGGATATTAATTGGATCGATGTGCCCCATTGTTTTTGCTTTCACTTATGGAATGCATGGGAGGAATATAACAAAGATGGTGATAAAATCATTGTTGTTATAGGGTCATGCATGAATCCACCCGACTCGATATTCACGGATCATGTTACTGAACCGTTGAAAATCGAGTTAACAAAGATCCGTTTAAACATGAAAACGGGTCGATCAACCCGACATCCAATCGTTTCGGGAATGAATTTGGAAGCCGGTCAAGTAAACAAGACGAAATTGGGTCGAAAAACCCGATACGTGTATCTAGCAATAGCCGACCCGTGGCCTAAATGTCAAGGTATAGCGAAGGTAGATGTGGTGACAGGAGAAGTAACAAAATTTTTGTACGGGGAGAATAGGTTTGGTGGGGAACCTTGTTTTGTGCCACTTAAAAAGGGACATGAAGAGGGCGTGTCTGTGAAATCGGGACAGGAAGGGGAAGAGGATGAAGGTTATGTAATGAGTTTTGTAAGGGATGAAAAGGAGGAGAAATCTGAGTTGGTAATAATAAGAGCTAAAGATATGAAAGAGGTCGCATTAGTTAAGCTACCTGCTAGAGTTCCGTATGGTTTTCATGGTACATTTGTAAGCGCACAAGAGTTGGCTAAACAAATTACCTATCATAGTTAACTAGCTAGCTAGTAAATCCATATACGAGAGTGTCTTTTGCGGAAACAACATATCTACTCTGCAACTTTTCGAGTAAAAATAAGATCTGCGTAAATCTTATATATATCATGCTAGTAACACCGAGCTACATATGTCTGGTAGGATAAATCTACTAGATTTTTTTTTTGTTTAATTTTGTACGTGTACATAAATGATACATATGAATATTATGAAGTTATCTCCAGTTTATCGATGAGATACATGCCATAATTTATTTCCTTACTCTAACTTCGTTCAATATCATCTGTGGACTAGTGAGTTTGAGCCTGGGCTTACTGTTTGTGCGAGATTTTAAAGCTGTGGCCGTGGATAATTAGTTACTTGATTTTAAACTTGCATGATATACAAATTAATCCAGAGCCAAAACTTGAAAAATGATTGTAACTCGTAAGGATCGACCTGTGATTACTGATTATCACTTTCTTTTGGGTGAGAAAAGAAATTACATTTAGTGCTTTCACTCAAGTCCACCCATGCAAATGAAGCCATTGCAAGATAGTTTTGCAATTTTTTATTGTGGTTATCAAACCTCCAACTCTACAAGAGTACAAGAGACATTATTTACTGACATTAATTTACAATAACCATAGACATTAACTTCACCTTGCAAGCACAATCCATCGTCCAAGATACGTATATTAATTACATCACATCAAGATATTGGTCTATTAAGTTTTTTCTTTTTAATCTCCTTTCATTGACAAAAACATCAATCAATATTGGGGTGTTTGGGACAATTTTTTTCCCCAGAATAAGTTAACTTATTTTAAAACAAAGTTAGAGATTTCTAACTTTTTCCTTAAAAAAGTTAACTTTTTTTTACAACTTATAGAATTTCAGACATACGTTAAATGCTTGTATAAATTTTTTTTAATCAAAATATGAAATTGTTACCCGAAAATAAGTCCATAAAAACTTTAAAAAAATTGAGCCAAACAGGCTCATTATATCATAAGTTTGCAAGTCTGTGGAGGTATTTCTAATTATAGGCATTTTGAACTTAACTGTTTTTTTTTTTTTGAAACATAACTTAATTGTTTGAATGTTTAACTTATTTATAAAACTATCGCCAAAATAATTTGTTTGAAAGCTTAACTTATAACTAGGGCTGCACACCTTTCCTGTCTGGACCGGTAAATTAGATCGGACCGGGTCTACCGGTCCAAACCCTGAAAACACCCGGTTCGGACCGGATTGGACCGGATTTTATGTATATAGTTAATTTTACACTATTTTGTCTTTTAAATTATATAGTTTAATAATTAAATATTAACACATCACATATTTTATGATCCAAATTGGTAAATAATAAATTTATATATTATGAAATAGTATATATAAACACTATAATATAAAAGATTAAATTTCATATTTCATACTATATATAATTTATAATTACGTTTACAAATTAATGTTACTTTACAAGTAATATGACATTTACTTATTTTTAAATTTAAATTAACTTACCAAATAATTTAAATATCAACAAAGAATTAAAATTAAATTATAAAAATTAAATTTTTTTATATATTATTAACCAACCGGTCCATACCGGTCCAGTTTCGGTCCGGTCCGGGTTTTTCCGGTCCGGTACGGTCCCAAGATCGGTTATGACCGGTCCGGTCCTCGGTCCATAAATTCAATAAATTCGGTCTTCGATCCGGTCCGAATCAATCCAATTCGATCCAATTTTGGACCTTTGTACAACCCTACTTATAACTATCGTCGTGTTTTTTTCTGCCCATGCTGCTTGTATTTATGTTATGATCGCATTAATTTTCACACTATATACAATAATGTCACCGTTTTGTTTTTAGGGAAGTGATCAAAACGCTACACCTAGTTACAAAACGACACCACTCTAATTTTAAAATAATTATAAACAACCTATTCTGCTTCATAATTTTGTTATTACGGACAATTACGTGATCATTTCGGATAGTATTCAAATTATTCGAAATGCTATGTAATTTTGCAATTATGTTTAACTTATGCTACCAGGTACTAAGACCATCCGCAGTGGTAAAGTTCGAATCCACTTTTTTCAGGGTAATGAGCCAAAAATTGCACAATTTTAAGGAAAAATATCCAAAATAGCACTTTTTCAGAAACTGACCTTACAATAGTACTTTGTTAATGCATTTAAAATTTGGGTTAACAACATAACGCTGATATATCATGCGTTACTATACTTGAAAAGATTTGCTTACCTAAAAGGCTAAAATTATGGACAAAACGTATTTGCTAAAAATGTTAAAACAGAAACGCATTTACGGAATATGTTTTGAATCCCAAAACGCAACCCTCGTTTACATTCTAAACGCATTAAACAATTGTGTTTATTTATTGACGCATTAAATATTTGCGTTTTCAATCATTACTACTTTACTCTATTTGCTCACGCGTCATGCCATGAGAATTTGTTATGGATAGCTGGGACCCACCCATGTGCTACTCTTCATTTTACATTCATGTGCTACTCTTCCTGTGTCTCCAACTTGCAACATTTTATAACCGTTAAGGTTATGTTAAGCTAGGGGTGTACGCGGCTCGGATCGGATCGGTTTTGGACTAAAAGTCGAACCAAACCGCATATAGCGATTTTACAAAAATTTCAACCACAATCACATTTGCGGTTGCGGTTAACCACATCAATTCTAACCGCGAAAATACGGTTGATGCGGTTCGGTTTGCGGTTCAACCACCAAATAAAAATAAACAATAACTTGAGAATATTAAATTCAAAATATAACAAACATTACACATAATATAGAAGATTTGTGGAGATACACATACCATTCCAAGGTTTAAAAAGATTTGACGGTGTGTGGAAAAGAATGACTGTGAGTGTGAGATCTGGAACAAATGTTTTGCGCGGCTGATGATAACCTTGTTGGATGGATAACTTGGAATATAGAAAATTTGATTGGGCTTAAGCCTTAAAGTGTTGGGCTAGGATTGAATACGACCCAAAGAGGAACAATGTGATATTAAATATTAATCTTGTTATTTAATAAATAAATAAACATATATCTATTTAAATTATTAATTTATATAATATAAAATAATTTTTTTTTGAATATAATTTATATATTGCGGTTTGCGGTTGCGGTTCGGATTTTGCGATTTTTGAATATATAAAACCGCAACCAAACCACAAATGAGCGATTATTAAAAATTACATCCGCAACCAACCCACATTTCGCAATTATCCGCAAAATACGATTCGGTTGCGAGTAGTGCGAGCGGTTTATACGGTTGAGCGAATCGTCTGTACACCCCTATGTTAAGCAAGGGCCAACATTTTATGGAATGCTATTTTATGTTATTTTGAGCATTTTCTCCTTTTTTTTCAGGCCCCGCCTTAGTGCCACATTTGCAAAATGTGGTTTTATCAAAAAGTTGTCCCATTTCCTCCGATGCATAGCCTAAGTCAATTGATTTTATAGGTCCTACTTATTTATTTTATGTATTTGGCCGTCATAACTTGAAGTTATGGGTATCCCTAACTTCAAGTTACGGGTATATTTCATGTTCTCAATAATATGAGTAATGCTAAAAAATTAAATAAATTTCCCAAAAACTTCTCCAAAATGATGTGGCAGATGATGATATGTTAAATTGGGAAGATTTAATTTGTGGAATTGATGTGGCGGTGATGATATTTGGGGATTTTTTTTTTTGGAATATCTAACATTTTCTTACTTTTATTGATAAGATGCACTTTTAATAATAAAATATTAAATAAGAAATGAATGTAAGGAAATATTATGAATGAAAGAAATACTTATTCATTCCTAAATTACTATTAATCAAATTTTTGTATAATATTTCAGAATTGAATTAGGAGAATATCAAATTTACGCTAAGAGCATCTCCAATCGTTGAAAACCATTAGCTAAAAATGTGTATTACATACCATAATTAAATATTTTAAAGAATATGTAAAATAATTACATCTCCAATGGTACATTCCTGTTATCTAAAATTATAGATAACCCCTACATATTGGCTATATTTGTCGAATCGCTAGAGACCTGTAAGAAAACTCCACATCATCTGTTGTGACCAAAATCTCGCATGGGTTAGATTTAGGCCCACTAGAGGATTAGGGTCCAGATCCATGAAGAGAATGAGTAATCTATCAGGTTTCCGGAGGCCTACGGTAGCCCTAGGGGTTACCATGTAAGCTGCAGCACGGGAACACATGGCTAAGGGTCTCAAGGCATCCCCTTGAGGATAACCTATAACTATTACCAGTCATCCAGTAGAGCTTCCAGAGTAGCTCCCGTGATAGGGGTTACCGGGAGGGGGTACCGGAGCCAGGCTACCGGGCGGTACCCCCAGCTTCCGCCGGAAGCCTGATTAGGCTGCCAATACAGATAAGGCACGCCTCCTATTTTTTAGGAATACGTCTATATCATCTAAAAACACTCTCAAACAGATAAACATTCAGTTATTTGAGGATATATGTCATATATACTTGATAAATGACACAAAATCATGATAAATACAAGAGATAATCATTCTATGTTACCTAAACTGCTTGGTAACCTGATTTTATACATCACACTCGATTATTATCAGAAATAACAGTCATTATCCCACTGGAGAGAGGATAACTCATCATGAACAAACAATCATATCATTCAAGAACTACATTCGGGCTTGATCCACTATAAATAGTGGTATGTAGGCAGTTTACGGGATCTTCTTCGACACTTTACACTCCTTGAGTAGCTAGAGCACGTGCACTCTTGTGTGACACAGTCAAATTAGGGTTCTTGGCTGGCCAACATCTGGTCCTTGAGCTCTCATCCCGTAGATTCAGTCTGATCCTTCCAAGGAACCACATCCCGTGTTCTTCGGTAACCCTAGTCGTGTGCCTTCCCGGGCGGCTAGCCATTGATCATCAACCACGAGCTTTTCTGGGTGGTTGGACGATTCCTTGTTTATTGGCGCTATTCCAGCACGAGGCCTCATAATCTGTTGTGCTAAAATCCTCCCACAACAATTGGCGCCCGAAGGAGGGGCCTCAAAAGTCGTCATTTGGAGGAGATATTGCGAGTGACAATTCTGAAAGTGATAAAACACCGTCTCAGGATGGTAATGGACGAAACAAAGGTGGTGATGATGTTAGTAACAAGAACATCATGGACTATCTGAAGACGATGAATGAAAGAGTCAACAACTTGGAAAAAGGTTCCGAGAAAATGAAAAAATGGCAAAGGAAGTGCAAGTCGAAGTCAAAAAAGAAGAATGTGACTCCGACAAGGCTGAATTTCGAGTCTGAGGACAATATTGAGGACAACACTGATCATGTCCCATCTGAAGAAGACGCAGAAGAGCCTGTGGAAGAAGAATATGAGGGTGACCAATCTGATGTCCCGGAAACTCAGGGTGCCGAAGGTTCACCCACCAGGAGTCTAAGTGTTTTTGATCGAGTTGGCAAAAAACTGACTAACAAAGATCTTCGTCACAAACTGATTCACACTGGAAGCAAAGATCGGAGAGATGACAATGGAGGTTCCACAACTCAGGGTTCCCGAGAACGCCGAGAGAGGTCCCAAACGGTACCCCAAAAAGCATTTCCAGGAGATCCAGATCTGATGGCAGAAGGAATTATAGGCAAAGCAGTCACTCTTCTTGGCATAGAAACAGGAGATCCCGCTCTACCGGTGGGGGTACCGATCAAGATTCCGGCTCCCATCAAAGTTCAGTCCCTAGAAGAAGCAAGACAGCCAATGAAGATGATGATTCTGAAAGTGATACGCTTTCAGATGGTGAAAATGGACAGTTCAGGATGTCTGACTGGAAAAAAGCCTTGGAAAAGATCAAGGAGGAGAAAAAGTTTAAGTCCGGTATCACTACCGGTTCCCCCTTTTCTGTGAAAGTGAAAAAGGCAGCCTTGCCAAGGTTCTTTAAGATGAATACTGACTTGAAATTCAATGGAAACTCTGATCCAGTTGAATACTTGAGCCGTTTTAATACGGAAATGGATGTCTACCAGGTGGAGGACTTAGCAAGGTGTAGGCTATTGGCATCTACACTGACTGGAAATGCCCACCAATGGTTCAAAAGGCTAGCCGAAGGGTCTATCAAATCCTGGAGGAGGATGGGAGATCAGTTTATCTCTCAATTCAGGGCTACCGTGGCCTATGCCCCACCGGTGAATACTCTGGCTAATATCAAGCAAGAAACTCACGAGTCTTTAAGACAGTATTTCAAAAGATTTAATGAGCAAGTGCCAAAAGTGAAGAAGGCCTCTGATGAAACTCTGAAGAACTTCCTGATAGCCGGGGTAAGGCCTGGAACCGAGTTTTGGAAGGAATTGCAAACTGAGGAGCCCGGAACCCTGGCGGAATTTTACCAACAAGCAGAACGCCACAAAGTGATTGAAGAATCCATGGCAAAATTGTCCAAAGACTCCAGTTCCCGAGGTTGGAGCAGGAACAAAAGAAATCGTTCTTACAGCCCTAAAAGGGATTCGAACAAGAGGGCTTCCGGGAGTGGTACTGCCGGCTTAGGAGCCCCCCGGTATGATGACAAGACTGCCCCTATTGCTGTTAATGCAACTAAGGATAGAGTTTCTGCCAAGGACAGACTCACTCCAAAGGCGAATTTTCAGAAATACTCAGAGTATACTCCTTTGACTGTCCCAATCAGTCATATTCTCGAAGTGAATGAGAAGAATGGGCTATTCCGGAGGCCCTACCGGGCAAGGCCCCCAGGAGTGAAAGATCAAGGAAAGTACTGTGCATTCCACGAAGTGAATGGACACGAGACTGCTGATTGCAGGCACTTGAAAGATCAAATTGAAGAGTTGATTAGAGGTGGATACCTGACTGAATTTGTAGCCCAAGAGGCTAAGAAATATAAAGAAGGTAGAGATAACAAGGACAAGGCTCCTGGAAACCAAGAAAGGACTACCCGAGCTAATAGCATCCATACCATCTTTGGCGGCCCTTATTTGGGGGGTGCCAGTCGGAATGCCAGAGATAGGTATGCCCGGGAAGCCAGGGACAAACCCCTAACTAATGTGTTCCACCTTGCAGAAAGGCCCCCTAAGCTGTTTAAAGGGGAAACCGCTGATATTTCCTTTACCGAGGAGGATGCCAAATGGGTTCACCACCCTCATAATGATGCTTTGGTGGTAACCGTGAGTATTGGTGGAATGAATGTGCACGGAGTGCTGGTTGATAATGGAAGCTCAGTAAATATCTTGGCATATACCACATTCCAGAAATTGGGACTTTTGGACAAAGAGTTACTGCCTACCAATAATGAGCTATATGGGTTTACCGGTAACCCAGTCCAAATCATGGGCAGGGTCAAATTACCCTTGACATTGGGTGTGGATCCCTGCAAGGCCACCCAAATGGCAGAATTCATGGTGGTAAATGAAGACATATCCCACAATGCAATTCTCGGTAGACCAGTATTGAAAGATATGAGGGTGGTAACCTCAATATACCACTTTTCAATGAAGTTTCCTACACCAAATGGCATTGGGTGTGTGAAAGGATGTCAACATGAGTCAAGGGAATGCTATAACAGAGCTGTGCAGGCTGCCGAGAAGGCAGACAAACCTATTCAAATTGAAGAAAAGGCTGATGGAGAAACCTTAATGAGAAGCCATGGGCTTGAGCCACAGAAGTTTGAAAGAGCATCGTGTAATGCCATCATGATAGTGGAATTGCCAGATGAACCTACTGAAGAGGTTCCTAATTTTCGGGGGGTAGTACCACCACAAAGCTTGTTGTTGGAAGCTGCCGAAAAAAATGATGAAATTCATAACATTTCACTGGAAGGCATAGTAAAAAGTGCCTCAGATGATGATCTAGACGGAGCAATGCTAGAGAATGAGAACCAGGGAGCGGAGAGAGGACTCCCGGTTGAGATTGACATTGATCCCAGGATGCCCGGTACCCTGGAAAAGGCAGGGGCTGCCGAGGATACTATCCCTATACTAGTGGATGCTGAAGATCCTAGTAAAATCTTGAAAATCGGGCAACAGCTAGATAAAAATACAAGAGAAAGGTTGACTGCTTTCCTTAAAAGCAACCTTGATGTGTTTGCATGGTGTCATTCTGACATGGTGGGGATTGACCCGAAAGTCATGTGCCACCGCTTGAACATCGACCCTGAGAGAAGGGGTATCCGGCAGAAGAGAAGGCCTGTCAGTGGTGAAAGGGCTACCGCCCTCCAGGAAGAGGTAGACCGGTTATTGAAGGCTGGTTTGATCAAAGAATCCTTCTACCCAACATGGCTAGAAAACCCAGTACTGGTCCGGAAGCCTAATGGGAAATGGAGGACATGTGTTGACTTTACTGATCTAAATAAGGCATGCCCTAAGGATAGCTTCCCGCTACCCAGAATTGATCAACTGGTGGATGCCACGGCAGGCCATGCTTTGCTAAGTTTCATGGACGCCTACTCCGGATATAACCAGATACCAATGTTTGAACCGGACCAGGAGCATACCAGCTTCATAACTGATAGGGGACTGTACTGTTATGTGGGGATGCCGTTTGGGCTATTGAATGCCGGGGCTACCTATCAGAGGCTGGTAAACATGATGTTTAAAGAACAGATTGGTAAGACTATGGAAGTCTATGTTGACGATATGTTGGTCAAATCAAAGGTGGCAGCCGACCATGTGTTGCACCTATCTGAGATGTTTGATATCCTAAGGAAGTACCGGATGAAACTGAACCCCCAAAAGTGTGTTTTTGGGGTGGAGTCTGGAAAATTTCTAGGATTCATTGTGAACCACAGAGGGATTGAGGCAAACCCTGCCAAAATCAAAGCATTACTGGAACTGAGGTCCCCAAGGAATGTAAAAGAAGTCCAAGGGCTTACCGGAAGGGTAGCAGCCCTAAATAGATTCGTATCTCGGTCTTCCGACAAATGCAAGGAGTTTTTCAAGGCTATCAAGAAGGGTCAAAACTTTGAATGGACCCCGGAATGTGAGGAAGCCTTCAAGAAACTAAAAGAACAGCTGGGAAGCCCACCCTTGCTCTCCAAACCCTTGGAAGGTGAGGTACTCATTTTATATTTAGCTGTTTCTGAATACTCTATAAGTGCTGTGTTGATCCGGGAGGAAGAACAAGTACAATACCCGGTATACTATGTGAGCAAAAGGCTGCTTGATGCGGAAACCCGGTATCCCAGCATGGAAAAGCTAGCATATGCTCTAATATTGGCTTCCAGGAAGCTAAGGCCTTACTTTCAAGCCCATAAAATTGAAGTTAGAACATCCTTCCCGCTAAGGCAAGTGATGCACAAGCCGGAAGCCTCCGGTAGAATGATGAAATGGGCTGTTGAGCTAGGACAGTTTGAAATAGATTACAAGCCCCGAACTGCTATCAAAGGCCAAGCACTGGCCGATTTCTTACTGGAGTTTCCTCCTGATTTTGAGGTTACCAGAGAAGATTGTACCCCGGTAGCCCCAGTTACCGAAGGGGATGCCGAAAGCCCCCAATTATGGTGGAACCTGTATGTTGATGGTGCAGTAAATAATAATGGGGGAGGTGCAGGAATAGAGTTGGTAAGCCCAGAGGGGCACCGAATTCAGAGTGCCATACACTTTAGTTTCAGGGCTACCAACAATGATGCAGAGTATGAGGCCCTGATTGCTGGTTTGAAACTGGCTCTGGAAATGAAGGTAGAATACTTAAATGTGTTTAGTGACTCCATGCTGATTGTATGGCAAATTAAAGGAAGCTTCCAGAGTCGAGGCCCCCGCACTGAACTCTACATGAGGTATGCCCAAGAACTTATCAGTAGGTTCAAATTGCTAAATCTAAATCAAATTCCAAGGGTGGAAAATGCCAATGCCGATGCCCTTTCCAAGTTGGGATCCCAAAAAGAAGCTGTCCTGTTAGGGGTGATACCCCTTGAAGTGCAACTCCAACCAAGTATCCATCGAGAGGAGACTATGGAAATAGATTCTTCAATGGAAAGCCAATGGACAACCCCAATACGTGAGTATATCACCAAGGGGACACTTCCGGAAGACAAAGATGAAGCTCGGAAGCTCAAATATAAGGCTACCCGTTATGTGATCTATGATGGCATCCTATACAAGAGGGGATTTAATCAACCTCTACTTAAGTGCATATCTGGAAATGAATGTGAATACATCCTAAGGGAAATTCATGAAGGCATTTGTGGCAACCACTCGGGAGGTACCTCCCTGGCCCACAAAATTCTCCGACAGGGCTATTACTGGCCTACCATGAAAACTGATGCTTATGACTTTGCTAAAGCTTGTGATCAATGCCAAAGGTTTGCTAACTTCAATAGCAACCCAGCTGTGGAACTAAGACCCATTGGAAGCCCCTGGCCCTTTGCAATATGGGGGATTGACCTGATTGGGGAGCTTCCCAAAGGCAGAGGTGGTGTGAAATATGCCGTGGTAGCCGTTGACTACTTTACCAAGTGGGCAGAGGCAGAACCCCTAGCCACCATCACTGCCGGTAAGCTGAAGGAATTTGTTAAGCGAGCCATTATATGTAGATACGGGGTACCGTACAAGCTTATCTCAGACAATGGCAAGCAATTTGATAGTAGAGAAATGAGAAGTCTATGTGAGGACTTGGAAATAAAGAAAGATTTTTCAGCCGTTTGCCATCCCCAAAGCAATGGGCAGACGGAAGTTGTGAATAAAATCATCAAGCACACTCTAAAAGCCAAGTTGGAAGATAAAAAGGGAAATTGGCCAGAGGAGCTTCCAATGGTCTTGTGGTCTTACAACACCACTCCCAGGTCCACAACCGGAGAGTCTCCCTTTGTTCTAACCTATGGCTGTGAAGCTATGGTCCCAGTGGAAGTCGGGACAGGGTCCTACCGGAGGGACAATTTCAGTCAAGAATCAAATGAAATACATCAGAGGCTGGCCCTAGACATGGTAGAGGAAAACCGGGCTACCGCCCAGTTGAAACTTGCGGCTTACCAACAGAGGACCCGCAAATACTATAACAATAAGGTACGCCCTCGACCCCTCAAGGTTGGCGACCTAGTACTGAGAAGAATGATGCCCAATATGCGGGTTCCCGGGCACGGAGCCTTTGGAGCAAACTGGGAAGGGCCTTACAAAATAAAGTCTATCTTTTGGGAAGGCACTTACCACCTTGAAGACATGGATGGGAACACTATTCCCCGTGCTTGGAATGCCGAGCACCTAAAAAAGTACTATCAGTAAGACTCTTTTCAGAGCAAACGTAGGCCTCTTTCAGGCTTAGGATGAATAAAGGCAACCTACTAGTTGTGGTTGCACCATTTCCCTTTCAGTTCTTAGGATTTCATGATTTTCAATAGATGCCCGGGGGGTAGTGGATGCACACCCCGTCTGGATGAAATTTGATGTATTCGTACTCTTTGATTTTCAGTAAAAGTAGAAGTTGATTGTTTTCTTTTACATTTACCACTTATAAATATTTTCAGAAAGATATGTAAGACCTACAAGCATAGTTCTACATGGCAGCTAGGCTACCATCCAGAACTAGGGGGGTAGTAGTGGATACACCTCTCAGCTTAACAGGTTGAAATTATCAGAATTTCAAATTTTTGCCATTTCCAAACATGTACAGAACCTTGAGTGGTTCACATGGCTTACTTGGTTATCAGGGCATGTATGGAACCCTGTTCGGCATACATGGTTCCCTTCATTATTTGGGCTTGTGTGGTAACCTGATTGGCACACTTGGATCCCTTCATTACCAGACATGTACAGAACCTTGAGTGGTTCACATGGCTTACTTGGTTATCAGGGCATGTATGGAACCCTGTTCGGCATACATGGTTCCCTTCATCATTTCGGCTTGTGTGGTACCCTGATTGGCACACTTGGATCCCTTCAATACCAGACATGTATGGAACCTTGAGTGGTTCACATGGCTTACTTGGTTATCAAGGCATGTATGGAACCATGTTCGGCATACATGGTTCCCTTCATCATTTGGGCTTGTGTGGTACCCTGGTCTACCCACTTGGATCCCTTTATTGCAAGACATCTTTGCAGGATTGGCCTACATGGCATCACCACACATGATTTATTAAAAGGCTGGGATTCCCGGAACAAAGGTTTCCAGGCTGAGCCCCGGTACCCAGGCTACCGGATAGGAGCTACCGGCCACGGGGCTCCCGGAGTCAGGTTCCTGCCTTCGGGCTTCCAAATGCTATAGGGATACCGGACGGTACCCCCACACCCACAGTGACAACCAAGCAGACAAAGGTACAAGTAGTCTATCAGTTTTATGGCCACCTTTCCAGGTATGTGTTGCCATATTTACTCTTGTACTCTTTTACACTGCGATACCATTCTATCGTTCTTATCTTGATTCATGATCTAATATCTATTTAATCAACATATATATGACATATATCCTCTGAGCACTTGTACAAACCTGTTTTAGAATTAGTGAGGAGAGTCATTTTACCGGATAGAATTCGATGGTGGTGTTTAGTTATGCACTATTTTAAGTTATCGTAGTACCTTTCTTACTTAGCATATTGGTACCCTAGAGAATGAGTACTATGGGGGTTCGATGAGTAAGGATTATTAAGTCCAAGTTGGTTCTCGTTGCATAATCAGAAATGATGCGACAATCATACCTACTACATAAAAAACCAGATAATGAGATAAACGTGCATTACGAAAGCAAATTCAAAAGTACCAGACCCGAGGCCATACGACGAACAGAGTTAAAGAACCAAATCCTTACATCTGTGGACCGTTATAGGAGCCCACCCCCTAAGTTAAAACCAAAAGTTCACAAACAAACGAGAATAAAGTTTGAAATGGCTGAAGAGAAAGTCACTGAGGAGAGGAAAGGTCTTTGGTAGCCTCAGAACTAGGGGAATCCTCGACAGGGTCAACCTTTTTAATGGCATTACCTGGAGTAACCTCGACCGCACTTGCGGGAGCTTCCACCTTGGTATCTTGGACATTTTCGGTAGTATCCTTCAGAGGTATCGGTGACTTGGGTATCGCCTTGGCAGCCTCTGCTTTGAAGTTCTCCACCTGCTTTACGGCATCCTCACCTAGAAGCGCCCAATTCAGGTCAGGCATCACTTGCCAAGTAGACCTCATGTAATCGGTAGCCCCCTTAGCGAAACCCAAGTTATACCTTTCTGGAAGGGCCTCTTTGAGCCTTCTGACCGATGCTTGCAGGGAATCCACCTGTAACTTCAGTTCTTTAATCTCGGAGGCATGGACTACCATCCTTTCTTCCTTCTCTTCTTCCTGAGTGGCAACCAACTTGCCCAACTTATCCTTTTCCTTGGCTAACACAGATAACTCTCCCTTCAACCTCTTACCAGCCTCAGACAGCTTCTTCTTCTCACCTTCCACGGCTTGCATATCTAACTTCAATTGCTTGATTTCCTCTCGGAGCCTCATATCGCCACGGGTAGCCAGGGCCATTTGATTGGAAAGCCTAAGTTGATGAAAGAAGCTCTCGCCCGCTGAAAACAGCATGGATCTTGCAGCATCAGAGGTTTTCTGTTTAACCCACCCAGCAATCGTCTCCATGGGAATCTGACCTCCAGACATCTGATAGAACTGCTCCACTTCACCTACAGGCGCATCTTGCTGAGATATCCTAACTCTCTTCGAAGATCGAGTTTCTGGGGTAGTCTTGAAACTCCCGGAAGCTTGAGATAATCTGCGTTTTTCAGTAGCTGAAAGCTCAACCTTGATGGGTGCAGGAGCTGGGACCCTGGAAATCGGAGTAGCGGCAATAGGGGTTTCCATCATGAGCAAATCGTCTTCAGGAAATAAATCTTCATATTTATCAGATGGTTTGATGAAGGATGGCACAGATCCTGACATACCTGAAATGATGGAACATTGGAGATGTTAGTAACCGTAACACGTAACTATATGAGGAAATATCAGGTTACCAGTAGGGTTACCGGAGCCCGATTTCTGGATGCATATGATAACATGAGTAAGAGAAATGCAACAAGTACTACACAGTTTCGAAGCATATACATGAGAAAAGCAATAGAGACGCCACTAATAACGAGTATCTATGAACAAAGGAGCATGACATGTTTAGTGAGAATGTAAGGAAAAGGTGTAGGGAGCGGTAGCCTGGGGTACCGGGAGAGAAGTCAGTGGAAGCCCCATCTCTCTTTCCACGCTTCCTGTCAGTACCCTGAGGTCTAGGTTCTCTTTCCAATCCTTCCTCAGCCTCCCTCCCCTGGGCAGGGGGAGAGGGAGTCAGGAGTCTCGCAAATCCCAACCTCACTAAGGTTTCCGGAGTTAACAAACTCTCGCCATCTCCTAAACTAGCAGCCAACCTCATAATCTTTTCGGCTCTCTTTGCCTCAGCCCCCTCGAGCAAAGTTTGCGATGGGATCCCTAAATGAGATAATAGATAGTAAAAAGGAGGTAAGAGCTATGTAGAAAATTAACCAAATAAAGGTTACCAGTAATGAACGAGGGTACCGGATGCTTACCCGGAGTCAGATTCCACTCTTTTCTCATCTCTTCACAATCATAACAATACAAAAACATTTCCATCCAGTCATACATTCCCCGCTTATTTCCCTTAATACATCTCCCTTGTCTGTCATTCCAGGAGGTGAGGTAAAAAATACCTATCTTCCTTCCTACACCCTTTAGTTGATAAAAGTACCCCAATTCCCTAGGGGTAATAGGGACAGAAAAGGTTTGATCGTAAAGGATATACATACATGCCGCCACCCTGAAGGAATTAGGTGACAGTTGCATAGGAGCTATCTCATAGAAGTTCAACATGTCAACAAAAAACGGATGCATCGGCATAGAGAATCCCAGCTTGAAAAAGGATGCAGACAGTACTGCATTAGGTATAGCTTGGTCAGGTTCAAAGTTGTCGAACCTGTGGCACCTCTCACCAACGCTAGGTACCACCAGGTCGCATCCTGGATTGCATGATTCCTTCAACCTCGCAAGTCTGTCAGCATTCATGGACGAATCTGTATCCTCACAGGAGGGAACAGAACTTGCAGGAACATGGGGCTTTCGCTCAACCTCTGCCACCAATGGCATCTCAGCATTATCATTCCTTCCCATCACATCATCATTGCTGAAGAATGGTTGTTCACCACCCAGCCAGAGATCATTTATAGTTTTTTCCCCTTCATCAGTGTTGGAACTAACATCAATCCTTTCTGCCTCTCCACCATCCGAATTCGATGAACCGGCCTCCAGGGAAAGGCTAGGATACCGGCTGACAATCTCAGCAGACAAGGGATCTATTACTTCTACCTGGGAACGTGTCCTGGAGCTAATTGATGGTTTAGATTCAAGCAGGGGCTAGGAAAGCAAAAGATTATTCAGATGAGTTGACCCCGAATCAGACGGTTCCCCAGACACGGGTGATAAATATCCTAATGACTGGGAAGACTCCCTCGATGCCGATGAAAGAGACATCTGCAACCACAAATAGGAAGCAGGTTAACAAAGGGGATTGAAGTGGGATGACTTAGAGTTGGGGCAATGTTTCTAACGCCCAACCAACGGGACACCCAGAATATGCAAAAATGGCCAAGCCAAAAGAGAGCTAGAGTGTGAAAATAGTCATCGACACGGCAACCTAATATGATGATGCTGGGGTTACCAGAATAAAATAGGAACCACGGGAATCTTTCTAAGGCACTATGGTCACACCCCTATCAATAATCCCCAAGTATTAGCTTAACAGGACAAGTCTAAGACAACACAAGTCAATGAGAACAAACATCGAGCATGCCATGAACATCTAGAAAAGTGATTAGAGGGGGCAACCGGAATACAAATCGCCCGAAATCCCTTTGATACATGCACTATGAGCAAGAAGATTTACACATACAATTCTTTATAAAAGTTCAACCAGTCAGATCTATCCAAAACAGGGTCAACAATTGAAAAGTATAGCATGGATCAAAGACCAAACATATGAAACTTGGGTAAACCGAAATGGATGGTATCAAAACAAGTGTCGATTCAAAGACAAACATTAATATGCATATACGGACATATGAGGCATAGAACACAAGATATGCATGGCTACTATGATTTACAGTACTAATTCCAAGGTCACAGACATACCTGGGTGAAGAATGTAGAAACGGGAGTTCGAATGTCTTAGCTCTCGTCGGAAACTTCTTTGCAACCCTTGCTTGCCCAAAAGAGGATGTGGAGAAAAGATAAAATACAAAGGGTTAAGGGAATAGATATATACAAACGGTGAGAAAAGAGACGTGTCCCCCCTTGATTAATGAATGTGGCACAGAAAATGAGATGGGGTGGGAAACGTCCTTTGCTGGGAAAATGGCTGATTTTTTCAATTTATCTGTGCAAAAAACGGTAGAGTCCTAGCCTATTTTTTCCTCCTCAATAGTTATCATTTTATTTCCAAAGAATTAAAATGATTAATCTATCCTTAAACGAGTAAAAATACGAGGCTTCCGCTTTTATGCTGATTTGAACTTCTGTAGCACAAATACGAGAGCTGCTAATTATAAACATCAGAATTAGTCCCAACTCTATGATTAAGAATTTTCAGTATTGACATGTGGTGTTGATTTAGCAAGATAGCAAAAAGATGAATTTTCTTAGCAACCGGCACCCCGTGGATAATAAGGTTCCCCTTGCACACAGTACTTCAGGGAACCGGGGAGTAGTTGTTGTGACCAAAATCTCGCATGGGTTAGATTTAGGCCCACTAGAGGATTAGGGTCCAGATCCATGAAGAGAATGAGTAATCTGTCAGGTTTCCGGAGGCCTACGGTAGCCCTAGGGGTTACCATGTACGCTGCAGCACGGGAACACATGGCTAAGGGTCTCAAGGCATCCCCTTGAGGATAACCTATAACTATTACCAGTCATCCAGTAGAGCTTCCAGAGTAGCTCCCGTGATAGGGGTTACCGGGAGGGGGTACCGGAGCCAGGCTACCGGGTGGTACCCCCAGCTTCCGCCGGAAGCCTGATTAGGCTGCCAATACAGATAAGGCACGCCTCCTATTTTTTAGAAATACGTCTATATCATCTAAAAACACTCTCAAACAGATAAACATTCAGTTATTTGAGGATATATGTCATATATACTTGATAAATGACACAAAATCATGATAAATACAAGAGATAATCATTCTATGTTACCTAAACTGCTTGGTAACCTGATTTTATACATCACACTCGATTATTATCAGAAATAACAGTCATTATCCCACTGGAGAGAGGATAACTCATCATGAACAAACAATCATATCATTCAAGAACTACATTCGGGCTTGATCCACTATAAATAGTGGTATGTAGGCAGTTTACGGGATCTTCTTCGACACTTTACACTCCTTGAGTAGCTAGAGCACGTGCACTCTTGTGTGACACAGTCAAATTAGGGTTCTTGGCTGGCCAACATCTGGTCCTTGAGCTCTCATCCCGTAGATTCAGTCTGATCCTTCCAAGGAACCACATCCCGTGTTCTTCGGTAACCCTAGTCGTGTGCCTTCCCGGGCGGCTAGCCATTGATCATCAACCACGAGCCTTTCTGGGTGGTTGGACGATTCCTTGTTTATTGGCGCTATTCCAGCACGAGGCCTCATAATCTGTTGTGCTAAAATCCTCCCACAACATCATCTATTACCATATTTGAAAAAATATATTCTATATTTAACAACTGAAATATTTCTAACATACTATTTTTAAAATATAGTCAATCATTATAATCAACTCCATTGAAGTATAATTCCTTACAGATTTAACAAATTTTACATAATCGTTATTTTATATAATTTTAGCCAACACCAGTGAAGATGCTCTAATGCAACACTATTCGTGTCTAAGGCAACACTAAAAATGTGTTGCATTAAATCTTTTATGATTTAGTGTTTTCTCTAATCTTTCCTCGTTGACACAAGCATTGATCAATGTACCGGTAGGAAGTATGCACATTTGGAAAGATAATATGCATATTGAATTAATTAATTGTCCGAAAATTCTAATGTTTTTACAAATTGTTATTTCGTATTTTTTTAGTCTGTTACGGTTATGTTACGATCGCTTTAATTTTCATATTATATACAGTTATATGTCACTGTTTTACTTGAAAGTGATCAAAACTTTACACTTAGTTACCAAAAGTGACAACCTTATTTTAAAGTAATTCTAAACCAAATTATCTAAGCCATTCATTTGTAATAATCCTGTTACAAGTGAGAAAATTAGGAAAATTGAGGCCAATGTACATCTGATCCCAAGAGCTAGCTATCTCTGTTAATACAGATAGGGGAACGGTCCCTGGCAAACATTTGCCAGGGAACTGTTTCCCAACATATGGTTTCTGGACCATTGGATCGTTGATCCAACGGTCCTGATTTAAAAAAAAAATTTACACCGTACCGCAGAAACTTTCCGCGGTACGGAGTAATTACAAAAATGCCCCCTGCTTTCACATCAAAAATCTACTGTTCACCGTACCGCAGAAACTTTCTGCGGTACGTGAACAGTGAGGGCAATTTTGTAATTACTCCGTACCGCGAAAAGTTTCTACGGTACGGTGTAATTTTTTTTTTAAATCAGGACCGTTGGATCAACGATCCAACGGCCTAGAAACCATATGTTGGGAAACAGTTCCCTGGCAAATGTTTGCCAGGGACCGTTTATAGATATGTATATAGTGCATGTAAGTACTGAAGTGTAAAATGGGCTAGTGTGGTCGTCTGACACCAGCCACTGCATGGTTAAAGTAATGGTTAAATTAAAATCAAGTATGCCTACCTCATTCCAGCAGCTTGTAGGGGTGAACACGGGGCGGGTTGGGCGGGTTGAGGGGAAAAAACAACCCAACCCAATTTATACGGGTTTTTTAAAAATTAACCCGTTCAACCCACGGTTTTGAATGGGCCGGATTGGTCGGGTTTTGGACGGTCCGGGTTGGGTCAGGGCGGGTTGGTCGGGGTAATTACTAATTATTAAATGTCAATCTGCCAAAACAAAACTAGAACTGAAATTATAATCTAAAGTTTCATACAGACCAAAATATTAAACTACTCCATGAAGTCGCAATGCCACAAAGTTTAAACAAACCACATAAACTAGTCCAAAATAATAGTTTGCTAGCTTAAAATTACATATAGCATAATCAGTGACGAATTAATCGTCAATAACATCAACAATCTTTGTCTTCATTTTGTCCTTGTCCATGTTACCTAAAAAATTCAGAAAATAAACAAGAATATAGATAAGTATAATGAACTGAAATTACCAGAAAGAAAAGGCCTACTATTTTCAAGCTACATGACAAGTATCTGGAAACTAAACATACTTATAGGCTATAGCCAGGTGACAATTAGCCAGACTAAATTATGCACAGAATGCTCCATCTATTGGATTGACCTGACTAAATTCTGCATAATTTAGAAATTTTTAATAAGCAACCTAAATACATTACAGGACACAGGGATTAAAATGGAGACCAAGTCATAGTGCCAAAACACACTGATACATATAATTAAATTACATGTTCTCCTCTGCATCATAACTCATAAGACAGTTTAAGCATTTAATACCTACAATTAAATTACCTCTTCAACAGCATAATCATTAAAATGAAACTTGGCATAATCAACAGAATAGTATTGATCTCAAAATATGCAGACTAACATCAGGAATGTTGACAAGGCCGTCGCGTGCCTATCAAATTATAAATCTAACAAATCCTTCTAACTATGTAGTAGGGTAAGTCAGAGTCGATCCCACAGAGACAAACGTATCAATCACTAGTTGTTTCTGATTTAATTCGGCTAAGCAAGTAACACAATAAATATTGAGAGATTATTAAACTAATTTTATACTAAATAGAATTGTGTTTGTATTAATCAAATATTAAAAACATCCAGAATTAAGTATCCCCACTAGCATGAATCAATGCAATTACGATTTCCCGTCCCAATTAATCATGTACTACTCAAGAGGAAAGATGCGCCCTATAAATACCAATAACCTCTCTCGAGTATTAATGGCTTCTCTAACTTACAATCAAACCTATTCTCATGGTATCATGCAATTTAGAGACATTAAACACGGCATCCTAACTTCCTAACAATTCGTTCTACCTATTCTCATGGAGAATTTCATGTTCTTATTGGATAAATCACAACCATCTAAATCCAACTCTCGCTGATAATTAGATATTGGCTCAAACAATACACATAATCACGTCTGACATGTAATTGCTAATTAAAACAACTCAATAAGCAAGAGCAATTATCATAACCAAATTGGGGGAATTGGGAAAATCATGCACCAATCATAACTAGGGTTCAACTTAACCCTAGATTAATAATCTACTCACTCATAATTGAATTAACAAAACAAGAATAATTAATTGAACACATAATTGTAAGAATAGAAGAAAAACCTTTAATCTTCGATCTTGAAGAAAATAATTAATCTCCCCCAAAAAGTCTCCAGAAGAAAGAGTTACAAAAGTTCTCCCGTCTCTCTCCCTCTTCCTTCTAATAAATAAAAACCTCATAATAAAATCTGATTTCTATCTCCTAATAAAGGTATTTTTAATATTCTAATCAATTTATAAAAAGATATCCATAATTGAATAGGATTTTCTTGTAAAATTCGTCACTTCTTTTTCTCCTCTGTTTCTGGGCTCTTCCAGTTGGATTTTGCTTACTGGACCACCTCTGAATTAAAGATAATTTCCTAAGCTTCGCGTGGACAGCTTACGGGCCTCAAACGGACTTCTAGAACTCAAGATATGGCCAAAACAGTGTAGAACAGCCCGTGTAGCCCAATAATACGAATTTTCTCCTATTTTATCTCCAAAATAGCTCTTTTTGCTCCAAATCCTTCCAAGTCATGAATTCTTATTTCCTACAATAAAACAATAAAATCTAATAAATAAAAATCCAAATAAATGCAAAACACAATAAATATGAGAATAAAATCATCTAAAATATATATAAAAATATATTCTATCAAACATCCCCACACTAAGCATTTGCACGTCCTCGGGCAAATAAGTGAAATAAAAACTAAGTCCTAACAAACATCACTTTCGTAGATGACACGATTGCATTGAGCATATGCAACAAGCCGTTAAACCCCTAGGCAGCCCTAGTAGGACGAGTGTTGTCTCTTGAGGGTTTATAGTGAATGTACCCACAAAATTCATCTAACCATGCAAAAGATCAATGCTAACACAACACCACACACACAAGTCCTCTCATGCCACATCAACTTAAGAATCAAAGCAAACATACGATGTCTTGGTGTCGAAAGTGCAAGTATTCACGTAGTCTACTCAACCAACATGCAGAAGGTCATAAAAATTCATGTCAAGTGTAAAAATCGTTGGTAATCATGCTAAGCCCACAAGAAATACATCTTTAAGTCAAAACCTGAGATCTCCTATGCCAAAACAAGTAATAACTCACCTTTCACTCACAAACGAATATTCACTCAAGAACAAGGTTAAGTGTATCACTCAATTCCAACAAAATCATAAACACAACTTGACACTCGCAATCAATCTCACTCTCAACACAACATACATCACTGATGACAATCAAAAGGTCTTTATTTGGGTTGTAACGGGGCTAGGGACAAGTTATGTCAAGTAAAGCTAAAACAGGTTAATATGCCAAAAGCTAGTACCCAACAATAATCATTATTCAATTCCCTTTCTATTAAAACAAATACTTCCCCACACTTGGATTTTTCAATAACCCTTACATAATAACTTGACTAGTCGAATGAAAAATGATCATACAAACATAAGAATGCTCTCAAATTTATTTATTTTTTTTTCTTTTTTTTTTCTTTTTTTTTTCTTTTTTTTTTCTGAGAGCTAAGGAATAAGCACAATGATCCATAGATATTATTATGAATTTCGACTAACAAGCATAAACCAAAATCAATATTCCCCAATGGTATGATCATCAATAAAAACCCCCCCTTTTGCACACCTTATTACTCCCTTAAGCACATTACTAGCCTTTGACAATTTAGGTTCAAATTCAATGTAAGGCCAATAGAATAAAAAGGATAATGGCAAGTAATGTGGTGTGTCACCGAAAAAATAGGATTAAGCTCAACGGGTTAACTAATTGATCATGTTTAAAAGGGTGTGGAAATATGGGAAATACGAGGTTAAACCTAAGTGCCTTTATCATCTCATCATCAAGTAATGTCATGCATTTCAAGAAAGATCTCAAGTAAGTGCTAGCAATGTAAACAACATGTGGACACTCAAGCAAACGAAAGATCATGCAAAAGATATGCATATAGGCTCAAAACTCGCTTGGTGTGACAAAATATAATCAATTCCAGGTAACAAGACTCTCTAACGCACCTACTTGTACTCAAAGCATGGAAACCAAGTCATCTTGCACATATTCATGTCATTCTAATCACTTACCACATTCAATTAAGTCTACCAGTTTCAACTTGCTAGTGTAAGTGTGTGCACAAGAACAAAGCACGTCACTTCTCAATCAAAAGCATCCATAAACACCAGAATTCTACGCATGCATGGGTGTATCAAGCAAAATACAACAACTAATCAAATTGCATGGCTAGAATTATTTTTGGTATTTTTCAATTTTTTAATTTTTTTTGAATTTTATAATATATAAATTTTTTTTTTTGAATTTTTTAATCATTGAGAACTCATCCCCACACTTAAGTGGTTCATTGTCCTCAATGAGCAAATATATAAAAGAAAAGAGAGAAAAAGATATACAGAAATAATATTCCTAAATAAAAATACAAAAATAATAAAGGGAAAAAAAAAATACATAAATTTGAGAGCATTCTTATGTTTGTATGATCATTTTTCATTCGACTAGTCAAGTTATTATGTAAGGGTTATTGAAAAATCCAAGTGTGGGGAAGTATTTGTTTTAATAGAAAGGGAATTGAATAATGATTATTGTTGGGTACTAGCTTTTGGCATATTAACCTGTTTTAGCTTTACTTGACATAACTTGTCCCTAGCCCCGTTACAACCCAAATAAAGACCTTTTGATTGTCATCAGTGATGTATGTTGTGTTGAGAGTGAGATTGATTGCGAGTGTCAAGTTGTGTTTATGATTTTGTTGGAATTGAGTGATACACTTAACCTTGTTCTTGAGTGAATATTCGTTTGTGAGTGAAAGGTGAGTTATTACTTGTTTTGGCATAGGAGATCTCAGGTTTTGACTTAAAGATGTATTTCTTGTGGGCTTAGCATGATTACCAACGATTTTTACACTTGACATGAATTTTTATGACCTTCTGCATGTTGGTTGAGTAGACTACGTGAATACTTGCACTTTCGACACCAAGACATCGTATGTTTGCTTTGATTCTTAAGTTGATGTGGCATGAGAGGACTTGTGTGTGTGGTGTTGTGTTAGCATTGATCTTTTGCATGGTTAGATGAATTTTGTGGGTACATTCACTATAAACCCTCACGAGATAAGAAAGTCCCACCTTATGATAAACTCCATATTTCTTCAACATAGCTTCAAAACGATTTTCAAGAAAATGCTTTCCTCCATCGCTAATTAAAATCCTTGGCACTCCAAATCTAGGAAAAATCGTCTTCTTAAAGAATTTGCTCACAACACGAGCATCATTAGTGGGTGATGCAATGGCTTCAACCCATTTTGAGACGTAATCCACAGCTACCAAGATATACCTGTTCTTAAAAGATGGAGGGAATGGTCCCATGAAATCTACTCCCCAAACATCAAAAAGCTCCACTTCAAGAATGCCATTGAGGGGCATCTCATTGCGTCTTGAAATATTTCCAGTTCTTTGACAACGATCACAAGAATGAACATATTGGTGGACATCTTTAAAAAGAGTTGGCCAATAAAAACCGCACTGAAGAATCTTTGCAGCAGTTTTTGTAGTACTTGCATGACCACCACTTGGCAAATCGTGACAATGTGAGATTATAGAGGCAATATCATTATACGGAACACATCTTCTAATGACTCCATCAGCACAAGATTTATAGAGAAAAGGATCATCCCAAAAGTGCTTCCTCACATCATAGAAAAATTTCTTCTTTTGCTGCGACGAGTAACCATGAGGAACAGTTCCACTAGCTAAGAAATTAGCTATGTCAGCATACCAAGGAACCTCTAGACTTGCAAGAGAAAGTAGATGATCGTCAGGAAAAGAATCATCAATTGGAGTAGATTTACCATCATCCGTATCAAGAGTAAGGCGTGAAAGATGATCAGCAACCACGTTCTCAGCCCCTTTCTTATCTTTAATCTCTAAGTCAAATTCTTGGAGAAGCAAAATCCAACGAATCAGACGAGGTTTAGCATCCTTCTTACTCATCAAGTATCTCAAAGCTGCATGATCAGTGTGAACAATAACTTTCGAACCAACGAGATAGGATCGAAATTTTTCCATAGAATACACCACTGCTAGCAATTCTTTCTCCGTTGTTGCATAATTAATCTGAGCCCCATCCAAGGTCTTGCTTGTATAGTAAATAGCATGCAGCTTTCCATCTTTCCTTTGGCCTAGGACTGCACCAATAGCTTGATCACTAGCATCACACATGATCTCAAACGGTAGACTCCAATCCGGTGGTTGTATAATTGGAGCAGAGACAAGAGCTTTCTTCAATGTTTCAAAAGCCTCAGCACAAGCATCAGTGAACACAAAAGGTACCTCCTTACCCAAGAGCTCAGTAAGAGGTCGAGCAATCTTCGAAAAATCTTTGATGAAACGGCGATAGAATCCCGCATGACCAAGAAAACTTCTTATCCCCTTGACTGAAGTAGGGGGTGGCAAGCGCTCAACAACCTCGACCTTGGCTTTATCAACTTCAATGCCTCTCTTCGAAACAACATGACCCAGAACAACTCCCTCTTGTACCATAAAGTGGCACTTTTCCCAATTAAGAATGAGATTAACTTCTTGACATCTATGAAGCACCTTCTCCAAATTATGTAAACATGCATCAAAAGAAGTTCCACCAACTGAGAAGTCATCCATAAAAACCTCCATAATGTCTTCAATGAAATCTGAGAAAATTGCCATCATACATCTCTGAAAAGTGGGAGGAGCACAACATAGACCAAACGGCATTCTGCGGTACGCAAATGTACCATAGGGACATGTGAAAGTCGTCTTTTCTTGATCATTCGGATGGATAGGAATCTGGAAAAAACCTGAATATCCATCTAAGAAGCAGAAGTAAGAATGTTTCGCCAACCTTTCAAGCATTTGATCAATAAAAGGGAGAGGAAAATGATCTTTCCTTGTGGCCTTATTCAATTTTCGATAATCAATGCACATGCGCCACCCTGTAACAGTTCTAGTAGAAATCATCTCACCCTTATCATTCTTCACCACGGTCATTCCTCCTTTCTTTGGAACAACATGCACAGGACTAACCCACTTGCTGTCAGAGATAGGATAGATTATACCTGCATCAAGAAGTTTTAAAACCTCCTTTTTGACCACCTCCATCATATTAGGATTGAGTCTCCGTTGAGGCTCAATAGAAGAAGCTTGCTCATCTCCCAGAATAATCTTATGCATGCAGAATGATGGATTAATGCCCTTGATATCATCAATGGAATACCCAATAACATTTTTGTATTTCCTTAGGACAGTGAGCAATTGCTCAATTTGAATGTCATCAAGCTCAGAATTAACAATAATAGGATATGATTCATTAGGGCCCATAAACACATATTTCAAAGATGCAGG
Source organism: Kitagawia praeruptora (assembly GCA_037693485.1). Taxonomy (NCBI): domain Eukaryota; kingdom Viridiplantae; phylum Streptophyta; class Magnoliopsida; order Apiales; family Apiaceae; genus Kitagawia; species Kitagawia praeruptora. The sequence continues at coordinate 151,403,439 of CM075349.1, read as the reverse complement.
TAATGGTTTCAGTTCTACCTTAGGAGGCGTGGAACTCTCCTTAACTTCCTCATGCTGTAGCACACTAGAATGTTCATGCTGATATGTAGGTGCTGCATCCAAAAGCTTCTCGTAACCCTGACACTCTCCATTTTCTTCATCAACATTACCCTCAAGAACAGCTTGAAGTGGATCCTCAGATAATAGAATTTTGGCTTTCATGTCGATCACTTCCTCTAGTGCATCTACCCTATTTACAAACTCATCCGTAGAAGGATGTCCCATTGTACTTTGCAGTTTGAATTCCATCTTCTCTTCGCCTACTTCGAAAGAAATTCTTCCATTTTTCATGTCAATGATAGCTCCAGCTGTTGCTAAGAAAGGCCTCCCAAGAATGATAGGAATATTTGCATCTTCTTCCATTTCCATGACAACAAAATCACATGGAATATAAAACTTTCCTACCTTAAGGGGCACATCTTCAAGAATTCCCAATGGAAACTTCACACTTCTATCTGCCAGTTGTAGAGAGATACGTGTGGGTTTTAGTTCACCCATCTGAAGTTTTTCACAAATCGACAAAGGCATCAAACTGACACTTGCTCCAAGATCACACAAAGCTCTTTTAATTTCGACATCCCCAAGCTGAACAGGAATAGAGTAGCTACCTGGATCTGCTAACTTCTTTGGAAGATCATTTTGCAAGATGGCACTGCACTCTGCCGTTAATGAGATGGTAGAGCTTTCTTCAATTTTTCTCTTCCTTGACAAAATATCTTTCAGGAATTTTGCATAAGATGGCATCTCAGTGATAGCATCCATGAATGGGATATTGATATGTAGCTTCTGCAAAATTTCAAGGAACTTACCATACTTCTTCTCTAGCTTCGCTTGTGCCAACCTTTGTGGAAAAGGAACAGGCGGCACATATGGTTTGAGAGGAACAGCTTCTGATTCTTTAGTTTCTTTCTCCCCGATCTCTGGTTCTACCGGTTTCTCAGTTGTAATCTCCTCTTCACCTTCCTTAGCATTCACAACATTTTTGCTCACTTTCAATTCCGGCTCCTTCAATTCTTTACCACTTCTCAAAGTTATAACATTGATATGGCCCCTTGGCGGTTGCTCAGTTTGACCAGGAAGTTGGCCTGAAGACTTATTAAGTTGGCTCAACTGTTGAGAAATTTGAGTGATCGTGTTCTCCATCATTTTGTTGTGAGCCTTTATCTCATTAATGCTTGAATCGAAGTGCTCATTCTTCTTTGATTGAGTAGAGATAAATCCTTCCATAAGACTTTCCAAGTTGGATTTTTGTGGCTGAGCTTGCTGAAAACCAGGAGGCTGAGTAAAATTATTTTGTGAAGATTGTCCTTGACCCTGATTGTTCCTGTAGGAGAAATTTGGATGATCTCTCCAACCTGGATTGTACGTGTTGGAGTAAGGATTATACTGCGGCCTTTGATTCTGATTGTAAAGAGCATTAGCTTGCTCAACTGCCATTCCAGAAGGATTGTATTGACAAGCAAGTTTGGTGTGTCCAACACCACCACATATCTCACATGAAGCAACAGTAGATGAAGTGCTTCTGGCATCCAATTGCTCAATCTTTTTGACCATAGCCTGCATAGTAGTATTCAACATGGTTAGAGCATCAACATCATACTTACCACCTTTCTTAGGATGATTTCGATCACTGTATGGATAATTATCATTAGACGCTATCTCGTCTAACAAAACTTTCGCATCCTCAGTACTCTTCTTCATAATAGAACCACCAGAAGAAGCATCAACAAAGTTTCGAAACTCTTGTGTCAACCCATTATAGAATGTTTGGATCAACAACCAGTCAGGAATTCCATGGTGAGGGCATTGTCTTTGAAGTCGCTTAAATTTTCTCCAAGCATCATGAAGTGACTCGTCATCATCTTGACGGAAATTAGAGATCTCATTCCGGAGCTTAGAGGTCTTCTTCTGACTGAAGAATTTTAGTAGAAAAGCCTTCGCAAGACTATCCCAAGTAGTGAATGTATTTGGTCCTTCATCTTTCAACCAATCTTTTGCTGTATCTCGAAGAGAGAATGGAAATAAGCGCAGCTTTATAGCATCATCACTAACATTGGTCAGCTTTATTGTATCACACTTTTCAAGAAAACTCTCAAGATGATCAACAGGATTTTCAGTGGACAGTCCTGCGAAAGAATCATTGGAGATGAATTGGATGAATTGAGGCTTTAGTTCAAAGTGTGTAGCTGTGACTGCTGGTCTGACAATGCTGGAGAGTACGCCTGTAGCATCTGGCATACCATGCTCCCTGAGAGCTTTAGTTGTTGTATCAGTCATAATTTCCTTATCCTTGTTTTTCCTTCGCTTGCCTGCTTGCCTTCTTGCTGTAGCTTCAATTTCAGGATCAATTTCAATTAAGTTTTCAGTACCTGAACTTCGAGTGTGCATGCAACAAGAGAACTAGAAACGATGATCAATTAACAAGGGAATAATAGCCGAAGCAACTCAACTAAAATACTTAGCTAAATCAATTCAAAATTAACTAATCTAACACTGCTTTGTCCCCGGCAGCGGCGCCAAAAATTTGACAAGGCCGTCGCGTGCCTATCAAATTATAAATCTAACAAATCCTTCTAACTATGTAGTAGGGTAAGTCAGAGTCGATCCCACAGAGACAAACGTATCAATCACTAGTTGTTTCTGATTTAATTCGGCTAAGCAAGTAACACAATAAATATTGAGAGATTATTAAACTAATTTTATACTAAAGAGAATTGTGTTTGTATTAATCAAATATTAAAAACATCCAGAATTAAGTATCCCCACTAGCATGAATCAATGCAATTACGATTTCCCGTCCCAATTAATCATGTACTACTCAAGAGGAAAGATGCGCCCTATAAATACCAATAACCTCTCTCGAGTATTAATGGCTTCTCTAACTTACAATCAAACCTATTCTCATGGTATCATGCAATTTAGAGACATTAAACACGGCATCCTAACTTCCTAACAATTCGTTCTACCTATTCTCATGGAGAATTTCATGTTCTTATTGGATAAATCACAACCATCTAAATCCAACTCTCGCTGATAATTAGATATTGGCTCAAACAATACACATAATCACGTCTGACATGTAATTGCTAATTAAAACAACTCAATAAGCAAGAGCAATTATCATAACCAAATTGGGGGAATTGGGAAAATCATGCACCAATCATAACTAGGGTTCAACTTAACCCTAGATTAATAATCTACTCACTCATAATTGAATTAACAAAACAAGAATAATTAATTGAACACATAATTGTAAGAATAGAAGAAAAACCTTTAATCTTCGATCTTGAAGAAAATAATTAATCTCCCCCAAAAAGTCTCCAGAAGAAAGAGTTACAAAAGTTCTCCCGTCTCTCTCCCTCTTCCTTCTAATAAATAAAAACCTCATAATAAAATCTGATTTCTATCTCCTAATAAAGGTATTTTTAATATTCTAATCAATTTATAAAAAGATATCCATAATTGAATAGGATTTTCTTGTAAAATTCGTCACTTCTTTTTCTCCTCTGTTTCTGGGCTCTTCCAGTTGGATTTTGCTTACTGGACCACCTCTGAATTAAAGATAATTTCCTAAGCTTCGCGTGGAAAGCTTACGGGCCTCAAACGGACTTCTAGAACTCAAGATATGGCCAAAACAGTGTAGAACAGCCCGTGTAGCCCAATAATACGAATTTTCTCCTATTTTATCTCCAAAATAGCTCTTTTTGCTCCAAATCCTTCCAAGTCATGAATTCTTATTTCCTACAATAAAACAATAAAATCTAATAAATAAAAATCCAAATAAATGCAAAACACAATAAATATGAGAATAAAATCATCTAAAATATATATAAAAATATATTCTATCAAATGTAATAGCAGGAGCACCAAAGTAATTTTTTAGGGAACACCAAAAGTAACATTGGTGCAAGTCTGTATCAAAGGTACTCCTTAAGATGAGGTACCCGTGTTATTCCCAGATTACACACTTGTATAATTGTAGAAGGGGGGGTTGAATACAATTCTTGATTATTATAAATTTCTGATAAGAACCACAGAAATCTATAAGGAAATAATTGCTGAATAAGAAATGGTTCACAAACACATAAAAAATCAGGTGGTTAAATGTACCACCTGAGACTTTTATTCGAAGAAAACCCTGTGATACAAGTGTACACAGCTTCTGTGTTTACAACTCTTTGCTTCTAAAGATATTCAAGAAACCCTAAGCAAATGTGTATGTTTTCTTACTATCTAAAGAGTTGCTACACTTGGTTATATATTCCAAGTTTACAAGTGCTACAGGAATAAGATAATATTAATCTAATTCAAGTTGACTTGCTACTCCACTCCAAATCCACATGTAGCCGAAAGGTTGTCCTTGTGAACAGATATGTCCCCTGCACCTTTCTTGTATGTACTGTGTAAATGGAATGCTTCTTTCTTCTGTGTTTCCAAAGTATGGCTGCCATATTGCTTTTTATACCTACTATCAACCCATGTGATCTGTCAGTCAAACCTGTCCTTATCAACTGCTAATTCCTAGCATAGGATAAAGTGACAATGATTATCCGTTGGTGTTGTGTCTACTTATCCGTTGATGGTAGTTTGAGCTGTATCCGTTGATCGAGTAGATTTGAGTTGTATCCGTTGATAGAGCCCTGTTCTCATCCGTTGATACATTTTCACTTAGACAGAATTACATAGCATAGCTTATTTACAATTGGCTACCCTATTCTGCCTATCCATTGATGGTCAACATGACTCTGAATAAAGACACTATCAACTGATAAATAGAGATATTGCAGTATGCTACAAAACCTCATCCGTTGATGAGCTACCTGTCAACGGATAGAGTTATAAGGTCTTATCCGTTGACAGTTACAAAACTTGACTTATACAATTTTGCTTGAATGTTAAGTTATCATCAACTACAACATATTCCTAACAATCTCCCCCAATTTATACTTGATGGCTATAAAGCATAAATTCATAACCTTGATGATAACAAAACATTCCTAACGATATATACACACTTCAGTATGCAAACATTGTATTAAGCTACAAAAATTAAAAAACAGAAAGCTTTAAGAAACTTATCAGAGATGTGCTCCTTTAGATTGAGCAGATTAATGAGGTTTCCTCTCTCTGGTTGGCTGCACCCTTGACTTTCCTTCCTTGGTAGAGTTGGACTCAATTTGCACTTGAAGTTGCCTATAGAAGGTATCTGATAAGTGGATTTTTATCCACTTGGAACGCCTTATTTCGACTTAAATTGATAGCTTTGTTCTCAAGCAATTGTGCGTTTTAATGTGTTTTTGTGTCAAATGTGCAGAATATCATTTACAGGTTTTCTAGTAAATATGAGGTGTTTTTAAACTCAAAGAAACAGGTGTCGGGAATTGCATTGGAATAAGGCAAGAAATCAGAAGTGGAACAGAAGTCAGCCTGTGCAGCCAACCTTGCGCGCGGGCGCGCCCAGTATACAAGGGATTGCGCGCGGGCGCGGCCAGAAGATTGAGCGCGGGCGCGGTGGATTTTGCCTGTGGCGCGCGCGGCCGCGCGGGGACTCGACAGAAGTTTCTGGAATTGGTTTGTAATTTGGAAAACTTGCCGTTTCTTCTCCTAATTCATATGGCAATCACTTGGGACGATTTGAAGCTTCTGGAATTCAACTTAAACAAGGGAATTGCAATTCTATTTCAATTAAAGATGGAAAATTACCGGAATTCTATCCTATTTCAAATACGGTAATCGCTTGGTCAAGGAGGCACTTGGGGGCTATAAATACACACCTTGGGGCACAGAAAAAAATCATCTACACATCCTACACACATAATTCGTTCAGAGCAAGAAGGGAGAGAAGCCAAGGCGAGGAACGTGACGACAAGAAGATCTAGACATAGTTTTCTTGTATTCCTTTGTTAGGCGTATCTTGTGGATGCTCATTACTTTTCCGGATTTGTTCGCTAAACCTTATTTTATTATTGATTTATTCATCTTCTTCTTTATCTTGTTTAATATCATGCTTTCATCAAATCCCATGGTGACGAAAGGTTCGATTATGAACTAATCGTTATCGTGGGGTCCTAGTGGATTTATCTATGTAGCTTAGTAGTTTGCATGCCTTAGAGATTTATGTGTGGTGAATTATTGATATCCTTGTATGGTTGTGCTTATTGAATTTAGGTGTGTCGCGAACATCTAATTTGTTAATCTCTTGCTAAACGAGAGTGGATCTTGAGATTTAGAACTTGCCATGCTAGCATAGGATAGGTTGATGTAATCATCATGATTTGTGGCATGAATAGAGATATTATGCTACCCTATGTGATCTAAGTGAATAACTTGTGCTTCAACCTTTATGTTTTCAAATTCTATAGAGATATAGGGTCTAAACATAATAGGTGCCTATTCATCTTCTATCTCTTTTGTGGATGTATGCTTAGATTGGTACTAGTATACCGAGAGGTAACTTTTACTCTTTTCGTGTTATTCGATCAGATATCAAAACCATCACATGTTTTAATCAAAGGCTGCAACTCTAAGTGAAGTAGATAATGAAACTAGGATTCCATGTTTATTCTCATATAAGTAATTCGATTTTAATTCTCGTTAATTGTTAGTTTATTAATTTGCATCTTAGTTTAATTTAGCTAATCAAACCCTATTTGTTATTTTCTTAGCAGTGAATTAAAATCATACATTATTGCATAGACATATTTTCTGAGTAAAACTTAACCAAGATCTCTGTGGAACGAACTTTAATTGTATTACTTGTGACTACGTGCGCTTGCGTGAGTTTAGCATAACAAGTTTTTGGCGCCGCTGCCGGGGATCATCGGTGTTTTTATTTCAGTTTATGTGTTTGTCAATAGTGGTCGTTAGCGTTCACTGACTCGGATTCTTACTTAGTTTGTTTGTTTCGTGGTGTTTCAGGTACTTGAGTTTGTATGCAAACACGTTCGCAAGCTCGATTACTAAGACTGGCAGAAGACGATCTTGTTGAGAATATAGAGAATAAGGAAGAGGAGACTGAAACTACAGTAGCAATGGCAGATGCAGCAGCAGCTAAGGCTTTGAAGGACTATTCTCAGCCGAAACTCAATGACATTCAGTCGAGCATTGTTAGGCCAGCTATTGCAGCGAACAACTTTGAGATCAAGCCGGGCACAATTCAGATGGTGCAGAATTCAGTCCAGTTTGGGGGAGCTACTACAGAGGATCCAAACATGCATGTTCGGGACTTTATTGAAATCTGCGACACTTTCAAGTGTAATGGTGTGACGGATGATGCTATAAGGTTGAGGCTTTTCCCATTCTCTCTGAGGGATAAGGCTAAGAGCTGGCTACACTCTCTACCACCTGGTTCCATTACTACATGGGAAGATCTTGCTCAGAAGTTCCTTACAAAATTCTTTCCTATGGCGAAAACTGCAGCAATAAGGAACCAGTTGACTCAATTCCAACAGCAATCTGGCGAGTCCTTGTGTGAGGCTTGGGAACGCTACAAGGAGATGCTAAGGAAGTGTCCTCATCATGGCATGCCTGATTGGATGGTTATCAATGGATTCTACAATGGGTTGGGAGCACAATCTAGACCTTTGCTAGATGCAGCATCAGGTGGAGCTCTGTGGGCAAAGAGCTATGATGAAGCTTATGAACTTATTGAGATGATGGCTGCTAATGAATATCAGAATCCAACCCAGAGACTTTCTCAAGGCAAAGTAGCAGGAGTTTTGGAAGTAGATACAGCTTCAATGATTACGGCTCAGTTGAAGGCTCTTGCTATGAAGGTGGATTCTCTTGCTAATTATGGAGTTCAGCAGGTGGCTAGTGTTTGTGAGTTATGTGCGGGCGCACATGAGACGAGTCAATGTGCTATCTCTTCTGAATCAGCACAGTTCGTGAGTAATTTCCAGAGACCTGCTGTACCAGTTCCAGCCACTTATCATCCTAATAATAGGAATCATCCTAACTTCAGCTGGAGCAACAATCAGAATAATCAACAATCTTATCAGCAAGCGAAGCCGTATAATCAGGGTTATCAGCAATCTTATAGGGCACCATATCAACCCCCAGGATTTCAACAGCAACAACCTCAGACTCAGGTGGGGCAATCATCTAATGATAAATCTGATGAGATGTGGATAGCATTGAAGAACCTACAAGCTGGTCAGAAGCTCTTGGAAACTCAGATAGGGCAGATTGCAAGTGCCTTGGGTAGTAGGCCACAAGGAACTCTTCCTAGTGACACGGAAGCAAATCCAGGTAGGAGGGACTTCAAGGAGCAGGTGAAGGCCGTAACTTTGAGATCAGGAAGGGTCACATCAGGTCCTAATTCAGCCACTAATGAGGATGAAGAAGTGCAGAATCAGCAAGTCGAAAATTCTGCATTGCCCGAAATTGAGAAATCTGACTTGGTAGCTGATCAGCTTGAAGGTGAAAAAGAGAAGAGCAAGGAATCTGTTGATAAGGCTTCTCCGGAGTTGTCTACTAAGAATAATCAGATCTACCCTCCTCCTCCATATCCTAGAAGACTCCAGAAGCAGAATTTGGATAACAAATTTGCTAGGTTCTTAGAAGTGTTCAAGAAGTTGCACATCAACATACCTTTTGCGGAAGCACTTGAGGAGATGCCGAGCTATGCCAAGTTCATGAAGGGTATTCTCTCGCGTAAGTTGAAGCTCGATGCATTAGAGACCGTTGCCTTAACGGAAGAGTGTAGTGCGGTTCTGCAACAGAAATTGCCTCCAAAGCTAAAGGATCCGGGTAGCTTTACTATTCCATGCACAATTGGTAATCTATTCTTTGAGAAGTGCTTGTGTGACTTGGGAGCTAGCATCAATCTCATGCCCTTGTCAGTATTCATGCAATTGGGTCTACCGGATCCAAAGCCAACTAACATCTCGCTTCAGTTGGCTGATCGTTCAATTACCTATCCGAGAGGCATAGTTGAGGATGTCTTGGTGAAAGTTGATAAGCTCATCTTCCCTGCTGATTTTGTTATATTGGATTTCGAGGAAGATAAGAAGATTCCCATAATCTTGGGAAGGCCATTCCTAGCTACGGGTAGTACCTTGATCGATGTGCAGAAAGGAGAGCTCACCATGAGGGTACAAAATCAGAATGTCACCTTTAATGTGTTCAATGCTATGAAGCTTCCGTCTGATGAAGAAGAATGTTTCAATGTTGATTTGGTTGATTCCATGGTAGCCAAGGATCTTGATCATTTGTTGCTAACAGATTCTTTGGAAAAAGCATTGAGTGGGAACTCTGAGGTGAAAGATGAGGATGAAGTAATGCAAATTCAGATGTTGAATGCAAATTCATGGAAGAGGAAATTTGACATGCCATTCGAGTCTCTTGGGTTAAAAGAGCTGGAAAAGTCACAAATCCGTCTTAAACCATCGATTGAGGAGGCTCCTACTCTTGAACTCAAACCTTTGCCTAGTCACTTGAGGTATGCTTTTCTTGGTGATACCTCAACGTTACCTGTTATTATTTCTTCTAACCTGTCAGATGTCGAGGAAGAAAAGCTCTTGCGTATTTTGAGGAAATTCAAAACAGCAATTGGTTGGACTATAGCAGATATCAAGGGAATCAGCCCTTCGTATTGCATGCATAAAATTCTGCTAGAGGAAGGAGCTAAGCCTACTGTTGAACATCAAAGAAGACTCAATCCGATTATGAAGGAGGTGGTGAAGAAGGAAATTCTAAAGTGGTTAGATGCTGGCATTATCTACCCTATCTCAGATAGTTCTTGGGTGAGTCCGGTTCAATGTGTGCCAAAGAAAGGAGGCATGACAGTTGTTGCTAACGAGAAGAATGAGCTCATCCCTACTCGAACAGTCACGGGGTGGAGAGTTTGCATGGATTATCGGAAGCTCAACAAAGCCACAAGAAAAGATCACTTCCCTCTGCCTTTTATTGATCAGATGCTAGACAGGTTGGCTGGTCACGAGTATTATTGTTTGCTTGATGGATATTCTGGCTATAATCAGATTTGCATTGCTCCGGAAGATCAAGAGAAGACCACATTCACATGTCCTTTTGGCACCTTTGCTTTTCGTCGAGTTTCGTTTGGACTTTGTGGTGCTCCTGCCACTTTTCAAAGGTGCATGATGGCTATTTTCTCAGACATGATTGGCTCGAATGTGGAAGTTTTTATGGATGACTTCTCAGTTTTTGGTACATCTTATGATGAGTGCTTGCATAATCTTGGTTTGGTTTTGAAGAGGTGTGTGGAGACGAATTTGGTGCTTAATTGGGAGAAATGTCATTTTATGGTACAAGAAGGAATTATTCTTGGGCACAAGGTATCTAGCAAGGGACTTGAAGTGGATAGAGCCAAGGTGGAAACAATCGAGAATCTTCCTCCACCTATTTCTGTTAAAGGAATTCGTAGTTTTCTTGGTCATGCAGGATTCTATAGGCGATTCATTCAAGACTTCTCGAAAATCTCTAAACCTTTGTGCAATTTGTTAGAGAAGGATGTTCCTTTCAAGTTTGATGCTGAATGTCTGGCGGCTTTTGAGCTGTTGAAGAAGAAGCTAACTACTACTCCTGTCATTACTGCACCCAATTGGGAGGAACCGTTTGAGCTGATGTGTGATGCTAGTGACTATGCTGTTGGTGCTGTGCTTGGACAAAGGAAGGACAAAATTTTTCATGTGGTTTACTATGCTAGTAAAACTCTCAATGAGGCTCAGCTTAACTACACCACTACAGAAAAGGAGTTGCTAGCCGTTGTTTATGCTTTTGAGAAATTCAGATCTTATTTGCTTGGTACTAAGGTGATTGTGTACACGGATCATGCTGCTATTCGATATCTCATGTCAAAGAAGGATTCTAAGCCTAGGTTGATTCGTTGGGTGCTTCTCTTGCAAGAATTTGATGTGGAGATTAAGGATAGGAAGGGCACGGAAAATCAAGTAGCTGATCATCTTTCACGTTTGGAGGACCAAGGTAAAGATTCACATGCTAAGTCTCTTATTAATGAATCTTTTCCGGATGAGCAACTTTTTGGGGTGCAAGGTGAAGAGCCATGGTTTGCAGATTATGTGAACTATCTTGTTAGTAATGTCATCCCTCCAGAATTCTCTTATGCTCAAAGGAAGAAGTTCTTACATGATGTGAAGTGGTACCGTTGGGACGAGCCATTCCTGTTCAAACTTGGTATAGATCAGATTTTGAGGAGGTGCATTCCCTATAGTGAGACTGAGAGTATCTTGCGTGATTATCATTCTACCACATATGGAGGTCATTATGGTGGTAATAAAACAGCTCAGAAAGTACTTCAGGCGGGATTCTATTGGCCGACTCTGTTTAAGGATTCTCATCGTTTTGTGATGAGTTGTGATCGATGTCAACAAGTTGGTAATATCTCTAGGAGGAATGAGATGCCTTTGAATACTATTCTCGAAGTTGAGATCTTTGATGTGTGGGGGATTGATTTTATGGGTCCGTTTGTTTCATCTTGCAATAATCAGTACATCTTGCTAGCTGTGGATTATGTGTCTAAATGGGTTGAGGTGAAAGCCTTGCCAACCAATGATGCTAAGGTGGTGCTGAATTTTCTTCACAAGCAGATTTTTACACATTTTGGGACTCCGAGAGCTATAATCAGTGATGAGGGGACACATTTCTGTAATCGTCAGTTTACTGCTATGATGGCAAAGTATAATGTGACGCATCGTGTTGCCACTGCTTATCATCCCCAAACTAATGGTCAAGCGGAGGTCTCAAATCGTGAAATCAAAAGGATCCTTGAAAAAGTGGTGAATCCATCTCGTAAGGATTGGTCATTGAAGTTAGACGAGGCAGTTTGGGCTTATAGAACTGCGTACAAGACACCTCTTGGGATGTCACCTTATCAGTTGGTGTTTGGTAAGGCTTGTCATTTACCGGCTGAGTTAGAGCACAAGGCTTTTTGGGCATTGAAGAAGCTTAATCTGGATATCTCAGCTGCGGGTGAAAAGCGTCTACTTCAGTTGAATGAGCTTGAGGAATTTCGTGAGCAGGCTTATGAGAATGCAAAAATGTATAAGGAGAAGGTTAAAAGGTGGCATGATAGAAAGTTAGTGCACAAGGAATTTGTGAAAGGTCAACAGGTTTTGCTGTACAACTCTCGCCTTAAACTTTTTCCGGGAAAGCTCAAGTCAAAGTGGTCTGGTCCGTTTACAGTTAAGGAGGTATTTCCACATGGAGCGGTGGAGATATTTAGAGGGTCTATCAATGATGCTTTTAAAGTAAATGGACATCGACTGAAGCCTTATTATGGAGGAACGGTGAACCGTGAGAAGGTTGCCTCCGTTTTGTCAGAATTGTGAGATTTTGGAAGTACGTCAAGCTAAAGACGTAAAACAAGCGCTTCTTGGGAGGCAACCCATGATGTTAGGCATTTTTTGTAGAAGTCAGTAGGTAGGAATTTTTGTTGTTTGAAAAAAAGAAAAAAAAAAAAAAAAAAAGAAGGAAAAAATTTTCTGGAAACCCTGGGCGCGGGCGCGCGGAGCATAGCCTATCCTGGGCGCGGCCGCGCGGAGCATTGGAGATACAGAGAGCAGTTTTCGGGCAGAATTGAGTTAAGTGTCCAACCCTAATTTCCTCTCTTAAATTCGATTTTCCCATTATTCTCTTCTCTAAATCAGACCTTAACTATTCTTATCATCCCTAAGTCCATATCATCTCATACCATACAAATCTCATACCACATATACTTACATATCTACATACAAATTCACCCATTCATATCAATTTCAAACCCTAATTGGACTTCAAAGGGGCTTCGATTTTTCGAGTTTGGGGGACTGATTTGGCAAGTTCTACCTCTACTATTCGATTTGGGTAACCTCTATTCTCGTTTTTTAATATTTTCGAATTGTAGTTCTTGCAAATTGTGGATTTTTGGTGTGAGATTTTTGGACAGAATTTGGTTCGAATTTTTGGGCAGTTGGTGTGTGATTTTACTGTTGTTCTTGATTACTATGGCACCGAAGAGAGCTAGGGTTGTTGGTAGCAGTTCCCGTGGTCGGTCATTGTCCAGTTCTGACTCGAGTTCGGGAGATGAGGGTATGGAGAAGTTTCGTTCTGAGGAGGCTAGGGCTGAGTATGTGAAGTTGATGACTCGGTTCGTGGCGAAGGATAGGATTTGGTTGCCCGTTGCTGCTGATGGTGAGATGGTGGCTATGATTGAGGAGAGGGGTTGGCAGGGTTTGTGTGAGCTTGCATCCGCTGTCCCGTTGAGTATAGTCCGGGAATTCTATGCTAATGCTAGGGAAAACAGGGATGGTTATTCACTTGTCCGAGGGTTTACTATCGATTACACTGCTCGTGCTATTCGGCTGTTACTTGGGTTGCCGGATAGACCTGTTGGGGCGGAGGACTGGACTTTTAAGGCCAGGTCCGAGGTGGATTTAGATGAGGTGGTGGCACGTCTGTGTGTGCCAGGTACGACATGGAAATTGAAGGTTGGGTCAACTGAGAAGGCTACATTTCCATCTGCCTCGATGAACAGATATGCTAGGGCTTGGAATTCTTTTATTTGTGCGAATCTGTTGCCTACTACACATACACATGAGGTGACAGTTGAGCGAGCTATCTTGTTGTGGGCTATTCTGAATGGACATTATATCGATGTTGGATATTTGGTGAATCAGAGTATGCTGCGCTTCTTGAGGGTGTCTTCAGGGGCAGTTCCTTATGGTTCTATTGTTACGAGGATGTGTGCAAATGCTGGGGTGACATGGTCGTCTGAGGAGCCGATTCAGATGCCAGCTGGACCCATCGATGTGTCGAAGTTGGGGGAATGGCCTGGCGGCATTCCTCATCCTAGGGGTCTGGGCTATGCGATTGTTGGCGCTCCTCCAGTTGCTCCTGTTGCTATCTCGAGTGCTTCGCATGATAGGAGGATGATGAGGCGGATGGATGCATTGTATGAGAGCCATAGCCGGTTTTCAGCGAGGTTGACTCAGGCTTTCAGTTCTGCCTTTGGAGCTAGTGGTGCACATGTTGAGTGGCCAGTCTTTGGATCGGACACTATATATCCACCTCCAGATTCTCCACCCGAGGAGGGTGATGACGCTGCGGCGTAGGTATGTTTCTACTTTCCCTCGTATTTACTTCCATTCAATGGGGTCATTGAATATCTTAAGTTTGGGGGTGGTTTGGGGGAAAAGTATTGTATATGTTGTATATGTTTCATTATGTTCATGTTAGGATATCATGTTTTGCATATTAGTTGTAGATCATGCATTTTATGTTCGTATTATCTATGTTTGTTTCATATAGGACATTTTGTTTATTTTCGTATACCATGTGAGTTTTCATGTTAGTTGCATTTTCATGGCATGCATTTTTCATGATCCCTTAAAATGAGCTGATTCTGATTGATAGGTAGATGTTGATTTGAGTGTGATGATAATGAGTAGAGGGCTGATTTATAGTTCCTAGGTAATTGACTTGCATGTTCGGAAACAAAATTTTTACACAGTCTCATTGGGGTGCTTTTGGGGGTAGGTTGGAGTCATGCATGTTGGATGTTTTGAGATTAATCACTTGTTTATTCTTAGAATTTTCGTTATTCCCTTTATAGCGTAGGAACATTAAAGTCTAAGTTTGGGGGAAAACAGGAATTTCATGCTAGTTGTTAATATTTGTCAATAAAGGCTAGGCGTCAATTGGCTAGTAGCCAGCTCATATTTATATGAGTAGTCTAGGGTTGGAAATGAGAAAGGCTCATTCCAGATTGCGGGAAAAAAAAAAAAAAAAAAAAAAAAAAAAAAAGAGTCAAGTTTTGTTTATTAATGCAAAATTAACCAGAGTGAGCTCTTTAATACTCGAGTAATTAAGTCTGAGGGGACTTAGTCCTAGTGACCTAAGGCTTTATAGTCTGGGATCCTGCTGACCCAACACTCGCTACATGGGTATTATTGTATAAGCCTTTTGGGGTCTCATTCATTGCACGGTTAAATAAGCATGCTTATTGTATATGTAGTGTCGTAGCATAGTAATAAAGCATGAGTTTCTGTCTACCTTGGATAAGGGTGGAGGTGTTCCTAGGTTATGGAGTGTCTACAGTCTATTCTAGTTATAAACCTGTGATTGTCTTGACGGAAAGCATGTATGATTTTTGACCTATTTCTGGGGGTATTTCTGATGAGCATTGCACACACGCACGTTTCTGTCATGTACTGTTAGTATACGGGGATTTAGTCGAGCTCTGCTTGGATTTGTTGCATTCGTTGAGATATTTGCTTGTTAGTTGGTTTTGGTGAGTTTGAAGGGGATCTTGCATTTTTCATATTAGTTGCATTCATGCATTGCATTGCATTAGGTTAAATGGATTTTGTGGGTACATTCGCTATAGGCCCTCACGAGACCTTACTCGTCCACTAGGGCTGCCTAGGGGTTTAAAGGGCTTGTTGCATATGCCAAATGCAACCGTGATCACCTACGGAAGTGGTACTAGCTAGTTGTATATATTTTTGTTTGTTTATGCTTGAGGACAAGCATCGGTTTAAGTTTGGGGGTGTGATAAGTGGATTTTTATCCACTTGGAACGCCTTATTTCGACTTAAATTGATAGCTTTGTTCTCAAGCAATTGTGCGTTTTAATGTGTTTTTGTGTCAAATGTGCAGAATATCATTTACAGGTTTTCTAGTAAATATGAGGTGTTTTTAAACTCAAAGAAACAGGTGTCGGGAATTGCATTGGAATAAGGCAAGAAATCAGAAGTGGAACAGAAGTCAGCCTGTGCAGCCAACCTTGCGCGCGGGCGCGCCCAGTATACAAGGGATTGCGCGCGGGCGCGGCCAGAAGATTGAGCGCGGGCGCGGTGGATTTTGCCTGTGGCGCGCGCGGCCGCGCGGGGACTCGAGAGAAGTTTCTGGAATTGGTTTGTAATTTGGAAAACTTGCCGTTTCTTCTCCTAATTCATATGGCAATCACTTGGGACGATTTGAAGCTTCTGGAATTCAACTTAAACAAGGGAATTGCAATTCTATTTCAATTAAAGATGGAAAATTACCGGAATTCTATCCTATTTCAAATACGGTAATCGCTTGGTCAAGGAGGCACTTGGGGGCTATAAATACACACCTTGGGGCACAGAAAAAAATCATCTACACATCCTACACACATAATTCGTTCAGAGCAAGAAGGGAGAGAAGCCAAGGCGAGGAACGTGACGACAAGAAGATCTAGACATAGTTTTCTTGTATTCCTTTGTTAGGCGTATCTTGTGGATGCTCATTACTTTTCCGGATTTGTTCGCTAAACCTTATTTTATTATTGATTTATTCATCTTCTTCTTTATCTTGTTTAATATCATGCTTTCATCAAATCCCATGGTGACGAAAGGTTCGATTATGAACTAATCGTTATCGTGGGGTCCTAGTGGATTTATCTATGTAGCTTAGTAGTTTGCATGCCTTAGAGATTTATGTGTGGTGAATTATTGATATCCTTGTATGGTTGTGCTTATTGAATTTAGGTGCGTCGCGAACATCTAATTTGTTAATCTCTTGCTAAACGAGAGTGGATCTTGAGATTTAGAACTTGCCATGCTAGCATAGGATAGGTTGATGTAATCATCATGATTTGTGGCATGAATAGAGATATTATGCTACCCTATGTGATCTAAGTGAATAACTTGTGCTTCAACCTTTATGTTTTCAAATTCTATAGAGATATAGGGTCTAAACATAATAGGTGCCTATTCATCTTCTATCTCTTTTGTGGATGTATGCTTAGATTGGTACTAGTATACCGAGAGGTAACTTTTACTCTTTTCGTGTTATTCGATCAGATATCAAAACCATCACATGTTTTAATCAAAGGCTGCAACTCTAAGTGAAGTAGATAATGAAACTAGGATTCCATGTTTATTCTCATATAAGTAATTCGATTTTAATTCTCGTTAATTGTTAGTTTATTAATTTGCATCTTAGTTTAATTTAGCTAATCAAACCCTATTTGTTATTTTCTTAGCAGTGAATTAAAATCATACATTATTGCATAGACATATTTTCTGAGTAAAACTTAACCAAGATCTCTGTGGAACGAACTTTAATTGTATTACTTGTGACTACGTGCGCTTGCGTGAGTTTAGCATAACAGTATCTTCTTCAACAACCTTTGGATTTAGCTTTAGTTGTAACCATCTCAGGTAGTCAGAACTAGCCTTTGACAGTTGGTCTTCTAACCTGAAGAATCTCCTAGTGCCCTCATTATCCCTGAACTCCATCATCCAAAAGGGTTGAATGTGGATTTTCTGTCCATTATAAGGGATCTTCATTTTCTTTGGTAGACTTGAGGGTGAGTTCCATTCTCTCCTTATTTCTTCTATTCTGCTAATTATCTCCCTTCTGGCTATCTCAGAGAACCCTGTGTGTCTCTTGAAAGCTGAGAACACTCTGGTCAATGTATGATAATTTTCTCCAAGAACCTTCTTTAGTGGCCATGTCCTCTGACTTCCTCCCTTGTAGACAAACACTAATCTCTCAGGCCGATTCTTGTACTTGTCAATTCCTCTTACTTCTGACAATTCATCCAAAAATAGATTCATGTCAGAGTATTCTTCAATTTCTGCCTGATAGATAAAGTCTTCTTTGTTTTCCAAGATTGGTTGTTTGACAATGGCAGGTACCCTAGCAACTTGAACTGGTCCCTTTGAAAGTTGCTTCTTTGGAGCCCTTTTCTTCTGCTTTGGATTTAGCAAGAATGAAGGAACTTCAATTGAATCAAAATTCACTGGTTCCTCTTTAGGCCTTATGGGGTCACCATGAAAGTTTACAGTTGGGTCGATTACTAGTGCAGACATAGGTACTGGTGAACCAATTGTTTCTTTTTCTGGAGAGGGTTCTGGAGAAAGAACCCTCTTGGTTTTAGCTTTCCTTCTTCTAGGTTTGATTTTGGGAACTTCCTCAGGTTCCTTCATTTCAACCTCTACCTCATCCATTAACTCTTGAGCTAGCCTGGCTTGCTTCTCTTCTGAGTTTTCATGTTGATTTTCTGTACTTGGATGGGCTTCCCTTTGGATTCTGGAGACTTCTTCTCTTTTAGCTTCCACAAATCTAGGATGACTGTTGGATATATTTAATACTTTTCCATTCCTCATGATTACAGCCATCCAATCTCTTACACTCTTATTTGTCTGAACTTTGAACTCCATAATTGTTTTTCCCATTAGCTTTTCTTCATCATTCTTGGGAAATGGGTAGTCCAATTGAAGCTTGTTCTTCCCATTTTCCTTTGGTGGTGAGTAGGCTCTGGTTTTGATAGCTGGTTCAAATTCTTTGACAAATGATGGCTCAGCATCATAGAATGTAGGAGCCACAACCCTTGGAGTGAGCACCTTCATGATTGTGGTTGATATTGTTGGAGCAGAAGATTGAGCATTAAGGAACAAAGTTGATGCAATTGATTCATTGATCATCCTCTCTGTCCTTAGAATTCTGTCATTAGCCTCCTTGTTTATCTTTTCCAAAGCTTCTATCCTGGCTTGCCTTTCACCATCTGAGATGTCTTCTAATCTTTGAATCTCAGGCAAAGCCACTTGTTTCTTCACAGGGGAAGCCTTTATCTCAAACTCTGTTGGATTGACCACTACAATTGGCTGTTGCTCCCCCTCAATATGTGCTATCTCACTACTGGTAGCTTGAAATTGGCCAGTAGATGTTGCAGCCTCTTCTGTACTTGTTCCCATTTTCTCCCCCTTTTTGTTAGCATCAAGGGTTGGGGTTGAAGCTGCAAGTAGCATTTCCAGTAGTTGAGTTTGTTTTGTTTGATTGGCAATGATGGTGTGCAATTGAGATTCCATACTATCCACCCTTGAGGAAAGAAGCTGAACAGACTTAGCCAGGCTATCTTCTTTGAGAAGTTTGCTAGAAAGCACCTTCTGAGTGGTAGTAGGAGCTAGTGCCTCAATCCTGGCATCTAGTGCTATTTTCATATCTCTAATTGCAGACTGGACCTCCTCTTGCTGTGTTCTTTGAATAACAGATTGCATCTTTTGTAATTTCAGGGAGGCCATTACTTGCTCAAGAACAGTCTTTCTCTGTGGTTCTGCAGTTTGGTGCTCAGCCTTAGCAGATTGGTATTGCTTCATGATTTCCACATTGAGATGCCCAAGTTCAGTGGCATTGGAAAACATCCATCCTGGAGTTTCATCTTCATTTATGTCTTCACCATCTGAACTGTGACTGTCATAACTGCCAAACTCTTCACTTCCAGCATTTGGAGACAGGGTTTGTAAAGCTTCTTTTGCTCTTTGAAGAGATTCTGAGGTGTGCACTAGGTG
The DNA here is from genome assembly GCA_037693485.1 of Kitagawia praeruptora. Lineage (NCBI taxonomy): Eukaryota > Viridiplantae > Streptophyta > Magnoliopsida > Apiales > Apiaceae > Kitagawia > Kitagawia praeruptora. Next base: position 151,384,120 of record CM075349.1, on the reverse strand, counting down.
CATTGCCTCCTCTGCCTCCACATTGCCCTGATGTGCCATGACTTGATAGGCAGAAACAGGATGAGTAAAGGTTTCAGGATCCAAAGAGATGGAGTCAATAACTGACTGATATTCCTGTCTAAATTCCATCTCTTTGGAAGCTTCATTAACCTCCATTAACTCACTTGCAATGACTGATTCTTCCTGCCTTATTTCTCCTGTAGTCCCTTCTCCCCTCTCATCTCTCTTTTCTTGCATCAGGGGCTCCCCCTGGCTCACACCTCTCACACCCTCACCTTCACCTACTAAGGTGGAACTCTCTAGCTCTCCTTTTGCCTGACCGGAAGAAATGGTCAGCCTCTCATTGATTTTCTCTCCTTTTGCCTGCTCACAAGGCAGCCTCTCACTCCCTTCCCTCATTCCTAAAAGTGTTTCAATTACTACAAACTCCTCCACAGTTGACATAGGAATGTCACATTTTGCAGTGGTAGAGAGAGTTGTCAACGGATAAGGAATATCCGTTGATGTAGTAGTTATTGCTGTCAACGGATAGTTAGTTGAAGACATATCCGTTGATGAAGAAACACTTATCAACGGATGAAGGATATCCGTTGATGAAGGTAAACGAGTATCCGTTGAAGTGAAAACCAACACGGAATCTGTGGTGATTGATTTTAAGGAAGAGGCCACAGATAGTGTTGTGAATTCAGGAATGGAAGATTGATGGCCCAACAAATCATCTAAAAGAGGATGACCACCAATTGTTGAGTGGGGCTTCTCCATGAATTTTAAAGATGGAGAATCAGGAATTGATGTAGAGATCATATCCACATCCAGAGATGGAGTTGGTGATGGTGGATCAAAATGTGTATCGATTTGAAGGTTAAGATCAAGGGGCTGTGACTCCACATTTATTGAAGTCACATCAAACTGAATTTGAGAAGGTACAGTTTGCTGTACAGTGTGTGCACCCTGTGATTCCCCAATGGTTTTGGATTTTACCCTTCTACCATAGGTTTTTGAGGGAGAGCTATCTGTGTCCCTTGCCCTTTTGTGCTGTGTTCCTGAAATGGAACTCAAATTAGTAGTCACACCCTGTTGAGAGGATGTAGCTAGAAATTGGCTTGTAGGTTCATTAACAGTCTTTTGAGAGACTGAAATGTTGTGTGCACTTGCCTTACCTTCCTTATCCTTAGGGCTTCTTTGATGTTCACCCTGTCCCTCACCACTCACTACCACCTTCACACTCCCCTCAAGAGCTTTGGTAGTTTTTGCAACAGATGCCTTTTGAGAGACACCTGAGGTTTGTCTTTTAGATTGTGGTTTAGGAACTTTGGATTTGGTCACTTTGGTAGGAGCCTGTTTGGTCACAGTCACAGACTCCATTGTGACACTAGAAGGCAAAGAAATTTGGGGGTTGGAGATAGGAAGTTCAGGGTTGGAAACAGTTACCTGAATAATTGGTAGATATACCAATTGTACTTCTGCATTTAGGTTCATTCGAATCAAATCACTTAAGACTCTCTTCTCCTGAACAAAACAATTGAACTTGCTATCCGGGTTAGCAATGGATAGCTCATTCTCAGATACATGCAGTGCTAGGAGCATTAAAAATCTAGCAAAATAAACATTTTTGCCCCTAGTTTCCTTTTTACCTAATTTAGCTGCTATCTCATACATGACTAGTGTGCCAAAGTTATAAAATTTATCAGTTAAAAGCATACAAAGCATAATTAGCATGGAGTTGGTAACAGCATCAAAGTTACTAATCTTGCCAGAAAAAGTTTTAATGAAGGCATCACAAAGATAACTCCATTCCTTAACCATACCTTTCCTAACAATTTTCCCTAAGTTCTCAGTACTAAGGGTATAATTTATGGAATTAAGCATGGTAACAATTTCAGCATTACTGGGTTCCTTCAGACAGTTATTCTCAGGCAATTTTAAACAAGCAGTTAACACATCAGAATTAACTACATAATTTTTACCCTTTAAAGAAAAAGCAAGTGTACCGTCTGTGCCATTGTACTCAGCAGATGCCCACATCTCTTCGATAACCTCATGGATTAGAGGAGTGGTGGCAGTCATAGCATGTGACAGTTTGCATTTCTTCACGAAATTCATCATGGTGTGATATGCTTCTGGAGCGTTCACAGTATCAACAAAGGCCGCGAAATTGTTCTTCTCATAGGTAAACCCGGTGGAAGACATCATCTTAACAATAGGCGCCATTGGAGTGTTTGAGCTTTTGTTGCAGAGAGAGATTTAGTGAAGAAGATGCAGTTAACTAATGAGACTCTTGAAAATGAATAAAGGTGAAATGTGAGAATACAAAACAGCCTTTTATATATTCCAAGAATTAAAAATGAAATAATTAAGAGTAATTACCCCATTGGTCAAAAGTAACTGTCAGACAATAAATAAAAAGGAAAGAAGTACAGCCGTGACTAATTATACACGTTTATCAACGGCTATATAAAAAGTATATGTATATCAACGGATAAAGATTGGACGGTTGAGAAAACAGTTTATCCATCGATGACGTGGACAACCTGTTATCCGTTGACATACGAAAATCTAGTAATGTGTTTACACTACCAACGGATAAAAGGATATCCGTTGATAAGCAAATTTTGCCTTAGACAAAATTTCTGCTAAGAGTTATTCTGAGAATTTTTAATTCTCAAGTAAATCAAAACACATTTCTAGCTGCAATACAGTATTATTAGATACCACTAGGAATTATGAAAAATTAAGCATACCTAGTTCACCTACCAATCTTGTGAATGAGGATTCATCAAGAGGCTTGGTGAAGATATCTGCAAGCTGCATTTCACTTGGCACAAAGTGCATTTCTACTGTACCATTCATCACATGCTCTCTGATGAAGTGGTATTTGATGTCAATATGCTTGGTTCTCGAATGTTGCACTGGATTTTCTGTGATGGCAATAGCACTAGTGTTGTCACAGAAAATTGGAATCTTCTCAACTTTTAGACCATAGTCAATAAGTTGATTCCTCATCCAAAGAATCTGTGCACAACAACTTCCAGCTGCAATGTACTCAGCTTCGGCTGTAGAAGTGGAGACTGAGTTCTGTTTCTTACTGAACCATGACACAAGCCTATTCCCTAGAAACTGACAGGAGCCTGTAGTACTTTTCCTATCAATTCTGCAACCTGCATAGTCTGCATCTGAATAGCCAATTAGATCAAAGCCAGAATCTCTTGGGTACCAAATGCCAAGGTTTGGTGTTCCCTTGAGATACCTGAAAATTCTCTTAATAGCAATCAAGTGAGACTCTCTAGGGTCAGCTTGAAATCTAGCACAAAGACATGTGGAGAACATTATATCAGGTCTACTAGCTGTTAGGTATAGAAGTGAGCCTACCATGCCTCTATAGCTTGAGATGTCCACAGATTTTTCTTTAGTGTTCAACTCAAGCTTAGTTGCAGTGGCCATAGGTGTTTTTGCAGAGGCACAATCCATTAAGTCAAATTTCTTTAAGAGATCATAAATATATTTTGTTTGACTTATGAAAATTCCCTCATTAACTTGCTTTACTTGTAAGCCAAGAAAGTAAGTTAATTCACCCATCATGCTCATTTCATACCTACTTTGCATAAGTTTGGCAAACCTTTTACAAAGCTTCTCATCTGTAGACCCAAAAATAATATCATCTACATAGATTTGAACAAGTATTGAAGAACCATTGACATTTCTATGAAATAAAGTTTTATCTACTGTACCTCTAGTGAAGTGATTCTCCAGAAGAAATTGAGATAAAGTGTCATACCAGGCTCTTGGTGCTTGCTTCAAACCATAAAGTGCTTTCAAGAGAAGATATACATAATCTGGAAATTCTGGATCTTCAAAGCCAGGAGGTTGATGGACATATACCTCTTCTTCCAGTTCCCCATTTAGAAAGGCACTTTTAACATCCATCTGATAGACTTTGAAGTTGGCATGTGCTGCATAGGCTAGGAAAATTCTGATGGCCTCAAGTCTTGCCACTGGTGCAAAAGTTTCATCAAAATCTATTCCTTCTTCTTGAGAATAGCCCTTTGCCACTAATCTAGCTTTATTCCTCACAATTATGCCATTTTCATCAGTCTTATTCTTGAGAACCCATTTGGTACCTATGATACCTCTATCATCAGGTTTGGGCACAAGCTTCCATACTTTATTTCTCTCAAATTGGTTTAGCTCTTCTTGCATTGCTAATACCCAATCTGGATCTAGAAGAGCATCCTCCACTTTCTTAGGTTCCTCTTGAGACAAGAAACTACTGTATAGGCACTCTTCTTGTGTGGCTCTCCTAGTTTGGACTCTTGAGTTTGAGTCACCAATGATTAACTCAAAAGGATGATCTCTGGTCCATTTTCTTGAAGGTGGAAGGTTTGATCTAGATGAGGTTGCTTCATCTATGTGAGTATGATATTGTTGATTGGATATTGAGTTTTGACTTTGAGAAACTCCCCCTGAGTTTGTTGTCCTTGAGGAATTATGAAGTTGACTGTCAACAGAAGCATCATTTTGTCTATCAACGGATGCTCCATTTTGCCTGTCGACGGATACATGAGAATGTCTGTCAACGGATGCATCTGATGATCTAGTATGACTGTCAACGGATGCTTCATTTCCAGTGTTAGCATCACTTCTAGTTGGACCAACAGCTCTAGGTGAATTTCCAAGGTCATGATCTTCATTTTCCTCATCATCATCAATGTACATTCTTCCTTCTACCTCATTTTCAAATCTCAACTTTTCATGGAAGCCTTCATCATTCAGACCTAGAATCTTCTGATCATCAAACACAACATGTACAGATTCCATGACAATGTTGGTTCTTAAATTGTAGACTCTATAGGCTTTCCCTGCTGCATACCCAACAAAGATAGCTTCATCTGCCTTTGCTTCAAATTTGCCCAAGTTATCTCCATGATTCCTTAGCACAAAACACTTACATCCAAAGACATGGAGAAAAGCTAACGTTGGTTTCTTGTTGGTGAATAAGTGGTAGGGAGTCATTCCTCTAGCTTGATTGATCAAGGAAATATTCTGAGTGAAGCAGGCAGTGCTGACAGCTTCAGCCCAGAAATATGTTGGCAATCTTGATTCACTTAACATTGTTCTAGCTGCTTCAATGAGAGTTCTGTTTTTCCTTTCAACAACCCCATTTTGTTGAGGTGTTCTAGCAGCAGAAAACTCATGGACAATTCCATTCTCTTCACAGAAAATATTCATTGTGGAATTTTTGAATTCAGTGCCATTGTCACTCCTGATTCTTTGTACTTTTACTTCAGAACCATTGTTTACTTGTCTGAGATGATTGATGATGATTTCACTTGCATAATCTTTGGAGTGCAGGAAGAAAGTCCATGTAAACTTGGAGAAATCATCCACAATCACCAGACAGTATTTCTTCTTTGAGATGGACATGACATTTACTGGACCAAATAAGTCCATATGCAGCAATTGAAGGGGCTTAACAATAGATGACTCTGTCTTGCTCTTGAAGGATGATTTCTTTTGCTTTCCTAATTGGCAGGCATCACACAGTCCATCTTTGATGAACTCCAATTGAGGGATTCCTCTAGCAAGATCCTTTCTTACCAAATCATTCATTACTTTAAAATTCAAATGAGACAGCTTTTTATGCCATAGCCAACTCTCATCCTTGCTTGCTTTGCTGAAGAGACAAGTAATGGATTCTGAGCATACTGAGTTGAAGTCAGCTATGTAAACATTTCCTTTTCTAAAGCCTGTCAGAACCACATTGTTGTTTTTCTTGGTAGAAACAACACAGGCTTCTTTAGTGAACTTTACTTCATAGTCTTTGTCACAAATCTGACTGACACTCAGCAAATTGTGCTTCAAACCTTCAACTAAAGCCACTTCTTCAATGATGACATTGTCCTTTGTAATCAAGCCATATCCCTTTGTATAACCTTTGCTGTCATCTCCAAAGGTAATCCTAGGGCCAGCTTCCTCCTTGAACTCTGTGAGCAGGGTTGAATCTCCTGTCATATGCCTAGAACATCCACTGTCTAGGTACCATAGATTCCTCTTATTTCCCTGCACACAATCCAAAATACAAATCAAGTTGATTTTGGTACCCAAGTTTCCTTGGGTCCTTTCTTGTTAGCCTTTGGTTTTACACTCTTGGCAATCTTCACTTTGGGTGTAGATGCTTGAGTGATAGGTTTAGACAGATGCTCATTTGCATAAATATTTGATGCATGCATTTGTGAAAAATTGGCATACATATTATCCATGCTGGGGATGCTCCATGACATTTGTGGCATATTCACAGATTGAAAATAAGGATTAGGCACATATGGCATGTTCACATATGGATTTGAAAAACTAGCATTCTGATACAAACCAGGCATAACAGGCATTGCAGGCATACTTGGCATAGATTGAGATACATGAACAGGAGTCCTTTTAACAGACTTGCAATTAGAAGATAGATGATTGACACTATTGCAATTACCACAAGTTTTCCTAGGAGCAAACTTGTCAGGAGAATAATTGTTTTTCTTGTTAATGCCTATCTTACCATTTCTGTTCTTTTTCTTTTTACCCTCAGTCTCTACCTTTTCATTAACTGACTTACCAACAGCCTTTTTGTTGGGTAAATCACCTGCCTTAGCCTTCTCACTTGATTTGGCTTGGCTACCTTCACCAGAAACAAAGTTCTTGGCTACTGGACCATACTGATTGTTCAGTCTCTTGAGTTCCTTCTTACTAACAGACTTTTTGTTAGTCGACGGATACCTCTCATCCGTTGATGGTTCATCTGTCAACGGATGATCACTATCCGTTGATTCACAAATAGTCTCTAGATCCTCAAGGCAAGGTTCTAGCTCCTTTTTCTTCTGAGTCCAGGTATCCCTTACAAATGATTCTATTCCCTGGACTTCTATTATGTTTTGAGAAATATTCCTACAACTTTGAAATTTAGCAATTATTCCTTGTTCTTTTTCAAGCTGGTTTCTTAAGATTAATTCTCTTTTTAACACAGCTTCAAGTTCATTTTTAGCATCATTGCAATCAACTCTCATTTTCTCAAATTCTAGAAATTGAACTTCCAGAACTGCATTTCTATCACTTAAGAACTGATTAGTTTCTTTAATCATATTGTTCTCTTTAGTAAGTGATTTAAGAGTAACACTCAAGTGATATAGTTCAGTAGACATATCATCTATAACACTATTGCATTCCTCTTTGGTGAGCTCAGAGAGATTAGTAGAAAATACCTGATTGCTAGCTGAACTTGCTTCCTGCTCAGAATCAGCCATTAATGCAAGGTTGACAAACTCAGCATCATCATCAGAATGATTTCCATCAGCAGCCCAGTCATACTCTTGGGTCATGAATGCCTTTCCTTTCTGTCTGAGAAGATCAAAGTATTTCTTCTTGTAGTCAATAGTTTCAGTTGACTTTCCCTTGTTCTCAGATCTAGGCTTCCTGCATTCACTTATCATGTGACCAGCAATACCACAATTATAGCATTTAATTTTGGATTTATCCACATAATTGCTTGTAGAAAAATCCTTGTTAAATGGCTTGGCCACCCCAGAGTTTCTTCTGAATTTTAGCTTAGAGAATCTCCTAGATAGAAAGGCTAAATGCTCATCTATCTCATCCAATTCATCCTGCTGTAGGACACTCATTTCTTCAGACACCTTTTCCTTGCTTTTGCTTGATTCTGTTCTACCTTCACAAACCTCCCTGTTTGGTGTAGATTTAGCAGCTTCAGTCCTCTTTTCCTCCTTCTGCTCCAAGTTGGCAACAAGTGCAACTGACCCACTTTTCTTTTGGACCTTCTCAATTTCTTCATCCTGCTCCATTTCTAGTTCATATGTCTTTAAAGTTCCATAGAGTCTTTCAAGAGTAAATGACTTGTACTCTTGAGTGTTTCTTAGAGAAACAGTCATAGGCTTCCACTCTTTGGGCAGTGATCTCAGAAATTTGAGATTAGAATCTTTCACTTGGTAGATTCTTCCATACAGTTTCAAGCCATTCAGTAGCTTTTGAAATCTACTAAATGTATCATTCAATGTCTCTCCATTCTTGAAATGGAAGTGCTCATACTGTTGGATCAGTAGTTGCATCTTGTTTTCCCTTACCTGTTCTGTACCTTCACAAAGGGTCTGAACAATGTCCCATACTTCCTTGGCGGTAGTACAGTTGATAACATTGTCAACCATGTCTGTTTCTAAGCCATTAAACAGAATATTCATGGTCTTTTTGTCCTTGTGAACTTCTGCAATATCCTCAGCGCTCCATTCAGAAACAGGTTTTGGGATGTACGTGTCTGGTGCATCTGCAGCAAGACCAACTCTTGAAGCAGCCTTCATTGGAACATGAGGACCCTTCTCAATGCAATCTACAAAACCTACATCAATAGACATGAGATGTAGACGCATTTTTACTTTCCAGTGAAAGTAATTTTCCCTATCAAGAACCGGTATCTTCACTCCATAATCCTTCTTAGACATGTTGAAAGTGTGTTGATCTTTAAACTTCAAATATATTAGAAGCTTGCTCTGATACCAATTGTTATTCCCAGATTACACACTTGTATAATTGTAGAAGGGGGGGTTGAATACAATTCTTGATTATTATAAATTTCTGATAAGAACCACAGAAATCTATAAGGAAATAATTGCTGAATAAGAAATGGTTCACAAACACATAAAAAATCAGGTGGTTAAATGTACCACCTGAGACTTTTATTCGAAGAAAACCCTGTGATACAAGTGTACACAGCTTCTGTGTTTACAACTCTTTGCTTCTAAAGATATTCAAGAAACCCTAAGCAAATATGTATGTTTTCTTACTATCTAAAGAGTTGCTACACTTGGTTATATATTCCAAGTTTACAAGTGCTACAGGAATAAGATAATATTAATCTAATTCAAGTTGACTTGCTACTCCACTCCAAATCCACATGTAGCCGAAAGGTTGTCCTTGTGAACAGATATGTCCCCTGCACCTTTCTTGTATGTACTGTGTAAATGGAATGCTTCTTTCTTCTGTGTTTCCAAAGTATGGCTGCCATATTGCTTTTTATACCTACTATCAACCCATGTGATCTGTCAGTCAAACCTGTCCTTATCAACTGCTAATTCCTAGCATAGGATAAAGTGACAATGATTATCCGTTGGTGTTGTGTCTACTTATCCGTTGATGGTAGTTTGAGCTGTATCCGTTGATCGAGTAGATTTGAGTTGTATCCGTTGATAGAGCCCTGTTCTCATCCGTTGATACATTTTCACTTAGACAGAATTACATAGCATAGCTTATTTACAATTGGCTACCCTATTCTGCCTATCCATTGATGGTCAACATGACTCTGAATAAAGACACTATCAACTGATAAATAGAGATATTGCAGTATGCTACAAAACCTCATCCGTTGATGAGCTACCTGTCAACAGATAGAGTTATAAGGTCTTATCCGTTGACAGTTACAAAACTTGACTTATACAATTTTGCTTGAATGTTAAGTTATCATCAACTACAACATATTCCTAACAACCCGAGTTGAAAATGATTCCCTTAGAATCATATTGAATATGTATGATGTAGATACGTCTTATATGGTTCCATTTAAAACAAAATCTAATAATTAATCAACCATAGTAAAGAAATGTTATGTTAACATACTGTATCAATATCAGGTTCTTGATCATTGTTTATCATTCCTACACACTAGACAAAAGAGCAGGCAAAAAGAAAATAGAGAGAGAGAGATTAAACAACTACTACTGTAGTAAACAGAGAAACAAAAACAACTATTGTCGGAAAAGAATATGAAACAAACCTTATTGCCAACAACGCCATTCGATCCAGCAGCATAGCATGTGTACAGAGATTGCAAAGTCGATTCCACCTTGACAAGAAGCCTAGCAACAGGCAACAGCCTTTCATTAAGAAATCAGTTCATAATCATACACAAATAAATTTTAAGATTAATTCATACATATAAAAGCACATCAGTCATCTCTAAATCAAACTAACAGAGACTTGAGAGTTAAGAGTTCGAACCTATGAAAAATTGAAAATAGATAAATATAAGATGATATAGAGATTAAGGAAACTTACTTAGTTGAGAGTAGAGACGGCCGACGGGTGAGACTTGTGAGTTGTGACACTGAGATTGAGAGGCGGAATGAGTGAAGTGAGACGGGAGTGAGAGTGAAAGAGGCGGAATGAAAGGAATTAAGGAAGTGAGTGATTACTGATTAGAGGTTAGGGTTATACCACGTATGTGTATGTATATGACTACTGGACTGGACCAATTGGCTATTCACAATACTGAATGGGCCTAATGGGCTAGGCCACTATATCATAAACGGGTTGGTCGGGTTGGGTTAGGGTCAAAATATGTTAAACCCTGACCCAACCCAATTTATACGGGTTTTTTAAAAATTAAACCGTTGAACCCTCGGTTTTGGACGGTTCGGTTTGTTCGGCCAAAATAAGGGTTGGGTTGGGTCGGGTTGAGCGGGTTGGCCGGATTGTGTTCACCCCTAGCAGCTTGTAGCAAAATAGCAGTCAAAAAATATATACTCCCCTTAAGGCAAGCACTGTTATTGCACAGCATTACAACAGGTCTTTTAATAGAAATTTAACAATTTTAAATTATCTATGTTTTTTAGAACTCCCTTGATTCGAAGAATAATTAATATTAATTTTAAATTTAATACATTTTCACAGTTTTCTGATAGTAAGCGAGAAAAATATCTGTGAATGGCTAAATAAGTTGATAGACTTTATTGTATTTCAAAAATTTTATTTATAAAAAATATAATTAAGTTCCGTAAGAAAACAAAATCAATGGAACTTTTGTTATCATATTTACAATATTAAGTGTATGTTTGAGGTATCTTAAAATAAATAGCTTATGATTTATAAGCACTTATGTCATATAATGTTGGATTCGACGGGATCCAATCCATTATTTATGGCCCATCGGGTTTTATTATTAATCATCTAAATAAGACTTGAGCCTAATTAATAATTAAATATATAAATAGCACTTAATATATATTTAATTATTACATCTAATATATATCTATTTAGATATATTTATTTATAATGGCTTAAGTACCCAAGCCCATAACTTTGATGGACGGTTATGGGTTTAGCCCATTAGGGTTGGTCCCATTATTCCCTCTATATAATGAATCTTATGTGAAAAGAAAAGATACGCTTCTCATAATATTCAGAAAATACACACACCCCATCCTTACGTATAGAGGAGAATAGTGAAGATCAAAGCCCTCAAGTACTTGTGCTTTTCGGACTCTCTCAAGATCATTAATGGCCTCTTTCGATTCAGGTACGCTTCCACTATTAATTATACTCATAGTCTTGATCAGGAGATTCATGTATATTATTATGTATATTATTATGTTGTATATATACATGATTTTTTCTAACAATTGGTATCCGAGCTAACTCCTTGATTAATTCTTTGAGTAGACTAATCTGAATTGAATCGGTTTTGTTTAATATTTAAAAATCTGAATTGATATTTTTGTTAAACATGCGTGTATGTTATCCTCAGATTTGAAATTAGTGTTTCGATTCAGTGCGTAGGAGTAGCCATGTTTAATTGGCTATATATAAATATTTTTTTTTCAAGGAATCAGCTTATGCGTGTATTAACTTAGTTGCTTCAGATAATTATGATCTAATCAACATGATTAAAGATGCATTGTAAGTGCATATGTGTGGTCTGTATGTTTACTTACAAACACTTTTTACCTTGTTGTTCTCCTGGAATCGTATTATTATCTGATTACTATTTAATTATGACAATTATAAATTGTAATTATTTATGGATTATATTTACTAGATTTATGTCGATTCTAGTACATAATAATTTATAATCAATTTTATTTAAAGGGGATACTTATGATTATTAATATTAGTTCCTCATGAAAATTATTATTAATTTCATTTATGGACTAATATAGTGATTTCTTAATTATTGAAGTATTGGATGGACCAACGAAAATCTTTTACTTTATTTATTAGGAGAATTAAAAATCACCTAATGTACGTGTACAAGTTGATGTACGAATCGGCCCAACGGAAGATTTGTATATTAATTTTGTAAACGGAATTTTTAAAGTTCAAAATGTAGAATTTAAATTATTTTCTGCCCAACGGTGATATAATTTAATATTTTACTTTTTGTAATCTCATGTTTAATGACAAAATTAATTTAGTATTGATAATCGGCCCAACGGAAGATATTAATATTAAATTTAATTTTGATTGTAGGAAATTTTTTGTGTATTTTATTTTTCCTATTTAAATAAACTGTTTATCCCTCAGTTTATTTAGCTTATGTGTTACTTGGTGAACTAACTGTTTTTCATCATGTGGATTATATTTATTGTACTTGTTGTACTTATGTGCATGATTGTGATTAACCTTGATTCAGCATTTGGTCCTGTTTCACTTACCAACTACTTTTCACACATTGAACCATTGAGTGGCTCTAATTTTAAGAAGTGGAAAGAGCAAATTGATCTTACGTTGGGAGTTACTGCCCTTGATTATGCCATAAGGGTTGCAAAACCTGCTGCCATTACAGCCGAAAGCTCTGCTGAGCAAAAGGCTGATTATGCAAAATGGGAGCATAGCAACCGTGTTTCCTTAATGATTCTTAAGGGCTCCATTACTAGTGCAATTCGTGGAGCAATTCCCGAATCTGATAATGCAAAGGAGTACCTAGCGAACATTGAGGAACAATTCAAGGCTTCCACTAAGGCTCAAGCCACTACACTGATCTCGAAAATGGTCACTCTCAAGTATAATGGTTCAAGTGGTGTTCATGATCACATTATGAGAATGAATGATATGGCTGCTCAGTTAAAGGATATGAACATGGAAATCTCTGAAGGTTTTCTCGTCCACTTCATAATGACTTCTCTTCCTGCACAATTTGGTCCTTTTAAGATCAACTACAATACGCAGAAAGAAAAGTGGAAGATGAGCGAGTTGATTTCTATGTGCGTTCAAGAAGAAGAACGCCTTAAGTCTGAGAAGGTTGAAAGTGCTCATGTTGTGACCACGACACCCGCTAAAGGAAAAGGAAAGAAATATGGCAATAGTCAAAAGAAAAAGGGAATTGATGCAGCTGTCACAAAAGACAAGGGACAGACTTCTGGCACAAAGAACTTTGGAGGTCCTAAATGTAACTTCTGCAGAGCTAAGGGACACATAAGGAAAGAGTGTTCCAAATTTCGCGAGTGGTTAGATAAGAAAGGTAATGCATCTATTTATGTTTGTTATGAAGCTTTTACATCTGAAGCTTCTTTAAATACATGGTGGATAGATACTGGTACAACTGTGCATATAACTAATTCATTGCAGGGATTCCTTTCCGTGAAGAAGCTAAATAAAGGAGACCGATATTTACTCGTTGGAAATGGAGAGAAAGTACAAATTGAAGCTGTAGGAACTTTTCGACTTATGTTGGAAAGTGGTTTTAATTTGGATTTAATGGATACTGTTTATGTTCCCAGTATTACTAGAAACCTTATTTCTGTTTCAAAGTTAGACGCTTATGGATATTCGTTTAAATTTGAAAATAAAGGTTTTTCTCTATTTCTTTATTCTGAGTATATTGGCTCTGGGCTGTTAGAGGGAAACCTTTACAGATTATGTTTGAATGCTTCTTTTAGTGAATCCTTAATTTCAATGAATGTGCAAGATGAAGTTGTAACTGGTTCTAAAAAGAGAAAAAGAAATGATGAAAATTCCTCAAAATTGTGGCATGAACGACTTGGTCACATATCCAAAAGTCGAATTGAAAGACTTGTTAAAGAAGGACTTCTTCATCCATTAAATTTCTCAGATTTTGACACATGTATTAAATGTATTAAAGGAAAATTTGTAAAAATAAACAAAAAGGGTGCAACTCGTAGCACTAAGTGTTTGGAGATAATTCACACTGACATTAGTGGACCATACACTCCAGGCATAGGTGGTCATAAGTATTTTATTACTTTTATTGATGACTACTCACGTTATGGCTACATTTATCTTTTGCATGAAAAATCTGAAGCACTCGATATGTTTAAAATTTATAAAGCAGAAGTTGAAAAACAGCTTAAATTAGATATTAAGGTTGTTAGATCTGATAGAGGAGGAGAGTATTATGGAAAATTCTCTGAATCTGGACAGAATCCAGGACCTTTTGCCTTATTTTTGCGAGAGTGTGGCATCGTTCCTCAGTACACAATGCCGGGTACACCCCAACAGAATGGTGTTGCTGAGAGACGAAATCGAACTCTTATGGATATGGTTCGAAGCATGATATGTCAAAGTACGTTGCCAAAATTTTTGTGGGTTGAAGCCCTTAAAACAGCTATGCATATCCTTAATCGGGTCCCAAGTAAGTCCATGCCTAAAACACCTTATGAAATATGGACTGAAAGGGAACTCAGTTTTGGATATATGCATGTATGGGGTTGTTTGGCTGAAGCAAAAATATATAACCCACACATCAAGAAATTGGACCCTAAGACTATTACTTGTCATTTTATTGGTTACCCCGAAAGATCTAAGGGTTTTAGATTTTATTGTCCATCACACACCACTCGAATAGTTGAGACTAGAAATGCAGTATTTTTTGAGGATGCTGAAGTCAGTGGGAGTACATCTCGAAAGATAAATTTGGAAGAGATTCAGGAGAATGTCCCTATTCCTATCATTCCAGATATTAGTGCACCAGAAAATGATGATAAAAATGTTGGTGCAAATGAGAATGTACATCAAGAACCACCTCAAGATGACAATAACACTACTGAACCTCTCAGGAGGTCAGAAAGAGTAAGACGATCAGCAATCTCGGATGATTATATTGTGTACTTATAAAGAAGCTATTGCTAGTAACCATTCAACTCAATGGCTTGTAGCCATGGAGGATGAGTTGAAATCCATGAAGGATAATGATGTATGGGATCTAGTTGAGTTGCCACAAGGGGTCAAAGCTGTAGGCTGCAAATGGGTCTACAAAACTAAGCTTGATCCTAGTGGTAACATCGAAAGATATAAAGCTAGATTGGTTGCAAAGGGCTTCACACAAAGAAAAGGAATTGATTATAATGATACTTTTTCCCCTGTTTCGAGTAAGGACTCATTTCGTATCATCATGGCTTTAGTAGCTCATTATGATTTAGAGTTACACCAAATGGATGTTAAAACTGCTTTTCTTAATGGTGACTTGCATGAGGATGTCTACATGTCACAACTGGAAGATTTTGTAGTCAAAGGCAAGGAACACATGAAATGTCGGTTAAAGAAGTCCATATATGGATTAAGGCAAGCTTCTAGAGAGTGGTATATTAAATTTGATGATGTGATTGGAAAATTTGGGTTTAAAGAAAATTTTGTTGACCAATGCATATATCTAAAAGTGAGTGGGAGCAAGTACATTATTTTAGTACTATATGTGGATGATATTCTACTTGCTAGTAGTGATATGAATTTAATGCATGAGACAAAGAGATTCCTTCATAAGAATTTTGATATGAAGGATCTGGGGGAAGCATCTTATGTCTTGGGCATTGAAATTCATAGAAATAGATCTCATGGAATTTTGGGTTTATCACAAAGAGCTTATATTGATAAAGTTCTCAAACGTTTTAACATGCAAAATTGTTCTCCAAGCGTTGTTCCTGTTGTCAAGGGTGACAAATTTAGCTTGAAACAATGTCCTCAAAATCAGCTAGAATTGGATCAAATGGAGCATATTCCTTATGCTTCGGCAGTTGGGAGTCTTATGTATGCTCAGGTTTGTACTCGTCCAGACATAACATATATTGTTGGAATGCTAGGGCGATACCAAATAAATCCAGGTCCGGATCATTGGAAAGCAGTTAAAAAGGTCATGCGGTATTTACAAGGTACAAAAGATTTTATGCTCACATATCGAAAGACGGATAACCTTGAAGTCATTGGTTATTCGGATTCCGATTATGCTGGGTGTAAAGATGAGTTGAAATCCACTTCAGGTTACATTTTTATGCTTTCTGGAGGAGCTATATCATGGAAAAGTGCTAAGCAGTCGCTGCATACCTCTTCTACAATGGAAGCTGAATTTGTGGCTTTCTATAAGGCAACGAAGCAAGCTCTATGGTTGAGGAATTTTGTCACGTATCTCAAAATAGTTGACACTATTTCTAAACCACTGAAAATTTATTGCGAAAATAAAGCTGCTGTTTCTTTCTCTAAAGACTACAAGATAAGTGATGCGACAAAACACATAGATATAAAGTATCTTGTAGTGCGAGAAAGAGTTCAAAAACAACAAGTGTCTATTGAGCAAATTAGTACAGTTGCTATGTTGGCGGATCCATTGACAAAAGGTTTACCGCCCAATCTCTTTCGAGAACATGTTGCTAGCATGGGTTTGGTTGATAATCTTTCTTATTGATTCATGGATTTTATTGTAAGACACTAGTATTGTGATCACCTTATGTTATGGTTTTTGGACAAAGTATTTAGTTTGTTACTTCTATTATTGTGCACATTCGAAGTTTATGGAACAAACAATTATGTAAGGACCTCATGGACATATTGATTTGCTATTGATTATGAAATATTATGTTGTTCATGACTTAAGCTAGTATCTCTGTTAAGTTTTATAATTATACTTGGATTGTAACTGGAGGACGGTTTCATATTTGTACATGAGTATGATACTACCTTTAATTCTGTTCTTGTATGATGTAAGATTTAGCCTGTCTTATGGGATGTAATGCTCAGTAATAAAAGTCTTGTTATATGTATGTTGATGATATACTGACCTCCGGCCAAGTGGGAGAATGTTGGATTCGACGGGATCCAATCCATTATTTATGGCCCATCGGGTTTTATTATTAATCATCTAAATAAGACTTGAGCCTAATTAATAATTAAATATATAAATAGCACTTAATATATATTTAATTATTACATCTAATATATATCTATTTAGATATATTTATTTATAATGGCTTAAGTACCCAAGCCCATAACTTTGATGGACGGTTATGGGTTTAGCCCATTAGGGTTGGTCCCATTATTCCCTCTATATAATGAATCTTATGTGAAAAGAAAAGATACGCTTCTCATAATATTCAGAAAATACACACACCCCATCCTTACGTATAGAGGAGAATAGTGAAGATCAAAGCCCTCAAGTACTTGTGCTTTTCGGACTCTCTCAAGATCATTAATGGCCTCTTTCGATTCAGGTACGCTTCCGCTATTAATTATACTCATAGTCTTGATCAGGAGATTCATGTATATTATTATGTATATTATTATGTTGTATATATACATGATTTTTTCTAACATATAAGTGATGAGTAGAGCAGTCAGTAGAGTGTTTGGTAAATCAGAACTTATAATCAGTAGACTATTTGGGTAAATCAGAACTTATAAGTTAACTTTTTTTATAATTTTCAAAATATTGTTTTTTTTATATATAACAATGGATATCAATGGATAGATCTCGATGAATAGAGAAATTTGATATATACATATCAATTTTCTAATGAATGGATCGAGAGATTTATGGTTTTGAAGATTTGAAGGATATTATATATTACGTATATCGAGAATAAGTTATAAGTTATAAATTGAAAGTTAAGAATTCTTAATATTCAACTTATGGATTTATAAGTTATAAGTTGAGCTAAAACTTATTTTGGTAAACACCCCCCATAAGTGCTTATGGCCTTATAAGGCATAAGTGCACAGTAATATGAGTAGCCAAACAGGACCTAAATGTACTGCACATTTATTTAAGTCCCCAAAATACGCAGGGCATTTTTCTCTTAAACTAATACTACTAATAGATTGCTTATGAATTATGATGAATGAAACTTAACTTGCTTTTACTTTATTTTAAAACTAGGTGAATTAACCGCGCTTCGCGCGGTTTGTGAAATAATTGAGAGTCGCACAAATTAATCGTGTTTCGTGCGATTTGTGAAATAATTGAAAATCGTACATTGATTTATTGAGATTATTGCGAAGGGCTCCAAATCTAATTGTTGAGAATCAACCTTGATAGGTATGGCTTGTTGCATTCATAAATTTTTCATCATATAATTAATTTTATATGAAGTTCATATGTACATCTAATAGGTAGAATGGTATATGATTGTTGCTCGAATTATTACTTCATTTTTTATTTCGGTGACAGTGTACGGGTGAAGTACTTGTTCTATGTAACATATTAGATGCTAGGTTCCAATTCATAACCCGAATAACGCAACGATTGATAATATTGAAGTAAACCATGAATGTACACTTTCATGGTTCAAATTAGTAGATGTTCACAAATCCAAGTTATGCATATTATTGCTTAGTTTTGTATTATATTAAGTCATAAAAAGTGCATAGCAGCTGCAAGCCTTTGATCGTCTAAATAGTTCAGAAATATGAGCGGCAACCATAGCAGCTGCAACTATTTCGTTTGAACGGTAACTCCAAGATGTGCCGACGGAAGACGGCTTCAAAGAGAAAAGTGCTTCTAAAATTGACAATATCCTGCAAGTATGACAAACTGCAGAGTCCATGCTATTGCGGAAGTCAATACGAGGCTCATCGCCTTTCACAGGTTTGACCACTTCCTTTATACCATTTGAACCGGCCTTATTCCCGACCCTTGAGATTAAAGGGAAGAGCTGGATTTCGCAAGCAAGAGCGCACACAACAACAAGGACGTAAGAGTCGAATGCTGCAACAGATCCTTGTCTTTTTAATTTTGGGGTTCCTAGGTCTCTTTGTGTTCTCTTTACGGCCTTTATCCCCTCGGTGAATTTTTCAGAAGGGTAAGTGTCTTCACCTCTTGGCCTTTTGCCCCTATTGGGCTGTGCTTCATGACTAACACACACCGTTAACACGACAAAAAGTAGGCGAGAAGCAAGCTCTACTGAGGCGCATGATTCTCGAAATAGAGAGTGGACCATTGTGCAAAGCTCTGCCACAGCAAGATTTTTAGAGGCAGACCCGAAAGAATATCTTGTTTTTTTATCCACTTCTCTGGAGGACTCAGGTGGAAATGTTCTTTGAAGAATTGCCTCCACAGATGCAACAAAAATCTTCATGAGACATGCTTCGGAAGGGCTACCACGAGGAAGATACTCCAGGACTTTAAGTAGAGGAATATACAGGTTCCAGGATAAGATCGGTAGTTGCAATGGAGTTGCAACTATAATTTATGGAAGATCGACAGCTGAGGAACTTAAAGGAATCAGGCCATAAGCAGTGATGCAATCCCTTGGGCAGTAGCTTCTATAGTTGCTTCAACAGATGGATGTTCTCTCTGGTCAGCAAAAATTAATGGGCAAATTAGAATGTGTGGGGATAGTTGGAAATGCTATCCGTTCCTGTAATATTCTCGAGGCTATAGATAATGTACAATATGGAATACACCTCGATTATACCTCACTGAAAATAACTAATCTCAATGGAATATTAAGTAGATATACCTTGTGAACTGTTGATTTAGTAGCTTACACTTTTGCATATTTGCAAAAAGCTTCAAATATGTTTATTTGACAATATAGGTAACTAAACAGAATGTACATCTTACCTCTGCTTTGAATAAATACTCTGGTTTAGCATGACTTGCAGTGAAAATACTATGGACAGATGATTGCAACTCCGTGTCCAGAAATCTTATTCAAAGAACTGAAACAAACTAATCTAGAACTCCCACCAGTAAAATGCAGGACAAACAAAAAATACCTATAAATTTGTTCATTGTCATATGGGCATTGTCATTTTAGAGAGAAACAGAAACACGATATACAGAAAATAGCATTTGCATAGAAACTTGGTTCTCGCATTTTGTTTCTTAGCAGAGTGAATTGTATTCTGATTGCTTTTGGGGAAAATCTGTCTAGAATTATAAACAAATTTATAATTTATAATGCCATATATGTACCAGCCTAGAATAAGTCAGCCACCAGCATCCAATCCCCATACAAAGAAGTAAAGATTATCCACATATACCCACGATTAAAACACAAATTTTCCAAAGGAACATATCAAAATAGCATATATTACAAGAAGAAAACACAGCAATATATTCCAAGCATTCAAAAGCAAAAGTGACTTGAACAAACCACACGAATATCAGCATATCACTAAAATTAACACTAAAATACTCGAAAGTTGGAACCTTGCAAGATTTAACACTAAACCAACATCAAACGAACAATTATGTCAAATTAAATACATACACAAGTACTTAAAAGTTGGAACTTTGCAAAATTTAATACTAAACTCACAGCAAATTGTACAAAATAAGCAACAGAACAACACATATACATACAAATATACATATAATGAGAATTTGAGCACAAAAAGGAGAGAAACTGACCACAAATCATGAAAAACGCTTAAATCATCACGAAAAACATAAGCAATGAATTTGACATACACTACTAAGGGCATGTTTGGCTCACCTTAACTTATGGGCTTATGGACTTATTTCCGGGTAAAAATTTTATATTTTGATAATTTTTTTTAATACAAATATTTAATGTATGTTTGAGATTCAATAAGTTGCAAAAATAAGTTGCAAAATAAGTTGGAAAGTTAGGAATCTCCAACTTTGTCTTAGAATAAGTTGACTTATTCTGGAAAAAAGTTCCCCAAACACCCCCTAAATCAATTTATCCAGCATCTTTCTGAGAACGTTCAAGCCCAAAACAAAAAATAAAATACATAGTAAAACGTACCGTGGGCATGTACCATTGTCACCGGCTGCGAATATATATACCTAATTGGAGAGCAGCCGATAGATCTTCCATTTCTATGGCACTTAATCGGCAGAGTTCTCTGAATTAACTTTAGGGAAGGCAAGAAGGCGTATTCCGCACATCGATTGGTTTTTCTTTAAAAAAAAAAAGGCCAAAATGGGAGGAATTTTCTTTTAAAAAAAAAAGGCCAAAATGGGAGGAATCTGTAAAATGAGAGAAAATGGTTTGGAGGAAGTCTAGGTCTGCCACGTCATCCATCCGAGATCTTACTTTATATAGATATATATCATATATATATAGATAAAATCCTTATAGGACTTAAATATCTCTAGTTTAGGGCCTGGCGAAAGTCTAGTCTCAGTTTAAAAGCCCATTGTAGTTTTAAGCCCACCCAGAAAACTAGTAAAGCCCAATTTATTAAAAAAAGAAAAAGGAAAACCTGAACAACGCAGCAGCAGCAGCAGCTCATAAATTTGGTTACATCTCCATTGTGGTTACTGAGGAGGTTAGTTAAATTTGACTAGTGTTGTTGTTGTGTTTGAGATTGATTAAATTTGCTTTTTTATCTTGTGCAATTTCTAATTCTTCAACAGCAGCTTTGAATGTAAGTAAGATAAGCAGCAAGTCTTGATTAATGCGTGTTAACTGTTTGATTAATGTCCTCCTCTAAGAATTATTATTATTATTATTATTATTATTATTATTATTATTATTATTTATAAGTTATAGCTGCTGTGCTGCTGCCGCCTGTATAACGTGTTACCATTAATCGGAGTTTGCGAAATGCAAGTAACTGGTTGTGCTGAATGTTCATTCATTGTGAATTCCCTTGCTACTTGTAATTGAAATGATAAAAGGGGGAAGGAACTTGAGGAATTAATATGTGCACTTTTTCGACGTAGGATTAGAGATGTTGAATTTTTTGTTGTTAATCAAAGTTTTGGAGGAATGTGTTGCTATAGCTTAGTTGTAAATACCAACTTATACTAAAATGTAAGAAGATCACATGTTAGGATTATAATTATGACGGATCGTGTTTCGGTAAAGAATTATTTACACCATAAGAAACATTGTAATTGTACTACTTATAATATATATTTCTCAATCATCTTAGCTAGCATGATTCATATAACATATGAGAAATTATTATCATCATAATTCTCGAGAAATGTTAATACATAAGCATCCACTTGCAACCTAAAGAAATTAAACGGAAAATTAGATGATTGGCTATAACTTAACTCTTGGTATGTCATCTGTGTTGATATGCATTAACAGATATCCATGCACACAATACTCTACGTGGCACTGTTTTATTCAAACAAGTACGCCAATATACAATTTTTTACCTCAAGTTTGTACTTTGCAAACTAGTACTCTTTAACAAATAACTTCATTCCTTACGTCTGTACAGTCCATAAGACTAGTAAACATGGTGACAAAGTCGGTACATTAAGTTATATGACTTCATCAATACAAATGGCACAAAGTCCGTATCTTTTACATCGTCAACCTATGTATATTCCTAAGTATCTGTCAGGGAATGAGCTGTTAGTAGTATTACTAGTAGTATTACCGGAGCACCAGTAGTACAATAAGTGGTAAGGGTAGAATAGTCTTTTCATTTAGCAGTAAAGTTGGATTCTATAAATAGATGAGAAGTTGTAAACTTTCTATTTTGTTTAATTTACAGAAAATGGAATTACATTCAACCAAAGCTCTCTTGCTGTGTGTGTGTGTGTTTCTTCTTTTGCAATCTATCTTCTCTCTCAAATTCTCTGCTCTGTCTCTCTGATCTATCTCTACTTCTTAGTTCTCTACATCAAACTAGCTTAGTTTGTTACTTGTTAGCTTACTTTACTGAAATTCTATATCAGAAAACACAAAAATAGTCACATATATAAAACCACAAAATAGAGTCCCTGACAGTATCTCTATTATGTACACACATCTGTTTTTGCTACGCACGTATATTTCATTTTCTCATTATATATGGGATTATATATGGGTGTCAGTGAGTAGAAATCAGAATGCCCACGGGCACGCACACACCTGTATATATTGTAGGATTTTTTCCCCCCAATATTGTGTATTTGTATGTTTATCTTCAATTTCTTAGAAAAGTCTCGCTCTAAATATGAATGAACCTCCATTGAATTCTTTTCTGGTAACTAAGAATTTAGGTCACTGATATATAGCAGAACCTCTGAAAAATCTTGTTCTGGGTTTTGCATTGAAAACTTCTGCCATTTGCTTCAAGAATCAACTTTGAATCTGATTCATCGATGACAAAGAAGAGAAGCAGAAACCAAAATCCCGAGCCCTTCCTCCCCGAGGATGACTCCAAGTCAAAAGCCTCCAAGAAACAAACCAAAGCTCCCAAACAGCACCAGCAAGAGCAGAAGGCACGCTCTCTCTGTCTCTCTCTATATGTGTGTGTGTGTGTGTTTATCTTTAAATGCTTACAAACTCCTCTCTGTAATATGAAAAATGTGTACAGCTTATATCATCGGGCATGAGCTCCAAGATATTGAAGGAAGCTCTAATACAGCAGAAGGAAATACAGGAGGAGGCTGAAGCTCAGATTCCTGGTGCCAGCAATTTTGCTTCCCTCAAAGAAAAGACTGACACAGCTCAATTTGATGAAGAGGACCTTGATCAGTTTAATGGGTTCTCAGAGACTCAAAGCCAGTATGGCGGCGATGAGGTGAATTATCTGATGTTCTTTCTTACCCTAATGAGCTGGTGTATTTATATTTTTTCTTTTCTTTTCTCTAGGCAAGATGAGGTCCGGTTGTTGTATGGTTGTGTTAGGCAAGATGTATTTAATAGTAAGTGAAAACTGAGTGCTGTTTGATATGCATTTAGTTTAATTTTAATTTCTGAGCCTGTCAGATTATTGCTAACTAATTCATCTTCTTTCTATTTTTTCTTTATTTGTTTTCGACGTTTTTCATTTATTTATTATTGTATAGATCAGACAGAGTCCCATTTAAGTATTAGTGTATTACTTGTTCCACAAAAGAATCATCTTTGTATTTACTAAGAACATGAATAAGAAAATGCATTTATTAATTAATTTTGTTGTCACTGCTTGGCTTCTAAATTATGATCATTATATTTTTAGGGGTTATAATGCAACCAAATAAAGCAATTATCTTCAGAAAGTTTGCATTGAGATGTTGAAGTGGCAGCAAAGAAACTAAATTTTTGCTATAACTG
Source organism: Kitagawia praeruptora (assembly GCA_037693485.1). Taxonomy (NCBI): domain Eukaryota; kingdom Viridiplantae; phylum Streptophyta; class Magnoliopsida; order Apiales; family Apiaceae; genus Kitagawia; species Kitagawia praeruptora. The sequence goes on along the minus strand of CM075349.1, from coordinate 151,360,118 downwards.
GTTGACCTTGGTAGTTAGAATAAATAAAGAGTGTATGAGCAAATTCCAAAATTGTAGCTGTAACTAATTGACCTTTCACTGGTAATAAGGATAAGTAAATGGTGTATAAGCAAAATTGTATATGATCTGTACAATGTCCCTGATACATTTTTATTTTAGTACGTATAATCTGGTCTTCCTCCTAGTCTTTCATTTCTCGTTCAAATCTAGTTCTCTTCATCTTTGCCTTAAGTGTCCCTGAAAAAATGGAGACAGTTAGCAAAAATAAAAGGAGACAGAAGACAAGCATTAGTTGTGCTGCTTAATATTTTCTAGTCTCTTGCTTGTTTGTGTCAAAAGATAGATAAGTGATGTCAGGTTTATTTGAAATTTTAGTTATTACATAACTTATGTTTGTTTGAAGAGATATCAACTTGTACTGAGGTTCATTCCTTTGTAATGAAACAGGAAGAGATTGACGAGGATGATGAGAAGTTACTTGAAGCGTTCTTATCAAAAGACCCCCGTCCACAGCGTACATTGGCAGATCTCATTGTAGACAAGATCAAAGAAAATGATGCTCAAGTTTCCTCAGGTATCTTATCATCCTCTGAATTTTTTTATGCTCTATTATAAAACATGCGTCATATTATTTGAAACTTTTATGATCTACTGATTTATTCATTTGTAATTAGCCCTCATACGATCAATGAATAATGATCTATGCCCTCTTTAAGAAGGAAGCAGTTGAGATCTTACAGATTTCTTCGGGCATTTGTCCATTGGCAGTTTTTTCACTTTCAAACTTTTATATGGTAAATAAACTCGTGTATGATTTTGCAGAAAAACAACCGTTGCCTAAATTGGATGATTCCATCATAGAATTATACAAGGGGTAGGTATTTATAGTTTACTTGACGGGTTCCCAGTGTATATTTGATTTTACAAACTTTCTTATTTTTATTAATCTCGGACCTAATTTAATACGCAGAGTTGGCAAACTTCTTAATAAATACACGGCAGGCAAGGTACCAAAAGCTTTTAAGCACATCCCTTCGTTGCAATTTTGGGAGGAGGTATTGTACCTGACTGAACCTGAAAAATGGTCTCCAAATGCGATGTTCCAAGCCACAAGAATATTTTCTTCCAATTTCGGTGTGAAGAAGGCAGAACGATTTTACAAGTTAGTCTTACTTCCAAGAATTAGAGAAGATATTCGCAAGAATAAGAGACTGCATTTTGCGTTATATCAAGCTCTAAAAAAATCTCTGTACAAACCAGCTGCATTTAATAAGGGAATATTGTTTCCGTTGTGCGAGGTATATATATGTATATTTATGCTCTTTGGTATAATATATGCATGGAAGATGTAGTTTGTATAGTTGGCAGCCAAAAGGATTAGACTATATTATGTTAGAAGTGACAAGCTGAATAGGTAAATAGGTATCATGTTAAGTTTTTCTCTGTGATGTGTCACTCTAAATTTGTTTATGAAAATGTTGAATACTTTGATTTTAATACATGGCAGAAGGTGACACAGAATTTGTTTATCTGCATCAATATAAATATTGTAAATTCAGAGTATCATTCTAATATCAGGATCTGCCTTGACATGACTTGAGAACTTTCTGGGTTCTAACATAATTTTTTGCAGTCAAGGACCTGCAACTTGAGGGAGGCTGTCATTATTGGGAGCATCATTCAAAAAGTCTCTATTCCTCCTCTTCATTCAAGGTCTAGAGATTGAGTACTGCTGTACCTTCTGTTGATGTCGGCTTTTAATTGCACATATCATCTATTCAAATGTATATATATGTATACTACCTTTTTCTCTACAAGTTTTACAATAGTTGTCTGTTGTCTTGTTGCCTACGGTGCATGTAAATGGTTTTTTTTTGGTTTTTGGGTAGGCTACTTGTGTGAAACACCTATTTCATGTGGGATATTTTTGTCATTATATGTGATAGACCTCTGTGTTTTTACTTGTCTTTAAAGATTCTACTTTGTTTTATCTACTTTTTTCTCTTTTCTTTTCTTTTTGTATTTTATTTTTTGATTGAGAGACCCAACTGACATTGAATGGATTTGCAGTGTTGCGCTGTTGAAACTGGCTGAGATGCAGTACTGTGGCACTACAAGGTAATTATTCCATATGATGATGTTATACTTAGATCAGCAAATTATTATCCCCTTCCCACCAAATACTCTCGATTGATGAAAACTTATAGAACTGCTGCCAAGTTATACTGTCTATGGTAATTCATTCTTTGCTTTGTAGGAAAAACTTTGACAAAATAGACCTCAAGCTCTGTTTGATTTATTTCGGTTTATCAAAAAAATAGAGGCTCTGTTTGATTGTGAATATGATATCTGTACATTTTGCGATCTCTTGTGTTTGCGCACTTGTAACTTATATAATATCTTATAAATTTTCTTGCTGCTATTTGCTTGAACATGCCAGTTTATTTGCGCTACTGTCATCAGAAATGTGTTACTTATTGTCCATCTTTTGCTTTGGGTGTTTGGTGTAGCTATTTCATTAAGCTTTTAGTTGAGAAGAAGTATGCTTTGCCATATCGTGTCCTTGATGCCTTGGTTGAACATTTTATGGCCTTTCTTAATGATGAAAGAACAATGCCTGTGATCTGGCATCAATCACTTCTTGCATTTGTGCAAAGGTTTGTTTCTTATCTGTAATGTCTTACGATTCATTTTTTATGTCTAATTTAAAAACACGATTTACGATTGCCTGTGTCCAAGTTTCATAAGCTAAATTTTGTACGGGTTGAGCTTTTATTTTCCCATTAGTTTGTCTTTGTGTCTTCTCCCTTTGCTTTTATTCTATTAATTGTCTGGTTCTTTTATTTTATATTTAGGCTAATTTATCTTTGCTTTGTGACAGGTACAAAAATGAACTGGTGAAAGAGGACAAACTCAACCTCAATGCTCTTGTAGAAAAACAATGGCATAAGTTGGTAAGGACTGTAATTTCTGCAGCTGTTGTATTAATTTCTTCTTCCATTATATTGCAACTAATTATCTGTACAAATGCAGGTTACTCCTGAAATATGTAGAGAGCTGAAAAACAGCCGGAATCGCGGGGATAAGGAAGATGACCTAATGTCAATATATATCCTTTTCTTTCGGTGGAAGTTTATTATGTCTTTAGTTTTAAATCCTAAATTATTTGCTTGCTCGTGACATATAAATAATTAAATCTATAATCAACTATTTGTCAAGTTCATCAATACGTAGATGTATTGTCGATATAAAATAGTTTAAGCCATATAAATTTGCCACAATTCTTGGTGTAATGTTTACTCAAGGTCCTCTTCTAACTTTTGAAGCTTTCCAGTCTGAAATTCTTTAATGTTGCCTGCTAGAGTGGTTATGTGCACTTACTGGCTTAAAACAGATGTGGTAAAATTTGAGAATTTGCTCTGATGATCTATGTTACTCCGACACTTCTGTTTAGGTTACCGTACCCGTGTTGAACATTTGGACACGACACTTATCTCGTGTCGGATCCTTTGACTAAAATTTGGACATTTTGACCAATTTAAAGATCAAATTTGAGTCAAAATTAAGATTCAAATAAAGATATTAGAAGAAAGAAAGAAGCAAGAATTAGATAGAAGTAGGAAGATGCCTAAATTGCGAAGTCCTTTAAAAAAATCAAGTTTAATCTAAGTTCTACTGTTACTTTTACTAAGATGTCTAACTTATCATATTTGTTTATTTATATATTATGTCGTGTTCCTGTACCCGTGTCCAAAAAAATGACAGTGTCCCCAATTTTTTAAACTTTTCAAGTCCGACACTCGGATATGTGTCGTGTCCGACACTTTGTACCCGAGTAGTAACATAGCTGATGATTTGCAAATAAATGCAATCGTTTTGTTTAGTCATCCCTTTGTGTAGGAAAAGAGCTTGTTTGTTGTATTTTTGCGGTCTAAATAAGTAAGAGAATTTCATCAATTTTTGAATACAAAGAGCTCCAATTTCATTAGTTATATATGTTTCATATAATTTTTTTACATGTACATTGCTTATAGAACAAATTAGCTGTACTGCTAGAACGAAGAGCTATGCCTGTTTCTCGAGTTGTTCCTTGTTGGTTAGATATTCTTTTTATGTGATTAACATACTGTTTCCTTAACTGGCCCTTACCTTCTCCTGCTTATGTAATTAACAAAACAATAGAGGAAGACAGGTTCGATATCCCTGAGGTACCAATGGAGGACTGAATGAGCATGTACTGTTTCATATCAGGTTAGGCTGGCACAGTTGGAGACAAGTACACATGCACACTTAAAATTGAAAGGTTTTATGATGAATAATTGTATTTTTTAGGTATGGAGAGAAATGCTGAGTTTAATGGCTTTAGTGCATGGAAGATTTGTGGGAGATTATTGGAACCTATGAGGGTTCTTGCAGGTTTATATTCACGACAAATCATGCTGTTGGTTCATGTCCTAAACAAAATTGTGTTGGTGCTGATTGATAAAATATCAGTTTCTTTCATGAATTTTTCATTAGATTTCATCGTCAAAGTTTTGTATCCCATTTATCGAGGTGTTTGCTGTCTTGTACTAAATTGTTTCATTTTGTATCTCGTGGCTAGAGAACCCTGAATCCCTTGTGTATCGATTGAAGAACCACAATGCTGCAGGAGTGCTTGAGCTTGACAGTAAAATTGCACACTGAAAAAAAGCTCACTTCAGATCCTCTATTCATTAATACTATCTACCATATATCAACGAAAGTATTACACGAAATCTTCCCCGATGATCCACAAACATTCTTTGAAAAAACTACGTGGTAGTAAACCACTGTAACCCTAATTACTGCAAAGAAAAGTACTTTCTACATCTTTTGGACAGAACTTCCTAAGAGTAATCGACACCTATGAACTGAACACCGAAATTTGAGAACAGAAATCAAGGGCAAAGACTGATCCATCAACTACTTCAATGTCAATCGGAATTTTGAAAGAGCAAAGACTGATCAACTGCTTTAATGTCGATCGTCGCATCAAATGAGCTTGTAGTAGCAGGAGGTTCCGGAAAGAAGAATGTGATAAGCTTTGCTACAGGGACACTTGAACTTAATGATCAGGCAATCTCCAGTTTTATCCACGCTAACCGCTTCATCAATTTCATTCACAGCTTCTGAGCACTCTTTTCCCTGCATTTCAAAACGTCCAAATATAAATAAGAATCAATAAATCATAGTACTATTTCAACAATAATTCCAACTTGTATCAAATAATCCCCAACATAATATACAACCAACCACTCATCCAACATAATCATAGCCAGTATCTTGAGATTGAATAATCCCAGAATAACCAAGCTTTTATAAACATAATAATCAAAGGACAAATGGACAAAAAATCTCAAACAAAAAAATTAACACAAAAATCATTTAATTCAAGAAATCAAGAAAATGAGACCTTGGGATTTTCAGTCTTAAGTTTACATTCACAGCCTTTTTGTTCTTGTTCTTGATCATCTTCCAGTCTTTGTTCTTGTTCTTGATCATCTTCCATTTCAAGAGCTTCACTAAACCATTGACTCATCTGTCTCAAGCCCTTCTTGATCTTCTTCAACTCCTGCAAACCATATATAAATCATCTTAACAAAGGATTCATATAATAACAAAAGATACATACATACATATATACACAAAAAGCGAAAGAACATATAATGTGATTAACTAACCAAAGAAGCAGGGCTCTCTTTCTCAGAACCAATCTTCCCTGCACTCATAGCATCAGACATTTTTGGATGAACTACAGGGCGACGAGGAGGCAAAGAACTCGGAGTAGTTTCCACAACATTCACCACCGGCACAATTCTCCGGTCACTTTCAGGCGATTTTGCCTCAACCAAACAAGGGTCAGAGAGTGTTCTTTGAAGATTTTCCGACGACTGAGTGTTGGAGAACTCGCAATGTGGATCAATGGGTTCGGAGATTGTGCGACGGAGAATTGTGGGTGGGAGTTGGATTTTCTTGAAACCCTGGAGAGAATGGCCAGAGAGGACACCGGGGGAAACAGGGGAAGAAACAGGGGAAGGTGATAAGTTGGGTTTCTTGGAAACAGGGGATGTTGATGAGAAGAGTAGCTTTCGCTTAATGGAGCCGCTTTTGTTTTCGGAGATTTGGTGGTGGTTAGTGGTGGGTTCTTGGTGGGTGAGAAAGGTGGTGTCATCTTCTTGATTTTGCATTTGCATCATCAGTGTGGTGGTTCTGTTTTTTGCTCTGTTTTGTTTGAAAGTTGATGAGTGGGGAATGGGAGGGAGGGGTGTGTATATATAGAATAGTTATGTAGATGCCCATGCAAGTTGTGGAATCTTGAGATTCAGTTGGAGTATATATATATTCTGTTTGTTAGTTACAGTATGAAATTGGAATCTTCATGTTTCTTTAATGATGGGAATGTTAAGAATTTGAACTTAATTGTACCCAAGCTTGAATGATAAAGAAAAAGAAAAGTGGAATGATTGATTATTTTTTATTGTTATAAGAAATTATGGATTTAAATTACATGAATTAATAAATATTGAGTAGTGCTAAGCATCGCAAAAAAATTTCCAAATTTTTCCCCAAATGATGTGATATGACATATGACACGTTTTAATTCAATTTTTGGTGACAAAGCCACATCATTTGGTGACAATTTTTGGTACCTAATTTTGGTACCTCTAGCATTTTTCTATTATTATTAGCAAGCTACCAATTATATCAATGACACGTAAGCATTCAATAAATTTTTTGGCAAAAATTTTAAAATCTTTAGCATGCATGAATCAACTCCTTCACTTTTACCATGACAATCAAAAATCATAAACAACTTTTCTTTGATGCTCGTGTTAAGAGCATTCACAATCCAATCCCCATTCCTTCCCCCATCTCTATAATTTGCAAGTTTTCAACACTTTTAGTAAAAAAAAAGAGCTCCATCCCGATCTCCATTTTGGGGTTTAAATTTGCAGACAAATTTGCAAGTTTGAATCCCCAAATTTGGGGACTTTGGTTAAAGATTGCATATCCTCTCTCTCTCTTCATTCTAATAATATAAAATAATATTTGTATAGTAGTTAGTGGGTTTTGATAGTTAAAATTTTAAGTGAAAGAGAGAGAAAGAAATAATATAAAAAAGAATATAGGGATATGGCCTATCGGAATGGAAAATGGGGAATGGGATGTAGAAACTTTTTAATAATTTTGGGGATTTACTATTTTTATTTGGAAATTTACTATTTTTAGTAAATTTTGGGGATGGAGATAGGGGATGGGATGGGATGGGATGGGAATGCTCTAATAAGCTAGAGAAATGTATTGCAGATATCAAGTACATTAAAAATTCACATCAAAAAATGAACTAACAACATATAGTGGGCCTGTTTGGCAACTCATTTTCTGACCAACTTATACCTTAAAAGTTGATAAGTCCTTATGGTGGGTGTTTGCCAAAATAAGTTTTAGCTCAACTTATAACTTATAATCAAATAAGTTGAATGTTAGGAAATCCTAACATTCAACTTATGCTTATAACTTATTTCTCGATATACGCAATATATAATATCCTTCAAATCTTCAAAACCATATATCTCTCGATCCATTCATTAGAAAATTGATACGTATATCTCAAATTTCTCTACTCATCGAGATCTATTCATTGACATCCATTGTTATATATAAAAAACAAATATTTTAAAAATTATAGAAAAAAGTTAACTTATAAGTTCTGATTTACCCAAACAGTTTACTGATTATAAGTTCTGATTTACCAAACACTTTACTGACTTATAAGTTATGCTCTACTTATCACTTATATGACATAAGTGCTTATAAGTCATAAGTCATACCCCAAACACCCACAGTGTTAAACCATGTCATCTTTCGTCCCTGCATTTCTCAAATCTATAGACGAGCGAAGAGCATAAAAAATTATGACTATTAAAACAATGCTGTGCAGCAGCTATATTGCAACTACCGACTATAGTAACTCAAGTATTCCACAAGCTTCGATTCTCTCTAAACACACTCCAATCCGGTTTTATATTCCAGCAAAATTTTCCTTTGACAGTGCAACAAGGGATATTTGAGTTGCAATGCTGCATACCCCTCATCTTCACAATATTTTTTGTACGACAAACTTGGCGTGCCAATATGACTCATTTCATTTCCAAGGAACTTGCAGTTAAGGAGTTGAGTTACATCGAAACATGAGTTACATCGAAACAAACGAGGCCTATAACTTCGAAATCTAAGTAGTTGATCAATTTGGGAAGGACAAATCTGTAACAAATGAACAAGAACAAATAGATGACCAGATAAACCAATGTCAACTTTACATTCATACAAACATGCTTCCATTTTGAGCCTAATGTGTTCAATTTCTGTTCATGTGGCAAATAGGCGAGACTCGAGAGTATCAAACATGTGGCATACCGCATACATACTATATTCCTAATTTAATTGTTAAATTTTGATTTTGATTCACGATCTTTTAGATCTTTTTTTGGTACTACGGGATCTTTTAAATGTGGTTAGCATGTCGTATGCCATGGACAAATTTAGGGTAGTCATGGTTAGAGATGCACAAAAAATTCTTCGAATAGGGTTTTTTTTTAGAGAAAACTGGGCCTGAGGACAACCTCAGGGATCTCCCCTGAGGTTATAAGAATATTGCTTATAAAATAAGGAGCCCCGCAGGGGCAATTTTGTAAATCTAAATTTTTTATCAGTAATTTACACAAATGCCCTTAAAAATTTGTATTGATTTGTTCTATCCTCAGGGTTCTAACCTGAGGTCATCCTCAGGCACATGAAACTCTTTTTTTTATATATGGGTGAACTCGTTTAACTTGTATAGAGTCATAGAGATACAAATGAACATAGCCTAGTTTTGCCCGAATCGAGTTCAACATTTTTTTTTTTTGAACGAGCCGAGTCGATTGGAGTTATCTAATCGAACGAAAAGTGATTTTCAAGATCGGCTCGATAATAAACGAGCCGAACTCAAGTTTATTCGCGAACAATTCGAGTCAAGCCGAGTTCGAACAGAGTCGAGTTATGCACAAACAATTTATATATGTTTTTTACTTAACTAACCCTAATTTTCGTAAAATATAACTTATAATCTTGCAAATTACATTCTAAATATCTAACAATCCTGCAATCAGGCTACTCACACTCGCCTCACATGTAGAGTAGAGTATGCACTTGATCTTTTCTTCTAAACCATTTCATGTACGGTTGTACTTCATGTGAAATTTAATTTTTTTAACTAGAAAAAATAATTTTGATATTTATTACTGTAAGTGCATTACCATTATAAAAGTTTAAAGTGCATTATCATTATAAGATCGTGTATTTATTTTGATTCAGTTTTTTTTAAGAAAAAAGGAGATAATTCAATAATAAAAAGGCATATCAAACCGAAACCAAATCAAAATTTTTTGGTTTTTAATATTTCAAACCAAACCAAACCGTAAAAATCGGTTGGGACAATTTGGACGGTTGGGAGAATTCTTGCTCACCCCTACATGAAATAAGTATAAAAAATGTTCTTCAAATTTTATTCTAATGACAATGACTTGAATTTTTTTTTAAAATATTTAAGATATTCATAATATTTTATATTTTATAATTTATATAGATATTATTTAAGCCGAGCTCAAACCGATCCCAACCTTAAAGAACCGTGTTCGAATTTTGTTCATGAACAACTCTATTCATTTTCATTTGCAGCCCTAAACTTGTACCAAGTTATAACGACTTTTGAGAGCAAACATATAGTGGCATTTTCGTATTGTGTCTCACCAATATATTTATATTATACAATTCTATTTAATTTTATATAACAATAATAAATATTATTATATTGTGTTTGAGACTATTAATACCAAAAGATGATCCCTATTGTCAATTTTTATTCTAAAATTTATGCTTGAATTTAGAGCTCTAAATGAATCGAGTCGAGTCGAGTTCGAGTTTTTTTTATCAAGTTGATCCTGAACTTAATTAACTTATCGATTTTTTTTTTATGTCTGAACTCGAGTTCGTTAACGAACAGATCAAGTCGAGTCAAGTTTCTTGCTGAGTCTAGTCGAGTTTCTTAGCGATTAGCTCGGTTCATTTACATTGATACTGTGCTCCCGAGTTGTAAATGGAGGAGAAAAGAAAAGAAGAGAAAAGAAATATTTGAAAATTTCTTTCGTAAGCGTGCTCCCGAGTTTTTTTAGAAGAGAATGGAAAAGATTTGGAGAGAAAATTCTTCATAACTTCCTTCCAAAACTTTCTTTCCATTTTTGGGATGATTGTGAGGGATTGTCTCACAAAACAATTACATTAATTACTTTTATATCCAAACTTTCTTTTCTTTCCATCAAAAACTTGGGAGCAAGTTAAAGAAAATTAAATAACCACCCTTCTCTTCCACTCCCTTCTCTTCTCTTCCCTTCTCTTCTCTTCTTCCCTTAAAAAACTCGGGAGCACAGCGTGAGGGTAGTAGTCCAAGCGGATACCACTCATCTTTTCAATGCAAGAGGTCGAGGGTTCAACTCAAGTGGGAGGGATCTATGTGTGCGCGTGTGTGTCAATTAGCAAAAAAAAAAAAATGAACCCGATCAAGTCGAGCTTTTCCGGATTCGTCTACAACTCTATTTGAATTAGAATGACTTTTAATTCAATCAAATTCAATTTTTTTGTTTATTCAAACAGGTCTTTTATTCAAAGGAATATACTAAAAATATAAGGGTCCAGGTTCCTGATAATCGTTTGTCAGGGACCGGTTATTTAACAATCGGTTCCACAGCCGTTGGATCGTTGATCCAATGGCTGAGATTAAAAAAAAAAAAATTTAGTGTCCGCTATAATTTTCCCGGAAAATTTCGCGGACAGGTAATGAGCCTATCCGCGGAAAATTATAGCGGACAGTAAATTTTTTTTGTAATCCAGGGGGCCGTCCAACAGTTTAGAAATCGATTGTTATGGGGGTGTTTGGGGGAACTTTTTTCCAGAATAAGTCAACTTATTTTAAGACAAAGTTAGAGATTCCTAACTTTCCAACTTATTTTCTAACTTGTTTTTGTAACTTATTGAATCTCAAACAAATATTAAATACTTGTATAAAAATAAATTATCAAAATATAAAAATTTTACCCGAAAATAAGTCCATAAATCCTTAATTTAAGGTTAGCCAAACAGGCTATATATAACCGGTCCCCGACAAATCGTTTGTCAGGGACCAAAACCCAAAATATAATATTGGTTCGCAAAATGTTAAACAAACTTTGATGAAGTCAATCTGAATTGCAATTAAGACATGATCAACACTTTTTGAGCCTCACAACTTCCAACTACCTGACACTAGCAACAGCAGCACAATATATATGAACAAATGCATAGTTAAGAGCAATTCCAAGAGACTAGCTATTAGGCCTCCTAAATCAAAATATAAGGATTTTGACACAAAAATGCACTCCAACAGTGTCTTAAGTGACTCCTTAAAACTTAAGACATGTCTCTTCTTCCTTATTTATAAGGGTATCCTAGTTCTCCCTTATATTATTTTCATCAATAAAATATTCATTTCCCTCCTTTTTTTGACATTCTTTTCCTCTCTCTCCTACTTCTTTCTTTCCCTTTAATATTATAATAATAATAAGGAACATATATAAGGAACATTGTTGGAGTAAACATTCCTTAACTTGTCCTAAATTACTAAGAGGTAAATTGTTTATAATATTTTTAAGGAATTCATTAGGAGTCTCTTGGAGTTGCTCTAAAAACATCAAACACATTGTACATAGAAACAGAAGAATCAGACTTCATAATGTAAAATGGACTGGTAATAAAAAGATTAATCAGAAAGGAACACACCTTGCAAACACAAACTTTTAAAGCAAAATTATAGAGTGTCAAGCCATATTAGGTAGGAAGAGAATAGACCCAAGCAAAAAAAATGTATCACAGACAACCATTCTTATGGGTGCAGAGGGCCTTAATGCCATTATTAGGAGATTTGAGGAATGTGGATTACTTCATGGCTGTAAGATTGCAAGAGGGGCACCTAGCATATCACATCTTTTGTTTGCTGATGATGCATATTTTTTCTTCAAAGCATCGCAGTCTGAAGCAAGGAACATGAAAATTATCCTTCAAAGGTATGAGAAACTTTCGGGTCAGCAAGTGAATTATAGTAAGTCCAGCATAATTTTCAGTCCTAATACAAGACAGGACGAAAGACTACTAATATGTGAAAGTTTGGAGGTCAAAGAAATTGATAAGCCCGGTAATTATCTTGGAATGCCTATGTCCGTTGGAAAAAATAAATCGGAAGTATTTGGCTTCTTAAACGAGAGACTGGGAGGTAAGTTGCAAGGCTGGAGTAATAAGGAGTTATCGAAAGGGGGTAAGCTTACACTAGTCAAGTCTGCGGCTCAAGCTATTCCAAATTTCTGGATGAACTTATTCTTAATTCCGGAAACTGTTTGTGATAAAATGGAGAAGCAAATGAATGCTTTCTGGTGGGGGCGGGGTTCTAGTGGCAAGGGTGTTAAATGGAAGTCCTGGGATAAGCTAGCTGTGCACAAAGAATGTGGGGGACTGGGTGTTCGAGATCTAAAAAATTTTAACATTGCTATGCTTGCTAAACAAGGTTGGCGAATTTTGAATCGAGTTAACCCCCTGGTTTCTGATATTATGAAATCAAAATACTTCCCAACCTCGAATTTCTTAGATGCTAAACTAGGAACAAATCCTAGTTTTGTATGGCGTAGCATTCTGCATGCTCAGGAAATCATTAAAAGCGGTGCGAGGAAAAAGATTGGTAATGGTAGTAGTACGAATGTGTGGTCTGAACAATGGTTGCCGGATAAACATAACGGTTTTGTCACTTCTTCTATGCCGATGCAATTACAAAAAATGACAGTTCGGGGCCTCATGTGTATGACTGGTAAAAAATGGGAGATGGATATCATTCGAGAATTTTTCAATGATAGGGATATTGAGTTGATTAAGCGTATCCCTATCCCCTCTATGAGCAAAGAAGATTCCTGGTTTTGGCTCCCAGATGAAGACGGCATATTCACAGTCCGGAGTTGTTACAGATTATTGCAAGGAGAGCATAACAGTGATTATGCACAGTTTTGGAAACGGATGTGGGCTTTGAAGCTTCCAAGTAAGGTGAGCAATTTTCTCTGGAGATTGAGTACAGGGTGCTTGCCTACTGTGTGTGCTCTAGCAATGAAACATGTCGTGGTGGATACAAGGTGTCCCTGGTGTTTTAGTGAGGATGAGAGTGATACTCATGTCTTGTTCTCATGTGGTTTTGCTAAGACAGTCTGGGCAGGAACGGGATTGCAACATTATATCCAAGTTTTAACAAATGTCACGGCATTCACTGTATTACGTAATGCGTTTAGTATGTGCACGAAAGACCAATGTGTTTTGATTGGTATGATGGCTTGGAGCATATGGAATAGGCGTAATAAATGGGTATGGGAAAGAATCAATGGTTCTGCTTTTGGGGTCCGAGCTGCAGCATCTAATCTTCTTCATGATTGGCAAGAAGCTCAAACCAGTTTACATCGAAGTGCTGTTCAGGTTGAGGTAGCTGCCAGACACTGGGTTAAGCCTCCAGATGGGTGGATGAAAGCGAATGTAGATGCAGCTGTGTTCCAGGATGGGAGTATTGGTGTTGGTTGCGTGCTTCGTGATTCTCAGGGAAGGTTCCAGCGGGCGCGCAGTAAAAGAATTGCAGGTGCTTGGCACTCTAGGGAAGCGGAGGCGATAGGTTTAAAAGAAGTATTGACATGGATTAAGGAGTTAAACATTACCCATTGCATTATTGAGACGGACCTAGAACCCCTTGCAAAGGCCTGTAATGGTAAACCTGGAGAAGCTTATTTTGGAACGATTGTCTTAGATTGTATTGAATTATTAAAGCACATTGATCACGTGCTAGTCGAGTTTATTTTCCGGTCTGCGAATGGTGTAGCGCACTTGTTAGCCCAAGCTGCACGTTCTATGTCAGACTTTGGCGAGTGGTGTGTCACTCCGCCAAGCTTTATTCTTCATGTTCTTGATTTTGATTGTCTTTAATGCAAGTACGATTTATTCAAAAAAAAAAAAATTACAATAATAACTAGAATACTATACATGACCTCTTCATTAAGTTGTCACAGGAATAATCTAGCTAACTCAAAAATTCTCAATTATTTCATAAACCTGTAACTACAGTAACTTCACAGTTTGATAAGATATTTAAACTGAAGAGTATATGCAAGGCTTTACCACAGTATTATACATTATTTTGCTTTAAAGCCTAAGGCTATGTTCACTTGGATTGAATGGAATGAAGGGAGAATGGAATGAAATTTATACTATTATTTGGGAGAGAATGGGGAAAGTGTTTATAAATTTCATTCCTTGCTTCATTCCTCTCCAAATAATTTGAACTAGAATTCTAACCCACATGTTTTGGAAGGAATGCTCCATTCCCAATCTTCATCATTTTCCTTGCAATCTTCATCATAAAAAACTTCTTCTCCCTCATATTTGTTCATTATTTCCCCCAACATCCCTCTTTCTTCATAAATTTTGTTTACAATTTTCATTCCATTCCTACCACATTCCATTCTTTCCAAGTGAACACATCCTAATATTGCAATAATTTAGAAAAGTACTAATCACAAGAACAAAAAGGTGAAAACATAACAAAAATAAAAACCACATTGATATATACATACTTATATATATAAATCTGCCTGAACATATTACTAACCTAATAAACAAAAAACAATAGCATGCCACTTTGAAAAAAGACTGAACTTGAAGGCATATATAACAGTATTTTCGAGTTCAACTGTTTGTTTGGAATTTACTTCAAATTACATAATATAATTAAAAGGGCTTCAGAGTTCAAACCCACACCAACTGAACCCAGACTTCAGACCAACAGTTAACTAGCACCAATTAACTCGTGCATTCAAGGATAATCTAGGCAGCTGCTGCAATTCTTGTTTAACCCGCAACTTCTCTTTGGGATCATTGATTTTAGTGGTGCAGAAAAGTGAAATAACTTTGAGTGAAGGGGAACATGCAAGCAAATGCTTTATGAAAGGGAACACATAACTCAAATCCTCGACACCCTGTATGTCCACAGTTTGGAGTTTGTCAAGAAACATGTCTTTCCCATCTAATGATCCCAAATAACGTTCAGTTGTCAATTCTGTAGCATTCAAAGTCTGCACTTGATCAAGTTCCTAGATGCAAAAAAAATATAATTTAATCTTTAATCGTTTAAAAATTAAAACTCAAGCCTAAACACACAAGAATATAAACATATCAATGATATATAAATACACACATCTCACACAGCAATTTCTAAAAACTTAAAACTTGTTAAAGGGTACATTGCTTCATACTACATCAGGTTCTCACCAGTTGAATCGCTAGATATTGCAAGTTGGGAAAACTTCTGATCAAGTAACCAACATTTGACATCTGGCACAAATTGTATAATGTAAGCCGCAACAACTTCAAAACTCTCACTTTTTTTATAGTCCTCGTCAAATCTGAGGGAGGAGGTCCGAAAACCTAAAAGAAAACGCGACAAACAAAAATGTAAACACATACACAGCTTAAAGTTTCTTCTTCTATATTGGTAAATAAAAGAAAAAGTTGAATTATTAAGTTTGCTGAATATTCACAGTACCTCGAGGGTGGGACCATTAAGAGCCAAAGAACTAAAGGTAGGAATTTTACTGAGAAGCTTAATCAATTTGTTGACTTTCTTCTTCATGTTGGAATTTGCGGCGGTCAACGTAAGACCCAGGATTACCAGTTTTGTGGTGCATTGGAACCACTGCCACTCAATTTTTTTACAGTCATAGAAATACAAATTTTGTAAATTGTTACCAGTAGTAAATTGGGGGGCTAGATGTTCAATTCCGCTACAGCTTTGCAAGTACAAACTCTGAAGTTGTGTCCCAAATGTCATGTCAAGAGTAATCTTGGTTCCGGAAAGTTGCACACTTGTCAGATTAGGGAAGCTGCTTCTTCCAGGCATACCGGACGGACCACCGATTACCGAGTTCACGAGTCTAAATTGAATCAAATCCTGACAACCAAACAAAGTAGAGGGAACTACGTACCTCTCATTGTTCTTCGTCACCTCAAATGCCAAATATAAATCCCTAAGACCCTTTTCGTATAATTTCTCAATCCACTCATGATTAAAACAGCGAGAAAGCATGGGACTAACGTACAGAATAAACTTGATAATGGGGCCAGTGTGGGCAGAAAGAATCATATTGAAGACCTTATGAAATTCAGAAATGTGTGTGCTTTCCTTTTTATTACAAGTTATCTCTGAATAAAATCTCTGACCGAGAATTAGACAAGGATGCGTAGGCCAAAATTTGCTCCAAGTTTTTGAGAGGACACTCGTTCTTGCCACTTCATGAATGTTCAGATGGATTAATATACGAGTAATTAACCCTCTGGGCAACTTGCTTATCCTATCCTCCCCAGAAGCTCCCCGTCCATTCGTCATAACCTTGTATATGTCAATTCCAAGATTTAAGATACACATAAGCATCATATATATAGGGTCTTACTCCAATAGAAACCATTTTAGGTGTTGATTGATGGTGTACGTCTGAGATCTGCTGGGGCGAATGAAGTGGTGATGATGACATATATATAATTAATACATATACGAGGGAGAGGGAGGAACGTCGGGGTGATGTCAACGAGGGGAAGGTACTGGGAGTATTTTTAATTTTATATTCTTGTTTAAAATCAGTTTCTAGTTTTTAGGCTAGTATTAGTTTCCATTTGAGTAAAAGCCTCAATTGCATATATGTGTGTATAATTCATCTATATAACTACACATCAACCAGAATCTTACGACTGCATAAGAAACCTAATAACAATCAAAAACCAGCAATCAATTCAATTGTAATTCTAAACCCTAATTTGATTAAATTGTATCCAAGAAATCAGGCAAGGGGCAATTACTTAATGAACATGAACAAGTAAAGATCGAAACATAAAAACTTATCAAGATTTTTGTTTCAAACACATAAAAAAGAACAATCAAGGCTTGATTATACATACATGGACATAAATATATAGATACATCAAACAAGAAGAAGAAATTTACCTGAAAACAAAGAGTTTTGGAGAAAAAGTTTGGCTCAACTTTTTTTAAGTTTGTATGTAATTATTTTTGGATAAAATTTTTATATTTTAATTAAAAAAAATTATATAAGTATTTATAAATAATAACATAACATAATTAATGTTAATTAGTTGATTTTTTTTCACACTTACTTTTAGTTAAGATTACTTTTTATAAACACCTAAATTAGTTAATTAGTTGATTAATGTTAATTAATACCTAATTACATAATAACAACATAATATAATTAATGTTAATTAGTTAATTGCCTTTTTCACATTTACTTTTAGTTAAGGATATTATCTTTTATAAATATCTATCTTATCATATCTTCCAATAATTAATATTTCTATCTTTATAAACACATAAAACATCAATCCATCATATCTTCCAATAATTAATATTTCTTTCGAATTAAAACACGTTACCTTTTCTTTCTTTTTTTTTTTGTCAGGAAACACGTTACCTTTTTGATTTAAAACTAATCTTACAATCATTAATATATACCCAAAATATCACACCATACTTTTCAATTATTAATAAAATATATAAAAAATTTGTATACGTTGTTTATAATAAGGAAACATTAGTATAATTCGGAAACATGAGTACATGAAATTTTATTAAATTAAAGTTATAAAAAAAATATAAAAAATGATGATTATATATAAATATAATTGTAACATTGAATAAAATTTATAACATAATAAAAGAAACCCATCCACCGCACGGGTATTGAAAGTTTGTCCGTTAGGTTTTCGGCACGGTCATCCTAATTATTAATGTAAATAATAAAATAATATGTTTAATGACAATTAACCGATTGCCTTTTTAATGAAAAAATGTTTAATTTTAATTGTTGATATTACTTTTTATAAACACCAAAAATATCATATCTTCTAATAAGTTTTAATTTAAAACAGAATCTTGCAATAATTAATATATATCCAAAAATATCACACCATATCTTCTTATCATTAACAAAATATAATAGAAATCCGTATATTATAAATCAGTTTTGGTCCACAACCACCGTGGGATGGAGCAGCCATCAGGAGGGTCCGCAACCTTTCAATGCGGCAAAAGGGCCCGCAACCTTTCAATGCGGCACAAGGATCCGCAACCCTTCATTGCGGCAGTATTCTTGTGAAAATTAAATTAAAAATAGAAAAACAAGATAAAATTCGAATTTAAATTTATAAAATTTCAAATATTAATACTCATTAATTCTGTGATTAATTTTACATTAGATTAACTAATTTTCTATTTTTTGAGATTTTTACATTAGATTAAATAATTTAGGAGTACGGGTCAAATCGATAGTTGACCACGACTTTTACCTTCGAAATTAATTTATTATTTTTTGAAATATTGGGAATATCACTAAATTAGACATATATTGATTTACGTGCGGTTGTATCGTCGATAAGTATTTTTTAAAAAATAGAAACAACAATCTGGGACAAAGCACTAGTTAGATGTACTGGTCAAATCGATAGTTCACTACCACTTTTACCTTCCAAATAAACTTATTATTTTTTCAAAACTTGGGAATATCACTAAATTAGACATATATTGACATATGTGCGGTTGGATCGTCGATAAGTGTTGTGGAATAAAAACTAGGTTATTAGATTGCGGCTAAGGTTTGCTGTATTTAATGCTAGGGTACGTGAGCTTCGTGCTTTAATGGCTGCTCTCGTGTTCATGGCTGAATCTGCCTTCACAAGATGCCTACGTACTTTGATGTGTATCAAAGATCAAGCCAAAAAACGTAGTTCTGAGAATGAGGGGTCAGACCCTTTATATAGGCTGAGAAGCCTAGGAATTTTAGTAGGATTTGATGTCTTGGTGGGCAAGCCACCTCCTCTAGGAAGGTTCTAGACTCCTTCCTTGTAGGAGTCAGTTTCCATGTTGATTTAGGTACCTTGGAAGCTAAGTCAGACAGGAGTTATATCCTTATTTGACTATTATTGCTGAGCTGTTTTATCACCCCTAATATTGATTACGAAATTAATATTAAATTAAGGCTTTTGACCTTATTAATGGGCCCCACGTTTGGACCATGTCGGGCCTAATTAATGCCACATTAAATGTGTTTTTAGGGCTTACTTTTAGCCCATATCATTTGCCCCCCAACTTCTGGAAAAACGTTCAAGTTTTTGTAGAAGTTTTAATTTGCCTTTTTCGAGACTCGGGGTTTATTTTCGTTCCCTAACCGGGGATTCAGTACACTAGTGTTTCACGAGTATCGTCTTGATTGTAAAGTGTGGAGCGACCTACACATTTACGACGATTTGCCTTATTCGTGGCTTTAATTTATTCTTGGTATTTTTCTAAATTATTCGTAATAATTTAGGAATTTTTTATGTACCAACAGGTATTTTTTCTAAATTTTTCCTAATAATTTAGGAATTTTTATGTACTCACAGGTATTTTTCTAAATTTTTCCTAATAATTTAGGAATTTTTATGTACCCACAGGTATTTTTCTTAATTTTTCCTAATAATTTAGGAATTTTTATGTACTCACAGGTATTTTTCTAAATTTTTCCTAATAATTTAGGAATTTTTAGGTACCCACAGGTATTTTTCTAAATTTTTCCTAATAATTTAGGAATTTTTATGTACCCACGGGTATTTTTCTAAATTTTTCCTAATAATTTAGGAATTTTTATGTACTCACAGGTATTTTTCTAAATTTTTCCTAATAATTTAGGAATTTTTAGGTCACAGGTATTTTTTCTAAATTTTTCCTAATAATTTAGGAATTTTTATGTACTCACAGGTATTTTTCTAAATTTTTCCTAATAATTTAGGAATTTTTATGTACCCACAGTTATTTTTCTAAATTTTTCCTAATAATTTAGGAATTTTTATGTACTCACAGGTATTTTTCTAAATTTTTCCTAATAATTTAGGAATTTTTAGGTACCCACAGGTATTTTTCTAAATTTTTCCTAATAATTTAGGAATTTTTATGTACCCACGGGTATTTTTCTAAATTTTTCCTAATAATTTAGGAATTTTTAGGTCACAGGTATTTTTTCTAAATTTTTCCTAATAATTTAGGAATTTTTATGTACTCACAAGTATTTTTCTAAATTTTTCCTAATAATTTAGGAATTTTTATGTACCCACAGGTATTTTTCTAAATTTTTCCTAATAATTTAGGAATTTTTATGTACCCACGGGTATTTTTCTAAATTTTTCCTAATAATTTAGGAATTTTTATGTAAATTTATTAAGTTCAGGGATCTGTTTGTAATTTTATAAATTACAATGGCCTTTTCATAAACTGAGAAGAAGCTGGGGTACTAAACAGCACTTTTGCAAATAAAGTACTACGTATCTCCTGGTCGTAGTCGACCAGGCCTTGGTCGAAGTTAGCGTCTTTCATTTCTTTTGGTCGAACGTTTTCACGAGCAGGATCCGGGTCTTTTTCGACCAGGATTTTGGTCGAACTTATTTTTTTTTTTTGGCATTCTCCCTTTTTAAATATTATTATAAAATAATAATATTTCTTTTATCCGAATCTCGGATAATTTCGATCCCCAAATCGGAAGTGTCCCACTCGGATAAAATTTCACTCGAATAAAATCCAACCTGGATTTTTATTATTATTATTATTCAATAATAATAATAAATATGTATATATATTTATTTTTTGCAGAGGGGCAACTTGCCATATCTTCAAAACTTTGGTGACCATCTTGCATTTTCGCCATCAACATTATCCTGGTCGATTTCGACCAGGTTTGTGGTCGAAATAATGACCAAATTTTCTGCTGGTCGAAGGCTTTGTCGAGCAGAAGTCCTGGTCGATTCGAGCAGAATCGTGATCGAATCTCGGATAATTTCGATCCCCAAATCTTAAATTACTGCCGCAATGAGACATTGCGGTAGATTTTACTGCCGCAATGTTTGGTTGTGGCTTTGAAAAATTTTTAGACATTAATTATGGTTGGTGGTTAGTAATAAATGAACCAACTGCAGCAGTGTTTCATTGCGGCAGTTGGCATTTAAGGCTTCCTGCCGCAATGAAAAATTGCGGCAATATTGAAATGTTTCCTTTAAGGTTACAGAATTTGTCTTTTTTTCCACTTTCCTTTCTTTCAAACAGCAGAAAACACCAACGAAAATATAGGGTTTGGAGCTCAAAAATTCATCCAAAATTAAGGTTAGTGCTCTATTCAATGGCTTCATTTTTATTTAGCTCTTCTAGTTCATCTAGTGAACGTAATGGTGATGATTATGTTACGCCGCCCGTTAAAAAAAAGCATGTTTCTCGTAAATAATTCATTGATGATGTAGATATTGCTAATTATTATAGTAGTGTTCATAAACGTAGAGTGAATCACAATGTTCATAAAAATAGAATGAATGTTGATGATGTTGGTGGGGAAAAAATGATGATGGAAAAGGGTAAAAACAAGATAATTGTTAGTGATGGTGATGATGAAAAAGATGAGAAATTTGGGATGGGAAAAAATGATGGTGAAGGAGATGAGGATATTAGGATGGAAAAAATTGATGATGAGGAGGATGTTAGGAGATGGGGAAAAATATTGATGATGAGGATGTTTATAAGGTTGTGCCTTGTGTTGAAATGATTTTCGATACATTAGATGAGGCAGAAAGTTTTTATAGAAATTATGGTCGAAATGTCGGATTCGAGATAATAATTAGGAATACTCATAAACATCAACGGAGTCATGATCCATCATCCCGTTTGTTTATTTGTAAGAAGGGTGGAAGAGTAGCACCGGAATCGGATTATCTTGATAAAGGAAAATTACGCATTAGGGATGTAGATCCACGAACGAATTGTCGTGCTCGAATGTACGTATGTCACCTAGTGAATGTAAACAAATGGAAGGTAACTTTGGTTGATTTGAAACACAATCATTCCATGGTAACACCGGATAAGCGACAATTTTTTCAAACATCGCGCAACATCGATCCGATCACCCGATCATAGATTGAGTTGTTTAACAAATCGGGGATCGAGACGAGTAAAGTTATGAAATATCTTGGTGAGACATGTGGAGGCATTGAAAATTTAGGGTTTTCTAATCAAGATGTACGTAATGTCATACGGGATATTCGGCGCCGAGTGTTTGATTCCGGTGATGCGGAGTGTGGCTTGGTCTTGTTACGAAATTTACAACAAGAGAATGCGTTCGGTCATTTCTTCTATCGAGTGGATGTGGATAACGAGAATCGTGTTAAAGGTTTGGTGTGGGTTGATCCTCGATGCATGAACGCTTACAAGAATTTTAGTGATGTAGTGACGTTCGACTCAACTTATCGAACGAATAGGTATTGTATGCCTTTCATACCTATTACGGGGGTGAACCACCATTACCAAAATATTTTGTTGATATTCTTTTAGTTGACGTTCTTTATAATTTCCCCTATGTGGTATCGAACTTGTCGATACCAGACGATGATGTCATCTCTTATTAATTCCTAATCATAAGTTGTTATTCTGGACGTGAGTTCCAGTTATTGTTGAAACAGGGTGGTCGATTGTCCCGACACCTGACCTGAGTATCAATGATAGAAATGGAAGTTTTATTTAATAAAAATGTTTTTATGACTGAGGACGCCAGTCAGAGTATGAGTATGATATTTTAGGCCAAAAGAGGCCTTGGATCCAGTTAAGTATTTGGATATACCAAGAGAGTATATCCGGAGTTTTAGTGTGACTGATCATCCACTTTAACTCGTTGCGTCAAAGTGAAAAATCCAATTCTAATCTATAATTTGAGTATCCAGTGAACATTGATTCTCATCGTTTGACCTTGAATTCCCGAGCATCATTATCGATTGATATTATTTGACCTTGAGTTTCGAGTATCAGTATTGAATAGTTAAAGCCTGGTTTCTTTGAATTGACAATGCTTATTCTAGTTGAACAAAACTTTTATCTGTTCTAGTTCCGAGTTGAAATCCTCTTGTTATCAGTATTGTTCCGATATTGTAATTGTTATCACTTTATACACTTGCTGAGCATTGTTGGCTCACTCTTGCTTTTGTTTGTTTTCCTCAGTTAATAGTGGAGTTAAGTAAACCTAGTAGTGGACAATGAGTATTGGGCTCCGGGCAGCGAAAAGAGACAGTCGAGTTATAGATTTCGCCAGGCAGTGGATTGCGAATTGTCAAGGTTGGAGATATAGTTAGATAGTGATTTCGTTTATTCACAAATGTATATTTTTATTATTCTGAGATTGAGTTGTAGTAATGTAATTCGATAGTTTGTTTCATACCATAACCTGTAAGAGATCTTGGTTTAAGGGGTTTTTATTATTAATGTTGTTTATTTTCAGAGATGTATAATATTGTTTATTGGTTAGTGGCCCCATATCTTTACCCCGGATTTTGGGATGCTACAGGTTTGTTGCGAATCGAAACATCGAGGTTAAGCGTGCTTGGGCTAGAGCAATTTAGGATGGGTGACCCACTGGGAAGTTCTCTTTTTACATTTTTCTTTTAAAGTTTGCTTAAAAAAATCCTCTCTTTTCCAAAATATTCAATTTAAAAATCATATATGAATGCTTAAATTTTATTTTAATCCAAATGTCCCAAGAAAAAATAATTTAGTAATTCAAAAAAATTATTATCAGATTTTTTTCAGCAACCTTAAAAAAAATATTTTTCTCGAATTTTAAATTAATTATTAGGAATAAAATATAATTTATGTTTTTTCCGATTTTTAAATGCAAATTTGTTCAAGTTTTAAAATAAAATTTGGGAAAAAATATTTTTTAATTTTTCTTTAATATTTGAAATAAATTGTAATATTATTGCGCACCTCTAACTGACGACAAGCTGATGTCATGCTATTG
The DNA here is from genome assembly GCA_037693485.1 of Kitagawia praeruptora. Classification (NCBI taxonomy): domain Eukaryota; kingdom Viridiplantae; phylum Streptophyta; class Magnoliopsida; order Apiales; family Apiaceae; genus Kitagawia; species Kitagawia praeruptora. The sequence continues at coordinate 151,336,086 of CM075349.1, read as the reverse complement.
TAGTACGTCGCGAGGAGTCATTGCGGCGGATACGTACGACAAGCTGATGTCATGCTGTTGTTGTAGTATGCCGCAATGACTCATTGCGGCAGGATGCACCCACCAATTTTACACAGTCCTCCACAATTTGGAGGTAAAGTTGTTGATTTGGAGGTAAAAGTCGAAGATCTCGAAGAAGCCTTGAAAGAGGCTAACATGGAGAATGCCTATTTGAGGAAATTGTACGGGCATGGAGATGAATATCCGTAGACGGAAGAAGAAGGAGGGCGAATCTCCGAAGAAATTTTTTTAAATAAAAATTGTATTTTGATGTTTTTCCCCCTCCAAAATTATTATCCCCCTCCAAAATTATTATTAATGAATTAAAATTTTCTTTTCATGTTTATTCTAAATATTTTGTATTATCTCCAATTCAATTAAAAAAAATATATATTTTCAACATTTATGTTAAATTTTAAAATAAATTTTGGGGAAAAAAATAATTCTGGGGCTAGAGCAATTTATGATGGGTGACCCCCTGGGAAGTTCTCTTTTTCCATTTTTTATTTTTTTAAGTTTGCTCAAAAAAATTAGATAATAATTTTTTTGAATGGTATATTAGTTTTTCTTGAGGCATTTGGATTAAAATAAAATTTAAGCATTCATATATGATTTTTAAATTGAATATTTTGGAAAAGAGAGGATTTTTTTAAGCAAACTTTAAAAAAATAAAAAATGTAAAAAGGGAACTTCCCAGGGGGTCACCCATCCTAAATTGCTCTAGCCCAAGCACGCTTAACCTTGTTGTTTCGATTCACAACAAACCACTCGATCAGGAATGCCACATCTGAAAGTTTAAGCAACCGTTCGTATATGAATGCGAAATGAATTCCGCTCATATTTCAATATTTTTTTAAGTAATAATATTTTAAATTATTTATTTATAATTATTGCTTTAAAATTCGAAAAAAACATAAATTTATATTTTAAATTAATCGTTTCTTTCGAATTTTAGTTTAAAAAATTGGGAAAAAAATAATTTTTTCCATTTTTCTCGAATTTTAAATTAATTATTAGGAATAAAATATAATTTATGCTTTTTTTTCGATTTTTAATATCAGGAAATAAATAATAATAAAAAATTACTGCTATCCGCAACGCCTCATTGCGGGAGAGAGGAGTCCAGTAGCTTTTCTCTCTCTCCTCCCCTGTTTACCCTGTTACAGGGGAAAACAGGGGAGGAGAGAGAAAAGCTACTGGACTCCTCTCTGCCACAATGAGGCGTTGCGGATAGACACATTAATTTTTTTATTTCTTGATATTAAAATTTGGAAAAATGATAAAATTGCAATTTATTTCAATTGTTAAATATAAAACTTGAGATAATTAAAAATTATTTTTTCCCCAAATTTAAATATGTTTTTCCTAATATTCGAAAAACTGGAAAAAAATCTAATTGAACAAAACCTATCCGCAAGAAGTCATTGCGGATAGGTTTTAATTTTTTTTTTTAAATGGTCTGCTTGTTTTTTCTTCTACCCAGTAAAAACAGACAACAAAAAAAGCTGCAATAAGGAATCTGTTTTTACTTTTTTCCATCTACATTTTATAAAACATGTTTTAACCACATAAACGTAAAATACCATATCAACCAATCCCAACCAATATAAATACAACAATACAACTACCTACTTTCAAAGCAAAATTAACAAAATAATAATACAATCAAATAAACATGATCAAAATTAACTAAAGTCCCAGCTGCCTCTGTTGTAACCCGGCAGTAGTCATTTTCCATGCTTCCCCTTTAAAAAGCTCCCAAGCTATGCGATACCGGAAAGTCAAAACATCATGTACAGGGTGCCACATTGCATCTTTCAATGATATGCCGCCAAGTATAGCATCCATATACTTGCAAACGTACACGCCACAATCAACGCCGCCTGGTTGCTTCGGTCGATCCGTAACGAACTTCACATCCATGAAACTGTCTTCAGCAAATCTCAAAGGTTCTAAGAAATGAAGCATGCACGGCAATAATTTTTCTTACAAATTTACCACAAAAAATTAGTAACTGCCTCAAGAAAGACGAATGGTTCAAAAAACATTGCATAAGATTACCATGACATAAATCTCCTTGGCGTACACCCTTCGTAAGTCACAATAAGATCATGCTCCCGGAGAGGATCAATTAAAAGCAATTTCATTCGTTCAAGGTCCACAACAAACAAAAACCAATGACCACCTGTGCATACGGGGAACATAGGAACATCACACAAGTTTATTGGTGGCCCAAAGTACTAGTCTTGGTAGGTAGTATAAAAATTTTCCTGCTCTTTCAACCGCTCCGGAGTTTTACAATTTGGATGCATCTGCAAAAAAAAGAAAATAAGTTATGAAATGCAAGAATTCTTGCAATTTCTATTATTCTATATTTCTTGCATTTTATAACCTTATTTCTATAATTTTGCATTTTAGACCTTATTTCTCTATTTCTTGCATTTTAAACCTTTATTTCTATAATTTTGCCTTTTAGACCTTTATTTCTCTATTTCTTGCATTTTAGACCTTTATTTCTCTATTTTTGCATTTTAGACCTTATTTCTCTGTTTCTTGCATTTTAGACCTTTATTTCTATAATTTTGCATTTTAGACCTTTATTTCTCTATTTCTTGCATTTTAGACCTTTATTTCTCTATTTTTGCATTTTAGACCTTATTTCTCTATTTCTTGCATTTTAGACCTTTATTTCCTTATTTCTTGCATTTCATAACCTTATTTCTATAATTTTGCATTTTAGACCTTTATTTCTCTATTTCTTGCATTTTAGACCTTTATTTCCCTATTTCTTGCATTTTATAACATTATTTCTATAATTTTGCATTTTATAACTTTATTTCTCTGTTTCTTGCATTTTAGACCTTTATTTCTCTATTTTTGCATTTTAGACCTTATTTCTCTATTTCTTGCATTTTAGATCTTTATTTCCCTATTTCTTGCATTTTATAACCTTATTTCTATAATTTTGCATTTTAGACCTTTATTTCTCTAATTCTTGCATTTTAGACCTTTATTTATCTATTTCTTGCATTTTAGACCTTTATTTCTATAATTTTGCATTTTAGACCTTTATTTCTCTATTTCTTGCATTTTAGACCTTTATTTCTCTATTTTTGCATTTTAGACCTTATTTCTCTGTTTCTTGCATTTTAGACCTTTATTTCTATAATTTTGCATTTTAGACCTTATTTCTATAATTTTGCATTTTAGACCGTTATTTCCCTATTTCTTGCATTTTATAACCTTATTTCTATAATTTTGCATTTTAGACCTTTATTTCTCTATTTCTTGCATTTTAGACCTTTATTTATCTATTTCTTGCGTTTTAGACCTTTATTTCTATAATTTTGCATTTTATAATTCTATAATATGCAATAAGTTATGAAATGCAACAATTAACTAATTAACCAAATAATAAGTTATGAAATGCAATAATTAACCAAATTAAGGACTAAAATGCAAGAAATTTGAATTGATTTACCTCCAAGTCGGTGCAATGCCCAGCTGCAATGGTCGTGAAATAACTCATGCCAAGGAAAAACCTCTTGCATTGACGGCCTAGCACTTTATGCTTAAAATATGAACTCTCCCTAAGCTTCAGCAGCTCAACATATGCATCCAGAACTGACGACTCTATTTCTTTATCGCGTTTTAGGCATTGGACATTTTGCCAAGCAAGCTCCGTAACCATCCCACTAACACTCCTAATAAAATTATGCTTTTCACCCCACCAATGCTTAAACAGCCAGTTGATTTTCCGATTTTTCAGTGGCCTCCTCATATCACCTGATACATAAGCATGCCGCCCCTGCGCATCCTTGTATTTATCCTCTTCAGTGTCCAACTGCAAATACATGTCAAGGTTATTTATCCTTGTATTTATCCTCTTCATCCTTGCAAATACTGCAAATAGCAAGCCAAAACGAATGTATGATTCAAGATACATACCCCAAGCATTTCTCTTAACTTATCAGGAATAACACCACTGATACTACCAAACTTCACAAGTCCACCCGCCACTGGGGTAAACTCTGAACCAGGAGTAGTGGTTTCAACCTGCCATTCGATGAAGATACAAAAATCATATACACATTTCAAATACAATACGTCAAGGTTATTTCAAAGTTAAAGATTATTACGTCAAGGTTGACACCAGGAGGAATGGGGCGGTCTGATAAAGGTGTTACCATGGGTGTAGAAGGAGAAGGAGCAACTCTAGTCTGAACCTGTATCGGCTGTGAAGGAGGAGGGCTAACCTGCAACCACAATGTGATAAAAACATGAATAACATATTCAAAGTTGGTATATAAGAAAGGAAATTACAAATAGGAGAGATTAGTACCTCAATATGAGCATCAGGGGGGACAGACTGTGAAGGAGGAGGGCTAGATCCCGGGGTCGGCTGTGTAACGGGAGGAGCAGCTGCTGTGGTCTCAACTCTAGTCTGAACCTGTATCGGCTGTGAAGGAGGAGGGCTAACCTGCAACCACAATGTGATAAAAACATGAATAACATATTCAAAGTTGGTATATAAGAAAGGAAATTAAAAATAGGAGAGATTAGTACCTCAATATGAGCATCAGGGGGGACAGATTGTGAAGGAGGAGGGCTAGATCCCGGGGTCGGCTGTGTAATAGGAGAAGCAGCTGCTGTGGTCTCAACTGTAGTCTGAACCTGTATCGGCTGTGAAGGAGGAGGGCTAACCTGCAACCACAATGTGATAAAAACATGAATAACATATTCAAAGTTGGTATATAAGAATTGAAATCGCATTTTAGACCTTTATTTCTCTATTTCTTGCATTTTATAACCTTATTTCTATAATTTTGCATCTTAGACCTTTATTTCTATAAATTTGCATTTTAGAGCTTTATTTCTCTATTTCTTGCATTTTACACCTTTATTTCTCTATTTCTTGCATTTTAGACCCTTATTTATCTATTTCTTGCATTTTAGACCCTTATATTATTTTTATAGAAGTACAAACCTCAGTATTTCGACGTATGATCCAGTCCTTGGGCCATGCGACATGAGATCCAACAGCTTGCTTGAACGTCTCCATCTCACCAGGTACTGGAACTGGAATCAAGGCTTCTAGTTGGATCCCACTATCCACTGACACTCTCAGACATCCAGTAGGCATTGGCTTGCCATGTATTTCCTACTCATTTCTCCTCCATCTGGGTAAGCCATGCCATAGGCAACCTTGTTGCCATCCACTGTCAACTCACTTGGTATTGGAGCCTACAATTATGATAACAAAAGTAAAATTACAACTACAATTATCAATGGTATATAAGAAGAAAATCACAAATATGAGAGATTAGTACCTCAATCTGAGCATGATGGGGGACAGATGCCGGGGTAGGCTATTTCACAGCAGCTGCTGTAGCCTCAACCTACAAGATACACCGATCATGCATTTTATACCCTTATTAAATTCTATAATTCTTGCATTAAACCAAGCGTTAAGGATTGATACCTCAACTTGGACTATAGGCGAGACAGATTCCAGGGTAGGCTGTGTAGCAAGAGCATCTGTAGTCTCAACCTGCAATTATATGTCAACGAACCGATCATATAGTTATATATATAATTCCTCCTAAGTGACTCGAATTAAACCTAGCATTAAGGATTACTACCTGACGAGGACGTTTATAAGAGACATGAGGTGTGGCATCGTGCGTAAGTGAAGCATGAGAATCAACAGTCTCAACCTACAATAAAATATACAACAATCATACAAATATTCAATCCACTACATTCAAAGATAACAAGTATCAAAAGATTACTACCTCACGCAAACGTTTCTGAGAGACGGCTAGTGGAGGCTGATGCGAAGATGAAGGACCGCTGGGGTCAGTATCCATATCATGTGCACGAGAGGGTCTATCAAAACTAGGTCTGATAAATCCAACACCCCTCCACTCGGTGTTGATCCGATCATAACGAGCCAAAAACTCAGTGATGATATCAAAGAACCACTCGGGGGGATCACGCTCGTAAATGGTATGTAATGTCCTCATTCCACAATCCAGCTGCATTGAAGTGTTTAGATGCAGGAATTAGATAAATAAAGGTCTAATGTGCAAAAGTATAAATAAAGGTCTAAAATGCAGAATTATACAAATAAATGTCTAAAATGCATGAATTGGAGAAATAAAGGTCTAAAATGCAAGAATTAGAAAAATAACGGTATAAAATGCATACCGCATCAGCCATGTCCTGCTGGGGATAACAGTCACGAGGCACAATCTTAGCACGATGCTCAGCCACAAATGGAGCAATCCTTAGCTTACTGACGCGCCTGTACCAATACATGTACTCCTCTATAGACACGTAATTGACCTCCTCGACAATAGGTATCATTCCATCATTAAAAGCATGCCACTCTTCAACGTAATCTGCCAAGGTCACTGTATGATTGTCCCGCACCCAACGAGATGCTCTCTCCGTCCGCAGTGAAGTCATGGCAACCGGGGCCTGTGCGATATGCTGTAGAATACTAAACTGTCTCAAGACTCTATCTGGCATGACATACTCAACGATATCAAAAGAAATAAGAGGGACACGACCGAGAGCCATATAGTGAGCATCCATCAAATCGTTATTATAGTCCACAGAAACATCCTGAATGTCATAAAATCTCTGGTAAGGCTGCCATGTCAGCCAACCAAGCTGAAAGCTGTCAAAGTACCCCCGATAAAGACCTGTATGGTGGTGGGGGTCAACCCTCCTCTCATCTACCGGCTCAGCCCAAGCCAATGCCCTCGGCCAAACAAAATCCATACGAGGTGCTAACAGAGGTGCCCCAGGCAATAACCTCTCGTAACTCCAAAGCTGCAAAAGCATGGTGCACCCATTAATAGCTTTGGCACCCTTCTGAGCAGCCTTGGCCAAACCCCTAAACAAATAACTCAAAACCGCAGCTCCCCAGGCATACTCCTTAATCTCATGTGCATTCTGGATTAACTGTAAATACCTGCAAAAAATCAGGAAATGCAAATTAAGGTAAAAATTCAATAATTGGAGAAATTAAGGATGAACATGCAAGAAATGTGAAATTTAAGGCATAAAATGCAAGAATAAGATAAATTTAAGCATAAATTGCAAGGACTAGAGAGAGAAATGAAGTCAAGAAGTACCTAGGATGCACGGTGTCTCTATTCGATGAAGGAAACAACACACCCCCAATGATGTAAAAAAGATAAGCCCGGGTGTACACAAGGTCATCATGCTCGATAAACTCGGGAGAAGGCTTCTCCGGTTTCTTTTTATACATTTCCCTCAACCTATGAAGCTTCACCCCACCTAAATTGCAAAGAAATGATAATTTAATGTATAACATGCAAGAATTAAACAAATTAAGGACTAAAATGCAAGAAATTAGAATTTATGGACTAAAATGCAATAACTAGATAATTATCTTCCAAAATTGCAAAGAAATGATAATTTAATGTATAACATGCAAGAATTAAACAAATTAAGGACTAAAATGCAAGAAATTAGAATTTATGGACTAAAATGCAATAACTAGATAATTATCTTCCAAAATTGCAAAGAAATGATAATTTAATGTATAACATGCAAGAATTAAAAAAATTAAGGACTAAAATGCAAGAAATTAGAATTTATGGACTAAAATGCAATAACTAGATAATTATCTTCCAAAATTGCAAAGAAATGATAATTTAATGTATAACATGCAAGAATTAAACAAATTAAGGACTAAAATGCAAGAAATTAGAATTTATGGACTAAAATGCAATAACTAGATAATTATCTTCCTAAATTGCAAACAAATGAAAATTTAATGTATAACATGCAAGAATTAAAGATGTTAAGGACTAAAATGCAAGAAATTAGAATTTATGGACTAAAATTCAAACCTTTTTTATACATAGCTTTGCGTTCGGTCTCAGTCAACCTCAAATCATGCCACCGTCTTAGCCAATATGGAAGCGGTGCGGAAAGCTCCGTATGAGTAACAGCACGACCACGAACAGGCAATCCCAATATCATGTAAACATCCTCTAGAGTGATGGTGATCTCACCAAATGGGAAATGAAAGGTGTTGGTCTCTGGCCTAAACCTCTCCACCAACGCCGTGATCAATCGGATGTCGTTCTGGGGAATCGAGCGTGGGTTAGTAAACGCTCGGAAACCCCAGTCTGAAAGCAAACTAACCTGGGTGTCATCAAATACCCAATCGTCGAGGTTGGCTGTCAACTGGCGGACATCCAACTTCTCCCGCTCACCCCCCTGCCATATGTGACTGCTAATATGATCATCCTGCATGGTCAAGAGGGACCTATCGAGAGGCCCGCACTGCATATCCATAGCATCTGCAATGTGCAAGATCAAAAAAATAAGGCACATTTCATAAACATGTACCAAAATTGGCTAAAATTATCATTCCATTAAGACATATTTAAAACAAGAATAAATTAAAAATGAATATCATTTATCAAATAAAATGCAGTACTAATATGTTAATTAATCAAAATTTGAATTAATAAATCATATTAATTCATAAATTAGAATTTTAAACTAAAAATTCAAATTAATATTTCGAAATTTCGAATTAAAATTTCCACAACTCATAAAAAAAATTATAATTTCATAATTATAAACCCTAATAATTCGAATTAATTCATAGTTTTAATAAAAATTCGAATAATAATTCGAAACCTATTTCTAAATTGGGCATTTCGAGCTAATTCAACCTAATTAAAGATGAGAAACCCTAACTTCAACTCAATTGAGGGTAAAAGCCCTAATTTCAAACTAATTCAAACCAAAAATGGGTAAAATTCGAACTATGAACCCTAATAATTCGAATTAATTCATGATTTTAACTAAAATGAAGCAAATGAACACCACCCACAGTTAAAAACGAATCAAACCATGTACATATAATCGTCAGTAGCAATGTATATAGTAGTGCGTGTGTGTATGTATAACTACGTGCGTGCGTGTGTGTGTAAGTGTCAATTAGAAGATACCTTGAGGAGGAAGATGGCCTGACATTCGCAGCTCTGTGTGTAAATCGCCCGGAATCGCCTGAGCTCTGTGTTTAATTAGGGTTAATCGGGTCGCGGCAACCGCAATGGGTGCTTGTATACTTCTCCTATCCGCATTGTATCATTGCGGTAAAGATTTAAGGGTAAAATAATAATTCCATATTTTTATTTATCCGCTATGTATCGTTGTGGCAAAACGTAATTTCATATTTTTACTTGTTTTTATATTTCAAATTAACATCTTTTATTAATTTATTATTTTTTATTACTTTTATTAAATATAAAACTATAATAATTTATTTAAAATTTTATGTAATAATTCAAATTTTATAAACATTTTTATATTTTATAATGTATTAATTTACCAATTTTTTAATTTTAATAAATAATAAAAATAAAAGTATTAAAACGTAAAATAATATTTAATACTGTTTTGTTTTGTAGTAAATCACAAATAAGTTTATTTGGTATAGTGGTTATGTTGGTGTTATCTCTGGTGAAGGACCTGAGATCGACTCAACATAAAATAAATTTTTTTAAGTTTTCCTTCCGCAAGTGTTTATTGCGGCAACTTTTTTTTTTTAAGTTTTCCTACCGCAAGTGTTCATTGCGGCAGTGTACGAGTTGGTGGTTGTGGGCCTTTTTTCAACCAACGGTGGCTGCGGAAGGGCACCCATTATAAATAATGACCATTAGATTTTGTAACACCCCCAGATCCAGGGTCAGGGATCTGGTCGTTACGGTCTCAATATCCAACCATAAAACCAACATAATTAAAATTACAACCTTGTGACCCAAAACAACAACATAAAACACACCCGTTATAGTCCCAGAGATGAAATCAGAGTAACCAACAATATTATTAATCACAAGTTTGAGTTCTTACAACCCAAAGAATTACAATTGTACAATTACATACTCTTTGCCATCCATTAATAGATACCATAATATAATTACATTTGAGGCTCAATTGCCAACAACTAGCCTACCAGTAGTTGCATCCTCAACAATGGTAGCCAAGACCTTAGCGGTAAACCTCTGACGGTTGACACCTGCTTACGCTGTGTGCGCCTTGCGCGGCCATCTGATCTAGCTGTTGTTGTAATATAAATAAATAAAGCAAGGGTGAGCAATAGCCCACCGAAAATATAATTGAACGATAATAATATATGACAGTCCAAAATATTTTTGAAACCATATGCCATGCATTAACGATGCAGTACCAATATAAGGTATGAGATGAAGTTACAAGGTAACTCAAAAATATATTTGTTTTGAATAAATATCTGCTATGCAAAAGATAGGCAAGATATTCTCAATTATCATAAAAGAGGAACTTGCAGGAAAAAATATTGCAATTCCGGTTTCAACACTTTTTCACATTGCCAACACCAACAGTGTTGTAGAAATTTCTCACTTTTAGAAGATGAACTAATACGGGAGCATTGCCGCGCCAGATGCCCTGACGTTTACGATGATCAGTCGTATGTCATGCATCTCATCAGTCGTTCTCTACATGTAGAAGGTAGCTCCGACGGAATTACTTATCTACCGCCCTCTGGAACTCCTCAGCCAACGGTGGGGCTATTGCTGGACCGGCGCCACTCGGCCACTTACGCGTCTCCTAGTTCGAATATCATCCATGACTCTGAAACGTAAAGTTCGTTCCCCTTTTTCCCCAAGTGTAACACTTGTTGATAGGACTCCACAAAGTAGTCGTATCTAATTGGAAAGGAAAATTCACCAATATTTCCCAAGCTGATGCTTGTTAATGGATATAAACTTGTTACATCAATCATACCCCTCGAGCGTTGAGAAGGTAACCAAAAGACTCATATCGATGCTTGAAAGAATCAAGATGTGAGTGACAAGATAGTTTTAGCAAGTATAGGACCGGGCAGTCCAATAAATAACGTCGCTCAAGTGAGGTCCCCTTATTTACGTTCGGAAGTTGAGCGAGTATTTAAATCTTCTTAAAGATAGATTTAAATGAAATTAAAGTTTTGGGAACCTCCCCTTGATAAAATAGTCATAAAAGACTCCGAAATATTTTACATAATATTTGAAGGTGAAGGATAGCCTTCGAATAATATAAATCATTATAAAAAGAATTCAAAAGAATTTTATTAAACATTCCAAGAATGTTTATTAAATCAATAATAATTAAGGAATATGAATAAATCATAGTATTGCTCGTAAGTAATCCTCGAATGAATATATAGAATTATTTATTAAATAAGTCTCTTCTTAAATGAATATTTTAAAATAATATTCCTTGAATAAATAAACTTAAATAAATATTTAAAATAATATTTACTGAATAAACCAAACCTTAAATGAATATTTGAAAATAATATTCATTTAATCAATAACATTCCAAATGAATATCCAAATAATATTCATTTAATAATCAAAACTTTAATGGAATATTCGAAGTAATATTCCTTGAGTAAATAGAACTTCCAATGAATATTTTAAAATAATATTCATTAAGTAAATCAAACCTTAAATGAATATTCGAAAGTAATATTCATTAAATAAATAAAGATCAAATGAATATTCAAGATGATATTCGATAAGTAGATAAACTCAAATAAATATTTCAAATAATGATTATTAAGTAAATAAAACCTTAAATGAATATTCGAAAGTAATATTCATTTAATAAGCAATATACTAAATGAATCTTGAAATAATATTCATGAAATAATCAAACTCTAAATGAATATTCGAAATAATATTCATTTAATATTTTTCGACTGAGATAATGCTCAAATAACATTTCTCGAAAGATTTCCAAGCAAATAATACTTTATGGAAATATAATTAATGTTTAATAATAACATTCCTCAAAAGGAATACTAATCTGTCGTTGGAATCCCTCCGGGTTTCCAAGACTACATCTATATCTCAAAATACCGACTCCCGGTCTACATTTAAAGAATGAATATCACATGCCCTTCACTAAGGGTCTTAACCAAAAATCCGGCTTATACTGATATATCGTATCTAGTCTATAAGCCAATATCAATTCAGGGAACAAGTATTGCAATATAACTTGAAAGTAGACATGCATGCTATGGCATATGTATACAACAATCATCATATATATATTATCACAACAACAGTTCCAAGTATTGGAAACTTGCCTGAGAATCGAGTGCGGGTAGGGGTAATGTGTCCCGGGTCAGCTCGACAATCTATAAACAATCAGAATATTTAAGATTAACCACTTAACGCTTATTAGAAGGCTAAGTATAAACTCCACTTAAATCGAAACATGTTTTCGAGTTATCTCGTTACGTCTCTTCTAGTGTAACCCTTTTTATCACCGATACGATCCGACATTCGTTCGTTATCAAGACATGTCATCATGCTTATACTTGGTATATACTTAAGTCATATAAGTCCTAAGGTCGGTCGTTTACGAATCAAGATTATACCTCGAGTGTTATCGCCCGTTTTCTAAGTTATAACCAAAGTCATACCTTTAAGGGGTTCGTTCGCGTTTAACCTCGATTCAAACATTTTTATAAAATCGGAAAACGATCCATTCGACATGTGGTCTTCTCCCACACCTTTATTTTTACCTCTAATATTTAATTATTAAGATTCGCCACTGATTTCGCAATATTAAAGGGATCCAATTTCGGTTACGAACTTTTGATTACGGTTCCGAACCACTTTTACGAATTTAATCATAACTCCTAAACCGTAAGTCCGTTTCATGCGATCTTTATATCAAAACGAAGCTTATAACATAATCTAGCTTATCATGGAAGAATTCGAAGCTAACCAGTGATTTATACCTACTGTCAAACTCGTGTTCTTATGGTTAACGAAATTTTGGCATTACGACGGCTATAAAGCGGATATTTACCAAATTCCAAAACTCCCAAAAATCATGACATCTACTCCAAACAACACATACATGATTTATAACCATGAACTGAGGCCAAGCAATGCCTTTCCGTTCATCTAGGCTATTTTTAACATTTATCAAAACTAAACCATAATCATGCTTGTAATCATGCTTATAATCACTAATTATCATAACTAAGCTTAAATCCATCAAGAACATGCATAATCTCAAAGTAAGACCTAGGGTTTCAAGTGTGTTATACCTTCCTTGAGGTGTGTATGCACTTAGTAAGCCTTGTATAGTCCTTGTATAGCCTCCATGAAGCTTGGATCATCAATCAAAATCAAGATCCAAAAGTTTTGTTCTTGAGGTTACTATTCACCCTTAACTTTGATGATTTTATTGAAAATGGAAACAATGGATTTTGAGGCTAAGATTTCTAGGGTATCATTTTTATGAAATATAGGATCTAGGATAAAAGTTTGGTGATCAAACAATGGTGGGAGGGTTGATTTCAATTCTTGAATTAAGAAAAAAAGCCGAATGGCTTTTAAGGAGAGGGAGAGAGTGTTTTGCTTGGCTTTCTTGCTCTCATCCTTGGTGAAATGATTTTGTGATATTTGTGGGGTGTTATGGCTGCTAATACACTCTAATTACAAGTGTCAAGACTTGATGGTGTGTTAGAAAAGAGTGGTGACATGAAGCCTTGTTGTTTGCTTCTTAATCACACACCTCATTCTTTCCTTTTCCTTTTCTTTTCTCATTTCTTTTCCACCAATCTAATATTAGTAAACCCTAGATGATCATGTGGTGTTTCTCATCTCGTTATATATTTAATCCGTAATTCATTTCACGTTCGCTTTATCGCTTAATCTCGTTATAAAGTTCTAGCGATTTCTAAAACGCTTATCATTCTAACTCGAGGATTTTCCTTCTAATTTCTCAAATCATAATTAAATAAAATCCTTAATTCCTTGACATAATAAATCTCTTATCTACTAGCACATGGTTGCCCCTTGGCCCTCTGCTTGATTCTTTGTCCGTTTATTGCTTAATTCGATGATCGTTCGAGGGAATAACTCATTCGTTTCTAGTTAGGGTTTTACCGAAAACCTTCTTAATATTTCTAATACTATTCTTCATCTTTCTTAATACTTCTCGAATTTAAATTCCTTAAATCCCTTAAATAAATCCTTAAGTTTGGCAGTGTCCAGGGAATTCTCGGAGAAAATGAAAGTGCTCTGTTTCTGAATCCGACAGCTTTTACATACACTTATTTTCCTCCTGGATCACTAATACGAACTCAGAAATCCGTTCCGAATACCGGGTATAACATTATTATAATAATATTCCAAATTCCACCAAAATCACTATTCATCACTTATTTTTATTTAATTCCTATAATTAGGAAAATGAACCTGGTTCACCCTCGAGTGTTCCTTAACCTTTTCACGGAACCGCTGGGCTTATAATAGATATTGATTTGGATGACATGAGGGTATCTATTTCTCTCTAGGGAATCTTATCTTAACTTTCTAGGAGATAGATTATTCTAATCTAAGTCATCACCCAATAGCATCCTTCAGGTCATATAACCTTGGAATATATATCCTTCCATTATTCATCCCTTAAGGCCAGTATTACTTTGTAGTTGTAACCACTGTTCACTCTTACATCAATACATAATAAAAGTTTTAATTCTACCCAAAAATCTGGGTTCTTACAGTCTCCCCTCCTTAAAAGGATTCCGTCCCGGAATCAGGTAGAAGACAATTGGGTACTATTAACCTTATTGGTACGTGTAGTGACTTCGGTATCACTAAGGCGCTACGAATTCCGGAGATAACCTCACTCGTAACTTGCAATTTCCTGATCGCTTTAATCTTCGCAATCTCGATGTATATATATTTAGGTGGAAAAAAATTTATCGAGAGATCACTGAGATCAATGAACATTTGTTATATTGCATAGTTAGTACAAAAAGGGGGCCAGCCTTTAGTACTTGACAAGCAATTAAACAATTAATGGCATTCCACTTAGACTCCTATCACACAGACAGAGAGTCACGTAGTATTACCTCCCCTCCTTAAAGGGTTGTTCTTCTCAATTTAGAAGAAGATAAATAAGGGAGAAGAAAAGAACGAATTTCAAAGAATCATATAAGAAAGTTTTCATGATTGTCAAAATATCATACTTAGAATTTACCTCTGAACTATAGAGGTTTATTAGAGAAGAAAATAATCATATTCGTATCAAATTCCACTTTTTCGTATTCTCACACATCACATGTCCTTGTTACTCTGTCCATCATTCTGTGGACCTATACTCTTGTTCGATATTAGCATCAACTAATTTTTGGAAAATCCTTCAACCTTTCAGGTTAAATCTTGGATTTCCCGCTTGACATTATTATTACTCACATTTCACGCCCCGACACTGGCTCTTTCATACTTATAATTCTAACACTATCAGGTTGTCAATCCGAGTGCTCGTTAGGAAGAACCCATTCATCAATCCATTCGTAACATTTCTTGCTTCACATTCCATAATTATTTCCCATTCTTTTCTTTATCAATCACATCTACCTTATCATCTAGTTCTAATTCACTTCTGTTATTGTACTCCACTGTCACCTTATTAGGGGAACGCGTGTTACCTTTATTCAATATACGTGGCACGTTTGTGGCCAAACTTTCCTTTGTTCAACCATCTAGATTTCACTTTCTCATTCCATGAGTCTCTTTTATCACTCAATCAAACTATTCCATATTTCCTCGGATTTTCCAAACTAAAAAAAAAGAGCCAATTTGTATGTCATTCATGCTTCTAATTCCATCTTTCCGTTTTGGCCAATACCCTTACCTTGCCAATTCCATACTCTTCTCGCTTCATTACTGGAGCTTCTCATGAGTCTGCCTATCTGACTCTCTTATTAATTCCCAGTTCTATTTCCATCTCTATCAGTCTCTTGTCTTTATTTCTACTATAATCATTTTATGAACCATCATAACCTAATTCTTCCTTTCAAATATCCCGTTGTTCCCGAAATTACACCATCCGAAATAAACCTGGATGATTTCTCTAACTTAGATTCAATTCGACATTTCCACAGTCGTTACCACCTAATTTCTCAGAAGGATCACCATCGCTTATCGTTTACGCAGTGCTTTAATAACTAAGCATCATAATTATCAATTCAAGATCCTCTAGGAAAACAAAATAATCACTATTTCCTATCCATAAGGAATGTTAGTGTATACTGAAAATATTTATTTTAAGTATATACATTTATTTCTGGCCCAGTTTTATTGAGAATCATTTAAATGTTTACATGTTGTCTAATATTATATATTGTGGACAATCTAGTATCAAATGGGATACAGAATATTAGATTGTTAATACGGTTTATATAATATAATAAGGTTCACAGCACAGGTGGTGTTGGACAATCCACTGGTATGGCTGTAGTATTATTTAGATTAGTTTATATTGACTAATAAATAATACTAGTATACTTTGTGTATATTGAACAGGATCAAATTTAGAATTGTTCCCTTATACTGATTAAGAAGGAGAACTAAGATTCTATGTTATTATTAATGCTTAGGTTCTTAATCCCGATATAGTACTTGACACGTGTATATTATTTACATGCTTTGATTTATATATGAAATAATTCTTTGGAATTAAATCATTATATTTTGGGTGATGGAATAATATATATGGTGGATATTATTTATTGAAGGAATCCATGTCCTGATAATATTCGGGTTAATGATGTCCCCTTGAAAGCTCAAAAAGATTTAATTATGTGAAACCCTGCAGGTGGATTTATTCCGGCATAATTAAATAAAGGTTGAGTGGATGATCAAGGATAAAAGATATTAATTAAATGAATTATCAGTAATTTATTTAATTAATGGGCATGCGCTATTTTAAACATGGGGAATTTAATAAGCAAATAATATTGGAACCGAATTAATTAATTAAATTACGGTATTAGGAAAGGTAGTGCAAATATTAATTCTTTAGTGGATTGAATTAATATTTAATGACATTGGGCTGGGCTCAGAATGTCATTGGGAGGCCTAACCTAATTGTCCATGATCCCTATTGTAGCCCTATATATATTCTTATTCTCTTCTTGCTAGGGTTGGTTAAGAAAAATATTGTAGCCACCTAGGAGCAAGAAGAGAGGTTAACTTGAGAAGACGAAGGCCACACTTCGCTCAAGGGAATTTGGGAATACAATAGAAGAGCGTGGAATCAACCGTTAACAAGGTGACTTTTGTATTTTTACTCGTTAATTTATTGTATCAAAAATCGCAGGGCCACGATCTGATTGTCCCAACAATTGGCATCAAGAGCTTGGTTCTATGGTTCTACGATTTTTGATACGATGTCCATGTCGTAATTGTATATGCATGTATATAGTGGTAGGCTTGTATAATTTGTTTTTGCAGGTTGTTATCCACTATTATGGCCATGTATATTTAATTATGTGATTGGATCCCACGTGGTTTAATCGTGGTTAATTTTTTGTTTGGTTTCCGCGTGGTTTATCGTGGTTGTAAACACGAGGGTTGATCGTGTTAGATTAGATTTTACAAAATTAGTTTTGTATTAGATCTATTTTTCTTGTAATTGTTTGATGAATTTTGTATAAATCCGGGTATTTTGTAACAATTACGTGCGATCGGAAATCAAATCGGAGAAAGATTTAATTCCGCTGCGTATATGATTATGGGTGCTGTTGAATTTACTGTTGTTGGTGAATTAACTGGTGACAATACGAACAAGGCTAGGCGCGTGCACGGGAGTTATTGCTTAATTCAACTATAAGCATGGCCAAAATTCGAGCAGGAATAGGAGCCGCCTATAATTCGAGTGGCAGGTCCGTGCCAACATTGATTCGAAACATGGAGCTGCAACAGATTAATTATTGGGGACATAATAGTGGATTTAATTATTGTTTTAATTTTTTATTCCGCTATTTAATTTTTAATTATTGCTTTAATTAATTATTATGTGTGTTGTTAATTATGTGTGTAATTTTTAATTGCATGTTAACATAATTAGGACGACATGGACATAGTTTTTTATTTATTGCTTTAATTAAATGTTATATGTTGTTAAATTATGTGTGTATTTGGAATGCATGTTAGACATAATTATAATGACATAGGCCCCATTTAATTTTAAAATTCCTCAATTTTTAATAAAAATTCTAAGTGGGTGAGGGAATTAATTAGGAATTAAATCCCACGGTCTCCATTATTGTTTGTATGTAATTTAACACTAAGACGAATATAAATTATATATAGTCCACCCTAACGTGGCATATGATTTATGGTGTCAGGTAGTGTTATGGATATTACTAGAACAAACTTCCTAAATTAATTATGAATATTGAAAGGTATACATGCCACCCAACGTGGCATACCAAGTTTCATAGAATTCGATTAATTAGAAGGGTACCAATGATTGAATATAGATTTTCGATATTGAGAGATAGGATGATTCTGTCTAGAAAGGGGTCTTAAGTGACGCCTCTTGACAATGCTCCCCCCGATCTGGGAATTATCCTATTATCGATTATTGATTTGAAATATTTAATGGTGGCATCCGGTCTTATTATTATTAATTTAAGATTTGATAATGGTATACACTTAGCTATGAAAAATAATATATAGTCCACCCTAACGTGGCGTATTATTTAGTAATAGGACCGAAGTAATATTTAAACAAATTTAAGTGGTATATATGTCACCCATCGTGGCGTACCAGATACTTATGGTGTTTAAATATTAGTGCATTAATTTTAATTAATTGTTAGAGGAAACCAATAGGTTTTAAGATTTGTGCAACTCTCTGATTATGTGTTACATGTATGATTCTCAGGATTAGATCATTATGGGCTTTAATCCACTTTTCACCATACTTAAGGATAACAAACTTACTGGACCAAACTATATTGAATGGAAACGTAATTTGGACATAGTGTTGACTGCTGAGGAGTACAAATTTTGTACTTATGAACCCAAGCCAGATCAGCCTGCTGAAGATGCTCCTGAAAGTGAGAAGGAGTATTATAAGCGGTGGATTAAGGCTGATGAGATGTCGCGATGTTACATTCTGGCAGCAATGTCGGGTGTTTTGCAGCATCAGCATCAGGCTATGTCCACAGCTTCAGATATGCTCTTTAATCTCAAGGAACTTTTTGGAGAACAGAATAGGGCTGCTAGTCAAGTAGCAATGAAGGCTTTAATGAACACTCAGATGGCTGAAGGAACACCTGTGAGGGATCATGTTCTCAGGATGATGTCTCATCTGAATGAGATGGAGATCCTTGGTGGTGATATTGATGGGGAAACCCAAATCGATATCATCCTTATGAGCTTGCCCAAAAGTTTTGAGCAGTTCCGCTTGAATTACACCATGAACAAGAGGATGTATAGTCTCGCGGAACTTCTGACAGAACTTCAGGCAGCTGAAGGACTCTTTAAACAGAATGTTCAAGTGAATGTGGCTGAGAAAGCTTCTTCATCTAAGCCGAAAGGTAAGAAGAAGAAAAAGACTCAGACACAGAAAGCTGGAAAGATTGCTAATGCAGTGGGAGTTCAAGGTGGTGTGAAAAAGCCTAAGGGCAAGTGCTTCAGGTGCAAGCAGTCAGGTCACTGGAAACAGGATTGTCCTCTTCCTAAGAAGACAAACAACACAGGTATGTCTCTTTCTCTAGTTACGGAAACATATATAGCGGCTATATCTACGGGCACTTGGTGTGTAGATACAGGAGCCACTGACCATGTTTGTAACTCTATGCAGGGGTTCCAGCAAACCAGAATGCTTAGAGATGGCGAGATATATGTGTTCATGGGAGATGCTACGAAAGTAGCAGTAGTTGCAGTTGGAATAATTACTTTAGCTTTCGGTGATGATAGGATTTTGGTTTTGAACAATTGTCTTTATGTACCTTCGTTTAGAAGGAATTTGATTTCAGTTTCTAAACTTGCCATTGATGGTTATAATGTTTGTTTGGATCATAATGTTTCTATTATGATGAATAAACGAGTTATATGTTCTGGTACATTGCAAGACAATTTATATATTATTAATCCTATCCAACCAATGCTGCAACAAAAGGAATCTAATAATATTCTTTCTAGCTCAAACAAAAGAAAGAAACCTTCCGAATTGAACCAAACATATCTTTGGCACTTAAGATTAGGTCATATTAACTTGAGGAGGATTCAAAGACTGGTAGTAGATGGGCCATTAGGCTTGTTGGCAGTGGAGCCATTTCCAGTTTGTGAATCTTGCTTGGAAGGTAAGATGACTAATAGGCCTTTTAAAGCAAAGGGGAATAGAGCCAAAGAAGTATTAGAATTGGTTCATACTGATTTATGTGGTCCTATGAGTATCCAAGCAAGAGGAGGTTATGAGTATTTTGTCACTTTCATTGATGATTATTCTAGATATGGGTACATTTATTTGTTGCGCCGGAAGTCTGAGTGCTTTGAAAAATTCAAAGAGTACAAAGCAAGTGCGGAGAAACGACATCTTGGAAAATGTATCAAGTCACTACGATCAGATCGTGGTGGCGAATACTTGCTTGGAGAATTTAGGGACTATTTATCAGAAAATGGGATTACATCCCAGTTGTCTGCACCTGGCACACCTCAGCAGAATGGTGTAGCAGAGAGAAGGAATCGGACTCTTTTGGAGAGTGTTAGATCAATGATGAGTTATTCAGATTTACCTAAGTCATTCTGGGGATATGCTATAGAAACAGCGGCTTACCTTCTGAACTTGGTACCTTCTAAGTCGGTTCCCAAGACTCCAATAGAATTGTGGACTGGTAGCAAACCAAGTCTAAGACATATTCGGATTTGGGGTTGTCCAGCACATGTGCTTAACAAGAACGCGACTAAGCTAGAATCTCGCACAGAAGTAAGGCTGTTTGTAGGCTATCCCATGGGGACGAAAGGTTATTCATTTTATAGTCCTAGGGATCGAGATGTCATTGTTAGCACCAATGCCAGATTCTTAGAGGAAGACTATATGATGAACCACAAACCCATGAGTAGTGTTGTTTTAGAGGAATTAGTGGGAGGGATAGATAATCCCCAAGTGCCAATAGTACAAGTAGAACAACCACAAGAAAATGCACAACTTGACACTAGTACCGCACCAGTGCCTCGTCGTAGTGGGAGGGTTGTTCGACAACCTGAAAGATTCATGTTTTTGGGAGAGTCTTCAGACTTGGTCTCTGGTGAACATGATGAGGATCCCAGGACATACGAACAGGCAATTCTAGATAAAGATGCAAATCTTTGGCAAAAGGCAATGGAATCTGAGATGGAATCTATGTATTCCAATCAAGTTTGGGAGCTCGTGGAACCACCCAAAGGTATAAAACCCATTGGAAGTATGTGGATCTACAAGAAGAAAAGAGGATCTGACAAAAAGGTGAAAGCCTGGAAAGCACGACTTGTTGCGAAAGGGTATACTCAGAAAGAAGGAATCGATTATGAGGAAACCTTTTCGCCAGTTGTTATGCTTAAGTCGATCCGGATTCTTTTATCTATAGCAGCTCATCTCGATTATGAGATTTGGCAAATGGATGTCAAGACAGCTTTCCTTAATGGAAGTCTTGAGGAAACCATCTATATGCAACAACCAAAAGGATTCATTAAAGAAGGCCAAGAGCATCTGGTTTGTAAGCTTAAGAGGTCTATTTATGGACTTAAACAAGCTTCTAGGGACTGGAATATTCGTTTTGATCAGGCAGTCCAGTCATATGGATTTGATCAAAGTCCAAGCGAGTCATGCGTGTATAAGAGAAGTGAGGGTAATGCAGTGGTTTTTCTAGTACTATATGTAGATGACATTTTACTCATTGGAAACAATGTTAAGATGTTATCATCAGTAAAGGCATGGTTGTTCAAACAATTTGAAATGAAGGACTTAGGTGAAGCGGCATACATCCTTGGGATCAAAGTAATAAGGGATCGCAAGAAAAGGATGTTGGCTTTATCTCAAGAGCCTTACATTGATGAAGTATTAGCTCGTTTTAACATGCAGAACTCTAAGAAAGGTTTTCTACCTTTTAAGCATGGAGTTGCTCTATCCAAGGAGCAGTGTCCTTCGACACCTAAGGATATAGAGAGCATGAAAGCAGTTCCTTATGCTTCGGCATGTGGAAGCTTAATGTATGCTATGTTATGTACGAGGCCTGACATCTGCTTTGCTGTAGGCATGGTTAGTAGATATCAGTCGAACCCAGGTCAAGAACATTGGAGTGCAGTAAAAACTATACTCAAGTACCTGCGAAGGACTAAGGAGTATATGTTAATTTACAAGGCCTCAGATCTATTTCCTTTGGGATATACTGATTCAGATTTCCAATCAGATAGAGATAAGAGGAAATCAACCTCGGGATACGTTTTTACTTTGGGAGGTGGAGCCGTTATATGGAGGAGTGTAAAGCAGAAATGCATTGCAGACTCTACCATGGAAGCCGAGTACGTGGCGGCCTCTGAGGCTGCAAAGGAGGCTGTATGGTTCAGGAACTTCCTTTTGGACTTGGATGTGGTACCTAATTTGCCTAGGAGTCTGACAGTGTATTGTGACAACACTGGTGCTGTGGCAAATTCAAAAGAACCACGAGACCACAAAGCAGCTAAACATATTGAACGTAAGTATCATCTCATACGAGGAATCGTAAAGCGAGGAGACATAGTTGTGGCTCACATATCATCAGAAGACAACCGGGCAGATCCTTTCACAAAGAGCTTGCCAGCAAAGGTTTTTGACAGGCATGTGGAAGCGATAGGAGTCAGATGGATGGGCATATAGTTTTCAATGTTATAGTGGATTAAATAAACACTGATATACTCATTGAAATATTTTGAGTATAAGTGGGAGATTGTTAGTGTATACTGAAAATATTTATTTTAAGTATATACATTTATTTCTGGCCCAGTTTTATTGAGAATCATTTAAATGTTTACATGTTGTCTAATATTATATATTGTGGACAATCTAGTATCAAATGGGATACAGAATATTAGATTGTTAATACGGTTTATATAATATAATAAGGTTCACAGCACAGGTGGTGTTGGACAATCCACTGGTATGGCTGTAGTATTATTTAGATTAGTTTATATTGACTAATAAATAATACTAGTATACTTTGTGTATATTGAACAGGATCAAATTTAGAATTGTTCCCTTATACTGATTAAGAAGGAGAACTAAGATTCTATGTTATTATTAATGCTTAGGTTCTTAATCCCGATATAGTACTTGACACGTGTATATTATTTACATGCTTTGATTTATATATGAAATAATTCTTTGGAATTAAATCATTATATTTTGGGTGATGGAATAATATATATGGTGGATATTATTTATTGAAGGAATCCATGTCCTGATAATATTCGGGTTAATGATGTCCCCTTGAAAGCTCAAAAAGATTTAATTATGTGAAACCCTGCAGGTGGATTTATTCCGGCATAATTAAATAAAGGTTGAGTGGATGATCAAGGATAAAAGATATTAATTAAATGAATTATCAGTAATTTATTTAATTAATGGGCATGCGCTATTTTAAACATGGGGAATTTAATAAGCAAATAATATTGGAACCGAATTAATTAATTAAATTACGGTATTAGGAAAGGTAGTGCAAATATTAATTCTTTAGTGGATTGAATTAATATTTAATGACATTGGGCTGGGCTCAGAATGTCATTGGGAGGCCTAACCTAATTGTCCATGATCCCTATTGTAGCCCTATATATATTCTTATTCTCTTCTTGCTAGGGTTGGTTAAGAAAAATATTGTAGCCACCTAGGAGCAAGAAGAGAGGTTAACTTGAGAAGACGAAGGCCACACTTCGCTCAAGGGAATTTGGGAATACAATAGAAGAGCGTGGAATCAACCGTTAACAAGGTGACTTTTGTATTTTTACTCGTTAATTTATTGTATCAAAAATCGCAGGGCCACGATCTGATTGTCCCAACAAAGGAACGCTCCCTGAACTTGACGTAGATATTACATGAAGCAGATAAAATTGTAGGAAAGCTTCCAGCATCGCAGCTGGAACAGGCTGGTGAGATTATTAATCACATATCTTCGGTAGAAGACTAAAAGCTTAGCGGTTTGCTTAATCGCTTGCCAACCTCATAATTCTCTATCTTGTTTGCACAGAAATACACCAACACAAACTTGCTTGTCATTCATCATCGTGCCATTTGGCTTATCAGTATTTGTACCCTCTCTATTTCTGGTCATTTACTACCAATTCATTGTTACTTAACCTCCCCTCTCTCTTTCCAAAGAAAAGGCGAGTCTCTTGGGGAATTTGGTCTGGTCTGTCGTAGAGCCTCCTAATGTCGGTAATGTGCTACTGGCAACATCAGGAATCGAATCTTTACTTAAACTATTCTTATAGTTGATCCTGGCAAAATCATTAGACGGAATGTAACTTTCTCTACCACATTATGACCATCAAGGTCCTTACATTATCCTTCTATTTCTTTGGTCTGAGCATTTATACTTACTCCCCATACTTAAAGTGTCGGCCACCTCGTTGGCCTTTCCTGATTATAATACTTTCTTGGGGTCAATGTTTTCTAGATATATTCCAACTCAGGGCGGAAGCATTCTCCCTTAAATTCTGCTGAATGAGAGAAAGCATCTATCAGTCTCTTCCAAAAGTCATTGCTTCCACCTTTCTAGTGCGATCTTGACTACAGGTACTCCAAATCATACCTAGGATATTTCCTTACTTAACTCCCTTCTTGTTTTTAGGATAATCTCAACCTTATTGGTTCAATCCATACTTTTACATGGTTCCACACATGTTTCATCTGGCCTTATTGTTACTATGTCATACATTCCTTACCAAACTTCCCTTTTGAAGTTCAGAATATTACCTCTTCCCTTGTAAGGTTCTTAGGCCATTCTCATCATTCCTCCTGTATCTCCTGGTTACAGGGTATATCAAACATCATTAATCAATTCGATAACAATTCTGTCTATGTACTTTTAGAGACTCCTTTCCACAAATCCTTACAGGTTATTGATACCTTGGTCGATTCAACTTATATCGTCTGATTTCACAATGTCTATATTAGGGGTAATGCTATCCTTTGTGCATCCCCCAGGGTTCGTATTAGTCTATGGACATTCTATCCTCAATTCCATTTTCAAGGAATACTTACATCCTGTACTTGGCAATTTTAATCATATATCCATAATAAGGGTCTCTTTTCAATCATTCCAATCTTGATAATCTATAGGTAGCTTAATGTTACCTCTTCTTTCAAACGAATGTCAGTCTATATGACTTTCCCAAAAGACAACGTATGTCTATCTGTCTTTCTTACAGAACTTGGTAATGGTAGCAAGGATGTTCTGGAAGATATTGGTCATGTTCAACGTGAATCTCTTAATGCCTAATGCTCCTCTTGAGGACACCAAGTTTCAGATAACATTTATGCATCATACTGCACCATCTCTGACAATCCTCATAACCTTTACTGGTCACCATCCTCATTCCCAACACATCCATGGTATTTATAAAATCCATCATCATGTATCTCAATTCATTCTTCATCAAAAGTTCTTGCGGTTGGCACTTTGTTAGAAGCACCCCGCTTTGTCCTTTCATTGCTGGATTAGTCACTTGACAATCCTTAGTGACTTGGCCCCAACTGGCCACACTAAAATATGTGAATTTAGGGGTTGGCTAATAGCATTACTTTTCTAGCAATTGTTGGCATAGTGCCTTCTACTTGATACCTTTTGATCTTTTCAAAATTTTACTCCATATAAGTCTCACTTGACTTCTCGGTACCGTCTCCGGTCACCTTTCCTTTATTTTTATCATTTCAACTTCTCTTATCAATTTCACGTACCACAAAAGCTTAACACTTCTGGCATAACAACCTTTTCATTTAAGTCAATCCCAGAATTTCTCAGTCCGGCTTGTTTCTTAATTACATTCAACTTCATAATTTTATCCCTACATTCAACTGTAATAATCGGGGTATGTCTACCCACCTGTATAGCGGCTACTTTACCCAATCCACAGGGTTCGCTCCTGTTTCCACTCTCTTCAATGACGTCTTTTGATAATCAGAAAGACAAGGTTTGCCAAAATTCGTTGAATTCCTTTCCAGAATTTGGGAAAATTTCAGTTAATCTATTCACCCACTAGTCATGCCACATCTTCCCGATACATATTCGTCCTATTAGTCGATACTACCAAATACCAGTCTTCTTAACAACTAGTCTCAGAAGGAACACTACCGTCGGGGTTAGTCGTTCCTCAACATTGGCACTACCAAGGCCATCCGAATCCGATGAACTGCGCTGTCTAAATGTATTCGAAATTACGCTGTCGTGCTGCCTAAGCGCAGACCTATACCTGTATGAGTTGCATTATAATATTTCCCAAAGTTTCCTTCTTCCATTAGGCAACGCCAACCCTGGTCATTACCAACTTTATCTTTAGCTCCAGGAAGATCTTCTCACGTTTATCTTGTCCATTCAAACTTTTATTCTTATAATAATTCGGGTTACGGGACTACACTTTCTGTAAAGTCCTGAGTAAATCCTTGGTAATACCTTGTGAATTTTATGAAATTTCTCACCTTTGCCAGTGTGGTTGGCCAATCTCTATTTGAAACTATCTTTAACTTGGTAGGGCCGACTAACACTACTCTTATTGATCATGTGTCCTATTGCTGGACTTCTTTTTGCCAAAACTCTTATTTCGAGAACATGTCCTACGCCTGTTCTTTCAGGTTGCATCTAGAAGCATTCTCAATTACATCTCGACCACTGCTCGCCTTGCCTAATCCATTTATGATTCAGTGTCAGAATAAACTTAAGGTAACTACCATAATCCATTCAAGGAAAAGAAAGAATTTAATACTCTTCTGAATCACATGCAACTAATGTTTCTGGTTCATCATTTCACTGAATTAAACTGAACTTATACTTGGTTTCTTGGCGATAGCCTCATTACTAGTTTATCATAGACTCACTGGTCTTTTAGTCTTGTAGGTTCTGAGATCATTGTCTTGCTTACTATTTCCTTATATACTTTATCCGTTCAGGCCATCACTTTCCAATGTCTTTTCTTTCTAAGTTGATCCATTTATAAGATGGGCATTTCCCTGAATAAAATCACCTTAACAATCTCAATTTGGTTTCATACATTAAAACCTATGAAATCTGTCTCCTCACGGCGAATTACCATTAACCACATTCACACTAATTCATTTATCTGAAGATATGGCACTTGCCACCTATGTCTTAACTGTTCCTAGGGACTCTGCTCCCCGTCCTATATCAATGTCTTTGATAATCATGCATCATTCTAATTCCTTTCTCATTAATTTGAAAGTCTCCAAGGATTCTTATCTATCCTTACATAAGGTCTTGAGTAATTCCTCAAATCCATCTTACTTGCTGGCACTTCATTCGGTAGTCCAGCCATAGATCCAATATACCTCTTTAATTCTCTTCATAATATATCAGTTCTTTACGCTCACTTCTCTGAGCACTATATCTAGATTCTTACAGTCTCTCTGGCTGCAGCCCTCATCTCCTCAAGGTAAACTTCCCTGTCTCTAACAGGATTCTCCCCTCTGCTGGAACCTCTTCCGGGTCCTCAGTAGGGTACTCTATCGCAGCCACCATCCAATCGTCAGCATATAATCAGGCATCATCGTGCTGCTACTCGTATGCCTCAAGGTCTGTCGCCTTACTAGTCGGTACAAGAACGAGCTAAGTTACTACCACGATACTTAATAGTTCCCATAAGGGTTTTATATGTCAATACTACCTTAAGTAGTCCGACTATGAACTTGGCAAGAGTTCTTATTATCTTAATGAATTTATTGTTTTAACGTCGCATCATCTCTGGGATATATAAACCTCTCTCTGATACCATTTCTGTAACACCCCCAGATCCAGGGTCAGGGATCTGGTCGTTACGGTCTCAATATCCAACCATAAAACCAACATAATTAAAATTACAACCTTGTGACCCAAAACAACAACATAAAACACACCCGTTATAGTCCCAGAGATGAAATCAGAGTAACCAACAATATTATTAATCACAAGTTTGAGTTCTTACAACCCAAAGAATTACAATTGTACAATTACATACTCTTTGCCATCCATTAATAGATACCATAATATAATTACATTTGAGGCTCAATTGCCAACAACTAGCCTACCAGTAGTTGCATCCTCAACAATGGTAGCCAAGACCTTAGCGGTAAACCTCTGACGGTTGACACCTGCTTACGCTGTGTGCGCCTTGCGCGGCCATCTGATCTAGCTGTTGTTGTAATATAAATAAATAAAGCAAGGGTGAGCAATAGCCCACCGAAAATATAATTGAACGACAATAATATATGACAGTCCAAAATATTTTTGAAACCATATGCCATGCATTAACGATGCAGTACCAATATAAGGTATGAGATGAAGTTACAAGGTAACTCAAAAATATATTTGTTTTGAATAAATATCTGCTATGCAAAAGATAGGCAAGATATTCTCAATTATCATAAAAGAGGAACTTGCAGAAAAAAATATTGCAATTCCGGTTTCAACACTTTTTCACATTGCCAATACCAACAGTGTTGTAGAAATTTCTCACTTTTAGAAGATGAACTAATACGGGAGCATTGCCGCGCCAGATGCCCTGACGTTTACGATGATCAGTCGTATGTCATGCATCTCATCAGTCGTTCTCTACATGTAGAAGGTAGCTCCGACGGAATTACTTATCTACCGCCCTCTGGAACTCCTCAGCCAACGGTGGGGCTATTGCTGGACCGGCGCCACTCGGCCACTTACGCGTCTCCTAGTTCGAATATCATCCATGACTCTGAAACGTAAAGTTCGTTCCCCTTTTTCCCCAAGTGTAACACTTGTTGATAGGACTCCACAAAGTAGTCGTATCTAATTGGAAAGGAAAATTCACCAATATTTCCCAAGCTGATGCTTGTTAATGGATATAAACTTGTTACATCAATCATACCCCTCGAGCGTTGAGGAGGTAACCAAAAGACTCATATCGATGCTTGAAAGAATCAAGATGTGAGTGACAAGATAGTTTTAGCAAGTATAGGACCGGGCAGTCCAATAAATAACGTCGCTCAAGTGAGGTCCCCTTATTTACGTTTGGAAGTTGAGCGAGTATTTAAATCTTCTTTAAGATAGATTTAAATGAAATTAAAGTTTTGGGAACCTCCCCTTGATAAAATAGTCATAAAAGACTCCGAAATATTTTACATAATATTTGAAGGTGAAGGATAGCCTTCGAATAATATAAATCACTATAAAAAGAATTCAAAAGAATTTTATTAAACATTCCAAGAATGTTTATTAAATCAATAATAATTAAGGAATATGAATAAATCATAGTATTGCTCGTAAGTAATCCTCGAATGAATATATAGAATTATTTATTAAATAAGTCTCTTCTTAAATGAATATTTTAAAATAATATTCCTTGAATAAATAAACTTAAATAAATATTTAAAATAATATTTACTGAATAAACCAAACCTTAAATGAATATTTGAAAATAATATTCATTTAATCAATAACATTCCAAATGAATATCCAAATAATATTCATTTAATAATCAAAACTTTAATGGAATATTCGAAGTAATATTCCTTGAGTAAATAGAACTTCCAATGAATATTTTAAAATAATATTCATTAAGTAAATCAAACCTTAAATGAATATTCGAAAGTAATATTCATTAAATAAATAAAGATCAAATGAATATTCAAGATGATATTCGATAAGTAGATAAACTCAAATAAATATTTCAAATAATGATTATTAAGTAAATAAAACCTTAAATGAATATTCGAAAGTAATATTCATTTAATAAACAATATACTAAATGAATCTTGAAATAATATTCATGAAATAATCAAACTCTAAATGAATATTCGAAATAATATTCATTTAATATTTCTCGACTGAGATAATGCTCAAATAACATTTCTCGAAAGATTTCCAAGCAAATAATACTTTATGGAAATATAATTAATGTTTAATAATAACATTCCTCAAAAGGAATACTAATCTGTCGTTGGAATCCCTCCGGGTTTCCAAGACTACATCTATATCTCAAAATACCGACTCCCGGTCTACATTTAAAGAATGAATATCACATGCCCTTCACTAAGGGTCTTAACCAAAAATCCGGCTTATACTGATATATCGTATCTAGTCTATAAGCCAATATCAATTCAGGGAACAAGTATTGCAATATAACTTGAAAGTAGACATGCATGCTATGGCATATGTATACAACAATCATCATATATATATTATCACAACAACAGTTCCAAGTATTGGAAACTTGCCTGAGAATCGAGTGCGGGTAGGGGTAATGTGTCCCGGGTCAGCTCGACAATCTATAAACAATCAGAATATTTAAGATTAACCACTTAACGCTTATTAGAAGGCTAAGTATAAACTCCACTTAAATCGAAACATGTTTTCGAGTTATCTCGTTACGTCTCTTCTAGTGTAACCCTTTTTATCACCGATACGATCCGACATTCGTTCGTTATCAAGACATGTCATCATGCTTATACTTGGTATATACTTAAGTCATATAAGTCCTAAGGTCGGTCGTTTACGAATCAAGATTATACCTCGAGTGTTATCGCCCGTTTTCTAAGTTATAACCAAAGTCATACCTTTAAGGGGTTCGTTCGCGTTTAACCTCGATTCAAACATTTTTATAAAATCGGAAAACGATCCATTCGACATGTGGTCTTCTCCCACACCTTTATTTTTACCTCTAATATTTAATTATTAAGATTCGCCACTGATTTCGCAATATTAAAGGGATCCAATTTCGGTTACGAACTTTTGATTACGGTTCCGAACCACTTTTACGAATTTAATCATAACTCCTAAACCGTAAGTCCGTTTCATGCGATCTTTATATCAAAACGAAGCTTATAACATAATCTAGCTTATCATGGAAGAATTCGAAGCTAACCAGTGATTTATACCTACTGTCAAACTCGTGTTCTTATGGTTAACGAAATTTTGGCATTACGACGGCTATAAAGCGGATATTTACCAAATTCCAAAACTCCCAAAAATCATGACATCTACTCCAAACAACACATACATGATTTATAACCATGAACTGAGGCCAAGCAATGCCTTTCCGTTCATCTAGGCTATTTTTAACATTTATCAAAACTAAACCATAATCATGCTTGTAATCATGCTTATAATCACTAATTATCATAACTAAGCTTAAATCCATCAAGAACATGCATAATCTCAAAGTAAGACCTAGGGTTTCAAGTGTGTTATACCTTCCTTGAGGTGTGTATGCACTTAGTAAGCCTTGTATAGTCCTTGTATAGCCTCCATGAAGCTTGGATCATCAATCAAAATCAAGATCCAAAAGTTTTGTTCTTGAGGTTACTATTCACCCTTAACTTTGATGATTTTATTGAAAATGGAAACAATGGATTTTGAGGCTAAGATTTCTAGGGTATCATTTTTATGAAATATAGGATCTAGGATAAAAGTTTGGTGATCAAACAATGGTGGGAGGGTTGATTTCAATTCTTGAATTAAGAAAAAAAGCCGAATGGCTTTTAAGGAGAGGGAGAGAGTGTTTTGCTTGGCTTTCTTGCTCTCATCCTTGGTGAAATGATTTTGTGATATTTGTGGGGTGTTATGGCTGCTAATACACTCTAATTACAAGTGTCAAGACTTGATGGTGTGTTAGAAAAGAGTGGTGACATGAAGCCTTGTTGTTTGCTTCTTAATCACACACCTCATTCTTTCCTTTTCCTTTTCTTTTCTCATTTCTTTTCCACCAATCTAATATTAGTAAACCCTAGATGATCATGTGGTGTTTCTCATCTCGTTATATATTTAATCCGTAATTCGTTTCACGTTCGCTTTATCGCTTAATCTCGTTATAAAGTTCTAGCGATTTCTAAAACGCTTATCATTCTAACTCGAGGATTTTCCTTCTAATTTCTCAAATCATAATTAAATAAAATCCTTAATTCCTTGACATAATAAATCTCTTATCTACTAGCACATGGTTGCCCCTTGGCCCTCTGCTTGATTCTTTGTCCGTTTATTGCTTAATTCGATGATCGTTCGAGGGAATAACTCATTCGTTTCTAGTTAGGGTTTTACCGAAAACCTTCTTAATATTTCTAATACTATTCTTCATCTTTCTTAATACTTCTCGAATTTAAATTCCTTAAATCCCTTAAATAAATCCTTAAGTTTGGCAGTGTCCAGGGAATTCTCGGAGAAAATGAAAGTGCTCTGTTTCTGAATCCGACAGCTTTTACATACACTTATTTTCCTCCTGGATCACTAATACGAACTCAGAAATCCGTTCCGAATACCGGGTATAACATTATTATAATAATATTCCAAATTCCACCAAAATCACTATTCATCACTTATTTTTATTTAATTCCTATAATTAGGAAAATGAACCTGGTTCACCCTCGAGTGTTCCTTAACCTTTTCACGGAACCGCTGGGCTTATAATAGATATTGATTTGGATGACATGAGGGTATCTATTTCTCTCTAGGGAATCTTATCTTAACTTTCTAGGAGATAGATTATTCTAATCTAAGTCATCACCCAATAGCATCCTTCAGGTCATATAACCTTGGAATATATATCCTTCCATTATTCATCCCTTAAGGCCAGTATTACTTTGTAGTTGTAACCACTGTTCACTCTTACATCAATACATAATAAAAGTTTTAATTCTACCCAAAAATCTGGGTTCTTACAGATTTTTTGTAAAAAATCAGAACCGTTAGACCAAAGGATGAAATCCCTAAATACCCACCTTTTCAATTCCAAAAACCAAAATACCCACTGACACTGCAGACCACCCAAAATACCTATATATCAACGAAAGTATTACACGAAATCTTCCCCGATGATCCACTAACATTCTTTGAAAAAACTACGTGGTAGTAAACCACTGTAACCCTAATTACTGCAATCAAAAGTACTTTCTACATCTTTTGGACAGAACTTCCTAAGAGTAATCGACACCTATGAACTGAACACCGAAATTTGAGAAGAGAAATCAAGGGCAAAGACTGATCCATCAACTACTTCAATGTCAATCGGAATTTTGAAAAGAGCAAAGACTGATCAACTGCTTTAATGTCGATCGTCGCATCAAATGAGCTTGTAGTAGCAGGAGGTTCCGGAAAGAAGAATGTGATAAGCTTTGCTACAGGGACACTTGAACTTAATGATCAGGAAATCTCCAGTTTTATCCACGCTAACCGCTTCATCAATTTCATTCACAGCTTCTGAGCACTCTTTTCCCTGCATTTCAAAACGTCCAAATATAAATAAGAATCAATAAATCATAGTACTATTTCAACAATAATTCCAACTTGTATCAAATAATCCCCAACATAATATACAACCAACCACTCATTCAACATAATCATAGCCAGTATCTTGAGAAATAACCAGTTATAAACATAATAATCAAAGGACAAATGGACAAAAAAATTAACACAAAAATCATTTAATTCAAGAAATCAAGAAAATGAGACCTTGGGATTTTCAGTCTTATGTTTACATTCACAGCCTTTTTGTTCTTGTTCTTGATCATCTTCCAGTCTTTGTTCTTGTTCTTGATCATCTTCCATTTCAAGAGCTTCACTAAACCATTGACTCATCTGTCTCAAGCCCTTCTTGATCTTCTTCAACTCCTGCAAACCATATGTAAATCATCTTAACAAAGGATTCATATAATTGATAGGCTAGAAATAGCCCAGATCCAACTAGGCCCAACCTCAGGCCCAAAAACAACAAACAATCCAACTCATGAGAATAAGAGCAGCCCAGCCCAAGCCAGTGGGCCCCGGACCCGGAGCCCTCACCCCGGAGCATTGGACCCCAGACTGATGACACCTGTTGCACGTGGCAGTCCAGCTCAGCCGACATTCCCACACGTGGCGCTGACCAGCGTTAAAATCCAAGAGATAGCATGTGTTCAATCATGCCTTCCACAGCACCGCTGCACCCGAGTCAACGGTCCCCACAAACAGGGACACGTGTCCTACATCCCGGGAATTCAGCGCTTGGTCCCCCGGATCCGACGGCCAGGACTAAAGGTAACCCACCCCTAAACCCTAGGCCTAGGACTATAAATACTCCTAGAAAATAGGGTTTAGGGGTTAGACATTATTACACACCTGCACACATTTATTACTTTCGTGATACTCTACTTGATTTTTATCTTCCAAAGCCAACTCTTATTCTCACGCCGGAGGCACCTCGGGGCCAAACCCCCCCTCCGGTGTTGTTTTGCAGAAACCCCACTACAGCTACACCGCTTCCGAGGCAGAAGTTTGCGAGGAAGTACCCGGTCAAGTTTCAGAGTTATCATTGGCGCTAGAAGGAGGGCACGAACCTCCGAACCCAAACCAGACAGCCGGACCAAGTTAACCCGAACCAACCAGCGACCATGCCTAGACCAAGCAAGTCCACCCAATGCCAAGCCAACAGCGCTCCGAGAGAAGAGCCCCTGGTTCCGATCCCGGAGCAGATCCCACAAAACCAGGTCCCCGTCCAGGAGAGACTAGGGATCGGCCCCAATGACGCCCGGGTCACCGTCGAAGTAAACCGATATAAATATACGGATGTACCCCTTGACTCGGCACAAATGAAGAACCTAACCCCAGGGGAGTTGGCAGAAGCAATCCGAGCTTACCGAAGCCGTCCCCACCCGGAACCAGATCCCGAACAAGCCGAGAACTCCGAGGGGTCAGCCAACTCACACCAATCTCGAGCTTCAGTCTTTGACCGTCTCGGGGACCAGGGCAAAAGAACTAGAAGGGACCACAATCCGCAAAGCAAAGCCAGAGACGATGAAACTGATAAAATCAAGAAAATGGAGAGACTTCGGGAAAGAATAAGACAGGAAGAACAGGCCAAGCTGGAACTTAGGGTCCAGAAAAGACTTCAAGAGGAAGAAGAAAGGATAAAGAAATCCAAACCCAAGAGACCCCATCGAGAAATCAGCCCGGAGATCACCTCAGATGATGAAGAACGCCCAGATAACTTGGTACAAATGATTCACGAGCTGCAAAGAAAAGTTAACAATGACTCCGGGTTTGAGATCCAAGATACACTCACCCCTTTCAGCTACTCCCTTGAAGCCATACCCCGGCAGAAGAACCTCAAGCATTACAACTTCGACTCCTTCGACGGGCTGGAAGACCCCGAGGAGCACCTCAACTACTTTGAACAGATAGCCCTGATATACTTCTACAATGACCTCACCAAATGCCGATTATTTTCCTCTACACTAAAAGGAGTAGCCCAAAGATGGTTCATCCGGATCCCATCTCGGAGTATACACAGTTGGAAAGAATTTAGAGAAGCCTTCCTCCGGAGGTTCCGGGCTAACAAGACCCCGGAGTATCATATGTGCCACCTTGAGACTATTAGACAGCACGATAACGAGGCCCTCTCCGCTTTTATGAAACGGTTCCAAGAGGCTATAAACAAAGTCACAAACCTGGATGAGAGGGAGGCCCTGAGCATATTCCGGAAGAACCTAGATCCGGAGCACAATGAGCGTTATGTTTTAGAACTTGTGCACAAGGAACCTCAGAGCCTGGTTGCAGCCTATGCTATGGCCGCCAAATTCATCAAAGAAACAGACATCTTGCAAGCCATGAGAATGACCCGGCAGGGGGCCTCTTCGAGCAGAAACAAATATGATCTCTCCCGGAGCAAGTATCAACCAGAGAAGAAATTCAAGCCCAACAAACAAAGCAACTACATTCCCAGCTCTCAACTAGTCGTCCCGGACAGAGGCCACCTCTCAAAACCCAAATCTGATACTCGACCCCCAAGGCCAGAGAAGCCCGAGCCGCGCCCTGAACCCGAGTGGACGCCCCTGAACCAACCCCGGGCCGAAATACTAAAAGAGATCCAAGACAAGCCCTTCTACTATCCACCTAAACCGATGGCCACGGCCCAAGAAAACAGACCCAAACATAAACATTGCGATTACCACGCAACTCACGGGCATACCACCGAGAACTGCCTGTCACTCAAGTTCTTCATCGAGGAACAGATCAAAAAAGGGAACATGAACCAGTATGTGGATCGAAGAAATGCAGAAAGAGGACAAGGGCCCGGGGCACTGAAAACTAAAAACGTGGTGCACGTGGTATTGGGTGGCTCCAACTCTCCCCCAAGGACACCTGACCCCGGAGACGAAGTAATGATGGAGGAAACCGCCCCGAAACAAATCATATCATTCAGCAATGCCGACTTCGATGGAATTGATCCCAACCACAATCAGGCCCTAGTCGTGAGCTTAGATATCGCAGAAAACGAGGTAAAACGGGTCCTCGTGGACAATGGATCCTCGGTCAACATATTGTTTAAACATACACTGGACCGGATGCAGCTCGGTAGCGTCAAAATGGACGAATGTAGAGAAGATCCATTATACGGCTTCGGCCACAACCTGGTCCCGATCCAAGGAACCCTCTACCTACCTGTCCAGTTCGGCGTTGCCCCGAAGCAGATAACTCATGTAGTCAAATTCTACGTAATCAACAGTCCCTCCTCCTACAATGTGATCCTAGGGCGCCCAGCCCTGACCAAGTTCCCAACAGCCGCCGGGGTAGGCGAAGTAAGGGGCGACACCGAAACAGCGAGCCGATGCTATGGCCAAGCCCTAGTCATGGCCGAAACAGATCCAGAAAACAAGTGCAAAGCATCTCTTATCATAAAAACCAAAGTAGAAAGAAACACAGAAACTCAACTTATAGGAACCCCGGGAAGGAGGTCCAGAATATCGAGAACTCTGAGGCACTTATCCCAGAGGAAGGAACTTCCATAGCCCGGGGGTACCTCGCTTCAAACTCCCAGGCCCGGGTTCAAAAATCATCCATAATGAAAGATCAAGCCAAGGTCGAGCCCGCCGTAGAAACGGAAAAAATTGAACTGATACCCGGAGATTCCGAACGGAAAATCAAGATTGGTGCGGAATTAGAAGCAGCCTTCAAAGAAGACCTGGTGTCGTTACTCCGGGAATATGCAGATGTATTTGCCTGGAGCCTGACTGATATGCCCGGACTCCACGAATCTTTGGCCGTGCACAGCCTGGATGTTGATCCCAGGAAAAGACCCGTAAAATAGAAAAGAAGGAATGTTGCACTGGAGAGACAAAGGGCCATAGACGAAGAAGTAGACAAACTTCTCAAAGCAGATATAATCTGTGAGATCAAATACCCCGAGTGGTTGGCCAACGTGGTCCTAGTCAAGAAACCTAGTGGGAGGTGGAGGATGTGCATCGACTACACCGACCACAATGAGGCTTGCCCCAAGGATCCATACCCATTACCCAACATAGACCAGCTCATTGATGCCACGCCGGGACATGTAATGTTAAGCTTCATGGATGCCTTCTCCGGATACAATCAGATCAAGATGAACCCTGCAGACATAGCCAAAACAGCATTCATCACCCACAGGGCGGTGTATGCCTTCAAGTTCATGCCCTTCGGGCTCCGGAATGCCGGGGCCACATACCAAAGAGCCATGGTAGAGGTCTTCCAGAACCAAATAGGCCGGAACTTGGAGTCCTATGTGGATGATATCATCGCAAAATCCAAGACCGTTGAGGAACACGTCCCGGATCTACGGGAATGCTTTGAAAATCTAAGGAAAAACCAAATGAAACTTAACCCGGAGAAGTGCACCTTCGGGGTGGCAACAGGAAAATTCTTAGGCTTCATGATCAGTCAGAGGGGAATTGAGGCTAACCGAGGAAAATCCTGGACATGCAACCACCTCGAACCCAGAAGGACATCCAAAAATTGGCCGGATCATTGGCGGCCTTACGAAGGTTTATCTCCAAGATGGCAGAGAAGTGTTTGCCGTTCTTCAACTTGCTAAAGGGAGCAACAAACCAAAAAGAAATTGCATGGAGCCCGGATTGCCAAGCCTCCCTAGACACAATCAAGGAATATCTATAATCCCCGCCTCTGTTAACTAAGCCCAAGCCCGGAGAACCATTGTATCTATACCTTTCCGCCGGATCACTAGCCGTAGCAGCTGCTTTAGTCCGGGAAGATGGGGGGATCCAAAGACCAGTATACTATGTGAGCCAAGTGTTAAAGGATGTTGAAACTCGATACCCCAATTTGGAGAAGTTTGCCTTTGCCCTAATCACAGCCTCGAGAAAACTCAGACACTACTTTCAAGGGAGAGAGATTAAAGTTGTAACTGATCAGCCACTACGACGGATAATCCACAAGCCAGACGCCTCCGGAAGATTGATAAATTGGGCAATAGAACTAAGTCAATATCACTTGACTTTCACACCCCGAACAGCAATCAAGGCACAAGCCTTTGCTGATTTCATCGTGGAGTGCTCTTTTCCTGAACCGCAACACCCTTCCATACCAGCCCAGAATGAAATAACCCCGGGCAAAGAACGTGACTCATGGACTCTCCATGTGGATGGTTCCTCAACAGCAGAGAGGTCCGGGGCTGGGGTCATTATGAGAAGCCCGGACGGCTTCCAGATCAAGCAGGCAATAACCTTCAAATTCCAAGCAACCAATAATCAGTCCGAATACGAGGCTCTACTGGCGGGGCTAAGGCTAGCCCGAACTTTGAAAATCCGAAACTTGAGCATCTTCAGTGATTCCCAGATTGTGGTACGACAAAAAAAGGGGATTACGTCGCCAAGGATCCCAAATTAGCTCAGTATCAGGCCTTGGTCAAAAGCCACTTAGCCACAATCCCGGAACACCAAGTTAGTCAGATTAACAGAGAAGAGAACTCCGAAGTGGATGAGCTCTCCAGACTAGTCCAAAACTCAGCCGACCTAGACAGTTCTGTCTACTTTGAAGAACTTGAGCACCCAACAATTGATCAGGAAGAAATAATGGAAATTGACGACATCCCGAACTGGATGAACCCTTTTACCCTTTACTTGGAAAAGGGGGAGTTGCCTGAGGATAAAACCGAAGCCAGAAGGTTGAAAAACAAAGCGACAAAATACTTCATTGAAGATAACCAACTCTATCGCCGAACTTTCTCATCTCCGATACTGAAGTGTGTAGGCCCGGAGGAAGCCAGTGCAAAGACAGAGCCCAGTCCTACCCTCTTCAGTCCTATCCCCAATCCCATTTGCTGTATGGGGAATCGACATAATGGGACCATTCCCCCGGGCTAAGGGCGACCTGAGATACCTGCTTGTAGCCATTGACTACATGACCAAATGGGCCGAAGCAAAGGCAATTAGGACCATAAACCAGCAAGATTGCATCAAGTTCATGGACAACATCTTATTGCGGTTCGGAATGCCCAGGGTCCTGGTCTCGGACAACGGTCCCCAGTTCATCGGCTCAGACTTCGAAAACTATCTGAAGGAAAGGGGGATCAAACAAAAGAAATCTTCAGTGGCCTATCCCCAGGGCAACGGCCAAGTCGAGGTGACAAACACAATTTTACTAAGGGGGATTGAGAAAAGGCTAAAAGAAAGTAAGAACAAATGTCCCGAAGAGCTACCACATGTGCTATGGGCATACAGAACTAGCCCGAGGTCCAGAACAGGGGAAACTCCATTCAAGTTGGCATATGGAACTGAAGCAATGTTACCAATCGAAGTGGGTTCACCTTCCCACAGAGTAATTAACTTTGATGAAATTGCAAACGAAGAAGGACTTCGAGCCAACCTGGAGCTAGTTGATGAGGTCAGGGACAAAGCAGTGAAAAGAATGGAGAAATATAAAGAAAAAACAAGAGAGTACTTCGGAAAGAGATCAAGGGTCAAGAACTTCCAGGTCGGCGACCTACTGCTCCGGGACAGAGAGGCATCGGACCCCACAAAAACTGGCAAACTCATGCCTAAATGGGAAGGTCCATACCAAATCACAGAGGTACTCCGCCCCGGGACTTACAAGCTCAATCACATGGATGGCTCCGAGGTGCCCAACACATGGCACGGCCTCAGACTCAGAAAATACTATCAGTGAAGCCAAAGACTCCAGCTAGAGCAACAACTATTTTGTAATAAGAAATGCAAAAATGCTTGTAGTCATTCTAAGCTACAAATGAAAATTCGCAGTTTGTTTCCCAATGTCCCTTCTACAAAACAATAAATTCCTACTTGGAAATTTTGCATAATTTCCAAGTATGGTTGAATCCCGGGTCAAAGGTACTACCTTGGCCCGGAGCAACCAACTATAAGAAAAATTCCTACTTGGAAATTTTGCATAATTTCCAAGTATGGCTGAATCCCGGGTCAAAGGTACTACCTTGGCCCGGAGCAACCAACTATAAGAAAAATTCCTACTTGGAAATTTTGCATAATTTCCAAGTATGGCTGAATCCCGGGTCAAAGGTACTACCTTGGCCCGGAGCAACCAACTATAAGAAAAATTCCTACTTGGAAATTTTCCATAATTTCCAAGTATGGCTGAATCCCGGGTCAAAGGTACTACCTTGGCCCGGAGCAACCAACTATAAGAAAAATTCCTACTTGGAAATTTTGCATAATTTCCAAGTATGGCTGAATCCCGGGTCAAAGATACTACCTTGGCCCGGAGCAACCAACTATAAGAAAAATTCCTACTTGGAAATTTCCAAGTATGGCTGAATCCCGGGTCAAAGGTGTTACCCAGGCCCGGAGCTACCAATTAAAAGCAAATTCATACTTGGAAATTTTGCATAACTCGAAACAACCAATGCCCCAAATTCCCTTATCTGGATATCCCGCATAAGAGAATGGGGGGGGGCAAGACAAGCCGCACTTAAGCTAAAGTTACATAAAGACTAAGGTAGAAAATAAGAATACAAGCAACATTAAAAGAACAGGCCGGGCTGACCGACAGCCCGAAACACCTGACTGTTAAAAGAACAAGGTTTTAAAAGTTACATCAGCAGAATTCAGACTTATACAACAAGGTTTAAAGGCTACATTAACAGAATTAAAAGATTACATGGGCCAAGCCCGGATCCTGGGCGCAGCCAATCTTGTGAATCAAGCTTCGAGAGGAGGAGGAGAGGAGATTGGCGCCGTGTAGGGTTGTGGCTCACCCTCGTGTTAGTAGTATTTTTATGTGTTCGTTCGCAGGGAAGGACTGAATGTAATATCAAGTTCAAGTTTCTTATCTCTCACAATTTAGAAGTGTAGAAGAATGTTTGGTTTGTTTATAAACTAAATTAAACTAATTATCAATCGAGAATAAAATATATGAGGAAAACAATCCAAGAACTGGGGTTCTTCACTTGGTTTCAATGCACATTCAATATCTATGTGATGTCTACGTTCTTACTCTGCTGAAAACAATTCTTCTAAGGTTATAATGTTCCCTTCCAAGATAAAATATAATGTCTACAACTACACCTTAATTGTCACTTCCATGATACAACTCTCCTATTAATCTTCCAATCAAATATTCGAGTAATGTCTGTTAAATCTTGTACTAAAATTGCAACTCCTCTTCCAAGTTATTACAATCCCTAAAATCCAATCAAAGGTTCATGACGCCCCTAATTGTGTTAAGCCCTCAATAACAGATCAGCAAAGCAAGAAAATCACAGATAATTAAACACACATGAATACCAAGGAATACTACCCAATCCTCAGATTAGAGATTTAGTTACACATAATTAAAGAAGAAAACAAAACACATGGATTAATAGAAGAACTCATAATTATAAGAATATAAGAAAAACCTTTAATCTTCAATCGTTGAAGAGAATAATAGTTCTCCAGAGAAAAATCCCTAAAAGCTGCGTACAAAGTTGTATCTATAGAATAGTATATTTCTCCTCTCTATTTAATAACCGAGATGTGTTTATATATATACTCCAAGTCTTGCCCAGCAAAAAATTGCCTTCTATTACAATTAGAATTAGAAGAAGGTACCAAAAATTGCCCAGAATACAATTAGAATTAGAAAAAGGGCAAAACTGTAAATTCCCAGCCTTCTTTTACAAGATCACGTGCGCGATTGCATTCAGCATATTTCTTTCACGTGCTATCTATCCCAGGTTGTAGAAAATCTCTCAAGCTTCGCGTAGGTAGTAAGATCGCTGAAAACGGACTTCTTGAACTCCAGATATGGCCAAAACAGTGTAGACTGCGCAACCTTCCCGGAAAATCCGAATTTTAATCAATTAAATCTCTAAAAATGACATAGGCATTGATATTCTTGCAAACCTACACAACTAAGCAAAACACATCAAAACTATAACAAACTTGAGTCCAAAACAATCAATTTAAGCCGATATAGAATGTTCCAAGTGGATATAAAATCCACTTATCAAACATCCCCAAACTTAAACCGATGCTTGTCCTCAAGCATAAACAATTACAACTAACTAACTAACTAGTACCACATCCGTAGGTGATCACGGTTGCATTTGGCATATGCAACAAGCCCTTAAAACCCCTAGGCAGCCCTAGTGAATGAGTAAGGTCTCGTGAGGGCCTATAG
This sequence comes from Kitagawia praeruptora, assembly GCA_037693485.1. Classification (NCBI taxonomy): domain Eukaryota; kingdom Viridiplantae; phylum Streptophyta; class Magnoliopsida; order Apiales; family Apiaceae; genus Kitagawia; species Kitagawia praeruptora. The sequence continues at coordinate 151,293,575 of CM075349.1, read as the reverse complement.
CGAATGTACCCACAAAATCCATTTGACCTAATACAATGCAATGCATGAATGCAACTACTATGAAAATGCAAGATCCCCTTCAAACTCACTAAAACCAACTAACAAGCAAATATCTCAAAGAATGCAACAAATCTAAGCAGAGCTCGACTAAGTCCCCGTATACTAACAGTACATGAACAGAAACGTGCGTGTGTGCAATGCTCATCAGAAATACTCCCAAAACTAGGTTAAAAATCATACATGCTTTCCGTCAAGACAATCACAGGTTTATAAACAGAATAGACTGTAGACACTTCATAACCTAGGAACACCTCCACCCTTATCCAAGGTAGACAGAAACTCATGCTTTATTACTATGACACATAATACTATATACAATACACATGCTTATTTAACCGTGCAATGAATGAGACCCCAAAAGGTTTATACAATAATACCCATGTAGCGAGTGTTAGGTCAGCAATCCCAAACCACAAGGCTTTAGGTTACTAGGACTAAGTCCCCTCAGACTTAATTACTCGAGTATTAAAGAGCTCACTCTGGTTAATTTTGCATATAAACAAATAACTATTTGACTTTTTTTTAATAATTTTTTTTTATAATTTTTTTTTCATGCAATCTGGAATGAGCCTTTCTCATTTCCAACCCTAGACTACTCATATTATATGAGCCGGCTACTAGCCATTTGACGCCTAGCCATTATTGACAATTATTAACAACTAGCATGAAATTCCTGGTTTCCCCCAAACTTAGACTTTAATGTTCCTACGCTATAAAGGGAATAACGAAAATTCTAAATATAAACAAGTGATTAAATCTCAAAACATCCAACAGGCATGACCCTAACCTAGCCCAAAAGCACCCCAATGAGAATGTGTAATAAATTTTGTTCCCGTAACATGCAAGCCAATTTCATAGAAACTATAAATCAGCCCTCTACTCATCATCATCACACCCAAATCAACATCCACCTATCAATCAGAATCAGCTCATCCTAAAGGATCATGAAATATGCATGCCATGAAAATGCAACTAAATGAAAACTCACATGGTATACGAAAAATAAAAACAGAATGTCCTATATGAAACAAACGTAAATAATACGAACAAACATGCATGAACTGTCACTAATATGCAAAGCATGAAATCCTACATGAACAAATAATACAACAACAACTACTAATCCCTCAAACCACCCCCAAACTTAAAATATTCAATGTCTGCATTGAATGGAAGTAAATACAAGGGATAGTAGAAAACATACCTAACCATCTGAATCATCATCCTCAGATGAATCAGGCGGAGGGTATTACGTACAAGCTCCATAGACTGGCCACCTTGCCTGAATACTACAAAACCCCCAATTGACAAGAACACAAATTCGTAATAAAAATAAGATTAGAGAAAAAGATTTACCCAATACGAATCAAAGAGGTGAACTTGCAATTAATTCCTCTTTAGAATTGAATTTTTAGAGATTTTAAAAAAATAGAAGAGGAATTGGATTTGTATGTATAGGTGGGTATATATAAAAGATGATGGATAGGTTGAAAAAATAAAAAAAAAAAAAAATTGAGAAGGTACGAAATTTGATGAATGATAGAAATAGGATTTAGGGAATAAATAAATAATAATAATAATAATAATAATAATAATAATAATAATATAATAATAATAATAATAATATAATAATAATAATAATAATAATAATAATAATAATAATAATAATAATATTAATAATAATAATAATAATAATAATAATAAATATGAATTAGAATAGAAATAGGTTTAGAATTTTGAAGAAAAGATGGGAAGTTTTGGAATTGAAATAGGAAAATAATTAGATTTAGGATAGGGGTATAAATAGAATGGGGGTTGAAAAAGTTTTTTTTTTATATACAATCAGCTGAACACAACAAAAAAAAAAAATCAGACAAGACACTGCTCCACGCACCCTGCCGCGCGTACAGGCAAACTGCTGGAAGTCCAGATGCGCAGGTGCAACCTGCGCAACAACCATGCAGGCTGCTCCAATACCAGTAACGCAGGTTGCGTTACACACTGCGCGAGAAACAGAAACGCAGGCGCAGCCTGCGTTACACTCAAAAATTTGTTCTTTTTTTAATAGAAAAACTCAATTTTTTTTCCTCTTTCTACACTAATGCGTGGGTTGCCTCCCACCAAGCGCTTCTTTAACGTCAATAGCTTGACGTTACTTCTACCTGCAAACTTCAATGAGGAGAAAAAACAAACAGATGCACATATCTACGAATTTCTAATATAAGTTTATTGTTCAAATAAACCTTAGATTCATTGAAAGGTACGAAAACTTTCAAGAACCTATCATTCTCAAGAGACTTGGAAACATCAAAATAGCTAGAAAAATCGTCAGAATAATCATTATAAGTACGACTCATACACTCCTCCCAAATCGGATCCTTATACTCTAAAGCAAGATTTTCAATTTCATCAATCTTAACTTCCTTCTCTTTTATAATTGGACACTCATCAATTTTAATCTCGTCTACCAATGTATTAAGCTCAAAATTTTCTAGATTTGGTAGAATTTCAATTGCATCCAAATTATCATTAATGCGCATGGGACAATTATCAACTACACAAGTAGACTCATCAGACATAACATTATCATCAATTGCTAAACAAGAATCATGGCATAGAGGAAAATTGACATAAGGGGGAATTCGATAACAACCGTCATGCCACACTGCTCGAACTTCCTAAATAAAATTATTTAGTTTAGCATTCTCCTCGTACCAAGCTATTGAATCATATGGAATATCATTGTCACTAGCAATCTCTAAAGTTGGTTCATCAAAAACTCCCAAAGAAAGTAAGGGGGGATTAGACTGAGTTCCTTGAATCATTTTATTGAGCGCAATCTCCCAATCAGCAGGTAAAGAAGGATTAGACTGAGTTTAACTCGTATCAACATCATTACACATATATGGATTAAGATCATCATGATATTGATTTTAAAACGAATACGAATAATCATTGCTAGGGGCCTATGGAGCATAAAATGAGTTCATAGAATAGAACGAATTCACCTGATATGCATTACAATCCTCATAGGAATTGAATTATGGGTAAGGATTGAAGTCGTGATATTGTTGGTGACTGTTGTAGAAATTCTGAGCATTGTTCCAACCAAAGTTGTACTCTATTTAGTCTCTCTCCTCAAAACCTGTTTAAGTTGTCTACCTCAAAGAACCTGTAGACACACCAAAGAAAGAAATACAAAAAGAAAGAAAAGAAAAATATATACAAAGATAAAATCCAAACTACAAGAAACAATTAACTCAAACTCAACATCACTGCCTTCCCCGGCAGCGACGCCAATTTGTTAGTAGTATTTTTATGTGTTCATTCGCAGGGAAGGACTGAATGTAATATCAAGTTCAAGTTTCTTATCTCTCACAATTTAGAAGTGTAGAAGAATGTTTGGTTTGTTTATAAACTAAATTAAACTAATTATCAATCGAGAATAAAATATATGAGGAAAACAATCCAAGAACTGGGGTTCTTCACTTGGTTTCAATGCACATTCAATATCTATGTGATGTCTACGTTCTTACTCTGCTGAAAACAATTCTTCTAAGGTTATAATGTTCCATTCCAAGATACAATATAATGTCTACAACTACACCTTAATTGTCACTTCCATGATACAACTCTCCTATTAATCTTCCAATCAAATATTCGAGTTATGTCTGTTAAATCTTGTACTAAAATTGCAACTCCTCTTCCAAGTTATTACAATCCCTAAAATCCAATCAAAGGTTCATGACGCCCCTAATTGTGTTAAGCCCTCAATAACAGATCAGCAAAGCAAGAAAATCACAGATAATTAAACACACATGAATACCAAGGAATACTACCCAATCCTCAGATTAGAGATTTAGTTACACATAATTAAAGAAGAAAACAAAACACATGGATTAATAGAAGAACTCATAATTATAAGAATATAAGAAAAACCTTTAATCTTCAATCGTTGAAGAGAATAATAGTTCTCCAGAGAAAAATCCCTAAAAGCTGCGTACAAAGTTGTATCTATAGAATAGTATATTTCTCCTCTCTCTAATTAATAACCTAGATGTGTTTATATAGATACTCCAAGTCTTTTCCAGCAAGAAATTGCCTTCTATTACAATTAGAATTAGAAGAAGGTACCAAAAATTGCCCAGAACACAATTAGAATTAGAAAAAGGGCAAAACAGTAAATTCCCAGCCTTCTTTTACAAGATCACGTGCGTGATTTCATTCAGCATATTTCTTGCACGTGCTATCTATCTCAGGTTGTAGAAAATCTCTCAAGCTTCGCGTGGGCAGTAAGATCGCTGAAAACGGACTTCTAGAACTCCAGATATGGCCAAAACAGTGTAGACTGCGCAACCTTCCCGGAAAATCCGAATTTTAATCAATTAAATCTCCAAAAATGACAGAAGCATTGATATTCTTGCAAACCTGCACAACTAAGCAAAACACATCCAAACTATAACAAACTTGAGTCCAAAACAATCAATTTAAGCCGATATAGAATGTTCCAAGTGGATATAAAATCCACTTATCACCTCGCCCCGGACCAAGGCGTCTTCGGCCTCCAGATATGCCGTGACAAAGTTATCCCAGGTGGCGGTTTCAGGGTCGGATTTGCACATGTTTTCGGCCACAACCCAACAACGGTGAATCTTCTTCGAGGCCACATCGGCAAGATCTGCATCATAAGCGTCCGATTTCCGGAATTCAGCGATCACTTCTTTCTCCGGCTTTCTAGCCTTCAGCTCATCCCGGAGCTTCTTCACCTCCGCCTTGTAATCTGTAAGCTTAGCCTTGGCCGCGTTCCTCTCATCGACCGCCTGCTTGATTCCACCCTTAAACTTTTCGATCCGGGCATCTGTGCGCTCCTTCAGCTCCTCAAGCTGCTGCTTCAGATCAGCAATCTCCTTTTCTTTCTCCGAGACCGAGCTCAAAACAACTTGGGTCTCCTTGACTTCCCTGCATGCTTTCGCAGCAGCTCCAGCGACCCGGACCCCGAGCTGCGAAGGCAGGAACAAAAGTTAGAAAATTCATAATCAATAAACAAAGATAGAAAAAGCCCGGAGAAACATTTACCTGGCCGAAGACCCCCATTATCTCCTGGAGCAACTCAATTGAGGTAGATTTGCTCATATCTTCCCACTCCGACTTACTAGGAAGATCGGCCAGGAAACCAATGAAATTTCTTTCCTCCGGAGACACAGGAGCTAGCTCATGAGGGCGAAAGTTCTCCTTCCTCGGGCCACCGGTAGCTGAACCCTCCTGCACAATCTCGCAGTCGGAGAGCATAGTCCCAAATAGCTCAGTCTGAGCCGCGTTCACCCTCGGCCTCTTCCTTGCAACCAGGCCGGAATCCTCAACCCCGGTCTCCGGGTCCGCAGACTCAGGGAGCGCCGCCCTATTCTCAGAAGCCCCTTCTTGATTGGATTGGGAGCCGCTGGCCTCTCTGGGAGCCTTGGTATTGTCACGAACTTGACCAATACCCCGGAGAGCAGCGCCAAGAGATTTATATGCCTTGTTCATCTACACAATCCTTTCGAATTCCGGGTTGTATCCGGGAAGGCCTAACATCATGAAAGTTTACATTAGTCCGGCATAAAGAAAACATTAAGATCAAAATTAAAAGCATGATATAACCCGAACTTACGTCCTATCCCAAACAGATATTCATGACTCATAAGATCATCCCGAGTCACCTGCCTTCCAAGACCTCGGCAAAAAGCGTGAACCCGGTCCATTGCCGCATCCTGAAGATCGAACACCTCAAAGTTCATGGCAAGAGGCTTCTCCTTAAAGGTGGGCATGAACCGGATGTCAACGCCCCGGAGGAAGGCAAACTCCCCGTTCCAACCTTTTAAAGAGGGGAGCATAACAAGAGGCTTTGACGCCGAAGAGGGATACCCACACGCTTTGCCCCGGAACCTAAACTCGAACATTGGTACATTGTTGGAGTGCACCAGTTGGAAGACATGGTGAAAAAGTTTAAAAGTGGGCAACACCCCGGCCTTCTCACAACAACCCAGGAAGTAAGAAATCCATTTCACCGCATTAGGGGTCAACTGGGTGATATGGATCCCATACTCGAACAAACAAAGAGACTTAACAAATTGGTGACACCTAGGCCCGTACCCCGACCTCAGATGCTCCAACCAAACCCCAACCCAACCACCCTCCGGTCTGTGATAAATCTTTTCCCCGGGCTCTGTCCATCTCCACTCCACGTCGTTGTCTAAATGGAATGTAGCCCGAAAAATGGGATCCCAGTCAACCGGCTCCTCTACGTACTTACTCCTGAACGGACCAACGTCCATCCCGGAACCTGGTTTATCCCCGAACTTAGAATCCAGGAAAGCTTCATCATACCTGGTCATATCCGCCACATCCGGATTCTGAGAAAACTCTATGCTGAGATCCCTAAAGAAATAAGCTTGGGGGATCCCTGGGTCCTTCTTAACAAAATAATACTTGCTATGACCCCAACTGCCATCTGGCTCACTGAGGCTATACCCCGGGCCCATCCTTGGTCGCAATATTAGTAAGTACGGGCATACTACTCTTCTTTTTCCCCCCATCACACACCACTCTAGATCTATAAAATCTACGCTACTATCTGAAGAGCTAACACTAGCAGAAGAGGCACTGGGCTCGGTAAGAGGGGTTAACACTCGGTTGGCAGTTACACGTCGCCTAACCATACAAGGACACTACCCCGGGCTACCCAACACAATAAGAGAATGAAAATAAGAAGCTATAAAAGGGAAACTACCTACAAGAGTACCAAAATCCCGGAGAATAAAAGCGATAAAATTGACAAAAGGCCGGAGAAAGAAGACTTACAAAGAGCGAAGAAGCCGAAATGGAGAAAGCAAGAAATGCTGAAGCGTCAATAGTCCGGAGATCGAGCCCTCAGAGAAGCAGAGTAACGGCAGCAAATCAGAAACTTGTAAAAAGACAAAAGTGAGGAAGACGGCCACTATTTATAGGCAACCCCTGAATCCCAACCGCCAGAGACACGTGGCGGCCCAAAATTTCGGCCCACTATCTCCAAAACCCGGAGATAGTGGATGACAGCTGTTTTCCGAAAAAAAAATCCAAACCTCAAAAATACATATATATATATATATATATATATATATATGCAAATATACATTTATGAATGTATATATACACGCATATGCACCCTGCTACAACACCACTAGCCCCGGGGACGCAAACCCTAGGACGCGTCCCGGGTCTAGGGGGCAACCAACAACAAAATTCCTATTCAAGGCAACAAAGCCTTCGAGCTACAATAACCCTAGCCCCGGAGGTGTGCACCTCATCCCACACCCCGGGCCTGGGGGCAACAAAAAAAAACAGATATTTCTTCTAAGTCACCCAAAGTCACGAAACTTTGGACTTGTGAAGATAACATTTCACCCCCATCCCCGGAGATGCTCTCTTCAGCACACACCCCGGGCCGGGGGGCAACCAAAGACAAAATATCTCCTTTAAAACAAAGAAAAGCTCAAATACATTTGCTACTCCCCCATCCGGAAAATCCGCATGAGGGAATGGGGGCAAATGATAGGCTAGAAATAGCCCAGATCCAACTAAGCCCAGCCTCAGGCCCAAAACAACAAACAATCCAACTCATGAGAATAAGAGCAGCCCAGCCCAAGCCAGTGGGCCCCGGACCCGGAGCCCTCACCCTGGAGCATTGGACCCCAGACTGATGACACCTGTTGCACGTGGCAGTCCAGCTCAGCCGACATTCCCACACGTGGCGCTGACCAGCGTTAAAATCCAAGAGATAGCATGTGTTCAATCATGCCTTCCACAGCACCGCTGCACCCGAGTCAACGATCCCCACAAATAGGGACACGTGTCCTACATCCCGGGAATTCAGCGCTTGGTCCCCCGGATCCGACGGCCAGGACTAAAGGTAACCCACCCCTAAACCCTAGGCCTAGGACTATAAATACTCCTAGAAAATAGGGTATAGGGGTTAGACATTATTACACACCTGCACACATTTATTACCTTCGTGATACTCTACTTGATTATTATCTTCCAAAGCCAACTCTTATTCTCACGCCGGAGGCACCTCGGGGCCAAACCCCCCCTCCGGTGTTGTTTTGTAGAAACCCCACTATAGCTACACCGCTTCCGAGGCAGGAGTTGGCGAGGAAGTACCCGGTCAAGTTTCAGAGTTATCAATAATAACAAAAGATACATACATACATATATACACAAAAAGTGAAAGAACATATAATGTGATTAACTAACCAAAGAAGCAGGGCTCTCTTTCTCAGAACCAATCTTCCCTGCACTCATAGCATCAGACATTTTTCGATGAACCACAGGGCATCGAGGAGGCAAAGAACTCGGAGTAGTTTCTACAACATTCACCACCAGCACAATTCTCCGGTCACTTACAGGCAATTTTGCCTCAACCAAACAAGGGTCAGAGAGTGTTCTTTGAAGATTTTCCGACGACTGAGTGTTGGAGAACTCGCAATGTGGATCAATGGGTTCGGAGATTGTGCGACGGAGAATCGTGGGTGGGAGTTGGATTTTCTTGAAAACCTGGAGAGAATGGCCAGAGAGGACACCGGGGGAAACAGGGGAAGAAACAGTGGAAGGTGATAAGTTGGGTTTCTTGGAAACAGGGGATGTTGATGAGAAGAGTAGCTTTCGCTTAATGGAGCCGCTTTTGTTTTCGGAGATTTGGTGGTGGTTAGTGGTGGGTTCTTGGTGGGTGAGAAAGGTGGTGTCATCTTCTTGATTTTGCATTTACATCATCATTGTGGTGGTTCTGTTTTTTGCTCTGTTTTGTTTGAAAGTTGATGAGTGGGGAATGGGAGGGAGGGGTGTGTATATATAGACTAGTTATGTAGATGCCCATGCAAGTTGTGGAATCTTGAGATTCAGTTGGAGTATATATTCTGTTTGTTAGTTACAGTATGAAATTGGAATCTTCATGTTTTTTTTAATGATGGGAATGTTAAGAATTTGAACTTAATTGTACCCAAGCTTGAATGATAAAGAAAAAGAAAAGTGGAATGATTGATTATTTTTTATTGTTATAAGAAATTATGGATTTAAATTACATGAATTAATAAATATTGAGTAGTGCTAAGCATCCCAAAAAAATTTCCAAATTTTCCCCCAAATGATGTGATATGACATATGGCACGTTTTAATTCAATTTTTGGTGACAAAGCCACATCATTTGGTGATAATTTTTGGTACCTAATTTTGGTACCTCTAGCATTTTTCTATTATTATTAGCGAGCTACCAATTATATCAATGACACGTAAGCATTCAATAAATTTTTTGGCAAAAATTTTAAAATCTTTAGCATGCAAGAATCAACTCCTTCACTTTTACCATGACAATCAAAAATCATAAACAACTTTTCTTTGATGATCGTGTTAAGAGCATTCACAATCCAATCCCCATTCCTTCCCTCATCCCTATAATTTGCAAGTTTTCAGCACTTTTAGTAAAAAAAAAGAGCTCCATCCCGATCCCCATTTTGGGGTTTAAATTTGCAGACAAAGTTTGAGTCCCCAAATTTGGGGACTTTGGTTAAAGACGGCAAATCCTCTCTCTCTTCATTCTAATAATATAAAATAATATTTGTATAGTAGTTAGTGGGTTTTGATAGTTAAAATTTTAAGTGAAAGAGAGAGAAAGAAGTAATATAAAAAAGAATATAGGGATATGGGGATGGAAAATGGGGAATGGGATGTAGAAACTTTTTAATAATTTTGGGGATTTACTATTTTTATTTGGGGATTTACTATTTTTAGTAAATTTTTGGGGATTGGGATAGGGGATGGGATGGGAATGCTCTCCACAAGCTTCGATTATCTCTAAACACACTCCAATCCGGTAACAAGGGATATTTGAGTTGCAATGCTGCATACCCCTCATCTTCACAATATTTTTTGTATGACAAACTTGGCGTGCCAATATGACTCATTTCATTTCCAAGGAACTTGCAGTTAAGGAGTTGAGTTACATCGAAACATGAGTTACATCGAAACAAACGAGGCCTATAACTTCGAAATCTAAGTAGTTGATCAATATGGGAAGGACAAATCTGTAACAAATGAACAAGAACAAATAGATGACCAGATAAACCAATGTCAACTTTACATTCATACAAACATGCTTCCATTTTGAGCCTAATGTGTTCAATTTCTGATCATGTGGCAAATAGGCGAGAGTATCAAACATGTGGCATACCGCATACATACTATATTCCTAATTTAATTGTTAAATTTTGATTTTGATTCAGGATCTTTTAGTAGGTCTTTTTTTGGTGCTACGGGATCTTTTAGTATGTGGTTAGCATGTCGTATGCCATGGACAAATTTAGGATGGTCATGGTTAGAGATGCACAAAAAGTTCTTCGGATCGGATTTTTTTGATATATGGGTGAACTCATTTAACTTTTATAGAGTCATAGAGATACAAATGAACATAGCCGAGTTTTTCCCGAGTCGAGTTCAACTTTTTTTTTTTTGAACGAGCCGAGTCGATTGGAGTTATTTAATCGAACGAAAAGTGATTTTCACTAGGAAGCATGAGTGCGGGTGCGGGTGCGGGTACGGGGGTGCGTAGTGCGGGAATATGGAAATTCGGCAAATCTAAAAATATGGGGATTCGGGTACGGAGGGATTCGGCAAATATTAACACATTAAAAATACGTTTTATGTATGTATTTCAAAAGTTTCATTTAAATTGAACTAAATGGTCAACTAATTAAGTTCTTTATCATTAATATTACATATCATAATTAGTCAATAACACAACTAATGCATTTTAATGTAGTTAATCGATTAAGTATTTAAGTATTTACATTATTTTCTCTCGCTTGTGGGTGAGGGAAGAATCCTCAAGAATCCCCAAGAATCGGATGCGCGGTGCGGCACGTAAATGAAGAATCCCTGCTTTCTAGGATTTTCAAGATCCGCTCGATAATAAACGAGCCGAACTCAAATTTATTCGCGAACAATTCGAGTCAAGTCGAGTTATGCACAAACAATTTTTATATGTTTTTTACTTAACTAACCCTAATTCGTAAAATATAACTTATATGATTTTGCAAATTAGTACATTGTAAATATCCACGGAAACAGCCTCTTTACTATAAAAGGTAGGGGAATGGTCTGCGTACATCTCACCCTCCCCAGACCCTGCTCTGTGCGGGATATACTGGGTATGTTTGGTTTGGTTTGGTTTTAAATATCTAACAATCCTGCAATCAGGCGACTCACACTCGCCTCACATGTAGAGTAGAGTATGCACTTGATCTTTTCTTCTAAACCATTTCATGTACGGTTGTACTTCATGTGAAATTTAATTTTTTGAACTACAAAAAATAATTTTGATATTTATTACTGTAAGTGCATTATCATTATAAAAGTTTAAACTGCATTATTATCATTAGAGTAAACTTCAAAGTGGTGGCCAGATTTGACACTCATTTTCAAAAAAGTGGTCAGACTTTCAATTTTGCAAAATGGTGGCCAGATTTATCTTTTTCCTTTCAGGAAGGTGGCTGCAGGCGATTTTCAACTTTTTGGCAGGGGCAAAATGGGAAAAAAAATGCTAGAAATCCCAAAAATTGTCCACAAAAATTCCCAAATTAATATGTGTCGTCATATGATTGGTTATATTCGTAATAGTAATATTGATGCCCCAATGTATGCACATCAATTCACCAAAAAATCCACAAATATGAGTTGTCAAGATTTAATTAGTCAATTTATGTGCATGCATGGGGGGCATTATTATTATTATTACGAATATAACCAATCATATGGTGACACATATTAATTTGGGGATTTTTTGGATAATTTTTGGGATTTTTAGCATTTTTTTTAGTAAAATAACATATTTTCCCATTTTACCCCTGCCAAATAAGCTGAAAATCGTCTCCAGCCACTTTTTTGAAAGGAAAAAGGCAAGTTTGGCCACTATTTTGCAAAATTGAAAGTCTAGCCATTTTTTTGAAAATGAGTGTAAAATTTGGCCACTTTTTTGCAATTAACTCTTATCATTATAAGATAGTGTATTTACTTTGATTCGGTTTTTTTTTAAAGAAAAAAGAAGATAATTCAATAATAAAAAGTCATACCAAACTGAAACTACCAAACTGAAACCAAATCGAAATTTTTCAATTTTTAATATTTCAAACCAAACCAAATCGTTAATAAACCGTAAAAATCGGTTGGGACAATTTGGATCGATTGGTTTCGGACGGTTTGGAGAATTCTTGCTCACCCCTACATGAAATAAGTATAAAAAATGTTCTTCAAATTTTATTCTAATGACAATGACTTGAAATTTTATTTTAAAATATTTAAGATATTCATAATATTTTATATTTTATAATTTATATAGATATTATTTGAGCGGAGCTCAATCCGATCCCGACCTTAAAGAACCGTATTCGAATTTTGTTCATGAACAACTCTATCATTTTCACCCTAAACTTGGACCAGGTTATAACGACTTTTGAGAGCAAACATATAGTGGCATTTTCGTATTGTGTCTCACCAATATATTTATTATACAATTCTATTTTATTTCATATAACAATAATAAATATTATTAGATTGTGATCATTGTGTTTGAGACTATTAATACCAAAAGATGATCCCTATTGTCAATTTTTATTCTAAAATTTATGCTTGAATTTAGAGCTTTAAATGAATCGAGATTCGAGTCGAGTTTGAATTTTTTTTATCGAGTTGAGCCCGAACTCAGTTAACTTATCAAATTTTTTTTATGTCTGAACTCGAGTTCGTTAACGAACAGATCAAGTCAAGTTTCTTACTGAGTCTAGTCGAGTTTTTTAGCGATTAGCTCGGTTCATTTACATTGAGGGCAGTAGCCCGCGGATACCACTCATCTTTTCAATGTAAGAGGTCGAGGGTTAAATTCAAGTGGGAATGATCTGTGTGCGCGTGTGTGTCAATTAGCAAAAAAAAAAAAAATTGAACCTGATCAAGTCGAGCTTTTCTGGGTTCGAGTTTTTTCTTACCGAGTCAAGTCTAGTCGAACTCAACTCAATTCGTCTACAACTCTATTTGAATTAGAATGACTTTTAATTCAATCAAATTCAATTTTTTTTTATTCAAACAGGTCTTTTATTCAAAGGAATATACTAAAAATATAATATTGGTTCGCAAAATGTTAAACACTTTGATGAAGTCAATGTGAATCGCAATTAAGACATGATCAACACTTTTTGAGTCTCACAACTTCCAACTACCTGACACTAGCAACAGCGGCACATTATATAAGAACAAATGCACAGTCAAAAACATTCAAACACATACATAGAAACAAAAGAATCAGACTTCATAATGTAAAATGGACTGGTAATAAAAGGATTAACCAGAAAGAAACACACCTTGCAAACACAAACTTTTAAAGCAAAATTATAGAGTGTCAAGCCATATTAGGTAGGAAGAGAATGGACCCAAGCAGAAAAAAATGGATCAGACAACCATTCTTATGGATGTTTTTTTTTTGACGAAACCATTCTTATGGATGTTAATTATAATAACTAGAATACTATACATGACCTCTTCATTAAGTTGTCACAGGAATAGCCTAGCTAACTAAAAAATTCTCAATCCATCCATTATATCTATTAAAGCTTAACATGCCTTTTCATACCATTTAGTAATTTACTAAAACACCCCTATATTATTATAAAAATATACTAAAAAATTTTGTTGTCATAGATTAAAGATTGAACCCATGACCTTTTGATGCTAATATGCATTATGGTCACATTACAACCATTAGGCTAGAAGATCAATTAACTAAAATTTGAAACTCATCTACTACATGTCTACATGCCAAAGAACTCTTATTCTATATTTCATTTAAAATTATATTAAAAAGATTTAAAAGCTTAACATGCCTCTTCATGCAATTTAGTAATTTACTAAAACACCCTTATATTATTATAAAATATACTAAAAAATTTGTTGTCATGGATTGAACCCATGACCTTTTGATGCTAATACACATTATGGTCGGTTGGTCACATTACAACCATTAGGCTAGAAGCTCAATTAATTAAAATTTGAAACTCATCTACTGTAACACCCCCAGATCCAGGGTTAGGGATATGGTCATTACGGTCTCAATATCCATCCATAAGACCAACATAATTTAAATTACAACCTTGTGACCCAAAACAACAACATCAAACACACCCGTTATAGTCCCAGAGATGAAATCAGAGTAACCATCAATATTATTAATCACAAGTTTGAGTTCTTACAACCCAAAGAATTAAAATTTTACCATTACATATTCTTTGCCATCCATTGGTATATGCTATATAATAAATACATTTGATACTCAAATGCTAACCACTAGCCTACCAGTAGCTGCCTCTTCAGCAATGGTAGCTATGACCTCAGCGATTATTCCTCTGACAGCTGTCACCTGCTTACGGGGAGTGCGCCTTGCGCGGCCATCTGATCTAGCTGTTGTTGTGATATAGATAAATAAAGCAAGGGTGAGCAATAGCCCACCTAAAAGAATACAACTGAACAGTAATAATATATAATGTTAGGAATAATTCATAAGTTGTGATGTTAAGAATAGAATTTACACATTATACTTCTTGTAATCCTGATCTTATAAAGGATTTAGCACTGTATTTAGATTTTATGTGTAAGACAGTTATCTGTATAGTTTAGTCAGGAATGAACAGTGTATCGGAGACTACATGTCAGGAACAGAGCAAATCCTGATGATGGTCCAATACTGATGGTTGATCAGATACTGATGCAGTGTACAGATCCTGATATCAGTCGTGTTACTGATGATGTCATTATGGATGCTACAGAAACTGGCAAGTGCTATAAAACAGGATCATTGTTTGAAGAACAAGCAAGAAGATATTATGAAGGGAAGAGTTTTCTATTGAAGGAAACTATCAACTAGAAGGCAGAACATTGTCATGTATAGATTATATCTTTCTGTTATTAGTTGATAGGTAGCATTATAAATACTCTCTCAATATCATTGTAAAAGAGCGACGAAATTGTGAGTTCGTGTGCGTAGCTCTGTATAAGGTTTGTATTCGAAGAGTACGAAACAAACAGAGAGATATTTGTATTGTCAGCAGCTGCTAAAGGTATTGTACACCTTTTGTAGAGTTTGTATTTGATCTTATTAATACAAACAAGAGTTTGATTCATTCGTTTATTCTTGTTCTTATAATCAAGCAAAAATCAGACACGATTATATAACTTGTATTCAACCCCCCCCCTTCTACAAGTTATTCGAGTTAACAATTGGTATCAGAGCAGGTTGATTTCGAGTAATCATAAAGATCTGCAATCATGTCTGGTTACAAGGATGGGAATACTAAAATCCCTATGCTCAAGAGAAACGAATATACTCTATGGGAAGTAAAGATGCTGCATCATCTGGAAGCAACAGATCCTGATTATCTTGACAGAATCAGAGATGGACCTTTTGTTCCAACAAAGGTCGTTGGACAAGCAACAGTTGATGGTGTGGTTGTTCCAGAACATACAGCAGAGAAGCCAAAATCTGAATGGTCAGATAAGGACAAGGAGAATGTTCTTAAAGATGCTAAAGTGAGAAACATATTATTCAACAGTCTTGATTCTGTTCTCACTAACTATGTTCTCTCTTGTAAAACTGCTAAGGATATATGGGACAATCTTAAGGTTCACTGTGAAGGAACTAAGCCTGTCAGGAAGAATATGAGGACATTACTTATACAACAGTATGAGTACTTTGAATCCAAGTCTGGTGAGTCACTTACTGATACCTTTGATAGGTTTACAAAACTCATCAATGAGATGGCCATGCATGGTAAATATTATGACTTGGAGGATATGAATACAAAGTTCATGAAAGCTTTGCCTGATTTCTACAATGAGAAGATATCTGCGATTGAGGAAGCTAATGATCTGGATGAGATTTCATTAGAGGCAGTATATGGAAAATTGAGAGCTTATGAACTTGACAAGCAGCAGAAAAAGAGCAGGAGTGAAGGAAAGATGAAGACTATTGCACTTATTGCTCAATCTGAAGTAAAGAAGCTTCCTGAAGAACAGCATGAAGAGATTGCTGTAAAGAATTCGAGGAAGAAGAAAAGCAAAGAAAGTTTTGAGTCAGAGACTACTGATATGGACTCTGACAACAATGATTCTGAATCTGAGATGCAAGAACTCTTTGCTATGTTTGCTAAAGCTTTCAAGAAAGGAAGATTCAACAGGAGAAGATTTAGCAAAGGACCTTTTCAAAAGAAGGAGGAGAAGAAGAGTGACAAGAGCAAAAGTATAATTGTCAAGCTTGATAAGGCCAAGATCAAGTGCTTTAACTGCAGCGAGCTTGGACACTTTGCTAGTGAGTGTAAGAAGCCTAGGAATTCAGGAAAGGGTAATGCACTTATGGTCACACAGAAAGATTGGGCTGATTCCAGTGACTCTGAAGATGAATTGGATTATGAAAACATTGCATTGATGGCCAATAGTTCAGACAAACCTGGATCTCCAAAGAAAACTTCTCCATCCTCTGTTAAGGTATCACTTCACTCTCTTGATTCATTTGATAGCTTAAATTCTGATGAAATTAGATCTATCCATGCTGAGTTTAAGAATCTTATGACTAATTTTAGAATTCTTACTTGTGAAAGAGATGAACTTAAGGTTAAGAATGATAAATTAGTTGATAGAAATAATTTTCTTGAATCTGAATTAATTCAAATGGAAGAATACAAGTTAAGTTCTGATAAAGCTAAGCATGATTATAGTGTAATTCTTGAGGCTTATGACTATGTCAGAAAAGAACTAGAAGAAGAGAGAGATGTGATTAAGACCATTAACAATTCCAGTAAAAAGACAATAGAAATCTTTGAGAGTGGAATTCGTGGTAAGGTTAATGGTTTAGGTTTTGATAAGGCTAGACAAGAAGAAAAAGTAGCTATTGTCAATGATGATAGTAAGGCAGAAGCTAACACATCTAAATCTGAAGGTAAGAAAATTGTTTCTGAACCTAATCATGTTAAATTTGTTGATTCAAAAGGTACCCCTGTTGTACACAAGAGAATTAACAATAGTTTTTCAGATGAGAAAGTGTTAGAGAAACCTAAGAATGTAAACATAGGGTTTCTGTCTAAGTCTCAGTTGAAACAGAGATTAGATGGTCTTTCAGAGTCTAGCAAGATCAAGAGAAATAGGAATGGAAAAGAAGGTATTAACAAAGAGAATAATTACAAGAATGTACCTGATGCACCTAGGAAAAAATGCTATAAGTGTGGAAATCATAATCATTTGGCCCTAGACTGCAATCAAAAACCTTCTTGGAAAACTGAGTCCAGATTCTCAAAGACTCAGAAAATTCAATACCAACCACAAAAAGCTTGTTATCATTGTGGTAGTTTACTTCATTCCATTTACATGTGTAGAGAATATCATGAACTGTATTATGACTATTATTCTTTGAAATCTGAAACTCCTAGTCACAAACAGTTTGTAAGATCAGAGTCTAAAGTTGACTCTGCAACAGGTAAAATAAAAGCAAAATCTTCAAAGTCTGTTGTCTCTAAATCTAGTAAGAAAGGATCCAATCAAAGTTGGGTCCTAAAAAATTCTAACTAGTTACTTTTTGTTTGCAGGGCATAGGAAAGAAGCATTCAATTATCTTGGACAGTGGATGCTCTGGACATATGACTGGAAAGAAGTCCCTGCTTACAAAGTTTGAGAGGAAAGCTGGCCCAGTAATATCTTTTGGAGATGGCAACAAAGGAGAAACTCTGGGATATGGCTCAATTATTTTGGGGAATGTCATCATAGAAAATGTAGCACTGGTTGAAGGCTTGAAACATACTCTTTTAAGTATAAGTCAACTGGGTGATAAAGGTTACAAATCAATCTTTGACAGAGAAGGATGCAAAGTCTTGAATATGCAGAATGGAGACATTGTTCTAACTGGTCAAAGGCATGGTAACATATATGAAGCCAGCTTAAGTGATACATCTAAAGGAATTGTTAGATGTCTCTACAGCAAAGCAACAAGTGATGAAAGCTGGAATTGGTACAAGAAGCTCTCACATCTTAATTTCAAGAAGCTTAATCAACTTGTTAAACACAATTTGGTGAGAGGCCTACCTCAGGCGAATTTTGTGCAAGATGGACTTTGTGATGCATGTCAGCTTGGAAAGCAGAGAAGAACCACTTTCAAGAGCAAGACTGAAAATTCAATTACTGAACCATTTCACATGCTACATCTTGATCTGTTTGGTCCAGTAAACATTATGTCTATCAGCAAGAAAAGATATGCTCTAGTTATGGTGGATGATTTCACAAGGTTCACATGGGTGTTCTTTCTACACAAGAAGGATGAAGCTCCTCAGAAAATCATTGAACTCATCAAGAATATTCATAATAACTCTGAGTACAAAGTCAAAGTACTTAGGAGTGACAATGGTACAGAATTCAAGAATTCTACAATGGAGGGGTTTTGTGCAGACAATGGAATCACTCAACAGTTTTCTGCACCTGGTACACCTCAACAAAATGGTGTAGTGGAAAGAAAGAACAGGACTCTCATAGAGGCAGCAAGAACCATGCTTGCAGATGCAAAACTTCCAACCTACTTTTGGGCAGAAGCTATTAACACTGCATGTTTCACTCAGAACTGTACCTTGGTAAATAGTCATGGAAAAACTCCCTATGAGATGATCAAAGGAAAGAAACCAAGTGTGAAATATTTTCACATCTTTGGATGCAAATGCTATGTCCTAAAAGTTCATCCAGAACAACTTGGAAAATTTGAAGCCAAATCGGATGAAGCAATTTTTCTAGGATATTCAGCATCTAAGGCCTTCAAAGTTTATAATCTCAGAACTCACATTGTTATGGAATCAATTCATGTTGCATTTGATGATAAGAAGTTTGGAATTTTGCAAACTGATGAAAGCCATGACAAATTGGAATTTGAAAATCTGAAGAATTCTGAGATACTCTCAAGTGATGATGAAGGTTCTCCAGAAGAAATTTCTATTGCTTCTCAAAGGAATGCTGCTGTTGAGGGGGAGCAAATAAATCAGAGAGAACACAGTGATCATCAGGAGCAGACTAGTCTTTCAGAGTCTACTCCATCAGGAACTGACCTTTCAGAGTCTACTGAGGAAAGATCAGTAACTAGCAGCAATATGGAATCTACTGATTCTATTGATCAAAGGAGAGTTTTTGAAGGTAGAGAGAATTCTTCTACAAGAGATACCACTAACTTAGGGGGAGAGACTAGCAGAGTTGATTTACCACCTGTTAGAAAATGGATAAAGGATCATACTGAAGATTTGATAATTGGTGATCCAAATAGTGGTGTTCGAACTAGAAGATCAATTCAAAATGAATGCTTGTATAGTTGCTTTCTCTCAAAAAATGAACCTAAGAAGGTTGAAGAAGCCTTACAGGATCCTGATTGGGTAATTGCAATGCAGGAGGAGTTAAATGAGTTTGAGAGAAACAAAGTTTGGAAACTGGTACCAAGACCTAAAGATAGATCTATTGTTGGTGCAAGATGGGTTTTCAGAAACAAGCTAGATGAATCTGGTATGATTGTAAGAAACAAAGCAAGACTGGTGGCCAAAGGTTATTCTCAGGAAGAAGGCATTGATTATGATGAAACCTTTGCACCTGTAGCAAGATTGGAAGCAATCAGAATGTTTCTTGCATTTGCAGCTCATTCAAAATTCAAGGTATACCAGATGGATGTAAAGAGTGCTTTTTTAAATGGCAAACTTGATGAAGAAGTGTATGTAGAACAGCCACCTGGATTTGTTGATCAAAAGTTTCCAAATCATGTCTACAAACTTGACAAGGCACTCTATGGACTAAAGCAGGCACCAAGAGCATGGTATGAGACTTTGTCTAAATTTCTTCTTGAAAATGGCTTCACAAGAGGTACAACTGACAAAACTCTATTCTTTAGAAAGATAAAAGGTGAATTGCTTTTAGTTCAAGTTTATGTTGATGATATTATTTTTGGTTCTACTAATGAAAAGTTGTGTGCTAAGTTTAGCAAGCTTATGCAGTCTAAGTATCAGATGAGCATGATGGGTGAACTAAATTATTTCTTAGGCTTGCAGGTCAAACAGACTGAGACTGGTATTTTCATTAATCAGTCAAAGTATATCAAAGATCTTTTAAGAAGGTTTGATTTTCAAGACTGTGCAGTTGCAAAAACACCCATGGCAACAGCCACTAAACTAGACTCTGATCCTAAGGGGAAGAGTGTGGATAATACTAGTTATAGAGGCATGATAGGCTCATTGTTATATCTAACTGCAAGTAGGCCAGATATAATGTTTTCTACCTGTTTATGTGCTAGATTTCAAAGTAATCCTAAGGAATCTCATTTAATTGCTGTGAAGAGAATCTTTAGATATCTCAAAGGAACTCCAAATCTTGGTTTGTGGTATCCTAGAGAATCTGATTTCTTTCTAATTGGCTATTCAGACTCTGATTATGCAGGGTGTAAGATAGACAGGAAAAGCACTACAGGTACATGTCAATTTTTGGGAAATAGATTGATTTCTTGGGCAAGCAAGAAGCAACAATCTGTTTCAACCTCAACTGCAGAAGCTGAGTACATAGCAGCAGGCAGTTGTTGTGCACAGCTCCTTTGGATAAGAAATCAGTTGCTGGATTATGGTATGACACTTAGTAATATTCCTATGTTTTGTGATAATACTAGTGCTATTAAAATTGCAGAAAATCCAGTTCAACATTCAAGGACTAAGCACATTGATGTCAGGTATCATTTTATTAGAGAACATATTGAGAATGGTACTGTGGAACTTCATTTTGTTCCTACTGACAAACAGCTTGCAGATATTCTAACTAAACCACTTGATGAGACTACATTCAGTAGACTAGTAAGTGAGTTAGGAATGTTAAATTTTTAGATCTTTAACATCTGCAAAAGTAGCAAGGTATGTTGTTCTTAGCTTATAGACTTGATATTTCTGTCAGGATCTATATTTGATTGTTAAATGCTTGAGCTATAACACATTGCCTTGATAAATTTCAGTATGATAGACTTGTTAATAATCATCAGGATTAGATTTGTCATCAGGATGCTGACGTCATCAGTATTGTGTCAGTATCAGGATTATGAAAATTGCTTCAGATCCTGACGTTTACTTTGTGTAGTAATCTGATTCTGTGATGTGTTAAGTCTATGCTAGCAAGTTTTGATATTTGCATACTGATAATTTATACATCATTCAAAAATCAAAAGACAAGCAGATAACAAGAAATTGTATTTTCATTAATAAAAATCATTACATGGAAATGAAATACAACATCTTTTTGTCTAAATTTCTACTCTATACTTGTCTTTGATATGAACTCTGAGGTACAGGACAAGGAGCATCTCAAGAAATCCATAAGGGGATGAAAGCCTCGTTTGCTCTTGGATTCCTTGTCTGGGCGACTTGAATGAGAGCAGCTAACTTAAATGAATAGCATCTCCATCAAGATCAACCTCAGACTCTCGGCCAAATTCTTCATCCTCAAGTTTTGAGGAGGTTAGGGGAAGATTGTATCCAACAGATGGATGTTCTAGGAGAAACCTCTGGATATTATCGAAAACCAATCCATTCATGATTAGTTCGATGAGAAGAGTCGTTTGATGATCAAGAACAGGATGTTCATCGATCAAGAAAAATCTGGAAAATGGGTTTGAAGGGATTTTTGGTTTGAGAAGCATTGTTGAGAAGAAAAGAAATTGAAAGGTTATGGAGAATGGCACAAGGCGTTTGGTTCTTTTAAAGGAAGACGTGAGAAGCTGAGCAGTCACTTGGAAGTCTTAATGAAGTCAAATGCTAATTATTGCATGAGACTGTATTTCTTGTTTCAAGAAATATTGAAAATATCTAACCAATTGATTTTCTGTTCAGATTAATTGTTTATTTTCTTTTTCAGATAAAAGAAAAATGCCACGTGAAAAACTCCATATTAAGTCTCTGATAATATTGATCAGGATTTCATGAGTGATCATCAGGATTTGAAAATTATATTTTTAAATCAAATTGCATTTTGTGATTATTTTGATGAGAGGTCATCAGGAAAAGGAAGCTGATCAGTATTACTTATTTATACCCTGATTTATTTCATGAAAATCAATTTTGGATTTTATTTTCCAAAAATCGTGGGTAACCGCATTTTTCAGGGACTGACACCTGTCAATCTACGTGTCAACGTGGGATAGTGGTCTGAAAGATTTGTGAAATATATTTGTTTTGAAACTCTAATCGTGTAATTGCTTTCTCTAATCTTACATTCTCCAAAGCAAAAATCACTCTTGAGTTTTCAAAATCACTAATTCATTTCAAGAATTTTTCAAGTTTCTTTTCAGATCAAGAATGGCAGCTCAGAGAAGATTACCTAAATCAGTAGCCTTCAAGTTTGGTGACTTTGATTTTATGACAAATAATCATGTTGCAGCTATCACCAACAAGGAAGGAGTGTCATCTGATTTTCATCCAATCATGGACTTTCTGGCGTATGGACCATTAAGTTATGCATTGACAGCATCTCCACAGATTAATCAAGTAGCTGTTCACAAGCTTGGGAGAATGCTGAGGTAATTGATTCTACTCAGAGTCAATCAGGTAAGATTGTTCTACATTTAGGACAAGATTCATTTGACATTACTGAATCTGTTGTTAGTTCAGTACTTTGCTTACCTGTTACTGATAGTTATGAGAATGTACCATCTGATGATAATATAAGAACTATGTTGTCTGAATTAGGTTATAGTGGACCTCTAGATAACATGAGCCAGTTGAATAGGTCTTTTCTAAGAAAGGAATGGTCTTTTTACTTTGATCAAATTGCTAAATGTTTTACTGGCAAATGTAGTTCTTTTCAACAAATTACTTCTGTTACATCTCATATTGCTTATAGTTTGCTTTATGACAGAGTAATTAACATTGGTCATATTATCTTAAGTCAGATGAGTATTAAACTTGGGTCAAGAGATCAAAACAGGAAAATGGTTTATTATCATAGATTTATGCAATTGTTTATTAACCATTTTATTCCTGATGTTGAAGCTAGATTTGGTAGGGAACATTGTGTTTCTTCTTATGAACAGCAAAAGAGAATTTTCTCTGATATTACAAAG
Source organism: Kitagawia praeruptora (assembly GCA_037693485.1). Lineage (NCBI taxonomy): Eukaryota > Viridiplantae > Streptophyta > Magnoliopsida > Apiales > Apiaceae > Kitagawia > Kitagawia praeruptora. The sequence goes on along the minus strand of CM075349.1, from coordinate 151,270,312 downwards.
AAGGACAATGAAAAGAATCTAGATGAAATACCTGCAATTCATTATCCACATCATTTTCAGGTAATTCTTAAAACTCATCTTCCTACTCTCTACAATTCTTCTTTCTTTTGTGGTGAAATGGCTCAGGAATCTCAATTGGAGGAGAACCCACCTGTGTCTACCCAAGTAGCCCAAAACATCATAGTCTCTGAAACAATTCAAGAACCAAATTTTGATCCACAGCCTATTGTTTCAAAGAAACCAACCTCTGGTGTTTCTCAAAAGACATCAGTTGTAAGGAAGAGAAGATTTGTTGTGTCAAGTAGTAGTAGTAATTCTAGTGAAGATGATGATGATTTAACTCTTGCAGAGAGAGCAGAATTGAAGGCTGCAATTCAACTTTCTTTGTTAGTACAAAGAGATGAAAAACCCAGTCACAGCCAGGCTGCAGTCTCACAAAAGGCTGTAGTTCTTAAAAAGGGAAAACAGTTACTGGATACTGTCTCTCAAAAGACTGTGTCTATTGAACAAAGATCTCATCCCAAGATCACTTCTGTGTCTACACCTCTTGAGTCTTCTCAGGATAAATCTTTTGCTCACTATATCAGGAGAACAAGGAGAAAGATTCAATTGTCACCTACACACACAGAATCTAGTCCAACTAATATCATGCAGGTTTCTACAAATCAAGCTACATCTATGTCAGTATTTGACAAGAGAGATCTGGATATTGATTCTTCATGGGAAACTACATTATCATACAGACTGGCTATGGGACTAATTTCTCTCAAAGTGAAGTTGTCAAGAAGACAATTAGTCAAGAAATTTGGAATCTCGAAGCATGTTGCACTTCAATCACTTCATGCATATTTATTTGACAAGGATGTAATTATTGAAGATGCTTCAGCTCAAGGTGAACAACTGGAGGAAGTAGATAGAGGGAAGCAGTCAACAGAAGATACTATTGCACCAGTGGTGAGTAGTAGGAAAGATCAGATCACGGTCACTGCAACACAAGAACCATCTAGTCAGAGGAAGGATGACTCAGGAGCTGTGATAGCTGATGTTGAAAGGTCTTCTGTGATGACTGAGAATGCAAGTGAGATACCCTATGATATGGGAGGAATGACTTTGGTTGATTTTTCTGAAGATCAAACAAATTTTGTTCAGTCAGAGTCTATCCACCTTGAGGGTGTGTCTCAGCAAACAATACTTAAAGATGGTGATGTACTAACTATGGTGTCTAATGAAGTATTACTGAAGACATCACAGTCTAGTAAAGAACCTGAAAGTGGTATACTGGAGCCTGTAGTTTCTGAAAGGAAAGAAGATGATTGTATGGGTTCAGAGACTATAGCAGCTCACTCCTTGGAGAAAACCTCAAGCCACATGCCATATGAGGAACCCTCTCTCCATGTGAGTTCAAGTATAAAAACTCCTTCTAAACTCTATTTTTCTGTAGGTCATGAGAGCACTTATCCAAATTTGAGTGATACACTTGAAAAGATGGATATTGATCCACAATTTGAGCGGCTGGCTCCTGACCAGGCAAAAGGTGAGGTAGAAAGAGTGTTGACTTTAGAAAGTCAAAGTGAGAATGAGGGTATGGATGATCAACTCCATAGTGAGGGAGAGACAATTAGGAAACCATCATTTGATTTCTGGGATCAGGTTTTTCCTGAATCTTGGTCTGAAAATTTGGGTATGGATGCTGGTACTTATTCATTCATCAAAATGTATCAGAAGAATGACCTAGCACATCACAATGCAAAGCCAGAAGTTAAAGCTCAGAAGCAAAAGGAGAGGCTTGCAGAAATCATTAACAGGAGAGGTGCCAGGATAAAGCAATCTCTTGATACATATGTACCAGATGAAGATCCTAATGATCCTAGTGTTCCTTTGTATGTACTTCCAATATCAGCTAGAATTGAGACATCAACAGTCTCTGATCACTCTAAGGAGGAGTCAGGATTTGAAGATGTTAGTACACAGAATACTGGTGAAGGAGATGATGATCATGTTTCAGTTCCAGAACAGAAAGATGAAGACGTTGATACTTCTAATCAGGTTTTATTACTTGAATATCATACAACTCAAGCAACTTCTTCTACAAGACTTGAAGATAAAGTTCTTTCTGATTCTGATACTGAAGATACTAGAAGCACTTCCAATATTGAAGTTCATTCTGATGTTTTGAAAGATATTCAGAATTCTCAAATTGCTATTCAAACAAGACTTCAATCACTTGAAGATAACCAAGTCACAATTATGGAAAATCAAGCAGTTCTTATGAAACTCATTTGTTCTGTTTCTGAATCTCTTGGAATTAATGTTGCTGATGTCAAAAAGGGGGAGATAAAGACAATTCAAAGACAACAACAACACTACCAGACTGAAGGAGATAAAGATAAAGCTGGGGGAGATAAAGATCAGACAAATGGTAGTAAAAAGAAGAACCAGGAGTGACAGTGGTGAATCTCAGCTAGGAAGTGGTAAGGAAGAGCAGCATTAATAGTTAAAATTCTTTCTTCTAAGTACTGGATAAATGTCTTCATCTGAGAAGGAGGTACTTAACTTCATAATTCTACATTCATAAATTCTATTCTGGTTGTATTGTTATATGTTTTGACATCCACAACTTAGATTTATGCTTCAGTTTGTAAAGCATAAATAGGGGGAGATTGTTAGGAATAATTCATAAGTTGTGATGTTAAGAATAGAATTTACACATTATACTTCTTGTAATCCTGATCTTATAAAGGATTTAGCACTGTATTTAGATTTTATGTGTAAGACAGTTATCTGTATAGTTTAGTCAGGAATGAACAGTGTATCGAAGACTACATGTCAGGAACAGAGCAAATCCTGATGATGGTCCAATACTGATGGTTGATCAGATACTGATGCAGTGTACAGATCCTGATATCAGTCGTGTTACTGATGATGTCATTATGGATGCTACAGAAACTGGCAAGTGCTATAAAACAGGATCATTGTTTGAAGAACAAGCAAGAAGATATTATGAAGGGAAGAGTTTTCTATTGAAGGAAACTATCAACTAGAAGGCAGAACATTGTCATGTATAGATTATATCTTTCTGTTATTAGTTGATAGGTAGCATTATAAATACTCTCTCAATATCATTGTAAAAGAGCGACGAAATTGTGAGTTCGTGTGCGTAGCTCTGTATAAGGTTTGTATTCGAAGAGTACGAAACAAACAGAGAGATATTTGTATTGTCAGCAGCTGCTAAAGGTATTGTACACCTTTGCTAGAGTTTGTATTTGATCTTATTAATACAAACAAGAGTTTGATTCATTCGTTTATTCTTGTTCTTATAATCAAGCAAAAATCAGACACGATTATATAACTTGTATTCAACCCCCCCCTTCTACAAGTTATTCGAGTTAACATATAACAGTTCAAAATATCTTTGATACCATATGCCATGCATTAACGAACGTAGTACCAATATAAGGTATGAGATGAAGTTACAAGGTAACTCAAAATATAATTGTTCCGAAGAAATATCTGCTAGGTCAAAGATAAGCAAGATATTATCAAATTTTCTTAATAGAGGAACTTGCAGGGAGAATATTGCAATTCCAGTTCGAACACTTTTCAAACCTGCAAATACTGATAATGTTGCAGAAAATTTCCCAATTTGGAAGATGAACTAATACGGGAGCTTGCCGCGCCAGGAGCCACAACATTTACGATGATCAGTCGCATGTCATGCTCCCCATCATTTGTTCTCTACATGTAGAAGGAAGCACCGACGGATCGCCCGCCCTCTGGAACCCCCCGGCCAATGGTTGGGCCATTAATTGCTGGACCGGCGCCACTCGGCCACTTACGCGTCTCCTAGTTCGAATAACATCCATAACTCTGAAACATAAAGTTCGTTTCCCTTTCCCCAAGTATAGTACTTGTTGATAGGACTCCACAAAGTAGTCGTATCTAATTGGAAAGGAAAATTTCACCAATATTTCCCAAGCTGATGCTTGTTAATGGATAGACACTTGTTCCATCAATCTTACCCCTCGAGCGTTGAGGAGGTAACCAAAAAGATTCATATCGATGTTTGAAAGAATCAAGATGTGAGTGACAAGATAGTTTAGCAAGTATAGGACCGGGCAGTCCAATAAATAACATCTCTCAAGTGAGGTTCCCTTATATATGTTTGGAAGTTGAGCGAGTATTTAAATCTTCTTTAAGATAGATTTAAATAAAAATAGAGTTTTGGGAACCTCCCCTTGATAAAAATAGTTATAAAATACTCCAAAATATTTTACACCATATCTGAAGGTGACAGATAATCTTTGAATAATATGAATCATTATAAAAGAACTTAAAATGATTTAAATAAATATTCCAAGAATATTTATTAACTCAATATTAATTAAGGAATATGAATAAATCATAATATTACTCGTAAGTAATCCTCGAATGAATATTTAGAATTATTTACTAAATAACTCTCTTCTTTATATGAATATTCAAAATAATATTCATTAATTAAATAAACTCAAATAAATGTTTAAAATAATGTTCACTAAATAAATCCAATATTAAATGGATATTTGAAAATAATAATGTTTATTGGTGAAATAAACATTCCTTGGATATTTGATATAATATTCATTGAATTAATAATGAATATTCAACTTAAGAATGATACTTATTGATGAAATAATTGTCGACTGAATATTTGAGACAATATTCATTAAATAAATAATGAATATTCAATCTTAATAATATTTATCGAAGAAATGATTATCGAATGAATATTCGAAATTATGTTCAATAATTGAATCGACTTTAAATGAATGTCGAAGATAATATTTATCGTCTCAAGGGAATATTCAAAATAATATTTATCGATGAACTGGAGTTCGAATCAATGTTCAACTAATATTTATAAAAAAAATAGAGATTGAATGAATATTCGAAATAATATTCATTTAAATAAATAAGGCTCGAATGAATATTAAAATAATATTCATTAAATAAATAAACTCGAATGAATATTCAAAATAATATTTATCGAAGAAATAAGAATGAATATTCTCTAAGTAAATAACTTAACTGAGGGTTTGAAATAATATTCGAATATTAAATCGACTTTAGATGAATATTAAAGATAATGTTCATCGAATAATTAAATATCTGATGAATAACCCGAATAATATTTATCAAATAATCTCAAAGGAATATCTCAATAATATTCGCCAGATAATAAATGGGAAATATTTACTTAATTATTTTTCTCTGAAAATAATGTCAATATATCAAGAAATAACGACTCCCGGTCTATAATCAAGGAATGAGGTTCAGATGCCCTTCGTTTAAGGGTCTTAGAAATTTCCGGCTTATAACTGATATAATAACTATCTAGCTCATAAGCCAACAATAATTCAGGGAACAAGTATATCAATATAACTTTGAAAGTAGGCATGCATGCTATGGCATATGTATAACAGAAAGCATATATATATATATATATTCACAACAATAGTCGTTTAAAAAGGATTTGAAACTTGCCTGGTAATCCTGTAGGGGTAGTGTGCCTCGTGTCAATCCAGTGATCTATAAATAGTCACAATAACCGAGGTCAATCACTTAACATTTCGAAGGTTAAGTATAACTTAACTTAAGTCATGTAAGTTTAGTCCAAAACACACCTCGAACCCATCCTTAATGTTGGATTTTTCGTATATCTTACTTAATCAATTATAACCTCGTTCTTTGCACCAATATGTGGTCTTGATAATTCTTAACAAGTTTCGTGTTTTAGTCAACTCGAAATTCCCTTTTTAACTTAGCCAAAAAAAAAAAAGTGGCCAAAGTAGTACCCCTAGGGTAGACTTTTCTAAGAATCACTATTTCGAGACTCGTACTTCAACCCTTTTAATAAATCACTGGAAACGTATTTAATTACGAAACCACTTATAAAATCATCTTTGGTATTTGTAATATTTATCATAAAATTTCCAATTCGAAGCCACGGGTCTAGATAGGTGAAATGTATTTTCGAAGTTCAGTCAACTACGGATCTTTACTATTCACACCTCTTTCACTAAAACGTTCATAACTCGGTAACCGCTAACTCAAATGATGCACCGTTTTCGCGTACATGATCTAGAGAATGTCTAGAAGGTAGCTAACTCAAAATTGGACTCAGATTAGAAGATTAATTTTCCGGATTTTTGCCAAAACAGGACAGGAGCTTTTAGTGAATAGTGTTACCTCCGAAAAGTGGTTTCTTCGCACTTAACCTTGATTCGAACTTTTTTATAAAATCGGAAAACGATCCATTTTACTCGTGGTTTTCTCTCACGCCTTCCTTATGACCTCTAATATTTGATTACCATGATTCGTCACTGACTTATTCACGTTAAGGGATTCCAATTTCGGTTACGAACTTTCGATTACGGATTCGGACCACTTTTACGAAATTAATCATAACTCCTAAACCGTAAATCTGTTTCGCATGATCTTTATATCAAATCGAAGCTTATAACATAATCTAGCTTGTCATGGCAAAAAGGAGAAACTGGAAAGTGAGTTAATCTACTGTGATTCTCGGTTCTTTAGTAGTTATCAAAAATTCGGCGTTACGACGGCTCTAAATCGAACGTTCTAAAATCATAACACTATATCCAAGCCACACCGGGCATATAACCAACTCATACACATGATTTCTCATCCCAAGGAGTTCAAGAACATATCACTTTATCATATTGATCATCATGCATAATATCAATCATAAGATCATGCTAAATAAGCCTATAATCACACTAACATCCTAATAACACTTAAATCTATCAAGAACATGTATAAACTCAAAGTAGACCTAGGGTTTCAAGATCATTATACCTTCTTGAGAGTGCTTAAGCTTGCTAGATCAATCAAAAGAAACATGAAAATCAAAGATTAGTTCTTGAAATCACTATTCACCCTCAACCTTCTTGATTTTATATCTCAAGAATGGGATGGAGTTTGAAGCTAAGATTCATATGATATCTTAGTTATGAATTATAGGACTCACCTAAATTTTCTTGGAATTCTTTGATGGTGGGAAGTGGGATTTCTCCCTTGCATTTCTTGAAAAAGCCGAATGGAGGCTTCAAGGAAAAGAATGGAGTTTTGTTTGCTTGGTTTGATCTCATCTTGCATAAAGTGAGCAATAATGCAAGATATTTGTTTGGCTAACCATAGTTTAGTTGATGGGTTAAGGCTTGGTTAAGGATTTGTTATCATGTGAGCAAGAGTTGATGTCTTATGGTGCACCTCTTTGCTAACTAGATTGGTTTGTTTCCAATGGTACTAGTGTGCATGCAACTTGCTTGGTTCCTTGCATTAATGTGATGAAGAAGGGATAAGAATGAGTGAATTATTTAGGAAGATATTTGTTTGGCACAAATGCAAGTTGCCCCCTCTAGTTTGGTAGAAAAACAAGCTTCTTAAAGAAGCTAACTTAGTTTAGATAATATCTTCATAAAGCTATCTTAATAAAGTGATGATGCCATGGTGGTGATCTCATCCACTTGCACATGGTTGTCTCTTGGTTCTCTGCTTGTTTCTTTGTCCGGTTATTGCTCAATTCATGGATTGTTCGGAGGAATAACTCAACCGTTTCTAGTTAGGGTTTTACCGAAAACCTTCTTAATATTTATTATACCAATCTCCATCTTTCTTAATACTTCTCGAATTTAAATTCCTTAAATCCCTTTAATAAATCCTTAAGTCTGGCAGTGTCCAGGGAAATCTCGGAGAAAATAAAAGTGCTATTTTTCTGAATCCGACAGCTTTTACATACACTTAATTTCCTCCTGGATCACTAATACGAACTCAGATTTCCGTTCAGAATACTTCTATATAGCGTCGTCTGTAATATTCCCATCTCCACCAAAATCACTATTCACACTTTATTATTTCTTTTATTCCTTATATTTAATAAAATGCCCTGGTCCTCTCCTGGGCGTTCCTTAACCCTTTTTCGGAACCATTGGACTAATAACAGATATTGATTTGGATGACACAAGAATAATCTTTCTTGGAATAATATAACTTATATCCCTAGGAGATAGATTATTCTTATCTATGCTGTCAACCAAAAGTATTCTTCGTGACATATAAACCTTGGAACCTATATCCATTCAACACTCATTCCTTAGAACTGTTACTACCTTGGAGTCGAAATCATTGTTCCTTCTTTTCTCAACACTTAATAAAAAGTTTTTAATTCTACCGAAAATTTGGGTTCTTACAGTCTCCCCTCCTTAAAAGGATTCCGTCCCGGAATCAGGTAGAAGACAATTGAGTACTTGTTGGTTATTTCACTTTCCAGTTCTCTAGTCAATCCTCAATCAATCCCAATCCTTTTTCATTAATCATTGCTACTTTTCGTACAACACACTGTCCGAGTTATGCTCTTACCCAGTCATATACTATTACTCTTATTGGTATTTGCAGTGGTTTTGGTATTACTATAATGCTGCGAATTCGGAGATAACCTCACTCGTACCACGCATTTCTGATCGCTTTAATCTTCGCAATCTCGATCAATATATAGATTTAGAGGATTTTATTGAGAGATCACTATGATCAATGAACATTTGTTAAATTGCATAGTTAGTACAGAAGGGGGCCAGCCTTTAGTACTTGACAAGCAATTAAAAAATTAATGGCATTCCACTTAGACTTCTATCACACAGACAGAGAGTCACGTAGCAGTACCTCCCCTCCTTAAAGGGTTGTTCTTCTCAATTCAAAAAGATTATGAATAAGAGATAAGAAAATAAAAAAATTCCAGAGAATTATAGAAAATTTCATGATTGTAAAAATATCATACTTAGAATTTACCTTTGAACTGTAGAGGTTTATCGGAGAAGAAAGTAATTATACTCGCATCAAATACTATTTTAGCATAATCTCACGTGTCAGCATATCCTCGCTGCTCTGTCTATCATTCTATGAACTATGTTCTTGTTCAATCTCAGCAATACTTGCTCTTGAAACACCTTCCAACCTTTCCGGTTAAATCTTATATTTCTCGCTTGACATCATTGTTACTAATATTCCATGCCACGCTACTAGAGCTTTCATATCCATAATACTAACGCTATCAGGTTGTCATTCCAAGAGTTCGTTAGAAAGTCCATTCATAACATTCCTTGCTTCATATTTCATAATTATCTCCCAATCTTTTCTTTATCAATCACATCCTTCTTATTATCTGAATCGCATTTACTTCTGTTGTTTAACTCCACCGACATCTCAGTGTCGAGACACTCGTCACCTTTACTCAATACGTGTTACACGTTTGGGTCAAATTTTCCTTTATTCAACCATCTAGATTTCACCTTCTCATCCCACGAGTCTCTTTATTACTCAATCAATCTATTTTATATTTCCTCGAATCTTCCAAACTTAAAAGGAGTCAATTTGTATGTCATTGATGCTCTTAATTCTAACTTTCCGTTTTGGACCAATACCCTTGCCCTGCCAATTCCATACTTTTCCCGCTTCATTACTGGAGCTTCTCATGAGTCCGCATATCTGACTTTCTCATTGATCTTCAACTCTTCATTCATCGCTATCAGTTACTTGTCTTCATTTCTACTATAATCATTCTATGAACCATCATAGCCTAATCATTTATTTCAAATATCCCGTCGTTCCAAAATTTAACCATCCAAAATAAACCTGGATGATTTCTCTAACTTAGATTCAGTTCGACATTTCCACAATCGTTATCACCTAATTTCTCAGAAGGATCACCATCGTTTATCGTTTACGCAGTGCTTTAATAGCTAAACATACGGATTTCATGGTTGTCAATTTAATATCCTCTAGGAAAACAAAATAATCACTATTCCCTTTTCATAAGGAACGCTTCATGCACTTGACATAGATATTACATGAAGCAGATAAAATTGTAGAAGCGCTTCCAGCATCGCAGCTGGAACAGACTGGTGAGGTTATTAATCATATGTCTCCAGTATAAGACTTGAAGCTTAGCAGTTTACTTAATCACTTCCCAAACCTCATTAATTCTTTTCACGAAGATACTTTTCAGCATCACGATTCTCCAACCTCATGCTCCCTATCTTGCTTGCACAGAAATGCACCAACATAACTTGCTTGTCATTCATCATCATGCCAATTAGCTTATCTATATCAATACCAATCTATCTTCTGTATTTAGTCATCCCTTATTACCTCATCTCTCCCCCCATTTTTCTAAGATAAAGGAGAGTCGCTTGGGGAATTTGGTCTGGCCTGTCGCAGAACCTTCTAGTGTCGATAATGTGCTGCAGACAAAATCAGGAATCGAATGTTTACTTAAACTATCCTTTTAGTTGATCCTCGCACAATCATCAGGGAAATGTAAATTCCTCCCTCACATTCTGACCTTCATGGCCCTTCTCATTATCACGCTATTTCTTTCGTATGAGCATTTATAATTACTCTCTTATACTTAAAGTGTCGGCCACCTCATTGGCCTTTCCTGAATATAATAATTTCTTGAAATCGATGTTTTCTGGATCTATTCCAACTCAGGGTGGAAGCATCCTCCCTTGAACTTTGCTAAATGAGAGAAAACATATTCCAGCCTTTTTCCAAAAGTCATTGCTTCCACCTTTCTGTGTGAACTTTATCACGGTTACTCCCAATCATACCTAGGATATTTCTTATCTTAGTCCTTTCTCATTTTAGAATAATCTCAACCTTATTGGTTCAATCCATAATTTCTCATGGTTTCACACATGCTTCATCTGGCCTTATTGCTACTATGTCATACATTCCTTACCAAACTTCCCTTTTGAAGTTCAGAATATTACCTCTTTCCTTGTAAGGTTTCTTAGGTCATCCTCATCATTCCTCCTGTACCTTCTGGGTACAGGGTATATCAAACATCATTAATCAATTCTATAACAATTCTGTCTATGTACTTTTAGAGACTCCTTTCCACAAATCCTTACAGGGTATTGATACCTTGGTCGATTCAACTTATATCGTCTGATTTCACAATGTCTTTATTATGGGTGATGCTATCCTTTGTGCATCCCCCAGGGTTCGTCTTAATTCTATGGACATTCTATCCTCAATTCTATTTTTCATCAAAAGTTCTCGTAGTTGGCGCTTGGTTAGGAGCGGCCCTGCCTTGTCCTTTCATTGTTGGTCTAGTCACTTGATAATCCTTTATGACCTGGCCTCAGCTGGCCACACTAAAATATGTGAGTTTAGGGGTTGGCGAATAGCCTTACTTTTCTTGCAATTACCGGCATAGTGCCTTCTTCTTTGATACCTTTTTATCTTTTCAAAACTTTACTCCATATAAGTCTCAATCGACTTCTCGGTACCGTGTCCGGTCACCTTTCCTTTACTTTTATCTTTTCACTATTCTTATTAATTCCATGTGCCACAAAAGTTTAACACTTCTAGCATAACAATCTTTTTATTTAAGTCAGTCTCGGAATTCCTCAGTCCGGCTTGTTTCTTAATTACATTTTCCTTTTTTTTTTCCATCCAATCTCAACTTCATAATTTTATATCTACAGTCAATTGTAATATTTGGGGTCTGTTTACCAGCCCGTATAGCGGTTACCTAACCCCATCCACAGGATTCGCTCCAGTTTCCACTCTCTTCAGTGACGTCATCTGATAATCAGAAAGACAAGGTTTGCCAAAATTTATTGAAGTTCTCTCCCGAATCAGGGAAATTTCAGTCAATCTATCCACCCACTGGTAACACTACGAAGATCCATTTCGATACCCGAAGAGTATTTCTAGGAACATCCAAGCGGGTCGAACCATAAATAGTTATAGTAGTGAAATAATTGACATAAAGTTGGGAGTTTAACCATTGAAAGAAACCAAAAATATATATATTCCATAGAAGGGAAATCAAAAGTTTCAAACTGAAACAAGCCACATGTTCCCGGTACACATTCGTCATAATAGTCGAAACTACAGAATACCAGCCTACCCAACAACTAGTTTCAGAAGGAACACTACCGTCGAAGTTAGTCGTTCCACAAAATTGGTACTACCAAGGCTATCCGAATCTGGTGAACCGTGTTGTCCAAAGGTATTCGAAATTACGCTATCATGCTGCATAAGTACAAAACCTATACATGTATGAGTTGCATCATAATATATTTCCAAAATTTTCCTTCCTCCATTAGATAACGCCAATGCTGGGTCGTCACCAATTTTATCTTTAACTCGAGGGAGATTTTTCCCCAATCAAACTTTTAGTCTTACAATTAAGTCGAGTTACGGGACTGCACTCTTTGTAAAGTCCTGAACAAATCTTTGGTAATACCTCGTGAATCTTATGAAATTTCTCACCTTTTGTCAGTGTGATTGGTCTTTCTCCCTTTGAAACTGTCTTTAACTTGGTAGGGTCAACCAACACTACTCCTATTGGTCTTATGTCCTATTAACTAGACTTCATTTTGCCAAAACTCTCGCTTCGAGAACATGGCCTACACCTGTTCATTCAGGTTTCATCTAACAGCATTCTCAATTTCATCTCAACCACTGCTTGCCTACCCAATCCATCAGTGTCAGAATAAACTTAAGGTAACTACCATAATCCATTCAAGGAAAAGAAGGAATTTAATATTCATTTGAATCACATGCATCTAATGTTTCTGGTTCACCATTCCACTGAATTGACTAGACTTTACTTGGTTCCTGACGATAGCCTTATTACTAGTTTATCACAGACTCACTGGTCTTCTCCTCTTGTAGGTTCTGAGATCCTTGTCTCACTTACTACTTCCTTATATACTTTATTCAATCATGCCATCACCTTCCAATGTCTTTATTTTCTAAGTTGATCCATTCATAAAATGGACATTTCCTTGAACCCAACCACCTCATCAATCTAAGTTTGACTTTATAAATTATCACTTATGAAATCTGCCTTCTCATGGTGAATTATCATTAACAATATTCATACTAATTCATTTATCACATGATGTGGCACTTGCTGCCTCTATCTTAACTGCTCCTGGAGACTCTGCTCCTTGTCCTCTATTGTTGTCTTTGATAATCATGTACAACTCTAACTCTTTTCTCATTAATCTAAAGGTCTCTAAGGATTTTTATCTATCCCCATATAAGACCCCAAGTAGTCCTTCCAATTCGTCTTAATTACTGGTACTTCATTCGGTAGTCCGGTTATGAATCCAATATGCATTTTTAGTTCTTTTAATAATATCTCAGTTCTTTACGCTCACTTTTCTGAGCACTATACCTTAACTCTTACAGTCTCTCTGGCTACAGCCTTTATTCCCTCAAGGGTAATTTCTTTATTCCTAACAGGATTCCCTTCTTTAGCTGAAACCTCCTTCTGGTTCTCTGTAGAGTACTCTATCGAATCCACCATTCGATTGTCAGCATATAATTAAGCATCATCGCGCTGCTGCTCGTATGCCTCAAGGTCTATCGCCTTACTAGTCGGTACGAGAACGAGCTTAAGTTACTATCATGATACTTAATAGTTCCCATAAGGGTTTTATATGTCAGTACTACATTAAGTAGTCCGACTATGAACTTGGCAAGAGTTCTTATTATCTTAGTGAATTTATTGTTTTGACGTCGCGTCATCTCTGGGATATATAACGCTCTCTCTGATACCATTTCTGTAACACCCCCAGATCCAGGGTCAGGGATCTGGTCATTACGGTCTCAATATCCATCCATAAGACCAACATAATTTAAATTACAATCTTGTGACCCAAAACAACAACATCAAACACACCCGTTATAGTCCCAGAGATGAAATCAGAGTAACCATCAATATTATTAATCACAAGTTTGAGTTCTTACAACCCAAAGAATTAAAATTTTACCATTACATATTCTTTGCCATCCATTGGTATATGCCATATAATAAATACATTTGATACTCAAATGCTAACCACTAGCCTACCAGTAGCTGCCTCTTCAGCAATGGTAGCTATGACCTCAGCGATTATTCCTCTGACAGCTGTCACCTGCTTACGCGGAGTGCGCCTTGCGCGGCCATCTGATCTAGCTGTTGTTGTGATATAGATAAATAAAGCAAGGGTGAGCAATAGCCCACCTAAAAGAATACAACTGAACAGTAATAATATATAACAGTTCAAAATATCTTTGATACCATATGCCATGCATTAACGAACGTAGTACCAATATAAGGTATGAGATGAAGTTACAAGGTAACTCAAAATATAATTGTTCCGAAGAAATATCTGCTAGGTCAAAGATAAGCAAGATATTATCAAATTTTCATAATAGAGGAACTTGCAGGGAGAATATTGCAATTCCAGTTCGAACACTTTTCAAACCTGCCAATACTGATAATGTTGCAGAAAATTTCCCAATTTGGAAGATGAACTAATACAGGAGCTTGCCGCGCCAGGAGCCACAACATTTACGATGATCAGTCGCATGTCATGCTCCCCATCATTTGTTCTCTACATGTAGAAGGAAGCACCGACGGATCGCCCGCCCTCTGGAACCCCCCGGCCAACGGTTGGGCCATTAATTGCTGGACCGGCGCCACTCGGCCACTTACGCGTCTCCTAGTTCGAATAACATCCATAACTCTGAAACATAAAGTTCGTTTCCCTTTCCCCAAGTATAGTACTTGTTGATAGGACTCCACAAAGTAGTCGTATCTAATTGGAAAGGAAAATTTCACCAATATTTCCCAAGCTGATGCTTGTTAATGGATAGACACTTGTTCCATCAATCTTACCCCTCGAGCGTTGAGGAGGTAACCAAAAAGATTCATATCGATGTTTGAAAGAATCAAGATGTGAGTGACAAGATAGTTTAGCAAGTATAGGACCGGGCAGTCCAATAAATAACATCTCTCAAGTGAGGTTCCCTTATATATGTTTGGAAGTTGAGCGAGTATTTAAATCTTCTTTAAGATAGATTTAAATAAAAATAGAGTTTTGGGACCTCCCCTTGATAAAAATAGTTATAAAATACTCCAAAATATTTTACACCATATCTGAAGGTGACAGATAATCTTTGAATAATATGAATCATTATAAAAGAACTTAAAAGGATTTAAATAAATATTCCAAGAATATTTATTAACTCAATATTAATTAAGGAATATGAATAAATCATAATATTACTCGTAAGTAATCCTCGGATGAATATTTAGAATTATTTACTAAATAACTCTCTTCTTTATATGAATATTCAAAATAACATTCATTAATTAAATAAACTCAAATAAATGTTTAAAATAATGTTCACTAAATAAATCCAATCTTAAATGGATATTTGAAAATAATAATGTTTATTGGTGAAATAAACATCCCTTGGATATTTGATATAATATTCATTGAATTAATAATGAATATTCAACTTAAGAATGATACTTATTGATGAAATAATTGTCGACTGAATATTTGAGACAATATTCATTAAATAAATAATGAATATTCAATCTTAATAATATTTATCGAAGAAAAGATTATCGAATGAATATTCGAAATTATGTTCAATAATTGAATCGACTTTAAATGAATGTCGAAGATAATATTTATCATCTCAAGGGAATATTCAAAATAATATTTATCGATGAACTGGAGTTCGAATCAATGTTCAACTAATATTTATAAAAAAAAGAGATTGAATGAATATTCGAAATAATATTCATTTAAATAAATAAGGCTCGAATGAATATTAAAATAATATTCATTAAATAAATAAACTCGAATGAATATTCAAAATAATATTTATCGAAGAAATAAGAATGAATATTCTCTAAGTAAATAACTTAACTGAGGGTTTGAAATAATATTCGAATATTAAATCGACTTTAGATGAATATTAAAGATAATGTTCATCGAATAATTAAATATCTGATGAATAACCCGAATAATATTTATCAAATAATCTCAAAGGAATATCTCAATAATATTCGCCAGATAATAAATGAGAAATATTTACTTAATTATTTTTCTCTGAAAATAATGTCAATATATCAAGAAATAACGACTCCCGGTCTATAATCAAGGAATGAGGTTCAGATGCCCTTCGTTTAAGGGTCTTAGAAATTTCCGGCTTATAACTGATATAATAACTATCTAGCTCATAAGCCAACAATAATTCAGGGAACAAGTATATCAATATGACTTTGAAAGTAGGCATGCATGCTATGGCATATGTATAACAGAAAGCATATATATATATATATATATATATATATATTCACAACAACAGTCTTTTAAAAAGGATTTGAAACTTGCCTGGTAATCCTGTAGGGGTAGTGTGCCTCGTGTCAATCCAGTGATCTATAAATAGTCACAATAACCGAGGTCAATCACTTAACATTTAGAAGGTTAAGTATAACTTAACTTAAGTCATGTAAGTTTAGTCCAAAACACACTCATCCTTAATGTCGGATTTTTCGTATATCTTACTTAATCAATTATAACCTCGTTCTTTGCACCAATATGTGGTCTTGATAATTCTTAACAAGTTTCGTGTTTTAGTCGACTCGAAATTCCCTTTTTAACTTAGCCAAAAAAAAAGTGGCCAAAGTAGTACCCCTAGGGTAGACTTTTCTAAGAATCACTATTTCGAGACTCGTACTTCAACACTTTTAATAAATCACTGGAAACGTATTTAATTACGAAACCACTTATAAAATCATCTTTGGTATTTGTAATATTTATCATAAAATTTCCAATTCGAAGCCACGGGTCTAGATAGGTGAAATGTATTTTCGAAGTTCAGTCAACTACGGATCTTTACTATTCACACCTCTTTCACTAAAACGTTCATAACTCGGTAACCGCTAACTCAAATGACGCACCATTTTCGCGTACATGATCTAGAGAATGTCTAGAAGGTAGCTAACTCAAAATTGGACTTAGATTAGAAGATTAATTTTCCGGATTTTTGCCAAAACAGGACAGGAGCTTTTAGTGAATAGTGTTACCTCCGAAAAGTGGTTTCTTCGCACTTAACCTTGATTCGAACTTTTCTATAAAATCGGAAAACGATCCATTTTACTCGTGGTTTTCTCTCACGCCTTCCTTATGACCTCTAATATTTGATTACCATGATTCGTCACTGACTTATTCACGTTAAGGGATTCCAATTTCGGTTACGAACTTTCGATTACGGATTCGGACCACTTTTACGAAATTAATCATAACTCCTAAACCGTAAATCTGTTTCGCATGATCTTTATATAAAATCGAAGCTTATAACATAATCTAGCTTGTCATGGCAAAAAGGCGAAACTGGAAAGTGAGTTAATCTACTGTGATTCTCGGTTCTTTAGTAGTTATCAAAAATTCGGCGTTACGACGGCTCTAAATCGAACGTTCTAAAATCATAACATTATATCCAAGCCACACCGGGCATATAACCAACTCATACACATGATTTCTCATCCCAAGGAGTTCAAGAACATATCACTTTATCATATTGATCATCATGCATAATATCAATCATAAGATCATGCTAAATAAGCCTATAATCACACTAACATCCTAATAACACTTAAATCTATCAAGAACATGTATAAACTCAAAGTAGACCTAGGGTTTCAAGATCATTATACCTTCTTGAGAGTGTGAACTAGCCTTACCAAGCCTTGTATGGTCCTTAAGAGTGCTTAAGCTTGCTAGATCAATCAAAAGAAACATGAAAATCAAAGATTAGTTCTTGAAATCACTATTCACCCTCAACCTTCTTGATTTTATATCTCAAGAATGGGATGGATTTTGAAGCTAAGATTCATAGGATATCTTAGTTATGAATTATAGGACTCACCTAAATTTTCTTGGAATTCTTTGATGGTGGGAAGTGGGATTTCTCCCTTGCATTTCTTGAAAAAGCCGAATGGAGGCTTCAAGGAAAAGAATGGAGTTTTGTTTGCTTGGTTTGATCTCATCTTGCATAAAGTGAGCAATAATGCAAGATATTTGTTTGGCTAACCATAGTTTAGTTGATGGGTTAAGGCTTGGTTAAGGATTTGTTATCATGTGAGCAAGAGTTGATGTCTTATGGTGCACCTCTTTGCTAACTAGATTGGTTTGTTTCCAATGGTACTAGTGTGCATGCAACTTGCTTGGTTCCTTGCATTAATGTGATGAAGAAGGGATAAGAATGAGTGAATTATTTAGGAAGATATTTGTTTGGCACAAATGCAAGTTGCCCCCTCTAGTTTGGTAGAAAAACAAGCTTCTTAAAGAAGCTAACTTAGTTTAGATAATATCTTCATAAAGCTATCTTAATAAAGTGATGATGCCATGGTGGTGATCTCATCCACTTGCACATGGTTGTCTCTTGGTTCTCTGCTTGTTTCTTTGTCCGGTTATTGCTCAATTCATGAATTGTTCGGAGGAATAACTCAACCGTTTCTAGTTAGGGTTTTACCGAAAACCTTCTTAATATTTATTATACCAATCTCCATCTTTCTTAATACTTCTCGAATTTAAATTCCTTAAATCCCTTTAATAAATCCTTAAGTCTGGCAGTGTCCAGGGAAATCTCGGAGAAAATAAAAGTGCTATTTTTCTGAATCCGACAGCTTTTACATACACTTAATTTCCTCCTGGATCACTAATACGAACTCAGATTTCCGTTCAGAATACTTCTATATAGCGTCGTCTGTAATATTCCCATCTCCACCAAAATCACTATTCACACTTTATTATTTCTTTTATTCCTTATATTTAATAAAATGTCCTGGTCCTTTCCTGGGCGTTCCTTAACCCTTTTTCGGAACCATTGGACTAATAACAGATATTGATTTGGATGACACAAGAATAATCTTTCTTGGAATAATATAACTTATATCCCTAGGAGATAGATTATTCTTATCTATGCTGTCAACCAAAAGTATTCTTCGTGACATATAAATCTTGGAACCTATATCCATTCAACACTCATTCCTTAGAACTGTTACTACCTTGGAGTCGAAATCATTGTTCCTTCTTTTCTCAACACTTAATAAAAAGTTTTTAATTCTACCGAAAATTTGGGTTCTTACATCTACTACATGTCTACATGCCCAAGAACTCTTATTCTATATTTCATTTAAAATTATATTACAAATATTTAAAATAAAATAATTAAAATAATTATATACTTTCAAAAATATGAATATGTGTGTGTGTGTTTGTGTGTGTGTGATTATATAATTTAGACATATGCTCCGTTGTTGGACAAAATCATATAATTCATAGTTGGTTTTGGATATAATATTATAAATAAAATTAGGAAAATGTTAACTACAGCCCTTAGGGCTATGGTTAAGATGTTATGTGACAATTTTCAATTGGCTCAAGGTTGTGACTTACTTGCAAAAAAGTTTGTGCCCCCTGCATTCACATAAATCATCCAATAAAAATCCACCATTTGACAAATATTAGTCCTTAAACATAGCCCTAAGGGCTATGGTTAACAGGACCCATAAAATTAATCATATAATAGAAAAAAATAAAAAATATCATATAAAATTTGGATTTTATACTGATCAATGATTAAATAAAAGGATAAACTGGACATTTTTTTCCCAATTTTTAAGATTAAATCCTAAAATGTATCGTTGACTTCGAATATAGTATTGTAAATGAGATTATCCAGGTTGTACATAAAGTTAAAAATAGTATCATACAATATTTAGACTACATACTGATTATCGATTAAATAATTAGATCTCTTAAAGATAAATCATAAAATATATAGTTGACATTATTACTATAAATGTCTAAATTCAGAAATTTTGTACTCAGACACCAACATGACAAGAAATTTTTATTATCTTTTTTTTTTGATAATAGTAGAATTTCATTCCATCCATCAAACAACAGTTCACAGAATGCTAATACAACCACTGGAAAAAAGAGACAGAGCCACTGCTTACTTCTAAGTTCTAACAATATTCCCCAACCCTTTTTTTTTAAATTAGCAAATACCCCACTATTTAACACCACGTAGTCACGTACTAAGTAGATTAAATCTACTCATGCCTTCATCAGATATCAAGCTGATAGACATTGACGAAAGGGCAACTGAGGCTAAACATAGATACCAACTCAGTTCATCATCAAATGGTCATATCTTCCATCTGCTTGCAATGCAACTTGAGGCCCTTGTACTTTAATAAGCAACTGCTGTAGCCATCTCCTCATAGTTGGGTCTTCACGTAGATAGCTGCTAAATGTAGTATCTCTAAGCATGACTGGAGGCAACTTCTCAAGACAATACAAGCTCTTTTATTGTGTTATAAGAGCAAGTAGCACCTAATAACATGCTTCAGCAGTGGTTGTTCTGCGAGAGCAACAACCTCGCACTGCTGTTGTACATAACCCAAGCACAGAGTAACAGTTTCAGTTGATAACAGGAAACGTAATACCTCGGTATCATCAACCTCCACTAGGCCAGCAATGACCCCTAAACTAGTATGCCTTAGGTTGTTGAAAGGCCTTAATTCACTGGTGCTTCTAATAAAAGGATATATATAATCAAGGATATTAGCATTAAGGAACAGCATTCTCGTAGCCTGGTGGGATGCTCGCATTGGAATTCCACAGTAATGGAGCCAAATCTTGAAATAATTCTCTCCTCACTGAGGTGTTAACACCATGCCTTGAGTAGTTTCGATCTGTTGGCCCCTTGATTAGCTAAATCATCAGCTCCTTGAATCAAATTCCTATTAGCGTAAGCAAGAGTCACTTTGGAATTTCTGTGAAGCCCCTGGAACCACTTTGGTTACCCATACCTGAACTTTTCGTTGAAAAACAATGAAATGACCGACATACAGTCCGAGTAGATTATTAGAGATTGATTGTTATAAGAGCTGCTAATGAATTCCTTAAATAAAAAACTGGCAGCTTCCAGCTCAGTACTAGTAGCATCCATGGAGTCAACTAAATAATGGCATTTCATTGATTGTTAATGGCATTTCATTGATTGTTATTAGAAATTTTTATTATCATGTTTAAAGGGGTGAGAAACTAAATAAATAAATTTGTATAAATTTTTTACTAATGATATTTACACAATTAAAATCTTAAAATATCTCTTTCTACATATAATAGAGCAACATGTTTGAGCCAATAAACCTCCTGTGAAATTACAGTTATACCCTTACAAATTATAAAATTACATGAAATGCCACTCTTTTATTTAAATGAAAAAAAAATGAGTTGATGTGATGAATCAAACCTAGAACCTCCATTACACAAGTTATCCTACCAACCACTGTGCTACACTGACTCATTTGTTTTAAGTTAAAAAACCTTTTACATAAACCCGACCTCTCCATTATCTTATTTTTACTATTATTTTAATTGGAAAAAAATGAGTTGTTTTGGTGAATCGAACCTAGAACCTCCTCTATAAAAGTTATCTTGCTGACCATGTGCTACTTTTTTGTTTTAAGTTAAAAAACTTTTTAAATAAACCCGACCTCTCCATTATCTTATTTTTATTATTATTTTAATTTTTGAGTAAAAATAATGGTGATTCGCATTATTTTAAAAATATTATATTTTAGGTTTCACAATATGGTACACATCCATCCATTCTTTCTATGTATAATAAGATAACAAGGGGATTTTTAGGGGCATATTGAGCCAATAAATCATATATGATATTACAGTTATACCCTTACAAGTTATAAAATTACATGAAATATCACTCTCTTATTTAAATGGAAAAAATGAGTAAAATTTATTCTTATGGTGAATCGAACTAAGAGCCTCCTCTACACAATTTATCCTACTAACCATTGTGTTGCACGGACTTTATTATTTTGAGTTAATAAGCCTTTTAAACAAACTCGACCTCTCCATTATCTTACTTTTACTATTACTTTAATTTTTGAGTAAAAATAATGGTGACTGATATTATTTTAAAAATGTCATATTTTAGGTTTCACAATATCGTACACAATCTATCTATCTATTACTATATATTAAACCACAACACAAGTGCAAAAAGTGTCATTTTAATGGTTGTGAACTTATGATGATATCGCTCTATGTTTAAACATTACAAAAGTACCATCCTTTTAATATTTATGCAAACAATATATGAAATTATGTTAGTGTTGGGAATCAACCCTCTCGTAATTTCGGAATATAATTCTATGCGACTTATATCTTGATGAGATATTTAAAGAAATAAATATTAAGAAGCGTTCTAATTTTATCTAGAAAGTATTGTATGACGAGTATTATTCACATCGATGATATGTCTTTTTATCATTGTTCTAAAAGAAATTGTCTTATAACCATTATAATATATGTATATGCTACAAAACATCCTCTTTTTAGTGCTCATATGATCTATACATAAATAAAATAATACATAAATTGAAATACTGATATTATAATATGTATGAACATAAAAGGTATATTAAAAAATATCCTTAAATCGTAAAACTATACAGGATTTATAGCAATTGCTAGAGGATGACCCGTGCCTCGCACGGGTAGTTGACATTATTACTATAAATGTCTAAATTCAGAAATTTTGTACTCAGACACCAACATGACAAGAAATTTTTATTATCATGTTTAAAGGTGTAAGAAACTAAATAAATAAATTTGTATAAATTTTTTACTAATGATATTTACACAATTAAAATCTTAAAATATTAAAGATTATTTGCTAAAACTTTGTAAGTGAAATCATTCTGACATGAAATGGTTTAATAACTATAAAAGTAATATGATATTAATAAAATTATATTTTTTTTCTCAAATCATAATGATTGTTTTATGAAATTATAATGTTAAAATATTTTTTTTTGTATTATGCGTAACGACACGTAAATACGAGACTAAATTACTGATTCACGAGATGACAAAAATTAATTAATGTTAAATTTGGACTTTTGGTACATGATAAAATTTTATGAAATTATATTATTACAATATTTTCATTATATTACACATATGATACGAAAATACATGGTACACGAGACGACATCAATTCATTTAGTATCAAATTTGGGATTCAGGTAGATGACACACGAAAACAGGACACGAATATAAATTTGGAATTCATTTATTATAATGAATAGAGAAAATATATTTACGACCTCTAAATTAAATTGAAATTAAATTCACAAATACTAAATCAGAATTATATTCTATTTATTTGACATTAATGTGTTATTTTATATTAAGTACAATTATATTAAATTAATTACATGATTAATATTAGATAAAATAAATGTTCAATTTAATCATTAAATTTTTAAAGATTAGTTTACTGTGTAATCAATTTTAAAATCGTTCATGTATTTTATGAATTCAACCCAGTTAACACATGAAAAAAATACTCTTTACATTACAAAACGATTATACAAGATTATCATGGAAGAGGCTTAATTACAAAGTTTAAAATTGAACTATTCATAGTTTTAAAGCTTGAGCTCGATTAGGCACAGAAAAAATTACATTACGAATTTTATTTACACGAAAAAGTTTGGACTACATCTACTTTTAATTAAGGAAAATATTAAATGATTCGGCAATAGTTTATTAATAAACTAAAAGTTTATGTCGTGAGGTTGTAATCGTAATTGGAAATGTAAAATATGACCGATGACATCTAGATCAACGGTGCATAAAGTTAGTTGATAAGAAGTGCATTATTAATTTTGATAATGTAATATTTACAAATTACAATACATATTTAGCAATCTACCATCGTGTAACCAAGATAGCGATGACTTCCTATAAATATATGCTTAATAATAATAATAATTAAAATGTAGTTCGTGTAAAAGAATACAATGACATCCACAATTTTTGTGAAAAAAATAATAAATGAAATATACGTACAATAAATATTTTTTTTTATGATAACATCTAAAATACTCATTTACGAGTATTAATCACAATAATAAGTTAATAACAATATATAAAATACGTGAATATAAAATTTAACATGTTACCCGTGCTGTGCACGCGCTGTCATGCTAGTTATTTCATAAAGCTGTAACTACAATAACTTTACAGTTTGATAAGATATTTAAATTGAAGAGGGCAAACGGTCTACTACATACGTATGCAAAGTACTGTTACTGAGCATACGGTTTCTCAGCCGTTGGATCGTTGATCCAACGGCTGGGGTTTAAAAAAAAAATCCCACCGTACCGCGGAAACTTTCTGCGGTACGGTAACGTACCGCAGAAAATGCCCCCCTGTTTTCACATAAAAAATAATACTGTACACGTACCGCGGAAAGTTTCCGCGGTACGGTGGAATTGGCATACGGTCAGCAAACGTCTGCACCAGACCGGGACCCATTGAAGAGTATATGCAAGGCTTTATCACAGTATTATACATTATTTTGCTTTAAAGCCTTATATTGCAATAATTTAGAAAAGTACTAATCATAAGAACAAAAAGGTGAAAACATAACAAAACATAAAAATCACATTGATATATACATACTTATATATATATACTTATATATATATAGGTCGTTGCTCCATACAAAACACCCTTATATAACGAACAATAAAATCCTTATATAACAAACAATAAAGAACATCTTAAATAACAAAACATAAAAACCGCATTGATATATACATACTTATATATATAGGTCGTTGCTCCATACAGAACACCATTATATAACGAACAATAAAATCCTTATATAACAAACAATAAAGAACACCTTAAATCTAATATATCCATTGGCCCCGCCAGGGGCATCCAATACAAAAAGTTGTTATTTTTTTAGCCTCTATTCATCCAGAAAAAAAATTAAAAATTAAAAATTTACTGTTCATGCTAACGTCACTGATGACATCATCATGAACAGTAACTTTTTTATTATTATTATTTTTGTTAGATGGATAGAGAGTGAAAAAATAACAACCTTTTGTATTGGGTGGCCTCACCAGGGGCATTGAATCTATTAAATATAAGGTATTATTTATTGTTTGTTATATAAGCTGTTTGTTATGGAGTGCAACTCATATATAACTGCCTGAACATATTACTAAGTACTAACCTAATAAACAAAAAACAATAGCATGCCACTTTGAAAAAAAGACTGAACTTGAAGACATATATAATAGTATTTTCGAGTTCAACTGTTTGTTTGGAATTACTTCAAATTACATAATATAATTAAAAGGGCTTCAGAGTTCAAACCCACACCAACTGAACCCAGACTTCAGACCAACAATTTTGTTTTTGACCAACAGTTAACTAGCACCAATTAACTCGTGCATTCAAGGATAATCTAGGCAGCTGCTGCAATTCTTGTTTAACCCGCAACTTCTCTTTGGGATCATTGATTTTAGTGGTGCAGTAAAGTGAAATAACTTTGAGTGAAGGGGAACATGCAAGCAAATGCTTTATGAAAGGGAGCACATAACTCCAATCCTCAACACCCTGTATGTCCACAGTTTGGAGTTGGTCAAGAAACATTTCTTTCCCATCTAATGATCCCAAATAACGTTCAGTTGTCAATTCTGTAGCATTCAAAGTCTGCACTTGATCAAGTTCCTAGATGCAAAAATAATATAATTTAATCTTTAATCATTTAAAAATTAAAACTCAAGCCTAAACGCACAAGAATATAAACATATCAATGATATATATATATATATATATATATATATATATATAGAACAACACTAAACTGTGAACCTGATAACTCTAATAAGTTCAACAGCGGAACTTTAAGTTCAGCAACAGAATATTTGTTGAAAAAAGTAAGTTCAGTCGTAGAACTTTGTAGAAAAAGCAAGTTCGGCTGTAAAAAATTTTACAACCGACTGAAATTCAAAGTTCTACGACCGAACTTGCTTTTTCTATAAAGTTCTACAACTGAACTTACTTTTTTCAACAAATATTATGTTGCTGAACTTAAAGTTCCGCTACTGAACTTATTAGAGTTCTAGGTTCTCAGTTTAGTGTGGTTCTCCATAGAGCGTGAATATATATATATATATATATATATATATAGACACACACACACACATCTCAAACAGCAATTTCTAAAAACTTAAAAATTGTTAAAGGGTACATTGCTTCATACTACATCAGGTTCTCACCAGTTGAATCGCTAGATATTTCAAGTTGGGAAAACTTCTGATCAAGTAACCAACATTTGACATCTGGCACAAATTGTATAATGTAAGCCGCAACAACTTCAAAACTCTCACATTTTTTATAGTCCTAGTCAAATCTGACGGAGGAGGTCCGAAAACCTGAAAGAAAACACGACACATTAAAATGTAAACAAATACACAGCTTAG
Organism: Kitagawia praeruptora; assembly: GCA_037693485.1. Lineage (NCBI taxonomy): Eukaryota > Viridiplantae > Streptophyta > Magnoliopsida > Apiales > Apiaceae > Kitagawia > Kitagawia praeruptora. Next base: position 151,244,052 of record CM075349.1, on the reverse strand, counting down.
AGTTTCTTCTTCTATATTGGTAAATAAAAGAAAAAATTGAATTATTAAGTTTGCTGAATATTTGCAGTACCTCGAGGGCGGGACCATTAAGAGCCAAAGAACCAAAGGTAGGAATTTTACTGAGATGCTTAATCAATTTGTTGACTTTCTTCTTCAAGTTGGAATTTGCGGCGGCCAACGTAAGACCCAGGATTACCAGTTTTGTGGTGCACTGGAACCACTGGAACCACTGCCACTCAATTTTTGTACATTCATAGAAATACACATTTTGTAAATTGTTACCACTAGTAAATTGGGGGGCTAGATGTTCAATTCCGCTACAGCTTTGCAAGTACAAAGTCTGAAGTTGTGGCCCAAATGTCATGTCAAGCATAATCGTGGTTGCGCAAAGATGCACACTTATCAGATTAGGGAAGCTGCTTCTTCCAGGCATACCGGACGGACCACCGATTACCGAGTTCAAGAGTCTAAATTGAATCAAATCCCGACAACCAAACAAAGTAGAGGGAACTACGTACATCTCATTGTTCTCCATCGTCTCAAATACCAAAAATAAATCCCTAAGACCCTTTTCGTATAATTTCTCAATCCACTCATGATTAAAACAGCGAGAAAGCATAGGACTAACGTACAGAGCAGTCATGCTAATGGGGCCAGTGTGAGCAGAAAGAATCATATTGAAGACCTTATGAAATTCAGAAATGTGTGTGCTCTCCTTTTTATTACAAGTTATCTCTAAATAAAATGTCTTAGTAAGACTTAGAATAGGATGCTTAGGCCAAAATTTGCTCCAAGTTTTTGAGAGGACACTCGTTCTTGCCATTTCATGAATGTTCAGATGATTTAATATACGATGAATTACCCGTCTGGGCAACTTGCTTATCCTATCCACCCCAGAAGCTCCCCGTCCATTCGTCATAACCTTGTATCTGTCAATTCCAAGATTTAAGATACACATAAGCATCATATACATAGGGTCTTACTCCAATAGAAACCATTTTAGGTGTTGATTGACGGTGTACGTCTGAGATGTGCTGGGGCGAATGAAGGCGGTGGTGATGATGAAATATATATAACCAGGACATATACGAGGGAGAGGGAGGAACGTCGGGGTGATGTCGACGAGAGGAAGGTACTGGGAGTATTTTTAATTTTATATTCTTGTTTAAAATCAGTTTCTAGTTTTTAGGCTAGTCTTAGTTTCCATTTGAGTAAAAGCCTCAATTGCATATATGTGTGTATAATTCATCTATATAACTACACATCAACCAGAATCTTACGACTGCATAAGAAACCTAATAACAATCAAAAACCAGCAATCAATTCAATTGTAATTCTAAACCCTAATTCAATTAAATTGTATCCAAGAAATCAGGCAAGGGGCAATTACTTAATGAACATGAACAAGTAAAGATCGAAACATAAAAACTTATCAAGATTTTTGTTTCATACACATAAAAAAGAACAATCAAGGCTTGATTATACATACATGGACATAAATATATAGATACATAAAAGAAGAAGAAGAAGAAGAAATTTACCTTAAAAGAAGGAGTTTTGGAGAAAAAGCAAGAGCTACCTGAATTATAAGTTTGGGAATCGGGGGTAATAGGCGGTGCGGGGGGAGGCTTTATTCTCCACAGCTAGGATTTAATATTTATAGTTGTTTTGATTATTAAAACTCTTTTTATTTTTTGAATATATAGTTATACCAACAACCAAATATATTACATTCTTATATATACTTGTTTGGTTATAATAGTGATAGAATAATGTAATTATATTCTATATATGATTATATTAGGATTTAATTTCATTAGATTCCATCTATGATTGTATTAACGTGTAATCAATGTGTATTCGATAATATATTTTATTTATAATCCAAATACATTTACAATTCAACAGTTAATATTTAGTTTTATAATCCAACATACCTTATGTTTTCGGTAGTACAATGCCGAAAAATTTGGATAAAATCCCTCTTATATACTAGCCTGAAACCCGTGCGATGAACGGATTATTTTAATATTGTGTAAAAAAAATTCATTAATTTAAACTAATTTGATAATAATTATATAAATGTTATCCGTGATATTTCAAGAAAATGAGGGATTTTGTTTGAAAATATAGAAAAGATGATAGATTTTAGTTGAAAAGGGTAATCGATTAATTATTAATAATTTATCATTTTGTTAAATAGAATGTCTGTGATATGATTAGAAAAAGAGTGGATCTGGTTAGAGAAAATTTAAAAAATAATATGTTCTAGATAAAAAAGGTAATTGATTAGTTTATAGTAATTACAATTTAATTGCGTTATTTTACTAAATACAGTTGCTCGTAACGTTTTTAGAAAATGAGAAATTAATAATGTTAGTGAAATTTCTATTAAAAGAGGGATTTTAGTTAGAAAAATAAAAAAGATGATATCTTTTAGCTGAAAAAGGTAATCGGTTAATTAATAATATTATAATGTTATTAGTTTATTTTATTAAATAGAACCGCCCGTGATATAATTGGAAAAGGAGAGATTTTAGTTAGAGAAAATAGAAAGCTAACGTGAAGATGAGATGATTTATGTGAAAAAAATAATTAACTAGTTTATAGTAATTATAATTTAATTATGTTATTTTACTAAATAAAATTGCTCATAATTATTAGAAAATGAGAAATTAATGTTGCCATTTATATTTTTAGAAAAAAAAGAGAATTTAATTAGAAAAAATAGAAAAGATGATATATTTTAGTTGAAAAGGTAATCTGTTAATTATTATTATTATTATAATATTACTAGATTATAACCTGTGCAATGCACGGGTTTCTTGTATTATATTAGAAATTTTATTTAATATTATAATTATGTTTTTATATAATTAATATTTTTAATAAATTTTTTAATTAATTTGATATAATTAAATATACTCATGTTTAAGAATTATGCTAATTTTTCCATATTATAAACAACGTATACGATTTTTAATATATTTTATTAATTATTGAGAAATATGTTTGTGATATTTTTGGGTATATATTAATGATTGTAAGATTTGTTGTAAATTAAAAATGTAACATGTTTTAATTATTAAGGAAATATTAATGATTGAAATTTATGAAACGATTGATCTTTTTGGTGTTGATAGAAGGTAATATCTTCAACTAAAACTAAATGTAATATCTTTTTGGTGTTGATAGAAGGGTAAATAAGTAAATTCACGAAGTACCAATTAAAAAACAGGTACCAAAAAACAGATAACAAAACTTTCAATGTTTCGACTTTTATATAATAGTATATATAGATTTGTTGTAAATTAAAAAAGGTAACGTATTTTAATTATAAAGGAAATATTAATGATTGAAAGATACGATACAAATGATCTTTTTGGTGTTTATAGAAGGTAATATCTTCAACTAAAAGTAAATGTGAAAAAGGCAATCGATTAGTTACCATTAATTATATTATGTTAATATTTATTTTAGGTGTTATATTTTCTTGACAATTATGGTGTGATATTTTCGGGTATATATTAATGATTGTAAGATTTGTTTTAAATTAAAAAGGTAACATGTTTAATTTGAAAGAAAATATTAGTGATCGAAAGATATGATACGATTGATGTTTTTAGGTGTTTAGACTAATTACCATTAATTTTATTACATTAATGTGAAAAAGACAATCGACTAATTACTATTAATTTTATTTATGTTAATCGACTAATTACCAATAATTATAACGTGTTTTAATTCGAAAAAAAATATTAATGATGGAAAGATATGATACGATTGATTTTTTAGGTGTTTATAAAAGGTTATATCTCGACTAGTTACCATTAATTATATTTTGTTATTAGTTATTTTAGGTGTATTTATTTTTCTTTATAATGAAGGGTAAATAAGTAAATTCACGAGGTACCAAAAAACATGTACCAAAAAATAGGTACCAAAAAACAGGTACCAAAACTTTCAATGTTTCGGCTTTTATATAATAGTATAGATAGCTTTGTTGGTTATTTTATAAATATTATAATTTATAGGTTGTTGGTAGTATCGAACTCCTCATCTACGGTAGTACTTCTCTATTATTCTTCTTACTCTTATTATATAATAGGATAATATATATAGTAGGATATAATTATATACAAAAATCAAAAGTTTAAATTTAGTGCGCAAATCAAAAGTTTAAATTTAGTGCGCTTATTAATTAACCTTTGTATTAGTGACTGTAAATTTAATTTATAAAATATATGTTATTGTTAGAAGTCGAATCCTTGACCAATGGTAGTACTCGTTTATTATCCTTCTTACTCTTATTATATATATAAGAATATAATTATTTTATTTTTATTAAATAAAACGCCCGTGATATAATAAGATAAAAAAAAAAGGTAGCGTGTTTTGACTGAAAAAGGTAACCGTCCATGTTATAATTGGAAAAAGAAATATTTTAGTTAGAGAAAAGAGAAAAGATAACGTGTTTTGACTGGAAAATGTAATTAATTAGTTAATATTAATTATAATATAATTATGTTTTTTTATTAAACAAAATTTCTCGTAGTTTTTTTAAAAAGGAGAAATTTTAGTTAGATAAAATGTAAAAGATATTCTAATTACCTGAAAAAGGGAATTATTTAATTATTGAAAAATAGAAAAGGTAATATGTTTAACCTTAAAAATGAAATTGATTCATAAAGGAGAAATTTTTGTTAGATAAAATATAAAAGATATTGTTTTTTACTTGAAAAAGGAAATTATTTAGTTCTTGAAAAATAGAAAAGATAATATGTTTAACCTGAAAAGGAAATTGATTAGTTAGTAGATATGTAATTGAGTAATGGTAAATAAGTAAATCAACAGGTACCGTACCGACCGACCAACCAAACTTTTAATATTTCGACTTTTATATAATAGTATGGATAATTAGTTTATAACCCGTGCAACGCACGGTTCTTTTTCCAATATTTATACTTGTATTTTTTTTCTTATAATTTTCTTTTTAATATGATATAATCTTGATCGTCTATTTTTAAAAATATTAAATTCGGTGTTTGAGATTATTTTAGTAATATAGTGACCAAACTAAAATTACGAATAACCAACTCGGAGTCTTAGAGTATACCTTAGATAAACCTAGTTTGGAGAATTGCTTTTTTTTTTTTAAAGTTTTAAGAATAACTAATTAATTATATTACATTGTATATTCCCCTTTTTGATCTTATTCATTACTCCCTCTGTCCCCCTCATTTGTTTACGTTGGAGGAGGACACGGAGACCATGACAATGCATAAAAAATGAGTAAAGTTAGATGAAAACTGGGTAAAGTGGTGGGACCTATCTGAAAGGCAGAGTGTGTAAACTTGTAACACTATAACTAATGTAACTCAATTAAAGGAAAAGATACTTAACCAGAAGACAATCAAGAACAAGAAATCACAAGGAATCAACACTAAATGAAGACAAGGTAATTGATACAATTGAACATGTTAACTATGATCAAGCCAAGAAGAAATCATTGAGAGAAGTTCAAGTCAAAGTTGTTCATGCCTCAGTGATTTGAGAAATCGAGAATCAAGATCATAACTATCAGTATCAACAAGACCAATTGATTTCAAGTGAACAAGAAGGAAAGCAAACTTTGGAAAGCCACATTACTAAGTGAATATGGTAATTTATTCAAGAAGCAGAAACACTATCAAGACTAGTCACTTATGAACCAGACCAGTGCATCAAGTGTCAGGACATTGATAGCAAGTTTATGTCAGTAATAAAGATCCATGTTCAAGAACTTGCTGAAGAATAAAGAAGACATGAAGATATCACAAGTTCAAGATGTGCATTGAAGTTTCAAGTTGAAGACCAGAATATTTTCTAAGTACTAAATATTCTAGATGACCAAGTAGAATATTTCTAAGTAGAAGTTCTACTTAGAAATTCGAGATGGCTAAGTAGAAATTCTCAAGTAGAAGTTCTACTTAGAGTGCAGCTTCAACATGACACATGGCATCTTCTGATTGGCAGATTTCCAAGCTTTCAAGATAAGGCAAGATTTATGTGGACATCATTGGGCCACGTACATCTTAGTCTTTGAAGACTACAGGACATAGATTACATGTAGTATAAATAGAAGTACTTGTGTAATGTTTTATGTTAGAGAGCAATAGTTGAGAAAAACACAAGAAAAAGAGAGAGAGTGCATTCACAGAGCTTAGTATCATTCAATACTCTCTGAACTTCTGTTATACTTTGTAATGAATGTTGTAGCAACCATTTCAAGTTATATATAAGAAATATATTCCTTGAATCTGCGTGTTCATTTATTGCATCATATTTATTGCTTCTCATATTCGAAAAGTTGTATTCACCCCCCCCTCTACAACACATTTGGACCTAACAATTGGTATCAGAGCGGATGTTTAACATACAAAACATAGATCCTTGTGTTTGGTAGAAGAATCGTGAGTTTTCATTTTCTAGATCTACTTTTCATTTTCTCGAAAAGTGTGCTTTAATTCGTTGGTAGTGAAAACTCATCCGAAAAATTATTTAAATACTCCAGGTGTGATTATTTAGCTTGGGGGTACTTTAATTAATTTTTGTGAATTAATCTGGGTTCGTTGATATTTGGTGTTCTTGAGTGTTCATCATCTGTTCTTATCAAAGAAGACAACCCAACAACTTTTTGATCTCCTTTTCAAACAGATAGTAAAAGAATAAAAAGGTGGTTTTGGACTTTTGATTTGCATTATTCACGGCCGAAAGTGTATCAAGACACACTCAGTACCTAGCACGTGGGTTACGTGGGTTAGGTGAGTAAAGCATCAAAGTCAAAAAGGTGTTAAAGAGATAATATTGTTTATTCAATATTAAAGTAATCTGCAGAAAATTTATTCTAAGGACAAAAGTTCTACATAGAATTTCTACTTGAGATTTTCTACATAGAATTTCGACTTGGACAATTTCTACTTGGTGAAGTTCGACTTGAGCAAAATTTCTACTTAGAGAAATTTCGACTTAGGCAGAAGTTCTACATATATATTCTACATAGCCTAGTCTTGGGTACTTAGAAACTTTTTAGTGACCAGAATTGAAATGGCTCCTAAAAATACATTCAAGATCCCAATGTTCAACCGAGATCACTATGAAGAATGGGTTTTCAGAATGAGACTCTACTTGGAGACAGTTAACCCTGAATATCTGGAAGTCCTTGATAAGGGTAAATTTGTTCCAATGGTGGCTATTCCTGCACGTACGGAAGGAGGCGAGGTTATACCAGCTCGGTCTGAGCCTAAAAAGGCAGCGGATTTTTCAGAGGCAGACAAGGAGCAAATAGCTTATGATACTTCCGTACGACAAACCTTGATGGAATCCCTTGATCATGAAATGTTCAACATAGTCAAAGGTCTGACTACAGCAAAGAAGATTTGGGACAAGATAGAAGTTGTCATGGAAGGATCTGCAGAGGTTAGAAGCAACAAGACACTTATACTCAAGATGGAGTATGACACCTTCAGAATAAGAAAAGGAGAAGGCATAACAGACGTCTATCTAAGATTCAGTCAGTTGGTTTTGGATTTGAATCTGAGAGGTGTTACTCTCCCCATGGTTGAGACCAATACGAGATATCTGAGGAACCAGCCAAAGAGCATTGAACATAGGGTCTACGCAATCAGAGAAACCAGAGATTTGCATACAACTTCTCTGGAAGAATATTATGGAATTCTAAAGACCTATGAGCTGGAGACACTTCAAGATCAAGCATGGGACAATGATTCAAAAGGAAAAGAAACTGCATCAGGATTAGTTGTTGATGAGGAAGAGTCTAAGAAGGCAATGGTTGCAGCAAAGCCTAAATCATCACTTGCACCACATCAAGTTGATAATGATGACGAGTGCACATCTAACAGTGATGATGACTACTTCACCCAAGAAGATCTGGACAACATGGATGATAGTGTCGTGGCATACATGGCAAGGAAGTTCAGCAACATGAGATTCAGAAAGAGCAACCGACCACAGAGAAATTCTTCATTTTACTATCGGGCTGCTAGGGGTGGTGGTAGTTCGTCAGGCTACCAAGGTAAAGGCAAGAATACCAGCTACAAATCTCCTTTGGATTTCAAAATGAAGTTCAAATGCTATAACTGTGGAGAAGCTGGACACTTTGCTACGAACTGCAAAAAGCCTAAACAGACTTATCCAAAAGAGACATATGAAGCCCTCAAAAGCAAGTATGAATCGCTGGTGAAGGAAAGACATGGAAAAAGAGCTTTGTTAGTAACAGAAGGTAGAGCTTGGGATGATTCAGATGAGGAAGATGTTACTCATGTAGCAAACTTTGCCCTCATGGCTGAGACATCAGAGGAACCAGAGGTACCAGTTCTAACCCTTAAAGTAGAAATGTCTATTGATGATTATAAGGAACAGAACGGGGCTCTTAGCGAAGAGATCTACATGTTGTGCAAAAGCCTAGACACTTCTCAAAAGGAACAGAAAACACTTGTCGCCAAAAGCAGAATGCTTGAGGCAAAAGTGGAAGAGTTAGAGGCTGCTTGCACTGTAGATACTTCCCTCAGAGATTTTATTAAATCTTTGGAACACAAGCTCGTCCTTAAGGAAGAAGTAGAAGCATGTCTTAGGGACAAACTAGCTGAGTTAGAAACTAAATGCGAAGCTTACAAACTAGCTGCTAGTAAAGTGTATGTAGATAATGACATATTTAAGAAGATAACTGGAGTAGGTGTAGGACTTGACTATTCTAACCTTTCTAAGAAAGAAGGGAAGAGACCTATCGACACTAGTTCCAGTGACCTTAAAAATGAAATTCCTAGCATTTTTAAATCTTCTGTCAAACCCATTTACAAACACCTTGTTCCTAGAATAGAAGAAGAAGAGACTGAATTAATAGCTAGATATGAGATTGAGATGGAAGATCGCCAGAAAGCACAACCCATAACTCCTATCAAACAAGTTAAAATCAATTTCCCTAGAGATGAATCTAGACCAGGAATAGGAGCTAAGGCTGTTAAACAACAAGGGAAGAAAGGCATAAAAGAGGTTAAGGCTGAACGGATAAAGAAAGCATGTTATCACTGCAAATCTACTGAACATCTTTCTTATGCATGTAAAGCTATCATAAATGTTCCTGCTGCACATGCCATGCCTACCACACATACAATGAATAATCTGCATCAGAATCATGCACAGTGTGGTCAACCTAATTGTATGCCATGCACTTTTAACATCATGCAAACTTTTGTGAATTTAATGAATGCATCTAGCCAGTCATGCTCAAATACTGTTGCTAGTTCAAACATCAAGAAAAAGCATGTGAGAGCCAAGACTGTCAGTCCTCCTAAAGTTAGGAGTGATAAACCTTCTCCTAGGACTGACAAACATGTCAAGTATGAAAAAGGAAAGGAGAAAGTCGAAAGCTCTAGTAATGTTAAGAAAAGTGCATCTTCTGTTGTTAAATCTGTTGATTCTCGATCGTATCGAAAAGCCGGGCCCAATCAAAGTTGGGTTCCGAAGAATGTCTAACCAATCTGTCATTGCAGGGCGTTAAGCAGAATAGAAATAAAGTTATATGGGTGCTAGACAGTGGAGCATCGAGGCATATGACTGGAAACAAGTCCCTGCTTACAGAGTTGGTTATGAAAGTTGGCCCTTATGTTACCTTTGGAGATGACAGCATAGGTGTGACAAAGGGATATGGCAAACTGAAAACTGGCAATGTCATCATTGAAGATATTTCCTATGTTGAGGGATTAAAGCACAATTTGTTGAGTATCAGTCAATTCTGTGACAAAGGTTACGAAATTGTCTTCAACAAGAAAGGTGTATCAATCACTCAAATCAAGGAAGGCTCACTGGCTTTGAGAGGAGTTCGAAAGGCAGATCTTTTTGTTGCAGACATGGATTCAGCAAATCAGAATGAGGTCACCTGTTTCTACAGCAAAGCCTCGGATGATGAAAGCTGGTTATGGCACAAAAAGCTATCTCACCTTCAAAACGATGAATGCTCTCGCGAGGCGAGAATTGGTGAGAGATCTACCTCAAATGGAGTTCGCTCCGAAAGGACTCTGTGAAGCTTGTGAAATGGGAAAGTCGAAACGAGCATCGCATAAAAGCAAAGAAATTTCTAGTATTACTGAGCCTCTGCAACTTCTTCATATGGATTTGTTTGGCCCAGTGAATGTCCTATCTTTGTCTAGGAAAAGATATGCATTGGTAATCGTGGATGACTTCTCCAAGTATACATGGGTATTGTTCGCAATGACGAAAGACGAAGTACCTTTCCTAATCATTGATCACATCACTCAAATTGAGAATGTTTCAACACTTACTGTGAAGACGATTAGATCAGACAATGGCACTGAATTCAAAAACGCATTGCTAAATGACTTCTGTGTATCTAAGGGAATACGTCGTCAGTATTCAGCCCCGAGAACTCCACAACAAAATGGAGTAGTTGAAAGGAAGAATAGAACATTGGTTGAAGCAGCAAGAACTTTGTTGTATGATTCGAAACTTCCTCTATACTTCTGGGCAGAAGCAGTGAGTACCGTGTGTTACACTCAAAATCGATCCTTGATCATAAAAGATAAAGAAAAGACACCATGTGAGCTAATGAACGGCAGAAGACCAACAATCAAATACTTTCATGTCTTTGGAGCAAAATGCTATGTACTTATAGATGATGAAAATCTAGGCAAGTTTGCAGCAAAAGCTCGTGAAGGAATCTTTGTTGGTTACTCCACAGATGTGGTGGCAGCTTATAGGGTGTTCTTAGTGAATGATCGAAAAGTGACTGAAAGCTACAACGTCAGATTCGACGATACCAAACTCCCATCAATTTCAAGAGATTCTAGTGAACCTGAGTCCCTAAAATTTCAGAATCTGGACTTAGAAGAACTTGAAGATGAACCTGAGTTGGTTGTCCCATTAAATGTTCCAAGTGTACGTGAAGAACCTGAGTCTAGTGAACAAGCTAATTCTACAAGATCAGGAGAGACCTCTTCAGTACGAACCGGCAACAACTCAGGGGGAGTAAATAGCAGCTCAAGGACTACTGTTCAAGGCTCGAGTCGAGTTGACTCTAGTTCTATAGGAGCTGGCACTAACTCAGGGGGAGTTAGTGAAAATAATCAAAGTAGTCAGCACCACAACTCAGAAAGTCAAGCTGAATCATCAAGACAATTTTCAAGAGAACGGGTATGGAATAGAGACCATCCATTTGAATTAATTATTGGTGATCCAGATGCTGGTGTGTCTACTAGAAGAACTGCAAGAGCTGACCTGGCTAATATTTGCTTATATTCTGGGTTCTTATCCAAGCTTGAACCTAAAGAAATAGAAGAAGCTCTTGGTGATGCTGATTGGGTGATTGCAATGCAAGAGGAACTCAATCAGTTTGAAAGGCAGAAAGTTTGGAAACTGGTACCCCGACCAAAGAACAAATCAGTAATTGGAGCTAGGTGGGTATTCAGAAATAAAATGGATGAAAACGGACTTGTAACTCGAAACAAGGCTCGTTTGGTTGCAAAAGGTTATTCTCAGCGAGAAGGAATTGATTATGATGAGACCTATGCACCGGTTGCAAGACTTGAGGCAGGCAGGATGTTCTTGGCATTTGCAGCACATAAGAACTTCAAGGTTTTTTAGATGGATGTGAAAAGTGCCTTCCTGAACGGAGAGTTAGAAGAAGAGGTGTATCTGGAACAGCCGCCTGGCTTCATTGATCCAGAACTTGTAGATTTTGTGTATCTTCTCTTCAAATCTGTCTATGGCCTCAGGCAATCCCCAAGATGTTGGTATGAAACCTTATCCTTATTCTTAATTGAAAGTGGTTTTACTAGGGGAGTAATTGACAAAACATTGTTCTATAAAAATGTGAAGAATGATTTAATACTTGTTCAAGTCTATGTGGACGATATTATCTTCGGGTCATCTAATGAGCGCTTGTGCGAGAAATTTGCTAAGCTAATGCAGGAAAAATATGAGATGAGCATGATGGGAGAGCTGTCCTTCTTCCTTGGATTACAGATCAGTCAGAGAAAAGATGGTATCTTTATCTGTCAATCCAAGTACGTCAGAGATTTACTCAAGAAGTACAATCTAGAAGATGCATCAGCAGCTAAGACTCCCATGGCTACAGCCACGAAGCTTGATGAAGACAAATCAGGTAAACCAGTTGACATCACAAGCTATCGAGGTATGATTGGCTCACTCCTCTATTTAACTGCAAGTAGACCCGATATAATGTTCGCGACTTGTTTATGTGCAAGATTCCAAGCGGATCCTAGAGAATCACATCTCATAGCCGTCAAAAGAATTTTTAGATATCTCAAGGGCACACCAAATCTAGGGATTTGGTACCCAAGAGATACAGGTTTTAATCTAATTGGCTATACGGATTCAGACTATACAGGTTGCAGGATTGATAGGAAAAGCACATCCGGTGCTTGTCAATTTCTTGGCAGAAGATTGGTGTCCTGGCAAAGTAAAAAGCAACATACAGTATCTACTTCTACTGCTGAAGCTGAGTACATTGCTGCTGGAAGCTGTGTAGCTCAAATACTGTGGATGAGGAACCAATTGAAGGATTATGGCATGGAGCACAAGAAAATTCCAATTATGTGTGACAACACAAGTGCCATTGCCATAACCAACAATCCTGTAGATCACTCAAGAACCAAGCACATCGACATCAGGTATCACTTCATAAGAGAACATGTCGAGGAGGGGACTGTGGAGCTACATTTCGTGCCCACAATGCAACAAATTGCAGATATATTCACCAAACCTCTTGATGAAGTAACATTCAATAGATTGGTTGGTGAATTGGGAATGCTTAACACAAGTTAGTAAAGCCTTCTATCTGTAAAATCCATGTTTATGTTTGTATATGCAAGCTACTTAATCATTATGTGCTTAGACTTTAAAATGCCTAATTAATGATTGTTATAGAGTGCATATAGTGTCATTTTACATGAATTCATTGTGTTTTAAAGTGTCTTTTATAGCACAAATCTTTGAATTTATGCTTGTTAGATTGCATGATCATAGGGGGAGTTAAATTCATAATATTCTAAATTTTGCATGATTTTTAGATGAATTTACCCGTGTTTTTCATGTAATTAGAGGCCTTAGAATTATCAAGGAATGTTTTAATTATGTCATATATTAAAATCCTTGAATTGATATTTATATTAATTTGGCAATATTAAGTGTTGAGTTTTTCAAGAAGAATTGTCAAATTATTCTAAGTATCTTCAAAATTTCGAGTTAGTCTCTATCTCGAAACTCATCTCGAAATTCCACTTGGATTTCGATTTGAGCTTCCAGAGTGAAGTTTTGAAAATTCTAAGTCTGGGAAGAATTTCGAGTTAGTCTCTATCTCGAAATTCATCTCGAAATTCGACTTAAGATTCGAATTCGAGTTACCAGTGTGCCTATTTCTTTATTCAAAATATTCCAGATAATGACTATCTTACTGGGGATATTTTTTTGAGATCAAGTCTGAGAGAATAACTTCGAGTTAGTTAATAACTTCGAGTTAGTCTCTATCTCGAAACTCAACTCGAATTTCGACTTGATGTTCGAGATAGAGTTCTCAGTTGGTTAAGGGGATTTTTCGAGTTAACTTCTAACTCGAAACTTATCTCGAATTTCAGCTTGAAATTTTGAGATAGGTTTCCCTGGTGGTTTTGCTGCTTAAATAGTTAAGTGTTTGTTCGAGTTAACCTATCTCGAAATTCATCTCGAAGTTCTACTTGATAAATTTCGAGATAGACTTCGACTTAATAAGTTCGAGATAGAGTTCGACTTAAGTGTTCCCTGTATGTACTTAATGTTTTTCACTCTTTTTAACAGGGGCATTTCTGTCATTTCACATTCATGCCTATATATACATCTCTAACTCGATGCTTTCATTCACTTTTACCTAATTCATTTTTACAGCAGCCTCCACATACAAATAGGCGATTTCAAAGTTACAACCACTGATTCGTGATTTTTGTGATTAAACTCATACAGATCTCGAATTTATGCCCGATTTTAGACTGCCATTATCTGAGTGATTATTAATATCTGAGTTTGTGTGTTTGTGTATCTGTTCATCTTCCTCGATATATATATACACGTATATACACACACCACTTCACAAACATATACACACGATTTCACTGGTGTATACACACATAACTTCACTGATTTCACTGATATATTGCAGATTCCGTTAATTGGTTGTTGTTATTCGCATATTGTTTATATCCCATAGTTTAATTTCTCAGATTGCTTTTGGTATTCTCGATAAATTGAAAGGGATAAAACTGTGAATTTGTTAATTACTTGTTTATATCCCGTAGTTTGATTTCTCGAAGTGATTCTTGGTATTCACAAAAGAAATTAAAAGGGCTATAACTGTGATTTCTTTAATTAATTGTTTTTCGAAAATACCTCTCATTTGTTAAGGAAAAACATTTTAATTAAAATGGTTCACCATTTTTCACTTGCTAAAAACAATTATTATAATATTTCTACGGAAATTGGTGATCAACTCCCGCGCTTTAAGTTTTGGATACGATTTCTCAATTTGTACTCCAAAGCTAGCCATGCTTTTACTGCTAAACCTACACTAGTACATGATGCTTTACAGCAATTATGGACTAGTGCGGTTACTTTTGGGAGCAAAACAACCCCCTACGGTTTCAGGTTTACCCTAGCGGATCAGGAATATGAGGTGACTGAAGAAATTGTCAACAGGGTTCTGGAATTCCCGATAAAAGATGCTTATGATCCAGAACCTACAGCTGCAGAACGCCTCAGATTCTTTGAAGAAATAGAATGTTATACTCCGACTGGCCGGATCACTGGAAACATCCAAAAACAATTCTTTCATGTGGAATGGAATTACTTTTTCGAGGCTATCACAAAATGTTTTCGGGCACGCGAAAAAGATTTTCATCAAATTCTAATTCCCATGCAAACCTTTGGAATTGCCCTAGCAAGAGAACTGGATATAAATTATGGACGGATAGTTCTCTCTAAGATAGTGGCTGTAATGGGATCTCCTGCAAGCAGAGACCTCAACACAACAGATGTTGTCTGCTGGTTTCCTCGGTTCCTACAGATGCTGATTAATGATTTAATACCGAAGGATGCTCTTGCTGTTAGACAGGGATTTGCCAGAAGCCCAACATCTGCACCACTAGGGATGGGCACTAAGTCACTTTCAACAATTGCTAATCAGGATAAACATCACGGAAAACCGATGTCAATTCCTGATACCATACAAACGTGGCGTACATATGATGAAGGAGTTACCACTTTGGCGGAATCATCGCAAGTTTCATCATATGCTCAGAATCCGTCTGCTCATGCTGAGGCATTTGAAGGGGTTCCTGATGAGCAAAACGATGACGAACAAGGTAATGAATCAGGTAATCTCTCTTTGCATAATACTCATTCCTCTTCCTATGTATCTGATTCCGGAACCCAAGAGACTGCTAGCCCGCAGGATCTATCCCAGGGTGAGAGCTATATTTCTGAGTCTGTCATACATTCTTATTCTCGTTCACCCCTGTCACCGGAAACCAGAAAGCCAGCACATGTAAATATAGGATATGATGAGGAGAGTGACCCCGAAGAGCAGCCTCTTACTCGAAAGAAAGCCAAATTTTCTCATGCTGCTACTTCTAAACCTCAATCAAACCCTAGTGTGTCACACGCAACCACTCCACCTCACGAGAGTGGTTCTCCCCTTGAACAATCTGCACATAGGGATTTTGGTGAGAATTATGTACCTTTTGAAGATACTGTTGCTTCAAAAGGACATGAAGCTTTAAGAGCTTCAGCCGTACCTTCACCGGTACGTACTGATGCTGCAAAGAGGATCGATTCTGATGTAGTACAAGAACACTTTGCAGCCTCTCATCCTGAGATTCCAACTCAGGAACCAACAGCAATTGATCCCATAACTGCAAATTATATTGCTTATCCAGTTTCTGCAGGTACTGCTTCATATTTTGGATCACTCATTGAAGACATACACGAGCGTGAGACAGGGAGTGTGTGTGAGAGGTTAGGGAGAGAGGGACCTTCATTTTTAAGGCCCGAAACCGAGTGCCAAATACTAACAGAACGAGTATTAGAGCGAGGTCACCTAAACCAAACACCGTCCCTTAACATTGAAAATCTTGATACACGTATGACTTCTATGGAAAATCAGATGAATCAGTTCGGGCAGACGATGGGGCAGTTAGGGATTAACATTGGAAATAATCAAAGGGCTCTTGATGACTACGCAGCATGAATGGCAAGTCAAGCTACAGCGTTTGATGCTTTGACAAACAAGGTCAATGACTTGGGCCATGCTGGTGGTGTCTTGGGAAACACTCTGAATGAGAGGATGGGAGCAATGGAGACTACAATGGATACAATGGTTGTGGAGATCAGTAGAGTGATGTTCGCAATCAGAAGTTTTGTGCCCCCGGAGTGTTTCGAGCCTCAACAACCTCCCCCTGATGCTGGTGCAGGTGGTGCTAGTGGAGCAGGAGTCTCTGGTTCTGGTTTTGGAGGTTCTTATGCAGCTGGTGGATCTGAAGACCAAGGTGGAGTTCAGGATAACTCACCTAAGGGGGAGAGTGGAAAGGAGACGAGACAGCAGGTAGTTCATATCGAAGAAATTGAAGAACATGCTGATCTTGTCAAGGAAATAGAAATTGAGCCGTCTGTTGATGAAGAGGCTCCGAGGAGGAGAAAGGGTAAGGCAATAATGGTTGAACAAGATGAGCCATTCGTTGACCTGAGTCATCAGGAAACAGTACAGAAAGTACATGACTCAAATTCTGATATGGAAGACGTACCTTTGGAACATGCTATAAAGAGATCTTTGAAGGATCAAGGTGGAGGTGCTGGGATGTCTTTCGGAATGCCTGAAGAAGTTACTGTTGATGAGGAAACCCTTAAGTCTCAACAGTTAGCCTTGGAACAAGCTGAGTTCTTTAAAATGAAGATAATGCAAGAATGTGCTGTGTTTCTAGAAAAGAAAGTGGAGCTACAAGGGAAGCAGTACGATCATGAGCTTGCAAGGCTAACTGATCCTCAAGTTGATCTGGACAAGAGAAGGTTAGGGCAGAAGTGGGATGAAGCAAGGAAGATATTTATGGGACCCTGTGCGAAAGGAGTTCATAACAAGGAGGCAGATGACCTGTTCTACAACCTGAATTTGAAGAATCCAATGACTGGGGACTACATAAGTGCATTGAAGAGATTAATTTCTAAAGTCAGGGTTGGATACAATGCAACGCTTAAGGAGTGGCAGGTTATATTGTCTTTGGTAGAAGGAGTCCCAATGTCTTTCCTATATGTGGATGACCAATTCATAACGAGAAGATCTGCGTCAGAGTTGTTCTTGCTAGCAACAAAAATTCAATACTCTCAATCTGAGAAGCTAAGCATTCTGTATAGGGATCAGTTAATGTAGCTAGCAGAGGACAAGGGTCCAGAATTCTCAGCATATCCTAATGTTGTCCGGATGGTAGTTGACAGGAAAATGAAGAGGGTTAGCATGGAGGAAAAGGATTTAATGGAACTTTCAGTGGAATCTCTTAAAGCCGTCTGTAGACAAATGATGAGTAAGGGGTTCGCTTCTGAGCTTAAAGATAAATCATTGAAGATCATTGAAAGAGTCATATTCAAGAAGAGCAATGAGGTGTGGAAGTGTGATATCATTGCTCCAAACCCTCTCGATAACGTGAAGATTGAACCAGAGCTAATAGAGAAGAAATGGAATATTCTTCAAGCTATGAAGAATGTAGATGAAGCTCTGACTCTTCCTTCTAGAGCACTGGAACAAGGAGAGATAAGGGAGTCAGTTGGTGTTCCAGGAAGAGATAGTGTATTCCAGGAAGAGATAGTGTATACTGGATACACGCTTTTGTTAATGATACAGCTGATGCCTTAGTATTCATAGATGCAGACCAGAATCAAACACTCTTGCATATGAGTAGAAAATGGCTGCTGCAGACTTAAGATGCTGCATTTCTGGAGAGAGTATTATATGTGTTCAAATGGGGCGAAGTGGAAGATAAGTATGTGGAAGAAAAGAAGAGACTCATGAGTTACCTGTCTGAAGTAGTAGTGGAAAAGAAGCGAATGGAGAAAGATGCGGCTAATGTCCACAATACTAACCGTGTCAAGGGCTATCCCAAAATGATCTATTGTCAGTTTAAAGCTGATAAAGCTCATTAGAAACCTAAGCTTATAATGAAGAACTTTGAGGACATTCCAAAGATCAGGACTACTTAGGAGGTGGACAAACTCAGAAGGCATTTCAAACATCCTCACCCAGAGCCCAAGAATCCTCTAGAAATGGAAGCTGTAAGTCTGTTGAATGCTAGGTGGGAGCAGCTTCACGATCCAATGTACAAGAAAGAACAGCAGCAGAAGGAGAAGCGCAGAAGGCAGAAAGAAGAGAAAGACCAAGCTGCTGAAGCTAGGAAGAGGAAACGGAATTAGGGTTAAAGGTCAGAGTGGTGTGAACTTGAAGTTGGAAAAACTTCATGTCTTTCGATTGCTTTAACTCACTTGAGGAAAATTCACCTTAGAGTGAATCCAATAAGGTGATATAAGTTTGACTAAAAGGTATGAAATAATCCAGGTGATAGGAATCATTCAAATGATCTTTAATTCGAGGTTCAAATTCTGTTTCTAGTTTAAGTTCTTTGTATTGTTTTCAAGTACTTTTCAATTGTAATTTATTCAAGACTGTAATGTTAATTATCTTTTCTCGTCTCATTGTTTAGTTGAGTTATCCTTCATTAATTTGAATTTCATTGTTAGACAATCAAATAGGGGGAGATTGAAAGGCAGAGTGTGTAAACTTGTAACACTATAACTAATGTAACTCAATTAAAGGAAAAGATACTTAACCAGAAGACAATCAAGAACAAGAAATCACAAGGAATCAACACTAAATGAAGACAAGGTAATTGATACAATTGAACATGTTAACTATGATCAAGCCAAGAAGAAATCATTGAGAGAAGTTCAAGTCAAAGTTGTTCATGCCTCAGTGATTTGAGAAATCGAGAATCAAGATCATAACTATCAGTATCAACAAGACCAATTGATTTCAAGTGAACAAGAAGGAAATCAAACTTTGGAAAGCCACATTACTAAGTGAATATGGTAATTTATTCAAGAAGCAGAAAAACTATCAAGACTAGTCACTTATGAACCAGACCAGTGCATCAAGTGTCAGGACATTGATAGCAAGTTTATGTCAGTAATAAAGATCCATGTTCAAGAACTTGCTGAAGAATAAAGAAGACATGAAGATATCACAAGTTCAAGATGTGCATTGAAGTTTCAAGTTGAAGACCAGAATATTTTCTAAGTACTAAATATTCTAGATGACCAAGTAGAATATTTCTAAGTAGAAGTTCTACTTAGAAATTCGAGATGGCTAAGTAGAAATTCTCAAGTAGAAGTTCTACTTAGAGTGCAGCTTCAACATGACACATGGCATCTTCTGATTGGCAGATTTCCAAGCTTTCAAGATAAGGCAAGATTTATGTGGACATCATTGGGCCACGTACATCTTAGTCTTTGAAGACTACAGGACATAGATTACATGTAGTATAAATAGAAGTACTTGTGTAATGTTTTATGTTAGAGAGCAATAGTTGAGAAAAACACAAGAAAAAGAGAGAGAGTGCATTCACAGAGCTTAGTATCATTCAATACTCTCTGAACTTCTGTTATACTTTGTAATGAATGTTGTAGCAACCATTTCAAGTTATATATAAGAAATATATTCCTTGAATCTGCGTGTTCATTTATTGCATCGTATTTATTGCTTCTCATATTCGAAAAGTTGTATTCACCCCCCCTCTACAACACATTTGGACCTAACACTATCAATATTTAATAATAGATTTGAGATAGTGAAGGAAAGTAGTGGGTGTAATAGTGTTTTTAATTATTAAATATGAGATAGTGGGAGAAGATAGTGGAGTAAACTTACTATTTATGGTAACGTAAAGAAATGAGAGTGTAACAACCCGAAAGTTTTTGAATTATTGTTATTATTATTATTATTAAATACTTTATTGGTTTTTCCATAGAGGAGGTATATGATTGTGGATATTTTTGGGAAGGACAATTTTATATGTGATATCGTGTTTACATGCTTATATTATGATTTATGTGCGCCGTGTAAGTCTGTGTAATTTTATTTGCATTATTGATCTTATGAGATTTTTATAAAATCATTGGTGTAACACCCCCAAATCCCTTACAGGAATCCAGGTCATTACACCTCTTGCGGAATATTCAATCACCTGCTCATAATATAATTTACAACAATATTCATAACAACTCCATATTTTACTCCACGGTTATAGTCTTAGAACAAGCACTCAATAATTCAAAAGTTATTAAAACACAAGTTCACCTCCCAGAATCTCTGAAATATTATTACAACTTCAAAATACTAGATAATAAAGCATTAAACAACTTCTTCCCAGCTTGTACCCTCCTTCGATACTATAAGGCTAATGTGTTGAATTAATAGCCCTTCCCCTTCCCTTTGTCACGGTTTGCCATGGTAGTGCCGTCTCTAGATGCTTCTAATTAATAATATTTAAATAGCGTGAATGAGCCAAAGAATGCCAAGCAAGTATATAAATATCATATAATACAACAACCCGCTCAAAAATATGTTTTTACCACTCTATAAGAACTTATCCTCTTATATAAATATATACTTTTGAAAAAGGATCAACTCGGAAATTTTTATAAATCTCGAAATACTACTCAATTGAAGGAATAAATATATCTCAATAACTTCTCAAAGTACTACTCGAATATAATTCAATAACTCCTCAGAACTACTCAATTGATTTGAAACAATATAATATAACAACTGCTCAGATCAACACCATAGTTAACAGAACCACAAAGGCATCGGTTAACTGTTAGGATGTCGATGATTGGACTTCTTCTCAGAACGCCTACTCAAGTAATGGATGATCAATCCATTATCACTACTCGTTTTCTATCGATAGAAGGATGAGCCGACATCTCGAACACACCCTAAATACTACTCAATTGGGCCGGTGCATTACTCCGGTCACTTTTGCCATCTCTAGTCCAGAATATAAGTTGTCGGAATCTTTGATCACCTTCAACAATAAATTTCTTAGGCGTCACGGTAAAATAACACGTGCACCTTTAATTTTATAACTCTTATTTGTTGATTCGAGATATGAACCAACTAAAAGATAATCAATAATTATTGTCGAATTTGTACAATAAATTCGATTGAAAATAATGAATTTAACTAGCTCGAACAAATGAGATTGTTTCACTAAATCAAATCAAGCAGTCGTCTCGAATTAATGAGATCGACCCTATAGCAAAGAAATTCCTTCTACGCTTATAGGGGATATAATTCACAAGTAAACTACTCTTAACAATAAAATAATATTGCAACTAGAAAATACTACATAAAAGAATTATTGCAGTATAAGAAACAACAAAATAATTCTCATAACTGATAGCTCAGAAATAAATACGAATAAATTAACAATAACAAAAATATGAAACTTCTAATATTTAGGGTAGAAATGAACTTACTTTTGTATATCGAAAACTTAATCAGCAAACTTATGAATTTAAAAATATAAATACTCTAAACGATGGAGTACGAATTAATAAACTTGCATGTGCTCTGCGGTGCGATATTCCAACTTGCTCCACGTCTCCGCTTCTCTATAATCAAATAAAAACTCACTTTATTATGCCCGACATTTCACCTTCTCGAGCCTAGTTTAGCTATTTTTAATCATTCCAGTTTTAGTCTAAAATAATCTAATTCAATCCGATTAACTAAAATAATCCAAAAATAGTAAATATCAATCCTCTAAAATAATACCGTATTTAATTCTATTTATTCAAAATAATCTCTCTTTTTATCAACGAATTATTGAATCTCTAAATCATGATCAGATAATCATTAATTATTTCTAATTAATTAATTAATTAATTACACCATTTTAATTCACATTAAATCCACAATTATTACTAAATAACCCAATTAATCAATTATACCATTTTTAATAAAACTATTTATTTTTCTCAATTTTAAATAAAGATCCCAATTTAACAAAACTAATCGAACCTCTTTTATTCTTTTCAATCCAATCAAAATATTTATTCTCTAATTTATTTATTATTAATACTAAAACAAAACTAATTAACCCAAATCAATCATATTTTACAATCTAAATAAATCCCAATTTTATTATTATTAGATCCATTCATTTCATTTTAATACCCCCAATTAATCAAAACCACACTTATACACATGCTGACATATGCTACACACACGCAGACACACGCTGGCACACGCCGCGCGTGTGGCCCACGCGCCTACCCCCTCCCCCATGCGAATCTCTCCCTTTCTCTCTCTGCTTCTCTCTCTCTCTCGCATCTCTATCTCTTTCTCTCCACTCAATCTCTCTCGACTCTCCGTCTCTCCTCCACCACTCTCTCTCACCTTCTCTCCCTCTCCGACTTCGCCCCACTCTCTCTCTCGTTACTCCATCTCTCCACTCTCTTCTCTTCTCTCTCTCAATCTCTCCAACCATCCCTCTTCCGCCTCTCCTCTCAATCTCTCCGCCCTCAATCTCTCTCCGCCTCCCTCATCTCCCTCTATCTATACTCCGTCGACTCCTCTCTCACAATCTCTCCCTCCACCCTTGTATCCCTCTCTCCCTCCTTCGCATCTCTCTCTACAACCACCACAACACCACCGAAACAATACAACATTACCACACCCTCATCTCTCATCACTCTCTACGTCTAACTCTCTCTCGATCTCGTTTCACTCTCTATCGATCCCCCTTTTCTCCCTATCCCACTTCGCACAACAATAACACCGACCACCGGTGGCTACGCCTCTCCTCCCGGCACGAAGTTCCCGAACGCCCCTCCCTTCAATTTACAAACTCCCCTAACTCAATCAATCCCAGTACGACTCGTTGCTATCGGTACAAAACGAAAACGAAGAAAATAAAACAAACAACAGAAAATAAAAGTAACTACCTGTGTAAAACTCTGTTTTGTGAATATGTGTTCTATGTTTTGTTGATTAAAAATGAAAGACACCGTAATGTGCTCCTGGTCTTATACAATAAAAATATACACCCTTGCTTCTAATAATGATTAGACCGGTAGTGTGGTTTTTTAATAAATAAAAAGAAACAAAATATGGGGGACAAAATAAGTGTCATAATAATGACTATGTTTAGTGCAATGTTTGGTGAAAAGAGAATGTTGTCTCCTCAATAATCTCGTTTACCGCTAATTAAAACGAGACTCTAATTTCGTTTCATAAAATAAATTCGACACAAAAACTAAAATCTTATTTTTACTAAATTTCTTATTTTTAGTAAATACCAAATAAATATAATTAAATAGATATAATATAATATTTACTCACATATGAATATATAAAATTTCGAAATTTTACCAAAAACGCGCTAATTAAAATATACTAGTGCATCGCTCTTAATTAAAATTTAAATATCGATCAAAAAAATTATTCGAAAATTCGCGGATATTACAATTGGAGTTGATAAAAATCACGAAATCTTTTGTGTTATTATCTTTATGATATTATGTTAGGTCCCGTAAAATGATTAATTTAAGCTAGAAGGGGGGGTTGAATAGCTTAATATCCAATTTAAAAATTATTATGGCGTTTTAAAATAATTTTCCCTTTTTAAAATTTTTACCGAGTCGTTATGCAGTTTATAAGTGCAGAAATAAAAGACAAGGAAAGAAAATACCACACAGGAGATTTTATCCTGGTTCGCGATGGCGCAACCCCTAATGGATTCGCTCACCTCTACTCCAGTCCCCGAGCTCCTCTCCGGACTCAAGATTTTGTTAATAATAAACTCGCTCCTTTAGTAGGCGGAGAAGCCTTTACAACCTTACAAATATTGGTCTTGGTGCGTATCTACCCGACACCACCTCACAATAAATGAAAAATAAATACAAGACTTATCTTGGACCGTAACTCCCCGTTACTCCCTCAAAGTCGTTGTAAACCTACACAACTTATCTTAGACAGCAACGCCCCGCTACTTCTTCAAAGTTGATGTAGAACCCTTGGTGTAGTCTTTGAATTCCTCGCTTTTGCCGGTCTTGGGTCTTAGATGAAAGGTCTTGGGTCTTTCCTCTTCTTCACGGTGTAAAGGCCACTAACTCCCCGCTAGTGCCTAGGACTTGGGTCGTAGAACGAGAATCACCTCACTTTAACTTCACCTCACTGCAAAACTTAGAAAACAATATCTACGAAACAAACCGTAATATATAGAGAGGTTTTGGACAAATATGTCCGAAAGTGGCTATAATATTCTCACACGAATATTAAGTAAAAACAAGTTCAATAAGCGTTAAGTGCTTATGACTTTGTGTGTATTCTTATATTTGATATGACTTGTAAATCGAAGAATACTTTTAATACAATACTCCATTTAATGAAATTTAGTTATATCTCGGAGTTTGCAAATATTGATTAATTCCTTTAAGCTCGTAGGCTTATAGGGATTATAATCGTATACTTTTGTTCGACTTTTATAAAGATCGAAGTATACTTGAAAATTACTTCGTTCTTAAAAATATTAATATTTTCGAAGTAATGTTTATATCAAACCCTTGTTTAAGCTTTTGTAGCTTTAAGGATGTTTGATAAATAACTTCTCGTTCGATGTAGTATTATTTTAGACTAATCGTATATATATATATATATATATTGTAAAGCATAATGTAATGTAATATGTAATAGAGGACATATATAACTCAACTAGGATAAAAGATAAATAATATTAACTCTATACAGGGATCGTGAAATTTGAAGAACATGCACCAACAAGGATCAAGTCGCTGAAAGAAGTTCATTAACATGATCAAGCCTCAGTGACAGAATAAGATGTACAGATGATTCAGTTGAAGGGCCAAAAGATTCCATGTATTTATTGAAGATACTGCTGCAGGCTAATCAATTGGAATATAACGAAGGTGTGAAGATCAAGATCAGTGCTAGTCACTTGTGAACCAGACCAGTGCACTAAGTGTCAGCACATACGAGAAGGATCAACACATTAATTCACAGAAAGAATTGCCAAAGCCTATTGACGATCAAGGACAAACATAATATCTCAAAGTATTGTCAAAAACTAATTTACTCTGAAAATTAACTAAGTAACAGATTAATTAATTATTTATAATAAATAATTAAATTAATCTGGTACTTGAACTATTTTCTGAGAAGAATTAAAACAGCAAAATAAACAGAAGAGAATATGAATAGTAACCGAAATCACTATTCATATGAATAGTAACCGAAATCACTAATATGAATAGTACTATTCATATGAATAGTAACTGCGTTTGTTGGAATAGTAATTGCGGTTGTTGGAATAGTATTTGGGGTTGGTGAAATATTGCCCGGTTACTATTTGGGGTTTTTGGAATAGTGCCAAATAGTGACTTTCTAAAACCTATAAATAGGCCTGTTGTATTTCATTTCAAAACACACCTCAACACACAACTTTCTCTTCTCTCTCTTATACCATCTCTGTGTAAGCTGCTAGACAGTCCATCTAGTAGGAAAGCCGGCTTAGCCCGCTTTCAGGAAGTGTCGGGTAGAAGGTCCTCGTGCCTGTTAACTCGAATAACTTGTAGAAGGGGGGGGGTTGAATACAAGTTATATAATCGTGTCTGATTTTTGCTTGATTATATGAACAAGAATAAACGAATGAATCAAACTCTTGTTTGTATTAATAAGATCAAATACAAACTCTACCAAAGGTGTACAATACCTTTAGCAGCTGCTGACAATACAAATATCTCTCTGTTTGTTTCGAACTCTCGAATACAAACCTTATACAGAGCTACGCACACGAACTCACAACTTTGTCGCTCTTTTTACAATGATATTGAGAGAGTATTTATAATGCTACCTATCAACTAATAACAGAAAGATATAATCTATACATGACAATGTTCTACCTTCTAGTCGATAGTTTCCTTCAATAGAAAACTCTTTCCTTCATAATGTCTTCTTGCTTGTTCTTCAAACAACGATCCTGTTTTATAGCACTTGCCAGTTTCTGTAGTATCTATAATGACATCATCAGTAACATGACTGATATCAGGATCTGTACACTGCATCAGTATCTGATCAACCATCAGTATTGGACCATCATCAGGATTTGCTCTCTGTTCCTGACATGTAGTCTCCGATACACTGTTCATTCCTGACTAAACTATATAGATAACTGTTTTACACATAAAAACCTATATACAGTGCTAAATCCTTTATAAGATCAGGATTACAAGAAGTATAATGTGTAAATTCTATTCTTAACATCACAACTTATGAATTATTCCTAACAATCTCCCCCTATTTATGCTTTATAATCTGAAGCATAAATCTAAGTTGTGGATGTCAAAACATAGAACAATACAACCAGAATAGAATTTATGAATGTAGAATTATGAAGTTTAAGTACCTTCTTCTCAGATGTAGACGCTTATCTAGTACTTAGAAGAAAGAATTTTAACTATTAATGCTGCTCTTCCTTTACCTCTTCCTAGCTGAGATTCACCACTGTCACTCCTGGTTCTTCTTTTTACTATCCTTTGTCTGATCTTTATCTCCCCCAGCTTTATCTTCAGTCTGGTGGTGTTGTTGTTGTCTTTGAATTGTCTTTATCTCCCCCTTTTTGACATCAGCAACATTAATTCCAAGAGATTCAGAAACAGAACAAATGAGATTCATAAGAACTGCTTGATTTTCCATAATTGTGACTTAGTTATCTTCAAGTGATTGAAGTCTTGTTTGAATAGCAATTTGAGAATTCTGAATATCTTTCAAAACATCAGAATGAACTTCAATATTGGAAGTGCTTCTAGTATCTTCAGTATCAGAATCAGAAAGAACTGTATCTTCAAGTCTTGTAGAAGAAGTTGCTTGAGTTGTATGATATTCAAGTAATAAAACCTGATTAGAAGTATCAACATCTTCATCTTTCTGTTCTGGAACTGAAACATGATCATCATCTCCTTCACCAGTATTCTGTGTACTAACATCTTCAAATCCTGACTCCTCCTTAGAGTGATCAGAGACTGTTGATGTCTCAATTCTAGCTGATATTGGAAGTACATACAAAGGAACACTAGGATCTTCATCTGGTACATATGTATCAAGAGATTGCTTTATCCTGGCACCTCTTCTGTTAATGATTTCTGCAAGCCTCTCCTTTTGCTTCTGAACTTTAACTTCTGCCTTTGCATTGTGATGTGCTAGGTCATTCTTCTGATACATTTTGATGAATGAATAAGTACCAGCATCCATACCCAAATTTTCAGACCAAGATTCAGGAAAAACCTGATCCCAGAAATCAAATGATGGTTTCCTAATTTTCTCTCCCTCACTATGGAGTTGATCATCCATACCCTCATTCTCATTTTGACTTTCTAAAGTCAACACTCTTTCTACCTCACCTTTTGCCTGGTCAGGAGCCAGCCGCTCAAATTGTGGATCTAAGTCCATCTTTTCAACTGTATCACTCAAATTTAGATAAGTGCTCTCATGACCTACAGAAAAATAGAGTTTAGAAGGAGTTTTTATACCTGAACTCACATGGAGAGAGGGTTCCTCATATGGCATGTGGCTTGAGGTTTTCTCCAAGGAGTGAGCTGCTATAGTCTCTGAACCCTTACAATCATCTTCTTTCCTTTCAGAAACTACAGGCTCCAGTATACCACTTTCAGGTTCTTTACTAGACTCTGATGTCTTCAGTAATACTTCATTAGACACCATAGTTAGTACATCACCGTCTTTAAGTGTTGTTTGCTGAGACACACCCTCAAGGTGAATAGACTCTGACTGAACAAAATTTGTTTGATCTTCAGAAAAATCACCCAAAGTCATTCCTCCCATATCATAGGGTATCTCACTTGCATTCTCAGTCATCACAGAAGACCTTTCAACATCAGCTATCACAGCTCCTGAGTCATCCTTCCTCTGACTAGATGGTTCTTGTGTTACAGTGACTGTGATCTGATCGTTCCTACTATTCACAACTGGTGCAATAGTACCTTCTGTTGACTGCTTTCCTCTATCTACTTCCTCCAGTTTTTCACCCTGAGCTGAAGCATCTTCAATAATTACATCCTTGTCAAATAAATATGCATGAAGTGATTGAAGTGCAACATGCTTCGAGAGTCCAAATTTCTTGACTAATTGTCTTCTGACAGATACATAGAAATACATCTTCATTAAGTCAAGTCTTTGATGTAGAAGTCCATATTCATCTGGAAATAAAAGTTTTGGTACTCTTTCAACCAGAAAATCTAGAACAGGCCTTGACAACTTCACTTTGAGAGAAATTAGTCCTATAGCCAGTCTGTATGATAATGTAGTTTCCCATGAAGAATCAATATTCAGATCTCTCTTGTTAAATACTGACATAGATGTAGCTTGATTTGTAGAAACCTGCATGATATTAGTTGGACTAGACTCTGTGTGTGTAGGTGACAATTGAATCTTTCTCCTTGTTCTCCTGGTATAGTGAGCAAAAGATTTATCCTGAGAAGACTCAAGAGGTGTAGACACAGAAGTGATCTTGGGATGAGATCTTTGTTCAATAGACACAGTCTTTTGAGAGACAGTATCCAGTAACTGTTTTCCCTTTTTAAGAACTACAGCCTTTTGGGAGACTGCAGCCTGGCTGTGACTAGGTTTTTCATCTCTTTGTGCTAACAAAGAAAGTTGAATTGCAGCCTTCAATTCTGCTCTCTCAGCAAGAGTTAAATCATCATCATCTTCACTAGAATTACTACTACTACTTGACACAACAAATCTTCTCTTCCTTACAACTGATGTCTTTTGAGAAACACCAGAGGTTGGTTTCTTTGAAACAATAGGCTGTGGATCAAAATTTGGTTCTTGAATTGTTTTAGAGACTATAATGTTTTGGGCTACTTGGGTAGACACAGGTGGGTTCTCCTCCAATTGAGATTCCTGAGCCATTTCACCACAAAAGAAAGAAGAATTGTAGAGAGTAGGAAGATGAGTTTTAAGAATTACCTGAACATGATGTGGATAATGAATTACAGGTATTTCATCTAGATTCTTTTCATTGTCCTTCTTTGTAATGTCAGAGAAAATTCTCTTTTGCTGTTCATAAGAAGAAACACAATGTTCTCTACCAAATCTAGTTTCAACATCAGGAACGAAATGGTTAATAAACAATTGCATAAATCTATGATAATAAACCATTTTCCTGTTTCGATCTCTTAACCCAAGTTTAATACTCATCTGACTTAAGATAATATGACCAATGTTGATTACTCTGTCATAAAGCAAACTATAAGCAATATATGATGTAACAGAAGTAATTTGCTGAAAAGAACTACATTTGCCAGTAAAACATTTAGCAATTTGATCAAAGTAAAAAGACCATTCCTTTCTAAGAAAAGACCTATTCAACTGGCTCATGTTATCTAGAGGTCCACTATAACCTAATTCAGACAACATAGTTCTTATATTATCATCAGATGGTACATTCTCATAACTATCAGTAACAGGTAAGCAAAGTACTGAATTAACAACCGATTCAGTAATGTCAAATGAATCTTGTCCTAAATGTAGAACAATCTTACCTGATTGACTCTGAGTAGAATCAATTACCTCAGCATTCTTCCAAGCTTGTGAAACAGCTACTTGATTAATCTGTGGAGATGCTGTCAATGCATAACTTAATGGTCCATACACCAGAAAGTCCATGATTGGATGAAAATCAGATGACACTCCTTCCTTGTTGGTGATAGCTGCAACATGATTGTTTGTCATAAAATCAAAGTCACCAAACTTGAAGGCTACTGATTTAGGTAATCTTCTCTGAGCTGCCATTTTTTATCTGAAAAGAAACTTGAAAAATTCTTGAAATGGATTAGTGATTTTGAAAACTCAAGAGTGATTTTTGTTTTAGAGAATGTAAAATTAAAGAAAGCAATTACACGATTAGAGTTTCAAAACAAATATATTTCACAAATCTTTCAGACCACTATCCCACGTTGACACGTAGATTGACAGGCGTCAGTCCCTGAAAAATGCGGTTACCCATGATTTTTTTTGGAAAATAAAATCCAAAATTGATTTTCATGAAATAAATCAGGGTATAAATAAGCAATACTGATCAGCTTCCTTTTCCTGTTGATCTCTCATCAAATCCTGATGATCACACATGAAATCCTGACCAATACCATCTGAGACTTAATATGGAGTTTCCACGTGGCATTCTTCTTTTATCTGAAAAAGAAAATAAACAATAAATCTGAACAGAAAATCAATTGGTTAGATATTTTCAATATTTCTTGAAACAAGAAATACAGTCTCATGCAATAATTAGCATTTGACTTCATTAAAACTTCCAAGTGACTGCTCAGCTTCTCACGTCTTTCTTTAAAAGAACCAAACGCTTTATGCCATTCTCCATAACCTTTCAATTTCTTTTCTTCTCAACAATGCTTCTCAAACCAAAAATCCCTTCAAACCCATTTTCCAGATTTTTCTTGATCGATGAACATCCTGTTCTTGATCATCTCTTTGAACAAATGACTCTTCTCATCGAACTAATCATGAATGGATTGGTTTTCGAAAATATCCAGAGGTTTCTCCTAGAACATCCATCTGTTGGATACAATCTTCCCCTAACCTCCTCAAAACTTGAGGATGAAGAATTTGGCCGAGAGTCTGAGGTTGATCTTGATGGAGATGCTATTCATTTAAGTTAGCTGCTCTCATTCAAGTCGCCCAGACAAGGAATCCAAGAGCAAACGAGGCTTTCATCCCCTGATGGATTTCTTGAGATGCTCCTTGTCCTGTTCCTCAGAGTTCATATCAAAGACAAGTATAGAGTAGAAATTTAGACAAAAAGATGATGTATTTCATTTCTATGTAATGATTTCTATTAATGAAAATACAATTTCTTGTTATCTGCTTGTCTTTTGATTTTTGAATGATGTATAAATTATCAGTATGCAAATATCAAAACTTGCTAGCATAGACTTAACATATCAGAGAATCAGATTATTACACAAAGTAAACGTCAGGATCTGAAACAATTTTCATAATCCTGATACTGACACAATACTGATGACGTCAGCATCCTGATAACAAATCTAATCCTGATTATTATTAACAAGTCTATCATACTGAAATTTATCAAGGCAATGTGTTATAGCTCAAACATTTAACAATCAAATATAGATCCTGACAAGAATATCAAGTCTATAAGCTAAAAACAACATACCTTGCTACTATTGCAGATGTTAAAATCTAAAAATTTAACATTCCTAACTCACTTACTAGTCTACTGAATGTAGTCTCATCAAGTGGTTTAGTTAGAATATCTGCAAGCTGTTTGTCAGTAGGAACAAAATGAAGTTCCACAGTACCATTCTCAATATGTTCTCTAATAAAATGATACCTGACATCAATGTGCTTAGTCCTTGAATGTTGAACTGGATTTTCTGCAATTTTAATAGCACTAGTATTATCACAAAACATAGGAATATTACTAAGTGTCATACCATAATCCAACAACTGATTTCTTATCCAAAGGAGCTGTGCACAACAACTGCCTGCTGCTATGTACTCAGCTTCTGCAGTTGAGGTTGAAACAGATTGTTGCTTCTTGCTTGCCCAAGAAATCAATCTATTTCCCAAAAATTGACAGGTACCTGTAGTGCTTTTCCTGTCTATCTTACACCCTGCATAATCAGAGTCTGAATAGCCAATTAGAAAGAAATCAGATTCTCTAGGATACCACAAACCAAGATTTGGAGTTCTTTTGAGATATCTAAAAATTCTCTTCACAGCAATTAAATGAGATTCCTTAGGATCACTTTGGAATCTAGCACATAAACTGGTAGAAAACATTATATCTGGCCTACTTGCAGTTAGATATAACAATGAGCCTATCATGCCTCTATAACTAGTATTATCCACACTCTTCCCTTTAGGATCAGAGTCTAGTTTAGTGGCTGTTGCTATGGGTGTTTTTGCAACTGCACAGTCTTGAAAGTCAAACCTTCTTAAAAGATCTTTGATATACTTTGACTGATTAATGAAAATACCAGTCTCAGTCTGTTTGACCTGCAAGCCTAAGAAATAATTTAGTTCACCCATCATGCTCATCTGATACTTAGACTGCATAAGCTTGCTAAACTTAGCACACAACTTTTCATTAGTAGAACCAAAAATAATATCATCAACATAAACTTGAACTAAAAGCAATTCACCTTTTATCTTTCTAAATAATAGAGTTTTGTCAATTGTACCTCTTGTGAAGCCATTTTCAAGAAGAAATTTAGACAAAGTCTCATACCATGCTCTTGGTGCCTGCTTTAGTCCATAGAGTGCCTTGTCAAGTTTGTAGACATGATTTGGAAACTTTGGATCAACAAATCCAGGTGGCTGTTCTACATACACTTCTTCATCAAGTTTTCCATTTAGAAAAGCACTCTTTACATCCATCTGGTATACCTTAAATTTTGAATGAGCTGCAAATGCAAGAAACATTCTGATTGCTTCCAATCTTGCTACAGGTGCAAAGGTCTCATCATAATCAATGCCTTCTTCCTGAGAATAACCCTTGGCCACCAGTCTTGCTTTATTTTTTACAATCATACCAGATTCATCTAGCTTGTTTCTGAAAACCCATCTTGCACCAACAATAGATCTATCTTTAGGTCTTGGTACCAGTTTCCAAACTTTGTTTCTCTCAAACTCATTTAATTCCTCCTGCATTGCAATTACCCAATCAGGATCCTGTAAGGATTCTTCAACCTTCTTAGGTTCATTCTTTGAGAGAAAACAACTATACAAGCATTCATTTTGAATTGATCTTCTAGTTCGAACACCACTATTTGGATCACCAATTATCAAATCTTCAGTATGATCCTTTGTCCATTTTCTAATAGGTGGTAAATCAACTCTGCTAGTCTCTCCCCCTAAGTTAGTGGTATCTCTTGTAGAAGAATTCTCTCTACCTTCAAAAACTCTCCTTTGATCAATAGAATCAATAGATTCCATATTGCTGCTAGTTACTGATCTTTCCTCAGAAGATTCTGACAGGTCAGTTCCTGATGGAGTAGACTCTGAAACATCAATTCCTGATGGAATAGACTCTGAAAGACTAGTCTGCTCCTGATGATCACTGTGTTCTCTCTGATTTATTTGCTCCCCCTCAACAGTAGCATTCCTTTGAAAAGCAATAGAAATTCCTTCTGGAGAACCTTCATCATCACTTGAGAGTATCTCAGAATTCTTCAGATTTTCAAATTCCAATTTATCATGGCTTTCATCAGTTTGCAAAATTCCAAATTTCTTATCATCAAATGCAACATGAATTGATTCCATAACAATGTGAGTTCTGAGATTATAAACTTTGAAGGCCTTAGATGCTGAGTATCCTAGAAAAATTGCTTCATCCGATTTGGCTTCAAATTTTCCAAGTTGTTCTGGATGAACTTTTAGGACATAGCATTTGCATCCAAAGATGTGAAAATATTTCACACTTGGTTTCTTTCCTTTGATCATCTCATAGGGAGTTTTTCCATGACTATTTACCAAGGTACAGTTCTGAGTGAAACATGCAGTGTTAATAGCTTCTGCCCAAAAGTAGGTTGGAAGTTTTGCATCTGCAAGCATGGTTCTTGCTGCCTCTATGAGAGTCCTGTTCTTTCTTTCCACTACACCATTTTGCTGAGGTGTACCAGGTGCAGAAAACTGTTGAGTGATTCCATTGTCTGCACAAAATCCCTCCATTGTAGAATTCTTGAATTCTGTACCATTGTCACTCCTAGGTACTTTAACTTTGTACTCAGAATTATTCTGAATATTCTTGATGAGTTCAATGATTTGCTGAGGAGCTTCATCCTTCTTGTGTAGAAAGAACACCCATGTGAACCTTGTGAAATCATCCACCATAACTAGAGCATATCTTTTCTTGCTGATAGACATAATGTTTACTGGACCAAACAGATCAAGATGTAGCATGTGAAATGGTTCAGTAATTGAATTTTCAGTCTTGCTCTTGAAAGTGGTTCTTCTCTGCTTTCCAAGCTGACATGCATCACAAAGTCCATCTTGCACAAAATTTGCCTGAGGTAGGCCTCTCACCAAATTGTGTTTAACAAGTTGATTAAGCTTCTTGAAATTAAGATGTGAGAGCTTCTTGTGCCAACTCCAGCTTTCATCATTTGTTGCTTTGCTGTAGAGACATCTAACAATTCCTTTAGATGTATCACTTAAGCTGGCTTCATATATGTTACCATGTCTTTGACCAGTTAGAACAATGTCTCCATTC
The DNA here is from genome assembly GCA_037693485.1 of Kitagawia praeruptora. Taxonomy (NCBI): domain Eukaryota; kingdom Viridiplantae; phylum Streptophyta; class Magnoliopsida; order Apiales; family Apiaceae; genus Kitagawia; species Kitagawia praeruptora. The sequence goes on along the minus strand of CM075349.1, from coordinate 151,209,595 downwards.
TGCATATTCAAGACTTTGCATCCTTCTCTGTCAAAGATTGATTTGTAACCTTTATCACCCAGTTGACTTATGCTTAAAAGAGTATGTTTCAAGCCTTCAACCAGTGCTACATTTTCTATGATGACATTCCCCAAAATAATTGAGCCATATCCCAGAGTTTCTCCTTTGTTGCCATCTCCAAAAGATATTACTGGGCCAGCTTTCCTCTCAAACTTTGTAAGCAGGGACTTCTTTCCAGTCATATGTCCAGAGCATCCACTGTCCAAGATAATTGAATGCTTCTTTCCTGTGCCCTGCAAACAAAAAGTAACTAGTTAGAATTTTTTAGGACCCAACTTTGATTGGATCCTTTCTTACTAGATTTAGAGACAACAGACTTTGAAGATTTTGCATTTATTTTACCTGTTGCAGAGTCAACTTTAGACTCTGATCTCACAAACTGTTTGTGACTAGGAGTTTCAGATTTCAAAGAATAATAGTCATAATACAGTTCATGATATTCTCTACACATGTAAATGGAATGAAGTAAACTACCACAATGATAACAAGCTTTTTGTGGTTGGTATTGAATTTTCTAAGTCTTGGGGAATCTGGACTCAGTTTTCCAAGAAGGTTTTTGATTGCAGTCTAGGGCCAAATGATTATGATTTCCACACTTATAGCATTTTTTCCTAGGTGCATCAGGTACATTCTTGTAATTGTTCTCTTTGTTAATACCTTCTTTTCCATTCCTATTTCTCTTAATCTTGCTAGACTCTGAAAGATCATCTAATCTCTGTTTCAACTGAGACTTAGACAGAAACCCTATGTTTACATTCTTAGGTTTCTCTAACACTTTCTCATCTGAAAAACTATTGTTAATCCTTTTGTGTACAACAGGGGTACCTTTTGAATCAACAAATTTAACATGATTTGGTTCAGAAACAATTTTCTTACCTTCAGATTTAGATGTGTTAGCTTCTACCTTACTATCATCATTGACAATAGCTACTTTTTCTTCTTGTCTAGCCTTATCAAAACCTAAACCATTAACCTTACCACGAATTCCACTCTCAAAGATTTCTATTGTCTTCTTACTGGAATTGTTAATGGTCTTAATCACATCTCTCTCTTCTTCTAGTTCTTTTCTGACATAGTCATAAGCCTCAAGAATTACACTATAATCATGCTTAGCTTTATCAGAACTCAACTTGTATTCTTCCATTTGAATTAATTCAGATTCAAGAAAATTATTTCTATCAACTAATTTATCATTCTTAACCTTAAGTTCATCTCTTTCACAAGTAAGAATTCTAAAATTAGTCATAAGATTTTTAAACTCAGCATGGATAGATCTAATTTCATCAGAATTTAAGCTATCAAATGAATCAAGAGAGTGAAGTGATACCTTAACAGAGGATGGAGAAATTTTCTTTGGAGATCCAGGTTTGTCTGAACTATTGGCCATCAATGCAATGTTGTCATAATCCAATTCATCTTCAGAGTCACTGGAATCAGCCCAATCCTTCTGTGTGACCATAAGTGCATTACCCTTTCCTGAATTCCTAGGCTTCTTACACTCACTAGCAAAGTGTCCAAGCTCGCTGCAGTTAAAGCACTTGATCTTGGCCTTATCAAGCTTGACAATTGTACTTTTGCTTTTGTCACTCTTCTTCTCCTCCTTCTTTTGAAAAGGTCCTTTGCTAAATCTTCTCCTGTTGAATTTTCCTTTCTTGAAAGCTTTAGCAAACATAGCAAAGAGTTCTTGCATCTCAGATTCAGAATCATTGTTGTCAGAGTCCATATCAGTAGTCTCTGACTCAGAACTTTCTTTGCTTTTCTTCTTCCTTGAATTTTTTACAGCAATCTCTTCATGCTGTTCTTCAGGAAGCTTCTTAACTTCAGATTGAGCAGTAAGTGCAATAGTCTTCATCTTTCCTTCACTCCTGCTCTTCTTCTGCTACTTGTCAAGTTCATAAGCTCTCAATTTTCCATATACTGCCTCTAATGAAATATCATCCAGATCATTAGCTTCCTCAATTGCAGATATCTTCTCATTATAGAAATCAGGCAAAGCTTTCATGAACTTTGTATTCATGTCCTCCAAGTCGTAATATTTACCATGCATGGCCATCTCATTGATGAGTTTTGTAAACCTATCAAAGGTATCAGTAAGTGACTCACCAGACTTGGATTCAAAGTACTCATACTGTTGTATAAGTAATGTCCTCATATTCTTCCTGACAGGCTTAGTTCCTTCACAGTGAACCTTAAGATTGTCCCATATATCCTTAGCAGTTTTACAAGAGAGAACATAGTTAGTGAGAACAGAATCAAGACTGTTGAATAATATGTTTCTCACTTTAGCATCTTTGAGAACATTCTCCTTGTCCTTATCTGACCATTCAGATTTTGGCTTCTCTGCTGTATGTTCTGGAACAACCACACCATCAACAGTTGCTTGTCCAACGACCTTTGTTGGAACAAAAGGTCCATCTCTGATTCTGTCAAGATAATCAGGATCTGTTGCTTCCAGATGATGCAACATCTTTACTTCCCATAGAGTATATTCGTTTCTCTTGAGCATAGGAATTTTAGTATTCCCATCCTTGTAACCAGACATGATTGCAGATCTTTATGATTATTCGAAATCAACCCGCTCTGATACCAATTGTTAACTCAAATAACTTGTAGAAGGGGGGGTTGAATACAAGTTATATAATCGTGTCTGATTTTTGCTTGATTATATGAACAAGAATAAATGAATGAATCAAACTCTTGTTTGTATTAATAAGATCAAATACAAACTCTACCAAAGGTGTACAATACCTTTAGCAGCTGCTGACAATACAAATATCTCTCTGTTTGTTTCGAACTCTCGAATACAAACCTTATACAGAGCTACGCACACGAACTCACAACTTTGTCACTCTTTTTACAATGATATTGAGAGAGTATTTATAATGCTACCTATCAACTAATAACAGAAAGATATAATCTATACATGACAATGTTCTGCCTTCTAGTCGATAGTTTCCTTCAATAGAAAACTCTTTCCTTCATAATGTCTTCTTGCTTGTTCTTCAAACAACGATCCTGTTTTATAGCACTTGCCAGTTTCTGTAGTATCTATAATGACATCATCAGTAACATGACTGATATCAGGATCTGTACACTGCATCAGTATCTGATCAACCATCAGTATTGGACCATCATCAGGATTTGCTCTCTGTTCCTGACATGTAGTCTCCGATACACTGTTCATTCCTGACTAAACTATACAGATAACTGTTTTACACATAAAAACCTATATACAGTGCTAAATCCTTTATAAGATCAGGATTACAAGAAGTATAATGTGTAAATTCTATTCTTAACATCACAACTTATGAATTATTCCTAACAGTGCCTAAACTATCCTAGGAGTGTTTGATTTTGTAGCTGATCCATAGGATTAGATTGTGTAACAAACCTCCGGGTTTTATCTATTTAAAGATATTTCCCACACAGTTGTGTTATTTTGATTTAGTATTTTTGATTTCATATCCACATCAAAAATCGAAATATTTTTAAATAACGTATTCAACCCCCCTTCTACGTTATTTCGGACCTAACAATTGGCATCGGAGACACTCTGTTATTATACAACAGTTAAGATCCGAAAAGCTATACAATCATGTCTGAGAAGAATTTTAGAAAAACTAAGGGAAAGGAAGGCAGGTCTGGGAAAGTGGACAATTCCAAGATCAAATGCGATAATTGTGGTGAGAAAGGACATTTTTCACCTGAGTGCAATAAAGCCAAAGCTGATAAAGGTCAAGCCTACATCACAAAGAAGAAGGACTGGGCTGACACTTCAGACTCTGAAGATGAGGTGAACTATGCCTTGATGGCAAATGCTGATAGTATCTCTGAAGCTACTGAGACCAAGGTACCTCATTCTACTTTAGCTTTTGATACTAATGATATATCTGAGTTAAGAATCTTTCTTAAAATCTTGCATCTTAGCTATAGAGATCAGACTTTAGAAAATGAAAGAATAAAATCTGAAAGTCTAGAACTTAGAAAGAGAAATGACTATATAGAATTAGAATTAGTCCAGATGTTAAAAATTCAGACAGAGAGAGATGATGCTATTTTTGTTAAAACTGAATTATTGAAAAAGCATGCTTATCTTGAATCTGAACTTGCTAAAGAAAGAAACATTATTAAAACTTGTACTAACTCTGGGAAAACTACTCAGATTATCATAGAGAATGATTGTTGGAAAGAAGGTCTAGGTTACACTGATAAAAAGAAAACTGCCAACCTAGAAGCTGAGACCTCTAAACCTGTATTTACTGAAAGGGCTGCAAAGCCCAAAATTAATCTTGTGAGGTTTGTACCAAAATCTGACAAACCAAAACAGGAAGTCAAATCAGTAAATATTGACTTAATGTCTCAGAAACCGCTTAAACACAAGATGAAGGAGATAAAAAGAGTGAACAAGGTAAAATAACCTAGGAAAAATAGAAATGGAAAGGTAGGCATCAATAAAAGCAATAACTATATGCCTATTCCCAATGCTCCTAGGAAGAAATGTTACAACCATGGAAATCCTAACCATCTTGCTACGTTTTGCAAGAAGAATAAAAATATAAACTCTATACCTCCTAAGTCAGGAGTTAAGAGTGGTTCAGTTAGGTTTAAGCCACAGAATCCTTGTTTTCACTGTGGCAGTATTTGGCATTCTATTTATACATGCAAAGAGTATCATAATTTGTATTATGCTTATTATGAACTTAAACCCTCTTTGAATAAATTCAAGATTGATTCTACATGTATAAACTCTGATAAGAATGTTAGAACAAACTCTGATAAGATTTCTGCTGCAAAAGCTAACAAACTTAATAAGGCCAAAGGATCCAAGCAAGTATGGGTCCTTAAAACTAATCATTATTGGTTTTTCTGATTGTAGGGTAACAGGAAAAATATCCTTGTTCTGGACAGTGGATGCTCAGGACACATGACTGGAAATAAAGCCCTGCTATCAGAATTTGTGGAGAAAGCTAGCCCAAGTGTTTCTTATGGAGATGGCAACATAGGAAGGACTCTAGGATATGGCAATATCAATCTTGGGAATGTCATCATTGAAATTGTAGCTCTATTCTCAGGACTCAAACATAATCTACTAAGTGTGAGTCAAATATGTGACAGAGGTTATCATGTGGATTTCTTTGAAGAACACGGTGAAGTTGTAAGCAAATCTACGGGAAAAGTTGTTCTGAAGGGATACAGGCATGGTAACATCTATGAAGCCAAGCTTTCAACAAACTCTGATGGCTCTGCAATCTGTCTACTGAGTAGAGCATCAATTGAAGAAAGCTGGGATTGGTACAAGAGACTTTCTCATCTGAATTTCAACAGCATTAATGAGCTAGTGAAGAAAGATCTTGTGAGAGGATTGCCCAAATCAGTTTTTACTCCAGATGGCCTATGTGACTCATATCAAAAGGCAAAACAAAGGAAAACTTCATTCAAAAGTAAGACTGAATCCTCAATTCTTGAGCCATATCACTTATTGCATGTTGATTTATTTGGTCCAGTAAATATAATGTCTATTGGAAAGAAAAGATATGCTTTGGTTATTGTTGATGAATACACCAGATATACATGGGTATATTTCATGCACAAGAAAGAAGAAACTGCATCAATCTTAACAGAGCATGTCAGACAACTGGACAAAAGATCTAAGCATACAGTGAAAATCATAAGGAGTGATAATGGCACTGAGTTCAAGAATGTAGCCATGGTAGAGTTTTGTAAAGAAAATGGAATAAAGCAAGAATTCTCTGCACCTGGAACTCCACAACAAAATGGAGTAGTAGAGAGAAAGAACAGGACTCTCATAGAAGCTGCAAGGACCATGCTTGATGAAGCAAAGCTGCCAACTTACTTCTGGGTTGAAGCTGTGCAAGCTGCTTGTTTCACACAGAATGCTACACTCATAAACAAGCATGGTAAAACACCATATGAGATGGTGAAAAATAAGAAGCCGAACTTGAAGTACTTTCATGTGTTTGGATGTAAGTGTTTTGTTCTTAAGACTCATCCAAAATAGCTTTCCAAATTTGATTTAAAAGCTGATGAAGGAATCTTTATTGGATACCCACTATCCACAAAAGCATTCAGAGTCTACAATCTGAGAACAAAAGTGGTCATGGAATCTATCCATGTGTCTTTTGATGATAAAAAGATAACAGGACTTGAAGATTTTGATGAACATGACCAGCTGAGATTTGAGAATGAAGAAATAAATGCTGATCTACAAAATTTTGATACTCTTTCAGACTCTATTATTCAATCTATACCAGTAGATCAGACAGCAGCACATGTTGAGGGGGAGCAAGTGAACGATGAAAATGAACCTCAATCAAGTGAAGAAACATCAAAGAATGCATCTACTGCTAATGATGCATTAAACTCTGATTCATCAAACTCTGAAAGCAACAGCTCAGGGGGAGTAAACAATGATTTTGGATCTACTAGTCACCACACTCAACATAATTATGAACTTGGGGAATCATCAAGATCAAATCTGCCAAAACAAAGGGCATGGAGTAGAGCGCATCCCTTTGAACAGATCATTGGTGAATCGGACATGGGTGTACAGACTAGAAGAGCAATACAGAATGAATGCATTTTTGCAGGATTTTTATCTCAAATTCAACCTAAAAAGGTTAATGAAGCTCTTGATGATCCAGATTGGGTAACTGCAATGCAGGAGGAACTCAATCAGTTCAAAAGGCAGAAAGTTTGGAAGCTGGTGCCAAGACCAAAAGATAAATCTGTAATTGGCACTAGATGGGTGTTTATAAATAAACTGGATGAAAATGGTATTGTTACGAGGAACATGTTAGTGTAGGTGCCCTAGAGGCAATACATTGTTTTTTAAATAAACCTTATGTCATTTGATTATTAAATAAATGTATTTATTATGACTTTAATTACTGCGATATATTTGTTAGCATAATAAATGTCCTTAGAATCATGATACACATTGTATAGTTTAAGTACATGACTTGAACTTGAGATGATATAATATATCATATTCTTAAAGGTCCCTAGTCGAGTATTATTATACAGGACAATAATAATACATAAATAGACTAGTATGTTTTTGATTGATAACCACATCTCATTGGTTATAAGTATGGAGATACTAAAGTCAATACATAGGTACATGTAGGGGTACATGGTACTGGACAGACCCACCGTGAGATTCTTCATGTTAATTAAGTCATAAGAAAGACTCACAGTGATAATGGTGTAATGATCCTTTGACTTGAGATCATTATATTTCTATACGAGGATAATATACTTTGACTACATTAAAAGTTACCTTTGACCGGGTGATGATAAAAGTGGACATCGGGTATATTGTGAATCGTATGAGAGATATGAATGATAGATAAAGGATTTAACCCTCCTATCAGATATGAGAGATATTATTGGCCTCTTGATTGAGTGAGACTATAAAATGCATGGCCGTGGTCAAATAATGATTTGTCTTAATAGTCTACTCATGTATCAAGTAAACCCGGATTAAATTATGAAGAGGATGACTAAACACATGCCTCGAGTTTAATCTATAATATTTGGTTAAAGGGATTATATTACACGGGAACATTAATCACAAAAGGTTTATCGAATCACGATTTAATTATTATTTAATTGGGTAGCAATGTTGTATTACTAGATACCGCTCATTGTTTATAATTTTATTGGAGAATAAAATTATTGCCAAAATAAATAATAACCTACAGGGTCACACACATAGAACATTTTAAAGGAAGAATTAATTTAAATTATGAATTTAAATTAATTAATGATAAGTTGGATTTTATTATATTAATTAAGTGGGACCTAATTAAGCTATAATAAAATACAAAGATATATGAGATATGATTTTAATAATTAAGTTTGACTTAATTATTATTTATTTGAATAATAGAATTAGATTTTATTATTTAAATAAATTATACATGGGCTAGGTTTTGGCTTGGGCCTTTTGCCTTATACTATCATATATATACATGATGATAGTAAAGGAAGGAATAATTTTGTACAACAAAAATTATACTACAGCCGAAAACAACCCAACCCTAAAATCAAGATCTCATATTTTCATTGGAGGCTAGTACCTCCCTTCCATTCAAGAATCATTCTTGGAGTGTTCGTGTGGATACCGTAGAGGAGGCTTCGTAGAGGAGCGCTCAGTATTCGTGGGAGGCTTGCATCTCCATCATTGTTACGATTGTAAAGCTTCAAAAAAAGGTAAACATATTCTTACTACCATGATTATCTAGCATTAAACATGGATCCCGGGCTTGGAATTCGATTTAATTTTATTGTTTCCGTTGCGTTTTGATGCTCGAATTCCAACAATGGCATTAGAGCTACATGTTTAATGGATAATCTGGTTAATATTTGATTCACACGATCTGTTATTTGATTACCAGTTCTATTTTTCGTTTTCCCCGTAAACCCTAATGCATGAAAACCGATCTGCATGCTTCTGTTATATGCGGTTTTGCTTGGTTCTACGATCTGTTACAACCTAATGTGCTTCATTAAGATTAAATCGTAACATTATCTGGTCTATAATGATGTAAATGATCTGATTTATGCTATACCAGTTCTGATTTTTTCAAAGAACCCTAACTGCATGAAAACAAAAACGTTTTGCATGCTTCTGATTTTCTGGTTTTGTTGCGTTCATCTGTTAAGCCATGTTCTAATAAGATTAAAGTATCATCTGGACGTTTAACAACCAGTTAAAGTCGTAACAGATGAAAGATTTGCAGGTTTTATAAGTTTATGCGTAAACATATACATACATGTTCATATCGTATAGGTTTTGATTTTAATTCGTTCAAGAAACATGATATATGATTGTGTTATACTGTCAAGGTAATCATAAGTCTGTAATAATGATTTGGAATAAAAAACAGAGCTTAGTTTTTGCAAAAGGAACGAACTGGGTTAAAAACTGAAGAACAGCTGTAGTAGGTTTAACACCTGTGATACGCATACGAAAGATGTGTATCTGCTGATGCGCATTCGTATGATGCGTATCTGCCTTGTTTATCTGTTTTCTGATTATACGTGACATTGCCATGCGTAACAGTTTACAGGTTAGGTTCTGTTGGTATCCTGCTAGGGTTATGAATGCTATCAAGATTTTATTCGATAATGCTTAACCTGGAATTTGTGAAATTTTATTAATTAGTAATTTTGATTACTATATTAATATTTAATTAAAATGTGTTAATTAATTATTTATGATGTGATCATATTTAAGTTATGTTGTATAAAATTGTGATTATACAATATGTGATGCTCTTAATTTCTATGTGAGCATGATGCATGGTTATGGCCCCAAGACCTAGTTTTCAATTTATTTTATTAATTTTAATTTATGGTTTGTAATAATTAAATACGACTTGCATGTCGTTTTTCTTTTTGTAATTATTTTATCTCGAATGCAACTCGAGTTCTTTTGTAAAATGTTTCAAGAGGAGCTTGGAGGCAATCAAGGCAGCTTTGGAAGCGAAGCAAGAGATTTTGTAATAATTAGTTATTACCACCATAGATTGACCTTGATTTTTCCATTAGCTTGGAAAAATCGCATAGGATTGGGCCATAACCATAGCATATTATTTTATGTGATGCACTTTACATTTGATGTATGTGTAGAGTAGAAAATGTATGCATTCTTTAATTAGATTAATGATGTATGCATGTATTAGATACGTCACCCATACCATGCTTGCCATGCTAAACGAGATAAAATCTGTAACGATTCGAGATTTTAAAATGAACAAACGATCATGAGATTTCTGTGTTTATGAAACACGGAATTAAATACAAATTTTCAATTATTTAGATATGGGGAGATTTTGTCAAAAACGGGTTTTACCTGTAAGGAAGTTGGGTATTAAGTGAGGCCACTTGTGACTCCTCCAACAACCTGGAAATCAAACTATTGATGAATATTGATTTGAAGTATTTAATTCAAGGAAAAATTGGGAATCTCTTTATAATGGGATCATGGTCGTTTTAATTCAAAACCCCTTAACAAAATATTAAGTTTTAATCGGATGCTTTCCAATGAATGAACACTCATTAAATCCTAGATCGATAAGGGGAATGACTGCCAGTGGCAGGGGACTCCTGTCTATCGTGGTGAGATGTGACGAATATAAGCGGTTATATTCGACCATTGAATCATTGGGTTTAACTTAACTGAGTCATCATAATAAGGTGAAAATAAACGGTTATATTCAATTATTATGAACTTAGAAGCATAGAGTTTGGTTTAAAATCTATTAGATAGACAAGAACAATTGTTGTTCACCAAACTATCCAAGAATTATATATGATATAATTGACAACTATTGTCTACATAAATAATCATGTTTTAAGGACTACCAGTGGTTGACTTAGGATATGAAGAAATATGGATCTTGGCTCACTAGAAAGATTTATGGGATATTCTTTCCGATTTAATAGTAAGGGCTATTAATTTGATAAAAATAGTGGGAGATATATTATGAATATGTCATAATCACTTGAACATAATTAATATAACAATCTAACTTATCTTATGCATTTTATCATTGTAGAAAACAAATGGCACAAAATACAAACAATACTTTCTCTGTGCGATTAGTCCTTGAGAAGGACAAGCTGACAGGATCGAACTTCCTTGACTGGTCTAGGAATTTGAGAATTATTCTCATGCAGGAAAAGAAATCTTATGTGATTGATATTCCTCCACCGGTAGCCCCTGCTAACAATGCCACTGCTGCTCAACGAAATGATTATCAGAAGCATATTGATGATGCAACTGATGTGGCTTGTCTTATGCTTGCTACTATGGATGCTGAGCTTCAGAAGCAGCATTTTGATATGAATGCTTATACTATGTTTGAACATCTTTCAACGATGTTTCAATCACAGGCTCATGTTGAAAAGTTCAACACAAGTAAAGCACTCTTCTCGTGCAAGCAGGGAAATGGACCAGTTGGACCACATGTTCTAAAGATGATTGGGTATTGTGATTACCTTGCTCGTTTGGGTTTCCCGCTCCAGCGAGAGGCTCAAGTCGATATAATCTTCCAATCTTTGAACAGCGACTATGCTCAGTTCATAATGACTTTTAATATGACTGAGCAAGATAAGACTCCTATGGAATTGTTGGCCATGCTAAGGACCACTGAAGCAAATATGGTCAAGTCACCTGAGAAAGCTCCCATAATGATGGTGGGCAAGAAAGGTGCTAAGGGAAAGGGGAAATGGAAGGGCAAGAAAAAGGTTACACCGAAAGATCTTGGTCCTTCTAAGCCCTCTTTCAAAAAGGCTAAAAAGCCGAAGGGAGATGTTGCAAAGGCTGACAAAGGTGATTGTCACTATTGTCACAAGCCTGGTCACTGGAAGAGAAACTGTCATGCTTACTTGGAGGATCTGAAGAAATTGAAGGGTGTTCAGATTTCTGGATCAGGTATTTATGTTATAGAAGTCAATTTGTCTATTTCTACATCTTGGGTATTGGATACTGGATGTGCTTCTCACATTTGTATAAATGTGCAGGAACTGCAGAGAAGTAGGACTTTGGCTAAAGGAGAAGTGGACATACGAGTAGGCAATGGAGCAAGAGTTGCTGCTTTAGCCGTAGGAACTTATTATTTATCTTTGCCCTCTGGGCTTGTTTTAGAACTTGAAGACTGTTTTTACGTGCCTGCGATTCGCAGAAACATTATTTCTGTTTCTTGTTTGGACAAGAAAGGTTTTTCGTTTATAATAAAGAACAATATTTGCTCTTTTGCTTTAAATGATTTAACCTATGGTGTTGCGCGTTTATTTAATGGTTTATATGTTCTTGATTTAGATAATCCTGTCTGTAACATAGAAAACAAATGACTTAAAGTTAATGACTCAAATCAAACATACCTCTGGCATTGTCGTCTAGGCCACATAAATGAGAAACGCATATCCAAATTACATAAGGATGGATACTTGGATAAGTTTGATTTTGAATTATACGAAAAATGCGAATCTTGTTTGCTTGGTAAGATGACTAAAGCTCCTTTTACTGGTAAGGGTCAAAGGGCCACTGAACGTTTGGAGCTAATACATAGTGATGTATGTGGCCCAATGCATGTGATGGCTAGAGGAGGCTACTACTACTTCATAACATTTACTGATGACTTCAGTAGATATGGATATGTATATCTTATGAAGAACAAATCCGATTCTTTTGAAAAATTCAAAGAATACAAGGCTAAAGTAGAGAAGCAAATAGGCGGAGGTACAAGTATTAAAATCTTACGATCCGATCGTGGGGGTGAACACTTAAGCACCGAATTTAAAGAGTATTTAAAGAAGTGTGGTATTGTATCACAACTCACTCCGCCAGGTACACCTCAATGGAATGGAGTTTCAGAGAGGAGAAATCGTACTCTTTTGGACATGGTACGATCGATGATGAGTCATGCAGATCTTCCAATTAGTTTCTGGGGTCACGCTCTAGAAACAGCGGCTTTCACACTTAACCATTTTCCTATTAAGAAGGTTCAAAATGACTCCATATGAGATATGGGAGGAGAAACGGTCAGGCATGAACTTTATGAAAGTTTGGGGATGCAAGGCGTTTTGTGAAACGTTGAGTATCTGACAAGCTTGGACCTAAATCTGAAGAATACAATTTTGTGGAATACCCTAAAGAAATAAAGGCGTATTATTTTATAATTCCTCTGAGCAGAAAGTGTTTACTACTCGAGATGCTGTCTTTATGGAAAGAGATCAGTTTCCAAAAGAAACAGTGGGAGAACTATAGATCTCGATGAAGATCGAGAACCACAAAATAACATTGAACCTGAAGTGGAACCTGAAGTCAAATAGTATGGCTTTGTTCCTTGTGTTTACAAGATGGTTAGTGGGAGCTATATGGCATTCAATAGTATTATATGTTGATGATATATCACTAATGGAGAATGACATATCTTCTCTAAAGGATGTTAAGACTTGGTTAGGGAGCAACTTCTCTATGAAAGACTTAGGAGATACATCCTACATTCAAATGAGGATCTATAGGGATAGATCAAGGAGGATGATCGGTCTAAGTCAGAGTATATACATTGATAAGGTTTTGCATCGTTTAGGTATGCAAAATGCGTAAAAGGGGATATGTCCCCGTGTCTCTAGAGATAACGATCTCTAAAGACCAGTGTCTAAAATCATTGGATGATAAGGACGACATGAGAAAGGTTCCATATGCCTCAGCAATTGGATCTATCATGTTTGCAATGGTATGTACTCGCCCAGATGTTTCGTATGCTTTGAGCATGATGAGCAGATACCAGTCTAATCCAGGTGAAGGTCACTGGACGGCAGTCAAGAATATTCTAAAGTACCTGAAAAGGACTAAAGATTCATTCTTGGTGTATGGAGGAGAGGAGAAACTGGTTGTAAAAGGTTACACCGATGCAAGTTTCCAAACAGACAGGGATGATACTGTATCACAGTCTGGTTTTGTGTTTTGTCTAAATGGAGGTGCTGTAAGCTGGAAGAGTTCAAAGCAAGAAACAATAGCTGATTCTACAATGGAGGCTGAGTACATTGCAGCTTGTGAAGCGGCTAAGGAGGCTGTTTGGATTCGAAAATTCATTTATGATTTGGAAGTGGTTCCATCGATTGCAGATCCCATTGATCTATACTGCGATAATAATGGGGCCATTGCACAGGCTAGAGAGCCTAGATCGCACTCCCGATCCAAACATATACTCAGAAGATATCACCTCATACGAGAGATTAATGAAAGGGGTAAAATACATATATGTAAAGTGCATACAAATGATAACATTGTAGATCCACTGACCAAAGGCCTGTCGTAGCAGAAGCACGACGGTCACACTAGTTCCATAGGTATTAGATACATGGGTGATTGGCTCTAGCGCAAGTGGGAGATTGTTAGTGTAGGTGCCCTAGAGGCAATACATTGTTTTTTAAATAAACCTTATGTCATTTGATTATTAAATAAATGTATTTATTATGACTTTAATTACTGCGATATATTTGTTAGCATAATAAATGTCCTTAGAATCATGATACACATTGTATAGTTTAAGTACATGACTTGAACTTGAGATTATATAATATATCATATTCTTAAAGGTCCCTAGTCGAGTATTATTATACAGGACAATAATAATACATAAATAGACTAGTATGTTTTTGACTGATAACCACATCTCATTGGTTATAAGTATGGAGATACTAAAGTCAATACATAGGTACATGTAGGGGTACATGGTACTGGACAGACCCACCGTGAGATTCTTCATGTTAATTAAGTCATAAGAAAAACTCATAGTGATAATGGTGTAATGATCCTTTGACTTGAGATCATTATATTTCTATACGAGGATAATATACTTTGACTACATTAAAAGTTACCTTTGACCGGGTGATGATAAAGTGGACATCGGGTATATTGTGTATCGTATGAGAAATATGAATGATAGATAAAGGATTTAACCCTCCTATCAGATAGGAGAGATTTTATTGGCCTCTTGATTGAGTGAGACTATAAAATGCATGGTCGTGCTCAAATAATGATTTGTCTTAATAGTCTACTCATGTATCAAGTAAACACGGATTAAATTATGAAGAGGATGACTAAACACATGCCTCGAGTTTAATCTATAATATTTGGTTAAAGGGATTATATTACACGGGAACATTAATCACAAAAGGTTTATCGAATCACGATTTAATTATTATTTAATTGGGTAGCAATGATGTATTACTAGATACCGCTCATTGTTTATAATTTTATTGGAGAATAAAATTATTGCCAAAATAAATAATAACCTACAGGGTCACATACATAGAACATTTTAAAGGAAGAATTAATTTAAATTATGAATTTAAATTAATTAATGATAAGTTGGATTTTATTATATTAATTAAGTGGGACTTGATTAAGCTATAATAAAATACAAAGATATATGAGATATGATTTTAATAATTAAATTTGACTTAATTATTATTTATTTGAATAATAGAATTAGATTTTATTATTTAAATAAATTATACATGGGCTAGGTTTTGGCTTGGGCCTTTTGCCTTATACTATCATATATATACATGATGATAGTAAAGGAAGGAATAATTTTGTACGACAAAAATTATACTATAGCCGAAAACAACCCAACCCTAAAATCAAGATCTCATATTTTCATTGGAGGCTAGTACCTCCCTTCCATTCAAGAATCGTTCTTGGAGTGTTCGTGTGGATACCGTAGAGGAGGCTTCGTAGAGGAGCGCTCAGTATTCGTGGGAGGCTTGCATCTCCATCATTGTTACGATTGTAAAGTTTCAAAAAAAGGTAAACATATTCTTACTACCATGATTATCTAGCATTAAACATGGATCCCGGGCTTGGAATTCGATTTAATTTTATTTTTTCCGTTGCTTTTTGATGCTCGAATTCCAATAGAACAAGGCTCGATTGGTATCAAAGGGTTACTCTCAAGAAGAGGGAATTGATTATGATGAAACCTATGCTCCAGTTGCAAGGCTTGAAGCAATCAAGATGTTCTTAGCATTTGCTGCACACTCCAACTTTAAGGTTTTTCAGATGGATGTGAAGAGTGCATTTTTAAACGGAAATCTAGAGGAAGAAGTCTATATTGAACAACCCCCTGGGTTCGAAGACAAGGAATTTGAAGGTTTTGTGTACTTTCTCTTCAAAGCTCTCTATGGTCTCAAGCAAGCCCCTCGAACATGGTATGATACTCTCTCCAAGTTCTTACTTGAAAATGGTTTTACAAGAGGTATCATCGACAAAACTCTCTTTCATAAAAAGCATAAAAATGATATAATTCTGGTGCAAGTATATGTGGATGATATAATATTTGGTTCTATTAATGATTTGCTATGCAAGAGATTTGCTAAGCTAATGCAGAGTAGGTACAAGATGCGCATGATGGGTGAGTTGTCCTTCTTCCTTGGACTTCAAGTTGTTCAGAAGCCTGATGGTATTTTCATCTGCCAATCAAAATACATAAAGGATCTTCTGAAGAAGTATGGGATGGAAGAAGCAGCTACTGCCAAGACCCCGATGCCAACTGCAGTCAAGCTTGATGAAGACAAATCTGGTAAGTCAGTTGACATCACGAAGTATCGAGGTATGATCGGCTCTCTCTTGTACTTAACTGCTAGTAGACCAGATATTATGTAAGCAACTTGTCTATGTGCTAGATTTCAGGCTAACCCTAAAGAGTCACATCTTATAGCTGTTAAACGTCTTTTCAGATACCTTACGGGAACCCCCAATCTTGGGATTTGGTACCCTAACGGAACAGGTTTTGACCTAATTGGCTGATGTAAATTGTTCACTTGTGTATATTATTATATAGTATAAATGGAGAAAAGATTGAAGAAATAGAAGGGGATTCCGGATTGTGTTTAGAGCAAGCATGTATCAAAAAGTGCTTCTTCATTTTGGTTTCAACCACTATATATGGGCTAACCAAACACCTCCTCCATCCCTCAAATATAACCGCCCATTTAATATATAATTCAATATCATTAATATATTCAATATGTAACTTATATATTAATACATAATACTTAATAATTATGCATCTATTTATTATAAGTTACATTTGACAAATTAAGTCAAATATAACATCTCCCACTTGACGTATTTGTCAAATAATGTTCGTGACTCTCACCTTTTTAGAGTCTATAATTCTCACTATATATTAGAATAACATTTCATATTTAATGACTCTAATATTTCTAAGTACAATCAAAATTAACATGTTTCTTACTTTCCCAACTTCGGATCCACTAGAAATTAATAGATCTTCTGAAGTTGAATTCTCATTATCTTATCACCTTCGAAATCTACACCAGAACAATCAATAAATTCGAGCACGTCTGTCTCATAACCAATTAGTGGTGCAATATACATACACTTCAAGTACTTCATTATCATATCCACAACCTCTCACTAGGCTTGATTAGGATTTCATTCGTATCCATTCACTAGACCAATCAAATACGCCAAGTTAAGTCAATCGATTACACAACATCGAACTTCCGATAACTTGCGCATATGATCCATCAAACTTTCACATTAACCGTTTCTCCATTACCAATGGGGTGGCGTCGGACTGCAATTTTGCATCCTAAAATGATTAAGCATTTCACTCGGATACCTTTCTAGTTCACACTAAATATTCAAAATATTTAATTCCCTGAACTTATCAGATTTCACTTATATTCTCAACTTTCCCACTAAGTTCCAACTTAGTTTTGTTGAGCATTCATTTATTAATTATTGACAACAATATATCATTAACATATACTGATAATATTGTAAACAAACTCCCACTTTTCAAAATATAGACACAATTGTCTAATTTATTCTCGATAAAAGATTCAAAATTTCTATGTAAAACCTTTCGCAAATGAACATACTTCCATTTTAAAACCAGACACATTTTTTCTTATATTTCCCTTTCAAAAATCCATATTCAACCTTGATCACACAACTCCCACAATTAATTCTTTCATATTAACTCAAAATCGTCTTTCATGATTTCCCTCTGATAATTCAGATTCTTGCGATCTGGTCGCTTCTATACAAGTAGTTGGATCATTAGGATCCATTACATCAACATATACCCAAAAACAATATAATTCACTATTATATTCATAATAGTAATTCCCCTCTCTTGTGGAACTATTAATTTCTTAATTACAACCATATCTAATGGCTCAATACCAATATTCAGACCATGGCCTTTCACTTCGGTCTACTTCATCATGTGCTTCAATAAAAAAATTCATCGTCATAATCACATAAATGACAACTAGAGGTATTTATATCCTTAAATACAGTTTCCTCGGAATATTTCTGAAAATAGCTTTCCTATTTCAATCACCTAACAATTTTTTCGATTTCTCGATTCTAAAACACAACTATCCAATATTCAGATCCAATTCATTATTCTTGATCGATCTTGTTCAACACGTCTTAAATAATACTCGTTTCTTTTATATAAATCAAGTAAATTATAATTTTCGTGCTCTTCTTTCCGAGCAAAAAAATATATTCTTTCATGCACTCTATATTATGAGCATTTCTGTTAAAAAAATAATAATATTTTCGACGATAATTTATAAATTATCATGATACCACGTATAACAACGTATTCAACCCAAACAACTTGTTTATTTAATTTTGGACACTTGTCCAAATTTTCTTATCATTACTGCTCTCTATTATGAGAGCGACAAAAATTTCTCAAACACAATATCGTTTATGCCAACGATAAATTTCAAATTATATATAAAAAAATTTATTTCTTATTTTACGGCTCCTACTCAATATAACCCGAGCCTTCTCATCTTTTAAAAATAATATTAGACACCAAACTAGATCCCAATTGCACAACCAAGTGGTCCCTCATTAACGGATCACATTTTTCATATCAACCATTCCGAATCTTACTAGAAATACCTCTAATATAGAATCATTCCATATTTAACCGCATTACATAATTTCTGCTCTATTTTCCGAGCTTCATTCTGATTGCCACTAAAAATTCTCTTTCATCTATTTCAATTCAAAATTAATTTCTTACTCCATATGCAATAATGGGTGTTAATCAATCTTAATAACAAACAATGCATGAATATATATCAAGCAAGAACCATTCATTAATCAAGAATCAACGATCATTAGTCAAAAACAATATATAAATGTGTACCATAAGTTGCACACAAACAGGTGGCCAAAAACAACACCAGAATAGATACTGCAACAAAAGAAATTGAAGCAGATAATACAAAATAGCATAACCAGGAAGGCTACACGCATCAATTATTAAAGAAACAATAATACTAAAATAACTTGACAACCATAATTAATTTATACTTACTAACTCACAACAACATGACAACATGGTAAGAGATAGTTGAAAATGCGTAAAATTAAAATATTAAAACAAAATTTGATACACAAGGATTAATAAAACATATAGCATGGCAAAAAGAATTTGAGCAATAATATATTTAAGAATTGATATAAAGTATACATGGAAGGATCGAAGAATAAAAAAAATGATAAACCAACTTGGCCATCTCAATAAAAGAAAAACAGAACATGCAAGGACCAAGTAATATAAAACCAAGACAATACACGGATATCCATTATAAAACTAAACAAATTATAACAATACAAAAGGCCATCAATATATATAAATACACAAAAAAACATGAACCAATATAACTTGCATAAACAGATATGATGATTTATAAAGCTAGGCACATGACAACGTAAGGTAGACTTGACAATAAGAAAGAATGACAAAAGTTTCACATTAAACAATTACGAGAGTCAGGCAATCATTAGGCTACGTACACAATAAAAAAAATAGCAAAAACATGAAATGAATTGACTAAGCATGTGAAAAGCAAATTGAAGGACAAAAATTTAATCAAGAATGATAAAAGAAATATACTGAAACTTCCCAGGAGAGCAAAAAATTGTCAAAAAGTCAGGCGGTGAGAGATCCCAATTGTTGCTACTCTTTCGATATTTTAACAAAAACAGAGAAGTCGCAGAGAAAACAACACCGTGACCGATATATCAAAATAAAACTCAAAGCTCTGATACCAATGATGTAAATTGTTCACTTGTGTATATTATTATATAGTATAAATGGAGAAAAGATTGAAGAAATAGAAGGGGATTCCGGATTGTGTTTAGAGCAAGCATGTATCAAAAAGTGCTTCTTCATTTTGGTTTCAACCACTATATATGGGCTAACCAAACACTTCCTCCATCCCTCAAATATAACCGCCCATTTAATATATAATTCAATATCATTAATATATTCAATATGTAACTTATATATTAATACATAATACTTAATAACTATGCATCTATTTATTATAAGTTACATTTGACAAATTAAGTCAAATATAACATTGGCTATATAGATTCTGACTTCGCAAGTTGTAAGATTGATAGGAAAAGTACTTCTGGAAGCTGTCAGTTTCTAGGAAGAAGGTTGGTATCTTGGTACAGCAAGAAGCAACACTCAATATCTACCTCGACAGCCGAAGCAGAATACATTGCGGTAGGTAGTTGTTGTGCTCTGATCCTGTGGATGAGGAATCAACTTCAGGATTATGGACTCATGTTGGACAAAATTCCAATTCTATGCGACAACACGAGTACCATTGCCATTGCCAACAATCCAGTTCAACACACCAGGACTAAGCACATTGATATCAGGTATCATTTCTTACGAGAGCATGTCATGAATGGAACTGTGGTATTATATTTTGTTCCCACAGATCAACAAATTGCAGACATCTTTACTAAACCACTGGATGAATCCACTTTCTCCAGGTTAGTTGGTGAACTTGGGATGTTAAATCTGTCTAATTAATTTTGGATAATCAATAACTGCAATTTGTTATAAGTTCACATGTATTTTTAAATGTCCATATGTTTAGGACATGTGAATTTATTTGCATCCAGTCTTCATATTATAGTTATCTCTATATTAATTACCACGCTTATAAATGCTATATTTTATGGT
Organism: Kitagawia praeruptora; assembly: GCA_037693485.1. NCBI lineage: Eukaryota > Viridiplantae > Streptophyta > Magnoliopsida > Apiales > Apiaceae > Kitagawia > Kitagawia praeruptora. Next base: position 151,188,944 of record CM075349.1, on the reverse strand, counting down.
AATTAGTTAGTAAATAATTGATTTAATTGTAGCATAATAAAATAAATATTTTATTGACATATATCAATTAATGATATTTTGTTAATTTTATGTCTATTTAATTGTGAGTTTATCTGATTATTGTGGATTAATTCTTGATTTACTGTGTGATTATTTTTAAATCCATAATAATTAGAAGTATTAAATATGTGTATGTGTATAGGTGATAAGTGGATTTTATATCCACTTGAACATTCTATATCGGCTTAAATTGATTGTTTTGGACTCAAGTTTGTGTAGTTTTGATGTGTTTTGTGTAGTTGTGCAGGTTTGCAAGAATATCTAAGCTTTTGTCATTTTTGGAGATTTAATTGATTAAAATTCGGATTTTCCGGGAAGGCTGCGCAGCTTATACTGTTTTGGCCATATCTGGAGTTCTAGAAGTCCGTTTTCAGCGATCTTACTGCCCACGTGAAGCTTGAGAGATTTTATACAACCTGGGATAGGAAACAAGTGCAAGAAATAAGCTGAATTAAATCGCACACGTGTTCTTATAAAAGAAGGCTGGGAATTTACTGTTTTGCCCTTTTTCTAATTCTAATTGTATTCTGGGCAGTTTTGGGTACCTTCTTTAAATCCTAATTGTAATAGAAGGTAATTTCTTGCTGGGCAAGATTTGTAGAGCCTATATAAACACATCCTACCATTGTAAATCATAACAATTCATAGCTTTTAATCGTATCAAGGTACTTTCGATCTTCAATTCTTTCTTCAATATTATGTTTTCATTCATTATCATTATTATTTTGTTTTCTTCTTTAATTATGTGTAACTAAATCTTTAATCTGAGGATTGGGTAGTATTCCTTGGTATTCATGTGTGTTTAATTATCTGTGATTTTCTTGCTTTGCTGATCTGTTATTGAGGGCTTAACACAATTAGGGGAGTCATGAACCTTTGATTGGATTTTAGGGATTGTAATAACTTGGAAGAGGAGTTGCAATTTTAGTACATGATTTAACAGACATAACTCGAATATTTGATTGGAAGATTAATAGGAGAGTTGTGAGACTTATAATTCTTGGAGCTTAATAGTTTATGATTGTCTTTGATTGTATCATGGAAGTGACAATTAGGGTATAGTTGTAGACATTATATTGTATCTTGGAAGAGAACATTATAACCTTAGAAGAATTGTTTTCAGCAGAGTAAGAACATAGACATCACATAGATATTGAATGTGCATTGAAACCAAGTGAAGAACCCCAGTTCTTGGATTGTTTTCCTCATATATTTTATTCTCAATTGATAATTAGTTTAATTTAGTTTAGTTTATAAACAAACACAAAATTCTTCTACACTTCTAAATTGTGAGAGATAAGAAACTTGAACTTGATATTACAATTCAGTCCTTCCCTGCGAACGAACACATAAAAATACTACTAAAAAATTGGCGCCGCTGCCGGGGAAGGCAGCAATGTTGAGTTTGAGTTAATTATTTCTTGTAGTTGGATTTTATCTTTGTATATATTTTTCTTTTCTTTCTTTTTGTATTTCTTTCTTTGGTGTGTCTACAGGTTCTTTGAGGTAGACAACTTAAACAGGTTTTGAGGAGAGAGACTAGATGGAGTACAACTTTGGTTGGAACAATGCTCAGAATTTCTACAACAGTCAGGAACAATATCAAGACTTCAATCCTTACCCACAATTTAATGCTTATGAGGATTGTAATGCATATCAGGTGAATTCGTTCTATTCTGAGAACTCATTTTATGCTCCATATGCCCCTAGCAATGATTATTCATATTCGTTTGAAAATCAATATCATGATGATCTTAATCCATATATGTGTAATGATGTTGATACGAGTTTAACTCAGTCTAATCCTTCTTTACCTGCTGATTGGGAGATTGCGCTTAATAAAATGATTCAAGGAACTCAGTCTAATCCTCCCTTACTTTCTTTGGGAGTTTTTGATGAACCAACTTTAGAGATTGCTAGTGACAATGATATTCCATGTGATTCAATAGCTTGGTACGAGGAGAATGCTAAACTAAATAATTTTATTTGGGAAGTTCGAGCAGTGTGGCATGACGGTTGTTATCGAACTCCTCCTTGTGTCAATTTTCCTCTATGCCATGATTCTTGTTTAGCAATTGATGATAATGTTGTGTCTGATGAGTCTACTTGTGTAGTTGATAATTGTCCCATGCGCATTAATGATAATTTGGATGCAATTGAAATTCTACCAAATTTAGAAAATTTTGAGCTTAATACATTGGTAGACGAGATTAAAATTGATGAGTGTCCAATTATAGAAGAGAAGGAAGTTAAGATTGATGAAGTTGAAAATCTTGCTTTAGAGTATAAGGATCCGATTTGGGAGGAGTATATGAGTCGTACTTATAATGATTATTCTGACGATTTTTCTAGCTATTTTGATGTTTCCAAGTCTCTTGAGCATGATAGGTTCTTGGAAGTTTTCGTACCTTTTAATGAATCTAAGGTTTATTTGCACAATATGCTTATATTAGAAATTCGTAGATATGCGCATCTGTTTGCTTTTTCTCCTAATTGAAGTTTCCAGGTATGTATAAGTCAAGCTATTGACGTTAAAGAAGCGCTTCGTGGGAGGCAACCCACGAATTACTGTAGGAAAAAAAAATTGAGTGTTTTACAAAAAAAAAAAAGTGTTGTGCAGAAAAAAAAATAAAAAAAAATCAACAGATGGTGTCTCGGGCTGCAGCGCCAAGAATGAGGCCGCAGCGCTGTATTGATTCTGTCCAGGAACAGCAATTGGCGAGAGTGATGTTGTAAAAAATAAAAAAAAATAATGTGTTACACAAAACTAATAAAGATCTGCCGACAGGAATGGTGCAAAAGGCAGGAGGAGATTGAAGTGTCCCAGGTGCGTGTCGTGCTACCCAGGAGTGTGGTGCGTGGAGCGTTAAAAAAAAAATCGGAATCAGCAGTTTGTGTTTGTGGCCGCGGCTGTTCAGGCAAGGTGGTCAGTCTATGGAGCTCGTACGCAGTATCCACCGCTAGATTCTGATTCCTCCGAGGAGGAGGACGAGTAGGTATGTTTTCTGCTATCCCTTGTATTTACTTCCATTCAATGAGGGCGTTGAATATTTTAAGTTTGGGGGTGGTTTGAGGGATTAGTAAGTTGTTGTTGTATTATTTGTTCATGTAGGATTTCATGCTTTGCATATTAGTAGTAGTAAATCATGCAAATATGTTGTGTTATCTACGTTTGTTTCATATAGGATATTCTGTTTTTTTTTTGTATTCATGTGAGTTCATAGTAGTTTGCATTTGCACCCATGCTTGATAGGAATTTTGTGTTGTTGACGCTTTTGATTGAGAAGTGATATGCTTTGTTCTTGTGCACACACATACACTAGTAAGTTTAAGCTAGAAGACTTATTGAATGTTGTAAGTAATTAGAAGGACATGAATATGTGCAAGTTGATTTAGTTTGCATGCTTTGAATACAAGTCGGTGCATTAGAGAGATTTTTGCTTGGGATTGAGTATGTTTTTCCACCAAGTGAGTTTTTGAGCCTTATTGCATATTTGCAATTTATTCGTTTGCTTGAGTGTCCATGGATTGTTTGCATTGCTAGCAGTTGTTTGAGGTCTTTCTTGAAACGCATGACATTATTTGACGATTAAAATGATAAAGGCATTTAGGAATAACCGCATATTTTCCCATATTACCACACCATGTTTACATGATCAATTAGTTAACCCGTTGAGCTTAATCCTATTTTTCGGTGACATATCACATTACTTGCCTAGACCTTTTTCTTGTATTGGCCTTACATTAATTTGAACCCACATTGTCAAAGGCTAGTATAGTGCTTAAGGGAGTAATAAGGTGTGCAAGGAGGGGTTTATTGTTGGTAATAATTTTGGGGAAAAATATTGAGATTGGGTTTGGTTGTTTTCTTAATAGTCGGCATGTGTAATAAATTGTGGGATCATTGTTATTGTTTATATTATTGTTTTATTTAGCTCTCGAATTATTGTTTTATTTAGCTCTCGAAAAAAAAGAAAAAAAAAAGAGAAAAAAATATATTATGAGAGCATGTTTGTGTTTGTTGTGATCCTACTTTAGTCGACTAGTCGAGTGTTCTTAGTAAAATTTATGTGGGAGGAAATAGGGTGTTGTGTATGATTTATTATGGTGCTTACTAGCTTTTGACACTTCACCTGTTTTGGCTTATTTGACATACCTTGTCCCTAGCCCACGTTACAATCCAATTAAAGACCTTTTGATTATCGTCATTGATGTATGTTGTGTTAAGAGTTAGATTGATACCAAATGTCAAGCATGTTTATGATTTTGTTGGAATTGAGTGATACACTTACCCTTGTTCTGGAGTGAATATTCTTTTGTGAGTGGATTGTGAGTGTTTACTTGTTCTTGCGTATGAGATCCCGAGTGTTGTCTCAAAGATGTACTCTTGTAGGCTTAGCATGTTTACTAACTTATTCTTACACTTGACATGGACTTGTGAGAACTTATGCATGTTCATTGAGTAGACTATGTGAATATTTGCACTTTTGACACCAAGACATTGCGTGTTTACTTTGATTCTTAAGTTGATATGGCATGAGAGGATTTGAAGGTATGGTAGGTTAGATTAATTGCATTTGCATATTAGTTGCATTCATGCATTGCATTGCATTAGGTTAAATGGATTTTGTGGGTACATTCGCTATAGACCCTCACGAGACCTTACTCGTCCACTAGGGCTGCCTAGGGGTTTAAAGGGCTTGTTGCATATGCCAAATGCAACTGTGATCACCTACGAAAGTGGTACTAATTAGGTAGTTGTAATTGTTTATGCTTGAGGACAAGCATCGGTTTAAGTTTGGGGGTGTTTGATAAGTGGATTTTATATCCACTTGGAACATTCTATATCGGCTTAAATTGATTGTTTTGGACTCAAGTTTGTGTAGTTTTGGTGTGTTTTGTGTAGTTGTGCAGGTTTGCAAGAATATCTAAGCTTTTGTCGTTTTTGGAGATTTAATTGATTAAAATTCGGATTTTCCGGGAAGGCTGCGCAGCTTATACTGTTTTGGCCATATCTGGAGTTCTAGAAGTCCGTTTTCAGCGATCTTACTGCCCACGCGAAGCTTGAGAGATTTTCTACAACCTGGGATAGGAAACAAGTGCAAAAAATAAGCTGAATTAAATCGCGCACGTGTTCTTATAAAAGAAGGCTGGGAATTTACTGTTTTGCCCTTTTTCTAATTCTAATTGTATTCTGGGCAGTTTTGGGTACCTTCTTTAAATCCTAATTGTAATAGAAGGCAATATCTTGCTGGGCAAGATTTGTAGAGCCTATATAAACACATCCTACCATTGTAAATCATAACAATTCATAGCTTTTAATCGTATCAAAGTACTTTCGATCTTCAATTCTTTCTTCAATATTATGTTTTCATTCATTATCATTATTATTTTGTTTTCTTCTTTAATTATGTGTAACTAAATCTTTAATTTGAGGATTGGGTAGTATTCCTTGGTATTCATGTGTGTTTAATTATCTGTGATTTTCTTGCTTTGCTGATCTGTTATTGAGGGCTTAACACAATTAGGGGAGTCATGAACCTTTGATTGGATTTTAGGGATTGTAATAACTTGGAAGAGGAGTTGCAATTTTAGTACATGATTTAACAGACATAACTCGAATATTTGATTGGAAGATTAATAGGAGAGTTGTGAGACTTATAATTCTTGGAGCTTAATAGTTTATGATTGTCTTTGATTGTATCACGGAAGTGACAATTAGGGTATAGTTGTAGACATTATATTGTATCTTGGAAGTGTTAGGAATAATTCATAAGTTGTGATGTTAAGAATAGAATTTACACATTATACTTCTTGTAATCCTGATCTTATAAAGGATTTAGCACTGTATATAGGATTTATGTGTAAGACAGTTATCTGTATAGTTTAGTCAGGAATGAACAGTGTAACACCCTCACTTAACTATATTAGTATACAGGTTTTTTATAAGCAATTAAATATTTTTACAGGGAAATTTCAGAAAATTATGACATGATGTATTCATAAATATGACTAACCACATGTCCAAATCAACAAAACTAATTCAACTGTATCCAAATCTGCTCACCGCATAATATTGACAACATCATAAAGAAATATAAATTCTAACTCACCAAGATCGCTCACAGGTCACAGTATGAAACAACTACAAATTAACTATTACAACCCGAATCCGAATAAAATAATGTACATTTTCTGTGAATAAATGAGGTCACCGATTAACTAGATATTCAACCTTGACTAGTTCCCAACCAATAACCAATGAGAATCTGCAACCCGAACGTCTCCTCTCGCTGCCTATAGAGCAATACCAACTGAACACTAGTTCCTCTGATCATCTCTAACAATTGGAGAAATAAACAGAAACAAGAGTGAGCCAACAATGCTCAGCAAGTGCAATAGTGATAGCAATTTTAAAATAAATGTTGAAAAATCTGATAAACCAAAAGGAGTTTCATCTCATTCTTAGAAAGAATCAGTGAGATCAATTTTTTCAGATTTCCACAAGAGCCAACAATTCACCATTTATAAGGTGCATCAAGAAATAGAACTGACAAGAATTCTGATGTCAAGGTATTATTAAAACAGACTTTCAAGGAGTCAAGAATTAAACATCTCAATCTCAGAGTATAGATTAGAATTGGAATTTTTATTTATTTATTTTTTTTTAAAAAAAATCATTAAGGTTAGGCTGCTGATCAGTCACGCACTAACCCCGGACAAACGCACACAGCAATGTCCTTAATTGGATCCATGGCACACATTGGCCTTAATTATTTCTGACCTTCACGGTCCGACCTTCGCGGTCCTCATTTTAAAAACATACAATCTGACCCTCACGGTCCATATTTTAAAAATATTTCCAATTCTAAATCATCCACACTAGGTGTCGGAACAATCGACAACCTTAATTCACCAAACATCCTGGAAACTCACGTTCCATGTTAACAACTCAAAATTTAGGAGTTGATAAGAAACGACATCATCGTTTAGTATCGACAAGTTCGATACAACATAGGGAATAACTAGATAATCAAGATCTTAAGTAAATACCGACAAGTTCGGTATGAAGTGGGGTGATGACCGAATAACCAACAATAGAGTAAATGTCGACGCGTTCGACAATAATTAGGGTGACAATTGAATAAACAACATTAACAATAAATATCAACGAGATCGACAATAAATGGGGTGACAATATAATGAGAAACAATTAAAGTAAATTTCACTTGAATAAGAAGTGAATGAAAAATACTTGCAGTGTGATTAACAACAGCTGTGATAATAGGATAAGGCAAGGATATAGTCAAGTGCTAAGCATTTAATAACATTTACCAACATGTTGTCAAGTTTGAATCAACATAAGTGAATTAAGTAGTTTTTTTCTTTTTTAAAAAATATCATTTGTAAAATAACTCCAATATATTTGAATTGTAGGTCAGTTTGAAGAGAACATCCCCTAAAGAGGGTTAATCAGTGAAAATATGTCATAATCAAGATTCGTGTTAAAAGATTTTATAAGATTTTAAAATCTTGGATTTCCTCTGTTTACAACATCTTTTAAACATTTTTCAAGAAAATAAAATAAAATAAATTAAAATAAATGGCAATCTCCTGAGGAATCCAATAGCATATCATAATTTAAAATGTTTTTGGGGAAAAAGGTATTTATAAGATCATTCGTAGATTTGCACTTGAGCTAAAGGTATAAATATTTGCACGTCATTTGAAGAAGGACGTCACTTCGTAAACATAATTTGACCGACACACTTGATATATGAATAGAACAGAATTGCATCACTTGAACAATAAGTGAGGAGCGATAACACTTGCCTCAGTACACGAAGTTCCCACTTCCACATCTCAATTCGTTATTCACTTCGCTTCAGTCTCTACTTTTCTACACATTGGCCTCTACTCGATCATATATCCATCCTTCGATTATCGCTGGTCAGCCTTTATACGACCACACTCGATCACCCCGAGAAAAATCTCCTACCGCGAGATTCCAACGATACGCACTGCCCTTGGCTGACCTCCTACTCGTACCTATACCAAGTGAAATACCACTTTAGTACAAACCAACCAAAACCTTACCAATTATTCTAACCTAACCAGACGTTTCCTATTACTCTTCACACATACTACACATATAGCACATAACATGTATATCGTACCGACTTACAGTAATTCTTATCAATTTACAAAATAATTCTACTAAAAATCGGACAGCACCTTCTTTAAAATATAACTTAGTCCATCGGGAAACAACCGACCCCAAACAGCCATCAAACAATCTTCTGCTATAACAACAACTCAACTTATAAATGAACCTTAATCATAAATTCAGTTTACTACTTTTAACATGTTCTGCAACATACACAACTCGCCTTAGTAACATTAATTGTTCAACTAAGTACTATATCCAACTTCCAATTTGACCAATACATGCAATTAAAACCGAAGACCGAATGTCAAGCTTCTATAAAACATGAACTTCGAACTTACACTAATTCCACACTACTCACCACTTCAGTATATATATCATTTGACAACTCCATCACTCGGCAAAACTCACCCCTGAGCATATACTCACTAATACTATATTTTCTTTTTGTCCCCTTACTCCTCCTCTGTTTCTATTCACCAAATGCACACACACAATTGCTAATATTTTAGTACAACTTCTCACTCCTTAAACCATTCTCTAAGTTTCACTCCCGGCCTCCCAATCTTACCACACCAATACCCTCAATCTCTTGCTACTACCTGTCCAGCCACCACCGTATACCCATACCACCGCACGCCTTCTTCAACCCATGCCCTGTTCCATTTTTATTTACCCATCACATTAATAATCCACATATAATCGTACACATATCTGCCGACTCCCTTCATTTCCCCCTGTTGCCTATCAACCAACACCACCATTTCATACAGTTACATAAGTAAAACACATACCTGCACAAACCCTTACCTTTGCAATCTATACTACGTCAAAAACTGCTCAATCAACAAACCTACGACCCTATTAATCTCAGCAGCAGCAACACACTCCCAATTTTGGGAACACGCCCAAACCATAAAAACATCACCTACATCCATTCCACCCCCACCATCTTTTCCCTGCCTTCACATACCATACTCGCAGCAATTCCCCTGAACTAAATCCCCCACAATTTCGAACCACAATAGCAACAAAGAAACTCCAAGAACAATTCGGACACAACGAAACAAGCACGTACACACAAAGCCCAAGCTGTTAACACAACACTCGGTTAAACCCACTATACACGCTAGTCACAGAGGGAAAAACAGAGGAATCGAGAGCACAGAACGCAAATAGCAATAGCATACACAACGACAACACCCAGCAGCTAGCAATAAGATCGAGAACGAACCAACTACTAATAGTAGTAATTCGTAACCACATAATCACAGACAACCAGCCTCATACACAGCCATACGCTGCAGTCCAGTCGAGCAACACACGGATACAATAAGAACACACAGTCACACACACACCGCGGCGCCTATGCACACAACACTGCCGCCCACACATGCATACACAGTTCTGTACATACACACACAACAGGAGCACAGCAAGAAGATAGCCAAAGGGGAAGATGGAGATTACGAAGGAGAGATTGAGTGGAAGATTGAGACAGACCGGGAACCTTCGAGAGGTTCAGAGAGTCTTGAGAGATTTCTAAGAAAAACACACCCGAATGAATTGAATTTGGGGATAAATGGCTGTTAAATTAGGGATTTAGAATGGGGAGGGGTGATTTTATAAATTTCTATTCCAATTTCTAATCTAAAACAATTTAAAACCACTTTATATAAATAGAAATTAAATAGGTAAAGATTGGGAAGAATCTCAAATTAATTTTTAAAATGTAGAAAATGAAATTATCTATCTCCTCATATTTTTAAAATATTTTTAGGATAAAAATGAATTAAATATGGATTTTACAAGAATGAATCCCCAAAAATGAATAATAGTTCGTAAAATCATTTTAAAATACTTAAACACCCAAAATAATTCTTCCAATAATTTTAAAAACTTAAATAAATATACAAAGACGATATTACAAAAGATTTCATGATTTTTAACAACTCCGATGATTTTATAAAAATCCCAGAAGATCGATAATGCATGATTTAAATAGATTTAAATCGTCAAAATACCAATAAAAATACACGGACTCACATGGCCCACATAAATTATTATTTAAACATATAAACACGATATCACACATAATTGACATTCTCAAAAATTTTCACATAATAAATTCCACATTTAATATTAAATAAATATTTATAAATACGCAAATTTTCTAAGGCGTTATAAACAGTGTATCGGAGACTACATGTCAGGAACAAAGGGCAAATCCTGATGATGGTCTAAATACTGATGGTTGATCAGATACTGATGCAGTGTACAGATCCTGATATCAGTTTTGTTACTGATGATGTCATTATGGATGCTACAGAAACTGGCAAGTGCTATAAAACAGGATCGTTGTTTGAAGAACAAGCAAGAAGATATTATGAAGGAAAGAGTTTTCTATTGATGGAAACTATCGACTAGAAGGCAGAACATTGTCATGTATAGATTATATCTTTCTGTTATTAGTTGATAGGTAGCATTATAAATACTTTCTCAATATCATTGTAAAGAGCGTGTGTTGTGAAGACGAAGTTGTGAGTTCGTGTGCGTAGCTCTGTATAAGGTTTGTATTCGAGAGTTCGAAACAAACAGAGAGAGATTTATATTGTCAGCAGCTGCTAAAGGTATTGTACACCTTTGGTAGAGTTTGTATTTGATCTTATTAATACAAACAAGAGTTTGATTCATTCGTTTATTCTTGTTCATATAATCAAGCAAAAATCAGACACGATTATATAACTTGTATTCAACCCCCCCCTTCTACAAGTTATTCGAGTTAACAATTGGTATCAGAGCAGGTTGATTTCGAATAATCATAAAGATCTGCAATCATGTCTGGTTACAAGGATGGGAATACAAGGATGGCAATCAGCAAGATATCGCGCACGTGTTCTTATAAAAGAAGGCTGGGAATTTACTGTTTTGCCCTTTTTCTAATTCTAATTGTATTCTGGGCAGTTTTGGGTACCTTCTTTAAATCCTAATTGTAATAGAAGGCAATATCTTGCTGGGCAAGATTTGTAGAGCCTATATAAACACATCCTACCATTGTAAATCATAACAATTCATAGCTTTTAATCGTATCAAAGTACTTTCGATCTTCAATTCTTTCTTCAATATTATGTTTTCATTCATTATCATTATTATTTTGTTTTCTTCTTTAATTATGTGTAACTAAATCTTTAATTTGAGGATTGGGTAGTATTCCTTGGTATTCATGTGTGTTTAATTATCTGTGATTTTCTTGCTTTGCTGATCTGTTATTGAGGGCTTAACACAATTAGGGGAGTCATGAACCTTTGATTGGATTTTAGGGATTGTAATAACTTGGAAGAGGAGTTGCAATTTTAGTACATGATTTAACAGACATAACTCGAATATTTGATTGGAAGATTAATAGGAGAGTTGTGAGACTTATAATTCTTGGAGCTTAATAGTTTATGATTGTCTTTGATTGTATCACGGAAGTGACAATTAGGGTATAGTTGTAGACATTATATTGTATCTTGGAAGTGTTAGGAATAATTCATAAGTTGTGATGTTAAGAATAGAATTTACACATTATACTTCTTGTAATCCTGATCTTATAAAGGATTTAGCACTGTATATAGGATTTATGTGTAAGACAGTTATCTGTATAGTTTAGTCAGGAATGAACAGTGTAACACCCTCACTTAACTATATTAGTATACAGGTTTTTTATAAGCAATTAAATATTTTTACAGGGAAATTTCAGAAAATTATGACATGATGTATTCATAAATATGACTAACCACATGTCCAAATCAACAAAACTAATTCAACTGTATCCAAATCTGCTCACCGCATAATATTGACAACATCATAAAGAAATATAAATTCTAACTCACCAAGATCGCTCACAGGTCACAGTATGAAACAACTACAAATTAACTATTACAACCCGAATCCGAATAAAATAATGTACATTTTCTGTGAATAAATGAGGTCACCGATTAACTAGATATTCAACCTTGACTAGTTCCCAACCAATAACCAATGAGAATCTGCAACCCGAACGTCTCCTCTCGCTGCCTATAGAGCAATACCAACTGAACACTAGTTCCTCTGATCATCTCTAACAATTGGAGAAATAAACAGAAACAAGAGTGAGCCAACAATGCTCAGCAAGTGCAATAGTGATAGCAATTTTAAAATAAATGTTGAAAAATCTGATAAACCAAAAGGAGTTTCATCTCATTCTTAGAAAGAATCAGTGAGATCAATTTTTTCAGATTTCCACAAGAGCCAACAATTCACCATTTATAAGGTGCATCAAGAAATAGAACTGACAAGAATTCTGATGTCAAGGTATTATTAAAACAGACTTTCAAGGAGTCAAGAATTAAACATCTCAATCTCAGAGTATAGATTAGAATTGGAATTTTTATTTATTTATTTTTTTTAAAAAAAAATCATTAAGGTTAGGCTGCTGATCAGTCACGCACTAACCCCGGACAAACGCACACAGCAATGTCCTTAATTGGATCCATGGCACACATTGGCCTTAATTATTTCTGACCTTCACGGTCCGACCTTCGCGGTCCTCATTTTAAAAACATACAATCTGACCCTCACGGTCCATATTTTAAAAATATTTCCAATTCTAAATCATCCACACTAGGTGTCGGAACAATCGACAACCTTAATTCACCAAACATCCTGGAAACTCACGTTCCATGTTAACAACTCAAAATTTAGGAGTTGATAAGAAACGACATCATCGTTTAGTATCGACAAGTTCGATACAACATAGGGAATAACTAGATAATCAAGATCTTAAGTAAATACCGACAAGTTCGGTATGAAGTGGGGTGATGACCGAATAACCAACAATAGAGTAAATGTCGACGCGTTCGACAATAATTAGGGTGACAATTGAATAAACAACATTAACAATAAATATCAACGAGATCGACAATAAATGGGGTGACAATATAATGAGAAACAATTAAAGTAAATTTCACTTGAATAAGAAGTGAATGAAAAATACTTGCAGTGTGATTAACAACAGCTGTGATAATAGGATAAGGCAAGGATATAGTCAAGTGCTAAGCATTTAATAACATTTACCAACATGTTGTCAAGTTTGAATCAACATAAGTGAATTAAGTAGTTTTTTTCTTTTTTAAAAAATATCATTTGTAAAATAACTCCAATATATTTGAATTGTAGGTCAGTTTGAAGAGAACATCCCCTAAAGAGGGTTAATCAGTGAAAATATGTCATAATCAAGATTCGTGTTAAAAGATTTTATAAGATTTTAAAATCTTGGATTTCCTCTGTTTACAACATCTTTTAAACATTTTTCAAGAAAATAAAATAAAATAAATTAAAATAAATGGCAATCTCCTGAGGAATCCAATAGCATATCATAATTTAAAATGTTTTTGGGGAAAAAGGTATTTATAAGATCATTCGTAGATTTGCACTTGAGCTAAAGGTATAAATATTTGCACGTCATTTGAAGAAGGACGTCACTTCGTAAACATAATTTGACCGACACACTTGATATATGAATAGAACAGAATTGCATCACTTGAACAATAAGTGAGGAGCGATAACACTTGCCTCAGTACACGAAGTTCCCACTTCCACATCTCAATTCGTTATTCACTTCGCTTCAGTCTCTACTTTTCTACACATTGGCCTCTACTCGATCATATATCCATCCTTCGATTATCGCTGGTCAGCCTTTATACGACCACACTCGATCACCCCGAGAAAAATCTCCTACCGCGAGATTCCAACGATACGCACTGCCCTTGGCTGACCTCCTACTCGTACCTATACCAAGTGAAATACCACTTTAGTACAAACCAACCAAAACCTTACCAATTATTCTAACCTAACCAGACGTTTCCTATTACTCTTCACACATACTACACATATAGCACATAACATGTATATCGTACCGACTTACAGTAATTCTTATCAATTTACAAAATAATTCTACTAAAAATCGGACAGCACCTTCTTTAAAATATAACTTAGTCCATCGGGAAACAACCGACCCCAAACAGCCATCAAACAATCTTCTGCTATAACAACAACTCAACTTATAAATGAACCTTAATCATAAAATTCAGTTTACTACTTTTAACATGTTCTGCAACATACACAACTCGCCTTAGTAACATTAATTGTTCAACTAAGTACTATATCCAACTTCCAATTTGACCAATACATGCAATTAAAACCGAAGACCGAATGTCAAGCTTCTATAAAACATGAACTTCGAACTTACACTAATTCCACACTACTCACCACTTCAGTATATATATCATTTGACAACTCCATCACTCGGCAAAACTCACCCCTGAGCATATACTCACTAATACTATATTTTCTTTTTGTCCCCTTACTCCTCCTCTGTTTCTATTCACCAAATGCACACACACAATTGCTAATATTTTAGTACAACTTCTCACTCCTTAAACCATTCTCTAAGTTTCACTCCCGGCCTCCCAATCTTACCACACCAATACCCTCAATCTCTTGCTACTACCTGTCCAGCCACCACCGTATACCCATACCACCGCACGCCTTCTTCAACCCATGCCCTGTTCCATTTTTATTTACCCATCACATTAATAATCCACATATAATCGTACACATATCTGCCGACTCCCTTCATTTCCCCCTGTTGCCTATCAACCAACACCACCATTTCATACAGTTACATAAGTAAAACACATACCTGCACAAACCCTTACCTTTGCAATCTATACTACGTCAAAAACTGCTCAATCAACAAACCTACGACCCTATTAATCTCAGCAGCAGCAACACACTCCCAATTTTGGGAACACGCCCAAACCATAAAAACATCACCTACATCCATTCCACCCCCACCATCTTTTCCCTGCCTTCACATACCATACTCGCAGCAATTCCCCTGAACTAAATCCCCCACAATTTCGAACCACAATAGCAACAAAGAAACTCCAAGAACAATTCGGACACAACGAAACAAGCACGTACACACAAAGCCCAAGCTGTTAACACAACACTCGGTTAAACCCACTATACACGCTAGTCACAGAGGGAAAAAAAGAGGAATCGAGAGCACAGAACGCAAATAGCAATAGCATACACAACGACAACACCCAGCAGCTAGCAATAAGATCGAGAACGAACCAACTACTAATAGTAGTAATTCGTAACCACATAATCACAGACAACCAGCCTCATACACAGCCATACGCTGCAGTCCAGTCGAGCAACACACGGATACAATAAGAACACACAGTCACACACACACCGCGGCGCCTATGCACACAACACTGCCGCCCACACATGCATACACAGTTCTGTACATACACACACAACAGGAGCACAGCAAGAAGATAGCCAAAGGGGAAGATGGAGATTACGAAGGAGAGATTGAGTGGAAGATTGAGACAGACCGGGAACCTTCGAGAGGTTCAGAGAGTCTTGAGAGATTTCTAAGAAAAACACACCCGAATGAATTGAATTTGGGGATAAATGGCTGTTAAATTAGGGATTTAGAATGGGGAGGGGTGATTTTATAAATTTCTATTCCAATTTCTAATCTAAAACAATTTAAAACCACTTTATATAAATAGAAATTAAATAGGTAAAGATTGGGAAGAATCTCAAATTAATTTTTAAAATGTAGAAAATGAAATTATCTATCTCCTCATATTTTTAAAATATTTTTAGGATAAAAATGAATTAAATATGGATTTTACAAGAATGAATCCCCAAAAATGAATAATAGTTCGTAAAATCATTTTAAAATACTTAAACACCCAAAATAATTCTTCCAATAATTTTAAAAACTTAAATAAATATACAAAGACGATATTACAAAAGATTTCATGATTTTTAACAACTCCGATGATTTTATAAAAATCCCAGAAGATCGATAATGCATGATTTAAATAGATTTAAATCGTCAAAATACCAATAAAAATACACGGACTCACATGGCCCACATAAATTATTATTTAAACATATAAACACGATATCACACATAATTGACATTCTCAAAAATTTTCACATAATAAATTCCACATTTAATATTAAATAAATATTTATAAATACGCAAATTTTCTAAGGCGTTATAAACAGTGTATCGGAGACTACATGTCAGGAACAAAGGGCAAATCCTGATGATGGTCTAAATACTGATGGTTGATCAGATACTGATGCAGTGTACAGATCCTGATATCAGTTTTGTTACTGATGATGTCATTATGGATGCTACAGAAACTGGCAAGTGCTATAAAACAGGATCGTTGTTTGAAGAACAAGCAAGAAGATATTATGAAGGAAAGAGTTTTCTATTGATGGAAACTATCGACTAGAAGGCAGAACATTGTCATGTATAGATTATATCTTTCTGTTATTAGTTGATAGGTAGCATTATAAATACTTTCTCAATATCATTGTAAAGAGCGTGTGTTGTGAAGACGAAGTTGTGAGTTCGTGTGCGTAGCTCTGTATAAGGTTTGTATTCGAGAGTTCGAAACAAACAGAGAGAGATTTATATTGTCAGCAGCTGCTAAAGGTATTGTACACCTTTGGTAGAGTTTGTATTTGATCTTATTAATACAAACAAGAGTTTGATTCATTCGTTTATTCTTGTTCATATAATCAAGCAAAAATCAGACACGATTATATAACTTGTATTCAACCCCCCCCTTCTACAAGTTATTCGAGTTAACAATTGGTATCAGAGCAGGTTGATTTCGAATAATCATAAAGATCTGCAATCATGTCTGGTTACAAGGATGGGAATACTAAAATTCCTATGCTCAAGAGAAACGAATATACTCTATGGGAAGTAAAGATGTTGCATCATCTGGAAGCAACAGATCCTGATTATCTTGACAGAATCAGAGATGGACCTTTTGTTCCAACAAAGGTCGTTGGACAAGCAACTGTTGATGGTGTGGTTGTTCCAGAACATACAGCAGAAAAGCCAAAATCTGAATGGTCAGATAAGGACAAGGAGAATGTTCTTAAAGATGCTAAAGTGAGAAACATATTATTCAACAGTCTTGATTCTGTTCTCACTAACTATGTTCTCTCTTGTAAAACTGCTAAGGATATATGGGATAATCTTAAGGTTCACTGTGAAGGAACTAAGCCTGTCAGGAAGAATATGAGGACATTACTTATACTACAGTATGAGTACTTTGAATCCAAGTCTGGTGAGTCACTTACTGATACCTTTGATAGGTTTACAAAACTCATCAATGAGATGGCCATGCATGGTAAATATTATGACTTGGAGGATATGAATACAAAGTTCATGAAAGCTTTGCCTGATTTCTACAATGAAAAGATATCTGCGATTGAGGAAGCTAATGATCTGGATGAAATTTCATTAGAGGCAGTATATGAAAAATTGAGAGCTTATGAACTTGACAAGCAGCAGAAGAAGAGCAGGAGTGAAGGAAAAATGAAGACTATTGCACTTACTGCTCAATCTGAAGTAAAGAAGCTTCCTGAAGAACAGCATGAAGAGATTGCTGTAAAGAATTCAAGGAAAAAGAAAAGCAAAGAAAGTTCTGAGTCAGAGACTACTGATATGGACTCTGACAACAATGATTCTGAATCTGAGATGCAGGAACTCTTTGCTATGTTTGCTAAAGCTTTCAAGAAAGGAAGATTCAATAGGAGAAGATTTAGCAAAGGACCTTTTCAAAAGAAGGAGGAGAAGAAGAGTGACAAAAGCAAAAGTACAATTGTCAAGCTTGATAAGGCCAAGATCAAGTGCTTTAACTGCATCGAGCTTGGACACTTTGCTAGTGAGTGTAAGAAGCCTAGGAATTCAGGAAAGGGTAATGCACTTATGGTCACACAGAAGGATTGGGCTCATTCCAGTGACTCTGAAGATGAATTGGATTATGACAACATTGCATTGATGGCCAATAGTTCAGACAAACCTGGATCTCCAAAGAAAACTTCTCCATCCTCTGTATTCATTTGATAGCTTAAATTCTGATGAAATTAGATCTATCCATGCTGAGTTTAAGAATTTATGACTAATTTTAGAATTCTTACTTGTGAAAGAGATGAACTTAAGGTTAAGAATGATAAATTAGTTGATAGAAATAATTTTCTTGAATCTGAATTGTTAGGTCGAATACACAATATATAATCAATTACTGTATGAATAAGTAACAAGAACACACGTTTTAACTCTTAAAACTGTTTGGAATTAATAATTCCTCTCTCAGTGATGTAAAGTATCACAGAGAGCTGCTTAGGTTACAAGAATGATATTCGTTCACGATGGATACCCTTCTAGGGTTAACCTAACTGTATTTATAAGATATACAGCTACGTACAATCGTAAATTGATTCTCCTAAAATTAAGCTATACAATTGACATCAATTACGATTGCTACACGTCTTCTAAGTCAACTCAATCTCTTTGACAGCTATCCAATCTTCAAAGATATCGCTTCCATATTAATATTAAATTAATCTTCAAACTCTGTTGACTTGTAGACGCTCCCAGTAGACAGACTTTAGCAAACTCTGTTCTCTCCACGCTAACAGTGTTTGCGCTTCCATGTTATTCAGCTATCAGTGTTTATGCTTTCCTCTGTCAGCGTTTGCGCTTCCAGCAATCAGCGTATACTCAAACTCTGTTACAACTGCTTTCAATAACAAGTTAAACTCTCTTTACCTGTAACACTTAAACACTGACATTAAATCACATCAATTATATCCAACAATCTCCCCCAACTTGTTCATTAGAAAAATGTACAAGTTCTCAATAATTGATGATGTCAAAACTAACAAATAAAAACACAGTGTTCAGCATATAATCAGAGTTTAAACTTGACTTGGCAAAATTTACAGAAAATTCGAATTACTTACAAATTCTGTCTACCTAACCTCCTCAAGATCTGGAGTTGTTCTGAGATAATCAATCAACAATCTCCTTTCAGCATTTTCAAGTTCAATCTCCATAGCTTGCTTGATCTCTCTTAATTCTGGATCATTCTCATCAGTTTGAAAAATAGCAGCTCTGAGATCATAGATCTTGTTTCTTCTCATTTCATTTCCCAACCTGATGTACTTTAATTCTTCAGACTTTACATTGAAATCCAGAACTGTAATTCCAAGATCAGTCTTCAGCTTTGTAGTTCCCTTCTGCATTTCAATCAGATTCCCATTCCAGTCTCTGTACTTAGGAACATACTTTTCAGCAGACTTTGTTCCTGTAGCAACTTTAGCTTTCTGCATATACTCCCTTATAGAATTAGCAATAAGCTGTGTTCTTTGATTTCTAACTCTGAAGATATGCAAGACATACTGAAGTTCCTCAAATAATTTTAGCTTGATTGCTTCTTCATTCACTCTATACACTGACCCATCTGCCATAAAGTATAGTAGAAAGTGAATGTCTAAGCTCCTTTGACGAACTACCTGAACTGACTCCAACTTGTCTAGATTTTCTTGAGTTATACCAGAACCAAGAGATACAAGTGCAGAAGGATCTCTTGGACTGTTACTAACCCTCAAATCTCTTCTTGAACCTAAGCCAGAAGTATTCCTGCCTGGTGGCTTTCCTGAACATGCAACATTATGTTGATATCCACCAGTCACTCCTGCTTCTTCTTGCACTGGAATCTTCGGCCTTGAAAAACCAGGTAAGAGTTTACTTTGAGTCTGTACAACTTGTGTAGCAACAGAGGTTGTAACTATCATTTTGCCCTTGCTCTCTTCACCAATTTTCCCTTTTAATTTCAACTTTGCATCAAGAGAAGACTTTCTAACCAGCTTTCCAGTATCTTCTTCTTCTTCTTCTTGAATACCAGATAGTTTTTCTTTGATTTCAATTCCTTTCATTACAGGCCTTGCAGACTTTGAAGCTTTAACAACTTTCTTCACTTTCTTGGACTTTTGAGCTTTTAAATGCTCTTTCTGCAACAGCTTTTCTTCAGCTTGAATATCCTCAAGTGTAGCTTCAGCATTCTCTTCACGAAATAATTTTGCAGCCAATTCTTCATCTATTTGTGGATTGTCAGAGAATGACAAATCCTTTGGCTTTGAAACAGAAGTACTCTGAGTATTTGAATCTATCACCAAATTCGGCTTTGACCTTGAAGACCTTCCATGTCCTTGTCTGAGATTTTCATTTCTTAAGCCCTTATCAGCATTGGTGCCTTCATCATCAAGATGATCTTTCTTTGACAGAGTTTGATCTTTCTTACACTTGGTTTTAGAAATTCTCTCCCCCTTTTTGACATCATCACCATCTTGAATCAGAATCGAGGTGATTAACTCAAGAGAATTTGCAATGGAATCAACCTTCTCAGTCAGTAAAATCTGATTCTTCTCAACTGTGCTCAGTCTGTCATTAATATTTGCTTGAGCTTTGGCAAATTGTTGAAAGATCTTAGCATTAGCTAGTTGAGCTTTCTCTTCATGAGTAGCAACTTCTGTTCGAAGATCAACAATAGATTTCTGAGTATCATCAAATCTATTATTCAAAGTTTTGATTTGAATCACTGTGCCTTGCAAACAAGTGAAAATTTCTGGATTTTTAATCTTCTTAGAATTGGCTTCAAGAAACATTGCTGCCCTTCCAGGAGGAAAAATACACTCTGACTTGTACCAATCAGCAGTTTGCTTGGCCAAATAACTATCATCAACTTCATTTACAGAAGGCCCAGCAAAATCTGGTTTTTCACCTGTTTTCTGACCATCAGTCTGATTTTGTGGTTGTTCAACTCCTGTACTCTTAACTTCAACTGAATCACTCATCGACTCACTAGTAGAGGCAACAGAAGCAATAGGTTCTTGAGCAGAAATAGGTTCTTGAGCAACCTGTTTTCCTTTATCAACTGAAGTTTGCTCTGAAGAAAGAACCTTTTCTGGTTTATCAACCTCCTCACCATGAGCAGAAACATGATTGGCATCAGAGTTCAACTCAGTGTGTGATGCAACCACAGTGTCTTCAAGAACAACAGTAGGCCCATCAGCAACACCAGTATCGATAGAAAGTGTAATCTCCATGAGTGGTGGAGTAGATGCTTCATGATTAAAAGAAATTGGAGTTTCAGCAAACTCTTCCATTGGAGACAAAACATCTCTAACAGCTTCATTTTCTTGAACCTTAACAACTTCTGGTTCAGAAAGCTTGACTTCAGATTCTGGTATTATAGGTTCTATGATAACCTCTGGCTCACCAGTAGGAATATCAAAAGATATTTTCTCTTGAGCCTCTTCAACATGCTCATCATCAGAATCAGTTAGAATAAGCCTTCTCCTCTTAGCTTGAGGTACTGCAACCAATTCTTCTTCTGCACTAGAACTTTCACTAGAACTTTCCTCAACCGATGGTGTTGAAGGTCTATTTGCCCTTTGTATGAATCTTCTAGAATAAACAGCCTTTGGAGTTGTCTGTTTAGCCCTAGAATGTTTGGTGTTGATTGCAGTATGTTTCTTCCTTTTTGTCTTTGGTGGTGGTTGTGGATGAGTGGTAGTGACAGGGTTTGTTGGTTCAGTAGTCATTTGGTCAGGTTGTGTTTGAGGTTCTGTTTGTGTTTGAGGTGATATGGGTTGATCAGTGGTTGTTGGTATTGGCTCAGGTGATTGAGTAGGTTGAGATGGGATGTTTTCTGTACGATCAGTGGCTAAAGGTTCAGGCATAGATTGTGGTTCTGGTTGATGTGGTTCATGTGGTTCATGGTTTGGTGATGGAGAATCTTGTGGTTGATTGACAAAGTTCTGTAAAGCAAGTGGCAATACTAAAGGAGGTATGTCTTTTCCAACATCTTTGTTAGTCATATCAGAGAATATTCTCTTAGTGACTCGAAAAGGTTGAATTTCATCAGCTTCATCAATAGTTAACCCAGAAACACATGCATTGAACAGAAGTTGACAAAATCTAGCAAAGTAAACTGTAGTAGACTCTGACAACTTATCACCCAAATTCATTAAAACATATCTACCAAAATCAAAATTACTGCCATAGAGTAGAGAATACCCAATTTGCAGACTGTCCATTGGAATAGCATCCCAGTTGGTGACCTTCTTTTGGAATGTCCTGGTGATACAATCAAAGAAAAAATTCCACTCTTTTCTCAAGTTTGGCCTCCTCACACTGCCCAGCTTGGCAAGTGATTCCATGTACCCAATCTCTGTTAGCATTTCCCTCAGATTTTGCTCAGAGACAACAGCATATGAAGTATGTGTGTCGAAATCCATGACATCACGAACAGTTTGTGGAGTAATCACAAACTCTTGTTCTTCATGAGAGAAGATGATAGACGGAGTTCCATTCTCTCCTTCTTCTATATATCTTGAGTTTTGCCAGAAGTTAACAACTTGGGAAGCAGATAGAGTAGCCGGTTCAACCAGCGCTTGCCCAATCTCAGAATCTCGAAGAAAATTTTGCATTATATGGAACGCCTCTGGAGCCCGGTCGTTCTCAAGTAAAGCTGCATAATTGTTAGGCACAAAACGTAGACCAAACACAGTGAAAGGTTTAGTTGCCATTGAATCAAGAAATAAGCAAGAAACAACTGTGAAAATGTTTTGCAAGAAAGGTGTTTGTGAAAATGCCAAAGTGAAAAACAAAGATGTTCTCTGTTTTGGTAGAGTGAATACGAGTGGGTAAAAGTGATTGTGGCAAAAAGTAATTTGAGTTTTAATTAAAAACTAAACTCAAACGATTTTACTTGAGAACACGCAACTATTCCCTTGAAAAGTGTAAAAGTGAGACATAATGATGAATGAGTGGGACACGTGTCACACATGCAACGGTTCACTTAATACATGCGCAGTAAAAGCCATTATTACCGCTGTCGTTCCATTTATCAAGACACGTTACCACTAATTACACTAATTAACAGTTGTCAACTACTCCATTTACTCCAAAATTTTCAAATTATCTTAATGAAAATATACCTTAGAGTACATAACACAATCAATCAGTGTTTGTCAAATTTTCAATCTTTATCACAAAACCCTTTCAAAAATGCACAGTCGTGATTTTCGTGTGTGAGTAGCAGAGTTTACCAAGTCAATTTTTATAGCATCTAATATTTCATAAAATCCATAAATCAAAAACAATAAACACTGAATGCACAAACTCTCATATTAAACACAGAGTATATGATGAATGCTAAACTCTGTAGTTCCTTAATTACAGAAATCTGAATATCCCTGTTCCAGTTTATGATCATGATTATCCACGTAAGCACACAGTCATTAAAGACAAAAAGATCAGGAGATAAACATCAAAGCATCATTCAGTGAGTTACATGTCAAGGATTGTCTCACAAACTCTCACATCACACAAGTGTTTAGGTGAAGTGTTTACTCTCAGATTCAATCAGTAAAAGCAGATACTACCATAAGCTTGAATGTCCACCAAATCTACACCACTTCGATTACATATATGCACAAATCAAATGGACTTTGTTCAGGGTTGTAATTGAGTGAAATCAAACAAATGAGAAGAGATGTTTTTCGAATGAGAATTTCGAACTGAACAATTTATTTGATCAAAATGTTCAGTCAAATGGTTAGTACATTTTTGTACAAGATGATCAGTATATATACCTCCCTTTTTTTTTCTTTTTTTCTTTTTTTTTTTTTTTTATTTACATATATATATACTGAGTAAGATATCTTTTCTTGAGAAATACTCACCTGCTTGAATTTGATTTAACAAACGAATATAACTACTCTTAATACTTCAGTATTCAAGAAAAATGAGCAGTTAATTAGGCTCAAAAGGGTTTACTACAGGTCGTGTTTATGAACAGTGTTTATGATCAGTGTTCATGATCAGTGTTCAAAGACGTTTTGAACAGTGTTTGAAGAAAGATGGTTAATCCTAATGCCTTTATCATCTTTATGCACACATATATCATGTAGTCCCAAAATGGTTTAATGCAAGTTCTAGAGCAACATACTTACTGATGAACATCACACAGTCAATAAAATCTGATTGATATAAAATGTATCAATCACTTATTTGGTTCAAAATCTCACAGGGTTCAGACATGAACTGTTTCTCACCAAACTAAACAATGACATATCTCAAGTTTTCAAATTTTCACAAGTGCAAACAAAGAATCATCAAGAATCAAGTATGACTTGGAAACAGAGTGTCACTAATCAGAGTTTAGAGTTCATCAATATCAGTGTTATTCATGAGAGGCAATGCATACAGTATTCATAGATTCAGAGTTTAGGATCAAATAAACTAAGAGATGCTCTAAATATGAAACAGTATCATGCTGTGTTAACTTACTGTGCAATTTCTGATCAGATTACAGTGACTCAAAAAGAATCTTGATTTTTCACTGAAAATCATGCTCTATACATTTTTCTTCATCGGTATTTTCATTCAGACAAAAATCAACTCAGAATTCACAGAGTTTAACAAACATATTAACAGTGTATGACCAACAATCATGCTGACAGAGTTTAATTAATAAGGTTCACATAGCACTTTAGCAATTTACAGAGATATGAGCAATACATTTTATTTGAAAGAGTTTGAGTCTAACCAACATGTTTAGTCAAAATCAGATACCATCCCTAGTTCATTGACCAGTCTTGTAAATGTTGCTTCACTTAGAGGCTTTGTGAAAACATCTGCAAGTTGTTGATCTGTAGGCACAAAGTGAAGCTCAATATTGCCTTCCTCTACATGCTCTCTGATAAAGTGATACCTTATGCTGATATGCTTGGTCATTGAGTGTTGTACTGGATTACCTGTCATTGCAATAGCACTTTGATTATCACAGAAAATAGGTATTTTACTATACCTCAACCCATAATCCAGTAGTTGATTCTTCATCCATAAAATCTGTGCACAACAGCTACCAGCAGCAATATACTCTGCTTCAGCTGTAGATGTAGATATTGACTTCTGTTTCTTGCTGTACCAAGACACTAGTCTGTCACCAAGAAATTGACAACTTCCACTTGTGCTTTTTCTGTCAATCTTACAGCCAGCAAGATCTGCATCAGAGTAACCAAGTAGCTTAAAATCTGATTCTCTTGGGTACCACAGTCCTAAGGTTACAGTGCCCTTGAGATATTTAAAAATCCTCTTCACAGCTGTTAAATGTGGTTCCCTTGGATCTGCCTGAAATCTTGCACACAGACAGGTGGCATACATGATATCAGGTCTACTAGCTGTTAAATAGAGTAGAGAACCAATCATCCCTCTGTAGCTTGTCATATCCACTGATGAACCTGTATCTTTGTCCAGTTTTGTTGCAGTTGCCATGGGAGTTGTTGCAGATGAACAGTCAAGCATGCCAAATTTCTTGAGTAGATTTCTGGTATATTTTACTTGATTAATGAAAATTCCATCATCTGTTTGCTTCACCTGTAAGCCTAGAAAATAGCTTAACTCTCCCATCATACTCATTTGATATCTAGACTGCATGAGCTTGGCAAATTTCTTACAGAGTTTATCATTAGTAGATCCAAAAATGATATCATCTACATATATCTGTACTAAGAGCAGGTCAGTACCAGATTGAAAGTAAAACAGAGTTTTGTCAATAGTACCTCTGTGAAACCCACTTTCTAGTAGAAATTTAGCAAGTGTTTCATACCATGCCCTAGGTGCCTGTTTAAGTCCATAGAGTGCCTTGTCTAACCTGTAGACATGATCTGGATATTTTGGATCTACAAAACCAGGTGGTTGTTCAACAAATACTTCTTCTTCAAGTTTTCCATTCAGAAAAGCACTTTTCACATCCATTTGAAAAACCTTGAATTTCTTGTGAGAAGCATAGGCAAGAAACATCCTTATTGCCTCCAATCTGGCAACTGGTGCAAAAGTCTCATCATAATCTATTCCTTCCTGCTGTGAATAGCCTTTAGCTACCAGTCTTGCTTTGTTCCTTGTGATCACACCATCACTGTCAGTTTTATTTCTGAAAACCCATTTTGTACCAACAATAGATCTGTTCTTTGGCCTTGGTACAAGGGTCCACACCTCATTTCTCTCAAATTCATTTAGCTCTTCTTGCATTGCTGTTATCCAGTCAGCATCTTTCAGAGCTTCTTCTACTTTCTTTGGCTCAGTTTGTGACAAGAATGCATGAAACAGACATTCATTTGTTGTTGCACTTCTTGTCCTTACTCTTGCATCTGGATCACCAATAATTAAATCAGGTGTATGTGACTTAGTCCATTTTCTTGCAGAAGGCAGATTGCTTCTGTCATCATGTAATCCTCCCCCTTGATCCATGCTCTCCTGATTTTCTTGGTGTCTCTCTTCATTTTCAGATGCTCCCCCTGAATGTGACTGCTCAGAATTTGAATGATCAGAGTTTGAATCAACAGTGTTTGATTCAGAGTTATCAATTGAGTCACTATCAGTGTTTGAATTATCACTTTGATGTGATTCTTCATGCTCCCCCTCAACTGGTTCTTCCCTTGTTTCTGATTGAAAAGTTTCTTCAGTGTTTACCAGTAGAGGTTCAGAATTGACCTCAACAATGTTTGTCAGATCTGTATCATCCGAGTTTAGTAAATCTTCATTTTCAAAGTGCAGTTGATCATGCTCATTAACATCTTCAAGTCCAGTTATTTTCTTGTCATCAAATGACACATGAATAGACTCCATGATCACTCTGGTTCTCAGATTATAAACTCTGAATGCCTTTGTTGACAGTGGATAGCCAACAAAAATTCCTTCATCTGCCTTTAGGTCAAATTTGGTCAACTATTCAGGATGAGTCTTCAACACAAAGCACTTGCATCCAAAAATATGAAAATATTTTAGATTTGGCTTCTTCTTCTTCACCATTTCATATAGTGTTTTACCATGCTTGTTGATCAGTGTTGCATTTTGAGTAAAACAAGCAGTTTGAACTGCTTCTGCCCAGAAATATGTTGGCAACTTTGCTTCATCTAGCATGGTTCTGGCAGCTTCTATCAAAGTTCTGTTCTTTCTCTCCACTACACCATTTTGTTGTGGAGTGCCAGGTGCAGAAAACTCTTGTTTGATCCCTTTACTCTTGCAAAATTCTTCCATAGATGAATTCCTGAACTCAGTTCCATTGTCACTTCTGATTATCTTCACTTGATGCTCTGACCCTTTGTCCAGTTGGATTATATGATCTGTCAGTGTTAAAGCTGTTTCATCCTTCTTTGCAAGAAAATATACCCATGTGAATCTGGTATATTCATCAACAATGACTAATGCATATTTCTTCTTTCCAAGAGACATCACATTTACTGGACCAAAAAGATCAACATGTAGTAGATGATAAGGATCAGCAATTGAAGACTCAGATTTGCTTTTGAAAGAGGTTTTTCTCTGTTTGGCCTTTTGACAAGAATCACACAGGCCTTCTACATTCAACAATGACTTTGGTAGTCCTCTTGCAAGATCATTCTTTATGAGCTCATTGATGTTGTTCAGATTCAAATGAGAGAGTTTCTTGTGCCACTTCCAACTCTCTTCACTGGACATTCTTGTTGACAGACATACTGCTTTGCCATCAGTGTTTGTTGACAATTTTATTTCATAGATGTTGTTGTGTCTGTTTCCAACTAGAGCAACTTTCCCTGTAGATTTACTGATCACTTGGCAATATTCAGGCTGAAAATCTACATGATATCCTCTGTCACAGATTTGACTCACAGATAGCAAATCATGCTTGAGTCCTGGAACCAGAGCTACATTTGTGATGATGACATTTCCAAGATTAATATTGCCATATCCTAGTGTATGTCCTATGTTGCCATCTCCATAGGAAACTTCTGGGCCAGCCTTCTCCTCATACTCTGATAGCAGGGCTTTATTTCCAGTCATGTGTCCTGAACATCCACTGTCCACGACTAGGGTACTGACCCTGGTGCCCTGCAATCACAAACAATCACTGATTATTAGTTTTAAGGATCCAGACTTGCTTGGATCCTTTGACTTTCTTAATTCTGTTAGCTTTTGCAGCGGAATTCACATTAACAGAGTTTAAGCTAACTTTTTCAGAGTTTACATTTGCAGAGTTTACTTTAACCCATTTCAAATTTGGCTTGGGTTCATAGTAATTATAGTAAATAGCATGATAATCTCTGCAAGTGTAAATAGAGTGCCATGTACTTCCACAGTGTTTACATAATGTCTGTGGTCTAGTTCTCACATAATCATTTTTAACTGCAGTTTTAGAGGGCAAAGAATTAATGTTCTTATTCTTACTGCAGAAACTAGCAAGATGATTAGTACTACCACAATTAAAGCATGTTTTCCTGGGAGCTAATGAAGCAAGCATTGGCTTAATTCCTGAGGTTATGCCTACTTTTCCATTTCTGTTTTTCTTAGGCATTCTCTGTTTGTTGACAGACTTTATCTCCTTAAGCTTATGCTTGAGTTGTTTATCTGTCATTAAGCCAATGTTAGCCTCTTTAACAAAAGTTTTAGCATATGACTCTTTAACAGCCTTTTTCTGTGCTTCAGTCTTAGGTCCACCTGTTCCCATGACATTACCCTCAGATGAACAATGTGGTCTAACCTTTACCTGATTTTCAAATCTAAGTTCATCTCCTACAGAGTAACCTAGACCTACTGTATCTGACTGAAACACTTCTTGAGTGTCTTTACCAGAGTGTGTCCAAGTTTTAATGATGTGTTTAGTATCCTCCAATTCAGATTCTAGTTGCTTATACTTACCTAGCAACTCCTGTTCAATAAACACTGCATCATCTCTCTCTTTTTGAATTTTATTCATGTTCTCTAGCTGTTCCTCAACAAGTTTATTTCTTTCTTTGAGTTGAGAACACTCAGACTTTATCCTCTCATTTTCTAAAGTCTGATCCCTATAACTGATATGCAATGCATTAAGATAAATTCTCAATTCAGTTATATGATCAGTGTTATAAGCATAGGTAGTTGGAGGTACCTTGAGATCATCATTTTCAGTCTGAGTAGTAGCCATGAGAGCATAGTTGACTTCCTCATCTGAATCTGAAGTGTCTGCCCAATCTCTGCCTTTGGTGTAGAGTGCCTTTTCAGTTTTACCCTTCTTGCACTCAGGAGCATAGTGACCCATCTCCTTACACTTGTAGCATTGAATTTCAGACTTATCTTTCTTACCAGATTTGAAGTCCTTTCCCTCAGATTTCTTGAAATTCTTCTTATCAAACTTTGAGTAGTCCTTGGAGAATCTCTTTCCCTTCTTGAAGTTCTTGTATCCCATCTTCTTGAAGGTCTTTACCATCAATGCAGCCATTTGCATCATCTCTTCATCATCTTCAGAATCAGATGATCCATCTGTGTTTGAGTCAACATCAGTGTCTGATGACTCATTCTCTGAATGTATAACTAAAGCTTTTCCTTTTGCCTTTCTCCTTGATGCTTCCTTCTTTGATGGTTTCTCCTCAACCTTAAGAGCAACAGACTTTGACTTTCTACTAGATCTTTTGTTTCTCTGCTCCAATTCCAATTCATGGGTTTTGAGCAGTCCATAAATTTCATCAATCTCTGTTTCACCAAGTTCATAATTATCTCTTATAGTGGTTGTTTTCACATCCCACTTTTCAGGTAGAGAGAGAAGAAACTTGAGATTTGAATCTTCTAAATCATACTCTTTGTTCACCAATGACAAATCATTGAGCAGTTTACAGAATCTGTCAAATGTTTCTGTCATGGTTTCATCAGATTTTGCCTCAAAATGCTCATACTCCTGAGTGAGTATGTTCCTTCTGTTCTTCTTAATTGCAGGTGTTCCTTGACATCTAACCTCAAGTGCATCCCATATTTCTTTTGCAGTTGTGCAGTTTATCACTTTATTAGACATAACATTGTCTAACGCACTGTGAAGTAAATGCCTTACCTTCGCATCCTTTGCAATAGATGAAAGATCCTCAGCAGTTAGATCTTTCTTCTCTTTTGGAATGACTTTTGATTCCTCACCAGCAGCAGCAGCAGATAACTTTGTAGGTTTGTGAGGACCTTCATAAATTCTGTCCAGATATTCTGGATCTGTAGCCTCCAGAAACATGGTCATCTTCACCTTCCAAATTGCATACTCTAATGGCCTCAGTATAGGAACCCTAATTGTTTCATACCTACTAACAGTAGTAGGGGCTTTCTCAGATGGTGGAGGTATCTCTGCCATTGATTACTATTGTGTTTGGATCTTTAACTGTAATAAAGTAACAGATTTGGCTCTGATACCACTTGTTAGGTCGAATACACAATATATAATCAATTACTGTATGAATAAGTAACAAGAACACACGTTTTAACTCTTAAAACTGTTTGGAATTAATAATTCCTCTCTCAGTGATGTAAAGTATCACAGAGAGCTGCTTAGGTTATAAGAATGATATTCGTTCACGATGGATACCCTTCTAGGGTTAACCTAACTGTATTTATAAGATATACAGCTACGTACAATCGTAAATTGATTCTCCTAAAATTAAGCTATACAATTGACATCAATTACGATTGCTACACGTCTTCTAAGTCAACTCAATCTCTTTGACAGCTATCCAATCTTCAAAGATATCGCTTCCATATTAATATTAAATTAATCTTCAAACTCTGTTGACTTGTAGACGCTCCCAGTAGACAGACTTTAGCAAACTCTGTTCTCTCCACGCTAACAGTGTTTGCGCTTCCATGTTATTCAGCTATCAGTGTTTACGCTTTCCTCTGTCAGCGTTTGCGCTTCCAGCAATCAGCGTATACTCAAACTCTGTTACAACTGCTTTCAATAACAAGTTAAACTCTCTTTACCTGTAACACTTAAACACTGACATTAAATCACATCAATTATATCTAACATGAATTAATTCAAATGGAAGAATACAAGTTAAGTTCTGATAAAGCTAAGCATGATTATAGTGTTATTCTTGAGGCTTATGACTATGTCAGAAAAGAACTAGAAGAAGAGAGAGATGTGATTAAGACCATTAACAATTCCAGTAAGAAGACTATAGAAATCTTTGAAAGTGGAATTCGTGGTAAGGTTAATGGTTTAGGTTTTGATAAAGCTAGACAAGAAGAAAATGTAGCTATTGTCAATGATAATAGTAAGATAGAAGCTAACACATCTAAATCTGAAGGTAAGAAAATTGTTTCTGAACCTAATCATGTTAAATTTGTTGATTCAAAAGGTACCCCTGTTGTACACAAAAGGATTAACAATAGTAATTCAGATGAGAAAATGTTAGAGAAACCTAAGAATGTAAACATAGGGTTTCTGTCTAAGTCTTAGTTGAAACAGAGATTAGATGGTCTTTCAGAGTCTAGCAAGATCAAAAGAAATAGGAATGGAAAAGAAGGTATTAACAAAGAGAATAATTACAAGAATGTACCTGATGCACCTAGGAAAAAATGCTATAAGTGTGGAAATCATAATCATTTGGCCCTAGACTGCAATCAAAAACCTTCTTGGAAAACTGAGTCCAGATTCCCCAAGACTCAGAAAATTCAATACCAACCACAAAAAGCTTGTTATCATTGTGGTAGTTTACTTCATTCCATTTATATGTGTAGAGAATATCATGAACTGTATTATGACTATTATTCCTTGAAATCTGAAACTCCTAGTCACAAACAGTTTGTGAAATCAGAGTCTAAAGTTGACTCTGCAACAGGTAAAATAAAAGCAAAATCTTCAAAGCCTGTTGTCTCTAAATCTAGTAAGAAAGGATCCAATCAAAGTTGGGTCCTAAAAAATTCTAACTAGTTACTTTTTGTTTGCAGGGCACAGGAAAGAAGCATTCAATTATCTTGGACAGTGGATGCTCTGGACATATGACTGGAAAGAAGTCCCTGCTTACAAAGTTTGAGAGGAAAGCTGGCCCAGTAATATCTTTTGGAGATGGCAACAAAGGAGAAACTCTGGGATATGGCTCAATTGTTTTTGGGAATGTCATCATAGAAAATGTAGCACTGGTTGAAGGCTTGAAACATACTCTTTTAAGCATAAGTCAACTGGGTGATAAAGGTTACAAATCAATCTTTGACAGAGAAGGATGCAAAATCTTGAATATGCAGAATGGAGACATTGTTCTAACTGGTCAAAGACATGGTAACATATATGAAGCCAGCTTAGGTGATACATCTAAAGAAATTGTTAGATGTCTCTACAGCAAAGCAACAAGTGATGAAAGCTGGAATTGGCACAAGAAGCTCTCACATCTTAATTTCAAGAAGCTTAATCAACTTGTTAAGCACAATTTGGTGAGAGGCCTACCACAGGCAAATTTTGTGCAAGATGGACTTTGTGATGCATGTCAGCTTGGAAAGCAAAGAAGAACCACTTTCAAGAGCAAGACTGAAAATTCGATTACTGAACCATTTCACATGCTACATCTTGATATGTTTGGTCCAGTAAACATTATGTCTATCAGCATGAAAAGATATGCACTAGTTATGGTGGATGATTTCACAAGGTTCACATGGGTGTTCTTTCTACACAAGAAGGATGAAGCTCCTCAGCAAATCATTGAACTCATCAAGAATATTCATAATAACTCTGAGTACAAAGTCAAGGTACTTAGAAGTGACAATGGTACAGAATTCAAGAATTCTACAATGGAGGGGTTTTGTGCAAACAATGGAATTACTCAACAGTTTTCTGCACCTGGTACACCTCAGCAGAATGGTGTAGTGGAAAGAAAGAACAGGACTCTCATAGAGGCAGCAAGAACCATGCTTGCAGATGCAAAACTTCCAACCTACTTTTGGGCAGAAGCTATTAACACTGCATGTTTCACTCAAAATTGTACCTTGGTAAATAGTCATGGAAAAACTCCCTATGAGATGATCAAAGGAAAGAAACCAAGTGTGAAATACTTTCACATCTTTGGATGCAAATGCTATGTCCTAAAAATTCATCCAGAACATCTTGGAAAATTTGAAGCCAAATCGGATGAAGCAATTTTTCTAGGATATTCAGCATCTAAGGCCTTCAAAGTTTATAATCTCAGAACTCACATTGTTATGGAATCAATTCATGTTGCATTTGATGATAAGAAATTTGGAATTTTGCAAACTGATGAAAGCCATGACAAATTGGAATTTGAAAATCTGAAGAATTCTGAGATACTCTCAAGTGATGATGAAGGTTCTCCTGAAGGAATTTCTATTGCTTCTCAAAGGAATGCTACTGTTGAGGGGGAGCAAATAAATCAAAGAGAACACAGTGATCATCAGGAGCAGACTAGTCTTTCAGAGTCTATTCCTTCAGGAATTGACGTTTCAGAGTCTACTCCATCAGGAACTGACCTTTCAGAGTCTACTGAGGAAAGATCAGTAACTAGCAGCAATATGGAATCAACTGATTCTATTGATCAAAGGAGAGTTTTTGAAGGTAGAGAGAATTCTTCTACAAGAGATGCCACTAACTTAGGGGGAGAGACTAGCAGAGTTAATCTACCACCTGTTAGAAAATGGACAAAGGATCATACTGAAGATTTGATAATTGGTGATCCAAATAGTGGTGTTCGAACTAGAAGATCAATTCAAAATGAATGCTTGTATAGTTGCTTTCTCTCAAAGAATGAACCTAAGAAGGTTGAAGAAGCCTTACAGGATCCTGATTGGATAATTGCAATGCAGGAGGAGTTAAATGAGTTTGAGAGAAACAAAGTCTGGAAACTGGTACCAAGACCTAAAGATAGATCTATTGTTGGTGCAAGATGGGTTTTCAGAAACAAGCTAGATGAATCTGGTATGATTGTAAGAAATAAAGCAAGACTGGTGGCCAAGGGTTATTCTCAGGAAGAAGGCATTGATTATGATGAGACCTTTGCACCTGTAGCAAGATTGGAAGCAATCAGAATGTTTCTTGCATTTGCAGCTCATTCAAAATTCAAAGTATACCAGATGGATGTAAAGAGTGCTTTTCTAAATGGCAAACTTGATGAGGAAGTGTATGTGGAACAGCCACCTGGATTTGTTGATCCAAAGTTTCCAAATCATGTCTACAAACTTGACAAGGCACTCTATGGACTAAAGCAGGCACCAAGAGCATGGTATGAGACTTTGTCTAAATTTCTTCTTGAAAATGGCTTCACAAGAGGTACAATTGACAAAACTCTATTCTTTAGAAAGATAAAAGGTGAATTGCTTTTAGTTCAAGTTTATGTTGATGATATTATTTTTGGTTCTGCTAATGAAAAGTTGTGTGCTAAGTTTAGCAAGCTTATGCAGTCTAAGTATCAGATGAGCATGATGGGTGAATTAAATTATTTCTTAGGCTTGCAGGTCAAACAGACTGAGACTAGTATTTTCATTAATCAGTCAAAGTATATCAAAGATCTTTTAAAAAGGTTTGACTTTCAAGACTGTGCAGTTGCAAAAACACCCATGGCAACAGCCACTAAACTAGACTCTGATCCTAAAGGAAAGAGTGTGGATAATACTAGTTATAGAGGCATGATAGGCTCATTGTTATATCTAACTGCAAGTAGGCCAGATATAATGTTTTCTACCTATTTATGTGCTAGATTCCAAAGTGATCCTAAGGAATCTCATTTAATTGCTGTGAAGAGAATTTTTAGATATCTCAAAGGAACTCCAAATCTTGGTTTGTGGTATCCTAGAGAATCTGATTTCTTTCTAATTGGCTATTCAGACTCTGATTATGCAGGGTGTAAGATAGACAGGAAAAGCACTACAGGTACATGTCAATTCTTGGGAAATAGATTGATTTCTTGGGCAAGCAAGAAGCAACAATCTGTTTCAACCTCAACTGCAGAAGCTGAGTACATAGCAGCATGCAGTTGTTGTGCACAGCTCCTTTGGATAAGAAATCAGTTGATGGATTATGGTATGACACTTAGTAATATTCCTATGTTTTATGATAATACTAGTGCTATTAAAATTGCAGAAAATCCAGTTCAACATTCAAGGACTAAGCACATTGATGTCAGGTATCATTTTATTAGAGAACATATTGAGAATGGTACTGTGGAACTTCATTTTGTTCCTACTGACAAACAGCTTGCAGATATTCTAACTAGACCACTTGATGAGACTACATTCAGTAGATTAGTAAGTGAGTTAGGAATGTTAAATTTTTAGATCTTTAACATCTGCAAAAGTAGCAAGGTATGTTGTTCTTAGCTTATAGACTTGATATTCCTGTCAGGATCTATAATTGATTGTTAAATGTTTGAGCTATAACACTTTGCCTTGATAAATTTCAGTATGATAGACTTGTTAATAATCATCAGGATTAGATTTGTTATCAGGATGCTGACGTCATCAGTATTGTGTCAGTATCAGGATTATGAAAATTGTTTCAGATCCTGACGTTTACTTTGTGTAGTAATCTGATTTTGTGATGTGTTAAGTCTATGCTAGCAAGTTTTAATATTTGCATACTGATAATTTATACATCATTCAATAATCAAAAGACAAGCAGATAACAAGAAATTGTATTTTCATTAATAGAAATCATTACATGGAAATGAAATACAACATCTTTTTGTCTAAATTTCTACTGATAATTCTATACTTGTCTGTTGATATGAACTCTGAGGTACAGGACAAGGAGCATCTCAAGAAATTCATCAGGGGATGAACAGCCTCATTTGCTCTTGGATTCCTTGTCTGGGCAACTTGAATGAGAGCAGCTAACTTAAATGTATAGCATTCCCATCAAGATCAACCTCAGACTCTCGGCCAAATTCTTCATCCTCAAGTTTTGAGGAGGTTAGGGGAAGATTGTATCCAACAGATGGATGTTCTAGGAGAAACCTCCGGATATTTTCGAAAACCAATCCATTCATGATTAGTTCGATGAGAAGAGTTGTCTGTTCAAAGAGATGATCAAGAACAGGATGTTCATCGATCGAGAAAAATCTGAAAAATGGGTTTGAAGGGAATTTTGGTTTGAGAAGCATTGTTGAGAAGAAAAGAAATTGAAAGATTTATGGAGAATGGCATAAGGCGTCTGTTTCTTTTAAAGAAAGACGTGAGAAGCTGAGCAGTCACTTGGAAGTTTTAATGAAGTCAAATGCTAATTATTGCATGTGACTGTGTTTCTTGTTTTCAAGAAATATTGAATATATCTAACCAATTGATTTTCTGTTCAGATTATTTGTTTATTTCTTTTTCAGATAAAAGAAGAATGCCACGTGGAAACTCCATATTAAGTCTCTGATGATATTGATCAGGATTTCATGTGTGATCATCAGGATTTGAGAATTATTATCACATTG
This sequence comes from Kitagawia praeruptora, assembly GCA_037693485.1. NCBI lineage: Eukaryota > Viridiplantae > Streptophyta > Magnoliopsida > Apiales > Apiaceae > Kitagawia > Kitagawia praeruptora. The sequence continues at coordinate 151,152,535 of CM075349.1, read as the reverse complement.
TGTTTTGTGATTATTTTTATGAGAGGTCAACAGGAAAAAGGAAGCTGATCAGTATTGATTATTTATACCCTGATTTATTTCATGAAAATCAATTTTGGATTTTATTTTCCAAAAATCGTGGATAACCGCATTTTTCAGGGACTGACACTTGTCAATCTACGTGTCAACGTGGGATAGTGGTCTGAAAGATTTGTGAAATATATTTGTTTTGAAATTCTAATCGTGTAATTGCTTTCTCTAATTTTACATTCTCTAAAGCAAAAACCACTCTTGAGTTTTCAAAATTACTAATCTATTTCAAGAATTTTTCAAGTCTTTTCAGATAAAAAATGGCAGCTCAGAGAAGATTACCTAAATCAGTAGCCTTCATGTTTGGTGACTTTGATTTTATGACAAACAATCATGTAGCAGCTATCACCAACAAGGAAGGAGTGTCATCTGATTTTCATCCAATCATGGACTTTCTGGCGTATGGACCATTAAGTTATGCATTGACAGCATCTCCACAAATTAATCAAGTAGCTGTTTCACAAGCTTGAGAGAATGCTGAGGTAATTAATTCTACTCAGAGTCAATCAGGTAAGATTGTTCTACATTTAGGACAAGATTCATTTGACATTACTGAATCTGTTGTTAATTCAGTACTTTGCTTACCTGTTACTGATAGTTATGAGAATGTACCATCTGATGATAATATAAGAACTATGTTGTCTGAATTAGGTTATAGTTGACCTCTAGATAACATGAGCCAGTTGAATAGGTCTTTTCTTAGAAAGGAATGGTCTTTTTACTTTGATCAAATTGCTAAATGTTTTACTGGCAAATGTAGTTCTTTTCAGCAAATTACTTCTGTTACATCACATATTGCTTATAGTTTGCTTTATGACAGAGTAATTAACATTGGTCATATTATCTTAAGTCAGATGAGTATCAAACTTGGGTCAAGAGATCAAAACAGGAAAATGGTTTATTATCATAGATTTATGCAAATGTTTGTTAACCATTTCATTCCTGATGTTGAAGCTAGATTTGGTAGGGAACATTGTGTTTCTTCTTATGAACTGCAAAAGAGAATTTTCTCTGACATTACAAAGAAGGACAATGAAAAGAATCTAGATGAAATACCTGCAATTAATTATCCACATCATGTTCAGGTAATTCTTAAAACTCATCTTCCTACTCTTTACAATTCTTCTTTCTTTTGTGGTGAAATGGCTCAGGAATCTCAAATGGAGGAGAACCCACCTGTGTCTACCCAAGTAGCCCAAAACATTATAGTCTCTGAAACAATTCAAGAACCAAATTTTGATCCACAGCCTATTGTTTCAAAGAAACCAACCTCTGGTGTTTCTCAAAAGACATCAGTTGTAAGGAAGAGAAGATTTGTTGTGTCAAGTAGTAGTAGTAATTCTAGTGAAGATGATGATGATTTAACTCTTGCTGAGAGAGCAGAATTGAAGGCTGCAATTCAACTTTCTTTGTTAGCACAAAGAGATGAAAAACCTAGTCACAACCAGGCTGCAGTCTCTCAAAAGACTGTAGTTCTTAAAAAGGGAAAACAGTTACTGGATACTGTCTCTCAAAAGACTGTGTCTATTGAACAAAGATCTCATCCCAAGATCACTTCTGTGTCTACACCTCTTGAGTCTTCTCAGGATAAATCTTTTGCTCACTATATCAGGAGAACAAGGAGAAAGATTCAATTGTCACCTACACACACAGAGTCTAGTCCAATTAATATCATGCAGGTTTCTACAAATCAAGCTACATCTATGTCAGTATTTGACAAGAGAGATCTGGATATTGATTCTTCATGGGAAACTACATTATCATACAGACTGACTATGGGACTAATTTCTCTCAAAGTGAAGTTGTCAAGGCCTGTTCTAGATTTTTTGGTTGAAAGAGTACCAAAACTTTTATTTCCAGATGAATATGGACTTCTACATCAAAGACTTGACTTAATGAAGATGTATTTCTATGTATCTGTCAGAAGACAATTAGTCAAGAAATTTGGACTCTCGAAGCATGTTGCACTTCAATCACTTCATGCATATTTATTTGACAAGGATGTCATTATTGAAGATGCTTTAGCTCAAGGTGAACAACTGAAGGAAGTAGATAGAGAAAAGCAGTCAAAAGAAGATATTATTGCACCAGTGGTGAATAGTAGGAAAGATCAGATCACAGTCACTGCAACACAAGAACCATCTAGTCAGAGGAAGGATGACTCAGGAGCTGTGATAGCTGATGTTGAAAGGACTTCTGTGATGACTGAGAATGTAAGTGAGATACCCTATGATATGGGAGGAATGACTTTGGTTGATTTTTCTGAAGATCAAACAAATTTTGTTCAGTCAGAGTCTATCCACCTTGAGGGTGTGTCTCAGCAAACAACACTTAAAGACGGTGATATACTAACTATAGTGTCTAATGAAGTATTACTGAAGACATCAGAGTCTAGTAAAGAACCTGAAAGTGGTATACTGGAGCCTGTAGTTTCTGAAAGGAAAGAAGATGATTGTAAGGGTTCAGAGACTATAGCAGCTCACTCCTTGGAGAAAACCTCAAGCCACATGCCATATGAGGAACCCTCTCTCCATGTGAGTTCAGGTATAAAAACTCCTTCTAAACCCTATTTTTCTGTAGGTCATGAGAGCACTTATCTAAATTTGAGTGATACACTTGAAAAGATGGACTTAGATCCACAATTTGAGCGGCTGGCTCCTGACCAGGCAAAAGGTGAGGTAGAAAGAGTGTTGACTTTAGTAAGTCAAAGTGAGAATGAGGGTATGGATGATCAACTCCATAGTGAGGGAGAGAAAATTAGGAAACCATCATTTGATTTCTGGGATCAGGTTTTTCCTGAATCTTGGTCTGAAAATTTGGATATGGATGCTGGTACTTATTCATTCATCAAAATGTATCAGAAGAATGACCTAGCACATCACAATGCAAAGCCAGAAGTTAAAGCTCAGAAGCAAAAGGAGAGGCTTGCAGGAATCATTAACAGAAGAGGTGTCAGGATAAAGCAATCTCTTGATACATATGTACCAGATGAAGATCCTAATGATCCTAGTGTTCCTTTGTATGTACTTCTAATATCAGCTAGAATTGAGACATCAACAGTCTCTGATCACTCTAAGGAGGAGTCAGGATTTGAAGATGTTAGTACACAGAATACTGGTGAAGGAGATGATGATCATGTTTCAGTTCCAGATCAGAAAGATGAAGATGTTGATATTTCTAATCAGGTTTTATTACTTGAATATCATACAACTCAAGCAACTTCTTCTACAAGACTTGAAGATACAGTTCTTTCTGATTCTGATACTGAAGATACTAGAAGCACTTCCAACATTGAAGTTCATTCTGATGTTTTGAAAGATATTCAGAATTCTCAAATTGCTATTCAAATAAGACTTCAATCACTTGAAGATAACCAAGTCACAATTATGAACAATCAAGCAGTTCTTATGAATCTCATTTGTTCTGTTTCTGAGACTCTTGGAATTAATGTTGCTGATGTCAAAAAGGGGGAGATAAAGACAATTCAAAGACAACAACAACACTACCAGACTAAAGGAGATAAAGAGCAGACAAAGGGAAGTAAAAAGAAAAACCAGGAGTGACAGTGGTGAATCTCAGCTAGGAAGTGGTAAAAGAAGATCAGCATTAATAGTTAAAATTCTTTCTTCTAAGTACTAGATAAATGTCTACATCTGAGAAGGAGGTACTTAACTTCATAATTCTACATTCATAAATTCTATCCTGGTTGTATTGTTATATGTTTTGACATCCAGAACTTAGATTTATGCTTCAGATTTTAAAGCATAAATAGGGGAGATTGTTAGGAATAATTCATAAGTTGTGATGTTAAGAATAGAATTTATACATTATACTTCTTGTAATCCTGATCTTATAAAGGATTTAGCACTGTATATAGGATTTATGTGTAAGACAGTTATCTGTATAGTTTAGTCAGGAATGAACAGTGTATCGGAGACTACATGTCAGGAACAAAGGGCAAATCCTGATGATGGTCTAAATACTGATGGTTGATCAGATACTGATGCAGTGTACAGATCCTGATATCAGTTTTGTTACTGATGATGTCATTATGGATGCTACAGAAACTGGCAAGTGCTATAAAACAGGATCGTTGTTTGAAGAACAAGCAAGAAGATATTATGAAGGAAAGAGTTTTCTATTGATGGAAAATATCGACTAGAAGGCAGAACATTGTCATGTATAGATTATATCTTTCTGTTATTAGTTGATAGGTAGCATTATAAATACTCTCTCAATATCATTGTAAAGAGCGTGTGTTGTGAAGACGAAGTTGTGAGTTCGTGTGCGTAGCTCTGTATAAGGTTTGTATTCGAGAGTTCGAAAAAAACAGAGAGAGATTTATATTGTCAGCAGCTGCTAAAGGTATTGTACACCTTTGGTAGAGTTTGTATTTGATCTTATTAATACAAACAAGAGTTTGATTCATTCGTTTATTCTTGTTCATATAATCAAGCAAAAATCAGACACGATTATATAACTTGTATTCAACCCCCCCTTCTACAAGTTATTCGAGTTAACAGGAAGAGAACATTATAACCTTAGAAGAATTGTTTTCAGCAGAGTAAGAACATAGACATCACATAGATATTGAATGTGCATTGAAACCAAGTGAAGAACCCCAGTTCTTGGATTGTTTTCCTCATATATTTTATTCTCAATTGATAATTAGTTTAATTTAGTTTATAAACAAACACAAAATTCTTCTACACTTCTAAATTGTGAGAGATAAGAAACTTGAACTTGATATTACAATTCAGTCCTTCCCTGCGAACGAACACATAAAAATACTACTAACAATAGGCTGATAGGTTTCGGCGATAAGACATTTTTTCGGCCGACAGGTTTCGGTGATAAGATGTTTTTTCGGCTAATTAGGTAGTTAGGTGAGAAATTATTGAGCGGTGTTATTTTTCAAACATAACCTGTCACTACACCTAACCCACTATTACTTGAAACCTTATAAATGATTAGTTTTTGTTTGTGTTTAACATCATCATTTTTCAGATATACAGAGCATATACACACAATTACTGAATATTTCAAGCTTTGACCTGAAAGATCTCACAATCTAGCTGGTGGTTTTTAGAGCGGATTTCATATTCTTGTTATACGCACTAACCCTTGTTTTTGAATTTCCTCAAAGTTTTGAAAATGGCATTGCAGGGAAGTTTTTTAATTGCTAAAGTTAATCCTGTTTCCATTTAGCAAATCGAAACCATTCAGGATGAGCAATTTCGGGCTTGGACATAATTTCTGAATGAACATTCATTAATTCGCTATGCTTTAGTTACACAGGTGCACCTTAACCATGATGCATTGTGTGAACTATACTGCAGTGCGGTTAACACTTCTGGACAGGACGGGTGTGCATTCACTTATCGACTATTTGGTAGGTCGATTAGAGTCACTGAACGAGATGTTAATCAAATTCTTCATTTTCCTATGGAAAATCTCGTGTCTGATCTTACACCTGAACAGATCGAAATGTTCTTTCGTTTTATAAGGTACAAAGATGGCAATTTCAATACTGGTAATCTTTCTAGAACATTTCTAACCTAGTACTGGAATTTCTTCTTTCACACTCTTAACCATGTTTTTTCCTCAGATTGAACAAATCAAGATCGAATACCTGAATTTATTCAAATAATAGGGTATGCGGTCGCCAATAATTTGAGGATTAATTTTGGAAAAATAGTGCTTGGTCAAATCATTTTAAAAATGAAACGCTTGGGAACAAGAGATGTTCGGAGTCAAAATGTCAAATGTCTATATCCAAGGTTTCTACAGTTAATACTAAATGAATTTTGAATGATGAAGACAGGGTACGCTTGGAAAATGGTCAAAAGGTGGAATGTTTTTCTATGAAAACGAATGTAATTAATTACATAAGCAAAAAGAAATATACGGATGTGCCTACAGTCCTAACTGAATATCTAAAGACTGTCCCACTTCCGTTGTTACCACGACCAGTGAGAGCAGGTATACGACAAGGTAATATTTCAATCCCTGCTATTCCAACCTTTGTATTCCCTATTGTGTCACAGGAAATACAATTTCTACAGCCCCCAGTGGCCATCTTACCTAGACCCGGCAATTTGACACGTGACATGTGAACACGACACGAAATGACACGAAAATTATGGGTTTGGGTTTTGATTTTTGGTACACGAAACACGAAAGTACACGAACACGAAATTACACGAAATATTTAGTGTCGGATATGGGTTTTCATTTTGGGTACACGAAAGTACACGAAATATTATATATATAATTTTTATTTTTATATTTTCATTTCGTACTTTCGTTTTGGGTACACGAAAGTACACGTAATTACACGAAAAGTACACGAAAGTATACGAAATTACACGAAAAGTACACGAAATATTATATTATAATTTTTTATATTTTTATTTCGTGTACTTTCGTTTCGTTTCGTGTCAACACGAAACATTTCGTTTCGGGTTCGGTTAGGGTGATCAGTACACGAAATGATTTAGTGTCGGTTTCGATTTTAGCTCTGAGTACACAAAAACACGAAAGTACACGACACGACACGATTGCCAGCCCTAATCTTACCCGACCAAGAGCAGGAAATCCCACCGACTCTAACACAGGTCGAAGAGCCCATTCTACAAATGCAAACACAAACACAACAAACTCCTACACCTCAATTGTCACTTAAACGACCAGTCATCCACATTATTGAGGGAGATAGTGCCTCAGCAACACCACATAAGGAGTTAGTTACAGCAGCCGCTCTACCTCATTCTAAACGAAGTAAACCCAATGAACCTGAGGTAACGGCAACTGTTAGTGAAACAATTCTTTCTTATCCAATGAGTGCAAATGTAAATGAGGTTGAATTGACGGGAGCAACTATCTTGAGTTCCATTTCACGGAACATACGAGTGGTTGATGATCTTTCTAAAGATCAAATGCCTTCACAGGCATCCGAGGTGGAATTACCTACCTCAATAACTGCTGGTGAATCTTCCATTTTACGGAAAGATCCATTGGTGGGTGGTTCTTTTATGAACCAAGTGTCTTCACAGACGTACGAGGAAAACTTTGGTTTTGTGCCATTTAATCGATTCAAGTTTAACCTCCCAGAGGGAAAATCTCTGGATCTCTTTCGAGATTTACCACTTTTAACCAGTGGTCGGCAACTCGCTTCACGCGAGGACGGAAGCTCACGAACTTTCATTGCACCATCCGTGACCTCTGAAAAAGGGGCTAGGATGATTTCATTTGCAGGTACACATATCGGTGGAAGCTCTAGAGGAAAGTTGAGGGAAACACCAACAGAACATGTAAGTGTAACCCAAACCACTAAACCGAGTGAATATAGAGTGTTGAGTGAAACACCTGCAGAACATACGAGTGAGCAACCTACTCAACCACATGCACCTGTAACCAGAAAGGAATATAGCAGACTCCTTACACGGGTCCAAACAATGGAGAAAGAGTTGCAAAATATCTGTAAGTCCATTGTAGAAATAAAAAATTTGCAACTTATTCAACATGATGCATTCCAGGTTCAATTAAGTTCCATGGCATCCCAGTTTAGTCATGCAATTCATTCCTTGGGGAAGACAGCTTCGTCTAATTTACCAACTCCACATCCTACTACTCTGGAGGATAACCCAACTGAGGGGGAGAAGGTGGATGTTCAAGAAGCTATTAGGCGTAAGGGCAAAGAAAAGGTTGTTGACACGGAATTAACTTTATTTTGGGAAAGGAAAAGCTAATGGGAGTATTAGTGTTATGTGGAAAGAAAGCAAAGGCAAACTTGAAGATATATTCAGTCTAGAGGAACAATTGTCTTGCACTTGGAAATCTGGAAAATGTATATATGATCCAGAATGTACTTTAATATTATTTATCTTTGTATTTCATTTTTTGTTGTATCAGTTGAGTTATCCTCTAGGTATTTGCTTGTCAAATCCTAACAATCAAATAGGGGGAGATTGTAAAGCATAATGTAATGTAATATGTAATAGAGGACATATATAACTCAACTAGGATAAAAGATAAATAATATTAACTCTATACAGGGATCGTGAAATTTGAAGAACAGGCACCAACAAGGATCAAGTCGCTGAAAGAAGTTCATTAACATGATCAAGCCTCAGTGACAGAATAAGATGTACAGATGATTCAGTTGAAGGGCCAAAAGATTCCATGTATTTATTGAAGATACTGCTTCAGGCTAATCAATTGGAATATAACGAAGGTGTGAAGATCAAGATCAGTGCTAGTCACTTGTGAACCAGACCAGTGCACTAAGTGTCAGCACATACGAGAAGGATCAACACATTAATTCACAGAAAGAATTGTCAAAGCCTATTGACGATCAAGGACAAACATAATATCTCAAGGTATTGTCAAAAACTAATTTACTCTGAAAATTAACTAAGTAATAGATTAATTAATTATTTAGAATAAATAATTAAATTAATCTGGTACTTGAACTATTTTCTGAGAAGAATTAAAACAGCAAAATAAACAGAAGAGAAAATGAATAGTAACCGAAATCACTATTCATATGAATAGTAATCGAAATCTATTCATATGAATAGTGACTGCGGTTGTTGGAATAGTAATTGCGGTTGTTGGAATACTATTTGGGGTTGGTGAAATAGTGCCCGGTTACTATTTGGGGTTGTTGGAATAGTGCCAAATAATGACTTTCTAAAGCCTATAAATAGGCCTGTTGTATTTCATTTCAAAACACACCTCAACACACAACTTTCTCTTCTCTCTCTTATACCATCTCTGTGTAAGCTGCTAGACAGTCCATCTAGTAGGAAAGTCGGCTTAGCCCGCTTTCAGGAAGTGTCGGGTAGAAGGTCCTCGTGCCTAAACTATCCTAGGAGTGTTTGATTTTGTAGCTGATCCATAGGATTAGATTTTGTAACAAACCTCCGGGTTTTATCTATTTAAAGATATTTCCCACACAGTTGTGTTATTTCGATTTAGTATTTTTGATTTCATATCCACATCAAAAATCGAAATATTTTTAAATAACGTATTCAACCCCCCTTCTACGTTATTCCGGACCTAACATATATATATATATATATATATATATATATATATATTTGAACGAGAGTTTAACAATATAACTTTAACTTTTGCAATTATAATATAATTTGGCCAATTTAAACACCACACACAATTATAACTCACACGTGCAGAAAAGTAGCTCGCTTATCTATAGGATAAAACGAGGACCGCTATTATGCGTTAAAATAGTGCGAGAAATAAAATCACTCACAAGTGTGAGGACGAGAATAAAAGGTGCGGAAATTTAAAATCACTCACAAGTGTGAGGACGAAAATAAAAAGTGCGGAAAATATAAACGGCTTTCGCCACGCTATTATGCGTTTAAATTAAGCACACCACACAATAATATATATATATATATATATAATATAAGCCTTAAAGATCTTCTTCCCACGAAACACTAGAGGTGATAGATGGGAATTAAATCAAGCCTTTAACACGGTTATATATATATATATTACAACAACAAATGACCAAAATGAGAGCGTTAAAGTATTAATAAAAACCTTTTGATATAAGAGCATATAGAGATGAAAAGATGAAGGTTAGGAGCTCTTATATTCAAGATAAAATATGGTCGGTTAAGACTCGGATAAAAAGCTAAAATATTACCACTTTTGAAGACGATCGGAAAGTTCGCAGAAAAATTCGCCGGAGGTTCGGCCGGATTTTGGCACGTCGGACGAACTTGGGCAGCCCTTCGGGAGGCCGGATAGTAGTGGTAGAGAAGCTTGCTTGGTGGGAGAGAGCTTGGTTGAAGGAACTAAGCTTGTATAATCAAAAACCTTGAATATATGAAGATATATTAAAGAGAGAGAAGGTTTTTGAGATGAAGTGGGTGTAGAGAGTGTTTGGATATATTGAGAGAGCTTCCACTTAAAAAATTCCACCAATTTTTTGGCTCTTTAGCTTATCAAAAATGGTTTGGGGAAGGAGTTTATTTATAGGAGGAGTTGGGTGAAAGGAGTGGTTGAGATTGAAGGAAAATGGAGTGGTTAAGATTGAAAACACTTAGATTGATGAGGGGGAAAGTGGTTTGTGTTAGTTGGGAGTAGTTTTGTGTTTCTTTGAGGTGGTTTTGGTATTAGAAACCAGCTGTGTATTTTTATTGTATCGGACTCGTATCAATTAACGATTAAATATGTAACATGTATCGTTAATTAAATACCCGAAAAATACGAAACTACCCAACAACTAATTCTAAAAATGTGGAGCACTTAAAAATATTATAAAATAATATTCTGGAAAGTTTTGTCAATTTTGGTAAACTTTGACTTGGTCAAACGTGGTCAACTGTGGGCCGACTGTCTCGATTTTCGTGCCCGGACTAAAATTCTCAGAATATTACGAAACATTTACCATGCATAGAAAATAAAATTTAAGTGACCTATCTCAAGTTTCAAGTCATTCTAGCAAGTGGAAGTATTTTATTTGGATTTAATACGATTAAATCAGCTTTCGGTTCCGAATAAAATACGATTGGTCTTTTTTTGAAATAAATACATCTTTTGACCAATGTTTTTACTAGAATAAATACTTAGAATATATTTCCTAATATATAAAATATTTTTAGAGTGTAGGAAATATTTTTGAGTATTTAATATAATTTTCTCCGAAAATAGAATAAATTTGAGACGAGGGAGAAAAATTACTTTAAATATTTTTGGCCCGAGATAAAAACGAGTATTAATATTCTACCACTTAATAACAATATTCTTGAGGATAAAAAAATTTTGAGAGCCAAGGTAGAATATTTTTGAATAAAAACTGAGCATTTTTAAATGTAGCACGAGTTCTTTAAAGAATATTAAACCTCGGATATTCTTTGTTCGAGCTTGCCGCCTTATCAATTTTGCAACGGAGATCTAAAAAATATCACACCTCGATATTTTTTATTCGATCTTATTGCCTTGGTGTAGAGATATATTCCATAAAAATATAATTTGATTTTTCGCAATAAAGGAATATCTCTTATAATAAAATATAGATATTGCTAGAATTGACTTTTGACTTTTGACGGAATCAATTAAATTAATGACCTAATGGAGAGGATAACTAAGTGTAATTAAATTTTATATTAAATCGTACAAATACCAAAATAAATAATATATCGAAGATATCCTTTCATATTATTTAGTTTTTAAAATTATGGGAAGAATGTTTTTGGGTGTTTAAAGTATTTTAAAAAAAAATTAAGAGTTATGTTGTATTTTAAGGATCAAAACTTGCAAAATTCATATTTAATTCATTTTTAATCCTAAAAATATTTTTAAAATATAGGGATGTTTGTAAATTTATATGCTTTATTTAAAAATTTTAAAACTTATTTTTCTACTAATTCAGTTTAATTTCGATTTTTAAAATAATTTTAAATGATTCAATTAAAGATTTCAGCTTAGTGTAATGTAGAAAATACCCTTGGCTCTTTAACATTATCCACTCATTTTCCTCTCTTCCCGAGTATGCTAGAAGCTTCTGGGGGGCTCGATAGATTATTTTCTCTCCCTTAACAATCTCTATCAATTCTCTAGCATGAAAGCATCTTAGTTTTGATGATAACATAGTTAGGACGCTGGTACGCTTCTAATGATATATTATGGCAAGTTTCTAGTGCATGTTTCTAATTCTATTTTGCAGGACATATAAGTTATGCTATATACAAAGATGTTAGCAAGCTGGATATATGCATTGGACTAACATTGTTTTGCAGGTTTAATAATTATTTTATTTCTGAGAAAAACAGGTTGTAGCAGCTAGCTGGCAAGAAAGGTTTTATTCTAACGTAGCAAGTTGGCAGACAGAGTCCAGATTTTTCAGAAGTCCTATTTTCTTGGAGATCTATTAGGACTTAATATTTGTAAGGACTCTATCAGTTATATAGAACGTATAAATATATATATGGGCTCAATCTTTTTCAAAATCGTTTTACTTATATATATTTACATATATATGTTTTAATTCCTAATTATTAGGAGTTTGTTTTGGCCAAATCTTTTATCTTTTAACAAACTCTTTCTCAAACATTTTCACTCGTTAACAAACTCTATCTTTCTGGTTACTTATCTTCGAATGACTATACTTACAACGTTCTTATTCTTCAAACATCATATGTTCTACAAATCTGTTTCTATTCGTTGGTTTTTAAACGTTAAAGTTTTAAACGTTAGATTTGAATTATGCTTGCAACAAATCCGTGGGACCTGGTGTCAAGACCGTTGTGTTGAAGGTTTAATTCAGATATATCGTTTAGTATAAGTAGACTTGTGTGTTTTCCATTCTAGGTTGTTGAACGACTATCAAAAGAAACACAAGTGCTTATTTCGAACTGATTTGATATATTCTATATTCACTTGAGCTCTATATATATTCACATCGATTTATATCTTTGAGAGAGTTCATAGTTCTAATTGTAATTCAATTAATCTTGTATTGTTCAGCGTGTAAGTTTTTAGTTGCTGGATTGGCAAGCTTGCACACAAGGGTTCAGGGAACTAGAGGCTAGAGAAGTCTATACTTGCACTACAAGAAAACAGCAAAATTGTGACAAAAATTTGTGACGGATTTTTTCCGTCAAAAATTAGTGACGGATTTGTGATAGATTTTTCCGTCACAAAATTTGTGACGGAAAAATACATCACAAATTTCCGTCACAAATCTGTCACAAAACTAAATTAGTGACGGATTTGTGACAGATTATTCCGTCACAAATTAGTGACGGATTTGTGATGGAAAAATCCGTTACAAAATACATAAATAAAAAAATTTACAATTTTACAACGGATTTTTAACGGAAAAATTCCGTCCCAAATATCCGTCACAAAACTATATTAGTGATGGATTTGTGACGGAATATTTCCGTCACTAAATTAATGACGGAAAAAATCCGTCACAAAAAATCCAAATAAAAATTTTTTTAAAAATTTTTGTTCTAGCAACGGATTTTGTGACAGATTTGTGACGGACATTTTCCGTCACAAAAATATAATAAAAAATAAAATCGAAAATATTTTGTTACAGTGACGGATTTTGTGACGGATTTGAGCTTGTGACAGATTTTGTGACGGATTTGTGACGGAAAATTCCGTCACAAAAAATTCAATAATAAAAAAATTCTACTTTGATCGTTAAAAAAAGACATTAAATAAGCTTGTAATTTTTTGATTTTTTGTGTATATCACTAAAATCATTAGATATTAACATCCGTACGGTTGGATCGTCGAAAAAAGATTTTAAAAATATCGTTTTGTGCAATCGAGACGATACTAGTTATAGCGAGTATTGTTTTTTTTGGAGATTTATATTATAAAATCAAATCAAATAAGCTTGGAATTTTTTAATTTTTTGTGTATATCACTCAAATCGTTAGATATTAACATCCGTACGGTTGGATTGTCCAAAAAAGATTTTAAAAATATCGTTTTGTGCAATCGAGACGATACTAGTTTTCGAGAGTATTGTTTTTTGGAGATTTATATTATAAAATCACATTAAGTAAGATTGTAATTTTTTGATTTTTTGTGTATATCACTAAAATCATTAGATATTAACATCCGTATGGTTGGATCGTCAAAAAAATATTTTAAAAATATAGTTTTGTGCAATCGAGACGATACTAGTTATCGCGAGTATTGTTTTTTGGAGATTTATATTACAAAATCACATCAAATAAGTTTGGAATTTTTAAATTTTTTTTGTATATCACAAAAATCATTAGATATTAACATCCGCACGGTTGGATCGTCGAAAAAAGATTTTAAAAATATCGTTTTGTTCAATCGGGACGATACTAGTTTTCGCTAGTATTGTTTTTTGGAGATTTATATTATAAAATCACATCAAATAAGCTTGGAATTTTCAAATTTTTTGTGTATATCACTAAAATCATTAGATATTAACATCCGCACGATTGGATCGTCGAAAAAAGATTTTAAAAATATCGTTTTGCTCAATCGGGACGGTACTAAACCCTAAACCCTAAACCTTAAACCCTAAAATTAAATTAAAAATTAAAATTTTTTGACTTTTTTTTTAAAAAAATTCTGGGAAATTCGAATTTACAAAAAATTAAAATTTTTGACTTTTTTTAAAAAAAATCAGGGAAATTCGAATTTAAAAAAAATAAAATTTTGACTTTTTTTAAAAAAAATATGGGAAATTCGTTTACTTTTTTAAAAAAAATCTAGGAAATTCGACTTTAAAAAAAATTGACTTTTTAAAAAAAAAATCTAGGAAATTTCGAATTTAAAAAATTATTTTTAAAAAAAAAATTAAATTTTGAATTTAAAACGTATTTAAAATTAATTACTTTCGAATTTTTAAAAAATTAGTTATTTTAAAGGAATTTTTATAAATTAATATAAAAAATGTAAGAATTTTCATAGTATAAGGATTGTATTTTGAACATATAACACAACGCGCATGTAGCTGAGTCGGTTGGGGGTGTGTTGTGGTGAGTTGGAGGTCGGGGGTTCAAGTCCTCCCACCTCCGTTTGTTAAATTTGAGGGTGCTGACTGTGCTGAGGTGGGCTGACTGGGTGCTGAGGTGGGCCCACTGGGCGGCTTAGTCAGCAAGAATTTTTTTTTAAAAATTATTTTTTTCGAATTTTTAAAAATAATTTAAAAAAATTTTAGTTTTGTGACGGATTTAGTGACGGAATAAATACGTCACAAAATCCTTCTATGACAAAAAAATATACAAATTTTGTGACGGAAAAATCCGTCACAAATTCCGTCACAAACGTGTACCGGTACAAAAAAAATGACAAAATTTGTGATAGATTTGTGACAGATTATTTCCGTCACTGATTTTGTGACGGATTTTTTCGTCACAAATTCCGTCACAAAATGTTTGTGACGGATTTTTCCGTCACAAAATCGATTTGTGACAATGGTTTCAGTGACAGCAAAAATCAGTCACAAATCCGTCACAAAGGCGTTTGTGACAGAATTTCAGCCTGTTTGTGACAAAATTTTCCGTCACAAAAACCAGTTTTTCTTGTAATGTTGGGAAGTATAGGACTTAGAGGGCATTAAGTTCGAGGAACAGGGGTTGTCAGCAAGCTGCGATCAGTTACTGGGAGAATCAGGGAGATATATTATTGTATCGTGTAATTGCAATTCATTGTGATCAATAATATATTCCTTTACCGAGTTGGTAGAGGACCAGGACGTAGACCGGTAGGAGATAGGTGTCGAACCTGGCTAAAATTGTTGTGTGTTCTTTACTTAATGCACTTTACATTTACTGTACTGCATTACTTAGCTAGCTACCAGTATATTAATTCTGTGAATTGTATTAATCCAGTTAGCTGCCAGACAACTTTTCGAGCATATTTTTAATTAGTCATTATTTAGTCATAACACCTATTCACCCTTCCCCTCTAGGTGTGCATTTTCATTTGGTATCAAAGCTTGGTGTACTAATATTTCTGTAACAGGAAGGTATAGGTCCTATGGCAAACCATTTTGCAGAAGGAGAATCATTAAACAAGTCACCATTCCTCATTGGGGCAGAAAATTATGATTCATGGATATTGAGAATGAAGGTGTTTCTTAGCAGAAATGCATTGGAATGGTTCGTTGTTAGAGATGGTCCATTTATATTTTTGGACAAAGACGGAAAGCCAAAAGACGATGATCTTACCGAGACAGAACTGATCAAAGCAAGCTATGATGGAGAAGCAAAGTATAAACTGATATGCGGTCTATCAAATTCAGATTTGGACAAAATATCTTCATGTAGCACTGCAAAGGATATATGGGATAACTTAAAGATGCATTATAAAGCTACAACAAAGTCAGAAAAAGTATGTTTTAAGCCAAAACAGCAAGTTGCTTCAACTGTTGAAGAGAAATGTAAAGCTCAAATGACATGGAGTGATGAAGAATCTAATTCCAATGAATACTCAAGTGAAGAGATGATCAATTATGCATTGGTTGGCATTGAAAATGATATGGTTCGAGGAAACACATAAGACATTCTTGTAGAAAGTGAAGATTCGGACTCGGATGCGGAATCTAGTACTGTAAACTCGTTTCAGTTTAATACATCTTCTGAAAATAATACTTTGGAATCACTAACCATGCAGGAACATAACAATGTATCTATTGTGGAGTTCATGGAATTGAAGAATGAGAACAATGAACTTGAAAAGAAGAATGCTCAACTTAGAAAGATCATTTCTGATCGGCCGATATGGCCGAGAAGACTCTAGCTAGTAATCATGCTCAAATCCTTGCTGATCTTAAAGCAAAAGTATCTCAGTTTGAAGGGATCAACAAAGTGCTTATCAAGAGAAATGATGCTCTAATGAAAGAACACAGCGAGCTGAAAACAGAGATTGATGCTCAAGACGCATGTTTAGAGGTTTTCAATCTAAAGGATTCATGTTTATTGGAATTGTCTCAACAGGCTGAAAGGATCAAAGAGTTGGAAGCTGAGATCAAGAACCTTCAGAAAGGAATGGGAAAGTTTGTTCAAGGAGAAGAAACACTTAAATCCATGATGAAGCAAACTAAAGTTCCACTAGAAAGAGAAGGACTTGGAGGAACTTCAACTTTAGGTCTAAAGTATGATGGCAAACATGGTATTCCTTATGATTATGTTATGCCATGGAGAATTTGCTATAAATGTGGAAATAAAGGTCATTTGGTAAACAACTGCACTGTACAGAATGTTAAACAAGCAAGCTGGAACAGACAGACAACTCAGAGGCAGCAAGCTGACAGAACTACAAGAACCAGAAATCAAGCTCTTAAAGTGGTCCAAATGTGGATCAAGAAATCTAATTTGAATGTTCTATATGTTCTATCAACTAACCATGATGGACCCAAACAAATATGGGTACCAAAACGTTGAGTTATTTTTCATTTGTTTTGTAGGTATGTCTTGTTGTCAAGGTGGAATCAAATCAATGGATTTTGGATAGTGGATGTACAAGACATATGCGTGGTGATAAATCACAGTTCCTTAATCTCAAGAAGAAAAAGGGTGGAAGTGTCACAATTGGTGCTAGCAAAACTCTTCAAATTCTTGGCAAAGGAACAATTGGTAATAGTAACATTTCTATTGATAAAGTACAATATGTTCAAGGTCTTAAGTATAATTTGCTTAGTGGAAGTCAGTTATATGTTGATGGTCATACTGTTCATTTTGATAAAGAGAAGTGTACTATTAATGTCGACACTAACAAAGTCCCCTAGTTGCTAGACGGGAAGGAAATATATATATTTTGGACTTTGAGATGCAGGATTCATCTTGCTGTTTAGCTGCAGTTGATACAAATCCAGATATTTGGCATAGAAGGCTTGGACATGCTCATATGGACTTACTCAGCAAGCTGTCTGCAAAGAAGCTAGTTAGAGGATTGCCCAAATTGAAGTATGTAAAGAAGGAAACTTGTTCGGCTTGTCAATTAGGCAAACAAATCAGGACTCCACATAAGTCAAAGAATGTGGTTTCAACTTCTAAACCTTTAGAGCTTCTTCATTTAGATTTATTTGGTCCGGAAGCATATAAGAGCATTGGAGGTAAACAATATGCATTTGTTATCGTAGATGATTATTCTAGATATACATGGGTATTGTTTCTTCGTACTAAAGATTGTGCTTTCAGTGAATTTGAGAAGCTAATTAAGTTGCTTGAGAACAAGCTTAAGACAAGACTTGTAGGTATAAGGAGTGATCGAGGTGGTAAATTCCAAAAGGACTTTATCTCATATTGTGAAGATAAAGGCATTACTCATGAATTCTCTGCTCCTAGAAACCCACAGCAAAATGGAGTCGTGGAAAGAAAGAACAGGTCTTTACAAGAAACAACTAGAACATTGTTGCAAGAAAGCAAGTTGCCAAGGAGTTTCTGGGCAGAAGTAGTCAACACAGCTAGCTATGTTCTTAACAGAGTACTGATCATACCTATTCTCAACAAAACTCCATATGAATTGCTGAGGAACAAGAAGCCAAACTTAGGCTACTTCAAGGTACAAATAATGTCAGCGAGCTGCTAAAGTCTAATGCAGCAACTCAGTAAGCTGCCAAGGAACCTGAATCAACTTCGGATACTGAAAAGCCAGCTGAAACCTCTTCTCCAGTAGATGAAACAATTGATAAGTTATCAAAACTTACCTTAGAAGGTCCTAGAGGTCAGAGACCTCAAGAAAAGATGCCACTCTATGATGCAGATGAAGCCTCCCCACCATCTAAGAGAATTAGAGTCAATGAGGAAGTTATATCTTAACATTCTCTATCAAAGTCAACAAGGACAGTAAAGAACCATCCTCCAGAGTTGATCATTGGTGACAAATTAGAAGGAATCAAGACAAGGAAAGGTCAAACTAATTTATGTGCATTTGCTACCTTTCTAGCTTAAGAGGAACCAAAGAATGTCAATAAAGCACTACAAAATGATAATTGGATCACGGTAATGCAAGAAGAACTTAATCAATTTGAAAGATGTGAAGTTTGGGAACTTGTAGAACCACCTAAGGATGCTTCAATCATTGGTACTAAATGGGTTTTCAAGCAAAAATAAAAGAGTCTCACTTGAATGCGGTTTAAAGAATATTTAAATATTTGAGTGAAATGATAACTCTTGGTTTATTTATCTTATCATAAATGCATTTGGTCTTGTTGGGTATAGTGATGTGCAGAAAATACAGGTTGTGACAACATCGACATTATCAACCTATAAAAATTCAATGACTTACTTAAGAACGAAGCTTATTTGAGACATAATATGTAAAAGGGAAGATCAAGCTGATATTGGTTTCAAAAGTGTATCAAATAGCTAGCATGTTCACCAAGCCCTTAGCAGAATAGCAATTTTGTATTCTTCAATGGGAACTTGGCATATGCAATGTCTAGACAGCAAGCTGCAATGAAAAGTCTGGTACCTTAGCTTATTATTATACATTGTTGACATATGATATTGCTTTGATATGCATGCAATATGTTTTTTTACGTGAACTTGATAATCCATGCTTACTTGAATTTTTATATTAAATGATTACATGTGGATATCCTTTTTGATGAATAAGGGGGAGAAAATTCAGGATTAAGAGTATGTGTGATTTAGGGGGAGTTGATATTTATCTTATAACTCTTTACTTCACGTACATTGTTTGGATCATATGGTTTAATGCTAAATGTTTATGTGATGCCATGCGATTATGCTTATTATGCTAAGCTGCTTGTATAGATTGCTAATCATTTTGCAAGGAAAGCATAACTTTAGGGGGGTATCTAACTCCTGAATATTGGTGTGTAATCATCAAAAAGGGGGAGATTGAAACCCTATTGGTTTTGATAATGACATAATGCAGCAAGCTGATTGCTTGTTACTAAATATATATTAGCGTGCTATCAAACTTTATTTTGTAGGATGCTTTGATTGAGGGGGAGTTTTAGCTCAATCTCAAGTTGATATGTAATCATAAAAAATGGGGAGATTGAAAGCATCTTAGTTTTGATGATAACATAGTTAGGAAGCTGGTACGTTTATAATGATATATTATGGAAAGCTTCTAGTGTATGTTTCTAATTCTATTTTGCAGGACATATAAGTTATGCTATATACAAAGATGTTAGCAAGCTGGATATATGCATTGGACTAACATTGTTTTGCAGGTTTATTAATTATTTTATTTCTGAGAAAAACAGGCTGTAGCAGCTAGCTGGTAAGAAAGGTTTTATTCTAACGTAGCAAGCTGGCAGACAGAGTCAAGATTTTTCAGAAGTCCTATTTTCTTGGAGATCTATTAGGACTTAATATTTGTAAGGACTCTATCAGTTATATAGAACGTATAAATATATATATAGGCTCAATCTTTTTCAAAATCATTTTACTTATATATATTTACATATATTTGTTTTAATTCCTAATTATTAGGAGTTTGTTTTGACCAAATCTTTTATCTTTTAACAAACTCTTTCTCAAACATTTTCACTCATTAACAAACTCTATCTTTCTGGTTACTTATCTTCGGATGACTATACTTACAACGTTCTTATTCTTCAAACATCATCTGTTCTACAAATCTGTTTCTATTCGTTGGTTTTTAAACGTTAGAGTTTTAAACGTTAGATTTGAATATTGCTTGCAACAAATCCGTGAGACCTGGTGTCAAGACCGTTGTGTTGAAGGTTTAATTCAGATATATCGTTTAGTATAAGTGGACATTTGTGTTTTCCATTCTAGGTTGTTGAACGACTATCAAAAGAAACACAAGTGCTTATTTCGAACTGATTTGATATATTCTATATTCACTTGAGCTCTATATATATTCATATCGATTTATATCTTTGAGAGAGTTCATAGTTTTAATTGTAATTCAATTAATCTTGTATTGTTCAACGTGTAAGTTAGTAGTTGCTGGATTGGCAAGCTTGCACACAAGGGTTCAGGGAACTAGAGGCTAGAGAATTCTATACTTGGGAAGTATAGGACTTAGAGGGCATTAAGTTCGAGGAACAGGGGTTGTCAGCAAGCTGCAATTAGTGACAGGGAGAATCAGGGAGATATATTATTGTATCGTGTAATTTTAATTCATTGTGATCAATATATTCCTTTACCGAGTTGGTAGAGGACCAGGACGTAGACCGGTAGGAGATAGGGGTCGAATGTAATAACCCGAATTTTCAAAATAAAATTATTATTATTATTTTGCGTCGACCGAAAGAGTTGATGAGAGAAGAGAATATTTGAATATTATTTTATAATATTTATTCGATTGTGGAGCATTTATGTTGTTAAATGATGTTTGTGTATGATTAAGTGGAAAGTGTATTTGTTTAAAGTTTGTGAATTAAGTCAATGAGATTTAATTGCTAAATGACTATGTGAGTTATCTAAATCAAATTAATTATTTGGGATTATTGTGGTGATCGTCTAGTTGACTTAAATGATAAGGATTTTATTCCATTTAATGAGTCAATTTTATTTGTATGAATTTATGATCACTTATTGTGTATGGGTGATTTATATGTAGAGTCGGTATGATTAAATATGCTTATATGGATTTTTATTCCATTTAAATGCTAGTTTAAATCACTGTTAAAATTTTTCTAAAATTCTTGGGGCATGAAATATTTTTCATAATGTTTCTACATGATTTAGAGACTTTTTAAAAATGCAAATTTATTTTATTTGGGCTCCAATAATTTTTAGAAATGTTTGAAGCATAAATTTCTTTTTAGATGAATTATCTTGTAAAATCTCTAGTTTAATAATTACAAGTCGTAAAAATATATTTTTGATACGTATGTGTTTTTGATTTAATACTCTTGATTATAAAAATAAGAGTTTGATTTATTTTGAGCTTTATGGATTTTTAAATGATTTTAGCAAGGACATTTTTTAAAAAGACAATTTCTTGTAAAATTCATATCTTTTTATTTACAAGTCCTAAAACTATTTTAAAAATATGTGTGGATTGAGAATTTCAAGATCCTGATTTTAAAAATATAAAATTTTTGTATTTACTTCAATTACCATTTGTTAGCATTTTAAATGATTAAATGAGTAATGTTTTTAACTAGTGGGTTGCCAAATTTACAATAGTGACTTTCCTTGTGCCTATAAAAGCCCACCCATCTCCCCCTTTTATTTTTGGGAATTTGTCTAATATGTCCCAAATTAAGTACTCAATTAAGAATATATCCTTTTTTATTCAATAATTATAATTATGTCCCATGGTTAAATTTAACTCATATACATATAATTATATATACATTAAGACCATATTACCCATATCCATAATAAACACAGATAAGGCAATAGACTAGAAAATAGGTTATTAAATTTATGCGTTTTGGGTTATTGTCTAATTTTACCGTTTGATTGCACCTTCCTAACCAAATTAAGTTCACACTCTGTATAAGGGCTAAAAGTTTTAACACCAAAAGATTGACTACTTTTCAGTTTTAAATGGTATTTTCTGAGTTTTGGTTGAAAACTCAGCTACCCTATTGGTCATCTAAAATGATATCAAGCCCGCTGAGATGTAAATTGTAACACAAGAAAAAAAAGGGATAGATCAGAAGTAGAATGTTGAATCTTTTTATTTCCTGATTTGGTTAGTTTAATTTAGTACTTACAATTGTTCATTTAGTTCTTTTTCATTTTCAGATGATTTTTTTTTGCTAAATTTTTTCAGATGATTTGAATTATTTTAATCCTAAACAGGCTTTTCAGTTTTTACTGATATGTTATTTGTTGTTGTTTTACTGATATGTTAGTTAAGCTAATTTAATAGTATTTGATAGGATTTTAATTACTGAATTAATTCATTGTCTAGTAGCTGATGTTAGTAATTTTAGAGATTGAAGTCCGTTAGATGTGATGGTTTTTCGACTAAACATTGAGTTGTATACAGTGCATTTGATCTTTACTATGATTATTTAGAAGTGCAAAATGTCTTGTGTTTCTATGGTTATAAATTGGAAATTAGAAGTAAAACATAATAAGTTCAGAAGTTGCATGGATGTGCTCTATGGTAAAATGAAAAAGTGATTTATATCTCAGTATATTTTGTTTTGATTTTGCTTGATATACTTTGTCGTCATCCACAATTTATGTACTATAGACTATAGTGCACTGTGTTTGTCTTCTGCTTTGGAGTGGACACATTTTCATTTTAAGTGATAGAAAAATGAACTTTTTTTTTGTTATTAAAACACCGGATACTTCTGAAAATCCAGTGCTATGTTTTAGAATAAAATGATACAATAAAATGGTTTCCCTTCCTTCTTCGACAGCCTTCATTATTTCTAGGGATGGGAACGGGTAGGGTTCGATTCGGGTTTTGCAAAATCCAAATCCAAATCCAAATATTTTCGGGTTTCGGGTTTCGGATCCAAAACTCAATATCCAAATTCAAATCCGTCGGGTTTCGGATCGGATCGGGTTTTTTTCGGGTATTCAAAATTAAAAATAGTGTAAATAAGTTGCTTAACAAAAAAATAAAAAAAATTATGTAAGTGAGTTAAAAAATACCGCTACATCCATGACAATTTATTTTCTCGATCTTTCCATATCTTATGTCTCAAAGATATGTGTATGTATAATATGTATTTATAATATACATTTATATATATATATATATATATATATATATATAATAGTGTATGTATAATATGTATTTATAATATACATTTATATATAATATATAAGAGAAAAATGGGCCTGAGGTTGTCCTCAGGGTCCTCTCCTAAGGATACAACATATTTCTACTTATAAAGTAAGGGCCCCGCAGGGGCATTTTTGTAATTATAATTTTTTTTTTCAATCATTTACATAAATACCCTCTCATTTATATTATACATGTTTTAACCTCAGGGTTCTCTCCTAAGGTCATCCTCAGGGACTTGAAACCCTAATATATAATATATAAAATATAAAATATAATAAATAAAAGTCGGGTATTTTTTGGATTTCGGGTTCGGCTCGGGTTTTGATCGGGTTTCGGGTTTCGGATCGGGTTTCATGAAATCCATATCCATATCCAAAATCTTTCGGGTTTAAAATTTAAATCCATATCCATATCCATATCCAAATCCAAAATATCGGGTTCGGATCGGATAAAAAATTGGATTTCGAATCGGGTATCCGTTGGATCAGATTTTTTTCCCATCCCTAATTATTTCATTAGAATTAAAAGGGTACACTGGAGCAAAAGTTAAGATGGCAATATTCGATACTGATATTCGAGCAGATCACCCACATTTTCAAATCAAAGCTGGGACAAAATTGTCTTTTAATAATGTATAGTTAGTGAGTTAATCATGATTACAATTAAAAATGGGATATATTAATAAAAAGGGACATATTTATAATTATAATTAAGAATGGGATATATTCATAAATGACTTATTTAAATGGGACATATTAGAAAAAAACCCTTTATTTTTTTCAGCCGAGAGCAGAAACCCCCACCACCACTTCATCTTTCTTTCTTTCATTCTCCATTGTTCTAAAGCTTTGGAGAAGTTAAAATCCCTATTTGAAAGTGATCTCTTCACCAAACTTCAAGTATTAGTAACCAAAATCACTCTCTTTCAATTCTCTATCTATCCCTAGCCATATCTTTGAGTTTTATCAAGTTTCTTAAATCTGAAAATTTGGAGAAATAGGGTTCTTATCCCATTTTGTTGCATGCAAGGTTAGATAAATGTTGTGGGAGTTGTTCTTGATGAGACCCACTAAATTTTGGGCTCTAGTCATATGCATTCATGTTTTTAGTGTGTATAGTTCATCATCTTCTTTGCATGTGAGTTTTATTAATCTTCAATTGAAGATTTTGAAATGGGTTTGAGTTTATATGAGGTTTAGAAGTGATTAAAGACTAGTATAAGTGGTGGGTATAAATCTTAATGCTTGCATGTCATTTTTATTTTAGGGGTTTGAATTTTTAAATCTTGTAAACATTGATTTTTAGATTGGTTAGCCTTGGGTTGATGTTCTTGGTGATTTTTGTGAAAGAGTTTGAGATGCATGTTGATTTTACTAGTTGCATGTTGGTTCTTTGATTTTTAATCCAAGTTACAAGGAATTTGTGAGTTAAGTTAGTTGTTCAGAAATTTTCCAGCAACTGTCCTGTTTTACTCTGCTTATTCGAGACTGTTAAATCCTGTTCTGGGCAGTGGTCTCTTCATTAAAATTGTTCTATTTGGAGTCTATTTTGTGTAGGAGAAAACGGTTCGTCATTTGGGTTAGCGGTTTAGGAGATATCAACGTTTTAGTAAAACCTGCGCAGAGCAGAGTAATCTCTCGGGTTACTGATTTTGGAGCTGTATTTGACCCACTTAAACTTTGTGTTTTAAGCTGAAATTTTTATGGTAGCTAGAGCCATGGTTCAGGGTGATGGCAGAAAATTTTTATGTAAAAATATTAATTTTTCAATTTACTAAAAATGTTTGAGTGGTGGTGTGTATATATGTGTATGTGAGTTGGGTGTTCTTGAGAATAAGGATGGAAATTTGAGTATTATATGTGTGTGTGTGTATACAATCGTGTGTCTATGAGTGTGTATATGCCTAAGTGTATGTGTGGTATGATGGTAGTAATGTTTGTCAAATGCTAAGCTAAGTAATGGATCTAAGGAGATGAATACTTGAGTTGTTAAGTTTGATGGTAATCTGCTACCTTGTAAAAATTGTATTAAATTGAGTATTGATCAGTTGATGTTCGTTCTTAAGTCATTGGAAAGGCATTTTAATTTTCTACAAGTTTCGTGTTACGTGTTTTCTGAGATTCCAATCTGAAGTTTGAGTTTTCTGCCTTTTAAAATTCGACTAGAATAGTTCGGTCATTTCAACCCCTGTTTTAAAAAATTCATAGTAAATCGATCTTACATTCAAATTTTCTGAACTATATCAATCTGGAAAGATATTTTCCAACTCTACATTTTTTATTTACATTCTGTTGTCAAATTATGTGATCTTAATATGTTAAACTTCAAAACACTAGTGTACACAGGGACTGATTCTGTTTTAACAGTCCACGTTTTGATCGATTCTGAATTCGTTACTTATCCGGTTTTAACTAGCCTTACCATTCTGGAAAGGTTTCGGGATTTACTTCGAGTTTCTTGTTCTGTACTTTTTAATTTAAGGTCATCTTGATAGTGCAAATTGGATGTCTTTCCAGGCTAATCATATCAGATTGTTTAGTGTAATAGTCATTTTGGTGCATTGTGAATTGTGGTTGCAAGTATGGTTGTAAGTAATGTTGAATAACTATAATAGTAAGTTGAATGCTTGATTATGTTATAAGTATGTGACTTGGTTGTTGTTTGTGTCGGTTAAATTCCGATTGGTAACGCGATAATACAAAGAAGATGCTGCCGAAATTTCTAAAAATGTAAATAATTTATTTTCATGTTTAAACCGACACATCTCTCGTATATGATCGTTATTATCAATCGGAAATATTAATTGAGTTATGTGCTATGTGATTAGAAGGTTGTAAGCATGCTAGATATACGAATATATGTTTGCATGATTAAGTGTTATCGACTATAAGGATAGTCGCTATTGAATTTGAGTTGATTTATGATTTAATGGTTGTCGGGCATAGACCCTAGACGTTATAAAATTATTAAGGGTATATTGATTGGTTGATTTGGTGATTGTGGTAAGGTGTTGTATACACCGGGAAGTATTTTATAGTAATAATTGTGATTAAGTTAAATGTGTTAGAGTGTGCGTACTAGCGTCGGTAGACCGTATGTTTATTCCGAAGACTGAAGTATCGTCTTGTGTTAACTATAGAATCGATGTGCGGACTCGATCGCGGTGAATTAGACTGGTGGCAATCGCAAGTGCATCGAATCAAAAGAGGATCAAATAAGAGGATTGGACACACGAGGCAGACGAAGGAATGTTCTCTCTAAATCGTCAAGCGTATTTATTAGCTAGGACCTAAGGCAAGTCTACTAACCGTACTCTTTCGTTCAGAGTATGCATGCTTTTAAAATATCTATGATGAATGCTCAAGTATAATGTTATGTTTTCCTAGAAACAAGAATTCTTCAAATGCTTTATTTAAACTCATAAATTCACGAGTGTTTTCTCGAACCTAACCTTTATTTTACCATCTTGTTGAATAATACCTTTGCTTAACCCCTAAACAACGATCTTTTTATTCTTGTCATGAACTTTGAATCGAGATTGTGAATTGAAACTCGGAATTTGATTTTCCCGAAAGACTTGAATTATAATCGAGAACTTGAGATTCTTGTTCAATAATCTGATAATTTTATTCAACCCTGGAATTGGAAATTTGATTTTTATCGTTACGCCGGTCAAGTTATTTTTTTGATTGGGCCTGAGATGTCTGTCGCCCTGATGGCGTAAGAGGTCGGGTGACGCCGATCCAGCGGATTATTATATGGCCAATGTCAATAAGTGCCAAGGATCCTTTAGAAGTATGTTGGAGTCACAGTAATATGTGGCCCGGAGCTAATGCGTTGGCTGATCACCTAGCTTAGCTCGTAGCGTGTGGTTCCAATTCCATTCCGTTTGATTCGGTAAATAAATCTTCTTGACCCTGATTATTTATCGCTATATTTGAAATGTTGATATACCCTGATTATCTACCGTTATCTTGATTTTTAGTCTGTAAAGATAATCTCTTATTAAAGTTCGTTGTTTAAACATCAAAATTGTTTTGAAGCTTTGGAAGTGAATCATTTATTGAATTCTACAAACCTCCATCCTATTTGGAAATTGTTATTATGAATATTTCAAAAACAGTATCATCCATATGTTGGATTTGAAACCTTCAAAGTTTTTCCAAAAGTATTTTAGTATACTCAATTATATACTTGTTGAGCGCCTCTTTCGCTCATTCTTGCTTTTGTTTTAAATCTTATTTTTCAGAGATAGATAGTTGATGCGGTTGACTTAGTTTAGCTCGAAGCAGGGCAAGTCAAGGATTGAGTTGATGTTTGGCTCAGAGCGATTATGTCATTTGGAGTTAGTCTACTAGATGTTTAGTTAGACTAGATGTTTAGTTAGACTGGTATGGTATTCATATTCTTGTGTTGTATTATTTATTGTATTAGAATATTGTGGTCGTTGTATACCTTATATCAAGGTGATACCAACAGCATAAGATTGTATAAGAGATTGTTGTACTAAGAGTTGTGAGTTAATAAAAGAAGTTATTATTATAAGTGTTTTTGGATTTCTTGTTTCCAAGGTGTGAAAAGATTCTTGGTAGTTTGGGGTCGGATGTCATGTGTTAGATATAATATTGGCAGGTGATTGTTTGGCTATTAAGGTTTTCCGCAGTAGCGACCCATATCCCTGACCTCAGATTTGGGGGCGTTACATCGAACCTGGATAAAATTGTTGTGTGTTCTTTACTTCACTTATTGCACTTTACATTAGTGCACTGCATAACTTAGCTAGCTGCCAGTGTATTAATTCTGTGAATTGTATTAATCGAGTTAGCTGCCAGACAGCTTTTCGAGCATATTTTTAATTAGTCATTATTTAGTCATAACACCTATTCACCCTTCCCCTCTAGGTGTGCATTTTCATCGCACTCTCCTCAATCTCTCTCTGAACTCTCTTCTCTCCCTCCTAATCTCTCCCCCTTTCATATCTCTTCCTTTCCCCTCCAGCGGGGATGTAAACAGGCGTGTGTGAGGAGTCGTGCGTGTGTATATACAATATATGTATAGCCGAAAGTGTGATTTTGGTCATGGATTATGAGTATTATTGATTTTCTTGCTGGGTTCGTGATTATATAGTTGAGTGGTTGGGCAATTGATGGTGGTAGAATCGTGGATGTGGTATAACGAGGTGTGCGTGTGTTATGTATATGTATAACCGGGCTGGTGTGTATGTCTATGAGTGTGTGGGTGGTGGTTATAGACTGTGGTACATTCAGAAGGCAGGGAAGAGGTTTAGGGAGGTTGTGTAGGTGGTATGAAGCTGTGATGCTGCGTGCTTGTAGCCGTATGAGTGAGGGCGAGTGTATCCATGTGTTATGTGCGTTTTAGGGTATACACCTGTGTGTCTGTGTGTGTATGTTTTAAGGCTGTGATGATCAAGAAAAACAGGGGAGATAAGGGAGGTGATGTAAGTGTTGTCGGTGAGTGTGGCAAGTGCAGAGCAAGAAAGCTCAAAGATTGAGATAAATGAATGAGGAGTTGCATTGGTTTGAATGGTGAGGAAGGGGTTGATGGGTGTGCTCGAGTGCGTGCACATGAGTGTGTGGACCGTATGTGTGTGAGTCCGTGAGTAAATGTAAATGTGTGTGTGTGTTTGGTGCTGAAGAAAAGATGAAGAATAAAAGATATCAAAGTATTAGTGGTGTGTATGCTTGACGGTATGGGGGTGTGTCTTGGTAGTGAAATGCAAACAGAGCGCCGAGAGAGAGCTAGTAAAGGGAGGGGAAGCTGGTAAGTATAGATATAAGATTATATTTTTTATTTTATAATTTAATATTTGAATGTTTAGAGTAAATTTTGGGAATTTTAGTTGATAATTGGAGAAGAGTTTGTGTTTGAGAATTTGTGGATAAATTGAGAAAATGACATAGTATTCAATTAGTTTATTAGGTGATGAAATGGATTTTGGATGTTAGTTTTAAAAAATTTGGTAAAATGAATAAAAGATAGGACTTGAGATGATTTTATTTGGCTAGAGGATTTTATGAGAAACATTATGATAATTTTTGGATAATTTTATGAGAAGTGGAAATGGAGATATGAATTTTCTATTAAGAATATGATGAAAGGATTAAGCTATTTTCTGAATATTGGTGACTTGAGAAATTTTTATTTGTCAATGAGAATGATGGTTTGGATTGGAATTGTGGTCATTAAATCGAGGGAGAAATATAGCATTTGTTTTGGTAATGTGAAGGATTTAAAGCGGTTGGATCAAATAGTTATTAAATTCGGAAAAATGATTAAAATGGAGATTTTGAGAAATTTTATAAATGGTTGGAGGTTGATTTTCAGAGAGAGTAATTTCATTTGGTTTTGGGATAATATTAGAAGTTTTATGGGGATTTTTATTTGTTTTAACGATGAAGATCAATAGAGTTATAGATTTTACTAGATAAATTGATTAATAAATGGTCATTTATAAGGAGTAAATAGTATTTTAATTAATTAAAATACTTCCCGAACTCGGAAATTGATGAGCAATATATGGACGTGATCGTATTAAAATGTACTATCTGATTAAATTGATTAAATGGATTTTATTAAGAGATTCTGAAAAGAATATCTTGTTTTGAAGGAAAGACTAGAGAAAAGGGTAGAAAAATTGAAGATCAGACCGTTGATGGATTTAGTTGATCGCAAAGGCTTTATGCTATTTTCTATTTACAGAGACTGTCAGACGAGATAGACCACTATAGTGGAAAGGTTGAATGGTAAAGGTTGGAGTTGGATGGGTATTGCTTGGTGGCTTGTTGGTTCTTTGTGAAGTGATGTAACATCGGGAAAACGTCTATGCTCAGAAGGGATATTTTCGATTATTTTCTTCCAACAGAGAAATCACTACTGGAAAAACACCCTACATCGGTTTTTGGCCGATGTTAAAAGTGTTTCAGAACCGATGTCTTTGTTGGTGTAGATAAATGGGGGGTTCTTTAACATCGGTTCCTGACCGATGTCAAAGATGTCTATAGACATCGGTTCCCGCGAAGAAACTGATGCCTTTCCTACTGTTTAACATCAGTTTCTAAATAAGAACTGATGTTTAATACAGGCTTACACATCAGGTCAATAACTAAACGATGTTTAATCTAACCTTTAACATCGGTTTTTATAGGAGAACTGATGTTTAATACTAGATTAGACATCAATTAATTAAATAACTGATGTTTAATACAACCTTTAACACCAGTTTTTGTAATATAAATGATGTTTATTATTTCCTTTAACATCTGTTGTTGTTACAAAACAGATGTATAATACTATTTTAGACACAACCTTTAGCATCGGTTTATTACTCAATGCTCGATAAATAATATACCAAAACTAGATAAAAAAAATACCAAAATCAAAAAACTGATATACCAAAATCGAATATGCATTCAATCGATCAACTACATTATTCAATTCATCCAATATCGAAACTAATTACATAATCTGAACCATCCACTCGGACATCGGACATGTACTCCTAAAAATGCTTGAATAAAAAAAATGGACAACATGTTGTCGGAATTAAGACTAAAACATAGGAGCATTGCGAGTAAGGAGCATTACGAGTACTGAGCATTGAGAGTCCACATAACGACCTAGAAAAACGCGTATTTAAAATATTTTATTTAATATTAAATGTGATTTATATGATGTGAATATTTTTGAGAAGGTGATATTGGGTTCATGTGTTTATATGATTATTTATGTGTGCATTGTAAGCCTGTGTATTTTTATTTGTATTTCTAATGATTTAAATGTATTTAAATCATGCATTATTGACCTTTTAAAATTTTTATAAAATCATCGGAGTATTTATAAATCCCGAAATCTCTTTTGTTATTATATTTGTGATATTACTTAGTTTTAAAAATTAGCGGAGGAATTATTTTGGATGTTTCAGTATTTTTAAATTGATTTTACGAGTTATATTGCAGTTAAAGCATCAAAACTTGTAAAAATCATATTTAATTTATTTTTTTAATCCTAAAAATATTTTAAAAATATGGGGAGGTAGATAATTTTATTTTCTACATTTTGAAAATGAATTTGAGATTTTTTTTCCCTCAAATATTACCCCTTCATATTTTCCATTTTACCAAGCATTTTAAAGAGTTTTAATTAGAAAATTCCTTAATAAATTTCAAAAATGTACTTGGGGTCTTATCTTCTCCACAGCCACATTTCCTTCTCATTTCATCTAGAAAACTCTCGACTCTCTCTCTTATCTCTCAATTCTCTCGAGCTCTCCCTCTACCTAGCTCGAATCTCTCTTAATCTCTTAGGAGTTATTGATTTTCTCCCTCATTCTCTCTTGTGTGTCTCCCCTCGAGTCTGTGTTGACAACTCTGGCGGAAGTCAATTCCTTCTCCTCCCCTGCAGCTGTGAATCAGAGTGTGTGTGTGTGTGTATGTGAACCCCTGCGTATGCGTTCGTGGTGTGGGTGTGACTGTGTGGGCCTGTCTATACAGTGGGTATGTGGTTAACGAGTTATTTCGATGTTTTGTGTGGTAAAGGTCGAGCTCCTCCCTCTCCCTTTTGTTACGTATGTACTGTTGTGTGTGTATACGTATGGTGCGCGTGTAGAGGTGTATACTATCTCCGTGTGGGTGTCTCAGTCGAGTGCTGTGACGAAGGATTTGGGGGTGTCCAATTTTATGGTTTTGGTGGTTCTGCCCTTACTGCGAATCGAGGGCTCTGTTTCGGTTTCACGGTGTGTATGAGTTATGGTGGAGTCTATGTGTGTGTGTCTGATAAGATGTGTGTATATGGCCTCTCTAGTTTTGAGTTATGTTATCTATATATATACTTGCACCGTGTGTGACCGAATGGTTGATTCGAATTGGGGCTTTTGTTATCATTTATTTGTTGTGCTGTAGTACTGTGAATTGGTGGCCTGGTTTATGGTTATTTTGGCTGGTATGTGTCTGGATTATGTGCGTGGGTGAAGTATGTGTTGAGGATGATGGGGTTGGAAGGGGTATTGCAGATTAGGTGGGGATATGGTTGAGTGTAGGGGAGGTGTGTAGGCTGCGATGTGTCCATGGGTTATAGTCATAGGAGGAAGGAGGTACTGGCGTACGGATATTGTGATCGGTGTGCGGGAGTTTGTGTTTAGGGTGTGAGTCCTGTGTGTTAACGGATAGAAGTAAAGGGCAACGGTGGTGTATGTATCGTATGTGGGTGTTGCAGGTACATGGCTGGGAACTCTCGGTGAAGCCGAGAGCTTGGTTTGTATGTGGGATTGACTGAATTCTGGTGTGTTACTGTTATATGAAGTTGCGTGATCGAGTAAAACAAGAACTGGGTGCTATGAGGATTTTATTGTCGAATGAGAGTCCAGGAAGTTTATGTGAATGTTGCAAGGTTCCTGTTAAGTCTTGGGTGGTCGGAAATCTATTCAAGTTATCAAGGATTTTGGTTCATATCCGTATGTGATTTATGGTGATTGTTTGCCATGCTGAAGGTGACGATTATGCTAAACTAAGTTCATTAAGAATCTTTGGGTAGACTTTAGAAGGATTCTGCCCTGGCCGTATTTTTGGTTTAATTACCGGATAAGTTTTGATTGTACATTGGGTGTTACATGAATGTTATAGCAAGGCAAGTCAAAGCATACATGCCCTGTTCTTAGACTAAGTTGGGATGCTAAGTTAATTGTTGAAAGTTATGGTGAGTATAATTGTTGCTTGTCTGACTTAGGTGTGTCAATTATGTTCCGACGGGAAGTGTATTGGTACAGAGGAGATGTTGTTCGATTTTCGTAAAATTTATTTTGTAAATTCTTATAGTAGTTTAATAAGGATTATTTGCAAATCGATTTGATACATGTGATTATGTGGTTTGTCTGGTTGTACTAAAGTATTTTATGAGTATAACCAATATGTTATATACATGTGTTGAGTTGTACAGCGTTTTAGGACACGTATGGTAGAATAGAACAACAGTAAGGTTTTGAGTGGTTTGTACTGAAGTACCACGTTACCGTATGTAGGTACGAGTAGGAGGCCCGACCAACAGCAGTACGCGCATAGATGGAAGCTCATGAAGGAAATGGTTATCAAAGTAGATGGCCGTATGACCACATAGGGGACGATGTGTAGAGAAGTAGAGACTGACGTGGAGTTGATAACGGATCGAGATGCGGGTATTGGGAACTATGTATTGAGGCAAGTGTTATCGCTCCTCACTTACTGTTCAAGTGATGCAATTCTGTTCTATTTATTTATCAAATGTTTCGGTCAAATAATGTTTACACCTTCTTCAAATAACGTGCAAAGGCTTATATTTCCACCTATAGCTCAAGTGCAAATTTTCTTATGATCTTACAAAGACCCTTTTTCTTCAAAGATATTTTAAATCATGGTATGTTATTGGATTCCTCAGTAGAGTGCCTTTTCTTTTATTTTCTTCGAAAACATTTAAGAATCTTCTAAACAGAGGAAATCCAAGATTTTAATTCTTATAAAAGTCTTTTGGCATAATTCCTGATTTTTGACATATTTTTACCCGATGGACCCTCTTTAAGGGATGTTTTCTTAAAACTGATTTACGATTAATTATCCTGAACTTATCTTACAAATGTTCATTTTGAACCACATAACTTACCCAATTTAGTCCAAACTTTTCTAGATGTTGGAGAAAATTATTAGATGATTAGCACTTGACTATATCCTTGTTTTGCCGTATATCCTCAGTTGTTGTTAATCATATTGCTAGTAAATTCTTCTGTCAATTTATTTAATGATGTTATGACCCCAATTATTCGTATCGAACTTGTCGATACCTTTTTAGATTATTGTTCTTCATTTATTACGTACCCATTTCTCATGTCGAACTCGTCGACTCCTGTTGATTATGAATTCTGCATTGACTCTCGAAATTTGAATTATTCTGGAACGTGAGTTTCCAAGTTAGTTGATATGGCAAGGGTTGTCGATTGTTCCGACCCCTGGTGCATTCGTTATATAATTGGAATTCCTTATACTGGGCTGATCTGTTATCAGTGAGTTTAAGGATGTGGTTGTGAGTTTCCAGTTAGTTGTTGTGTTAAGGGTGGTCGATTGTTCCGACACCTAGTGCGTTGGATTTAGAATTGGAATGTTTTTTTTTAGATGTCCCTTCGGGGAGACCAGTTTAATGGTCAACAGATGTCCCTTCGGGGAGACCAGATTCGTGGTCAGATGTTAAGGCCAATGTGTGCCGTGGATCCATTAAAGGACATTGCTGTGTGCGTTTGTCCGGGGTTAGTGCGTGACTGATCAGCAGCCTAACCTTATTGTTTTTTTTAAATATATAAAAATCCAATTCTAATCCATACATTGAGGTTGAGTTGCTTCAGGCCTGATTCCCTTGAAGCCTGTTATGATTATCTTTAACTATCAGAACTTTTATCAGTTCTCATTGTTGATGAATTTTATTTCAGCGGAGTCCTGTTGGCTCATCTGGGAGTTACAATATTTAATTTCTTCAGCAGATTTCTTTCGTACCGTATGATGATTATTTTTGTTGATCAGAACCTATATTATGCTTGATATTGCTATCACTGTTTACACTTGCTGAGCATTGTTGGCTCACTCTTGCTTGTTTATTTTTCTTCAGTTAATAGAGGAGATTAGTGGACCTGGTGTTGGTGAGTTATCCTGTTCCAGCGAGAGGTGACGTTCGAGTTGTTGGTTTCGCCGGGTAGTGGTTTGAGCTCGTCAGAGGTTGGTTAACTGATTCAATAGAAGGACTTAGTTGTTATTAATTTGTATAATAATTTATTTCAGAGATTGGACTGTAAAGATGTAAGTTGATAGTTTGTTTCATACCATAACCTGTAAGCGATCTTGGTTAAGGGGTTTTTATTCTTTTATGTTATTTATAACCAGGGTTGTATATTATTGTTTATGGTTAGTGGCCCCATATCTGCACCCCGGATTATGGGATGCCAAAGTCCATCTCTGCGCAGATTCTTTTCTGTGCTTCCAATTCTGTAATCCTTTGAGCTGCTTCAGCGGCTTCAATAGCTGCCTTGCACTTTGCTTTCTCTTGCTCTGCAATAACCAATGTTGTTTCATAAGTGCATCCTGTGCTCGAGATAGATATACAGCAACTTCGCTGTCCCCCGGGAGCTCTTTCCTCAAGATCTCATAGTCTCTTATAGCTTCTACCCATTCTTTGAACTGTGACAACCAGAAAAAAAAAGTTAAAAACCGTATTTGAACATATACAGTTTATAAAAGATAAAACATATTTATAAGCATATTCACCTTTGCATTTGACACAGCCCTCCTGAGAATGGCTTTTGTGTAATTTGGCTGGATCATGCATTTGATGCAGCATATTCTCTACTGCAGCAACTGCATTTTCAAACCTGCAAAGAAATAAATATTTCCCGTAACACCAGACTACAACGTGAACAATCTAAAAGAAGCGGCCATATATGTCAAATCAACTCAATAGTCTTAACATTATTAAAAAGTCAACTCTAATCTTCATACAAGAATTTTTTTTGTAAGAGTTGTTTAACTTTGATCTTCTTACAATTTTAACAACCTAACCTCATATATATTTGGGAATGAGAACCATACATGAATACATGATGTGGATGCTTGAAGGTCTAGATGACTCTAAAAGCTTTTAAAGTGAAAGGAAGTAATGGATTTTGAGTACTTGGCATCAACTTGTTCACGCAAATATACTGGGAACAATCACAAAAGATAAAATTGAATGACACATTCACTTCAAATGGTATCCTCTAGTTTAAATATACCAACAAATTGAGCTGATAAAATTAAGGACTGAGAAGCAAACTGCAAAACCCAACAAATTTTACACCATTTTAGATAAGATTGAATTGTCTGCAACTGAATATCAAAGAACAAAAAACCTCGCTCTAAAAAATATAAATTAGTTCTAACACACAATAATACAGTATATAGCATTTTATGTGAAACATACAAGAACCAGTAACTAGCACCTTCACATGGAGCATGCTTAATATTTGGCACAAACTGAATGTGTTCTCATCACAATAGATCAAAGTTTCACCAATTAAGAACAATCTAAACAATTTAAGTTGTGAACCAAGAGACATGTTCATTTTCAAACTGTCAAGTGCTATATATATTGTAAAGAAAACAAAAATACTGAACATTACAAGCAGAACAACTTATTTAAAATTACAGAAGACTTTTAACCTCCATTGTCATTGCCGAAGCCCCATTTCCAATAGCAAGAACGTCTCCAATTGTATCCTTGACAATAATTGGACGAAATGAGGCACCAGTAATTGCCACAAACATGAGCATTGCACCTCTATCCTGAAAATTCAAAAATATAAAGTTTGATTACTGAACAAGTTGTTTCAGCTGAGAGGCAGTGTCTGAAAGATCAATTGTTTTGGACATAGACAATTAAATAACGCCGACTTTCTGATGTTCACCTGAATTGAGCCATAGGTTTTACCAATGTCATGAAATATGGTCCCTATGCACAAGCATAATGCAATGTAAATTACAAAACGTAGCCAGTAGTAACCAAGATCACGGAACATGTTGATGAAAGATCTTCTTGTTAGAACTTGAAATTGAGTAATGAATCCTGCATGACTTTCCCTTTCCACCATTGTTTCTTGATGCTACAGAGCAATTTAATGTAACATTTTTTAACAAGCCAACAATACATAGTCAAGTCCGATCAGTAAATCAAATCACCCACTATATCTATATATCCACAAGAAACAAATAAAATCAGAACTCTTACTAAATGTGTTGTATACCTTTTGGAATATCTCATAAACTTTGTTGACTGTTTGGCGGCGCGTCTCAGATGAGAGATATGCCTTGACAAGAATGTCAACGGCTTTTTTAGCAGTTACTACGCTTCCACCATGTCCTTGCTTAATATCCTTATTAACATCAAGCACTATATGTAGCTTAGTACTGAGACTACGAATACTTCTTCGTAGAATATAAGAAGTCTAGCTATGTGATAATATAGTTTAAATTGTTACTTACAACATTAAATATTTATTGACGGTTCTCATAAAGTGATCTGAAGGATTTCTCATAGGTGGAGAAGCAAAGTCATTTGATGCAAAAAACTGAATTAAAATATAAAATGGTTCAAGTTATCAGGACTCCAGAATTAGTTTATAGCACAATTTTACCAAGTTAGTTACCTCTGTAGCTCGTGCAGTATGACGAAAATAAATCCATCTTCCAGATGATAGTAGACAGAGATTATTAAACAGATCAAAGACTTCACCACTTGGTTGATGAATAGAAGCAATCACACTTCGTTTATCCTCCTGGGTAAGTTTAATTATACGACTCATGACATGATAATATGCTGCAATGTCTAATCCACTGGTTAAAGTAGATACAGATTATAATATGGATCTCTAAATCTCACCGAAGTGCCAAAAGCCAGCGCCTGTTTCCGCCAATTGATCAGGATTTCTCCGGTTTGTGCTGTATTTGTGCCTAACCTTCCTGTAATTGGTATTCACTGTGTTAAACTTTAGCCCTTCTCTTTAATTCAATCTCAACATATCGACCCAAAAAAAATTACTAAAACAATTACCAACTAACCTCTACTCATACACACACAAAACAAACATACATACACACACCCATCAAAGTATAGTGCAAAGCTAACACCAAAACAAGTAATAAAATACCAAAACAAGTAATCAAACACCAAAACCCCTATAAAATCACTACGGTATAAAAAAACCTTAAAATAAAAAGCTCAAGAAACATTGTTTTTAAAAAAATTATACATATATATATATATACACGATTGTATACATCTATGCGAAGAAGGCTCAAGAACAGTAGTAATTAGGGTTTATAATTGAGTAAATTAGGGTTCCTTACCGTGAAGAAAGCTTCGGGTTATAAATCGAACCAAGCTCCGATTCGTGAAGAAAGCATTTCTTTCGCTCATACTTGTTTGTCTCGAAATCCTAACTTTTCAGTAAGGTAATTTGGCGAGACTTACCTGCGTAGTTCGAAAAGAGAAGAAGCAAGACGCTATTTCGAAGATGACTTGACTCGGGAGGTCTGGATCTAGTGTAAGATATATTTTATATAGTTATACTCTAATAATTATTATTATGTATTGGATTAGTTGGCCTGGTATACTTCTTGTCGAAGTTATAACAGTGATTTAAGATTTGATCAATGAGAATGTTGTAAAGAAGAAAAAGATTTTATTTAATGGAATTTGGATTCTTGTTTCTAGCGCTATAACCTAAGAGATCTTGGATAGTTGGGGTCATAGATGTTATATTTCAATTTTGGATGATTACAAGGAATATTGTGTCATTAAACAGGTGATTATATTTTGAGAATTTTTGAGTAACGACCAAATCCCCTGACCCCGGATTTGGGGGCGTTACAGAATGGTATCAGAGCTGAGGTTATAGTAAACTAGAAACGAGAGTGTATATGAGTATGTATAGCTAAGTAAGGAATGTCAGAACTCATATAGAGTTCGTGTTGGACTATTGGATATAGTACCAATTAGTAAACAAGATTTGAGTGATCGCGTGAGATGGTTGTGCTAAACTGGATAAAACACCTTTAGATTGTTGATGCCTACGATGGAAATTCGGAGAGTAAGTTTAAGCGGGTTTGAGCAAGCACAAAGATTGAGGCAAGTTCATTTTATCCATTAAAGAATTCATGAGATTTCTGTGAACATTATTGTTCTCAAAGATGTTATTGTTGTGGTGAAACTTTTTGGTGAAATTGTTGGTTACTCAAATATTTGCTTCAAATGTTGGATTGATTATATCTATCGAAGAATTAAATTAATTATAAATCCTTTTTGCGAGGAAGAGGACATTTGAAAATATTAGTCGGTCTCATTGATCGGGACGACTCTTTAATATTATTCAATTAAAGCTTGTCTTATTGCTTCGAGATAGCTAAATATTTATTCTGAATAGTTAGATTTATTTCTCAAATTCAACTACTTTTCTTGACATTGGGTAATGGTTCATAGTTCGGACCATTTATTAAAATGGTAACACTTATTTATTTGATCCCTCACTTCCACATACAAGGTTTTGATAAAGCACAATAGATGGACCGAGAAGGTTGTATGTGTCTGTCCATCTATTGTGCTTTATCAAACCCTTGTAGGAACAATACAACCTTCTCGGTCCTTCTACAATGGCACAACCTTTATTAAAATAATAATAATAATAATAATAAGATTGGGACTGTGTATTATTCCTGTCCCTCCACTTGTCCCTCTCCTTACGTGTTGAAATTCTATATACATATATTAGATATAATACTTGTCTCCCAAATATATGAGTATTTGCACTTTTGAGTGTAAAAAATTGGACACTAAAAAAAATTTTATTTTATTATCATTATTATTTTCTCCTTTGGTATTGCCACCTATTTTTATTTATTTATTTATTTAACGTATTATATTAGCTCCATAAAAATCATTAATTTTACCGAAAGTTACATTCTACCCCCTTAAGAGGATTCTGTCCCCAGAATCTTAAAACCTTAGTTTAATAGATAAGCATATTTTTTTCTTTCATCAATTCCTTTAACTCCCAGATTCCTTCCTCCACGAAATGGATTCTCCATATAACTTTGACCGAAGGTATGACCTTGTTCCGTAAAACTTGCTCCTTACGATCTATAAATTTCTATAAGCATTTCCTCAGATAGATCTTTGATGATTCGTATCATTTCTCCTATTATTGATTCCTACATTTCTCAAGATTTTTATTAGTGCAAGACTTTAGTTGAGGTTACTTATTCCTATCGTTTCAAAACTAGGACAATTCCTCCTTTCAGTTAATATCATTTAAGAAAACCCACACCATAATCTTCATGTACTTAATTCAAATTACTCTCTTGATCCATCTTGTAACTTCAATGTTCTTCCGAGTCAAAAGAGCCACACAAGCCCCAGTAGTTACGGAATCTTTGGTCCCTCATCCCCTGATCCTTGTGTCTTGTGCCCATTATGCCTGCAACACCTATTTTTTAGACACTAGAATCATCATTTTGTTTAACCGCACATCAGCATTTTGGATGGCTTGTAGTCATCTCTACATCTTGTCTTAGTTTTCGAGAGATTCAAGCTTAAAAAAATAGCACATTAAGAGCAATATTTTATATCCTGAAACTTCACCTTCTTTGCAACAAGAACAACCACATTAACTCAATTAATTCAGATTTTTTTTTTACCATACTTGATTTCCTAGCAACAAACTTTTCATCAAATCATGCGCTTCTTTCTAGACTTGAACTTAAGCACTTAATCTGTAATTCCTCTTCCACTTGGAACTGATGCTCGACCGAAATAATCATATACAATAACTATCTTTCAGTTGCAATTTCATATGTTCCCACACTTTCCTCAAAACTGGTATACACCTGTTATCTAGTAATCAGACTATCTTATTGGGCTACGAACCAGCTCGTAAATTAATTATCAAATTAACCAGGAAGTACAATATTGTCCAATAACCTTGCAAAATTCCATTCTATTTTTCCCCTAAAATATTAACTCAGGTTTCTACTGGCTCAGTTTTATTGGAAATCATTCTCTTCATTACTTTTTTTCCCATATGCTCCCCTTTTTTTCCAATTCACTTATATTCCTTTGGTGCCAAGATTGCCCTTACTTTTGGGGCCTATTATAATCTCAAAGTTAAGCTACATAACAATTTCTCAAGCCTAAGTCATATGAAATTAATTGTTAGGATTTGCTTAGTTTATTAAAGCCAAAATCTATTCCCATTATCAACAAATTCTTTATTTATGGGTATCATAGCTCGACTCGAGAATCATAGCTCGACTGACTACCTCAATTCCTAAAGGTTACATAAATTCACACGGTACCCCTAATTCACTTGCAAATTCTTGAGATAAAAAAAAACTAACATGACCAAAATAAAACAAAACACGTGCACTATAAATTTAACGGTATAGTACCTGCTACCACATCATCTGATATCATCGCGTCTTTTAGTGTCATGTTAAAAACTCGACCAGTAGGTTTATTTTGAACAGGGGAAGCTTTTATAAGCAGTGGCTTATCCACCTTGAGGCTAATTGTTGCACTTTTCTTATTAGGACAATTTCTGGCAATATGTCCGCCTTTTCCACAGTTATAGCAGTTTAGACCTCTTGGCTTTGAACGTTCGGATCCGATAT
This sequence comes from Kitagawia praeruptora, assembly GCA_037693485.1. Taxonomy (NCBI): domain Eukaryota; kingdom Viridiplantae; phylum Streptophyta; class Magnoliopsida; order Apiales; family Apiaceae; genus Kitagawia; species Kitagawia praeruptora. The sequence continues at coordinate 151,111,046 of CM075349.1, read as the reverse complement.
GTCCTTGTTGGCCACAGTTATAACATGTTATCTTTCCTTTCATACACTCTCCTCCATGTCTCTTTCCACAAATTCTGCATTCTGCATTCTACCCTTGAACTTGTTGACCACACTTACATTCTCAGCCCTATACTTGAAATGAAATGATAAAAAAAAAGAAAAAAAAAAGTCCAATTATTTTCTTTAAACATGACAGATTCTTGGGATCGACCGTAATTATGAAGAGCACTAATTTGACATTCAATCTCTATATCACACACATCACATATAATATATACATATTATTGTCATATTCGTATATATTCGCTCGTGATTTCAACGCATCACAACATAGCACTCATATATATGCATATGTCAGTCGTATACGTATATATTGGCTCATATTTTCGTAGCACATATATATACATATAATTTTCACATTTATATATATTTGCTTTGTGATTTCAACATATCACAACATAAGCACACATATATAAATATCATAGTTATATACACATATATTTGCTTGTGTTTTCAAACAACACACATAAATAGAGATTGATTGTCATTTCACCCATCAAAAAAAAAAAGAATGGTAGTTCTAGAATCGGTGACACCAGATTTGGTTTATGTTTGGTAGTGTTGTTTTCGTTTTTCGGAATTCTGGTTTTTTAATTTTACAATCATAAATTTATCGAATTAAAATCACAAAACCAGAATTCCGAAAAACGAAAACAACACTACCAAACATAAACCAAATCTGGTGTCACCGATTCTAGAACTACAATTCTTCTTCTCGTCCTTGTCCTTGTCATGTGAATCATCTTCACTCTTAGCACTAGGACTGGGACTCGGAGCACCGGTACTGTTTTTACCGGCACTTTCATCGACCTTCAACTCTCCCTTTGCATTTAAATTCGCCGGATCAAACGCATGCTTAACCGGCACCTCATCATTCACCGAAGCACCAACTTGCCACACCTGATTAATCTTCGTCGTATTCTCCGGTAACTCAAATTTAGCAAATATCCTCATGACACCGTCCGAATACTCTGCTGCCATATCGGACACGTCGAAAGATAGCTTGGACTGCAGGATTTTACTATAAGAGACAAGATTGTAAGTATTGACAGTCATTTTACCGTCAGATTTTTTGTAGGCAATGAGAGCTTGAGTACCAGCCATTCCCGTGCCGTTGGGGTTGATTCCCCAAGCTATCCAGCCGTCGGGCTTGGCAGGCGGTGCGATGAAGACTACGGAGAGAGTGGAGTTGTCGGCATCGTAAGTGTAGTGAAGGTAAGAGTTTAGTGTTGGAAGATCAGTGCAGTTTTTGTAGAGTTTGTTGTTTGTGAAGGTTTGGGAAGTGCATTTTAGAGAATGTGTTGTGGGGGTAAATGATAGTGTAATGAGGAGGGATAGCGAGAAGAGGAGCCAAAGCTTCATGGTAGAGATTAGAGAGAGGGAGAGATTCTGCTACATTATGTCTCCTCTACGAAGCTCATTCTCTTGTCAGTTTTCGCACTTTTGTTGCCAAACTCAAGATGTTTCTTCAATCATCTTCAGTTTGAGGGGGTGTTAAAACATATACATCATAATCACCTAAGCACATCATACTCACCTAAGCAATGATGTCACTATGGTTGGTGAGTATGGTTGTTGAACCAACCATAGACTTTTTGTGCTTTGTAATCTCTATATATTAGTTCTTACTCATGTAATATCAATCAAGCTACTCAACACACAATGTAGTCTTCAACATCAATACACTCACAATTTCTACAAGCTTGTGAATTACTTTGTCTATCTAGGGTGTTATTAGGATTCTGATGGTCACCATTATTACTAGAAATCCAATCCTTTTGTCTTTTGTTGCGATTTACACCCTTATATGTACTTGATTTTCTTTTCTTTTCATCCTTATATTTCTGAACAACTTCATTTCCATTCTCGGCTATTATCGCCTTATGCACTAAATCAGCATAATTGTCAATCTCAAGAACAGCCACTTTGTTGTATATCCAAGGTTTCAATCCTTGTTCAAACCTCCTCGCCTTCCTCCTCTCAGTATCAACTTGGTGCGGTGCAAACCTAGCTAATTCCGTGAATTTAGCCTCATACTCTGCAACTGTCATTTCTCCTTGTTTAAGTTCTAAAAACTTGATCTCCATATTTGTCTCCAAACTTCGTGGAAAATACTTTTGAAAAAATAATTCCTTAAATCTTGTCCACGACACATTGTTCTTCTCTCGCGCCTCAACTGACTCCCACCAAAAGTTAGCTTCTCCTTTTAACATGTATGCAGGAAAAGCGGTTTTTTGATCTTCAGCCACCTTAATAAACCTAAATACCTTCTCAATTTCTTTAACCCAGGATTGTGCTTCTACCGGGTCTGTTGTTCCCTTAAATTCTGGTGGATCCATGTTTTTAAAAGCCTTGAATGTTACGTGAGACGCCTCATTTTGTTGCAGATTATGGTTTGAATTCTGCAACACATCCTTCAATAAATCTACAAGTTATCGCATGGGATCAGTTGGGTTTGCTTGATTTTGATTTATATTTTTAGGATTTGATGGTTGCCTTTCCTGTGGCATCTCCTGGTTTAAGTTCTCCGAATTTATTTGACTTTCTTGCGCCATCTCCTGATAATAAGAATTTATAAACCATATATTATACATGTACATCAAATCGTAAAGTAACCGTATTTATGTACTACAAACATATCTTTTCAAAGATACCACCAATATATATTGTCATGTTAACGCCATTAATCACACATATACAATAAGTCAATCCTGATTACCGGCTCAATATATACAAAGATATAAAGCTCCTAAATGTGCTATTTATCAAACCACCTCCCCAAAGATCGAATTATTCCACTCAATAAGTATTCACTCAATCAAATCATACTATCATGCGACCTAAGCGATTTCTAATAATTCTGGTAACTCACATTGTTCCTCTTTGCCACTGAACTTATCCTCTCTCGAGCATCTATTCCTAGAACTAAGCATCCTAGAAATATAGCTACAGCTCTGATACCAACTCTGTAACACCCCAAATTTGGTCTATATTGACTAGAATTTGGATTGTCACAATCTCCTGCTTTTTGGTATAATACAACCACTACTCGACTTACTGAACAATCTAGATATATTTACATATATTACAACCATCTTTAAAGTTTACATAAATATAAGTCACCAGTACTCGATCAAGGCTTCTACACATATTATTTGGTTACAAAGACAAAAGATTATCCACTACAGGACTTAATACGTAGACTAGACAAAAGTATTTTGCCAGCATTAGACGTGCCACGCATCTTCGTATTTTCCTTTACCATTATTTGCTTTTGCTACCTTCTCTTCCTCGTGCTTAACTGCTTAAGACATATATAAAAAAACATGAGCAAACGAATGCCCAGCAAGTACACTATTGTAAATTACGAAAATAGTAAAACTTTCACCATGATAGAAAAATGTGATAACTCCTGAAATTAGTAATGATCTCCACAAAATGATAAATAATTCTCCTACTAAGAAAATATTTAAATCCAATAAAAGTTTACTGAGTCGAACATTCTCCAATTTCACTACAGGTGATCAGCCTGATAGTGACTCCCCATTGCATGCAACGTGAAAAGGTCAACTCCAGATCTTGATAGCCAATAAGGGCTAATAAAAAAGGTCCACAGGTTATTGCGGCCAAATACTCTGTTGTTCAACTCAATAACTTTATACTTTTACAAAAATATATACTCCAAGCCACAAGATTCAAAAAACAAAAAAAAAAATCATTTCCCAAAGTGGTAACGCAAAACTCCATAAAATGAAATTGATTTGAACATAAACTCCAAGATAATTGAATAAAAATAAATTTGGAAGAAAGCAATATGAAAGCATTACTTACTCCTTGTCATTCAAAAGAAAAGAAAGAGGTAGTATACTTGCCTCGATTGCTATTAAATTTACTAGCCCTTGAGATTAAGGTCACCCCTTTTGACTTTCTCGTTCTAATCAAATACACATAAAATACCCATTATCAATTATAAGAAACAAGCATAAGTAACTCTAAAAGACAAAATTATTTCTTTCAGGAAAACATAAAGGAGTACCTGAACTCGAATATCTCCAAGAAATTTTATTACTCAATTTATTAACTAGCTCCTTGAACTTAACCAACAAGAGACCAACTTATGCTTAGATAAAATGGTTGCTTCCTTTTTTTTTTTTAAGAAAATCTGAATATTTGCCTTAATCCAACTAACCTAAAAGGTTATTAAGTAGAAAGAATAATCTAAATTCTAGTGTAACTAATAAATCGCATTGTAAATGATTAATCTGACACAATCTTTCTTTTGTATAAAAAAAATTCTCATTCTCACATCAAATTCTACACTATCTTTAAAATCCGAGGTTTATTGCAGTTTTTGGACTTAACTACGAAAGTCTTAAAGCATGAAAGAAAAGACATTTGAATAAGCTACGAACCAAGCTTATCTTGTCATCTTGGGTTCAATATCGAAAACAAAATAAAGGAACAAAACTGATACAAGTCCGCTACTTTACTTTTTTTCTGGACAGAATTGTAAATCAGGTTTTGGACACCAAGAGCAGGACATCTGGGATAAGGTTCATCAGTAATGTTCTAGATTATTACTTAAGGTTTCCAAAACATCTTGAAGCATAGAAAACGGACAATCGAAGCCCAAGATATGAGTTTTTAAAGTTCAACTACACATCCTGAAAATCTGAAATTCTGCATCAACTAGTAACTTTTTATATTATCTAATAGTAGAATCATTCCTATCCTAAACTCACCAACAAGTCAAGTAATGTGGTTTATGTGTTGACCATACATAGAAGCACCCGGCATAAACAGAGGAATTATTATCTCATCTAACGTTAATTTTCTTACTTGACTTCCTGACATTTCTTACTACATTCATTAGCTGGAGTTTTACATTTCTTAATATCTATAAAGTAACTCCTTGCTATTCTATTGCTACTAGAGACAATTCCAGGGAGTGTCATAAACTAAGCAGGTGTTTTGATATCCAAGCAAGCATAACAAGTGCCTCATTCATTTCTACTTAATTATCTAGTCATCAGGTCTCCAAAATGCTACAAGAATTTTACAGTACATCCATAGTTGTTTATCTCGTGTGAACTTCTGACTATAAAATCTACAAGCATTCTCAGGTTTCATTACCATTAGCAAAAATGATACCCACGTAATCTGACTCTACATTGCCAAATTAAACCTTAGTGTTCCAGGGACTTCACTATCACCTATCCGGTAGTTGAATGACAAATTAACTACCAATTACCCAATTTGGACACAAGACTTCCCATCTACCTTAGTTATTTAATACATTTTTAATCGTTCAAGTACATGCTCCTGCCTAGAGTAGTTTCCTAGCATCAATAACATTTAACCAAAGTATCTTTAACAAACCCATTTACGAGCTTTACAAATATATCGAATCCATCAACCCAGCAACATCTTGTCCCAGATTTTTTATTTTAGTAGCTAGGGACAGTTGAAAGTCTATCACCGATTTGTTTCTAACGTACAAGATCATTCACAAACTCAGATTTTATAACTCACAATAACCGAACAATATTTCTTCCCCTTTTTTTTATCTTATGCCATTAGTAATCTAAATGAATGGTTTATCCTTTGCAAAGACCAATTAACATACTTTACATATTTTTATTTATTTATTTATTTAACGTATTATATTAGCTCCATAAAAATCACTAATTTTACCGGATGTTACATATACTTTACAACGATATAACTTTTTTAATTTTTTTTCAAATATAATATATATATATATATATATATATATATATATATATATAAATTTCAGTCAAATTTTGGTCAATTTGGCCACTGAAAAGTCAAACTGGACAAATAATTAGGGACTGAGGGAGTATTAGATTGTGTTTGAGACTATTAATACCAAAAGATGATTCATGTGTCAATTTTAATTGTAAAATTTATGCTTGGAATTTAGAATTCAAAATGAACCGAGTCGAATCGAGTTTGAGTTTTTTTTATCGAGTCGAGCCCGAACTCAGTTAACTTATTAAGTTTTTTTATGTCTGAACTCGAGTTTGATAACGAACCGATTGAATCGAGTAGATTCGAGTTTTTATTGAATCTAGTCAAGTTTCTTAATGATTAGCGATTAGCTCTGTTCATTTACATTGAGGGCGATACCACTCATCTTTTCAATGCAAGAGGTCGAGAGTTTGACTCAAGTGAGAGGGGCATGTGTGTGTGCGCGTGTGTCAATTAGCAAGGAAAAATGAACTGGGTTAAGTCGAGCTTTTCCAAATTCGAGTTTTTTCTTACAGAGTCGAGTCCAGTCGTGCTCAACTCGATTCGTTTACAATTCTATTTGAATTAGAATGACTTTTAATTCAATCAAATTCAAATTCATTTTTTTTGGTTATTCAAACAGGTCTTTTATTCAAAGGAATATAGGAGTACTAAAAATATAATATTGGTTCGCAAAATGTTAAACAAACTTTGATGAAATCAATCTGAATCGCAATTAAGACATGATCAACACTTTTTGAGTCTCACAAACTTCCAACTACCTAACACTAGCAACAGCGGCACATGATAAAAGAATAAATGCACAGTTAAAAACATCAAACACATACTTCTTCCGTCGCCCCCATTTGTTAACATTTTAAAATATTGGTTCGCAAAATGTTAAACAAACTTTTATATTTTTAGTACTCCTATATTTTAAAATATAGGAGTACTAAAAATATAATATTGATTCGCAAAATATTAAACAAACTTTGATGAAATCAATCTGAATCGCAATTAAGACATGATCAACACTTTTTGAGTCTCACAAACTTCCAACTACCTAACACTAGCAACAGCGGCACATGATAAAAGAATAAATGCACAGTTAAAAACATCAAACACATACTTCTTCCGTCGCCCCTATTTGTTAACATTTTAAAATAGGATATTGATAAGTGGATTTTATATCTACTTGGAGCATTCTAAATCGGCTTAAATTGATTGTCTTGGACTCAAGTTTCTTGTAGTTTTGATGTGTTTTGCTTAGTTGTGCAGGTTTACGAGAATGTTGATTAAGGTGGATGCTTCTATAATTTTTTGGGAATTAATTGATTAAAATTCGGATTTTCTGGGAAGGCTGCGTAGCTTACACTGTTTTGTCCATATCTGGAGTTCTGTAAGTCCGTTTTCAGCGATCTTACTGCCCACGCGAAGCTTGAGAGATTTTCTACAACCTGGGATAGGAATCACGTGCAAGTAAAGTACTGAATTAATTCGCGCGTGTAGTCTTTATGAAGCATGGCTGGGAAATTCCTGTTTTGCCCTTTTCAAGTTCTAATTATATTCCGGGCAGGTTTTAGCACCTTAATTAAATTCTAATTGTAATAGAAGATAAAATTCTTGCTGGGCAAGAAAGCTAGAGCCTATAAAAACACATCTAAGCATTGTAATAGATATACAGATTATCATGGCATTATTATTGTAACCAGCTGAGATCTGCAAGAGAGAAAAGGAGAGAAGGGTTCAACGCTCGTGACAAGCAAGGATCTAGATCTACTTCATCTTTTGTATACGTTGGATTATAGATTTGTTTCTCAACTCTTAATTTTTATAATATTATTACGTTTTTCTTCCATATCTTGTTTTATATCATGTTTTCATCAAATCCCATGACGATGAACAGTTCAATTATGGGCTAATCGTTGTCGTGGGATCCTAGTGGATTTATCTATGTAGCTTAGTAGTTTGTATGCCTTAAAGATTTATGTGTGGTGAATTCTTGATATCCTTGTATGGTTGTGCTTATTGAATTTAGGTGCGTCGCGAACATCTAATATGTTAATCTCTTGCTAAACGAGAGTGGATCTTGAGATTTAGAACTTGCCATGCTAGCATAGGATAAGTTGATGTAATCATCATGATTTGTGGCATGAATAGAGATATTATGCTACCCGATGTGATCTAAGTGGATAACTTGTGCTTCAACCTCTATGTTTTCAAATTCTATAGAGATATAGGGTCTAAACATAATAGGTGCCTATTCATCTTCTATCTCTTTTGTGGATGTATGTGTAGATTGGTACTAGTATACCGAGAGGTAACTTTTACTCTTTTCGTGTTATCCGATCAGATATCAAGACCATTACATGTTTTAATTAAAGGCTGCAACTCTAAGTGAAGTAGATGATGAAACTAGGATTCCATGTTTATTCTCATATAAGTACTTCGATATTAATTCTTGTTAATTAGTTAATTCTTAGTTTAAATCTTGCATCTTAGTATAAATTAGATAATCAAACCCAATTTGTTACTTTTCTTAGCAGTGAATTAAAACCATACATTGTTGCATAGGCATATTTACTGAATAGAACATAACCAGATCTCTGTGGAACGAACTTTAATTGTATTACTTGTGACTACGTACGCTTGCGTGATTTTGCATAACAAGTTTTTGGCGCCGCTGCCGGGGATCATTGGTGTTTTTATTTTAGTTTATGTGCTTGTCATCAGTGGTCGTTAGCGTTCACTGACTTGGATTCTTACTTAGTTTGTTTGTTTCGTGGTGATTCAGGCACTTAAGTTTGTATGCGAACACGCTTACAAGCTCATTTGGAAGAACTGGCGGAAGACGATCTTATAGTGGATAATAAAGAAGAGAAAACTGAGACTATTGTAGAGATGGGTGATGCAGCAGCAACTAAGGCTTTGAAGGACTATTCTCAGCCGAAACTCAATGATATCCAGTCTAGCATTGTTAGGCCAGCTATTGCAGCGAACAACTTTGAGATCAAGCCAGGCACAATTCAGATGGTGCAGAATTCAGTCCAGTTTGGGGGAGCTTCTACGGAGGATCCTAACATGCATGTTCGGGACTTAATCGAAATCTGCGACACTTTCAAGTGTAATGGTGTGACGGATGATGCTATTAGGTTGAGGCTTTTCCGATTCTCTCTGAGGGATAAGGCTAAGAGCTGGCTACACTCTTTGCCACCTGGTTCCATTACTACATGGGAAGATCTTGCTCAGAAGTTTCTTACTAAATTCTTCCCTATGGCGAAAACTGCAGCAATAAGGAACCAGTTGACTCAATTTCAACAGCAATCTGGTGAGTCATTATGTGAGGCTTGGGAACGCTACAAGGAGATGCTAAGGAAGTGTCCTCATCATGGCATGCCTGATTGGATGGTTATTAATGGTTTTTATAATGGGTTGGGAGCACAGTCTAGACCTTTGCTAGATGCAGCATCAGGTGGAGCTCTTTGGGCAAAGAGCTATGATGAAGCTTATGATCTTATAGAGATGATGGCTGCTAATGAATATCAGAATCCAACCCAGAGGCTTTCTCAAGGCAAGGTAGCAGGAGTTTTGGAAGTAGATACAGCTTCAATGATTACGGCTCAGTTGAAGGCTCTTGCTATGAAAGTGGATTCTCTTGCTAATTATGGAGTTCAACAGGTGGCTAGTGTTTGTGAGTTATGTGCGGGCGCACATGAGACGAATCAGTGTGCTATTTCTTCTGAATCAGCACAGTTCGTGAGTAATTTCCAGAGACCTGCTGCACCAGTTCCAGCCACTTATCATCCTAATAATCGGAATCATCCCAATTTCAGCTGGAGCAACAATCAAAATACTCAACAGTCGTATCAGCAAGCGAAGCCATTTAATCAAGGCTATCAACAGCCTTACGCTCCAAGGGCACCATATCAACCTCCTGGATTTCAGCAGCAACAGCCTCAGGCTCAGGTAGGGCAATCTTCGAATGAAAAATCAGAGATTGATGATTTGAGGATGATGGTGAAGAATCTGCAAGCTTCTCAAAAGATCTTCGAGAGCCAGCTGGGACAGATTGCAAGTGCCTTACTTAGTAGACCACAAGGAACTCTTCCTAGTGATACAGAGACTAATCCAGGTAGGAGAGACAACAAGGAACAGGTGAAGGCCGTAACTTTGAGATCGGGAAAGGTTACAACAGATCCTAAATCAACCGCTAAAGAAGATGAAGAAGTGCAGAATCAGCAAGTGGAAAAATCTGCAATGCCTGAATTTGAAAAATCTGACTTAGTAGCGGATGAGCTAGATGGTGATAAAGAGAAGAGCAAGGAACCTGTTAAAGCTTCAGTGGATCAGTCTACTCAGATCTATCCTCCTCCTCCATATCCTAGAAGACTCCAGAAGCAGAATTTGGATAAAAAGTTTGCTAAGTTCCTCGAGGTGTTCAAGAAGTTGCATATTAACATACCCTTCGCGGAAGCTCTTGAAGAGATGCCAAGCTATGCCAAGTTCATGAAGGGAATTCTCTCTCGTAAGTTGAAGCTTGATGCATTAGAGACCGTTGCCTTAACGGAAGAGTGTAGTGCCGTTCTGCAACAGAAGTTGCCTCCAAAGCTAAAGGATCCGGGTAGTTTTACTATTCCATGCACTATTGGTAATCTATTCTTTGAGAAGTGCTTGTGTGACTTGGGAGCTAGCATCAATCTCATGCCCTTGTCAGTTTTCTTGCAACTTGGTCTACCGGATCCAAAGCCAACTAACATCTCGTTACAGTTGGCCGATCGTTCAATTACTTATCCTAGAGGCATAGTGGAGGATGTCTTGGTGAAAGTTGATAAACTCATCTTCCCTGCTGATTTTGTTATCTTGGATTTCGAGGAAGATAAGAAGATTCCCATAATCTTGGGAAGGCCATTCCTAGCTACGGGTAGTACTTTGATCGATGTGCAGAAAGGAGAACTCACCATGAGGGTACAAAATCAGAATGTCACCTTTAATGTGTTCAATGCTATGAAGCTTCCATCTGATGAAGAAGAATGTTTCAATGTTGATTTGGTTGATTCCGTGGTAGCCAAGGATCTTGATCATTTGTTGCTAACAGATTCTTTGGAAAAAGCATTGAGTGGGAACTCTGAGGTGAAAGATGAAGATGAAGTGATGCAAATTCTGATGTTGAATGCCAATATGTGGAATAGAAAATTTGACATGCCTTTCGAGTCTCTTGGTTTAAAGGAGCTGGAAAAGTCACAAGTCCGTCTTAAACCATCTATTGAGGAGGCTCCTACTCTTGAACTCAAACCTTTGCCTAATCACTTGAGGTATGCTTTTCTTGGTGATACCTCTACATTACCTGTTATTATTTCTTCTAATCTGTCAGATATCGAGGAAGAAAAGCTCTTGCGAATTTTGAGGGAGTTCAAGTCAGCAATTGGTTGGACTATAGTAGATATCAAGGGAATCAGCCCTTCTTATTGCATGCATAAAATTCTGCTAGAGGAAGGAGCTAAGCCTACTGTTGAACATCAGCGACGACTTAATCCTATTATGAAGGAGGTGGTGAAGAAGGAAATTCTAAAGTGGTTAGATGCTGGTATTATTTATCCTATCTCAGATAGTTCTTGGGTGAGTCCGGTTCAATGTGTGCCAAAGAAAGGAGGTATGACAGTTGTTGCTAATGAGAAGAATGAGCTCATCCCTACTCGGACAGTCACGGGGTGGAGAGTTTGCATGGACTATCGGAAGCTCAACAAAGCCACAAGAAAAGACCACTTTCCTCTTCCATTCATTGATCAGATGTTAGACAGGTTGGCTGGACACGAGTATTATTGTTTGCTTGATGGTTATTCTGGTTATAATCAGATTTGCATTGCTCCGGAAGACCAAGAGAAGACCACATTCACATGTCCTTTTGGCACTTTTGCTTTTCGTCGAGTTTCTTTTGGACTTTGTGGTGCTCCTGCTACTTTTCAAAGGTGTATGATGGCTATTTTCTCAGATATGATTGGCACTAATGTGGAGGTTTTTATGGATGACTTCTCAGTTTTTGGTACTTCATATGACGAGTGCTTGCATAATCTTGGCTTGGTATTGAAACGTTGTGTGGAGACTAATTTGGTTCTTAATTGGGAGAAGTGTCATTTTATGGTGCAAGAAGGAATTATTCTTGGGCACAAGGTATCTAGCAAGGGGCTTGAAGTGGATAGGGCTAAGGTGGAGACAATCGAAAATCTTCCTCCACCTATCTCTGTTAAAGGAATTCGCAGTTTTCTTGGTCATGCGGGATTCTATCGGCGATTCATTCAAGACTTCTCAAAAATCTCTAAACCTTTGTGCAACCTGTTAGAGAAGGATGTTCCTTTCAAGTTTGATGATGAGTGCCTTGCAGCTTTTGAGCTCTTGAAGAAGAAGCTGACCACTACACCTGTTATTACCGCACCTAATTGGGAGGAACCGTTTGAGCTAATGTGTGATGCTAGTGACTATGTTGTTGGAGCTGTGCTTGGGCAAAGGAAGGACAAAATTTTTCATGTGGTTTACTATGCTAGTAAAACCCTCAATGATGCACAGCTTAACTACACCACTACGGAGAAGGAATTGCTAGCAGTTGTCTATGCTTTTGAGAAATTCAGATCTTACTTGCTTGGTACGAAGGTGATTGTGTATACAGATCATGCTGCTATTCGATATCTCATGTCGAAGAAGGATTCAAAGCCTAGATTGATTCGTTGGGTACTTCTTTTGCAAGAATTTGATGTGGAGATCAAGGATAGAAAGGGTACGGAAAATCAAGTAGCTGATCATCTTTCACGTTTGGAGGACCAAGGTAAGGATTCACATGCTAAATCTCTTATTAATGAATCTTTTCCAGATGAGCAACTTTTTGGGGTACAAGGTGAAGAGCCATGGTTTGCAGATTATGTGAACTATCTTGTTAGTAATGTCATCCCTCTGGAATTCTCGTACGCTCAAAGGAAGAAGTTCTTACATGATGTGAAGTGGTACCGTTGGGACGAGCCATTCTTGTTCAAGCTTGGTGTGGATCAGATTTTGAGGAGGTGCATTCCTTACAGTGAGACGGAAAGTATTTTGCATGATTGTCATTCTACCACATATGGAGGCCATTATGGTGGTGATAAAACAGCTCAGAAAGTACTTCAAGCGGGATTCTATTGGCCGACTCTGTTTAAGGATTCTCATAGGTTCGTTATGAGTTGTGATCGATGTCAAAGGGTTGGTAATATCTCTAGGAGGAATGAAATGCCTCTGAATACTATTCTTGAAGTTGAGATCTTTGATGTGTGGGGAATTGATTTCATGGGACCGTTTGTTTCTTCTTGCAACAATCAGTACATCTTGCTAGCTGTGGATTACGTGTCTAAATGGGTTGAGGTGAAAGCCTTACCGACCAATGATGCTAAGGTAGTGCTGAATTTTCTTCACAAGCAGATTTTCACGCGTTTTGGAACTCCACGAGCTATAATCAGTGATGAGGGGACACACTTCTGTAATCGTCAATTTACTGCATTGATGGCAAAGTATAATGTGACGCATCGTGTTGCCACTGCTTATCATCCTCAAACTAATGGTCAAGCGGAGGTTTCTAATCGTGAAATCAAAAGAATTCTTGAGAAAGTGGTGAATCCATCTCGTAAGGATTGGTCATTGAAGTTAGACGAAGCTGTGTGGGCGTACAGAACTGCTTACAAGACACCCCTAGGTATGTCTCCTTATCAGTTGGTGTTTGGTAAGGCATGTCATTTGCCTGTCGAGCTAGAGCACAAGGCCTATTGGGCGTTGAAGAAATTGAATTTGGATATCTCGGCTGCGGGTGAGAAACGTCTACTTCAGTTAAATGAGCTTGAAGAATTTCGTGAACAGGCTTATGAGAATGCGAAAATGTACAAGGAGAAGGTTAAGAGGTGGCATGATAAGAAGTTGGTGCATAAATCATTTGTGTCAGGTCAACAAGTGTTGCTTTATAATTCTCGTCTCAAACTTTTTCCGGGTAAGCTCAAATCAAAGTGGTCGGGTCCGTTTACAGTCAAGGAAGTATTTCCTAGTGGAGCAGTGGAGATATTTAGAGGTTCTATTGATGATTCTTTCAAGGTGAATGGACATAGACTTAAACCTTATTTTGGTGGTATGGTAAACCGTGAGAAGGTTGCCGCTGTTTTATCTCGTTCGTGATTTTTCGGAAGGACGTCAAGCTATTGACGTTAAACGAGCGCTTCGTGGGAGGCAACCCATGCATTAGTATAGGAAAAAAAAAAAAAAAAAATTTGAGTGTTGTGTAAAAAAAAAAAAAAAAAATCGAAATTGGAGCAAATTGCAGGGCTGTAACGCAACCTGCAGGTGCGTTTCTGGAAGAGGGGCAATTTGCGGCCCTAACACGCAATCTGCGTATGCGTCTCTGGAGGGGAGGCAGTTTGCCCCCTAGTGGCGCAGCTTGCTTTAACGTTTCTGGAAACAGGGCAATTTGCCCTTCAGTCGAGCAGTTGGCGCGTGGGAGAATGGATTGAAAAAAAAAAAAAATTCACAGGTTGTTCACTGCTTCTGTCCGAGAGTTTGTGTTTATGTATATTAAACAATAAAATCTTTCACCTCAATTCTTTTTATAACCCAATCTTCTCCCTAAATCTTTTCCTATTTTAATTCCAAAACCCCTCATCTCTCCTAAAACATTTCAAATTCCTATTTCTTTTCAAAATCTTTTTCTTTTATCCATTAAATATTTTTTCTATCCTATATCAAATTCCAAATTCCACCTAAATTTTTTTCCTTTTCACATTAAAATTCTTATATTCATCCTATCACTCCATGGCCTATATATACCCATACATACACACCCAATTCATTATCTTTCTCCTCTACATCTCTTAAAAATTCAAGTTTGGGGGAAAATTAGTACAAGTTCACCTCTTTGATTCGTAGTGGGAATTCTTTTCTCTATTTTATTTTATTACGAATTTGTGTTCTTGTAAATTGGGGTTTTTGTATTATTCTTGTTACGTGGGTATTTTTGGTGTGATTTGATTTGGTTGTTTTTGGTGGGATATTTCTTGGTGGTTGGTGGTGGTGCTATTGTTGAGTGGGGTTTTGATTATTATGGCGCCTAAGCGAATGAGGGGTGGTGCTATTAGGGTGGAGAGATTTTCTTCTCCGGATGCGGAGGTTGAGTATAATAGGTTGTTGTCAAAGTCGGTGGCGAAAGAAAGGGGGTTTTTACCAACTCGTCATTATGGGCTGGTTGATGTGATTAGTGAGTTACGTTGGGGAGAGATTTGTAAGGCACCTGCTCCAGTTCCGGTGAATGTTGTTAGGGAGTTTTATGCTAATGCTAAGAGTGAGCCGGATGAGGTGTGTGTGGTTCGAGGTAAACAGGTGGAGTATAGTGTTGATGCTATTCGTAAAATTTTGGGACAACCACCGAAGCTTATGGGGGATGAAGATTGGGCAAGGAAGACTAGTAAGGATGTGGATTTGGAGGCAATTTGTCGTGAGTTATGTGTTCCTGGTACGGTTTGGAAGTATAAAGTGGGAACCAATGCGCCGGTTAATTTTCTGTCTTCTGCTATGAATAAATTTGCACGTACTTGGTATGCATTCCTTTGTGCGAATATTATGCCTACTTCTCATATTGGTGAGGTCACAGTTGATAGATTGATTCTTCTTTGGGGCATTCTAAAGGGGAAGTACATTGATGTAGCCTATATTGTTCATCAGAATATTATGCGGTTTTTAAAGTCTCATGGGCTATCATCGATGCCCCATGCTTCTGTTATAGCTGGTTTATGTAAGGAAAGTGGTGTTATCTGGGGTGCGGATGAGGAGTTGCAGTCACCTTTGCCTTCCATTACTGATGTGTCTATTGATCGAATGCCTGACTGGCAAGGTGGGGTTCCAGATCCGAGGGGTCTTGGTTATATTGTTGATGATGTTGATGCTAGTGGTAATGGAGCAGGCGCTCAGCCACAGGGTTCGGAAGTACCAAGAGTTTTGGAGGCTCACTTTAGGCGTTTGTATAGGCGGATGGATGCCATACATGCTTGTAACAGGGAGTATGCTCAAGATATGGCTACAGCTTTGAGAGATGCAGGTATTCAGGCGAGGTGGCCAGTCTATGGAGCTCGTACGCAATATCCACCGCCAGATTATGATTCCTCCGAAGAGGAGGATGAGTAGGTATGTTTCTGCTATCCCTTGTATTTACTTCCATTCAATGCGGACATTGAATATTTTAAGTTTGGGGGTGGTTTGAGGGATTAGTAGTTGTTGTATTATTTGTTCATGTAGGATTTCATGCTTTGCATCTTAGTAGTAGTAAATTATGCATTTATGTTCGTGTTATCTACGTTTGTTTCATATAGGACATTCTGTTTTTATGTTTGTATACCATGTGAGTTCATAATAGTTTGCATTTGCACCCATGCTTGATAGGAATTTTGTGTTGTTGACGCTTTTGATTGAGAAGTGATATGCTTTGTTCTTGTGCACACACATACACTAGTAAGTTGAAGCTAGTAGACTTATTGAATGTTGTAAGTGATTAGAAGGACATGAATATGTGCAAGATGATTTAGTTTGCATGCTTTGAATATAAGTTGGTGCGTTAGAGAGATGTTTGCTTGGGATTGAGTATGTTTTTCCACCAAGTGAGTTTTTGAGCCTTATTGCATATTGCATATTTGCAATTTATTCGTTTGCTTGAGTGTCCACGGATTGTTTGCATTGCTAGCAGTTGTTTGAGGTCTTTCTTGAAACGCATGACATTATTTGACGATTAAAATGATAAAGGCATTTAGGAATAACCGCATATTTTCCTATATTACCACACCATGTTTACATGATCAATTAGTTAACCCGTTGAGCTTAATCCTATTTTTTCGGTGACATACCACATTACTTGCCTAGACCTTTTTCTTGTATTGGCCTTACATTAATTTGAACCCACATTGTCAAAGGCTAGTAGAGTGCTTAAGGGAGTAATAAGGTGTGCAAAGGAGGGGTTATTGTTGGTCATACTTTTGGGGGAAATATTGAATATTGGGTTTGTGTACTTGATAGTCGACATATGTAATAAATTCATTGGATCATTGTTATTGTTTATATTATTGTTTGTGTTCTATTTAGCTCTCGAAAAAAAAAAGAAAAAAAAAAAAGAAGAAAAGGAAAAAAAAAAGAAAAAAAAAATATTATGAAAAAAAAATAAAAAAAATATTATGAGAGCATGTTTGTGTTTATTGTGATCCCACTTTAGTCGACTATTCGAGTGTTTTTGTTGGTTAAATTTATGTGGGGGAAAAAAATAGGTGGTTGTGTATGATTATTATAGTTCCTACTAGCTTTTGACACTTCACCTGTTTTGGCTTATTTGACATACCTTGTCCCTAGCCCCATTACAACCCAAATAAAGACCTTTTGATTATCGTCATTGATGTATGTTGTGTTAAGAGTTAGATTGATACCAAATGTCAAGCGTGTTTATGATTTTGTTGGAATTGAGTGATACACTTACCCTTGTTCTTGAGTGAAAATTCTTTTGTGAGTGGATTGTGAGTGTTTGCTTTTTTTGCGTATGAGATCCCGAGTTTTGTCTCAAAGATGTGCTCTTGTAGGCTTAGCATGTTTACTAACTTATTCTTACACTTGACATGGGCTTGTGAGAACTTATGCATGTTCATTGAGTAGACTATGTGAATACTTGCACTTTCGACACCAAGACATTGCGTATTTACTTTGATTCTTAAGTTGATATGGCATGAGAGGATTTGAAGGTATGGTAGATTAGATTAAATGCATTTGCATATTAGTTGCATTCATGCATTGCATTGCATTAGGTTAAATGGATTTTGTGGGTACATTCGCTATAGGCCCTCACGAGACCTTACTCGTCCACTAGGGCTGCCTAGGGGTTTAAAGGGCTTGTTGCATATGCCAAATGCAACCGTGATCACCTACGGAAGTGGTACTAGTTAGTTAGTTGTAATTGTTTATGCTTGAGGACAAGCATCGGTTTAAGTTTGGGGGTGTGATAAGTGGATTTTATATCTACTTGGAGCATTCTAAATCGGCTTAAATTGATTGTCTTGGACTCAAGTTTCTTGTAGTTTTGATGTGTTTTACTTAGTTGTGCAGGTTTACGAGAATGTTGATTAAGGTGGATGCTTCTATAATTTTTTGGGAATTAATTGATTAAAATTCGGATTTTCTGGGAAGGCTGCGTAGCTTACACTGTTTTGTCCATATCTGGAGTTCTGTAAGTCCGTTTTCAGCGATCTTACTGCCCACGCGAAGCTTGAGAGATTTTCTACAACCTGGGATAGGAATCACGTGCAAGTAAAGTACTGAATTAATTCGCGCGTGTAGTCTTTATGAAGCATGGCTGGGAAATTCCTGTTTTGCCCTTTTCAAGTTCTAATTATATTCCGGGCAGGTTTTAGCACCTTAATTAAATTCTAATTGTAATAGAAGATAAAATTCTTGCTGGGCAAGAAAGCTAGAGCCTATAAAAACACATCTAAGCATTGTAATAGATATACAGATTATCATGGCATTATTATTGTAACCAGCTGAGATCTGCAAGAGAGAAAAGGAGAGAAGGGTTCAACGCTCGTGACAAGCAAGGATCTAGATCTACTTCATCTTTTGTATACGTTGGATTATAGATTTGTTTCTCAACTCTTAATTTTTATAATATTATTACGTTTTTCTTCCATATCTTGTTTTATATCATGTTTTCATCAAATCCCATGACGATGAACAGTTCAATTATGGGCTAATCGTTGTCGTGGGATCCTAGTGGATTTATCTATGTAGCTTAGTAGTTTGTATGCCTTAAAGATTTATGTGTGGTGAATTCTTGATATCCTTGTATGGTTGTGCTTATTGAATTTAGGTGCGTCGCGAACATCTAATATGTTAATCTCTTGCTAAACGAGAGTGGATCTTGAGATTTAGAACTTGCCATGCTAGCATAGGATAAGTTGATGTAATCATCATGATTTGTGGCATGAATAGAGATATTATGCTACCCGATGTGATCTAAGTGGATAACTTGTGCTTCAACCTCTATGTTTTCAAATTCTATAGAGATATAGGGTCTAAACATAATAGGTGCCTATTCATCTTCTATCTCTTTTGTGGATGTATGTGTAGATTGGTACTAGTATACCGAGAGGTAACTTTTACTCTTTTCGTGTTATCCGATCAGATATCAAGACCATTACATGTTTTAATTAAAGGCTGCAACTCTAAGTGAAGTAGATGATGAAACTAGGATTCCATGTTTATTCTCATATAAGTACTTCGATATTAATTCTTGTTAATTAGTTAATTCTTAGTTTAAATCTTGCATCTTAGTATAAATTAGATAATCAAACCCAATTTGTTACTTTTCTTAGCAGTGAATTAAAACCATACATTGTTGCATAGGCATATTTACTGAATAGAACATAACCAGATCTCTGTGGAACGAACTTTAATTGTATTACTTGTGACTACGTACGCTTGCGTGATTTTGCATAACAAGTTTTTGGCACGTATTTTAAGATGAATTTAAGGATAGTTGCATAATTTAGTTTTGAAATTTTCTTTTTTTATAAAAATAGAAAAATCCTATTTTTATACAAAAAGAGAAAATTTTAAAAATAAGTTATGAAATTATTCTTAATATTCACCTTAAAATACGTGCCAAAAAATGACAAAAAATATGTTAACGGGATGGGAATCAGACGTCATAATGTAAAATGGACTGGTAAGAAACACACCTTGCAAACACAAACTTTAAAGCAAAATTATAGTGTCACGTAGGGAAGGCAACGGGTTGGATATCCAAATCCAAACCCGAATTTTTAATCCAAATCCAAACCCGATCTAAATTCAATTGGATCTGGAAATTCAAAATTCAAATCCGATCCATCGGGTTTGGATCGGGTTCGGGTTTATCCAAACCCGAATTTTGAATTCTTGTAAATAAGTAGTAATATTTTTTTAAAGCTAAATTTCATAAAAATTAAAAAAATTAAAATTGCAAATAAATATTCAGATTTCAGAGACATAAATATTCTGTGCGCCGTGCAGAGTAATCGAGTGATTTAGTGTATCTGTGTAATGTGTAATCGAGTATTAGGTTTAGGACTTAATTGAATAAATGGGATGGGCTAAGTAATGAACTAATGGGTATTTATTTATAAGGAATAAGGAATAAATTATAATATATATATATATATATATATATATATAGAGTAGGGATCCAGAGAAAACCCCTTTAAAAGGAGAACTTAGAAAACTAAATTAAAATATATCACATATGGTATGCAAACTGATCGTTGAGAGATGGAGAAAAATGTGGTGAAACTAGATTTTAAAAAAATATCACCGATTGACGGGAAAAATCAAATTAAAAACGGAGGGGATTAGGTGGGATTGTGTGTGTGAGGGTGTATTTGATTAGTGTGTGGATGCCCCTGGCGGGGCCATTGATTATAATACATCCAATGGTTAGGATTAGTACCTTAGTTTTCTTCAAAAAAGAGTTCTCTTTTGAGCCACACCCTATATATATATATATATATATAGACTAGCGTTCAAATAGAAACCAACCTTAGAATAGAAACTAGAAACCTACACTAAATAAATTATATTTCATTTATTTTAATGTACCCGTTAGGGGCACCTTCACAAAAAACTTATAAAATTCTTGATTCTATTCAACAAAAATAAAAAATTTAAAAAAAAATTTAAAAAAAAAAGTTAATGTTCACGTGCCACGTCATCACGTGAACAGTAATTTTTTTTTAAATTTTTTTTATATTTTTTAATATTTTTGTTGAATAGAGGCAATAATTTTAAATGTTTTTTGTATTGGGGTACCCGTAATTTGGTCATTAGATTAGCTTGAAATATTTAATTTAGGTTTAGTTTCTAGTTTCCATTCTAAGTTAGTTTCTATTAGAACAAGACCCTATATATATATATATATATATATATATATATATATATATATATATATATATATATCGAGTTTTTTTCGGGTTTCGGGTTTGGATCGGGTTGGATTTAGCTAATATCCAAATCCAAATGCAAACTCTTTCGGGTTTAAAAATCAAATCCAAATCCAAAAAATCGGGTTCGGTAAGATCCAATCTGATCGAATTGGATCGAGTATCCATCATTCCATCGAATCAATTTTTTTTTGTCATCCCTACGTATTAGGTAGGAAGAGAATAGACCCAAGCAAAAAAAATGTATCACAAACAACCATTCTTATGGATGTTAATTATAATAACTAGAAAACTATACATGACCTCTTCAATAAGTTGTCACAGGAATAATAGCTAACTAAAAAATTCTCAATTATTTCATAAACCTGTAACTACAGTAACTTCACTGTTTGATAAGATATTTAAATTGAAGAGTATATGCAAGGCTTTACCACAGTATTATAC
Source organism: Kitagawia praeruptora (assembly GCA_037693485.1). Lineage (NCBI taxonomy): Eukaryota > Viridiplantae > Streptophyta > Magnoliopsida > Apiales > Apiaceae > Kitagawia > Kitagawia praeruptora. Next base: position 151,089,795 of record CM075349.1, on the reverse strand, counting down.
ATTATTTTGCTTTAAAGCCTAATATTGCAATAAATTAGAAAAGTACTAATCACAAGAACAAAAAGGTGAAAACATAACAAAACATAAAAACCACATTGATATATACATATATATATATAGAACTACCTGAACATATTACTAACCTAATAAACAAAAGGGATATTTACAAAAATACATATGTTTTTAACTTTTTTTTTCAATTTTACCGTTACTTAATTTCTATTTTAATTTTACATTACCATTTTTCCAATAATACCATTGCCTTCAGCTTTTACTTTCTATTATTTTAAAAATACGATCCTCATTTAATCCCCCTCTTCATCATCATACCATCATCATCGACTCCGAGCCCACCGTCTTGATCATCATCGACTCCGACCATCGTTCTCTACCTCCGACTCCAACCCGACCTCCACCACCATCTCCGTCGTACATGCACCGACGGAGCATCTCCGTCGTATCTCTCTGCCTCTCTTCTTCTCTTCTCTACGGCCCCGCAGGGGCACATCTCCATCACCATCGCCGGAGAAGCTTCTTGGCGGAGAAGACGAAGGTGTTCTCTCTCTCTTTCACGTGTCTCTTTGTGCGTGTTTATTAACTTTAACAAATTGTAGATAAATGTATGTGTAAGTATGTAGTTTTGTGGTTCTTGATTATTTGAAGTTTCACTAATGGTAACTTTTATGAATCTAATTATATGTGTTGTATAATTAGATTATATACATCTGAGTCGGGGCATTAGGATTTTTTAAGTTGGTAAGTGTTTGTGTGATTGATTGACTCAATGTTTAGATTCGGATTTTTTTAGTTGGTCAGAGAAGCCATAGGTTCTGGAAATTTCACAACATAATATTTGATTCATATATGTAAACTTGCTGGTTATGGTAAATGTTATCAGGTAAATCACTATGACACATGATTTAGTTGGGAATCTAAATGTTGTACTTTTACTTTGATTAAGTATGCTTGGTAGTGTTCCGTGGTAGTATGCATAGTATTTTTTTTAATTCAAGAGGAAGGGGAATTGATAATTCAAAATACTTTGTCATTTTTTGGAATGAGGATGGATGAGACAAGCCTTTTTCTACTAGGCTAGGCTCGGGTTATGTTAATTTTATTTTCACGATGATAGATAAGTAGGCAAAATTATGTAATGGCCATTCAATTTTTAAAAACACATTGTAGGCTTAGAGCTACGATTTTTAGTTCTGTGATGTCATTTGAATACCAGACTAATGTTCATTCTATATTGTGATTTTTAGTTCTGTGATGTCGTGTTCTTGCTCATTCATTTCATTCTGTACTTCAAGTTGGATATGAGATGATTGAGAAAGCACTAGAAATCAGAAATGTACATAAAGCTGAATCTAAGCCTGAGATGACTTGGAATCATATGGAGTTGTCTGTGATGCTAGAGCACATTCAGGCTCATGTTGCTCCTACTGATGTTGATCCAGGGGTTGGTGTTCCGAGACTGTGAAGCTCAACGATGGGGTTCCAGTTAAATTTGATGGTTATATGAGGGCATCCGTTGATACAAAAGTTTTCTTCAGAGGCAAAAGACAGATTGAGATTTTTAAAGACATTACTAAAGACCGCAAGGATGGTGTGAACACTTGCAGTTCTGCCAGCTAAAACCTTTATGCTGCTAGATATGGGACTCCTCATGCGTATCAGTGAGCATTGCTTCTATAATTCTTATGGTAGATTATCTAATGCATGTTCTTGGGATCTTGTACTTTGAATAATGCACTATTTGGTGTTTTTTTTTTTGCATTCTTTAATCAAATTTGTGCATGTTCTATCATTGTGCTTATAGTTTGAAGTATTGAGTGATCACACTTATTTCTTGAGACTGATTATTACTGATACCATATTACAGAATCTGTGTATGAATTTCTTATGTCAACGACTCATTGTACTTCTTTACTATTCTAGCTTTTTTGATGGGACTAGAGGTCACTCCGTCCAGACATATTTTAGCCCATCCATCGAGTAAATTAGGAGATTAGTTACCTTTTATGACTAAAGAAACTGATATCATATACCATTGTCAAAATTTGACAAAAATGACCCAATAAGGTTTAAAAATTAATGTCAGAGTTACCTATTTGTATCAGTTTCAACTTTTGCAACCTAGTTTGAAACCATTTACAACCAACCATGGTTCCTTATTTTGTACTTGTACATCTTTTAATAGGCCCCGCTAGGGGCACTAATATTTTAATTAAGGGGACAACTCCACATCTAAAAATAAAAGAAATAAGTACTTTACCTGTAATGTCTAATATTACTTTGTCTAACAAAAACTAATAGCAAATTCATGTATTCCTACTATCTTGCTTTTAAAAGAAAACGGTGCCACTATTACTGATATAAATTATGCACTCTTAATTTGATCTAATATGGTCCCTTTAGATCCATTCGACTTTAATGTTTGGCCTGTGTATTTGTGGCTGATATGATATAATGAGAGGAATATTCCAACATTTTTTCTGAAGTTACTGTTATTTCCTGTTTAGAGTGTAAAACAGCGTCACCATTGCCTACTCTTTTCGGACAAACTTCACTCAAAGCAGATAGCAGTTACATGATACTACAAAATAAAAGTTGCAAACATGGTTTCAACTTCTGCAATCAAGGTTGCAAAGGTTGCAAACATGGTTGCAACCAGGGTTACAGAAGTTGCAAACATGTTTGCAACTTAGTTGTAACAGTTGCAACTTATGAAAATTCATATTAGACATATTTCAAGAGTTAGAGTTAACTGTTTGTATCAGTTACAACCTTTGAAACCATATTTTTTTATCAATTGAGGATTAGAATATTTTTTTGCATTTTGTACTTGTACATATTATCACTTTTGCAACCTCAGTTGCAACCTTTGCAACTGAGGTTGCAACCTTTGCAACGTCGGCTGCAACCTTTGCAACTGAGGTTGCAACCATTGCAACGTCAACTGCAACCTTTGCAACGTCAGTTGCAACCTTTTCAACAGTTAATAATTAATTAAATCCAATTACTTGTTAATTAATGTGTTCCACCTACTTGTTAATTTCACCAATGTAAATTGATGCTTTTGCAGAGAGACAAACCTTTTCCTACATGTATAATCATTCACTAAACTATTTGTTGAAAATCATGAAAATAATTATAGTCAAGGGTCATATCCAATGCATGTAGAGCATTAAACTCTACAGTTAAAATCGTGCCTCTTCATTTACCTTTGATCTGCCTATATAACTACTAGGCCTGAAAAGAAAATCTCATCACATTATCTCAAGAATTACAGTTTATACACAATCTCAAAACAATCCTTTAGCCAAAATGTCATGCAACATGAGAGTTAATGCTGAGGAGGAAAAGAATCTGCCATGGTATGAAATTGTTAGCCTCCACTGGCAACGAGTGGAGCAAGAGACTGAGATAGATCAAGAGATTGCTGAAGAGTGGGCAATCATGAATGAACATTTTCGCAAGGATCCCGAAGAAGAAGAGAGAAAGACTTCTGCTGCTAAGATACAAGCAGAAGCAGACAAAGCGAGGAAGGAAGGAAAGGAGATTTACCTTCAATGGATATTGGAGGAAGAGAAAGAGAATGAGAAGAATAAATATGATTAATTTTCTCATTTCTTATGTAATTTTCCTTTTCTTATGTAATGATATGATTAATGAAGTATTTTCCTTTTCTTCAGTATGTATCTTCTTCCCTGTCATATTTTAGAACTACTACACAAAAACACATGAACATGTTAAGTCATGCAAAGGTTGCACTCCTGCAACCTTGTTTGCAAAGGTTGCAACCTTTTACAAATATGCAAGAAAATAGAAAATTGTTTCAGATTTAACTATTTGTATCAGTTGCAACTTCAGCAACCATATTTGCAAAGGTTGCAACCATGGTTGCAAAGGTTGCAACTGAAAGAGACAAGAGCGATACTTTTTTGCAACCATGAAGCATTATGTGGAAAATAAATGAAAATAATTGTAAATTTTGGTAAATGAAGTTACATCATTTATTATACATGGATCAAAATTTGTATCATACAAAATATTTACAAAGAGAGATAAGAAGACTCCTCTCAAGAAAAAAGCAGAACAAACCGCATCAAAACACAATTTTCGCTTGGAACAACCTCCAAACAAAAATAAACAAAACCACACAAAACACTATCACTAACAAAAAACCAGAAAAATCAAATAAAAAAATTCTACAAAAGGCATCCACTTTCTGCAAAAAGGCCACCTGCAAACTCGAGACAATCTCCATCCCAACCCCGCACAACGAGCCCCAAATCACACTAAACTCACTGCCCCTAACCAACATCAACCAATCAATCCCCTCAAACGAAATAATTCTGATCCCTTGCAATAATAAGCCACAGACTGTGAGTTTCCGCAGCAATAAGAGCAGCCCCGGTGCCTGATCCATCATTCGAACTTGAGCATCTTTCGTTTCACATAAAGATGGAGATGTCCGATTACAAAGCTTCCCCTGCTGGGCCTGTATCAACCAGGAACATAATGTAGAAAGTGGCAACCTTTACCAAATTGGCAGCCAGAAAACTGAAAGAAAAAGACATGTGAGACAATTGAATGAGTAATAATTAACCAGTGCCTAAGAGAAACCCAAGTGACTAGAATGGAGAAACTATTTCGCAACCATGGTTGCAAAGTCACTAATAAATTTAACAGAATAAATTTAGTAGATGGTGCTGATACAATTTAACAGAAAATTTTTTAATAGATGCACCCAATCAACCTCCATTCTCGAGCAAGAGCCTGCAAAAGACATTGTATACCAACTTCTAGCAGAGCAATTTAACCCATATTATCCCAAACAAAAATCACTTAAAATACTAATGAACACAATCAAACCTCATAAAAACTAGATCTAAGCAAAAAAACACACGCCAAATATTCATATTCAAAATTATATTGTTCACAGGAGAGAGAGAGAGAGAGAGAGAGAGAGAGTACAAATTGAGAATAATAGAATAACTTGCAGAAACCCGCCATCGAAATAAATAAACTAGTTACTTACAAATTAAGTTGCAAATACTTTTGAAAATATTGTTGAAAAAACTGAATTGCTTAGTTCATACTTATTGTTGGTACTGAGCTTGGCTGACTTGTGATCTTTAACTAGAATACTACAATCCATCCCCTGCAGTATTATGCCTGACATGTATGAGCAATGTGTGAGTTGCAACCTTGTTTGCAATCTTTGCAAGCATGTTTGCAGAAGTTACAAACATGGTTGCAACATCTGCAACCATGCTTGCAACCTTTGCAACTATGGTTGCAAAGGTTCAACTGATTGAAATACAAAGTTAAGATGAGTGCCCCTGCGGGGTCTGTACTTATAACATAAATAAGAAGAAATTATACCATTCACCAATATTCTACCATAAATAAGAAAGGGTTAAAGATTTGCTTTTGAGCTACAACCAGCTTGTCTGAATCAGGATCGTGGTTTAGAGTTTTCGAAGGTGTCAATCGAGAAAATTCATAGATGAGATTTTCATACGTGGTAAAGAAGAATAAATATACAAATCTATGAAATGATGCTACATATACATTGAAGTATTGAACTAAACTGCTTGTAGAGTGTAGGGTACATTCTTAGTTTCCTAAGTCCAAATTTCATATTTGTCTGATAGATGTTGCTAAGATGTAGGTACATTTGACATAACATTGTACTTTAACCAACCACTTATTAGTACCTTACCCCAACAAGGGCAATAATAGAAATTCCTTTTTATGTATATGAATTACAATTGATGCAATTTCACACGATTGTTAAGGTGATCTATCATAGAAAATCCACAGATTGAGCAGAAAGAAAATTATACAAGCATCTAACAAGGTAGATACATACACCAAGACCAACATAGTATAATGTTAACAAGTAAAAATATTGAGCAAATTAGTTTACCAGTATTTGAACAAGCCATCCCAGCCACCAAACATCCACCAAGTAACGACCCAAACCACCACCAACATCTTCCTGTCGCCGCTGCATCTCCGCCTTCCTCAACAATCAGCCGCCATCGACGACCACATGTATCCAAGGCGTCGCCGCTGCTATTACACCCACTGCAACCCGCTTTACATCCACAACACCACTTAACACAACCGAAACAAATCCAACCACCCTCTATTTAACCCCCAATTGATTTTCCCCAATTTTTGAAACCCTAATTGACATACGAAAAATCGTCGCTCCGATTGAAGCTAAAGTCGTCATGAATTTGCCCCTGCGGGGCCAGCTAACTGAAGGAAAAGATGTAAGCGACACTAAATTGAAGCTTCAAGATGCGTGAGGAGTGAAAACAGAGGTGTTGTTATAACTGAAACAACGTATATTTGAAATAAATAAAAGTATGGTAGTAGCGCCCGAATTTTATAAAGTTGGGCTATGTATTTTTAAAAGCCCAAAACTTAAGATGGGTAGTTTTAAAAGAATCCCTAAACAAAAAACAATAGCATGCCACTTTGAAAAAAGACTAAACTTGAAGACATACATAATAGTTTAGTGATCCCTTTTGCATTAGCATCTATGACCGTTCCTATAGCATCCTCTTGAAGATCACCTAAAGGATTCCCCATTTGATCACTGCATGACCAGGAATTGCACTGAGCATTGCAATTTAGACAGAAAGGGGCCCCAGATTCTACTACTGATATGTTAAACAATTGATCCTCTATTTTGACCACTTTTTTGAATTCTAGATTATGCTTGACCTCTGTTTCCATCAGAATTTTTGGATTAATGTAGCGATCTTCGTCATCAACAAAAGGCAAAATATAGAGAATGGTTCCCCAATTTAGGAGGATTTTTTGAAAATTTGAATCCTTCCATGCGAACATTGACAGGCCCCTATATTCCACCCAAATCTTCCTTGTTGGTTGAAGATCTTCCCATGAAGCTTTACGAATTGATACGAATCCTAATGCTAGGAAGTCTAGATCCTGAGAAGATGGAAGTTCCTCACTAGGATTTCTTTAAACCCCAAACCTTCTACGATCATTTGAACTGTGTCGACCCCTTCTCTGTTAACCGTTTCGACCAAGTAGTTGCAGGATAATTCTTTTACAAATGCATTATTCACCTGCAGTGAAAGTGGCTTATCTTCGAAATCCATATTTTCTTCCTCAGGCGATGTAGCATGTGGTTTCCTGGGAGGTGAAACATTTTGATGGACATCAGGAGTAATAGGCGTGGTCCTACGGTTTTGTCTGAGAGTATGGTTTGGGGAAATACTTGGATTTGATGCCAAGCTTACCTTCTCCTTTTTTGTCTTTGCTAAAGTAACATAGATCTTTCCTTTCCCTAGCCTTGCTCAATTTAGAATTTTGATCATACGTCTAGCCATCTCAGGGTTACTTGTTTCACAAAACCATACCTTTTCTGATGCTTGTTTTTTTTTGGCAGTATAATCTCTTTGATAGATCCCTCCCTTTTAAATAACTGCCATAGATCATAAATTTGTACATCCTCTGGGAAGCCCGGTATAAACAGAGTCTTACTGACAAATTCTCCTACAGCCAATTACAGGCATGGTACTTACTACAGTTACTCTTGATGAACACAATTACAGCCAATGGCGACGATCTATGGAGATTGCTCTCTCTTCAAAGCTTAAATTAGGTTTTGTGGATGGATCTTATGCAAAACCTGCTGTAAACAATACACTTCTGGTTCATTGGATGCGCTGCAACAATATGGTAACCTCTTGGCTTCTTAACTCTGTATCTGTTGATATTCGTCAAAGTGTTGTTTATATGAAAACTGCACAATCAATTTGGGAAGACTTGAAGGTTCGCTATGATCAAACAAATATGCCTAAACTGTTTAATCTTCGTAAAGAGATTTCTCATCTAACTCAAGGAACTCTGTCTGTTGCTGCTTATTTCACAAAATTTAGAGCTGTTCATGATGAACTAGAGTGTATCTCTGCTAAACCTAGATGCACTTGTACAACATGTACTTGTACAATTAATGCTAAGCTTGAAACTTATGATCAAACTATACAACTCACACAATTTCTTATGGGGCTAAATGAGCAATTTACTGCAATTCGTGGTCAAATTCTGATTATGACTCCCCTACCTTCTTTGAGTCAATGTTATGCTATGCTTCTTCAAGAAGAAAATCAGAGAGATTCTATTGTTAGTTCTCTGAGTAAAGAAAATATGACTATGGCTGTCAAGCATCAGAACAAACCGTATCAATTCAGAAACAATTCTAATGTTTCTTCAAATCCTAATGTCAATGCTGTTTGTGATTACTGTCACATGACTGGACATGTGAAAGAGAAATGTTATTGTCTTCATGGTTATCCCACTTGGCATCGTTTACATGGAAAACCGAAACCAAAACCACGATTTCTGAATCCAAAATCTACCGTGGTTGCTCAAGTATCTGAATCTACATCAACTGGTATATCACAGTCTCAAGTATCATAGCCTAGCTCTAACTCAGAGTCTTCTACTTCAAGCTCACTTAATCTGTCTGGTGAACAGTGCAAACAGTTAATTCAGATGTTACAACAGTCTTTGATGTCATCTTCTCATGAATCTGGTAACCATGTTGCTACCAATTGTGTTACTGCTCCTTCTACTTCAGTGCACAGTGCTCAGTTTACAGGTATCATTACTCCTTTTGCTAGTCCAATTAATTCTGATACTTTATCATATCAGTCTGATTGGATTATAGATTCTGGAGCAACAGATCATGTTACTCCATACTTTCATTTGTTACAAGATGCTAAAAGCTGTGATTCTTTCTTAAATCTTCCTAATGGCAACACTGCTCAGGTCACACATATAGGCTCTGTTGTCTTGAGTCCTTACATCACTCTGTTCAATGTTATGTGTGTTCCATCATTTCATTACAATCTCCTATCTATTACTAAAATGTTGAATAATTCTTCTGCTACTGTTTATTTCACTTCCTCAACTTGCTTTCTTCAGGCCCCTATCTTGAAGAGGGACCTAGAGATTGGTAAAGTTTACAGAGGCTTGTATCTGTTTCAGTCAAATTCTTCTACTCTTCAATCTGTAGCTCAAGTTCTTGGTTCACATTCTACTGCTGATCTTTGGCATGCTAGGACTGGACATCTGCCTAATGCTTTGTTAAAATGTTTACCTTTCAAATGTAATAGTGACTTGTCTCATGATTGTGATAGTTGTCATTTAGCTAAACAAAGTAGGCTTCCTTTTCCTTCCAGTTCTAGTACTACTACTGCTATTTTTGACTTGATTCACATGGACTTATGGGGTCCATATCAGTATACAACTCATGGAAATTGTCGATATTTTGTAACTTTGGTTGATGATTTTTCTAGAGCTACCTGGTTATTTTTAATCAGTGATAAAAGTACTGTTTCTTCTGTTATCATGGAGTTTGTCAAATATGTTCAAACACAATTCTCAGTTACAACTAAATGTTTTCGATCTGACAATGGCACCGAGTTTGTTAATCACAAACTTACATCTTTCTTTGATAATCATGGTATCATTCATCAAACCATATGTTTTTATTCACCACAACAAAATGGTCTTGTCGAACGAAAACATAGGCATTTGTTAAATGTAGCTCGAGCTATCAGATTTCATGCTTCTATTCCTCTTTCTTTATGGGGTGACTGTGTACTTACAGCTTGTTATCTTATCAATAGGACTCCTACTTCTATTCTTAATGGTAAATCTCCTTATGAAATTCTATTTCATAGGGTTCCTGATTACTCACACCTTCGTGTGTTTGGCTGTCTTTGTTATGCCACGGTTGTTCCTCAACCTTCAAATAAATTTAGTCCTAGAGCTGTGAATGGTGTATTCTTAGGGTATCCCTATGCAAAGAAAGGCTATAAAGTTCTGAATCTTTCAACGAAACAGGTCTTTATTGCAAGGGATGTTTCTTTTATAGAAACTGAATTTCCTTTTCAAGATATCTCTTCTTCTCCATCTTTACTTTTTCCTTCTCAGTCTCATGAACACTATGATTCTGATCCTTTGACTTTGTTTCAACCTATTGTTCCAACTTCTTCTGATATATCTCAAACTGAACCTACAAATTCTTCTTCTACTGAGGAATCATCTATGTCAAATAGTGATCAGGTTTCTAGTGATCAGGTTACCTTATCTGACACTCAGTTACTACCTACTAGACCTCAGAGACAGAGAACTTTACCTACTAAATTTCATGATTATACTGGTTTGCCAGCTCATCTTTCATCCAACATCATCTCCTCTTCAGGTGTTAAACCTTATGATTTTAATCATACTCTTAACTATGATATTTTTCACAGTCAATATAGTCATTTTCTAGCCAACATCAGTAAAGTTCCTGAACCACATACCTATAAGCAAGCTGTCAAATCTAGTGACTGGTGCACAACTATGAATACTGAGCTTGCTGCTTTGGAAGCTAATGCTACTTGGAAAATTGTTCCTTTACCACCAGATAAGAAAGCAGTCAGCTGCAGGTGGATTTATAGAGTTAAATATTTGGCCAATGGTCAGGTTGATAGATATAAAGCCAGATTAGTGGCCAGAGGTTTTACACAGACAGAAGGTTTGGATTACTTTGATACTTTTGCCCCAGTGGCAAAAATGGCTACTTTAAGAGTTGTTCTTACTCTTGCTGCCAAATATAACTGGAGCTTAAAGCAGTTAGATGTGACTAATGCTTTTCTGCATGGTCAATTACATGAAGAAGTATACATGGAGATTCCTCCAGGTTATACAATTCCTTCAGAGATTCAGGTCTTATATCCGAATCAATATCTTGTTTGTAAGCTCATTAAGTCTCTCTACGGTCTTAAACAAGCTCCTAGAGAGTGGTTTACTGTTTTATCTCAATCTTTACTGGACTTTGGTTTTACTCAGACCTATAGTGACTCTAGTCTATTTGTCTACAAACAAGATTCTCAAATGGTTGTTATTTTAGTCTATGTGGATGATATGGTGTTGACTGGAAATGATACTAATCTCATGCAGAGGGTATTTACATTTCTTTCTCAGAAATTCAAAATCAAGGATCTTGGACCACTTAAATATTTTCTAGGTATAGAAGTGGCTAGGTCTGAGGATGGTATCTACTTAAATCAAAGAAAATACACTATGGATATTTTACAAGATATTGGCATGCTTGATTCTAAGCCAACTGTTTTACCAATGGATCAAAATCACAAACTGTCTGTTGAGATGGACTCTCCACTGTTGTCTGATGCATCCTCTTATAGAAGACTTGTTGGTCGACTCATCTACCTTACAATTACCAGGCCAAACTTGGCTTATCCAATTCACATCTTATCTCAGTTTATGCATGCTCCTAAAATTGATCACTGGCAAGCTGCTTTAAAGGTGGTTAGATATGTTAAACAGACTTGTGGTCAGGGTATCTTTCTCTCCTCCTCTTCTAATTTTGATCTCACTGCCTATAGTGATGCTGATTGGGGTTCTTGAAAAGACTCTAGGCAGTCTCTTACTAGATTCTGTCTTACATTGGGTGGTTCCTTGGTTTCATGGAAATGCAAAAAGCAGCATATTGTTTCCAGGTCTTCGGCTGAGGCTGAATACCGTGCTATGGCCGATACCAGTTGTGAAATCACCTGGATGGTTGCTCTACTGAATGAGTTACATGTTTCATGTGTTACCCCTGTTACTCTTTATTGTGATAACAAGAGTGCTCTTTATATAGCATCTAATCCAGTGTTTCATGAACGCATGAAACACATTGAAATAGACTGCCATTTAGTTCGACACAAGCTTCGTGAAGGGTTGATTACAACTGATCATCTTCCCACTATGGAACAACCTGCTGATTTGTTCACCAAAGCTCTATCTTCCACACATCTTAGTTATCTCCTTTCCAAGTTAGGAGTCTGTAATTTCTTCCACACTCCTGACTTGAGGGGGGATGTTAACTATATACATGACACTAGAGAACAAACTGCTGATGACAAAGTCAACACAGAAGGTCAAAGTCAGCACATGAGATCAAAGCCAGCTGGATGACAGCTCATAGTTAGTTAGTCTGTTATTTGTTTTCAGTCTTGTATATAAAGACACAATTAGCTTAACTTGTTGAGTAAGATAGAAATGTAATATTCAGTACTTCTCTTTAATGACAATGGTCATCTTCTACATTTCATCTCTGTGTTTACATTTCTGTAATCTCTGATTGTGACAGGGTTGCTTCGCCTTTGAAATTCCAATTCTGTCTTCATGAGTCTTGAAGCTATCTAGTAGAACTTCCTTGAATGATTTGTGATGCGATATTGGTTCTGAGCTAGAGGTTGTTGTATTCTTTTCCAATGATCTGTGATGTATTTTCCCCAACGCCCAGTTTATTGCCTTTTCATCTCCTTTTCTTGCTTCTAACAGTCCCCCTTTTTCTACCATGCTATCATGGCTTAGTATGAAATCAATGAGAACCTTTTGTTGATGCTCCCCACTTGTGTAATTTTCCTTGTTTTGTTTGTAGTAGAGTGAGAGAGAATTTTGATGGATCGGTGCCAAAGCTTTTTTTATATCTGAGTTGACATTTCGTCGAACACCTTGCAATACCTTTACTTCCACCCAACTTTGATGTTTAAGTATGAAATCTTTCAATATCGCTTCGTCTTTAGACAATTCGCGGCCTTTAGCTAGATCAGGTAAATCATTACCATTATCCTTTTTGGAAAGATTTCTTGCCATAAGCAAAACATTCCTCAAGTGTTCCTCTTCCTTTAAATCATTCCAAGGTGAATCCTCTGCTAATCTTATTCTCACTTCTCCGTTTGAGTTGTAGTCTAATACTTTCGGCTTCAATTGGTTCTCCACATGTTTATCTCCTGGATCGTAATTGTTTGGTACTTTGATTTTCCAATTCTTAAATTTCCTTTCCCATATTTTCTTACTCTCCTGAAGAGAAGGAAATCTCTTACTCCACCAATCCTCATCTATATGGAAGTTTTCTCCGAAGTTTTCCAGTGAGCTTGATCTTCTAATAGCGGACTTGCTTCTACTATCTCCTCGGTTTCGCTTGTCACCTTTCTCGCCTTGCTCGTGTGTCCTTGTAATTCAGATTTTGTGTTAAATAACATGAAATTCATTTTCCTTTAACAGTGAGTATATTTTTCCTACATATATAAGAAGAAATAGCTTCCCCCGACAAATTATTTTGTACATTCATGTCATGTACTTTAGGGTCTTGACGAAATGACATGATATTAAATCGAGTACCTGAAATTAGAACACAAAATGACACTAAATTACACAAATTTTTTCGTGTACACGAAATAAAATGAAATAGGCGAATAGAAAAAGAGTATCCTGGGCCTGAGGACAACCTCAGGGTTCTAGCCTGAGGTTAAAACAAAAAACACTATAAGTCAGGGCTATTTTTGTAAATACAGGAGGGTAGTTTTTATTATTACAAAAATGCCATTCACCACTTATACTAAAAAACAAGCTAACCTCAGGTAAGTGTCCTGAGGTCAACCTCAGGGCCATTTTTCTCATAGAAAAAATATAACAATTATATGCAATATTACTATGTATCCAAGTTATGGAAATATATAATTATATGTCTAAGAACAACATTGAGATATTACAAAACAAAACTAAGAGTAGGGTGTAAAGTCTCCCAAACAAAAATGAAACCCTCTTTTTTATTTTTTCCTATTTCTCGTTAACAAATATCTCTCTTTGTGTAGAATGTTTCTACAAAGTTATTTAGCTTTCTTAGCCAATTTTTATGCTTTGTTGATATAAAAAAAAATATAGTCAACCAACCAAGCAAATTCAATATATGCTCTTAGGTTAAAATATGGGAATTGATACTATTACTTTAATTCAAGAATACAAAATTCAAAAAGGCACCATTTTATTAAAAACGATATATAATTTTTAGTGTATCAACCTTTTTATTATCATTATTAATAATTTTTATAACAAAAACCGTAGCTACCGCTCTCTTTCTCTCTCTCCACCTTTTCCAAAAGATGCTAAACTAAAGTTTAGGAGCTCATGTCAGTTTTTTAAGTTTTTTTTAAAAATTTAATATTGATTTTTCTTTATTTTTCAATAAAAATATCGTTGAGAGTCTAATACCCCATTGCCCGTTGGTGGATTTTATCTACCAAAATATTAGATTTTGTACTAACTCCTTGTAAATGATAAAGCCTTATTTTTTTTTCTTGATTTTACTTTGGCTTTCACTAAATATCTCTCTTTATTAGGAGCCTAATATCCTGTTCGTGAATTTTGTCTACTCATATATTAGATTTTATTATATTAGTTCATTGATTTGGATAATATAAAATCACAGTTCTTGTCGGTTATTTGAATACGTTATGACAAATTAGATATACATATTACTCACGTTTATAATAAATTGTTAGATCAAGATAACATGTTTTGTCTGAAAAAGGTAACCGTCCATGATATATTTGAAAAATAAATATTTTAGTTAGAGAAAAAAGAAAAGGTATGGTGTTTTGGCTGAGAAAAGTAACTGATTAGTTAATAGTAATTATAATATAACTATGTTATTTTATTAAACAAAATTAATCGTTGTGTTTTCCAAAAAGGAGAAAATTTAGTTGTATAAAATGAAAAAGATATTGTATTTTACCTGAAAAAGAAAATTATTTATTTTTTGAAAAATTGAAATGGTAATATGTTTAATCTGAAAAATTAAATTGATTAACAAAGGAGAAATTTTAGTTTGATTAAATATAAAAGATATTGTATTTTACCTGAAAAATGAAATTATTTAGTTATTGAAAAATAGAAAAAATAATATGTTTAACCTGAAACGGGAAATTGATTTGTTAGTAGGATGGATTTTATCTGTAATTAAGTAAGGGCAAATAATTAAAATCAACATAGACCAAATTTTTAATGTTTCGACTTTTATATAATAGTATATATAGATAGTATAGATAGATATTGATTTAAATCAAATTTGATGGATTTCAATTTTCAACTCAGATCAAATATTGAAATTAGTACTAAGGGGGTGGTATTGTATTATAACTTTAAATGACTTTTATTGACTTCTAAAAAGTTAATGATTTTTGTTAATTTGATAAACTTTTAATAACTTTTAAGGAGATTGTATATTTCATCATTACTTTAACAGACTCTTTTATATTGATTTTTAAGGAGTTTTACTTACATTTAATGACTTTTGATAGATAACTTTTACAGACTTTTTTATATTGACCATTGAGGAGTTTTACTTACATTTAATGATTTTTGATCGATAACTTATATTAATATGAATATAAAATTATAAATACGTAACATATAAAAAAATGTAATAAATAATAAGTTTATATTAAAAATTATATAACAAGAAGATCAAATTATTGATATTTCACAAATAAATTATATATATATATATTCAATTGTAATATAAACTATTATTAAATTATTGATTTTTAATTTTTAATCTTGGATATATTTGTATGTAGGTCACAGTAGCGAGCACTGTATACTCCAACTGTAGCGGTTATCATAGGCGAAAGGCTGAAAGTGCTAGAGGCATAGTAACTGAGGAAAAGATCTTCAAATGTTTATCATTTAACCGAAGGATATATGCAATGTATTTACGAAAATTTAGACAATAAGACTTTAATGTCGGAAAATAAACATCTAAAGATCTTGAACTTGAAGTCCACGTAAGAGAAAAGATGACATTAAAACTCAGAAAATAGAATTTTTAAGTAAAGTAAACTTTTTTACAACAAAATCTAAACGAAAAGAAAATTATATAATTAATAATTGATACAAATAGAAATCCAACCAAAGGGGATCCCTTTGGTTAGACTTGTCAAATATCCAAATGATATAAAATCAGGTAAAAAGTATAATTTTATCCTCCAACAACAATATATAGTTTAATTAAATTTAAAATAAAAATAAAGATAAGTAAAAAAGGACTCAATAAATTATTTTTTTTTGCAAATGAATATGTGTAAATATGAACATTAACAATCTTAACATTCACAATAAATACATAAAAATTAAACTTAAATCAAAACTAAAAAGATACTAGAAGCTAAAAATTTTCAAGTTAAAAAGTAAATCAGTCAAATCAAAGAGATAATATTTGACAAAAAAAAAAATCAAAGGAATAATAACCATCGTTCATAATTTAAGAGAGAGGATATTCAATTTGGGAAAGAGAAGTGACAAAATTCTAATATAAATGAAATTGAAGAAAATAAAATAATAATATAGAAGTCATGTGAAATCTTACCTCAAACCTCATGACTTTTCACATTAGATCTCTAGTTATATTTTAAGTTAAAAGTCATAAAAAGTCATTAAATGTAATTGTCATTGCAAATTCATGATTTTTTGAATAACAGTCTACTTTTAAAGAGTTGTTAAAAGTTTAAATTGAATAACACCTTACTTTTAATGACTTTTTAAAAGTTGGTAAAAGTCTTATAATTCAATAACACCATACTTTTAAATACTCTTTAAAAGTTAGAATTGAATACCACATGACTTTTAAAATTCTTAAAAGTCATTAAAAGTTGGTATTGAATACCACCCCTAAATTTTGCTAAGACTCGACCAGGAATCATAATTAAAATTTTAAAATGTGTATTAAATCTGAATACTAAATAAAATACTTGAGTAACTCTAAGCCTACTTCGAATGTATACGTCAAATTTTAATAGAAAGAAAATTATTCTAAGAAGAATGAAAGCATAAATAGCTTTGTTATGAAAATCTAAAAGGATTTATGTGAAAGCATTTTAGATATACAGTTAAACCTCTATAAATGAATATATTCGGGACTGAAAATTTTTATTCATTAATCGAGATTATTCATTTATGGAGGTAAAAAATACACTGTCTCTATTATGTCGGGGAACAGAAAAAATTATTTATTTGATGAGGTTATTCGTTTATCGAATATTTATTTATCGAGGTTTAACTGTATCCATCATTGATCTTATTATCTTACTTGTTCTTTACCAAATTATTAATTACATTGACTTTTTGCACGTATAAATTGTCAATTTTTTTAATTAAAAATTTTATTCAAAAACCATTTAAAATAGTATAAATATTTTTTTTTACCTAAAAATAGGTTTAAAAAGTCAAAGTGAAAAGGCCCAAACTGAATACGAACCCATTACCCACCCGATATTAGATGGCAGACAAATCGGGTGCTGTGGCAAATTCTCATTCTCACCCAAAAACCGAGTTCAAATCTTCTACACCATTTTAGGTGTGTCACACCATTCATTAATATAAATGGGACCCCCTGCATTCACACCAATCACCCAATCAAAAACAATGACACATGGAGTGGCACACTTAAAATGGTGTAAAAGATTTGGACTCCCCAAAACCACCAATTGAATAACTTAATCCGATTACTCTACACTCTTTCCGATATCAAACAACTCAAACTCAATTGCCGATACCCAACCCTTGCCGATACCCAACCCCAAGCATTAGAATGAAGACAAATCGGGCGCCCTCGCAAATTTACATTCTCAATCAAACCCACCAATTCAAAAACTTAATCCGATTTGTCTCCACTTTCCGATATCAAACAACTTGCCCAACTCTCAACACTACTCCCTCCCTCCATAATGAAACTCACACCACTACTCACTTCTATTCTCCGCCTCTATATAGACGCACACACACACACGCACACACACACACATACACACACACGCACATCTCTCATCTCATCTCTCTCTTACTCTCCTCCTCGGAGTTTGTGCTACGTCTTTCTACCATCGGCGACTCAACAGGTGAGATTACGCTTCGAGTATGTTTATTTTGCTGATGTTTGAGTTTTTTTTTTTTTTTTTCATTTTACGTTTCATTTGATTAATGCACTCACTTGCGAGTTAGGTTTTTTTTACTTTTAATTAGGTTTTACTACTGTGTGAGAGTTTTGATCTATATGTTTAGTTTTTGTAATTGATGTGATTGTGTATGTGAATTTTTTTTAAATTTGACGTTTGATTTGATTTATGCACGCACTTGTTTCGATGATTTTTGCGAGTTAGGTTTTTTGTTACTTTTATTTAGGTTTTGCTACTGTGTGAGTTTTGATTCTATATGTTCAGTTTTTGTTTTACCTAATTTTAATTGATGTGATTGTGTATATCTATGTAGTAGTGGACATGAATCTATGTATTCTGATGATGTTAATACTTTGTAGCCGAAACATTATAATATTAGAGGTACTCAAGTTAATAAAGTGATGTAATAGTTTATCTGTTTGTTAGGTTTGAATGTAATCCGTAGTCGTTTTTTTCGTAAATAGTTATTTTCTGTTTTCATTGACAGTTATGAGCTTAAATGTTGTAGTTCTTAATTATGATTACGTAGTATTGGATATGAATTCCTTAATTCTGCTGAGTTAATGCTTAATTGCAGAGAAATTGGAATATCGGAGGGATAAAGTCATGATATAATATTTTATCGGTTTGTTAGGTTTGAAAATTATTGGTAGTAGTACTTTCCGTAATAGTTATTGTCTATTTTCATTAAAAGTTATCGATAGATATGCATTACTAGGTTTGCGGAAAACTATAACCGGAACATTGATTAGTAAAGTCAGTAAAGTCGTGGAAGTTGTTTCCTGTGTATCCTCCAATGGAGAAAACTATAGCTGGAACACTGTGATTAGTTGTACAGCTGGGCATTTCTTGAGAGAATTTGAATTGTCTTACATTTTTCATTGCACATTCATCCCCTTTTCTTGCATAACGCTTTATGCCTAGTAAATTGTATCCCTTAAATGTATCTGCAAGGTTGAAATCAGGCACAAAAATCGTTGATGAATTGCCACGAATCCTTATATCTCCATGCATCTCACAAAAATCTGATGTTGGCTCTGTAAAATTGCAAATTATCTGGGATTCCACGGTAATCACATCTGCACCTTCAAAATTGGAAATACAAAGTTAATTAGTTTGCGGTGAATATATTTTTAGTGGAAACTAATAAGTATCACTCGTCTTTATTAATTGTGGGAGATTGTCCAAATTTATACAGAAAACATAGTTATAAGAAAGATTAAACATAGTTTAGGACTAGGAACGTAGATTTGCTAAATCTGCCTCAAGCAAAAGAAACATTTGCACTTATGCATGATTGTCTGTATAGCGGCGGTCGTTTACGGGGTCTTGGGCGAAATTAGTTTAGGGGGGCCTAAACGATGTATATGCTAAATAATTTATATTTATACAATGAAAGATTTGGAAAATTTGGGGACTTTAAGTGTTTGGGTCCCTAGGCGCAAATCTTACTCGCTTAGTCGCTTATAGTCAGGATCATTAAATCGTGATCATCAAAATTACGAAAACTTAGATGTGCATCTTCAAAGTAATGTACTGTGCTAGATTAGTTCTATTTCTCTACACTTTATTATCTTCGTCTTCAGGAGAACAAGAGAAAATTTATATGTACATGTTTGTGCATTAATGGAACAGTGATTTGGACTGAGTTTATTTAAAACTCTCTATATGTACTTAGCATATTGATTACTGTAAAAGATGGATTTGCGTACTTAAGTTCTGAGGGTTGCTTGCTTCCTCTGTATTCAGCTGCATCTTAAGGTTGATTCCTGTTGCTAACTTCAACCCCGCTGGATTTTTTTTTCCCAAAGAGTTATGTTACATTAACATCATATGTACCATGCATATCTATATAATGCATGAACCATAGCAAGCGAGAGTTTACTAGTTTTCAAACCTAGTAATGCATATCTATAGAGAGAAATTTTGATACTTGTAAGAACAAATATATGGTAATTTTTTTTTTTTTACCTACGGAGTCATACTTGTAAGTACAAGTTATAGCGTGAATGCCAAAAGTCTTCAGTCTGGAAGAAAGAAAGTCTTATACTATCTTCATTTATCTTTATCAGTGTTCCACATCTTGATGTTATATTTGTCCGTACATTCTTCATGCATAGTTTCTGCTTTCGTCCTAAATTGAAATTACGTACTACTTTGTGTTCTCTCCTCTACTTTAGACTTGCAAAATTAGAAAGAAATGTACTTAGCCCAGTCTGTGTAGTTTAAACCTACTGTTACCTTTCACATTTATATATTTGTTCGCTTACAAATCATTTAAGGATCCAACTTGTTTGATTTTTCGTTGGTTTGTAATCTAAATATATAGATTGGTACTTGAGGTGAACTGCGAATCTGTGGTTGTGGTGTATATGATCGGATTATAGTAAAACTTAAATTTCCTGTTTTCAGGAGTTCCATGTCTGATCTAGCTGTTCCCCCTACGGATGCTGTTCCGGATCCAGAAGAGGGTGAGACAATTTCTGATTTTTTATTTAACATGTTTTAAATTCTGAATTTTTGTTTTAACATGTTTTGACTTGCAGATTATCTTTCTCAGCCGCTTGCGATTCCCCCGGATTCATTATTCGATATTGATCTTGATGCACTTTATGCTGGTGATGATCAAATTGCGCTTCCTGATTTCAACATTGAAGGCATAGATGCAGTTCTAGAGGGGGCAGTACCTGATCTTGTACTTGCTGTGCCTGCTCCTGTACCTGCTGTTCCTGTACCTGCTGTTCTTGTACCTGTTCCTGAGCCGCCGGAGCTGTTGTGAGTTTTTTTTCTGCAACTCACAACAGCTCCGGCGGCTCAGGAACAGGTACAAGAACAGCAGGTACAGGAACAGCAGGTACAGGAACAGCAGGTACAGGAGCAGGCACAACAAGTACAAGATCAGGTACTGGCCCCTCTAGAACTGCATCTATGCCTTCAATGTTGAAATCAGGAAGCGCAATTTGATCATCACCAGCATAAAGTGCATCAAGATCAATATCGAATAATGAATCCGGGGGAATCGCAAGCGGCTGAGAAAGATAATCTGCAAGTCAAAACATGTTAAAACAAAAATTCAGAATTTAAAACATGTTAAATAAAAAATCAGAAATTGTCTCACCCTCTTCTGGATCCGGAACAGCATCCGTAGGGGGAACAGCTGGATCAGACATGGAACTCCTGAAAACAGGAAATTTAAGTTTTACTATAATCCGATCATATACACCACAACCACAGATTCGCAGTTCACCTCAAGTACCAATTTAGATTACAAACCAACGAAAAATCAAACAAGTTGGATCCTTAAATGATTTGTAAGCGAACAAATATATAAATGTGAAAGGTAACAGTAGGTTTAAACTACACAGACTGGGCTAAGTACATTTCTTTCCAATTTTGCAAGTCTAAAGTAGAGGAGAGAACACAAAGTAGTACGTAATTTCAATTTAGGACGAAAGCAGAAACTATGCATGAAGAATGTACGGACAAATATAACATCAAGATGTGGAACACTGATAAAGATAAATTATCAGTGTGATTGTATCCTCCAATGGAGAAAACTATAGCTGGAACACTGTGATTAGTTGTACAGCTGGGCATTTCTTGAGAAAATTTGAATTGTCTTACATTTTTCATTGCACATTCATCCCCTTTTCTTGCATAACGCTTTATGCCTAGTAAATTGTATCCCTTAAACGTATCTGCAAGGTTGAAATCAGGCACAAAAATCGTTGATGAATTGCCACGAATCCTTATATCTCCATGCATCTCACAAAAATCTGATGCTGGCTCTGTAAAATTGCAAATTATCTGGGATTCCACGGTAATCACATCTGCACCTTCGAAATTGGAAATACAAAGTTAATTAGTTTGCGGTGAATATATTTTTAGTGGAAACTAATAAGTATCACTCGTCTTTATTAATTGTGGGAGATTGTCCAAATTTATACAGAAAACATAGTTATAAGAAAGATTAAACATAGTTTAGGACTAGGAACGTAGATTTGCTAAATCTGCCTCAAGCAAAAGAAACATTTGCACTTATGCATGATTGTCTGTATAGCGGTGGTCGTTTACGGGGTCTTGGGCGAAATTAGTTTAGGGGGCCCTAAACGATGTATATGCTAAATAATTTATATTTATTTGAAATGGAATTTTGCAGTCAGATTATTTATTTGAACAAAACAAAACATGTTTTACTCTCTATTCACATTTGCCATGCGTCTTGTAAGCTGTAAGAGCGTTGATTGTTATTTGACCCACGAAAATTATCAGAAAATTATTTCCAATAAGTATCTCACAGCCTAAAAATACAAAAACTTTTATATTAACATTTAATTAAAGTATGACAAAGAACAGAAACAAAAAAAGTATAACAAAGAGATTTTGCAATATATATATATATAAATTTTCTAAATAATTGATAACTTAACATAATATTTAATTATCATAATAATTAAATACACAAAATACTAAGTACGATGACATAACTCAAATGACATAACTCAAATGATAAAGAATTTATCTCTAATCGTATATTATGGAACAGATAAACTTGAAACATATACTATCTAAGATCGAGTTGTCAGATTAAAAGAAGTGTATGAAATGAAACTAATATGGAATACTTAATAACGAAGCCACCTTAATTGAGGTTATGAAATTAAAATGTGGATCATGCAGCCAACTCAAACCCACGTTGTTTAAGTAATTCATGTTTGTGTGAGTTAAGTCTCGCTGTTCAACCTTCAAATTCCGACAAAATCAATTATGTATAATTATTCTCCTACTAAATTAAATAATTCTTTAATTTCTACTAAATTTTGGGTTAGTTGCATTACTTTCATGCTTAAAAATCCTAAAAGCAGTATTCGTGCTAATAGTTGTGTTAATTAGACTCATTTTGAAGCTTAATTAGCAGAAGCCAGACTTGAAATTAAGTTTGATCATGTTATTATCGAGTCAATTATGATTACCTTTTAATTATATTAATATTAAAGCTTACAAGGAAAAATACATGTTTTACATTATTTCAGCCATTAAACTTGATCTTTTGGCTTTTAAATAAAAAGAATAGTAATATTAAGTTGTCAAAGGACTCGCAACAAAAAATGGTAAGAACGTGACCAAGAAATTATAAGGAAAATAACCATTTGCATGTGATCGTTTTTTTTTTATTTTCGTACGAAGTTTACACTGAAATGATTATATTAATAATTTAATGTAGAGATTAAGATGAGCACACGCACTACACACGGATAGCCAATGATTATCAATGTTAACAAAATATGTAGGAGTAAACGGTGAAAATACGTACCGTAATTTTATTTTCGATAAATGTATATTAGGATATTTTGTGTGAAAAAGGGGTGTCATTTCTCTACATATAATAACTAGTATTTGAGCCCGCGTTGCTGGGCTTTTATAATTTTATTATTGTTCTTATAATTAAAAACATAACTATTATTTGATGTCGTAATTTTGATGTTTTTGTACAGTACAATATAATTTCAAATGTACTTATTTGGACTGAGTTTATTTAAAACTCTCTATATGTACAGTACAATATAATCGTGGATTAATTCTTATGTCGTAATTTATCAAATGTACTTATAAGTCTCTTACGGCGTCCATGTCTGTAGAAATAGCAGAAGCTATGAACATCATAGAAAATGTAACAACGACCTGCATAAGCATGATCAGAGTTTGAGAGTCAGTTCCAGATGGAGTAGCAGTGCCTAAGTCTTTAAAGGGATGTAGTAATACCCGAATCGTAGTAAATATTGCACCTAGAGCTCGCATTATTTGTCCTACTACACACACTGTAACCTGCACATTTAAAACAATTATTCCTACTTTAGCATCAATGTTAGCACTTAACTCCTCTATATTTTCTATTGATCTTAACCAAGTATATTCCAACCTCTGTACTATGACCACCATGGCACATTGAGTTTTGTGTGTTATGCATATGCCATCAAACAGGCCAAGTACTTGGTAGCAATTTTGATTTCATTGTATTTAGCAGTCTCTTCAAATTAAACACTTTGACATAAGAAATTAAGATAGACTGTACAACTTGGCTTCGTACAACACGACTTTCGGTAACTTGAAACTAAAAGGAATAAGAACTCCCAAAATAAAATAATAGAATAAAAAAAACTATACTTACTGACCATGTCAAAAGTACGTATCCAGTTTCCTTTTAACACGTATTGTTCTTGGAAGAATATTTAGTGAAATGTAAAAATTTGAGCTATTAAAGAGGATCAGTAGAAAAATCAAGCAAAGAAATCACTGACATTAGTTAGAACTTAAATATCAGCAGCAATGATTATGGATAGCAATGTAAAATATTTTATAAATCTTTCAGCAGTGCAGAAAACTATAACATAACTTTGATAAATTGTTGAATATTTTAAGGCTTACTCTTCTTTCCCTTTCCTTCAGAGTCGCGGATGAAACCTTGCTAGATGGGGCTTATCCGAGGGAGCTATATATATATACACAACCTCAACTCAAAACCACCAGCCTTAATATCTCTCTCAATCATCCTCTCCCCAAACAACTCCATAACCATCGACCCTGCAACACCACCCCTCACCGCCTCCGAAAACTCCCTCTTACCCAGCCCAAGCATGCTCTGCAAACCAAGCAAATTCCCTCCAACTACAATCTAATTTGCAATCTTACACTATGTTCATTCCCTTCATAAGGAAGCCACCCATCAAGTATTTAACATTATAAATTGCAGGAAAATAGGTAATTAAACAATATTCGGAGGAATAAAAAATGTATAATACCTTTGGGTACTTTCAAACACCAATTTCAGTTTATGATTTACCTAGTTAAAAACAGAACAATGACAAAGTCAACAATAAGGATCATATATCCAAGTAAATATTATACATTGCTCCTAATTTGTTTTTGTGGTGGTCATTTTTTTCCTCCCAAAGCTACAGGAAAACAAATATTATACATATGCTCCTAATTTGTTTTAACACAGGGTTAGTGGAACCAACCGGTATGGAATAAGAAAGAAAGTAATATGGACAACATTAGGAATAATGTTTTCACTTAGTATAGCAATACTAACTTAGAAATATTTGTAATGGACCTTATATTACACTGAATATTGCATTGGTAATGATTTACCTCTCATCTCTACAGATCGAATTATACAGGATCTTATAGCAACCATGGTTTATATGCATAGTCAGAGGACAAACCATTAATACCCAGCTGATATGATTTAGTGAAACCATTCACCTTTACCACTCAAAACATCATCCTTTGTTGTTCCAATTTGCATAAAATTATCCTTCGCACCTCAATCAGATTGCATCAGATAAATAAAAACATTCTTATTTTAACGCATTGATTTGCAGCATCAATGTTAAGAACAATTAGTTATCATAACAACGTCGAAGGTCAAATTCGTAAGATGAATATACACGCAAACCGCAAACCTGTCATCTAAACAACATAACCTTGTTTACAGGATTGAAACATCTGCAAAAAAAAAAAAGAAGAGAAAATATAAGCATACACAATATTAACATTCAAATGAAATAAAAGACATTCAGATATAGAGATGAGATAATATGGCTTTTCAAAATGTAAATCTTTAGTTGTAAGTTAACAAAATCATAAGCGGCAAGTTCAAATTTTGAAAATTTGGAATTTGATTTAAATTTGCTGTTTGTGCAGTATGTTTGTATGTACTTGTGTGTAAAAGACTAAAAGCTTCTTTGGAAAGTTTTAGACGCAAATGAAAGAGTGTGGTATTTTTGTAATTAGAAAGAAAAGTAATGGCAAAGAGCTAGCAAACCTTTATTACTGTAGCAAAGACGCAGTAGCAACTATTATGTAGATAGATAGATATAATAAGCAAGTATGGGTATAATTTTTGGTATAATTTTAAGCAAACATACGTTTTCGGGCTCAGGGAATCCACCAGCCTGTGGCAGATTTACATAATCACTAACTTGAAATTTCACTTGGCACAAAATATGTATACTGAACAACATACCTTGGCACATGCTCTTGCTAATCTCCATCAAATGTAACATACTTCTCCCCGGATATGTTGAATATTTGTTTTATCCTAAACCTGACATGAAGTGAAGAGTCCTTTAGGGTTTGAACAGGCTAATTAAAAGCAGAAGAAGGTGGAACAGAGAAATTAACATAAAAATCAAATTTTAATATTATTTAGCAAAAAAAAAATATGAACCTAGGATATTACTTTGTTCTGCCAAATCAAGACAAAGTTTATCATTACTGTGTTTCATTATAGTTCTCAATACTAATATCTTTTCTGTAATTCATATGAGAAAACAAACCAATTTTATATTTTATATGCCAAATTAACATCAACTTTTATATAAATTATAAATTTTATATGCCAAATTAACATCAGCTTTTATATAAATTATAAATTTTATATTTGTAAGGATTTCTCGGCCCCGCCTCCGGCGAGGCCTCGAATCCCTATTCAACCAAAAACTCACTTAGATCTTTAATCAAACACTTCAAGTGCAGATATATAAAATAATAAGCTATATAAAACATCGAAAATGAATTTACCTATTCCGTTGAGTAGGATATAAATGTAGAACAAATCACTATAATAAAAAATCACCCATTCTATGTCTACCTGAAACAATCAGAAGAGTGTAGATCGATTAAATTAGGATAGCAAAAAAATCAAAAATTTTAGGGAGATTTAAAACACCAATTTCAGTTTATGATTCACCTAGTTAAAAACACCTAGTATCTTTATTTAAAACTGACATGAAGTCAAGTTTAATCAGTTCTACAGAAGATGCCAACCTTCTTGATACCTTCCCAGTTAGCAAGGCGCATAAAGTAAGTTTGATTTCTGCATTGAGAAACTATTAATACGATAATTAAGGATATGTTTGTTAGTAAACATACTCACAGTGAGTACTTAAAAATACAAATAAAGATATAATTGCATAAAACTGATAATTAGGCTTGTAGTTACATAATAATAGTAAACATTGAAGTACAATGCATTGTGCTGAGATGAAGCATGCGAAACCATATTGCATTCTTACTAAATTTATGGTTACACAAAGTTATGATGAGTTAACATTCACACAAACCAAAAGATATTATGGCAACGGTCGATAATGTTAAAAACATAGATATGAGAAAAAACATTCGTCACATAGAAGCATAGTTTAGAGAAATAAGCAGTGGTTGAGTTATGATCCCTTAGTTGATTTCCTTGGAGAAATAAGTAAACCTCTTTTGCAATTTCTCGATCTCGCATTCCAATAAGCGTGCGGACTTCTCGATCTTCCAATTTAATTTCAATTTGACCGGTGTTATCCGAAGCAAGCACAGAAATATTAAACCTATAACAAAAATAACTATTTACTGAAAAAACTTGTATGATGGCAGGAAAAAAAAATGCTTACTTTTGGTCTGGGTATGGGACAATTTTATTGCAGTTTGAGCAGAAGAAGTAATGATCCTGGAGCTCAGTTGTTTGGTTGCAACTTGTGCAGGTGTTGACATACCAATTTCCGGTCTCTGTCACAGCTTGTATGTGTACATGTGTGAGAACTTCGGTCTGCATTATATGTAAAGTTAATTATAGTAACTCTGATATTTGTATGTCAGCGCATGTGTGTGTGCAAGTGTTTATTATGTTTTTTTACCTCAATGTCATCTTTTTCTAAGTTTTGAATAGATGAAATTGTTAGCAATTCAGCTTTTTTCTTTTCCGTTTTTGCTTTGATCAAGTTAGAGAACTATCAAAATACATGAGAAAATTACGCAAGTAAACACAAAGGAGGTATCATCTACAACTCCACCCAGATAGTAACTATCAAAATAAGTGGATGAATATTGGAGCCTGCACTACTCTAAAAATCAGATCACAACTGTTAAATAACTCTTTGGTAGAACATTTGTATTCTTAAAAACAGTAAAAGACATATAAGTAGAAGTCATACCAAACTAACAAACTTCACATACTATAAACTTTACATACTGTTACTATTAGCCTAGTAATGTTCTTATTACTTGAGAAAAATCATACCTTTGCTGCATAATTTTAAATTCTTGGATATAGTACATAATTTTGCTACAAATTTTATATACTATTGAATTCTTGGACCTTTCGACATTTTAATTTCCTACTCAGTTCATGCACATTTTAATTTTAAACTCATGTCACTTTAAGATGACGTTGTAATCAATTTCTCCTACACGATCAATCAAACAATTTGTATACAATATTAATCTCAAAAAGATTAAAAAAAATTAATCTAACAAACATCAATTATACTTGAGAATAAAACTAATAAGAAAATAGGCATACCTCGTGGTTGAATCCACTAAAACTTAGTAAACTATTTCTGCTATTCAGCCAATTCAACAACAAATTTCATTCTGCAACAAAAATAAAAAATAAGACTCTTAATTTTACCGTACAAATATTGAACAACATAAATGAGAGAATGTATGTTATGATCGCTAAAAAGAAGAAGAGGATGAGAAAAGGATTACCTATAATAACTGGGACCGAATAGAAGTTGCGTCGCCCAGTTTCTCTCCTCCCATAATTGTATGTGTCCTATAATGTTTATAATGTTGATGTACATAATTTCACTAGATTCTCCTCCCCTACAAATGTTTGTACGATTCTCACATTTTTTAACACCGAAAATAAAATATAAGTTTATAACTTTGACATGAGCTATTTTTGTTTGCATTTCACAAAAAAATCAAAAAAAGTATCTTGCTGAATTATATGTTTCATCACAGCTATTCGAGAAGTATTAAGCATGCACACCAATAAAACTGCAGTTCTGTGAAACAAACACAACTATTAAATGAACCACATGAGTTCCTCCAAATCATTGTCTGAGCTTAAATGTGCAAAAAGGCCTGCTATTTTGGATTTTGTTCAAAAGGCAAGAAAGAAGAAGAGAACTAATATAGTTAATAAAACCATCAGCAAGAAAGCTACAAATTATAGAACCAAAACATATCTAAACTCCAATCAAAGAACAAAAACGGATGCCTTTTCATGCCCTCGTTAGTGAATATCCATAGGCTTAATAACAAAAAAATTGAATAAACATTCGGTAAAAACAATATGTTTCAGAGAGTCACCATTCTTTGCTTATAACTATGCAAAGATGCAACCTAAGCCTCAAACATCGACGTTATGGGTAATCAAACTTCCATCAAACTTAAAATCATAAAACAACAAAATTAAAAAGAGATTAAAAAGAGAAATCGTAACAAATATAAGAAAAATACGTAAAGATGAGTAATGTGTGCATCCTTGTCTCTTGGACAAATTCGATGGAATACTTCATCGACAAAGTTTAAACTGCAATTAGAAAATCATCTACAAATAACCAAAATTAACCCACATTCATATAATTAGGCAAAAAAAGCAAAATTTCAATATTTTAAATATAAACACAATCTCTAAGTAAAGTCAATCCATGTTCATATAATTAGCACAAACATACAAATCAGAAATCTTGGAAAAAAACAGAAAACAAAACGATCTGTAATCATCTAAGACTAAACTAAAAGCCAAAGATACTAATTACAGGACCAAAAACATCTTAACACAAAAAACCAAACTTACACAAAAACATCCTGTAAACATATTACTATGTTTGTTCATTGTCAAGTCTCATCATAGTCTTCTTGAAATACACATCCATGTCCGTAAGGTCCTGCATAGTTTGACAAAAAAAACCCAAAAGTCATTGATATGTACATATGTTACTATAAAATGTCGTATAAGTTGTAAAAGAATATGATAAATTGAAGAGAGTTTTTATCAAACACCTTATATGCAATCATTCAAAGCCATCATCCTAGTTACAGAGAAAAAAAAAATCAGATATTAGATATTAGATTGGAGATTAAGGAGGAGATTAGACATTAACATGAATCCAAATATATTACCTTCAGACTGATCCGAAAGGCTAATAAAAATGGATAAAAATCAGTAGGTTTTCGAAGAGGATAGAATATGATAGTCTGGTAATGGACAATTAGGTTTGAAATTCGAAATAGAATCAAAAAGAGTAGTAATAAGGAATGGGCGCAGTAAATAGTAATCTATGGATGGAAAGAGAGAAGCTTCGAAC
Organism: Kitagawia praeruptora; assembly: GCA_037693485.1. NCBI lineage: Eukaryota > Viridiplantae > Streptophyta > Magnoliopsida > Apiales > Apiaceae > Kitagawia > Kitagawia praeruptora. Next base: position 151,059,797 of record CM075349.1, on the reverse strand, counting down.
AGCTTAGATGAGAGATATGAGATATGATTATAATTTGAAATTTGAAATTTGAAATGAACACAATCAAGTACAAAAGGTATTAGTTGAGGTCTGATTTGGTGAAACAGGAGGGAGGAGGCAGCTTCCGCAAGAAGCTTAAGGTTTTTTAATTACTCTTATGGCCTTCAGACTGCAACACATGGGCAGAATCAAGGCATTGGTAATTTTGAAAATAAAGCGAACATGAAGGGCAAAAAGCTAAAATTACAAATTACTGTACAAAAGGGCAACAGACACTATTATATATACATAAATTTTTTTATAATACAATTTGCTGATAATAATGGTTTGTTGGTGATGGCCAATCATATTTATTATGAAATTATGAAAGATGTATGCAATAATTTTGTTAAGTGCAAAAAATCAGTGATAAAATGTATAAATATATAAATTTTATAATGCTAAAAAAATCAAGTCCGAGAAAATCATTATATTGATAGAGCACGTAGTTAGACAAAGCTGAGACCAAGGTATAGTTGTGTGAAGGTCTAGCAATTATGTTCAAGATCATGAAATAATTTAGAGACACATGCATGTTATTGTCATAATCTTCTAGCGAATCATATAATAATTGGGTTTTATTGTATTATATGCAAGTCAGTTGGACATTAATACATAATGAATAATAGCTATATTAGAAAAATCCCTATAACATCGGTTTTTGGCGATGTTAAAAGTATTTTGAAATCGATGTATTTGTCGGTATAGATAAATGGGTTAGTTTTTTATTTATTTTTTTTAAAGTGATTAGACAACGATTGTTATAACAAGCGATGTCTGAAATATGTTTTAACATCGGTAAAGTAACAACCGATGTCTAAAACACTTTTAACATCAGTGATATTTCTAATTGATGTTATAGGTGTGATGTTATATCTACCTTTTTGCATATTTCCCGTTTTTTATTATCAAAAATTGAGCGTTTGAATATGTGATATTGTATAAAAATATATTAATTAAAAAATGTTAATATTAAGATAATAAATTTATAATTAAAATAGATGTGTTTGAAGTTTGTTGCATTAATATCCAAAAATTGTGGGATTGTTGAGAAATCGTTGTACAAAGTAGGTGGTGGTGGTGGTGTGAGTTTGATGGTATAAATTGAATTCCATGTGCAGCATTTCATGTGTTAGGAAACATGGAGGGTCTTATTTTGCATTTTCTTGCTTCTTAGAGCATTTCCAATGGTGTCAAGTCCTTAGCTAAAATTTAAAATAAATTACCTTAAATAAGATATATAAAGAATTTGTAAAATTTTGTCTACTCCAATGGGACAAAACTCTTAGGTAAAAATATAGATAATCACAATAGGTTGGCTATATTTGTCGAACCTTTAGCAACCTGTAGTTTAACTCCAGGTCATCAATTATCATATAAAAATAATACATTCTATTTCTAACAACTTGAAATAATAATAACATACAATTTTTAAAATATAGCCAACCAATATAGTCAATCCCATTGGAGTAAAACACGTTACAGGTTCAACAAATTTTACATAATCAATATTTAGCCAATCATTTTACAAAACATCGTTGGAGATGCTCTTAGACTTTACAATTTTTGATTTAATCTTAATTGCATCCATATTATTGCCCTTCAAAAAACACACACAGAAATTCTTATTTTTTGATCTAACGGTATCTCATTCATTCTTTTTACGGAATGTCGAGAATAAAATAAGTTCATTTTTTGATGTAGCGATACATGTCGAATACAAAGTAGGTGCGTGAGTATGAAAAAAAGAAAATTAAGTGGGAGTGTATATGTGTTCTAGATCAACATAATTGACTGTCCGCTGGGTTAGAAATAAGGACAAAAACATGTTCAATCCCCCCGTTTGGCTGCCATGTACAAATTGTTCATTCTCCGTCACATGTAATGATGTAATAACTAATTTTTTTTCATAAAATCATCCTGTGCAAAATAATATTTCGATTATGGTAACATTAATTGAACATCAAACATAAAGGAAAATAAAAATAAAAAATTGTAGTTATTACTCAAGAAAGATAGAAATGATAGTTTTCTAGTAGCAAATAGAGATTGAAAATTAAAAGACTGATATAATATACTTTCAAAGAAAAAAAAAGACTGATATAATATAAAGGAAACAAAAGAAGTGATAGATAATAGATTCCATTTGTAACCGTAAGTCAGTTAAAACAAAAGTATTTAATTTTTTTTTTTTTGAATAAAAAACAAAAGTATTTATTGACCACGTTATTCCTGGGACCAGTGAAATGATAATCCACATGAGTCTTGCAAGTTGCAGTTTATAGTAAAAATAATTGCAGCTCTAGGTATTGAATAATATTGAATATTTTTAAATTTTAACCTTGTTTTATTATTAAATTTCAACCTTGTTTTATTAAATTGTTGTATATAGAAATATATATCATGTTATTAAGGTAATAAATTAAGGTTTAAGATCGTGCAATAGTTTAACAGCATAATCAATTTTTTATACAAAATAATTATATTATTTGAATAAAGCAATATTCTAAAAATGGTTTGAATATTCGAAAATCCAATTGATCATCAATTTATCGTGGAAAAATGTTTGATCAATTTGATTTTTAAAATCCGATTTATCACTATGAATAATTTTTAAATGGTATCTTATATTATAATTAAAATTAGGGAAAGGCTACTATGGTTAACCATTAAATATTCTCATATTGTCAATATTGACTTTAGCTATTTATTTGATTTTTGGTTTTTCAATACTCTTTTATAACATCAATTTAATTTCTCAAGTAATAATAGTGGACCCCCTGCATTCACATTAATTTTCACTAATAAAAACATCCCAAATTGCTAAATAATTATATTGAAATTTGTACAAACTTGATGTATTACATGCAAAATTGATATTTTAACCATAGCCCTAAGGGCTATATTTAGCATTACCCATAAAATTAATATATTAAATATAATTAAAATATTAAAATTAATCCATTTTTATTCCAATTTATCATTATGATAAATTACTAATTAACCAATTAATCGCTAATCGATCGGTACCTCAACTAATTTATTGTGATTTTCAAAATTTACAACCATGGAATAAAGATGGGTGAAGGGCCAGAATACCTCATTTACAACAAAACATGCCCAAAATACCTATATTAAGTAAATACTGTTGGAATTCGAGCATCAAAACGCAGCAGAAACAATAAAACAAAATCGAATTCCAAGCCCGGGATCCATGTTTAATGCTGAAATAATCATGGTAGATAGAACGATTACCTTATCGAAGCTTTACGTTTAAAGAATGATGGAGATGCAAGCCTCCCACGATTACTGAGCACTCCTCTTCGAAGCCCCCTCTACGGTATCCACACGAACACCTTCAAGAATGCCTCACGATCTTGTCCGGAAGAGAGGTACTAGCCTCTAATGAAAAATATGAGATCTTGTTTTAGGGTTTTGTTTATCTGGCTAAGGCTCTTCTGTTTTTCCACGTACCAAAAAAAACTTTACCCCATATCTCTCTATATATATATAGGATAATGTCAAGCCAAAAATCCATGTCAAAACCTAGCCCATATATGATTTAATTAAATAATAGAATAAAATTCTATTATTTAAATAATAATAATTAAGTCATACTCAATTATTAAAAAATCATAAAAACATATCTCATATATCTTTGCATTTTATTATAGCTTAATTAAGTCCCACTTAATTAATATAATAAAATCCATCTTAATCATTAATTAATTTAAATTCATAATTTAAATAAATTCTTCCTTTAAATGTTCTATGTGTGTGGCCCTATAGGTTATTATTTATTTTGGCAATAATTTTATTCTTTAATAAAATTATAAACAATGAGCGGTATCTAGTAATACATCATTGCTACCCAATTAAATAATAATTAAATCGTGATTCGATAAACCTTTTGTGATTAATGTTCCCGTGTAATATAATCCCTTTAACCAAATATTATAGATTAAACTCGAGGCATGTTTATTGTCATCCTCTTCATAATTTAATCCGGGTTTACTTGATCCATGAGTAGACTATTAATAACAAATCATTATTTGAGCACGGCCATGCATTTTATAGTCTCACTCAATCAAGAAGCCAATAATATCTCTCCTATCTGATAGGAGGGTTAAATCATTTATCTATCATTCATATTTCTCATACGATTCACAATATACCCGATGTCCACTTTTATCATCACCCGGTCAAAGGTAACTTTTAATGTAGTCAAAGTATATTATCCTCGTATAAAAATATAATGATCTCAAGTCAAAGTATCATTACACCATTATCACTGTGAGTCTTTCTTATGACTTAATTAACATGAAGAATCTCACGGTGGGTCTGTCCAGTACCATGTACCCCTACATGTACCTATGTATTGACTTTAGTATCTCCATACTTATAACCAATGAGATGTGGTTATCAGTCAAAAACATACTAGTCTATTTATGTATTATTATTGTCCTGTATAATAATACTCGACTAGGTACCTTTAAGAATATGATATATTATATAATCTCAAGTTCAAGTCATGTACTTAAACTATACAATGTGTATCATGATTCTAAGGACATTTATTATGCTAACAAATATATCGCAGTAATTAAAGTCATAATAAATACATTTATTTAATAATCAAATGACATAAAGTTTATTCAAGAAACAATGTATTGCCTCTAGGGCACCTACACTAACAATCTCCCACTTGCACTAGAGCCAATCACCAATGTATCTAATACCCATGGAACTAGTGTGACCGTCGTGCTTCTGCTGCGATAGGCCTTTGGTTAGTGGATCTGCAATGTTATCATTTGTATGCACTTTACATATATGTATTTCACCCCTTTCATTAATCTCTCGTATGAGGTGATATCTTCTGAGTATATGTTTGGATCGGGAATGCGATCTAGGCTCTCTAGCCTGTGCAATGGCCCCATTATTATCGTAGTATAGATCAATGGGATCTGCAATCGATGGAACCACTTCCAAATTAGAAATGAATTTTCGAATCCAAACTGCCTCCTTAGCCGCTTCACAAGCTGCAATGTACTCAGCCTCCATTGTAGAATCAGCTACTGTTTCTTGCTTTGAACTCTTCCAGCTTACAGCACCTCCATTTAGACAAAACACAAAACCAGACTGTGATACAGTATCATCCCTGTCTATTTGGAAACTTGCATCGGTGTAACCTTTTACAACCAGTTTCTCCTCTCCTCCATACACCAAGAATGAATCTTTAGTCCTTTTCAGGTACTTTAGAATATTCTTGACTGCCGTCCAGTGACCTTCACCTGGATTAGACTGGTATCTGCTCGTCATGCTCAAAGCATACGAAACATCGGGGCGAGTACATACCATTGCATACATGATAGATCCAATTGCTGATGCATATGGAACTTTATTCATGTGATCCTTCTCATTTATTGATTTCGGACACTGGTCTTTAGAAATCGTTATCCCTTGAGACACAGGGACATATCCCCTTTTAGCATTTTGCATACCAAAACGATGCAAAACCTTATCAATGTATGTACTCTGACTTAGACCGATCATCCTTTTAGATCTATCTCTATAGATCCTCATTCCTAGAATGTAGGTTGCCTCTCCTAAGTCTTTCATAGAGAAATTGCTCCGTAACCAAGCCTTAACAGCCTTTAGAGAAGGTATGTCATTCCCCATTAGTAGTATGTCATCAACATACAGTACTATGAATGCCACATGGCTCCCACTAACCTTCTTGTAAACACAAGGTTCATCCTCGTTTTGAATAAAGCCATACTCCTTGACTGTTTCATCAAAACGAATATTCCATCTCCTAGAGGCTTGCTTCAATCCATAAATGGATCGACGTAATTTACATACCTTGCCAACATTCCTTGGATCGACAAAGCCTTCAGGTTGTGTCATGTACACATCCTCTTCAAGGCTCCCATTAAGGAAAGTTGTTTTGACATCCATTTGCCAGATTTCGTAATCATGGAATGCTGCAATTGCAAGCAAAATCCGTATGGACTTGACCATAGCAACTGGTGAGAAAGTTTCATCATAGTCAATACCATGAATTTGTTTGAACCCTTTCGCAACCAGTCTTGCTTTATAGGTCTGAACATTTCCTTCCATGTCAGTTTTCTTCTTGAAAACCCACTTGCACCCTACGGGTTTTACCCCTTCAGGTGGATCAACCAAATCCCAAACTTGGTTTTCGTACATGGAATCCATCTCGGATTTCATGTCTTCAAGCCATCTCTTAGAGTCTGGACTGTTCATAGCATCTTGATATGTGAGAGGCTCATCTTCATCTATGAGCATCAAATCCCCACACTGAGTCAAAAGAAATCCATATCTCTCTGGCTCATGGCGAATTCTACCAGATCTACGAACAACCTGTGTTTCTTGAGCATTTTCATTATTCTGCTCTTGTTCCACCTCAGGTTCAATGCTATTTTGTGGTTCTCGATCTTCATCGAGATCTATAGTTCTCCCACTGTCTCTTTTGGAAACAAAATCCTTTTCCATGAAGACAGCATCTCGAGCAATAAACACTTTCTCCTCAGAAGGACTATAAAAATAATACGCCTTTGTTTCTTTAGGGTATCCCACAAAATTGCACTCTTCGGATTTAGATCCAAGCTTGTCAGATACTTGACGTTTTACAAACGCCTTGCATCCCCAAACTTTCATAAAGTTCATGCTTGACCGTTTTTCCTCCCATATCTCATATGGAGTCTTTTGAACCTTCTTGGTTGGAACACGGTTAAGTGTGAAAGCCGCTGTTTCTAGAGCATAACCCCAGAAACTTATTGGAAGATCTGCATGACTCATCATCGATCGTACCATGTCTAACAGGGTGCGATTTCTCCTCTCTGAAACTCCATTCCATTGAGGTGTACCTGGCGGAGTGAGTTGTGATACAATACCACACTCTTTTAAATACTCTTTAAATTCGGTGCTTAAGTATTCACCCCCACGATCAGATCGTAAGATCTTAATACTTGCACCACCGCCAATTTGCTTCTCTACTTCAGCCTTATATTCTTTGAACTTTTCAAAAGAATCAGATTTATTCTTCATAAGATATACATATCCATATCTACTGAAATCATCAGTAAATGTTATGAAGTAGTAGTAGCCTCCTCTAGCCATCACACGCATTGGGCCACATACATCACTATGTATCAGCTCCAGACGTTCAGTGGCCCTTTGACCCTTACCAGTGAAAGGGGCTTTAGTCATCTTACCAAGCAAACAAGATTCGCATTTTTCGTATGATTCAAAATTAAACTTATCCAAGTATCCATCCTTATGTAATTTGGATATGCGTTTCTCATTTATATGGCCTAGACGACAATGCCAGAGGTATGTTTGATTTGAGTCATTAACTTTAAGTCGTTTGTTTTCTATGTTACAGACAAGATTATCTAAATCAAGAACATATAAACCATTAAATAAACGTGCAACACCATAGGTTAAATCATTCAAAGCAAAAGAGCAACTATTGTTCTTTATTATAAATGAAAAACCTTTCTTGTCCAAACAAGAAACAGAAATAATGTTTCTGCGAATCGCAGGCACGTAAAAACAGTCTTCAAGTTCTAAAACAAGCCCAGAGGGCAAAGATAGATAATAAGTTCCTACGGCTAAAGCAGCAACTCTTGCTCCATTGCCTACTCGTAGGTCCACTTCTCCCTTAGCCAAAGTCCTACTTCTCTGCAGTTCCTTCACATTTATACAAATGTGAGAAGCACATCCAGTATCCAATACCCAAGATGTAGAAGTAGACAGATTGACTTCTATAACATATATTCCTGAAGTAGAAGCTTGTTGAGCCTTCTTCTTCTTCAGATCCTCCTTCAATCTATCCTTCTCAAGGATTGATCGAACGGATAGAGAGTTTGTGTTGTTTGTCATTATTCAGTATCTACAATGTTAAAAGCACATAATAAACATTAGATTGTCTGAGTTATCATTATTATGTTCAAATGATTATGATATATTCATAATATATCTCCCACTATTTTTATCAAATTAATAGCCCTTACTATTAAATCGAAAAGAATATCCCATAAATCTTTCTAGTGAGCCAAGATCCATATTTCGTCATATCCTAAGTCAACCACTGGTAGTCCTTAAAACATGATTATTTAGGTAGACAACAGTTGTCAATTATATCATATATAATTCTTGGATATTTTGGTGAACAACAATTGTTCTTGTCTATCTAATAGATTTTGAACCAAACTCTATGCTTCTAAGTTCATAATAATTGAATATAACCATTTATTTTTCACCTTATTATGATGACTCAGTTAAGTTAAACCCAATGATTCAACGGTCGAATATAACCGCTTATATTCGTCACATCTCACCACGATAGACAGGAGTCCCCTGCCACTGGCAGTCATTCCCCTTATCGATCTAGGATTCGATGAGTGTTCATTCATTGGAAAGCATCCAATTAAAACTTAATATTTTGTTAAGGGGTTTCAAAATTAAAACGACCATGATCCCATCACAAAGAGATTCCCAATTTTTCCTTGAATTAAATACATCAAATCAATATTCATCAATAGTTTGATTTCCAGGTTGTTGGAGGAGTCACAAGTGGCCTCACTTAATACCCAACTTCCTTATAGGTAAAACCCGTTTTTGACAAAATCTCCCCATATCTAAATAATTGAAAATTCGTATTTAATTCCGTGTTTCATAAATACAAAAATCTCATGATCGTTTGTTCATTTTAAAATCTCGAATCGTTACAGATTTTATCTTGTTTAGCATGGCAAGCATGGCATGGGTGACGTATCTAATACATGCATACATCATTAATCTAATTAAAACATGCATACATTTGTTACTCTACACATGCATCATATGTAAAGTGCATCACCTAAATTAATATGCTATGGTTATGGCCCAATCCTATGCGATTTTTCCAAGCTAATGGAAAAATCAAGGTCAATCTATGGTGGTAATAACTAATTATTACAAAATCTCTTGCTTCGCTTCCAAAGCTGCCTTGATTGCCTCCAAGCTCCTCTTGAAACATTTTACAAAAGAACTCGAGTTGCATTCGAGATAAAATAATTACAAAAAGAAAAACGACATGCAAGTCGTATTTAATTATTACAAACCATAAACTAAAATTAATAAAATAAATTGAAAACTAGGTCTTGGGGCCATAACCATGCATCATGCTCACATAGCAATTAAAAGCATCACATATTGTATAATCACAATTTTATACAACATTAAATATGATCAAATCATAAATAATAAAATTAACGCACTTTAATTAAATATTAATCTAGTAATCAAAATTACTAATTAATAAAATTTTGCATACTCCAAGTAAAACATTAACATTTATAATTTAATCTTAGCATGCAAAACCTGGCTGGGAATTTTTTTTTTTTTTATTAAAAAAAACATCAGATACGCATCTACAGTATGCGCAACAGACCTAATCTGTTAATACTATAAGACACGCATTCCTCGTATGCGTGTATGACCGAAACCCTATAAGATGCGCATACTCAGTATGCGCATCACCTGTACATGAAATTTTCTACAGATTTTCTGAAACCCAGTTCGATCGTTTGATCATAGTAAGTCGCGATTTTTCTTCAAAACTGATTATACAGACTTTCGTTTACTAATCAGTAACATCACAAACATATATCAATGATTCTAGAAAGATTTAAAATCAAAACCTAGTATGTATATATATATATATATGTAAACACGTATGTATAGTTATATTCATATTCAAGCATGAACTGAAGATCAACTGGTTTCTCAGATGATTTTGTTACGTGTTAATCTTATTAAAACATGGCAGGTAACATCAAATCATTGAACGCAACAAAATAGAAGAAAATCAGAAGCATGCAGATCGTCAAAACAGTTCGGGTTCTTCCAGTAGGGTTCTTCGGGAGTTAGAACTGATATAGCTTAAAGTAAATCGTTTACATCAATATAGACCAGATAATGTTATGATTTAATCTTAATGAAGCACAACAGGTTGTAACAAATCGTAAAACCAATCAAAACAGAAGCATGCTTTACGTTTTATCGCATGCAGTAGGGTTCTAGGGTTCACGGAAAAAAAAACAAAACAAAACCAGAACTGATATGCTTTCAACAGATCTTATACATCATATTTTAACCAGATTATCCATTAAACACGTAGCTCTGATGCCATTGTTGGAATTCGAGCATCAAAACGCAGCGGAAACAATAAAATAAAATCGAATTCCAAGCCCGGGATCCATGTTTAATGCTGAAATAATCATGGTAGATAGAACGATTACCTTATCGAAGCTTTACGTTTAAAGAATGATGGAGATGCAAGCCTCCCATGATTACTGAGCACTCCTCTTCGAAGCCCCCTCTACGGTATCCACACGAACACCTTCAAGAACGTCTCACGATCTTGTCCGGAAGAGAGGTACTAGCCTCTAATGAAAAATATGAGATCTTGTTTTAGGGTTTTGTTTATCTGGCTAAGGCTCTTCTGTTTTTCCACGTACCAAAAAAAACTTTACCCCATATCTTTATATATATATATAGGATAATGTCAAGCCAAAAATCCATGTCAAAACCTAGCCCATATATGATTTAATTAAATAATAGAATAAAATCCTATTATTTAAATAATAATAATTAAGTCATACTCAATTATTAAAAAATCATAAAAACATATCTCATATATCTTTGCATTTTATTATAGCTTAATTAAGTCCCACTTAATTAATATAATAAAATCCATCTTAATCATTAATTAATTTAAATTCATAATTTAAATTAATTCTTCCTTTAAATGTTCTATGTGTGTGACCCTATTATAGGTTATTATTTATTTTGGCAATAATTTTATTCTTTAATAAAATTATAAACAATGAGCGGTATCTAGTAATACATCATTGCTACCCAATTAAATAATAATTAAATCGTGATTCGATAAACCTTTTGTGATTAATGTTCCCGTGTAATATAATCCCTTTAACCAAATATTATAGATTAAACTCGAGGCATGTTTATTGTCATCCTCTTCATAATTTAATCCGGGTTTACTTGATCCATGAGTAGACTATTAATAACAAATCATTATTTGAGCACGGCCATGCATTTTATAGTCTCACTCAATCAAGAGGCCAATAATATCTCTCCTATCTGATAGGAGGGTTAAATCCTTTATCTATCATTCATATTTCTCATACGATTCACAATATACCCGATGTCCACTTTTATCATCACCCGGTCAAAGGTAACTTTTAATGTAGTCAAAGTATATTATCCTCGTATAGAAATATAATGATCTCAAGTCAAAGGATCATTACACCATTATCACTGTGAGTCTTTCTTATGACTTAATTAACATGTAGAATCTCACGGTGGGTCTGTCCAGTACCATGTACCCCTACATGTACCTATGTATTGACTTTAGTATCTCCATACTTATAACCAATGAGATGTAGTTATCAGTCAAAAACATACTAGTCTATTTATGTATTATTATTGTCCTGTATAATAATACTCGACTAGGGACCTTTAAGAATATGATATATTATATAATCTCAAGTTCAAGTCATGTACTTAAACTATACAATGTGTATCATGATTCTAAGGACATTTATTATGCTAACAAATATATCGCAGTAATTAAAGTCATAATAAATACATTTATTTAATAATCAAATGACATAAAGTTTATTCAAGAAACAATGTATTGCCTCTAGGGCACCTACACTAACAAATATGATCATAAATACCCGCCAAATACTCTACTAGTAGTGGAATAAAGAGGGATGAAGGTCCAAAATACCTAATTTTCAGCAATACATGGTCAAAATACCTATATTCAGTAAATTTCAGTGTTCTAAAAAGCGGTAAGCGGTTCTAAGCGGTGAGGGTACCTTCTAGCGCTTAAGTGCTTAAGCGAATTTTTAAGCGGGTCATTAAGCGGATTAATAATATATATTTTTAAATTTTTAAATATAATATTACTATATGTGAATTAAAATTATTTAATAATTAAGTAATAAAAATTTAAACATAAAATGTTCCTCATAAAAATGAAATATTTTATTATTTTAATATAGTTATATTCATATTATAATAAATATTAATATATTCAAAAATAAAAAATTAGCATGTCAACATTTCTTTGACCGCTTAATCCGCTTAATGACCGCTTAAATCGCTTAATAGCCGCCTAATCCGCTTAATAGGTCGTTTAATCTTCAAAAACGTTTAATCACCCGATTAGTACAAAATCGAAGCATTTTATGGTCCGATTCTGCCTAGACGCCCGCTTAAACCGCTTTTTAGAACAGTGATAAATATGACTCTAAATACCCACCAATACTCTAGTGGTACTGGAGTATTAGGATTATACTATCCTAAATAGTCACCGGGTACTCTACCGGTAGTAGAGTATTAGGATGATACGACATTCCCAAAACAGTATCTGAACGTTCGACGCTCACCCAGGTGTATCATTTTTTATATTTCACTATAAATGGAGATAGATCGAAATGGACATTTTAATTAGTATTTTTAGAAATGAGTATTTTGTACAAATAAATATTAAAAAATGAGATATATTAATATTTTGTCAATAAAGAGGCATGCGTTCATTATGTAAAGAAAAAAGAATGTAGTTGAAAAAGTTGGGGGATAAATAACGATATTAAGAGGAATCTAATGGGGGTAGTTAGGATTAATTAACGGCCGTTAAGTACGTACAGACATCATGTTGTTGTTTGTGTTTGTGTATAAAACATGCTCTTACGCGGGTCTCCGTATCTTCATTTCTATCTCTCTCCCTCTCCTCTCTCCCATCTCTCTCGTTCTCTCTACACACACATACATACATAATTACACACAGATAAACTCAGCTTCTTTAATTCAGCTATATACATTGTAGTCACAGACGATTGAAAGCTCTCAATCAACTACACACACTTATATATATACTAGCTAGCTGAGTATTGTGGTGAAGATAATGGCAATGGCGGTTTCTGTAAGATCAATTTGTTTCGCTTCGCTACTCCTTCTTCTTCTCTTCGTCGGTGCCTTCGCCGCTACTCACCAAATTAGGTCTCTCCTCTCTCTCTCTCTCTCTCTCTCTCTCTCTCTCTCCTCTCTCTATAGATGTAATCACACACATAGTGCATCAGTGTGTGTGTTTTATCTTTACTAGCTTATAAAATTTCAATTTTAGAGCTTGGATAGACAATGTAATTACACACAATTGCATATATTGTGTGTGTGTTTTACATGTTTTTAACGTTTTATGCTGTTGTGTAAGTTAAATTGTAATTTTTACTGTTTTGTCGGTGTAAAATTCCACCGGTAATTAAATATGAATTAACCGCTTTCTTTGTGTACAGGAGTGGTGAAAAAAAGCATGTGCAGAGCTCAGCAATGGCGGAAAGGTACCAGTACTGACTCACCGACTCCACTCGCTTCTCGTGTTTATATACCGCCAAACTTCAATTAATGTGCCATTTAAATTGCTGTTTCGCTAAAAAGACTCAATTGACCTTTTTGTACACTAATCATACATATAAGCTATCAGGGGCAAATTCGTCTTTCATAATTAATCCTGTCTACTTTGGTGCTACTTTTTCTGTCTCCTAGGCTCTGTAATTTTCAACTGTTTTTATTTATGTACGTATGTATGTATGTATGTATGTATGTATTCTGAGCTCTACTGTAAAAGCACTTTTTTGAGGGTTCTACTTTTAGCTAAGGAGCAGTAGATGCTGAGCTTGTACTTTAATTTGTCTCCCCACCCTCTCTCTTTTCTCCTCTTTGCTGTACTTTAATTCACACACACACACTTTGCTGTACTGCCTGTGCATGTGGTGTTTTCCCTGATTTTACAGGAATGTCCCTTGTTTTAATGCATCAATTGGGTTCATTTATTATAATGAAGTAATGAGTTTGAAGTAATTTAATGGGAATTGAGCTTTTTGGAGGTGTTTGTTCTGTTTTAGAGCCTAATTTCTTACCAAATTTGACATTTGATATGTCTGCTTGATGGTTTATGATATGTTTTGTAGTGGAATTAATTAGGGCAATTATGATTTGTGTAGGGTGAAAAATGTTGAAGGTCAGAATGAGCATGCAGTTGCTGACCCAGATGAGATTGCTGCTATGGTTGACATGTAAGAAACAAAATCTTGTTTTGTGAATTTGAGTTTTACTTCCTCTGTCTCACACACATTTACATACAGTGTACTATATTTGCAATTTGCTGATGGTAGATTGGTAATGACACTGATTGAGAATTATGTTTGGTGGTTATAGTAGTTCTTGGGTGTGACCACATTAGGACCATCCAACCTATGAAAGTTAACTAGTAGTAGCATATTTTTGAGTTTTTTTTTGGGATTTTCTTCAAAAAGGCTTTGTTTAATAGGGCAAGTGTTGTAATTTTTCTTGGTATTTTTTCTGATTTTCTTTCTTGTGCTTTTCCTCATTTATCTATTTGTATTTTCAACTTCATAAACTTTAACATCTGAGGATTGAAAGACCCACCATGTTCTCATTTGCTATATTCTGAACATCAGCATCATGCTTGTTCAGTTTCATCACATGCGCCTTCTTTTCTTAACCAATAAATTCTATCATTCTCTATCCTTTCAGTTTTGTGTATCCACCAATCCATGTGTATAGGCTTTTGTGTTTATTAAATCTGATAATGACAGAGATATAAAAATTTTAAGTTGGTGGCTTTGTGTTGTAGCCTTGTAGGAGCCTCATATATTTCATTGATACAGCTTTTTATATGTTGTTAAAGTTATTGGGGGTACTTGCAGTCCTAACCAAGAACTGATAAAAGGAGATTTAAAGCTTCTAATTAAGATTTTGCCTAAAAACTTTGGCTTAAGGATGATCCGAATACCCATTCAGGTGGAAGCATTTGCATAAACAAATCGCCCCTGCTTTATACATCTCCACCGTGATCAGATATCAATCCAATATACTTGGATTAATTACAGTGTCTTGGTTACTTTTCTTAGTCATGTGAATGCATGCCATTCACAACTGTAAGGTTCTCATTCTTGTTTATAAGCATGTGCTTGTCCCAAAAGGTGCATTAAGTAGATATAAGTGCATAGCCTTTTTCCTTTTGTATCCCATCTTTGTTACAGTACCAGCATCAACGACTCAGCCATTTGTGGGAAAGAAGAGAAAAGGCACTTTCCACTTTCCAGTTGTAGATTGGAAAATATAACTTCCACCGACACCAGCTAGATTACCCTTCATTTGTATCTATGTCTATGTGTAGTTCAATCTAACTCTAGGGAAGACAACAGTGGAAATTTAATTTACTTTTAATGGTACCTTTCTTTTATATTAAAACATAAGACACTGCTGTACATCCTATTATTTCCTGCTTGCGTTGATCACTTACTTTTAGTTTAAAAGGCATTACTATTGTTTGATAATGTTATTACAATCTTAGAGCACATATTGAAGTTTAGTTACTCAATACAGGAGCATACATAACAGCACAGAAAGGAGGAAATTGGGATTTTTTTCCTGTGGAACAGGGAATCCGATTGATGATTGCTGGCGTTGTGACCCTAACTGGCAGCGCAATCGTAAGCGCCTTGCTGATTGTGGCATTGGTTTTGGCCGAAATGCCATTGGAGGCCGTGATGGTCGTTTTTATGTTGTCACTGATCCGGGTGACGATGACCCTGTCAACCCCCGGCCTGGCACCCTGCGCCATGCTGTTATCCAGGACGAACCTCTCTGGATTGTTTTCAAGCGTGATATGGTGATAACACTAAAGCAGGAGCTCATAATGAACAGCTTTAAGACAATTGATGGTCGTGGGGTCAATGTCCATATTGCTAATGGAGCGTGCATCACAATCCAGTTTGTTACTAATGTCATTGTTCATGGTTTGAATATCCATGACTGCAAACCCACCGGAAATGCTATGGTTAGGAGCTCGCCATCCCATTTTGGCTGGAGGACAATGGCTGATGGTGATGCTATATCCATCTTTGGTTCGAGCCACATATGGGTTGATCACAATTCACTATCTAACTGTGCTGACGGGCTTGTTGATGCTGTCATGGGCTCAACTGCCATTACAGTTTCTAACAATTTTTTCACCCATCACAATGAGGTATGTTCATTTGAGAACTGTAACTAAAGGGCTTGTTTTAATCTGTCTCTTTTCCTTTAGGAACTAACATGTTCTGTAAACCAGGTTATGCTGTTGGGTCACAGTGATAGCTACATGCGAGACAAGCAAATGCAAGTGACTATTGCCTTCAACCATTTTGGAGAGGGTCTTATCCAGAGAATGCCAAGGCAAGAACCTAGCTATATATATATATATATATATCATTCTTCAGCTTTCCTTGGTGTTTACAGAACCTAGCTCATCGTGTCTCACACATACTAATATACTATTATAAAAAATGCAGGTGCAGGCATGGGTATTTCCATGTGGTCAACAATGACTACACTCACTGGGAGATGTATGCTATTGGTGGAAGTGCAAATCCCACCATCAACAGCCAAGGCAACAGATACCTTGCCCCAGTCAATCCTTTTGCAAAGGAGGTAATTCTTCTAGCCCCTCCATTCTTTTAATGTTCTTTTCCAATCCCAATTGTATGAGACAAAGATGGCCTACTTTGTATTGTAATAAAAGCTTAAATTATTATTGCTGGATTTTATTGATGGAATTTGTGTGCCAGGTGACAAAGAGAGTAGATACTGCTGCTGGCCAGTGGGAAGGTTGGAATTGGAGGTCAGAGGGTGACTTGTTACTAAATGGGGCCTATTTCACACCATCTGGAGCTGGAGCTTCAGCCAGTTATGCCAGAGCTTCAAGCTTGGGGGCAAAGTCTTCTTCCATGGTCGGCACTATTACATCCGGAGCTGGTGTTCTTGGCTGCCGCAGGGGAAGGCAATGCTAGCGATGAGCAAACTCAGTGAATCAGTACATTCTATGAAAAAAAAAACGTTTGTCTTTTTTCCTTTCATTTTACTCTTATATAATTTTTGTCTCCCTCAGCCTGTCTGCAATATCCTTTTACTTTTGGCAAGTGCACATTTTTTACACTTGTCAATATCATTTGTCCACAAGTCCTTCCATTGTTGTGCAACCTCAGCCTGCTTATCTGAAGAAAAAGAAAACAGTCCTCATTTGAGGGGTAGGCCTTGAAGTGTTGTTCATCTCTCTCCCGCCTTACATATAAAAAAAACTCATAAAACCTTCTCCGTCTAACCTCCCTAGGCTCGGGTTATCTGATTATGTTTCATATATGTGTTACTTATATATCGTGTTTCTGCATTTGGGTTTATGGAAGAACAAATATATTGTAATTTTTTTACCTACGGAGTCATACTTGTAAGTACAAGTTATAGCGTGAATACCAAAAGTCTTTAAGTCTGGAAGAAAGAAAGTCTTATACTATCTTGCTTTATCTTTATCAGTGGAAACATCTTGATGTTATATTTGTCCGTACATTCTTCATGCATAGTTTCGGCTTTCGTCCTAAATTGAAATTACGTACTACTTTGCGTTCTCTCCTCTACTTTAAAAGAAATGTACTTAGCCCAGTCTGTGTAGCATAAACCTACTGTTACCTTTCACATTTATATATTTGTTCGCTAACAAATCATTTAAGGATCCAACTTGTTTGATTTTTCGTTGGTTTGTAAATAAAAGTAAGAAGCAAGAAATTAAAACAAAGGCTAATGGTTTATAAAATTATACCCTGTGAAAACCAGGAAAAAGAAACCACCACTTTCAGATCAGCTAAAAGATACAGAATACTAGACAGTAGACACCCAAAAGGGAGAAATAAACATAATCAACACTAAAAACTAATAGTACAACATAAGAATTAATGAATTTTTCAGAAGAATTATGTGATGAAAATTCTGGCAGCTAAATACTCAGCTCACTAACAGTTCTCTGAACGAGTTCATATAACTGGGATGGAGAATGACAAGCCACCCCCATGTAACTTTGCATTTCTATCCTTCCATGAAAGCTAAACAGTAGTGAAGGCTTGCTTGTTTTGAAGTTTCTGGCATAGAGAGAAATTACGTGTAGCTGGTACCATAGCAAGTGAGAGTTTACTAGTTTCGAGTTCTTAGAAAATCCAAAAGAAAACCCGTAGTTTTTTATGTTCACATTCTTTCTCATCTATCGTCATGGACCAGTGTCTCCATAATGGATGTTTCTTGTTTTTGTATACTTAACTAAATAGATTTTCCAGCATTCCAAACACTCTCCTGTTTGTATATTCTGTTAAGAAACCAAAATCTGAAATTTTTTCATACTTTGGAAACCACTAAATATATAGATTGGTATACTGCAATGATATGTTTCCAGCATCTCATGTGTTAGAATCTAAAAAATATTCATTTGATCAGCTTGTAAATGCAAGTGATGGAACCTCGGAAACTTGGGTTCTCCGGGAAATCAGATGTCTTAACCAGTTCTAAAGGAATCACGTAAGTAACTAACAAACCCATCATCACCTGTAGAATAAGCTCATGTGCTAAAGAATATGAACACATATAGTACGAACTGTGCCTGGCTAGCTAAAACCAACTTATTCTGTCAACACATAAAATGTGAACATAAACTAAAATATATATGAAAAGAAAGACATGACAAAATATATTAGTACTTGAGTTCATCAGATTTAAAATAACAAGTTCTGTTCCGGAGGGAAAAAACTCAATGTTTCAGTAATCTACCCCCTCTTCCCCAAATGTAGACATGTTTACAACTTTCACAGCATACATGCTCATTGTTCCTATTTCTTTTGTCAGAAATGATGTTTTTTAAGATGTGTGTCTATTACCCAGGCAAGCTCGCTTGATCATTTCCTGCCCATTCAACTGGAGTTGCCAATGGCTGTCCTAGCAACGTCCGAGGAATCAAATCATCCTGCAAGAAATACAGAACCCAGTTTAATATACTTTATTAACATGACAACACAATATATAGAAAAACATAAAGTTAACATAAAGTTTAATATATAGATAAAGTTAGAGGAAAAATTAACTACCGTCTGTGCAGGAAGCCCAGGAGCTTATCTGAAGAAAAACATTATCCATAAAAATTAACAAGACTAAAGAATGAGGCAAGAATAGATAGTAGAGACTATAAATGAAAGAGATTTTCAATATGCATAGGTCATATGTAGATTGAAACATATAAACTCTGCACAATCAACTAGTTATTGGAATAAGAAATAATGTCTGGAAGTTTAAATATCTACTACATGGTTTAATGGGTTATGGGAGCAACTTATCTCGTGAATGTCCTAGTCACTACATGGACACACATTTTCTTGCAGAACCCGTGAGGATCAACATTTTGGGTAATATTTAGCTACTTCCCATGGGTTCTTGCTGATGAATTTGTATATTAGACTTGGGCGAACATGAGTTGCATATGTAGGTTTATAAAGGCATCTTAAGTTACGAATAAGAAAAATTTATCAATGTGATTCATGATAATGGGATGTCAAAAGATGCAACATACACGGTATCTTACAGCGATTAATCAAGAAGTAGATAAGATATGTCAAGTACCTTAGGCAATGAAGTGACAATGGTGGCTTGTGGAGAGTGACCAAGTAAGTAGTGTTTGAGGTGAATGGGCATACTAGCTTCTTCATATCCCAGTGGTACCTTCACATACTTTAAGTTATGGAATGGAGGAGAACAAGCAAGGAAGTCCAAAGCAACAGAAAGTGCCTGGGAAATAACAAAAGAAAATCGAATAAATCATGGAACTGCAAAAATATATTTAAACTTCAACAAGCATAAAACAAACATAGCTAGCAAGTTGGCGATGAGTTTCCTTTCTGCAGTATTTAGTTTTGCAGAAATGAGTATCATTGATTCATTGTAGTAGCTAAATAGAAGTGCCTAATCATGTTTTGCTTAGAAAATTCATGAAGCGCAAACACTTTCTACTAGATAGTTTCATCGTGATAATAATAAGCATACTTGTATCAAAGGTAATACATATGCTTAGTGAAGCTGTGAAGTACAACAATTACAGATTCGTGATAAAGGTTTATTACAAATGCTTAGTGAAGCTGTGAAGTACAACAATTACAGACTCGTGATAAAGGTTGGTTACATGAGAAATATCTTCAAATGATCTGACACAAATTAGATCCCAATTGTAATGAAGGATCAGAGCCATTGAAGTTGTAGTTACTTAGTATCTTTAAAAAAAAGGGTAATTACATGGTGATGAATGAATGACTAAAACATCACAAGAATTAATATAAAGTTATTACCTCAATGGTCTTCAAGTCCAAAGTAAGAACCCTGGCGCTACCAAGTCCTGAAAACATATCAATAAACTGACAATAAGACTTTTTTATATCCTCTGGTGGTGGAATAGAATATGTCAATTTACTATTGACATATACCAACTCAGAAACTCCAAATGTGATTGGAAAGAAACCAATAGAACTGAAATTAAGGATTCTTGGTGAAGAAATTATGATCTTCCTGCGATGAGAAGTGATAGGACTCGTGCAGGCAACAGTTTCCAGGTTCACCAATTGGGGACAATTTATAACATGGTCTGCCATTACGCTGTGATCAACGAGTTCCACTTTAAGATTCTGTAGATTGACAAGTGCACGAAAAAAGTCCCTCGTATCTTCAGGAAATGCTACATTCACCAGTGTTAGAGTTGTTAAAGCGGGAAACTGGCATGATTTTGTGGGCACCTGGCAACGTCTAAGATAAAGAGTTGTTAAAGCAGGCAAGCTGATAGAATCTGGTAAGTTACACCACCCAAGGTACAGTGTCCGTAAAGAATGCAAGCAGATCAAACACGATTCGGGCAAGGTTTTCTTAGAAAAATCTGTCAAGTGTAAACTCGTTAAAGCAGGTAAATCCCAACAATCCGATTCCGACAGTTCACCCCGATGTATCCTGAGTTTAAGTCTCTTTGTGGTCTTAGAACTGAAAACAGATAATTTAATTTCATCATGATTCTTGTACATCATTATATCAACAGTTATGTCTTGAACATTACGTGAGGCTGCATAACTAACAAACTTGTCAACCAAAATCAAAGCTGAGCCAAAGATCAACCAGAGTTTCAATTCCAATAACTCAGTCTCATTATTCCCGCGCCTAGACAAAAATTTGTCAACAAACATAACGTCAAATTTGTTATTGTCCCCATTGTTAACGCGGGTCGTGAAATTTACAAAAGGAAGTGTAGTCCAAATAAACTTCCATCGTTTGGAGAGAACGCTGGTTTGAACTGCTAACCGCACATGCGAAAACGAGAGAATGTGATGAATTAGCTCATCTGGCAAACTACTTATTCGGTCTTCACCAACTACTAGTTTTTTGTTCTTGGTTAACGTTGTGAATAAGCTCACTTTATTCTTCTCCTCCTCACCCATTGTTCTTGATCTCCGCCCGTCGCCTTCTATCTATCTTCTATCTATGATATTTGAGTTTTCACTTTGATATTTTTTATACTATCGGGGCTATAAAATTTTTTATTATATTATGAGTTTCGAAGTTGATTCAGACTAGAATAGAAAATATGTAACGAAAAAATTCAGCCAATTTTTGGGATAAAGGCCACAAATAACCGTTTTTAATACCGTCGTGACAGGAATATCAGATCCGGTAAAGATGGCCAAAAATACCCCTGTGTTACGCATTCGTTAAATGAGTAAATGGTATTAAGCATTCAAGTAATGCGTAACATCAATTTTTTTCTTTTTAAATAGTAACTTATTACCCCTTTTAATAGGATAGTAATACTAGTTTATATTTAAAAATTATAATTAAAAAATTTAACCGTTAAACCCCTAAGGGAATACAAATAAATTTAAAAATTAAATATTGTAACGAGTTCGGCGGCCTGATTTTTAAAAAATCGGGGTTGAGTCTAGGCTTTAGGATTGTAAACAACTCTAAACCCTAAATCCGTATACGGTTTGTTCATCATTCCGAATATTTCTAAAACTCAAAATGAAAAAGTTGAAACCTAAAAGTTAATTGTTGAACCCGTAAGGGAATACCGATACATTAAAAATTTTAATTAAAAATTTTAATATTTTTAAACCCCAAATATTGGAAACCGTTGAATCCCGAATGGAAACTATTTAGCCCCAAATATTGTATATATGGATATCATAAATGTATTACGCATTTATAGTAAGTGTAATATAGCTATTACGCATTTCATATTGGGGTATTAAGATATTACGCATTTATAAGAGGGGTAAGTTTTTTTTTTTTTATTTCAGCCGTTGGTACATGCGTAATAGGATGGTAGTTTTTTTTTTTGTTAGGCCTATAATAAATGCGTAACAACTTGTTTTTTTATTAAGTATTTATCACTTGCGTAACACGTGGGTATTTTTTCTTTTTTTCTTCTTGAAAACAACACGTGGGTATTATTGGCCATATCTCCCTAAATATGTTAATTTGGTAACTAAAGTTAAAAAAGTATGATAAATATGTTATTATTTCCAATTTTTGGGTTGACCTAGGACGTGGTCGAATTGACTTTTTTTAAAAAAAAACTTTTATAATTCAAATTTAAATCGAACTATTTTTTATTTTAAAAAATAAATCAAAATTCAAATTCAATACTTAATTTCCAAACCTATTGAGTTTCGGATTGATAGGAGTAATTGATGCAAATTACCCTGTTTAGGGGCACGAAAATTGGTTATAAATATTCTGTAATCTTTATATAAAGTTTATCCGATGTTTACTGAGTACATTCCTACATATTAGGTCTGTAATATTGCAAATACATATTATGTAATCTTTGATTGATTCTGTCTTGATTCTTACACCTAGTGATCACTATATAAACACATAGTCACATAGGTCGCAGGGACAGAGAAAACAGAGGACTCTGCTACTATCTTGTAACATATTACATTATAGTAGCTGAGTTTAGTGGTAAGAAGAATACATAATGGCCATGGTGGTTTCTCATGTTAAATCGATCTTTCTCGCTTGCTTACTGCTTCTACTTATCGTCGTCGGAGCCATGGCCTCTGCTACTAATCAAAGGTTTGTTACTCTTGTTTATATCGTACAAACAGTAGAGGAACCAGAAAATTATAGATGTAATATAAAGATTTTTCGATGAGTCCCCGTGTCATCTGCATGCTATTGCATGCGTTGTTTTTCCATAATATATAAGTTGAATGATGAATGCAAAACCATGAGAAGTAAAGAGTTGATTATTAGTTTGTCTGATCCATATGTAATATGTACATCTGTAGAAGTTGATGCAATTTTTTATTTGATTTTTCTTTTTTTATCGAATTTGACCACCATGTGATCGATGGTTTATTTAGAGGTTTGTAGTGGAATTAATTAGGGTTTTATGTTTTGTGTAGGGTGAAAGAAGTTGAAGGTCTGGATAAACATGCAGTTCCTGATCCAGATCTGATTGCTGACATGGTTCACGAGTAAGAATCATAAAGAATCATACACCTCTGTTATGTGTTAATTTTTTCTATTAAACTATATCGAATTATGATTTTATATTTGGTTGATAATGTTAGTGTTTATTAAAGTTTAGTTTACTCAATGCAGGAGCATAATTAACAGCACGGAGAGGAGGAAATTGGGATTTTCCTGTGCAACTGGAAATCCCATTGATGATTGTTGGCGTTGTGACCCTAACTGGTATCTCCGTCGCAAGCGCCTTGCTGGTTGTGGCATTGGTTTTGGTAAAGACGCCATTGGAGGCCGTGATGGTCATTTTTATGTTGTAACTGATTCAAGTGATGACCCTGTTAATCCCCGGCCTGGCACCTTGCGACATGCTGTTATCCAGAACAAACCACTCTGGATTTTATTCAAGCGAGATATGTTGATAACGTTAAAGCAGGAACTCATAATGAACAGCTACAAGACGATTGATGGTCGTGGGGCTAATGTCCATGTTGCTTATGGAGCGTGCTTCACTATTCAGGGTATTTCCCATGTCATTATTCATGGTTTGCATATCCATCACTGTAAACGCACTGGAAATGCTATGGTTAGGGACTCGCCATCTCATTTTGGCTTGAGGCAAATAGCTGATGGTGATGGCATTAACATCTTTGCTTCGAGCCACATATGGATTGATCACAATTCACTTTCCAACTGTGCTGATGGCCTTGTTGATGCTGTCATAGGCTCAACTGCTATTACAATCTCCAACAATTACTTCTCTCAACACAATGAGGTACGTTTATCGGAGAACTGTAACTGAAATACTCTTTGTACAAACGGATCTGTCTCTTTTCGTTTAGGATCTAACACTGTTCTGTAAACCAGGTTATGATGTTGGGTCACGACGATGGCTACTTCGGGGACAAGCAAATGCAAGTGACTATTGCCTTCAACCATTTCGGAGAGGGTCTTAACCAAAGAATCCCTAGGTAAATTTATATATAATCTATTAAATCATAAATTCCTTTTCTGAACACACACAAAGCACAGAAATAACATACTTTAAATCCTTTCTTATTATGGGAATCATCTAGTTCACCCTGTCTAAGACGTACTATTTTTATAAAAATGCAGGTGCAGACATGGGTATTTCCATGTCGTCAACAATGACTACACTCACTGGGGAATGTATGCAATTGGTGGAAGTGCAAACCCCACCATCTTCAGCCAAGGCAACAGATTCCTTGCCCCAAACAATCGCAATTCAAAGCAGGTAATCTTCTAACCCCTCCATTCTTTTGTCGTAATATTTTCCATTTCGAAGATGACTACTTGGTATTATCATCAAAATTTCTATTGCTAGATTTTATTGATTTGATTTGTTTGCCAGGTGACGAAGAGAGTATACTTTAAAGGCAACGAGTGGAAAGGTTGGAATTGGAGGTCGGAAGGTGACTTGTTCCTGAACGGGGCCTATTTCATTCAATCTGGAAGTCCATTTTCAGACAGTTTAGCCAAAACTTCAAGCATGTCGGCAAAGCCTTCTTCTATGGTTGGCACGATAACTTCTGGAGCTGGTGTTCTTGACTGCCGCAGGGGACGCCGATGCTAGCAAAAGAACAACCACAATGTAGCAGTATATTAATGTAGGAAAAAATTAAATATTAATTAAAAAAATTGTTCCTTTTTTAGACAAAGCAGGCTAGTCTCCCTCAGCCGGTCTACAATTTCCTGTCAAAACCATTCGTCCACATCCTTCCATCTTTCTGCAACCTCAGTCTGCGAAAAAATATAAATAATAAGTTCTCTTGCTCTTATCTTTAACAATGGGAACATCTTGCTGCGATTACCTTGTACAATCTTCATGAATAGTTTATGTCCTTCATAGTAAGGTCATTAAGCTGATGATAGCTAACTACTCGCTTATTTCATAAATTCGAAATACGTTTAGCCATGGTCTCTGTGTAGCTTGCTGCACTTATTTGTACTTCCGTTGTTGCTGAGACGAAGTTTGATATTTTATTAAATCTGCATATTACTTAATGAACTACCATCACAAGTGAGAATATACATGTTTCTAGTTTTTAATGTAGTCGGAAAAATCGCCAGTAATCCTTTACATAATTCTAATCCATGGTCATCAGTACCCGTATCAAATTATTTTAACCCGGACTAAGGCTGGTTATAAAAAAAACTGCCAGGCCATTTGTGCCTGGAAATTCGAACCAGGTAGAGGAACAGAAGTTGGGGAGAGTTAACACAGTAAGACAGATACATCACCATATCACAAAGTGCTAAAAATATACTTGCATCAGAAAAGATGTGTTTTATAAGATGTTGCTTTATACCATCGACACATATCAAAGAGTTTCCATCAACCTAAGCTTGAAGTTAATTAGCTTTAAATACTTATATATTAAATGTGCATCTTAGTACCACTTCTATAAAGGGTCTGGATCCTCTGTCCCCTTCCTCCGTGTCCCCTGCTTTTTTTAATACAAAAAGAGTGCCCCTGCAAGGCCCATTTTAATAAATAATAAAAATGGGCTCCACAAGAGCATTTTTTTTATATTAATAACAACAGAGGACACAAAGGAGACACGGAGGAAGGAGACAGAGGATCCCAGCTCTTCTATAAATATGTTCCTAGCCCTGGGATTTGTTCAATCGGATTTAGTTTGTAATATATATCTCGATTTGATGCAATAAATTAATATGGGAAATGCAGGCTTGCAACAATAAAAGATTTATACTGGAGCATACTTTCATGTAGCAATACATGCAAGTGCAAGGCATCAGAATTTTTCATCAACACTTAATTTCATAGTGTTCTACTCGTGTTTGAATACTAGATAGTAGATATGCACATTCGCATATCCCATCTTTTCCTTCAGTTTTAGTTACCCATTTGCTTTTTTTGACCTCGTCCAATACATTTGATGAAAGTTTGCAGCCATTAATTATGTTTAGAAGTTAGAACTAATAAAACACAAGTACTTTGCCAGTTTGCTTAATCTCAGATAGACGTCTCAGTCTTGAAAATGTATCCAGTCTCAGCAAAATGATCTTTCACCAATGCAAGAGCCCTAGAGCGATGAGAAATCTTGTTCTTTTTTTCCTTCGGCATCTCAGCGTAACTACAGGAGCATATTAATCAGCTGTATAGTCTAATGTCATACAGTATATATGAAACCATGGGAAGAAGAGCATATAAATGAAAAAGTTCTGCTTACGTCTGATCATAGCCTTCTGGTTGAAAGATTGGGTCCCATCCAAAGTCATTTGGTCCCCTTGGAAGAACTATCTTACCCTGGAATGTTTAGACATTAGTCACGTATATATAAACTACAGTGAAAAGATTCTGATATATTCTTACCCTCTGATTTCTTTAGCAGACACAGACAACATATGAATAAACAAAATTTAAGTACTCATATATACAAAATGTAATCAAGTAAACAGTAAAGAATAGAACATTAAAACTTGAGAAAAACATGCAATCACAATCTATGCAAAACTTGAGATAGGTCAGCAACAAAAGATAAAGTCTGCAGCAGGAATAAACTGTCATCACCACAAGGGCAGAAATCACGATCTGTGCTTACTGCTTTTCCCAATGAAAGTCAAAGGCAATGATTGTATTATAGGTTATATAAGAAAACAGAGAATTTATTTAATTTGATATTGTAATTTATTTAGTTTATATATAGCAACCTGATGCATAAGTATAACAGTTAACAAGGTACTGTATAGTCCTGTTCCAGAAGCATACACTATACAAGACTATGAAGCGGGAATGTCAAGTAAATCTTACCATCTCACTACCCTGCATTCAAAAACCAGGTTCAATCATTTGTATTATGTTACAGAAATGTCATAATTTGTGTATTATATCAGTAGTCCTTCAGACCTGTTTTTGGTCTGTGTTCCGGCTAATCAAACTATCAACGTAAAAGGTAGCCAGATTTTATCATTTTGTCCAAGCAAAAGAACATGCCTTATTTTGGCTATCAACTAGCAGCAGGACTTTCCATAGGAGTTATTATTTTTTTTGAGAATAACTTTCCATACAAGTTATTGATCTACTAAGAAAGCATTTTAAACAAATAATGTATTCTCCATTACATATTTTCCAGTAAATTTTTTGTTTGCACTATCTTATACAAGATATGGCTGTGAAGAGCTAATAGAACTTCTATATCCCACAAGAATCCCATCCAAAAGCAGTTAAAAGGTTCAGTGTCATGTTAAACGTATTTAGATTAAGTTGATGACACGTGCTACAAAGTCCAAAGCACATTGAGACACTTATTTCAACTTGAAGGGTAAGTCTAGTTCAAGAAAGTTGGAACCATGGTTATTGCACCTTCAGGTAAAAAAGATGATGATTATAATGGCGGAGAAGTCCGAAGGGATCTCAAATATGAAATAGTGTGATTTCTTTTTAGCATACAATCAACATCATTTCTTGAAAGCTCTTACACTGTGTTCCCGGAACTTTTACTTAAAAGAAAAGAAAGGAAAGGAAAAGAGTTAATTTCTTCAACTTGTTTCTGAATGATTTTTTTTTTAAAAGAAAGCTAAAGAAACTATTTACATAATTGTGTCCATCTTTTTCTTCCTACATGTGGATGATTATGAGACAAAGGAAAATAACTCTGTTTCTATTCTCTTATTTTCTTTCTTAACTTCAGGAATACAACGTTAACGATTAATTCTGATTATCAACAATCTAATGAAAGGAAACTATACGCATCTTTGAAAGCATGGTTGTTAAGTCGGCGACTAGTCGACAAGTTGACACGGGGGGAAAGTCGACCCACGACTTGTTGAGTTTGAAGTCCATGGGTTTTACCCGGATCCGACCGGAAACCCGACTTAAAAACGACCCCAAATGAAAAATTACGGTTTTTTTTAACTAAAACTTAATTTTTTTGATTAAAACTGAAGTCTCATCTTCCCATGACATCTCTGGCAGCTCTCCGATAATCTGGTCTTCGTGTCCGGCGGCTCTTCTTCTTCATCTCATCTTTACTTCTTCACAATTTATTTTATCTGACCCCTTATATTATACATACAACCTGTATGTATATATACTACATATATATGTATGTTTTTTTCTTTTTATTAAAAAAAGTTATATTAATTTACTTCTACTCTTCTTCTCATTATATATAGACAGAAAAAGATGCTTTTCACTCAAATTTTTCGTTTATTTCATTTTTAAATTTTTTATTATTATTTTGCTCATAATATATTTTTTTCCCATTACAACTTCAAATTTATTTCATTATTTTTAAACTGTTAAGTTATTTTCTTTTTCCTTTTGTTTTATCAATTGTATTTTTGAATCCAAGTTATCAATTTTATTAAAATTTACAAAATTATACACATTACAAACTTATACACATTTAGAATTCAAATTAGAGAATTTAAATTACATTTTAACTAGATGATTTTATTGTTTGTTACTTTGGTTGATTTCACTCTTTTATTATGTTTTTATTTGCTTGGAGATGCTTGAATTTGGGTACTTGAACTTATTATCTACTACTCCCTCTGTTTTATGTAATAGTTTACATTTGCGGATCAATTTCCGGCACGGATTTTAAGGTGCATTTTAAGGATAGTTCTACAACTTATTTTTGATATTTTTTTTTTTTTTTTTGTATAAAAATAGAATTGTTCTATTTTTATACAAAAAAAAAAAGAAAATATCAAAAATAAGTTATAGAACTATCCTCAAAATGCATCTTAAAATGTGTGTCAGATACGCAGTTTTTTATATAAAGAAATGGATGAGACGGAGGGAGTAGTTTTTATTTGAACTATGGAATTGACGTGTGTTACCTATATTATATTTTATAATTACTCTAAATATATGTATGTCGACTACTTGTCGACTTTTTACGACTAGTCGAGCGACTTGTCGACTATTCAATTTGAAGGTATTCGAGCGCCGAGGCTCGACTTGTCGACTTAACAACCTTGTTTGAAAGGACTAAAACAATAAATGTGTATTAAAACACATACCAGTGTCTGGCCTAGGAAAGTAAGTGGTTCCTCGTTTGGTCCAAGAGCAAGTGAAAAAACACATAATGCATAAGCTGATTTATCCTCGTATGCCAATAACATATTGTTCAGTCCTAGAAGTTGAGCATTTGTTAATTGTTAAAAGGCATTCAAGAACTGTACACAAGAATACAAACAATGAAAGGGAGCAAAGAGTAAAAATTAAGTACCTTCATGACCAATCTTCTGCAAAAACCACTTGCTGCATTATTAAGTTCAGCCAGAAGAGAGTATTAGAAACATCACTAAAAGGCTATATTCGAAGAGAGCTATACCTACTTGTTGGCAGATGTTAAATCCAATTTTTAAAGAGCAACTTTAACTACCAAGAAAAAGATAATTTAACTTGCTTGGGAATTATAAAAAAAATTAAGATTTCCTAATTGGAAATAAAATCTAAAAATAATAAATAGTAGGCATGCTCCATATGTATCATGAACTACGTTGCTTCCAATCTAAGATGATAGGGTGTACATGGTATAACAATATTTGCATGACTATTGAAGTTTGAACATGATTTACCCTCTCGTGAAGCTGTGGCCACCACTTCGTTAAGCAGATACCAACATACGCATCAAACCTTGTAGTTGCCTTCTTATTCATGTGACACTCACATTTTTAACATTTTTACAGAACACTTATGAAAAGAGATTTTCTTGGCATCATGGAAAAAAGAATGGATTGAGGTTTCAATTCATAACGGCCCTTTATTGCACGAATTAGTCAGTATAGTTAATAACTTAATATAGTTATTAGTTATTCATAACGACATACAAGAAAATCGTTTCCCCAAATCTAACAAGTAGGCACGCAACTAGCATACTGGAAAAAGGACTTGTCTACATTTTCTTCACATCACAACTATAGTTCTTACACATGTTAGTCAATTTAAATAGAATTAATTTTGTAAGGTAGTTAGTAATTGTGCAAGAATCTACTATTATCATATTTTTTAAAAAGGTTGACCTAATAAACTAGTAGTGTGCTCTCCAACGGGTCGAAATTCCCTCTGGTAACGAAATATGTGGAAATGTGAGAAGGTAGAAACAGATCCCTATACGATAACTGAAAAGTAAAAGAGAAGTTTAAAAACATTGGCCTCAATGAAATTACAAATTTGACCATCAGAAGAATTTTACGAAACTTGGCAGTGACAATGGAACTGAAGTCAAGGTACAAATAGCCTCACCACTAAAGGCTCCAACAATCTCTAGGACATAAAATTATGATGGTAAATCCGAAAACTATTACCAGGTGTCTGTTTTTATGTTCAAAAAATCGGGACACAATCCATAATTTCATAGTAAACTGTTTTTGTAGTGCAAGGAGAGGATATGAACATTTATCTGAATTAAAAGAGTAATAAATTAAAGTAGTGAAAATGTAGAATCGAGTCTTTTGATCTCCGTAAGACCGTCACTCTCTAAAGCCTTAGGTTGGAGTGATCACAGAATATGTAGCTGCCTTGTTTCACTGGCAGTTGACTCAGAGATCACAGTAACTAAACTCAATCATCAACAGATGAAGTTTTAATGAAACTATAGAGTACTGAGTAAGAAACACAGAGAAGTTGGATTAATCAAATGTGTTTCGTGAAAAAAATATGCAAAAATATTATGTTGGCATAGTAATCAATTAAAATAGAGTCTTACATTATTAAAAAAAAAAAAGAATTACTCCCTCTGTCCCACTTTTCTTGTTCACTTTACTTTTTGCACGTATTTTGAGGTGCATATTTAACATAGTTCTGAAAATTATTTTTAAAATTTTCTTTTTCTGAATAAAAATTTAACATCTATATTTTTATACAAAAAAAGAAAATTTAAAGTAAAGTGGACAAGAAAAGTGACATGAACCCATCAAAAAATTAAAAGCAAACAAGATTTCTGAATTGTATATTACTTAATAAGTACCACAGTCACAACTCACAAACAAAAACCTGAGGTACATAATTTGTTCATAATTACACAAAGCTTGCAATACTAGCATAGATTACAACTTTCACCTTGACTGGAAGGAGAAATTGGAAAACTTACATGTACGGCCCTGCAAGAATCAAACAGTAATACGTCATTAACTACCCAATAAAGATTTATTAAGTATGCAGTAGAATTACAGCAATAGTCAATATGCATAGTGTGTGTGTGTGTGTGTCTTGCTCTATGCATAACCATGTATAGACAGGGAACCTAAGAACTAATATTGTACTATTCGATCTAATTAAAATGAATGATTCAAATTTAAACTTCGTCTAGTGCAGAAATTTTGAAATTATTATAAATAATTGATAATAGATTTTCATGTATTAGTATTTTCTGATTTTAAACTAATGTGCAAATAAATTTTATCCTCCAAATACTATGTACGCTTGGTCACTATTAATTACTGATGCCGATGTAATTTCAAGCCAAACAAAACCAATTTTCATAATTCATCATGATTTTGGGGGTTTTGCGACAGTAAAATCGTAAAATCATAGAATAAAAATTAACTACAGACTGATTGAGAACTACCAACTAAAAAAAAATACCAATTGCTAAAAACAAAAGACAATACTGGAGATATTTGGTCAAAAAGAAACGAAAGGTTGATTTTAAGGATACTGAAAGAAGACTAGAAGAGTCGTCAACTACAGTCAGATAACATTGGAAAACGGGAGTTTTAAAGCTTGGGAGTCAATATTTGTTTAACTTATGCAGGTCTTAATAATAAGAATTGGATGACAAAAACAGATAAAAAGACACAAGTGCTAATTTCGTATAAAAAAAGAGTGACTGCCTTGAGCGAGTTTATATAAAAAAGGCAAGCAGACATTACATGATGACATTTGCATTTCATTTCAGTTAGAATAAACATTTGATTCAGATTGTTGTTTGCCATATGATACAATGGCTGAAATTAGGGGCCGTTTGAATCGTGGGATTTCTCATATTTCAATACATAAATGTATTAGACTCTCATTCCCAATCCCATTGACCACAGATTAAATTTCATGACCCAAAAACTACCATTTCCCCACTTGTCGCATAAAAGTAGTTTCCATTCATAAGAAAGCTTATATCGCACCTGGAAGGCCTTTTAGAGAATTGAAACACAGGCACGTATCTTCCACCAATACCGGCCCATTCACCTTAGCAATTCCATAAACAATTAGTAGTCGGTACATTCATCATACTCGCAAAACCCAATGCAAATACTAATCATATTATACACAAACACAAAAAACAAACAGAGAGGAAGGCAAGTAGAGTACCTGTTTGGCAGCTAATCTAGCTTTTTCCTTAGAAATATCTTCCGGTTCACCCTGTAATTCGGGAACTGCAGTTCAATTTTAAAACAACAGTCATATACCTAAATACAGGCAAGTGCTCAAATCGAAACCACTTAAGATGAAAACCGCTGAGAACCGGTGATTTGTAAAGCTAATTTGGATTTAAATCCGTCACACAAATCATGAATTATCAGTTTTCATTTTAAGTTGATTTTCATTGGAATGGATAAAGTTAAAATTGAAATGTAAAACAAAAGGAAGTACTGAATTAGGGTTTAGAGAGATAGATAGAGAGGGGAGAGAGAGAGAGAGAGAGGGGGGGGGGGAGAGAGAGAGAGAGAGAGGGGGAGAGGGAGGGAGGGAGGGAGGGAGAGGGAGAGTACGATTGAGCGAGAGAGACTGAAAAGGAATAGATTGGCCTAAAATAGCACGGACTTCTTCAAGCTTCTTGGCGTTACCAGTGACAAATGTCACCGGCCGTGAAAGGACTGGACCTGTCCCCAATATCCTCGCCGCCGCCGCCATTTTCCCGCCTCTTTCTTTTGTCCTGTAAACTACTCGCGTCTTAAAATTGGTTGAGTATCATAGAACGGGGAATATAGATGGAAATCAATGCTCTAGAGTTTTTTTGCTTCAATTTAGCAATTTAATCCTCTTTAATTAAAAAATTGTTCTTTTTTTTTTTTTTTTTTTTGTTAATCCGGTGTCCGGTCTAGCTTTCGCGCACCTCGACTAATTCGGAGGACTGCTAGCACACTCGTACCCACCGAGCATGGCAATCCCTTACTTCCGAGTCTCACAGGAATCGAACCTATGACCTTAGGATGGTAAGCCCCTAAAGTCACCGACTAATTCGAAGGACTGCTAGTACACTCGTACCCACCGAGCATGGCAATCCCTTACTTCCGAGTCTCACAGGAATCGAACCTATGACCTTGGGATGGTAAGCCCCTAAAGTCACGGTCCAACCATCTGTGACATCCGTGGTGGGTAAAATTATTCTTTTTCCTGGGTGCATAGAATACTACAAACAGATTAAAATTTAGTTCGATATGAAATTATTTGATTACAAAATGTTATTAGTATTGGAGTGTGAAATACAATTAATATTGAAGTTTGTATTTAGCATAAAAAAAAATATTGAAGTGCATTTTAAATTTTAATACTAAAAATCACTTTTTCGTTTGTATAAAAAAAAAATCACTTTTTCGCGTCATATTTTAGCAATGGTTATCTTAATTTTACAGAAAACTTTTAAGATGTAGACCATTATTGTTTGGTTGACATACAGTCATGATTTGTGAATAAAAACATTAGGAGTGGATAAATAATTTCCCTCTATAGTGAGTTAGCGACATCGGGTCGGTTTGGATCGAATTGATCTTACTAGTCAAATTGTCCTTTTTGTTTGGTTCCAAGAGATTCACCATGCTGCAAAATTTATCAATTTTACTTTAAACTTCTAATTCTATGATAATTAAGATGTTAAAAATTACCAAAGCATTGCGAACTTAAAAATGAGATCAAAGCACAGAATCTATAGCTTTATGTAAAGAGTTCGACAATAGATAATAGATGTTGAAAATCTGAATTAACTAATCCAAGAAACCAACTTATAAGATATCATCTCAATGCAGAAACAATTAGAACACAGATAGTGATAATAACCATAATAATAAGAATAAATCCCAACTAGAACAAGTAACCAGTCCTAGCAGTGTCCATAATGACCCATTGGATGACCCATTGGGGGACCAAATGGAGGACAAGGAGGTCCAAAGTATCGACGTGGGGGACCAAAGTGCTGATGTGGACCAAACTGGCCCCACGGTGCTGGTGCCGGAGAAAAACGATGCCAAGGAGGTGGTGCAGGAGAAAAATGTCGGTGTGGCACCGGAGGATAGTGGCCATGACCATATGGTGGGGGATAGTTAGCATAATGTGGTGGTGGCACAGACATGTGTCGCATCCCCGGGTGATAAGATGGCGCAACAACTGCATGGGGGTGATAGCCACCATGGCCAGGGTAGTACATATCTTGTGATCCATAATAGTCACCATACATATCATCATCAAAGTTGTACTTAACCATCTGAATATTCCTTAAACGCGGATTCTGAATTGAGTATCCTGCACCAGGCATCATATATGGAACCATGCCACCTGCAGCTAATTCTTGGGGAGGTTTCGATGCTTCCGCTGCTGCTGGTGGTGCTGCGGCCGCTGGTTTCTTGCCAGACGACTGCGTATATATACAAAACATATAATCCATTAGGAAAACATAATTATAGTATTAGCATGCAAATTCAGAACACAAACATGCGATTTGTACCATATTTTTGTGTTAAGTATCTCATTACAAGAATTAAGCGCAACAGTCACTCGATCCCTTAATTATGTGTCAATCAACAATTTTTAAACACGGACTATATTAAAACTTTGTACACAAGATTACTCCACCGCACCGCAACGTAATAAAATCAAACCAAACATATTCAGTATATTCAACTCCATGTATCCAAGTACATAGTTATTAAGAACAGAGATGGACAGAGGATACCTTTTTTAGAAAACATATAGTCATGGAAGAAGATAACTTGTAGAGTCAAACCAATGTTGGTACAAGAATGTTTATATATGTCAGAAACAAATATTTATATAATGACCATATATTTCTCGTAAGAGCCAAGAACGTGTATAACCTAGGCAAATGCCGTAGAGAATATGGGAGCATTATATATAATACCCAAGCAATTTTATGTATGGAAAGTTGCTTTGTTTGGGAAAAAGGAATCATGTCTGTTTTTTTTTTTTTTGATAAAGACACAATTTCATTAGGAAAAATCGGAATACAACGTCTCCAACAATACAATTGGAGGAGACTCAAACACATTGTAGCAATCAACCTGACACTCTATCCTAGCTAAAAGATGAGCGACTCGGTTTACTTGCTTTTTAACATGACAAAGCGAAATATCAGGTCTATATCTGATTTTCGTTTTACAGAAATTAAGGACATGGCCGACTTCCAAGTAGTACTGAGTATCATTCTCTATAGCCTTAACAACTAGCTCCGCATCACATTCTATGATAACATCTTCCCAGCTTTGTTCCTCAATCCATTTGATCGCCTCCTGGACTCCTCTAGCTTCGGCTTCCATAACTGCAATCTCTCCTGCAATTCGCATGTTTTTCCCTTTGACAAAATGGCCATGGTCATCACGAAGGACCATACCGAGAGAGAATGATGATTCACCTCTAAAAACTGAAGCATCCACGTTAAGCTTGAGACCACCTGTTGGAGGAGGTTGCCATTTTAAACATCTCTGCACTCCCACTGTATTTGCAGGAATGCTTAAATTTGGTCTGCTTCTCATAGCCTCCTGCCACTCTCTGGTTTGATTGCTGCAAATGTCCACAGCGGTAGATGATGAAATACTTTTGTTCTTCCAAATTTTCTGATTTCTTGCAAACCAAATGCTTGATAACACGATTGCTATCTTCTCTATCGTTCCTGAGCTTTCCAAGTTAATTCTTTCCAGCAGCCACTGAGAAACAGATTCCACTTGTTGCATATCATAGAACAGCCCCCCTCTTGTCCAACAGTCAGCAGCAAACTTACAATCATGAAAAAAAAGATGCTTTAAATGTTCCACATCTCTGTCACACATCGGGCACATGATTGTTATGTCAACCCCTTTGGTTCTGAGTAAGTTCCTAACTGGGATGTTATTATTGCAGAACCTCCAGAGAAAAGTTCTCATTTTGTGCGGAAGATTAAGCCTCCACAGTTTGTTCCAGGCTCCTGACTCAGTATTGAGGGCGTTATTCCCTTCATCTGCGTTCTGGGAGGACCAATGTTGATACCCCGTTTTAACAGTGTACACACCTGTGTTTGCACCTGTCCAAGCAACTCTGTCCTTTGTCATAATCTGAGGGATTCTTGTTTGAAGAATAAGCGGAATGTCGTTAGGATGACATACTTGCTGCACCTTTTGCACATCCCAGGCCTTGCTATTAGGATGGAAGTAACAACAAACTTTATCATTCCTTTCTCCATTCACATGAACATTCTCTACACAAAAATCATTTTTACCTCTTAACCAAGGATCTTTAAACATCCTAATATCCTCCCCATCACCCACAATCCAGCGAAAGCCTTTCTTAAGATGCTCTTTAGCTTCCCAGATCCCCGTCCAGATAAAACTCGAGCCTGATCCCTTAACTGCATTAAGGACATTGTCTCTTGGGAAATAACGAGCTTTAAATAGTCTTGTTACTAACGCGGTAGGGTTATTACAGAACTTCCAAACATGCTTACCCAATAAGGCTAGGTTAAAACCGTAGAGTTCCCTAAACCCTAGCCCACCTTCAGCTTTTGGACGAGCCATCTTCCCCCAACCAAACCATCGAATCCCTTTTGAATTATTACCAGACGAAGTCCACCAGTAGCCATTCAGCAGTCTTTCCATCTCCGTACACATTGTTTTTGGCAACAAGAAACATGACATGCTGTAGGTTGGAATAGTTAATCCTACATTCTTCACCATAACCGTTTTCCCCGCCTTTGATAGAGTTCTATGGTTCCAGTTTTGCACTTTACGCCAAACTCGCTCCTTCACAAATTTAAACACTGATTTTCTTGACTTCCCAACAAACGATGGCAACCCTAGATACTTACTATCCTTTAAATCGTTATGAACCTCCAAAATATTCCTTAGAACCTGCTGCTTGTCGAGTCTGACATTGGCACTAAAGAAAATTCCTGATTTAGAATAGTTCACTGCTTGTCCCGAGTTTGCTTCGTACCTATTCAGAAGGTTTTTAATTGAAGAACACTCCGCCTCATTTGCTTTAAAAAACAAGAAACTGTCGTCGGCAAAGAGTAAATGGCTTACTCTTGGAGCATCCCTGACTATTTGGCATCCTGTTATGCACCCTTCCGATGAGGCTTTAGATAACGAATGGGAAAGGCCTTCAACACAAAACAAGAAGAGGTAGGGAGATAGAGGATCTCCTTGCCTCAAACCACGACTCGGAACGATAGGACCCACTGTTTTGCCATTGAAATTAATCATGTAACTAACCGTCGTCACACAAAGCATAATCCATTTGATCCATTTCTCCGTGAATCCCATAGCAGTCATTCTTTGTCTTAGATAATTCCAATCAACCCTGTCATACGCTTTCGAAATGTCTAGCTTTAAAGCCACTTCCCCCTCTGATCCTCTTTTTTTCTTTTTCATGAAGTGAAGAATCTCAAAAGCTACTAAGACATTGTCAGATATATTTCTTCCCGGAACAAAGGCTGATTGATTTTCTGAGATTAAACCTGGCAAGATTTTTTTCAATCTGTTTGCTAGAACCTTTGCTAAGATCTTATATAAAACATTGCACAAAGCAATGGGCCTTAGATCAGTAAGCTTCTCTATATTCTCTTTTTTTGGAATCATCACCAGAGTTGTGTCATTGAAAGTAAGAGGGAAGTTCAGTTCGTTAAGCCAGTCCTTGCAGCATCTGAAAATCTGGCGGCCAAGCAACTCCCAGAAATGATGGAAAAATGCTGGACTGAAACCATCGGGGCCTGCAGCTTTATCAGGATGCATCTCCTTAACAGCCTTAGTAAACTCCTCAAAATTTATTTCTGACTCTAAAATATCGTTCTGCTCCTCTGTGATTAACCTGTTAACAACCTCTTCCTCTTGCAATTCCACATTTCTGTCGCCTGTGAATATACTTTGAAAATAATTCACTGCCATTTGACTCATATCATCCACGTTCTCAACTTTGTTCCCTTCATCATTTATCAGGTAATGAATGGTATTTTTTTTCTTCCTCCTTGTTGCTGTTGCGTGAAAGAATTTGGAGTTGGTATCTCCCTCTGTAAGCCAGAAAGACTTTGCACGTTGACGCCAGTAAATTTCCTCATGGTATAAAAGATCGTCCAGTTTACTTCTCTCTGCAAAATATTGTTTAATACCCATTTCGTCTTGCCTATTTGACATTGCTTGCACCATTTCTTTCTGTTTCTTAATTTTATCTCTAAATTTGTGAAAGAAGTTTCGACCCCATTTTGCCATGAAAGAAGAAACAGAGAGTAATTTAGGAAGCATATGCATAGTTGGAATGGAATTCCAATAATCTGAAACATCTTTCTTAAAATTGGGCTCATTTAACCAAGTATTTTCAAATTTGAACCTAAAATGCTTCCTAGAGTGAGTGATACAGACCGGTTCTAAAATAATGGGGTCATGATCAGAAGAAATAGTGTGGGTAACTGAGAGCTTACAAAGAGGGAATTTCCTTCTCCAATCATCATTTGCAAAGGCTCTATCAAGACGTTCTCTAACCCAGCTTGGACTACCTTTGCTTTTCTCCCACGTAAAATCGCCTCCCACAAGGTCAATTTCTGTGAGACCACAATCTTCTATAGCCAGTCTAAAACCTTCCATAAGGTACTGGGGATGAGGGTGAGGACCCTTCTTGTCTGAATCATACAACAAATCGTTAAAATCACCGAAAATGCACCAAGGTAAGTTAGCACCTGCCGAAAGACTCCTTAACATGTCCCAAGCTTCTCTTCTACGACTCCTTTCTGGGTAACCATAATAACAAGTCAATCTCCAACTTACAATCGAGTTTTCCATGACCTGGATGTCTATGTGATTATGAGACGAGTCTGTGACCTGACACTCCACTTTACGCTTCCACATAACCGCCAAACCTCCTCCTCTACCAACTTTATCCACTGTAAACACACTACTAAAACCAAACCTATCTGCAATGTCATTAATAATATTCCTGCCTTCTACAAGAGTTTCAGACAAGAAGATTAGATCAGGGTTCTGAGACTTAATCAAATCTCCTAGAATACGAATTGCACGAGGAGACCCTAACCCTCTGCAATTCCAACCTAGGCAATTCATAATGGACGGCTAGCTTGCAAAGCAAGCTTAGCCAAATCATTGTTTTTGATTGCTGAGGAATCTGTTGCAGAAATCTCAGTATCCTTGGTTATTGTCTTTCCATGTGTGTCTTGACTCCTGTGTAGAACATTTTCAACGTCCATTATATTACTTGTATCTGGCCCACTTCTTAATCGCTTTCTATTTTCTAATTCAAGCCCCAATGTTTCCTCCACCTCGAGCCCATCCGTAATACAAAAAATAGTATTTGGCCCACTCTTGTTTTCTTCCCGCTCATATTTGTTTTGGGTGACAGAATGATTAGCTGTATTCCCTACATCACTCCTTAAGATGCTCCTTTCTGTTGCCCCACCATCTTTTCCTCCTGAATTTTCGCCCTTGAAAGAAGGAATATTGTTTCCTTTCTCAAATTTTCCCGCCCAGTGAACATCCCCTTCTGATCTCAACCACTTGCTGTCACTTTGCCCCGCCCCTCGCCGTGTCGGAGCTCGTAACCAAGACCCCCACTCTCTACTTCCTTCTTCACTTCTGTTGTCTATGGTTCTTCTGCAGAAACGTTCTGTGTGAGTAATTAACCCACAAGCAAAGCAAAAGTCTCCTAATCTTTCGTACTTGCATGAGACCATGAATTCTGTACCATTCTTTCTTTTTATTTTCTTCCTCCTCTTCAAAGGTTTCCTAACATCCAATCTGATCTTCACTCTCATATATTCCCTCCAAATGCCACTGTTATTCTTGTTGTCATAAGAGATGAACGAACCAAAGAAATTCCCTAGCTGAACACCCACTGGTTCAGACATGAATCCACTTGGGAGATCAAACACTTGAATCCAAATATTCAGATACCAAAGAGGTACCTTCACTGGTTCTTCTCCTTCTGGTATTTCCTCCAGTAGAAGCATTGCATTATCGAAGTTCCAAGGGCCACCATTCAACACCCAAGCTTTGTCTTCTTTGTGGAAGAACTGAAACAGAAAAATTCCTGTTTCCAGCTCCTTGATGTTTATTCCCATTGCAGGCTTCCATAAATCCGCCATTTTCGATTTCATAACCCTGGTGTTTATGGTTTTTTCCGTCAAGAAACGTCCTACCAAGCAAAGCTCGTATTTACCAACCTCTTCCTCTATGTCTCCTTCAAAAACTAGGTCTTCATTCTCCTCCTCATCAACGTTGAGATTCTCCAGCTGTTCTTCAATATTCTGGTATCTAGCCATAATGGCCTCACACGAACTTTGAAATCGTTCGGAGAGAAAAGCAACCTCTCACTGGGATGGAGAGAAAATCATGACTATGTTGACTAAAACTGCCACGCGCGAATTAGAAGCACAATAATTCGCACAAGCAAAGCAAAAGTCGATTTAGTCAAGTGCCCGCAGAGTACAATTTTTGAGTAGCTTACCAGTAGTAACCATGTTCAAACTTTGGAGTTCGTATTGCAACATGCTGACTGGTATATGAAGTTACTTGTCAAGTAGCTAGGTCTGTCGAAATAACAATAATTTGTATGAAAAGCTTTAAAGGAGAGTTTTAGCGGAATCATGTCTGTTAATGTCAATCATAATATCTTAATACCTAAGTTTTATTAAAGGAAAATCTAATACCGTAAGATACATTACTTAATTTACAGCTCAACGGGATCTTTGTCATTTGACATGGCTAGGCTCCATCGATAACTAATGAATAATTGTAACTATACTATATTTAATTTAACATGGGAATTTTTAAAATTTAAAGGAAAAGAAGAGGAAACTTTCATGATTTATTTTCGTGCATAATATTTCTTTATATGTTTGCAAATTTATCTCTGAAATAGTTCTAGATCATGCATATGTATATGTATTTTCTAACCGAGGCATGTTGCACGGCTGGCATGATATTTGTTTGGGCCTTCTAAAGTTTCTTTACCCATTTATGGGGCTACGACTATTTTGGGCTCAGTGATTATTTTGTGGACATTTGTGATGGATAACATATACAAAAGATTTTGAAGAATCAAGATCTACAAAAATTCAACGGCCTTAAAAGGAAATTAATAAAGGGAAATAGAAACCTTAATTAAATTACTGTTAAAATAATTTCTTAGCCTTTAGTCTAACAAATGGCAATCTTCTCATTATTTATTTGTTGGATTATTTTATTACTCATATTTTCAAGATTTCCTCTTTTAACATCATTATATCCTTATATATAATAAACGTAAAAGAGATCTTATCCATAATTTTGGTTTTGTCACTCTGGTTTGGTACACTATCAAAATAATCTTAACCGTCGAATCTAATATTTTTAAAAATAAACGATCAAGATTATATCATATTAAAAAGGAAATTATAATCTGAAAAGGATATCATTAAAAAAAGGTTATATTGTACTTAAAAAGAAAATTATAATTTGAAAAAGATTTAATCATAATTGAACGTGTAAAACCTAATATATACTCCCTCCGTCCCACTTATTTTGTCCTCATTTGACTTTCTTGGTCAAATTGATAAAACTTTGACCTTAAATAATAATTTAATTATTTATGCTTTCATAAATTTTAAAGTTGGATATTATAATATGATAAGTGTACTTTGTGATAATAATTTTTAAAAAAAATTATAATTGTCATATAATATAAGTAATTTTCATTATAAAATTAGTCAAATTGACCAAAATTTGGTCAAAGTGACAAAATTAGTTGGACGGGGGAGTATCAATTTTTTAACAATAATTTGATATGTAATAACATATAAATATTTTAAAAATAATATATTTAATAGATTATATCTTTTATATATAATAAGCGTAAGAGGGATCTTATCCATAATTTTGGTTTGATGTTTTGGTTTGATCACTATACAACCAAAATAATCTCAATCGTCGAATATTTTTAATAATAGCGAATCAAGATTATATCATATTAAAAAAATTATAATCTAAAAAAGATATAATTAAAAAAGTTTATATTAGAATTGAATTTTAAGAAGAAAATTATAATATGAAAAGGATATAATTAAAAAAAGATATAATTGAATTTTATTTATTTATTTATTAATAATTAAAAAAAGTTCATATTTACTATTTGGGCTTTATCTTGAGATCTAGAAATCATATTTGGATGATTTTACGGTCCACGCGAAGCTCACAAAATTATCATTAATTTAGTGATGATTTAACAATTATTATCAAAATGGAAACACTCATAATATCAAGAGAAATTATAATTACGAATTTTTACATTAATCTTATTCAGTGTAGAATACCTACATTGATAATCCTATTCAATGTAGAAAACCAAATTACGAATTTTTACACTAAATACATTGATGATCCTATTCAATGTAGAAAACCAAATTATATGACTTAAATCATTGACATACACTTTTTCGAATTTCAATATGAATACACTTTTTAATTTACATTTTAAAAAATAAAATATTCCTTAGGCTATATCCATCATTTTTCATCTATTTATTTCATGATATAATAGTTCTTAGTTATTTTGTCGTACTGAAAACAACACTACTGACTACCAAAACTTTGGACAAAATCATTCTTATACTCATTATTAAAACTAATTGATTGTTAGTAGAACAATTTTCAAATAATAAGAAGGGTATTTTGATAATCAAAACGAAATATAAGTAGAGTTCATAAATCGAACAGAATTTTTAATGTAAAAAATCGTCAATTTCTTCTCTCTTTTGTTTCTGCACAGTTTTAATTGAAAAATAACTGTTAAACCATCACTAAAATAAAGATTATTTTGTTAATTTCATGTGGGCTATAAAATCGTCCAAATCAAATTTTAAGAATTTAAGATAAAGAATATATAAATATTAAATTGAACATGTAAAATCTTTTATATATATATATATATATATACATATATATATATATATATATATATATATATATAGGGTCTTGTTCTAATAGAAATTAACTTAGAATAGAAAATAGAAACTAAACCTAAATTAAATATTTCAAGCTAATCTAATGACCAAATTAGGGGTACCCCAATACAAAAAATGTTTAAAATTATTGGCTCTATTCAACAAAAAAATCAAAAAAAAAATCAAAAAAAAAGTTATTGTTCACGTGATGACGTGGCACGTGAACAGTAACTTTTTTATATATATATGTTTTTGTTGAATAGAGCCAAGAATTTTATAAGTTTTTTGTGAAGGTGCCTAGCGGGGCCATTAAAATAAATGAAATATAATTTATTTAATGTAGGTTTCTAGTTTCTATTCTAAGGTTGGTTTCTATTTGAACGCTAGCATATATATATATATATATATATATATATATATATATATATATATATATATATATATATATATACTATTATATAAAAGTCGAAACATTAAAAGTGTGGTCGAACAGTACCTATTGAATTTACCTAATTACCCTTGCACCCAATTAATATTAATATTATTAATCTATTATTATCAA
The DNA here is from genome assembly GCA_037693485.1 of Kitagawia praeruptora. Lineage (NCBI taxonomy): Eukaryota > Viridiplantae > Streptophyta > Magnoliopsida > Apiales > Apiaceae > Kitagawia > Kitagawia praeruptora. The sequence goes on along the minus strand of CM075349.1, from coordinate 151,015,595 downwards.
TTACAATTTTTACTCAACTTAACTAATTTAACTTTTCCGAAATTTCCTTCTCGAATAGTCCTTCCCAATTCATAGTTGCCTACTTGCATTTCCTTTTTCTGCTCATTCACCTTCTTCTTCCACGCAAATAACACCATCATCAATTCTTTTGGTACGTAGTGAATTTACTTATTTGCCCTTAATTATAAAAAAAATATGATATCTATACTATTAAAACTCCTAAAAGAAATAATGACATAATATAAATTAATGGTAAGTAGTCAATTGCCTTTTTTTTATGTTTACTTTTAATTGAAGATATTACCTTTTATTAATACCTAAAAACATCAATCGTATCATATCTTCCAATTATTAATATTTCATTTCGAATTAAAACATGTTACCTTTCTAATTTAAAACTAATCTTACAATCATTAATATATACCCGAAAATATAACATCATATTTTTCAATTATTGATAAAATATATTAAAAATATGTATACATTGTTTATAATAAGAAAACATTAGCCGAAACATTAAAAATTTTGTCACCTATTTTTTGGTATATGTTTTTTTAGTATTTCGTGAATTTACTTATTTAACCTTTATTATAAAGAAAAATAAATGCAATATCTATACTGTTAAAACACCTAAAATAAATAATAACATAATATAATTATGGTATTTAGTCGATTGTCTTTTTCATATTTACTTTTAGTTGAAGATATTACCTTTTATAAGACCATCTCCAACCCAAGACATCAAAATAGTGTCCTTGGGACACTATTTTGGTGACAAAATTACGCCATTCACAAAATTCATTCCAACCCATGGTCACTATACTTGACAAAAAGAATCTTTCACCAATAAAATAGAATATTCTAACTTTGTTCAATTTTTACATTATTAATATCTATTATATTTTAAATTGTAATGTTATGGTCGCATAATATAAATTTATTAATATAAAAAATTAATTATAAAAAAATCATTATCCAAATTTTGTTAAAATTCAGTCAAAAGTTTAAAAAGGAATAAATCACAATTAACAAATGTTCCCATTTGCCACATCTAAGAAATAAAAGTGGAAAAGGCTTGACTTAATTTTTTGAATTGCCGTATTCTTTCTCCAAAGGTGCTCAATCAACGCATTGCGAAGTTCAAAATAAGCTTCCTTATCTTTGATTTGTCCATATCTGCTTGCAAAGTTTTGAAATTTGACATCTTCATTTCTAATAATTATTATCTTGTAACTTCTTATTTATCATTATGATATTATTTTTATAATTAAATTTGGTGTGTTGTTTATAATTCATGATTAAGAATTTTTTTCAAGATTTTGTGTGAAAGTTTTAAAAAAAAATTAGAATTAACAAGAGTTAAGAAGAAAAGAAGTTTCAATTGATAAAAATTTAAAGTTAAAAATTACAAAAACAAATAAGTTGGAAAAAAATTACAAGAACAAATAGTAGGACATAGATGGGAAAAAAATTGTTTTGTTAACAAATATAAGGACATTGTTGGAATTTTGAAAGTCACCAAATTTGGTGATCAAGGATCACCAAATGTACTTTTGTCACCAAATTTGGTGACCCAAAACTCATTTGGTGATCTTGGGTCATTATTTTAGTGTTGCATTGGAATGGATATGACACTATATCCATCACTATTATAGTGATTTAGTGATGGGTTGGAGTTGCTCTAAACACCTAAAAACATCAATCATATCATATCTTTCAATCATATCATATTTACCAATAATTAACAAATACCTAAAAATATCACACCATATTTTCTAATCACTAACAAAATCAATTTACTATTATATAAAAGCCGAAACATTAAAAATTTGGTCGGTTGATCGGTACGGTACCTATTGATTTTACTTATTTACCCTTATTTAATTATAGATAAAATCCATATTTGAAAAGGTAGTATCTTGAAAAATAAGTAAAAAAGCCAAGTTTTGGAGATAATAGTCGAAAAAGAAGTAAAAAGGATAATTTTGAAAATGAGATATTTTAGTTTAAAATTATAGAAAAGATATTACCTTTTATCTGAAAAAGGTAATCAGTTAGTTATTAATAATTATAATATTAATAGTTTATTTCATTAAATATAGAACGATCCATGTTATGTTTGGAAAGAAGATATTTTAATTGGAAAATGTACAAAAGATAATAATTGAAAAAGGTAATTGGTTACTTATTTAGCAATATAAAATAAGTAAGGGATAGTTTCAAAACTACCCATGTGAACTATTAGATTTTTAAATATATACTACACATCTTTCTAAAATTCTAAAAATACCGACCTTGTTTTCAAAATTCCAAAAATACTACCTTCCTCAATTGTAACTTTTGCAACCTCATTTGCAACTTCCAGTTTTCAAATTTCTGATTTCAATTATACATATATATATATATATATATATATATATATATATATATATATATATATATATATATCAGAGATATATATATCAGAGTCCAAAAAAGAGGTCGAAAATGACATCTGAACCCCAGAACATGAAATCAGAAATTTGAAAACTGGAAATTGCAAATGAGGTTGCAAGGCCCCGCCAAGGGCACTCATAATTGGTGACTTTGGGTTGCAAGGCCCCGCCAGGGGCACTCATAATTGGTGGATTTCTGATTTGCAACTTTCAGTTTTCAGTTGCAACTTTTGCAACCTCAGTTGCAACTTTTGCAACCTCAGTTGCAACTCCTCAGTTGCAACTTTTGCAACCTCAGTTGCAACTTTTGCAACCTCAGTTTTCAGTTGCAACTTTTGCAACCTCAGTTGCAACTTTTGCAACCTCAGTTTTCAGTTGCAACTTTTGCAACCTCAGTTGCAACTTTTGCAACCTCAGTTGCAACTTTTGCAACTGAGGTTGCAACTCCTCAGTTGCAACTTTTGCAACCTCAGTTGCAACTACGGTTTGCAACCTGAATTGCAATTTTGCAACCTCAGTTGCAACTTTTGCAACTGAAAACTGAAAGTTGCAAATCAGAAATCCACCAATTATGAGTGCCCCTGGCGGGGCCTTGCAACCCAAAGTCACCAATTATGAGTGCCCTTGGCGGGGCCTTGCAACCTCATTTGCAACTTCCAGTTTTCAAATTTCTGATTTCAAGTTCCATTTGTCAGATGTCATTTTCGACCTCTTTTTTGGACTCTGATATATATATATATATCAGAGTCCAAAAAAGAGGTCGAAAATGAAATCTGAACCCTAGAACATGAAATCAGAAATTTGAAAACTGGAAGTTGCAAATGAGGTTGCAAAAGTTGCAATTGAGGAAGGTAGTATTTTTGGAATTTTGAAAACATAAAAGTATAATGAGGTAGTATTTTTGAAAAAATGATTTTATAGAAGTGAAAAGATAGTTGGGTGGTAGTAAAATTGGAAATAATTGTTAAAATCTTATGTATTTATGTAAATATCCCAATAAGTAAAGAATACCTAAGTAAGGGTAGATGAAAAAGAGGTAAAAATAGCAAGTTTGAAAATGATATATTTCAGTTATAAAATATAGAAAAGATATTACCCTTTAGTTGAAAAAAAAAAGGTAATCAGTTAGTTATTACTAATTATAATATTATTTATTTATTTCATTAAATCAGACTACCCTTGATATTTTATCTAACTAAAATTTCTCCTTTTTTTAAAATACTACGAGCAATTTTGTTTAATATAATTACTATTAATTAATCGATTAATTACCTTTTTCAACCAAATTATGTTACCTTTTTTCTTTTCTCTAACTAAAATCTCACTTTTCAGCTAAAACATATCCTCTTTTCTATTTCTAATTAAAATCATTCTTTTTCTAGAAATATCACGGACAACATTAATTTCTCATTTTCTAAAAAAACTATGAACAATTATTTTTAGTAAAATAACGTAATTAAATTGTAATTACTATAAACTAATCAATTACATTTTTCACCTAAAACATGCACATGATATTTTATCTAACTAAAATTTCTTCATTTTTAAAAATACTACAAGCAATTTTGTTTAATATAATTACTATTAATTAATCGACCAGTTACCTTTTTCAACCAAAATATGTTACATTTTTTCTTTTCTCTAACTAAAATATATTTTTTCAGCTAAAATGTATCATCTTTTATACATTTTCTAACTAAAATCCTTTTTTTTTTCCTAGAAATATCACGGTTAACATTAATTTCTCTTTTTATAAAAAAACTATGATCAATTTTATTTAGTAAAGTAACATAATTAAATTATAATTACTATAAATTAATCAATTACTTTTTTCACCTAAAACATGTCATCTTTTTAATTTTCACGTTACCTTTTCTATTTTCTTTAACTAAAATCTCTACTTTTCCAATTATATCACAGACAGTTCTATTTAATAAAATAAAATAACAAAATTATAATACTAATAATTAATTGATTACTTTTTTCAACTAAAACGTATAATCTTTTCTATATTTTTAAATCCCTCTTTTTCTAGATATATCACGCGCAACATTAATTTCTCCTTTTCTAAAAATACTACAAGCAAATTTAATTAGTAAAATAACATAATTAAATTATAATTACTATAAATTAATTAATTACCTTTTTCACCTAAAACATGCCACCTTTTAAATTTTCACCTTATCTTTTCTATTTTCTCTAACTAAAATCTCTCATTTTCCAATTATATCACATGCGCTTCTATTTAATAAAATAAAATAATAGTATTATAATACTAATAATTAATCGATTACCTTTTTCAACTAAAACCTATCATCTTTTCTATATTTTCTAACTACAATCCCCCTTTTTTAGAAATATCACGAATAACAAAGACTTATTATTCCCAATGATCTCACCTCTCAAAATCAAAGACTTATTATTGCAATCATTGAGCAACTACGGAAGAAGGGTGGAACCAGAAATGCTTAAGAATTAGAGGCACTGCAAATTCTCAGATCCTTTATTGCAACTGGTGTAATTCCAGAAATTGTCAAGCCTATGAGAAATAAGGATGACAAAGATGAGGATAAAAGTGATGGGAGGAGAAGACATCACAGGAGTGATAAGGGAGATGAAGACAAGAAAAAGAAGAGGGATGACAAAGAGAAGAAAGATGGTAATGACCAAGGGAAAGTCTATGAGAGGACAAGTGTGAAACAGCAAGCCATAGGCATTACTGACAGTAACCTCACCACAACACAAGACTCTAAGTCGAGGGTGAATACTGTTAGTAGTGACCTACAAAAGTCAAATTCCATGGCCTCTGAAAATGTTTTACTACCTCAAGAAGAGAAGGAGATTCAAGTCAAGAAACCATGTGTATGTTTCAGAAAGCAAACTGCTAATGGAATACTACAATGGTCTACAAGCAAGGGTCATAAGTTTCTACCTAACAACCATGTAAAAAGGATTAAATTCAAGCATGCTGCCAGAAGGGTGAAGTTATCCAAGTCAAAGGCACTGACAATAATTCCAGGACTAAACCTACCACCTCTGGATGAAAACTATGATGAAGACCAATTGCAGTTCCTATGGGCTCAAAGAATCTATCATGTTGCCATTGTTGATGATTTTCTTGAAATTAAATATACTAATGGAAGACATAAGAAATTCAGACAAGGAACATGTCAGCACTGGGGCGGGCTATATGACATAGAAAGAATAATTGCAATGTTGGATTCTGAAGACAGAGTGGAAAGGGTATGGAAGCTGGAGTTAATGGACTTTGTTAAAATGAAGAGAGGTCACCAGGCAGAAATGAAAAGGAACAGTGAAGAGCTACTAAAGAAAAGGGAGGAGGAGTTTGCTGCAATGGAAGCTAAGGCTGATGAATTGAGGGTTATGGGTCTGTGTAGAGTCAAGTTTAATCCTTACATCATTGAATACAAGAAATATGGTAGAAATGTAAAGATTAGAATGGACTACATCAGTTCCTATTCTGAGAAACAGCTGAATGAAGTACTCAAGGATTTGTCAGGATCCCCTCTAATTGAAGAACTCACTGCAATGGAAGATATTATTCTTGCCATGGAAGAAAATGCAAAGAAGAAAGCTAAAGAAGCTGAAAATAAAATGAAAAATGAGAATCTGCAAGCCAAAGCTCAAGAGATGAATCCAAAAGGATATGGCTAGTTGTTCCTCATAACTTGTAAGAAAACTTTTATGTATTTTCTTCAATCAATCTACATACCTGTATTTTTTAAAGTTTTATCTTTATGTATGTTAGGCTTGTTATCAGACATGAAATTGTGACTAAGGGTCTCACTCATAATTTGGGGGAGATTGTTAGTCATAGAGGCATGCCTGTTTACATCTAATAACAAGCCTAATTGTTTGTAATGCTTTACATTACTTACATGACCTCTTAACTGAGGGAACCTCTAGTTGTAGAGTTTCTATTTGTTCTATACTTGTAATAGGCACCAAATTCTAGCTGTGTAACTGTACTTATTGAGTCAAGAATAATGCTTGAAAGAAGTTCCAAGGTTCATGCCTCAAGCAAGAAGATAAAGATTGTCAAATAATCACAGTTGGGATTTGAAGAAATGAAGAATTTGCCTAAGTACCAATTCGAGAAGTACTTTTGTCTATTCGAGAAGTCTAGCATTAGAGAAGTCAGGGATTCGATATCTCAAGACACTATTCGATATCTCTGAATACACTGTTCGATATCTTAGAGATTCGATATGTCTACTACTCTATTCGAGAACTCAAGAAGTCAACAAGTCAAAGTGGTATTTGAGTTCTCAAGGAGTCAACAAGTCAAAGTTCCATTCGATATCTCAAGGACTCAGAAAGCTATTCGATATCTCAGGGATTCGACATGTCAAAATGCTCTATTCGACAACTCAAGGATTCCCAGAGAAAAGAGCTATTCGAGAAGTGATTCGATATGTCATATAACAGTATTCGATAACTCAGAGTTATCGATCAAGTCAATCCTAGTTCTCGAATCACTTACTTAGTCACTTCTCGAATCCATTCTTGGAGACAAAATACTGAAGAAATTGTACAAGTCAGAAGCTCGCAACAAGCCAATGCACTTTATGGACCACAATCTGTAACGTGCTCTGGAAAGCCTACGAGGAAGCTTGGAGAGATATAGAAGAGACAAAGAGCTAAAGAAGTGGATCTGAACAGGCTTTGCAAAGTCAAATCTGTAACCGTTTGGACACTTACTCAAATAGGATAGACAGACTAGAAAGTAATTTGTTCAGCTACCTTATTTGCAGTAAGTAGGTTGTATCCATGTTCTATAAGGATACAGCCTCACTTCATTAGTAGTTAACTTTTGAGGAGTCAAGTTTTTCATACATTGTAAGTCATATCTCTCTGAGAAAAATAAAGCTGAGAATACTATCATTTGTATTCACAGATTGTAGCAACCTTTATCTAATACAATATTAGATTAAAATGATATCGTGTCTTGTGTTGTTTTTATCCACACTCATATCCTTGCACACACAAACACCTATCTTGCTACATAGACTCAAAAACAAGAAAAGTTTAAGAATCCATTCACCCCCCCTTGTATTCTTTTACTGTATTCAATACTCAACAAGTGGTATCAGAGCGGGTTGTTTATTCAAAAACAGAAAAATGATCATGAGTTCGAATACACCAAAGACTACAGGAATGGTGAAGGTCCCTAAGTTTGATAAAGAGAACTACAACCTCTGGAAGATCAAGATGCAGTTGTTCATCAAAGCCTCTCATCATTTGTATCCTGAGATTCTCAAGAATGGTCCCTTTGTTCCCCAACAGGAGATTCCTAAAAAGACTGTTGGAACCACAACTATTCCAAGATCCTATGTGGCCAAGGAACCATCCAAATGGACAGAATCAGAAAAGGAGAAGGTTGCCCTTGACAGTCATCTCATGTTACTGATTATAGATTCCATGGACATGTCAATGTTTGCAAACATTGCATCATGCACATCTGCCAAAGAAATGTGGGATCACATTTAGGTGTTATGTGAAGGAACTGATGAGGTCAGGGAAAACAAGAAACAGATACTGGTCACACAGTATGAAGCTTTCATGGCACAGTCCAAGGAAAGCATCACTGAGATGTTTGAGATATTTCATAAGCTAGTTACTGAGTTGCTAATGAATGGCAATGTTTACAGCACCATAGAGTTGAACATGAAGTTTCCGCTATCTTCACCAAATCATCTAGAGCAAAGGGTCATTTCTCTAAGGGAAAGAGATTTGAATAAAGTTACATATGATGTGCTCTATGGGGTTTTAAAAACTCATGAACTTGAGTTGCTTCAGAAAAGGGCTATCCAAGTCAACCAAGGAAGAATGATAAACACATCATGTGCCTTGATTGTCAACAAATCTATTCAAGACCTAGAAGCATCTACCAGCCAGCTAAGGATAGAGGAGGTGGTAGATGATGAAGAAACTGAAGCTGAGGTTAGTGAACCTATTGAGGAGAAGGAGGAAGAAGAGTTTTACACTCTTGAAGAACTAGATGGGATGGGAAACACTTCATATGCTTTCATGGCCAGAAAATTTCCCAACATCAGATTTAAGAGGAACCAACCCTTCAAACCTAAAACCCAAAACCATTCATTCAACAAGAGCAAGGCACCTGTGAAACCAAACAAGAATAAGTTCAAAACCAGCCATGTGGATAGGTCATCTGTAAGGTGTTATAGATGCAATGACCTAGGGCATTTTGCCAGTGAATACAAAAAGCCTAAAAAGAAGGATAGAGAGTATCTTGAGCTCGAAGCTAAGTATGAGGCCCTTCTGAAAAAGCAGACACAGGGTAAGGCCTACATAGCTGAAGGGAAGTGTTGGGATGATTCTGACAGTGATGGAGAAGAGCAGGAATTTTGTAACTATGCCTTGATGGCCAATTCCAAGGATGACACATCTTTATCAGACTCTCAGGTACCATCTCTCACTACTATAGACATATCTGTTTCTGAGTATAAATGTATGATTGAACAACTATCTGTTGAGATGTTTGATATTCATACTAGTATGACTGCTGCTAATGAAGAAATTGCTAAACTGTCTACTAGAAATGAAATATTAACCAAAAAGAATGAGGAACTTGAGTTAACTGCTATGCAAGTAGAAAACCTTAAGAAAGAAGTTGAATATCTGCAGAATAAGGTTCTATATGCTAGTCAAGTTGAAAAGGCCCTTAGGGATGAATTAGCTGAAAATGAATTCAAACTGAAAACATTTAAGAAATCATCTGGTATAATGCAATCCTACTGTGAGAAAATTCAAGCAAAACCCAAGACTGCTATTGGACTTGACTATGACACTCTTAAACAGAGGAAAGGCTATGTTATCATTGAAGATGACACGGTTGTTCATGAGGAAGTGCCTCACATTTTGAAAAAGGCTGAAAATCCAATTTTTAAAGAATCAACATTTGAAATTGATGAGGATGCCTTACTCATCAAGCAAATGTTGAATGATGAAGATGAGGCACAATCCAGTGAACAACAAGCATCCTCTAAGAGTGAGAGTGTCAAGCCAAAAGCCAAGGAGCCAGTAGATGATAGGTCAAGACCTAAAAAGTTTCTTAAGTTTGTTTCAGCTGGGAAGAGTGAATCTGAGAAGAAAGTGACTAAGAAGAAACAGAACAGAAATGGCAAGTTAGGGATTAACAAAGATAATAACTATGCTTATATGCCTAATGCCCCTAGGAAAACTTGTCAGAACTGTTTCAGTACCAATCATCTAACTCATGCATGCAAGAAACCTGTTGGTAGTGTGCCCAAACCTTTCTATGATTGTTCTGTGCCTCTAAGACATAGAGATGCTCCATTCTATTATAAATTTGACTGTATGCCATGCAACATGAATGTTATGACTAGTTGTTTTAATTTGAGAAGGCAATTCAATGATGGCTGTATCAATCACAATTCTCACACACACTACACAAGGTCAAAATCTTCAAGTCCTCTGAGGCTAGGAAGGTACCTTTGTCATCTAAGTCTGAGACCTCAGGCTCTAAGACTTCTAACAGTGACAAGAAGACTAACACCAAGAAAGTTGATAAGCATGTTGTTTATGATAAAACTGTTTCTAAGTCACATGAACCCAAACTTGTTTGGGTACCAAAGGAGAAGTAATACCTTTGTGTTTGCAGGGCAAAGAAAGTGAAAAGAAAGTCATGTGGATTTTGGACAGTGGATGCTCGGATCATATGACTGGTGATATGGCCCTGCTATCATAGTATGAGGAGAAGGCTGGCCCAATGGTTGCTTTTGGAGATGATAGCATGGGTAACACATTGGGATATGGCAAATTGAAAGTTGGTAATGTCATCATTGAAGATGTAGCACTAGTCAAGGGACTCAAGCATAATCTGCTAAGTGTTGGTCAGTTTACTGATAGGGGATTCAAAGTGGATTTTGACAAAGATGAATGTTTGATCACCCACAAGAAGACTGGTGATTTTGCTCTATCTGGAGTAAGGAAAGGAAGCCTGTTTGTAGCCAATATGGACTCTGCAAACAAGGACAAAATTTGTTGCTTCTACTCAAAAGCATCAAATGAAGATTGTTGGCTGTGGCACAAGAAATTATCACACCTGAACTTCAAAGCCATTAATTCTCTGGTCAAAAGAGAGTTAGTGAGAGGCATGCCCACACTTGAATTCTGTCAAGAAGGAGTGTGTGAGGCGTGTCAAAGAGGAAAAATGAAAAGATCGAGCCACAAGTCAAAGACAGTGACATCAATAACCAAGCCCCTATAGCTCATTCATATGGACTTGTTTGGGCCTGTCAATATTATGTCACAAGGAAGAAAGAAGTATGCCTTAGTGATGGTTGATGACTTTACAAGGTTTACATGGGTGGAATTTCTGGCATAAAAAGATGAGGCTCCAGAAGTAATCATTGAGCACATAAATAGAGTTGACTAGGAAGCAAAGGCCAACAATGCAAGTGTGATTGCATTAAGAAGTGATAATGGAATAGCGTTCAGAAATGCCATACTCGATGCATTCTGCATAGAGAATGGAATTTCTCAGCAATTCTCAGCTCCAAGGACTCCACAACAAAATGGAGTTGTTGAGAGAAAGAATAGAACTCTGATTGAGGCTGCTAGAACAATGTTACTTGATGCAAAGATGCCTACATGTTTTTGGGCTGAGGCTGTGAGCACTGCATGCTATATCCAGAACAGAACCCTCATCAACAAAAAAACTGGAAAGACACCTTACAATTTGATGACTGGAAAGAAGCCTACTCTAAAGTATGTTCATACTTTTGGAAGCAAATGCTTTGTGTTGAAGGATAATTCAGAATATGTTGGAAAATTTGATGCAAAGGCATTTGAAGGAATTTTTCTTGGCTATTCTATGGAAAGAATTGCATACAAAGTTTATGTCATCAGTCAAAAGAAAATTATGGAAAGCACAGATGTGACATTTGATGACAGCAAACTACCTGGATTAGAAGAAGCCAATGATGAAGATAAAGATCCATTAAAATTTGATAATCTAGATGATTCTGATGAAGAGAATGAAACTGAAGTTGAAACTCAAGTTCAACAAACTCAAGTGAATGATGATAAAAGAGAAGAATTTGTGCCAATCAATAGTGGAGAAACAAGCATCCAAGACACACCTGTGAATAGTGGCAACTTCACAGGGGAAGGAAATGAGAATGATCATAACTTGGATGATGAAGCAACATCAAAAATGAGAAATCAGATTAAGCATTCAAGGAAATGGGATAGATCACACACTGCAGAGAAAATTATTGGAGATCCTAATGCAGGAGTAAGGACTAGGAGAGCAACTCAGTGAGTGCCTCTATGGTTGTTTTCTATCTCAGTTGAGCCTAAGAAACTTGATGATGCACTGTTGGATCCAGATTGGATTATTGCCATGCAAGAGGAGCTGAATCAATTTGAAAGAAACAAAGTATGGGAACTTGTGCCTACACCAAAGAATAGAACCATTGTTGGAACAAAATGGGTTCTGAAGAATAAGATGGATGAAGATGGTGCAATAGTAAGAAACAAAGCAAGGTTGGTTGCAAAAGGATACTCTCAACAGGAAGGCATTGATTATGATGAGACATTTGCTCCTGTTGCTAGATTGGAAGCCATCAGAATATTCTTGGCATTTGCTGCTCATTCAAACTTTAAAGTTTATCAAATGGATGTCAAGAGTGCATTTATGAATGGAGAGTTGGAAGAAGAAGTTTATGTGCAATAACCACCTGGCTTTGAGGATCCACATTTCCCAGAATTTGTCTACATATTGCTTAAGGCATTGTATGGACTTAAGCAGGCTCCAAGGGCATGGTATGATACTCTTTCACAATTTCTTCTTGAAAATCAATTCACTAGAGGCACATTGGACAAAACACTATTTTACAAGAAGCATGGTGATGATATTATCCTAGTTCAGATCTATGTGGATGATATCATATTTGGGTCTACAAATGAGAAGTTGTATGAGAAATTCTCTAAACTCATGCAGAGCAGATACGAGATGAGTATGATAGGAGAGTTGACATTCTTTCTTGGGTTGCAAGTCAGTCAAAGGAAGGATGGTATCTATATCAGTCAAACCAAGTACATCAAGAATTTATTGAAGAAGTTTGACTTAGAAGATTGCTCACCTGCAAAGACACCCATGGCCACTGCCACTAAATCAGATGAAGATGCTAAAGGCAAGAAAGTAGATATCTCAGTCTACAGAGGCATGGTTGGTTCTCTACTCTATCTCACTGCAAGCAGGCCAGACATCATGTTTGCTACATGCTTGTGTGCAAGGTTTCAATCAAATCCAAAAGAATCACATTTGATTGCTATAAAAATGATCTTTAGATATCTGAAGGGCACTCCAAACTTGGGTTTATGGTATCCTAAGGACACAAGGTTCAATCTGGTTGGTTATTCTGATGCCGATTATGCTGGATGCAGAGTGGATAGGAAAAGCACCTCAGGTAGCTGCCAGTTTCTTGGACAAAGGTTAGTCTCTTGGTATAGCAAGAAACAACAATCTGTGTCAACTTCTACAGCTGAGGCTGAATACATAGCTGCTGAAGTTGTTGTGCTCAAGTGCTTTGGATTAAAAACCAACTTAGAGATTATGGACTTGTGTTGGAAAGAATTCTAATCATGTGTGACAACACAAGTGCAATCTCTATAGTTGCCAATCCTGTCAACCATTCTAGAACAAAGCACATTCACATCAGATATCATTTCATTAGAGAGCATGCAACTAATGGAACCATTGAGTTGCATTATGTCTCTACAGATAAACAACTAGCTGACATATTCACTAAGCCATTAGATGAAGCCACCTTCACAAGGTTGGTTAGTGAGATTGGAATGCTGAATTCTTCAGATTCTGGCTAAGTGAATATATCAACTAAGTTGTTGCAGCAGTAAACACTTACTTTATTTAAATGCTCAATTTTTTTGAAGTAAGTGTTGGCTAAAATATGATTTATAAATATTTCAAATCTGCTGCATATATCAGAAAATCATATTTTGTCAACTTGAAATTTCTGTGAAATTTTGAGAACATCACTATTTAATCTGTTGGAATATTCTTTATAGAACGTCTGGTAGATTTTCAAAGGATAGTGAAAATTGAGTTTCTATGAGTAAAGGGAATAGTTCGATAAGTCAGACTTCTCGAATGGTTCATTTCATTGTTAGTGGTCGACTTCTCTAACAAGCCTATTCAGGACACTCTTGAGTTCTCGAATAGTGTCTTTTAGAGAACTCGAACAGAGACATGAGTGAGTTCTCGAATAAGGTATTTAAGTTCTTTATTGACAGAGTTCTCGAATAGAATGTTTGAGTTCTCGAATCATTTGAAAAGGCTGATTTCTCGCTGAATTTTAACCGATTTTGGATTTTTATTCAAAATTCAGAATTACTCATAAAAACATATCTTACCTAATTTAGAATTTATTCTAAGTTAGATAACTGCCAGCTGTGAGTTACAACATGCTTGAGTTATCGATTAAGCCCTTCTTGACTTATCGAATAGTTGTTTTTTACTTCTCGAATGTCTGACTTGTCGATACAAAACATATGTCTAATCGACAAGTCTAGTACTTCATACCTATACAATTCTACATCTATTCGATTCACTTCATTCGATTTCTCAAGCATCTAAACCCCCAAAACCTCTGAAAATCCTAACTGCAAAAGCTTAATTTCTTCTTCAACCCTCATTCTCTTTTCTTCTATATACAAATGGCAAACACCCAACTCACCATACCCACTCAGACCAATTTCATCGCAATAACCAACGATATGGAAGCACCTAATGCAAACTTCAAGTGCTTTGTACGCTGGATGTCAGAATCATACATCAAGAGTGCACTATCAGCCAACCCAACTCTGTATCTGGACCTCCTAGAACAGTTTTGGAGAACTGCCACCGTGGAAGTCATCGCCCTCGAGAATGCTATAACCTCCTATGTAGTCTATTGCAAGATTCAAGGCCAGGATATTACTATCACTACAACAGACATGAATCAAGCACTGAAATTACAACAAGAGTCATATGACACACTGGCCACAAATTCACAGTTGGAAGAATTCTTTGAATTCATCAACTACTCAGATGTGATCAATCTTGGGAAGTTAAACAGAAAGCATCTGCGGAAAGAGTGGAGTTATGTGTTTGCCACCATTCTTCAAGTCTTCACAGCCAGGAAGTCAAGCTTCGATCAGATTAGTGCACCTGCACAGCAAATAGGCTATGCCTTGGCTTATGGGAGAAAGATAGAAGTTGGTCAAATTATTCTACAGGAGCTATATGGGAGACTTGGCAAGAACACAACCAAGAGAGGTACTGAAATTTTCTTCCCTCGCTTTATTCAATCTGTCCTTAACTTTAAAAATGCTAAATTGATTGAATTGCCTGGAGTAGATAACAGTAGAATAGGCTACCCTAGGTCCATGACCAAACTTATTTTTGGTAATTTGGAAACTAAGAATGATGTTGATGTAAGACTCAAAATAACTCCCCATATGGAGAGTCTATTTAGGACTTACCCCCACAACATGCCAACATTTGACTCAAAGTCATAGTTAGAACAGCCTAAGCAAGTGGTACAAGATGCTAACCCAAGGCTTGCTAACCAACCCTCTCAACCAAACACTCTACCACACAGTGAGCCAACTGCATCATCCTCTCAAAAGGGTGATGTTAGTAAAAAGAAGAGAAAAGAGGTAATGTTTGCACCCTTGAACATATTATCTGAAGCAGCATTGGCTGTGGAATTAGGTATAGGTAGTGAGGAACCTGAGTCACCCTTACAGAGGCCAAAGAGGAAGAAATCTAGGACCACCTCTTCAGTCACACAAATGGCTGAAGTTGTAAAATCAGGGGCATACAGTTCACTAGATGTATCCTCTCAACAGGGTGCATCTATAGAATCAAGCATCCTCCCCAATGCACCTATTTGTACAGAGTCAGCACATGGGAGTGATAAGGCTGGCACAACACTGAGTGGAGAGCACATCATAACTAAAACTCCCTCTATCTCTCAGGGGGAGTTGCCAAAATCTAATCTATAAAACACTTCTCTTCCAGAATCTACCACTCATATTTCTTTGGAGCCTGCAACTCAAACAATTGAGGAGCAAGGCATTGATCATCAAGAATTCTCTTCTCTTACCAATGGATTCAAGTGACTTGGTGCATGACACCTTGCTCACCACCTAGGACCCACATTTAGATGGTAAGGGAATGCATGCTGGGGCATGTCCTGATGACACCATCACAAACATAGAGGATTCACTAGTTTTTACTAGAGACTCTGTGCCTGTGTCAACTGCTGGTGTAACTCATCCCACTTCTGTGGAGACACCAGTAGTAGAGTCAATCCATCCGGTTGCAGAAGTTGCATCTGTAACTGAGGAGTCTAGCTTGCCTAGCTCTAGCTCTGACTTCATGTCACAATGGCTGAAGCCTGTGCAACATGACAGTGCTTCAGGATCAGGGTCTGTTCCACAACAATTGACGGTTGAAGCACTTCAAAGCTTAATTGTGGATCAGATCTCTGAGTTCACAAAGATTGCTCAAAACCTTCTCACTGCAAATCTGCCCAATCCTGACTATGAAGCTATTCTCCTATGCCACAGAGATAATGTGGAGCTACAGAAGGCAAAGATAATAGATGATTCTGAGAGAGATGGCAATGTAGATGCCTGGCTACAGGGAAAATTTGATATTCCTCTCTCAGACAGTCTCCAGTACCTCAGAGAAGAGTACATCACTTCACTAGGGTCCAATGCCTAATCTCTCACCCCTAGTGATGTGTATGAAGCAGTGAATGACAGCTACAAGGGCATTCTCAAGGCTGCACACTACCTTGGAAAGGGTCTCAAAACAGAAATTCATGAAGTGCGTACAACCATAACCAAGGAGGTGCATGAGATTCAGAGAGCTTTTGATGCCAAATTCCCTTCATTAGAGACTGTACTCAAGGACATTCTGGCATGCAAGTCTACCTGTACCAAGATTGATAATGGCTTAGCTCTACTCCATGACACTGTCACATGTGTGGGGAATAAATTTTAAGCTTTATCTGACCAGACCACAGATGCCAATGCCATGTTGAGGACCACGTTCAAAAATCTATATGGAGACAAGATGGTTACTGAAGTCCCAGTGCATGATTTGACTAGGTTTGAAGTGCAGAGACTTAAAGAACAATCCCTGTCTGGCTTCAAATCTACTGAATTGTTCAGCAAGGTAGATGTACTTGAAAAGGAGGTAGCTACTCTCTCACAAACTAGTGCTCATCTGATAGAGAAAGTTGAAACTCTTACTGAGCAGTTGAACACTCAAGCCACCACCACAGCTGATGTTCTTCTACATCAATAATCTATGTTGGCTGCCATGATGAAGCACATGGGTCTCCCTCTACCTGAAGAATCTTCGAACCCTAAGGTCACTCCTACAGTCTCTGTGCCTGACAACAAGCTTAAGGGGGAGAAGAGGACATCAAGGAATTCAAATACAAAGGGGGAGAAACCTAAGGAGAAAGGTATAAAGATAAAAGAGGGTGGCCACCAAAGTGCATCTAAATCCCTAACTCATGTGCCAGGAAAAGGGAAATCAAAAGTTGATGAGCCCTCAACCACTCTGCCAGTTGTCACTCTACCAACTGTGCATGTCATCACTCCAAGTGGCCAGAAGCAATCCATCACAACCACAGTGGTTGCAGGGAGCATGCCATCTGATAACTCTCCATCTACTAAAGTTGAAAGCGTCAAACCTGTAAAAGTAAAGGTGGTTACTGAGGCCAAGCTACAAGAAGTTGCAAACTCTAATTACCATGATGATGCATTCTTGAATCTTCTGAAAGTCTCAAGGGAACAGGCTGATGACACTCAAATATATCTAAGGAGGCTGAGGGATCAGATCAATTACTTTACTGTGATACCTAGGAGAGTCAATGGATTATGGCTCAAGGAGGTGATGATGGTGGCAAAATCCAGTATCTGGCATCTAACCTACAACACTCTACAATCATTGAAACATTCAGAGATAGATGCACTGATCAGGCTTATTGAGAAGAGGGATGCAAATGAAAACAATAAAAGTCTGTATGATGACTTAAGGAATGATCAACCTTCAAGGCTGCCAGAAGTAATCAAAAAGCCATGGACAATCATCTACCAATATGGCACTAAAATTGAAGACATCAAGCAATTGGTCATTCCCAATGATCTCACCTTTCAAAATCAAAGACTTATTATTGCAATCATTGAGCAACTACGGAAGAAGGGTGGAACCAGAAATGTCGAAGAATTAGAGGCACTGTAAATTCTCAGATCCTGTATTGCAACTGGTGTAATTCCAGAAATTTCCAAGCCTAGGAGAAATAAGGATGACAAAGATGAGGATAAAAGTGATGGGAGGAGAAGACATCACATGAGTGATAAGGGAGATGAAAACAAGAAAAAGAAGAGGGATGACAAAGAGAAGAAAGATGGTAATGACCAAGGGAAAGTCTATGAGAGGACAAGTGTGAAATAGCAAGCCATAGGCATTACTGACAGTAACCTCACCACAACACAAGACTCTAAGTCTAGGGTGAATACTGTTAGTAGTGACCTACAAAAGTAAAATTCCATGGCCTCTGCAAATGTTTTACTACCTAAAGAAGAGAAGGAGATTCAAGTCAAGAAACCATGTGTATGTTTCAGAAAACAAACTGCTAATGGAATACTACAATGGTCTACAAGCAAGGGTCATAAGTTTCTGCCTAGCAACCATGTAAAAAGGATTAAATTCAAGCATGCTGCCATAAGGGTGAAGTTATCCAAGTCAAAGGTACTGACAATAATTCCATGACTAAACCTACCACCTTTGGATGAAAACTATGATGAAGACCAACTGCAGTTCCTATGGGCTCAAAGAATCTATCATGTTGCCATTGTTGATGATTTTCTTGAAATTAAATATACTAATGGAAGACATAAGAAATTCAGACAAGGAACATGTCAGCACTGGGGCGGGCTATATGACATAGAAAGAATAATTGCAATGTTGGATTTTGAAGACAGAGTGGAAAGGGTATTGAAGCTGGAGTTAATGGACTTTGTTAAAATGAAGAGAGGTCACCAGGCAGAAATGAAAAGGAACAGTGAAGAGCTACTAAAGAAAAGGGAGGAGGAGTTTGCTACAATGGAAGCTAAGGCTGATGAATTGAGGGTTATGGGTCTGTGTAGAGTCAAGTTTAATCCTTACATCATTGAATACAAGAAATATGGTAGAAATGTAAAGATTAGAATGGACTACATCAGTTCATATTCTGAGAAACAGCTGAATGAAGTACTCAAGGATTTGTCAGGATCCCCTCTAATTGAAGAACTCACTGCAATGGAAGATATTATTCTTGCCATGGAAGAAAATGCAAAGAAGAAAGCTAAAGAAGCTGAAAATAAAATGAAAAATGAGAATCTGCAAGCCAAAGCTCAAGAGATGAATCCAAAAGGATATGGCTAGTTGTTCCTCATAACTTGTAAGAAAACTTTTATGTATTTTCTTCAATCAATCTACATACCTGTATTTTTTAAAGTTTTATCTTTATGTATGTTAGGCTTGTTATCAGACATGAAATTGTGACTAAGGGTCTCACTCACAATTTGGGGGAGATTGTTAGTCATAGAGGCATGCATGTTTACATCTAATAACAAGCCTAATTGTTTGTAATGCTTTACATTACTTACATGACCTCTTAACTGAGGGAACTTATAGTTGTAGAGTTTCTATTTGTTCTATACTTGTAATAGGCACCAAATTCTAGCTGTGTAAATGTACTTATTGAGTCAAGAATAATGCTTGAAAGAAGTTCCAAGGTTCATGCCTCAAGCAAGAAGATAAAGACTGTCAAATAATCACAGTTGGGATTTGAAGAAATGAAGAATTTGCCTAAGTACCATTTCGAGAAGTACTTTTGTCTATTCGAGAAGTCTAGCATTCGAGAAGTCAGGGATTCGATATCTCAAGACACTATTCGATATCTCTGAATACACTGTTCGATATCTCAGAGATTCGATATGTCTACTGCTCTATTCGAGAACTCAAGAAGTCAACAAGTCAAAGTGGTATTTGAGTTCTCAAAGAGTGAACAAGTCAAAGTTCCATTCGATATCTCAAGGACTAAGAAAGCTATTCGATATCTCAAGGATTCGACATGTCAAAATGCTCTATTCGACAACTCAAGGATTCCCAGAGAAAAGATCTATTCGAGAAGTGATTCGATATGTCATATAACAGTATTCGATAACTCAGAGTTATCGATCAAGTCAATCCTAGTTCTCGAATCACTTACTTAGTCACTTCTCGAATACATTCTTGGAGACAAAATACTGAAGAAATTGTTCAAGTCAGAAGCTCGCAACAAGCCAATGCACTTTATGGACCACAATCTGTAACGTGCTCTGGAAAGCCTACGAGGAAGCTTGGAGAGATATAGAAGAGACAAAGAGCTAAAGAAGTGGATCTGAACAGGCTTTGCAAAGTCAAATATGTAACCGTTTGGACACTTACTCAAATAGGATAGACAGACTAGAAAGTAATTTGTTCAGCTACCTTATTTGCAGTAAGTAGGTTGTATCCATGTTCTATAAGGATACAGCCTCACTTTCTTAGTAGTTAACTTTTGAGGAGTCAAGTTTTTCATACATTGTAAGTCATATCTCTCTGAGAAAAACGAAGCTGAGAATACTATCATTTGTATTTACAGATTGTAGCAACCTTTATCTAATACAATATTAGATTAAAATGATATCGTGTCTTGTGTTGTTTTTATCCACACTCATATCCTTGCACACACAAACACCTATCTTGCTACATAGACTCAAGAACAAGAAAAGTTCAAGAATCCATTCACCCCCCTCTGTATTCTTTTACTGTATTCAATACTCAACAATTACAAATATTAGAAAAGAAACTGTGTGTTGCACGGGTTATTATTAGTTGTTATATCCTTATTATATTCTTATATATAACAAGCATAAGAGAGATCTTATCCAAATTTTTGGTCCGGTCACTGTACTACCAAAATCATATGATCCGTTGGATTAAAAATAGACGATCAAGATTAGATCACATTAAAAAGAAAATTAAAATTTAAAAAGGATATAATTAGAAAAAAGTTACATTAGAAGTGAATTTTAAAAATGTAATTATATATAATCCAAAAATGATATAATTAAAAAAGTTTGCATTAAAATTGAATTTTAAAAAGAAAATTATAAAAGGATATTGTTGATGAGTGGATTTTGTAACAACTTATGAGAGGTTTACAGGTAGTTGTATAGGCTAGCGATCAACTGTTCTGTGAAAGGTTTGGGTTGTGTTTGTGGGGGTTGAGCTGTGCTCGAGGGTGTCTCCAATAATCTCAAGTGCCTTTAGAGAAAATCAGAGAACTCAATGTGTCTTACCCTCGAGGTGCCTACGTACCCTTGTATATATAGGGATCAAGCTCACGTAGTTCTAATGGGACTCTGTCTCTTGCTGGAATAGCTGTATTCGATCACCTAGTTCGTGTAGGACTCAGGTTCCTTTAGAGCCTTCCACAAACTAGTTGGCTAAGTAGTGTAGAACTCGAGTTCGTACCCTACTATGATTCTCTCATTGGTCAGAGTTATTCTAGGATCATCTGCGCCCTAGAATTATACTCAGATACCAATTCGTTTATCTGTTCTAGATGGCTTCTAGAACCTTCTGTTGGCAACTCGTAGGAACCTGGTGCTCAGGAACCTACATCTCAGGAGCCTGTTTCTCAGGAACCTCCTTATTTTCGGGACATATCACTTAGGGACCTCCCTTTGGGCATCAGTACCTGCACAAATAACAAACTGGTTAGACTGGATAGCTCTTCACATGTTCTCGTCATCTCTATGGCTGGTGCTATGCTAACTCGAACTCTTCTGCTGGGAGGAACCTGGTCTTCTAATGTTCAGCTCAGCTTCCTGACCATTGGGAACCTCTTGATAATCGTACTTCCTTAGTCATTTCTTCTATCTGATCTTCATAACTCGTACTGGATCAATCTTCTAGCTCGTGTGGACCGGACCCTAGGGCCTAATGGGCCTAAATCTAGCCCATGGAGATTTTGGGCACAACAAGTACCCCCCGGTTCCTTGAAATCATGTAATGTGAAAGGAACCTATTCTAATTCTACGATCAAAGGTTCAATGCTAAACCATTATAGTAACAATACCTTGCTTCAACATTTTATATCCAAGCCTACATGAGCTAACTCGGTGTAGGAAACAGGACATAGAATATTTTCAGCTTAATATAATCTTGAGTAAGCTTCCTTCATACCAAGGAACCTGTTATCTTGCTATTTTCTTCTTCAGATCGCAGCCCTCGAAATCTACTCTATGTTTGCATTCAACTTCCCAGGGAATGTAACTTGTCACTCCACTCCACGTCTCTTTAAATTTAAAAATTTAAGAGGGGATAACGATTGGTAAGCAGGAGATAATTCGAAATTCAAATTCAAACTTATCACTTACCGGTGCTGCAGTTAATGCGTGAGTTCCCTAGGTTCACACGCCTCTCACGCGTGTACCTCTTCGTTTTACCGCTCCAGTAAGGCTCTGCCGCGTGTACGGGGCTGTTTCATTTACCTTGACTATTTAATCGCCATCTCACCCCCTCAGGTTCATTTTTACCTTTACCAAATTCTTGCAAAAAACCCTTGGAGAGAGAAGAAGAAGACCGACGATCCTCCGCTCAATTCAACTTGTTCTTCGCCGTCCTCTTCGATTCAAGGTACGATTCTGGTTTATTTTTCTCTGTTATTTCATAATCTTGACTTCATTTCGTACTATCTACACTTTTATGTCTTGCATGCCGATGTTCATCTTTTCTGATGTATTCACATGTTTTTAATTTGCGTAATTCCCATTGAGATCTCCTATAAAATTTCCTGCTTGTTAATGCATAACTGTTTGAGCATCTCAAAACCTTAGTATCTCTCTTAGGTTCCTGACCCTTCTTCGCCTGTCTTTGCAGATGTCTTCTGATTCAACACATTCAGACCACCATTCTTTGATAAACCCTGCTTTTACCAAATCAGTCAGCAATAGGAACAGGTCTAAAATCTCTATCCCAGATTTAGGTGAGCCTCAAAACATCCTTATTAGACTTCCGACCAAACAAAATAGAACTCTAAATTCCCCTAATTTCATTGACTTAGGAGACGATTGGCCTTCTGACAAAGAAGAAGTGTCAAAGCCTGATCAGAAAGTACTCCCTGAACCTGATTTTGACAATGAGATAACTGTCGAGAGAGAGTCATATAAACAAGAGATTGTGCCTTTCTGTGAGAAAGTTGATTCGTCCATGACTTCAGCTAGGTTAGAGAAGTTGTGGGAAGAATGTGTCCGTCCAACCTGTCCAATCATTGTTCCAGAACCTGGTGAGAGGGCTCACAGGTTCGACACTAAAGTTCCTGAACGTGGTATTCCTAATGCAGTGACCTCTGCCGCTTTTTTTAGAGTGGGTGTCTACTTCCCCCTCCATCCTTTTTTGCTAGAAGTTCTCGACTTTTATGGCTTAGCCCCTCTCCAACTGACTCCCAATTCCTATAGGCTAGCCATGAGCACATATATTCTGTACTCCAGTCTGTTCACCACTCCTTTATCTGCACCTGAGTTAGGTTATTTCTTCAGATTGAAAGATACTGGAAAGGGTTCCGGTTGTTTTTATCTAACCGCCTGGCCTTGTCATCAAGGTCAGTGCATAAAAAGCATTAAACAAAACTTTGACCAATGGCAGGAGCAATTTCTTTATTGCTATGACTGTCCCCCTGTCCGTTTCCAATTTAATCGTCGTCCTCATGTTCCCAAACAAACATTTCTTTCTGGAGTCTGCCTTCAAAGAGCTGAAGAGGCTTTGAAACATTCTTCATCCCTTAGGGATTGTATGATTCTATTAACACCTGAGAATCTCGTCACCCTAGGTTTTCTCCCTGCTTCCCCTGGTAATGCTTTATTTTATTTGTCTTTACTGCATTCCTGTAACTATGTTCGTTTATCTCATGCTCTTTGTCTATCATGACTTATTTTCTGACTCTGTATTCACAGGTATGGCTCCCAAGGTTCCTTCTTTCGTAAAAAGATCCAAGAACGTTGACGAAATCTTCAAGGTTGAAGATAAGGAGGTTCCGCTTGCTGCAACTCCTATCAACCCAGTTCCCACTCCAGCTTCAGTCCAGCCATCTGGTTCCTCCAAGCGTAAGCTAGCTCAGACTACACTTGATCTCTCTGGAAGCTCCCAAACCAGGTCCATGAAAAAAGGGAAAGCTGTGAAGATTGAATCGGCTGTGGCACAGAATCAATTCAAAGACTTGATTGACACACACGTGCTTCCAGAAGCGGTTGCCAACTGGGCTAAAATGGATACCACCGAAGCTATGCATGCCATGAGGTTCTCGGCTACCCAAAATGCTTTCTTTACTCTCCGCTTTTGCGATGATATTGCTGAGAAAACTCAATATGATCTCCGGTTACAAGGAGAAGTTTCAAGGTTGAAAGAAGAGTTGACTGCTATGGAAGGTAAGATGAACATAGCCACTGCTGTTGTTCGAAAAGCAAAAACCGTCGAGACCTCACTGAAGAATAGCAGGGATGAGCTTCAGGGACAGGTGAAGAGTTTGCAGGATGAGAAATTGTCCATGCTAGAGAAAATCAATGAACTAAAAACTCAGGTTGATGCTTTAAATGCTGCTGCCGCTACTGTCAAATCATCCATGCTCGTCCAGGAGAAAGCTAGGTATGATGAAGGTTATGACGAAGGCATTCGTGACTACATGAGGTCCATGTGGGAGAAAATGCCCGAGCTAAACTGGTCTCTCCTAGGCGAGGACGTAGTGGGGATGATCAAGGAATTTGAGAATGAAGCTACTGCTGCAACCTCTGTACCTCCCGTGGAAACGGTTGAGAGTTCTCCAGGTGCCAACCCTGAGACGGCAGAGGTTCCTGCTCCTGAAGTTGTTCAGCCTATCCCTCCAACTCCTCCTGTTGCCACCAAGGGTTTCGATGAAGTTCCTCCTTCATAAACGCAACAAAATCCTTTAAAAGCTTTTATAATATGATAACTTTTGATAACTTTTGATGAGGTCGCGGGCTCCTCGTAACGCCTCGCAAGATGTAATTCTAAATTTTGTTTCCATGGCCTTCGCGCCAATAACTCTTTATGCTGGTTTCCCGGGTCTTTGGGCCTATAACCCTTTATGGTTTTTTTATGACAATTATCTGCTTTTGCTACATATCTATATCACATATTTGTACTTATATGCTTCCATCATTGTATCTTGCCTTTATTCCCCCTAGCAATTACTTAATGTCCATACTTGTGCATTCAAGCTTACGTGGGCTAGCCCTTTGTAAGAAACAGAATATACTCGCACTTTCACTTTATAATTTCCTGAAATAAAAGGCAATCAAATCGCAACAACTTACTTGTAAGCTTAAACACGTCTTTTCCTATGCTTCACTCAACCTTTTCAGAGTCACATTCTGAACTAAAACCCTTTCTGATAACTTTAGATCCTAAATGGTTTGACCAGGTTCCTCGACCATTAAACCTGCAAAATAAACAGAAAACAAAAAAACTAGTTAAGGTTAGTAAAATTTCTCTTGTTTAATTCGGGTCATCTCTTGGAAAGGTTGCCTGCTTGGCTCCCAATCCTAATCTCTAGGTCCCAACATGCCTCGAGACATGTTGGTTCTTTTTTGTGCCTCGAAGCAATTCTAGGAACCTGTGCGCCGTGCTGGGAGTCCACACAGATTCCTCTTCTTCATGTGTCAGGCTAGACATCTTATGAAGGTAAATGCTAAGGATTTTATCCCTTCTTCCCATGTGCCAAAGGCGGTTCCACATGAGGGAGAGCTTATTAGGCTTCTCTTTAAGAACAAGTGTGCCGGTCTAGGCTCCACACAGGTTCCTTTAGGTGCCTTTTGTCAGGACTTTAGGTGCCTTTTGTCAGGACTTTAGGTGCCTTTTGTCAGGACTTTAGTTCACGTGCTCAAGGAACTTGAGGCTTTTGGCGACAATATCATGCTCAGTCAACTGAGGCTTTTCAATCACATTTGCTCAGGAAGCTACCTGAGGCTTTTCTTATGCCCAGGAAACTACCTAGGACTTTGCTCAATGCCCAGGAAGCTACCTAGGACTTTTTTCTTGATGCATGCTCGGGAAGCTACCCAAGGCTTAATTCATACTCAGGAAACTACCTGAGGCTTTGGTTCAAATCAGTCATTCTCAATTTGCATACTTTGTTGAATCACATTCATACTTTCAATACTACAGGGACCTGTAAGTCAGGGTGGCCTGCAAATACAATACAATGCTACAGGAACCTGTTAGTCAAGGTAACCTGTAAATATAATACAAGTACTAAAGCAAGCACTTAAAAAGTTTCAAATTGGCATATGAAATATCAAATCATATCATGCACAATACTGTCTAAGTAGGAATACTACCCCCAGTTCTTTTGGGTAGTTATTGTTACGTAAAAGAACTATTAAGGAGCAATAGCTGCAAAGAATGCGCTCATAATATTCAATGTAGAGCTATCCATCGCTCAATACTTTTAAAATAAATTGTCTTGCAAGTGGGGAGGTTCACATCAAGTACCCCCCGAGTACATGCATAATCAAATACTGAAATCAAAATGCTGGTCAGCTATAACTAATAAGCTGCCTTTATTCTTGGGCTGAAAGAGCCTTACTTTTTCTAAGAAAGACACATAAAAGAGTTACTGATAATACTTCTTGAGATGTTCTGCATTCCAAGCTCTCGGAATGAGGTTCCCATCCATATCCATCAAGTGGTAGGTTCCTTCCCAAATGGCTGACTTTATCTGGTAAGGTCCCTCCCAATTTGCTCCAAGAGCTCCATGTACCAGAACCCTAGTATTTGGCATGACTTTTCTCAGAACTAGGTCTCCAACTTTAAAAGGTCTTGCCTTCACCTTTTTGTTGTAATACCTTCGAACTCTCTGTTGATATGCTGCTAACTTTACTTGCGAATCTGCTCTCAACTCTTCGACCATGTCCAAATACAGTCTATGATTGACCTCATTGTTCTCGGGGTCAAAATGCTTTCTTCTCAGGGAACCTGTTCCAACTTCCACAGGTACCATAGCTTCACAACCATAAGCGAGAGTAAAGGGAGACTCACCAGTTGTAGTTCTAGGCGTGGTGTTATACGACCACAAGACTCCAGGAAGCTCTTCTGGCCAGCTTCCTTTCTTATCTTCAAGTCTTGTCTTCAAAGTATGCTTGATAATCTTGTTCACCGCTTCAGTCTGTCCATTACTCTGTGGATAGTACACTGCTGAAAATGCCTTCTGAATTCCAAACTGCTCACACAACCCTCTAAGCTCTCTACTATCAAACTGCTTCCCGTTGTCAGAAATCAGCTTCTGCGGAATGCCAAACCTGCATACAATGGCTCGAAACACGAACTCAGTTAATTTGGATGCTGTAATCTTAGCAAGTGGTTCTGCTTCTACCCACTTTGTGAAGTAATCAACTGCAACCACTGCATATTTCACTCCTCCTTTTCATTTCGGGAGTTCTCCAATGAGGTCTATCCCCCATACGGCGAATGGCCAAGGACTAACAATTTGTTTGATAGGTGCTACAGGACGACTATCAAAATTTGCAAACCTCTGACAATTACCGCATGCCTGTGCGAATTTGATAGCATCTGCTTTGATGGTTGGCCAATAATATCCTTGTCGAAGGACCTTCATGGCTAAAGAATTACCCCCCGAGTGATTTCCACATACTCCTTCATGAATCTCCTCGAGGATGTACTTGCATTGTTCTCCTGCTACACACTTGAGCAAAGGTTTATTGAATCCTCGTCTATACAGAACTCCATCATAGATTACATACTTTGCGGCATGATACCTCAGCTTCCTGGCATCATCTTGACCGGGAGGTAACTCTCCTTTATCCAGGTAATGATATATTGGAGTCATCCAGGAATCTTCAACCGGAAACTCGATGTCCATCACTTCTTCTTTGAAAATTCTAGGTTGCTCTTGAATCTGAAGTGGAATTACCCCCAATAATGTGGATTCCCTCTGAGATCCTAGCTTGGCTAATGCATCTGCCTTGGTATTCTTTCCTCGAGGTATTTGATCTAGCTTCACCTCTTTGAACCTCGCGATCAACTCCTGGGAGTACCTCAAATACAAGTCTGTTCTTGGACCTCTCGCCTGAAAACCACCACGAATCTGCCAAACTACTAACATCGAATCACTGAACACTCTGATATTCTCCACTTTCATCTCCAAGGCTAACTTGAGGCCTGCAATCAATGCCTCATACTCTGCATCATTGTTTGTGGCTTTAAAAGCAAAATGAATCGAGCTATAGAGTTGGTGTCCTTCTGGACTAACTAGCTCTATGCCTGCGCCTGCTCCACCACTGTTAGCAGCTCCATCCACATACAGTGTCCACCAAGGTGCACAGTTGTCATTATCTGTCTGCTCTTCTACCACCTCTTTTGGCCCCTCCTGGCCAGTAACCTCTACATGAGGTGGAAACTCGATTAAGAAATCTGCTAGAGCTTGAGCCTTAATTGCTGTCTTTGGCTTGTATTCTATGTCGAACTGTCCTAACTCCACAGCCCACTTTAGCATTCTCCCAGAAGTTTCTGGCCTATGCATCACTTGCTTAAGTGGATATGAGGTTCTTACCTCCATCTTATGAGCTTGGAAGTAAGGTCGCAGCTTCCTGGAAGCTAGAATCAAGGCAAAAACCAGCTTCTCCATTCCTGTATACCTCGTTTCTGCATCAAGTAACCTTTTACTAACATAGTAGACTGGGCTCTGCTGTCCATTCTCTTCTCGAACCAGAACTGCACTAATGGAATACTCTGATACGGCCAAGTAAAGTATCAATGTTTCTCCATCCACAGGTTTGGCTAACAGTGGGGGACTTCCCAAATGCTCCTTTAACCTTCCAAACGCTATCTCACATTCTTCTGTCCACTCGAACTTACTTCCTTTCTTTATAGCTTTAAAGAACTCCTGACACTTATCAGTGGACTTCGAGATGAATCTGTTCAAGGCTGCAACTCTTCCTGTAAGGGACTGAACCTCTCTCACAATTCTCGGTGACCTCATATCAATCAATGCTTTAATCTTGGCTGGGTTGGCTTCGATACCTCTGTGGTTCACCATGAAACCCAGAAACTTTCCTGATTCTACCCCGAACACACATTTTTGAGGGTTCAGCTTCATTATGTACTTTCGCAAGATTCCAAACATTTCTTCTAAGTGCTTTACATGGTCAACAGCTTCCTTAGACTTGACTAGCATATCATCCACATATACTTCCATAGTATGGCCAATTTGGTCTTTAAACATCATATTTACTAACCGTTGGTATGTGGATCCAGCATTAATCAATCCAAATGGCATGCATACATAGCAATAAAGACCTCTATCCGTAATAAAAGAAGTGTGCTCTTGATCAGGTTCATACATAGGAATTTGATTGTAACCTGAATATGCATCCATGAAGCTGAGGAGGGCATGTCCAACTGTTGCATCCACTAGCTGATCAATCCGTGGCAGCGGGAAACTGTTTTTCGGGCATGCTTTGTTGAGATCTGTGAAGTCCACACAGGTTCTCCATTTCCCATTAGGTTTCTTTACCAAAACAGGGTTCGCCAACCATACTGGGTAGAAAGATTCTTTAACCAATCCTGCATCCAACAACCTGTCGACTTCTTCCTTCAATGCTTGAGCTCTTTCTCCACTAACTGGTCTTCGCTTCTGTCT
Source organism: Kitagawia praeruptora (assembly GCA_037693485.1). Classification (NCBI taxonomy): domain Eukaryota; kingdom Viridiplantae; phylum Streptophyta; class Magnoliopsida; order Apiales; family Apiaceae; genus Kitagawia; species Kitagawia praeruptora. The sequence continues at coordinate 150,986,317 of CM075349.1, read as the reverse complement.
CACTCCTTTCTTTTCTGGATCAATATTCAGCTTATGACACATGACCCTTGGATCTATCCCTTCCATATCTGCGTGACACCATGCAAACACATCCAGGTTCTTGCCCAAAAAGGTAATAAGAGATTCCTTTAAGGCTAGGTCGAGTTGAGCTCCAATCTTTAACACTTTTGTACCATATTTGTCATTGATCTTCACATCTAAAGTTTCACCAGCTGGTCCAGCCTTGACCATGGTTTCTGGCATTCGTGGATCTAAGTCTACCTCCATCTCTGTGGTTGAATCCTCTTGAGGTTCTTGGACTGTAGACGATTCATGAACTTCATGCATGACATTCCTTCTTTTTAATGCTGGTTGACTGTCTTCATTGCTTCCATTATGTTTCAGTTTTCGGGATTTTTCTTCATCCAATCCTTCTGCCATACACACATCACCATCCTTGTCCGTAGGAGGTGCACTTTTTATCAGCAAGTAAGGGTTATCTGGTCCCCGAAAAACTGGAATCTCAGCATGAGGTTCCTCTTCTGTAACCTCTTCAATTCTTACAGCTCTACAGGATGTTGGCACAAAACCTTCTAAAGGCGGACTACGCAGGTCATGCGTTATTTTGTCTGGGTTCTTTCCTGGAAAATCATCAGGAACCTCGTCCATAGGTTCAGGCAATTTTGCAGCCTTAGCAGCATGTTGTAAAGCTTTGGTGTAGCACTCTCTAGACTCATACTAGCATCCTCGAACTACACCAATTCCATTCGGTGTTGGGAACTTCATGGTTAGGTGGTAAATGGAGGTTATCACCCTCATCTCTTTCAGGACGGGTCTTCCCAGGATAGCATTGTAGTTCATATTCTCCTCTATAACGATGAATTCTGCCAACTGTGTAATGCAACATGGCTTGTTACCTAGAGTTACTGGTAAACGAATCTTACCTTTGATAGGAACTTGATTGTTAGTGAATCCATACAAGGTATCCTTTGTTGGAGTGAGGTCTTTATCCAGAAAATGCATCTTCTTGAAAGCTGAGTAAGATAACAGGTTTACAGAGCTTCCGTTATCAACTAGCACTCGATGAACCTCGTAAGACCCGATTCCTGCCTCGATCACTAAAGCATCGGTATGTGGATGATGTACCCATGAGGCATCTTCTTCAGTGAAGGTAATATCAACATCCTCCCCTTCAAACAGCTTTGGAGTCCTTTGTGACAGATTATAAACACTGGTCAAAGGATGTTCTTTAGCTTCACGTGTGTATCTCTCCATGGCGCTCCTGCTACTTCCTCCAATGTGGGGACCTCCTATAATTGTGCGTATGCAACCAGCCTTAGGTGGTCCTTCCATCAAAACAGGTTCCTGTGTCTGTGCCTTCTGAGTCTTCTCATCTCTATACTTTTTGCCTTCTTGAGCCACCCATTCACTTAACTGCCCTTGTCTGATTAGAGTTTCAATTAGATCCCTAAGGTGACGGTAATTTGCAGTATTATGCCCATTGTTATCATGGAAGTCACAGTATGGACGTTCATTCTTATTCCCTGGAGGACCAGTTCTGAAAGGTTAAACCATGAGGACTTCTCATTCACCGCGTAGATGTGATCGATTGGAGCTACCAAAGGGGTGAAAGTTTCATAGACAGGTCTCTCACGTTTGTTGTTGTTATATGAAGCTGGTGGCGGAACCTGACTCATGACAGGTCTAGTAGGATTCACAGCTTCAACTTCAGGCTTTACTTGGGATGTACGACTAACTACCTTCTTACTATCACGACCATTGGGGCTTCTTGGTCTCGACCTCTTACTTCCACTTTGCCTTACGAAATCTGGATCCTTCTTCAACTCGGCCAAAGATTCCTCCACAAGACGAAAAGGTTCTGCCTGAGCATAAAAATCTACCAACGTCTCTGGTTCTTTTCCTTGAAGTGCTTTCCAAAAATCTGAGCCTCCTTTAACTCCAGCAATTAGGAAATTCTTTATGGTTTCCTCAGATGCTTTCCTAACCTTCGGAACCTCTGCATTAAACCTCTTGAAATATTTCGTCAATGTCTCACTAGGTCTTTGCTTGATGTTAGCCAAGGTATTGGTAGGTGGTGCAAATGCAACGGACGCTCTGAATTGAGTAACGAAAAGCTTCCCCATACTCGCCCAAGAACCAATCGAATCGGCAGGTAACCTCTTGAACCATTGATGGGCTCCACCCTGTAGAGTTGCAGCCAGTAACCTGCATCTGGTGGCTTCTTTCACTTGATAGACATCCATCTCTGTGTCGAAACGACTAAGGTATTCAATGGGGTCAGTAGTTCCATCGAATTTCAACTCATTCGAAGGCCTGTAAGACCTAGGTAGAGCCGACTTTCGAACCTTCTTGGTAAAAGGAGAAGCGGTTATAGGATTCACAGTTAGATTCTTTTCGTCTTTGAGCTGAGCCAAAATTTTCTTGATATCTTCTGCCGTCACCTCCCCAGTAGCTTCCGCCTTCGTCTTTTTGCTCGTTCCTTCTTCCTCTTTCGACTCCGCAGTGCTTGATTCCTCAGTAACCTCGTCTGAATCTGTGCTTTCTTCTTCAATTATCTCAACGGATGGGTCTTTATCTTTCTTCTTTTTCTGTGAGGAACCTCCAGTCTTGGTTTTCTTCTTTCCCTTGGACCCTGTACGGCCCTTGCTAAAAGTTTTACTCTTCTTAGGATTCTCTAGTTCTTCGTCACCATTATTCTGCTTTGGTTCTCCACCATCTTCTGGAACCTCCTCTCCATTCTCAGATTCTTCTTCCTCAAAGTTCAACTGTTTCGGAGTAACCTTCGACTTCTTGCCTTTTTTTGCCTTCTTTTTCTTCTTTTTGCTTGAAGCCTGCTCCAAAGTCGACAAACGGTCTCCCACAGTCTTTAAGATTTCCATCATAGCTGCTTTGGTAACCTTCGGTGCTTTGTGAGGAGATTTGCTCCCATCGTGAACCTGTCGCTCAGAACGGGTTGCTTCGCTATATGAGTTGCCTGACATCTTTTCCACTCTTAAGATGTTAACTCCCCTCCTTCTAGCGCCAATGTTGATGAGTGGATTTTGTAACAACTTATGAGAGGTTTACAGGTAGTTGTATAGGCTAGCGATCAACTGTTCTGTGAAAGGTTTGGGTTGTGTTTGTGGGGGTTGAGCTGTGCTCGAGGGTGTCTCCAATAATCTCAAGTGCCTTTAGAGAAAATCAGAGAACTCAATGTGTCTTACCCTCGAGGTGCCTACGTACCCTTGTATATATAGGGATCAAACTCACGTAGTTCTAATGGGACTCTGTCTCTTGCTGGAATAGCTGTATTCGATCACCTAGTTCGTGTAGGACTCAGGTTCCTTTAGAGCCTTCCACAAACTAGTTGGCTAAGTAGAGTAGAACTCGAGTTCGTACCCTACTATGATTCTCTCATTGGTCAGAGTTATTCTAGGATCATCTGCGCCCTAGAATTATACTCAGATACCAATTCGTTTATCTGTTCTAGATGGCTTCTAGAACCTTCTGTTGGCAACTCGTAGGAACCTGGTGCTCAGGAACCTACATCTCAGGAGCCTGTTTCTCAGGAACCTCCTTATTTTCGGGACATATCACTTAGGGACCTCCCTTTGGGCATCAGTACCTGCACAAATAACAAACTGGTTAGACTGGATAGCTCTTCACATGTTCTCGTCATCTCTATGGCTGGTGCTATGCTAACTCGAACTCTTCTGCTGGGAGGAACCTGGTCTTCTAATGTTCAGCTCAGCTTCCTGACCATTGGGAACCTCTTGATAATCGTACTTCCTTAGTCATTTCTTCTATCTGATCTTCATAACTCGTACTGGATCAATCTTCTAGCTCGTGTGGACCGGACCCTAGGGCCTAATGGGCCTAAATCTAGCCCATGGAGATTTTGGGCACAACAAGTACCCCCCGGTTCCTTGAAATCATGTAATGTGAAAGGAACCTATTCTAATTCTACGATCAAAGGTTCAATGCTAAACCATTATAGTAACAATACCTTGCTTCAACATTTTATATCCAAGCCTACATGAGCTAACTCGGTGTAGGAAACAGGACATAGAATATTTTCAGCTTAATATAATCTTGAGTAAGCTTCCTTCATAGCAAGGAACCTGTTATCTTGCTATTTTCTTCTTCAGATCGCAGCCCTCGAAATCTACTCTATGTTTGCATTCAACTTCCCAGGGAATGTAACTTGTCACTCCACTCCACGTCTCTTTAAATTTAAAAATTTAAGAGGGGATAACGATTGGTAAGCAGGAGATAATTCGAAATTCAAATTCAAACTTATCACTTACCGGTGCTGCAGTTAATGCGTGAGTTCCCTAGGTTCACACGCCTCTCACGCGTGTACCTCTTCGTTTTACCGCTCCAGTAAGGCTCTGCCGCGTGTACGGGGCTGTTTCATTTACCTTGACTATTTAATCGCCATCTCACCCCCTCAGGTTCATTTTTACCTTTACCAAATTCTTGCAAAAAACCCTTGGAGAGAGAAGAAGAAGACCGACGATCCTCCGCTCAATTCAACTTGTTCTTCGCCGTCCTCTTCGATTCAAGGTACGATTCTGGTTTATTTTTCTCTGTTATTTCATAATCTTGACTTCATTTCGTACTATCTACACTTTTATGTCTTGCATGCCGATGTTCATCTTTTCTGATGTATTCATATGTTTTTAATTTGCGTAATTCCCATTGAGATCTCCTATAAAATTTCCTGCTTGTTAATGCATAACTGTTTGAGCATCTCAAAACCTTAGTATCTCTCTTAGGTTCCTGACCCTTCTTCGCCTGTCTTTGCAGATGTCTTCTGATTCAACACATTCAGACCACCATTCTTTGATAAACCCTGCTTTTACCAAATCAGTCAGCAATAGGAACAGGTCTAAAATCTCTATCCCAGATTTAGGTGAGCCTCAAAACATCCTTATTAGACTTCCGACCAAACAAAATAGAACTCTAAATTCCCCTAATTTCATTGACTTAGGAGACGATTGGCCTTCTGACAAAGAAGAAGTGTCAAAGCCTGATCAGAAAGTACTCCCTGAACCTGATTTTGACAATGAGATAACTGTCGAGAGAGAGTCATATAAACAAGAGATTGTGCCTTTCTGTGAGAAAGTTGATTCGTCCATGACTTCAGCTAGGTTAGAGAAGTTGTGGGAAGAATGTGTCCGTCCAACCTGTCCAATCATTGTTCCAGAACCTGGTGAGAGGGCTCACAGGTTCGACACTAAAGTTCCTGAACGTGGTATTCCTAATGCAGTGACCTCTGCCGCTTTTTTTAGAGTGGGTGTCTACTTCCCCCTCCATCCTTTTTTGCTAGAAGTTCTCGACTTTTATGGCTTAGCCCCTCTCCAACTGACTCCCAATTCCTATAGGCTAGCCATGAGCACATATATTCTGTACTCCAGTCTGTTCACCACTCCTTTATCTGCACCTGAGTTAGGTTATTTCTTCAGATTGAAAGATACTGGAAAGGGTTCCGGTTGTTTTTATCTAACCGCCTGGCCTTGTCATCAAGGTCAGTGCATAAAAAGCATTAAACAAAACTTTGACCAATGGCAGGAGCAATTTCTTTATTGCTATGACTGTCCCCCTGTCCGTTTCCAATTTAATCGTCGTCCTCATGTTCCCAAACAAACATTTCTTTCTGGAGTCTGCCTTCAAAGAGCTGAAGAGGCTTTGAAACATTCTTCATCCCTTAGGGATTGTATGATTCTATTAACACCTGAGAATCTCGTCACCCTAGGTTTTCTCCCTGCTTCCCCTGGTAATGCTTTATTTTATTTGTCTTTACTGCATTCCTGTAACTATGTTCGTTTATCTCATGCTCTTTGTCTATCATGACTTATTTTCTGACTCTGTATTCACAGGTATGGCTCCCAAGGTTCCTTCTTTCGTAAAAAGATCCAAGAACGTTGACGAAATCTTCAAGGTTGAAGATAAGGAGGTTCCGCTTGCTGCAACTCCTATCAACCCAGTTCCCACTCCAGCTTCAGTCCAGCCATCTGGTTCCTCCAAGCGTAAGCTAGCTCAGACTACACTTGATCTCTCTGGAAGCTCCCAAACCAGGTCCATGAAAAAAGGGAAAGCTGTGAAGATTGAATCGGCTGTGGCACAGAATCAATTCAAAGACTTGATTGACACACACGTGCTTCCAGAAGCGGTTGCCAACTGGGCTAAAATGGATACCACCGAAGCTATGCATGCCATGAGGTTCTCGGCTACCCAAAATGCTTTCTTTACTCTCCGCTTTTGCGATGATATTGCTGAGAAAACTCAATATGATCTCCGGTTACAAGGAGAAGTTTCAAGGTTGAAAGAAGAGTTGACTGCTATGGAAGGTAAGATGAACATAGCCACTGCTGTTGTTCGAAAAGCAAAAACCGTCGAGACCTCACTGAAGAATAGCAGGGATGAGCTTCAGGGACAGGTGAAGAGTTTGCAGGATGAGAAATTGTCCATGCTAGAGAAAATCAATGAACTAAAAACTCAGGTTGATGCTTTAAATGCTGCTGCCGCTACTGTCAAATCATCCATGCTCGTCCAGGAGAAAGCTAGGTATGATGAAGGTTATGACGAAGGCATTCGTGACTACATGAGGTCCATGTGGGAGAAAATGCCCGAGCTAAACTGGTCTCTCCTAGGCGAGGACGTAGTGGGGATGATCAAGGAATTTGAGAATGAAGCTACTGCTGCAACCTCTGTACCTCCCGTGGAAACGGTTGAGAGTTCTCCAGGTGCCAACCCTGAGACGGCAGAGGTTCCTGCTCCTGAAGTTGTTCAGCCTATCCCTCCAACTCCTCCTGTTGCCACCAAGGGTTTCGATGAAGTTCCTCCTTCATAAACTCAACAAAATCCTTTAAAAGCTTTTATAATATGATAACTTTTGATAACTTTTGATGAGGTCGCGGGCTCCTCGTAACGCCTCGCAAGATGTAATTCTAAATTTTGTTTCCATGGCCTTCGCGCCAATAACTCTTTATGCTGGTTTCCCGGGTCTTTGGGCCTATAACCCTTTATGGTTTTTTTATGACAATTATCTGCTTTTGCTACATATCTATATCACATATTTGTACTTATATGCTTCCATCATTGTATCTTGCCTTTATTCCCCCTAGCAATTACTTAATGTCCATACTTGTGCATTCAAGCTTACGTGGGCTAGCCCTTTGTAAGAAACAGAATATACTCGCACTTTCACTTTATAATTTCCTGAAATAAAAGGCAATCAAATCGCAACAACTTACTTGTAAGCTTAAACACGTCTTTTCCTATGCTTCACTCAACCTTTTCAGAGTCACATTCTGAACTAAAACCCTTTCTGATAACTTTAGATCCTAAATGGTTTGACCAGGTTCCTCGACCATTAAACCTGCAAAATAAACAGAAAACAAAAAAACTAGTTAAGGTTAGTAAAATTTCTCTTGTTTAATTCGGGTCATCTCTTGGAAAGGTTGCATGCTTGGCTCCCAATCCTAATCTCTAGGTCCCAACATGCCTCGAGACATGTTGGTTCTTTTTTGTGCCTCGAAGCAATTCTAGGAACCTGTGCACCGTGCTGGGAGTCCACACAGATTCCTCTTCTTCATGCGTCAGGCTAGACATCTTATGAAGGTAAATGCTAAGGATTTTATCCCTTCTTCCCATGTGCCAAAGGCGGTTCCACATGAGGGAGAGCTTATTAGGCTTCTCTTTAAGAACAAGTGTGCCGGTCTAGGCTCCACACAGGTTCCTTTAGGTGCCTTTTGTCAGGACTTTAGGTGCCTTCTGTCAGGACTTTAGTTCACGTGCTCAAGGAACTTGAGGCTTTTGGCGACAATATCATGCTCAGTCAACTGAGGCTTTTCAATCACATTTGCTCAGGAAGCTACCTGAGGCTTTTCTTGTGCCCAGGAAACTACCTAGGACTTTGCTCAATGCCCAGGAAGCTACCTAGGACTTTTTTCTTGATGCATGCTCGGGAAGCTACCCAAGGCTTAATTCATACTCAGGAAACTACCTGAGGCTTTGGTTCAAATCAGTCATTCTCAATTTGCATACTTTGTTGAATCACATTCATACTTTCAATACTACAGGGACCTGTAAGTCAGGGTGGCCTGCAAATACAATACAATGCTACAGGAACCTGTTAGTCAAGGTAACCTGTAAATATAATACAAGTACTAAAGCAAGCACTTAAAAAGTTTCAAATTGGCATATGAAATATCAAATCATATCATGCACAATACTGTCTAAGTAGGAATACTACCCCCAGTTCTTTTGGGTAGTTATTGTTACGTAAAAGAACTATTAAGGAGCAATAGCTGCAAAGAATGCGCTCATAATATTCAATGTAGAGCTATCCATCGCTCAATACTTTTAAAAGAAATTGTCTTGCAAGTAGGGAGGTTCACATCAAGTACCCCCCGAGTACATGCATAATCAAATACTGAAATCAAAATGCTGGTCAGCTATAACTAATAAGCTGCCTTTATTCTTGGGCTGAAAGAGCCTTACTTTTTCTAAGAAAGACACATAAAAGAGTTACTGATAATACTTCTTGAGATGTTCTGCATTCCAAGCTCTCGGAATGAGGTTCCCATCCATATCCATCAAGTGGTAGGTTCCTTCCCAAATGGCTGACTTTATCTGGTAAGGTCCCTCCCAATTTGCTCCAAGAGCTCCATGTACCAGAACCCTAGTATTTGGCATGACTTTTCTCAGAACTAGGTCTCCAACTTTAAAAGGTCTTGCCTTCACCTTTTTGTTGTAATACCTTCGAACTCTCTGTTGATATGCTGCTAACTTTACTTGCGAATCTGCTCTCAACTCTTCGACCATGTCCAAATACAGTCTATGATTGACCTCATTGTTCTCGGGGTCAAAATGCTTTCTTCTCAGGGAACCTGTTCCAACTTCCACAGGTACCATAGCTTCACAACCATAAGCGAGAGTAAAGGGAGACTCACCGGTTGTAGTTCTAGGCGTGGTGTTATACGACCACAAGACTCCAGGAAGCTCTTCTGGCCAGCTTCCTTTCTTATCTTCAAGTCTTGTCTTCAAAGTATGCTTGATAATCTTGTTCACCGCTTCAGTCTGTCCATTACTCTGTGGATAGTACACTGCTGAAAATGCCTTCTGAATTCCAAACTGCTCACACAACCCTCTAAGCTCTCTACTATCAAACTGCTTCCCGTTGTCAGAAATCAGCTTCTGCGGAATGCCAAACCTGCATACAATGGCTCGAAACACGAACTCAGTTAATTTGGATGCTGTAATCTTAGCAAGTGGTTCTGCTTCTACCCACTTTGTGAAGTAATCAACTACAACCACTGCATATTTCACTCCTCCTTTTCATTTCGGGAGTTCTCCAATGAGGTCTATCCCCCATACGGCGAATGGCCAAGGACTAACAATTTGTTTGATAGGTGCTACAGGACGACTATCAAAATTTGCAAACCTCTGACAATTACCGCATGCCTGTGCGAATTTGATAGCATCTGCTTTGATGGTTGGCCAATAATATCCTTGTCGAAGGACCTTCATGGCTAAAGAATTACCCCCCGAGTGATTTCCACATACTCCTTCATGAATCTCCTCGAGGATGTACTTGCATTGTTCTCCTGCTACACACTTGAGCAAAGGTTTATTGAATCCTCGTCTATACAGAACTCCATCATAGATTACATACTTTGCGGCATGATACCTCAGCTTCCTGGCATCATCTTGACCGGGAGGTAACTCTCCTTTATCCAGGTAATGATATATTGGAGTCATCCAGGAATCTTCAACCGGAAACTCGATGTCCATCACTTCTTCTTTGAAAATGCTAGGTTGCTCTTGAATCTGAAGTGGAATTACCCCCAATAATGTGGATTCCCTCTGAGATCCTAGCTTGGCTAATGCATCTGCCTTGGTATTCTTTCCTCGAGGTATTTGATCTAGCTTCACCTCTTTGAACCTCGCGATCAACTCCTGGGAGTACCTCAAATACAAGTCTGTTCTTGGACCTCTCGCCTGAAAACCACCACGAATCTGCCAAACTACTAACATCGAATCACTGAACACTCTGATATTCTCCACTTTCATCTCCAAGGCTAACTTGAGGCCTGCAATCAATGCCTCATACTCTGCATCATTGTTTGTGGCTTTAAAAGCAAAATGAATCGAGCTATAGAGTTGGTGTCCTTCTGGACTAACTAGCTCTATGCCTGCGCCTGCTCCACCACTGTTAGCAGCTCCATCCACATACAGTGTCCACCAAGGTGCACAGTTGTCATTATCTGTCTGCTCTTCTACCACCTCTTTTGGCCCCTCCTGGCCAGTAACCTCTACATGAGGTGGAAACTCGATTAAGAAATCTGCTAGAGCTTGAGCCTTAATTGCTGTCTTTGGCTTGTATTCTATGTCGAACTGTCCTAACTCCACAGCCCACTTTAGCATTCTCCCAGAAGTTTCTGGCCTATGCATCACTTGCTTAAGTGGATATGAGGTTCTTACCTCCATCTTATGAGCTTGGAAGTAAGGTCGCAGCTTCCTGGAAGCTAGAATCAAGGCAAAAACCAGCTTCTCCATTCCTGTATACCTCGTTTCTGCATCAAGTAACCTTTTACTAACATAGTAGACTGGGCTCTGCTGTCCATTCTCTTCTCGAACCAGAACTGCACTAATGGAATACTCTGATACGGCCAAGTAAAGTATCAATGTTTCTCCATCCACAGGTTTGGCTAACAGTGGGGGACTTCCCAAATGCTCCTTTAACCTTCCAAACGCTATCTCACATTCTTCTGTCCACTCGAACTTACTTCCTTTCTTTATAGCTTTAAAGAACTCCTGACACTTATCAGTGGACTTCGAGATGAATCTGTTCAAGGCTGCAACTCTTCCTGTAAGGGACTGAACCTCTCTCACAGTTCTCGGTGACCTCATATCAATCAATGCTTTAATCTTGGCTGGGTTGGCTTCGATACCTCTGTGGTTCACCATGAAACCCAGAAACTTTCCTGATTCTACCCCGAACACACATTTTTGAGGGTTCAGCTTCATTATGTACTTTCGCAAGATTCCAAACATTTCTTCTAAGTGCTTTACATGGTCAACAGCTTCCTTAGACTTGACTAGCATATCATCCACATATACTTCCATAGTATGGCCAATTTGGTCTTTAAACATCATATTTACTAACCGTTGGTATGTGGATCCAGCATTAATCAATCCAAATGGCATGCATACATAGCAATAAAGACCTCTATCCGTAATAAAAGAAGTGTGCTCTTGATCAGGTTCATACATAGGAATTTGATTGTAACCTGAATATGCATCCATGAAGCTGAGGAGGGCATGTCCAACTGTTGCATCCACTAGCTGATCAATCCGTGGCAGCGGGAAACTGTTTTTCGGGCATGCTTTGTTGAGATCTGTGAAGTCCACACAGGTTCTCCATTTCCCATTAGGTTTCTTTACCAAAACAGGGTTCGCCAACCATACTGGGTAGAAAGATTCTTTAACCAATCCTGCATCCAACAACCTGTCGACTTCTTCCTTCAATGCTTGAGCTCTTTCTCCACTAACTGGTCTTCGCTTCTGTCTCACTCCTTTCTTTTCTGGATCAATATTCAGCTTATGACACATGACCCTTGGATCTATCCCTTCCATATCTGCGTGACACCATGCAAACACATCCAGGTTCTTGCCCAAAAAGGTAATAAGAGATTCCTTTAAGGCTAGGTCGAGTTGAGCTCCAATCTTTAACACTTTTGTACATATTTGTCATTGATCTTCACATCTAAAGTTTCACCAGCTGGTCCAGCCTTGACCATGGTTTCTGGCATTCGTGGATCTAAGTCTACCTCCATCTCTGTGGTTGAATCCTCTTGAGGTTCTTGGACTGTAGACGATTCCTGAACTTCATGCATGACATTCCTTCTTTTTAATGCTGGTTGACTGTCTTCATTGCTTCCATTATGTTTCAGTTTTCGGGATTTTTCTTCATCCAATCCTTCTGCCATACACACATCACCATCCTTGTCCGTAGGAGGTGCACTTTTTATCAGCAAGTAAGGGTTATCTGGTCCCCGAAAAACTGGAATCTCAGCATGAGGTTCCTCTTCTGTAACCTCTTCAATTCTTACAGCTCTACAGGATGTTGGCACAAAACCTTCTAAAGGCGGACTACGCAGGTCATGCGTTATTTTGTCTGGGTTCTTTCCTGGAAAATCATCAGGAACCTCGTCCATAGGTTCAGGCAATTTTGCAGCCTTAGCAGCATGTTGTAAAGCTTTGGTGTAGCACTCTCTAGACTCATACTAGCATCCTCGAACTACACCAATTCCATTCGGTGTTGGGAACTTCATGGTTAGGTGGTAAATGGAGGTTATCACCCTCATCTCTTTCAGGACGGGTCTTCCCAGGATAGCATTGTAGTTCATATTCTCCTCTATAACGATGAATTCTGCCAACTGTGTAATGCAACATGGCTTGTTACCTAGAGTTACTGGTAAACGAATCTTACCTTTGATAGGAACTTGATTGTTAGTGAATCCATACAAGGTATCCTTTGTTGGAGTGAGGTCTTTATCCAGAAAATGCATCTTCTTGAAAGCTGAGTAAGATAACAGGTTTACAGAGCTTCCGTTATCAACTAGCACTCGATGAACCTCGTAAGACCCGATTCCTGCCTCGATCACTAAAGCATCGGTATGTGGATGATGTACCCATGAGGCATCTTCTTCAGTGAAGGTAATATCAACATCCTCCCCTTCAAACAGCTTTGGAGTCCTTTGTGACAGATTATAAACACTGGTCAAAGGATGTTCTTTAGCTTCACGTGTGTATCTCTCCATGGCGCTCCTGCTACTTCCTCCAATGTGGGGACCTCCTATAATTGTGCGTATGCAACCAGCCTTAGGTGGTCCTTCCATCAAAATAGGTTCCTGTGTCTGTGCCTTCTGAGTCTTCTCATCTCTATACTTTTTGCCTTCTTGAGCCACCCATTCACTTAACTGCCCTTGTCTGATTAGAGTTTCAATTAGATCCCTAAGGTGACGGTAATCTGCAGTATTATGCCCATTGTTATCATGGAAGTCACAGTATGGACGTTCATTCTTATTCCCTGGAGGACCAGTTCTGAAAGGTTAAACCATGAGGACTTCTCATTCACCGCGTAGATGTGATCGATTGGAGCTACCAAAGGGGTGAAAGTTTCATAGACAGGTCTCTCACGTTTGTTGTTGTTATATGAAGCTGGTGGCGGAACCTGACTCATGACAGGTCTAGTAGGATTCACAGCTTCAACTTCAGGCTTTACTTGGGATGTACGACTAACTACCTTCTTACTGTCACGACCATTGGGGCTTCTTGGTCTCGACCTCTTGCTTCCACTTTGCCTTACGAAATCTGGATCCTTCTTCAACTCGGCCAAAGATTCCTCCACAAGACGAAAAGGTTCTGCCTGAGCATAAAAATCTGCCAACGTCTCTGGTTCTTTTCCTTGAAGTGCTTTCCAAAAATCTAAGCCTCCTTTAACTCCAGCAATTAGGAAATTCTTTATGGTTTCCTCAGATGCTTTCCTAACCTTCGGAACCTCTGCATTAAACCTCTTGAAATATTTCGTCAATGTCTCACTAGGTCTTTGCTTGATGTTAGCCAAGGTATTGGTAGGTGGTGCAAATGCAACGGACGCTCTGAATTGAGTAACGAAAAGCTTCCCCATACTCGCCCAAGAACCAATCGAATCGGCAGGTAACCTCTTGAACCATTGATGGGCTCCACCCTGTAGAGTTGCAGCCAGTAACCTGCATCTGGTGGCTTCTTTCACTTGATAGACATCCATCTCTGTGTCGAAACGACTAAGGTATTCAATGGGGTCAGTAGTTCCATCGAATTTCAACTCATTCGAAGGCCTGTAAGACCTAGGTAGAGCCGACTTTCGAACCTTCTTGGTAAAAGGAGAAGCGGTTATAGGATTCACAGTTAGATTCTTTTCGTCTTTGAGCTGAGCCAAAATTTTCTTGATATCTTCTGCCGTCACCTCCCCAGTAGCTTCCGCCTTCGTCTTTTTGCTCGTTCCTTCTTCCTCTTTCGACTCCGCAGTGCTTGATTCCTCAGTAACCTCGTCTGAATCTGTGCTTTCTTCTTCAATTATCTCAACGGATGGGTCTTTATCTTTCTTCTTTTTCTGTGAGGAACCTCCAGTCTTGGTTTTCTTCTTTCCCTTGGACCCTGTACGGCCCTTGCTAAAAGTTTTACTCTTCTTAGGATTCTCTAGTTCTTCGTCACCATTATTCTGCTTTGGTTCTCCACCATCTTCTGGAACCTCCTCTCCATTCTCAGATTCTTCTTCCTCAAAGTTCAACTGTTTCGGAGTAACCTTCGACTTCTTGCCTTTTTTTGCCTTCTTTTTCTTCTTTTTGCTTGAAGCCTGCTCCAAAGTCGACAAACGGTCTCCCACAGTCTTTAAGATTTCCATCATAGCTGCTTTGGTAACCTTCGGTGCTTTGTGAGGAGATTTGCTCCCATCGTGAACCTGTCGCTCAGAACGGGTTGCTTCGCTATCTGAGTTGCCTGACATCTTTTCCACTCTTAAGATGTTAACTCCCCTCCTTCTAGCGCCAATGTTGATGAGTGGATTTTGTAACAACTTATGAGAGATTTACAGGTAGTTGTATAGGCTAGCGATCAACTGTTCTGTGAAAGGTTTGGGTTGTGTTTGTGGGGGTTGAGCTGTGCTCGAGGGTGTCTCCAATAATCTCAAGTGCCTTTAGAGAAAATCAGAGAACTCAATGTGTCTTACCCTCGAGGTGCCTACGTACCCTTGTATATATAGGGATCAAGCTCACGTAGTTCTAATGGGACTCTGTCTCTTGCTGGAATAGCTGTATTCGATCACCTAGTTCGTGTAGGACTCAGGTTCCTTTAGAGCCTTCCACAAACTAGTTGGCTAAGTAGAGTAGAACTCGAGTTCGTACCCTACTATGATTCTCTCATTGGTCAGAGTTATTCTAGGATCATCTGCGCCCTAGAATTATACTCAGATACCAATTCGTTTATCTGTTCTAGATGGCTTCTAGAACCTTCTGTTGGCAACTCGTAGGAACCTGGTGCTCAGGAACCTACATCTCAGGAGCCTGTTTCTCAGGAACCTCCTTATTTTCGGGACATATCACTTAGGGACCTCCCTTTGGGCATCAGTACCTGCACAAATAACAAACTGGTTAGACTGGATAGCTCTTCACATGTTCTCGTCATCTCTATGGCTGGTGCTATGCTAACTCGAACTCTTCTGCTGGGAGGAACCTGGTCTTCTAATGTTCAGCTCAGCTTCCTGACCATTGGGAACCTCTTGATACTCGTACTTCCATAGTCATTTCTTCTATCTGATCTTCATAACTCGTACTGGATCAATCTTCTAGCTCGTGTGGACCGGACCTTAGGGCCTAATGGGCCTAAATCTAGCCCATGGAGATTTTGGGCACAACAGATATAATTAAAAAAAGGTTGTATTAGAATTGAATTTTATTTATTTTTTTTCTAAAAAGGATATAATTAAAAAAGATTGTATTATAATTGAATTTTATTTATTTTCTATTAGTGTTTAAAAAAATTCATATTTACTATTTGGACTTATCTTGAGATCTATAAATCAGATTTGGATGATTTTACAATCCATGTGAATCTCATAAAATTATCTTTAATTTAGTGATGATTTAATAACTATTATTTAAATGAAAATACTCAGTGTTAACTCGAATAACTTGTAGAAGGGGGGGGGGTTGAATACAAGTTATATAATCGTGTCTGATTTTTGCTCGAATAAATAAATAAGAACAAACGAATAAACCAAACTGTTTGTATTAATAAGATCAAATACAAACTCTACCAAAGGTGTACAAATACCTTTAGCAGCTGCTGACAATACAAATCTCTCTCTGTTTGTACTCTCGTATACTTACGATTACAAACCTCGCGAACGAACTTACAACTTTTTACAACGATATAGAGAGAGTATTTATAATGCTACCTATCAACTAATAACAGAAAGATAATATATACATGACAATGTTCTGCCGTCCAGTTGGTAGTTTCCATCAATAGAAAATTCTTTCCTTCATGATATCTTCTTGCTTGTTCTTCAAAACAACGATCCTGTTTTATAGCACTTGTCAGTTTCTGTAGCATCCATAATGACATCATCAGTAGCACGACTAATATCGTAGCATCCGTATGACATCATCAGTATCATGACTGATATCAGGATTCCGTCTTGCATCAAGATCTAACCATCCATCAGTATTTGATCAGTATTTGACTTATCGTATCAGGATCTGCTCTCAGTTCCTGAAATGTAGTCCTTGATGCTCTGTTCCTGACTTAACTCTACAGATTACTGTCTAACACATATATCCTATACAAAATGCTAAATCCTTTATAAAATCAGGATATACAATAAGTATTTGCAAATTCTATTCCTAACATCACAAGTTCACAACTTATGAATTATTCCTAACACTCAGAATCTCAACAGAAAATATAATTACAAATTTTTACATTAATCATATTCAATGTGGAAGTCCTACATTGATAATGCTATTCAATGTAGA
Source organism: Kitagawia praeruptora (assembly GCA_037693485.1). Classification (NCBI taxonomy): domain Eukaryota; kingdom Viridiplantae; phylum Streptophyta; class Magnoliopsida; order Apiales; family Apiaceae; genus Kitagawia; species Kitagawia praeruptora. Next base: position 150,969,749 of record CM075349.1, on the reverse strand, counting down.
AAACCTAATTATATATGATTTAAATCATTGACATATACATTGTCGTATTACAATATAAATACACTTTTTAGTTTATAAAATATAAAATATTTTTTATGCTAGATCCAACGGTTTTCATCTATTTATTTTAAGATATTTGTCGTACGAAATTATCAAAATTTCGGATAAAATACCTCTTACACTTATTATTTAAATTATATTTGGTTGTTAGTAGAACTATCTTCAAATAATTGCAATGTATTTTGATAATCAAAACGAATTATAAGTAAAATTCATAAATCAAATAGAATTTTCAGCGTAAAAAATCGTCAATTTCTTCACTTCTTTGTTTCTGCCTAGATTTAATTAGAAAAAAATTATTAAACCATCACTAAATTAAAGTTTATTTTATTAATTTCACGTGGATTGTAGTCATCCAAATTAAATTTTAAAAATTCACGATAGAGTACAATTTGATACGATAGAGTGCAAATTTATAGCTTATATATCAATTTGCTAAAAAAATGGTCAAAATAACATTAGAGCTCGATCATACTAGTTGATCAATTATATACTAGGTAATGATAATTTGCACAATGAAATAATGTAGTATAATAAAAATTTGTCTTTTATCGTTTCAATTCTGGATTCGATACTTATTTAGGCATGAGGATGCCCTCATGTAACACTTGAGGTTGTTGAATTTATAATAGAAAATTAAAGATATTTTTCTAAATAAAAAGGATGAATCTTACAATTACAAAAACATCCATGCGGGGCCAAATTGTTTATAAGAAGAAATTTATTTTAACTTTAGGGGAACTTCCTGAGGTCATCCTCAGGCCCAGTTTTCTGTATATAATTAACTCCACGATTAATATTTTAAGATGAAAATACGTAAAATCGGGAGGTGCTTTGCAGCGCCGTTAAACTTTAAATTTTAAAAAATAGGCTAGACCATGTAGTGTTTATGCACAAGTTTATACTCCCTCTGTTTCTTTTCATGTTGCTCATTTGATATATCGGGACTGTTCATAACATGAGATAAATTACTAATTCACGCATAATCTATAAGATCAAATATAATCATGAGTGATCTTATTGAATTCGTATTTATGAGTACATTAATACAGTGAAGTTTTTATATTGAAAACTAATACGAAATTGAAGATATTAACGATTAAAAGTGTGCGTTGACAAACGTGTCCAGAGGAAACAGGCAACATATTTAGAGACGGAGGGAGTACTATATATTTTTTGCAATTTTAATAATCTGATTTTTCTTTTTCTTAATTGTTCAACATTACAAGGTACTCCCTCTCTCTCATCCATTTCTTTACATAAAAAAACTGCGTAACTGACACGTGTTTTAAGGTGCATTTTAAGGATAGTTCTATAACTTATTTTTGATATTTTTTTTGTATAAAAATAGGATTGTTCTATTTTTATACAAAAAAAAAAAAGAAAAGAAAATATCAAAAATAAATTATAGAACTATCCTTAAAATGCACCTTAAAATCCGTGCCGGAAACTGGTTCGCAAATGTAAATAACTCAATTGGACCGGAGGGAGTAAGATACTTTCCTAATTCCTGTTTCTTGATGCTAAGATAAAAATGACACCTATTGCAAACAAAGTTTCGAAAGCTGTCCAGTTCCTCACGGGAACGGAAAAATTCTAATTAAAATCTAGGTAAATATAACCATATCGCATAATTTTCGAATAAAAAATGTTGTTGCATTGCCATATAAATTCCACGAAATTATTTTCTAGAACGGAGAAATGTTACATTGCGAGAAATCTACGAGGCATTGTCTCCATCAAAATTCAAAGGATGAACTACAAAGAAATCTGCAAAGTAAACAAAAGAACTAGCTCCCTCGGCTCGTATACTTTTTTTTTTGTTGCTAATTTCGTATACTATATTTTCGTTGAGTACTCAACTGCTTATTTATAATCTAGGGACCGATTAGGAACAAACATTTACTATCAGCCCGTTTGGGCAACATGGCTTTAAGTAGAAGCCGGCTTTAAGTTGATTTTGTACCGTTTGGCAAATGAAGCTTTAAGCCCGCTTTAAGTTAAAAAACTACTTTAAGTCATAAGTTCCATTTAGGTACTTTTGACTTATGACTTATGACTTATGGAGTTTTTTTTTTTTTTTTTTTTTTCACAATTCTTGTAAGGCTTCAATATCATGAATTTAAAATTTTTTAAAGTCAAATTTCACTTTAAGTCAAAATTATTAAACTCACATTTAACTTTAAGTAAAATTACCCAAACACTTTCATTCAACTTAAAGTAAACAACTTTACTTTTTCCTTTAAGTTAAAAACACTTCCATTAAGTCAAAAGTAACTTATTTTAAGTAATGCCAAACACCCTCTATGATAAACGATGAAAATATGTACGTATATAATAAAATTTTTAATGTGAAATATTAGAGAGTCATTTCTTTTACATACCACAATAAATTTCTACGATATAATTTATTAAAAAAACATTTGACAATGACCGCTAAGCTGCTAGATATAAACATATATAGACCAAGACAATGTAAGTGGATTCCATAGTCACGTGAAGTAACCTTAAAATCAGGAATCCGCTGTCAAAAGAGCTACAACTCCACTCACCCCTTCCCTCCCAACTCGTACTAGTTCATCAATTTTTTTTTTTTTTGAAAAGGTAGTAGTTCATCTTTTGTCTTGACAGATTTGCATATTGTATATCACAAAAAGTAAAATATACATATATTTCAATTATTATTCAAATCGGCATTTAATTTAACCATATTCTATTGCAAATATCTTTTAACCGACTGTTCAGAATCTTATATGACAACAAATATTATTTAATATTTTCAATTGAGCGATAACAAGATTAAATATATATCAATATCAATATTAATGAAAAGATAAAAATTAAATAAATATCTTATACTCCCTCTGTCTTTTCCAATTGTTAACATTTTTTAAGAGGTGTTCGATACGCATTTTAAGGATAGTTATATAACTTATTTCAAGATTTTCTTTTTTTTTTGTATACAAATATAAACATTAAATTTTTATACAGAAAAAGAAAATTTTAAAAATAAGTTATGAAACTATCTTTAAAATGCACCTTAAAATGTGTGTCAGACATTTATTGAAAAATGTTAACAATTGGAAAGGATAGAGGGGTTACCTTTTAACAATATCAATCAAAACATTGCAAAAACTTATTTATTGAAAATCATATTCTATAAAAATCACTATACCATCTATTTCATTGAAAATCTTGAAGATCATATATGTTTTACATGCAAATTTCATTAAAAATCTTGAAAATCATGTATGTTCTGCAAACAAAATATTGCAGAACGTATTGTTCTCCAAAACATGTTTTGCTTGCAAATCATATATATTTTTAAGATTTTGAATGAAATAATAATGTTAATTGAACATTCTTTGCAAATATATAAGTTTTGCAATGTTTTGAGTGCATAATGTATATGGTCTCCACTAAAATGGTGGTATCCATAGAACTTAACTCTACTATTGCATATTCTATCGTATACCTTTTAACCGTACGTTATAAATCTTATATCACAATCTATATTTTTTACTAATGTGTAAAATCTTATTTTAATAAGACGAAATTGTACCAAAATATCAAATTTGATTATCATTTAATTCATGATTTGATTCCTTCAAACTGCATAATTATATATAATTTATTTCTTTAATTTAATTTCTTTAATTTCACCCCATTTTCCATTCCCTATAGTTATATAATTAAATAGCATTTTTTTATATACTTTTATCGTTCAATTTACTACAAGTTTGTATTTAAATAATGCTTATTAATTACATTTATTTATTTTCATTTCTTTAATTTCACCCCATATTCGATTTTTTAAACAACATAATTTAATTGTGTTTATTCATTATATATTTTAATCATTCATTTTTTACAAATGCATATTTAAATAATATTTATTAACTATGTTTACTATTGATAATTTATTTACATTAATCTTTTAATTTTGGTACATGCTCGACGTGCTCGTGTTTCACACGGGTTACCAACTAATAAATACATTAGTCAATACTTTCCAATTGAGCTATAAAAAGATTAAATATATATCAATATCAATACTACTAAAAAATAAAAAATAAAATAAATAAAAATGGGAAGATTCGAACCTGAAAACTCTGCTCCAACAAAATATTATTCTACAACAAATATTATTCAATAATTTTAACTCCTGAATACATGGACTAACTTATGTGGCACCATGGCATTGGCCAATCAAGAAATTACAAACGTTTGGAGTATATTAAAAGAAAAATGTTAGAGAATCTAAATTTTTCCCAAAATTTGTCCCAAATGTTTATATGTCATCTGTTTAATTAGTAACTTTTCTAATAAAAATATGAGACCCCACGTACATACATATGCACACCAAATCAAAACGTGCCATCCACATCATTTGGGACAATTACTCATATTAAAATTTTGTGCAGTATTAGTTATTTTGTGCAGTATTAGTAACTATGATTATCATATGAAATTTGGTATCTCTCTCATGAGAGTCGAATAACCAGCCGCCGGCACCCCCAAACCCCCGCCCCCCTCCCCCCTCCCCCCTCCCCCCTCTCCCCTCACCCCTCCCTCTCACCGCCGCCGCCGTCCCTCCCTTCATGCTTCCATCTTCGTTCCCTTTTCCTCTCCTTTTCAATTATCACAATTGTTTAATTCAATAAAACTCCGAAAATTTCTTTGAATTTTCTCAGATCTGTTCCAATCGTGAGCTAATTTGTACAATTAAAACTCATCTTTGTTGGGTTTTCGTCTCGCCTTTTGGCGTGTGTATCGCTTTATTTGCGATTGTTATCGTTTAAGTTATTATTGTTTATGTTTTTGTTTTTGATGGTGCCGTTATTGACTCCACTGAAATTGGTTTATTTGACATTTTGGGAGATCTTGAAAGCTTGCATTGATGTTACTTGCGGCATGTCTATAGCTGATTTTTGGCATGTAGATAGCTGGGGTATAGGTCTATAGCTGTTTTACGGCAGGTAGATAGCTGGAGTATGCTTGAGATGGTAGTGGAATTCACAAGAGCTCACCTTTCACAATTAAAGTTTGTTCTGGTTATGGGGGTTTATGCTCCCCCAACTTCAGTTGAAGGTTTGGAACATTGGACTTCAGTACGCATTTATGTGAGGGTCAATTGTGTTACTACGGATTTCAGGGCTGATGCTGGTAGGATTGATCGGGATACCATTGTAACCTTTTTTAGTTCGAAATTTTTTAATATTATATATATTAAGCGATCGAACTGCTATTTGTTTAGTTCAGTTATCTATTTATTACTCAGGTTGTATTGTCAGTACGTAGGTTTGTCCCGACTAGGTGCCATTGTTTTAATGAATCCATTCTCCTTTTGTAAAAAAAAAAAAAAAAAAGTTACTATGATTATCAATATGTATCCAGTTGTGTTCACCCTGCCCATTAAACTACATCTGGTTTGTACTCCCTCCCGTCTTTGAGAGATTTTTTTTTTCACAATTATTTTCAATTTTTAATATAAATTTATGATTATTTTTCCTAAACTACATTTTTTAAAAATTGTATAACAATTAATGAAAAATGACCAAAAATATAAAATAAGAGTAGCTTATATTCTTAAAAGTTAATGCATTAATAATGAACATACAAAAGAAATGTATATCATCTAATTCAAAAAATGCTTGTATTATTGGGAAGGGGAGTAACATAAAAAATATGGAAAATGCTAAAGGTCCCAAATTGTTTCCCAAAATTGATCTCAAATGACACGTGTCATGAATTGATTGACTACTATGTAAATAATAACGGTGAACCCCCCTTCATTTCAACCACTTAAAACATTCAAAAATGTTAAATAATTAGTATCATATCATTTGTAACAAATTTTGGTACCCAATTTGTTACCTCTAACACTACTCAAAAAATATTATAAACCTAAAAGGCTAAAATACAATGGACCAATTAGCAATTTGGTGCTTCCCCTTCAATGGACATTAACCAATAACCATTGTATATCTACTTTTGACTCCTAACATTCAGTACTCCATCTGTCTCAAAAAAAACTTTTCATGTTTACTTTGTAAATGTTTGTTAATGCATAGTTTTAATCATTAATATCTTTAATTTCGTATTAGTATTAAATATAAAAATTTCACTATATTAAAGTACTCATAAATACGAATCAAACAAAATCATTCATGACTATATTTTGCTTTATAAATTATACGTAAATTATTAATCAACCTCTTTTAACGAACAGTATCCAAAATCAAAATCAGGAAAAAAATTTAATACGGAGAGAGTAATTAAGAAGGGGTAATGTGATATTAGCAAACCAATTAAAAAGTTTGGAATATCATGTGGTGTGGTAAGTGTCATGGTGACTCCCATAATGTAGATGGTAGCTCTTACTCTATATTCGTGCCACTGCATCAGCCTTTTCTCCATTTAAACACTAGAATAAGACTGCACTGGATTCTCTCCTTTATAAAGTCTTAATTTTGCAGAGTAAATATATTGGTAGGTATTAAAAAAATGAAAAGTTTGTTAAGTGCAATGCAAATTATAAAAACACACAGTATCATTGGATCTAATGGCCATCTGGGTCTATCCCCCGCATTCCAATGGATGCTCTCTTCCCATTTACTTTCATCTCACAAGCCTACATTTTCAAACTAGATCCAATTCTTCAATTAACCACCATCCTTTTGTTTGCAAGTCCTAAACGCGCCCAATTGATTCCTAGTAAAAATAAAGCTTTAATTTAGTGCATTATTTCGAGTATTGTCTTAAAGGTTATGAGAAAGAACCGTACTATCCGGTCAACTAAAAAGGAACGGAGAGAATATCATTTAAAAATGTTGTTATCATCGATTAAATTAGATTCGAGTTTCTGGATCTCGCATGCAAGTAATCGAATGCTCCAATGCATGAAACGTATATGGTTGAACATGAATGCTTATGTGTGATGTACAAATTAAAGAAAATTAATCAAGCCTAAGCTGTCTTAAAGTTCAAATCTCCTGTTTACTTGAGTAAATAGCAAGCCTAAATCCTCCAACATGTGTGTTTACTGATAGAGTAAACCACAAGCCTTAAACCCCTTCAACTTAAACCATAAGCCAAGTGCCAAAAACACCAATTTATCATAACCAACATTTAAAATTCAACAAAAACCACTGCAGTGCATGCTACTAATTTTCATTTACCTCTTAACCTTTTTTACTTTCATCTCCTCTCTGCGCGTGACCAAATTTATCCATCCGACCATCCCCTCTTATTTTAATCCATATATGCGTCGACAATGTGTGTGTTTATAATTACATACATGTACTAAACTATAGAGCTACACACACAACGAGGCATGAATCCAAGGTGACCATAGAGGTGGGCTGGTGGGGGGTGGTGCTCAAGTTTGCTAATCTCTAGGTATTCCTTTCTTGCTATACCCTTCTTTTTAAAATCTTTAAATTTTACTTCGTCCGTTCCGAAATACTTCTCCTGTTTTGATTTTGGACACTGTTCATTATAAGTGTTTGACTATTAATTTACGCATAATTTATAAGATAAAATATCGTCATAAGTGATCTTTTTGGATTAGTATTTGTCAGTACTTTAATACAGATACAGTGAAATTTTTATATTTAGTACTAATACGAAATTGAAGATATTAGCGATTAAAAGTGTGTGTTGTCAAACGTGTCCAAAGTAAAAAGGAAATATTTTTAGGAACAGAGGGAGTACCATTTTTTAACAACCGTAAATTAGGGTGATTATGTTTGGGATTAAATCGCATAATCTATCGTATATATTTACAGTGTAAATAGATTGTAGTAATACAGTAGCTAGTAGTACTATAATTGTATGAAGTCCAAACCAAGAAAAGACCAGAGATGAAACATAAACAAAACAAAACATTATCAAACACCAAACCCCAAATATTTGGTTATGCAAACCCAAGAACAAGAAAGTTTTGGAAATTGAGGCAAATGTCTTCCATGGCTACCTCGAATCCTTCCCATGATTTCTCATTAATCTTCAAAACTACCACAACCCTTTTTCAACCATCATTTCTTCAACTCACCACCCTCTTCCTCCTCCTCCTCCTCTCCTCCGCCGTCTCCGTCGCCGGAAACAACCAAGAAGTCACCACTCTTTACTCATGGATACACTCTAGTGCACCTTCAACTCCACCACCTTTTTTCTCGACGTGGAACATTCTAGATCAACATCCATGCAAATGGGATTATATTACATGCACAACACAAAATCATGTCTCTGAAATTGTAATACAATCTGTTCCACTTAAGTTCACTTCATTACCATCAAATATATCTTCTTTTAAGTTTCTTACAAAACTTGTCATTTCTGATGCAAATGTCTCCGGTACTATCCCACCGGACCTCGGTGACTGCTCTGCACTCACTTTTCTTGACCTCAGTTCGAATAGTCTTGTGGGGTCCATTCCGGAAACCATCGGAAAACTTCAGAATCTTGAAGATTTGGTCTTAAACTCAAACCAACTCACCGGAAAAATTCCATTCGAGTTGAGTAACTGTACAAGCTTGAGAAATCTTTTGTTATTCGATAACCGTCTCTCGGGGAACATACCTGCAGAGCTAGGAAGACTATTAAGCCTCGAAAGTCTCCGTGCCGGTGGAAACAAAGATATAGCTGGAAAGATACCTGAGGAGCTTGGAAACTGTGGTAATTTGACTGTTTTAGGCCTTGCTGACACGAGGATTTTCGGGTCAATTCCGAGCTCATTTGGGAACTTGAAGAAGCTTCAGACATTGTCAATATACACTACAATGCTCTCAGGGGAAATACCACATGAGTTAGGTAATTGTTCTGAGCTTGTCAACTTGTATTTATATGAAAATAGTCTTTCTGGTTCAATTCCTCCTGAGCTTGGTAAACTTCGAAAACTCGAAAAAATATTGTTGTGGCAAAATAATTTAATTGGCATAGTCCCTGAAGAGATTGGAAGTTGTAAAAAGTTGAATATGATTGATCTTTCTTTGAATTCTTTATCTGGAGTTATACCATTGTCATTTGGTGGACTAAGTGAGTTAGAAGAGCTAATGCTTAGTAATAACAATATTTCGGGTTCGATTCCTTCGAGTCTTGCCAATGCTACAAGTCTTATTCAGTTACAGCTTGATACTAATCAAATTTCGGGGTTGATTCCTCCTGAGATTGGGACGTTGAGAAATCTTCAAGTGTTTTTTGCTTGGCAGAATCAGCTTGAAGGTAGTATACCTTTGAGTTTGGGATACTGTAGTAACCTACAAGCATTGGATTTGTCTCATAATTCGTTAACTGGGACTCTGCCTTCGGGGTTGTTTGAGTTGAGAAATTTGACCAAGTTGCTGTTGATTTCTAATGATATTTCGGGTTCTATACCGAAAGAAATTGGAAATGCTTCTAGTTTAGTAAGGCTCAGACTCGGGGATAATAGGATAACAGGGGAAATTCCTAGAGAGATTGGAGGTCTTAAGAGCTTGAATTTTCTTGATTTTTCGGGGAACCATATCACAGGGTCTGTTCCTGATGAGATTGAAAGTTGCACCGAGTTGCAAATGGTGGACCTTAGCAACAATGCACTGGAAGGCCACTTACCTAATTCCTTGTCATCTCTATCTGGTCTCCAAGTTTTGGATGTTTCGAATAATCAATTTGTGGGTCCGATCCCTGCAAGTTTTGGCAGGCTGGTGTCCTTAAACAAGCTTATTCTTAGCAAGAATTTGTTGTCTGGGTCAATACCTTCGTCTATTGGACTATGTTCAAGTCTGCAGCTGCTTGATCTTAGCAGCAATGAGTTAGAGGGAAATATTCCGCTGGAGTTGGGGAAAATTGAGGCACTTGAGATCGCGCTAAATCTTAGTTGCAACAGACTAAGTGGACCGATTCCATCTCAGTTTTATGCACTTAACAAACTTTCCATACTTGACTTGTCACACAACAAGCTGGAGGGAAATCTTAATCCACTTTCAGGGCTGGAGAATCTTGTGTCTCTCAACATATCCTTCAACAACTTCACTGGTTTTCTTCCTGACAATAAGCTCTTTAGGCAGTTATCATCAACAGACCTAGCCGGAAACGAACAATTATGTTTATCTGGCGAGGATTCGTGTTTTTCAAGCAATGTTGATGGAAAAGGAATGGCAGAGAACAAAAACCATGTGAGGACTTCAAAGACAATTAAAGTGGCAATTGCATTGCTAGTCACCTTGACAATAGCAATGGTGATCATGGGTGCCTTTGCTGTAATTCGAGCACGCAGAAGTATTAGTGGAGATGATGATTCGGAGATGGGAGACTCATGGCCTTGGCAATTTACTCCATTCCAGAAGCTAAATTTTTCAGTAGAGCAAATTTTGAGATGCTTAGTAGATTCCAATGCGATTGGTAAAGGTTGTTCTGGAGTTGTTTATCGTGCAGAGGTGAACGCTGGTGAGGTTATAGCAGTCAAAAAACTATGGCCGTCAACAGTTGCAGCTGCTGCTAAGGGCTGCAACGAAGAAAAATGTGCAGTCCGTGATTCGTTCTCTGCAGAGGTAAAAACACTTGGTACGATACGACATAAGAACATTGTTAGGTTCTTGGGCTGTTGTTGGAATCGAAATACAAGATTGCTGATGTATGATTATATGCCTAATGGAAGTTTAGGAAGTCTTCTACATGAGAGGAATGGAAATTCATTGGAGTGGGAATTGAGATACCGAATTCTATTAGGATCAGCGGAAGGCCTTGCATATTTACATCATGATTGTGTCCCTCCCATTGTTCATAGAGACATCAAGGCTAATAATATCCTCATCGGTCTTGAGTACGAGCCTTACATTGCAGATTTTGGCCTTGCCAAGCTTGTTGACGATGGGGATTTTGCTCGATCCTCAAACATTGTTGCAGGTTCCTACGGATATATTGCTCCTGGTACATACATTTTTCATTATAACTAAAACACTGGTGTCTATGAAATTTTTTTCATGTATTCGATCACATTATTCTACCTAGTATTTTATATACTAATTTAGTTTCTTGTATTGCCATTGTCAGAATATGGTTATATGATGAAGATCACAGAGAAAAGTGATGTGTATAGCTATGGTGTGGTTGTACTTGAAGTCTTGACAGGGAAGCAGCCAATCGATCCGACAATCCCAGATGGACTCCATGTAGTGGATTGGGTAAGGCAAAAAAGAGGAGGGGCTGAAGTTCTAGCTCCAAGCTTGCTATCACGCTCCGAATCAGACCTCGATGAAATGATGCAAGCTTTAGGCATTGCCTTGTTATGTGTAAATGCCACTCCTGATGAAAGGCCTAACATGAAAGATGTAGCAGCAATGCTCAAGGAAATCAAACACGAACGCGAGGATTACGCAAAGGTTGATGCACTGCTTAAAGGTTCTCCAGCAACAAATGTCAAAGAAAATAAATACTGTCAAGGTCTTCCAGCTTCTTCGTCGACTAAAGCAATGAGAAGTTTGTATCACACAAGCAATAACACAAGCTTCTCAGCATCCTCATTGCTTTACTCATCTTCATCCAATGGCAAGATGGGATTCAAATGATCATAACAAATACCAGGCTACAAGCTCAAGCTAAATTTTTCTTGAAGTTTGTTATAATCTAAGTATTACCATGTTTTTAAGTTTTCAAATTTGTATTGTGTTGTTAGTAAGATGTAAAAAACAAGAAGTTAAACAGTGTTGTTATAGTTAATTACAGATGATATATAACTTTTCTGTTGCATTCACAAGTCAAGCTTTGTCTCCACTCTCCAGGTTTTCAGATACCTGTCCAAAGCTAGATTGCAATGATAGAGTAGGATCCACAAAGGAAATAATACTACCAACTACACATCAGGATCATCTTTGCAGGATTTCTGGGATGAACAAGTGAATATATCACTGATGTCGCACAAACACAACCCAATGGACAACAGACTGTCGTTTGTTTTTTAGATTTTCGAGAGAAAGCATCCAGCACCATTTGATGTGTATATTTTACAAAATAATGTTAAAAAAGCTCTCCATTATTTGGGCACCATTAACAGTGTTCAACTATTCATAGTAGAACAAAATATATAAAATAGCATATATTTTTTTCACCAATTGTAATAGATTTCACCGACTTACCCACTTTTTCTTTATATTTTTTAATTTTGATATCCCGACCAAAATGTTAACAATTGGGTAATTTGTTAATTTGTTGTTAATTTCTTTATATTTTTCAAATGTTGAGTTGTTAATTTGTTGTTTTCATACTTGATACTATCATTCGGTGCATAATTACTGCTCATTCACAAAACTACAGAAAGAAGTAAATGCATGTCTGTAAGTTGGGTAAGTGCTGTAGTGCCGACGGTCCGGTCATACCCCGCTGTTCAGATGGTAGTTGAAATATTACTACTCTATATTCTGTATGTCTGTGTTAGTATGAAGTACGTATGATTTATGAACATTTTAACTTAAAAATATTTATACATAATCGAGCGCGAAAAATCGCCTTTTATTTAATTGGCTAAATGCCCCAAATCCCTTTTTTAGACAATTCTACTATAACGTAATCGTGCCGAGCCTAGTTTGACCGAGACTTCAATTTCAAACTTGAAATTCGATTCGTAAAATGTTTGATATGTTCGGCTCAAATTATTTTAGAAATATAAGTATAACCGAAAAATGATTCAATATTTACACCAAAGATTCGTTGACTGACATTACTGAGACTTGGACCGTTAATATTCCCTTTCCAGATGCTCTGCCACTTTTACAGTGCAGGGTGCTTTTTACTGGCCTGCAGTTTCTTTCTTGAGTAAAAAAGGACTGCAATAATTTACCTAGTACAGCAGCTCTGCTGCCTTTTGTTCATTCATCAAAATCTCAGATAGATATTTTACAGTTGATAAGGCCAGTTATTTGTACTCTTTCGTAAAGCTACCTGCAATGTAAGTCTCATGCGTCAATTACTCACTGCAATGTACTTTTTCTTTTTCATTGAAATATTAATATTCACCTAATTAAAAATTAAATTTAACGTTGATATACATCTTATAACGCCTTAGAAATTTTAGTAATAATAATTATTTATTTAATATTAAATGTGAATTATGTGGAGTATAAAATTGTTGAGGAGGTGAAGTATGTGTGGTATAATATTTGTGGGCTTAGTTGATGAATTATATGTGGTGTGTAAGCCCGGGTATTTTGATTATATTCTGGAGGATTTATTTCCTATTTAATTATGTTGTATTTACTTTCCTTGAATTTTATAAATTATCGGGATTAGTATAAATCCTGAAATATTTTGCAATATTAACTTTATGAGTTATAATATTTTGAAAATATGGAGAGATAGCTAATTTTATTCTCTGCATTTTAAAAGTGATTTTGTGAATTTTCTTAAGTACTATCTATTTATTTTCTATTTTATAAAAATGATTTTTACTATCATAAAATTTTTATTACAAAGGTCACAATTCATTTTTTTTTTTACAAATCCCTAAATCGTTAGTTTGTTCACCCCCAAATCAGACTTGCAGCTTGTGTTCTCTGGAAATCTCTAGAGCCCTCTCTCGAATTCTTTTCCACTCTCCTTCATTTCATTTCCATTCTCCGCACAATATCTCTCCCTCTGGTCTTTCTTGCCGATTAACTCTCTCAGCTGTTTTCTGTCCAGTTCTTGCAGGTAAAATCCCTCTGCCCTTCCTCTATTAGTTCCCTAAATTTGCTATATCGTGGATGTGTGTGTATATCAAAACCAGTGTAGTGTTGTGTGTGCACTAAGCTGTCAGTGTGCGAAGGGTGGTGTCTGTGGGAATCGAACCCATTCCTTTGCTTTCCTGTTCGGTTTTACCTGTCTTCTTGCAACTTGCGTGGTTATGCAGCTTGTGTGAGAGTAATGTTGTTGTCAAGATCAGTTTGTGACAGTGTGTGTGGGTGTGTAAATTGGTCCGTGTGCGTGTGTGCTTAATTCGAATAGTGTGTGTGAGTTTTGTGTGCAGGCTATCGATGTACTGATTGTCTCATCCTCTCCCCTGTTTGTGGCTGCTGGGTGTGATTCCTACATCAGTGTGTGTCGAGTTCGTGTGTACTGTGTGTGGGTGAGATGGCTGTGAAGCCGTGTGCTTATTGAGTTGTTAATCGGGGTAGTTAACTTGTGTTGCTGCATTGGTTTTACTCCTCCCCCTCCCCTGCTCGTTTTTGTCACTCCTGTACTCTATTTTTGGAGTTTGTTACAGTGGTATTACTACAAGAGTTAAGCTGTTGTATTGATAAATTTGGGGCTTAACCGATTTATTCTGTTGGTATAAGTCTATTGATACTGATTATGCAGTCGGTCGATTTCTGATTAGTTAAATGATACAATCTGTTAATTGACTGTGTAATACATTGTGCAGAGTTTCGAGTTGGAGACCCAAATTAGGGTACCCTCGGGATTTTGCCCCATCGACGGCGATGTTTAAAAATAAATTGAGTCGATGGAATTTGGCGATGATGATGATTTTCTGAGCCAAGTATTTAAACTTAATATTTATTATTTACGTAATAAATTGTAATTTATTATCAGATTGGTATTAATTATTTAATTTATAATGGATCGGGATTTCAATGAATTGAGATGTGGATTTGGTTGGAATTGACAATTGTGTTAGTGGTGTCGGCTGTATTCCGACTGGCAGTTCCCCGTATAAAGGGGATGCCGTCAAATTTTTTCTAAAAATATTAATTTATTTTTGGAAGTGAGTATGTATAATTATACAACTGGCATAAGTTATGAGTCGGGCTTCATATTTTAAAATTTATGGATTATATGTTAATATGCCAATATGATTAAATACTTTTATCCGTGGCTTATATAATGATATTATATAATTAAATAAATATAAATTAGGAAACTATTCGCAGGGGTAGACTAAGTGGAAGGTTTATTTTGATTAGCGAATATTAAGCAGAATTCTAAAATAATGCTATATTATGTGTGTAGATTCCGTGGATAAAGGGAAGGCTAAAGCTGAGGACGTAAAGACTCTTCGAATTTTGTGATTTTCTGTTTAAGGCAAGTAAATTACTTCACTTGTCTTTCAAAAGAGTTATGATTATTATAACCTGATTCAGATGCTTATTCGAATTATTCTTGCTATAATTGTTCCGTTAATTTCCCGTAATTTCGAATACTTAATTGCTATACCCCAAATCAATTATACTGAGCTTGTTGATTCTTTTAGTGGATTGATTTCCATCCATACCCCTTGCATATATATATATTGAACTTGTCGATAACTAGATCAGAAATTACCCTACCTTATTTCATTTTACGAGATTTGAGATGTTGACCTGGAACGAAAGTGCCCAGGGTGTTTGGCAGTTAAGGTGGTCGATTGTTCCGACACCTGATGTCTAGTTATAGGATTGGACTGTTAGTTTTTTTAAAATGTGGACCGTAAGGGTCGGACCAGATTCGTGGTCAGAAATTATTATGGCCAATGTGTGCCGTGGATCCATTAAGGACATTGCTGTGTGCGTTTGTCCGGGGTTAGTGCGTGACTGATCAGCAGCCTAACCTTATGATTGTTTTTATTTATAAAATGCATGATAGTCCAATCCTCTTCTATTTTATGATTCAGACAAAAGACGTATTTTTCAGTTGAGCTTATATATTGTTGATTGTTAATTCTTGACAAACAATCTAACATTTCAGTTGTTGATGTTTTAATTATATATATACTTGCTGAGCATTCTAACTCACTTGCTTGCTAATTCTGTTTCCTCAGCTAAGCTCGAAGATGTCTAGAAGGAGTGGACCGTCTGGTTGGGATAGCCATAGAGGCAGCCAAAGAGTCGAGGTGGTGGGATGGGTAGTGAGCATAACCCTGTTTCACATCTTGTCTGTATTAATAGACAGATTATTTTATATTATGGAGTTGTATATTATTTTATTCAGTATTGGGTTGTAATAGCTAATTAGTAGTTGTTTCATACTGTGACCTGTGAGCGGTCTTGGTTGGTGTCGTTGTATTTCCCTATGGTTGTTATTATGCAAGTGGACTGTTTTAGTTTAAGTCAGTTGATTGAGCAGGTGGTTAGTTCGATTTACGAACACATCATGCCCAAATTTCTAAAATTTCTTCTATATTAATGTTTAATTGAGTATAAGAGTTTATAATCTTAATAATGGTAAGTGAGGGTGTTACAAGTTGGTATCAGAGCTACAGGTCGCAGTCACTGAAACAATTAGGTGGGAAGTCGGGGTAGAGTAATAGGAAAGGTTAGGATCATTTTACGAGAGATAGAACGTTTAATTATAAGGTAATTATGTATTACAGGCACCTGTTTCTAGTTCTGATTCTGACCCGTCAGAGGGTCCAGTTGAGGCTGACCCTATACCACAGCCGGCGCCATTGAGATCCGTGTCCTCACGCGTTGTTTCGCAGAGCTCGGTGAACGGGCCACTATATCAGTTTACTCAGCCCCCTGTTCCATACCATGAGTACCAGAGAGTGGGTGCAGAGCGAGATTTTCTGTATGAACAGCTAGCTGAGGTTAGAGCTCTACAGGAGACACAAGCACAGATGGTTAGGGAGCGAGCCCGAGCAGTGGAGGAGTTGGGACAGATCCGGATGCGGCTACGGGTGATGAGGACTATTATCCAGACGCGGACTCAGTATGCGTCCGATGATGAGTTTTCAGCCATTGCACTCCATGCGACGTTGGCATCGGTGGTGAGTGAGCTAGATGACATTCTCGGACCAGATCAGTAGACGAGGATCAGTTGGTTAGTGGAGCTGTGGGTGGGATTTTATATGTCGTAGCGTAGTGATTCCATCCTGACGCATGGTACCTAGATGCATAGTAGTATATCAGGATTTGCAGTACGACCAGTTTTGTTATAGATATCTGTTGTACTGTGACTAGATGCTAGCAGTCTCCCCTTTTAGTATTATGTTGTACCCCTATCGAAGCGTTGTTCTTACGCTTGTATTGGATCTATATATATATCATTATCACTTTTGCAGGATTGTTGTTAAATTTCCTTTATACGTTGTTGATTACTTTTGCGCACCATATTTATTTTCCGCACTATATTTCTTCTCAGTACCCCATTTATTTTCGGCATCATAATTATTTTTCAGCATTGGATTTATTTTCAGCATTGCTTCTTTTTCTAGTATTGCCTTTACCTTCAGCATCATATTTAATTTCAGCATTTTGTTTATTGTTCTGTTAATGCATCTCTCAGATATTTATGAATACCTTGTATAGCTTTGATTCTTGTACTCTGCTACATCTTATAAACCAATTGCTGACCCGAGTAATGACTGGGAACCTTGAATTACATTTCAAAAGCATATTCATTGTTGGCTTAAATTAGATTCTTTGATTTATTAACTCTTGAATTTGAACCTAATGATTGTTCGTTGATTTCAAAAATATGCCTCCAAGAAAGCAGAAACAAAATACCCGAACCACCAATCAGGGTGAGCAAGCCAACCCACCCCCTATAGGTCAAATGGACCCCGCTTTGGCTCAAATATTACAGACTCTTGTTCAGCAGACTGCTACTCTAGCACAGCAATAGCAACAATTACAGCAGCAGCTGATGGCTCAACAACAGCAACAACAGCAACAACAGCAGCCAGCAGCAACAACAACCACCTGTTCCTCCGGTGGTCACTTTTAAGTCCTTCCAGGCAGTTAAACCTCCCGAATTTAAAGGAACAGCGAATCCAGTAGAGGCGAGATCTTGGCTGAAAGAGATGGAAAAGGCTATTGAACTGGTAGGGGTCCCAGCAAATAAACAGACCGAATATGTAAGTTATTTCCTGAAGAATGAAGCCACTTATTGGTGGGAGTCGGTAAATATGCTGGAAGCTACAGAAGTGATTCTTTGGGAAAGGTTTACAGAGTTGTTCTTAGAAAAGTATTTCCCAGACTATATGAAAGATCAGATGGAGATGAAGTTCTTAGAGTTGAAACAGGGAAGTATGTCAGTGACAGAGTATGAAACAAAGTTTACTGAACTAGCTAGGTTTGCTCCGGCTTATGTGGACACGGAGAGGAAGAAGGCAAAGAGGTTTCAACAAGGATTGAAACCATGGATTCGTAGTAAGCTAGCAGTTTTGGAACTAGATACTTATGCAGCTGTGGTGCAGAAGGCCATGATAGCCGAGGGAGAAAGTGAATTGTATTTTAAGGAAAAAGAGGGAAAGAAAAGAAAAGCTGGGTCAATGGGAGGACGACAAGAGCAAGGCAGTTCTCAGAGTATGCCTAACAAAAAGCCAGGGTTTCAGTCAGGAAAGAATGGGAACTCAAAGAAGTCGAGATCGGGGAATGGAGGGCAAGGGAATAGACTCCAAGATTTAAGTCAGCAGAAACTGGTTAGGCCACCCTTGGCAGAGTGCAAGACTTGTGGAAAGAGGCATCCAGGAGTGTGTGCAAAGTTGGAAGTGACGTGTTACAAGTGTAATCAGAAAGGTCACTATGCTCGAGAGTGCAAGGTAGGGATTATATGTCACCGTTGTGGGAAACCAGGTCATGTAATGAGGGATTGTAAAGTACATGTGGTGAAACCTCCGGTTCTGGCTAACCCAATGCTTCAAGCGATTGAGGCACCCCCAACAGCAAATGTCAGACCAGTGGCGAGGACCTTCAATATAACTCTGAATGAAGCCATTAAGAATTCTGATGTGGTAGCAGGTACGCTCCCTGTAAATTCTGTTCAAGCTAAAGTCTTAATTGATTCCGGGGCTACGAAATCCTTTATATCTAAAGAATTTGTTCAAAGGTTAAATTGTGAGGTATGCATGTTACATGAGGCTATAGTTATAGAAATAACTAATTCAGAACGAATCCCGGTTACTCAAGTATGTCCTCGTTGTAAGATCGATATCTCAGGGCATTGCTTTTACGCTAATTTGATACCCTTCCAGCTAGGTGAATTTGATGTGATTCTAGGAATGGATTGGTTAACAGAGAATAATGCACAAATTGACTGTAAGAACAAAAAGGTGATACTTAAGCCCTCCGATAATATAGAAGTTACCTTTAGGGGTCAGAGGCAGACTAGGAGATTTTTAACGATCATGCAAACTAAGAGGCTGTTGAGACAGGGATGCGAGGGCTATATGGCTTATGTCATGGATACCAAGCAAGAGGTACCTAAGATAGAGGAAATACCAGTGGTGAATGAGTTTCTCGACGTTTTCCCAGATGAACTTCCCGGGTTACCTCCGCATAGAGAAATAGAGTTTACCATTGACTTAGCGCCAGGAATCGAACCTGTGTCGAAGGCTCCTTATCGTATGGCACCCGTAGAGATGAAAGAATTGGCTATCCAGTTACAAGATCTCCTAGAGAAAGGTATTATCAGACCTAGTGTTTCTCCGTGGGGAGCTCCAGTATTGTTTGTAAAGAAGAAGGATGGGAGTATGAGATTATGTGTTGATTATCGAGAGCTAAATAAGTTGACCATCAAGAATAAGTACCCTTTACCGAGGATTGATGATTTGTTTGACCAGTTGAAGGGAGCAACTTGTTTCTCTAAGATTGATCTACGGTCAGGGTATTTTCAATTGAAGATTAGACCGGAAGACGTTCCAAAGACCGCTTTTCGGACTAGATATGGACATTATGAATTTTTAGTAATGGCTTTTGGGTTAACCAATGCACCAGCAGCGTTCATGGACCTAATGAATAGAGTCTTTAAGAAATATCTGGATAAGTTTGTGATTGTGTTTATAGATGATATTTTGATATACTCGAAGACCGAAGAAGAACATGCAGGGCATTTGAGGATAGCTTTAGAAACGTTGAGAAAAGAGAAATTGTATGCAAAGTTTTCTAAGTGTGAGTTTTGGTTGAAAGAAGTGCAGTTTTTAGGGCATGTCATCAGCAGTGAAGGGATTAAAGTGGATCCTGCTAAGATTGAAGCTGTGATGAATTGGGAGAGACCTAAAACACCTACAGAAGTTCGAAGTTTCTTAGGATTGGCGGGATATTATCGAAGATTTGTTCAAGACTTTACGAAGATAGCCACCCCACTAACAAAGTTGACAAGGAAGAATGAAAAGTTTGTGTGGAATGAGAGATGTGAAGAAAGTTTCCAGGAATTGAAGAAGAGATTGGTGACTGCACCTGTATTGACACTTCCAGACGAAAAAGGAAATTTTGTGATCTACAGTGATGCATCTCACAGGGGTTTAGGATGTGTATTAATGCAGCACGGTAAGGTAATTGCTTACGCTTCGAGACAATTGAAACCTCACGAGCAGAAATATCCCACTCACGATTTGGAATTGGCGGCGATTGTTTTCGCTTTGAAGATCTGGAGACACTATTTGTACGGGGAAAAGTGTGAAATTTACACGGACCATAAGAGCTTAAAGTACATTTTCACCCAAAAAGAGTTAAACATGAGACAAAGAAGATGGTTAGAATTGCTCAAGGATTATGATTGTACCATTAACTATCACCCCGGGAAAGCGAACGTGGTGGCAGATGCTCTAAGTAGAAAGGAGAAAATCAATGTGTTAACAATGCCTGAGGAGTTATATAGAGAATTTGAGAAATTAGAAATAGAGGTATGCCTGCCTGCAAGTAGTACAGATAAGGTCTACACTATGACATTTTAGCCAGAGTTGCTAGAAAAGATTCGCAGATGCCAGGAAGAAGTCATGAGTGGAGATGTCAATAAGTTAACAGGTGAGGAAATATGCACTCAAGTAGATGACAGTGGAATACTGAGATTTTCTTCACGCATTTGGATACCTAATGTAACAGCGCTAAAGAATGAGATTCTACAGGAAGCCCACAGTTCGAAATATTCAATTCATCCTGGAAGTACGAAAATGTATCGAGATTTGAAAAGAAACTTCTGGTGGCCGGATATGAAGAGAGATATCGCCGAATGGGTGAGTAAGTGTTTGGCATGTCAGAGGGTGAAAGTTGAACATCAGAGACCAAGTGGGATGCTACAACCATTAGAAATCCCCGAGTGAAAGTGGGAGCATATTGCTATGGACTTTGTGGTAGGATTTCCAAGGACGAGAGCTAATCATGATGCTATCTGGGTAATTATGGATCGATTAACGAAATCTGCACACTTCCTTCCGATAAATGAGAGGTTCTCATTAGATAAATTGGTTCACCTGTACCTAAAGGAGATTGTGGTGCGACATGGAGTTCCAGTATTAATAGTCTCAGATCGGGATCCAAGATTTAATTCGAGATTCTGGAGAAGTTTTCAAGAATGTTTGGGTACTGAATTAAAAATGAGTATTGCTTATCATCCTCAGACTGACGGTTAGAGCGAGAGAACAATTCAAACAATTGAAGACATGCTCCGGGTTTGTGCACTTGATTTCGAAGGAAGTTGGGATGAACATCTACCATTAGTGGAATTTTCCTATAACAACAGTTTTCATGCCAGCATTGGAATGCCACCATACGAAGCACTATATGGGCGAAAGTATCGATCTCCAGTATACTGGGAAGAAGTTGGTGAGCGAAAAGTACTTGGACCCGAATTAGTGCAGCAAACCAAGGAAGTGGTTCAACTTATTCAAAAGCGCTTAGTGGCGGCTCAGAATCGACAGAAGAAGTACGCTGATTTGGCCAGAAAGAATATGGATTTCGAAGAAGGGGAACAAGTTTTGTTGAAAGTATCTCCGTGGAAGGGGTTAGTAAGATTTGGAAAGAAGGGGAAATTAAGTCCAAGATTTGTCGGGCCTTTTGAGGTGTTAAAGAAGGTTGGAAAAGTTGCCTACGAGTTAGCCTTACCGCCTCATATGCGACATATTCACAACGTGTTCCATGTATCAATGCTTAAGAAATACCATCCGGATTCTAAACATGTCATTGAATATGAGCCGATAGAGATTCAACCGGATTTATCTTATGTGGAACAACCCATCAAGATATTAGATCGTAAAGAGAAAGTACTGCGAAATAAGACCATACCTATAGTAAGAGTTTTGTGGAGAAACCCTAAGGTAGAAGAGTCTACCTGGGAACTGGAGAGTGAGATGCTGAATATGTATCCTCATTTATTCACTTAAGTAAGATTCTGGGGACAGAATCCTTTTAAGGGGGGAAGGTTATAACGCCTTAGAAATTTTAGTAATAATAATTATTTATTTAATATTAAATGTGAATTATGTGGAGTATAAAATTGTTGAGGAGGTGAAGTATGTGTGGTATAATATTTGTGGGCTTAGTTGATGAATTATATGTGGTGTGTAAGCCCGGGTATTTTGATTATATTCTGGAGGATTTATTTCCTATTTAATTATGTTGTATTTACTTTCCTTGAATTTTATAAATTATCGGGATTAGTATAAATCCTGAAATATTTTGCAATATGAACTTTATGAGTTTAATTGACTTTTGAAAATATTTGGTGAATTATTTTAGGTTGTAAGGATTTTTAAAATGAGATTTTTGAGTCATTTTTCATTTTAGGGATTTAATCTTGTAAAATTCATATTTAGTTTGTTTTGACCCGAATAATATTTTGAAAATATGGAGAGATAACTAATTTTATTCTCTGCATTTTAAAAGTGATTTTGTGAATTTTCTTAAGTACTATCTATTTATTTTCTATTTTATAAAAATGATTTTTACTATCATAAAATTTTTATTACAAAGGTCACAATTCATTTTTTTTACAAATCCCTAAATCGTTAGTTTGTTCACCCCCAAATCAGACTTGCAGCTTGTGTTCTCTGGAAATCTCTAGAGCCCTCTCTCGAATTCTTTTTCACTCTCCTTCATTTCATTTCCATTCTCCGCACAATATCTCTCCCTCTGGTCTTTCTTGCCGATTAACTCTCTCAGCTGTTTTCTGTCCAGTTCTTGCAGGTAAAATCCCTCTGCACTTCCTCTATTAGTTCCCTAAATTTGCTATATCGTGGATGTGTGTGTATATCAAAACCAGTGTAGTGTTGTGTGTGCACTAAGCTGTCAGTGTGCGAAGGGTGGTGTCTGTGGGAATCGAACCCATTCCTTTGCTTTCCTGTTCGGTTTTACCTGTCTTCTTGCAACTTGCGTGGTTATGCAGCTTGTGTGAGAGTAATGTTGTTGTCAAGATCAGTTTGTGACAGTGTGTGTGGGTGTGTAAATTGGTCCGTGTGCGTGTGTGCTTAATTTGAACAGTGTGTGTGAGTTTTGTGTGCAGGCTATCGATGTACTGATTGTCTCATCCTCTCCCCTGTTTGTGGCTGCTGGGTGTGATTCCTACATCAGTGTGTGTCGAGTTCGTGTGTATTGTGTGTGGGTGAGATGGCTGTGAAGCCGTGTGCTTATTGAGTGGTTAATCGGGGTAGTTAACTTGTGTTGCTGCATTGGTTTTACTCCTCCCCCTCCCCTGCTCGTTTTTGTCACTCCTGTACTCTGTTTTTGGAGTTTGTTACAGTGGTATTACTACAAGAGTTAAGCTGTTGTATTGATAAATTTGGGGCTTAACCGATTTATTCTGTTGGTATAAGTCTATTGATACTGATTATGCAGTCGGTCGATTTCTGATTAGTTAAATGATACAATCTGTTAATTGACTGTGTAATACATTGTGCAGAGTTTCGAGTTGGAGACCCAAATTAGGGTACCCTCGGGATTTTGCCCCATCGACGGTGATGTTTAAAAATAAATTGAGTCGATGGAATTTGGCGATGATGATGATTTTCTTTGCCAAGTATTTAAACTTAATATTTATTATTTACGTAATAAATTGTAATTTATTATCAGATTGGTATTAATTATTTAATTTATAATGGATCGGGATTTCAATGAATTGAGATGTGAATTTGGTTGGAATTGACAATTGTGTTAATGGTGTCGGCTGTATTCCGACTGGCAGTTCCCCGTATAAAGGGGATGTCGTCAAAATTTTTCTAAAAATATTAATTTATTTTTGGAAGTGAGTATGTATAATTATACAACTGGCATAAGTTATGAGTCGGGCTTCATATTTTAAAATTTATGGATTATATGTTAATGTGCCAATATGATTAAATACTTTTATCCGTGGCTTATATAATGATATTATATAATTAAATAAATATAAATTAGGAAACTATTCGCAGGGGTAGACTAAGTGGAAGGTTTATTTTGATTAGCGAATATTAAGCAGAATTCTAAAATAATGCTATATTATGTGTGTAGATTCCGTGGATAAAGGGAAGGCTAAAGCTGAGGACGTAAAGACTCTTCGGATTTTGTGATTTTCTGTTTAAGGCAAGTAAATTACTTCACTTGTCTTTCAAAAGAGTTATGATTATTATAACCTGATTCAGATGCTTATTCGAATTATTCTTGCTATAATTGTTCCGTTAATTTCCCGTAATTTCGAATACTTAATTTCTATACCCCAAATCAATTATACTGAGCTTGTTGATTCTTTTAGTGGATTGATTTCCATCCATACCCCTTGCATATATATATATTGAACTTGTCGATAACTAGATCAGAAATTACCCTACCTTGTTTCATTTTACGAGATTTGAGATGTTGACCTGGAACGAAAGTGCCCAGGGTGTTTGG
Source organism: Kitagawia praeruptora (assembly GCA_037693485.1). Taxonomy (NCBI): domain Eukaryota; kingdom Viridiplantae; phylum Streptophyta; class Magnoliopsida; order Apiales; family Apiaceae; genus Kitagawia; species Kitagawia praeruptora. The sequence goes on along the minus strand of CM075349.1, from coordinate 150,945,177 downwards.
CAGTTAAGGTGGTCGATTGTTCCGACACATGATGTCTAGTTATAGGATTGGACTGTTAGTTTTTTTAAAATGTGGACCGTAAGGGTCGGACCAGATTCGTGGTCAGAAATGGCCAATGTGTGCCGTGGATCCATTAAGGACATTGCTGTGTGCGTTTGTCCGGGGTTAGTGCGTGACTGATCAGCAGCCTAACCTTATGATTGTTTTTATTTATAAAATGCATGATAGTCCAATCCTCTTCTATTTTATGATTCAGACAAAAGACGTATTTTTCAGTTGAGCTTATATATTGTTGATTGTTAATTCTTGACAAACAATCTAACATTTCAGTTGTTGATGTTTTAATTATATATATACTTGCTGAGCATTCTAGCTCACTTGCTTGCTAATTCTGTTTCCTCAGCTAAGCTCGAAGATGTCTAGAAGGAGTGGACCGTCTGGTTGGGGTAGCCATAGAGGCAGCCAAAGAGTCGAGGTGGTGGGATGGGTAGTGAGCATAACCCTGTTTCACATCTTGTCTGTATTAGTAGACAGATTATTTTATATTATGGAGTTGTATATTATTTTATTCAGTATTGGGTTGTAATAGCTAATTAGTAGTTGTTTCATACTGTGACCTGTGAGCGGTCTTGGTTGGTGTCGTTGTATTTCCCTATGGTTGTTATTATGCAAGTGGACTGTTTTAGTTTTAGTCAGTTGATTGAGCAGGTGGTTAGTTCGATTTACGAACACATCATGTCGAAATTTCTAAAATTTCTTCTATATTAATGTTTAATTGAGTATAAGAGTTTATAATCTTAATAATGGTAAGTGAGGGTGTTACACATCTAAAGATATAGATGTACTTTTCAAGTTAAAAATGCAAATGAAAAAAATAATGAAATTGATATTAAAGTGTCTATTGTTCAAATTTCGGGAGTTCGGATTAGCAATACGGATTACGATCCGAGCTCCCAACTCATTGAATTGCTTATTCATGACCGATATGAATCCTTGTTCAAATTCTTGTTATCATGTACAAGAATGATTCAGGCACATTTTATGAATCACGAGAATTGTACGAGAAGATACAAACTGGACCACATTTTATTCATTGACACCTTATCCAAATTTTGGGAATCTCTTTTTATTTCCATTTTTATTTCCATTTTTATTTTTTCACTCTACGTGAATCATAAAAATATAGTCACAATAAAAAAATTCCATCCATTTACGTGACCGATGTAAGCCGAAAGATTTGTATACATTTGAAATCAGAACGATTCAGGCCAGGCACCATAAGAGATTAAAATCAGTATATTAAACAGGAAAAAACTGCAATTTCTTATGAATACAATGCACATTGCTTCAAGATGAAGAATGGATATACATTGGAATCACCTAACTCTCTGACACGGAGCCATTACTGACAGCGAGTTGCCATGCAATTCCCGCGATGCTCAGATCTGACATTAATGCAGGTCTTTAATGCCTCAACTGTTTCCTCACCCTTGAGTGCCTCTTTAAATAGAACACCACTTTTAGCATTTTTCGCAACACTCAATAGTCTGGATCCTGTAGATTAATATACACTTGCTTATCCGAAATGGCGTTAAAGTTGCATGTAGCAGTTTGTGTAGTAGTAGTAGTAGCAGTAGTAATGCTCGTGCATGTAACAAGTGCACGTAATGTACCAACCGAGAGTACTGTTGTTGGTGTTTCCAACAAGAAAGCTGCTGGTTCTGGTTTGGAGGATAAAAAGAATTGCATTGTTGGGGGTGGTGTTGGTGGCATAGCTGGTGCTGGTGGTGTCATTGGTGGACTTGGTGGTGCTGCTGGTGGCATTGGGGGAATAGGCGGTGTTGGCGGCATAGGTGGCTTAGGTGGAGTAGGGGGTGCAGGTGGTTTGGGTGGGCTTGGTGGCATAGGTGGTGGTGCAGGAGGTTTGGGAGGCATAGGTGGTGGTGTTGGTGGCTTAGATGGTGTTGGTGGAGGTGGAGGTGTTGGAGGAGGTTCAGGTGCTGGTGGAGGTATTGGAGGAGGTTCCGGTGTTGGTGGAGGTATTGGAGGAGGTTCTGGTGTTGGTGGAGGTGTCGGAGGAGGTGCTGGTGGTGGTGTTGGAGGTGGAGCTGGTGGTGGTGGAGGTGCAGGAGGAGGTTATGGTGGAGGTGTTGGTGGTGGAGCTTAAACCAGCTGATCATATCATATTTTGCAGTTATGTCATGTAGTGTTGAAGTAATATATGGTTCACTTTCATATTTGTAGTAACTTTGTTTTATTTGTTTCAATGTTATGTTCATGCATGTAAAATTGTGAAGAGTGATCCATATACTTCTCTTTGTTATGGCTTGAAATTTTAGTTCTTCATAGTTGTTCGGGAGTTCAAGCTATTTCATTCTACATTTCCTTTGTTCTTGATATTCGTGTACATAAATGAGTTGTGACTTGTGAAGTTGTGAGTGGTTTTTTTTTTCACCAATTACAAAGTAAGTTGAAGACAACTTGGGTAGAAAAAAAAAATTGCTACGGACCCCAAATTGGGTACAAAAATATTTACAAAATGTCATGTATCTTAATTTGATTGATTGATTATAATTAACTGGGGCCCTTGTATACACATTAACTTCACCAATTAAATATTTCGGTACTGCCAAATCACCTTTGTACCTTTTTTTATACCCAATTTGAATTACCTAGCACTACTAAAAAAACAGTAAGTTTAAGACAGAAGCCATCAGCCCACCAGGCCCATCTTATCATATGTATTCTTGGGCCTTCATCTACTCTACAGTTTGGGTTCGATCATCCAGAAGGAAGGTGAGATTGAAGACGATGTCACGCATCGTATCAACGCGGGGTGGCTAAGGTGGAGGGCTGCGTCAGGGGTGATGTGCGATAAGAAAGTCCCGTTAAAGCTGAAAGGGAAGTTCTATAGAACAGCTATCCGTCCTGCGATGCTATATGGTTCGGAGTGTTGGGCGGCGAAGAAGGCCCTCGAGTGCAAGTTGGAAGCAGCTGAAATGAGGATGTTGCGATGGTCCTGTGGCCGCACGATGTTAGATAGAATCCCGAATGGGGTTTTCAGGAGCGAGTTGGAGGTGGCACCTTTTGCTGCGAAAATTAGGGAAGGGAGGTTGAGATGGTTCGGCCACGTTCGTAGGAGGCTTCCGGAAGCCCCCGTGAGGAGGGTCGAGAGTCTTACAGTTGTTGGGGTGAGGAGAAGAGGCAGACCGAGGAGGTCGTGGGAAGAACAGCTCAGGATGGATTTGAAGGCAGTAAACTTGGACGAAAACGCGATAGCCGATAGGAGTTGTTGGAGGCGCCAGATTAGAGTTGTTGACTCCCTTCTAGGGAGTGGTTCTGTGGTTGAGAGCCTCAGAGTTGGGCTCTCTCGTTTAGCTTTAGCTTAAAAGCTTGGCGTTTCATCCTCATATTGTCTTCTGTTTTCTGTTTTTGCAGGTGCAGGGAGCTTGGCCGGAGGTCATCCTAGATCAGGAGAAGAGTAACGCCCCTTGCCCGAGTAGGTAAGCCCCATGAGATCCAGGCCATGGGCCCAGGTTCGGTTGACTACTTTACCCACCTTTACCATCATTGTATTAAATTCACTTTGCTATTCGGTGCACTAAGCCGGGGGTCTTCACGGAAACAGCCTCTCTACTGTAAAGTAGGGGTATGGTCTGCGTACATTTTACCCTCCCCAGACCCTGCTTCAGGATATACTGGGTATGTTTGGTTTGGTTTGGTTTACATATGACATAGCCAATGAATTAGTTTGTCAATAAAAATAATACATCGCAGCTCATTACATCTCCAAAATACTCATAAATTTGCTTTTAAAAATAATATAATTAAATGGTTGTTAATAAATTATTACAGTGGTTTATATTTCAAATTCCAGCAATACTTTTTATATTAGCTCTTTATTTATAATTTATTCATAAATCAATCTCATTATAAATTAATGGACATAAATATTTTATTATTAAAATACAAGTTAAGAAGGGCTCTTGTCTCTTCGAGATGCTCTAAGAATCCGTTCGGTAATCTTAAAATAATTATTTATGTTTTTAAATTTAAAATGAAAATTTAAATTAATAATTGTTTGATTAATTTTTTTCTTATGAATCATTTATAAGTTATTGAAAATATAAAAAATTAAATTATATTTGATAAATTGATCATTGGAATAATAATATGAGAAAATGATCAAAATATCTCAAAATGAGGTACCCATGACCCAAAATACTGATTTTCGGAAGAGTTGGCCCTGACTACCCACGCAACACGCTACTGCGTGTAGCGTGTCCCCAATATCACGGAAGATTCTATTTAATAAAATAAAATAATAATATTAATAATTAACCGATCAACATTAATCTTTTATATATTTTCTAACTAAAAACCTTCTTTTTCTAAAATTATCACGGGCAACATTAATTTTTCATTTTCTTAAAAATTACGAGTAATTTTATTTAGTAAAATAACGTACTTGAATTACAATTACTATAAACTAATCAATTATCTTTTTGCAGCTAAAACATGTTTCCTTTTGAATTTTTTATAACTAAAACATCTATTTTTCCAATTAAATCACGGCATTCTATTTAATAAAATTAAATAATAATTTTATAATTACTTATAATTAATTGATTAACTTTTTCAACTAAAATTTATCATCTTTACAATATTTTCTAACTAAGACCTCTCTTTTCCTAGAAATATCACGGATAACATTTATATAATTATTATCGAATCATCTCATTTAAAAATTTAAGTATCCAAAATTCATATTTTAAAAAAATAATTCAAATTAATAAAAAAATCATGTAATATTAAAAAAAATTCGTGCATCGCACGGCTTTTAAGCTAATTTTTTTAAATTCCCTAACATCATGATAAGTTTTAGTATTAAATCAATATCAATCCATCATAAAAATAATACCAAAAACAAGGTGATACCAAATTTACATTAATTTTGGTGTTTTTTCATAATTCCTACCATACTCTTGTTTTTATTAACAAAAATAAATGTATATCTCTAAATCACATATATTTTTCTTTTTTTTTCCTAAAAAATAATGCAGGGTTCATTCAAAGATCACAAGCCGAGTAAGACTAAAAACAATTAGATTATTTGTTTCTTGATTATTTAACACACTAAACTGAAAAATTATTAAAGCTAAAAACGAAATCAAAACATCCCAAACGATCACTAATCACTTATTTAGGAAAAATTTGAATATCATATTTTCTTAATTTAAAAATATATTTTTAACTAGTTGATAAAGCCGCGCTTCGCGGCGGCATTATATTTTTTTTAAAAAATTCAATATACATTTACGTTATATTATATTATCAATATTAAATTGTAGTACTTAAATAATCTTTTCTAATGAACCGATTCTTGTCAAACATGATTCTTTCGATTGAGCCACTCTCTTGTTAAAATTAAAATACCAACTTTAACATATATTATAAAGACTTATATAATAATTTTTATCCATAAAAATTGAACCCTAAAAATAAAAATACAAAATTATGACATTAGTATCAAATTCTAATAGCTAATACAATCTTTTCTAGTGAGCCGTCTTCCTCTTAAAACACATTTCGAGCCGTTCTTATTTGGAACTAAAATTCTAACTTCATTACATATTATTGATGACACTTATTTTATTAAATAATTTTCTTTTCTTAAAAATTAAAACCTTGAAAAAGATAAAATTTTAATTTTTACATTCTTTGAACTTTCTAATATTTATAGAGTTTTAAAAGATGAAAATAAATCTTATATTTTTTTTGTATAATATTATATATATTTCTGTATAAATTTAAAACTTCCGCATGGAAATGTTTTTCTGTTACGTTAACATATTACGAAGACTTTTCATTACGGGAATAATATTGAATTTAAGGACATATTTTTCTAATGCAAGTACAATTAACTTGTATACAAAAGTTAAAATAATGACCGGATTTCTTGGGAAAAAAATATATAGTTTTAAGAATTCGTATAAGACGTCTTCACCGTTCACATATTCTACTTCTAATAAAAAAATTTATTATATATATTCTTTATATATTCAAACATCTTTTCTACCTCCAATTAATTTTTTAATTATATGTATTTTATATAAATTTAAAATCTTCTTATTTATAAATTAGAACTCCTATTTTACTTATAATAAAACTCTTAATTATACGTCTTACAAAACCTATTCTACTTCCAATAAAATTTTTAATTATACTGTCTTCTCTATAAATTCAAACTTTAATTCTCAATAAATTTGAACACCTATTATGCTTCAAAAATGTTAAAAGATAGTTTTTTAGTTATTAATATTTAAAATCCTAAAATTCTAAAAAAATTAAATATATTTATTTTCTATTATATTATCAATATTAAATTTTAATATTCAATACGGTTTACTTTAATGAACCGCTTTCTCGTTAAACACAGTTATTCCTATTGAGCCGCTCTCTCGTAAGATCAAAACCCTAATTGTTACATATATTATTTGTAGAATAATTTTTATTCATAAAATTGATTCCTGAAAATGAAATAAAATTTATATCATCAATATCAAATTCTAATATATAGCTGATACAATTTTTTTAGTGAGTCGTCATCCCGTTAAACACGTTTCGAGCCGCTTTCGTTTGGGATCAAAATTTCAACTTCATATTATTGATGCTACTTATTTTATACAACTTTTTTCATTAAAATCAAAACCTAAAAATAGAGTGAATTTCAATTTTTATTTTCTCACAGTTTTCTAAAATTTTTGAAGTTAGAAAAAATAAAAAATATTTTATTTTCTCTTTATATTATAAATACTGATGTACATATTTAGGATTCATGCATGATAATCTTCAAAATCCGGCTCCAGTGTGGCAAATGTTATTGTCATTGATTAATGTTTTTAGCTCAATTATTTGGTTGAACTACTGCATTGTTGCATGTTGTTCATCTACCCATGTCTAGTGATCTCTGGTTCTGATCAACGTTTTCCTTTATTTCTCGTTGTAAATGTAAATGTCGTTTAGGTCTTTCTATAAAATTGCATATCCAAAAAAAAATGTTTTTTTATTATGTTAATACATAAGTTCTTTTTTTTTAAATGCGAACACTTTTTTTTTATGAAATTAGTATTGGATTTATGAATTTTTTTCTAATAGAAGTATAAATAACCTATATAAAAAATATGTAATTTTAGAATATCGTAAACGATGTTACTACCGTCCTTGTATTTTACTTCCAATAAAAATTTTAATTATAAGTCTCCTCTATATATTCAAACACTATTTTACATCCAATATAACTTATAATTACATGTTTTTTTCTATAAATTCGAACTCTTATTCTCTATAAATCGAACTCCTATTCTACTTCCAATAGAACTTTTAATAATATGCCTTATAAATATCTATTCTACTTCCAATAGAATTTCTAATTATATGTCTTTCCTAAAAATTCAAACTCTTCTCATCTATAAATTCAAACACCTATTCTACTTCTAATATGTTAAAAGATATTTTTATATTTATTAGTGTTTATTTGAACTCTTATTCTACTTCCAATAGAACTTTTAATCATATGTCTTATAATTAAATACATATTCTACTTCCAATAGAACTTATAATTATATGTTTTTCTATAAATTCGAACTTTTCTCATCTATAAATTCGAATATATATTCTACTTCTAATACGATAAAAGATATTTTCTTATTTATTAGTGTTTAAAATCCAAAAATTCTAAGAAAATTAGAAAAAGATTGACAGTGTAAATTCGAAAACCTATTCATAATATGAATCCAAACTATTCTTATTTATTTAATGTGATACTTTTTTTTTGAAATAATTTAATGTGATACTTATTAATATAATTTATTTATTATAATATATTACTAATGTTATTTATGAATTTGAACAAATTTAACAAACTTTTGCAAAAATATTGTGCAATACCCAATCATTTTTACTAACGAAATTAAGAGGCAGACTACGATGATGACTTGGCCTTTGCAATCTAACAGAGTCCTACTCTTCTATTACTCTTTAGCAAACAAATTCGCGCTACCCTGTAAGCTTAATTTTTTTTTAAAAAAAATTCAATCAAGGAAATCATATTTGTAATTAGTAATTTAAGAAGATAAAAAAATTGCAAAATAATTAATTATATAATTTAAGAAGATGAAACAATAAAAAATAATTTATTATGAATACTTCAAATGTAAATTTGTAAATTTATCGGAAAATGGTGCAAGATTGTACAAATAATGGTCTAAAAACCCTGTATTAAAAAAATATCAAATGTTGTCATCTTTTATTTACATGTACATAAATTCGATTACCAAGAAAAGTTGATTACCAAGAAAAGGATAGAAAGAGGGTACTCACTGATCCCTGATCCCTGTGATGTAATCGCCGCATATTGCAATCTCTTCTTTCTTATCTCCGAATAATTAAATTCTGTCAAGCAAAAAGATAAAATATTATATTAAACTTCAGAGCATAACGAAATTTGAATTAAGGAATCTCATCACACGTAAATATAAGCAATATATAATTGATAATAAGAAAAAACACATCAGCAAAATTTTTTAGTATCAATCAATATATATAAAAAGGGTCTTCGAACAAAAAATTGATGCAGTATATTCTAATGTTGCGGGGTCATTTACACAGGTTTTGTAATCTATTTATATAGCTATGTTCCAGCAAATTAATTTGTATTCTTATTTCTTACAAATTCTTCTTCTTCACATATTCTAAATAATGTCTTTTGAGTTTGAGTCTAAATAGATTTTGTTGTAGGGTGATTTTGTTTCCAATTTTTTTGTATAGATTAAAAATAAAAAATCTTGACTAAAAAATCTAAAAATATAAAAAAAGAGTAAAATTGGTTTGGATGCGTTATAAATACTTATTCTACTTCCAGTAGAACTTCTAATGCATTATAAATATTTATTCTTTTTCCAATAGAACTTCTAATCATATTCTACCTCTAATATGTTAAATGATAGTTTTACATTTATTAGTGTTTATAATTCTAAAACTCTACAAAAATTAGAAAAATAGATTGAGACGATCTTAAATGCGCCACTAAGCTCCCGCATATCCTCCTTTATATATATATATTGATGTTAAGTGTTAACTATAGAACAAATAAATTGGAATTGGTTATGTAAATATTACATATAATTTCCATACAAAATTAATGTCGATTGTCGAACTTACAAAGTTACAAGTAATAAAATAGCAGCTACCGCCTACTATCCCTTAATATCCCTGCTTCATTAAGGCGGGAAAAGAAAGAGAGAAGCACAGGACTTACATTTGGCGGAGCAAAACCAGAAAACCATGGACGGAGATGCCTCGAAAAACGAGCTTCAGGAGCTTCTCGACGCCATTAGATCATCTGAAGTAAGCTAAGCCTTCATTTTATTAACTTTCATTTCCTGCTTCCATCGATTAGCTTTCGAATCGAATGTTTTCGATTCGATTTATCAACTAATCGACCTTAAATAGATACTCTACATCTTTATTTAGCTTTGTCTATACGTTTTAGTTACGATTTATTGTGTTTCGTGCTCAATTTTAGGCCTAACTGTTTTTTTTGTCGAATCGTTGTTTCGTGTTTGTTACGAGTATGTGTATGTGTAGCAAGTGAAATGTGACCGCTAATATTGTAATTAGATGTTTATGTTTTCTAATGGATGTTTTGTTTGTTCGATTCGTTGCGGAATATTTAAATATGCTCTATATTTGTAGATTACTTTTCGGTTTATTTGTGGTAAGGAATATTGAACCAGTTAAATTGGTTTTCAGTCAGTTCTACTGGTTTTGGTTGTTTATCGGTGAATGATATAAGCATTAACGATTGTAAATTGTTTGGGAAGGTGCACAAGTGAGTTTTCGCTAGTGGTAGTGGTAGATAAATGCTAGAGATCCACTCAGAAATTAACAATTACTACTTCACTTTAACTGGATAATTACTTTACTTGATAATACAAACAGCAGTGTTTGATTACAATAAGGTAAATAGAACTGAAAATAAAGACGAACTACAAGAACGGATAGTTGCCCACTTTCGAGAGGTGGGTGCTCTCCCAATTGTCTACTCAATACTCAATAATTCATGCCCTTCAAACCCTAGCTGCTCCCACTATATCCTCCCCTGTCTGAAATTACCAGACCGCCCTTCTAATTAGCTTGACCAGACCCAAATACCCTTTTCTTCTTTCTTCTTGTATAAGTCAATGTTTGTGGCATAGTCTTTTCCTGTGGGGCCTTAGCATTACCGGGGGCCATCACAACCACCTTGTCCTCAAGGTGGAAGGTAGGGAAGCGCAGGTTCGTATTTTCAAAGTCTTCCCACGTTGCCTCCCACATTGGCAGATCCTGCCACTTAATTAGAACTTCATTACAAAGGGTTTCCTTTTTGATCCTTATACCTGACTTCAAGCACTTTCTCTGGTGTTGGTTCCATGACCATGTCGACAGTTATCTGAGGTGGAATTGGAGTTACATCCCGGAGGTTGCCAGTCGCCTTTTTGAGTTGAGAAATGTGAAAGGTGTTGTGTATCTTAGCAGAAGCTGGTAATGCCACACGATAAGCCACCTTGCCTATCTTAGCCAATACCTGAAATGGCCCATAGAAACGGGGTGACAACTTTTCATTGGAGCGCCTAGCCAAAGAAGTCTGGCGATATGGCTGTACTTTAACATAAACATAATCTCCCACAGCCAATTCAACATCCCTACGGTGACTGTCGGCATACGCTTTCATCCGTTGTTGTGTCTGTGTTAGGTTGAACTTCAACTCATCTAAAATCGCATCCCTTTCGACTAATTGTTCCTCCAATGAGGCCACAGCTGTGTTGTGTTCAGTAAATCGTACTAGTGTAGGGGGAGGACGCCCATATACGATCTCAAATGGAGAATACTTTGTAGAAGCATGCGAGCTTGTATTATACCAAAATTCTGCCCAAGGCAACCATTTCGCCCAACTCCGGGGTTTCCCCTGAATGAAGCACCTCAAGTAACTCTCCAGCGTTTTGTTGACAACTTCGGTTTGGCCATCCGTTTGGGGATGGTAGGCCGTACTGCGAAGGAGTGCAGTTCCCTGGGCCTTGAACAACTCTGTCCAGAACAAACTTACAAAAACTCTGTCCCTATCAGATACTATGGTAGAGGGAAACCCATGAAGTCTTACAATATCCTTAATGAATGCACTAGCCACACTAATGGCAGTGAATGGGTGGGAGAGACCTATAAAATGTGCGTACTTGGACAAGCGGTCCACCACCACCAGAATGGTATCTACCCCTTGTGACCTGGGCAGCCCTTCCACGAAATCAAGGGAAATGTCCTCCCAAATACGAGATGGTACTGGCAAAGGCTGTAAAAAACCTGCTGGCAACAAGGTAGACTATTTCTGCTGTTGACAGACGCTGCAATCCCGAATATACTTGGCTATTGTCTTTCTCATCCCTGGCCAAAACCGCTCCCTCGCCATACGCTGGTACGTCTTAACCTCACCTGAATGTCCCCCATAAGAGAATCATGATGTTCATACAGTAGCTTGGTTATCAGTTCTGATTTCGGACCAATCACCACTCTTCCCTTAAACCGAACAATACCTTGAACCAATTCGTACCCTTTGGTATGAACATTATTATCCTCCAAATCCCTCTTCAGCTGTTGCACAAAAGTATCCTTGTCAATGTAATCTTGTATCACTTGCCACTGTACCCCTGCAATCGACAGCAAATTGCACAGTTCACCCATGCTTGGACCGACCCTGGATAAGGCGTCTGCTGCCTTATTAGTGCTTCCAGGTCTGTAAACGATTGTAAACTGGTACCCCAGTAGTTTAGTAACCCAGCGTTGGTAATCGGCTCCCACTTCTCTCTGTTCTAACAGGAACTTCAAGATTTCTTATCACAAAAGGGTGCCCAAGGAGGTAATGTCGCCATTTTTGGACGGCTAGCACAATCGCCATTACTTCCTTTTCATATATCGATTTAAGCCTGCCTCGCTGCCCCAAAACCTTACTATAGAAGGCGATAGGATGATCTTTTTGTAACAGCACTGCACCTAGCCCATAGCCTGATGCATCCGTCTCCAAAGTAAATGGGAGACTAAAATCTGGTAACCCAAGGACCGGGGCTGTCATGAGTGCCTTTTTGAGGGTTTCAAATGCCTGTGTTGCTTCCTTTGACCACCTGAAACTATCTCTTTTCAACTGATCAGTGAGTGGACCGGCTGTGTGGGCATAGTTCTTTATGAATTTGCGATAATATCCGGTCAGCCCTAAAAATCCCCGTAAGCTCCGTATATTCTGTGGAATAGGCCACTCGAGCATTGACCTGATCTTCTCCGGGTCAACTGCCACCCCTGCCCTTGAAATTAAATGCCCCAAATAGGCCACTTCATTCTGCCCGAAGTCACATTTTTTGAAACTGGCATAAAGTTGATGATGTTCCAAAGTCCTCAGCACGATGTCCACATGAGTTTTATGAGCTTCCACCCCGGGGCTATAAACAAGGATATCGTCGAAGAAGACCAATACGAATTTCCTTAGATAAGCCCTGAACACATCGTTCATAATTGCTTGAAAGGTGGCTGGGGCGTTCGTCAACCCGAAGGGCATCACTAGAAACTCGTAGTGTCCCTCGTGAGTGCGAAACGCCGTTTTGGGGATATCCTCCTTTCTCACTCGAACTTGATGATAACCGTACTTAAGGTCGAGCTTCGTAAATACCGCTGCCCCGTTTAGTTCATCTAGTAGCTCGTCAATTATAGGGATAGGAAATTTATTAGGGACCGTGGCTTTGTTGAGGGCACGGTAATCCACACAGAATCGCCACGACCCGTCCTTTTTCTTAACCAACAATACCGGGCTGGAGAACGGACTTTTGGAGAGTTGGATTATCCCCGCCGTTAGCATGTCGTGAATAAAACGTTCTATCTCATCCTTTTGCACTTGGGGGTACCGATAAGGTCTCACATTTACTGGGTTAGTAACCTCCTTAAGTACAATCTGATGGTCGTGTAGCCTCTCAGGTGGCAGTCCTTGAGGCAAATGGAAGACATGACGGTATTTGCTGATCAGTGGTGCTAAGAATTCTGGTACTATATTAGCATAATCTGCCTTGTCGCCTCCCTCTTCCTGGATTCCCAAATAATTAAATTCCACCAGATACCCGTTTCCCTTTTCCGTAATTGTTTTAACATGGCCTTGAGAGTGATACCGGTACGACCCAGTGATGCATCCCCTTGTAACACCACTGTTTCCCCACCCATTTTGAATGAGATTTTCTGTGACTTCCAATTCGCAGTCATGGTCCCTAACTTTTCCAGCCACTGCAAGCCCAATACGAAGTCAGAGTTTCCTAACGAGATGGGCAAGAAATTTTCCACTATCGTCAGGCCTTGTATTTGTAGCACCACCGATTTGCACTCACCTGTGCTTTGAACTAACTCCCCCGTGCCCAATGATACTCCGAACTGCTTTGTCGAGACACAACTAATGCCCAACTTCTCCACTGCTTCATAGGAGACAAAGTTGTGAGTTGCACCGGGGTCAATCATAATGACCACCGGGCTGCCATTCACCTCCCCCCTCACCTTAAAGGTTTCTGGACTGGTAAATCCCACCACCGAATTTAAGGATATTTCCGCCCTTGGGTCTTCTTCTGATGTTAACCCCCCTTCTTCCCCCAACTCGACGGTGCTACTGTCTTCTTCCCCCGACTCTTCGTCTTGTGTGAGCAACACACTTAACTCCCGACGTTGACACTTATGACCTATACTCCACTTTCCGTCACATTTAAAGCATAGGCCTTTTGATCGCTTATCTTGCAATTCCTTCTCATTTAGTCTCTTCACCTCGGTCCCTGCCCTTGGGCTACTGCCTGTAGAGACTGCTGATTGTGCAAAGCTAGCATACGATTGTGGGCTAAAAGATTTTGGGCTGGAAGTATGACTGTTCGGAGAAGATCGCTGGGATTGAATTCCCCAGCTAGTATTTAATGGAGCCCCTGGTTTGCTGATTTGACTGAACCCTGCTCGCCACTCACTCCTTTGCTTAGATAGCCTCAACTTATCTTCGACCATGTGAGCCAACTCCATCGCATGGTCTACCGTTAATGGGGACAGTAATCTTACTTCCACCCTAATATCCTCCTTCAACCCATTCAAAAATTGACCCAGGGACAATTCTTCTGACACATTATCTAGTGGAGCAAGTAATTCAATAAATTTAAGGCGGTAGTCAGTCACCGTACCTCCTTGTCTGTGAGCGAGCCATTGTTCCTGCAGAGTTCCTGTGGCCTTTGAACGGAAGTGTCTGCGTAGTAATGCCTTAGCTTGCTCCCAACTATCGATAGGTCGCCTTCTATGTTCCCACTGGAACCATAATAACGCCTGCCCCTCCAACGCCACCACGGTCGCCTCCACCTTCTCCTTTTCGGTTAAGTTATAGAACTCGAAAAATCGTTCAGCCCTCAATATCCACCCAAACCCGGATCCGAAAGCTTGACCGGTCCCGAATCCATTTGCCCCGGGTCCGCCACCCGACCCGACTCCACTTCCTTGACCCATTGCTCCAAACCCGAAACCCACCCCTTTCTTACCTGCTCCAGTGCTACTTCCTTCTCCAACTCCCAGTCCACTATTCTCGACGACCAGTACCGGTCCCTTGTCGTGGCTCATCTGGAGGGTAGTGAGAGTGGAACGTACATCTGTTTGGAACTTGATCTGGTCTTCTCTCATCGTGGAGATGAGCGTCTCCTGCGCTTCTCTAGATCTGGCTAGACGACTCTCTACACGCGCCATGGCGGCGGCGAGTTTGTCATCGTGCTGTTGAGTGATATCGTCGAAGGAGGAGATGAAACGGGTGAGTAATGATTGCTGCATAACCGCCACCGCCGCCTTCACGGCGGCTCCCACCTCGACTTTGATTTTCTCTCTCATCTCTTGTCGGGTTGTCTTTAGCTGCGCTTCAAGCTTGTTCAAACGATCGTCTTCTGGGTTAATGGTCGCCATGGATCTGTTCTCTGATACCACTTTTGCTAGAGATCCACTCAGAAATTAACAATTACTACTTCACTTTAACTGGATAATTACTTTACTTGATAATACGAACAGCAGTGTTTGATTACAATAAGGTAAATAGAACTGAAAATAAAGACGAACTACAAGAACGGATAGTTGCCCACTTTCGAGAGGTGGGTGCTCTCCCAATTGTCTACTCAATACTCAATAATTCATGCCCTTCAAACCCTAGCTGCTCCCACTATATCCTCCCCTGTCTGAAATTACCAGACTGCCCTTCTAATTAGCTTGACCAGACCCAAATACCCTTTTCTTCTTTCTTCTTGTGTAAGTCAATGTTTGTGGCGTAGTCTTTTCCTGTGGGGCCTTAGCAATAAACTTTTAAGAAGATGTTTAAGATTTCACAATTTTTTTGTCTATTATTCTTATTGCTTCATCCTAGATGAATTACCCTGTGTTCTTCTTAGGATCATATTCAAACCTATTGCAGTTCTCTAATTTTTCGGATATGAGAGCAGCAACATGCTCAAATTACAGCCGGGAGGTTCTTATATTTTATTTTGTACTTTACCTTCACTAGCCTCTCCTACTTCAACTACTAATAGTCAGACGGACAAGCGGTTTAAGATAGTTGCATGTATTAGATCTTCTTTCCTGAAGGACTGGTTAACTGACGAATTAAGAAATATAAACTGGTGCATAATGAACATTGAGAGTCATGCTAAAGATTTCTGCATACTGAGTTTGTTAAATGATTCAGACTATATGTACACATTATTGTTCACTCTATTAATAATATATTTTGATTCCTCTTTTCTGTTGTATTATATCTGTACAAGTGCTCTTGTTGTTCTGTGATATCTCATTTAGAGCTTATTATGTTTCATATGTAGTGTAAAGATCATGCATTATGCTATATCTTAATAAATTCAGCTTTCTATCTTTCAGGTTGTTGAAAGCCGTGCCGAACTGATTACTAAACTTGCGAATTTAGACATAGATGAGGATGTTGAACTGGATTCTCTTGTGGAATCTCTAACAGTATCAAGCTTACGTCTTCAGTTTTACTTACTTTTCTTGAATTTATCGTTAAAAGAAGTACACACATTCATATGCATATTTGGGTAGTTTTTGCTGTTGAAACTCAAACATGGTGTACTAAGTCTAGGACAGATACAAGCTGAGGATGTTTGTACTTATAACCTCATCTCTACTTGTTCCAGACAAATCTCATTTATAGCTTGCTAGATTTTCGATTACATGTAATTAAATTTTCAGTTGCCTTACAATATTGATGTCAATGGACCGAAGAAAAGTTGAAGGATATGTACTTATCTATTAGCAATTGATACAGAGAAATGGAAACCAAAACATGAATGTTATGTATTTGTATATCAGATAGGCACATAATGTCCAATTAATCACTTACAAACTTTAAGCAATGATAAAACCTCCTAGTAAATCATTGACTGTGCTTAACATTCATGTTTTAGATTACCCTCTCTAAATCACATCTTTTCACTCTGTTGATAGAGATTTCTACTTGTATATTACATCTATTATAGTAAAACTACCAGTTTTTCTCTTTCATGAGGACCTGTTTTCTGATGTGTATATTCTGATGTATAATATCTGATTCTTACCAATGTTTCCTTAACATCGAAATGGATATTCTGGGAAGACTTTACCTGTCTTGATCTATCTCAGTGCACGTTGAACAAAACAATTTTGCATGTTGCTGCAAAATACCTAGATTCAGGCATATCCAGATGTCCACATCGATATTATGCTCTTGGGACAAAGGTAGATTGTGCTTCCAATTTGAAGTTTGTTTTCTCCGCTTTCCTTTCTCAATTTTGAATAGGACATTTTTCTGATATTGCTTGTTAGGCATGCATTCTTCACTAACTTTTGTTTGATGTATAGGCAAGTAAATGGGTCAGGAAGCATTTAAAGATGACACTCATATCAACTGAGGAGTCTCAAGAGGAAGAACATACCAGCATTTTCTTCCAGGTAAAAGCTGTTGACACATGCTTGTTGTCCTTTAAGAGAAAGAAAATCTCTTAACTCCATAGTTGGTCCTTTCTCTTTGTACAAGTGACAGATTGTTAACAACTTAACATTTGGGTTGGGCACAGAGATTAAGAAAAGTAAAGAAAAGAGAGGAAAATATGGGTAAGTTAATGGGACCTACTGAAAGTAGTGAAGAAAAATATGGTAGTTTAGGAAATGTTAACAATTAGATGGGACATCCCAAAAAAGGAAAGTATTCACAAATGGATGGGACGGAGGGAGTATGTTTTAAGAAGTTTGGAGGAAAAAAGCCTAAATAAAAAGAGAAAAGACACGATGGTAATATGTGCTCTGTAATACAATTATGGAAATAGATAAGATACTGAACTTTCTGTTTTGACATTTAAGGGGAAACACACGGACTTAAGTGACTATTACTATAAGATTTCTGATAAAGAATTAAATTCGAAATTAAACAAATCGACTGAAGAAAAAGAGGAAAGAAGTTTGAGAGGAAGTTATTCATTTACAGTAATAGCTGATTGTTGCCACATGAAATTTGCTATCTATATTTATTGGTTTGGCCATTTATAAAGTTTTGTAACAAATTAGTTAACAATTTCCAAAATTTTTTTTTCCTTTATGAAATTATGTTCTCAAGGTTCTTCATCAATGCTGAAATACCATTCTTACTTGCGTGTCTATTTAAATTGCACAACCTTTTGTTTTGTCTTATTAATATAAACTTCTGATTATCAAATCCTACAATTTCCATTGTGTAATAAGCTTATTGGTAAACACTTCTGGTAAAAATCTTTAGAATTCCCTTTGTGTAATTGCATAAACAATTTGTACTAGTTCAGAGCCTCTTCTTGCATCAGTCTCTAATTCTCAAACATTAAATAGACTTGAAAAAGGCATTTGTATTTTGTACCATATTCGAAGACCTTAAGTTGTTTCTGAGCTATATAGCAATCCTTTTCAGCTGCTCTTGGATCTGCTGAAATACTCTGGTGATAGTTTCTCAGCTTTGGCAAGATGTCCCGTCTCCACTTCCAAGGCAGTGGTGATTATTATCGAGGAATTCATCTCAGAACAGTTAAGCTTGGCAAAAGAGTGCTTGTCAGAGATAAAGGTACCAATTATTTGCATTTAATTTTGAAGTATGAATTTGATAGTGACCTTTTTTGGAAGTAAGCTACCATTACTCTAGTCTCTAGGTAGTAGGTACTGCAATTCATTATCATCATGTTTTATGTACAATAAATTTGAAATTAGCTGTTAGATTTCATGAAGTGCAAGTTTGGTTTCTGTGATATACTCACTCGGATGGCAGATCCTTAAAACAGAGACCATCAAAAGTATAGGTGTAACTAGATGAAGTTGTTCTATCCTGAGTCTTAGTTATTGAAATGTTACTAGATGTATGTCACTGCCTCTTTCCATTCAACTAAATGCAAAAATGTAGGACAAAATTCCATGCCAAGTGCTTGGCGCAACAAAGAGAATAAGTAAATGCAGAATGCCTCATTACATATTAGTGTATAATGGATTTGGAACAGCAACTCAGCAAGTCATGGGCCTTGCAGAAGAATAGCCGCTACCTTATCTGAATTAGCTTTTAAGTATTACTGCAAGTATGTATTAACATATTAGTATGTACCTGCATAAGGTTCTATATAGTAACACTATTCCTATAAGTATTGTCTCGTGTATGTAATTAGAGCCTCTGAATAAATATACTAAGATATGCACGTGCAAGCACTTATAGATGTCCTTGCTCCAAATTCACCATTTGGAGTCTTATATTGAGAAACCAGCACTACCATCGTCCCCACGTAATCCTGATATTCAATCCCCAAAGACTCAGCAGTAACAGATGAGACGCATATGGTACTACGAGGGAGGTGACATGCTCTGTGGCTTAGCCTTGAAACAAGTTCAATGCGGCTAATATGCAGAACATGTATTATTATTTTTTATATAAAGCTTAAAATTTGAATTGCATACTAAAAATCATAAGAGATTGTTATTTATCAAATGAAGGCAAATTATTTGTTTTTATTATATTACTGCAGAACTGCATATATAATTTACAAAGCATTTCTAGCATTTAGTATAAAAAGCTGTTACTTTTTATGATACCTGAAATGTGCATAAATAAATTTGTTAGTAATAATTAATGATGTCACTGTAGAGTGATGATACCAAACTTGATCACATTGTATCATTGTATTATGTATATTATCATTCGTCAAGAAAAGTTACACTCTTTTGTAATGTTATTTTAGTACGAATGTGGTTTTACATGTAGAAATATAGAATGTCATATTACCTGCATCATGCAAATCCTTTGATACATTATTAATTATTTCATCTGTGCTCATGAGTGTTATCAGTTATGTATTGAAAGTAATTAACTCCTCTTTTGATAGAGATATGAACTAAAAGCATAAGAGTGACCACAGCACAGGCTTTTCCAAAGGAGAACTTATATATGACTTAGATAAAACCTCTAACCCCATTGCACAAGGCTTCCACAAAGTAGAGGGTATATGAAGGACCCGATGTAGGTAAATTGTCCCTTAGTTTTTATGAAGAGGATGTTTCCTGGGGTTCAAACTCATAACCTAGCGGATAACAAGTAGACATTTGACCATCGCGCCAAACATGGCAGTTTGTAATGCAGCCTTGCCCTTATCTGGAATTGACTTGCACAAACTCCAAGCAAAGATGTCATGACAAGTATAAGCTTCCACTTACAGTTGTCACCTTCCTGTTCCCTATAGCATCACAGTCATGAGATTATGCTTCCGGACTGGCATGACGTACATCCTTGGTCTGATGCACGAATTCATTCCTCACAGCTCTAATATTCTCTTTACAGCACCTTGCGAATATGGCAGTGTAGCTCACGGCAGTGGCCTTTCTGTTTTGCTTCATGGCTGTGACTTAGCATATCACGACTGTGTCAGCTGTCAATGCTACCTAAAGCTAGTGAGCTTACAGTTAGTGGCTGGGCTACAGTTGTTTTCAACTACTGCTAAGATATTTTTTTTTATTCTATCTCAGTACACATATAACCATGCAAATTGAGGAACTCAATAGGGCCTATTGAAAAGAACCTATTAGAGTAGATGTGTTTCCTACTCGAGGCTTACTGCTAGATTATAGAGGGTAAATGCATACTGGGCGTACAAATAATTCATCCTCAAACTCTATCTATGAATGTTTTCATGTTAACTCAAACAGGATCATTTTTTAGGATAAGGTGTGTATATATTTGTGCAAGGGAGATGGGGAGTGAGAAATTGAACCTCCAACCTCAATAAAGGTCATATTTAAGTGTATATAAATGTATTGGGTAATCATTATTTCCATATTTTAGTATTATTTTTCGCATCTTGGATGAATCCCATGTGTGTATCTATCACATTTTATTTTAAGCCAACAAATTTCTTATACATCCGAAACTGGAGCTTTACAGGTGGAAGTTATTATAGTCAGGTATGTCGTGCTTGATGACAGTGCAAGTAACAGACAATGAACAATTTTTTTTTATTTTTCAGTGATAAAAGAATTGATTAAAGGAGATACTAAAGTTTCAAGAAGAGGAGCTTGTTTGCATGTCTGATGATTATAAAATATCTTAATATTGTCCTCAATTGCCTTTGCTTTAAGAATAATAACTTGGTTGTTTGAGGCTCCAACCATGCGACCATTGTAAAGTTTAGCACATGTTTTTGATATCTGGATAAGATTCTTGTTCTGGTTTACATGCCAAATTTTATAAGATATAGGTAGCTGTTAATACTTTGCTAATTATATGCTTGTTCTGTGGACCAGAAAATTGATCCACTTATTGGTTCAGAAGTTCTAAAGGTGGTGTACATCATCCTAGATGCTGCCACACGACTATGCAAAGTTTATTGCAACAGTGTAAATTGGGATCTATATGATGAAAGAACGGAGCAAACTAGAGATCAAACAGATCCTGAAAAGCTTAATATTGCAGAACATGCCATCAATATTACAAAATGTACTGTAGAAAAACTGTGTGAAGTGGGAATCCTTGCTGGCAATGATGGTGGGAATCTGGTAAATTTACTGAACTTGTCGTGGAAAGGTGTGGTTTCACTGCTTCAGCTTGGTAGGGGGAAGTTAGCAATAAAGGTTAATATAGCAGATATTATAGTTTCTCTGATTACTCTGGCCAATGACTCTTTGAGATGCGCAGCACAGTCATGGTCTTGTCCTTTAAAAGAAAAGGTCCTTTTGACAGAAGCAAAAAGGATATTCCTACCGGTAAAGTTTTATTTGATCAATGCCGTAAGAATTATTTCACACTATTCGTCCCAAGCATTTATGGTATACAAAGACATTATACTCTGTGTTGTTATGATATCAGCCTTTAAAATTTCATTGAGTAAAGAAGAGCTCCTAAAATCAGTAGGTGAAGCTATGACTGAACTTTTGGAGCCAACATCCTTTCATTTACTTAATTCTTTGTTAAATTCAGCTCAACTGAGACAGGAGCACAAGATTCAAATTTTGGAATGGTTGTTTAGTCCCACAACTAGTTTCAAAATTGGGCTTGGAGATCCTCATCGTATAAGCAACCAAATTGACTGCACTTCAATGGATGAAATATTTTCTGTCAGCTGTGATGGCATGCCAGGGACTCGGATTTTGTTACTTGGCCGGATTTTCTTATTTCTTGACCTTCTAAAAGGTTCTCCGGATCTGGAAGATGATTTAAGACTGGGACTTTCCAGTAAGCTCAAATGGTTAATAGATTCTATTATTGACATGGAGATTTACTCTACAATCCTTGTTTTGCAAATTCCTGTATTATATGGTTCTGGGCAATCCCTGAAATTTTCATACCAGCCTATGTTTTTATCTATAATACATGCATTAAAAACCTTCATGGTTGTGGTGTCCTCAACCCTTGCTTGTAAGGAAATTGTAGCTTTCCTGCTTGAAAACATCATCCATCCACACTTCCTTTGTAGGGAGATTGTTATGGAACTTTTGTGCTTCATGGTGCGGCATGCGGAGCCTGAAATGGTCAATGACATTATCGATAAGCTTTGCTCACTTTTAAAGGTCGCTACAACTTCAGAGTCAGTTCTTATCCCTTGTGGTGGTCTACGAATATTAGCAAGATCAATCTGTTTGCTCCTTGCTCACTGTCCACAGTCCACGGTAGATGTTGTATACCATTCAGTTATTGATAGTAGCAGTTCCAGTTCTTCGAGTATGTATGCAGCCTTGCTCATGGAAGAATTCCCATTAGATTTGCTTACTGACAAAGTGAAGAGTGTTGCTAAAGAAAAAATTATTACTGAATATTTTGGGTTCGTGGATAGATTTGCTAATGATTCGCTGAGAGTTGGCGTATCTGGTGTATTGTATACACCTGTCTCTGCTCTCTCTGCTGCTTTACAGTCTCTGTAAGTAAATCTTTTAAACAACATCGTCTTTGCTTAGAAGAATAATGTGGTTATAGTACACATTTTTTCAAGGAACAGTTGCATAAATTTCTCAATAGTTCCTGATTCATTTTTTTATCTGATATTTTTAGCCAGGTCAGAATATCTGATACTGACATGAAGACCTTAAAGTTACTAGTTGCTGTAATCAACAAGTACAGAGACTCTAAAGGCAAAGTAAAGGACAGTTATGGAGAGCTTTTAAGTGAAACTCTAGGGATTATCTCCATCATGAAGCATCTGTACGAGTCTGATGAGATGGAAGGAATCATCGTAGAACTTAAAAACCTTTTTATTTTTGGGCAAACAGTATCAGATGATAGGTTGTCTCGGTGCAAACCAAATCTGGCCGTTTTCATGGCTGGTTTGAGTCACATTGAATTGGCAGAAGATGATGATTCTGCAAAGAGTGTAGCTGTATGGGAATTATATAACATGCTACTGAGGGAACGTCACTGGGCATTAGTGCACCTGGCACTCAAAGCATTTGGATATTTTGCAAGCCGAACTAATTGCAACCAGCTATGGAGGTTTGTGCCCCAAGATGCAGCTCTTTCATTTGATATAGATTCAGGCAAGGAAGCAAGTGAAGATAGATTTATGTCGGAATTGAAACGATTCCTTGAT
Organism: Kitagawia praeruptora; assembly: GCA_037693485.1. Classification (NCBI taxonomy): domain Eukaryota; kingdom Viridiplantae; phylum Streptophyta; class Magnoliopsida; order Apiales; family Apiaceae; genus Kitagawia; species Kitagawia praeruptora. Next base: position 150,921,994 of record CM075349.1, on the reverse strand, counting down.
AAGGAGACTGCACATCTGGCATTCACACCCGCATCTGATCAGCTAGGGCTGCTTGTTAGAGAAGCAAAACTGCTACTGGAAAACGTTAAGAAGACACTGCATACGGAACCAGATGCTATTTTGTGTGGCCAGATGGAGGTTGATGATGGACAACATGCAAACAAAAGAAGAAAACTTTCCGACGGCATTGGTAAAGGCCAGATGGAGGTTGATGATGGACAACATGCAAACGAAAGAAGAAAACTTTCTGACGGCATTGGTAAAGGAGTGCAGTTGCTCAAAAGTGGATTGGAGATTATTGGTGATGGTCTTTCAATGTGGCAGCAAAGTGATCACCAAAATTCAGACCTATATGATAAGCTTGCAACTCACGTTGCCAGTCTTGAAAATGTGATTGGTCATCTAGTGGCCCTTTCTCGCTGTGATTAACTTGCTAATTTGATCTTTAGCTGTTGATGCCATCAGTTGTTTTTCGTACTTCAGAATGCATGGTACACCCTCACCCTTGAGGAGTAAATGTTTATTATTAAAAATCTATGATAAACCTGCCCCTCTGAAATTGGTATCAGAGCTTGTAAATAAAAAGGAGTGAAATAGTTAGTATAACTGAAATTGGTAATAGTTAGTATAATTGAAATTAGTATCAGGATGGTGGAAAACGTGATTTAGATCATGAAAATAGTTGTACAAAACAGTAAACCTATTAAAACCTAGACATAACACACATAATTGGAAAAAAGACTTAAAACATGATAGGCATTAAGAGCATTATAATAGAACAAAATAGTAAAGTCAAATGTTTATAAACGGATGTGTAAAGAACTTGTTAAAAAATTATTTAGATTGAATGGAGCTAGAAAGAATTAGGAGAGTAGCTATAAAAACCCCTACCTATAATAAAGATATTAATCAACATATTGAAAGCTGTAAAATCGGTTTAAAAATAGTAGAACAAAGAGAAGATGTAATAAAAATATTAAGAGATATGTTAGCCAATAAAGATGCAGAAATAAGAATGTTAGAAGAAAAGAATTTAACATTAATAACAAGAAAAGATAAAGAGGTAAGTGAACTTAGAAAGGTAATAGAAGAACAATATAAATTAATAAATGATTTAACTAAGAAACTAGCTATAAATAATTTAGCTAATAAATTAAATAAAATAAAATGACAATACAAAGACAATTTAATAGGTATAGATTCTTTATGAAAGCGGGAGAAAAAATGGAACAAGAAATGGAAAAGGTTAAAAATGAACTTAATAAAATTGAATGGACAGAAGAAACTCATTTAGAAAGAATAAGATTATATCAACAATTAGGAAAAATAATGAACTATCACAGAATGAATAGGATAAATATAAAATGGTATCATAAAAGATTATTAGAAAATGCAAATTTAACTGGATAAAATGGAAAGATATTATTTTACATATAAGTCAAAGTTAAAAGAAAAAATTAAAATAATGAAAGATTATGAAAAAAGTCTTAATAAAACAGAAAATTATGTTAATCATGAAAATTTAATACATAATATTAATTTTCTTAAAAAATACTTAAGTGACATAAAGAAAGAAATAAAGATTGACATAGAAAATATTTGTCATGGATAGATCATATTTTGTATATAAATCTGAAATAAAAGAGGAAGTTAAAGAAACTTTTGAAAGATTAAAACATTATGAAAAAATATTAATATATTTAGAATCTAAAATTAAGAATAGTAATTCTGAAGAACAAAAAATAGAAGATCAAGAAAGAATAGAAATTCTTAGGGAATATATGGTTGAAATAAAGAAAAGATTAGAAACGAAAACAAATATTTATTTCTATGGATAAAACATACTTTGAATATATGCCTATAGCAAGAAATAAGATTAAAAGCAAATTTAAGAAGATAGAAAAATGTGAAAAAAGAATTAAGAAAATACAAGCTGGAAAATATGGTAGTAATGCTTTAAGTAAACCATATAATGATCAAGCTATAATATTCCTGAAAGAAATAATAGCAGAAAATAAAGAAAAAATTAATAAAATAGCAAATATTTATTTACATGGATAAAGGTAAAGAATTAGCAGAAGAATCTAATGAAACATATTATCAAATGGAAACATATGAAGAAGGAGTATCACAAACATTAAGTTTTAAACCTGAAACTTATCAAAAAATACAAAGAGAAAAAGAAGAATTATCGGTTAAGAAAATATTTAAAACTAAATGGTTTGACAGAAATAAAGAAGTTAGATATGTAGCACAAAAGCATGAAAATATAATAGATATAACGAGTATACATGGTAAGACAAAAATAAGTTTAATAACTGATGAAATTATAAAAAGAGAATTAAGAAAATTATCTACTAAAGAAGCAAATAAATACAGAAATATATATTTAGGAGCAGTAGAATTTACAATAAAAGCATATTTCCAGAAAAATATTGATACACCTATACAAATATATATATTAGATGATAGAATATTAGGAAACCTACAAGATGCCTTAATATCAGTAATTAAAGGAAATTTAATATATCAGAAATTAAAATTTACTATACAACCAGATTTTAGTATATCATTAAAAGATGAACATAAAGAATTAGCCCTAACCCTATATTATAAATTAGATGGAATAAAGATGCCACAAGGTAGTAAAGTAATAAGTATTGAAACAAAAATAATATATGCATTAACAGGTAATCATCATGTAACTAAACAACATGAATTAGATGTTCTAGTACCAAGAAATATTAGAACAAATAGAACATAAAGAAAACTCACAAATAACTATACCAGAAGAAATATATATGGATTTTAATACAAGAACAATAAAACCATCTAACAAAATTATACCTAGAATAGAAGGTTCAAGACTAAGTTTTAGAAGAGAATCATCAATCTCAAGACAACAAATGATAACACGCCAATATAGTTTACCTAGACAAATAAATCTAATAGATATAAAAACAGATAGATTAAAAATCAAGGTAATACTATTTGATGGATTAATAGCAAAAGATTGTATAGCTGAAATAAATACAGGAGCTATTAAAAGTTTTATACATATAAATAAAATTAATGAAAATGATTGTTGCATAATAGAACCACAGACTTATAATTATCCTGAAAATGAAAGAGAAATAATAATTACTAAGAGTGTTAACTTAAGATTTAAAATACAAGATTTAGAATATAATATAAATATAGGAGTCATAGAATATGATAGTTTTAATGAATTATTATTAGGAAGTGACTTTTTAACTATGATAAATTATAAGATTAATAATAATGGAATTGAAATTAGTGATCAGGGAAAGATTAGATTTATAAATAAAATATGAACATACAACAGAAATTAGAAAATAAAAGAAATAAATTACAAAGAATAAAAGATGCTTTAAAAGAAGGAATATATTCACAAATAAAATACTTAGAATATAGTGAAAAAGAAATTAAACTAGAAAATGATATAAAAGGATTAGAAGAGATTATAAGTAAAGAAAAAACAAAATCTAAGAAAATATGGATAGATATGGGAAATGGATGGAAAAAACGTATTAATATACCTAAATAATGAATAACAAGGATAATCGTGATAAAATACAAGACTTATGGGAAGAAATAATAGTAAAGAAAAATTTAAAAAATATAGTAATAATGATAGATGAAATTAAAAAAAGATCAATCTCAAATAAGACAAATAGTAAGAGAGGAATTAACTAAATTATGGAATATATCTGAAGTACCTACATTTAAAATAATGTTAGAAAAATTAACTAAATTAGAAGGAGAAAAAATAACAAACTCACAAATAATAAAAAATGAAGATAGTAATAAACAATCAGAAATGGTACCTATAAATGCTTGGAGAAGAACCAAAGAACCTATTATGATATATATAAGTAAAATGAAACCTAAAATATCAGAATCATCCGATAGAGTATTAAAAAATTTATTTTTATTACAAAAAGAAGGAAAGTTCTAAATGGATAAACAGGAATATAATGTAATAACATTTCTTAGAAATCATGGAAAAGAAATATTAGAAAGAGACAGATATAAGTATGAACCAATAAGAAAAGAATCAAAAAATATAGAAGTTAATATTACTAGAGAAGAAAAAGAAACTATAGAATATTTAAAATTAAAATTAGAAAAACAAGAACAAGAGTTTGAAAGAGTAAAAGAGGAAAATAATAAACTTAAAGAAAAAACTAATGAAGAATGGTTTAATAAGTATAAAAAATATAAAGACAAATATAAAATTGTTAAAAAAGAGCTAAAAGATACTAAAAGAGAATTAAAACAGATAACATATGAATTACATCAAGAAATGGAAGATACTAAAAAGGAATTAAATTTCTTAAAAGAAGAAATTAAGATATTTAAAGGAAAAGAAAAAATGATTATTGAAGAAAGTTCTCAAAAGAATGAAGAAAGTATAACTAGTGATTCAGAAAGTTCAAATAATAGTTCTAATAAAAAATATGTAAATTTTATAGAAGAATCAGAAAGTGAAGGAGGATCAGAAATAGAAAAAGAAAATAATCAAATAATGCAAGCTTTAGAAAAAATGAATAATGTAAGTGCAATAATGAAGAACCTGAAAGTGATGAGCTAATAGAAACAGAAATGGAAACAGATGAAATAATGAATGAAGATGTAGACAATTATCCGGAAGAAGAATTATCCGACCCAAATTTAGAAGTAATAACAAGAGGTAGTAATAAAATTCCCAAACATATACCAATCGGACAACATGCAGAATTTAAAGAATTTGTAGGATCAATGTCACAAGGTGTTAATTTAAATGGTTATTTTCTAGATTTAGATAATGTATATGAAGAACAAGAAATTAGTAGAAGAATAACAGACTGGAATCTTGGAACTTATATAGCTTTAATGAGTTCTACACATACTAATAATCTAGAATATATTTATGATCTAATATCTAAAACATTAATAGGAAAAGTTGCATACTGGATAGAATCTATAGATTATCAATTAAGAATTGAAGTTATGAGAAATGCTGGAGATTGGAAATCTATGCTACAAATATTTGATATGATACTAAAAAGAGAATTTTTAGGAGAACCATGGATAGTAGCCAGAGATCAAGTGTTAGTAGAAAGGAAAATAGAAATAATAATGAATTTAAATAATATGAAATGTTGTAAAATAAATAAATTACCAGAATATACAATAAGTTTTACTAAATTCTTTTATGAAGCTAGATTTTTACCGGAAGAAAGTCTAGTATATCAACAATTATATTATGATCATTTACCAAGTCCATATAATACTGAAATAACAAAAGAATATAATAAATTAGAACCAAGAGAAAATACTTTAGGAGAAAAAATAAGAGTATTAAGAGGATATCTTATGAGAAAGTGTGAAGAATATAGAATACAACAGAAAGTTAAAAAAGATAAAAAAATTAGGATTAAGAGAAATATGTGGATTAACTGAAAAAAGGTTAGTATTTGGATGTGATCAAAAGCCTTATAAAAAATATAAGAAAAAATATAGGAAAAAGACTCAAAAATATAAAAGTTATAATAAAAGTTATAAACCTAAAAATTATAATCCTTATTATAATAAATATAAAAGGAAAAGATTTAGGAAATTTAGAAATACTAATAGTATTAGAAATAAATTTAAAAACAAAAGAAAGTTTAGGAGAAAACCTAATAATAAAGGAAAAGATAAGATAAGTGAATGTAAGTGTTGGAATTGTAATGAAAAAGGTCATTATGCTAATAAATGTCCTAAATTAAAAGAAAAAGGTGTAAAATATATTAATTCATCACAATTTATAATGAATCTAGAACAAATAAAAGAAGATAATGATAAATGGTATAAATATGAAGATTTTTATGTAAGTCAAACTGATAATAGTGAAACGGAACAAGAAGATCTAAATTATTCTACAGATAGTAACTCAGAATAATGGTAGCAATTTATGTTGAAGCATATGTAGAATATAAACCTGAAAAAATGATAAAACAAAAAATATTTATAGATAGTGGAGCAGATTTATGCTTAGCTAAAGAAGAAGTATTAATCCAACATAAATGGAAAAGATCAAAATTATATAGAACAAGGGTGACAGGATTTAATGAACAAAGAAAAGAATTAGATACAATTGCAGAAAATATGAAAATATTATTAAATAAAACAATATTTAAACTTCCCTTAATATATCAAGAAAATAATATGAAACAATCAATATTATTAGGAAATAATTTCTTAGATCATTTTAAAACTCAAGTAGTAACTTCAGATACTTTAAGTTTACAAACCCCATGTAACAAATGGATAATATTAAAAAGAATATTACCAGTAGGTATAAAAAGGATAAATAACCTAATGATTGATAGAAATAATAATTTGCAAGAACTAATAAATAAATATAAAGAATTATTAAAACCAAATTTTGGAGAAAATCCAGTACAATTATGGGATAAAGAAAAAGTATATGCTGAAATACAACTAATAAACCCTAATGACATAGTACGATCTAAGCCTATTAGATGTAGTCCAACTGATCAAAAAGAATTTGAAAATCAGATAAAAGAATTATTAGAGATGAAAATTATACAAGAAAGTAAAAGTCCACATAGTAGTCCTGCCTTTTTAGTAAGAAAACATAGTGAACAAAAAAGAGGTAAGGCTCGGATGGTAATAGATTATAGAGAATTAAATAAGAAGACTGTATTTGATGGATACTTTTTACCATATAAAAGAAATCTTATTAATATCCTTGGAAATAAAAAATGGTTTAGTAAATTTGATTGTAAAAGTGGATTTTGGCAAATAAAATTAACAAAAGAATCAAGATGTCTAACAGCTTTTAGTGCACCTCAAGGTCACTACGAGTGGATGGTACTTCCTTTTGGATTTAAAAATGCCCCACAAATATTTCAAAGAAGAATGGATCAAGTATTTAGAAAATTAAAAGAATTCTGTATAGTCTATGTAGATGATATATTAATATATAGTGAAACCCTAGAAGACCATATAAAACATTTAGATCAATTTATAGAAATTGTAAAACAACATGGAATATTACTTTCTGAGAAGAAATCAGAATTATTTAAAAATAAAATAGAATATTTAGGATATATTATTGATAAAGAAGGAGTGCAATTACAAAATCACATAGTATCAAAAATACAAAATTTTAAAGATAAATTAGAAAATAAGAAAGAAGTTCAACAATTTTTAGGAATAATTAATTATGCAGCAGATTACATAAAAGATTTACCACAATTAAGAAAACCTTTACAAGAATTAACAAAAAATAAAAAACCCTTTCAATGGATGGAAGAACATGATAAAGCGGTTAAAGCCCTTAAGGAAAAGGTGAAAAAATTACCAAAGCATAGAATACCCATAGAAACTGATCAATTAGAATTATTTACTGATGCAAGTGATATTGGATGGGGAGCGGTCCTCATAGCTTATGAACAAAATGATATTGATAAAGAAAAACCTCTTATATGTGGATATGCAGGAGGAACATGGAAACCTAATGAAATGAATTACCATATAAATGAAAAAGAATTACTAGCAGTGAAATTTGGAATAAAGAAATTTCATTATCATTTGCATGTTACCAGTAAAATTCATAGTTAGAACTGATAATACTCAGGTAAAGGCATTTATTACTAATAAAATTGATTTATTACCAGAATTAAATAAAAGAAGAAAATGGCAGTCATTCTTTTGTTGTTATGATTTTATTGTTAAAAATATATCTGGTACTAAGAATGTTCTAGCTGATTTTCTTAGCAGGTACAAAGATGGCAAATAATAATTTTGAAGAATATATTAGCGAGGTTACAAGTGCTATTACAAAAAACCATGAAACCATTGCTTATTTGCATAAGGAGATAGATGTCAAGGTACAAGAAAATAAACATCTCTTGGAATCCTTGAATGAAGCCATAAAAAACCGAATGAAAACCCTGCAAAGCCCTACTACAAAACCTCAATCCTTTACATCCAAACTTGCAACTATGCCTTCAACATCAAACACATCTCAGATATTACCTACAATATCATCTGAAATCACCATGAGTGATAAGCTTAAATATCCTTCTGAAGTATTGACAGCTTATGAAAAAATCATGAAATTCTATGATTATAAAAAGAACATGAATATTCTAAGAAGTTTGAAACTTAGCAATTATCCCAGATATTTATGTTCTGAGTTGGCAAATCCAGATGTAGTAGAAAAACTATTTACATATGGATTTATTGACAAAATAATGGTAGATGAAACCCTGTATAGTATTTCCAAATTACCATCACTTATAGTTGAATCTGTTAAAGCCATGATAGCATCCTATGGGAATGGAACTTATGGAATACAAATATTTGACACATCTACAGACTTGACAGGGAAACCTATAGTAATTTGTCAATTATTCAGGATGGGAAAGAAAGAAATACAAGGTGACTATGCTGATTTAACCCTACCACCACCTTGTACCCTTGCAAATTTCCAGAACTGGTTATGCATGAAACGTGCAATTGGTTTATCTACCTTGAAAGGTAAAATTGATGATATGATAAGAGCTGGAAAAGCTAAAGTCCTTGGTACTAGCAAAGGTGGAGCAGTTGAAGAGATTATTACCATTTATTATGATAATGAAACTATATCAAAAGATACATTGGAATTGGAAAGGTTGAAAGACAGAATTGTTCGTCTTCAACATACTCATGCAAAACAAACTATGGAACATTTTAATGTAATTTCGGGTCAGAGAAAAAGACCTGTTCTCAGTACTGTCAACAGTACTAATAATACTAATGTTACCATAAAAGAAGAAGGATCTCCTGATCCCTTCAAATGATACTGATAAACCCAATGTAGTTGAAATACTAGGGTTTATGAAATTATAACAGGCCCAATGTAGTAAAACTACAGAAGGTCATTATATTACCATACTACAAGAAGCAGCTGGACGGCCAGAAATAAAAGGGAAAAGATGACAAGACAAGGAAAAAGATAACAAGACTAAAGAAGATTGAATCTTTGAAGACGGAAGATAATAACAAGCCAGGATGACAGCTCATAGCAAGATGAAGTGATATGCAACGGAAAAAGCTTGAAAAAGAAAAAGCAAAGTCATGTCAATATTGAAATATTTGTCCTGTATGAATCTTGTAATCATGATGTAAACAGAATAGGTTGTTAACCGGTTATCGGTTTCAATGCAAGAAGTTGCCTATAAAAGGCCTTCAAATCTCATGTAACAGATATCGAAAACTTTCAGCAATAAAATCTCTTTAAAGTTCTTATACACCATGTCTAGCTAAACACCCCTTTCTTCTATAATTTCTATCAAAATATAGTATCATATTTCAAGAATTATTACTTTAAGATTATAAATAGTATCTGTTAGTCCTATAATTATTATCTAAAAGCAGTATTTAAGATTAGTAAGTAGCATCTTGGAGGATATTCCGTTGAAGCTTGTAAAGCCTGGCCAAGTAAGACGCCGTGAAGCATGGATGCAGTTAGGCGCAGTGTGGAAGGGTGAGCATACCGGTGATCTGAGGTACTATTACAGTCTGAAATTACTGTTAATAAGGTAAGGATTCTGGACTAGTATTTACTGTTTATAATTGAAATTAAAGTGATTGTTTCTGTGATTATGATGCTAGGGTTTGGTAAGGAATTATAGAAGTTTCAAATTTGAAAATGAACTTTGTTTTAATTACTGTTACGTGTCATGTTAACCGTACGATTTATACTCCTTCCCTCTTTAGGGTTAGTAAATGATGATATCCAAACTGATATTTATTTTAATGAATTTACAATTTGTTATTAAATTGATGCTTATTATGATAAGTTTACTACAGTTTATTGTTTTAATAATACTGATTATTATTAAAAATCTATGATAAACCTGCCCCTCTGAAATTGGTACTAACTATTTCACTCCTTTTTATTTACAGGCTCTGATACCAATTTCAGTTATACTAACTATTTCACTCCTTTTTATTTACAAGCTCTGATACCAATTTCAGAGGGGCAGGTTTATCATAGATTTTTAATAATAATCAGTATTATTAAAACAATAAACTGTAGTAAACTTATCATAATAAGCATCAATTTAATAACAAATTGTAAATTCATTAAAATAAATATCAGTTTGGATATCATCATTTACTAACCCTAAAGAGGGAAGGAGTATAAATCGTACGGTTAACATGACACGTAACAGTAATTAAAACAAAGTTCATTTTCAAATTTGAAACTTCTATAATTCCTTACCAAACCCTAGCATCATAATCACAGAAACAATCACTTTAATTTCAATTATAAACAGTAAATACTAGTCCAGAATCCTTACCTTATTAACAGTAATTTCAGACTGTAATAGTACCTCAGATCACCGGTATGCTCACCCTTCCACACTGCGCCTAACTGCATCCATGCTTCACGGCGTCTTACTTGGCCAGGCTTTACAAGCTTCAACGGAATATCCTCCAAGATGCTACTTACTAATCTTAAATACTGCTTTTAGATAATAATTATAGGACTAACAGATACTATTTATAATCTTAAAGTAATAATTCTGGAAATATGATACTATATTTTGATAGAAATTATAGAAGAAAGGGGTGTTAGCTAGACATGGTGTATAAGAACTTTAAAGAGATTTTATTGCTGAAAGTTTTCGATATCTGTTACATGAGATTTGAAGGCCTTTTATAGGCAACTTCTTGCATTGAAACCTATAACCGGTTAATAACCTATTCTGTTTACATCATGATTACAAGATTCTTACAGGACAAATATTTCAATATTGACATGACTTTGCTTTTTCTTTTTCAAGCTTTTTCCGTTGCATATCACTTCATCTTGCTATGAGTTGTCATCCTGGCTTGTTATTATCTTCTGTCTTCAAAGATTCCATCTTCTTTAGTCTTGTTATCTTTTTCCTTGTCTTGTCATCTTTTCCCTTTTATTTCTGGCCGTCCAGCTGCTTCTTGTAGTATGGTAATATAATGACCTTCTGTAGTTTTACTACATTAGGCCTGTTATAATTTCATAAACCCTAGTATTTCAACTACATTGGGTTTATCAGTATCATTTGAAGGGATCAGGAGATCCTTCTTCTTTTATGGTAACATTAGTATTATTAGTACTGTTGACAGTACTGAGAACAGGTCTTTTTCTCTGACCCGAAATTACATTAAAATGTTCCATAGTTTGTTTTGCATGAGTATGTTGAAGACGAACAATTCTGTCTTTCAACCTTTCCAATTCCAATGAATCTTTTGATATAGTTTCATTATCATAATAAATGGTAATAATCTCTTCAACTGCTCCACCTTTGCTAGTACCAAGGACTTTAGCTTTTCCAGCTCTTATCATATCATCAATTTTACCTTTCAAGGTAGATAAACCAATTGCACGTTTCATGCATAACCAGTTCTGGAAATTTGCAAGGGTACAAGGTGGTGGTAGGGTTAAATCAGCATAGTCACCTTGTATTTCTTTCTTTCCCATCCTGAATAATTGACAAATTACTATAGGTTTCCCTGTCAAGTCTGTAGATGCGTCAAATATTTGTATTCCATAAGTTCCATTTCCATAGGATGCTATCATGGCTTTAACAGATTCAACTATAAGTGATGGTAATTTGGAAATACTATACAGGGTTTCATCTACCATTATTTTGTCAATAAATCCATATGTAAATAGTTTTTCTACTACATCTGGATTTGCCAACTCAGAACATAAATATCTAGGGTATTTGCTAAGTTTCAAACTTCTTAGGATATTCACATTCTTTTTATAATCATAAAATTTCATGATTTTTTCATAAGCTGTCAATACTTCTGAAGGATATTTAAGCTTATCGCTCATGGTTAGTTCAGATGATATTGTAGGTAATATCTGAGATGTGTTTGATGTTGAAGGCATAGTTGCAAGTTTGGATGTAAAGGATTGAGGTTTTGTAGTAGGGCTTTGCAGGGTTTTCATTCGGTTTTTTATGGCTTCATTCAAGGATTCCAAGAGATGTTTATTTTCTTGTACCTTGACATCTATCTCCTTATGCAAATAAGCAATGGTTTCATGGTTTTTTGTAATAGCACTTGTAACCTCGCTAATATATTCTTCAAAATTATTATTTGCCATCTTTGTACCTGCTAAGAAAATCAGCTAGAACATTCTTAGTACCAGATATATTTTTAACAATAAAATCATAACAACAAAAGAATGACTGCCATTTTCTTCTTTTATTTAATTCTGGTAATAAATCAATTTTATTAGTAATAAATGCCTTTACCTGAGTATTATCAGTTCTAACTATGAATTTTACTGGTAACATGCAAATGATAATGAAATTTCTTTATTCCAAATTTCACTGCTAGTAATTCTTTTTCATTTATATGGTAATTCATTTCATTAGGTTTCCATGTTCCTCCTGCATATCCACATATAAGAGGTTTTTCTTTATCAATATCATTTTGTTCATAAGCTATGAGGACCGCTCCCCATCCAATATCACTTGCATCAGTAAATAATTCTAATTGATCAGTTTCTATGGGTATTCTATGCTTTGGTAATTTTTTCACCTTTTCCTTAAGGGCTTTAACCGCTTTATCATGTTCTTCCATCCATTGAAAGGGTTTTTTATTTTTTGTTAATTCTTGTAAAGGTTTTCTTAATTGTGGTAAATCTTTTATGTAATCTGCTGCATAATTAATTATTCCTAAAAATTGTTGAACTTCTTTCTTATTTTCTAATTTATCTTTAAAATTTTGTATTTTTGATACTATGTGATTTTGTAATTGCACTCCTTCTTTATCAATAATATATCCTAAATATTCTATTTTATTTTTAAATAATTCTGATTTCTTCTCAGAAAGTAATATTCCATGTTGTTTTACAATTTCTATAAATTGATCTAAATGTTTTATATGGTCTTCTAGGGTTTCACTATATATTAATATATCATCTACATAGACTATACAGAATTCTTTTAATTTTCTAAATACTTGATCCATTCTTCTTTGAAATATTTGTGGGGCATTTTTAAATCCAAAAGGAAGTACCATCCACTCGTAGTGACCTTGAGGTGCACTAAAAGCTGTTAGACATCTTGATTCTTTTGTTAATTTTATTTGCCAAAATCCACTTTTACAATCAAATTTACTAAACCATTTTTTATTTCCAAGGATATTAATAAGATTTCTTTTATATGGTAAAAAGTATCCATCAAATACAGTCTTCTTATTTAATTCTCTATAATCTATTACCATCCGAGCCTTACCTCTTTTTTGTTCACTATGTTTTCTTACTAAAAAGGCAGGACTACTATGTGGACTTTTACTTTCTTGTATAATTTTCATCTCTAATAATTCTTTTATCTGATTTTCAAATTCTTTTTGATCAGTTGGACTACATCTAATAGGCTTAGATCGTACTATGTCATTAGGGTTTATTAGTTGTATTTCAGCATATACTTTTTCTTTATCCCATAATTGTACTGGATTTTCTCCAAAATTTGGTTTTAATAATTCTTTATATTTATTTATTAGTTCTTGCAAATTATTATTTCTATCAATCATTAGGTTATTTATCCTTTTTATACCTACTGGTAATATTCTTTTTAATATTATCCATTTGTTACATGGGGTTTGTAAACTTAAAGTATCTGAAGTTACTACTTGAGTTTTAAAATGATCTAAGAAATTATTTCCTAATAATATTGATTGTTTCATATTATTTTCTTGATATATTAAGGGAAGTTTAAATATTGTTTTATTTAATAATATTTTCATATTTTCTGCAATTGTATCTAATTCTTTTCTTTGTTCATTAAATCCTGTCACCCTTGTTCTATATAATTTTGATCTTTTCCATTTATGTTGGATTAATACTTCTTCTTTAGCTAAGCATAAATCTGCTCCACTATCTATAAATATTTTTTGTTTTATCATTTTTTCAGGTTTATATTCTACATATGCTTCAACATAAATTGCTACCATTATTCTGAGTTACTATCTGTAGAATAATTTAGATCTTCTTGTTCCGTTTCACTATTATCAGTTTGACTTACATAAAAATCTTCATATTTATACCATTTATCATTATCTTCTTTTATTTGTTCTAGATTCATTATAAATTGTGATGAATTAATATATTTTACACCTTTTTCTTTTAATTTAGGACATTTATTAGCATAATGACCTTTTTCATTACAATTCTAACACTTACATTCACTTATCTTTTCCTTTATTATTAGGTTTTCTCCTAAACTTTCTTTTGTTTTTAAATTTATTTCTAATACTATTAGTATTTCTAAATTTCCTAAATCTTTTCCTTTTATATTTATTATAATAAGGATTATAATTTTTAGGTTTATAACTTTTATTATAACTTTTATATTTTTGAGTCTTTTTCCTATATTTTTTCTTATATTTTTTTATAAGGCTTTTGATCACATCCAAATACTAACCTTTTTTCAGTTAATCCACATATTTCTCTTAATCCTAATTTTTTATCTTTTTTAACTTTCTGTTGTATTCTATATTCTTCACACTTTCTCATAAGATATCCTCTTAATACTCTTATTTTTTCTCCTAAAGTATTTTCTCTTGGTTCTAATTTATTATATTCTTTTGTTATTTCAGTATTATATGGGCTTGGTAAATGATCATAATATAATTGTTGATATACTAGACTTTCTTCCGGTAAAAATCTAGCTTCATAAAAGAATTTAGTAAAACTTATTGTATATTCTGGTAATTTATTTAATTTACAACATTTCATATTATTTAAATTCATTATTATTTCTATTTTCCTTTCTACCAACACTTGATCTCTGGCTACTATCCATGGTTCTCCTAAAAATTCTCTTTTTAGTATCATATCAAATATTTGTAGCATAGATTTCCAATCTCCAGCATTTCTCATAACTTCAATTCTTAATTGATAATCTATAGATTCTATCCAGTATGCAACTTTTCCTATTAATGTCTTAGATATTAGATCATAAATATATTCTAGATTATTAGTATGTGTAGAACTCATTAAAGCTATATAAGTTCCAAGATTCCAATTTGTTATTCTTCTACTAATTTCTTGTTCTTCATATACATTATCTAAATCTAGAAAATAACCATTTAAATTAACACCTTGTGACATTGATCCTACAAATTCTTTAAATTCTGCATGTTGTCCAATTGGTATATGTTTAGGAATTTTATTACTACCTCTTGTTATTACTTCTAAATTTGGGTCTGATAATTCTTCTTCAGGATAATTGTCTACATCTTCATTCATTATTTCATCTGTTTCCATTTCTGTTTCTAGTAGCTCATCACTTTCAGGTTCTTCTTTTATTATTGCACTTACATTATTCATTTTTCTTAAAGCTTGCATTATTTGATTATTTTCTTTTTCTACATCTGATCCTCCTTCACTTTCTGATTCTTCTATAAAATTTACATACTTTTTATTAGAACTATTATTTGAACTTTCTGAATCACTAGTTATACTTTCTTCATTCTTTAGAGAACTTTCTTCAATAATCATTTTTTCTTTTCCTTTAAATATCTTAATTTCTTCTTTTAAGAAATTTAATTCCTTTTTAGTATCTTCCATTTCTTGATGTAATTCATATGTTATCTGTTTTAATTCCCTTTTAGTATCTTTTAGCTCTTTTTTAACAATTTTATATTTGTCTTTATATTTTTTATACTTATTAAACCATTCTTCATTAGTTTTTTCTTTAAGTTTATTATTTTCCTCTTTTACTCTTTCAAACTCTTGTTCTTGTTTTTCTAATTTTAATTTTAAATATTCTATAGTTTCTTTTTCTTCTCTAGTAATATTAACTTCTATATTTTTTGATTCTTTTCTTATTGGTTCATACTTATATCTGTCTCTTTCTAATATTTCTTTTCCATGATTTCTAAGAAATGTTATTACATTATATTCCTGTTTTTCCATTTAGAACTTTCCTTCTTTTTGTAATAAAAATAAATTTTTTAATACTCTATCGGATGATTTTGATATTTTAGGTTTCATTTTACTTATATCTCTCATAATAGGTTCTTTGGTTCTTCTCCAAGCATTTATAGGTAGTTTCATTTTACTTATATCTCTCATAATAGGTTCTTTGGTTCTTCTCCAAGCATTTATAGGTGCCATTTCTGATTGTTTATTACTATCATCATTTTTTATTATTTGTGAGTTTATTATTTTTTCTCCTTCTAATTTAGTTAATTTTTCTAACATTATTTTAAATGTAGGTACTTCAGATATATTCCATAATTTAGTTAATTCCTCTCTTACTATTTGTCTTATTTGAGATTACTCTTTTTATAATTTCATCTACCATTATTACTATATTTTTTAGATTTTTCTTTACTATTATTTCTTCCCATAAGTCTTGTATTTTATCAAGATTATCCTTGTTATTCATTATTTAGGTATATTAATACGTTTTTTCCATCCATTTCCCATATCTATCCATATTTTCTTAGATTTTGTTTTTTCTTTACTTATAATCTCTTCTAATCCTTTTATATCATTTTCTAGTTTAATTTCTTTTTCACTATATTCTAAGTATTTTATTTGTGAATATATTCCTTCTTTTAAAGCATCTTTTATTCTTTGTAATTTATTTCTTTTATTTTCTAATTTCTGTTGTATGTTCATATTTTATTTATAAATCTAATCTTTCCCTGATCACTAATTTCAATTCCATTATTATTAATCTTATAATTTATCATAGTTAAAAAGTCACTTCCTAATAATAATTCATTAAAACTATCATATTCTATGACTCCTATATTTATATTATATTCTAAATCTTGTATTTTAAATCTTAAGTTAACACTCTTAGTAATTATTATTTCTCTTTCATTTTCAGGATAATTATAAGTCTGTGGTTCTATTATGCAACAATCATTTTCATTAATTTTATTTATATGTATAAAACTTTTAATAGCTCCTGTATTTATTTCAGCTATACAATCTTTTGCTATTAATCCATCAAATAGTATTACCTTGATTTTTAATCTATCTGTTTTTATATCTATTAGATTTATTTGTCTAGGTAAACTATATTGGCGTGTTATCATTTGTTGTCTTGAGATTGATGATTCTCTTCTAAAACTTAGTCTTGAACCTTCTATTCTAGGTATAATTTTGTTAGATGGTTTTATTGTTATTGTATTAAAATCCATATATATATATATTTCTTCTGGTATAGTTATTTGTGAGTTTTCTTTATGTTCTATTTGTTCTAATATTTCTTGGTACATTTTTGGTACTAGAACATCTAATTCATGTTGTTTAGTTACATGATGATTACATGTTAATGCATATATTACTTTTGTTTCAATACTTATTACTTTACTACCTTGTGGCATCTTTATTCCATCTAATTTATAATATAGGGTTAGGGCTTTATGTTCATCTTTTAATGATATACTAAAATCTGGTTGTATAGTAAATTTTAATTTCTGATATATTAAATTTCCTTTAATTACTGATATTAAGGCATCTTGTAGGTTTCCTAATATTCTATCATCTAATATATATATTTGTATAGGTGTATCAATATTTTTCTGGAAATATGCTTTTATTGTAAATTCTACTGCTCCTAAATATATATTTCTGTATTTATTTGCTTCTTTAGTAGATAATTTTCTTAATTCTCTTTTTATAATTTCATCAGTTATTAAACTTATTTTTGTCTTACCATGTATACTCGTTATATCTATTATATTTTCATGCTTTTGTGCTACATATCTAACTTCTTTATTTCTGTCAAACCATTTAGTTTTAAATATTTTCTTAACCGATAATTCTTCTTTTTCTCTTTGTATTTTTTGATAAGTTTCAGGTTTAAAACTTAATGTTTGTGATACTCCTTCTTCATATGTTTCCATTTGATAATATGTTTCATTAGATTCTTCTGCTAATTCTTTACCTTTATCCATGTAAATAAATATTTGCTATTTTATTAATTTTTTCTTTATTTTCTGCTATTATTTCTTTCAGGAATATTATAGCTTGATCATTATATGGTTTACTTATAGCATTACTACCATATTTTCCAGCTTGTATTTTCTTAATTCTTTTTCACATTTTTCTATCTTCTTAAATTTGCTTTTAATCTTATTTCTTGCTATAGGCATATATTCAAAGTATGTTTTATCCATAGAAATAAATATTTGTTTTCGTTTCTAATCTTTTCTTTATTTCAACCATATATTCCCTAAGAATTTCTATTCTTTCTTGATCTTCTATTTTTTGTTCTTCAGAATTACTATTCTTAATTTTAGATTCTAAATATATTAATATTTTTTCATAATGTTTTAATCTTTCAAAAGTTTCTTTAACTTCCTCTTTTATTTCAGATTTATATACAAAATATGATCTATCCATGACAAATATTTTCTATGTCAATCTTTATTTCTTTCTTTATGTCACTTAAGTATTTTTTAAGAAAATTAATATTATGTATTAAATTTTCATGATTAACATAATTTTCTGTTTTATTAAGACTTTTTTCATAATCTTGCATTATTTTAATCTTTTCTTTTATCTTTGACTTATATGTAAAATAATATCTTTCCATTTTATCCAGTTAAATTTGCATTTTCTAATAATCTTTTATGATACCATTTTATATTTATCCTATTCATTCTGTGATAGTTCATTATTTTTCCTAATTGTTGATATAATCTTATTCTTTCTAAATGAGTTTCTTCTGTCCATTCAATTTTATTAAGTTCATTTTTAACCTTTTCCATTTCTTGTTCCATTTTTTCTCCCGCTTTCATAAAGAATCTATACCTATTAAATTGTCTTTGTATTGTCATTTTATTTTATTTAATTTATTAGCTAAATTATTTATAGCTAGTTTCTTAGTTAAATCATTTATTAATTTATATTGTTCTTCTATTACCTTTCTAAGTTCACTTACCTCTTTATCTTTTCTTGTTATTAATGTTAAATTCTTTTCTTCTAACATTCTTATTTCTGCATCTTTATTGGCTAACATATCTCTTAATATTTTTATTACATCTTCTCTTTGTTCTACTATTTTTAAACTGATTTTACAGCTTTCAATATGTTGATTAATATCTTTATTATAGGTAGGGTTTTTATAGCTACTCTCCTAATTCTTTCTAGCTCCATTCAATCTAAATAATTTTTTAACAAGTTCTTTACACATCCGTTTTTTATAAACATTTGACTTTACTATTTTGTTCTATTATAATGCTCTTAATGCCTATCATGTTTTAAGTCTTTTTTCCAATTATGTGTGCTATGTCTAGGTTTTAATAGGTTTACTGTTTTGTACAACTATTTTCATGATCTAAATCACGTTTTCCACCATCCTGATACTAATTTCAATTATACTAACTATTACCAATTTCAGTTATACTAACTATTTCACTCCTTTTTATTTACAAGCTCTGATACCAATTTCAGAGGGGCAGGTTTATCATAGATTTTTAATAATAATCAGTATTATTAAAACAATAAACTGTAGTAAACTTATCATAATAAGCATCAATTTAATAACAAGTTGTAAATTCATTAAAATAAATATCAGTTTGGATATCATCATTTACTAACCCTACAGAGGGAAGGAGTATAAATCGTACGGTTAACATGACACGTAACAGTAATTAAAACAAAGTTCATTTTCAAATTTGAAACTTCTATAATTCCTTACCAAACCCTAGCATCATAATCACAGAAACAATCACTTTAATTTCAATTATAAACAGTAAATACTAGTCCAGAATCCTTACCTTATTAACAGTAATTTCAGACTGTAATAGTACCTCAGATCACCGGTATGCTCACCCTTCCACACTGCGCCTAACTGCATCCATGCTTCACGGCGTCTTACTTGGCCAGGCTTTACAAGCTTCAACGGAATATCCTCCAAGATGCTACTTACTAATCTTAAATACTGCTTTTAGATAATAATTATAGGACTAACAGATACTATTTATAATCTTAAAGTAATAATTCTGGAAATATGATACTATATTTTGATAGAAATTATAGAAGAAAGGGGTGTTTAGCTAGACATGGTGTATAAGAACTTTAAAGAGATTTTATTGCTGAAAGTTTTCGATATCTGTTACATGAGATTTGAAGGCCTTTTATAGGCAACTTCTTGCATTGAAACCGATAACCGGTTAACAACCTATTCTGTTTACATCATGATTACAAGATTCATACAGGACAAATATTTCAATATTGACATGACTTTGCTTTTTCTTTTTCAAGCTTTTTCCGTTGCATATCACTTCATCTTGCTATGAGCTGTCATCCTGGCTTGTTATTATCTTCCGTCTTCAAAGATTCCATCTTCTTTAGTCTTGTTATCTTTTTCCTTGTCTTGTCTTGTCACCCTCACCCTTGAGGAGTAAATGTAAAATACATAAATACTCTGGTATGTAGATTATGTACAACGCTCTTATCTTTCTTGACAGGAATACATTTACAGGAATGTATGGACCATTTACCAAGTAAACTGCACTCTTAATGTGCTAAGCTGAAGATAAGTTGAAGTTTAAAAAACTTGTTAAAGTTGGAACTGAGAGAATAAGTGGCGTATGCATTTTTGTGGGTAAAAAAAGAGTAGTGCTAGGGACCCCAAATTTAGTCCCCAAATGACATAGCATAAGTTATTTGGCAAATTGTAATGTTTTAATTGGATGGCCCTGGCGGGCCCATTATAATTATAACCAATCACATTCATTTGGTAACAATTTTTGGTACCCAATTTAGTACCTTTAGCATTTTTCGTAAAAAAAATAAGTTAAAGTTTCAAAAACTTGTTAAAGTTCAAACCGAGAGAATAAGTGGCGTATGCATTTTTGTGGGTAATGGTTAAAAATAAATATTTTTTTTAAAATTTTGTCATGAAAATATCCATTTTGAAAGTGATTTTATTTATCCATTTGTGAGTTGGATTATTGGATATATCATTTTATACAGGATATTTATTTGGGAGCTGAGTATCACAATTTTATTTTTTAATTTTTGAGATACCTATTTATGGGTTCGGTATCTTATAGGAATATCCATTTATAAGTTGGGTATAATGAGATATCCAATTACTAGTTGGGTATCCGATCGGGTAAAAATAACCATAAATTTTAAAAATTGTTATTTTTGTTGTTTTTAACTCAAAATATGTATTTTAATCATTTTTTCCATTTTTGTTATTACTTTTGCGTATGCATTTATTATTAGTTAATTAAATTACTTTGGTATATAATCCAAGTTATATGTACGGAATAAATGGGTAATAATTTGTGCAAAGATCTCATTAATTTCCAAATTTTATCTATCTAAATATAAAACATTCTTATTCATGAAATTTGCTCAAATTACAAATTAATTTGTAATTTGAATAAATGTAATTTATAAAACACAAATTACACAATCCATTACCAAGTTTGCTCAAGAAGAAATTTCGAAAGAAACGCTCCATTTTATTCAATTTAAATGTTCTTAAGAATGATAACAAAGTCAAAAGATAAACACATACCCTCTCTTGTCCAGGTTAATTGTTTTTATCTCAATTATCAATGATTAAAAGGATAAAACCTGAAAAAATTAAAAATGTATAATTTTATTATAAAATTTAATTAGATATGAAATCAAAATCAATCACTTTCTATTTTCTAAAACAATTTAAACGTGTCTATGTCATGTAGAATGAAAAGAGAAGGGACATGAAAATTGGACACATATATTTGTTTGATTAATATATAATATAGAACAAAGTGTGAAGGAATGTTGTCTTTATTGTTTTTTTTAAACTAGAGGAGAGTGGACAAATGTATAATTTTTATATTTTACATGTATTTTATTATATGAATTAAATTAAAATGAGAAATTAGAGGAAATTGAATTAAAAAATTGAGCATATAAAATGGTATGCATATCCTTGCAATATATTTCTATTTTTAAGAAACAATATGTTCCAGAATAGTTTTGTACCCATTCGCATTTCAAAAGAGATTAAAATAATCTTTTTCCTCCTCTTCATATGTATAATATATAAACCGACTTAAATTTATTTTTGTCAAATTTATATTATACATTCATATATGTCCTACTTATATATTTATAAATTCAAAATTTATATCATATATTTGCTAATTCAATTTATTAAATTATTTACTGGCTTAAGGTCCATTATATCAACAATTCAAAAATCAAGGCCTTAATTGCTGATCTGCGGGAGTAGGGACCTTATTTGCCGATTATATACGCATCTTTAAATAACGTATTACAGGACACACATATTCAAGTAACTATCTTTGCTCCTGGGCTTCGTTTCCATCTCCTACCAAAATAACACACGCATCCCCACAAGGCGTATACTTGATACGCATTCATATACATCGTGTTCTTCATAAATCTCCTGGTGATGCCCTTTGCCGCCCGGAAGGACACTAGCACATAAAGCTTTTATGGTGTTCTTCATAAAGCTTTTTTTGACTGAAAACGGAGTATATTAGCACCATTATATGTAATAATATTAACATAATCAAAAATCCTCAATTAGATATGAACCCTAGATGAGATAGTGTTTTTGCGAGTGTTGCTATGACTTAAGATGTGACTATGTTTAAAGGGGGATATAGGTTTACAAGTGGATACGCAGTACAAACTTGCGTATAGTATGGGTATTTAGGGCCATAGTTCCATAGATAAGTATATCGGGCCAGGCATTCTCATATCTAAGCATTTTAGGCAATTTCTCATTCGTTATAGAAGTCCTATATTTATAATGTTATTCATTCAATGTAGAAAACTTAATTATATATGATTTAAATAATTGACATATACATTTTCGTATTTTAATATAAACATATCTTTTAGTTTATAACATATAAAAATATAAAACATTTTTTTATGCTAGATACAACGGTTTTCAGCTATTTATTAAGATCTTTGTCGTATAGAGGACTAGACTGCCGATTATCAAAATTTTGGACAAAATATCTCTTACACTTATAATTAAAATTGTATTTGGTTGTTAGTTGAACTATCATTAAATAATTATAAGGGTATTTTGATAATCAAAACGAATTATAAGTAGAACTAGCATTTTGCCCGTACTTCGTACACGGCATCTTATTTAATTCAAAATGATAATACCAAAAATTTAACAAATTTGATTGATTTCTTAAAATATCTTATTTTATTTAAATTGACAATACCAAAAATTTAACAAATTTGATTGATTTCTTAAAAAGATATTGTATGCAATTATATAAATAATCAATTCTTAGAAAGATATTATATACAGTTATATAAGTATTTAATAAAATAATGATATGCTAAAATTTATATAAAAATGTAGCATACAATTCTATTTTAACAATGTTGAAAATTTAATTAATCCATCAAAATCTGCAATAAAAGTAATAATTTTTTTTACAAATATTGTTCTTTAATTGAAAACAATAATAAATTGTCTTCATTATTTAAATGCGGAAATGATAATCCCTTCACCCCCAATATGTGTTCTCATAACCGGACCGGGCATTGAACTGGAAGCCCTACTGGTTACTGGTTCAACTGGTTCAACCGGCTCGACCAGTGGTTCAACCGGTATGATGTCATAATTATGTAATATATAATTATATATATATATATAATTATATAAATAATTGTATATATTACAAGGAGAAAAATGAGCAGTTAGAGATATGAATTTGTTAGCATGGATGATGGATCATGGCCTAAGAATACTATGGGTCAAGTATTCAGTAGTAAAGTCTTAAATTTAAAGCCCAATACTTAAATATACTAAACTGAAAAATATTTCAAAAAAAAAAACTAAATTAAACTGGAGGACTGGTTTTATGGGTGAACCGAACTGGACCTGCCACCAATTAGCGGACCGGCCGGTTTTCAAAACACAGCCCTCAATGGCTCCAAAACATTAAATGACTCCAAAACATTAAACCTCATATAATATCAAGAACATATTATATTAACTATGAGACCTCATAGTTAATATAATATGTAAATGTTGGAGAACAATGAGATCACATTTCATGCAATTTTTAATTTTTTTTGTTAATTTTTTTTATGAATGGATGGAGGGTAGAATTATAAGACTTTTGTGTAAAGATGCCCCTAGCGGGGCCCTTTAAAATAGCTTGAAATGTGGCGAATATGTGTGTTCTCACTGTGCTCATTTTAATTTTTTTTTGTTAATTTTTTTTATGAATGAATAGAGGGTAGAATTATAAGACTTTTTTTTTGTGAAGATGCTCCTAGCGGGGCCCTTTAAAATAGCTTGAAATGTAGTGAATATGTGTGTTCTCACTGTTCTCATTCTCACCAGAGCATGACCATTAAACTGTATTAGTAAATTCATGTATGAAAATACAGTGTATATATATTATTAATATAGATTCTTTTATTAAAAATAAGTAAATTATACAATTAAATAAGCAAGCCAAAATATCAGATAAATATTCTAGTAGATTTATAGTTTATGTTCAAATTAAGGTCTTTCACCATGGCTCTCGCTTTCTGAAATTGTTGAATTTTTATTTTATTGACTTTATTATATTAAAAGTATGTTCTTATTGAAACGATTATAATAATTTGAATTTGAATATATTTTTAATCTACTTATTTTGATGGGTTGTTAATTTTTTTTGTGATCAACTTAGACGGGTACGGTGACCAAAAATAAAATTAATATGAATACATAAACCCATTACCCACGGTATGATAAACAATACCTATAAAATGGAAGTTGCTTATGTGGTTCAGGCTTGTTAAATACTTCAATACTTCATTAGCTTGATCATCATGTGGACCATCTTTCGGACGTGGGTCTGAGCTTCTAAGTATGCTATTTCATAGTCCCTTCGGAGACATCCGATAAAAAGTATGTTATTCCATAAGACCTTCTGGTACGTAGCATGTCTACCCCATGAACCTTAAGTTGAACAAATCCATAAAGAACATAAACTTGCTTGAAAACAAAATAATGTCTATAAGTATCAAATTGAGTACCAAGATTATTTACAAATAACATAG
The DNA here is from genome assembly GCA_037693485.1 of Kitagawia praeruptora. NCBI lineage: Eukaryota > Viridiplantae > Streptophyta > Magnoliopsida > Apiales > Apiaceae > Kitagawia > Kitagawia praeruptora. The sequence goes on along the minus strand of CM075349.1, from coordinate 150,896,901 downwards.
TCTGTACTGTGTCAATGTTATTAACTGGTAATCTTTCCAACTACCTTTGTTATTATGACATGTAAAATCGAAAACTGAAAGGCCAAGCAAATATTTTAAAGGTACCTTTCTGGTGTCCGGTATATTATTATAACATCGGGTAATTCATTAAAACTTCAATTCTTAAATTCCAAACCAAAATCAAAACCAAGCAAATATTATACTGTCTAATTTTTAATACTATGAAATCAATAAAAACTTAACTCTTATGGCCAAACTAAAAACCGGAACCAAACATATATGACCCGTACGGAGGTCTAATACACATACCTTAACCCTACTTCAGGGGGTTGAGATGTTAATTTGGTGAAAACCCCAGCTTTTAAATATGAAAAGTGCAAACATGCGTCAAAATCCAACAGTGTGAATATTTGAGCGGCTTGGACTTGAAGGTGAAAAATGACAGAGATAGATTTGAGTAATGACAAAAAGGATAATCAAAGAAATAAAGAAAGATAAAAGAAAATAAAGGATAATAGTAGAGGTTTAGATTTGGGTCAATCCAATTGGGTTACTCCAAATGTTGCGTAATGACAAAAAATAGTATATGTTTAGATTTGGGTCGATCATCAAAGAAATAAAGAAGATTAAGAAAATGAAGGATAATAGTACCTTGAAATTTCAGTAAATAAATTTAATCATGTAACATATTTAATCATTAGATCTAATAGTTCTAATTTTAACTAAAAATCTAACGGATATTATTCGTTGTATACGAATTTTTATTATATTTTGTTAGTGGTTATAAGATATGATGTCATATTTTTGGGTATGCAATTAGTAAATAAATTTAATCATGTAATATATTTAATCATTAGATCTAACAGTTCTAATTTTTAACTAAAAATCTAACGGATATTATTCGTTTTATACAAATTTTTATTATATTTGTTAGTGGTTAGAAGATACGATGTCATATTTTTGGGTATGTATTAATTATTGCAATATTATGTTTTAAATTAAAAGTCAACGTGTTTTAATTAGAGAGAAGAAATTATTGATTGAAAGATATGATATTTTAGTTATTTATAAAAATTTGAACCTTGAAATTTTAGTAAATAAATTTAATTATTAGGTCTAACAATTCTAATTTTTAACTAAAAATCTAACTGATATTATTCGTTGTATACAATTTTTTATTATATTTTGTCAGTGGTTAGAAGATATGATGTCAAATTTTTTGGTATGCATTTAATGCATTTAGTAAATAAATTTAATCATGTAATATATTTAATCATTAGATCTAACAGTTCTAGTTTTAAAAAATAGAAAGGTAACGTGAAAATTAAAAAGATGACATAATTTATGTGAAAAAGGTAATTGATAAGTTTATAGTAATTATAATTTAATTATGTTATTTTACTAAATAAAATTGCTCATAGTTTTTAGAAAATGAGAAATTAATGTTGCCCATGAAATTTCTAGAAAAAAAAAGGAATTTAATTAGAAAAAATATAAAAGATGATACGTTTTAGTTGAAAAGGTAATCAGTTAATTATTAGTATTATAATAATATTATTTTATTTTTATCAAATAGAATCGCCCGTGATATAATTGGAAAAAGAGAGATTTTCGTAAGAGAAAGGAAAAAAGGTAACGTGTTTGAAAAAAGGTAACCGTCCATGATAAAATTGGAAAAAGAGAGATTTTAGTTAGAGAGAAGAGAAAAGGTAACGTATTTTGGCTCAAAAAGGTAATTGATTAGTTAATACTAATTATAATATAATTATGTTATTTTATTATACAAAATTGATCGTAGTTTTTAAAAAAGGAGAAATTTTAGTTAGATAAAATGTAAAAGTTATTGTATTTTACCCAAGAATGAAATTATTTAGTTATTGAAAAATAGAAAAGGTAATATGTTTAACTTGAAAAAGGAAATTGATTAATAAATGTTGAGTATTGAACACGGTAAAAGAATACAGAGGGGGGGGGGTGAATGGATTCTTGAACTTTTCTTGGGTTGAGTCTGTGTAGCAGATAAGTGCCTGTGTGTGCAGAAATTAAGGTGCGGATAAATAAACAACACAAGACACAATATCACTTTAATCTAATGTATATTAGATAAAGGTTGCTACAATCTGTGAATACAAATGGTAGTATTCTCAGCTTCGTTTTTCTCAGAGAGATATAGCTTACAGTGTATGAAAAACTTGACTCACAAAGTTACTAAGTTATGAAGTGAGGCTGTGTCCTTATAGAACATGGATACAGCCTGCTTACTACAAATAAGGTAGCTAAACAAATTACTTTCTAGTCTGTCTATCCTTTTTGAGTAAGCATCCAAACGGTTACAGATTTGACTTTGCAAAGCCTGTTTAGATCCACTTCTTTAGCTCCTTGTCTCTTCTATATCTCTCCAAGCTTCCTTGTAGGCTTTCCAGAGCACGTTACAGATTGTGGTCCATAAAGTGCATTGGCTTGTTGCAGGTTTCTGACTTGTACAATTTCTTCAGTATTTTGTCTCCAAGAATGTATTCGAGAAGTGACTAAGTAAGTGATTCGAGAACTAGAATTGACTTGATCGATAACTCTGAGTTCTCGAATACTGTTATAAAGACATATCGAACCACTTCTCGAATAGCTCTTTTCCATCAGGATTCCTTGAGTTGTCGAATAGAACATTTGACTTATCGAATCCTCGAGTTGTCGAATAGCTTTCTGAGTCCTTGAGATATCGAATGGAACTTTGACTTGTTGACTCTTTGAGAACTCGAATACCATCTTGACTTGTTGACTTCTTGAGTTCTCGAATAGAGTAGTAGACATATCGAATCCCTGAGATATCGAATGAGATATCGAACAGTGTATTCAGAGATATCGAATAGTGTCTTGAGATATCGAATCTCTGACTTCTCGAATGCTGGACTTCTCGAATAGACAAATATACTTCTCGAATTGGTACTTAGGCAAATTCTTCATTTCTTCAAATCCCAACTGTGATTATTTGGCAGTCTTTAACTCCTTGCTTGAGGCATGAACCATGGAACTTCTTTCAAGCATTATTCTAGACTCTATTTGTACAGTTACACAACTAGGATTTGATGCCTATTACAAGTACAATACAAACAGAAACTCTACAACTAGAGGTTCCCTCAGTTAAGAGGTCATGTAAGTAATGCAAAGCATTACAAACAATTAGGCTTGTTATTAGATGAGTACAGGCATGCCTCTGTAACTAACAATCTCCCCCAAATTGTGAGTGAGACCCTTAGTCACAATTTCATGTCTGATAACAAGCCTAACATACATAAAGATAAAACTTTAAAAGTACAGGTATGTATTTTGATTGAACACATAAATGAAATTACAAGATAAATACTCTTACAGTATGATGAGGTACTAGCCATTTTCTTTTGATTGCATCTCCATTGCTTTGGCTTGTAGATCATCATATGCTTTCTGTTTCCTTTCTTTCTCCTTCCTTGCATTCTCATCTATTGCTCTCATGATTTCTGTCATAGCATCCAATTCTTCAATCATAATAGAGTTTTTGAAATCTTCAAGCACTGGCTTCAGAATGTTGGCAGGATAGTGACTGAGTAGGTTCATTCTTATATTGACATTATCTCCATTTCTCCTCCTATACTTCACCACATAGGGATCAAACTGAACTCTACACAATCCCTTTGCCCTTAGCTTTTCTGCTTCAATCTCCAGTCTATCAATTTCTTTCTCCCTTTCTAACCATTTCTCATAGCAGCCCTTCCTTATCTTCTCAGCATAGTCTTTCTTCATTTTCACAAAGTCAATCAATTCCAGCTTCCATACTTTCTCCACCTTGTCCTTAGAATCCAGCAATGCAATGATTCTTTCTATCTCATACAATTTACCCCAATGTTGACAACCCCCTTGTTTGAATTTCATTTCTTTCCCATCAGTGTACTTGATTACAAGGTGATCATCCACAATTGCAGCATAGCATATCTTTTGAGCTCTTAGAAATAGCAGTTGCTCTTCATCAAAGTCTTCATCAAGTGGCTGGAGCTTTAATCCTGGAATGATTGTTAGGGCTCTAGATTTGGATAGCTTCACTCTCCTTGCAGTATGTTTGAACTTTATCATTTTGACATGGTTGCTTGGCAGAAATCTTTGACCTTGGTTGGTAGACCATAGTAGTATTCCATTAGCAGATTGCTTTCTGAAACATACACATGGTTTCTTGACTTGAATCTTCTTCTTTTCTTGAGATGGTAAGACAGTTGCAGAAGCCATAGATGTAGATTTTGCTAGGTCACTACTAACAGTATTCACCCTAGACTTAGAGTCTTGTGTTGTGGTGAGATTACTGCTAGCATTGCCTAAGGCTTGCTGTCTTCCACTCTTTCTCACATATGTTTTACCCTGGTCATCATCATCCTTTCCATCCTTGTCCCCCTTTTTCTTCTTATCTTCATCACCCTTATCTCTCCTGTGATGTCTTCTCCTCCCATCACCTTTGTCTTCAGAATCATCATCCTTATTTCTCCTAGGTTGAGCCATCTCTGGAATTTCACCAGTTGCAATATAGGTTCTGAGGATATGCAGTGCCTCAATTTCTTCAGCATTTCTGGCTCCAACCTTCTTCTGTAATTGATCAATGATAGCAATGATCAGTCTGTGATTTCTGGAGGTGAGATCATGAGGAATGACCAATTGCTTGATATCTTCAATTCTGGTACCAGACTGATAAATAATTGTCCATGGCTTCTTGATCACTTCTGGTAGCCTTGTAGGTTGACCATTCCTCAAATCATCAAACAGACTCTTGCTGTTCTCATTCTTTTTCTCAATGAGCTCAAGTATGGCATCTATCTCTGAGTGCTTTAGGTCTTGTAGAGTCTGGTATGTTAGATGCCATATCTTTAGTTTGGAAACCATCACTATCTCCTTGACCCATATATTGTTGACTTTCTTGGGGATGACAGTGATGTAGTCTATCTGCTTCTTCACCTCCCTCAGATAAAACTGAGTGTCACCAACCTGTTCCCTTATGGCTTTCAGAAACTCCAAGAAGGCTTTATCATGATAAACATTGGAGTTAGCAACTTCTTGTAGCTTGGCCTCAGTAACAACTTTGACTTCTACAGGCTTGGCACTCTCAGATATAGAGATTTGAGGTTTGTCAGATGGCATACTCCCTGCAACCACTGTGGTAGTTATGGATTGCTTTTGTCCTCCAGGAGTAGTGATGTGCACAGTTGGTAAGGTGACAACTGGCAAGATAGATGGAGGCTCATCTACTTTGGCTTTTCCCTTGCCAGGCACATTTGCTAGAGACTTAGAAGCCCTTTGTTGACCACCCTCTTTGATTACTATGCCTTTCTCTCCCTTTGTCTCCCCCTTTGAATTTGAGTTCCTAGCCTTCTTCTCCCCCTTAGGCTTGTTGTCAGGCACAGAGGCTGTAGAAATGTCCTTTGGGATTGAAGATTCATCAGGTAGAGGGAGACCCATATGCTTCATGAAGCACTGTCATGTTGCACAGGCTTCAGCACTGTCATGTTGCACAGGCTTCAGCCATGTTGACATGAAGTCAGAGCTAGAGCTAGGCAAGCTAGTCTCCTCAGTTACAGATGCAACTTCTGTAACCGGATGGATTGACTCTACTACTGGTGTCACCACAGAAGTGGGATGAATTACACCAGCAGTTGACACAGGCACAGAGTCTCTAGTAAAAACTAGGGGAACCTCTGTGTTTGTGATGGTGTCATTAGGATATGCCTCAGCATGCATTCCCTCACCATCTAAATGTGGGTTCTGAGTGGTGAACAAAGTGTCATGCACTAAGTCACTTGAAATTATTGGCTCATCAAGAGAAAAGAATTCTTGATGATCAATACCTTGCATCTCAGTTGCCTGAGTTGCAGGTTCCAAAGAAATTTCAGAGATAGATTCTGGAAGAGAAGTGTGTTTTAGAGTAGATTTTGGCAACTCCCCCTGAGAGATAGAGGGAGTTTCAAAAGTGATGTGCTCTCCACTCAGTGTTGTGCCAGCCTTATCACTCCCATGTGCTGACTCTATACAAGAAGGTGCATTGGGGAGGATGCTTGATTCTATAGGTGCACCCTGTTGAGAGGATACACCTAGTGAGCTGTGTGCCCCTGATTTTACAACTTCAGCCATTTGTGTGACTGAAGAGGTGGTCTTAGTTTTCTTCTTCTTTGTTCTGTGTAAGGGTGACTCAGGTTCCTCACTTCCTAGACCTAATTCAACAGCTAATGCTGCTTCAGACAAGATATTTAAAGGTGCAGACATTACTTCCTTTCTCTTCTTTTTACTAACATCACCCTTTTGAGAGGATGATGCAGTTGGCTCAGTAAGAGGTAGAGTGTTTGGTTGAGAGGGTTGGTTAGCAGGCCCTGGGTTAGCATTTTGTTCTACTTGCTTGGGCTGTGCTAACTTAGATTTTGCATCAAATGTTGGCATGTTGTGGGGGTAAGTCTTAAACAAACTCTCCATATGGGGAGTTATGTTCAGTCTTACATCCACATCATTCCTAGTTTCCAAGTTACCAAAAATGAGTTTGGTCATGGACTTAGGATAGCCTATTTTATTTTTATCAATCCCAGGCAATTCAATCAATGAAGCATTTTTATAATTAAGTACAGATTGAATAAAGCGAGGGAAGAAAATATCAGTACCTCTCTTGGTTGTGTTCTTACCAAGTCTCCCATATAATTCTTGAAGTATGATTTGGCCAACATCTATCTTCTTTCCATAGGCCAAAGCATATCCAATTTGCTGCACAGGTGCACTGATTTGGTCAAAGCTTGATTTCCTGGCAGTGAAGACTTGGAGAAGAGTTGCAAACACATAACTCCACTCCTTTCTCAGATTCTTTCTGTTTAGCTTTCCAAGGTTAATCCCATCTGAGTAGTTTATGAACTCAAAGAATTCCTCCAACTCTGCGTTAGTGGCCATTCTGTCAAATGACTCTTGTTGTAGGCCTAGTGCTTGGTTCATGTCTGCAGTAGTGATAGTGATTTCCTTATCTTGAACCTTGCAGTAAATGACATATGAAGTGATTGCGTTTTCCAGGGCTACAACCTCCACAATAGCAGTACTCCAGAATTGTTCCAGAATATCTAGATATAGAGTTGGGTTGGCTGAGAGTGCATCCTTGATATATGACTCAGCCATCCATTTCACAAAGCACTTGAAATTTGCATTGGGTGCTTCAACATCACTAGTGAGAGCGATGAAGTTGGTGTTGAACTTTACTGTTGCCATTTGTGTAGAAGAGAGAAAAGAAATTGAAGGTTGAAGAAGAAATTTGGCTTTTCGTAGCTAGGGTTTCAGGGGTTTAGAGAGTGTAGATGCTTGAGAAATCGAATGAAATGAATCGAATAGATGTGAGATTGTATAAGTATGAAGTGCTTGAATTGTCGATTAGCAGTTTTGTATCGACAAGTCAGGCATTCGAGAAGTAGAAAACAACTATTCGAGAAGTCAAGAATGGCTTAATCGATAACTCAAGCAGATAGAAACTCACAGCTGGCAGTTATCTAACTTAGAAATAATTCTAAATTAAATAATATGTGTTTTTATGAGTGAATTAAATTTTTAGATAAAAATCCAAAATCGGTTAAAATTCAGCGAGAATTCAGCCTTTTCAAATGATTCGAGAACTCAAATATAGTGTTCGAGAACTCAGTTATTCGAGAACTCAGTTATTATATTCGAGAAGTCAATAATTCCTCTATTCGATATCTCAGAAAGACTCTATTCGAGAACTCAAGAGTACTCTAATGAGACTTATTAGAGATGTCGAATAGTGAATCATTCGAGAAGTCTGACTTATCGAACTATACCCATCACTCATAAAAATTTGATTTTCACTATCTTTTTAAAATCTACCAGACATATTCATTGAAAAATATTCTAGCAAATCAAATAGTGATTTTCTCAAAATTTCATAGAAATTTTAAGTTAATAAAAATATGATTTTCAACATATGCAACAGATTTGAAATATTTATAAATCATATTTCAGCCAACACTTACTTCAAAAATATTGAGGATTTAGATAAAGTAAGTGTTTACTGCTGCAACAATCTAGATGATGTATTCACTTAGCCAGAATCTGAAGAATTCAGCATTCCAATCTCACTTACCAACCTTGTGAAGGTGGCTTCATCTAATGGCTTAGTGAATATATCAGCTAGTTGTTTATCTGTAGAGACATAATGCAACTCAATGGTTCCATTAGTTGCATGTTCTCTTATGAAATGATATCTGATGTCAATGTGCTTTGTTCTAGAATGATTGACAGGATTGGCAACTATAGAGATTGCACTTGTGTTGTCACACATGATTGGAATTCTTTCCAACACAAGTCCATAATCTCTAAGTTGATTTCTAATCCAAAGCACTTGAGCACAGCAACTTCCAGCAGCTATGTATTCAGCCTCAGCTGTAGAAGTTGACACAGATTGTTGCTTCTTGCTATGCCAAGAAACTAACCTTTGTCCAAGAAACTGGCAGCTTCCTGAGGTGCTTTTCCTATCCACTCTGCATCCAGCATAATCAGCATCAGAGTAGCCAACCAGATTGAACCCTGTGTCCTTAGGGTACCATAATCCCAAGTTAGGAGTGCCCTTCAGATATCTAAAGATCCTTTTTATTGCAATCAAATGTGATTCCTTTGGATTTGATTGAAACCTTGCACACAAGCATGTAGCAAACATGATGTCTGGCCTACTTGTAGTGAGGTAGAGTAGAGAACCAACCATGCCTCTGTAGACTGAGATATCTACTCTCTTGCCTTTAGCATCTTCATCCAATTTAGTGGCAGTGGCCATGGGTGTCTTGGCAGGTGAACAATCTTCCAAGTCAAACTTTTTCAATAAATCCTTGATGTACTTGGTTTGACTGATAAAGATACCATCCTTCCTTTGACTGACTTGCAACCCTAGAAAGAATGTCAACTCTCCCATCATACTCATCTCATATCTGCTCTGCATGAGTTTAGAGAATTTCTCACACAGTTTCTCATTTGTAGAACCAAAAATGATATCATCCACATAGATTTGAACTAGGATCATATCATCACCATGCTTCTTGTAAAACAGTGTCTTGTCCAATGTGCCTCGAGTGAATTGATTTTCAAGAAGAAATTGTGATAGAGTATCATACCATGCTCTTGGAGCTTGCTTAAGTCCATACAGTGCCTTAAGCAATCTGTAGACAAATTCTGGGAAATGTGGATCCTCAAAGCCAGGTGGTTGTTGCACATAAACCTCTTCTTCCAACTCTCCATTTAGAAATGCACTCTTGACATCCATTTGATAAACTTTAAAGTTTGAATGAGCAGCAAATGCCAAGAATATTCTAATGGCTTCCAATCTAGCAACAGGGGCAAATGTCTCATCATAATCAATGCCTTCCTGTTGAGAGTATCCTTTTGCAACCAGCCTTGCTTTGTTTCTTATTATTACACCATCTTCATCCATCTTATTCTTCAGAACCCATTTTGTTCCAACAATGGTTCTATTCTTTGGTGCAGGCACAAGTTCCCATACTTTGTTCCTTTCAAATTGATTCAGCTCCTCTTGCATGGCAATAATCCAATCTGGATCCAACAATGCATCATCAAGTTTCTTAGGCTCAACTTGTGATAGAAAACATCCATAGAGGCACTCATTTTGAGTTGCTCTCCTAGTCCTTACTCCTGCATTAGGATCTCCAATGATTTGCTCTGCAGTGTGTGATCTATCCCATTTCCTTGAGTGTTCAGCCTGATTTCTCATCCTTGATGTTGCTTCATCATCCTCATCATGATCATCCTCATTTCCTCCCCCTGTGAAGTTGCCATTACTCACAGGTGTGTCTTGGATGCTTGTTTCTTCACTATTGATTGGCACAAATTCTTCTCTTGTATCATTATTCACTTGAGTTTGTTGAACTTGAGTTTCAACTCTAGTTTCAGTCTCTTCATCAGAATCATCTAGATTATCAAACTTCAATGGATCTTTGTCTTCATCATTGGCTTCTTCTAGTCCAGGTAGTTTACTGTCATCAAATGTTACATCTGTGCTTTCCATAACTTTCTTTTGACTGATGACATAAACCTTGTATGCAATTCTTTCCATAGAATAGCCAAGAAAAATTCCTTCAAATGCTTTTGCATCAAACTTTCCAACATATTCAGAATTGTCCTTAAGTACAAAGCATTTGCTTCCAAAAGTATGAATATACTTCAGTGTAGGCTTCTTTCCAGTCATCAAGTTGTAAGGAGTCTTTCCAGTGTTTTTGTTGATGAGGGTTCTGTTCTGAATATAGCATGCAGTGCTCACAGCCTCAGCCCAAAAACATGTGGGCATTTTTGCATCAAGTAACATTGTTCTAGCAGCCTCAATTAGAGTTCTATTCTTTCTCTCAACAACTCCATTTTGTTGTGGAGTCCTTGGAGCTGAGAATTGCTGAGAAATGCCATTCTCTTTGCAGAATGCTTCAAGTGTGGCATTTCTGAACTCTGTTCCATTATCACTCCTCAATGCAATCACACTTGCATTGTTTGCCTTTGCTTCCTTGTCAACTTTCTTTATATGCTCAATGATTACTTGTGGAGCCTCATCTTTTGATGCCAGAAATTCTACCCATGTATACCTTGAAAAATCATCAACCATTACCAGGGCATACTTCTTTCTTCCAAGTGACATTATGTTGACAGGCCCAAACAAATCCATATGGATGAGTTGTAGTGGCTTGGTTACAGATGTCACTGTCTTTGACTTGTGGCTTGATCTCTTCATTTTTCCTTTTTGACAAGCCTCACACACTCCTTCTTGGCAGAATTCAAGTGTGGGCATGCCTCTCACTAACTCTCTTTTGACTAGAGAATTAATGGCCTTAAAGTTCAGGTGTGATAGTTTCTTGTGCCACAGCCAACAATCTTCATTTGATGCTTTTGAGTAAAAGCAACAAGTTTTGTCCTTGTTTGCAGAGTCCATATTGGCTACAAACAGGCTTCCCTTCCTTACTCCAGATAGAGCAAAATCACCAGTCTTCTTGTGGGTGATCAAACATTCATCTTTGTCAAAATTCACTTTGAATCCTCTATCAGTAAACTGACCAACACTTAACAGATTATGCTTGAGCCCCTTGACTAGTGCTACATCTTCAATGATGACATTTCCAACTTTCAGCTTGCCATATCCCAATGTGTTACCCATGCTGTCATCTCCAAAAGCAACCATTGGGCCAGCCTTTTCCTCATACTGTGATAGCAGGGCCATATCACCAGTCATATGATTTGAGCATCCACTGTCCAAAATCCACATGACCTTCTTCTCACTTTCTTTGCCCTGCAAACACAAAGGTATTACTTTTCCTTTGGTACCCAAACAAGTTTGGGTCCATGTGACTTAGAGACAGTTTTATCATAAACAACATGCTTGTTAACTTTCTTAGTGTCAGTCTTCTTGTCACTGTTGGAAGTCTTAGAACCTGAGGTTTCAGACTTAGGTGACAGAGGTACCTTCCTAGCTTTAGGAGGACTTGAAGACTTTGACCTTGTGTAGTGTGTGTGAGAATTGTGACTGATACAACCATCAATGAACTGTCTTCTTAAATTAAAACAACTAGTCATAACATTCATATTGCATGGCATACAGTCAAATTTATCACAGAAGGGTGCATCTCTATGTCTTAGAGGCACAGAACAATCATAGAAAGGTTTAGACACACTACCAACAGGTTTCTTGCATGCATGAGTTAGATGATTGGTACTGAAACAGTTCTGACAAGTTTTTCTAGGGGCATTAGGCATATAAGCATAGTTGTTATCCTTGTTAATCCCTAACTTGCCATTTCTGTTCTGTTTCTTTTTAGTCACTTCCTTTTCTGATTCACTCTTCCCAGCTGATACAAACTTAACAAACTTCTTAGGTCTTGGCCTATCAACTACTGGCTTCTTGGTCTTTGACTTGACACTCTCACCCTTAGAGGATGCTTGCTGTTCACTAGATTGTGCCTCATCCTCATCATTCAACATTTGCTTGATGAGTAAGGCATCCTCATCAATTTCAAATGTTGATTCCTTAAAAATTGGATTTTCAGTTTTTCTCAAAATGTGAGGCACTTTCTCATGAACAGCTGTGTCCTCTTCAATGACAGCATAGCCTTTCCTTTGTTTGAGAGAGTCATAGTCAAGTCCAATAGCTGCTTTAGGTTTAGCTTCAATTTTCTCACAGTAGGATTGCACTAAACCAGATGATTTCTTGAAAGTTTTAAGTTTGAATTCATTCTCAGCTAATTCATCCCTAAGAGCCTTCTCTACTTGACTAGCACATAGAACCTTATTCTCCAAATATTCAACTTCTTTCTTAAGGTTTTCTACTTGCATAGCAGTTAGCTCAAGTTCCTCATTCTTTTTGGTTAATACTTCATTTCTAGTAGACAGTTTAGCAATCTCCTCATTAGCAGCAGTCATACTAGTATGAATATTAAACATTTCAACAGATAATTGTTCAATCATGGATTTGTATTCAGAAACAGACATGTCTATAGTAGTGAGAGATGGTACCTGGGAATCAGATGAAGATGAGTCATCCTTGGAGTTGGCCATCAAGGCATAATTGCAGAATTCTTGTTCCTCTTCATCACTCTCAGAATCATCCCAACACTTCCCTTCAGCTATGTAGGCCTTACCATGTGTCTGCTTTTTCAGAAGGGCCTCATACTTAGCTTCTAGCTCAAGATAATCTCTATCCTTCTTTTTAGGCTTCTTGCATTCACTGGCAAAATGCCCTAGGTCATTGCATCTATAACACCTTACAGATGACCTATCCACATAACCGGTTTTGAACTTATTTCTGTTTGGTTTCACAGGTGCCTTGTTCTTGTTGGCTGAATGGTTTTGAGTTTTGGGTTTGAAGGGTTGATTTCTTTTAAATCTGATGTTTGGAAATTTTCTGGCCATGAAAGCATATGAAGTATTTTCCATCCCATCAAGTTCTTCCAGAGTGTAAAACTCCTCTTCTTCTTCCTCCTTTTCCTCAACAGGTTCACTCACCCCAGCTTCAGTTTCTTCATCATCTGCCACCTCCTCTATCCTTAGTTGGCTTGTAGATGCTTCTAGGTCCAGAATGGATTTGTTGACAATCAAGGCACATGATGTGTTTATCATCCTACCTTGGTTGGCTTGGATAGCCCTCTTCTGAAGCAACTCAAGTTCATGAGTCTTTAGGACTCCATAGAGTACATCATAGGTGACTTTGTTCAAATCTCTCTCTCTAAGGGAAATGACTCTTTGCTCCAGATGATTTGGTGAAGACAACAGAAATTTCATATTTAACTCCTTGGTGCTGTAAACCTTTCCATTCATCTGCAACTCAGTAACTAGCTTGTGAAACCTTTCAAACATCTCAGTGATGCTTTCCTTGGGCTGTGCCATGAAAGCTTCATACTGTGTGACCAGTATCTGTTTCCTGTTTTCTTTAACCTCATCAGTCCCTTCACACAACACCTCAATGTGATCCCACATCTCTTTAGCAGACGTGCATGATGCAATGTTTGCAAACATTGACATATCCATGGAATCAATGATGAGCAACATGAGGTGGCTGTCAAGAGCAACCTTCTCCCTTTCTGACTCTGTCCACTTTGATGGATCCTTGGCCTCATAAGCTCTAGGGATTGTTATGGTTCCAACAGTCTTCTCTGGTATCTCTTGTTGTGGAACAAAAGGACCATTCTTGAGAATCTCAGGATACAAGGGATGAGAGGCTTTGATGAACAACATCATCTTTATCTTCCAGAGGTTGAAGTTTTCTTTATCAAACTTAGGGACCTTCACCGTTCCTGTAGTCTTTGGTGTATTCGAACTCATGATCGTTTCTCTGTTTTTGAATAAACAGCCCGCTCTGATACCACTTGTTGAGTATTGAACACGGTAAAAGAATACAGAGGGGGGGGGGGTGAATGGATTCTTGAACTTTTCTTGGGTTGAGTCTGTGTAGCAGATAAGTGCCTGTGTGTGCAGAAATTAAGGTGCGGATAAATAAACAACACAAGACACAATATCACTTTAATCTAATGTATATTAGATAAAGGTTGCTACAATCTGTGAATACAAATGGTAGTATTCTCAGCTTCGTTTTTCTCAGAGAGATATAGCTTACAGTGTATGAAAAACTTGACTCACAAAGTTACTAAGTTATGAAGTGAGGCTGTGTCCTTATAGAACATGGATACAGCCTGCTTACTACAAATAAGGTAGCTAAACAAATTACTTTCTAGTCTGTCTATCCTTTTTGAGTAAGCATCCAAACGGTTACAGATTTGACTTTGCAAAGCCTGTTTAGATCCACTTCTTTAGCTCCTTGTCTCTTCTATATCTCTCCAAGCTTCCTTGTAGGCTTTCCAGAGCACGTTACAGATTGTGGTCCATAAAGTGCATTGGCTTGTTGCAGGTTTCTGACTTGTACAATTTCTTCAGTATTTTGTCTCCAAGAATGTATTCGAGAAGTGACTAAGTAAGTGATTCGAGAACTAGAATTGACTTGATCGATAACTCTGAGTTCTCGAATACTGTTATAAAGACATATCGAACCACTTCTCGAATAGCTCTTTTCCATCAGGATTCCTTGAGTTGTCGAATAGAACATTTGACTTATCGAATCCTCGAGTTGTCGAATAGCTTTCTGAGTCCTTGAGATATCGAATGGAACTTTGACTTGTTGACTCTTTGAGAACTCGAATACCATCTTGACTTGTTGACTTCTTGAGTTCTCGAATAGAGTAGTAGACATATCGAATCCCTGAGATATCGAATGAGATATCGAACAGTGTATTCAGAGATATCGAATAGTGTCTTGAGATATCGAATCTCTGACTTCTCGAATGCTGGACTTCTCGAATAGACAAATATACTTCTCGAATTGGTACTTAGGCAAATTCTTCATTTCTTCAAATCCCAACTGTGATTATTTGGCAGTCTTTAACTCCTTGCTTGAGGCATGAACCATGGAACTTCTTTCAAGCATTATTCTAGACTCTATTTGTACAGTTACACAACTAGGATTTGATGCCTATTACAAGTACAATACAAACAGAAACTCTACAACTAGAGGTTCCCTCAGTTAAGAGGTCATGTAAGTAATGCAAAGCATTACAAACAATTAGGCTTGTTATTAGATGAGTACAGGCATGCCTCTGTAACTAACAATAAAGGAGAAATTTTAGTTAGATAAAATATAAAAAATATTGTATTTTACCTGAAAAGGGAAATTATTTAGTTTTTGAAAAATAGAAAAGATAATGTGTTTAACCTGAAAAGGGAAATTAATTAGTTAGTAGGACGGAAATTTTAGTTAGATAAAATATAAAAGATATTGAATTTACCTGAAAAATGAGATTATTTATTTATTGAAAAATAGAGAAGATAATATGTTTAACCTGAGAAAAGAAATTAATTAGTTAGTATGATGGATTTTATTTGAGTAATGGTAAATAAGTAAAATCAATAGGTACCGTACCGATCGACCGACCAAACTTTTAATGTTTCGGCTTTTATAATATAGTATAGATTTTATTAGTGGTTAGAAGATATGATGTCATATTTTTGGGTATGTATTAATTATTGCAATATTATGTTTTAAATTAAAAGTCAACGTGTTTTAATTAGAGAGAAGAAATTATTGATTGAAAGATATGATATTTTAGGTATTTATAAAAATTTGAACCTTGAAATTTTAGTAAATAAATTTAATCATGTAATATATTTAATCATTAGATCTAATAATTCTAATTTTTAACTAAAAATCTAACTGATATTATTCGTTGTATACAAATTTTTATTATATTTTGTTAGTGCTTAAAAGATATGATGTCATATTTTTGGATATGCATTTAATGCATTTAGTAAATAAATTTAATCATGTAATATATTTAATCATTAGATCTAACAGTTCTAATTTTTAACTAAAAATCTAACGGATATTATTCGTTGTATACGAATTTTTATTATATTTTGTTAGTGGTTAGATGATGTCATATTTTTGTGTATGTATTAATTTTTGCAATATTATGTTTTAAATTAAAAGTCAACGTGTTTTAATTAGAGAGAAAAAAAAATTATTGATTAGAAGATATGATATTTTAGGTATTTATAAAAATTCGAACCTTGAAATTTAGTAAATAAATTTAATCATGTAATATATTTAATCATTAGATCTAACTGTTCTAATTTTTAACTAAAAATCTAACGGATATTATTCGTTGTATACGAATTTTTATTATATTTTGTTATTGGTTAGAAGATATAATGTCATATTTTTGGGTATGCATTTAGTAAGTAAATTTAATCATGTAATATATTTAATCATTAGATCTAACAATTCTTATTTTTAACTAAAAATCTAACGGATATTATTCGTTGTATACGAATTTTTATTATATTTTGTTAGTGGTTAGAAGATACGATGTCATATTTTTGGGTATGTACTGTATTAATTATTTGAATATTATGTTTAAATTAAAAGTCGACATGTTTTAATTAGAGAGAAAAAAATTATTGATTGAAAGATATGATATTTTAGGTATTTATAAAAGGTAATATCATCAATTATAAGTAAACATCTTTTAATTGAAAAAGGCAATCAGCTAATTATCATTAATTATATTATTAATAAAAAAATGAAGGATAATAGTAGAGGTTTAGATTTGGGTTGATCCAATTGGATCTGTTGAGTATTGAATACGATAAAAGAATACAGAGGGGGGGTGAATGGATTCTTGAACTTTTCTTGGATTGAGTCTATGTAGCAGATAAGTGCCTGTGTGTGTAGAAGAGAAGGTGCGGATAAAGAAACAACACAAGACACAATATCACTTTAATCTAATGTATTATTAGATAAAGGTTGCTACAATCTGTGAATACAAATGATAGTATTCTCAGCTTCGTTTTTCTCAGAGAGATACAGCTTAGTGTATGAAAAACTTGACTCACAAAGTTACTAAGTTATGAAGTGAGGCTGTGTCCTTATAGAACATGGATACAGCCTACTTACTGCAAATAAGGTAGCTAAACAAATTACTTTCTAGTCTGTCTATCCTTTTTGAGTAAGTGTCCAAACGGTTACAGATTTGACTTTGCAAAGCCTGTTTAGATCCACTTCTTTAGCTCCTTGTCTCTTCTATATCTCTCCAAGCTTCCTTGTAGGCTTTCCAGAGCACGTTACAGATTGTGGTCCATAAAGTGCATTGGCTTGTTGCAGGTTTCTGACTTGTACAATTTCTTCAGTATTTTGTCTCCAAGAATGTATTCGAGAAGTGACTAAGTAAGTGATTCGAGAACTAGAATTGACTTGATCGATAACTCTGAGTTCTCGAATACTGTTATATTGACATATCGAACCACTTCTCGAATAGCTCTTTTCCATCAGGATTCCTTGAGTTGTCGAATAGAACATTTGACTTATCGAATCCTCGAGATATCGAATAGCTTTCCGAGTCCTTGAGATATCGAATGAAACTTTGACTTGTTGACTCTTTGAGAACTCGAATACCATCTTGACTTGTTGACTTCTTGAGTTCTCGAATAGAGTAGTAGACATATCGAATCCCTGAGATATCGAACAGTGTATTTCAGAGATATCGAATAGTGTCTTGAGATGTCGAATCCCTGACTTCTCGAATGCTGGACTTCTCGAATAGACAAATATACTTCTCGAATTGGTACTTAGGCAAATTCTTCATTTCTTCAAATCCCAACTGTGGTTATTTGACAGTCTTTAACTCCTTGCTTGAGGCATGAACCTTGGAACTTCTTTCAAGCATTATTCTAGACTCTATTTGTACAATTACACAACTAGGATTTGATGCCTACTACAAGTACAATACAAACAGAAACTCTACAACTAGAGGTTCCCTCAGTTAAGAGGTCATGTAAGTAATGCAAAGCATTACAAACAATTAGGCTTGTTATTAGATGTGTACAGGCATGCCTCTGTAACTAACAATCTCCCCCAAATTGTGAGTGAGACCTTTAGTCACAATTTCATGTCTGATAACAAGCCTAACATACATAAAGATAAAGCTTTTAAAAGTACAGGTATGAATTTGATTGAAGAAATTACATAGAAGTATTCTTACAAGTTATGAGGAACTACTTAGTCATCTCCTTTTGGATTCATCTTTTGAGCTTTGGCTTGCAGATTCTCATTTTTCATCCTATCTTCAGCTTCTTTGGCTTTCTTCTTTGCAATTTCTTCCATGGCAAGAATGATATCTTCCATTGCAGTGAGTTCTTCAATTAGAGGAGTGCCTGATAAATCCTTGAGCACTTCATTTAGCTGTTTCTCAGAGTAGGAACTGATGTAGTCCATTCTAATCTTCACATTTATACCATATTTCTTGTACTCAATGATGTAAGGATTAAACTTGACTCTGCACAGACCCATAGCTCTCAACTCATCAGCCTTAGCTTCCATTGCTGCAAACTCCTCCTCCATTTTCTTTAGTAGCTTTTCACTGTTCTTTCTCATTTCTGCCTGGTGATCTCTTTTCATCTTGACAAAGTCAATTAACTCCAGCTTCCACACCCTTTCCACTCTGTCTTCAGAATCCAACATTGCAATTATCCTTTCTATGTCATACAGCCTGCCCCAGTGCTGGCATGTTCCTTGTCTGAATTTCTTCTGTCTTCCATCAGAATACTTAACTTCAAGAAAATCATCAACAATGGCAACATGATAGATTCTTTGAGCCCATAAAAACTGCAGTTGGTCTTCATCATAGCTTTCATCCAGAGGTGGTAGGTTTAATCCTGGGATAATTGTCAGTGCCTTAGATTTGGATAGCTTCACCTTTCTTGCAACATGTTTAAATTTCATTCTCTTGACATGGTTGCTTGGCAGAAATCTTTGACCTTTGTTGGTAGACCATAGTAGTATTCTATTAGCAGTTTGCTTTCTGAAACATACACATGGTTTCTTGACTTGAATCTTCTTCTCTTCTTGAGGTGGCAAAACAGTTGCAGAAGCCATAGATGTAGATTTTGCTAGGTCACCACTAACAGTATTCACCCTAGACTTAGAGTCTTGTGATGTGGTGAGGTTACTGCTAGCAATGCCTAAGGCTTGCTGTTTTCCAATCTTCCTCTCATAGACTCTTCCTTGGTCATCATCATTCTTCTTATCTTTGTCCCCCTTCTTCTTCTTGTCTTCATCACCCTTATCTCTCCTGTGATGTCTTCTCCTCCCATCACCTTTGTCTTCAGAATCATCATCCTTATTTCTCCTAGGTTGAGCCATCTCTGGAATTTCCCCAGTTGCAATATAAGTTCTGAGGATGTGCAGTGCCTCAGTTTCTTCAGCATTTCTGGTTCCAACCTTCTTCTGTAATTGATCAATGATAGCAATGATCAGTCTGTGATTTCTAGTGGTGAGATCATGGGGAATGACCAATTGCTTGATATCTTCAATTCTGGTGCCAGACTGATAAATGATTGTCCATGGCTTCTTGATCACTTCTGGTAGCCTTGAAGGTTGGTCATTTCTCAAGTCATCAAACAGACTTTTGTTGTTCTCATTCTTCTTCTCAATAAGCTCAAGTATGGCATCTATCTCTGAGTGTTTCAGTTCTTGTAGAGTCTTGTATGTTAGATGCCATATCTTCAATTTGGATATCATCACTATGTCCTTAATCCATAGATTATTGACTTTCTTAGGAATGACAATGATGCAATCAATCTGCTTCTTCAGCTCCCTCAGATAGAACTGAGTGTCACCAACCTGTTCCCTTGTGGCTTTCAGAAACTCCAAGAAGGCTTTATCATGATAAACATTGGAGTTAGCAACTTCTTGTAGCTTGGCCTCAGTAACAACTTTAACTTCTACAGGCTTGGCACTCTCAGGTAGGGAGGTTGGAGATTTGTCAGATGGCATACTCCCTGCAACCACTGTAGTAGTTATGGATTGCTTTTGTCCTCCAGGAGTAGTGATGTGCACAGTTGGTAGAGTGACAACTGGCAAGGTAGATGGAGGCTCATCCACTTTGGATTTTCCTTTGCCAGGCACATTTGGTAGAGATTTTGAAGAAGCTCTTTGTTGACCACCCTCTTTTATTATTATGCCTTTCTCCCCCTTTGTATTTGAGTTCCCTTTCTCCCCCTTTGAATTTGAGTTCCTTGTCTTCTTCTCCCCCTTAGGCTTGTTGTCAGGCACTGAGGCTGTAGAAATGTCCTTTGGGATTGAAGATTCATCAGGGAGAGGGAGACCCATATGCTTCATCATAGCAGCTAACATGGATTGTTGATGCAGAAGGACATCAGCTGTGGTGGATGCTTGAGTGTCCAACTGATCATTTAGAAGTGCAACCTTTTCTGTAAGATGAGCATTGGACTTGGTGAGAGTAGCCACCTCCTTCTCAAGTGCATCCACTTTGTTGAATAACTCAGTAGACTTGAAGCCAGACAGGGATTGTTCTTTGAGTCTCTACACTTCAAATCTAGTCATGTCATGTACTGGGACTTCAGTAATCAGTCTGTCTCCATATAGATTTTTGAACATGGTCCTCAGCATGGCATTGGCATCTGTGGTCTGATCAGATAGAATTTGAAATTGATGCCCCAGACCTGTGACAGTATCCTTTAGCAGAGCTAGCCCATTATCCATCTTGGTGCAGGTGGTGTTGCAGTGTTTGATGTCTTTGAACACACTGTCTAGCTGAGGGAATTTGGCATCAAATGTCCTCTTGATTGCTTCTACTGTGGTGGTGGTCTTATCACACACTCTATTGACCTCAGTTTTGACACCTTTTCCCAGATAGTGTGCAGCCTTGAGGAATCCCTTGTGTGAATCATTCATAGCCTCATACACTTCACCAGGGGTCAGAGATTTGGCATTGGAGCCCAGTGAAGTGAGGTATTCCTCCCTGAGATACTGAAGTGCTTCATCGAGAGTAATATCATATTTTCCTTGCAACCAGGCATCTATGTTGCCATCTCTCTCAGCATCATCAATGATCTTTGTCTTCTGCAACTCCACATCATCCCTATGGCATAACAGTATGGCCTCATAGTCTGGATTAGGCATGTCTGCAGTGAGAAGGTTCTGAGCAATCTTTGTGAACTCAGGAATCTGATCCACAATTAAGTTTTGAAGTGCTTCAACCGTCAATTGTTGTGGAACAGACCCTGATCCTGAAGCACTGTCATGTTGCACAGGCTTCAGCCATTGTGACATAAAGTCAGAGCTAGAGCTAGGCAAGCTAGACTCCTCAGTTACAGATGCAACTTCTGTAACCGGATGGATTGACTCTACTACTGGTGTCACCACAGAAGTGGGATGAATTACACCAGCAGTTGACACAGGCACAGAGTCTCTAGTAAAAACTAGTGGAACCTCTGTGTTTGTGATGGTGTCATCAGGAGATGCCTCAGCATGCATTCCCTCACCATCTAAATGTGGGTTCTGAGTGGTGAGCAAAGTGTCATGCACTAAGTCACTTGAAATTATTGGCTCATCAAGAGAAAAGAATTCTTGATGATCAATGCCTTGCATCTCAGTTGCCTGAGTTGCAGGTTCCAAAGAAATTTCAGAGTTAGATTCTGGAAGAGAAGTGTGTTTAAGAGTAGATTTTGGCAACTCCCCCTGAGAGATAGAGGGAGTTTCAAATGTGATGTGCTCTCCACTCAGTGTTGTGCCAGCCTTATCACTCCCATGTGCTGACTCTATACAAGAAGGTGCATTGGGGAGGATGCTTGATTCTATAGGTGCACCCTGTTGAGAGGATACACCTAGTGAGTTGTGTGCCCCTGATTTTACAACTTCAGTCATTTGTGTGACTGAAGAGGTGGTCTTAGTTTTCTTCTTCTTTGACCTGTGTAAGGGTGACTCAGGTTCCTCACTTCCTAGACCTAATTCAACAGCTAATGCTGCTTCAGATAAGATATTTAATGGTGCAGACATTACTTCCTTTCTCTTCTTTTTACTAACATCACCCTTTTGAGAGGATGATGCAGTTGGCTCAGTATGTGGTAGAGTGTTTGGTTGAGAGGGTTGGTTAGCAGGCCCTGGGTTAGCATTTTGTTCTACTTGCTTGGGCTGTGCTAACTTAGATTTTGCATCAAATGTTGGCATGTTGTGGGGATAAGTCCTAAACAAACTCTCCATATGGGGAGTTATGTTCAGTCTTACATCCACATCATTCCTAGTCTCCAAATTACCAAAAATGAGTTTGGTCATGGACTTAGGATAGCCTATTTTATTTTTATCAATCCCAGGCAATTCAATCAATGAAGCATTTTTATAATTAAGTACAGATTGAATAAAGCGAGGGAAGAAAATATCAGTACCTCTCTTGGTTGTGTTCTTACCAAGTCTCCCATATAGTTCTTGGAGGATGATTTGGCCAACATCAATCTTCTTTCCGTAGGCCAAAGCATATCCAATTTGCTGCACAGGTGCACTGATTTGATCAAAGCTTGATTTCCTGGCAGTGAAGACTTGGAGAAGAGTTGCAAACACATAGCTCCACTCCTTTCTCAGATTCTTCCTGTTTAGCTTTCCAAGATTGATCCCATCTGAGTAGTTGATGAACTCAAAGAATTCCTCTAACTCTGCATTAGTGGCCATTCTGTCAAATGACTCTTGTTGTAGGCCCAGTGCTTGGTTCATGTCTGCAGTAGTGATAGTGATTTCCTTATCTTGAATCTTGCAGTAGATGATATATGAAGTGATTGCGTTTTCCAGGGCTACAACCTCCACAATAGCAGAACCCCAAAACTGTTCCAGGATATCTAGATACAGAGTTGGGTTGGCAGAGAGTGCATCCTTGATATATGACTCCGCCATCCATTTCACAAAGCACTTGAAATTGGCATTGGGTGCTTCAACATCACTAGTGAGAGCGATGAAGTTGGTGTTGAACTTTACTGTTGCCATTTGTGTAGAAGAGAGAAAAGAAATTTAAGGTTGAAGAAGAAATTTGGCTCTTCGTAGCTAGGGTTTCAGGGGTTTAGAGAGTGTAGATGCTTGAGAAATTGAATGAAATGAATCGAATAGATGTGAAATTGTATAAGTATGAGGTACTTGAATTGTCGATTAGATGAAAGTTTTGTATCGACAAGTCAGGCATTCGAGAAGTAGAAAACAACTATTCGAGAAGTCAAGAAAGGCTTAATCGATAACTCAAGCAGATAGAAACTCACAGCTGGCAGTTATCTAACTCAAAAATAATTCTAAATTAAATAAAATGTGTTTTTATGAGTGAATTAAACTTTTAGACAAAAGTCCAAAATCGGTTAAAATTCAGCGAGAATTCAGCCTTTTCAAATGATTCGAGAACTCAAATATAGTGTTCGAGAACTCAATCATTCGAGAACTCAGTTACTATATTCGAGAAGTCAAGAATACCTCTATTCGATATCTCAGAAAGACTCTATTCGAGAACTCAAGAGTACTCTAATGAGACTTGTTAGAGATGTCGAATAGTGAATCATTCGAGAAGTCTGACTTATCGAACTATACCCATCACTCATAGAAATTTGATTTTCACTATCTTTTAAAATTTACCAGACATATTCATTGAAAAATATCCTAGCAAATTAAATAGTGATTTTCTCAAAATTTCATAGAAATTTTAAGTTAATAGAAATATAATTTTCAACATGTGCAACAGATTTGAAATATTTATAAATCATATTTCAGCCAACACTTACTCCAAAAATATTGAGAATTTAGATAAAGTAAGTGTTTACTGCTGCAACAATCTAGATGGTGTATTCACTTAGCCAGAATCTGAAGAATTCAGCATTCCAATCTCACTTACCAACCTTGTGAAGGTGGCTTCATCTAATGGCTTAGTGAATATATCAGCTAGTTGTTTATCTGTAGAGACATAATGCAACTCAATGGTTCCATTAGTTGCATGTTCTCTTATGAAATGATATCTGATGTCAATGTGCTTTGTTCTAGAATGATTGACAGGATTGGCAACTATAGAGATTGCACTTGTGTTGTCACACATGATTGGAATTCTTTCCAACACAAGTCCATAATCTCTAAGTTGATTTCTAATCCAAAGCACTTGAGCACAGCAACTTCCAGCAGCTATGTATTCAGCCTCAGCTGTAGAAGTTGACACAGATTGTTGCTTCTTGCTATACCAAGAAACTAACCTTTGTCCAAGAAACTGGCAGCTTCCTGAGGTGCTTTTCCTATCCACTCTGCATCCAGCATAATCAACATCAGAATAACCAACCAGATTGAACCCTGTGTCCTTAGGATACCATAATCCCAAGTTAGGAGTGCCCTTCAGATATCTAAAGATCCTTTTTATTGCAATCAAATGTGATTCCTTTGGATTTGATTGAAACCTTGCACACAAGCATGTAGCAAACATGATGTCTGGCCTACTTGCAGTGAGGTAGAGTAGAGAACCAACCATGCCTCTGTAGACTGAGATATCTACTTTCTTGCCTTTAGCATCTTCATCCAGTTTAGTGGCAGTGGCCATGGGTGTCTTGGCAGGTGAACAATCTTCTAAGTCAAACTTCTTCAATAAATCCTTGATGTACTTGGTTTGACTGATAAAGATACCATCCTTCCTTTGACTGACTTGCAACCCTAGAAAGAATGTCAACTCTCCCATCATACTCATCTCATATCTGCTCTGCATGAGTTTAGAGAATTTCTCACACAGCTTCTCATTTGTAGAACCAAAAATGATATCATCCACATAAATTTGTACTAGGATAATATCATCACCATGCTTCTTGTAAAACAGTGTCTTGTCCAATGTGCCTCTAGTGAATTGATTCTCAAGAAGAAATTGGGATAAAGTATCATACCATGCTCTTGGAGCTTGCTTAAGTCCATACAGTGCCTTAAGCAATCTGTAGACAAATTCTGGGAAATGTGGATCCTCAAAGCCAGGTGGTTGTTGCACATAAACCTCTTCTTCCAACTCTCCATTTAGAAATGCACTCTTGACATCCATTTGATAAACTTTAAAGTTTGAATGAGCAGCAAATGCCAAGAATATTCTAATGGCTTCCAATCTAGCAACAGGGGCAAATGTCTCATCATAATCAATGCCTTCCTGTTGAGAGTATCCTTTTGCAACCAGCCTTGCTTTGTTTCTTATTATTACACCATCTTCATCCATCTTATTCTTCAGAACCCATTTTGTTCCAACAATGGTTCTATTCTTTGGTGCAGGCACAAGTTCCCATACTTTGTTCCTTTCAAATTGATTCAGCTCCTCTTGCATGGCAATAATCCAATCTGGATCCAACAGTGCATCATCAAGTTTCTTAGGCTCAACTTGTGATAGAAAACATCCATAAAGGCACTCATTTTGAGTTGCTCTCCTAGTCCTTACTCCTGCATTAGGATCTCCAATGATTTGCTCTGCAGTGTGTGATCTATCCCATTTCCTCGAGTGTTCAGCCTGACTTCTCAACCTTGATGTTGCTTCATCATCCACATCATGGTCATCCTCATTTCCTCCCCTTGTGAAGTTGCCATTACTCACAGGTGTGTCTTGGATGCTTGTTTCTCCACTATCGATTGGCACAAATTCTTCTCTTGTATCATCAATCACTTGAGTTTGTTGAACTTGAGTTTCAACTCCAGTTTCAATCTCTTCATCAGAATCATCTAGATTATCAAACTTCAATGGATCTTTGTCTTCATCATTGGCTTCTTCTAGTCCAGGTAGTTTGCTGTCATCAAATGTTACATCTGTGCTTTCCATAACTTTCTTTTGACTGATGACATAAACCTTGTAGGCAATTCTTTCCATAGAATAGCCAAGAAAAATTCCTTCAAATGCTTTTGCATCAAACTTTCCAACATATTCAGAATTATCCTTTAGTACAAAGCATTTGCTTCCAAAAGTATGAACATACTTTAGAGTAGGCTTCTTTCCAGTCATCAAGTTGTAAGGTGTCTTTCCAGTGTTTTTGTTGATGAGGGTCCTATTCTGAATATAGCATGCAGTGCTCACAGCCTCAGCCCAAAAATATGTAGGCATTTTTGCATCAAGTAACATTGTTCTAGCAGCCTCAATTAGAGTTCTATTCTTTCTCTCAACAACTCCATTTTGTTGTGGAGTCCTTGGAGCTGAGAATTGCTGAGAAATGCCATTCTCTTTGCAGAATGCTTCAAGTGTGGCATTTCTGAACTCTGCTCCATTATCACTCCTCAGTGCAATCACACTTGCATCGTTTGCCTTTGCTTCCTTGTCAACTTTCTTTATGTGCTCAATAATTACTTGTGGAGCCTCATCTTTTGATGCCAGAAATTCCACCCATGTATACCTTGAAAAATCATCAACCATTACCAGGGCATACTTCTTTCTTCCAAGTGACATTATGTTGACAGGCCCAAACAAATCCATATGGATGAGTTGTAATGGCTTGGTTACTGATGTCACTGTCTTTGACTTGTGGCTTGATCTTTTCATTTTTCCTTTTTGACAAGCCTCACACACTCCTTCTTGACAGAATTCAAGTGTGGGCATGCCTCTCACTAACTCTCTTTTGACTAGAGAATTAATGGCCTTGAAGTTCAGGTGTGATAGTTTCTTGTGCCACAGCCAACAATCTTCATTTGATGCTTTTGAGTAAAAGCAACAAATTTTGTCCTTGTTTGCAGAGTCCATATTGGCTACAAACAGGCTTCCCTTCCTTACTCCAGATAGAGCAAAATCACCAGTCTTCTTGTGGGTGATCAAACATTCATCTTTGTCAAAATTCACTTTGAAACCTCTATCAGTAAACTGACCAACACTTAACAGATTATGCTTGAGCCCCTTGACTAGTGCTACATCTTCAATGATGACATTACCAACTTTCAGCTTGCCATATCCCAATGTGTTACCCATGCTGTCATCTCCAAAAGCAACCATTGGGCAAGCCTTTTCCTCATACTGTGATAGCAGGGCCATATCACCAGTCATATGATTTGAGCATCCACTGTCCAAAATCCACATGACCTTCTTTTCACTTTCTTTGCCCTGCAAACACAAAGGTATTACTTTTCCTTTGGTACCCAAACAAGTTTGGGTCCATGTGACTTAGAGACAGTTTTATCATAAACAACATGCTTGTCAACTTTCTTAGTGCTAGTCTTCTTGTCACTGTTGGAAGTCTTAGATCCTGAAGTTTCAGACTTAGGTGACAGAGGTACCTTCCTAGCTTTAGGAGGACTTGAAGACTTTGACCTTGTGTAGTGTGTGTGAGAATTGTGACTGATACAACCATCAATGAATTGCCTTCTTAAATTAAAACAACTAGTCATAACATTCATATTGCATGGCATACAGTCAAATTTATCACAGAAAGGTGCAAATCTATGACTTAGAGGCACAGAACAATCATAGGAAGGTTTAGACACACTACCAACAGGTTTCTTGCATGCATGAGTTAAATGATTGGTACTGAAACAGTTCTGACAAGTTTTCCTAGGGGCATTAGGCATATAAGCATAGTTGTTATCCTTGTTAATCCCTAACTTGCCATTTCTGTTCTGTTTCTTCTTAGTCACTTTCTTTTCTGATTCACTCATCCCAGCTGAGACAAACTTAACAAACTTCTTAGGTCTTGGCCTATCAACTACTGGTTTCTTGGTCTTTGACTTGACACTCTCACCCTTAGAGGATGCTTGTTGTTCACTAGATTGTGCCTCATCCTCATCATTCAACATTTGCTTGATGAGTAAGGCATCCTCATCAACTTCAAATGTTGATTCCTTAAAAATTGGATTTTCAGTTTTTCTCAAAATGTGAGGCACTTTCTCATGAACAGCTGTGCCCTCTTCAATGACAGCATAGCCTTTCCTCTGTTTGAGAGAGTCATAGTCAAGTCCAATAGCTGCTTTGGGTTTAGCTTCAATTTTCTCACAGTAGGATTGCACTAAACCAGATGATTTCTTGAAAGTTTTTAGTTTGAATTCATTCTCAGCTAATTCATCCCTAAGAGCCTTCTCTACTTGACTAGCACATAAAACCTTGTTCTGCAAATATTCAACTTCTTTCTTAAGGTTTTCTACTTGCATAGTAGTTAGCTCAAGTTCCTCATTCTTTTTAGTTAATATTTCATTTCTAGTAGACAGTTTGGCAATCTCCTCATTAGCAGCAGTCATACTAGTATGAATATTAAACATTTCAACAGATAATTGTTCAATCATGCATTTGTACTCAGAAACAGACATGTCTATAGTAGTGAGAGATGGTACCTGAGAATCAGATGAAGATGAGTCATCCTTGGAGTTGGCCATCAAGGCATAATTACAGAATTCTTGTTCCTCTTCATCACTCTTAGAATCATCCCAACACTTCCCTTCAGCTATGTAGGCCTTACCATGTGTCTGCTTTTTCAGAAGGGCCTCATACTTAGCTTCGAGCTCAAGATAATCTCTATCCTTCTTTTTAGGCTTCTTGCATTCACTGGCAAAATGCCCTAGGTCATTGCATCTATAGCACCTTACAGATGACCTATCCACATAACTGGTTTTGAACTTATTTCTGTTTGGTTTCACAGGTGCCTTGTTCTTGTTGGCTGAATGGTTTTGAGGTTTTGGTTTGAAGGGTTGATTTCTTTTAAATCTGATGTTTGGAAATTTTCTGGCCATGAAAGCATATGAAGTATTTTCCATCCCATCAAGTTCTTCCAGAGTGTAAAACTCTTCTTCTTCTTCCTCCTTTTTCTCAACAGGTTCACTCACCCCAGCTTCAGTTTCTTCATCATCTGCCACCTCCTCTATCCTTAGTTGGCTTGTAGATGCTTCTAGGTCCAGAATGGATTTGTTGACAATCAAGGCACATGATGTGTTTATCATCCTACCTTGGTTGGCTTGGATAGCCCTTTTCTGAAGCAACTCAAGTTCATGAGTCTTTAGGACTCCATAGAGCACATCATAGGTGACTTTGTTCAAATCTCTCTCTCTTAGAGAAATGACTCTTTGCTCCAGATGATTTGGTGAAGATAACAGAAATTTCATATTTAACTCCTTGGTGCTGTAAACCTTTCCATTCATCTGCAACTCAGTAACTAGCTTGTGAAACCTTTCAAACATTTCAGTGATGCTTTCCTTGGACTGTGCCATGAAAGCTTCATACTGTGTGACCAGTATCTGTTTCCTGTTTTCCTTAACCTCATCAGTCCCTTCACACAACACCTCAATGTGATCCCACATCTCTTTAGCAGACGTACATGATGCAATGTTTGCAAACATTGACATGTCCATGGAATCAATGATAAGCAACATGAGGTGGCTGTCAAGAGCAACCTTCTCCCTTTCTGACTCTGTCCACTTTGATGGATCCTTGGCCTCATAAGATCTTGGGATAGTTGTGGTTCCAACAGTCTTCTCTGGTATCTCTTGTTGTGGAACAAAAGGACCATTCTTGAGAATCTCAGGATACAAGGGATGAGAGGCTTTAATGAACAACATCATCTTTATCTTCCAGAGGTTGAAGTTTTCTTTGTCAAACTTAGGGACCTTCACCGTTCCTGTAGTCTTTGGTGTATTCGAACTCATGATCGTTTTCCTATTTTTGAATAAACAGCCCTCTCTGATACCACTTGTTGAGTATTGAATACGATAAAAGAATACAGAGGGGGGGGTGAATGGATTCTTGAACTTTTCTTGGATTGAGTCTATGTAGCAGATAAGTGCCTGTGTGTGTAGAAGAGAAGGTGCGGATAAAGAAACAACACAAGACACAATATCACTTTAATCTAATGTATTATTAGATAAAGGTTGCTACAATCTGTGAATACAAATGATAGTATTCTCAGCTTCGTTTTTCTCAGAGAGATACAGCTTAGTGTATGAAAAACTTGACTCACAAAGTTACTAAGTTATGAAGTGAGGCTGTGTCCTTATAGAACATGGATACAGCCTACTTACTGCAAATAAGGTAGCTAAACAAATTACTTTCTAGTCTGTCTATCCTTTTTGAGTAAGTGTCCAAACGGTTACAGATTTGACTTTGCAAAGCCTGTTTAGATCCACTTCTTTAGCTCCTTGTCTCTTCTATATCTCTCCAAGCTTCCTTGTAGGCTTTCCAGAGCACGTTATAGATTGTGGTCCATAAAGTGCATTGGCTTGTTGCAGGTTTTTGACTTGTACAATTTCTTCAGTATTTTGTCTCCAAGAATGTATTCGAGAAGTGACTAAGTGATTCGAGAACTAGAATTGACTTGATCGATAACTCTGAGTTCTCGAATACTGTTATATTGACATATCAAACCACTTCTCGAATAGCTCTTTTCCATCAGGATTCCTTGAGTTGTCGAATAGAACATTTGACTTATCGAATCCTCGAGATATCGAATAGCTTTCTGAGTCCTTGAGATATCGAATGAAACTTTGACTTGTTGACTCTTTGAGAACTCGAATACCATCTTGACTTGTTGACTTCTTGAGTTCTCGAATAGAGTAGTAGACATATCGAATCCCTGAGATATCGAATGAGATATCGAACAGTGTATTTCAGAGATATCGAATAGTGTCTTGAGATGTCGAATCCCTGACTTCTCGAATGCTGGACTTCTCGAATAGACAAATATACTTCTCGAATTGGTACTTAGGCAAATTCTTCATTTCTTCAAATCCCAACTGTGGTTATTTGACAGTCTTTAACTCCTTGCTTGAGGCATGAACCTTGGAACTTCTTTCAAGCATTATTCTAGACTCTATTTGTACAATTACACAACTAGGATTTGATGCCTACTACAAGTACAATACAAACAGAAACTCTACAACTAGAGGTTCCCTCAGTTAAGAGGTCATGTAAGTAATGCAAAGCATTACAAACAATTAGGCTTGTTATTAGATGTGTACAGGCATGCCTCTGTAACTAACAGGATCGCTCCAAATGCTGATTAGAAAAAAAAATTATTGATGGGAAGATATGATATTTTAGGTATTTATAAAAGGTAATATCATATAAATTATAAGTAAACATCTTTTAACTGAAAAAGGCAATCGGCTAATTATCATTAATTATATTATTAATAAAAAAATGAAGGATAATAGTAGAGGTTTAGATTTGGGTCAATCCAATTGGGTCGATCCAAATGTTGTGTAATGATAAAAAATACTCCGTAGTATAGATTTAGAATTGGGTCGCTCCAAATGTTGTGTAATGACAAAAAGGGACATCAAAGAAATAAAGAAGATTAAAAAAATAAAGGATAAAAGCAGTAATTTTCCTGTGTAATGACAAAAAAGGGCATCAAAGAAATAAAGAAGATTAAAAAATGAAGGATAAAAGCAGTAATTTTCAAAATGCAATACTAGCAAACATTAGGAATATATTGATATTGATTCATAAATCAAATAGAATTTTCAACGTAAAAATGTCAATTTTTGTGTAGGTTTAATTAGAAAATAATTGTTAAACCATCACTAAATTAAAGATTATTTTGTTAATTTCACGTGGGCTGTAAAATCGTCCAAATCAAATTTTAAGAATTCAAGATAGAGTACAAATATTAAATCGAACGGGTAAAATCTTATATATATCAATTTTTTAACAACAATTTAATATGTAACATCTAAAATTTAAAAAAAATGTATAATTATAAATATTAAAAAAGGAGTCGTGCGTTGCACAAATTATAAGTTAGTATATGCTCCCTCAATCCCGTCCGGTTCTTTATATTTCGGATAGGGTGTATGACACGCATTTTAAGGATGGTTTCATAATTTATTTTTCAAATTTTCTTTTCTTTTTTTGTATAAAAAATAAAATTATTCTATTTTTATAAAAAAAAGAAAATTGTAAAAATAAATTATGGAACTATACTTTATATGTACCTTAAAATGCGGACAGAGAACCTCTACACAAAAAATATCATTTACTATTTATTAAGTTTTTTTTTAACTACTACTCTTATCTTAACAAAGTATTAATTCCTACTTTTTTTTGAATAAAAAAAAAGTAGGAATTACTGTAATACTTTGTTAATTCCTACTACTTGTTTTTGTTTTTCTAAAAAAAGGATAAAAAGAATGAAAAATAAATCGATATGATATGGCCCATTTAAGTGGACGTGGCAGCACTTAAAAACCCACACACTCTGCACAACTTTTGTCAAAACAAGATAATAAAATCCTCTCTTTCTTTTCTTCTGACAACATTTTAACTACTTAATAATTCAGACAGTTATATTCACTTCAGTTTATGTAAGATCCATGTTCTTGAAACTTTTGTATATCTATATATGTATGTATAGGCATAGCCAGTTTCAGTTGCTATAAATTCAAGAACAAAAAAAAAATGCAAGGAGGTGGGTTGGTTTTTCAGTCACCATTTGTGTTATCAACTAAAGGGAAGCTTCATTTTGCTGATTTGGATGTACCCAGAAGGATCTTTTTGCCTTTAGTATTATCATCTTCATGTAAGCTTTCTGTTTTGTTTATATTTATATTTTTTGATTTTTTTAATAAAGTTTTTACAATAATTTAATTACAGAATTGCTTGTTTAGTGTGATATGGATGTTTTTATGAATTTGTCAATTGAATTTGGAAATGATGGAGCTAGTTGTTTTGTAATTCTGTAAAAAATTAATCTTTAAGTGAATTTACCAGTGAGATTTTGGAGGAGGATTGAGCTCACATTATGCTGATTGAAGCAGCTGTTTAGAGAATTTGGTGGTGGTGTGAGGTGGGGTAGGTGGATTCATTTGGAATGAACTTTTAAAGGTTAAGTATAAAGGGTGGCTTTTTATTGTGAGTTGATGCATTTGGAATTATGGACATAACAGGACATAAGTGTTGGAGCTTTCGAAGGTCTTTGATTTAGTGATCTTTTGGATGGTCTTTTGAGAAACCAAATGTTGGTTAAAAATTTTATTCTTTCCTCATGAACTCGTCTGTTAGAATTTGCTTGCTAGATGGTCTGTCATATAAGCTTGCTTTTAGGAAGCTGTGATATTTAAAACTTGAACTAGATCCAATATATAACCTTGGAGCGTATATTAAGTATGAAACGCCAGGATAATTTGTTATACATTTACCCTTTTCATCTTACTTTTTGGGATATTCCTAATGGCACCATTGTACAATTGGTTTTTCCATTTGGTACCATGCTAAGTGTCACAGGGGTGAATTTTCGAACCTGAATTTTTCACCCTTGTGCGGCCTGCCCTTGTAGCCCGAACCAAGAACAGTCAGCCTTCGAGAGAGGTTGTCACCAAGCAACCCGTCAAAACCAAGCACAGCGGAACACTTAACCCAAAACGCAACACAGAACCAATGTGTGTGCAAGTGTGTCTAATTACCAAGCAAATGTAAACACACACACAATTTACAGGCACCAAGCCCAACCTTTATATTAATCACAATATAAGGATACAACCCAAAGTTATGCTTACAGACTTTGCCTACTGCCTAGCATAAATATACAAGTGCAGAATACAATATGAACTTGTACAAAACCAACTTTTTAATACATATAAAATGTCTATCTCTATATATAAGCCAAGACCCATGCACAGCACCCATGTACTTGGCAGTTACCAGCAGTTACCAATATTTAAATTGCTTCCAACTGCATTTCCCACCATTCCTTGAGCCACAACTGCAAGGTAGTTATCTCACCCACTTATTTTTGCATTTTCCCCAGCAATACACATAATATATATCACATATATATGCCACCAACATGTGCCCACGTTTTTGACTTTGCCTTAGTCATATTGGACTCCTAGCTCAGCTTCCAGCCTTGTGTTGCCCACATAAAACCACCCAACAAGCCAACAAACTTAGCCAACCATGTCTGAACCAACTTGGCACCACCACCCAACCGGACACCCATGCTTCCAGCATCAACCCGTGAAGCCGCCCGCACCAACCAGTCGAGCCACCCCGGCACCAAATATGTTTTCCAGCCAAAGAGTCTTACAAACCCTCCCACACTTTGAGTTTGATGTCCTCATCAAAACATCAGTTCTGAGAACCCATTTCTCTAAGTAGCAAACCAACACCTCAAAACCAAGGCTGCAATTCCGTCTGCGGTATGCCACTGCCCCCAAAACCAACTACCATAAGCTGATCAAGTAAACCTCCATAAACTAGCCCCCATTGTCACCATAACCTGATGACTCTGTGTAGACGCCCAGTCGCCCACACACCAATTCCAATCTAACTTAAGTTCCAGCAGCGCCCCCAACCTTTGGAGACATTGAGTTAGGCCCAACCAGAAAACCATCAAGTTCGCCACTATGACCAGAAGAATCGCTAGCCTTTGGCTCGATTCCACAAACCACACTGCCAACAACCACCTGTAGAGCCCCCAACTTTCTGACTTTCTTCTTGCCCTTATCAACTTGCATAGGAACAGCCTTAACAAAACATGGACATGCCTCATCCATGATCATAATCCCACCATAACGCACCATAATAGTACTACTAGTCATGATAAAGAAATCCATCCCTAGGATACAATCAAAATCATCTAAGGCAACAACATGAAAAGTAAAGTTACCTTGCCATTCACCAATTTTCAAGTCCACACTTGAATAACCCCGAATTTTCTGCACCTCAGCATTAGCCATCTTAATCTGACTCGAACATGATTCCAACTTCAGTCCAAGTTCATCAGCACATTTACCCCCAATGAAACTATTAGTAGCACCCGTGTCCACCATAGCCATCACTGTTTTCCCATTCACTAAGGCCTTGACATACATTAACCCATCACCCTCAACAGATTTTTCAGTCCTTAGTGTAACCAAACGCATAGGATTCGCCCTTGCAAAACCCACTTCATTTTCCTCATTATCTCCATCCTTCTCTTCTTCAACAGAAAGAGCATTCAGTCTCTCTTTCTTGGGACATTGCCTTGCAAAATGTGGCCCTGCACATATGAAACAACCTTTGTCACCAACACCTTGAGACTGCTTATCACCCTTGGCATCACCAGTACCATTTTTCCCATTGTTCTTCTTGTTCCTGCTCTCATCCTTGTGATTCTTTCCAACGTTTTTACCCTTCTCAGTTTCAGAACCAGCATGCTTGTAGTCAACCAAACCATCAGCAGCGGCCACAGCAGTCGGCAAGTCCTTCACAGCCTGCCTCCTCAATTCTGCCTGCGCCCAAGGTTTGAGTCCAGCCAAGAAATTGAACAACTTATCCTCATCCGACATGTTCTTTATATCCAGCAACAAAGAACTAAATTCTTTCACATAATCTCGAACAGTTCCCGTTTGTCTGAGATTCCTTAAACTCTCTCTAGCAAGCCAAGAAGCATTAAGTGGCAGAAATTGCTCCTTAAGTTCCTTCTTCAATGCCTGAAATGTGGTTATTGCAGGCCTGTCCACCCTCGCATCACCATCAGTACGAGTCCGCCACCACAATTTCGCATCGCCAACCAAGTACATACTCGTGATTGAAACTTGCTCCCTTTCATCAATATGAGCAGCCTTAAAATATTGCTCCATATCCCACAAGAAATTCTCCAGATCCTTTGCAACCCTTGCGCCACCATATGACTTTGGTTCTGGAATTTTCACATTCAAATGGCTCTCCCTGGAACCACCTGCTAAACTACTCGCCACAGCCCCCTTCATGATTGCAATTTCATTACCCATCGTTCGCAACTGATCCCCAACATTCTCAGATGAAGTAGCCGTTGTTGCAAACAAATCAGTGAATTTGCCATCACTTGTAGCCATGAACGCAGCAACCATTCCTTTGAATTCGTTCAAGTCATCCCTCAAAACTTGAATCTGATTTGCCAAACAAATCTCATCAGTCGACAAAGGCGTGCCCACAAATTCTTCCAGCCTTGCCAACCTTTCACCAGTGGAATTTCCTCCAACCATGATTCCGTCTGACCAACAAACTTACAACGAAGCTCTGATACCAGTTGTCACAGGGGTGAATTTTCGAACCTGAATTTTTCACCCTTGTGCGGCCTGCCCTTGTAGCCCGAACCAAGAACAGTCAGCCTTCGAGAGAGGTTGTCACCAAGCAACCCGTCAAAACCAAGCACAGCGGAACACTTAACCCAAAACGCAACACAGAACCAATGTGTGTGCAAGTGTGTCTAATTACCAAGCAAATGTAAACACACACACAATTTACAGGCACCAAGCCCAACCTTTATATTAATCACAATATAAGGATACAACCCAAAGTTATGCTTACAGACTTTGCCTACTGCCTAGCATAAATATACAAGTACCAAAACCAAACATACCCAGTATAAATATACAAGTGCAGAATACAATATGAACTTGTACAAAACCAACTTTTTAATACATATAAAATGTCTATCTCTATATATAAGCCAAGACCCATGCACATCACCCATGTACTTGGCAGTTACCAGCAGTTACCAATATTTAAATTGCTTCCAACTGCATTTCCCACCATTCCTTGAGCCACAACTGCAAGGTAGTTATCTCACCCACTTATTTTTGCATTTTCCCCAGCAATACACATAATATATATCACATATATATGCCACCAACATGTGCCCACGTTTTTGACTTTGCCTTAGTCATATTGGACTCCTAGCTCAGCTTCCAGCCTTGTGTTGCCCACATAAAACCACCCAGCAAGCCAACAAACTTAGCCAACCATGTCTGAACCAACTTGGCACCACCACCCAACCGGACACCCATGCTGCCAACATCAACCCGTGAAGCCGCCCGCACCAACCAGTCGAGCCACCCCGGCACCAAATATGTTTTCCAGCCAAAGAGTCTTACACTAAGCCATTAGTATGATGGTGCCATCGAGAAGTCAAAAACTTCGAATGGTACCAATTGGAAAAGCGAATTGTACAATGGTACCATTAGCAATATCCCTTAATTTTTTTCTCGAGCTATTTGTCTTTAATAGTTAAACTGACATTAGAGAGCTTGAATGCTTATGCTACGTTTAAAAACAAAGTTGGCTGGTTTAGAAGTTTTGTTCTGTTCATTATCTGAAGTTTGTTTTTCTGTTAGTTTAGCACATCAGTCATTTGTAACTGCTTCCTGTGTCGATTTTACTGATTAATCATAGTTCTTACCTTATATACCCTTCATCTGACATAATACTTATTTCTAGGCTTCTGTGAGACATTATGTACCCATCACTCATCACCCAAATGGCTCTATTCCAAAATTCACCTTTGTGTTTACATTATTACCTTAAGAACTTCAAGAAACCTGTAGCTCCTTCAATATGCTACTGGACAAAACCTTTTTTTCTGGAAATACTTAACAAGGAAATTATGATCTACCTATTAATCGAAAGGGTACATGCGCTAAAAGTACTGATTTTGAGAGTTTATATTCAGGTAGTCCGTCCCACTGGATTGAATTTTAAAAGATAGACAAAGCCATGCCATTAAGTGAAACATTTTCTAGATAGCTGTGAGAAAGACCTACCATTATATTCAATATTTGTTAATGGGTATAGTACACAGCATGTTACATTCTTTGTTATTGCTGGGCTCCTCAATGTAAATGCCTGCTCTGCTTGCACCCAGAAACCCTGCATGTAGGTGCTGTATAAACTTTCTCAAAAACAAGTGCAGTAATCAAACAATGTGAATAATCAATATGATGTCTTAAAATACTGCAAATGAAGTGAATATATCAAATCTGTCAAAACAAAATGATGTTTTTGCTGTTCAAAGTTGCATTTGTGTCCGCCTCTGGTCAAAAAAGTTGGATGACTGCACCTACTAATCGATCCCATGAAGACTAGATGCACAAAATGATATTCATCTATAGATTGTAGTACATCCAAAGGGGTATAACCAACCTATTTGGGACACCCATGCTTAACTTTCTACAGAAGTTAAAATGATCCTCTCTGTTGGCATGATATTTTTCTGAATGCACATTATTCATTCTCATGTAAATATTGAATCCTACATATGTGTTGTATTTCAGCTCCTCCTGATGTCACATGACTGTATCGGTTGATGTACGCAATTAAAATGTTTTTAAGTAAAACTAACTGACCAATCTCTTGTTTTCAGTAAAACATCGGGAAGTCAGAAGGCTAAACCTAACGAGCAGGACTGTTACTGTTCATGCATCTAGTGTTGGTACCGGAGCTGGAGGCTTTGAAGGGAGTGAAGAAGATGACAGCAAAAAGATCTTCGTTAGTCCTTCTGATGACACATCATCTGAGATGTAAGTTCGTTGCAGCATTGGTTTGGTTAATCTTGGTAGAAGATGAATAAACTAATCAATATATGTTTTGACCTTAATATGTGTATACAGGCATTTCACGAAAATGTGTACATTTCAAGTACCATCTTATGTTAGCCAGCATACGAAAATGGACTTTTTAAAATTCACTCCAACTTATATGCACTTTTTACATGAATCGCAGTAAGAAGCTTCCTTTCCAACTTCCTTATCCCGCCTCAATAGCTTTAGTGTTAGTTGGATGTGCCGTGGTGTACTCATTGATCGTTTTCGCAAAAGGATCACCTTCATCAGTCTTAGGGGCAATAGCAAAGTCAGGGTTCACTGCTGCATTCTCTTTGATATTTGTTTCTGAAATTGGCGACAAGGTAACAACCTACAAAGTTGAACTTAATGTCTAATGAATAAAATGATAATCTGGACTAGGTACATACTTGCTGCATTGTTTTTCCTTTTTTTAAAAAAAAAATAGCCTAGTTCTCTACTTGACTTTCTCTCGGTTAAGTGTATTTTCATGTATGTATGCCGAAATATGCTTTTAATTGTTCGACCAAGTTTCCATTGCAAAATTTGTCTTTATCAATTAAAAACCGCCTTTCACACTCACTTTTAGCAATTATATCTGCTTCTTTTGTTGTGGTGGTTGTTGTTGAGATGGATTTACACTTTAAAGAAAAAACCCTCAAATACTTCCAGATATTGAACCCCGATACTCTTGTGTACTTCCGTATCTACCTAATGATATAAATTTAAGAAGATGATATTTGATTATTCATAGTGCAAAATTGTGCTCTGTATTAGTCCAGAGCATAGCATTTCAAATGCAAGCCAATGATTATAAGAAAGCTTAAGCTGCTGACTTAAATAAATAGACATCTAGTATAGGGGTCAGACAAAGGTTTGTTAAATCTTTTCCCAGCAGCGCAAAAGTCCGGCATAACCTTTTTTTGCTAACACGTTGGAATTTGCTCGAGTAAAACCGGTAGCTTGTCAAATATATTATGTTATGTTGTTACACATATGATGAAAATAAATTGATTATTGGGAGTGGTGTATAGCCATATCCAACTACACATTCTATGAATAATTCTTTATTTCTGTACTTGCTAAGGTCGTGTTGGTAACTCATTTTGCATGTCTGGTTTTCATGAATATAACTACTGTTTGTTTTTACTTTTTATGAAGTACCATTTGTCTTTTTCAAGTACCGAGTTCTACTTGTAATGTTTTCTTTCGCTCCAATTGGATCAGACATTCTTCATTGCTGCACTCTTAGCCATGCAATACGAGAAAGTACTGGTATGATCTCTCTTCTAACACTTACAACACTCTATTTGCTATTGGTAGCAGAACTGATGTAAATATAGATTGATTATATATTGGCTCATTTTGAGGACTTATCGCTGAATCACCTTTGAGTGGATTACAGTATTACGTACTGAAGGTTTTAGTTGCTTAGACTGGTAGTTCTAATTTCTTTTTGTTATAACATACGATTTCCTTAACAATGGTTGGTTGGAGCTGGTGTTGCTTAAGCTCATTTATACATGTTATATGCGTAGATACAGTAAATATGTGTGTGTGTGTTAGGATGTTGCTTAGACCACTAATTTATTCATTAATTTGTTGCTGCTATCAATGATAAGGTTCTTGTGGGATCTATGGGTGCTTTATCACTGATGACAGTTCTGTCAGTCATAATTGGAAGGATATTTCACTCAGTTCCTGCTCAATTTCAAACTAGTAAGTTTAGTTCCTGGTATGAGTATCTGTGCGTTGATTTCTTTGTAGTTTAATGTAGTCCTGTTGTTCCACAATTACAGATATGTCATATGTTCCATTTTTCTTCTTTCAAGATCAGAGATATGTTCTAGTTATACCAAAGTAACATAAACTTATTTTCCCATTGCTTATTTCCAAGTAGTTTGCATATCATTTCAGAACCACAATTAGAACTTGAATGAGTTTTTTCATTTATTTGGAGTGTTCAAGTTACCATGAGACATTTTCATTTTTCAAGTTAGAAGTTTTGAAAGTATAAAAGTAACTAAGACATTATCGGAATGATTTTTTTTTTGTCCATAGCAGTATGACAAGCTACTAAAAGTAAACTTTTTCTGATACCACTATGATATGTTCATCAAACCTTTTGCAGAAGCACCCAATATTACGAAAATCACTGCAAGGTAAGGACCTTCAACAAGATACTCTGATACTCTGATATAACGATCTAAAGAAATTGTCCACGTGCAGTTTTTATATAACTCATATAAATGTGTGTAGATACACATCTACACATGTAAAAGTCCCAAATTAGGAAGGGAAGAAAGTAGGTCTTAAGTGATACCTTGTCAACTAATTAGACAATGTCTACTCTCTGTATCAGTAAATTAGACAATGTCTGGTAGGAAACTAATACTATTGTCATATAAACACAGCATTACCAGTTGGAGAATATGCAGCGGTAGCTCTCCTCATGTTTTTTGGCCTCAAATCAATTAAAGATGCATGGGACCTTCCCTCAGCTGCAGTAAAAGATGGTGAGGAAGATACAGGGAACCTTGACGAGTATGCTGAAGCTGAAGAGCTTGTGAAGGAAAAGGTTAGATCTTTACATAGTAGCTTTTCAACATCCTTTAGCATAGGGCTTATTGACTGGAAGCTATTTATATTTTTATTTATGCTCTCATTGTTTTTAAGTCATAATTAATGCATGAAAAAATGGCACTCTTTAGAGATGATCCTGTTTAATACTTTACACTACAAAGAGATGGTAACATTTTTTGACAATTACAATATCTCCAATTTGGTATGATGAAACCAAAGTATTCGAATGGCATTTAAAGTTCTAATTCATCTCGAACCGAAGGAACTGTCGTGATAGTTCACTTCAAATCATTCTTTCTATTTTGCCAGAGTACTTCGGACAAATCATTTCTCTATTTAGAGTTTTGTTCATTGCTTAATGCTGTTTTTGATATCTTCAGGCGTCAAAACGAATATCAAATCCACTTGAAATTTTGTGGAAGTCATTTAGCCTCATATTTTTCGCTGTAAGCATCTCGACTTGTATATCATATGCTACTTTCTCTTCTGTACATGTTTAATATGATTTAGCCTCTGCTATACTAAACACTAAGCTTCAAATTGCCAATCATTGGTCGCATGTCACAACATATGGAGGTTGTTTTTCTTAATTTCAAGGAAACAGATACAATACATATATTCTTTGGGTGTTATATTGTACCTTATGATGTACTGATTTACATAGATTTACAATATTTAGAATGTAATGTCCTGAAGCACACTTTTTGAATGTGGCCATTGGTGTTCAGGAATGGGGTGATCGTTCCATGCTTGCAACAATTGCTCTTGGTGCTGCTCAGGTAGAGTTTGGTACTAGTCATCTTAATATGTTTAAAATACTTCGTTTCATATACCTTCCAGTAAATTTTAAAGTACACTGATACAGTCTCCGTGGGGTGTGGCAAGTGGAGCTATTGCTGGACACCTACTGGCAACAATACTTGCAATAGTTGGAGGAGCAATACTTGCCGAATACATCTCTGAAAAACTGGTAAAAAATATCTCTTACTCTGGCGCTTGGTGAAAAGTATGCAAAACAATATAAAATGTGTTACTCTTGTTGTGTTTCTTACCTCTGATCTGGAATTAGGTTGGCTACTTGGGAGGAGCTTTGTTTTTAGTTTTTGCAGTAGCCACATTTTTTGGAGTCTTTTAGTGGAGTTATAGCATTCAGCGTAAAGATAGGAAGATTCTGCAGACCACATTGCAACCAGCGAGCCTGGAAACTGAGGCAAATAATATGAATATGTAGAAAGAAGAGCATAAGATTTTCAAGTGCATTGGATGTAAATTAAATTATTTATGGCAAATTTATTTCGTTACGCTTCCAAGCAGATCACCCAAGTTTACCATTTATGTACTAGTAACACTTGCACAAGGGCAAGCAGTTTGTAACTTCATTTATATAGAACCCCAGCCATTGGAAAGATCGCTTGCATTATATTATCAATTTACTTGCAAAAGGAGTTCTAATGTAAAATTAAAATGTGAAAATAGTTTTATATATTCCACTAGCATATTGCATGGTAAAATTGATTACTTATACAGCTGAACAGAACATATTAAGTAAGCAAAAAAAAAAAAGTGGTAAAGAACAGGAACATACAGTTACAATTTGCACCTTCTTTCCTGCTTGGAAGGGACACATATGTCAAGGTATTGACCCATCTCAGTACTTTCTTTTGATCAGTGATTGCATTTACAACAGCAAGTTAGTGTTCAAGTGTTACAAATAAACAACAGCTAGTCAAATAATGAGCTAAACTAGTGCAATATATCAAAATTTTCAACAGTGCCTCAAGTAGTTCCTTTTCTTTCATATATTATTTACTCTCTTAGTTTTCTGGGAGGTTATCATTCGACGACGCATTGATGAGATTTGTATGCCCCATCTGATAATAGTTGAACAATACTCCTCTCGAGTTTTTTAGCTCCTGGACCAGGTCTCAAAACTTCTGCATCCCCCCATTCGGTACAAATGTCATCTTCCGACTCACCTAGACACCAACCACCAGGTGCTGGCTTTCCTGGATCACGGCCTAGAATTTTCTGGTCAATGAGATCGAGAACTGGGTCATCTGGGAGAAATGGAGAGGCAAAAGCAGCTCCAGTATTAAATAAATCATCAAGATCACTGGAATTAAGAGGGTGGGGTTCCTGTTTGTCGTCAAGGACAGCATGCTGCAGATTGTGGTTGACTATTGTTCTACGGAATTGCTTAGAGTTACATATGAGAGTTGGGAAGTACACAGACTGAGCTGAAAGAGAGTTTGACAGATACATAAGTAGAGTCCTTGGAAAGTTTTCTGTACCAAAGATGCAAAACTCAAGTAACTTGCGGCTCAATATGACGGAGGCTGAACCTGTCCACAGGGAAACACATACTTGTCAGTAGTTCTATCTTTCCTTTCAGTGATACCTAAAGAACCATAATACAGTACCATTGCACTTAAAGTTAACTAGATATATTTTCCTTCTGCTAATATCATGCCCATAGCACCATAAAACAGAACAAAAGTAGTATTCACCGGAAAAACATTATTTTACCAAGGACAAACACATGGCAGATCATATAGGCAAAGGTAACTAGCACGAAACCAGCACTATGTCTTCATATGCAATCTAGGGTTCTTACCAATAAACAGTAAATGTAATAAATTACTTACTAAGTATGAAGAAACTTTCACAAGCTTTGCCTGCCAATGAAATAAACTTTATCCTTAATGTTGCATGCAGGTAGAATATATGCAGAAATCATAGGTACTGGAATGAGCAGAGGAGTAAGTACACAGATGATACATCATTTCTTATTGATTGCGGTAGATTTGCTTACACACAGAAAGAAATTTGCTATAAAATTAATTTTAATTTTAAGTGCAAATTATACTTTTAACAACTATGCTGTTTAGACTAGGGTACAGAGTATTGGACACAACATGGATCTGAGTGTTGAACTTGGTACTTTTGAAAAACGGCTACAGGTCCGTCAAACTTTCACAAAAGTACGGGGACGTGTCATAATTTATACAAACAAGTACATATAAGATATCGCAACAAACATCAAATGTTACATTCAAATTGAAGATGATTGAGATGGTTTAAATACCAAGGAAACATCTCCTTCAATCTTCCCCTCTTCTTTACTCCCTCCGTCCCTTCTTAGTTGTCTTTTTTGAAAAGAAAAAAAAATTGTCCCTAAATACTAGTCCTTCTCTTCTTCCAAAGTAACTTCTGGTAAATTATTCCAAAAATTACCCTTATACTACTATTTCCAATGTTTGACTAATATGCACATACAAACAACTCAATTTAATTTAAATTTTAATGCGATTATTAAGTGTAGACAAA
Source organism: Kitagawia praeruptora (assembly GCA_037693485.1). NCBI lineage: Eukaryota > Viridiplantae > Streptophyta > Magnoliopsida > Apiales > Apiaceae > Kitagawia > Kitagawia praeruptora. The sequence continues at coordinate 150,852,830 of CM075349.1, read as the reverse complement.
GAAACCATTTATCCAACTAACATTTTCTTAAGATGCGTAATTTTTTCAAAAGGGACATTACAAAGGGATGGAGGGAGTATTTACTAGCCACTTTTTCTTATGCCATCCCAAAGTCATCTTATATGTTCCTAAATTTTCTTTACCTCTTTTTCTCTTTTAATCTAAAATTTATTAAAAAATGTAGCTTAGCAGTTGGTCAAAGTGACTAATTTCAGTAAAAGGATTTGACATGGAATAAGGGTCGTGTTGCATGAAATGGGTACAACAGTCGACAACAAAGAGTCAGAAAAACTTAAAGATTTAATCGCAAGTCAAAGTTTGACTAATCAAGACAATTTTATTAGGAGTTGGGACACGGATTTTTTTTAGGTTGATCTAACTAGGTTCCCAGGCAAAATGATGTTTGATCTATGCCATTATATCCTTTTCCCAGTCATATATGGTTTGTGTCAGATTTAACATTTTTTGCCTAAAAAGAATTTAAACTCCAACTTTTTTTGGTTTGTGACCTTTCGAATAAGTTCATCATTTAAACACAGCTGCAGTTTTACTAAGCTTTGATATGTGGTTTGGGTTAATATACATATTAATAAAGCTCACAAATTCAAGCATGGAGAGTATCTGTTTTGACTGAGATCATTTGTTTCCTAGGAAAAACGATGCAAAATTACGCTCCAACATCCAGTAAATTTCTTCCTTCATTCTGGATATCATGTTTGGTTATAAAATGATTATATAAGATTAGCAAAGAGCTCATTTAGATATATAGATTCGGGTCTTTCTCCCTTCTCTCTGTCCTAAACGGAAAGATTATATTACAACTTACAAGTAAGGGTTTATATTTCCAGAGAGGTGATTACTCTGAAGCTAGATATAGCATTTGACACTTGGGAACTTAAGGTTAAACTATTACGTCCATCACCACACGTCAGAAATTTCAAGGGCACCCTCTATATTACTTTCTATCACTCACTCGTTCTAGGATTTAACTGCTTCTCTGCACTTTTTATTATACACTCCAAATCTATCGCACAGCTCAGTGTCAGGAAAATGCAATTTATCCAACTATAAGATGTTGCTGTAAGGTTACTTCAGGCATTCAGATGGTACATATGCTCGCAAACTTAGCTCTTGGTTACTCCTAAGGCCACACAATTGTCTACAACCTATTTCAAGCCAAACTATACTTCTTCAGTAAGTACAAGGATTTGTAATCTCTCCTTGCAAGTGCAAAAGCAGTCACATATCTTTGTTGGCTTATTTTACTATCTCAATTGTATATTATTGCCAACTCAAGACATGATTATTTCAGCATTTACCCATTCACAGGAATATGATAACATTACTGCAAGAAGATAAGTCAAAGTGTAGCGAGGAATCAAACATACCAGAAAACAATTGGTAGGCATCTGGCAGTTCTCGTTTCTGAGTAGCATAAAACATGGGATTTATCTCCGAAAGATAGAGACCGGGATCAACAACTATCGGTTTCAGCCTCCGAGATCTATAAAACCAAAAAATTAATTTAAACACACATATTGCATAATTTCATCCCTTTAATTCTTCAACAACATAAATGTACAAAAATAAATGAAGTTTTAAACTTACTCTCTCCAACCAATGTAGCTTGTGTGATTCACAAAGTTAACATCTTTAGGCAGATATGACAGAATATGAAGCAGATCTGTAAGCCAGCAAAATTTATATCATTCAGAAATTGCACCAAACTAAAATAAACAACATTTCGTTTATACAACTCTGATCAACAAACATCAGAAGATAGAATTCACGATCAATGAACATGGCTGCTGAAACTGCCCATGTTAATTCTAACAATAAGATACTTTTTTTTTAAAATAAAGATACCACTTTCCTACTAATAATCTTTACAGAAATGAAATTTATGACACGATGATTAAGCCAAATATAACCTAAAATGAAGCATTAATTAAAATTCCATTCCTTTAACATTGCACATTTATTTAAATTAAAATTCATGAAGTTATAACAACACGAAATTAACCCATTTACAACAAAAACATGACCCCCTAACCTAAAATGTCCTGTTAACCACCCTGTAATACCGACATTCAACACACAAGTAGCACAAATTCAATAATTACCATAAAACAGAAACACGCAAGCACAATGTACCATCATAAAACTCTAGATTAACGAAAGGAAAAATGGTGATAATAAGAAAGGAAGGATACCATCTTGAGTAACGAGCGGATAATGAGCAGGCGAGAGATTAACAAACCAATCCCAATCCCCCGAAAGCCTCAACAAAACCGAAGCCCCGTGCAAAACACACGAAACCTTGGACGCCCCATCCTCATAACAAAACCCAGCTTTCCCCACCACATCAACATTCTGTGCGGCCTTAAAAATCCTCACCCCCATCACAACTCTGGCCATCTCCTCCCTATCACTCTCCTCCGCCCCCAAATCAAGATGAATCAAGTAATGATTTTTAGGATGATAAACAGCATATAACAGCCTCAGGATCCGACCCGAATCGCCATTTGACCCGGAAATGAGATAAGCTAAGGAGGGAGAGGGAGGGGGAGTGGAGGGAGAGGGGTTGCGGTGGGAGAGAAATAAGAGACGGTGGTTGTGCTGAGGGTGGGAAGGGAAGAGAAGAGGGTGGGGAGAGAGATGGGAGAGAGAAGGGGGAGGGAGAGAGGAGAGATAGAGAAGGAAGAGGAGAGAGAAGAGGAGAGTGGGGAGAAGGTAGTGGAAAGTGGTGGAGGGGGAGGGTGGAGGTGGGGTTGTTGGTGAGTGGATTTGGAGTGTCATTGCCCTCTTGTTGTTTTGGTTTCCGGTGGAGTGTGGGAGAGTGGAAAATTGTGAATTGGAATGGAATGTCACGGGGTTTTCAAGGGGCTGCAAGGACTTTTTTGTATTATTATTTTTTCAATTTTTGTAAATTCGTTAAAAAATTTGAGTTCATGACAATAACTCAATAAGTCAATAATGATCAATTAAGTGATTGTTTATGACTTAAAGTTGTTTAAAATGTGATAAGTAAAAAGTAAAAATTTTAAGTCAATATCTCTTTGGCTAATTTTATATTATGAAGGTCCAAGGATTTATGAACATTTAAAATATAAACATAAAAATAAATTTGATAAATTATCTATTTGAATAATGATACTAACTTTAATCAAATAAAATCCTCAAAACAAAATAAGTCATTCAAAAAGGTGCATTCTATCAACTTTTGACTTTAAACTATTTTTTTTAATTTTAAGTCAATTTCTGACTTATTACATAAATAGCATTTTTTGACTTAAAGTAAAAAACGGCTTTAAGCCCCCATTGCCAAACGGGCTCTAAGAGGACATTTGTTAAATTTGGATGCATTTTTCTGGATCGTTAATATTTTTGGATAATTAATAATTTGGATGACTTGGATCGTAAATAAATCTGAATGATATGTGTGATTATAAAATTTGAATGATCTTAATGATAAATATATATGCCCTGCATGATTATAAAATTTAAACAATCTGAACATAAATTCATGATCTGCATTTGATTTAACCTGTGTAATTTGTTACATAATCTATTATGCAATCCAAGATGATAACAACTATTAAAAAAATTTTAAGTTGTATTTGTGTTTGATAATGAGTTTTCACTCGTGCTTGTGGCCCTCGCAATATTAGCAGCAACCGCCTCGCTAATACGTATGCTTGGGAGCGGAGATGGCGTCCTTGAGCTATCGTCGTTCGACATCTGAAAAGAATGTGAAGAATTAAGTGTGTGCATTTACATAAATCAAAAGGGAATAAAGAGAGAAAAGAATAATACGACAGAAGGGCTCTACGTGTCCTCACATCACTCACGAGCTCTAAATGGGGTAGCTACTCTAATGAAGGAAGGAACGTGTTATGTTTTACTAACAAGGGATCGGTACCCTATCTAAGCGAGGCTGGGGTCGCAAGGATAAATTAGCTATAAGGGATCGCATTCATATGGGATCGCATCGCATGCATTCAAAGTTATCTAAATATGCAATTATGATGAATATGAACAATTTAAATATCAAGAACGTATGAAGACTTACTTTTCTGAAAAAAGATTGAAGAAACTTTGAAGAACTTGGAGATCGCTTGTGATTGAACTCAGAATTTTCTTACTTTTGATCCTGGAGCAAACTGACAGCATTTTGACAATGTGTTTGTTAAAGTGAAAAAGGAAATGATTGTGACAGGAGTATATATAGCCATCAGGAGAGAGAAGGTTCTGGGACATGTGTCAGGATCTCAGCCGTCCAACACACATCTCGAGACATGACAACTGTCATACCCCTTCAAATTCTTTAGGGGGGTCGTGACCTTTTCAACAGTCGTATCTATAATAAAATCGCCGCCTCGCTTCGCGGTTTCATACATTGAGCTTTTGAGTCCACATCGCATTTTCAATGACAACATGGACTCGGGGGTAGTTGTTATGCCCAAATCTGGCATAATAATTATCATGATTTAATTAGCTGAATTAATGGTTCATTATCTACCAATGGGCCTCGAAGATAGCAATTGGGTCACTAAAAGCCCACTACTGGAATCAGCCCAGCATAGCTACAGGGCCACCTCGTTCTTGATCCTTTCTAAGGGATCGCCTCGCTACGATCTCCCTTCAAGGGATCGCTTCGCACTATCATCACATCTACAGGGGATCGCTATCTCATTTTCTACTGGAAGGCTCATAGCTAGATCCCTCGAGATCATATGAGTATCTGTACTGACTTGGGACCGCCTCGCATGACTCGATCCCTCGAGATCGCATGACGGGCCTGTGATGCTGCTTTACTAGCTTCGTTTGGAGGGTCACATCCTTGTCCATGCGAGACCATCGGTTTCCTTCTATAAACCATGGATCATGGATATGATCAATGACTCATTGCCATGTCAGCCCTAATCTAGTGGGCTTGGGCCATGGCTTATCTTCTAAAACCCTAGCCCGGCTAGGTAACTTGCTACCCAAGAACTACGTACGGCTTGATCCCTATAAATAGGGTACGTAGGCACCTTGATATGGGAGAGAAACAGTTCACCCCTGAAAATCACCTATCAAGTTCAGCCACATCTATATACACAAACCCTAATCCCTATTCTTCTTATAGCAAAGTATCCGTATTTTGCTCCATAAATCCAGCAACCTCCATAAACATTGTTATACAATATTCTCCCTATAACAAGTTTTCACATTCATCTATGAGTCTCTGCCAATGCCAATGTACGAGAGCTTAACTGATGAATTTGCAATTACTTGTACATTTATCGGACTATCCGTTTCAATCACACATCTCAGTCGTGGCTGATTGCCTGGTTCTTTACCCAGCTTAATGCTTACTTGTAACGACACATGCGAAACTGTACATGGAATGACTTGACCAGTGTTCCTTATTTTCTTCTTCTTGTTGAGCTAAGGTATATCAAACTTGGATCAATGATAGACATTTTATCTTTTTAAAGATTAATTAAAAAAATTACATCTTATCAAACTCAAAAGTCTCACGGAAGGGCAGATCACAAAAGAAAATACCCAATTTCTTTATCAAATGTCAAAGATGACCGCAATGATAACCTCGTATCTTGAAAATTCTATTTCCTCCATATTTTGTAACGGCAAGGCCAATGGTGTGCTTTATCTTGTGCTATAGTTATATTATAGCACCAAATACAAAATATTGAAATCCAATGGTGTTCTATAGTTTATGCTAAATTAGCACAATGCTATAATTTATGCTATTCATAGCCCAAACTATAGCATTGAGCTATATTTTGAAACACCCCAAAAAGGTAAAAAATAAGTGGGAAATATAAAAATGAGAGAAATCATTTCTACATTTGCTTTGCTTCATAATCTTAAACTAGCATAAAAGCCCGTGCAAGGCACGGACCGATAGCTTAAATATTTTTATAAATCAAATTATGTTAATGTCGTTAGTTAAGTATGTGCAAGTTTATAATTTGAAATTTGATACAAGTAGTACTGATATCAATCATAACATTTTTTTTAATTTGTTGTGAATCATAGAATATGATTGGAGTATTCGGTGGGTGCTTTCTAATTAAGATGACTTTTCAGAACACTTACAATTTTAATCATTGGTTCTTCGAAAATGGTGCATCCCTTTAGGTAATTTATAACCATTTTTAAGGTAAAATCTAAATATTCTTCAAGCTATTTCATTCCGAAAGTGTAAGTTCTGGTCCTGATTTTAATAACAATCCTTTGAAACTCTGCCCAGGCCTTGTTCTTTAAGTTCTTAAAACTCTTTTTCTAACTTTTCCCTCTCCTTTCTTCTAATCTCTTGATATTTAAGAATTCATTGTCTTTGTTTCTTTTTCGACATCTATTTATCTTTCAAGATATCAGAAAATTCAATTATGAATAATTGACTTAACAGATCTACCTTGCGTAACAAACTTATCATTCTTTTGACCTATGCGCTTGAGAATTGATGAATTACGTCTCGATAGATATTTTTCGTGCTTCCATCATCATGAGATAAAATTGTTCATGTCTCATTTCCCTATACTTCGAGATTGAATTCATCATTATACTTTGTCAAATGTTATATACAATTTATTCCAATATATTATTGTAAAATATCCTTATAATTCAACTATATATTTCATGCAAGTATTTAGTCAATAATTGATAACTCATAATTCCATTTTATAAATAAACCACATATTCTATGTAATTGTTTATAAATAATGGTTATGTTATCCAATCTTATTTGTATATTATATATTTTGGATAATTTTCTTACTATTCATACTTTTATTAATATCTACTATTCATATATATTAGTCGTTTCTAGTTTCATTAACAATAGTTAATATAGTTTAATTCATATAAAAATGTCATACCAAAATTAGTTACAAACAATTATGCGCTCCATTTATGATATTGTTAATAAAAGTAAATAATTTATCGCAAAAGAATAATTATAGGCCTACATCTATACTATACTATTAAACCCGAAACATTAAAAGTTTCGTAGCCGGTCGGTACTCTGGTCGGGCTTTATTAACATATTCTTAAGTTCAAAAATTAATAAATACTTGGATCGGGCTTAATTAACATATTCTTAAACCCAAAATAAATCTATACAATACTTGAGAGAATATAAAAATTTTGATATACTTTGTCAAATGTTATATACAATTTATTCCAATTTATTATTGTAAAATATCCTTATAATTCAACTATATATTTCATGCAAGTATTTAGTCAATAATTGATAACTCATAATTCCATTTTATAAATAAACCACATATTCTATGTAATTGTTTATAAATAATGGTTATGTTATCCAATCTTATTTGTATATTATATATTTTGGATAATTTTCTTACTATTCATACTTTTATTAATATGTACTATTCATATATATTAGTCGTTTCTAGTTTCACTAACAATAGTTAATATAGTTTAATTCATATAAAAATGTCATACCAAAATTAGTTAAAAACAATTATGCGCTCCATTTATGATATTGTTAATAAAAGTAAATAATTTATCACAAAAGAATAATTATTGGCCTACATCTATACTATACTATTAAACCCGAAACATTAAAAGTTTCGTAGCCGGTCGGTACTCTGGTCGGGCTTGATTAACATATTCTTAAGTACAAAAATTAATAAATACTTGGATCGGGCTTAATTAACATATTCTTAAACCCAAAATAAATCTATACAATACTTGAGAGAATATAAAAATTTTGATACTTGGACTTATTAGGCCTAAGTTAGAATCCTATTTTAACCAGACTAATTATATTAAAAATCCATTCTAACTAAACATCCTGGACATATTGGGGCTAAAATTAAAATTCTATTTGAACATGACTATTTATTTTAATCACAACATATATAACTATTTTATTTAATAAAAACCAAATCTAAATCTAATATAATTACAAATAAAATATTACAACACAAGTAGTATGATAACCAATATTAAATATCACCCGTGCAATTCACGTGTTTTAAGCTAGTATGATTATAAAGAGAATCAATGCACACAAGTTATCATGTAAATAATATGTGAGACTTAATTGAGACATTTGTTTTATCTAAAATAAATTGTAAAATAAAATATTGAATAAAATTAAAATAAATAAATATTTATGTATGTAGTTGATGAATTTTAGTATTAACTCAAATGATCACATAGCTCAATCGGTTAGAAATTTAAACAAAAAAACATTTATGTATGTAGTTAATGAATTTTATTTTTATCTCAAATGCTCATGTAGCTCAAGTGGTTGGAGGGATGAATTGACCTATGTGAGGTCTTGGGTTCAAATCCTTCTACACAATATTTTTTTCAAAGATTTCAGGTTAGGTTTGGAAGTAGGCTTGAATGAATTAATTTGCTCAGGTCAGACCATAAATATTCATTATCTTATCAATAGCTCAATAACCAACGCTCATAGTGTCACAAACACCATAATCAATACCTAATACAAAAAGGTTCTTGACTAGTTCAAATCATCATATAATTCCATTCCAGTGGTTCTGTTGCTCCTATAGACGACGGATGAGAAATTGGCCTTTCGGAAGGTTCTTGCACATCGGGTGATCCACAGCACACCTATCCCAGTAGTTATATAAAACACTTGCTTCGAAAAAACAAACATGAGGCCCATCGTTAACGAAAGTGGGGAAGCCATTTTCATACAGAAAAATCCTTGGGTCAGTCTTGTTGCAATAACTTAGAACTGGTATGGCGAGCTCAGCTGTTGTGCCCACAAAATCATCAATGCAAGCGGTACCGGTGTAGTGAGAATGTTTGATCCACTATTTTGCATAGAATTCAGCATTATTCTTATCATGAAAGTCGCCTAGCCGGTACCAGATTCTGTAAAGATGTTCTAAATTGAGCTTAAGATTCTTCAATTCATTAGAAATGATGATACGAGCCTACTGCATCCCCAAACTTTCACTGATATTCCATAAATTGTTTTGGAAGTTAAGACTTTCCACAATTTGATTTTATATGTGACAAGCCTTGATAGTATGAATTTTCAGATTCAACACCGCGCAAGATTCCTGGAATGAGTTGCCATAGGCGATAATGCTGTTTGAACATGCCGCACAAAGTACTCAGGGCGGCGGATCATTAGTTCTGGATCCATTTTTCTTTAACATCATCTGAGACGTTTTTAATGATGCACAAGCGAACCCGATCGCCTAACACACTATTCCCATGTATGAGCAAGTTTTAACCATGTCAAATGTCGCTCTTGAAATGCAAAGGGACCCGACTATCGATTCAAAAGTTTTTTTTTTAATCCAACAAAGCTCGCCAAATTATGAGCCCAACATTCTCCAAAAAGGGCAATTACGTACAAGAATATCAGTAAATACAAGGCAAGCAAACCAAAAATTGTTAAGCTTTTTACTTCTTCAAGTCATTTCCTAGTGATGGCCTTAATTAATCTCGATCAACAAAACGATTCTCAACTTCAGTCTTGCTTGCCTCATACCATCCAATCATGTCAATATGCTTTTGAACTGCTCGAGGGTTGAAATTGCATTGTTTGATGATGTAAAAGCAGTTTCCATGTCGGAAAAGGATAGAGGCTCCCTTCCACCCAAAATAACTATGTTCCTCAAGTCTCTCATGTCTTTACATTGCAAACAAGCACTCGCTCTACTCCACGCATACATTATAGGGATCAGATCCTCAAAAGCATTTCTAGTGCCATTGTTCGGGAGGTAACACGTCTTTTTGGGAAAATTCTCCGATCAATATATAATAAGTATGAAAATGCAAAGGAAAAGGTAAAAATTTTAATTATTACAATATTTCTTAATTATTAATATTAATGTAGTCTCCATTTTTTAATTTTAAAATCTATAACCTTTATTAATAAGCGAAACACCCTTTTAACGGTACTACTTTTGGTTTCATCCCTATTTTGGTTTCACCCTTATTTTGGTTTCACCCCTATAATCCTATTTCTACTATAATTCTATAATGTTTTTTAATATAATAGAATTTCTATATAATTATAATTTTTTTATTACAACTTTAAATAAAAAAATAATTACATCCCCATAATTCTAAAACCTTTATTAATAAGCGAAACACCCTTATAACGGTACTACTTTTGGTTTCACATCCCTAGAATCATCCAAACACCCTTTTAACGGTACCACTTTTGGTTTCAACCCTATTTTGGTTTCACCCCTATTTTGATTTCACCCCTATAATCCTATTTCTACTATAATTCTATGATGTTTTTTTAATAAAATAGAATTTTTTTATAATTATAATTCTTTTATTACAACTTTAAATAAAAAAAATTGTTTCATCCCTAGAATCATATTCCCTTATAATTATATGTTATTTTTAAACCTTTATTAATAAGCGAAACACCCTTTTAACGGTAATACTTTTGCTTTCACCCTTATTTTGCTTTCACCCCTACAATCCTATTTTTACTAGAATTTCTATATAATTATAATTTTTTTATTACAACTTTAAATAAAAAATAATTACATCCCCAGAATTCTAAAACCTTTATTAATAAGCGAAACACCCTTATAACGGTACTACTTTTGGTTTCACATCCCTAGAATTATCCAAACACCCTTTTAACGGTACCACTTTTGGTTTCAACCCTATTTTGGTTTCACCCCTATTTTGATTTCACCCCTATAATCCTATTTCTACTATAATTCTATGATGTTTTTTTAATAAAATAGAAATTTTTTATAATTATAATTCTTTTATTACAACTTTAAATAAAAAAATTGTTTCATCCCTAGAATCATATTCCCTTATAATTATATGTTATTTTTAAACCTTTATTAATAAGCGAAACACCCTTTTAACGGTAATACTTTTGCTTTCACCCTTATTTTGCTTTCACTCCTATAATCCTATTTCTACTACAACTAGCATAATAACCCGTGCGAGGCACGGGTCATCCTCTAGCAATTGCTATAAATTATGTATAGTTTTACGATTTAAGGATATTTTTGAATATAATTGCACCTTTTATGTTCGTACATATTATAATATCAGTATTTTAATTTATGTATTATTTTATTTATGTATAGATCATATGAGTACTAAGAAAATGATGTTTTGTAGCATATAAATATATTGTATAGGTTATAACACAATTTTCTTTTAGAACAATGATAAAAAAACATATCATCGATGTGAATAATACTCATCATACAATACTTTCCAAATAAAATTAGTACGCTTCTTAATATTTATTTCTTTAAATATCTTATCAAGATATATAAGTCGCATAGAATTATAATCCGAAATTACGAGAGGGTTGATTCCCAACACTAACATAATTTCATATATTGTTTGCATAAATATTAAAGGGATGGTGCTTTTGTAATTTTTAAACATATCGAGATATTATCGTAAGTTCACAAACATTAAAATGACACATTTTGCACTTGTGTTGTGGTTTAATATATAGTAATAGATAGATTGTGTACCATACTGTGAAACCTAAAATATAATATTTTTAAAATAATATGAGTCACCATTATTTTTAATAAAAAATTAAAATAATAGTAAAAATAAGATAATGGAGAGGTCGGGATTGTGTAAAAGGTTTATTAACTCAAAATAATAAAGTCCATGCAACACAAATGTTAGTAGGATAAATTGTGTAGAGGATGTTCTAGGTACGATTCACCATAAAAATAAAATTTACTCATTTTTTTCATTTAAATAAGAGAGTGACATTTCATGTAATTTTATAACTTGTAAGGGTATAACTGTAATTTCATAGAGTATTTATTGGCTCAAAAAGTCCCTTGTTCTCTTATTATATATAGAAAAAATGGATGAATGTGTACCATATTATGAAACCTAAAATATAATATTTTTAAAGTAATAGTAAAATAAGATAATGGAGAGGTCGGGTTTATGTAAAAGATTTTTTAAATCAAAACAAAAAAGTCCATGTAGCACAGTGGTTGGTAGGATAACTTGTGAAGAGGAGGTTCTAGGTTCGATTCATCACAAAAACTCATTTTTTTTCCATTTAAATAAAAGAGTGGCATTTCATGTAATTTTATAAATTGTAAGGGTATAATTGTAATTTCAAAGGGGGTTTATTGGCTCAAAATTATCCCCTAGTTGCTCTATTATATATAGAAAGAGATTAAATTTGTATTAAAAAATGTGGGGTACATCAAAAGTTAGTTAAATATGAAACAAAATATAGCACAAACCATTGGAGGCATGTTATTGTAGCACCAAAAACCACTTTGTTTGCTATAGTTAAATATGAAACAAAATATAGCACAAACCATTGGAGGCATGTTATTGTAGCACCAAAAACCACTTTGTTTGCTATATTATAACAATAGCTCCATCTATTTTAGCACAACCATTGGCCTTGCTCTTCCCAAATATTTGCAAAGTTGGTACTAACTAATTTCTTTCTGAACAAACTTTGCAGGAAGCAAACATTGCAGGTGAAAGCTAAACCTTAAGCATGGCTAAGAATTAACATGCAACAATTCAAATGTGAAATATATTACCCAACTTTGCAGGGAGCAAACATTACAGGTGAAAGCCAAACCCTAGGCATGGCTAAGAATTAAAATGCAAAAATTCAAATATAAAATATATTAGCCAACTTTACAGGAAGCAAACATTGCAGGTGAAGCTAAACCTTAGTCATGGCTAAGAATTAACATGCAACAATTCAAATATATTACCCTTAAAAAACACGACGAGTAGCAAATAAACGCACATGACATAAGTTTAAATGCTTACATCCGAGGTGAATAAATAAAGTACGAGTAGCAACTAAACGACACATGACATAAGTTTAAATGCTTAGAGCATGTTCAATGGTATTGATTAAAATGGGTGGCTAAAATGATATAAAATAGTAATTATGTAAAATTTATTGAATCTGTAAGGTGTTGTATTTCAATGGAGTTGGCTATAATGATTAGTCACATTTTAAAAATAGCAAGTTATTATTATTTCAAATTGTTAAAAATAGAATGTATTATTTTAATATGGTAATATTGATGATGTGGAGTTTTACTACAGGTCTCTAGAGATTCAACAAATATAGCCAATATGATAGGATTTTAGAGGATTATCTAAAATTTTAGATAACAGTAATGTCCCGTTGGAGATGATTTTTTTTACATAATATCTATAATTTTTATTTAAGGCATGTTTGATACACTTTTAGCTAAGGGGTCTCTATGGTTGGAGATGCTCTTACATCCGAGGTGAATAAATAAAGTACAGATACCATGTCTTGTTACAACTACTAATACATAAATTTCACCATCATCAGATCTCTTCTAGCTTAGATATGAAGATCCTTTGCCCCCCCAAGTTCCAACACACCAGATCTGCAGGTAGGAACACAAAAGTACAATGAGAAGTTCACAAACACATTTACATAAATACAATGCTAAGACATTGTAGGCATTTTAAACTTTCCATATAACAGGGTGGCCTGGGGTTGATGGTGTGAGGAGTTGACATAAAAAATCAGCATAGGGGAATAGTTTTAAGGGCCATTTCTAAAAATATTTCAAGTCATGGCTAATGATAGTAGAAGCTTCACTTAACGTACGCCTGGATCGAGTGTATTGTAACACATTAGAAGCTTAGGAGATAACAGACAGGCCTGATTCAGAACATGTTTATTAGAACAACTGGACAAATCAGGACGTGGAAAACAAATGAGAAATTTTTGGTAGAATATCCCCGACAAAATTTAATTCAACAACAAATTTGATTTACTTGAAGAAAACTGATGTACAAATATCCCCGACAAGAAATGCATTGTTTCTTTGTACTACAGCTACTCTTACCACAGACAGATGAGCATGAGAAAACAATTGAAGTTCCCATGAATAGGAATATAATTAAATTAGGTTCCTCGTGAATCTTTATAGATAGTATACTCCAAAAGATTATTGTTCTTCTAGGAAATGCACCTAGCTAAGGCTCCCTAAGATACCAGAATATAGAAAACCCAGCTTTACATGTAAATGGGAATACCAATGTGATGCAAAATTATGGGATTACATGTATTGTAATTAATGTTAATATACAGTATTTGTAATGCAGGAGTAAGTAAAGGGAATCTAAATATTACAGAAAATCTGCCTTGTTCCAATAAACAAGTTTCAACATCAGAGGAGAGGTACATTTGATAAAAATAAATGATCATGGTCTGGTGTGCCAAGAAAAACTAAATGAAATGTCTGGTGGAGAAGAGGACCGATTAAGCAATCATCTTTATAACAGAAAACCAAATTACGAACGACCAAAAGCAGTTGAACTGGTACAGCTGAGAGCAACAAGTATAAATATGACGATAATTGAAACAAATACTACTTTACCTTGCCTAGAGAGCAAGGCATCGATAAGCATTGCAATGAGAATTGAGATCAAAAACACGGACAGAAAGCGGAGTGACAAGCACCTCCTTTTTGTCATCAACGTTAAGGACCTTGACTTGGAATTGCACAAGATGAATATGGGTGGTACAGCTATCGTCGTCCTTTCCCTCATCAGTCCAACCAAGCAAGCAGAGTACGCCTTTGCCCAGATGTATTACAGAAACATAATGGAATAGAGGTAGATAATAAGATTCAGAGTGCTGCTTAACAGCAGGGGGCACTTTAACCTCCAAACATTCATTGTTGTGTATATCATAAGCTTTAAAGAAGCCCTCAAGGTCGCGGTGATAAAAATATATAACCCTGTCTGCTATTGTTAGTATGCTTCGATATGTAAACCACCTTGTTTGATGAAAGGTCTTCACCACACACTCCCATCGATCCTCAGAAGGATAGTAGGCGAACAATGAACAATTACCAAGTGGTGTCTCGAGGAGAAGAATGATTCTATTATTATCATAATCCGCCAATACTGGAGGAATTAGAATTAGTCCGAGACCTGGTTTGGATTCTATGCAATGCCAGTGGGGATGAGGTTGTGTAGGATCAAAAACCTCACACAAGTTTTTATGACAAGTTCTAAAGTAAAAAATCTTGCCATCAAATGCAACACCATCACCACGTAATGGATTGGTGATGATAGGATCAGCTCTTTTCCAAAGAAGCATGCTGGTGCTATTATTATTATTATTATTATTATTATTATTATTATTATTATGTGTCAAATCTTCTGAAAAATAACATGAGCTTGGTACTAAGGAATCAGAGTTATGTATTGGCCTTCCCAATAGATAAACTCTGTATCCCACAGCCACCACGCAACTAGACTTACCACCACCATTTTGAATTGTACGAGGAAGGGTTGAGACTCGGCCAGTTTGGAGATCCAAAATATAGTAACCAACTATGTCGAGTGGACCAGGATCTTCTTCATCGCTGTCTTCGATCTCCATGTTTTTAAACTTTGTCTCGTCGTCGTCGTTCTGATTGGCCTGTACTATAATACGCCTATCATTCACCTCCGGCATATTCAAAACCCATCTCTCCAACTTCACAAACATCCTTCCCCTTTCTGCCTCTGCCGCCGCTTCAAATTAGGGTTGCGACTCTTCTTTTTAATCCTCTTTCTCTCCATCGATGCAAGGGATTTGGATTGCCCGTTTCCAAACAATGACCAATCCATCACCAAAGCCCACACTTCTAATATTATGTACAAATTATCATTTCTTTCAATATACTCCCTCTGTCCATTTCTTACAATTTCCTTTTTGGACGTCCCACCAATTCTTTACATTACTAAAAATAATAACTTTTAACAATAAAATACATTATTACATTTACTACTTCACTCCACTTTTTCAACACTTTACACTATTACACCCACTACTTCATTTATTTTAACAATAAAATCACTATTACACTCATTACTTCATTTATTTTAACATTATCCTTGGTCTCCGTGCCCAACCCCATGTTAAGAACCCTGGGACAGAGGGAGTAAGTGTTTAACAATAATAAATTATTTCCTTATTTTTTATTTAACACATATATGTAAATCCCATCGATCAATCTTGTTACATATGAATTATAACTTCCTGACAGCGAGTCCAAGAGTATGCTAATAGATGTCCTATAAATATTATAAATTATAGTGTCCTAGTAATTTAAAACATTTTTTTTTATTATAATACCTGAGTCTATCAATGTTGAGTTAACCAATCAGAAAACTATGAATTATTTTAGAATCAATCAGAGACAATTCCTAAATTTTAGACCAATCATGTTATATTAATAGTTTTCCTTATTTACAATCTCACCCTACCTCATTAACCATGATTAGTTAATAATTCTAATTTAAATACAATAATGATTTTATTAGACATATCCATAAATACATATTACTTAATATTTACATATCCATAAATACATATTTTTTTACTAAAAAATTACTATTTTAATTTGAAATCAATCACGATGTATTATTATATATTTTAAATTATATTCAATAACTACTAATTTATTAATCAACCACTTTTTTAATATAAAGTCAATCACAATTATATTATTTTACATTATAAATTGATTTTCATAATATATATTGTATAATTATAACCGATTTTAAATAATTATAATATAACTCATAGAAATATGAAAAACATCGGATTTGAAATCAAATTTTAATTAATTTGGATAATTTCCATACCTTCAAATACTCGATTTTTTTAAAAGTTCAAAAATTTATTTATTCATAATTTGTTAATATAATTAATTAATAAATGCATATAAGCCAACGCTAGATATATTTTAATTATTAAATATACGCTAGAAGAGTATTATTATTGGTTGGTGAATAAATTACCAATCAAAAATAAAAATTATTTTAGAGACAATCATAATTCACTTCTAAATTTTTAATCTGTTGAGTATTGAATACAGTAAAGAATACAGAGGGGGGTGAATGGATTCTTGAACTTTTCTTTTTCTTGAGTCTGTGTAGCAGATAGTGTTTATGTGTGCAAGGATGTGGGTGCGGATAAAGAATAACACAAAAAACACAATCTCACTTTAATCTAATGTATTATTAGATAAAGGTTGCTACAATCTGTGAATACAAATGATAGTATTCTCAGATTCGTTTTTCTCAGAGAGATATAGCTTACAGTGTATGAAAAACTTGACTCACAAAGTTGATAACTAAGGAAGTGAGGCTGTATTCTTATAGAACATGGATACAACCTACTTACTACAAATAAGGTAGCTAAACAAATTACTTTCTAGTCTGTCTATCCTTTTAGAGTAAGTGTCCAAACGGTTACAGATTTGACTTTGCAAAGCCTGTTCAGATCCACTTCTTTAGCCCTTTGTCTCTTCTATATCTCTCCAAGCTTCCTTGTAGGCTTTCCAGAGCACGTTACAGATTGTGGTCCATAAAGTGCATTGGCTTGTTGCAGGTTTCAGACTTGTACAATTTCTTCAGTATTTTGTCTCCAAGAATGTATTCGAGAAGTGACTAAGTAAGTGATTCGAGAACTAGAATTGACTTGATCGATAACTCTGAGTTCTCGAACACTATTATATTGACATATCGAATCACTTCTCGAATAGCTCTTTTCTCTGGGAATCCTTGAGTTATCGAATAGAGCATTTTGACTTGTCGAATCCCTGAGATCTCGAATAGCTTTCTGAGTCCTTGAGATATCGAATGGAACTTTGACTTATTGACTCTTTGAGAACTCGAATACCACTTTGACTTGTTGACTTCTTGAGTTCTCGAATAGAGCAGTAGACATATCGAATCTCTGAGATATCGAACAGTGTATTCAGAGATATCGAATAGTGTCTTGAGATATCGAATCCCTGACTTCTCGAATGCTGGACTTCTCGAATAGACAAATATACTTCTCGAATTGGTACTTAGGCAAATTCTTCATTTCTTCAAATCCCAACTGTGATTATTTGACAGTCTTTATCTCTTTGCTTGAGGCATGAACATTGGAACTTCTTTCAAGCATTATTCTTGACTTTATAAGTACATTTACACAACTAGGATTTGATGCCTATTACTAGTACAGAACAAGTAGAAACTCTACAACTAGAGGTTCCCTCAGTTAAGAGGTCATGTAAGTAATGCAAAGCGTTACAAACAATTAGGCTTGTTATTAGATGTATACAGGCATGCCTCTGTGACTAACAATCTCCCCCAAATTGTGAGTAAGACCCTTAGTCACAATTTCATGTCTGATAACAAGCCTAACATACATAAAGATAAAACTTTAAAAAGGTACAGGTATGAAATTTGATTGAGAGCATGAGTTGAATTACAAGTTGAGTATTCTTACAATATGATGAAATACTAGCCATTCCCCTTTGATTCCATTTTCATTGCTTTGGCTTGTAGATCATCATATGCTTTCTGTTTCCTTTCCTTCTCCCTCCTTGCATTCTCATCCATCGCTCTTATGATTTCTGCCATAGCATCCAATTCTTCAAGTAGAATAGAGTTTTTGAAATCTCCAAGTACTGGCTTCAGAATGCTGGCAGGATAGTGACTGAGTAGGTTCATTCTGATATTGACATTATCTCCATTTCTTCTCCTATACTTCACCATATAGGGATCAAACTGAACTCTACACAATCCCTTTGCCCTTAGCTTTTCTGCTTCAATCTCCAGTCTGTCAATTTCTTTCTCCCTTTCTAACCACTTCTCATAGCAACCCTTCCTTATCTCCTCAGCATAGTCTCTCTTCATCTTCACAAAGTCAATCAATTCCAGCTTCTATACTCTCTCCACCTTGTCTTTAGAATCCAGCAGTGCAATAATTCTTTCTATCTCATATAACTTGCCCCAATTTTGACACTGTCCTTGTTTGAATTTCTTCTCCCTTCCATCAGTATATTTAATCTTAAGGCAGTCACTCACAATTGCAGCATAGTAGATTTTCTGAGCTCTTAGATATTGCAGATGGTTTTCATTAAAATCTTCATCTAGTGGTTGGAGTTTCAATCCTGGAATGATTGTTAGGGCTCTTGACCTGGATGACTTTACCCTCTTAGCAGCATGCTTGAATTTAGATCTTTTCACTTGATTGCTAGGCAGAAACTTATGACCTTTGCTTATAGACCATTGTAGTACTCCATTAGCAGTTTGCTTATGGAAACAAACACCTGGTTTCTTGGCTTGAATCTTCTTCTCTTCTTGAGGTGGTGAAACAGTTGCAGAAGCCATTGAATCAGATTTTGGTAGGTCATTACTAACACTATTCACCCTAGACTTAGAGTCTTGTGTTGTGGTGAGTTTACTGCTAGCAATGCCTAAGGCTTGCTGTTTTCCAATCTTCCTCTCATAGACTTTGCCTTGGTCATCACCATCTTTCTTGTTCTTGTCATCCTTCTTTTTCTTCTTATCTTCATCACCCTTATCTCTCCTGTGATGTCTTCTCCTCCCATCACTTCTGTCTTCAGAATCATCATCCTTATTTCTCCTAGGTTGAGCCATCTCTGGAACTTCACCAGTTGCTATAAAAGTTCTGAGAATGTGTAGTGCTTCAATTTCTTCAGCATTTCTGGCTCCAACCTTCTTCTGTAGTTGATCAATGATAGCAATGACCAGTCTGTGATTTCTAGAAGTAAGATCACTGGGAATGACCAATTGTTTAATGTCTTCAATTTTGGTGCCAGACTGATAGATGATTGTCCATGGCTTCTTGATCACTTCTGGCAGCCTTGAAGGTTGGTCATTCCTCAAATCATCAAACAGACTTTTGTTGTTCTCATTTCTCTTCTCAATTAGCTCAAGTATGGCATCTATCTCTGAGTGTTTTAGGGCTTGTAGAGTCTTGTATGTTAGATGCCATATCTTTGATTTGGATATCATCAGTATCTCCTTGAACCACAAGTTATTGACTGTCTTGGGAATGACAGTGATGTAGTCAATCTGTTCCTTCAACTCCCTCAGATAGAACTGAGTGTCACCAGCCTGTTCCCTTGTGGCTTTCAGAAACTCCAAAAAGGCTTTATCATGATAAACATTTGAGTTAGCAACTTCTTGTAGCTTGGCCTTAGTAATAACTTTAACTTCTACAGGCTTGGCACTTTCAGACATGGAGGATGGAGGTTTGTCAGATGGCATACTCCCTGCAACTACTGTGGTAGTTATGGATTGTTTCTGGCCGCTTGGAGTGATGATATGCATAGTTGATAGGGTGACAGCTGGCAGAGTGGTTGGAGGCTCATCAACTTTAGATTTCCCTTTTCCTGGCACATGAGGTAGAGATTTAGAAGCCCTTTGTTGACCACCCTCATTTATCTTTATACATTTCTCCTTGGGTTTCTCCCCCTTTGTATTTGAATTCCTTGTCCTCTTCTCCCCCTTAGGCTTGTTGTCAAGCACAGAGGCTATAGAAGTGACCTTTGGGTTTGAAGAGTCATCAGGTAGAGGGAGACCCATGTGCTTCATCATAGCAGATAACATGGACTGTTGATGTAGAAGAACATCAGCTGTGGTGGTGGCTTGAGTATTAAACTACTCAATTAGAGTTGCTACCTTGTCTGTAAGATGAGCATTAGACTTAGTGAGAGTGGCTACCTCCTTTTCAAGTGCATCTACCTTGTTGAACAATTCAGTAGATTTGAAGCCAGACAGGGATTGTTCTTTAAGTCTCTGCACTTCAAACTTAGTCATGTCATGTACAGGGACCTCAGTCACCAGCCTATCTCCATATAGATTTCTGAACATAGTTCTCAGCATGGCATTGGCATATGTTGTCTGATCAGATAGAACTTGAAATTTATGCCCCAGACCTGTGACAGTATCCTTGAGTAGAGCGAAGCCATTATCCATCTTGATACAGGTGGTGTTGCAGTGTTTGAGGTCCTTGAATACATTGTCCAACTAAGGGAATTTGGCATCAAAGGTCCTCTTGATTTCTTCAACTATAGTGGCTGTCTTATCACACACTCTGCTAACCTCAGTTTTGACTCCTTTTCCAAGATAGTGTGCAGCCTTGAGGAATCCCTTGTGTGAATCATTCATAGCCTCATACACTTCACCAGGAGTCAGAGATTTTGCATTGGAACCCAGTGAAGTGATGTATTCCTCTCTAAGATATTGAAGAGCTTCATCAAGAGTAATATTATACTTTCCTTGCAACCAGGCATCTACATTGCCATCTCTCTCAGCATCATCAATTATCTTGGCCTTTTTCACCTCCACATCATCCCTATGGCATAGCAGAATGGCCTCATAGTCTGGATTAGGGATGTTGAAGGTGACTAAGTTCTGAGCAATCTTGACAAACTCAGGTATCTGATCCACAACTAAGCTTTGAAGTGCTTTAACCGTCAATTTTGGTGGAACAGACCCTGATCCTGAAGCACTGTCATGTTGCACAGGCTTCAGCCATTATGACAGAAAGTCAGAGCTAGAGCTAGGCAAGCTAGACTCCTCAGTTACATATGCAACTTCTGTAACCGGATGGATTGACTCTACTACTGGTGTCTCCACAGAAGTGGGATGAGTTACACCAGCAGTTGACACAGGCACAGAGTCTCTAGTGAAAACTAGTGGAACCTCTGTGTTTGTGATGATGTCATTAGGAGATGCCCCAGCATGCATTCCCTCACCATCTAAATGTGGGTCCTGGGTGGTGAACAAGGTGTCATGCACCAAGTCACTTGAATCCATTGGCTCATCAAGAGAAAAGAATTCTTGATGATCAATGCCTTGCTCCTCAATTGCTTGAGTTGTAGGCTACAAAGAAATTTGAGTGGTAGATTCTGGAAGAGAAGTGTTTTGTAGATTAGAGTTTGGCAACTCCCCCTGAGAGATAGAGGGAGTTTCAATTGTGATGTGCTCTCCACTCAGTGTTGTGCCAGCCTTATCACTCCCATGTGCTGACTCTGTACAAATAGGTGCATTGGGGAGGATGCTTGATTCTATAGATGCACCCTGTTGAGAGGATACATCTAGTGAACTGTGTGCCCATGATTTTACAACTTCAGCCAATTGTGTGACTGAAGAGGTGGTCTTAGATTTCTTCCTCTTTGGCCTCTGTAAGGGTGACTCAGGTTCCTCACTCCCTATACCTAATTCCACAGCCAATGCTGCAGACATTACCTCCTTCCTCTTCTTTTTACTAACATCACCCTTTTGAGAGGATGATGCAGTTGGCTCATTGTGTGGTAGAGTGTTTGGTTGAGAGGGTTGGTTAACAAGCCTTGGGTTAGCATCTTGTACTGCTTGCTTAGGCTGTGCTAACTGTGACTTTGAGTCAAATGTTGGCATGTTGTGGGGGTAAGTCCTAAATAGACTCTCCATATGTGTAAGAACCTGAATTTTCGGTAGAATTAAAACTTTTCTTAGGTAATATTATGGAAACGAATAGTGGTTACGACTACGCTGTAACGGTTGTTCTAGTAAATAAATAGAATGGATGTGGGTTCAAATATTTATATGTCATGAAGAATACTTTTGGTTGACAGCATAGATAAGAATGATCTATCTCCTAAGGATATAAGTTATATTATTCCAAGAAAGATTATTCTTGTGTCATCCAAATCAATATCTATTATAAGTCCAGCGATTCCGTAAAAAGGTTAAGGAACACTCGAGGGTGAACCAGGTTCATTTTCCTAATTATAGGAATTAAATAAAAATAAGTGATGAATAGTGATTTTGGTGGAATTTGGAATATTATTATAATAATGCTATATCCGGTATTCGGAACGGATTTCTGAGTTCGTATTAGTGATCCAGGAGGAAAATAAGTGTATGTAAAAGCTGTCGGATTCAGAAAAATAGCACTTTTATTTTCTCCGAGAATTCCCTGGACACTGCAAGACTTAAGAGTTTATAAAAGGGATTTAAGGAATTTAAATTCGAGAAGTATTAAGAAAGATGAGGAATAGTATATTAAATATTAAGAAGGTTTTCGGTAAAACCCTAACTAGAAACGAATGAGTTATTCCCTCGAACGATCAACGAATTAAGCAATAAACGGACAAAGAAATAAGCAGAGGGAGCAAGAGTCATGCATAAGCTACTAGAAAATATCTAGTAACCATTATAGTTACAAGAGTAACTAGAATCAAGTGAATCAACCAAGTACTTAGCAATCAAACCACTTAGTTAGCTTATAACCATCCAAAGATCAACACTTGGCTTGCTAAATACATCACCTAGTGCATCATCACTTTATTAAAGCAACCAAGGGTGAGATATTATCTAAAACCATTCACTTTATGCATTATTGTTCAAAGCAAGCAAGCAAAAACTCCATCTCTCCCCATTCTTGCTCCATTCGGCTTTTAGCCTAAATCCAAGATCAAAATCCAACCCCCCACCATTGTTTGATCTTCAAATTTTTATCATAGGTCTTACATTTCATAAAAATGATACCCTAGAAATCTTAGCCTCAAAATCCATTGTTTCCATTTTCAATAAAATCATCAAAGTCTAGGGTGAATAGTAACCTCAAGAACAAAACTTTTAAATCTTGATTTTGGTTGATGATCCAAGCTTCATGGAGGCTATACAAGGACTATACAAGGCTTACTAAGTGTATACACATCCCAAGGAAGGTATAACACACTTGAAACCCTAGATCTTACTTTGAGATTATGCATGTTCTTGGTGATTTAAGCCTAGTTATGTTTATGTTAATGTTATAAGCATGATTAGTTAGTGGTTTAGTGATTTTAGTAAGAGATGATGATCTTGTTGGTTAAGCATGTTGTTCTTGGACTGATAAAGATGAGAATCATGTTTATAAGTTGGATTTGTGCCCGGTGTGGCTTGGTATTGTTGTTATGATTTTTAGAACGTTCCATTTATAGCCGTCATAATGTCCGATTTTCGGTAAACCTTGAAAACTGTGCATCACAGTAGGCTTAACTCACTGCCTAGCTTCGTAATCTGCCATGTTAAGATAGATTATGTTATAAGCTTCGTTTTGATATAAAGTTCGTATGAAATGGACTTACGGTTTAGGAATTATGGTTTAATTCGTAAAAGTGATTCGAAACCGTAAACGAAAGTTCGTAACTGAAATTGGATTCCTTTAATAATATGAAATCAGTGGCGAATCTTGATAATTAAATATTAGAGATAAAAATGAAGGTGTGAGAGAAAACTTCATGTGAAACGGATCATTTTCCGATTTTATAAAAATGTTCGAATCAAGATTAAGTGCGAAGAACCCCTTTTCAGAGATAACACTATTCATTCGAATGCTCCTGCCCTGTTTTAGTAAAAAGAAACATGTTTAACGGGAATACGGCTCACTAGAATATATTGTATTAACTATTAGTATTTAATATTGATGTCATAATTTTTTTTAATTATTAGGGATCAATTATTATGGACTAAGTCTTAATATGTTAAAATTGGGATTTTGATTTTAACGAAATAGTAAACAAGAAATCGATTCATTAGAAAATATTATGTAATTATTAAAATTTAACATTAATAAAATAATATAACGTAAATATGTATTGAATTTTTTTAAAAAAGTTAGGGATATTCTCTTTGGTACACTAGTGAAATTGGCTTTTGCCAATGGTACCATCACATTTTTTGTTTCTATACATGGTACACTACTATTGGCAAAAGCCAATTTCACGAGTGTACCAAAGAGAATATCCCTATTATTTTTAATATTTATTAACAGCAATTAAACGGTCTTTAACGTGTTTTTAACGTTTTACTTAAAAAAGGGTACTCCCTCCGTCCCAGTCATTAGTATACATTGTGTTTGGACACGGAGACCAAGAAAATGTATAAAAAATGAGTAAAGTTAGAAGAGAAATGGGTAAAGTGGTGGGACCTATTAATATTTAATAATAGATTTGAAATAGTGGAGGAAAGTAGTGGGTGTAATAGTGTTATATATTATAAATTTGAGATAGTGGAGGAAAGTTAGTGGGTGGAATAGTGTTTTTTATTATTAAAACTTTACTATTTTTGGAATGTATAGAAATGATGGGACACCCCAAAATAGTAAGTGTATAGAAATGAATGGGACGGAGGGAGTACGACTAAGAGAGAAACAATATTTCAGGTGTACCACGTATAGAATTCAAAAATGTGTTGGTACGATTGGCCAATTCCACGAGTGTACCCAAAAAGTTAAAATGCGGTCGCGAGCTAGTTTGGTAGAAAACCCATCCGGCGATTATAAAATGTAGAAATTAGGGCTTGAACTTGCCGTAAAAATTTACCCCCAATTCTCATCTGGCGGGAAGAATCAATTGGACAATCACACCTTCAAAACCCCTATTGTTGTTCTCTAAATGTCGTTTCTCGAAGAATTTCAGGCCAGTAAGTACCTCTATATCTCTCCTTTATCTATACATACAAGTTTTTGTGTCTATAGCTCTCCCAATTAGAGATTTATCGAACCCTAGCTGATAGGAAACATCATTTTGTTTAGCACTTTGTTGTTGAATGTCCTTTATTTCTACTAAAATTGTTAAACAAAGTGTAACTGTTTTTAACAATTTTTCTGACTGCATTTTTTTTCCCGGAGTGGAGCAGGAGTGTCGTTTTATTTTAATAAATTGATTAACTAAAAGTTGTTTGAGTTTTATTTGTAGATTCGATTGTTATGAGATTATCAAACTAAAGAAAATAGATGTATTGATGTTGCACTAGATATCATTTGTCATTATGCAACACTGAATTGTCTATTTGGTGTGTGAACTTATTTTAATCGTTGGTTTTGAAGTACTAAGTTTTTCTTGTCTAATAATGATTTTTGTTGGGACCAAATAAGGTTTTTGATTCTTGGGCCATCCAGATTTAAGTGTCCTCTATGTATTTATCCTTAATCAATTTGCCAAAACAAATGATGACATTTAAAATGGCACGCTGGAGTAAACAGTTGGTTGTCGTAGTCCAGTTAGACTCAAACTCAAGTATGCTATCTTATTACAAAAAATTAGTGAAGGAGGAATTTCTTGTGGAAAAACCAAGTATGATTTTCTGTCAAAGCACATTCAGTAATGTCTAGCTGCACAACATGAAAATATATTGTTGACAAAATTTTCCTTTCTATGCTCCGAATACTGGTGGGGGACACTTAAATACTGACTGGTACCAGGTTAATCTGAGTATCCACTTTATTATTCATGTGAAAGTAAATGCTAGTTTTGTAAGCATTTTCACTTTTTGATTTATGAGTTATTATTTTTTGTTTGGTTCAGTATGTAGTTTTTTTTTTTGCTTGTGTATTTGGTTCGGCATATGTTTTCACTTTTCATTCATGGTGATAATATTTCCTGATGACAAAAGTGTAATTTGAATAGCACAATAAATTGAACAGTTCGAGTAAATGAGACTGTCTCAATTGTAAATGAGACTGTCTCTTTTGCAAATGAGACTGTCTCAATTAGGAATGAGACTGTCTCTTTTGGCTAACAGAATATAAACTGCAGAAAATAAATAACAGAATAATTAATAAGAACACCAGGAATTTTCACTTGGTTCGGCCCCTAACCTCGTCTATGGCCTACATCCAAGTCCCTATGCCAACTAGCACAGAGATTATATTATTATCACAATAATATAAAGCTTACAGAAATTCCGATTACAAGATTGAAGCCCCTGGAAGAACTCTTCCCTTAGACACACTTGTCACCTAGCAACTCTGCTACTTAGCCCACTGGCTACCTTGGCTTACAACTTGCAATCTGAACTAGTTGCCACAACTCGGCTCAAGTAATATCGAATTAGACAAATTGTGTGATAAGTTGAATATAGCTTCTATACAAAATAGATATGAATATATGACTGTGTATAGAAGGACTTGTATTGCAGAGAGTTGGTTGCTTGATTCTCGTTGAGTATTTCTAGCTTGTCCTTGAAGTAGATTCAAACCAAATATATAGAGACTCCTGATGACATAGCCGTTGTGCTCCAGATTCTTCAGGATGTGTCCGTTACTTACTATATGTGTAGTGTATCTCAGATTGATGTGTTGTCTGGGAATAGGTCTGTTAAAGCTTGCAGCCACTGATAGAGCATTATGATGTGGATTAACATGTGAAAGCATTAAACCGAGATAATGGATTGACAGAGAATATATCAGATATACAATCTTTGTCATTTATCATATTAAAGCTTTAATCGAGATAGTGTATAGTCAGAGAATATGTCAAGATGATGGGTATAGATATTCTATACAATCTTTGACTGCAATATTCCATTTAGTGGAAACAATACATAGTGGAGACATTATTCAGTGGAGTATGGAAGTTCACATATTAAAAGAATAAGCATGTTCCATCCAACAAGTATGGGAACTAACATATATTAAGGTAAGCATGTGGAATAGAATCTCCAATATTTAATTCAAAGATGGTTCAATATTCATCATCCTAAAATCATGGGAATAACAATCTCCCCCTTTTTATGATGATGAACACTTTGAATAAATATCAATCTTTAGTTGTCTCCCCCTGTCAAAAACAATTATAGAGATAATGACAACAGATATACTGAGACTTAAACAAGGACATATATTAGCATTGTAATCAAGATAGATAATCAGTCTTCAAGTTTTAAAACCAATATTCAAAAGGTAGATCAAAAGATATATTCAAAGATACATATTCTCCCCCTATCATCAACATAAAAAGATAGTTAATCATCGTCTGGGATGTTGACAGGAGCCTTGCCCTGGCCTGCTGGAGCGAATTTAGGAGAGTCTCCATACATAGTGAATGTCTTTTCAAAGAAGTCGGAGGAGGGATCCTTACCATCTCGAGCAGATAACCACTTAAAAAGCCTAGCCATGTAAACCTCTTGAGTCAAACCAAAAGCTGCCGGAGGAGGAATAGCAGGGAGAGGGAGAGGTGCAGTGATTTCTGCAAGAGTATAATCACCAATCCAGTTCTGCTTCTGGTGCCATGGGATGGTATGTTTGCCACCAAGAGAAGTAATCTGCTTCGACAGGAATTGAGTCTCAGTTCCCAACCGGAAGAAGAGTTTGACAAACTCTTTCTCCCAAGCTTTAGCCGTATGAGCCATGCCCTCATGAAGCGAGCCAAATTCGAAATCAATTCTACGAGAGATGCTTTGGTCATTGATCTTTAAGACATCCAGTTTAGAATGTAAGAGCTCCAAAGATTTTGTCATGGAAGAAAACGAAGACTCAAACGATAGCATTTTGGATTGAAGAGATTCAATAGCTTTGGTGTTGGCTCCAATTTGAGCAGATAGCTCAGAAAGATCAATCAATGGGTCATGAGCAACAGAGGGTCGAACAATAGGAGAGACTGGCACAGAGGTGTCTGAAGGAGTGGTTTCAAAAACAAGTTGATTTAACTCATTAACCGAAAGATGGTTACGAGTTAGAATGGAGAGATCAAAAGATTCGGACAGAGTGTCCATTTCATCTGTGTCATCAATTACCTTAAAGTACTTAAAAACTTTGGTCAATAAAGCAGGATAAGGCAAATACATAGAATCATGAGATGCGCAGTGAAGCATATTATGCAAAAGGAATGAGGCCACATTAAAAGGAATTTGTTTAACACAGAGTGAGAGTAAAATGGAATCTTGATAAGTAACCCTATCTCGACCACTTTTACGAGGCAAAAGATTAGTATGAAATAATTTGAACAATAAAAGACACGAGGGAGTGAGAGAGGATACCAAAGGCTTGGTGTCAGCAGTGACCGTGGCATCTCTGAGAATAGTACGAAGTTGTTCTTCATAGGGAAGAGCGTCGATATCAGAGAAGGGTTGGTGGGAAGTAAAAGGACAGGGTCCTGAGGCAGCAACGCCCACAATCGATCCAAACCAATCCGAAGTAAGAACAATGGGCACACCCTTGACATTCGAGTACACCATGTCATTTCGACCCTGTTGCAAATTGAAGTAGAACTCGCGAACCAGAGAGGGGTAAAACTCCGTTGGAGGAGAGAGAAGTGTTGCACAAGAGAGGGTTTCGAACCACTGGTCTACCCCTATACGCCGAAAGAGATCAATATCCACCAATCGCTCCTTAATGAGAGGTTTATCCTTGCATTTAGAGGATCCTTCTGGGGTCAAGAACTCGGATTTTAAACTCTGTTCGGGGAGAGAAGAATCGGAGTTAGAATGATGATCCTCCGAAGGAAATGCCTTGAGACGCTTCGATGCCTTCGACTTCTGAGGGGTTTTGCCGGAGCTGGGGCCAGAGGAGCGTGTATTTCGTTTTGCCATGAGAGAAGAAAAAGGAGAGAAGAGAAAGATGAAAAGAAAATCAAAGAGAAAAATAGAAGAAATAGAGAGAAAGGAGAGAGGTTACAGAATAGAGAGAGACGGTTGGGAAGGTGTGCAAGAATTAAAGAGGCTTTTTGGTCATCGAGGTGTCAAGCATGCAGCCATCTTGATTTGAACAAAACAAATAGGATTAAGACGCCCTTTTACTTCCAATATTAAATCAATTAAGAATAATAGGGAATCTTAAGACTGAACTACCAAAAAAAGATTTAATTAAATAGTGCACATACCGAGTTCTCTTCTCAGCATGCAGAACCTATCTTCTGACAAGGGTTTTGTAAAAATATCAGCCTTTTGTTTGTCAGTGGGAATAAAAATAAGTTCAATATTACCTTTTGCAACATGATCTCGAATAAAATGATGACGAACATCGATGTGTTTAGTACGAGAATGCATAACCGGATTTTTGGAAATGTTAATAGCAGATGTATTATCACAGTAAATCGGAATATTTGAAAATTTTATACCGAAATCTTTCAAGGTTTGCTGCATCCATAGGAGTTGCGCACAGCAACTGCCAGCGGCAATATATTCCCCTTCTGCGGTGGACATGGCAACCGAGGTCTGTTTCTTACTATGCCAGGCTACCAGACAATCCCCTAAAAATTCACAAGCTCCGCTAGTGCTTTTTCGATCAACCTGAGATCCTGCGTAGTCAGCATCTGAAAAGCCAATTAAATCAAAAGAAGGGGAACTGGGATAGAGTAGTCCCAAGTCGTCAGTTCCCTTTAAATATTTAAATATTCGCTTTACAGCATTTAAATGAGATTCTTTTGGCATTGCTTGAAAACGAGCGCATAAACATACACTAAACATAATATCGGGTCGTGAAGCAGTAAGATATAATAAGGAACCAATCATACCTCTATATTTTGTTACATCTACAGACTTACCATTTTCATCCTTAGTTAGTTTGGTAGTAACACTCATGGGAGTTGATTTAGGAGTGACATGTTCCAAATCAAATCTTTTGAGTAAATCTTTAATATATTTACTTTGGTGAATAAATATACCTGCATCAGATTGATTAATTTGCAGACCAAGAAAATATTGTAATTCACCCATGAGACTCATATCAAATTCTTTATGCATACAATCCGAAAACCATTTGCATAAGTTTTCATCAGTGGCTCCAAAAACAATATCGTCAACATATACTTGCACCAACAAGAAATTATCATGCTTATGAAAAATAAAAAGAGTAGGATCGAGTGTACCACGAATGAATCCGGAGTCGACAAGAAAAGTACTGAGTCGATCATACCAACATCTGGGAGATTGTCTTAGACCGTACATACACAGACTTTTTGAGTTTATATACGTAGTTTGGATATTTTTCATGTATGAAACCCGGTGGCTGCTTTACGTATACTTCTTCCTGCAGATGGCCATTTAAGAAAGCACTTTTGACGTCCATTTGGTATAGTTTGAAATTCTTGTACACTGCAAAAGCCATCAAGATGCGAATAGATTCCAGACGAGCTACTGGAGCGTAGGTTTCGTCGTAGTCAATACCCTCTTGCTGATTGTAACCCTGGGCAACGAGACGAGCCTTATTTCTTATGACATTTCCATCCTCATCCTTTTTGTTTTTGAAGACCCAACGAGTTCCAATGATTGTGACATTGTCAGGAGGTGGGACAAGTTCCCAGACATCACATCGTTCGAACTGATTAAGTTCTTCTTGCATAGCTATGGACCACTGTTCATTTGCCACTGCATCCTTAGCATTCTTAGGTTCGAACTCAGCTACAAATGCATAGAATGCACAGAAATTTCGAACTTTGCTCCGAGTTGTAATGCCTTGATCTAAATCTGAGAGAAGATTATCTGGAGGATGATTCTGCACAGTTCTAGTTGATTTTGGAAGACGCATTGAAGTCATTTCTTCTTCATTTGAATTGTCAAGTCGACACGGAATTGGATCAGAATTGGAAGAAGGGAGATGGACTTGAGAAGGACTCCTTGCATGCTCAGATGAGGATAGGCTTAAATTGGAACCAGCTGTTGTAGATGGTCCAGGGGATGAAGATGTCTGCTGTGATGATTCCTGTCGTGAGGGAGAATGAGACAGTTCGTTTTCCAACTGAGACAGTTCCTTTTGAGACTGGGAGACTTCTTCATTGCTAGCTGGATCAATATTAGACTCATTGAACGAAACATTAATTGATTCTTCCACCTTAGCCTTATCAGGATTATAAACACGATACGCCTTACTAGTGTTGGAATAACCCAAGAATATACCTTCAGTTGACCGAGGATCAAATTTTCCACGATTGGGTTGAGTATCTAAGATAAAACATTTAGAACCAAAAACTCGAAAGTAACTGATGTTAGGAGTTTTATTCTTAAGCAGTTCATAGGGAGTTTTTAGTAAAATGGGGCGAATTAAAACTCTATTAAGCACATAGCATGAAGTGTTTACCGCTTCAGCCCAAAATTTTCGAGGCAACTTACTTTCATGAAGCAATGTACGAGCTGTTTCCTGAAGCGTTCGATTCTTGCGTTCCACTACCCCGTTCTGTTGTGGGGTACGAGGCGCAGAAAATTCATGAGTAATTCCCCTTGATTTGCAGTAAGTGATAAAATCTTTCTCGAATTCTCCACCATGATCGCTCCTAATGGTTCTCAATTTCTTGGAATACTTAGTTTCAAGGTTAGTAATTAAATCTTGAAACTCTATAAATGCTTCATCTTTAGTACGTAAGAATAGCACCCAAGTAAATCTAGAGAAATCATCTACTATAACAAACGCATATTTCTTACCTCCTTGGCTAACGTACCTTTCGGGTCCAAATAAATCAAGATGTAATAATTGCAAAGGATCAGATGAAGAAACTAGATTTTTGGCCTTGAATGATGTTCTGACTTGTTTGCCTATCTGACAAGCAGAGCATGGTTCTGATTTTTTAAATTTAAGCAAAGGAAGCCCTCTGACCAGACCTTGTGAGGAGATTTTCTTTAAGAGATCCATATGAACATGTCCCAGTCTTCTGTGCCATAGAGACTGTTGATCTTGGATCGAGGCTAGGCAAATTTCCTCCTGTTGTTCATCAAAATCTAACACAAAAATATTTCCTTTTCGTTTGGCTACTAAAGGAGCCCTGTTAGAGTTAGTATGAATAAAACACAGTTCTTTATCGAAGTTAACACGATGACCTGCATCTGTTAACTGACTAACACTGATAAGGTTATATTTTAAACCATCAACTAACCTTACATTATCGATAGAGAAATTTTCATTACCTATCATGCCTTTACCTACAATTTTCACAGTATTAGAGTCTCCCAAAGTAACCAATCCTCCATCTGTAGCTACGAGAGACAGAAATTTTGATTTATCTCCTGTCATATGACGAGAGCAACCACTGTCTATGATCCACTTATTCCTTGGAATGTGGACTTTTAAGCAGACCTGCAAGAAATACATGAGTTTATGACTTAGGTACCCACATGAAGTTGGGTCCTACTTTGTTAGTGTCTACAATCTTATACAAATGTCTTTCAGATTTCTTAATCCATAATTGAACAATGTTAACACAGGCATGCATATACGAATTATGTGATTTAGAAGTTTGGCCCTGAGTGCCACAGAATTTTGATTTTGCTGAAACATGCCCTCTTTTTCCACAGTCTGTGCATTTCTCGAAGGGCATTCTGTACTTCATTGTAGTCCTCTTTTTCGACTTGTGAAACACATTTTTCTTGGCTGAGTTGAAGCCTAGTCCTCCTTTACCTAAAGAGGATTTTTGACTTGCCAATATTATGTCTAAAGTGCCTTCACCATGAACAAATTTTGCTAGATCTTTCTTTAAAAGATCAACCTTTTCCTGTAATTCAGAGTGATTCTGTTCTGCATCCTGTCTCTGTGTGACTAAGTTTGTATCTTTTATTTTAATCTCATTTTTCAAATGAGCATTTTCTTCAGAGAGCTCATCTAATTTTTTAGAGATTTCCTTACTAATAGATTCTTCTTTCGAAGATTCATCTGTTTCACTTAGCACTTCATGAAGAGCTTGTTTCAAGTAAGCATTTTTGTCACGCAGCTTTTTAATTTGTGCCTGCAAAATTAGTAAGTCTTTAGAAACACATGATTTTAAAGAAGTAGAATATACCTCTTCATCTTCACTGGATTTTTCTTCGATCCCAGCAAAACACATTTGAGCGATTTCATCATCCGAGTCAATTTCAATGTCAGATTCATCATCACTCCATGTGAGGAATGCTTTACTCTTTTTCTTCTCATTGTCTTGATCTCTTGATCCAGAAGTTTTCATTTTAGCCTTAAGTTGATAACAATTTCTTTTGATGTGGCCTTTCTTGCCGCACTCGAAACAGACTTCATCATTAGAGTTGTTTCGAGATTCCTTTTTGAAACCATAAGGTTGTTGAGTAGGTCGACTAGCCGCTTTCTTCTTGGCTAAAAACTTCTGAAACTTTTTCGTTAGGAGAGCAATTTCTTCGTCCGAATCAGAATCTGCATGAAGAGCTAACGTCTTTTTCCTGGGAGCAGTTTCTTCCTCATCATATCTTCGAAGTTGATTCTCAAACTCCTCTAGTTCACTGAAGAGAGTAAGAGTCTCCATATTTGAGATCAAGGAAGAGTCCTGAAGAGTTGTCACCTTAGGAGCAAACCTCTTGGGCAGTGATCTAAGAATTTTTCTGTTGATTTCTGCCTGAGGGATATGCCTTTCCAGAAGAGATATAGAATTCATGAGTGTAAGAAACCGTCCTTGTGCTTCTTTTATGCTTTCATCTTTTTCCAATTTAAATCCTTCGTAATTACTCATCAGAAGGTCAAGCTTGATTTCCCGAACTTTTGAGGTGCCTTCGTGACTTACTACAATAGTATCCCAGACTTGTTTTGCCGAAGTACATGAAGATACTTTCCGTAGTTCAGTAGGACAAAGACCATTGAGTAGAGAATTCATAGCTCGAGCGTTATAATTAAGAGCGTTGACTTCATCAGCAGTAAGGTCCTTTACTGGTTTGGGCTTGCCATCCTTCATAGGAATGGTGATACCATTCTCAACTGCATCCCATTCGTAGGTGTCTCTCTGGAGAAATATCTTCATTAGGAACTTCCAGTCATTGTAGTTTTCTGTTCCAAGTAAAAGTGGTGGAGCATTGATTGATCGTCTATCGTTCCAACCTGATTGTGCCATGGATCTAGCAAAATAAACACTTTAAAACAAGGGTTAAATGCACCTGCTCTGATACCAAATGTAATTTGAATAGCACAATAAATTGAACAGTTCGAGTAAATGAGACTGTCTCAATTGTAAATGAGACTGTCTCTTTTGCAAATGAGACTGTCTCAATTAGGAATGAGACTGTCTCTTTTGGCTAACAGAATATAAATTGCAGAAAATAAATAACAGAATAATTAATAAGAACACCAGGAATTTTCACTTGGTTCGGCCCCTAACCTCGTCTATGGCCTACATCCAAGTCCCTATGCCAACTAGCACAGAGATTATATTATTATCACAATAATATAAAGCTTACAGAAATTCCGATTACAAGATTGAAGCCCCTGGAAGAACTCTTCCCTTAGACACACTTGTCACCTAGCAACTCTGCTACTTAGCCCACTGGCTACCTTGGCTTACAACTTGCAATCTGAACTAGTTGCCACAACTCGGCTCAAGTAATATCGAATTAGACAAATTGTGTGATAAGTTGAATATAGCTTCTATACAAAATAGATATGAATATATGACTGTGTATAGAAGGACTTGTATTGCAGAGAGTTGGTTGCTTGATTCTCGTTGAGTATTTCTAGCTTGTCCTTGAAGTAGATTCAAACCAAATATATAGAGACTCCTGATGACATAGCCGTTGTGCTCCAGATTCTTCAGGATGTGTCCGTTACTTACTATATGTGTAGTGTATCTCAGATTGATGTGTTGTCTGGGAATAGGTCTGTTAAAGCTTGCAGCCACTGATAGAGCATTATGATGTGGATTAACATGTGAAAGCATTAAACCGAGATAATGGATTGACAGAGAATATATCAGATATACAATCTTTGTCATTTATCATATTAAAGCTTTAATCGAGATAGTGTATAGTCAGAGAATATGTCAAGATGATGGGTATAGATATTCTATACAATCTTTGACTGCAATATTCCATTTAGTGGAAACAATACATAGTGGAGACATTATTCAGTGGAGTATGGAAGTTCACATATTAAAAGAATAAGCATGTTCCATCCAACAAGTATGGGAACTAACATATATTAAGGTAAGCATGTGGAATAGAATCTCCAATATTTAATTCAAAGATGGTTCAATATTCATCATCCTAAAATCATGGGAATAACAAAAAGGATTAACATCTTACTTTCTATACCTATTGTGAAATAGTTAGTTTTTGAGAGAAAAACTTGTGTATATTTCTCCTTTTGGCAGATATAACACTAAACCAAGCTAAGGCCTTAACAAGGAATCCACTTTACTCATCATTTACTGTAAATTAGTCCAATTTGTGGTACTTTGGGTTTTGTGGCGTGCTTAAGATGCAGGCTGTTTTTTGTGCTGAGCTTTGATTGGCCGACCTTGAATTCTCTATAATATTTAGTAATATTGTAGTGCAACTAAAGTGAATCACTTAATTTTGATACTAAGTCATTAATTTATGCTATAAATTTGTTTCTGATTTAGTCATATTTTACTCGAGGATAATACTTTCTTACGGGTACTGATGACATTAATTTATAATTTTGGAGTATTCAAATTTTTTTTAATAAAAGAAGTACTTCTTATTGTCCTATAACTGTCGAGATTCATGGATTTTTGTTGATTTTATTGTTTGCCTACTCAGATTTGGAATCATTGCCAAATATCATACAAAGGAAGTATGCTATACTGCGGGATTTAGATAAAAGTTTACAAGGTACATTATTCTTTAAATTGATCCATCGATGAAACTGTCGCCAGTTTCACCTGTAAAAGTTTGGTTTCGCACCACATCTGCTGATGTGTTATATTTGTTTTCATTGTTGTGATGAACTCGAAAGATGTAAAATAATATTATTTGTAGACAATATTCATTGGTGACATGGTTAGATTTTCTAGACAAAGCTACTTGCTTTTCTATTGTGATAATACCTGGAATGAAAGCCCAATGTGGCGATTCTATAATATTCATGAAGTTTAATGTGTAAATTTATCACATAAAATAAGCTTACTCTTTTGTTCGATTTGGTTGTGGCGTTGGCTATTATACATGATAATTAATATTATTCACCTTCTTTAGTTTAGGGTATCATCCTCTTTCCAATTTCTCTATCACAATTTAAAAGAAGCGTATTAAGTAACTAGGCAGAATCATGCTTGTAACCTGGAAATACACTTTTTCACCAGATTTTCTGCCTTTAGTTTGACACTTTTTTCACTCAGCTGTTGTTGCAGACTCCGTTACAAGGACCTTTTAATTTTTCCCTCAAACCCGTGTCGAGCGGACATGACATGGGCGTCGGTATGGGATCTGAGTCGGACATATATTAACCGGACACTTCACCTGGATAAATCCTAGTTCCAAATGATTTACAAGGCCTCACAACAACTTGGTTTTAGAGATTGATGTCTACAGTGACTTTTCCCATGTTATCCTTTTTATTCATGCTTAAATTTGTCACAAATATTATGTGTATGTTTTTGGTAAAAGACAGTATTTTATATGTAGAATAAGAAAAGGATATGTACAGTTTCACTTATATTATGTTAATTCCTGCTGGCAGTATATATGTGCTCCCTTCCTTTCCATGTGCCTTCCGTATGTATTTTATTGATCTCATATTCATTAGCTTTAGAAATCTTATGTGTTTGTGTTTTTTTTTTGTTGAAAATGTTGCATGTTTCTTATTTTCTATATGTAAGGATGTGATTTTTGTCTTTTGGCAGTGATTGAACAGCAAAATGAACAACGCTGTGGACAAGAACTTGAAAATTATAAGCGAGGAATTAGATCCGGTGCTATTATGCCCGACTCTTCACTTGCTAAATACTCAGATGAGGCACTTGATGAACAAAAGCATGCCGTTAGACTTGCTGATGAGAAGGTTGCATTGGCCGTGCAAGTATATGATTTGGTATGAATGTGTATGATAATTCTATCTCTCTCTCTCTCTCTATATATATATATATATAAATATTTCATTCTCTGACTTGATGTTTTTTACTACGTTATTTTACTTGCGCTATAAGCATCAAAGAGGGTCTGCTTTCTTTCAGTTCTGTTAATATCTATCTGAGTACTAATTTCCTCATGTAGCAATTATGAATGTGCCTTTAGTCCCCCTTCTTGTGTTCAGATATGCTCTTTATGTATCCAGAAATTATGGCTATCTCTACTGCAGCTGCAGCACTTGTGTATTATTTGTAGTAACAAACATCTAATAGAATTTGGGCATGGTTTTTATTATATACCCATCAAGGACGTTCCTGCTTTTACATGTCTTTGTATGCCTCAATGTTCATGCACATTCAGATTTACTTATATTTTCTTGGGAATGTCATTAATATTTGAATAACTCGCATGATAGTTTTGAGCTACGCCAACTTAATTCTCTACATTATTTGTGTTAAATTTGCTTTTACGCACCTGGGGTGAGAGTTATCAAGGACCAGATGGATGTAGTGGCTTACATCAACCAGGTGTCACGTTTCTGTTAAACTGACCAAAAGATTAGTGATGTCATTGAAAAATTATCATAAGGTCTGCCCTTGGTTTCTGACATAAAGCTCCACTTTTGATTTAGTATTTTGTTTTACCTCATACTTCAAATAGATGTATATAATTCTATATCAAGGGTGATTTGCCTATACTTGCAAAATCTGACTCCTGTATAGTTTTTATGCAAAATAGTATACCGAACATACTTGCAGAGTATCTCTCCACAGCAACTTAATGCAAAATCCTCAATGTACCCCAATGTTTTACGTAGGACCTGTTTGGAATATAATTTAGATTCTCAAAAGCTACAAATGAAGTGTTTGTTACAGCTTTCTAGCGCAAATGCTATAATCAGGTACAATATAACCCCTTTTATCTATGGATAAAAGCTAAAAGCTAGAAGCACCCTTTTTCTCCTGGGAATGGGCAATTACAGGAAATTAAATACTCACGAGCACATGCCTCCACGAGGCTTGAATGCTCATCTCTAGAAGAGAGGTATTTTCTAGGTTCCGCACTTTCTTTTACTACTACTTTTCGGTTTTGCTTGGCAGGATCTTCAGACACGGTAGTTACTCTGTACCAAAATCATTTGTGAACCTATTCTGATTTCATGTACGTGTACATTCATTATATCTTGTTAGGTATCCTTCACTACCAGCAAGGACATAGATGCCTAGATGGCAAATATCATTTGTATATCTTCATGTAGTTCATTAAATGGTATGTTGAGCATCTTGTCAAATGTCTTTTGCCATTGTGTTTTAATTGGGAGTTGGTCGATTCATAGATAGTATGTGTTAGTTTTTGTTCTCCTAAAGATTTAAAGATTTCATATAAGCTGTGACGAGAATGTGGGTCATTTTGGATTTTTTGTCAGTTGAAATGCTCTACTTTATATGTACAATAGTTCAGCTTATGTTAATATTTGAGCAACTTGGATCTCTTTCGGATCAGAATTGAAATTATATGGCATCTTAATCCCTCTAATTTGTTTTTTATGTTATTATGAACAGGTAGATTCTCATATTCAACAGCTTGATCATCAAATGAAAAAGTTCAATGAAGATCTTCAGCGTGGTACGTATATTTTCAGCCTACAACTCTTCGTTTTACATTGAATAGAGTTGGTCTGGGTGGTACTTGGCAAGAGTTATTTATAATTTTGATCCATAGAACCATCTAATATTTTCAGTTGAACTATTTCTGACTTTTATCTGAATTGGGCAGAAAGAGATAGCAGTGCTGCAACTGGATTGCTTCCCTCAAACAACGATGGCACTGCAAAACCTGGAAGGAGTGAAAGTGGTAGAGGAGGTCGCAAGAAGTAAATACTTGTCGCTATTCTGTTTCTAATAATTATTTCGATAACTCCACTCTCTTTGCTAGGTATACATGTTACTTGAAATAGATAAATTTAGACTGTAGTTTCTGATCCTTGTTCTGTTATTTTTAGGCACTTCTCCATTTACCTAAGTTACTTCAAATTATATATATGTGAGAGTGGATCAATCATAAAATACTTTCTTCTGCTAATATTTGTTAAAGATTTGAATTGGTTACAGTTAAGCTGTCTTTAGTAAAATGAATTTAAAGGTCTTTATAGATAGATATTAATTTTTGGAGTAAATGCTAATTTGACTCTTATGTGCCCATTTTGTAAAGCTTTTTAAATGATCCTGAGATTAGAACTGAAATTGGATTGCTACCCACACTATCGATACAGAAATCCTCCGTAGTATTTAGTTAATGAAAATTGTAAGTAAAGTTAGATGTGGTAAAGAAGGCTGCAGGACATGAAAGAAGATGAGAGTGAAGAAAATGATTGGTTTTTTTTTTTGACACCAGAAAATGATTGATTATGTATTAATAGATGGCTAAAATCTGTGAAGGATAAGTGGTAGGAAGTAGGAACAGATGTGCATTTATTTGTAAATTGAAAGGAAAGAAAGTTCAGTTATGTTTGTGTTTCATGCATTAATGTTTAACTTAACCTAAGTTTTACTACATTCCTGTCTCATTCCAGTCCAACCAACAAAGCAAAACATAGACTTGTTAACATATTTGGGTGCTGCTTTGGCTGGTTTTTCGTCTAAAATTGTATTCCTGTTTCTTGCTCCATGGTCTGTAACTTCTTGTTTGTTATGAAAAATTGTAAAATGAATTAGTAGTGACCACACTCTCATGTGTATTGTTTCCTCATTCCTGATATTATTGTTGGATGGTCAAAATATTATTTTGGCAGGACACGCGCGGTGGCATCAGCTGCACCAGCAGTGCCTGCAAACCCAACAAGCATGGATCTGGATCTACCAGTGGATCCAAATGAACCCACTTATTGTCTCTGCAACCAAGTGAGCTATGGTGACATGGTAGCATGTGACAATCCTGATGTAAGTATTACACTTTCTTTTCTACTGTTCATTGGTTAGATACAGCAGAGGTGGTGACAGACTTACCGCTAATGCATGTACTTTTTTTGAAATATGTTTAACAGTGCAAGATTGAATGGTTTCATTTTGGCTGTGTTGGTGTGAAAGAACAACCCAAGGGAAAATGGTATTGCTCGGACTGTGCCGGACTGCAGAAACGCAGGAAAGGAAAGTAATATTAACGATATCCCGCTCGCTGGTCCATATCCAGTGTATTTGCTGTTAGAGGAACATTTACTTGATAAGGAATTTACTTACTGTATAATCATGTGTAGTCCAGTTATACCCTGCACTTTTTCGTCTTTGTGACATGACTTCAGTTCTTGTAATTTGTTTGCTCTTATATTATAGTGAAGTTTAAGATTATTTAGAACCTTTCTCAACTAGAAAGTAGATAAAACATAAAATTTCTGATTATTTATGGGTTATTTCATGAATATATAAACCTATGTCTTGTTTTTTTTAAGTGTCTTTATTCTTTAAGAGTCTTTCTAGTGTGCCTAACAATCACTTTTTTATGAGTTAGCAAATTTTTATTGGTTGAAATTTTTGTGCATTATTATTATTAATGAAAATAAATTAATCATAAAATGCCAACTAAGTTCTTACTATGCCTTTGGTCAAACATTAGAAACCGATTCTTTAATAGTTCATGTGTACATATTTATGACTTTGGGCGAGTGCATACAATATTCAGTCGATGGAGACCATACTTTTTTGTTTTTCATATTTTAGTACTTTCATTCCAAACCGACCGTGAAATTAGAATATGGATAAATCAAAAAATTTAATATTAACTTTCAATGAGTTTTTATTTTTTAACTAGCCGCACCATGTCTTATGTATTTTACAGCTACTTGCACCATGTTACATGGTGCAGAAAAATTTACTTTTATTTTGTTGAAAAATTGTTAAAAATGACAAGTTTTTCAAGAAAAAAAAAAAAAGAATACCCTTCATCGCTAACACATGCGAAAGGTTTGCATTTATTTCATTGAAAATTGGAATTCATCGCTAACACATGCGAAAGGTTTGGTGACACAACCAGCATTTGCATATTGGAGATACGCATGTATGATATGCGTATCAGTTGTAACGCATCTCTGAAATGCATTATGACGTTATGTGACGTCATTATCACATAACACTTCCGGTCGTCTCTCCCGGCGAAAAATCGCCTCTCCGATCACAACTGTCGATCTCAGCCATCTCTCACCCACCGTTCCATCTGAGCACATGAAAAACATCCCCACACATCACTCTAACTTTCTCCCATGTCCGTTTTAGCGATGTTTGGCCCTGCAAGGGCGTGTGAAGCTCATCGGAAAGCTCAATCGGAAAATATGGTCGATTTGGGCGTTCTCAATCGTGCATAACAAATGTAATACGAGTGGTATAGGTGTGTAGAGCTTGAAATGACGACTGCAATGGTATATCGTATGTGCTGGGAAAGTTCCCCCTGTGAACGAACGGATTAATTGAAAAAAATAGACGGAATCGCCATTAAATCGCCACCGGAGCTCTGTCTGTGGTAAAGATGACAATGACGTCATTGCGCATGATGGAAATGTGTAACATGGGATACGCAAATTGGAAATGCGTATTCCTGCCTTACCCAACAGCCTCTTGCGTATTCCAGCCCAAATAATACATGGGTTACCCCATTTTATGTTGCATAACTTATATTACCCCAATCAAAAATGCATATTACCCCAATCCAAAATGCGTGACAAAATCGTTATTTTTAACACCTCTCCCGAAAAACGGTATTTTCATTTTTTTAAAAAAAATCGGTATTTTTAACTTTTGTCCTATTTTGTTTAAGTCCACAAATGTATTTCATACAGATAAAATTGTGGTCCATTTTCCCAGATAAATTAAATCTCTGAATACAAATATGACAATTTAAGGGTCTCTGAAATCTGATCACAGAGCATACATAGCTTTTCAGAAGTAGAGGAGAAGGTTAAGGTGACCCACCCAACACGCATGACAAGAATTGTAGTATTAGCTGTAAGTTTGTAACCATACAATAGTTACATACACATTTCTAATCACGTACATTTTGCATTGTTGTTTTAGTTGTTGCTGCCTGTTGGCATTCTTGAATTGTACTGGAGCACAAACTTTAACTTCACCACCAAATTATTTTTTCTTCAAAAGATCAAGAATCAAGAATGTGGTTGTCAAGAATTTCAAAGCTTGCTACTTCATCTATTTCCAGAAGATTCACTTACAAAAATCACCCAACTCTGACCCAAAATGCTGGTTTTTCCAGTCTTGTGGATTCGAAAACACCATCCATTTCTTCGAAATATGGATACACAAACTACCCCAAGAATCTCTATCTTGTAAAACACTACCACAACTCTGGTGTTGACAAATGGTACAAAAATATACCAAAAAGAACTCTGGTTGGGTTTGTATCTCCCAAGAGAATTAGTTTTCTCCTGTTTTCTCTTCTTACTGGCCTTGTTATTGTTAAGGTCTATGACCATTCTGAAAAAATTCCTTACACCAACAGAACCCACATTGTGTTTGCGCCATCATATTTCGATAAAATTGTTGGAGATGTTTTTCTTCATCAGATTGTTCCGTTAAAGATACTTTCTGAGCAACACCCGGATAGTATTCGGGTTAAGAGGATTGGAGAACAGATTGCTAAGGCATTAGAGAGTGATTTGAAAGCTATGAACAATCAAAATGTTAGTGTTGATCATTTGGGGGGACTTATTTGGGAGTTTGTAGTTGTGGATTCTTTACCTTGTGGGAAGATTCTTGTGGGCACTGATACGCTTAAGGAACTTAAAGTACTTAAATCAGATGCAGATTTTGATACTCTTATTCGGCTTCAGGTATACGAGTTTGATGTGTCTTTTTCTTGATGTGTTTGTCTATATATGAGTATCATTATTTTAACAAGACATATTTTACTTATTTATACATTAAAGAAAAAAGGCTCAAGGGGTTTATAGTACTAAATTAGATATAAATTTTTGGTATCAAATGCATGTTCTGCTCTATTTTATTTTGGCTTAAGATCTATATCTGTGTTTGTATATTTCGGGTGATCTGCATATTAGAATTTACCTGGTGGAGCTGGTTATTTACCTGGTGGGAAGATTCTTGTGAGCACGAGTTTGCTTAAGGAACTTAAATCAGATGCAGATATTGCTACTGTCATTGGGCATCAGGTATACAAGTTTCACATGTTTTTTTCTTGATATGCTTGTCTATACGTGTATTATGGTATTGTAGTGTGTCTAGCAAGGTTTCGATATACTCAGCTTCACAGCCAGGCTAGTCCATTATCCCATGACTTAAATTTCTATTTGTTTATCTTGGGTGGTTTATGCATTTTAGAATTGTGTTACAAACCTGTTGATTGTCACTTATATGGTGCCCCTTTATCCTTTTGCTCATAAGCCTCCAGAAGGCCGGTGTAGTAAACTACTTGTTGTGAGTTGTGACTATTAGTAGTTATTTGTATGTGTGTGTATTTAAATATTTACAGG
Organism: Kitagawia praeruptora; assembly: GCA_037693485.1. Taxonomy (NCBI): domain Eukaryota; kingdom Viridiplantae; phylum Streptophyta; class Magnoliopsida; order Apiales; family Apiaceae; genus Kitagawia; species Kitagawia praeruptora. The sequence continues at coordinate 150,808,981 of CM075349.1, read as the reverse complement.
TCTGAATGTGTGTAGTTGTGTCCCAGGAACTACCATAGAGACTAATCAATGCCAGTAATTTTTGACTTATGACTCATTTTTGGTGGTACTCATAAGTTAAATTTAAATGGATTAGGTTGGACATATTGTTGCAAGGCATGGAGCCAATGTAATGAACATGACGATTCTTGCTTTTCAAATAAAAGGGTTTTTCAGGCTGACTAAACCATTTAAATGGATTCCAACTTTCCTTGAATATCCGAAGCGGCAGAGTTTGGCTAGCAGTTCTAGGTAAACATCTTTTCATTAAATGAAAAAACTTAAATGATTACTTCTGGATCAGGAAAAACTTGTGATATTTTCTTAATTACTATTCTGGATTCTGGCAAATTATATGTTCAATAATTGTGGATTTATTTGGCAAGTGATTTTATTTGAACTTCAGTTCAGTCACAGCCAAGGCAATTTTATCTGTTAATCTGTTATAGCATGATAGGGACAGAGCAGAGATTGATTTGAGTTGCTACTATATATCCATGTTTTTTTGCTGAGTATCCATGGAGTGTGTTAATGGATAATTGTTTTAATAGAAGGGTTTGCAAGCTTAAGCACACAAGCATATGTCCATTTAGTTGACAGTGCTCTGTTCACTATTCCATTCCCATCTCTCTTTCTCTATGAATTTTATGTAAATGTTCAGCTTTTCGTTGTCATCTATGGCTTGAATGAGGATCTAATATGTCGTGTGCATGTGTGTGTATCTCTAATTATGTGTACATAGAGGTATTGTTTTATTTGCAAAATGTATATAGAGGTATTTGGATCATTGAGTTGAAAAATGATCATAACTTAATAGGGAGACTGAAATTGTGTGAATACATCTCATTATAGTCTTTGTTGGGAGTAAATGCATGTATAACATATGGAATGTAGATGATAATTGCTAGGTTTAATAGATTATTTGTTGAAATATGAGCCACTGAGCATCACTCTAGCTCTAGCTACTTAGCGCAGGAGTCACGTTCTGAACTATTTCCTTGCGTAGCCCTGATGTATTTCGCTATCATCATATATAACCTGACAATACAAATGTAGAAAAGAATGAACAATGTTAAGCATGATCAACATAAATTCCCTTTGCAATTAGGCAAGAAAGTGAAGCAGATCACATCGGGTTACTTGTAATGGCATCAGCTGGCTATGATCCTCAAGCGGTGCCTAAGGTGTATGAAATACTTGAGAAATATGAATCTTCAGAAAGTGATATTTATCATATGTACACCTCTGCAAAGAAGAGAGCTGAGAAACTGGCCAGAGGAGAAGTAATGAAAGAAGCAAGTTCTATATACTCCAAAGTTATTGAGACAAGGTATATATATTAATGACTTCTTTCCACCTATTTAAGTATTTATGCAAAATTTTAGTGCACTTTTGTCTTTTGGACCGACTAACATTTTTATTTGGAATTTGGATGAACTTTTTCTAGTTTCTACTTGTCGAATGCTAGAGTATAATGTTTTTCTTTATCTGTTTTTTTTTGTTCATGTAGGAAGATGAGTGGCCCTAAAGATCTTTGATTCTGGTACTCGTAGGATCATGTTAAAGGTAGGTGACGGGGGATCTTGTTCGCTGATTTAAACAACTAAGAATGTATCATGATATCTAATTATCTGACAAGTAGTTCAGCATAGAATGCTTTATTTCTGGTTGCATTGTTTTGAAAGAACTAAACATTGGGAAGTGTATTGCTTAGACCCTGTGTGCTTTGTCTTTCAATTTGGCATTGCTACTGCGGATTGCTCAGACCTATGTGGCTGTGTGGAAAACCAGAGTTGTTTATGCAAGTTTAACTTCTTTATTTTGAACATTTGGCTTCATCAGCAATTTACTGGTTAAAGTTTTCAAAATTTTGCTAGATTTGGTGATACTGCGCAGTTTATTATTGTTGGTGCTGGTTTTCTTCTAACTTTACTAGCAAATTTACTCCTCTATTCCTTCTAAAAGATCAAGGATGTGGTACCCAAGACTAACAATACTTGCTTCTCTGTTCACCCCTGAAAATCAGTTAACTGTAAATCGAAACCTTCATAATTTTCCAATCTCCATATTGTAAAACATTATAACAAGTATCATGATACATACTGATACTAGTATTAGAATTTAGAACCCACATTGTGCTTGTGCCACTATACATTGACTCCCACAACTATTCCACATTTCCACTATGCATGGACTCACACAGCTGTTGGAGAAGTTCTATTTAAAGGAGGAAGAGTTGAGCATACTTTCTGAGAAACACCCGAATAGTGGTCAGGTACGATTAAGTTGATTGAGGACTGATTGTCGAGGCATTACAATGATTTGAAAGCTATGAGGAATCAGAATAATGTTGGTGTTGGTCATTTGGTGGGACTGGAATGGGAGTTCGCAGTTGTGGATGAGCCTATTGTTAGTGTCTAATCTGTACTTGGGGGCAAGCTTGCAAAGTTAGTGGTAAATAAGGACATGTTTTCTTCCCATAGCTGATTATAATGGAAAGCTTAAGAGAGTGTGTGATCAATTGTAGATATTAGAACCTTATCCCGATTGTACATACGATTTGGTTAAAAGGCTTATTCAGTTTATTGTTAATTTAAATAAATCTTATGATCAAGTTAAGATTAATTAGTTTATCAAGCATGGATCCTCTTCGTAGTTAATAAGGCCTATCACATGCTTAATCGAATCAAGAAACAAAGTAGCTTGAATCTCGATGCATGTAAAGCCTACGGAGATTAGTGTTGTAAAGAATAATAATCCTAGCTTCAAGACGTTTGCAAATCAGAGAAAGGATTATACAGACTTTAAGAGGATGTAAAGAAATTGAAATCCTCATATGAAATCTTGATGGAAAGAACTTCTGATAGTATCATTTTGGTTACCCCATATATACCCTTGGTTTACTGTGTTATGGTGGCTTGAGATTTGGTTTAATGGTCCTGACCCTCGACAATTGTTATTTGATGCTCGACAAATAGAAGTTTCACTGTATTCGATTGCTTGTTATCATACTGCAGTCTAATATTGGTTAGTACACTGAGTAACTGAGTTAAGTCTTACACATCTCCATCTGAATGCACATCCTAGGAGTCCAACTCTAACTCTAGGATTGACAGTTGCGATGGCTCTTACAATTGCTCAGACTATAATCAATGATTCAATGTTACGACTTCATGCCTTTGTTGCAGAAGAGAGCCTTATCAATCCAATTGTAGCTGGACTTGCTCTTAGAGCAATTCCAATGGTGGTAAATGTAAAATGGTTATAGCATTGTTATAATATGGCATTTCATGCCTTTGTTGCAGAAGAGAGCCTTATCAATCCAATTGTAGCTGGACTTGCTCTTAGAGCAATTCCAATGGTGGTAAATGTAAAATGGTTATAGCATTGTTATAATATGGCATCAAAAAGTGTGTTTTGGTGCTAAAATAGCACTTGCATTCCAATGCTAATTGTATTTTACAACTAACAAATTCCAAATTTAGCAACATTTTATCTAATTCTTTCACTTTCATTTAAAGTGGACCATCTTACACTTCACTTCTAGTTGATTAATGATGTGGTATTAAACTATAAGAATACTTCTAGGTTAAGGTGACCCACTCAACACGCATGACAAGAATTGTAGTATTAGCTGTAAGAATTGTACATTGCCTGTTGGTATTCATTCTTGAATTGTACTGGACTCGAATATTTTACTCCACCCTTGAAAATATTTCATTTTTTCATCAAAAGATCAAGAATCAAGAATGTGGTTCTCAAGAATTTCAAAGCTTGCTGCTTCATCTATTTCCAAAAGATTCACCTACAAAACTCACCCTGCTCTGAACCAAAATGCTTGTTTTTCCAGTCTTGTGGGTTTGAAATCACCATCCATTTCTTCCAAAAATGGATACACAAATTACTCCAACAATCTCTATCTTGTAAAACACTACCACAACTCTGGTGTTGACAAAAGGTACAAAAATATACTACTACTTACAACACCAAAAAAGCCTTCTTCACCTAAGGGTCGGTTTGTAATTTACAAGAAAAATATGTTTTTCCTTGTTTCTGTTCTTACTGTCGGAGTTACTTTCGTTGCCTATATGTGTTCTGAAAAAATACCTTACACCAACACAACACACATTGTGGTTGCGCCACCATCTTGGGATAAAATGTATGGAGATAGCATTTTTGAGAGAATGGATTTGTCTGAAACACTTTCGGAGGAACATCCGGACAGTGTTCGGGTTAAGATGATTGGAGAACAGATTGTTGAGGCATTAGAGAGTGATTTGAAAGCTATGAACAATCAAAATGTTAGTGTTGATCATCTGAGGGGATTTATATGGAAGTTTATAGTTGTGGATGACCCTACTGTTACTGCTACTTTCTCACTTGGTGGGAAGATTTTTGTGAGTACAGGTTGTTGTGACTATCGTTTGTTTATTTATAAATAGAATTTATTACCTTACTTGAGGTTGCTACACATGGCGTTCAAAGACTAACAAATATGTGTGTGTAAGTGTATGGCTCTCCAAGAAACCACCTTAGAGATTCATCAGTGCTAGTAATCTATTACTTATAATGAGTGATAATGCTCCTTGCTCCACTCTACCGCACTTTCCCTCTTCCGGCGGTGTTTGGACGGAGATGTGGTGTTGCTGTCGGAAGGGTTTCTGCAAAACAATGCTTGACCGGGGGTGGTGGCCGTCAAGCACCTCCGGCGTGAGAGTAAGTAACTTGGTGGTGGAGAATACAAGAAACAATATCGGAAAATGCAACTACTAGTGACTGATATTTAGAGAGCATATGTGAAGTGTGAGAGTGTTTGAGAGAAATATGAGAATTTTCCGCCCCTCAATGTGTGAGTTTAGCTTGGTATTTATAGAGGGCTGAGCATCCGGTCGGTTCGGTCCAAAAAACCGGACCGGACCGGTTCGGTTCGGTTTTTTGGGTTCGAACCGGCTTTGCTCGGTCCTAGTGTTACCTCCTATTGTCCGGAAGGATGTGCTGGAGGAAGGATGTGCCTCTTACCCGGAAGGATGTGTTGGAGGAAGGATGTGTCTCTTGCCCGGAAGGATGTGTTGGAGGAAGGATGTTCCTCTTGCCCGGAAGGATGTGCTGGAGGAAGGATGTGCCTCTTGTCCGGAAGGATGTGTTGGAGGAAGGATGTGTCTCTTGCCCGGAAGGATGTGTTGGAGGAAGGATGTTCCTCTTGCCCGGAAGGATGTGCTGGAGGAAGGATGTGCCTCTTGTCCGGAAGGATGTGTTGGAGGAAGGATGTGCCTCTTGTCCGGAAGGATGTGTTGGAGGAAGGATGTGTCTCTTGTTCGGAAGGATGTGTTGGAGGAAGGATGTTCCTCTTGCCCGGAAGGATGTGCTCTGGTGTTACCTCCTCTTGTCTGGAAGGATGTACCTTGGTGTTACCTCCTCTTGTTCTTGAAGGATGTACCCTAGCGTTACCTCCTCTTGTTTAGAAGGATGTACCCTGGTGTTATCTCCTATTGTCTAGGAGGATGTACCTTAGTGTTACCTCCTCTTATCTAGGAGGATGTACTCTGGTGTTACCTCCTTGGTAAAAGAGTTTTCTTCGGAAGGGTATTAACATTGCCCCCCACTCCTTCAACTTACTTTAGTGAGTTGGAGGAGTAAATGCGTAGTGTTGATATGCTTTTTGATTTTTTATAGTTGCAACGGCTCCTTGTAACGGCTAGTTGTTGGAGGCCTATAAATACTTGAGTATCTTTCAAGAATTGGGATATCATATTTTGTCAAAATTTTCATCTCTTACTTTCTCTGTTGTAAGTCTTGAGAAATTCTTCATGGAGGGAGGGAGGAAGACTTGCTACTGTGACATGCCCGTGGTTATGAAGACCATATGGGCCGGAAACAATGCTGGTCAGAGGTTTGAGCGATACGCCACCAGGGAGTGTCACTATGACATTTGGATAGATGAACCTCTTGGTGCCCGAGCTTGTGAGGCCATTGAAGAGCTGATTCGGGAGAACAATCAGCTACACCGCTTCTATATGCAGAAGATTGACCGCTTGAGGGCTTGGGAGATGACCAAGCGGGAAGCTATGTTGGCAAAGCTGCAGGAGTTGGAGAGCGAGGTGGTCCGTGAGGAATCCGAAGATGAAGATGCTTCGGCTTAGGTTTAGATATTTTCATTGTATCCTAATGAGGACTTGAGGGGCCTGTCCTTCACTTGTCTTCTTTGCATTGTAATATTTTCCCTAATGAATGAAAAATGATTTCTTTCTCTGACTACAAATATATTTTTGATTGTTTTGAGCTATGTTCCCCCCTTGGGCATCATTTGTGGATAAAGTCCACTATTGATGGTCGTAGAATTTTTCATAAATGTTGGCGGTGGAAGAGGGACAAGGAATGTAGTATCCCATGAAAGTTTAGTAAATTTCAATTTGGTGCCCCCCAGACATTGCTGGCGGGTGTTGTCCGCTAGCAAGGGTCTTAAAATTAAAATCACAAAATTTGTAAGTGTTTACACGAGAGTAAAAGTTTTTTTTTTGTAGATGAGAGGAATTATATCAAGAGGAGGGAATTTTGTGAAGGAAGTAATTTTGTGAGGGGAGGAATTTTGAGAAGGAAGTAATTTTTGTGGGGGGGAGGATTTTGAGAAGGAAGTAATTTTTTCGGAGGAGGAGGAAGTGTTTGAGAATGAAGTATTTTTTCGGAGGATGAGGAAGTGTTTGAGAAGGAAGTATTTTTTCGGAGGAGGAGGAAGCATTTGAGAAGGAAGTATTTTTTGGGAGGAGGAGGAAGCATTTGAGAAGGAAGTATTTTTTGGGAGGAGTAGGAAGCATTTGAGAAGGAAGTATTTTTTGGGAGGAGGAGAAAGTGTTTGAGAAGGAAGTATTTTTTGGGAGGAGGAGGAAGCATTTGAGAAGGAAGTATTTTTTCGGAGGAGGAGGAAGTTTTTTTTTTTTTTTTTTTTTTTTTGGGAGGAGGAGGAAGTATTTGAGAAGGAAGTATTTTTTCGGAGGAGGAGGAAGTGTTTTTTTTTTTTTTTTTTTTTTTTTTTTTTTGGGACGAGGAGGAAGTATTTGAGAAGGAAGTATTTTTTCGGATGATGAGGAAGTGTTTGAGAAGGAAGAGGAGGATGTGTTTGTTGGGAGGAGGAGGATGTGTTTGTGGAGGAGGAGGATGCGTTTGTTGGGAGGAGGAGGATGCGTTTGTTGGGAGGAGGAGGATGTGTTTGTGGAGGAGGAGGATGCGTTTGTTGGGAGGAGGAGGATGCGTTTGTTGGGAGGAGGAGGATGTGTTTGTGGAGGAAGTTTTTTTTCGGAGGAGGAGGAAGTTTTTTTTTTTTTTTTTTGGGAGGAGGAGGAAGTATTTTTTCGGAGGAGGAAGTGTTTTTTTTTTTTTTTTTTTTTGGGAGGAGGAGGAAGTATTTGAGAGGGAAGTATTTTTTCGGAGGATGAGGAAGTGTTTGAGAAGGAAGTGTTTTTTTTTTTTTTTTTTTTTTGGAGGAGGAGGAAGTATTTGAGAAGGAAGTATTTTTTCGGAGGAGGAAGAAGTGTTTTTTTTTTTTTTTTTTTTTCTTGGGAGGAGGAGGAAGTATTTGAGAAGGAAGTATTTTTTCGGATGATGAGGAAGTGTTTGAGAAGGAAGAGGAGGATGTGTTTGTTGGGAGGAGGAGGATGTGTTTGTGGAGGAGGAGGATGCGTTTGTTGGGAGGAGGAGGATGCGTTTGTTGGGAGGAGGAGGATGTGTTTGTGGAGGAGGAGGATGCGTTTGTTGGGAGGAGGAGGATGTGTTAGTGGAGGAAGTATTTTTTCGGAGGAGGAGGAAGTGTTTGAGAAGGAAGTATTTTTTGGGAGGAGGAGGAAGTGTTTTTTTTTTTTTTTTTTTTTTTGGGAGGAGGAATTTTGTGGAAAGAATGTCATTTTGTATGTAAATGACTTCGATGAAGGTCGATCCGTGGTCCGATCTTGCTCAAATTTTGACAGCATGTTTGAGAAGGTATGACCTTAAATATGAACGGTGCGATTGTCGTTTTGAACTCCGAATAGAGAGATATAGCTGCTAGATCATGTGCTATTTTCTGGTGATGTTTCTCACTTCTTTTCTTAGAAATGTGATTGATAAGGCCGTTGATCATCGGGTGCATGTCTTACCCATTTGAGACTTGTAAATGGGTTCAGGTAGCCTTCCTCTTATCATGATAATAATACTTTGAGAGGATTATTGTGAGTTACCTTCTTTTGTCTGCATAAAATTTGTGAGAAAATATAATTCATGAAAGTTGTTAGAAAAAAATATCTTGTGTTTTGTCCGAATGAGTGTCATCAAATGAGATTGTGCACTTAGTTTTTCTGAGATGTTGTTACTTGTGTCTGAGATAATGTTACTTGTATCTGAAACAGGTTTGTCCGCCTTGTGTCTGAATTGTGTTTTTTCCATATGTTCCTTGTGAATTAGTTTGCTTTCTTTGTGTCTGAATGAATCTCATAAGATAAAGCAAAGCCTTTAATTTTGTCTGAGATGATGCTACTTTGTGTCTGAGGCGGCTTTGAATGCCTTGTGTCCGAGAGAATATTACTTGTGTCTGAAATAGTGTAACTTGGCTTTGACTACCTTGTTGTCTGAATGAACCTCATGAGATACAATGTTGTCTGAGATAGTATTACTTTGTGTCTGAGGTACATCCGAGAGTATTATTTGTGTCTGAGATAATGTTACTTTGTGTCTGAGAGAAAATTTCTTTTTGTCCAAGGTGATGTTATATGCCTTGTGTCTGAGTAAATCTCATGAGATAATATGATGCATTGCATTGTGTCTGAGATAGTATTACTTTGTGTCTGGGGTGTTGCAAGATAACTTTGTGTCAGTTCATATGTTGCTTGAGATTGAGAGATAGATCTTTATGAAACAACCTTACTCACCCACCAACGTGGCTAAAAGGGTGAGAAATGAAGTTAGAAAATGTTTATGAGTAATTTTTTTTTTGTTTTGAGATGACCCTTCCTCATCCATCAAGGAGTCGATAAGGTTGAGAAAAGAAATTATGTTTTTGTTTTGAGATGACCCTTCCTCATCCATCAAGGAGGTGACAAGGGTGAGAAAAGGAGTTAGAAAATTTTGAGAGTAATTTTTTTCTTTTTTTGAGATGACCCTTCCTCATCCATCAAGGAGACAATAAGGTTGAGAAAAGGAATTATGTTTTTGTTTTGAGATGATCCTTCCTCATCCATCAAGGAGTCGATAAGGTTGAGGAAAGAAATTATGTTTTTGTTTTGAGATGACCCTTCCTCATCCATCAAGGAGGTGACAAGGGTGAGAAAAGGAGTTAGAAAATTTTGAGAGTAATTTTTTTTTTTTTTTTTTGAGATGACCCTTCCTCATCCATCAAGGAGACAATAAGGTTGAGAAAAGGAATTATGTTTTTGTTTTGAGATGATCCTTCCTCATCCATCAAGGAGGTGACAAGGGTGAGAAAAGGAGTTAGAAAATTTTGAGAGTAATTTGTTTTCTTTGTTTTGAGATGACCCTTCCTCACACGCCAAGGAAGAGACAAAGGTGAGGAAAGGAATTGGAAAATTTTGAAGGTAGTAAATATATTTTCTTTGAGATGATTCTTCCTCACCCACTAAAGAGATGACAAGTGAAAGAGAAGGAATTATGTTTTTGCTTTAATGTGACCCTTTCTCAAATGTACCAGTGTTTCTCTGCCGTTGACTAACACCACTTTGTTTATCGCATCTTTGAGCCTCTTTAGATGATTCTCAAGTGTTTCTCCGCTTCTTTGAGCAATAGTCTTGAAGAAGACAGTGTCTACTTTGTGTGAATGGTTTGCCTTAAAATTATTCATAAAAGACTTCTTGAACTCGGCCCATGTGACGTTGGTCATTGGAGGAGGTCTGCAATACCACCTCTTGGCACTTCCTCATAAGGTAGAGGCAAAAAATCTACAGCATGTTAAGTTACGATACCCATTGAAGAGAGCTAGTTGATTGAAATAACTACTGTACTCCTCCAGATCCTCATTAATTACCATCATATGAGTCTAAGTTGGGATGTTTTGAGTCTGTTTACTTGCTCTCATCTTCTAGTTTTTTGGAGACGAGAGATTCTCCCATGCCAGCGAAAACTTCTCCTTTAACCTTGCGCATTAACTCCATCTTTTGTATTCAGTGTTTTGTTTTTTTTTCTTTGTCTTACATCTTGTATACTTCCATTTTCCTTCCATGCCTCGGGATGGTGGCGAGACTTTTCTAGGCGGACATGTTGAGTATTTTGGGAAGAGTCGAGGCGGGAAAAGACTGACTTGGTTGTCCTTGACCTTTTGGTGAGATTGTAAATTGCACTATGTGCTTCTTCCTCATGAGGAGGTTGGTCCCGCCTTCCTTTAGATTGAGGAGGGATATTTTATTGGTTGGGGTGTTGGAGATTCACAACGATATGGATGAGGAAATCCACTTGTTTAGGAGCGAAAAGGATCAGATCCAAGTTGAAAAGAGTATCTTCCTCCCTTGTGCCAATCCTTTTGGGGATGGGTTCACTGCGATAGGAGGTACCATGGACGATCTCTTGTTGTTTTTCTTGAAGTTGTTCTTCAATTTGGTGGATTGTTTGGATCGCCCATGGTTCGGGCTTGTAACCTCGTATTCTTTGATGGACTCATCTGAAACAACTTGTTACTAATAATCTCTTGTTACTTCTTACAATCTGGAAAGGATGGAGGGTCTTTCAAAGAGAAAGAATCCCCCTCCTTCTAGCGCCAAATGATAATGCTCCTTGCTCCACTCTACCGCACTTTCCCTCTTCCGGCGGTGTTTGGACGGAGATGTGGTGTTGCTGTCGGAAGGGTTTCTGCAAAACAATGCTTGACCGGGGGTGGTGGCCGTCAAGCACCTCCGGCGTGAGAGTAAGTAACTTGGTGGTGGAGAATACAAGAAACAATATCGGAAAATGCAACTACTAGTGACTGATATTTAGAGAGCATATGTGAAGTGTGAGAGTGTTTGAGAGAAATATGAGAATTTTCCGCCCCTCAATGTGTGAGTTTAGCTTGGTATTTATAGAGGGCTGAGCATCCGGTCGGTTCGGTCCAAAAAACCGGACCGGTTCGGTTCGGTTTTTTGGGTTCGAACCGGCTTTGCTCGGTCCTAGTGTTACCTCCTATTGTCCGGAAGGATGTGCTGGAGGAAGGATGTGCCTCTTACCCGGAAGGATGTGTTGGAGGAAGGATGTGTCTCTTGCCCGGAAGGATGTGTTGGAGGAAGGATGTTCCTCTTGCCCGGAAGGATGTGCTGGAGGAAGGATGTGCCTCTTGTCCGGAAGGATGTGTTGGAGGAAGGATGTGTCTCTTGCCCGGAAGGATGTGTTGGAGGAAGGATGTTCCTCTTGCCCGGAAGGATGTGCTGGAGGAAGGATGTGCCTCTTGTCCGGAAGGATGTGTTGGAGGAAGGATGTGCCTCTTGTCCGGAAGGATGTGTTGGAGGAAGGATGTGTCTCTTGTTCGGAAGGATGTGTTGGAGGAAGGATGTTCCTCTTGCCCGGAAGGATGTGCTCTGGTGTTACCTCCTCTTGTCTGGAAGGATGTACCTTGGTGTTACCTCCTCTTGTTCTTGAAGGATGTACCCTAGCGTTACCTCCTCTTGTTTAGAAGGATGTACCCTGGTGTTATCTCCTATTGTCTAGGAGGATGTACCTTAGTGTTACCTCCTCTTATCTAGGAGGATGTACTCTGGTGTTACCTCCTTGGTAAAAGAGTTTTCTTCGGAAGGGTATTAACAATGAGTCTTGCTTGTTAATCATAAGTTTAATTTGATTAGGTTGGACATAATGTGGCAAGGCATATAACTAATAGAAATAACATGTGGATGCTTGTTTTCATTACAAGAGCGGTATTTGGGATGGCTGAATCAAAAATGAAGATGGTTGACCACAATCCTCAGGGTGTCTCAAAATGGGTTAGAGTTCTCTTTCAATATCCTAACTGGCGGAGGTACCTTATTATGCAAATACTAAGTTTATGTTATATTTTGATTATTGATTATGTTTTACGAGTTTTGCTGACTAATAATTTCTTAATTTCTGTTCTGAATTGTGCAAAAGTAATGTTTCATTATATAGATTCGTTTGACAAGTGAATTCATTTAAACTAGCCAAAACAATTCTACCTGTTAATCTTTATGGCATGATAGGGAGCACAGTTGATTTGCGTAATTTATATCCATAATTGCCTTAATCATATAGCAATTTTAGTGATACTTGGAGTGTGTTTACGGACATATAAATTAAAGTTATACCTTGTCAATCATCTAGCATGGACTTTAAAGTTAGATGATTGACCTTAAAGATCATTGATTCTGATGCTAGTATGATCGTGTTAAAGGTAGCTAACGGAGGACCTTGATCGCTGATTCAAACAACTGAGGATGTATCACGATATCTAATTATCTGACAAGTAGTTGAGCGGAGATTACTTATTTCTGGTTGCCTTGTTTTGAAAGAACTAACCAATGGGAAGTGTATTGCTCAGACCCTGTGTGGAAAATCAGAATTGTTTGTGCACGTTGAACTTGGGTATTTTGAAACATTTGGCTTCATCGGTAATTTACTGGGTAAAACCTTTTTAAAATTTGCTAGATTTGGTGATACTGAACACTTTCTTATTGTTTGTTTTCTTTATTGGTATATTTATTGTTGATTTAAAAGGAGTAAACTATCAAAATCAATATACAGCACGCACGTCTGTTCAATGTTAAGGTGACACAATAATACTCCTAGCTTCAAGACGTTTGCAAATCAGAGAAAGGATTATATGGACTTTAAGAACATCTCCAACAATCTCTTAGTTGGCTCTTAAATATAATATAAATTATATGGCTCTTAGTACAGTAAGTTAGTACATAAATTTCCGTGTCAATTCCAACAATGCTCCTTATCTTGACTCCTAACTTATATTTTATTAATATTTCAAATCTAATTATGACATGCAATTAAATCCAATCATGTGCAAGTGAATATTTTATTGATAGAAAATAGTTAAGAGCCATGTAGTAGCTCTTAAAATTGAGGAGAGAGAAGAGGCTCTTAAGCTTTTTAAGAGCCACTAAGAATCTCTTGGAGCTCATTTTTTCTCCATCATCTTTATTTTTGGACTTAAGTACTTATTTAAGAATCTCTTTGGAGATGCTCTAAGAGGATACAAATGGATTATGATCACGGCAAAGTGAGAGGCCATGCTAAGGAACAATACTTCAAGATAATTGGTTGTACTGAATGGTGTGAAGGGAAATCAGGCTTTTAAAAGGTAAATTATAAGGTATATTTTATGATTAAATTACTTTACTAAAATTTCAAGTTTCGAATTCCGTCAGCGACATATTTAATTTATAATTTTATAATATAAATTTTAAATCATGCATATAATTAATTAAATTTATATTAAATTATTTTTTCACATTTACTTTTAGTTGAAGATATTACCTTTTGTAAACACCTAAAAACATCAATAGTATCATATCTTCCAATCATTAATATTTTTTTTCTAATTAAAACATGTTACCTTTTTTATTTTAAACTAATTTTACAATCATTAATATATACCCGAAAATATCACACCATATTTTTCAATTATTAATAAATATATAAAAAATCCGTATACGTTGTTTATAATAAGGAAACATTAATATAATCCGTAACGTTAGATTTTTAGTAATTAATAAGAACCGTTAGGTGTAATTATAAGATATATTTTACGATTAAATTACTTTACTATAGATTCAAGTTTCAAATCCTGTCAACGACATATTTAACTTAAAATCTAATAATATAAATTTTAAATACATATCATTAATTAAATTTATATTCAATTATATTCAATAAATATTAAAATTACTTTTAAAAATAATAATTATATAAAAACATGATTATATTACATAAAATAAAATTTATAACATATCCCACGAAATTAACCATTGGATTTAAAACTCTGAATTCTAACATTGCAATTTAAGATTGTCAAAAAAAAAAAAACATTGCAATTTAAGGGTTTGAAGTCTGATAACAGAATGTTGGAGACGTGATTATTAGTATTTGAAAAGTAAATGTTTAGTTGGTCAACACAAAGTTTGTTACAACTTACAACCAGCTTGTTACAGTTGTGGCGTTGTAAAAAAAAAAAAGTTGTGGCGTTGTATAAATACACACCAACAGAATGTAAACACTGACCAAGTTTTTCAGTTCTACCGAATCTAACACTCTCTCTCTCTCTCTCTCTCTCGATCTCTCTGTAACCACCTTACTATATAATGACTTGATCTCTTTTATGCCTCCATTGTTGTGTACACAAAGCTTTAGCGAACATATATAGATGAGTTTCATTTATCTGTACATGGCATTTATGCTACATATAATATATAGATGCGACATGTTTTATTAGTTGCTAAATTTGTACAATGTTGTCGTTGAAGTTGAAAATTTAACTTTACCTTCAAAAAATTTCATTTTTTCTCAAAAGATCAAGAATCAAGAATGTGGTACTCAAGAATATCAAAGTATGCTACTTCATCTATTTCCAAGAGATTCACTTGCAAAAATCACCCGACTCTGAACCGAAATGCTTCTTTTTCCAGTCTTGTAGGAGGTTTGAAATCGCAAATTTCTTCGAAAAATAGATACACAAACTACCCTAACAATCTATATCTTGTAAAACACTACCACAACTCTGGTGTTCATAAATGGTACAAAAATATACTTGAAACACCAAAAAAAACTTCTTCACCTGAGGGTCGGATTGTAACTCACAACAGAACTATATTTCTCCTTGCTTCTGTTCTTGCTGTCGAAGTTAGTATCGTTGCCTATAGGTATTCTGAAAAAATACCTTACACCAACAGAACCCACATTGTGTTTGCACCACCATCTTGGGAAAAAATGCGGGGAGATAGCGTTTTTCCCAACTTTTTTGAGATAAGGCAGTTGAAAAGACTTTCAGAGGAACACCCGGACAGTGTTCGGGTTAAGATGATTGGAGAACAGATTGTTGAGGCATTAGAGAGTGATTTGAAAGCTATGAAGAATCAAAATGTTAGTGTTGATCATCTGAGGGGATTTATATGGAAGTTTATAGTTGTGGATGATCCTACTGTTATTGAAGCTGTTAATTTACCTGGTGGGAAGATTTATGTGACCACAGGTTTTCTTACGAAATTTGAATCAGATGCAGAGATTGCTACTGCCATTGGGCATGAGGTATACAAGTCTCACATGTTAATTTCTTAATGTGTGTTCATAAGACTATTATGTTATCCTGCTGTAAACTGTTTTGTTTGAAATGCATCAACTCATCATGATTTGTGTTTGTATATACAGTAAAACTTCTATAAATTAATACTCGATAAAATTAATAATTTGTCCGGTCCCAACTTGGGACTAGTACAAAATTGGACCCCAATCGATAAAATAATAAGATAATAACTTTTTTGAAATCCTAGTGTATATATATTGGTCTCAACGAAACTATAAATTAATAATTACAAAAAGATTCCAAATTCTAAGATTGTCTAGTAAAAAATGAATCTATTGTCACTTTTTTTTGTTGAACTTCAAATCTATATTGAGTTCATCTTTAAATCTTCTCATTGCACTTAAGAGTTGGGGCATTGTCTTCTCATATTTCAACAAAAAGTTGCGAAGAGTTGTTTCCGCTTGCAATGCTTCTTTCCGAGTGACCGGTTCCAAGCTAGTGAATCATCCTTAAATTCAATTAATTTGTGAATTTACATTAATAGAATGTGCCTTGGAACTTGTTTTTGTAATTTATTTTTCATTTCTAACTAATATACATTGTAAATAGTACATTGGACTTGAAAATTTAAAGGTCATACGTAAAACCTCTTTAAATTAATAAATTATTAATTTATCGATATAATAATATCTCGCTAAATTAATAAAATTTCCCGGTCCCAACATTATTAATTTATAGAGGTTTTACTGTATTGGGTGATCTATAGTAAAACCTCGTTAAATTAATACTCGATACCACAACAAATTAATATTTTCAATGTGAATTTTTGGTCCCAACATATTAACCTCGATTAATTAATAACCTCCAAAAAGTAATAAAATTCGTGGTCACAACGATATTAATTTATAGATACTGTATGCATTTCAAATTTTGTCCAATCAATGCTAGTAATTTATTACTTATAATGACTCATGTTTGTTAATCATAAGTTTAATTCGATTAGGTTGGACATGCTGTTGCAAGGCATTTAGCTAATAGATATAACATGTGGATCCTTGTTTCCACTATAAGAGCGTTTTTCCGGTTGGCTGGATCAAAAATGAAGATAGTTGACCACAATCCTCATGGGGTCTCAAAATGGATTAGAGTTCTCTTTCAATATCCTAACTGGCGGAGGTACCTTATTATGCACATACTAAGTTTACGTATCGAGTTTTGTTGACTGATTTTTTTCTTAATTTCTGTTCTGATTTGTGCAAAGTATAGGTTTTATTATATAGATTTGCTTGACAAGTTAATTTATCTGAACTAGCCAAGCATTTTTACCTGTTTTTGTATATGGCATGATAGGGAGCAAAGATTGATTTGAGTTACTACTATATCCATGTTCATCTTAATCATATTGCAAGCTCAGTGATATATGGAGTGTGTTTAAGGACATTTGCTTTAAGGCAATGGTTCGTAAACTTAAGCTCATATACTCATTTGCACTAGTGTTGACAGTGCCCTGTTCACTACACTCTCTCTCTCTCTCTCTGAAATTTCTGTAAATGTACTGCTTTTTAATTGTCATCTATGGGGTTTATGAGTGTCTAAAAGTTGTGTGCATGTGTGTGTGTTTATAGCATTTCTCGTTCTCTCTGGCTATAGCAGGCTAAAGGGCAGGACTACATGCTCAATTGGTTTTTGAGGGACTCATGATTTTCACTTATTAGCATATATAATATAACATTACACATGTAAATATGAATGAATAATGTCGAGCATGATCAATATGAATTCCCTTTGCAATTAGGCAAGAATGTGAAGCAGATGACATTGGGTTGCTTGTAATGGCATCAGCCGGCTATGATCCTCAAACGGCTCCCAAGGTGTATGAAGTACTTGAGCACAAATCATCTCCAGGAACTGTTTCTTCTGAAACGCATCCTTGTGGAAAAGAGAGAGCCAAGAGACTGGCCAGAGGAAAAGTAATGAAAGAAGCAAGTTCCATATACTTGAAAGTTATTGAGACAAGGTATATATGCAAAACGTTAATGCACATTTGCCCGTTTGCCAAATCTGGCAATCAACTTATAAGTTACTTATTTCGGAAAAAATTTCGTATTTACATACTTTTTTTTAGAGAAAAATGTGTACGAGTAGTTTAATATTCGTTATCTTGAAAAAATAAGTTACTTATTTCAGAAAAAAGTACATATTTCCTAACTTTTTTCCAGAATAAGTAACTTATTTCTGAAAAATAAGATTTCCCAAACGGGCCCTATATATAGACTGACTAACGTTTTTACTTGTCGAATGCCAAAGTATAACGTTTTTCTTTATCTGGTGGCCTTTTTTTTTCCCTGTTCATGTAGGAAGATGAATGACCTTAAAGATCGTTGATTCTGGTACTTGTAGGATCGTGTTAAAGCGGGACCTTGGTTGCTGATTCAAACAACTGAGAATGAGAATTATTTGTGCATGTTTAACTTTGTTAATTTGGAACATTTGGCTTTATGGTAATTTACTGGGTAAATTATTTTAAAATTATGCTAGATTTGGTGATACTGCATACTTCACTATTTTTTTAAATTATTTTTATAGCTTTTCCATATTAAGGTGACCCATTATGCAAGACAAGAGTATATGCAGTATATCAAATTTACTCTTCTTTTCCTTCTAAAAGATCAAGAATGTGGTAACAATACTTGCTTCTTTGTTCATCCCTAAAAATTAGTTAACTTTAAATTTAAAAAAAACCTTCATTTTCCAATCTGTGGGGTTTGAAATTGCCACCCATTCTTTCAAAACATGGACAGAAATTGCATCTCCATATCGTGAAACAGTGTAACAAGTATCATGCTATTGCTACATACTAGTATCATCAGCCAAGACATATTTCTTCATCATGGGGTTGGGGTATTATTTAATTTCATCCTTCTTCTCTTATTATAATCCTAATTGGATTATATTCTCTTTCAAAATTTTATCCCATGTTGTTTAAAAGGATAATCATGGTATTACACTATCATACTTTAAATTTTTAAATATTATATTTGTTTTACATATACTAGTAGACCGCATGGATTACTTTTATTTTTTTTTAATTTATTTATAATGTAGTGTAATATTATAAATATTAATTTTAATATTTTATTGAAAGAAATCCAATCTTAAATTTTTGTATATAATAATATTTAGTATTAAATATAAATTAATATGTTGTTAGCGAGAACCTTAGACCTTTGTAACAACTTCTTTGTATATAATAATTTTTAGTATTAAATATAAATTAATATGTTGTTAGCAGGAATCGAACCTCGGACCTCTGTATATAACAACTTTTTGTATTTTGAAGATCTAATGGTGATTGTGGATGAGAAATAACCAAAAATGAGAGGATAATAAAAATAGGGTTAACCAAACTACAAATTATACCCCTTATTATAGTATAGTATATATGCGAGATTTATAGTGAAGGGTGAAGGGATTATAAGTTAATAAAAATTGATTTGTTAACAAATATAGGATATGATAATTTAATGGATTATATAATTTATATTATACTAGCTTAAAACCCGTGCGATGTACGGATGTTCTTTAATATAATGATTTTTTTTAATTTGAATTAAATAATTTAATATATGAATTTTTAGGCTTAAAATTTTAAATAATATGATCTTATAATGATTATATGTATGTTGTTCGTCATATTTATAGAGAAGAATGGATTTTACTTTGAAAATATAGAAAACAATGGTATGTGTTTAGCTAAAAAAACGAAATCGATTAGTTATTATAATATTATTATTTTATTTTACTTAAATAAAGTTGGATAAAATATAAAATATAATGTATTCTATGTGAAAAAAAATTGATTAGTTATTGAAAAATAAAAATTGATTAATATTATAATATTGTTATTTTATTTTATTAAACAGAACCGTCCGTGATATAATTGGAAAAAAAAGATTTTAGTTAGAGAAAATAGAAAAGGTAATGTGAAAATTAAAATGGTGCATGTTTTAGGTGAAAAAGGTAATTGATTAGTTTATAGTAATTATAATTTAATTTATGTTATTTTACTAAATTAAATTGCTCGTAGTGTCTTTAGATATTGAGAAATTAATGTTAACCGTGATATTTCTAGAAAAAATAAATTTTAATTATGAAATATGGAAAAGATGATATTGAAAAAAGACAGATTTTAGTTTGAGAAAATAGAAAAGGTAATGTGAAAATTAAAATGGTGACATGTTTTAGGTGAAAAAGGTAACTGATTAGTTTATAGTAATTATAATTTAATTTATGTTATTTTACTAAATTAAATTGCTCATTGTGTCTTTAGATAGTGAGAAATTAATGTTGCTCGTGATATTTCTAGAAACAAAGAATTTTAATTATGAAATATGTCTAGAAAAAAGGAATTTTAATTATGAAATATGAAAAAGATGATATTGAAAAAAGACAGATTTTAGTTAGAGAAAATAGAAAAGTTAATGTGAAAATTAAAAAGGTGACATGTTTTAGGTGAAAAAGGTAATTGATTAGTTTATAGTAATTATAATTTAATTTATGTTATTTTACTAAATTAAATTGCTCGTAGTGTCTGTTAGTTACAGAGGCATGCCTGTACACATCTAATAACAAGCCTAATTGTTTGTAATGCTTTGCATTACTTACTTGACCTCTTAACTGAGGGAACCTCTAGTTGTAGAGTTTCTGTTTGTATTGTACTTGTAATAGGCATCAAATCATAGTTGTGTAACTGTACAAATAGAGTCTAGAATAATGCTTGAAAGAAGTTCCAAGGTTCATGCCTCAAGCAAGGAGTTAAAGACTGCCAAATAATCACAGTTGGGATTTGAAGAAATGAAGAATTTGCCTAAGTACCAATTCGAGAAGTATATTTGTCTATTCGAGAAGTCCAGCATTCGAGAAGTCAGGGATTCGATATCTCAAGACACTATTCGATATCTCTGAATACACTGTTCGATATCTCATTCGATATCTCAGGGATTCGATATGTCTACTACTCTATTCGAGAACTCAAGAAGTCAACAAGTCAAGATGGTATTCGAGTTCTCAAAGAGTCAACAAGTCAAAGTTCCATTCGATATCTCAAAGACTCAGAAAGCTATTCGACAACTCAAGGATTCGATAAGTCAAATGCTCTATTCGACAACTCAAGGAATCCTGATGGAAAAGAGCTATTCGAGAAGTGGTTCGATATGTCACTATAACAGTATTCGAGAACTCAGAGTTATCGATCAAGTCAATTCTAGTTCTCGAATCACTTACTTAGTCACTTCTCGAATACATTCTTGGAGACAAAATACTGAAGAAATTGTACAAGTCAGAAACCTGCAACAAGCCAATGCACTTTATGGACCACAATCTGTAACGTGCTCTGGAAAGCCTACAAGGAAGCTTGGAGAGATATAGAAGAGACAAGGAGCTAAAGAAGTGGATCTAAACAGGCTTTGCAAAGTCAAATCTGTAACCGTTTGGACGCTTACTCAAAAAGGATAGACAGACTAGAAAGTAATTTGTTTAGCTACCTTATTTGTAGTAAGCAGGCTGTATCCATGTTCTATAAGGACACAGCCTCACTTCATAACTTAGTAACTTTTGTGAGTCAAGTTTTTCATACACTGTAAGCTATATCTCTCTGAGAAAAACGAAGCTGAGAATACTACCATTTGTATTCACAGATTGTAGCAACCTTTATCTAATATACATTAGATTAAAGTGATATCGTGTCTTGTGTTGTTTATTTATCCGCACCTTAATTTCTGCACACACAGGCACTTATCTGCTACACAGACTCAATCCAAGAAAAGTTCAAGAATCCATTCACCCCCCCTCTGTATTCTTTTACCGTGTTCAATACTCAACAAGTGGTATCAGAGCGGGCTGTTTATTCAAAAACAGAGAAACGATCATGAGTTCGAATACACCAAAGACTACAGGAACGGTGAAGGTCCCTAAGTTTGATAAAGAAAACTTCAACCTCTGGAAGATAAAGATGATGTTGTTCATCAAAGCCTCTCATCCCTTGTATCCTGAGATTCTCAAGAATGGTCCTTTTGTTCCACAACAAGAGATACCAGAGAAGACTGTTGGAACCATAACAATCCCTAGAGCTTATGAGGCCAAGGATCCATCAAAGTGGACAGAGTCAGAAAGGGAGAAGGTTGCTCTTGACAGCCACCTCATGTTGCTCATCATTGATTCCATGGATATGTCAATGTTTGCAAACATTGCATCATGCACGTCTGCTAAAGAGATGTGGGATCACATTGAGGTGTTGTGTGAAGGGACTGATGAGGTTAAAGAAAACAGGAAACAGATACTGGTCACACAGTATGAAGCTTTCATGGCACAGCCCAAGGAAAGCATCACTGAGATGTTTGAAAGGTTTCACAAGCTAGTTACTGAGTTGCAGATGAATGGAAAGGTTTACAGCACCAAGGAGTTAAATATGAAATTTCTGTTGTCTTCACCAAATCATCTGGAGCAAAGAGTCATTTCCCTTAGAGAGAGAGATTTGAACAAAGTCACCTATGATGTACTCTATGGAGTCCTAAAGACTCATGAACTTGAGTTGCTTCAGAAGAGGGCTATCCAAGCAAACCAAGGTAGGATGATAAACACATCATGTGCCTTGATTGTCAACAAATCCATCCTGGACCTAGAAGCATCTACAAGCCAACTAAGGATAGAGGAGGTGGCAGATGATGAAGAAACTGAAGCTGGGGTGAGTGAACCTGTTGAGGAAAAGGAGGAAGAAGAAGAGGAGTTTTACACTCTGGAAGAACTTGATGGGATGGAAAATACTTCATATGCTTTCATGGCCAGAAAATTTCCAAACATCAGATTTAAAAGAAATCAACCCTTCAAACCCAAAACTCAAAACCACTCAGCCAACAAGAACAAGGCACCTGTGAAACCAAACAGAAATAAGTTCAAAACCGGTTATGTGGATAGGTCATCTGTAAGGTGTTATAGATGCAATGACCTAGGGCATTTTGCCAGTGAATGCAAGAAGCCTAAAAAGAAGGATAAAGATTATCTTGAGCTAGAAGCTAAGTATGAGGCCCTTCTGAAAAAGCAGACACGTGGTAAGGCCTACATAGCTGAAGGGAAGTGTTGGGATGATTCTGAGAGTGATGAAGAGGAACAAGAATTCTGCAACTATGCCTTGATGGCCAACTCCAAGGATGACTCATCTTCATCTGATTCTCAGGTACCATCTCTCACTACTATAGACATGTCTGTTTCTGAATACAAATCCATGATTGAACAATTATCTGTTGAAATGTTTAATATTCATACTAGTATGACTGCTGCTAATGAGGAGATTGCTAAACTGTCTACTAGAAATGAAGTATTAACCAAAAAGAATGAGGAACTTGAGCTAACTGCTATGCAAGTAGAAAACCTTAAGAAAGAAGTTGAATATTTGGAGAACAAGGTTCTATGTGCTAGTCAAGTAGAGAAGGCTCTTAGGGATGAATTAGCTGAGAATGAATTCAAACTTAAAACTTTCAAGAAATCATCTGGTTTAGTGCAATCCTACTGTGAGAAAATTGAAGCTAAACCCAAAGCAGCTATTGGACTTGACTATGACTCTCTCAAACAAAGGAAAGGCTATGCTGTCATTGAAGAGGACACAGCTGTTCATGAGAAAGTGCCTCACATTTTGAGAAAAACTGAAAATCCAATTTTTAAGGAATCAACATTTGAAATTGATGAGGATGCCTTACTCATCAAGCAAATGTTGAATGATGAGGATGAGGCACAATCTAGTGAACAGCAAGCATCCTCTAAGGGTGAGAGTGTCAAGTCAAAGACCAAGAAGCCAGTAGTTGATAGGCCAAGACCTAAGAAGTTTGTTAAGTTTGTATCAGCTGGGAAGAGTGAATCAGAAAAGGAAGTGACTAAAAAGAAACAGAACAGAAATGGCAAGTTAGGGATTAACAAGGATAACAACTATGCTTATATGCCTAATGCCCCTAGGAAAACTTGTCAGAATTGTTTCAGTACCAATCATTTAACTCATGCATGCAAGAAACCTGTTGGTAGTGTGTCTAAACCTTTCTATGATTGTTCTGTGCCTCTAAGACATAGAGATGCACCCTTCTGTGATAAATTTGACTGTATGCCATGCAATATGAATGTTATGACTAGTTGTTTTAATTTAAGAAGACAGTTCATTGATGGTTGTATCAGTCACAATTCTCACACACACTACACAAGGTCAAAGTCTTCAAGTCCTCCTAAAGCTAGGAAGGTACCTTTGTCACCTAAGTCTGAAACCTCAGGTTCTAAGACTTCCAACAGTGACAAGAAGACTGACACTAAGAAAGTTAACAAGCATGTTGTTTATGATAAAACTGTCTCTAAGTCACATGGACCCAAACTTGTTTGGGTACCAAAGGAAAAGTAATACCTTTGTGGTTGCAGGGCAAAGAAAGTGAGAAGAAGGTCATATGGATTTTGGACAGTGGATGCTCAAATCATATGACTGGTGATATGGCCCTGCTATCACAGTATGAGGAAAAGGCTGGCCCAATGGTTGCTTTTGGAGATGACAGCATGGGCAACACATTGGGATATGGCAAGCTGAAAGTTGGAAATGTCATCATTGAAGATGTAGCACTAGTCAAGGGGCTCAAGCATAATCTGTTAAGTGTTGGTCAGTTTACTGATAGAGGATTCAAAGTGAATTTTGACAAAGATGAATGTTTGATCACCCACAAGAAGACTGGTGATTTTGCTCTATCTGGAGTAAGGAAGGGAAGCCTGTTTGTAGCCAATATGGACTCTGCAAACAAGGACAAAATTTGTTGCTTTTACTCAAAAGCATCAAATGAAGATTGTTGGCTGTGGCACAAGAAACTATCACACCTGAACTTTAAGGCCATTAATTCTCTAGTCAAAAGAGAGTTAGTGAGAGGCATGCCCACACTTGAATTCTGCCAAGAAGGAGTGTGTGAGGCTTGTCAAAAAGGAAAAATGAAGAGATCAAGCCACAAGTCAAAGACAGTGACATCTGTAACCAAGCCACTACAACTTATCCATATGGATTTGTTTGGGCCTGTTAACATAATGTCACTTGGAAGAAAGAAGTATGCCCTGGTAATGGTTGATGATTTTTCAAGGTATACATGGGTAGAATTTCTGGCATCAAAAGATGAGGCTCCACAAGTAATCATTGAGCATATAAAGAAAGTTGACAAGGAAGCAAAGGCAAACGATGCAAGTGTGATTGCATTGAGGAGTGATAATGGAACAGAGTTCAGAAATGCCACACTTGAAGCATTCTGCAAAGAGAATGGCATTTCTCAGCAATTCTCAGCTCCAAGGACTCCACAACAAAATGGAGTTGTTGAGAGAAAGAATAGAACTCTAATTGAGGCTGCTAGAACAATGTTACTTGATGCAAAAGTGCCCACATGTTTTTGGGCTGAGGCTGTGAGCACTGCATGCTATATTCAGAACAGAACCCTCATCAACAAAAACACTGGAAAGACTCCTTACAACTTGATGACTGGAAAGAAGCCTACACTGAAGTATATTCATACTTTTGGAAGCAAATGCTTTGTACTTAAGGACAATTCTGAATATGTTGGAAAGTTTGATGCAAAAGCATTTGAAGGAATTTTTCTTGGCTATTCTATGGAAAGAATTGCATACAAGGTTTATGTCATCAGTCAAAAGAAAGTTATGGAAAGCACAGATGTAACATTTGATGACAGCAAACTACCTGGACTAGAAGAAGCCAATGATGAAGACAAAGATCCATTGAAGTTTGATAATCTAGATGATTCTGATGAAGAGACTGAAACTAGAGTTGAAACTCAAGTTCAACAAACTCAAGTGAATAATGATACAAGAGAAGAATTTGTGCCAATCAATAGTGAAGAAACAAGCATCCAAGACACACCTGTGAGTAATGGCAACTTCACAGGGGGAGGAAATGAGGATGATCATGATGAGGATGATGAAGCAACATCAAGGATGAGAAATCAGGCTGAACACTCAAGGAAATGGGATAGATCACACACTGCAGAGCAAATCATTGGAGATCCTAATGCAGGAGTAAGGACTAGGAGAGCAACTCAAAATGAGTGCCTCTATGGATGTTTTCTATCACAAGTTGAGCCTAAGAAACTTGATGATGCATTGTTGGATCCAGATTGGATTATTGCCATGCAAGAGGAGCTGAATCAATTTGAAAGGAACAAAGTATGGGAACTTGTGCCTGCACCAAAGAATAGAACCATTGTTGGAACAAAATGGGTTCTGAAGAATAAGATGGATGAAGATGGTGTAATAATAAGAAACAAAGCAAGGCTGGTTGCAAAAGGATACTCTCAACAGGAAGGCATTGATTATGATGAGACATTTGCCCCTGTTGCTAGATTGGAAGCCATTAGAATATTCTTGGCATTTGCTGCTCATTCAAACTTTAAAGTTTATCAAATGGATGTCAAGAGTGCATTTCTAAATGGAGAGTTGGAAGAAGAGGTTTATGTGCAACAACCACCTGGCTTTGAGGATCCACATTTCCCAGAATTTGTCTACAGATTGCTTAAGGCACTGTATGGACTTAAGCAAGCTCCAAGAGCATGGTATGATACTCTATCACAATTTCTTCTTGAAAATCAATTCACTCGAGGCACATTGGACAAGACACTGTTTTACAAGAAGCATGGTGATGATATGATCCTAGTTCAAATCTATGTGGATGATATCATTTTTGGTTCTACAAATGAGAAACTGTGTGAGAAATTCTCTAAACTCATGCAGAGCAGATATGAGATGAGTATGATGGGAGAGTTGACATTCTTTCTAGGGTTGCAAGTCAGTCAAAGGAAGGATGGTATCTTTATCAGTCAAACCAAGTACATCAAGGATTTATTGAAGAAGTTTGACTTGGAAGATTGTTCACCTGCCAAGACACCCATGGCCACTGCCACTAAATTGGATGAAGATGCTAAAGGCAAGAGAGTAGATATCTCAGTCTACAGAGGCATGGTTGGTTCTCTACTCTACCTCACTGCAAGTAGGCCAGACATCATGTTTGCTACATGCTTGTGTGCAAGGTTTCAATCAAATCCAAAGGAATCACATTTGATTGCAATAAAAAGGATCTTTAGATATCTGAAGGGCACTCCTAACTTGGGATTATGGTACTCTAAGGACACAGGGTTCAATCTGGTTGGCTACTCTGATGCTGATTATGCTGGATGCAGAGTGGATAGGAAAAGCACCTCAGGAAGCTGCCAGTTTCTTGGACAAAGGTTAGTTTCTTGGTATAGCAAGAAGCAACAATCTGTGTCAACTTCTACAGCTGAGGCTGAATACATAGCTGCTGGAAGTTGCTGTGCTCAAGTGCTTTGGATTAGAAATCAACTTAGAGATTATGGACTTGTGTTGGAAAGAATTCCAATCATGTGTGACAACACAAGTGCAATCTCTATAGTTGCCAATCCTGTCAATCATTCTAGAACAAAGCACATTGACATCAGATATCATTTCATAAGAGAACATGCAACTAATGGAACCATTGAGTTGCATTATGTCTCTACAGATAAACAACTAGCTGATATATTCACTAAGCCATTAGATGAAGCCACCTTCACAAGGTTGGTAAGTGAGATTGGAATGCTGAATTCTTCAGATTCTGGCTAAGTGAATACATCATCTAGATTGTTGCAGCAGTAAACACTTACTTTATCTAAATCTTCAATATTTTTGGAGTAAGTGTTGGCTGAAATATGATTTATAAATATTTCAAATCTGTTGCATATGTTGAAAATCATATTTTTATTAACTTAAAATTTCTATGAAATTTTGAGAAAATCACTATTTGATTTGCTAGAATATTTTTCAATGAATATGTCTGGTAGATTTTAAAAAGATAGTGAAAATCAAATTTTTATGAGTGATGGGTATAGTTCGATAAGTCAGACTTCTCGAATGATTCACTATTCGACATCTCTAATAAGTCTCATTAGAGTACTCTTGAGTTCTCGAATAGAGTCTTTCTGAGATATCGAATAGAGGAATTATTGACTTCTCGAATATAGTAACTGAGTTCTCGAATGACTGAGTTCTCGAACACTATATTTGAGTTCTCGAATCATTTGAAAAGGCTGAATTCTCGCTGAATTTTAACCGATTTTGGATTTTTATCTAAAAATTTAATTCACTCATAAAAACACATATTATTTAATTTAGAATTATTTCTAAGTTAGATAACTGCCAGCTGTGAGTTTCTATCTGCTTGAGTTATCGATTAAGCCATTCTTGACTTCTCGAATAGTTGTTTTCTACTTCTCGAATGCCTGACTTGTCGATACAAAACAGCTAATCGACAATTCAAGTACTTCATACTTATACAATCTCACATCTATTCGATTCATTTCATTCGATTTCTCAAGCATCTACACTCTCTAAACCCCTGAAACCCTAGCTACGAAAAGCCAAATTTCTTCTTCAACCTTCAATTTCTTTTCTCTCTTCTCCACAAATGGCAACAGTAAAGTTCAACACCAACTTCATCGCTCTCACTAGTGATGTTGAAGCACCCAATGCCAATTTCAAGTGCTTTGTGAAATGGATGGCTGAGTCATATATCAAGGATGCACTCTCTGCCAACCCAACTCTGTATCTCGATATTCTGGAACAATTCTGGAGTACTGCTATTGTGGAGGTTGTAGCCCTGGAAAACGCAATCACTTCCTATGTCATCTACTGCAAGGTTCAAGATAAGGAAATCACTATCACTACTGCAGACATGAACCAAGCACTAGGACTACAACAAGAGTCATTTGACAGAATGGCCACTAACGCAGAGTTGGAGGAATTCTTTGAGTTCATAAACTACTCAGATGGGATTAACCTTGGAAAGCTAAACAGAAAGAATCTGAGAAAGGAGTGGAGCTATGTGTTTGCAACTCTTCTCCAAGTCTTCACTGCCAGGAAATCAAGCTTTGACCAAATCAGTGCACCTGTGCAGCAAATTGGATATGCTTTGGCCTATGGAAAGAAGATAGATGTTGGCCAAATCATACTTCAAGAATTATATGGGAGACTTGGTAAGAACACAACCAAGAGAGGTACTGATATTTTCTTCCCTCGCTTTATTCAATCTGTACTTAATTATAAAAATGCTTCATTGATTGAATTGCCTGGGATTGATAAAAATAAAATAGGCTATCCTAAGTCCATGACCAAACTCATTTTTGGTAACTTGGAAACTAGGAATGATGTGGATGTAAGACTGAACATAACTCCCCATATGGAGAGTTTGTTTAGGACTTACCCCCACAACATGCCAACATTTGATGCAAAATCTAAGTTAGCACAGCCCAAGCAAGTAGAACAAAATGCTAACCCAGGGCCTGCTAACCAACCCTCTCAACCAAACACTCTACCTCTTACTGAGCCAACTGCATCATCCTCTCAAAAGGGTGATGTTAGTAAAAAGAAGAGAAAGGAAGTAATGTCTGCACCTTTAAATATCTTGTCTGAAGCAGCATTAGCTGTTGAATTAGGTCTAGGAAGTGAGGAACCTGAGTCACCCTTACACAGAACAAAGAAGAAGAAAACTAAGACCACCTCTTCAGTCACACAAATGGCTGAAGTTGTAAAATCAGGGGCACACAGCTCACTAGATGTACCCTCTCAACAGGGTGCACCTATAGAATCAAGCATTCTCCCCAATGCACCCTCTTGTATAGAGTCAGCACATGGGAGTGATAAGGCTGGCACAACACTGAGTGGAGAGCACATCACTTTTGAAACTCCCTCTATCTCTCAGGGGGAGTTGCCAAAATCTACTCTAAAACACACTTCTCTTCCAGAATCTATCTCTGAAATTTCTTTGGAACTTGCAACTCAGGCAACTGAGATGCAAGGTATTGATCATCAAGAATTCTTTTCTCTTGATGAGCCAATAATTTCAAGTGACTTAGTGCATGACACTTTGTTCACCACTCAGAACCCACATTTAGATGGTGAGGGAATGCATGCTGAGGCATATCCTAATGACACCATCACAAACACAGAGGTTCCCCTAGTTTTTACTAGAGACTCTGTGCCTGTGTCAACTGCTGGTGTAATTCATCCCACTTCTGTGGTGACACCAGTAGTAGAGTCAATCCATCCGGTTACAGAAGTTGCATCTGTAACTGAGGAGACTAGCTTGCCTAGCTCTAGCTCTGACTTCATGTCAACATGGCTGAAGCCTGTGCAACATGACAGTGCTTCAGGATCAGGGTCTGTTCCACAACAATTGACGGTTGAAGCACTTCAAAGCTTAATTGTGGATCAGATTCCTGAGTTCACAAAGATTGCTCAGCACCTTCTCACTGCAGACATGCCCAATCCAGACTATGAGGCTATTCTGTTATGCCATAGGGATGATGTGGAAGTGCAGAAGTCAAAGATCATTGATGATGCTGAGAGAGATGGCAACATAGATGCCTGGTTGCAAGGAAAATATGATATTACTCTCGATGAAGCACTTCAGTATCTCAGGGAGGAATACATCACTTCACTGGGCTCCAATGCAAAATCCCTGTCACCTGGTGAAGTGTATGAAGCTGTAAATGACTCCTACAAGGGTTTCCTCAAGGCTGCACACTATCTTGGCAAGGGAGTCAAAACTGAAGTCAACAGGGTGTGTGATAAGACAGCCACTTCAGTAGCAGAAGTCAAGAGGGCCTTTGATGCTAAATTTCCTCAATTGGACAGTGTGTTCAAGGACATCAAACACTGCAACTCTACCTGCACTCAGATGGACAATGGGCTGGCTGTGCTAAAAGATGCTGTCACAGGTCTGGGGCATAAATTTCAGAATCTATCTGACCAGACTACAGATGCCAATGCCATGCTGAGGATAATATTCAAGAATCTCTATGGAGATAGGCTAGTGACTGATGTTCCTGTGCATGAATTGTCTAAATATGAAGTGAAGAGGCTGCAGGATCAATCTTTATCTGGTTTTAAGGACAATGAGCTATTCACTAAGGTCAACACTCTTGAGCAGGAGGTAGCCACTCTCACCAAGACCAATGCTCATCTCACAGACAAGGTTGCATTGCTAAATGATCAGTTGGACACTCAAGCATCCACCACAGCTGATGTCCTTCTGCATCAACAAACTATGTTAGCTGCAATGATGAAGCATATGGGTCTCCCTCTACCTGATGAATCTTCAATCCCAAAGGACATTTCTACAGCCTCTGTGCCTGACAACAAGCCTAAGGGGGAGAAGAAGGCTAGGAGGAACTCAAATTCAAAGGGGAAGACAAAGGGAGAGAAAGGCATAGTAATCAAAGAGGGTGGTCAACAAAGGGCTTCTAAGTCTCTAGCAAATGTGCCTGGCAAGGGAGAAGCCAAAGTAGATGAGCCTCCATCTATCTTGCCAGTTGTCACCTTACCAACTGTGCACATCACTACTCCTGGAGGACAAAAGCAATCCATAACTACCACAGTGGTTGCAGGGAGTATGCCATCTGACAAACCTCCAATCTCTATATCTGAGAGTGCCAAGCCTGTAGAAGTCAAAGTTGTTACTGAGGCCAAGCTACAAGAAGTTGCTAACTCCAATGACTATCATGATAAAGCCTTCTTGGAGTTTCTGAAATCCATAAGGGAACAGGTTGGTGACACTCAGTTTTATCTGAGGGAGGTGAAGAAGCAGATAGACTACATCACTGTCATCCCCAAGAAAGTCAACAATATATGGGTCAAGGAGATAGTGATGGTTTCCAAACTAAAGATATGGCATCTAACATACCAGACTCTACAAGACCTAAAGCACTCAGAGATAGATGCCATACTTGAGATCATTGAGAAGAAAAATGAGAACAGCAAGAGTCTGTTTGATGATTTGAGGAATGGTCAACCTACAAGGCTACCAGAAGTGATCAAGAAGCCATGGACAATCATTTATCAGTCTGGCACCAGAATTGAAGATATCAAGCAATTGGTCATTCCTCATGATCTCACCTCCAGAAATCACAGACTGATCATTGCTATCATTGATCAATTACAGAAGAAGGTTGGAGCCAGAAATGCTGAAGAAATTGAGGCACTGCATATCCTCAGAACCTATATTGCAACTGGTGAAATTCCAGAGATGGCTCAACCTAGGAGAAATAAGGATGATGATTCTGAAGACAAAGGTGATGGGAGGAGAAGACATCACAGGAGAGATAAGGGTGATGAAGATAAGAGGAAAAAGGGGGACAAGGATGAAAAGGATGATGATGACCAGGGTAAAACATATGTGAGAAAGAGTGGAAGACAGCAAGCCTTAGGCAATGCTAGCAGTAATCTCACCACAACACAAGACTCTAAGTCTAGGGTGAATACTGTTAGTAGTGACCTAGCAAAATCTACATCTATGGCTTCTGCAACTGTCTTACCATCTCAAGAAAAGAAGAAGATTCAAGTCAAGAAACCATGTGTATGTTTCAGAAAGCAATCTGCTAATGGAATACTACTATGGTCTACCAACCAAGATCAGAGATTTCTGCCAAGCAACCATGTCAAGAGGATAAAATTTAAACATGCTGCAAGGAGAGTGAAGCTATCCAAATCTAGAGCCCTAACAATCATTCCAGGATTGAAACTCCAGCCACTTGATGAAGACTTTGATGAAGAGCAACTGCAATTTCTAAGAGCTCAAAAGATATGCTATGCTGCAATTGTGGATGACCACCTTGAAATCAAGTACACTGATGGGAAAGAAATGAAATTCAAACAAGGGGGTTGTCAACATTGGGGTAAATTGTATGAGATAGAAAGAATCATTGCATTGCTGGATTCTAAGGACAAGGTGGAGAAAGTATGGAAGCTGGAATTGATTGAATTTGTGAAAATGAAGAAAGAATATGCTGAGAAGATAAGGAAGGGCTGCTATGAGAAATGGTTAGAAAGGGAGAAAGAAATTGATAGACTGGAGATTGAAGCAGAAAAGCTAAGGGCAAAGGGATTGTGTAGAGTTCAGTTTGATCCCTATGTGGTGAAGTATAGGAGGAGAAATGGAGACAATGTCAATATAAGAATGAACCTACTCAGTCACTATCCTGCCAACATTCTGAAGCCAGTGCTTGAAGATTTCAAAAACTCTATTATGATTGAAGAATTGGATGCTATGACAGAAATCATGAGAGCAATAGATGAGATTGCAAGAAAGGAGAAAGAAAGGAAACAGAAAGCATATGATGATCTACAAGCCAAAGCAATGGAGATGCAATCAAAAGAAAATGGCTAGTACCTCATCATACTGTAAGAGTATTTATCTTGTAATTTCATTTATGTGTTCAATCAGAATACATACCTGTACTTTTAAAGTTTTATCTTTATGTATGTTAGGCTTGTTATCAGACATGAAATTGTGACTAAGGGTCTCACTCACAATTTGGGGGAGATTGTTAGTTACAGAGGCATGCCTGTACACATCTAATAACAAGCCTAATTGTTTGTAATGCTTTGCATTACTTACTTGACCTCTTAACTGAGGGAACCTCTAGTTGTAGAGTTTCTGTTTGTATTGTACTTGTAATAGGCATCAAATCCTAGTTGTGTAACTGTACAAATAGAGTCTAGAATAATGCTTGAAAGAAGTTCCAAGGTTCATGCCTCAAGCAAGGAGTTAAAGACTGCCAAATAATCACAGTTGGGATTTGAAGAAATGAAGAATTTGCCTAAGTACCAATTCGAGAAGTATATTTGTCTATTCGAGAAGTCCAGCATTCGAGAAGTCAGGGATTCGATATCTCAAGACACTATTCGATATCTCTGAATACACTGTTCGATATCTCATTCGATATCTCAGGGATTCGATATGTCTACTACTCTATTCGAGAACTCAAGAAGTCAACAAGTCAAGATGGTATTCGAGTTCTCAAAGAGTCAACAAGTCAAAGTTCCATTCGATATCTCAAAGACTCAGAAAGCTATTCGACAACTCAAGGATTCGATAAGTCAAATGCTCTATTCGACAACTCAAGGAATCCTGATGGAAAAGAGCTATTCGAGAAGTGGTTCGATATGTCACTATAACAGTATTCGAGAACTCAGAGTTATCGATCAAGTCAATTCTAGTTCTCGAATCACTTACTTAGTCACTTCTCGAATACATTCTTGGAGACAAAATACTGAAGAAATTGTACAAGTCAGAAACCTGCAACAAGCCAATGCACTTTATGGACCACAATCTGTAACGTGCTCTGGAAAGCCTACAAGGAAGCTTGGAGAGATATAGAAGAGACAAGGAGCTAAAGAAGTGGATCTAAACAGGCTTTGCAAAGTCAAATCTGTAACCGTTTGGACGCTTACTCAAAAAGGATAGACAGACTAGAAAGTAATTTGTTTAGCTACCTTATTTGTAGTAAGCAGGCTGTATCCATGTTCTATAAGGACACAGCCTCACTTCATAACTTAGTAACTTTTGTGAGTCAAGTTTTTCATACACTGTAAGCTATATCTCTCTGAGAAAAACGAAGCTGAGAATACTACCATTTGTATTCACAGATTGTAGCAACCTTTATCTAATATACATTAGATTAAAGTGATATCGTGTCTTGTGTTGTTTATTTATCCGCACCTTAATTTCTGCACACACAGGCACTTATCTGCTACACAGACTCAATCCAAGAAAAGTTCAAGAATCCATTCACCCCCCCCCCCTCTGTATTCTTTTACCGTGTTCAATACTCAACAGTGTCAATAAATATTGAGAAATTAATGTTGCTCGTGATATTTCTAGAAAAAAGTAATTTTAATTATTAAATATGGAAAAGATGATACGTTTTAGCTGAAAAGGGTAATCAATAATTATTAGTATTATAATATTATTATTTTATTTTATTAAATAGAACCACTGGTGATATCATTGGGAAAAAGATATTTTAGTTAAAGAATAGGGAAAAGGTAACATGTTTTGGCTAAAAAAAAGTAATTGATTAGTTAATAGTAACTATAATATAATTATGTTATTTTATTAAACAAAATTGCTCGTAGTGTTTATAAGAAAGGAGAAATTTTAGTTAAATACAATATAAATATCTTAAAAAGGGAAATTAATTAGTTAGTGCAAAATAGAAAAAGTAACATGTTTAATCTGAAAAAAGAAATTAATTAGTTAGTATGATGAATTTGCCGATAATGAATGTTTTTTCCAATTTGATGTGCTTTGACATGTTAAATTCAAGTTTCTGCTTTTAGTGTTGTGGTTTAAAATATATTACCTACGTCGTAGAGTTATAGTAATATTAATAATATTAATTGGATGTAAGGATAATTAGGTAAATTCAATAGGTACCAACCAACCAACCAACCAACCAAACTTTCAATGTTTCGGAATTTATATAATAGTACTAGCATATAGCCCGTGTAAAACACGGGTTACTTTTAAATATTTTTAAAATTATAAGATTAAACAAAATAGATTTCTATAATTTATTATGGAATTAATTTAACTTTTTAAAATTATTTAATAAATCACATGTATTGTTTAGAACTAATAATATAAAATTTTAATGTAAATTTGTTGTTGACTGGATTCGAACCGAGATTTAAATATAGAATATTCCTTATTATTAGATCTAACGGTTATCATCTATCTACTAAATATCTTACGGTCACTATTGTTTTAAATTGTTGAACCAAACAACCAAATTATATCTCTGTCGTCTTCTATATAATAGTATAGATGTATATAGATTTTTATTATATTTTGATTAATGATTGTAAGATGCGGTGTGATATTTTTGGGTTTATATTATTGATTGCAAGATTAGTTTTAAATTTAAAGGTAACATGTTTTAGTTAGAAAACAAATATTAGCGTTTGTAAGATATGGTACAATTTTAAGTGTTTATAAAAGGTAATTTCTTCAATTAAAAGTAATTGTTAAAAAGGCAATCGGCTAATAACTATTTACTATATTATTATAAATAATAATTAAGTAAGAATAATTAAGTAAAAAAACATGTTTTATTAGTTAAGGGTAAATAAGTAAAATAAATAGGTACCTTTCTTTTGATATGTTATAAATTTTATTTAATAATATAATTAGGTTTTATATAATCATTATTTTCAATAATTTTTTTACTTTTAATATAATTTAATATACTCTTTTTTCAAGGATTATCCTCATGTTTTCTTATTATTAGCAATGTATATAGATTTTTATTATATTTTATTAATGGTTGTAAGATGCAGTGTGATATTTTTGGGTTTATATTTGTTATTGCAAGATTAGTTTTAAATTTAAAGGTAACATGTTTTAGTTAGAAAACAAATATTAGCGTTTGTAAGATATGGTACAATTTTAGGTGCTTATTGTTGTGCCTAAAATTCGCCTTGGGCTTGGTTTAAGGCCCACTAAGGATGCGGGTTTTGATAATCGGGATGTAAAAGGATTAAGTTGGGCTACGAGTAGATGTATTGGCCCATTATGCCTTAGGAATAGATTAAAGATTAGGATTCTGATAGTTGGTTTGGGGATATGTTCATGTAGGGGTGTGAGTGTGTGAACCCTGGATAGGGGTAGTGCTGTGTTGAAGCTGGATAGGGGTTCAAACCCGGTGGCGGGCGAACTAGTAGGGGTTCAACCATGCGTACCCTGATGGTTCCCAGGAATTGCACCAGCAGTAGCCGGGCTCCATAAAACGCGGACAATCAGGTAGGACACATCGAAACGGCCCAGTAGATAACTCCTGAACAATAGGGACGGTATAACAGTAGTATATATCGTGGATTAACATCGTATATATAGGATATATATATACACACGTATATACGGGAAGATAAATCATGAAAACATATGGATTAATCATGGAATAATGGCTGGATAATCATGAGAGGAGGGATAAATAATCACGGGAGATCTGTTATGGAGGATCAAGCTTATCAGATTGTGGAGGGTTATCAAGAACTACATGGGACTTGATCTCTTATATATATAAGAGTATGTAGGCAATTTGCAAGGTTAGACACACATACACACCTCTAACGCTTACTCTCTGCTGTTGGCTCTCGATTGAATAGGTCATATTCAGTCACCATAGCTCGGAGTACTTGCAAACTCAGTCCCGATATCCATCATTCACCCTCACGAATTAGGGTTTATGAAACTAGGGTTTTGGCTTGTAATTCGATTTATTTAATCATTATTTTTGGATTTTCTTGGTTGATTCTTGTAATTATATCATTGAAGTGTTGTACCAATTTTCCCTCACAACATTTGTGGCGCTAGAAGGAGGGGCCGGGGTTTTATCTCTTGAGGGAAGAGATGTCACGGAAATCTGGTGATGATCGTACACCGGAGGTTGGACGAAACGATGAGGACAGGGAACATGATGGTGAAGTCACGAACAGGGAACTTAGAGAAAAGTTAAAGAAGATGGAGAAGAAAGTTGCTTCTTTGAAAAAGAAATCTGAAAAGCTGAAGAAATGGAAGCAAGAGCAGGGTTCCAAGGATCGAAAGGTGAAGAAAAAGGTGGTTACGCCAGTTCGGTTAGATTTCGACAGTGATGAGGAGGGGTCGGAAAAAGAGGCCTCACAGAAAGGATTTTCTGATGTGGAGACGGACCAAACGGACCCAAACTGGAATGAAGGAGAAGAGGAAGTACGACAACCACAGGGTTCACCCACCCGTAGCCTGAGTGTCTTCGACAGATTGGGCAATAAGATGGACGTCAAAGATTTACGTCACAAACTTAATGGGAAGAAGGAAAGACAGAACAGGAAAGCCCCAGAGGCGAAGTCACAAGGATCTCATAGCTACAGAAGGGATAAATCCGTTTCCAGGTCTGGTAGACAATCTAAAGGGGGTAATGATGAGCGAAGCTGCAGTTCCCGACATAACCCCAGTTACAGTGATGACGACCTGGGTTTAGCTGAGGACTCTTGCGGTGATGACAACCAGTTCACAGATGAGGAGAATGAGCACTACAAAGTAAAGGATCTGCGTGAGGCATTAAGGAAGCTGAAGATGGAAAAACAGTCGCTAGAAGGCTTGACAGTGGCTTCACCCTTTACTAAGAAAGTGAGGGATTCGCCACTCCCACCAAAATACAGGGGGGTGGGAGACCTAAAGTTCAGCGGAACCACTGATCCAGTAGAATATCTCAGCCGATTTGATACGGAAATGGAAGTATATCAGGTGAAAGACCTAACGAAGTGTCGCTTATTGGCTGCTACGCTAAGAGACAGTGCTCATCAATGGTTCAAGAGGCTACGTCCAAATTCTATCCAGTCTTGGAGGCAAATGAGTGAAATGTTCGTGACCCAATTTCGGGCTTCGGTTGCATTCGCACCCCCAGCCAACACTCTGGCGAACATCAAGCAGGAAAGGAATGAGACCCTCACTGAATATTTCAAGCGGTTTAATGTAGAGGTTCCTAAGGTACGGAAGACCACAGATGAAACCTATAAGAATTTCTTGATTGCGGGCGTACGCCCAGGTACTGATTTCTGGAAAGAGCTACAAGGGGCGGAGCCCAAAACTTTGGCAGACTTTTATGCCAAAGCAGAAACTCACAAGGTGGTTGAAGAGTCACTGGCTAAACTTGAGAAAAGTCGAAGTTCAAGGGAATGGAACAGGAGCAAGAGGCGTAGGTCATATAGCCCGAAGGATAGGGGGTACCACAAGCGAACCTCCTATGGTGGAAGCTCCTCTACCAGAAACACCCCTCGTGATGAAAAAACAGCTCCTATAACGGTGAATGCAACCAATACAGGAAGGACAGTAAATTACAAATATCCCACTAGGAAGGACTCTCAGGGTTCGGGCAGGTATACCGAATACACCCCGCTCACGGCTTCCATTGAACAGGTGTATGAAGTTGGAAACAAGGCGGGACTGTTTAGGAAGCCAGTAAGAAATGGACCCCCAGGGAATAAAAATGAAGGACGGTATTGTGCTTTTCACGATGCCAATGGACATGAAACGGCGGAATGTCGTCATTTGAAGGACCACATTGAAGACCTTATAAGAAGGGGTTATCTCACCGAATTCGTAGCTCCGGAAGCTAAAGGAGACAAGAATGACAGAATTCACAAGGAAACTGAAAAGGTGAATCCTGAACGCCTTACAAGAGCCAACAGTATCCGCACTATAATTGGTGGACCGTATATCGGGGGTACCAGCAGGAATGCCCAGAAAAATTATGCCCGGGAAGCAAGGGGCGTACCCCTCACGAATGTGTATAACCTGTCTGAAAGGCCACCCAAACTTTTTAGGGGTGAGACAGTCGACATAACGTTCACCGAAGAGGATGCCAGGCACGTTCACCACCCCCATAACGATGCTTTGGTGATTAAAGCTGCGATCGGAGGCTTGAACGTACACCGAGTGCTGGTGGATAACGGAAGCTCGGTAAACATTTTGGCATATAGCACTTACCAGAAAATGGGATTACTTGACAAAGAAATGGCTCCTTCTTACAATGAATTGTACGGATTTACCGGCAACCCTGTACAAATTGTGGGGCGAGTGAAACTCCCTCTCACTTTGGGGGAGGAACCCCGGTCAGCTACACAAGTGGTGGAATTCATGGTGGTAAATGAAGACATCTCCTATAATGGGATACTCGGAAGGCCGATGTTAAAGGAAATGCGGGTAGTGACATCCATTTATCATCTGTCAATGAAATTCCCAACTCCCGGAGGAATTGGGTGTGTTCAGGGATGTCAATCAGATTCAAGGGAGTGCTACAGTAAAGCCCTGCATACAGCTGAACAAGCTTGCAAACATCTGTTGTTGGTAGATGGGGGTACCTCGGAACAATGCTATCGTTACTTGGACCCCGGCACAGGGAGGGGAGATGAATCTTTGCGTCGAAAGGAAGCAAGACAAGAAAGAGACATGTGTAATGTTATTATGATTGTACAACACCCAGGCGAGGAGCCCTATACGGATGTTGCACCTTTTCAGGGGGTAGGTACCCCTAACGGGATACTAATGTTGGAAGCCCCGAAATTTCAAAATTCCAAAACTGAAGAGCCACTGATTGAGGGTATAGTGGAAAAAGTGCATGACAGTGATTTTGAAAGTTTGGATAATGGAGACGATCTGAAGGAATCAATGAAGGCCGATGGTCAGGTGGTGGAACCCCACCAGGGTGCAGAACAGGTGAACCCAGTGGAAATTGACCTTGACCCCCGAATGCCCGAAGCCAAGGAAAAGACTGGGGCAGCTGAAGACACTCTATCTATCTTGGTGGATGCAGCTGATCCTACTAAGGAGTTGAAGATTGGCAAACAGTTGAAACCTGAAGTCCAGGAAGCACTGGTGGTATTTCTAAGAAACAACTTAGACGTATTTGCATGGAGCCATGAGGACATGGTGGGAATAGATTCGAGGGTGATGTGTCACCATTTGAACATTGATCCAGACATGAAGGCCGTAAGGCAGAAAAGGAGAGCAATAAGTAGGGAAAGGGCCGTCGCCCTGAAAGAAGAGGTAGACAGACTGTTGAAGGCCAAGCTAGTAAAGGAATCATTCTACCCCATGTGGCTGGCAAACCCGGTCTTGGTAAAGAAGCCCAATGGCAAATGGCGTACGTGCGTTGATTTCACTGACTTGAATAAAGCATGTCCCAAGGACAGCTTTCCGCTTCCGCGTATTGATCAACTAGTCGATGCTACGGCTGGTCATGCCTTGCTAAGTTTCATGGATGCGTATTCAGGTTACAATCAAATTCCGATGTATGAGCCCGACCAAGAACATACTTCCTTTATCACAGATAGAGGACTCTACTGCTATATCGGGATGCCTTTCGGGCTGTTGAACGCTGGAGCAACCTACCAAAGGCTGGTCAACAAGATGTTTAAAGACCAGATTGGAAAAACTATGGAAGTATATGTGGACGATATGTTGGTAAAATCCAAGGTAGCAGGCGATCATGTTGCCCACCTCACCGAAATGTTTGGCATCCTAAGGAAATTCAGGATGAAGTTGAACCCCCAAAAATGTGTGTTTGGGGTGGAATCTGGAAAATTCTTGGGTTTCATTGTGAATCATCGAGGGATCGAAGCCAATCCTGCTAAAATAAAAGCACTAGTTGAAATGAGATCCCCTCGAAGTGTGAAGGAAGTTCAAAGCCTTACCGGACGGGTGGCAGCCTTGAACAGGTTTATCTCCAAGTCCTCGGACAGATGTCGAGAATTCTTTGCAGCTATCAAGAAGAGAAAAGACTTTGAGTGGACGCCTGAATGTGAAGCTGCCTTCACCAAATTGAAGGAACAATTAGGAAGCCCTCCGTTGCTGGCAAAGCCAAAAGAGGGTGAAACCCTGATTTTGTATTTGGCGGTTTCAGAACACTCTATTAGTTCTGTTTTGGTTCGTGAGGAAGATCAAATCCAGTACCCCGTGTATTATGTGAGCAAGAGGCTTCTGGATGCTGAAACCAGATATACAAACATGGAAAAGCTAGCCTACGCGTTGATTCTGGCATCAAGAAAGTTAAGGCCATACTTTCAGGCGCACACGATAGAGGTACGAACCTCATTCCCACTGAGGCAGGTCCTGCATAGACCTGAAGCCTCAGGAAGGTTGATGAAATGGGCTGTAGAGCTAGGCCAATTTGACGTGGAATTCAAGCCAAGAGCAGCTATCAAGGGACAGGCACTTGCTGATTTTTTATTGGAATTCCCACCATCTTTTGAGGAGGAAACCAAGAAAACCGTGAGGGAACCTCTGGAGAAGGAAGCCCCGACAGAAAATTGCGCACCATGGTGGACCCTTTATGTGGACGGAGCCGTGAATGGAAATGGGGCAGGTGCTGGTATAGTCCTGATAAGCCCCGAAGGTCACAAGCTGCAGAGCTCAATTCATTTCACATTCAAGGCTACAAACAACGATGCTGAATATGAAGCCCTGATTGCGGGGCTGAAACTGGCACTTGAAATAAAAGTGATAAATATGACTGTGTATAGTGACTCCATGTTGGTAGTGGGACATATCAAAAGCAACTTTCAAGCCAGAGGTCCACGCACTGATCTATACATGAGGTACGCTCAAGAGCTGATGAGCAAGTTTGGAGAAATCAATCTGGTACAAATTCCAAGGACGGAAAACTCAAGTGCAGATGCCTTAGCAAAAATGGGTTCTAATAGGGAAGCGACTATGCTAGGGGTGATACCGTTGGAAATACAACAACAACCTAGCATTCCAAGGATGGATTGTATGGATGTCGAGGTTCAAGTAGAGGACACATGGATCACTCCCATCTTGAAGTACATAACAAAAGGGGTTCTGCCAGCTGAAAAGGATGAAGCCCGGAGAATGAAGTATAAGGCTACGCGTTACGCCTTATATGATGGAAAGCTGTACAAGAGAGGATTCAACAAACCTCTTCTACGATGTATAGCAGGCAGTGAATGTGAATATATTATGAGGGAGGTGCATGAAGGCATATGTGGAAACCATTCTGGAGGAACCTCATTGGCCCACAAGATACTTCGTCAGGGGTATTACTGGCCGACCCTGCAGCAAGATGCTCACAAATTCTCAAAGGCATGTGATCGATGCCAGAGGTATGCCAACTCAAATAAGAATCCAGCCGTACCATTAAAGCCGCTCTCTAGCCCATGGCCTTTTGCTGTTTGGGGCATCGACCTGATTGGAGAACTCCCTAAGGGAAAGGGAGGGGTGAAGTACGCTGTTGTAGCTGTGGATTATTTTACAAAGTGGGCAGAGGCTGAACCCCTGGCTACGATCACTGCAGCCAAATTGAAGGAGTTTGTGTTTCGAGCAATTATATGCCGATATGGGGTCCCCTATAAGTTAATATCTGACAATGGCAAGCAATTTGACAGCAAGGAAATGAGGGGTTTATGTGAAGATCTCGGAATCATTAAGGGCTTCTCTGCAGTCTGCCACCCCCAAAGCAATGGTCAGACTGAAGCCATCAATAAAATCATTAAACATACTTTGAAGGCAAAGTTGGAAGATAAAAAAGGTTGCTGGCCAGAGGAACTTCCTATGGTGTTATGGTCTTACAACACAACGCCCAGGACTACAACTGGCGAATCCCCATTCACATTAACTTACGGGTGCGAAGCAATGGTACCCGTGGAGATTGGTGCAGGTTCATTTAGGAGAGATAACTTTGATCCCATGGAAAATGAGGTTAATCATCGCTTGTACTTAGATCTGGTGGAAGAGGTTCGTGCAACTTCTCAGTTGAAACTTGCAGCCTATCAACAAAGAACTCGCAAGTACTTTGATGGCAGGGTTCGAGCACGACCCTTAAAGGCTGGTGATCTGGTTTTAAGGAAAATGATGCCTAACATGAGGACTCCAGGATATGGAGCCTTTGAGGCAAATTGGGAAGGCCCATATGTGATTAAATCAGTCTTATGGGAAGGAACTTATCATTTGGAAGATTTGGACGGGAAACTAATCCCGAGGGCATGGAACGCCGAACATCTTAAGAAATATTACCAGTAGTTGAACCCAGGTAACGTTTCTTGTAGACCTCTTTCAGGTGTAGGAAAATAAAAGTGGCTTATTAGTTGTAGCTACCATCATATTAGGATCAGTCGGTCAGAAATTTTTCTTTTATGTTAATAAAGTGCTTGGGGGGTTGTGAATGTACGCCTACCTGTTGAACACCGTACTATGATGTGATTTAATGGAATTGAAATCGACTTCTTTTTTATTTTTTTTTCTCTTTTCTCATTTTCGTTTTATGTTTAAAAATATATGGATTTATGTGAATGAACGCATGCTATGTGTAGCCTGTTTTATCTGTGTAAAAACAAAATCAAGGATACGACTGTTGAACCTAGTTCTTCATTATAAGTATAATTATATTAAAGAACTCGGGGGGTAGTAGGCATACATCGGTTAATGGAAGGATAGTTTAACTTAAAAATGGAAATGGATAAAATTTTAAAGCATATGGATTATATATATTAATGGATGGAAGCATATGGATTATATGTTAATGGATGGAAGCATATGGATTATATGTTAATGGATGGAAACATAAGGATTATATGGAAAACATATGGAATGTATGTTAATGGATTACATGGGTTATGTAAATACAAATTATATGAATACATGGATGGAAATGCACATGGATTACGTGCACATGGGTTGGAATATGTATGGCTCATGCATGAAAAGGGATGGACCCCATGGTAGGAAGGTTCTAGGGTAACTAGGATCACGAGGTTCTCATGTGAGGAGGGGGGTTCAATCGCTCGAACCCTGAACTACCATATAGTTAGTATGATGGATAACCGATCTCAAGATAACCTCACCACGACCCCAGGGAATTTAGGCGAGTAAGGCCTAATCTTTGAGTAATTGGAATGACTGGGAAGATTGGCCTCACAAGGAAATTGTGTAGGAGTTAAGGATGGTGGGAACCCAACATGTACCAACATGAGTCATATATTTAGGGGTACGATTGGTGGATTGCCAATCAACCTTCAGTTAAGGTCTTATGGCTGATGAGTGCTAGCTACAAAATAAAAGATTCAAGATGGAAATGGCAGGCCTAATGGAAAATTCACTTGGTGCACAGATCTAAAAAAAAAAAGAACTTATAAGGACAAACATGATTTGTCAACCCATACTAGGAACATGATGGATGGAACATTTACTGTTCCTTAGAGAGGGATACATGTCTATTCCATCAATGAACAGGGGTATAAGTAGTTGGAACTCCAAGATTAGCCAAGGCTTAATTATTGCAAGGTGGAGTCTGGCATTGACGCCAAACGAAACTAAGTATAAGGTGGATGGTACCCCTAGGCATGGCCTGCAAAGTAAGGAGTACTAAGTGCTGAGCTTGAAGGAGGTGTGTGCACGTGTGAGCATGCAATTTAACTACACTACGGGCATTTATCAAGCAAATGACATGCATAAACCATAGCAAAGATTCAGGGAAATAGTTCAAAGATTACATCATGCGAGGCCTTCAGAGGAGCCCGCACCCTCAAACTAGTTGGTTCATGGCAATACATGCCAGCAAAAGAAAAGTTCACGAAGCTGATTTAATAAAGGAAATTCTGGGAGATACGAGCAAGTTACTGGGGTAACTTGGTGGGGCTGA
Source organism: Kitagawia praeruptora (assembly GCA_037693485.1). Lineage (NCBI taxonomy): Eukaryota > Viridiplantae > Streptophyta > Magnoliopsida > Apiales > Apiaceae > Kitagawia > Kitagawia praeruptora. The sequence continues at coordinate 150,764,662 of CM075349.1, read as the reverse complement.
CTACCTGGGTTTCGGCCGGAGGAGTTAAAGCTTCCTTCTCATGCTCTGCAGGAGAGGAGTTCATCTGAGGTTCAATTGCAGGATCTCCTTCCGGGACTTCAGCCGTCGGCACCTCACCTCCTGGGGCTTCAGCAGTTGGAACCACAGTCTGTTCCATTACAGTGACATCTTGCATAATGGCATCACCAGGGGTTTGCACAGCTTCAACATCCACAGGGCTGGGATTCACCTGCATAGCAGCAACGGCCTGCTCTTCCTTGATTAACTCGATGGCATCCACTGCATCTTGGCCAAGGAGACCCCACTCCAAGTTAGGAAAGGCTTCGTACATAGAGGACATGTAATCCTTCACACCGGCTTTATAACCCGAATCATATCGCTGATCCTCTCGCTTGGAAGAAGAAGCCTTATGCTTAGCAATTGAGCCTTGAAGAGATTTGATTTTGAGGTCGAGTTTCTCCTTCTCCTTCTGGTGAGCTGCAGCTGCCTCCTCTTTCTCTTTATCCATCTTCAGAATAACGGTATCAAGGGTCTCCCTGTCTTTCAGTAGCCTATCTTTCTCTTGGATCAGTCTACCTTCACTCTCATACAATTTCTTGTTAGAATCCAAGAGCTTCTTCCTATCGTCCTGGAAAGCTTTCAATTCTGACTGCACCCTGAACAACTCTGTGTGGACCCTGGAGTTCCCCTTCGCAGCTTCTGCAATTTGGTCACTGTGTTTCAGATACAAGAACAAGCTTTCTGCATTCATCAAGGGGACCCTACTTGCAGCTTCTTCAAAGTTCAAACTATCCCACTCCAAGATGGATTGTATAGGAATCCTCTCTTTTATGGACTCAATAAAAGCGGTTAGTGGAGCGGGAGGAACAATTTTTGGGGGACTTTGCTTTGATTCATTCTTAGGACGTTTGCTCCCACGAGAACCAGAGGCTCCTGATGGCTCAGGGGTATGTTGAGAGGACCTTTTCTTGGAAGAAACCATTTTTTCGGCTTGAACCGGACTGGACTTGGCGGCTGGAACAGGGGTTCTGTTGGATGGAGCATGGGGTATGACTGATGACTTAGAGGTACCCTTGTGCCCAGAGCGTTTGATGAACGATGGCACAGAGAAAGACATATCTGCACAAATAGACAGAGTTATAATTAGAACGATTGTAATCAAAAGGTTATTTACCATGCATAAGTCAAGCAGGTTATATACAGACAAAGATGTGGAGCATTTATAAAAAAAAAAAAGAAAAACAGAAAACAAGGAGTTTGGTTGCGAAGCAAGGGTGCATGGAAAACCTGTTTCATTAGGGGTCTCGTCAGCAAGAGGGGTACATGCAACCTCTAAAGACTTGGTGCTGAGTTTCTTACTGAAACCTAAACGAAGTAATTTTTTCTTAGTTAACAAGCTAGTACCATCACCTAGCTCTGCACTCTTCTTTAAGGCTTTTTGGGCTCTTTTCAGCTCTTCATCTTCTAAATCAGTTTGAAGGGGCATGGGTGGATCAAGGTTAAAGTCTTTTCTGTAACTGGGACAATCATAGCAATAGAGGAATTGCTTGTGCCAGCCTGACATCCCTTGTTTATTGCCCTTTATGCATTTGCCTTTGTGGATGTTCCAGGTGGTAAGGTAGTAGAAGCCAGAAGTTTTTCCAGTCTCTTTGAGTTGGTAAAAGAAACCCAACTCACGAGCTGTAAGCTTAACCTGGAACAAAGAATCGTATAGGATGTACATGCATATGGCCATTCGGTAGGAATTCGGAGTCAATTGTAAAGGAGCAAGTTTATAGGTATCCAGGATGTCTACAATGAAGGGATGGAGGGGTAATGATAACCCCAACCTAAAGAACTGAGCAGAAAGGACGGCACATGGAATCACCTGGTCGGGCTCAAAGTTAGAGAAGTCATGACATCTCTCTTCGGGTTGGGGTACGACAAGTGAACACCCGGGGTTACAGGCTTCGAGGAGGTTCTCTAGTTTTTGGGCAGTCATAGAGGTTCGAGTGTTATCACAAGAAAGCTGGGGGGTGGTAGCATTAAAGACCTTAACAGGGGTGACTCCATCCTGGCTCTCACTATTTTCTGACTGGTCATTGAAGGGTACGGTTGTTGGAGATAAATGTCCCAATGAATGGATTTCTTCCTCAGATTCCGGAGAATCAGAACTGATAGGGGTGGGTGTAAACGGTGAAGAGTCAAAAGGGTGGGTTTTAACTGAGATTTGAGCAATGGTGGGGTCAAGGATTCTGACTTTAGAACGGGTACGGCCACTCACAGTGGCAGCCATGGGAGGAAGAGTGGATAAAGGTTTTGGGGATGTGAAGGAGTCAGCCTCGAATGCAGATGGTAATTGAGAGGCAATCCTGGTAGGCATGTTCTGGGATTCAACGGACGCAGCCTGGCTCGACATCTGCATTAGGAAAAGCAGAAGTGAGCCTTGAATCCATAATCGAGTTCCAAAGACAAAAGAGTGTGGAGTGTAATCGAACACAGGGATTCAAGTATGAGAACCCCCTAATCAAAGAAAGGCCATTTTCTTTTTTGTCCCTAACATTTCGACCAAGGAAAGAAAGAAAAAGGGAAAAAGCAAGGATGACAGGGTCTTTGTTTGGCAGAACCCATAGGTCAGTTGAAGATAACAAGTAAAAACGAATGGGGCATTACCTCAAACAGATTCAGTGGAAACCATACTTAGCTCTTGTGGGGGTTACAAATAAGGAACCGCAAAGGTGAAAATTCTAGGGTCGTGCTTAATGGGTTTTGGGTAAAGCCTAAATCAGATAGGATCCATGCAAGGGGCGATTGATATAAAGTTCGAAGATACAATCAAAACGGTAATTAAGGGCAAAGCATGAAGGATGTATTGAAGAAAGGATTAAATCAGTGTGCAATCGGAAGGTACATACATTGAGGGACAAGCAAGGATAAAGCCACCACTAGGAGCAAGCGGATCTACTAAATTCAATAACTAAACATGGCATGCATATGTGAGTAACAAGGATGACAGTCTAAAGAATGACATTTGATATGAGGGAGTCATGGGGTGATACTTGTAACACGATATTAAGCATCAAAAGGGCGCATATATAACACTTGGATGTGGATGTGTGTGCTTCAATGTGCATGAAAATCAACGGGTATAAAAGGGGAAATGAAGAGAAAGTAAGAAAAAATACCTCTAGATTGAAGATGGTGGTCGGAGAACGGAAGCCTTCGCCGGATCAAAATCTGAGAAGATGAACCGCTTGGGACAAAAGAGAGAAAAGGGTTCAGTGATAGAAAAGGGTGAAAAATAAAAAAGAAGACGCAGAAGGATATATATATATATAATGGCATAGGGATATGAACGGGCAAGCCACGTGTTTATCCAAGCAAGTCTGTGTAAAAAAAAAAGATAGTTATTAACAGTGTTTTGGGGAATGTGGAAGAACGAATGTGGACAGGTGGAAGTCCAAATACATTAGTGTCTTGAGGAAGTGGAGTGGTTTTGTGGGATTCAAATTTTGAAGTATTAGAGTTGTATGGGATTTGGAATTCAGGCAATTAAATATTAATTGGGACTTTGCTTGCTTCGAGTTTATCAGTTAAAAAGAACGATTACCTTGGATGGTTGTTTAGATTTTCAGGGAGGTACCTGCGTATATGGTGAGTGGTAAATTTAGGGGGTTCGGTGGTTGCATCCCTAAATTAAGGGACAGTGGATTTTAAGGTACAAATGGAGGGGTACGATTGTAAGCATGGATACTTCCTAGTTGAATCCCTTGTTTCCTACAAGGAGTACGCTCACGTAGGCTTAGGGGTTCATATGGAAGGAAAGGGTGGCTAGGATGTGAGTAACGTAAGGTTCCTTTTGCATTCAAATGACTACAAGGAACCGGGGGGTAGTTGTTGTGCCTAAAATTCGCCTTGGGCTTGGTTTAAGGCCCACTAAGGATGCGGGTTTTGATAATCGGGATGTAAAAGGATTAAGTTGGGCTACGAGTAGATGTATTGGCCCATTATGCCTTAGGAATAGATTAAAGATTAGGATTCTGATAGTTGGTTTGGGGATATGTTCATGTAGGGGTGTGAGTGTGTGAACCCTGGATAGGGGTAGTGCTGTGTTGAAGCTGGATAGGGGTTCAAACCCGGTGGCGGGCGAACTAGTAGGGGTTCAACCATGCGTACCCTGATGGTTCCCAGGAATTGCACCAGCAGTAGCCGGGCTCCATAAAACGCGGACAATCAGGTAGGACACATCGAAACGGCCCAGTAGATAACTCCTGAACAATAGGGACGGTATAACAGTAGTATATATCGTGGATTAACATCGTATATATAGGATATATATATACACACGTATATACGGGAAGATAAATCATGAAAACATATGGATTAATCATGGAATAATGGCTGGATAATCATGAGAGGAGGGATAAATAATCACGGGAGATCTGTTATGGAGGATCAAGCTTATCAGATTGTGGAGGGTTATCAAGAACTACATGGGACTTGATCTCTTATATATATAAGAGTATGTAGGCAATTTGCAAGGTTAGACACACATACACACCTCTAACGCTTACTCTCTGCTGTTGGCTCTCGATTGAATAGGTCATATTCAGTCACCATAGCTCGGAGTACTTGCAAACTCAGTCCCGATATCCATCATTCACCCTCACGAATTAGGGTTTATGAAACTAGGGTTTTGGCTTGTAATTCGATTTATTTAATCATTATTTTTGGATTTTCTTGGTTGATTCTTGTAATTATATCATTGAAGTGTTGTACCAATTTTCCCTCACAACATTTATAAAATATAATTTCTTCAATTAAATATAAATGTTAAAAAGGCAATCAGCTAATAACTATTTATTATATTATTATAAATAATAATTTAGTAAAATAACATGTTTTATTAGTTAAGGGAAAATAAGTAAAATCAACATGTACCAACCAACCAAACTTTTAATGTTTCGTCTTCTACATAATAGTATAGATAGACTTTGATTAATGATTGTAAGATGCGGTGGGATATTTTTGGGTTTATATTAGTGATTGCAAGATTAGTTTTAAATTTAAAGGTAACATGTTTTAGTTATAAAATAAATATTAGCGTTTGTAATCACTACAAGAAATCTGGTCTTTACCTACCAATTACAATTGTAGGTAAAGATGCTTAAACTGTAGGTAAAGATCTTTACCTACTAATATGTGATTGGTCAAAATTGGTAGGTGTTTGATAGTAGGCAAAAACTATTTACCTACACTTATCAAAATTGGTAGGAAATTTTTTTATGGACCCCACTTAGTTGAATTGGCTCTACAAGTCATCACATGACGTGTCACTTCCATGTGTAATCTTCTAACTGGTACACGTGGAACCTCGTAACTGGTCCACATGTCAACATAATAATTAACCCATGTGGTGCCTCGTGATTGGTACACATGGCATCCTACGATTTGTCAACGTGGTAACATGTTATTTGTCCACGTGGCATCTTGTGATTCACCCATATAGTAGTCTGTGATTTGTCCACATGGTCACGTTTAATTGTCCACATATTTATAAAGGTAGGTAAATGCTCAATAATGGTAGGTAAAAGCTATTCATACATACTGATACATAAAATATCATTGTTGAAATTTAAATGTAAAGCATACACAAGTAAACAATTTTTAGCCAACATACCCTATGACAATAAAATACTAACTAAAAGGGAAATTTACAAATCATCATGGTTTTCTGAATTTGTAGCAGAAGCTTCATTTGTGGATGGAGTTGAAGGAGGTGGCATGAGATTGTTATACCGTAGTATGTCATAAACTTCACGAACACGATTATTGGCTTCATTAAGTTGTTGAAGTATCTCTTGATAGCTTGGTATATTTGGATCAGTAGCGTCTTCCTGATTTGAAGTTCTAGTTGCACTTCTAGAAGATCTCCCCCAACCTCGCAAGTATACTGAACGACGACCAAGTACACGCTCCATAATATCTTTGTCAGACAGTTCTTCTGGAGTATGTTCATTCCTTAGAGCGACCATTTGATCCTAGTGAGTAAATGTGTATAACAAGTGTAAATATAAATATATTAAGTAATAATCATGTACTAAAGACAAAAATAATAATAAAGTTCTTGCATATTCGGTACAATTACAATAACTTAAAGGTAATAACAGAAATAAAAAATCTTACATATAGTTCTGGTAAATCCGGTCCGGTCCATCCATTCTTGTCAAAATGATTTTTACGCCATGTCTCAATTTGTCCAGTGAGAGAAGTCAGCACCATCCCTCGTCGTATATGATGGCGTGCTGTAGAAACTGAACCATTTTTTGATGCCCACTTCTTTTTAGAGTAATTTTCAGTATTCTTTACTACCCTTTCCTAAGAAATAACAAATATTAGTAAACATATTAGCTAATAAACAAAAGATCATAGAAAGACTAAAAAAATAATAGTAGTTACCTTAAATTCATTTGTGCACCAGAGATCACATAACATCTCCCAATCACTTTGTTGGTCTTCTCTTAAATCTGGATGGCGTTTTCTCTTAGCCATCTCAACATTGTTTTCTCCTCCGATGCTTTTAAAATGTGAGTGTAACTTGAACTTGTGATTCTTCCATGCTTTTCTCATTTGATCGTCAATACATTTTATAGTTGTTGTATCAGACAAGTTAATATCAAAATTTTCCTGTAAATGACAAAACTATATAAATGACATCTTTAAGTACATACATAACTGAGAATAACATAAATTATGAAGCAAACTTTATTACAAGAGGGTAACTTTGAATTTGTTGCTTTGATAATATAGCATTATCAAAATATGGATCATATCAAGATATTTTCTGTAAATAATTTTCAGTTAATATTCATTAGATATATCCAAGCTACAAATTGTGGGCCTAAGTTCTATGCAAGTTGACCTAAGGCATATTTCCATAAATCACCATCCTAGTGAACACTACTTGTCAACTAACCAAGAGTAAATATAAATCTAGCAGCTAGCTTCCTGTGAAAAAAGGATCTGAATCAAATTACACTTCGATCTGCTTTTGTATTCTATATAAATGAACATTTCTTTGCTAGGTACATACCTACGACGATAGTTTAAATTTAATACAAGCCGACATAAAAAGAAAATTAACTTAATAATAAATATTAGATATACTAACAGGGATGCAGACATAAATTTCTATCGTAATTTGTAGAACAAACTAAAAATAGCATAGATATATGAAAAAACAACTTACCAATAAATAGTGTCTTAATGGTGCTCTCACTGCCTCAGGAACTAGTCTCCAGTCTTTGTAATGAAATGTGCCATGATTGCGGACAACAAATCCTATTTCATTATTGAACCTCTCAGCATTTGCGCAAATAGGTTGAAGACAATCTGCATCAAAATTCACAGATAACTTTCCACTTGAGGATGCCTTCGCAATCTTGGACGTACCCAAGCCACGAGTTGCTTTACGTGGTTTATGTGGGATTATTTGCTCTGCATTAATTTCAACAAACTTTATTTAGCAAAGCAATGACTAACTATATGGAAAAGCAATTGTTCATAATTAAATACAATTTACCAGATCCTGCTTGAGAAGAAAACAAATTGTCTTCATTGCCAGCAGAGTTGGTTAAATTTTCTTGTCCAGTGGAGGTTCGCTGTTGCTCTGTATAAGCCGTATCACGGGAAGTGCGGCTTGTTTGTTGAACAAGAACAGAAGATCGGGTGGTGTGACCTTCTGCATTTTCATCTGCACCAACATTAGTTGATTGAGGTCGTTCAACTCGTAGATTAAATCGAGTGTTTCGGCGTCCAGGTGACATGATGATACACAATCCTAAAAGAACAAAAATTTAAAAATAATCCAAATTATATGTAAAATAAAGGACAAACAGATGGCCGAGAAACGGCTGGTTTATAGCCTATATAGGTCGCAGCCTTCTTCCTTTCAATGGGAAAGAATGATATATATATGAGACCTTCAATGATCAGGTACTGTCAAGGTTGAATACTAAAAAACTCCCTCTGCTCCACACACATATACGCCACCATATGATGCACAAATCAATTCAATGAATTTGTAGTGACACGGGATTTTAAGATCTTTTCTAAATATTTTGTTAGGTTGGATAGAGGAATTACAGTAAATGGAAACATATAAGTGAGACATATTATCAAACAGTTTCCAAACACAACCAGTTTCTACACATGCTTTGTACATAAGTATTCAATACATAAAAACTGGCAAACACATATATTAACCAGCTTCTATACATAATTCAAAATGTGTGAGTATAAAATCATACTATCAACATCTAAGTGATGAAATTCACATATTTGAGAGGATTGAATATACTCTAACAACTGACTTTAAGTATGCATACACGAATACTTTTACATACATAATAGATGATGAAATTAAAGGGCGAATTACCGAGCTGAGTACCAAGAATCTTTGATTTGGAAACTGGGTTTGAACAAGGATCGTGTTTGGAGCACTTTGGAGCACTTAAGAACGTGACTTATGTTTGTGGGTAAAAGTGGTCAAGGTTAAAGGAAGTTTTACGGCATAAGTAAATGCAAAATTAGTTATCAAAACAACTTAAAAAGATAAAAAAAATTGGTGGCAAACTTGAGCGCCAAAACTAAAAAACTTTGCCTCTTAATATATTATACAAAATTGTACAATTGTTTAAATAATGATAGGATACGAAGATGCACTTAACACGGGTACATTTTATGATAATATAAAATAATTTTTTATTTGAAATCAATAATAATAAAAATAATTTTATAAAATTATTCATATTTTGAATTTAAAATAACTATTATATATGTATATAAGGGTCTGACTTAATTAAAAAAAAAACTTAAATAAATATTTAATTGGATGTAAATAATTAAGGTCATTTTGTTTTTACCTAAAACATAATTTAAAAAATTACAATTTATAAAATAATAAATAATGTTTAGGATAAAAATAACTTAAAAAGTACTCCCACCGTCACATTTTTGTTTGTTCCAAAAAAGTGTCCACATTTAATAATTTTGGTAAATTAATAAGTTTAATTTCATTAATACCCAAATTATTTAGTAATTTCTTAAAGCTTATTATTAAAAAGGGACAATTTTGTAAATTCAATAAAAATTTAGGAAAGTTATCATTATATTTAATTTGATTAAATAAAAAATGAATTTTGATTGATGGAAAAGAAAACTCAACAATTGATAAGGATCGAAGTTCGTATTTTAACTTCACTTGAGTCACAATTGATGGACGTAAATTATAAAAAAAAAAAAATCGTCCAATAAAAACATGATCCTAATATACCCCTTACATGTTTTTATTTATCTCATATGAAAAAAATGTTCGATAATTTAAAAGCTCATATTAATACACTTTATGTTTTAAATAAATAATTTATCACATCAAATATCGGATGTTTCTTTTTTGCACAATATCACTTCTTATGTTGAAGTATAAATTTCGACTAGGGCGCGTTGCCAATTGTATTTTATTGGATGTAAATAGACCTGACAAAATGGGTTTGGATCCGAAAAACCGAACCGAAATATGTGGAACCGAATCCGAAATTGGATCCGAAATAGATTATCCGAAATTGTATCCGAAACCGAAACAATCCGAATCCGAACCGAAACCGGTTCAATTTAATCAAATCTGATAACGATCCGAAAACCGATTTGACCCGATCCGAAAATTAACCGAACGGGAAATTTAACCAAAAATTATCCGAAATACTGTATCCAATGATGACCATGTATCCGATTATAATCAGAACCGATCAAATCCGAATAAAAATTTACCCGAACCGAATATGACTAGAATCCGATGTAAATCCGAAACTAAAAATAACTGAATCGAAAAATATCAGATAAAATAATTTTATCTTGAGATCCGTACGGTTTGATCGTCGAGAAATAATGTTTAAAAAATAGAATCAACAATCCGTGACAAAGCACTAGTTACGAGTACTAGTCAATTCGGTAGTTGACTACTAACATCTCCAACCAAATTAACTTTTTATTTTTTGAAAATTTGAGAATATCACTAGATTTGATATATCTTCAGATCCGTACGGTTGGATCATCGAGAAATAATTTTTAAAAATAGAATCAACAATTCGTCTATGACAAAACACTAGTTAAGAGTACAAGTCAATTCGATTGTTGACTACTAAGATTTTAAACCAAATTAATTTTTCATTTTTTACAAATTTGAGAATATCACTAAATTAGATATATCTTGAAATCCGTACGGTTGGATCGTCGAGATTTATTTTTTAAAAAATAGAATCAACAATCCGTGATAAAACACTAGTTACGAGTACAAGTCAATTCAGTAGTTGACTAATAAGATCTCCAACCAAATTAATTTTTTCTTTTTTAAAAATTTGGGAATATCACAAGATTAGATATATATTGAGATTCGTACGGTTGGATCGTCGAGATATAATGTTTAAAAAATAGAATCAACAATCCGTAACAAAGCACTAGCTACGAGTACTAGTCAATTCGGTAGTTGACTACTAAGATCTCCAACCAAATTAATTTTTTATTTTTTGAAAATTTGGGAATGTCACTAGATTAGTTATATCTTGAGATCCGTACGGTTGGATCGTCGAGAAATAATGTTTAAAAAATAGAATAAAAATCCGTGACAAAACACTAGTTACAAGTACTAGTCAATTCGATAGTTGACTATTTCCAACCAAATTAATTTATTTATTTTTGAAAATTTGCGAATATCACTAAAGTAGATATATTTTGACATCCAACAGTTGGATCGTCGAGAAATATTTTTTTTAAAATGAAACAAAAAGCCGTAACAAAGCAATAGTTACCAGTACTAGTCAATTTAGTTGTTCATTGCTAAGATCTCAAGCCAAAATAATTTTTTGGTTTTTGGAAAATTTCAGTACATCAAAAAAAATAATTGTGAAATGTGACTTTTTTCTTGACCAAGCAACAAATCTAAAGGTAGTAGCAAGAACTTGTCAGATTTTAACTTTAAATATATATTACATGTATTACAATTTTTTTATAAAATCATATTATTATATATTTGAGATTAATATAAAAAAATACCATAAATTAATTATTTAAAATTACCATTGTAACAAATTATTTAAAATCAATATATCAAAAATTTATTGTTCAAGATTTTTTTTTTTTCAATTTGATTATTCAATTCTTTCTAATATTTATACTGGTGTGATCTAGATTTGTTTGCTTATTTTATTAATATCGAACAATGTAAAAAGATGGTTAAAGTTAATTATCTTAGACTTAGCAAAGAAAAAGTAAATTATTTTACTTAGCAAGGAAAAGTGCAAGAGGATACTTATTATTCTAAAACAACAATTACTTTGATATTATTTGCAATTTAGATGGACTACAATTAGAGGTTATAGTGATGCAACAGAACTCAGCACCACTGCCTGCATCAGGTGCACTAAGAAAGCAGACATTGGCACTACGAATTTCATCTTTGGAAATGGACTTCCGCTATATGAAGGCTGCCATCTCCATGGTGTCACCAACACATTTGGCGCTTTAACAACACAAAAGAGGGATAGCTTGCTCCAAGAAACTGGTTTTTCATTTCCAAACTGCAAGGTCACAGGGTCAGGTGCTCTGTACTTGGGCAGGGCTTGGGGCTCATTTTCCACGGTGGTTTTTGCTTATACTTACATGGACAAAATCATCACTCCTAGAGGATGGTACCATAACATCTTATTTATTATAGCAACATTTTTTTGCTAACTAAATGTAGTAAAACTAATTAATTACCATATGTTCTTTTGCAGGACTCGGACAGTTCCAATGTTCAGGACCAGTTGATCATGGAGGTTGCATGGTCCCCAGAGCTCACCGAGCAAGAAGCTAAACCATTTATATCTGCTGACTTCATAGATGTACACGAATGGCTTAAGCACATATAATCAGTTCTAAATCTTGTGATGCAAATATCTGATAGCGCTTGATTATCAAATTTTATAAGATCTGTAAATTACTGTATAATTCACAAGAAACATCCTCAAATTCTTATTAAAATAGTACTACTCAGTCCACTAGTACACTACACTGGCTTACAACTTTGCTAATAATTTGTTAATGCAAGCAACCAGACTACTATTCAACATTTCTGTCTTAAATTCAGTTGAATTTACATGCCTCCAAATGAAAGTTACTTGCCAGAACATTTATAAGAGATCATATGCAGACAGCACTGCAATCAAATCATCTAGTACATTCTCATGTAATTCCAGAACATCCTGAAAAAGAAAAAATGCAAGTTTGGAGTGAAATACTGATTAGCTGCTAAAATGAGTTAATACCTGATTTATAATATCAAATAATCATTATAAAGTAAACGTCTACCTCATCATGTATCAGATTCTGATGCCGCATATGAGTCATTTTCACTGTCATCATCACTTGAATTGAGTAGTTCTTCATTTAGGAACAGATTCCCGTCGTCATCATGAAATTCATTGAAGTCATCTTCATTTAGATGAGCCTCCTCACAAGTAGGTGGATTTTGACGATTAGAAAATAAATCAGCAACAGTTTGGCTTGAAAAAGTTAATGATGCAACATCCTTTCGAACTAAAGAAGAACTTTCAATCACATTCTCAATTGGTTGCAGAGGTGGCAGCTGAAATGATTCCTCTTCCTGAAATACATCATTATTCATTGAGTCATCTGATGCATGGCAAACTTCAGGAATGTCATATATGGACCGATGATTAACTTTTTGAACAATCCTCCAACTAGAACCTCGCTTCATATCAAACAAGTAAAAAACTTGTTGAGCTTGACTTGCCAATATAAATGGGTCATCAGGATACCAATTGCTTGATGTATTTATTGATGTCAAATTATTTTCCACAAAGACTGATCTACCTTTTGGATCAGAGTTATACCACTTGCAACGAAATAAGAAAACTTTTCGTTCAAAAAGGAATGACAACTCCAAGATCTCAACCAAAACCCCGTAATAAGTAATGTCGTTGTCATCATGATCACCTTCTGTGCAAACTCCAGAACATTGTGTCCGTAGAGTATCATCATAATTTTTACAACGAAATCGTACTCCATTTGCAACGCAACTTTGATAACTACTATATCGTTCCAATGGACCTTGAGATAAAGAGTATAAATCGTCATTTACAACATCCGATTTTTCTACTTTCATCTGAGATATCTATAACACAAGAAAAAAATATATATTATTAAGTATTCTATAGCTAACTCTGAAATAATCGCTGAAAAACTCTTACCTTCTTTCTGAACCATGACGGGAATTCCTCTCTTTGCTTAGTGATAACATCTAAACCGGAGAGTCCTCTTTCTTCCAATATTTTTTTGTGATCACTACAGAAAATGAAAGAATCATAAATATGTTAAACAACAAGTGACATAACTATATATATTTTTGCAATTAAATAAAAGAATAAGAACTTACTCAAGGTAATCCTGGATATCATCTGCAGAATTATTTAAAATATACCATTGAATCACATTTTTCCAATTATGTAGCAACTGAATAGAAGGTGCCCCGATTGGACGAACATTAGACTTGAAAATGTCCATACTATAATTTGGAGAAGGTAAATCCCAGTTACGCTCAGGTTTATTGAATCTCGTCTCTATGTTTGAAATATATCTGGACAAAAAGCTTACAGCTTCATCTACAACAAAAGTTTCGGCAATTGAGCCATCTGGTCGAGCCATATTTCTTACATACCGCTTGAACAAACCCATGTGGCGTTCTGTACCAAACATCCATCTCGTAGCAACAGGACCACCTAGCAAAACCTGATCTGGTAAGTGCACGCAAAGGTGTACCATTATGGTAAAAAATGCTGGGGGAAATATCTTTTCCAATTTGCACAAAATTATTACAATTCCTTCCTTCAGTTCTTCAATATCAGAAACTCGTACAGTTTTGGCACAAATTTTTTGAAAAAATTGACATAACTCAATCAAAGTGCCACGAATATTCTTTGTAAGAAAGGATTGTATGGCAACTGGCAATATCTTATGAAGTAAAACATGACAATCATGAGTTTTCATCCCTCTTAGCTTGTCATTATCTGTTACACATCTACTTATATTTGAAGCATATCCATCTGGTAATCTCACACTTCGAATGAATTTACAAAAATTTTTGCATTCTTCTTTTGTCAAAGTATAACTGGCATGGGGTTTTTCAAATTTATCATTGGTGGACTTTTTCAACCAAAGCTCTTCACGAATATTTAAATCTTGTAAATCTTTACGAGCTTTCAAATTATCTTTTGATTTACCTTCAATATCTAAAAGTGTTCCTATAATGTTATCACAAACATTTTTCTCTATATGCATCACATCTAGATTGTGACGCAACAAGAGCGATGACCAATATGGCAAGTCAAATAGAATACTCTTTTTACTCCAATTTAATTCGTTTCCCCCACGCTTTCGTTTTCTAGAAACATTAGTTGGTGCCTTACCAGCTGTTCGAATCGGAACGTCATGCAACTGTTTTAAAATGTCTTCACCACTAAAAGTACGAGGAGGCCCACGTAACTCGCTAGATCCATCATATTCTTTGCTCCTTCTCCAAGAATGATTGGTACTCAAATAACATCGATGACCTGTAAAGCATTGCTTGTCAGTTATTCTTTTAGATCTTGTATCTTCCAAACACACAGGACATGCTAATTTTCCAGCAGTGCTCCACCCAGACAAATATGCATAAGCTGGAAAATCACTAATGGTCCATATTACTGCAGCTCTAAGTTTAAACATACACTTACCAAATGAATCATATGCATCGATACCATTCCAAAGATCTTTAAGTTCATCAATTAGTGGCTTCAAGAACACATCATAGTCTTTCCCAGGAGATTTTGGCCCTGGAATTAATAAAGACATGAGGTAGTTTGTCCCGTTCGGAGAAGCCCAAGGCGGCATGTTATAAGGTATTAATATCACAGGCCACAAACTATAGGTTGATGTCATGTTAGAAAAAGGGTTAAACCCATCTGATGCTAACCCCATTCGCACACTCCTAGAATCTAATGCAAAGTCAGGGTACACATTGTCAAAATGTTTCCAAGCATTTCCATCAGCAGGATGACGTTAAGTGGTGACATTCTCTTTTCTGGAATTCAAGGTTGGGATAAAATTGACTACAAAAGTATCAATCTTTATTTGGGTTTGAAAAACTACAATTCTTTACAACTATGTCAAGAATCAAAACTCAAAATGTTTCAATAAACATCGAACAATATATTTAATAAATTCAGTTATGCACGTAATTTTCTGTCAGGCAATTTTACAAATACTTTGTAATGTAATTAGTCGTTTACATCCAAATCAGGCAAAGACAAGAATTCATTCAAATATAAATCAAAGATATATTAGATGGAGACTAACCTAGTTCACAAAGGAGCAGCAGAGCAGAGTAAAAGCGTTTTTATGGGTTGAATGACAGGATTGGTCTCAACTCTCAATCGAAAATCAATAGATGGATATGTGTTTAAAAATTGTTAATCACCTAAATATAAAGATAATGATGTGCGGTACTTCTTCTGGATTCAAGGGTACAAGAAGGGGTGTTAATTGAAAAAACCCTTGTTAATGACCACGTTACACGTATGTGACACGTAGGATTAGTTCACACATGTCAGCATATAGTTTTTAGTCTTAGATTTTAATTTGAATAATTATATTTTTACCTACTAATAATTGGTACATGTAAAAATTGGTAAGTAAAAGTTAAGTTTTACCTACCAATATATATTGGTAGCTAAAATATTGGTAGGTAAAAGTCAGATATCTTGTAGTGAATATATGGTTCAATTTTAGGTGTTTATAAAAGGTAATTTCTTCAATTAAAAGTAAATGTTAAAAAGGCAATCGGCTAATAACTATTTATTATATTATTATAAATAATAATTAAGTCAGGATAATTAAGTAAAGTAACATGTTTTATTAGTTAAGGGTAAATAAGTAAAATCAACAGGTACCTTTCTTTTGATATGTTATAAATTTTATTTAATAATATAATTAGGTTTTATATAATCATTATTTTCAATAATTTTTTAACTTTTAATATAATTTAATATACTCATGTTCAAGGATTATTCTCATATTTTCTTATTATTAGCAATGTATGAAGATTTTTATTATATTTTATTAATGATTGTAAATGCGGTGTGATATTTTTGGGTTTATATTAGTTATTGCAAGATTAGAAGTAAATGTTAAAAGGGCAATCGGCTAATAACTATTTATTATATTATTATAAATAATAATTAAGTCAGGATAATTAAGTAAAGTAACATGTTTTATTAGTTAAGGGTAAATAAGTAAAATCAACAGGTACCTTTCTTTTGATATGTTATAAATTTTATTTAATAATATAATTAGGTTTTATATAATCATTATTTTAAATAATTTTTTTACTTTTAATATAATTTAATATACTCATGTTCAAGGATTATTCTCATGTTTTCTTATTATTAGCAATGTATATAGATTTTTATTATATTTTATTAATGATTGTAAATGCGGTGTGATATTTTAGGGTTTATATTAGTTATTGCAAGATTAGTTTTAAATTTAAAGGTAACATGTTTTAGTTAGAAAACAAATATTAGCGTTGGTAAGATATGGTACAATTATAGGTGTTTATAAAAGGTAATTTCTTCAATTAAAAGTAAATGTTAAAAAGGCAATCGGCTAATAACTATTTATTATATTATTATAAATAATAATTAAGTAAAATAACATATTTTATTAGTTAAGGGTAAATAAGTAAAATCAACAGGTACCAACCAACCAACCAACCAAACTTTTAATGTTTCGGCTTTTATATAATAGTAGTATATATTAGTTAAGGGTAAATAAGTAAAATCAATATTTAACAAAAAAAAAAAGTAAAATCAACAGGTACCTTTGTGACAGCCCCAAATCCGGGTTCATAAATCCGGGCCATCACGGACCAAATTCCGTTCAATATCAATATCTCTTGAGTTTTTTTTTTTTTACAAGTAATACTTATGCCATTGACCCCGCAATAATAAACACACACACACCAGTCATATGCTCAGAGAACAACATTCACCATAATAAAGTTAAGAGTTGAACAGTTATTACAAACCCAGAATCATCCTTAATTACATTGCTGAATAATACTTCGTCATGAAGCATTTCAACAACCAAAAGTTATTACACCAACTTACACACTTAATGTACATAATCTATCAATACCCAACCGTCCGATAGCTACCTCGGGAATCGATGCTAGCGCGCTCTCAGAAGGTCGCCTTCCCCCTACACTCTTGCGGGGCGTTCTGCGAAGTATTGGCATTCCTAGCTGTATATAGATAAATAGCAAAAATGAGCCAAAATAGCTCAGCAAGATAATTTCTATCTACTAACATCAAAGGAAAATAAACCGTTATATATATATAATAGACAAAAACAAACTTCAGTTATTATGGAAGAATTTTATTTCCATTCAATATGTATATACACTTTCCAATTATCCTTGTACATAAGAAATATATAGTATCATTCCATCAGTCTCGCTTTTAATATCATATAATATCAGTTCCTCTTCTTGAATGCTATAACCATCAATATACTATTTCAGTGTAATCTTTCAAGATAATATAAAAAAAAACTTGAACAAATCTCTCGCTATAATCTTCTCATTTCCTTCTTATGCAACAATCATGTAAATTAACATAAAATCAGTTTCTCTTCGTTTGTAACAATAATTCCATCATTTCATATCACTTTTCTGTTTTCAGTTATAGAAATCTGAAAACCATTTTCAATTCTTTCTTTCAAGTTTTTGGGGATATCTGCTGGCGCCAGATACGTAGGACGATGATCAGTCGCCTGACCGTATCCGCTCTCTGTTTACTACTAGTAGAAGGGATGATCCCTACCTGGTAATCAACCCTGGAGGAAGGCTACCTGCTACATCCTCCCTTGGCATCTTCGTGCCGAAATAAAATATTGGATGCTGGACTGTGCCACTACCACACAGCCTCTTACGCTTACTGTTGCAATCCCCCTTTTTCAAATCATCAAATAGAATTTCACATTTTCCATTTCCATTCACATTTCCATTCACATTTCCCTTCACATATATCATTTCCATTTCCATTCATCATCACCTTTAAAAATTTATATATGTCATAATACTTTGATTATGACTCAGACATCTCCTCTGTATTCAATGAAATCAATATGCTTTTATATACGTAGAGTATTCCATTTATCTCAAAAGTATTAAATACCATTCAATAATATTTATTAAATCACAATACTTAGAAAGAATATAATATTATAAATCATATAACCCTAGATAATAACTGATACCATTCCTTTATATATCTTTAGATAACAACTAATACCATTCCTTTATATTCCCTTAATCATAAGGCATATTCACTTCATGCATAATCATCTCTATGTATATTCATATCCATCTCATACTCATACTCATATCCATATTCATATCATGCTCATATACCTCCCCTTTTTACATCAATAATCAAGGAAAACCATTTCTTAACAACATAGTAACAATAGCATCACATATATATATTTTATGAAATCAAGTTTCTTTGAAGATAAATAATTTCCAAGTAGGGATTGAAAGCCCATTTGATTTTGATGGTTAATTGTTTACATATATTTTGCTATACTAACATGCTGTAACAGGACATTCAGCAAGCTGTTTCTGGAAATAGTGACACAGGAGCTATACGAAATCAGCAAGCTGATTTGACATTCAGCAAGCTGTTTCTGGGAATATAGAAACCGTCAAGAAAGGTCCAGAAATACAAAGAGCTGTTAATTATGTTTATTTGACATTCAGCAAGACGTTTCAGGAATTTATCAACACAGGAGTTATACGAAATCAGCAAGCTGATTTCAACTTTCAGCAAGCTGTTATGACATTCAGCAAGCCGTTTCTGGGAATGCAGAAACTGTCAAGAACGTCCAGAAATACAAAGAGCTGCTATTTAGATTTAAATGTAAGGACTCTGACATATATATATTTCGTGTATAATATATATTCTAAAGAGCTCAGAATCGTCACAAACAAAACATCCTACCATGATCTCAGCACCCAACTTAGACTTCTTTGCATGAGAATCATTCTTGTCTACTCAAACCACGTTCTCAGCCACCAACTAAGACTTCTCTGCATGGGAATCTTTCTTGAAACACAATCCCACGATTTCAGCACACCTACTCAGATTTCTTTGAATGAGAATTTCTTCACAGTTGAAAATCAACCAACGGCTCCTTCTTTGAATATCCGAACGTTGGACCTTGATATATATATATATACATCTCTTGTATAAACAAAAGACACACAGAAACGTATACACACTCTCTTGAATATTCATCAAATCATTTTATACTTCCAATCACCTCAAAACAGTTGTTTAAACATTGCCATATTCACAAACAACACACACACAAGCTCTAAGATATATTACACGTTATATATATATATATATAAGAGTCTATATCTTTGAGTTGTAATTTCAATCCTTCTCATTTGTATTGTTCTTATTGTAAAAGCATAGTTGCTGGGCAGTGGCTTGTGGAACAAGGGTTTGGTAAACACGAAGCTAGAAAAGATTGTACTACGGGGAGTGGTATAGTTCTTAGAGAACAGGTTTAGAAACGGGGATTTCAGCAAGCCATTTTGACAGTAGCTAGGGAAAAAGGGAGATATATTATTGAATCTTGTAATCGGGTTTATAGTGATTAATAATATATTCTCTTACCGTGTTTGGTAAGGGACTAGGACGTAGACCATAGAGATTAGGGGTCGAACCTAGCTAAAATCTTGTGTGTCAAGTTTTTCTATTCTGTTCAGTTTATTTCTGCATTGCATTAGTTAATATCAGCAAGCTGAAACATTCTGGTATAATTATTTCAGCAAGCTGATATTTTTCTGGAAGAATTTCGTAAAAATAAAAATAGACTATAGTTAACCTAATACACCTATTCACCCCCCCCTCTAGGTGCATACTTTCATTTGGTATCAGAGCCTTGCTATACTAATCATTTCTGTAACAGGAAAAGTATCGATCTAAATGGCTGACCATTATCCGCTCGGAAACTCAGACTCTAGGGCACCTCTTCTTCTAGGTACTGAAAACTACAACTGGTGGAAAAGTCGAATGGAGAATCATCTGGCCAGAGAACAACTGGAATGGAGAGTTGTAAGCAAAGGACCATACGACTTCAAAGATGACAAAGGCATTTCAAAGGATATTGATGATCTCACTGATGCTGAAATAAAGAAAATAAGCTACAACAACCGTGCAAAGAATACTATCTTAAATGGCCTTTGTCCAGCTGAAAGTGACAAAGTTTCATCATGCAAAACGGCTAAAGAAATGTGGGACACCTTGGAATCGTATCATGAAGACTCTAAGGGAGTGAAGAAAGTGAAGCTTGGTACTCTAGTAAGAGAACTAAACGGTTTCACAATCAATGAGAATGAAACCATTAAAGAAGCTCAAGCTAGGTTTCAAACAACTTTAAACAGTCTTCAAGTGCTTGGCAAAAAGATACCCCAAGAAGAAATCAATATGATCATCTTAGGATCCGTCCCATGGAGCTTCGCCCCTAAAGTTACGGCGTTGGAATCTCATCCCCTAATTGACACTATGGATAGCTTGGCTCTATTCTCTGAGTTAGAGCAGTTTGAGTCAAAAATCAGGGCTAACACATCAAGGATGACTCAAGTTCCAGCAGCCAAAATGAAGAATCTAGCTTTACATTCGGATAACAGCAAGCTGGAAAATAACAGCAAGCTGAAAGATGAAGAAGATTCAGATTCTGATGAAGAAATTGCACTCCTCACAAGAAAACTCCAGAAGATAATTCAAAAGAGAAACTTCAAGAAGAGATGCATGTATTCAGAAGCTAAGAAGGAAACAAATGATGAAGGCTGTTTTGAATGCGGAAAGAAAGGCCACTTTAAAAGAGATTGCTTCAAACTCAAAAATAAAACAAAACAGCAAGATGACTTCAAAAACAGGAAGAAATGGAAAGCATTCCTAACATGGAATGATGATGAGGAATCCAATGACGACGATGAGATAGTGAATCTTGCTCTCGTAGGTCTTGATGAAGAAAATAGTGAGGTAAACTCGTCTAACTCTTCTTTTGATTCCCCTATAGAATATGTAGTAGATAGCATAACCATGCAGGATACAAATAGCAATTCTATCGATAATACCGTGGAACTAAGAGAAGAAATCAGCAAGCTGAAAAAGAAGATTGGCTACCTAAGAGAGATCATTTCTGACTTGACGGATGAAGGAGATCACGTTAAGAATCATAATGAAGTTACTGATCTAAAAGCTAAGCTTGTTCAAGTCGAAGAGTTCAACAAAGTATTGCTGAAAAGAAATGACACTATGATGAAAGAATTCAGCGTGCTGAATGCTAAACTCACAGCAAAAGATATACAAATTAAGTCACTACAAAAGCATTCAACCTCCAAAGAAGAAGAAGCAAAGCAGACACAACAATCTGACAAGATACAGAAACTAGAAGAAGAATTAAAGGGTTGTCAAGAAGGAATGGGAAAATTTGTCCAAGGCGAAGAAATCCTAAAAACAATTATGAAGCAAACAAGATCATCATTGAGTAAAGAAGGACTTGGATTTATTTCAACACAGAAGAAAAAGAAGTTGAAATACGAAGGCAAAGATGGAGCTCCATATGAATATGCCATGCCTTGGAAAATCTGCCCAAAATGTGGAAAGAAGGGACACCTACCAAAGTACTGCAAAACAGAATCAGCTTGCCGATATCATTCTGGCAGAACTAAGGAAACCAGAAAAACAGCATCAAAAATGATCCAAATGTGGATCAAGAAAACTGACTTGAATGTTTTATATATTCCTGATGCTAACCATGTTGGACCCAACATAACGTGGGTACCAAAAGGTTGAGTTTTGTTTTTATGTTTGTTTTGTAGATGTGTCTTACCGCCAAATTAAAGTCTAGACAATGGATCTTGGATAGTGCACTACACCAAATATGGGCTGTTGCAACACCAAAAAAGTGTATCATTAGGCTCCAAAAGTGTTACAATAGATGTTTATGCAACACTTTTGCTAAAAGTCAGTGTTGCATTTGCCGGCGTTGCAACAGCCTTCTATAGTAACGCTTTTTGTGTTTATTGCAACGCTTTTCAAAGTATTACAAAAAGAGTTTGGTGTAGTTTGTTGTAACACTTTTGCATGTTTTAGCAACATTCTGAATATGTTACAACAGACGAATGCAACACTTTTTTGCAACATTAATTGACTTAAAAATGTTACAAAGTGAGTTTATTGCAACATATTTTTGCAACATTATTATGCATTTTGCAATACTTTTGGTTTTTTTTTGCAACATTTATGTGCAACATTTTGGAACCTTTTGCAATACTTTTTGATATTTTTGCAACATTTCTCTGCAACATTTTAATTACTATTGTAATACTTTTAAATTTTTTTGGCAACACTAATTTGCAACATTTTTATTAGTTCACATTGCAATGTCCTGTTTGAAATTTAAATTTACCATGCATGAAAGCATATACCAAACCAGAAATGACATTTCATTAATGTCCAACAAACACATGTCAATGAAGGCCAAACATAGTCTAAAGTCGAAACACAAGTCGACTTACACCAAAAGTCTACATTAAACGCGTAGTCTAAATAGTTAAGGTACCAATTAACATACTACCAAAAGTACACATATAGAAAACAATACTTAAGTACTGATCATATCAATCATCATTTTCGTCGTCGGCGAGCATTGTCATCATCGCGATCATCATCCTCCTGCTCCTGATCAATGTCGTCCTCACTTTCGTCACCCGATGCAAGACATAACTCTTCGACATCAAATTGGTCTGAAAGGGCGAGTACTTGACAGATTTAGCTTTAAATAGCATGACACAAATACAAATACTTGGTCACGTAATTTTATCCAAATAATTAACAAGTAAAACTCACCATATCTCAAAGTAATTCCAATTTTGTATTTTTCCACCGCATCACATATTAATGTTAATTCTAAGTAAATAACAATACTAAAATATGAACTCCTGTATAAAAAGTGACAATTAAGTATTATGCAACTTAATCACAATAAGGATTTCAAGCTAGAGAACTAATTAAAAAGAGGGGAATAATAGACAATAAACAACAATACTAGGAATCATTTTTTTCACATTTTTTCTGTTTTTGAACACTAAGAAGGATTATAGTTGTTCAAAAGAACTATACTCATAAATTTCTTAAATTCATTTTTTTCTTGCAAGCTATGCTAGTCGAACTAGGCCAACTGGCATCTTTGTTAAGCAAGACTGATTGGAAGTCTTTCCAGGGCATGATTTCCAATATTGAATATATGATGGAACTCATGGACAAATTCTACCTTTTCTTCTACTAACAGAGTGACAATGACAGTGAGAGTGATGTAGTGCAAATGAAGAATGATAAAGATTACATATTCATACTTGTTTATTATCAATTATAGATACATAAATCGTTATTTGCCATGATATAGTATGTCCGGAATGTTACAATTGATTACATGATTAGTATTTATTTATCATACCATAATATTTTAGAAACACTTTTGGAGTATATTGTTATTGGGAAGTAAAGACTTTGTAGGAGTACATTGATAAATTGTACTTTTATTTATCTTACAGCCTAAAGGTTCTAGAGACCCCTGTAGGCTGTAGGGTGATAAACCATTGCAATATTTCATTATGATCCGATTGGAAGGATAAATTACGATTTTTGATCCTTCATTCTTATTCAAAGTGACCCATTTGGAATGATGATCCAGAAGGGTGTATCCGGATGCACATAATTTTGAGCCAGCCATTCTTATTCAAAACATTAAGGGAAAAGAAAACAATCCCCACCAGTCGCATAAATGTATATGTGTGGTGTGTAATTATTTTGTTTCCATCTTTTTTAAGAATTATGCATCTAAAGAGAAGCTACAAATTTCCCACAAGGTTCCTGGGATTTCATGCAAACTTCTTATGTATAGGATAAGCTTGTCACACACACACACGCTCTCTTTATTTTATGGACATCATTCTTCTAGATTAATCATTTCGTACCTTCAGACATCTTTATGGGTGGAGTAGTATCATGTTAAACACGTGTAATAACAAATGCACACACATAAGAAACAGACTCTATCTAGGTGTTCAGCAAATCTTAGGTTTTAGAAGTAAGTATTTATTTCTCAAAGATAAGATTGCCAAACACCCACTGTATGTATCTCCACACATATTAAGGTAATACCAAATCCCACGATACGAAAAAGAGTCTACAAAAAAAAAAAAAAAGTAGAATACCTCCTATCAGGACCAGACCCTGATGCAACAGTATCACTCACTGTGAGGACTGCGACAGTGAATTCAGAACCTTGAGATGCATTTACATTTACTACTTGTGATACATCAGGTCTGGGAGCATGACTTGAAACTGGTGCAGACCTCATACTCCCAGAGAAGTCACTCGGACTAGAAATGACTATTGCTGTCACAGAGGTTCCAGCAGATACTAAGCCCCCAGATGCCGGCATTTCCAATAAGGCATTTGCTGATTTCATACTCAAAAGTCGGCTGCTCATCTGATGACCAGTGCTCTCAGCAACAAATCTGAAATCCATCAAAGTGGGAAATATCATCTTTCTTACATTGAGAGTGACTATATATCATCAACCTGGATACTCATCAAGATTAATTCTGAAAAATCAGGCTGTGGTAATCAATTGGAAATAGACCCTATAGCAACCTTCGACATATGCAACTCTCACCCTCGATTGCCTAAACCATCAATAGCCTCCCATCTGACAATAGCACGGTGAAATTCTGGACGGCTTGCATCTGTCTTAATGGAATGCTTAAGGCGTAATATCATTACATAATAACATCCATTACATAATATCATTATATGTGCTGTAAACTCTGTTCGATATTATTTAAGAGACAAGATGTATAAAATAAACTAATGGGGGTAGATGAGATGAATGTGTAAATTCTTTCGAAGTTCAGCAACCTCAGTGGGTAAGGGTTTTCCCATCCAGCAACATGGCGTATTGATGGAACCACAAAGAGGTGGAAACAGACTAAACAACTCACTGGATTTCCAGGTAAACCAAATGCAAGAATTTTATCAACTTTAGTGTTTTCCCCTGATTCCGCAACAATCTCTGCAAATGTAAAAGGCTTTCCTGGTTTCATGCAAACCTGAGGCAAAACATTATTATGTTCCTGTTCCTCTATTTATTTTAAATCAGACTGCGAAATACTGGTCACACTTATGGACTAGAACTGAAGTTCTACATTTTGAGCAAGAACCAGGAAAGCCTATAACATACTACATCTACCACTACCAACCTTAACTTTATATTCTCTCAGTTTAAACCTGGTGGGAACAACAAAAGATTTGGAAAACACAACTAATAAAAAAGGTTTCCTAAATACCTAAAAACAAATCATACGCAAAGTACAATATTCAGTCTCTAATTAAATTAAGAAAATGTCTGGACTTCGCATCGTAAAATACCTTGTCACAATACCTTGTCACTGCATCGTAAAATACAGTACTTCGTTTTGTAATTAGATTAGATAGCTCATTGCGAGTAACAGCACTTCGTTTTTTAAATGCAAGTTCATAATCAACAAGGCCATACCGACTATATACATAATCAACAAGGGATTATCAAAAATACAGCTTTATTCATGTACAAGCAAATTATCATCATGTAAATTTACAGGGGATGCAATCCATAAAACTTTTTGTAAACCATAGTAACATACTTAAATATCACAATATTAATCAATAAACATTGACAATGCTTTGTTGGTGGCATACTTAGAAATTAGCATCTGTATACTAAAAAGAATAAGCCTATGCAGTTCAGTTATCCTAATAAAAAGCCCAAGTGTATAAACAAAGTATGTACATTTAGGAACAATAAACATACCTGAGCCAGGAACATTGAATCTTTTACACCACGGATAAATTCTTGTATCTGCAACCAAAAAGAAACACAAATAAAATCAAATTGGGTATTTTCCAAACATACACACACAATTGGGTATTCATCAATTTGAAAACCAATTAACAAAAACATACAGAACTTTTACATTTAAAACAAGTAGTACTCGAAAAAATAAATCATGAAAGGAATGCTTACTAAACAAAGTGCTTCTGGTAACAAAATACTTCTAGTAACAATTGCTCCTGTATAACAAAATTGCTCATGTATAACAAAATAATTGGAAACAAATTTATAAATTATGATTTTAAAAAAAGTAGCCCCTAAATTATAATTACATCAAAATAATTGAAGAAACAAACCTTACCCACAAAAATGCTCCGTTTAACAATGGGCTCTGTATTAAAAATAAGATATACGAAATTTTGAAATTAGGATTTCCAGGAAATTAACCCATAAGTTATAACTACATCCAAATAATTGAAGAAACAGGGCTTACCCAGAAAAAACCACTGTGTAACAACAAGTCCTGTATTAAAAATAAAAAGAACCGAATTAAAAATTTATGGTTCGAGTCAAAAAACCCCCAAATTCACAATAAAATCAAACTAATTCATACATATGCAAGCATACATACACTTGTAAGCTTACCCACCTACCAAATCGTGGATTCGAGTTTTGAACAAATCAATTTGAGAAAACTTTTGAACAAATCGAACAAATTGTCTGAGATTGACCTTTTAGATTTTGAGGTTTGAGATTTAGGGATGAGCTTTGAGATTTTGGCGGTGTAAGCTTTGAGATTTTAGGGTGATTTTGAGATTTGGGGGTGAGGGTTCTTGAGCGATATACGGCGCGATTGAGAGGTGAGAGAGAGAGAGATTGAGAGAGTTTGAGATGAGTCTGTTCTGTTAGTTTTTAGGTTTTAGTTTTTTAGTTTAATTGTAGTGTTTGGGTTTTGTCTGAAAATGAATAAGGGGGGAGTGAAAATTTAGCAAAGGGGGAATAAAATTTGCTTAGCGGGAAATAAATTGGGATCAGCCCCGCCAATGAAAAATTGAAAGTTCTGCCAATAATTTCGGTCAAGTTGACCAAAGTGTTGCAATATTGGATCGTGTATTGTAACACTTTTGCTAAAGTGTTGCAATTGTTATAAAATTTCAAAATATCATTTTGCTTGCAACACTTTTGGTATTTCTTGTAACACTGTAAAAAATATTGCAATAGACTACCAAGTTTTGTGTCTATTGTAACACTTTGTGTAACACTTATACATGTCGGTGTTGCAACAGGCCAAATATGGTGTAGTGGTGGTTGCACTAGACACATGAGTGGAGATAAAACTCTATTCAAAAGTCGCAAGTTGAAAAAGGGTGGGAGAGTAACAATTGGAAATATCAAAACTCTTCAGATTCTTGGAAAGGGCTCAATAGAAAACAGCATGCTGTTTAGCTGTTATGGACTCATCTCCTGAGATTGGCATAGAAGGCTTGGTCATGTTAACATGGAACAAATCAGCAAGATGTCTTCACAAAAACTTGTTAGAGGATTGCCAAAACTCAAGTATATCAAGATGGAAACTTGTGGAGCATGTCAACTAGGCAAGCAAATTAGAACTCCACATAAGTCAAAAACTATGGTATCAACTTCTAAACCCCTAGAACTTTTGCATTTAGATTTATTTGGTCCGGAAGCATACAAAAGTTTGGGAGGTAAACAATATTGTTTTGTTATAGTAAATGATTATTCTAGATATACATGGACTTTATTTCTGCAAACTAAAGATTGTGCTTTCAGAGAATTTGAGTCTTTGATAAAACGTCTTGAGAAAAAGCTCAATACAAATCTTATAAGAATAAGAAGTGATCGAGGTGGAGAATTCCAAAAGGATTTTGTTTCGTATTGTGAAGAAAGAGGTATCACTCATGAATTCTCAACACCAAGAACTCCTCAACAAAATGGAGTAGTTGAAAGAAAGAATCGATCTCTGCAAGAAACAGCAAGAACTTTATTGCAAGAGAGCAAGCTACCAAGAAGTTTCTGGGCAGAAGCAGTAAATTCAGCAAGCTATATTCTCAATAGAGTCTTGATAAGGCATATTCTCAACAAGACTCCATACGAACTGTTAAGGAATAAAACTCCAAACATTGGCTACTTCAAGGTCTTTGGATCAAGGTGTTTTGTACTTAAAACAATCGACAAGGATGGTAAATTCGATGCTAAATCCTACGAGGCAATATTTCTTGGTTATTCATTAACTAGTAGAGCTTATAGAGTTTATAATTTATCTAAATTAACTGTTGAAGAATCTATTGATGTTTCATTTCAAGAATCTAAGCTTGATCTACCAGAAAATGAGGAAGATTTTGCAGGAACAAGAGATAATGACGAGCTGATATCTCCAGAAACTCAACAGACTGCAAATCAGCAAGCTGAACCTTCAAAACAGCAAGCTGAAACCTCTACTACAGTTAAAGAAATGCAGGAATATGAAGAGATAATACCACATTCATTGCCTACAGCACCAAGGACAGTCAAGGATCATCCTCCAGAGCTAATCATTGGCAACAAAACTGATGGAATCAAGACAAGAAGGGCTCAAGCAAATATATGTAGATATGCAGCTTTCGTAGCTCAAGAAGAGCCAAAGAACATAACCGAAGCACTTCAAGATGAAAATTGGATTGTGGAAATGCAAGAAGAACTCAACCAATTTGAAAGATGTGATGTTTGGGAACTTGTAGAACCTCCAAAGGATGTATCAATCATTGGCACTAAATGGGTTTTCAAGAACAAAGTTGATGAGTTTGGTACAATCATTCGAAATAAGGCAAGACTTGTAGCTCAAGGTTACAACCAACAAGAAGGGATTGACTTCGATGAAACCTATGCTCCTGTAGCAAGGTTGGAATCAATTAGAATGTTGTTATCATTTGCATGCTTCAAGAAAATAAAGCTTTATCAAATGGACGTCAAGAGCGCATTCCTAAATGGGGTGCTAAAAGAAGAAGTATTCGTCAAACAACCTCCTGGATTCGAAAGTGAGGAGTTTCCAAACCATGTTTACAAGCTGAAAAAGGCCTTGTATGGACTACGGCAAGCTCCTAGATCATGGTATGAAAGATTAAGTGAATTCTTAATCGAACATGGCTTCACTCGAGGTAATATTGATCCTACTTTGTTTACCATGCATAAAGGTAAAGATTTATTAGTTATTCAAGTCTATGTAGATGATATTATCTTTGGATCAACTAATAATTCTATGTGCAAGTGGTTTTCGAAATGCATGCATAATGAATTTGACATGAGCATGATGGGTGAGCTAAATTACTTCTTGGGTCTTCAAATTAAACAAACCTCAGCTGGAATATATGTTCATCAGACCAAATATGTCAAGAATCTACTCACTAAATTTGGTTTTGAGAACTTAAAGGCAAAATCAACACCAATGACTCCAATCAGCAAGCTGAATTCTGATGAAACAGGTATTAGTGTTGATATTCGAAAATACAGAGGTATGATTGGTAGTTTACTATATCTTACTGCATCTAGACCTGATATCATGTATAGTGTATGTGTTTGTGCTCGTTTTCAAGCTAATCCCAAAGAATCTCACTTAAATGCTATCAAACGAATATTCAAATATTTAAGTGGTACTCAAAATCTTGGATTATTTTATCCTATTATAAATACATTTGATCTTGTGGGATATAGTGATGCAGATTATGCAGGTAGTCAAACTGATCGTAAAAGCACAAGTGGTGTCGGAACATTTTTAGGACAAAGCTTAGTTTCTTGGCAAAGCAAGAAGCAAACCTCTGTTGCTCTCTCTACTGCAGAAGGAGAATATTTGGTTGCGGGTAGTTGTTGCACTCAACTACTTTGGATGAGGCAAACATTAAGAGATTATGGAATCAAATGTGGCAAAACTCCAATTCGTTGTGATAGTACAAGTGCCATCAACATATCAAAGAATCCAGTAAATCACTCGAGAACAAAGCACATCGATGTCCGTCATCATTTCTTAAGAGATAATGTTGCTAAGGGAAATGTTGAACTTATCTTCGTGCCAACCGAATATCAGCTCGCTGATATATTCACTAAGCCTCTTGCAGAAGAAAGATTTATTGTTCTAAGAAGAGAATTAGGCATGTGTGAAGTGGAAACAGCAAGCTGAATTGGACAATGGCAAGCTGAAATGGGTAACATCGATTTTTTTGTTGCTCTAATATGTTTCGTGCCTTCCAGTTAAATGCAACCTATTTGTTTATTTGCTGTATTCTACCAATGTGATTATGTGTTCACCACTTTGTTTTTATTTGCACTTATGCCATTATTTACTCCTTTTTAATGATTAAGGGGGAGAAAACGTTTGGGAACTTTTGGGGTTAAGTTAAATTGTGTTACAATTCTGACTGCTATGCTATAATGCTGCTGATTAAGTTAAGTGTTGTTGGATTGTCTAAAATTGCTCAAATATGCCATGTCTATACGAATGTTTTAGATGCATGAACTTAGGGGGAGAAAACTATTTTCTCTTATTTATAATGTCTATACAGGGAAGCATATGTTGAGGGGGAGAAATTCCCTCCCAAAAATATATGTTGTTAATCATCAAAAAGGGGGAGATTGAAAGCCCATTTGATTTTGATGGTTAATTGTTTACATATATTTTGCTATACTAACATGCTGTAACAGGACATTCAGCAAGCTGTTTCTGGAAATAGTGACACAGGAGCTATACGAAATCAGCAAGCTGATTTGACATTCAGCAAGCTGTTTCTGGGAATATAGAAACCGTCAAGAAAGGTCCAGAAATACAAAGAGCTGTTAATTATGTTTATTTGACATTCAGCAAGACGTTTCAGGAATTTATCAACACAGGAGTTATACGAAATCAACAAGCTGATTTCAACTTTCAGCAAGCTGTTATGACATTCAGCAAGCCGTTTCTGGGAATGCAGAAACTGTCAAGAACGTCCAGAAATACAAAGAGCTGCTATTTAGATTTAAATGTAAGGACTCTTACATATATATATTTCGTGTATAATATATATTCTAAAGAGCTCAGAATCGTCACAAACAAAACATCCTACCATGATCTCAGCACCCAACTTAGACTTCTTAGCATGAGAATCATTCTTGTCTACTCAAACCACGTTCTCAGCCACCAACTAAGACTTCTCTGCATGGGAATCTTTCTTGAAACACAATCCCACGATTTCAGCACACCTACTCAGATTTCTTTGAATGAGAATTTCTTCACAGTTGAAAATCAACCAACGGCTCTTTCTTTGAATATCCGAACGTTGGACCTTGATATATATATATATACATCTCTTGTATAAACAAAAGACACACAGAAACGTATACACACTCTCTTGAATATTCATCAAATCGTTTTATACTTCCAATCACCTCAAAACAGTTGTTTAAACATTGCCATATTCACAAACAACACACACACAAGCTCTAAGATATATTACACGTTATATATATATATATATAAGAGTCTATATCTTTGAGTTGTAATTTCAATCCTTCTCATTTGTATTGTTCTTATTGTAAAAGCATAGTTGCTGGGCAGTGGCTTGTGGAACAAGGGTTTGGTAAACACGAAGCTAGAAAAGATTGTACTACGGGGAGTGGTATAGTTCTTAGAGAGCAGGTTTAGAAACGGGGATTTCAGCAAGCCATTTTGACAGTAGCTAGGGAAAAAGGGAGATATATTATTGAATCTTGTAATCGGGTTTATAGTGATTAATAATATATTCTCTTACCGTGTTTGGTAAGGGACTAGGACGTAGACCATAGAGATTAGGGGTCGAACCTAGCTAAAATCTTGTGTGTCAAGTTTTTCTATTCTGTTCAGTTTATTTCTGCATTGCATTAGTTAATATCAGCAAGCTGAAACATTCTGGTATAATTATTTCAGCAAGCTGATATTTTTCTGGAAGAATTTCGTAAAAATAAAAATAGACTATAGTTAACCTAATACACCTATTCACCCCCCCTCTAGGTGCATACTTTCAGGGATAGAAAAGATCTTGTCTCGGTTTCGGTATCCTGACGGTGTAGCTCGTGTCTCCTCCGGAGTTTCTATAAACACAAAAGGTCCGTCGTTAGAATACTACATCTCTTACTCACTACACTCTTGTATAACATTATCCTTGACACTTTAATATATGTTTAACGTATCACTATTACCCCAAAGGTTCAAGAACTTAACCATTTATAAAATAAATCGAAGTTTCAGGGGTTTTCACCATTTCCCCTAACGACCACACTTAACTGTAAAAATTCTCAGAAAATATGGATTTCGAATTTTACCACAAGGTCAAATGGTAACAACTCTTTGACTACCTTACTACAATATCCCAAAGTTTCATAATTTTTAAAAATGTCTAAGTAGGGTAATTACAGCCTCAAAGTTAACACAATTACTGTTTCTCGGTTCTCGAACGTCTTTTAATAAAACTGACTTCTCTCCTAAACCGTTCATCAGATTTTAACGCACCTTATATCAAAACGATCTATGAACCAAGCTCTATCATCTCATGGTCACTTGGGAGTCTGGACAGTAACCTACCGTACGGGTACAGGGTCCAAAACAGGGCAGTTTCTTGGTCTAACGAAAATCGGACATTATGACGGCTATCATTCGGACATTCCAAAAACCATTCCATCACAACCAAGCCATATAATCATCCACCACTCCATACACATCAATATTACATCCTCATAATCCATATAATCAGTGGTGAGGCCTCAATACCATCACCCAACAATCAATCAAAATTTATGCTAGCTAACATCACAATAATCACTTTTAACCACACATCATCCATTAACATCACTAAAACTCACATAATAAAAAGGGGTTAGGGTTTATACCTTCCTTGAAACTTTAACAACACTTAACAAAGGCTTGTAGTCCTTGAGAAGCCTTGATATAACCTTATAACACCTTAAACTAACAAGAAACATCAAGAACATACTTAGAGATTTTCGGAGTTATAAAACCCAGCTGAAAGAACATGAAAAACGAGGCCCTTACCTTGTTTTTCTGGACAAACCGTGTGAAATAAGAGTTGTAGATTATCTCATGGGCTTTCCACAAAGCTATAGAACGCAAAATTTGGCTGAGAAACGAAGGAGTTATGCTCGTTTTACTGATCTGTTGTTGTTTTGGCCGAATTTGCAAGAAATGGAGGGGGAGAGATTTTGCTCTTGATTTTTGATCTTATCTTCCTTAATCTTGATTATTCTAGCTTGTCTTGGAAGCCTTGGAAGATATTTATGGTTTAAGCCTAGCAAAAGTACTAATTTACCCTTAAAACAAGTGTTAATGGATGGTGATGTCATCTTGATGATCTAATAATCTCTTTTCTTGTTTTTCTAAGTATTATGATAATAATCTTGAATAATAATAATGTGGTATGTATCCTTGTTATATTACTAATCTTGGTTGTTTGGTCTTCATACTCGTCTACTTGTGATTCGTTTCGAATGTACCTCTTTATCTCTGTGGTTTTGAAATCATTTAACAATCCAAATTCCATTGGTATTCTTTTAACTTCATAATCCCCTGGTTAAATCTAAATTCACTAATCCATCAATCTATAATTCTTATAATATTTTCATGCTCCTTAATATCCAATAGAAGCTTATTCGAAATCAAAATCCTCAAAATCCATATTCAGGAATTTCTGGAATCTATCGTCATTTCAAGTCTCTTATTTCCAATGTACAACACTAATATGGTTTCTGTTTATTCATTTCCCGTTTCCATTATGGAGTACTTATATACCATTTCTCTAAATCCTCGGAATTTACTATTCATGTGATCACTGTAGCTTTACTAAAGTTAAGGTTATTACAACCTTTCTTTTAATATGTTATAAATTTTATTTAATAATATAATTAGGTTTTATATAATCATTATTTTCAATATTTTTTTTACTTTTAATATAATTTAATATACTTATGTTCAAGGATTATTCTCATGTTTTCTTATTATTAGCAATGTATATAGATTTTTATTATATTTTATTAATGATTGTAAATGCGGTGTGATATTTTTGGGTTTATATTAGTTATTGCAAGATTAGAAGTAAATGTTAAAAGGGCAATCAGCTAATAACTATTTATTATATTATTATAAATAATAATTAAGTCAGGATAATTAAGTAAAGTAACATGTTTTATTAGTTAAGGGTAAATAAGTAAAATCAACAGGTACATTTCTTTTGATATGTTATAAATTTTATTTAATAATATAATTAGATTTTATATAATCATTATTTTCAATAATTTTTTTACTTTTAATATAATTTAATATACTCATGTTCAAGGATTATTCTCATGTTTTCTTATTATTAGCAATGTATATAGATTTTTATTAAATTTTATTAATGATTGTAAATGCGGTGTGATATTTTAGTGTTTATATTAGTTATTGCAAGATTAGTTTTAAATTTAAAGGTAACATGTTTTAGTTAGAAAACAAATATTAGCGTTTGTAAGATATGGTACAATTATAAGTGTTTATAAAAGGTAATTTCTTCAATTAAAAGTAAATGTTAAAAAGGCAATCGGCTAATAACTATTTATTATATTATTATAAATAATAATTAAGTAAGGATAATTAAGTAAAATAACATATTTTATTAGTTAAGGGTAAATAAGTAAAATTAACAGGTACCAACCAACCAAACTTTTAATGTTTCGGCTTTTATATAATAGTACTAGCTTATAACCCGTGCGATGTACGGATTTCTTTTGATATACAATAAATTTTATTTTATGTTACCATTACATTTTTAAATAATAATAATTAATATTTTATTTTAATTTTAACTTAAATTATTTAATAAAAAATTAATTAATGATATGCATAGCTTAAAACTTATATTATAAAATTTTAAAATAAATATGTAGTTGATGGAATTCAAACCTTGAAATTTTAGTAAATTAATTTAATCATATAATATATCTAATCATTATATCTAACGATTCTGATTTTTTACTAAAAATCTAACGGTCATTATTCGTAGTATACGGATTTCTATTATATTTTGTTAGTGATTAGAAGATATAGTGTAATATTTTTGGGTATATATTAATTATTGCAAGATTATGTTTTAAATTAAAAGTCAAAGTGTTTAAATTAGGAGAAAATATTACTGATTGGAAGATATAAATTTATAAAATTATAATAAAATTTTATTATGTTATAAATAAAATTTATTGATATGGTGTTTATTTTATTATTTTATAAATTTTATTCAATATTACAATTATGTAATCATTATTTTTAATGACTTTTTAATTTTAATTCAATATAATTTAATATACTCATGTTTACGAATTATACTAATGTTTCCTTGTTATAAATAACGTATAGGGATTTTTAATATATTTTATTAAATAATTGAAAAATATGGTGTGATAATATTAGTTTTAAATCAAAAAGGTAATGTGTTTTAATACGAAAGGAAATATTAATGATTGAAAGATATGATACGATTGATGTTTTCAGTTGTTTATAAAAGGTAATATCTTCAACTAAAGTAAATGCGAAAAAGGCAATCGACTAATTAACATTAATTATTTTATGTTATTATTTATTTTAGCTGTTTTAATAGTATAAATATCGAATATATTTTTTCTTTTTAATGAAGAATTATACTAATGTTTCCTTATAAAACAAAAAGGTAACGTGTTTTAATTCGAAAGAAAATATTAATGATTGGAAGATATGATACGATTAATTTTTTAGGTGTTTATAAAATGTAATATCTTCAACTAAAAGTAAATGTGAAAAAAGGCATTCGACTAATTAGTAATTACCATTAATTATTTTATGTTATAATTTATTTTACTATTTTAATAGTATAGATATTAAATATTTTTTTTTAATGAATGGTAAATAAGTAAATTCACTAAGAACCAAAAAACAGGTACCAAAACTTTTAATGTTTCGGCTTTTATATAATAGTAAGCTTAAAACCCGTGCGATGCACGGATTTCTTTTAATATTATATGATATGCTTTATTAATTCGATTTAGTTTTTTTAAAATATGAATTTTGGAGGTTTAAATTTTTAAATGAGATGATTTGATAATAATTATATAAATGTTAATTAGCAAAAAAAAAATTTATAAATGTTATCCGTTATATTTTTATGAAAAGAGGGATTTTAGTTAGAAAATATTGAAAAGATAATACATCTTAGTTCAAAAAGGTAATCGGTTAATTATAAGTACTTATAAAATTATAATTTTATTTTATTAAATAGAATACTGTGATTTAACTGAAAAAAGTGAGGTGTTAGTTATAGAAAATTAAAAAGAAAACATGTTTTAGGTGAAAAAGGTAATTGATTAGTTTATAGTAATTATAATTCAATTATGTTATTTTTCTAAATAAAATTGCTCGTAAAGTTTTAAGAAAAGGAAAAATTAGTGTTGCCCGTGATATTTTAAAGAATAGAGATATTTTAGTTAGAAAATATAGAAAAGATGATAAATTTTAGCTTAAACTTAATCGGTTAATTATTAACATTATAATATTGTTATTTTATTTTATTAAATAGAACCGTCCGTGATATATTTGAAAAAAGATTGATTTTATTTAGAGAAAATAGAAAATGTAATGTGAAAATTAAAAAGATGACATGTTTTAGGTGAAAAAGGTAATTGATTAGTTTATAATAATTATAATTTAATTTATGTTATTTCACTAAATTAAATTGTTCGTAATGTCTTTAGATTGTGAGAAATTAATGTTGCCCATGATATTTCTAGAAAAAAGGAATTTGAATTATAAAATATGGAAAATATGATACGTTTTAGGTGAAAAAGGTATTCAAAAAGGTAATCGTTTAATTATAAGTACTTATAAAATTATAATTTAGAATGTCGTGATTTAACTGAAAAAAGTGAGGTGTTAGTTAGAGAAAATTAAAAAAGAAACATGTTTTAGGTGGAAAAGGTAATTAATTAGTTTATAGCAATTATAATTTAATTTATGTTATTTCACTAAATTAAATTGTTCGTAGTGTTTTTAGATATTGATAAACTAATGTTGCCCGTGATATTTCTAGAAAAAAAGAATTTGAATTATAAAATAGGGAAAAGATGATATGTTTTAGTTGAAAAGGGTAATTGATAATTATTAATATTATAATATTATTATTTATTAAATAGAACCCCGTGATATATTTGTAAAAAAAAATATTTTAGTTAAAAAGATATTTTAGTTATAGAATAGAGAAAAGGTAACATGTTTTGGCTAAAAAAGGTAATTGATTGGTTAATAGTAATTATAATATAATTATGTTATTTTCAAAATTGCTTGTAGTGTTTATAATTAAGAAAGGAGAAATTTTAGTTAGATAAAATAATAAAATATTGTGCTTTACCTGAAAAGGGAAATTAATTAGTTAGTGACAAATAGAAAAGGTAATATGTTTAATATGAAAAAGGAAATTATGTATTTAGTTAATAGTTAAGTAAGGGTAATTAGGTAAATTCAATAGGTACCAACCAACCAACCAAACTTTTAATGTTTCGGCTTTAATATAATAGAATAGATAGATTTAGGGTCTGTTTGCAATCCTGTTTTAGGTCAGCTTATAATCCCATAAAAATTAATGAGGATGTTTGTCAACTCAAATCATTAAATCAACTTATTTCTTATTGTTTGGTTTCTTTGCTTGTTTAATAATTTAAAATTTAAAATTTGTGTTTTTAAATGATTTTTTAATTTGAAATGCTTATATTGAGATTAGTTTATTAAATAATATTTTTTAATTTAATTTAATAAAATACTTCACTAACTTGTAGGTAAATCCATCCAAATATTCATAGAACTTAAAAATATTTTTTTTACTTGTCAACCATATAACATTTATTCATTTTAAGTTAAAAACTACTCAATTAAATAGATCTGAAACACGTAAAAAAAAACATGATTAGGAGTTGAATATAGGATGGACTTGACAACTCACTAGCAAAGTTTCACCAAATTACAATAGAGTATCAAAAAAAATTGTAGTCAATCCATAGTTGGGCGGAGTGAAGTCACAATACGTAAAACTAGTAATAGGAGTAATTTTTTGTAAAACTTTATACTGGGCTTAAGCAGTTTACAAGTCCTGTATGATAAAAAATAAATTAAGTTTCCGAAGTCCGATAAAAAAGCATGGCTTGTCAAAAGTATAGCTGCAGCCTGCAAGTCTAACACTGTGTTCCAGAAACATTTTATAGGAAGAAAAGAAAAGAAAGTGAGAAATTTAATTTCTTCAACTTGTTCCTGAATGATTTTTTAGGAAAGAAAAGAATTGATTTCTAAAGATTTAGAAAGAAATTTTATGTATATTTGTCTCCAAAATTTTCTTCCCACTTTTGGAAAGATTTGGAGAGAAAAGAAAATTATTCAATTTCTATTCTTTTCTTTTCTTTCTTTGTTTCGGGAACACAGTATAAATGCATACTACAGACACTGTTGTTGTACTTGTTGTTGCCTGTTGGTATTTTTGAACTGTACTGGAGTAGAAAATTTAACTGCTCTCTTAAAATTCATTTATTATTTATTTTTAATTTTATAATTATTTTTCTTATTTTAATTAAAAATAAATAATAAATAAACTTTTAAATTCTAAATATATTATCTAAAATATAAAATTTTAACAACTTTTTATTTGTTTGCAGTATCATTCAAAAAAAAATGTGCAAAATTAAAAAAAAAATTATTTTTATTTTTCGAACACATATTTAGAGTTATATGTTTAATATTTATTATTATTTTAGTAATTTAAATGATACCCCATTGACATCGATGAGTAAAATAATATATGGACCTCGATGAGTAAAATAATATATGGACTTCACTTCAGTTGATATTTAACACCTTCCCCTGCCCCTGGGGAGAGCACGGTTCGGTTCAGTTCGATTTTTGGATAAAATCGGAACCAAAACCGTATGTCTTCGGTTTTTAAAATCGAAAACCGCAATCGCAACCAAACGGCACGGTTCGGTTTCATAAATCTCGCTTCGATTTTTTCGGTTCGGTTTTAAAATCGAAAAAATAAAATAACCTTAAATTTATTTTTCATAATTATTGTAAAAGCTGGAAAAATAGTGAAGTTAGATGCTCTACAGCTTCCTGTAAAGCCAATGTATATTAGAATTTATAAATGTACTCCCTCCGTCCCGGTGAATTGTTAACATTTCAAAAAGGGGTGTTTGGCACGCATTTTAAGGTGGATTTTAAGGATAGTTCCGTAACTTATTTTTGAAATTTTCTTTTTTTGTATAAAAAAAGAACAATCATATTTTTATACAAAAAAAGAAAATTTTAAAAATAAGTTATGGAACTATCCTTAAAATTCTCCTTAAAATGCGTGCCAGAAAGTGACAAAAAAAGTGTTAAGAATTGGATGGGACAGAGAGAGTAATATATAATACTCCCTCTGTCCCTCCCATTCCTTTACATTTCTTTTTCACCACTCGACACGCATTTTAAGGCACCTAAAAAGTATAGTTACATAACTTATTTTTTAAATTTTCTTTTTTTGTATAAAAATAGAACAATTCTATTTTTATACAAAAAAGAAAATTTAAAAAATAAGTTATGAAACTATCCGCAAATTGCACCTTAAAATCCGTGCCAGAATTACGTCCCCCAAGGTAAAGAACCAAGGGGGACCGAGGGAGTAATATATAATGAATTATAATATGTATATGTTAATACTTAATAATATTATAATGGGTTTGAGGTTGTCCTCAGAGAAAATCACTGAGGTTAAAAGATTTACAATATATTCTAAGACTATATATGTAAATTACTATTTAAAAAAAAATTGCCCCTGCGGAGCCACTTGATTTATAAGAAGAAAACCTTTTAACCTCAGGAAGATTGCCTGAGGACAACCTCAGGCCCAGTTTTCTCTATTATAATTTATAATAATCGGTTCGATTTGGTTTTAACCCGTTTGGTTTTAACCTATAACCAAAACCGGAACCGAAAGTCTCGGTTTTTAAAAATTAAAAACCGCAACCGCCAGTTCGATTTCGATTTTTTTGATTCGGACTAATTTCAATTGAATTTCGGTTTAAATTCGGTTTTTTTCTCACCTCTACCTTCTCGATCTTCCACTGCCTCCGGTCCACTAACTTCAGTTACCAAATCCTCTCCATTATATAATAAGTATCTCTCGTTGCATGCTGCACCACTTCTTTTAACTCGCCAAATGTGAAGTGCAAAGGAACTTCAATGTGTTCTCCCGGTGGAAATCCCCTTGTAAATTCAGTTTCCAAATCACTCAAACTACGAATCACCCTACAAACAAACCTCAGTAGCTGATCAGGCTCATCCATAAAAAGCCACTCTTCGACAAACTGTTTACTATCGAGGACTCTTTCAACCGCCAGCTCAACCCAGTCTGAGTTCTGATATTCCAAAAGCACATTGTTGTACAAGTATGCAATATCTCAGTATTTAGAAACATAGAGCAAAAAAGCTGTTTGATAGAAAGTTGGATACGTTTGATAGTATGAAACCTTTAACCAAATAGTTGATGTCTAGGAAAGTGGCCCGGATTATAGAAAAAAAATTATTAAATATGTACTCAATTAAGTTTCCGAAGTCCAATAAAAAAGCATGGCTGTTTAACGCCTTGCTCCTCGGTTTTTTAGGGAGAGAAAGCAAGGTAATGTAAGTGAAAGTAAAGGAATGCAATTGAAATATATTTCATCAACTTGCTCCCGAGTTAGATGGAGCGTAAATGAAAAATTAGTGAAACTATTTTCATTCACGTGCTCCAGAGTAGGAAGGAAAGCATGTAAATGATTGTCAAATTACAATTCTATCCTTAGATATAAAATGTTTCATTTAAATGATAAGGGTATACATGTAATATCAAATGTTTTTAGTTAAGTTACTTTCACTTGCTTTCACTTTCATCCCAATTTTGGGATGAAAGTTTTGGGATGAAAGTTTACAAAACTTGCTTTACCTTTCATTCGCTTTCGCTCCTAAAAAAAACTCGTGAGCACAAACACAAAGGTAAATTATGTTATTTTACTTCCTTTTCACTTGCTTTCCTTCCTTAAAAAAACTCGGGAACAAGGCCTAAAGGTAGTATAGCTGTAAGCCTGTAAGTCTATAACCATACTACAGACACTGTTGTTGTACTTGTTGACTTGTTGTTGCCGGTTGGTATTCTTGAACTGTACTGGAGTAGAAAATTGAACTTCACCCTTGAAATCACCCAACTTAAGATCAAGAATGTGGTACTCAAGAATATCAAAGCTTGCTACTTCATCTATTTCCAAGAGATTCAATTGCAAGAATCACCCAACTTTGAACCGAAATGCTTGTTTTTCCAGTCTTGTGGGTTTGAAATCACCATCCATTTCTTCCAAAAATGGATACACAAACTACCCCAACAATCTCTATCTTGTAAAACACTACCACAAGTCTGGTGTTCATAAGTGGTACAAAAACCTACTTAAAACAACAAGAAACACTTATAAGTACTATG
The DNA here is from genome assembly GCA_037693485.1 of Kitagawia praeruptora. NCBI lineage: Eukaryota > Viridiplantae > Streptophyta > Magnoliopsida > Apiales > Apiaceae > Kitagawia > Kitagawia praeruptora. The sequence continues at coordinate 150,723,032 of CM075349.1, read as the reverse complement.
ATCAGCAAAGCCAAAAAGTTATTTCTTCACCTAGGGTTGGGTTTGCATTTGGGTTTGCAATTCTCAAGAGAATCATTTTCCTAGGGTCTGTTCTTGTTGGCCTTATTATTTTTGGGGCTATTGTTGGGGTCTGTGACGACTTTTCTGAAAAAATACCTTACACCAACAGAACCCACATTGTGTTTGCGCCATCATATTTTGATAAAATTGCTGGTGATTTTTTTCTTCATCAGAAAGTTCAGTTAAAGATACTTTCCAAGGGACACCCGGATAGTGTTCGGGTTAAGATAATTGGGGAACAAATTGTTCAGGCATTGGAGAGTGACTTGAAAGCTATGAACAATAAAAAAGTTAGTATTGATCATTTGAAGGGACTTATTTGGGAGTTTGTTGTTGTGGATCAGCCTATTGGTGGTGCTGGTTCTTTACCTGGTGGGAAGATTCTTGTGGGCACAGATTTGCTTAAGGAACTTAAATCAGATGCAGATATTGCTACTATTATTGGGCATCAGGTATACCAGTTTCACACTTTCTTTTTTTTTGATATGTTTGTCTATATATGAGTATCATGTTATTGTAGTGTGTCTATATTATTATCATGTTATTGTAGTGTGTCTCACAAGGTCCTGATATACTCTGCTTCACAGCTAGTCCATAGTCCGGGTTATGGGCAGTGGAGGTGGCCACCCAGTTGTCGTGCTTTGAAGTGCCCAGTTTGTGTTGAAGCAACATCAATTATACTAACAGAGACATATTTTACATATTAATACATTAAAAAAAAACTTTAAGAGGTTTATATCACTAAATTACATATAAATATTTGGCATCAAATGCATGTTCTGCTGTATTTTATTTCGGCTTAAAATTTGTATTTGTGTTAGTATATTTTGGCCTTTTGGGTTATTTATGCATTCTAGAATTTTTGACAACTTTTGGTGGTCATTTTAATATGGCCCTTTATCTCTTTGATCTTAACTTATAAGTCTCAAGAAGGTCGGGACTACTTATCCTACCCTTACTGTGTGTGTAGGTCGGGATTACTTAGTTTACGCTTACTGTGTGTGTGTACTAAACTACTTGTTACTATTGGTTATTTATCTGTAATTTGGAATAATCAATGTTTAGCTTACCCCTACTGTGTGTGTAGTAAAATAATTGGTGTGAAGGTGTGTATGTTAATTATAAGTTTAATTTAAATGGATTAGGTTGGACATATTGTTGCAAGGCATGGAGCTAATGCAATGAACATGACTATGCTTGTTTTTCAAACAAAAGTTTTTTTGGAGCTGGCTGGGATGGCCGAAATATTAGCGAAGATAGTAGACTACAATCCTCTTGGTGCCTCAAATTGGATAAAAGATCTCTTTGATTATTCTAAGCGGCAGAGGTACCTTATATATGCACTGTGCACATACCAAGTTTATGTAACATCATGATCATTAATTATGTTTCGGAGAGTTTGGCTGGCTGTTCTTGGTAAACATAACTTCTGATATTTTTTTAATTTTATTTTGAATTGTGCCAACTATATGTTTAATCATTATGGATTTATTTGGAAAGTGATTTTATTTAAACTGATTTTATCTGTTAATCTGTGATTGCATGATAGGGACTGAGCACAGATTGATTTAGTTATATATCCATGTTTATCTTTATCATGATGCAAGCTGAGTGATACATGGAGTGTGTTAAACTGTTAATGGACAATTGTTTTAATAGAATGGTTTGTAAGCTTAAGCACATACACACATCGCCAATCAGTTGACAGTGCTCTGTTCACTATATCATCCTGTATATCTGTTCACTATATCATTCCCGACAATGTACTTTTTTGTTGTCATCTATGGGGTATATAAGTATCTAATAGGTTGTATATATCTCTAGTTATGTGTATATATGAGGTATTTGGATCCCTGACTTTAAAAATGATTATGAGGACTATGATAATTAGAGGAGAAGAGTGAAATTGTTTGAATACATTGCTTCATCACAGTCTTTGTTGGGAGTAATTGTGTGTTTGTAAGGTATTTGATGTAGATGATGTATAAGGCATCATAGATGATATATAAGGTAGGGTATCATACATGATGTATTGAATATGAGCCACTGAGCATCCTCTGGCTCCAGCATGCTCAAGCACAAGAGCGATGTGCTCAACTATTTTTTTGTGTAGCCCTTAGAATTTTCATTACAAGAATTTTTAAGAATAAATATTGTGAGCATGATCAACATAAATTCCTTTTGCAATTAGGCAAGAAAGTGAAGCAGATCACATCGGGTTACTTGTAATGGCATCAGCTGGCTATGATCCTCAGGTGGCGCCTAAGGTGTATGAAATACTTGAGAAATATGAATCTTCAGGAACTGATAATTTTCATATCTATCCCTCTGCAAAGAAGAGAGCCGAGAAACTGGCCAGGGGAAATGTAATGAAAGACGCAAGTTCTATATACTTGAAAGTTATTAAGACAAGGTATGTATAATGTATTTGTGGTGTCTTCTTATCTATTTATGCAAAACTGAAACGCACATTTAGACAGACTAACATTGTTATTTGGAATCTTGATAAAAACTTTCTACTTGTCGAATGCCAGAGTATAACGTTTCTCTTAATCTGGTTACTTTTTTCTGTTCATGTAGGAAGATCAATGACTTAAAAGATTTTCTATTCTGGTACTAGTAGCATTGTTCTAAAGGTAGCTAACGGAAGACCTTGATCGCTGATTTAAACTATTGAGCATGTACCATGATAGTGAATTATGTGACAAGTAGTTCACTGTAGATTGCTTTACTCCTGGTTGTGTTGTTTTGAAAGAACTAATTATTGGGAAGTGTATTGGTCAGACCTGTGTGGCTGGGTGGAAAAACAGAATGGTTTGTGCAAGTCTAACTTTGTTATTCTGAAACATTTGGCTTCGTCAGTGATTTACTGGGCAAAACTTTTCAAAGTTTATGCTAGATTTGGTGATTCTGAGCTCTGTTCTAAAAATCCCCGATTCAACCGATTAATCCCCGATTAATCTTCTGGAAGGTAACCAACCGATTCGATTTTTTAAATCCGATTAATCCTTTTAATTTATTTAAAATGATATGTTTAATTGTAAATTAGACTAATATATTAAATATTATTATAATATCCGATTAATGCTCCGATTAATCCGTCCGATTAATCCCCGCATACCCGATTAGGCGCTAGGCGGTACCCCGACCGCCCTGGGCCGCCTAGCGATTTCTGGAACAATGATTCTGAGCATTTATTTTTCTTATTATTGATTTAGAAATTTTCAATTATATAAATTATATACACTCACCAATGTCCGAGACTTAGAGCATCTCCAATGGAGAAGATCCCTTAGCTAAAATCACAAATATATTACCATAAATAAAATTTATAGAAATTATGTAAAAAAATCATCACTTCAATGGAACATTACTGTTTAGCAAAAAATTTAGATAATCTCTTTTCGTTGGCTATATTTGGTCAACCTCTAGAGACCTGTAAGGAAGATTTTACATGATCTATTACCTTAAAAAATAAATTTAATTAATAACAACCTAAAATAATAATAACATACTATATTTACAATAATATACAACATTATAGCCGATATACCATTGGAGCACAACTTCTTACAGGTTCAGCAAATTTTACATAATCAACATTTTATCCGATTTAGCCAACTAATTTTAGCTAATACCATTGGAGATGCTCTTAAGCCACCAATTTCTTACTAGCAACACTAACAGAGCGTCATTATACAGTTCATAACTTTTTTAAAAAAAAAATCATTATATAAGATTAATATGTAAGAAGGATTTTTAGAAAAAGTAATGCTGTACTCACATAAATGGATACATAAATAGTGTTACAGAATGATGGGCATTGTTGAGTCTTAGAGCATCTTCAAGGGAGGTAACTATAACTGTTAGCTAAAATCAGAAAAATAGATGATTATGTTAAATTTACTGAACCTGTAAGGGGTTGTACTCCAATTGGGTTAGCTATAATGGTTAGCTATATTTCAAAAATAATATTTGATAATTAGTTTTATTAATAAATATAAATAAAAATATATAAGATTGATGATGTGTCATGATATAAGTGGATATTGTGGGTTTTAGATGTTATCTATAATTTTTAAATGTTTGCCAAATATAGAGGATATGTAATCGATTATGTAAAAGTTTACCTAACAGGCACAATGGTTGGAGAGAGCTCTTTTTTAAAGGATAGGTAAAAATGGTACTATTTGACACAATATAGCTAAAAGGAGGCTCCGGTTGGAGTTGCTCTTACAAAGGTAGAAATAAGAATATAAGATTCATTTTTTGTTTTTTTTTTCAAAGAGAAATGCTAGAGTTCCTGAAACCATTCCCGAATACTAAATTGTCATTATATAGTTGGTTATTTTTTCATTAACGAGATGGACCCCACGTTTGTTAATAGGAATTCTACGAATAAAATGTTACCATATGGCATTTGGTAACATTTTTGAGATCCTTTTTCGGGCACTACTCTTTTCCAAAATAGTTACTTCATAAAAGAAACCCCTGAACTTGCTTCTTTGTTCACCCCCGATAATCTTTTAACTTCAATTCAAAAACCTTCGTTTTCCAATTGATTCCAAAATATGGATACAAAAGCATCTCTGTATTGTTAGACATTATAGCAAAAGTATTGTTAGAAAATGGAAAGTTTGAGGCATATTTATAAGAGAATAATGTTCCTGAGGTTACCTCAGGAACTTACCTGAGATAATTCTTATAAAATAACTGGCCCCGCAGGAGCAATTTTGTAATAACTTAACATGGTCTTATGTATTTACAAAAATAACCTTATTTTTGTATTGTTTTTTTAATTAACTCAGAAAACTTACCTGAGGTAACCTCAGGAAAAGCAAGCCCTATTTATAATATGTTCTTGATGTAATTTCCGGAAACTAATTAGTGGAAGTTGTTCCTTGTAATGAGGACTTAAACTTTCATGTTTGGATCTAAGACATTTTCTTAGTGAAATCCATAAATAAATTGAGTTGAAGTTGCTTGCTTGAAATGGGTAATGTGGGTTATTTAGTTGAAATAACTTGAGTCCTACATAGAATTGGTAATGAAAGGTTGGTGGCTTTATATAGCTCCATGTGCAAGTGTAATGCACAACTACTAAGACATGTGGGTGTGCATGGATGTAGAGTGGGCCTCGCACACACACGCGCGCACCGCCGCCGCTCGACTCGCCACGCCACGACTCGGGTCGAAGGGCAACCTGGGCGAGGAATTTTATTACCTGGAATATTGATTTATTTTAACAGGTTTCAGATTTATTTATTACACCAGTATCAAATCCTGATGCTACAGTAACTGAAATAAATACTGATGCAGTTAATGAAATTAAATCAGAATATTTACTTTCCTTTTATGGAGTATCAGTTACGTTTTATTTTTTGTATTATGTACATACAGAATAGAACGTTGATAAATAAGCTTCTAAGGACAGAAAACCCTAGCTGCTTTTCTTCTTGCTATCTCTTAACACATACAGATATAATACATAATTCTCAGGCGAACTGAGGTGCTGGTCGTTGTTGATCACTGGTGTATTTGTGAACACCTTGATATGTTGCTGTTTTATCCTGGAAGCGACATTGCTGCAACCCAATCACAACGTAAGTGGGGCAATATTCTCTTCAAGAACAGCCAAGTCCTCTCGAAGGGTTTGGTGACTCAGGTGTTCCTTCTCTTATCAGTATTGCTAAAAGCTTCTGTGGGAGATAAGTTTGTTTCTTACTTTTCTCGTTATTATACAATCTCTGATTATACTTTGATTTGCCTTCGTGATTTGTTTTGTTAATTGGTTATATGCCTATTCTTGTTTTAATATATATCACTGTCTCATTGTTGCTGTAGTTAATTATACCCAACAATCTTGAAGAGAATATTTGTGTTATATATTGTTAATTAACAAGATGGTTAACGAAACTGAAACTCCTGTTGTTGAGACTGGCTCTGGGTCTACTGTTACTGTACCCACCATTGATTGGACCATGTACCGTTTCCCACAGCCTATCGATTTGTCAGGCATGCCTGATAAATTCGGTGGGGGTTTTGGTTTTTCTCGTTGGCAGAAAAGATGAAACTGTGGTTAACGGTAAAGGGTCTATGGCCGGTGGTGCAGTATGAGAAACCAATTGTGGTTAAGGAAAAGCTTGAAACTGTTAAAGCTTATGCTATGTGGGAAGGAAAGGATGGGGTGGCTAGGGATGCAATTCTGGCAGCTTTAGCGAACACTCTATTCGATGTTTATTCATCAGACTCCTACATTACTAAGCTCTTATGGGAGAAGCTTGACCAGACACCTAATACTGACTCGCAAGGGTTGGAGAAGTATTCTGTGGCTAGGTTCCTAGACTTTAAACTGGTGGATACAAAATCCATGATTGAGCAAGTGCATGAGTTTGAGATGTTGGTGCATGCTTTGAAGGAGTCTGGTATGGATCTACCTGAAAAGTTTCAGGTTATGTCTGTGATTGAAAAGCTTCCTAAGTCTTGGGAAGAGTTTGTTCTCTCCCTGAAAAGACAGAAAGGAGAGATCACTTGGACAAACCTGATGTTGGACATCTGTGGGACATGTGATGCGTTACCATCATAAGGTAGCATGGATGGATGTTTGTTTGCCAAAGATCGAAAGTGGTTTAAATATCAAAAATCTCGAGGATTGGCATCTTGCAGCTATTCTTTTCCAACTATGGCGAATCATAACAAAACGTACTGATTCTTTATGGCTGGCTTGGGAGAATAAGGTGTTCCTTAGATCTCGTTCTTTCTGGACTATGGCCATTCCTCAGAAATGCCCTTGGAATCTCCGAATGATTCTCAAATCTCGATCGATTGCTATTCAACACATCAACTACAAGATTGGTGCTAACTCTTCTTTTTTAATGTGGCATGATCCCTGGCTTAGAGGTAGATCCCTCTTCCATCTTCTGGGGCATCAAGTTATCTCTTTAGCGGAGTCTGGTAATCTTGCAAGAGCTGGGAACTTACTTCGTGGTGTGGAATGGCATATCCCCCCTTCGAATCATACTGTCATGATGGAGCTTCGTATTATTCTCTGTTCAATCAATATTGGAGTCCAAGATGAAATTCTTTGGAATGATCAAAAGAAAATCAAGTTATCAGACATATGGCAGTCCATTCGCTCTTCTGCGCATGAAGTTCCTTGGCATCACCTTGCTGGCATAATCTAATGATACCAAAACATGCTTTCAATTTGTGGTTGATTTTAAAGCATCATCTTCTCACTCGAGATCGAATGCTTAGGTTTGGAATGCAAACTTCCCCGTCCTGTGTTCTCTGTTCAATCAATGTGGAATCTACTCAGCACCTGTTCTTTCAATGTGACTTTTCAAAGAAGATTATTGATGAATGCCCTATAGCAGTTCCAGCAAACTGGATCTCTGATGCAGACTTCTTAACCAGAATGAAATCTAATGCAGTGGAGTTTCAACTGGGTAGATTATTTTTTTCTACAGCAGCCTACCTCATTTGGCAAGAAAGAAATAATCGTATTCATGGTGGGGACCCCAATGATCATCTCAATATTATTGCAGGATTGAAAAGGATTGTTAGGGAAAAAATTTCTTCGAATAATGCTGTTAAACGTTTACTTTCCAGAGATGTCAATTTGGTTCTATTGATTTATTAATTTGTTAGGGTGCTTTTGCATGTAATATGATGTCTTTGATTGTTTTCTTTGGGGTAAGGTCTGTCTATGCCCATTGATGTTGACCATGGGTATGCCCTGGTTTTTTTTTTTTTTTTTTTTGTTAATACAATTATTACTTAGCAAAAAAAAGGTAACAGTGTGGATAAGGCTGGAACCTAGAGAAGATACATGTCCAATTATACTATGAAAATTGTGTGTTATATTAAATTGAGAATACGCATAATACATATGCGAATATAATTGTTTAATTTGGGCAAGCATCCCGACAAATGTTATTTTAGTCAGTTACTTCAAAAATTATGTTAATTTGGTCATTTTCTCTTTAAATTTAAGATATCATGAAACACACATGATTAGAGCAAGTCCAACAATGTCCTACATTATGCCTTATAAGTATCATAAAAAAAAGTGTCCTAGTGATTTAGGACATTATTTTTATGTATCAACTCCAACAATATGCCTTTTCCTGATGCCTTATTATTAAAATAATAATATATTTGATAAAAGAAGGGTAGAAAAGGAGGAAAGTGAATTTTTTTATTGATAAACAATGAAATAAGGCATGACTAGTGGTGTCCTAAAAATATGGCATGAGATGAATGTCCTAGTATTTTAAGGCACCACTAAGACATTGTTGGAGCACATTTTTTCCTAAATGCCCTAAATTTTAGCTAAGGACATCAATTTAGGACATTATTGGACTTGCTCTTAGGAGTTGAAAATAGGATGGACTTACAACTCACTAGCAAAGTTTTACCAAATTACTACATATCATCCCTGGTTCCCTACAATCAAATTCATCGACTATCAAATTATATCATATATATAACTAACTTATAACTCGTGCATCGCACGACTCTTTTTTTAATATCTTTAATTATATTAACTTTTTAAGAGTAAAATGTATCTACACTAAATTTTATTAAATATTTCCATTCATGATATTAGAAATAAAGGTTACCAAATTTTTGAATGAACAAATGTATTTGTGTTATCAATTAGTCATCCAATCATTGGGATATAATTTTGGAAATTAAATATTGAAAAATGCATAATAATTATTTTTTAATAAAATAATCTTGTAACCATTAAACTACTTGATTTTAATAGTTGATTTTAGAAGATTAATTTACGTAGATACATTTTAATCTTTTTTTATTTGTTATTAGTTTACAAATCAAATTTTTGTTAAAATATTGATATATATATATATATATATATATATATATATAAGATTTTTCACGTTCGATTTAAAATTTGTACTCTATTGAATTCTTAAAATTTGATTTGGACGATTATAGCCTACGTGAAATTAACAAAATAATCTTTAATTTAGTGATGGTTTAATAATTTTTTTTCTAATTAAATCTACGCAGAAACAAAAAAGAGAAGAAATTGACGATTTTTTATGTTAAAAATTCTGAATTTGGTTTATGAATTCTAATAATAATTCGTTTTGATTATCAAAATACCCTTGTAATTATTTGAAGACAGTTCTACTAACAAAAAAACAATTTAATTAATAAGTGTTAGAGGAATTTTGTCCAACACTTTGATAATCGTTGATGTTAGGCCGAATACACAAATATAATCAAGATTTGTATAAGAGATTAACAAGAACACACGTTTAACAATTAAAAACTATTTGGAATTAATAATTCTGTTAGGAATAATTCATGAGTTGTTATGTTAAGAATATAATTTACACATTATACTTCTTGTATATCCTGATCTTATAAAGGATTTAGCACTGTATCTAGGATATATTTGTAAGACATTTATCTGTAGAATTTAGTCAGGAGTGAACAGTGTATCGGAGACTACATGTCAGGACCGGAGATCAAATCCTGATGAGCGTCTAATACTGATGGATGATCAGATACTGATGCAATGTGAAATCCTGATATCAGTCGTGTCACTGATGATGTCATTATGGATGCTACAGAAACTGGCAAGTGCTATAAAACAGGATCTTTGTTTGGAGAACAAGCAAGAAGATTTCGTGAAGGAAAGAATTTTCTATTGATGGAAACTATCAACTGGAAGGCAGAACATTGTCATGTATGGATTATATCTTTCTGTTATTAGTTGATAGGTAGCATTATAAATACTCTCTCTATATCATTGTAAAAAGAGTTAGTAGAGTGTGAATCTTGAGTTTGTATGCGAAGCTCTGTATAAGGTTTGTAGTCGAGAGTTCGAAACAAACAGAGAGAGAGAGATTTGTATTGTCAGCAGCTGCTAAAGGTATTTGTACACCTTTGGTAGAGTTTGTATTTGATCTTATTAATACAAACAGAGTTTGATTCAGTTGTTTATTCTTGTTTATTTAATCGAGCAAAAACCATATACGATTATATAACTTGTATTCAACCCCCCCCCCCCTTCTACAAGTTATTCGAGTTAACAATTGGTATCAGAGCAGGTTGATTTCGAATAATCATAAAGATCTGCAATCATGTCTGGTTACAAGGATGGGAATACTAAAATTCCTATGCTCAAGAGAAACGAATATACTCTATGGGAAGTAAAGATGCTGCATCATCTGGAAGCAACAGATCCTGATTATCTTGACAGAATCAGAGATGGACCTTTTGTTCCAACAAAGGTTGTAGCACAAGCAACTGTTGATGGTGAAGTTGTTCCAGAACATACAGCAGAGAAGCCTAAATCTGAATGGTCAGATAAGGGCAAGGAGAATGTTCTTAAAGATGCTAAAGTGAGAAACATATTATTCAACAGTCTTGATTCTGTTCTCACTATCACTAACTATGTTCTCTCTTGTAAGACTGCTGTTGTGCCCAAAATCTCCATGGGCTAGATTTAGGCCCATTAAGCTATAGGATTCGATCCGTACAAGCCAAAAGATTGATCCAGTACGAGTTATGAAGACCAGATAGAAGAAATGACTAAGGAAGTATGAGTATCAGGAGGTTCCCAATGGTCAGGAAGCTGAGCTGAGCACTAGAAGACCAGGTTCCTCCCAGCAGAAGAGTTCGAGTTAGCATAGCAACAGCCATAGAGATGATGAAAGCATGGGAAGAGTTATCCAGACTAACCAGTTTGTTATTTGTGCAGGTACTGACGCCTAAAAGAGAGGTCCCTAAGCGATATGTCCCGAAATAAGGAGGTTCCTGAGAAACAGGCTCCTAAGATATAGGTTCCTGAGTACCAGGTTCCTACGAGTTGCCAACAGAAAGTTCTAGAAGCCATCTAGAACAGATAAACGAATTGATATTGGAGTATAATTCTAGGGCGCAGATGATCCTAGAATTATCTCTGATCAATGAGAGAATCATAGTAGGGTACGAACTCGAGTTCTACTCTACTTAGCCAACTAGTTCGTGGAAGGCTCTAAAGGAACCTGAGTCCTACACGAACTAAGTGACCGAATACAGCTATTCCAGTAAGAGACAAAGTCCCATTAGAACTACGTGAGCTTGATCCCTATATATACAAGGGTACGTAGGCACCTCAGGGTAAGACGCATTGAGTTCTCTAATTTTCTCTAAAGGCACTTGAGATTATTGGAGATACCCTCGAGCACAGCTCAACCCCCACAAACACAACCCAAACCTTTCACAGAACAGTTGATCGCTAGCCTATACAACTACCTGTAGACCTCTCATAAGTTGATTACGAAATCCACTCATCAACATTGGCGCTAGAAGGAGGGGATAGTTAATATCTTAAGAGTGGAAAAGATGTAAGGCAACTCTGATAGCGAAGCAACCCGTTCTGAGCGACAAATTCACGATGGGAACAAATCTCCTCCCAGAGCATCGAAGGTTACTAAAGCAGCTATGATGGAAATCTTAAAGACTGTGGGAGAACGTTTGTCGACTTTGGAGCAAGCTTCAAGTAAAAAGAAGAAAAAGAAGGCAAAGAAAGGCAAGAAGTCGAAGGTTACTCCGAAACAGTTGAACTTTGAGGAAGAAGAATCTGAGAATGGAGAGGAGGTTCCAGAAGATGGTGGAGAACCAAAGCAGAATAATGGTGACGAAGAACTAGAGAATCCTGAGAAGAGTAAAACTGTTAGCAAGGGCCGTACAGGGTCCAAGGGAAAGAAGAAAACCAAGACTGGAGGTTCCTCACAGAAAAAGAAGAAAGATAAATACCAATCTGTTGAGATAATTGAAGAAGAAAGCACGGATTCAGATGAGGATACTGAAGAATCAAGCACTGCAGAGTCGCAAGAGGAGGAAGGAACGAGTAAAAAGACAAAGGCGGAAGCTACTGGGGAGGTGACAGCAGAAGATGTCAAGAAAATTTTGGCTCAACTCAAGGACGAAAAGAATCTTGCTGTGAATCCTATAACTGCTTCTCCTTTCACCAAGAAGGTTCGAAAGTCGGCTCTGCCTAGGTCTTATAGGCCTTCGAATGAGTTGAAATTCGATGGGACTACTGACCCCATTGAATACCTTAGTCGTTTTGACACGGAGATGGATGTCTATCAAGTGAAGGAAGCCACCAGATGCAGGTTACTGGCTGTAACTCTACAGGGTGGAGCCCATCAATGGTTCAAAAGGTTACCTGCTGATTCGATTGGTTCTTGGGCAAATATGGGGAAGCTCTTTGTCACTCAATTTAGAGCATCTGTTGCATTCGCACCGCCAACCAATACCTTAGCCAATATCAAGCAAAGACCTAGTGAGACATTGACAGAATATTTCAAGAGGTTTAATGCAGAGGTTCCTAAGGTTAGGAAAGCATCTGAGGAAACCATAAAGAATTTCTTAATTGCTGGAGTCAAAGGAGGCTCGGACTTTTGGAAAGCACTTTAAGGAAAAGAACCAGAGACGTTGGCAGATTTTTACGCCCAGGCAGAACCCTTTCGTCTGGTGGAGGAATCTCTAGCCGAATTAAAGAAGGATCCAGATTTCGTAAGGCAAAGTGGAAGCAAAAGATCGAGACAAAGAAGCCCCAATGGTCGTGACAATAAAAAGGTGGTTAGTCGCATATCCCAGGTGAAGCCTGAAGCTGTGAATCCTACTAAACCTGTCATGGGTCAGGTCCCGCCACCAGCTTCCTATAACAACAATAAACATGAGAGACCTGTCTATGAAACTTTCACCCCTTTGGTAGCCCCGATCGATCACATTTACGCGGTGAATGAGAAGTCCTCATGGTTTAAGAAGCCTTTCAGAACTGGTCCCCCAGGGAATAAGAATGAGCGCCCATACTGTGACTTTCATGATAACAATGGACATAATACTGCAGATTGTCGTCACCTCAGAGACCTAATTGAAACTCTAATCAGACAAGGGCAGTTGAGTGAATGGGTGGCTCAGGAAGGAAAAAAGTATAGAGATGAGAAGACTCAGAAGACACAGACATAGGAACCTATCGTGATGGAAGGACCACCTAAGGCTGGATGCATACGCACAATTATAGAAGGTCCCCACATTGGAGGAAGCAGCAGGAGTGCCATGGAGAGGTATACCCGTGAGGCTAAAGAACGTCCTTTGACCAGTATTTACAATCTGTCACAGAGGTCCCCAAGGCTGTTTGAAGGAGAGGATGCAGATATCACTTTCACTGAAGAAGATGCTTCCTGGGTGCACCATCCCCATACCGATGCTTTAGTGGTCGAGGCAGGAATTGGGTCTTATGAGGTTCATCGAGTGCTAGTTGATAACGGAAGCTCTGTAAACTTGCTATCTTACTCAGCTTTCAAGAAGATGCATTTTCTGGATAAAGATTTAACTCCAACAAACGATACCTTGTACGGATTCACTAATAATCAGGTTCCTATCAAAGGTAAGATTCGTTTGCCAGTAACTTTAGGTGATAAACCATGTTGCATTACACAGCTGGCAGAATTCATTGTTATAGAAGAGAATATGAATTACAATGCTATTCTGGGAAGACCCATTTTGAAGGAGATGAGGGTGGTAACCTCCATTTACCATCTAACTATGAAGGTCCCAACACCAAATGGAATTGGTGTAGTTCGAGGATGCCAGTATGAGTCTAGAGAGTGCTACACCAAAGCTTTGCAACATGCTGCTAAGTCTGCTAAATTGCCTGAACCCATGGACGAAGTTCCTGATGATTTTCCAGGAAAGAACCCAGACAAAGTAACGCTCGACCTGCGTAGTCCGCCTTTGGAAGGTTTTGTGCCAGCATCCTGTAGAGCTATAAGAATTGAAGAGATCATAGAAGAGGAACCTCATGCTGAAATTCCAGTTTTTCGGGGACCAGATACCCCTTACTTGTTGATAGAAAGTGCACCCCCTACGGACAAGGATGGTGATGTGGGTATGGCAGAAGGATTGGATGAAGAAAAATCCCGAAAACTGAAACATAATGGAAGCAATGAAGACAGTCAGCCGGCATTAAAGAGAAGGAATGTCATACATGAAGTTCAGGAATCGTCTACAGTCCAGGAACCTCAAGAGGATTCAACCACAGAGATGGAGATAGACTTAGATCCACGAATGCCAGAAACTATGGTCAAGGCCGGACCAGCTGGTGAAACTTTGGATGTGAAGATCAATGACAAAGATGGTACAAAAGTGTTGAAGATTGGAGCTCAACTCGACCCAGCCTTAAAGGAATCTCTCATTACCTTTTTGGGCAAGAACCTGGATGTGTTTGCATGGTGTCACGCAGATATGGAAGGGATAGATCCAAGGGTCATGTGTCATAAGTTGAATATTGATCCAGAAAATAAAGGAGTGAGACAGAAGCGAAGACCAGTTAGTGGAGAAAGAGCTCAGGCATTGAAAGAAGAGGTCGACAGATTATTGGATGCAGGATTGGTTAAAGAATCTTTCTACCCAGTATGGTTGGCAAACCCTGTTTTGGTAAAGAAACCTAATGGAAAATGGAGAACTTGTGTGGACTTCACAGATCTCAACAAAGCATGCCCGAAAGACAGTTTCCCGCTGCCACGAATTGATCAGTTAGTGGATGCAACAGCTGGACATGCCCTACTCAGCTTCATGGATGCATATTCAGGTTACAATCAAATTCCTATGTATAAACCTGATCAAGAGCACACTTCTTTTATTACAGATAGAGGTCTTTATTGTTATGTATGCATGCCATTTGGATTGATTAATGCTGGAGCCACATACCAACGGTTAGTAAATATGATGTTTAAAGATCAAATTGGCCATACTATGGAAGTATATGTGGATGATATGCTAGTTAAGTCTAATGAGGCTGTTGACCATGTAAAGCACTTAGAAGAAATGTTTGGAATCTTGCGAAAGTACAGAATGAAGCTGAACCCTCAAAAATGTGTGTTCGGGGTAGAATCAGGAAAGTTTTTGGGTTTCATGGTGAACCACAGAGGTATCGAAGCCAACCCAGCCAAGATTAAAGCATTGATTGATATGAGGTCACCGAGAACTGTGAGAGAGGTTCAGTGGTTCAGTCCCTCACAGGAAGAATTGCAGCCTTGAATAGGTTCATTTCGAAGTCCACTGATAAGTGTCAGGAGTTCTTTAAAGCTATAAAGAAAGGAAGCAAATTCGAGTGGATAGCAGAATGTGAGATAGCGTTTGAAAAGTTAAAGGAGCATTTGGGGAGCCCCCCACTGTTAGCCAAACCTTTGATGGAGAAACATTGATACTTTACTTGGCTGTATCAGAGTATTCCATTAGTGCAGTTCTGGTTCGAGAAGAGAATGGACAGCAGAGCCCAGTCTACTATGTTAGTAAAAGGTTACTTGATGCAGAATCGAGGTACACAGGAATGGAGAAGCTGGTTTTCGCATTGATTCTGGCTTCCAGGAAGCTGCGACCTTACTTCCAAGCTCACAAGATTGAGGTAAGAACCTCATATCCACTTAAGCAAGTGATGCATAGGCCAGAAACTTCTGGAAGAATGTTAAAGTGGGCTGTGGAGCTAGGACAGTTCGACATAGAATATAAGCCAAAGACAGCAATCAAAGCTCAAGCTCTAGCAGATTTCTTAATCGAGTTTCCACCTCATGTAGAGGTTACCGGCCAGGAGGGGCCAAAAGAGGTGGTAGAAAAATAGGCAGACAATAACAACTATGCACCTTGGTGGACACTGTATGTAGATGGAGCTGCTAACAGTAGTGGAGCAGGTGCAGGCATAGAGCTAGTTAGTCCGGAGGGACACCAACTCTATAGCTCAATTCATTTTGCTTTTAGAGCCACGAACAATGATGCAGAATATGAGGCATTGATTGCAGGCCTCAAGTTAGCTTTGGAGATGAAAGTGGAGAATATCAGAGTGTTTAGTGATTCGATGTTAGTAGTTTGGCAGATTCGTGGTGGTTTTCAGGCGAGAGGGCCAAGAACAGACTTATATTTGAGGTACTCCCAGGAGTTGATCGCAAGGTTCAAAGAGGTGAAGTTAGATCAAATACCTCGAGGAAAGAATACCAAGACAGATGCATTGGCCAAGCTAGGATCTCAGAGAGAATCCACGTTATTAGGGGTAATTCCACTTCAGATTCAGGAGCAACCTAGTGTTTTCAAGGAAGAGGTAATGGACATCGAGTTCCCAGTTGAAGATTCCTGGATGACCCCAATACTTCGTTACCTGGATAAAGGGGAGCTGCCTCCCAGTCAAGATGATACCAGGAAGCTGAGGTATCATGCAGCCAAGTATGTAATTTATGATGGAGTTTTGTATAGACGAGGGTTCAATCAACCTTTGCTTAAGTGTGTAGCTGGCGAACAATGCAAGTATATCCTCGAGGAGATTCATGAAGGAGTATGTGGAAATCACTCGGGGGGTAATTCTTTAGCCATGAAAGTCCTTCGACAAGGATATTATTGGCCAACCATCAAAGCAGATGCTACAAAATTTGTGCAGGCATGCAGTAATTGTCAGAGGTTTACAAATTTTGATAATCGTCCTGTAGCACCTATCAAACCGATTGTTAGCTCCTGGCCATTCGCTGTTTGGGGAATAGACCTCATTGGAGAACTCCCGAAAGGAAAAGGAGGAGTGAAGTATGCAGTGGTTGCAGTTGATTACTTTACAAAGTGGGCGGAAGCAGAACCACTTGCTAAGATTACAGCGTCAAAGTTGATTGAGTTTGTGTTTCGAGCCATTGTATGCAGGTTTGGCATTCCGCATAAACTGATTTCTGACAACGGGAAGCAGTTTGATAGTAGAGAGCTTAGAGGGTTGTGTGAGCAGTGAATAAGATTATCAAGCACACTTTGAAGACGAGGCTTGAAGATAAGAAAGGAAGCTGGCCAGAGGAGCTTCCTGGAGTCTTGTGGTCGTATAACACCACGCCTAGAACTACAACTGGTGAGTCTCCTTTTACTCTCGCTTATGGTTGTGAAGCTATGGTACCTGTGGAAGTTGGAACAGGTTCCTTGAGAAGAAAGTATTTTGACCCCGAGAGCAATGAGGTCAATCATAGACTGTATTTGGACGTGGTCGAAGAGTTGAGAGCAGATTCGCAAGTGAAGTTAGCAGCATATCAACAGAGAGTTCGAAGGTATTACAACAAAAAGGTGAAGGCAAGACCTTTTAAAGTTGGAGACCTAGTTCTGAGAAAAGTCATGCCAAATACCAGGGTTCTGGCACATGGAGCCTTTGGAGCGAATTGGGAGGGACCTTACCAGATAAAGTCAGCAATTTGGGAAGGAACCTACCACTTGATGGATATGGATGGGAACCTCATTCCGAGAGCTTGGAATGCAGAACATCTCAAGAAGTATTATCAGTAACTCTTTTATGTGTTTTTTTTTCTTAGGAAAAGTAAGGCTCTTTCAGCCCACGAATAAAGGCAGCTTATTAGTTATAGCTGACCAGTATTTTGATTTCAGTATTTAATTATGCATGTACTCGGGGGTACTTGATGTGAACCTCCCTACTTGCAAGACGATTTCTTTTTAAAGTATTGAGCGATAGATAGCTCTACGTTGAATATTTTGAGTGCATTCTTTGCAGCTATAGCTCCTTAATAGTTCTTTTACGTAACAATAATTACCCAAAAGAACTGGGGGGTAGTATTCCTACTTAGATAGTATTGTGCATGCTATGATTTGATATTTCATATGCCAATTTGAAACTTTTGAAACAGGTTACCTTGACTAACAGGTTCCTGTAGCATTGTATTGTATTTTGCAGGACACCCTGACTTACAGGTCCCTGTAGCATTGAAAGTATGAATGTGATTCGATAAAAGTATGCAAGTTGAGAATGACTGACTTGAACCAAAGCCTTGGGTAGCTTCCCGAGCACGCATCAAGAAAAAGTCCTAGGTAGCTTCCTGGGCACGAGAAAAGTCCCCAGGTAGCTTCCTGGGCACGAGAAAAGCCTCAGGTAGCTTCCTGAGCAAATGTGATTGAAAAGCCTCAGCTGACTGAGCACGACATTGTTGCCAAAAGCCTCAAATTCCTTGAGCACGTGAACTAAAGTCCTGACAAAAGGCACCTAAAGTCCTGACAAAAAGGCACCTAAAGGAACCTGTGTGGAGCCTCGACCGGCACACTTGTTCTTAAAGAGAAGCCTAATAAGCTTCTCCCTCATGTGGAACCGTCTTTGGCACATGGGAAGAAGGGATAAAATCCTTAGCATTTACCTTCATAAGATGTCTAGCCTGACACATGAAGAAGAGGAATCTGTGTGGACTCCCAGAACGGCGCACAGGTTCCTAGAATCGCCTCGAGGCACAAAAAGGGACCAACATGCCTCGAGGCATGTTGGGACCTAGAGAATAGGATTGGGAACCAAGCAGGTTACCTTTCCAAGAGGAAAAAGGGACCAACATGCCTCGAGGCATGTTGGGACCAAGAGATTAGGATTGGGAGCCAAGCAGGCAACCTTTCCAAGAGATGACCCGAATTAAACAAAAGAAATTTTACTAACCTTAACTAGTTTCTGTTTTATGTTTATTTTGCAGGTTTGATGGTCGAGGAACCTGGTCAAACTATTTAGGATCTAAGGTTATCAGAAAGGGTTTTAGTTCAGAATGCGACTCTGAAAATGTTGAGTGAAGCATAGGAAAAGACGTGTTTAAGCTTACAAGTAAGTTGTTGCGATTTGATGGCCTTTTATTTCAGGAAATTATAAGGTGAAAGTACGAGTATATTCTGTTTCTTACAAAGGGCTAGCCCACGTAAGCTTGAATGCACAAGTACAGACACTAAGTAATTGTTAGGGGGAATAAAGGTAAAATGCAATGATGGAAGCACATAGGTACAAATATAGATATGCAGCAAAAGCAAATAAATATCATAAACCATGAAGAGAGTTATGGGTACAAAGACCCAGAAAACCAGCATAAAGAGTTATTGGCACGAAAGCCATGGAAACCAAATTTAAAATTACATCTTGCGAGGCGTTACGAGGAGCCCGCGACCTCATCAAAAGTTATCAAAAGTTTTTAAAGAATCTTGTTGAAATTACGAAGGAGGAACTTCATCGGAACCCTTGGTGACAACAGGAGGAGTTGGAAGGATAGGCTGAACAACTTCAGGAGCAGGAACCTCTGCAGTCTCAAGGTTGGCACCTGGAGACCTCTCAACCGTTTTCACGGGAGGTACAGAGGTTGCAGCAGCAGCTTCTTTCTCAAAGTCCTTGATCATCCCCACTACGTCCTCGCCTAGGAGAGACCAGTTTAGCTCGGGCATTTTCTCCCACATGGACCTCATGTAGTCACGAACGCCTTCATCATACCTAGCTTTTTCCTGGATGAGCATGGATGATTTGACAATAACGGCCTCAGCATTTAAAACATCAACCTGAGCTTTTAGTCCATTGATTTTCTCTAGCATGGGCAATTTCTCATCCTGCAAACTCTTCACCTGTCCCTGAAGCTCATCCCTGCTATTCTTTAAAGAGGTCTCAACAGCTTTGGCCCTCCTTACCGCAGCAGTGGCAATATTCGCGCTCTCCTCCCTAGCAGCCCGCTCCTCTTTGAGTTTTGAGATCTCTCCTTGCAATCGGAGGTCATACTGTACAGTATCGGAGGGCAAAGAATGCATTTTGGGCAGCAGACAACCTCATAGCATGCATAGCCTCGGTAGAATCCATCTTGGCCCAGCTGGCAATCGCTTCTGGAAGCACATGTGTATCAATAAATTCCTTAAATTGATTCTGTGCCACAACTGATTCAACTTTCACAGCTTTGCTCTTCTTCATGGACCTGGTTTGTGAACTCCCAGAGAGGTCAAGAGTAGCTTGAGCTAGCTTGCGCTTGGAGGAGCTAGATGGTTGAGTCTGGACGGAGGCTGGGGTAGGAACTTGGCTGATGGGAGTTGCTGCGAGTGGAATCTCCTTTATCTCAGCATCAGCTCTAAAGATCTCGTCTACATTCTTGGTTCGTTTAACAAAAGAGGGAGCTTTGGG
Organism: Kitagawia praeruptora; assembly: GCA_037693485.1. Taxonomy (NCBI): domain Eukaryota; kingdom Viridiplantae; phylum Streptophyta; class Magnoliopsida; order Apiales; family Apiaceae; genus Kitagawia; species Kitagawia praeruptora. Next base: position 150,703,012 of record CM075349.1, on the reverse strand, counting down.
AGCCATGCCTGCATAAGACAATAAGTTAAAAATTAGAGAGGTATGCATGGAGTAAAAAGATGTATTCACAAAGATACGGTCAAGAAGAAAAGACATAACAATAAGGAAGCTCATACCAGTATTTGAAGGAAAAAAACCTAGGGAAGTCAGATTTTTAGGGGTCATCAGAATCAAGCAGTCCCTAATGGAAGTTGATAGTTTCAAGATCTCTTTTGCCCTCTCTAAACACACTCCAGTCAGAACGGTTTGTTTGGGAATATTTGGTCGACGATTAAAAGCATACCTAACATCAGGGCATTCAAAACAATAGACAAATTGCTCTTGCCACAAATCAAAGTTCTGTTTAACATTTTTTATACATTGACCCTGATGACAAGGCCATGTTGACAGATAAAAACAACCTGAGCTTCTCCCGGTATCTTTCAGCCTAAAGAAATAACCTAACTCAGGGGCAGACATGGGAGTTGTGAATTTGCTGGAATACAGAATAAAAGTGCTGATGGCCAAACGATAAGAGTTGGGAGTTAGTTGCATAGGTGCTAAGTTATAAAACTCTAATACTTCCCTTAGAAAAGGATGAAGAGGTATAGAAAAACCTACTCTAAAAAAAGCAGCAGAAATGACGGCATTAGGAATCCCACGATCAGGGGTTTTGACATCAAACCTGTGAGCTCTTTCACCAGGCTTAGGAATCACAATACTACAGATTGGATGGGGACATTCCTCCAGAAGTTTTTCTAACTTAACAGAGGTCATGATAGAATCAGTTTTCTCACAAAAAGGTGTAATTTCCTGTTTGAACAACTCTCTCTCAACAGTCACCTCACTCTGAAAATCAGGTTCCAAGAAGGATTCAAGTTTAAGTTCAGGTTTTGACACCTCCTCATCATCAGAGGGCCAATCATCTCCTAAGTCGATAAATGTAGGGGTAGGAGGTTGAGACAATGGAGATACTATAGGTTTAATGAGTATGTCCTCAGGCTCATTCACATTGGGTATTACAACCCTGGATCTAGTTCTCTCACCAATCGGCATAGCAACTAAGGGTTGAATTGAAGATTGGTGGTCAGAATGGGTAGATTCAGAAGACATCTACAAAAAGACAGACGAAGAAGGGTCATGTCTTTATGGAACCTAGGAGAAAAATTAGGGTTCTAAAGTGTTTAGACACGGTGCAGTTATTAACAGGGCATATTACAGAAGACCTTGAAGAGGGCAGGTACCAACAAAATTAGAAACACATGAATAGACAGATAGCTAAAGATTATGATAAAACCATGACAACGCAACCATGAATCGACGGTTAAAGTACTGATAAACCAGAGGTTGTGAACGTTCGTGTGTGTGAAATATGGAGTGTGAATAACAGATACAGACGCATACATACAAAGAAAACGATGGCATGCAAAGTCCAAGGAAACAGATGATTGAAAAACGAGACAAGGATATGAGAGGATAGAAAGAAATAAGTCGAAACCATACCTTGATTTGAGTTGAACGGCTACGGAGAAGATGAATTAAGCGAATGACTGTTGAACTCATCTTGTTTTCTCTCCAAAAGTTTTTGCAAGTGATTGGTAAAGGTAAAAACGGACCTGAGGGGTTGAGAGATAATTAAATAGTCGAGGTAAATGGGAAATAGTTCGTACACGTGGCAGCACATTACTGGAGCGGTAAAATGAAGAGATACACGCGTGAGAAGCGTGTGAACCTTGGGAACTTACACATTAACTACAGCTTTGGTAAGTGATAAGTTCAATTCAAATTTTGAATTATCTTCTACAACCAACCATTATCCCCTCTTAAATTATTAAATTTAAAGAGGCATGGAGTTGAGTGACAAGTTAGATTCCCTGGGAAGTTGAGTGCAAACATAAAGTAGATTTCGAGAGCTGGAGCAAGAAGAAGAAAATAGCGAGATAACAGGTTCCTTAATACAAAGGAAGCTTAGTCAAGATTATATCAAGCTAAAAATATTCTATGTCCTGTTTCGTATACCGAGTTAGCTCATGTAGGCTTGGATATACAATGTTGAAGCGAGATATAGTTACCAGGCTGGTTTAGCATTAAACCTTTGATCGTAGAATTAGAATAGGTTCCTTTCACATTACATGATTTCAAGAAACCGGGGGGTACTTGTTGTGCCCAAAATCTCCATGGGCTAGATTTAGGCCCATTAAGCTATAGGATTCGATCCGTACGAGCCAAAAGATTGATCCAGTACGAGTTATGAAGACCAGATAGAAGAAATGACTAAGGAAGTATGAGTATCAGGAGGTTCCCAATGGTCAGGAAGCTGAGCTGAGCACTAGAAGACCAGGTTCCTCCCAGCAGAAGAGTTCGAGTTAGCATAGCAACAGCCATAGAGATGATGAAAGCATGGGAAGAGTTATCCAGACTAACCAGTTTGTTATTTGTGCAGGTACTGATGCCTAAAAGAGAGGTCCCTAAGCGATATGTCCCGAAATAAGGAGGTTCCTGAGAAACAGGCTCCTAAGATATAGGTTCATGAGTACCAGGTTCCTACGAGTTGCCAACAGAAAGTTCTAGAAGCCATCTAGAACAGATAAACGAATTGATATTGGAGTATAATTCTAGGGCACAGATGATCCTAGAATTATCTCTGATCAATGAGAGAATCATAGTAGGGTACGAACTCGAGTTCTACTCTACTTAGCCAACTAGTTCGTGGAAGGCTCTAAAGGAACCTGAGTCCTACACGAACTAAGTGATCGAATACATCTATTCCAGTAAGAGACAAAGTCCCATTAGAACTACATGAGCTTGATCCCTATATATACAAGGGTACGTAGGCACCTCAGGGTAAGACGCATTGAGTTCTCTAATTTTCTCTAAAGGCACTTGAGATTATTGGAGATACCCTCGAGCACAGCTCAACCCCCACAAACACAACCCAAACCTTTCACAGAACAGTTGATCGCTAGCCTATACAACTACCTGTAGACCTCTCATAAGTTGATTACGAAATCCACTCATCAACAACTGCTAAGGATATATGGGACAATCTTAAGGTTCACTGTGAAGGAACTAAGCCTGTCAGGAAGAACATGAGGACACTACTTATACAACGGTATGAGTACTTTGAATCCAAGTCTGGTGAGTCACTTACTGATACCTTTGATAGGTTTACAAAACTCATCAATGAGATGGCCATGCATGGTAAATATTATGACTTGGAAGATATGAATACAAAGTTCATGAAAGCCTTGCCTGATTTCTACAATGAGAAGATATCTGCAATTGAGGAAGCTAATGATCTGGATGAGATATCATTAGAGGCAGTATATGGAAAACTGAGGGCTTATGAACTTGACAAGCAGCAGAAGAAGAGCAGGAGTGAAGGAAAGATAAAGACTGTTGCACTCACTGCTCAATCTGAATCAAAGAAGCTTCCAGAGGAACGGCATGATGAGCCTGCTGTAAAGAACTCAAGGAAGAAGAAAAGCAAAGAAAGTTCTGAATCAGAGACTACTGATATAGACTCTGACAGCAGTGATTCTGAATCAGAGATGCAGGAACTCTTTGCTATGTTTGATAAAGCTTTCAAGAAAGGAAGATTCAACAGGAGAAGATTTAGCAAAGGACCTTTTCAAAAGAAAGAGGAGAAGAAGGGTGACAAAAACAAAAGTACAATTATCAAGCTTGATAAGGCCAAGATCAAGTGCTTTAATTGCAGCGAGCTTGGACACTTTGCTAGTGAGTGTAAGAAGCCTAGGAATTCAGGAAAGGGCAATGCACTTATGGTCACACAGAAGGATTGGGCTGATTCCAGTGATTCTGAAGATGAATTGGATTATGACAACATTGCATTGATGGCAAATTTTTCAGACAAACCTGGATCTCCAAAGAAAACTTCTCCATCTTCTGTTAAGGGCACAGGAAAGAAGCATTCAATTATCTTGGACAGTGGATGCTCTGGACATATGACTGGAAAGAAGTCTCTGCTTACAAAGTTTGAGAGGAAAGCTGGCCCAGTAATATCTTTTGGAGATGGCAACAAATGAGAAACTCTGGGATATGGCTCAATTGTTTTGGGGAATGTCATCATAGAGAATGTAGCACTGGTTGAAGGCTTGAAACATACACTTTTAAGCATAAGTCAACTGGGTGATAAAGGTTACCAATCAATCTTTGACAGAGAAGGATGCAAAATCTTGAATATGCAGAATGGAGACATTGTTCTAACTGGTCAAATACATGGTAACATATATGAAGCCAGCTTAAGTGATACATCTAAAGGAATTGTTAGATGTCTCTACAGTAAAGCAACAAATGATGAAAGCTGGAATTGGCACAAGAAGCTCTCACATCTCAACTTCTAGAAGCTTAATCAACTTGTTAAGCATAATCTGGTGAGAGGCCTACCTCAGACAAATTTTGTGCAAGATGAACTTTGTGATGCTTGTTAGCTTGGAAAACAGAGAAGAACCACTTTTAAGAGCAAGACTGAAAATTCAATTACTGAACCATTTCACATGCTACATCTTGATCTGTTTGGTCCAGTAAACATTATGTCTATCAGCAAGAAAAGATATGCTCTAGTGATAGTGGATGATTTCACAAGGTTCACATGGGTGTTCTTTCTACACAAGAAGGATGAAGCTCCTCAGCAAATCATTGAACTTGTCAAGAATATTCAGAATAGCTCTAAGTACAAAGTCAAGGTACTTAGGAGTGACAATGGTACAGAATTCAAGAATTCTACAATGGAGGATTTTTGTGCAGACAATGGAATCACTCAACAGTTCTCTGCACCTGGTACACCTCAGCAGAATGGTGTAGTGGAAAGAAAGAACAGAACTCTCATAGAGGCAGCAAGAATCATGCTTGCAGATGCAAAACTTCCAACCTATGTTTGGGCAGAAGCTATAACACTGCATGTTTCACTCAGAACTATACCTTGGTAAATAATCATGGAAAGACTCCCTATGAGATGATCAAAGGAAAGAAACCAAGTGTGAAATACTTTCACATCTTTGGATGCAAATGCTATGTCCTAAAAGTTCATCCAGAACAACTTGGAAAATTTGAAGCCAAATCGGATGAAGCATTTTTCTAGGATATTCAGCATCAAAGGCCTTCAAAGTTTATAATCTCAGAACTCACATTGTTATGGAATCAATTCATGTTGCATTTGATGACAAGAAATTTGGAATTTTGCAAACTGATGAAAGCCATGACAAATTGGAATTTGAAAATCTGAAGAATTCTGAGATACTCTCCAGTGATGATGAAGGTTCTCCAGAAGAAATATCTATTGCTTCTCAAAGGAATGCTACTGTTGAGGGGGAGCAAATAAATCATGGAGAACACAGTTATCATCAGGAACAGACTAGCTATACAGAGTCTACTCCATCAGGAACTGATCCTTCAGAGTCTACTGAAGAAAGATAAGTATCTAGTAGCAGTATTGAATCTACAGATTCTACTGATCAAGGGAGAGTTTCTGAAGGCAGAGAGAATTCTTCTACAAGGGATACCACTAACTTAGGGGGAGAATCTAGCAGAGGCAATCTATCACCTGTTAGAAAATGGACAAAGGATCATACTGAAGATTTGATTATTGGTGATCCTAATAGTGGTGTTCGAACTAAAAGATCAATTCAAAATGAATGCTTGTACAGTTGTTTTCTTTCAAAGAATGAACCTAAGAAGGTTGAAGAAGCCTAACAGGATCCTGATTGGGTAATTGCAATGCAGGAAGAGTTAAATGAGTTTGAGAGAAATAAAGTCTGGAAACTGGTATCAAGACCTAAAGATAGATCTATTGTTGGTGCAAAATTGGTTTTCAGAAACAAGCTAGATGAATCTGGTATGATTGTAAGAAACAAAGCTAGACTGGTAGCCAAGGGTTATTCTCAAGAAGAAGGCATTGATTATGATGAAACCTTTGCACCTGTAGCAAGATTGGAGGCAATCAGGATGTTTCTTGCATTTGCAGCTCATTCAAAATTCAAGGTATACCAGATGGATGTAAAGAGTGCTTTTCTAAATGGCAAGCTTGATGAGGAAGTATATGTGGAGCAACCACCTGGATTTGTTGATCCAAAATTTCTAAATCATGTCTACAAACTTGACAAGGCACTTTATGGACTAAAGCAGGCACCAAGAGCATGGTATGAGACTTTGTCTAAATTTCTTCTTGAAAATGGCTTCACAAGAGGTACAATTGACAAAACTCTATTCTTTAGAAAAATAAAAGGTGAATTGATTTTAGTTCAAGTTTATGTTGATGATATTATTTTTGGTTCTACTAATGAAAAGTTGTGTGCTAAGTTTAGCAAGCTTATGCATTCTAAGTATCAGATGAGCATGATGGGTGAACTAAATTATTTCTTAGGCTTGAAGGTCAAACAGACTTAGACTGGTATTTTCATTAATCAGTCAAAGTATATCAAAGATCTTTTAAGAAGGTTTGACTTTCAAGACTGTGCAGTTGTAAAAACACCCATGGCAACAGCCACTAAACTAGACTCTGATCCTAAGGGAAAGAGTGTAGATAATACTAGTTATAGAGGCATGATAGGCTCATTGTTATATTTAACTGCAAGTAGACCAGATATAATGTTTTCTACCTATTTATGTGCTAGATTCCAAAGTGATCCTAAGGAATCTCATTTAATTGTTGTGAAGAGAATATTTAGATATCTCAAAGGAACTCCAAATCTTGGTTTGTGGTATCCTAGAGAATCTGATTTCTCCCTAATTGGCTATTCAGACTCTGATTGTGCAGGGTGTAAGATAGATAGAAAAAGCACTACAGGTACATGTCAATTCTTGGGAAACAGATTGATTTCTTGGGCAAGCAAGAAGCAACAATCAGTTTCAACCTCAACTGCAGAAGCTGAATACATAGCAGCAGGCAGTTGTTGTGCACAGCTCCTTTGGATAAGAAATCAGTTTATGGATTATGGTATGACACTTAGTAATATTCCTATGTTTTGTGATAATACTAGTGCTATCAAAATTGCAGAAAATCCAGTTCAACATTCAAGGACTAAGCACATTGATGTCAGGTATCATTTTATTAGAGAACATATTGAGAATGGTACTGTGGAACTTCATTTTGTTTCTACTGACAAACATCTTGCAGATATTCTAACTAAACCACTTGATGAGTCTACTTTCAGTAGATTAGTAAGTGAGTTAGGAATGTTAAATTTCTAGATCTGTAAAATCTGCAAAACTAGCAATGTATGTTGTTTTTAGCTTATAGACTTGATATTCTTGCCAGGATCTATATTTGATAGTTAAATGCTTAAGCTGTAACATTGTACTTTGATAAATTTCAGTATGATAGACTTGTTAATAGACATCAGGATCAGGATTGCTATCAGTATGTTGACGTCATCAGTATTGTGTCAGTATCAGGATTTTGAGTTCTGTTTCAGATCCTGACGTTCAATTTATACAGTGATATAATTCTGAGTTTTGTTAAGTCTAGACTAGCAAGTTTTAATTCATTCATACTGATAGGTTATACATCATTCAAATCAGTCAATAAACAACAAAGACAAGTAGATAATAAGAAATTGTATTTTCATTAATTGAAAGCAATACATACATGGAAATGAAATACAACATCTTTTTGTCTAACTTCTACTGATAATCCTATTCTTGTCTAAAGTTGTTGCTGTTCTTAGTCTTCTTAGATAAAGGACAAGGAGCATCTCAAGAAATTTATCAGGGAATTTGTTCTTGGATTCCTTGTCTGGGCGACTTGGATGAGAGCAGCTGACTTAGATGAATAGCATCTCCGTCAAGATCAACCTCAGATTCTCAGGAAAATTCTTCATTCTCAAGTATTGAGGAGGTTAGAGAGTGATTATATCCAACAGATGGATGTTTAAGAGAAGGTTCTGGACATTATGTGAATCTACTTCAACAATGTCTAAATCGATGAGAAACGTCATCTCTTCAAAGAGAAGAATTATGAATCTTTGGAAAATTTGTTCATCGTCTGTGAAGAATCGAAAGATTGGGTTGAAGGTCATTGTGTTTGATGGAAACTCTATGTTTACAGAGAAGTTTTGTGTGTTTTTGGAGTTAAGAAAGACAAAAGACATCAAGGGTTTATAAAGGAAAGAGTGAGAAGCTGAACAGTCATGTTGAAATGTTCAATGAATCAGCATATACATCTATGCGTATGACTGTCCTTTCATATTTCCAAGATATTTTTATTATCTAACAAAATATTTTTGTTTGGATTATTAATGTTCTTTTCAGGTTAAATTTTAATTACCACGTGGAACTCCATTTAATCTCTGAAATCAGGATGATAGTGATCAGGAAAACTAAAGTGATTTCATCAGGATTGATGATTATTTTTATTATTTTTAATCACATTGAGAGTTGTGATTATCTTGGTGAAAATGGTCACATTAGAAAATGAAGCTGCTCAGTATTGATTTTATTTTGATTTTACCCTGATTTATTTAATTGAAATCAATTTTGGATTTTATTTTCCAAAAATCGTGGGTAAATTGCATTTTTCAGGGATTGACACCTGTCAACCTACGTGTCAACGTGGGTTAGTGGGTCTGAAGGATTTTTGAATATATCTTTATTTTGAGACTCTAATTGTTTATTGCTAACTTCTAATTCGTATTTTCAAAGGCAAAAAACATTCATTCAAGTGCTCAAAATCACTAATCAATTTCAAAATTTCTCAAGTTCTTTTCAGATCAAAAATGGCAGCTCAAAGAAGTCTACCTAAATCAGTAGCTTTCAAGTTTGGTGACTTTGATTTTATGACTAACAATCATGTTGCAGCAATCACCAGCAAGAAAGGAGTATCAGCTGATTTTCATCCTGTGATGGATTTTATGGTTGTTGGACCTTTGAGTTATGCATTGACAGCATCTCCAGAAATAAATCAAGCTGTTGTTTCACAAGCTTGGGAGAATGCTGAGGTAATTGATTCTACTCAGAGTCAATCAGGTAAGATTGTTTTACACTTAGGACAATACTTATTTGATATTACTGAATCTATTGTTAGTTCAGTACTTCACTTACCTGTTAGTTTGAATTATGAGAATGTACCATCTGATGATGATGTTAGAACTATGTTAGCCGAGTTAGGTTATTTTGGACCTTTAGATAACATGAGCCAGTTAAATAAATCTTTTCTTAGGAAAGAATGGTCTTTCTTCTTTGATCAAATTGCTAAATGTTTTTCTGGTAAATGTAGTTCTTTTCAGCAAATTACTTCTGTTACTTCACATATTGCTTAGAGTTTGCTTTATGACAGAGTGATTAACATTGGTCACATTATCTTAAGTCAGATGTGTATTAAACTTGGGTCAAGAGATCAAACAGGAAAATGGTTTATTATCATAGATTTATGCAAATGTTTATTAACCATTTTATTCCTGATGTTGAAGCTAGATTTGGTAGGGAACATTGTGTTTCTTCTTATGTACAGCAAAAGAGAATTCTCTCTGACATTACAAAGAAGGACAATGAAAAGAATCTAGATGAACTACCTGCAATTCATTATCCAAATCATGTTCAGGTAATTCTTAAAACTCATCTTCCTACTCTCTACAATTCTTCTTTCTTTTGTGGTGAAATGGCTCTGGAATCTCAATTGGAGGAGAACCCCCCTGTGTCTACCCAAGTAGCCCAAAACATAATAGTCACTGAAATAATTCTAGAAACTAGTTTTGATCCACAGCCTGTTGTTTCAAAGAAACCAACCTCTGGTGTTTCTCAAAAGACATCAGTTGTAAGGAAGAGAAGATTTGTTGTGTCAAGTAGTAGTAGTAGTACTAGTGAAGATGATGATGATTTAACTCTTGATGAGAGAGAAGAATTGAAGTCTGCAATTCAACTTTCTAAGCTAGGACAAAGAGATGAAACACCTAGTCACAGCCGGGTTGCAGTCTCTCAAAAGGTTGTAGTACTTAAAAAGGGAAAACAGTTACTGGATACTGTCTCTCAAAAAACTGTGTCTATTGAAAAATGATCTCATCCTAAGATCATTTCTGTGTCTACACCTCTTGAGTCTTCTCAGGATAAATCTTTTGCTCACTATACCAGGAGAACAAGGAGAAAGATTCATTTGTCACCTACACACACAGAGTCTAGTCCAACTAATATCATGCAGGTCTCTATAAATGAAGCTACAATCAAGTTAGCAAATGACTATAGAGATCTTGATATTGATTCTTCATGGGAAACTACATTATCATACAGACTGGCTATGGGAGTAATTTCTATCAAAGTGAACCTGTCTAGGCTTGTTCTAGATTTTCTAATTGAAAGAGTACCAAAACTTTCATTTCCAGAGGAGTATGGACTTATATATCAAAGACTTGACTTAATGAAGATGTCTTTCTATGTATCTGTCAGAATACAATTAGTCAAGAAATTTGGACTCTCAAAGCATGTTGCACTTCAATCACTTCATACATATTTATTTGACAAGGATGTCGTTATTGAAGATGCTTCAGCTCAAGGTGAACAACAGGAGGAAGTAGCTAGAGAAAGGCAGTCAATAGAAGATACTATTGCACCAGTGGTGAATAGTAGGACGATCAGATCACAGTCACTGCAACACAAGAACCATCTAGTCAGAGGTTGGATGACTCAGGAGCTGTGATGGCTGATGCTAAAAGGTCTTCTGTGATGACTGAAATTACAAATGAGAAACCCTATGATATGGAAGGAATGACTTTGATTGATTTTCTTGAAGATCAAACAAATATTGTTCAGTCAGAGTCTATCTACCTTGAGGGTGTGTCTCAGCAACCAACACTTAAAGATGGTAACATACTAACTATGGTATCTAATGAAGTATTATTGAAGACATCAGAGTCTAGTAAAAAACCTGAAAGTGGTATACTGAAGCCTGTAGTCTTTAGAAGGAAAGAAGATGATTGTACGGATTCAGAGACTATAGCAGCTCACTCCTTGGAGAAAACCTCAAGCCCCTTGCCAAATGAGGAACCCTCTCTCCATGTGAGTTCAGGTATAAAAACTTCTTCTACACCATATTTTTCTGTAGGTCATGAGAGCACTTATCCAAATTTGAGTGATACACTTGAAAAGATGGATATTGATCCACAATCTGAGAGGCTGGCTCCGGACCAGGCAAAAGGTGAGGTAGAAAGAGTGGTGACTTTAGAAAGTCAAAGTGAGAATGAGGGTATGGATGATCAACTCCATAGCGAGGGAGAGAAAATTAGGAAACCATCGTTTGATTTCTGGGATCAGGTTTTTCCTGAATCTTGGTCTGACAATCTTGCTATGGATGCTGGTACTTATTCATTTATCAAGATGTATCAGAAGAATGACCTAGCACATTACAATGCAAAGCCAGAAGTTAAAGCTCAGCAGCAAAAAGAGAGGCTTGCAGGAATCATTAATAGAAGAGGTGCCAGGGTAAAACAATCTCTTGATACATATGTACCAGATGAAGTTTCTAATGATCCAAGTATTCCTTTGTATGTACTTCCAATATCAGCTCGAATTGAGACATCAACAGATTTTGATAAATCTAAGGAGGAGTCAGGATTTGAAGATGTTAGTACACAGAATACTGGTGAAGGAGAAGATGATCATATTTCAGTTCCAGATCAGAAAGATGAAGATGTTGATACTTCTAATCAAGTTTTATTACTTGAATATCATACAACACAGGCAACTTCTTCTACAAGACTTGAAGATACAGTTCTTTCTGAATCTGATTCTGAAGATACTAGAAGCACTTCCAACATTGAAGTTGATTCTGATGTTTTGAAAGATATTCAGAATTCTCAAATTGTTATTCAATCAAGACTTCAATCACTTGAAGATAACCAAGTCACAATTATCGAAAATCAAGCAGTTCTGATGAATCTCATTTGTTCTGTTTCTGAATCTCTTGGAATTCATGTTGCTGATGTCAAAAAGGGGCAGATAAAGACGATTCAAAGGCAACAACAACAACACCAGACTGGGGGAGATAAAGAGTATCAGACTGGGGGAGATAAAGAACAGACAAAGGGAAAGAAAAAGAAGAACTAGGAGTGACAGAGATAAATCTTAGCAAGAAAGTGGTAAAGGAAGAGCAGCATTAATAGTTAGAATTCTTTCTTCTAAGTACTGGATACTTTGTCTACATATGAAGAATAGGTACTTAACTTCATGATTTTTGAATTCATAAATTCTATTCTAGTTGTATTGTTATATGTTTTGACATCCACAACTTAGATTTATGCTTCAGATCTTAAAGCATAAATAGGGGGAGATTGTTAGGAATAATTCATGAGTTGTGATGTTAAGAATAGAATTTACACATTATACTTCTTGTATATCCTGATCTTATAAAGGATTTAGCACTGTATCTAGGATATATTTGTAAGACAGTTATCTGTAGAATTTAGTCAGGAGTGAACAGTGTATCGGAGACTACATGTCAGGACCGGAGATCAAATCCTGATGAGCGTCTAATACTGATGGATGATCATATACTGATGCAATGTGAAATCCTGATATCAGTCGTGTCACTGATGATGTCATTATGGATGCTACAGAAATTGGCAAGTGCTATAAAACAGGATCTTTATTTGGAGAACAAGCAAAAAGATTTCGTGAAGGAAAGAATTTTCTATTGATGGAAACTATCAACTAGAAGGCAGAACATTGTCATGTATGGATTATATCTTTCTGTTATTAGTTGATAGGTAGCATTATAAATACTCTCTCTATATCATTGTAAAAAGAGTTAGTAGAGTGTGAATCTTGAGTTTGTATGCGAAGCTCTGTATAAGGTTTGTAGTCGAGAGTTCGAAACAAACAGAGAGAGAGAGATTTGTATTGTCAGCAGCTGCTAAAGGTATTTGTACACCTTTGGTAGAGTTTGTATTTGATCTTATTAATACAAACAGAGTTTGATTCAGTCGTTTATTCTTGTTTATTTAATCGAGCAAAAACCAGATACGATTATATAACTTGTATTCAACCCCCCCCCCTTCTACAAGTTATTCGAGTTAACAAATTCCTCTCTCAGTGATTTAAACTATCAAAGAGAGCTGTTTAGGTTACAATGAATGATAATTCATTGTTCGATACCCTTCTAGGGTTAACCTAACTGTATTTATAAAACATACAGCTACTATACAATCGTAAAATTGATACTCCTATAAATTAGCTATACAATTGATATCAATCACGATTGGTACACGTCTCCTTAGTCAACACAATCTCTTTGACAGCTATCCAATCTTAAAAGATATTGCTTCCATAATTTTCTTCAATTATTCTTCAATCACTGTTGACCTGTAGACGCTTTCTCCAGACAGAGTTTAACAAACTCTGTCGAGCTTCCATCCGTCAGCGTTTAACTAAACTCTGACCGCTTCTAGCTAAACTCTGATTTATCACTGTTACACTTAAACACTGATTAATACTTACATCAATTATATCTTACAATCTCCCCCAACTTGTTCATTAGCAAAAATGCACAAGTTAACAATAATTGATGATGTCAAAACAAAATAGACAAAAGCAGTGTTTAACAAATAATCAGAGTTTAAACTTCTACTTAAACAAAATCTACAAAAAGCAAGAAATTCTTATAGAGCATCTTTCACTTAATTTCCTCAACATCTGGTGTTGTTCTGAGATAATCAATTAGCAATCTTCTCTCTGCATTTTCAAGTTCTTTCTGCATAATCTTCTTTATCTCTTTCAGCATAGGATCATTCTCACCAGTTTGGTAGATAGCAGATCTCAGAGAATAGATTTTGTTTCTCCTCATTTCATTGCCCAGTCTGATGAAGTATGATGTCTTTGGCTCAGAGTTAAAATCAAGAACTGTTATACCCAAGTCTGTCTTCAGCTTTGCACTGTCTTTCTTCATCTCAACTAGATTACCATGATAGTCTCTGTACTTTGGAACATACTGACTGTTATCCTTTATGCCTCTAACTGCCAAATTATGCAGCATCTTCTTTCTCAGCACATTTGCAGCTTGATGAGTCCTTTGATTCTTCACTTGGAAAATATACAGAACATACTCTAATTCCTCCCATAGCTTCAAATCAAGATCATACTCACCAATTTTGTATACAGTTCCATCTGCCATAAAGTACAAAAGAAAATCTTTTTTAAAACTCTTCTGGTGAATCAACTGCACTGATTCCAGTCTATCTAAACTCTCTTGTGTAACTCCAATACCTGGAACAGTCAGTGATGAAGGATCTTGAGGACTGTTATTCATTCTCTTCTCTCTATGAGAGCCCAAACCTGCTTTATCTCCTCCAATCTTTCCCATTTGGGTTCTGCCATGTATAAAAGTACCTCCAGCCTCACCAACCTCTAGAGTTTGTTCACGAATTACTGATTTCCCAAAAATTGCTTGCATTGGAGTAAACAAAGATTTCTGCACAACTTATGTAGCAACAGAGGTTGCATTTACTTTCTTTAAGACCTTTTCCTCCTCAACAGCCTTACCCTTCATCTTCAGTGTAGCTTCTGCTTCTGTTGGTTTTTTGGATACTTGCATCCTCTGATCAGTACCAACATTCTCTTTGATAGTAATGCCTTTAAGAACAGGCCTAGCAGCTTTTACATTCCTTTTGAATTTGCAAGACTTCAAAGCTTTCTGATGCTCTTCTTGAAGATTCTTCTCCTCAGCTTGAATATCTGCAAGTGTAACTCCTTTTTCATTCTCTTCAAGGAACAATTTAGTAGCCAATTCCTCATCAGTCTGTGGATTAACAGTTAATAACAAACTCTGAGTCTTGGAAGTACCCTGAGTATCAGTGTTTACATCATCAGACTTTGACTTAGAAGTGTTGCCAGATTGTAAACTCTTATCAACATCTCTTGATTTTAAACTCTTCTGACCTCTTGCTCCTCCATCTCCAGCATCATCCTTCTGAGTCAGAGTTTGAGACTGCCTGCATTTAGACTTAGCAAATCTCTCCCCCCATTTTGACATCATCAGGAATTAGAATAGATGTAATCAGCTCCAAAGAGGTAGCAATAGAATCAATCTTATCAGACAATACAGTCTGATTTTCTTCAACTTTGCCGAGCCTTTGAAAAAGAGTGTCTTGAGCTTTAGAGAATTTCTGAAGCTTGAGTTTAGTCTCTCTCTCCATATTCATATCTCGAGACTGAATTTCAGTTCTCAGATCATTGATTGCCTTCTAAGAATCATCAAATCTTCCATTCAGAGTTTTTACTTGAACCACGGTTGCCTTCAGACATGAAAGAATCTCTGGATTGGAAATCTCTCTAGCAGTTTGCTGAACAAATTTAGCTTCTCTTCCTTTTGGAAAAATGCAATCCTTCTTATACCAATTCTCAAAGAATGTAGCAAGATACTTTGTTTCAATGTCATGTGCGTTCAAAGATTGAGAGAAAGGAACATGCTTGGCATCAGTTTGCACTGGTACACTCTGAGAAGAGGTAGACTCTGTACTCCCTTCATCTGCAACATCAGCATTTGCATCTGCAACTGGATCAATCTCAGCAACAGTCTAAGCTATATGCACTTCAACATTCTCTACAACAGCCTCTACAATCTCTACAACATTATCTTCAGTATTTGCAACAGTCTTTACAGTATTCTCTGCAGCTTTATCAGGAACATGCTCTGCAGGTTGTTCTAGAATTTCAACAGACTTTGCATTAATACCTTGATCAACTTCTTCACCTCTTTCAACAGTTTGGTGAGCATCCGATAATATCTCAGTATGAGTAGCTACTATTTCATCAAGGACTACAGTAGCTTGATCTGATGCACCAGTTTCTCCAGAATATGCAAGTACAGGTGAGATAGGAACATCAAAATGAGCAGAGAATGGCATGACAGTTTCAGCAAAATCATCCAATATAGGAAAACCATCTCTATTGCCCTCATCTATTTGTATGTTTACAGGTGTTTGCACAGCTTCTTCTGCAGTATTTATCTCAACAGCAGGTATCTCTTTAGAGATTACCTCTGGAGCTTCAAAATTCATCTCCTCATCAGATTCAGCAATTATCAACTTTCTTCTTTTATAGGTCTGCACCTCAACTGCTACCTCTTCTTCATCAGAGGTTGACTCTTCATCTACATCAACAATAGATGGTGATGGAGACCTGTTTGCTCTTTCTTTTCTTTCCTTTCTAGCTCTCTTAGGTCTATCAGAGCTATGCCTTGAATTATGGGCAGGATGCTTTGTTCTACCTCCACGTTTTGGTTTAGATGGTTGTTGGTCAGGTTGAGGTTGAATTTGAGGTTGAGTTTGTGGTTGTGGTTGTTGAGTTGTTGTTGGTATCTCATTTTCTGTGCCTGGTAGTTCAGTGTTTGTGGTTGGTGGTTTAGTGTTTGGTTCATGATTATCAGGTTGATTTAGTTGAGGTTGATCAGTGTTTGGAGGGTGTTGAGGTTCTTGGGGTTGATGTAGAAAGTTCTGAAGAGCAAGAGGCAGAACTAGCTCAGGCACTACCTTGGTTGCATCCTTATTAGTCAAATCAGAGAATATTCTCTAGTTGACTTTGAAGGGCTGAATCACATCATCCTCAGCAATTGCAATGTTAGGCACACAAGCAGTAAATAATAGTTGACAGAATCTAGCAAAGTAGACAGTAGTAGACTTTGACAATCTATCACCTATATTAATTAAAACAAGTCTACCAAAATCAAAATTACTTCCATAGAGAAGAGAATACCCAATTTGGAGACTGTCAGTAGGAATTGCATCCCAGTTGGTGACTTTCTTTCCAAAAGCCCTTATTATACAGTTGAAGAAGAAACTCCATTTCTTTCTTAGCTGTGGCCTCTTCACTGACCCAAGCTTGCCTAAAGAACTTGAGTATCCAATCTGCTGCAACATCTCTCTCAAAGTCTTTTCAGAAGCAACACTATAGGAAGTGTGGGTATCAAAACCCATGGTTTCTCTCACAGTATTTGGAGTGATAACATAGTCTGCTTCCTCATATGTGAAAACAATAGACGGAGTCCCATTTTCTCCTCCATCGTCATACACAGAATTCTCCCAGAAAGTAGCAATCTGCGAGGTAGAGAGCGTTTGTGGTTCAACCAGAGCTTGACCAATCTCTGAATCCCTCAAGAAATTCTGCATCAAATGAAACGCATCTGGAACGTTTTCATTGTTCAATGGTGCTACATAGTTATTAGAAACGAACAAGAGCCCAAGAGCAGTAAAAGATTTGGAGGCCATTAGAACGATTTGAGAAGAAAATAAGAAAGAAAATGATGTGTATGAAAGGTGTTTGCTAAAATGCTCAAGTGAAAAGTACGAAGTAACTGAGTGGTTGTGTGAAAAAGTAATTGTGAGTGGGTGTGAAAGTGTATGAGTGAATATGAATCGTGTAACTGTGTAAGTAAAATGATTAGATATTTAATAAAAAATTAAACCCAATCGTTTTAACATTGAAACACGTAACCAATTACCATGTATGAGTGGGACACAATCCTAGAGAAATGTGTGAGTGGGACACGTGGCACAAAATTAGCGGAACAGCTTTGCATGCTCAGTAAATATAGCAATAATTACTGCTGCCCTCTCACCTATTACCAACACACTTTAACACTCCTACATTCATTAACAGCTGTCAAAACTCTTTTTACCCCAAGTTTGAAATCATCTGAAATAAAATATACCTTAGAGTATTAGAAAAAATCCATCAGCGTTTATCAATTCTCCAACTTCATTACTGAAACCCTTTCAAAAACTGCACAAGTGTGAATATGTGTGTGTGTGTGTGTATAGCAGAGTTTACTAATCCAATTTTTAGAGCATCTAATATTTCATAAAATCCAGAAAAATAAATCAGTAAACACTGGATGCACAAACTCTCATAGTAAACACTGAATGTATGATGAATGCTAAACTCTGTAGAAAATATATATACAGAAACTCTGAAATAACCTATACCCCCTTATGTACAAGACTATCCAAGTAAGCACACAATCTAGATAGACAAAAAGATCATGAAATAGATATCAATGCCACATTCAGTGAGTAACATGCTATGAATATAAAAGCTCACATAACTCTCAAATCACACAAGTGTTTAGGTGAAGTGTATACACTCAAGTTCAATCAATAAAATCATGTGATACCATATGCTTGATTGTCCACCAAATCTTTTGAATACATGAATGCACAAACAAAAGGTCTTTGTTAAAGGTTGTAACGTGGCTAAGGTGAAGGGAAGAAAAATAAAAAAATACCAGCAAGTGGCTAACTTACAACTTAATAGAGCAAAATGTTCATTTATAATTCAAGCACAATTCTCTATTTTTTTTATTTTTTTATATATATATTCCCATCAAACGAACCCACCTTAACAAAGAAATCCCCACACTGTTCACTCACCAGTCCCCAAATGAATCAAACTGCTCTACTAGTAACTCAAGAGAAGAATAAACAAGTAGGCTCAAGTATTTAGAGTGGTGATATAAAAAATGGTTAAAAGGCTCAAAGGGGTTCACTAAGGATTTAATTCACGGGGAGTGTTTGGATAAATGTGGTTAATCCTAGTGCCTTTATCATTTTCATGCACACACATATCATGTAGTCTCAAAATAGTTTAAAACAAGTTCTAGAGCAACATACTCACTGATGAACAACACACAACAATAAAAATCGATTGATATATAATATATCAATCACTGATTAGGCTCA
Organism: Kitagawia praeruptora; assembly: GCA_037693485.1. Lineage (NCBI taxonomy): Eukaryota > Viridiplantae > Streptophyta > Magnoliopsida > Apiales > Apiaceae > Kitagawia > Kitagawia praeruptora. The sequence continues at coordinate 150,684,359 of CM075349.1, read as the reverse complement.
AGATCTCACAGGGTGAAAGCATGCTTCAATACTCACTAAAATTGACAAGGACACATCTCAAGTTTATAGTTTTCGCAAGCACAAACAAGAATCATCAAGTAACAAGTTAATTTCTTTGGGGGTTTACTAATTACAACATCTGTCTAAAACAGAGTTTAACTAACAGAGTTTAGGAGTCATCAACATCAGAAGTTATTCATGAGAGGCAATGCAGACAGTATTTACAGACTCAGAGTTTAGGATAGATAAACTAAGAGATGCTATAAATATGAACCAGTACATGCTTGTGTTAATTTTCTACACAGTCTAAGATTAGATTACAAATAACTTAGAAAGATTCATGATTAATAACTGAGAATCATGCTTCATACAGATTTCTTCATCGGTGTTCATATCAGACAATAACATTATCAGAGTTTATAAGTGTTTATCCAACATAATAACAATGTTTAACCGACAGAACATGCTAACAAAGTTTAACAGTATACCAATAGAGTTTGCATAGCAGAGTTTAAAAACAGATTTCACAAAGCAGTAAACACATCACAGAAACATAAGTAACACATTACATAAGTGAAATTTTGAGTCTAACCAATATCTCTAGTCAAAACCAGAGACCATTCCTAGTTCATTTACCAGCCTTGTAAATATAGCTTCACTCAGTGGTTTGGTGAAGATATCTGCAAGTGTTGTTCTGTAGACACAAAATGAAGCTCAATGTTTCCATCCTCTCCATGTTCTCTGATAAAGTGATACCTTATGCTGATATGCTTAGTCATTGAATGCTGTACTGGATTACCTGTCATAGCAATAGCACTTTGATTATCACAGGAAATAGGAATCTTACTGTACCTCAATCCATAATCCAGTAATTGATTCTTCATCCATAGAATCTGTGCACAACAGCTACCAGCTGCAATATACTCTGCCTCAACTGTAGATGTAGAAAGTGATTTCTGTTTCCTGTTGTACCAAGAAACAAGTCTATCACCCAGAAATTGACAACTTCCACTGGTGCTTTTTCTGTCTATCTTACATCTTGCAAAGTCTGCATCTGAGTAACCAAGTAGCTTGAAAACTGATTCTCCGGGATACCACAGACCTAAAGTAATGGTGCCCTTGAGATATTTAAAAATTCTTTTCACAGCTGTGAGATGTGGTTCTCTGGGGTCTGCCTGAAATCTTGCACAGAGACAAGTTGCATACATGATATCAGGCCTACTTGCTGTCAGATAAAGAAGAGACCCTATCATACCTCTGTAGCTTGTCATATCTACTGAAACCCCTGTATCTTTGTCCAACTTTGTTGCTGTTGCCATGGGAGTTGATGCTGAGCAGTCAAGCATACCAAATTTCTTGAGAAGATTTCTGGTATATTTTGCTTGATTTATGAAAATTCCATCATCCGTTTGCTTCACCTGTAGGCCTAGAAAATAACTAAGCTCTCCCATCATACTCATTTGATACCTTGACTGCATTAGCTTGGCAAACTTTGTACAGAGTTTATCATTAGTAGACCCAAAAATTATGTCATCAACATATATTTGAACCAAAAGCAAGTCACTACCAGATTTAAAGTAGAACATGGTTTTATCAATTGTACATATGTGAAACCCACTTTATAGAAGAAATTGAGCCAGAGTTTCATACCATGCTCTTGGTGCCTGCTTAAGTCCATAGAGTGCCTTATCAAGCCTATAGACATAATCTGGATATTTGGGATCTACAAATCCTGGTGGTTGTTCAACAAACACTTCTTCTTCAAGTTTCCTATTCAGAAATGCACTTTCCACATCCATCTGAAATACCTTGAATTTCTTATGAGAGGGATATGCTAGAAACATCCTTATTGCCTCCAATCTTGCAACTGGAGCAAAAGTTTCATCATAGTCTATTCCTTCCTGCTATGAATAGCCTTTTACCACAAGCCTGGCCTTGTTTCTTGTAACAACCCCCTCACTGTCAGTTTTATTCCTAAAAACCCATTTAGTACCAACAACAGATCTATTCTTGAGTCTTGGTACAAGGGTCCAAACTTCATTTCCCTCAAATTCATTCAACTCCTCCTGCATTGCTGTTATCCAGTCAGCATCTTGAAGAGCTTCTTCTACCTTCTTTGGTTCAGATTGTGACAAGAAAGCATGAAATAGACATTCATTTGTTGTTGCACTTCTTGTCCTTACTCTTATATCTGGATCTCAAATAATCAAATCAGGTGTGTGAGATTTTGTCCATTTCCTAGCTGAGGGCAAATGACTTCTCTCAGTATTTGATCCTCCCCCTCGATCCATGTTCTCCTAATTTTCTTGTTGACTTTCTTCATTCTATGAGGCTCCCCCTAAACTTGATTGGTCAGAGTTCAAACTGTCAGATTTTGGACTTTCAGAGTTTGATCCAGATTTTTCAGCTGACTCACTTCCAGAATTTGAGCCATCAATTTGAAGTGATTCTTCATGCTCCCCCTCAACTGGTTCTCCCCTTGTTTGTGGCTGAGAAGTTTCTTCAGTGTTTACCAGTAGAGGTTCAGAGTTTGACTCAACAGAGTTTGTCAGTTTAGTCTCATCAGAGTTTACTTCATCAGAGTTTAAATCTTCATTTTTAAAGTGCAGTTGATCATGTTCATCTACATCTTCGAGTCCAGTTATTTTCTTGTCATCAAATGACACATGAATTGACTCCATGATCACCTTGGTTCTCAGATTATAAACTCTGAATGCCTTAGTTGACAGTGGATAGCCAACAAAAATTCCTTCATCAGCTTTTAAGTCAAATTTTGTCAACTGTTCAGGATGAGTTTTCAGCACAAAGCACTTGCACCCAAAAATATGAAAATATTTCAGATTTGGCTTCTTTTCCCTCACCATCTCATATGGTGTTTTTCCATGCTTGTTGATCAGAGTAGCATTCTGAGTAAAACAAGCAGTTTGAACAGCTTCTGCCCAGAAATAGGTTGGCAATTGTGCTTCATCAAGCATAGTTCTGGCTACTTCTATCAAGGTTCTGTTCTTTCTTTCAACTACACCATTTTGTTGTGGTGTACCAGGTGCAGAAAACTATTGCTTCACTCCTCTGTTCTTGCAGAATTCTTCCATTGTTGCATTTCTGAATTCAGTTCCATTATCACTCCTAATTATCTTGACTTTGTGTTTTGATCCTTTGTCCAGTAGCTTTACATGCTCCATCAGAGTTAATGCAGTTTCATCCTTCTTTGCTAGAAAATACACCCAAGTATATCTGGTGTGTTCATAAACAATGACTAAAGCATATTTCTTTCTTCCAATAGACATCACATTTACTGGTCCAAAAAGATCAACATGTAGAAGATGATAAGGATCAACAATTGAAGATTCAGACTTGCTCTTGAAAGATGACTTCCTTTGTTTGGCATTTTGACAAGAATCACACATGCCATAAACATTTAACAGAGATTTTGGGAGTCCTCTAACAAGATTCTTTCTAATCAGCTCATTGATGTTGTTCAAATTCAAATGAGAGAGTTTCTTATGCCACTTCAAACTCTCTTCACTAGACATTCTTGTTGACAGGCACACTACTTTTCTATCAGAGTTTGTTGACAACCTTATTTCATAGATATTATTGTGCCTGAGTCCAACTAGAACAACTTTCCCTGTGGATTTACTGATGATTTCATAATATTCAGGTTGAAAATCTACATGATATCCTCTGTCACATATTTGACTCATAGATAGCAGATCATGCTTAAGTCCTGGAACCAGAGCTACATTTGTGATGATGACACTTCCAAGATTGATATTGCCATATCCCAGAGTATGTCCTATGTTGCCATCTCCATAGGAAACTTTTGGGCCAGACTTCTCCACATACTGTGATAGCATGGCTTTATTTTCAGTCATGTGTCCTGAACATCCACTGTCCATGACTAGGGTACTCTCCCTGATGCCCTGCAATCACAAACATTTACTGAAGGTCAGTTTTAAGGATCCAGACTTGCTTGGATCCTTTGGCTTTCTTAACTTTGTTAGCTTTTGTAGCGGAATTCACATTATCAGAGTTTAAGCTAACACTTTCAGATTTTACACTTGCAGAATTAATCTTAACCCATTTCAAATTGGGCTTAAGTTCATAGTAATTATGATAAATAGCATGATAATCCCTGCAAGTATAAATAGAATGCCAAGTACTTCCACAATGTTTGCATAAAGTCTGTGGTCTAGCTCTAACATTATCTTTCTTTACTTCAGACTTGGAAGATAAAGAATTAATGTTTTTATTCCTCCTGCAAAAACTAGCAAGATGGTTAGTGCTAACACATTTATGACATGTCTTTCTTGGAGCAAGAGTAGCAAGCATTGGATAATTACCTTGAGAAATGCCTACTTTACCATTTCTATTCTTTCTAGACACTTTCTGTTTCTTAACAGATTTTAACTCCTTAAGCCTATGCTTGAGTTATTTATCTGTAATTAAACCAATATTAACATGTTTAACACTAGTTTTTACTGGTTCTTTCTTAACAGCTTCTTTTTCAGCTTCAGACTTAGATTCATTTACTCCATGAACAAATTTTGTAGTAGGAAGATGTGTTCTAATTTTGACTTGATTTTGAAACCTAAGTTCATCTCCCTCACAGTAACCTAATCCAACTGTGTCTGACTGAAAAACCTCATTAGTGTCTTTTCCAGAATGAGTCCAAGTTTTAATTATATGATTTGCCTTCTCCAATTCAGATTCTAGTTGCTTATATCTGTCTAGCAACTCCTGTTCTAGTAAACAGCATCATCTCTTTCTTTCTGAACCTGTTGCATGTTTTCTAGTTTTTCTTCAACAATTTTATTTCTCTCTTTTTAAGTTCAGAATTCTCAGACTTAATTCTCTCATTCTCTAAAGTTTGATCCCTATAACTGATATGCAATGCCTATAGATAAATTCTCAATTCAGATATATTATCAGTATTATAAGCATAGGTAGTTAAGGGTACCTTGTTTTCAGACTCTTCTGATTCATTTTCAATAGAATCCATGAGAGCATAGTTGACTTCCTCATCTGAGTCTGAAGTGTCTGCCCAATCTCTGCCTTTTGTGATGAGTGCCTTTTCAGTTTTACCCTTCTTGCACTCAGGAGCATAGTGACCCATCCCATTACACTTGTAGCATTGAATCTCAGACTTATCTTTCTTCCCAGATTTAGTCTCCTTTCTCTCAGACTTCCTGAAACTCTTTCTGTCTAAAGTTGAATCTCTAGAGAACCTGTTTCCCTTCTTAAAGTTCTTGAAACCCATCTTCTTGAAAGTTTTCACCATCAAGACAGCCATTTTCCTCATTTCCTCTTCATCCTCAGAATCAAATGATTCATCAGTGTTTGAGTCAACATCAGAATCTGATGACTCACTTTCAGAATATATAGCTAAAGCTTTTCCCTTAGCTTTCTTCCTTGATGCTTCCTTCTTCAAGGGTTTCTCTTCAACCTTAAGAGCAACAGACTTTGCCTTCTTGCTTGATCTTCTGTTTCTCTGTTCTATTTCCAGTTCATGAGTTTTGAGCAACCCATAGATTTCATCAATTTCAGTATCAGCAAGATCATAATTGTCTCTAATAGTGGTTGTTTTCACATCCCACTTTTCAGGTAGAGCAAGAAGAAATTTGAGATTTGAGTCTTCTAGATCATACTCTTTATTTACCAATGACAAATCATTGAGCAGTTTACAGAACCTGTCATGGTTTCTTCAGATTTTGCCTCAAAGTGCTCATACTCCTGTGTGAGTATGTTCCTTCTATTCTTCTTGATAGCAGCAGTTCCTTGACACCTAACCTCAAGAGCATCCCAGATTTCTTTGGCAGTAGTGCAATTAATCATATTATTAGACATGACATTATCAAAAGCACTATCAAGTAGATGCCTAACCTTTGCATCCTTAGCAATAGATGAAAGATCTTCAGGAGTCAGATCTTTCTTTTCCTTTGGGACTGTTTTAGCTTCTTGACCAGCAGTAGCAGCAGATAGCTTTGTAGGCTTATGAGGACCTTCATAAATTCTGTCAAGATATTCTGGATCTGTAGCCTCCAGAAACATAGTCATCTTCACCTTCCAGATAGCATAATCTACTGGCCTCAGAATAGGAACCCTAATTGTTTCATAACGGCTCACAGTAGTAGGAGCCTTCTCAGAACCGAGACCTGTTGGAGGAGGAATCTCTGCCATTGATTATAGTTGTGTGTGTGGATCTTAAACTATATTGAGTAACAGATCTGCTTTGATACCACTTGTTAGGCCGAATACACAAATATAATCAAGATTTGTATGAGAGATTAACAAGAACACACGTTTAATAATTAAAAACTGTTTGGAATTAATAATTCCTCTCTCAGTGATGTAAACTATCACAGAGAGCTGCTTAGGTTACAATGAATGATAATTCGTTGTTCGATACCCTTCTAGGGTTAACCTAACTGTATTTATAAAACATACAGCTACTATACAATCGTAAAATTGATACTCCAATAAATCAGCTATACAATTGATATCAATCACGATTGCTACACGACTCCTTAGTCAACAAAATCTCTTTGACAGCTATCCAAACTTCAAAGATATTGCTTCCATAATTATCTTCAATTATTCTTCAATCACTGTTGACATGTACACGCTTTCTCCAGACAGAATTTTACAAACTCTGTCGAGCTTCCATCCGTCAACGTTTAACTAAACTCTGACCGCTTCCAGCTAAACTCTGATTTATCACTGTTACACTTAAACACTGATTAATACTTACATCAATTATATCTAACAGTTGAATCTAGCATAAAAATATATTTAATATGTTATAAATTAAAAAGTGTATTTATATTGAAATAAGAAAATGTATATGCAGTGATTTAAATCATATATAATTAGGTTTTTTTTACATTGAATTAGGTTTTTTAACATTGAATAGCATTATCAATGTAGGACTTCTACATTGAAGATGATAAATGTAAAAATTCATAATTATATTTTCTCTTGAGATTCTGAGTGTTTCCATTTGAATAATAATTACTAAATCATCACTAAATTAAAGATAATTTTATGAGGCTCGTGTGGATTGTAAAATCATCCAAATCTAATTTCTAGATCTCAAGATAGAACCCAAATATTAAATATGATTTTTTTAATACTAATAAATAAATTAATAAATAAAACTCAATTATAATACAACTTTTTTTATTATATCCTTTTCAGGTAATAATTTTATTTTTTTCAATTATAATACAACCTTTTTTAATTATATCTTTTTTAGATTATAATTTTCTTTTTAAAATTCACTTATAATGCAACATTTTCTAATTATATCCTTTTTAGATTATAATTTTATTGTTAATGTAATATAATCTTGATCGTGTATTTTTAATCCAACGGATCATATGATTTTGGTAGTATAGTGATAGAACCAAAAATTTGGATAATATCCTTTGGATATAATTAGCATAAGAAGGTTTAGGTGGTCGTCGTCGGGGTTAAAACTTAAAAGTAATATTCACATTAAAAATTGTATATATAATTGGCGAGCTTTAGGTGTAGGTCGACTGCTAGCCAGGGTTAAAAAGTAATATCTACATAAGAAAAATGCACTAAATAAGATAAGAAAATAGGATTAATTTTATTAAACATGTTTTATCAGGATTCTCACGTCTTTAAAACAAATTACTAAATAAGAAAATTTTATTTGCACCACTACCATATTTTATAAATATCTATAAAAATTCAATTTATACAAAAACAGAAACAAATGTAATTTTTTTATTTATATTTGAAAATTGTAAAAAAAACACATTGTCAATAAATAGTGTATAAATAAATTTTATTTCAACATGCTTCATTACAATTAACAAACAAGATAAAAAATAGGATTCTCACCTCTTTTAAAAAAATTAATAAACAAATTATTTTTATAAGAAAAAATTATTTGCAGCACTACCATATTTTAAAAATATCTATAAAAATGCAATCAATTAAAAAATGTAAATTTTTTTTTCTATATATAACTAAATTTATTTTGTTTCTCAAAACAAATACTAGAAAAATTATTTTTATAAGAAAAATTAATTTGCAACGCTAACTTTTAAAAATATTTATAAAAATGCAATCTATAAGACAACATAAGCAAATGTAAATTTATTTAAACAATTTGTAACTAAATATAATTTGTTTCTCAAACGAAATCACTAGACAAATTAATTTTATAATAAAAATTAATTTTCAACACCACCAACTTTTAAAAATATTAATAAAAATGCAATCTATAAAAAACATAAACAAATGTAAAAAAATTTATTCGATTTTTAACTAAATATAATTTAATTTTCTCAAAAGAAATTAATAAACAAAATATTTTTATAAGAAAATTTTATTTGCAACACTATTATCTTTTATAAATATTTATATAAAATGCAATTTATAAAAAAATATAAACAAATGTTACTTTTTTTATTTGATTTGTAACTAAATATAATTTGTGAAAGTAATCTCATTAGAAATTAGATCTGGGGCGAGTAGATTTATAATTAAGTAAGGTTATTTTTTTTAAAACAAATTAAGGTTATTTTTAATTTAACAAAAAAGAATGTACGAAAATAACACATGATAAAACAGAAAAAAAATAGTTGAAAACATTATTATTAACTAAAATTAATACAAAGATATTTTAGACTAAAGTTTAAAATATAATTTAAAAATTATCACATAAAAGAGTTTTAAGAAACATAATTTTTAAAAATGGTCATAAAAAATTTTACTTTTAGATTTTATAACATGTTTTTAAAATTTATATTAACAAAAGACAACACAAATCAATAAATTAACATTTTATTATTTTGCAAAAATTTTAGATTCGGTATTAAAGTTGTAAATAAATTTAAAAACAATCCAAAAATCCAAAATAAAATATAGAATCTAAATATAACCACAAAAAATCCTATAATAATTTAAAATTTTAAAAATTACAAAAATATTAAATTTCATCAAAAATAAAATTTAAGTAATTTATAAAGAATAAAACTAATAAAAAATTCATCATAAACTTAATTAATTATTATATGTTAAAATATTTTCCGTAGTAATTTTAGTATATATATAAATACAAAATACATGCATATTATTAATTTGTTATCATTAAAATTAAAAAAACAATTCAAAATGTTATAAAAATTAAAATCACAATAAAAAATATATATTAATAAAGTAACCCGGCACGAGTATAAAGCTAGTTTGTGTTAATTTGCTGTACAAATTTTCTCCATATATTGGTAACTATGACGTATGATTCAGGTGAGAACACGTATATGTTGGGGAACAATGAGAACATCACATTTCAAGCTATTCTAAAGGGCCCCGCCAGGGGCATCCAATACGAAAAAGTCTTATAATTCTATCCTCTATTCATTCATAAAACAAAAAAGTTAAAAAAAACCTTTTTAAAAAAATTTAAAAATGATGATGTGGCAACAGCTTTTTTTTTTTTAATTTTTTTTGTTATGAATGGATATATGATAGAATTATAAGACTTTTTTTGTGAAAGTGCCCCTAGCGAGACCCTTTAAAATAGCTTGAAGTGTGGTGAATATGTGTGTTCTCACTGTTCTCACACTAACATGTATTCTTACTGGAGCGTGACCCTTTCCAAGAAACCTAAAACTACTCTCGAGAATTATTGAGATGGTTGTTAATGTTAGAGAAATTATTACTCCGTAGCATGGAAGGATCGAATTTTGCAAATACGGTCACTTAATTTGTATGGATTCATGGATTGGGTATCAAAAAAAGTTGGAGTTAATATATATAGTTGGGCCGAGTAAAGTCACAATACGTAAAACTAATATTCCCTCGGTCATAATATACATGTTCCTTTTGAAAAAATTGCACATATTAAAAAAAAGTTGGTTAGATAAGATTTTTCAATAAATAATCTTAATAAATGCATTGCAAAATGAGAATAAAGTTAGGTTTTAAAGAAGTCAAGCATTAAAAATACAAATATAGGGGTAATTTTGGAAAATTAGACTTAAATTTGTATACAAAGAAGAGATATTTTTGATACTCCTTAGGTTTTGATGATCACAATCAGCAAGCCAATTGGCTTGATAGTAGATATAAAATAGCATGCTATTTGTATGTGTACTAACTTGGTTTTGCAGGGTAAGACAGTTTACTGATTATAAAATCAGTATGTCAAAAATAGCAAGCCATAGTTAAATTACAATGACAATCAGCAAGCTATTTGCACAGAGGCAGATCACAAACAACAAGCTACTTGTCAACAGTCCAGAAAGAAGAAAACTGCGGAAATCAAGGAGATATTATAGGGATTGTCTTCTAAACAATTGTAAGGATTGTTTAATTAAAGAATACGTATTATATATCTATATGAGCTTAATTTAAAAATATCATTTCATTTAAATTTGATTTCCTAAATTATAGGAGTTGGTTTTCATCTAAAACTCTTATCTTTTTATAACAAAACCTCCTATACGTTTTTATATCTTTTAAATCTCTGAAGAACTGATCATACACGACTTATTCTTCTTCTTCTTCTTTCTCTCTAACGTTAACATTAACGTTATAAACAATTTTAACAAACTAAACGTTGAATTGGATTCAAACGTTGGAGAGTTTGTTGATTTAGTTTATGACCGTTTATGTTAAGTATTTAAACTCTTGTTCTTGGTTCGTTTATGGTTGTTGAAAATACAAGAACTTCAAGAACACACAACTCGGTTTTACTTTGCAAAATCTTTCTTCTTGATTCTCTCGAGCTCATATTTATATATCTATCGTATTGTTTATTTAGAGAATCTATAGTTTGAGTTGTATCAATCATTAATTGTATTGTTCGATTGTATTGATTAGTTGTTGGATACTTGGCTTGGGTTAGTAGAGATTCGAGATTGTTGCTAGAGAAGTATACTAGGGTAGTATAGCTTAGAGAGCATAATCTGTTTCGGGTCTTTCAACAAGTCATTTGTATCAAGCGGGTGTGAGGGTGATATATTGTTGTATCTTGTAATCGGATTATATTTGATCAATAATATATTCTCTTACCAAGTTGGTAAGGGACCAGGACGTAGACCATATGGGATTAATTAGGGGTCGAACCTGGCTAAAAGTCTCTTGTGTTCTTTAATTTTCTTGCACTTTACTTACTGTCTTTACATTCAGCATACTGTTTGCATTCAGCGTACCATTTGCATCTGTGAAAATCAAAATCAGTAAGCTGTTTCTGGTAAATTGTTAAAATTTGATATAGTTGGTCATTTACACCTATTCAACCCCTCTAGATGTGCATTTTCAATTTTTATGAAAGAAGAGGGGGACATGTAATTTGGAACAAATTTTTTTTATAAAAGAGACATGTATTTTGGGATGGAAGAAGTATTTTTTTGTAAAACTTTATATGGACTTAAGCAGTTTACTAGTACGGTTTCATAAATCTCGCTTCGGTTTTTTCGGTTCGGTTTTAAAATCGAAAAAATAAAATAACCTTAAATTTATTTTTCATAATTATTGTAAAAGCTGGAAAAATAGTGAAGTTAGATGCTCTACAGCTTCCTGTAAAGCCAATGTATATTAGAATTTATAAATGTAATATATAATACTCCCTCTGTCCCTCCCATTCCTTTATATTTCTTTTTCACCACTCGACACGCATTTTAAGGCTCTTAAAAAGTATAGTTACATAACTTATTTTTTAAATTTTCTTTTTTTGTATAAAAATAGAACAATTCTATTTTTATACAAAAAAAGAAAATTTAAAAAATAAGTTATGAAACTATCCGCAAATTGCACCTTAAAATCCGTGCCAGAATTACGCCCCCCAAGGTAAAGAACCAAGGGGGACAGAGGGAGTAATATATAATGAATTATAATATGTATATGTTAATAATATTATAATGGGTTTGAGGTTGTCCTCAGAGAAAATCTCTGAGGTTAAAAGATTTACAATATATTCTAAGACTATATATGTAAATTACTATTTAAAAAAAAAATTGCCCCTGCGGAGCCACTTGATTTATAAGAAGAAAACCTTTTAACCTCAGGAAGATTGCCTGAGGACAACCTCAGGCCCAGTTTTCTCTATTATAATTTATAATAATCGGTTCGATTTGGTTTTAACCCGTTTGGTTTTAACCTATAATCAAAACCGGAACCGAAAGTCTCGGTTTTTAAAAATTAAAAACCGCAACCGCCAATTCGATTTCAATTTTTTTGATTCGGATTAATTTCAATTGGATTTCGATTTAAATTCGGTTTTTTTCTCACCTCTACCTTCTCGATCTTCCACTGCCTCCGGTCCACTAACTTCAGTTACCAAATCCTCTCCATTATATAATAAGTATCTCTCATTGCATGCTGCACCACTTCTTTTAACTCGCCAAATGTGAAGTGCAAAGGAACTTCAATGTGTTCTCCCGGTGGAAATCCCCTTGTAAATTCAGTTTCCAAATCACTCAAACTACGAATCACCCTACAAACAAACCTCAGTAGCTGATCAGGCTCATCCATAAAAAGCCACTTTGACAAACTGTTTACTATCGAGGACTCTTTCAACCGCCAGCTCAACCCAGTCTGAGTTCTGATATTCCAAAAGCACATTGTTGTACAAGTATGCAATATCTCAGTATTTAGAAACATAGAGCAAAAAAGCTGTTTGATAGAAAGTTGGATACGTTTGATAGTATGAAACCTTTAACCAAATAGTTGATGTCTAGGAAAGTGGCCCGGATTATAGAAAAAAAATTATTAAATATGTACTCAATTAAGTTTCCGAAGTCCAATAAAAAAGCATGGCTGTTTAAAGGTAGTATAGCTGTAAGCCTGTAAGTCTATAACCATACTACACACACTGTTGTTGTAGTTGTTGACCTGTTGTTGCCTGTTGGTATTCTTGAACTGTACCGGAGTAGAAAATTGAACTTCACCCTTGAAATCACCCAACTTAAGATCAAGAATGTGGTACTCAAGAATATCAAAGCTTGCTACTTCATCTATTTCCAAGAGATTCAATTGCAAGAATCACCCAATTTTGAACCGAAATGCTTGTTTTTCCAGTCTTGTGGGTTTGAAATCACCATCCATTTCTTCCAAAAATGGATACACAAACTACCCCAACAATTTCTATCTTGTAAAACACTACCACAAGTCTGGTGTTCGTAAGTGGTACAAAAATTTACTTAAAACAACAAGAAACACTTATAAGTATTATCAGCAGCAAAGCCAAAAAGAAATTGCTTCACCTAGGGTTGGGTTTGTTTCACTCAAGAGTATCATATTCCCCCCTTTTTTTGTTCTTGCTGGCCTTTTTATTGTTGGGGTCTATGTCCACATTTCTGAAAAAATACCTTACACAAACAGAACCCACATTGTGCTTGCGCCATTATATTTCGATAAAATTGCTGGTGATTTTTTTCTTCATCAGAAAGTTCAGTTAAAGATACTTTCCAAGGAACACCCGGATAGTGTTCGGGTTAAGATGATTGGGGAACAAATTGTTCAGGCATTGGAGAGTGACTTGAAAGCTATGAACAATAAAAAAGTTAGTATTGATCATTTGAAGGGACTTATTTGGGAGTTTGTTGTTGTGGATCAGCCTATTGGTGGTGCTGGTTCTTTACCTGGTGGGAAGATTCTTGTGGGCACAGATTTGCTTAAGGAACTTAAATCAGATGCAGATATTGCTACTATTATTGGGCATCAGGTATACAAGTTTCACATTTTTTTTTGACATGTTTGTCTATATATGAGTATCATGTTATTGTGGTGTGTCTATATTAGTATCATGTTATTGTAGCGTGTCTATATTAGTATCATGTTATTGTAGTGTGTCTCGCAACGTCCTGATATACTCAGCTTCACAGCTAGTCCATAGTCCGGGGTATGGGCAGTGGAGGTGGCCACCCAGTTTGTTAGAATATAATATAAGATTCATTTAAGGCCTCCCTCTAATATCTTAAGGTTTTAGATGAGTTAGTTACTGTTGGAAAATGTTTTTAGCATGGGACGGTTTCATTTGTCTAAACTGGTGTGCTGCAGAATGCCATCTTAGACTATAAGGAGTAAAATTCATTATTTTAATGTCCCTCCTTGCCTATAAAACAAACCGGTTGTATCATTTGTGATGAGAGGTGAAAAAAAAAAAACTGAAAGTGAGTTGAAGCTCTCGGGTTATAGAAAGCTAAAGCTTGAAGCTTTCAGTCGGATAGTAGCTCTCGAGTATATTTGATTGATCCCTCTGAAATTCTCAAAATACCCTACATTAAATATTCAGAAATTGTTTTCGGGTTTTATTTGGCGAACTGAGGTGATAGTCGTTGTTGCTTGTTCACTGTCTGTGCTGTGCTCAAGCTGTGCTGTTTTATCCTGGAAGGGAAATTGCAAGAACCATCACAGTAAGTGGGGCAATTATTTCTTCAAGAACAGTTAATTTCTCTCGAGAAATTAACGACTCAGCTGTGGTTATGGTCGGTTAATCCGCCTAATATAAAATTGAATATATAATGGTCGGTTAATCCGCCTACTATAGTGTTTTGTTTTATGGTCGGTTAATCCGCCTACTTTAAGGTTTTTTTTGTTTATGGTCGGTTAATCCGCCTACTAAACGGGAAAAAGAACTCTTGGAAAGCAACTTGGAAAGCTTCATAAAAGCTAAGAATTTCTTTCCTTTAATATTAAATTCTCTGCTCCTTTGTCACTGAATATATATATTTGTTTTGCCTTCACTATTGTTTGCTATCGGTTTCGTTATAATTGTTCTTGATTTGCAATATATAATATTGATATAACTGCCTTATTTGTGAAATTTTCCCAACAATCTTGAAGAAATAATTTTGTTATATCTGTAATTATATATAATTAAGATGGCAAACGAAAACCCCTCCGCAACCGTCGCTCCTACCGTTGTTGTACCTATCGTTGACTGGACCACGTACCGATTCCCACAGGCCATTGATCTCTCGGGTATGCCTGAGAAGTTCAGTGGTAGTGCCGGTTTTACACGCTGGCAAAAGAAGATGAAACTGTGGTTATCGGTAAAGGGTCTATGGCCGGTGATACAATATAATCCTCCAGTTATTGATCAAGCCAAATCTGAAACAGCTGAAGCTTATGCAAAGTGGGCTGAAAAGGATGGAGTGGCTACGGCTGCTATTTTGGCGGCATTGGCGAACACTCTATTTGATGTTTACTCATCAGATGCCTACAATGCTAAGTTGCTGTGGGAAAAGCTTGATCAGACACATAATACAGATTCTCAAGGACTTGAGAAGTATTCTGTGGCTAAATACTTAGATTTTAAACTGTTGGATACTAAGTCCATAACTGAGCAGGTGCACGAGTTTGAGAATATTGTCCATGCATTAAAGGAGTCCGGCATGGATCTTCCTGAAAAGTTTCAAGTCATGTCTGTGATTGAAAAGCTCCCTAAGTCTTGGGAAGAGTTCGCTCTCTCCCTGAAAAGACAGAAAGGAGAGATCACTTGGACTAACTTGATGTTGGACATCTCTGTTAATGAGCAACACAAGTCCAAACAGGGACATGTGATGCCAACTGAAGCAAGTGGTAGTATGGTTAATGTAGTGACTGTAGGTCAGAAACGTAAATTTAACAAGAAGGCTGTAAATAAAACCAATGATAAGAACAAGGCTAAGAAACCGAAGGCAAACAAACCGTGTTGGTCTTGTGGACAGGTTGGTCATTGGAGCAAGGAATGTCCAAATAAGAAAGCGAAGAAATCTGAGATGATTGCTCAGACAAATACTGTGTCTGGAGCTGGAGTCATCATTGAGCCTATGGCTAACATGGTTATTGGTGAAGCATCAGCTTCTGTATCCAATGACGGGTATGTTACCTATAAGCCTGTATTATTATCCATTTATCTGTCTCATGAATGGTTGGTTGATACTGGAGCTAATGTGCACATTTGTGCTGATAAAACTCTATTCGTATCTTATCAACAGATTCACGGGGGGTCAGTGACGATGGGGAATGCTAGTGCTGCACAAGTACATGGAATAGGAAACGTGGACTTGAAGTTTACTTCTAGGCGTATTCTATCTTTGTCAAGAGTGCATCATGTTCCCGATATTCGTAGAAATATAATAAGTGGATCATGTCTAGTTAAAGATGGTTTTGAGCTTTCGTTAAAATGTAATAAAGTTGTTATTACACATACTGGAGTGTTTTTTGGCAAAGGATATTTATCTGATGGTTTGTTTGTAATTAATGTGGAACCATTTCATTCTGGTTTAGTTACTGATAATATTTCACCTTCTGTTAATTTGTTGAATCATCTAGTTTATGGCATGCTCGTCTTGGTCATTTAAACTTTGGTGCACTAAATAATATGATGAATTTAGAGTTGATTCCAAAGCATGCTATTGATAAGAAAACTAAATGTCAAGTATGTGTGTCTGCTAAACAAATAAGGAAACCTTTTCAAAATGTTGTTAGGGATTCAGAAATATTAGATTTAGTACACACTGACATTTGTGAGTTTAATGGCATAATGACTAAAGACAATAAAAGATATTTCATTACCTTTATAGATGATTGTAGTAGATATTATTATGTTTATTTAATTAGACATAAAGATGAAGCACTTGAAAAATTTATTGAGTATAAAACTGAAGCTGAGAAACAAACTAGTAAAGTACTTAAAAGATTGAGATCTGATAGAGGTGGTGAGTATACGAGTAACTCATTTGATGAATTTTGTAAAAACAATGGTATAATTCATGAG
Source organism: Kitagawia praeruptora (assembly GCA_037693485.1). Taxonomy (NCBI): domain Eukaryota; kingdom Viridiplantae; phylum Streptophyta; class Magnoliopsida; order Apiales; family Apiaceae; genus Kitagawia; species Kitagawia praeruptora. The sequence continues at coordinate 150,667,615 of CM075349.1, read as the reverse complement.
GTAACTCCACCATACACACCTGAATCTAATGGGGTCGCTGAACGAAAGAACAGAACTTTTGCAGATATGGTCAACAGTATGCTTCTTAATTCTGGACTGCCAAAGTACATGTAGGGAGAGGCTCTGAATACGGCTTGCCATATTCTGAACAGAGTTCCTCTGAAGCACATGGAAACGAGCCCGTATGAATTATGGAAAAGTAGGAAAACTAGTTTGAAATATCTTCGAGTGTGGGGGTGCCTTGCAAAGGTGCTTGTCCCTGAACACAAGAGGAAGAAACTAGGACCGAAAACCATTGATGCTATTTTTCTGGGCTATGGTGAAAACACAACAGCTATGAGGTTTTTAGTAATAAAATCTGATATAGATGGTATTGTGTCAAATACTATAGTTGAACTTCGTGATGCAACTTTCTTTGAGGATGTATTTCCTATGAAGGAAGGTATACCTCAAAGTATTTCTTATGATGATCCTACCCACACATCTAGTTCTATTCCCGATCATGTGGATAAGATGACAAATGTGGGGGCAGACGATCCTATACATGAACCTAGAAGGAGCAAACGCACTAAGATTGTCAAGGACTTTGGAAGTGATTTTGTCACTTGCAATGTCGAGGATGAACTTTTAACTTTCCGTAGTGTTATGGATTCATCTGAATCAAGGCATTGGAAAGGCGCTGTTAAAAGTGAAATTGATTCTATTATCTCTAACGGGACATGGGAATTAGTTGATCTTCCTCCTGGGTCTACTACTATAGGATGTAAATGGATCTTCAAAAGGAAGATGAAACCAGTTGGATCAATTGATAAGTATAAAGCTAGATTGGTAGCCAAGGGGTTTAGGCAAAGAGAAGGTATTGATTATTTTGATACTTACTCTCCAGTTGCCAGAATGACAACAATCAGAATGCTTGTAGCATTGGCTTCCGTACATGGTCTTATCATCCATCAAATGGATGTAAAGACGGCTTTTCTTCATGGTGAACTTGAAGAAGAGATTTATATGGATCAGCCTGAGGGATTTATTGCTTCTGGTAATGAAAGGAAAGTTTGTAAACTAATTAAATCTATCTATGGCTTGAAACAAGCTCCTAGAGACTGGCATAAGAAGTTTGATGAAACTATTTTGGCTTTTGAGTTTATTATCAATGAAAGTGACAAGTGTGTCTACTACAAAGTTCGAGGAAATGAATGTATTATCTTGTGTCTATATGTTGATGATATTTTGTTGTTTGGAACCAATATTGAGATTATTAACGAGACAAAAAGGTTCTTGAAAAGTCATTTTGAAATGAAAGATATGGGTGCTGCAAGTGTGATTCTTGGTATCAAGCTGACAGAATCAGTTGATGGAATAACCATGACACAATCTCATTATATAGAGAAATCTATACTTGAGAAATATGGTTATTCAAAATGTAGAATCGCTAGCACTCCATATGATTCAAAAGTTGCACTTGTCAAGAATAAGTCAGGAGTTCCTGTGTCTCAGTTAAGGTATTCTCAGATTATTGGAAGTTTGCACTATCTTGCTAACTGTACTAGACCAGATATTTCATATTCTGTGTCTAAGTTGGCTAGATATACAAGCTGTCCCAACAAGTCCCACTGGGAAGCATTGGATAGAGTTCTTAGATATCTGAAAGGTACTATATCCCTAGGATTGCATTATAGGAGATTTCCTGGTGTAATTGAAGGGTATAGTGATGCAAGTTGGATAGCTAAGAAATCTGGTACCAATGGAGTCACAGGATATGTGTTTACACTAGCTGGTGGAGCAATATCCTGGAAGTCGTCTAAACAGACGATTATAACTCGGTCTACTTTTGAGGCTGAGTTGTGTGCACTAGATGCCACGGGGACGGAGGCTGAATGGTTACATGGACTTGTGTCTATGATACCTATAGTCAGTAGACCGCTTCCAGCTTTTGCTGTTTATTGTGATAGCCGTACAACTATCGACAAGATAAACAGTAAAAAGTATAACGCTAAAACCAAAAGACATATCCAAGTTAGACTTAAGTCTATAAGGGGTTTAGTGTCTGACAGGGTCATTGCAATTGAGTTCATTGGTACTCAAGATAACATAGCAGATCCTTTGACTAAAGGACTTGAACGCGTGGTAGTTCTTAAGTCGAGGTTGGGGATGGGACTGATAGCCCAACATGATTCATCTACGGCAGGAACCCAATACATCTGAGAGGAGATCCCTTGAAGTGTATTCAATGTGGTAATAACAAGTCGTAAGGGTGAATTGGTAGTACCTTTATCTATAGATTGATACTTATGTATCTGGAGTCTATCCCCTGGAAACCTCTAAGGTACTGTTACTGCAAGTATAGCAAGAGTTTTAAACTCTGAATGGGGTCAAGTCTTTATGACGAGATGATAGCAGAACATCTCTTGAGATGCCCAGCTAAGCGAATGTTATTGTGTGGTCGCAATTAGAGGAAAGGGTTATTCCTTGAAGCATTCGACGAACAGGATCGAGACATGACCATTAACGTCTCAAAGCCGTAGATTATCACCATAGCCTTTTACATGTCGTCGTCTATGGAGTGTGATTACATCAAACGGATAACGATTCAAGGTGAAATATTCCATCCTATCCGGTAGTCATCGAAGTAGGGGAATTAGGAGCAGTTCAAACCTTGATCGGTACTGACTCTGAAAAACATGTCATGTTAAATCCGATATACAATTCTGATATGGATTTGTGGGGGATTGTTGGAAAATGTTTTTAGCATGGGACGGTTTCATTTGTCTAAACTGGTGTGCTGCAGAATGCCATCTTAGACTATAAGGAGTAAAATTCATTATTTTAATGTCCCTCCTTGCCTATAAAACAAACCGGTTGTATCATTTGTGATGAGAGGTGAAAAAAAAAAAACTGAAAGTGAGTTGAAGCTCTCGGGTTATAGAAAGCTAAAGCTTGAAGCTTTCAGTCGGATAGTAGCTCTCGAGTATATTTGATTGATCCCTCTGAAATTCTCAAAATACCCTACATTAAATATTCAGAAATTGTTTTCGGGTTTTATTTGGCGAACTGAGGTGATAGTCGTTGTTGCTTGTTCACTGTCTGTGCTGTGCTCAAGCTGTGCTGTTTTATCCTGGAAGGGAAATTGCAAGAACCATCACAGTAAGTGGGGCAATTATTTCTTCAAGAACAGTTAATTTCTCTCGAGAAATTAACGACTCAGCTGTGGTTATGGTCGGTTAATCCGCCTAATATAAAATTGAATATATAATGGTCGGTTAATCCGCCTACTATAGTGTTTTGTTTTATGGTCGGTTAATCCGCCTACTTTAAGGTTTTTTTTGTTTATGGTCGGTTAATCCGCCTACTAAACGGGAAAAAGAACTCTTGGAAAGCAACTTGGAAAGCTTCATAAAAGCTAAGAATTTCTTTCCTTTAATATTAAATTCTCTGCTCCTTTGTCACTGAATATATATATTTGTTTTGCCTTCACTATTGTTTGCTATCGGTTTCGTTATAATTGTTCTTGATTTGCAATATATAATATTGATATAACTGCCTTATTTGTGAAATTTTCCGAACAGTTACTTAACATGGTATCCGAGCTCAGGACACGAAAGGCAACTCTAACACCTTATACCTAATCAACTCTTTATTTCCATAACTAAAATAACAGGATATATGAATTCTTATATGAGTTGGTTACTTAACAAAAACATATTATCTTATCTTATATCTAAATCATGCTGACATAATCAACACTTTATTTCAATAACTAAAATAACAGGATATATGTTTGAATTAAACAAAATATCCCAACAATCTCTCAATTCAAACATGTATGATCCTTAATTCAAACATGTATGATGCATCCGTCCAGCCCGTATGGCTATGGCTAATAATCTGATCCCGTATGGCTAATAATCTTATCCGTCTGACACTACTAACTTGCCCGTCTGGCTACTACTGTGCCCATCTCGTTCTGCATGGCTTTCTGCCATTCTATCTTGTTTTCTGCCTTCAGCAAGCTTCTCCATCATCGCCTCGTCTTCCTCGGCAGCCCCATACTACACATGCATCCCATACTACACATGCATCCCATACTACACACAGCTTTGCCACCATCCTTCTGCAACATCTACCTGAAACTATCACTCTGCGCCTCCACCACCAGCGGCGGCTTCACCACCGCCTGGCAGCGGAACAACAAAACCTCGCTCTGATACCAAATGTAGATAATAACAATGTAACAATATATGTATTAATTGTTTGATATGAAGACTAAGAAACAAATCACACAGATATGCTTACAATATACTTCTCATTGATATGAAAATAATAGAATTACATTGTTTAAATAGGAAAAACTAACCATTACAAACTATGGATAAGAACGATGATTTGATATCATCTTATCTCTTATTTCATCTTATCTCTTATCTTATTCTTGCTGCTCAAGACAAACATATTATCTTATCTCTAAATCATGCTGACCTAATCAACGCTTTATTTCCATAACTAAAATAACAGGATATATGTTTGAATTAAACAAAATATCCCAACACAGTTGTCATGCATTGAAGTGCCCAGTTTGTGTTGAAGCAACATCAATTATACTAACGAGACATATTTTACATATTAATGTTAGGAATCTGCCCGATTCCCTGCGAATGCGGAAGCGATTTGGTAAATATGTGCGCTTAGATCTCACAAATATACGTGATAGTAATGAAGCAACAAACCAACAATACAGTAAAAGAGACAAGAGATTTAACGTGGTTCGGCCCAGCCTACATCCACAAGAGCAACAACTTCACACTAGATAAAAGAGATTACAATATCCGGGTATCCGGCCCCTTGAATTTCATACAAAAATTCAGCCCTACAATACCTATTATGTATATCCCCAACTCACTGAAGTGTTTATCTCAAAACCTCCCCCTATCACTGTTTCCCGACAACCTTTCCTTCTCTCTCTCCCAACCCGGACAGTGCCACACAACCTGATAGAAAGACCCCTGCAGCGGGATCACCTCCGATGGCTGCAGTCAGACCCAAGTACCCTAAGGAATAGTTTGGGCACGAGGACCTTCTATCCCGACACTTCCTGAAAGCGGGCTAAACCGGCTTTCCTACTAGACGGACTATCTAGCAGCTATAGAGAGAGAAGAGAGAATTTTGGTGTAAGAAATATGGAATGAGGATATGGGTATTTATAGGAAGAAATATGTAGTAGGTGGGGAGGGGTTGGTGGTATGATGGTTGGTGAAGGTTTGGCAAAATGTTTGGTAAGAATAAATATGAGGCTGCTGCCTAATAATCTCCCCCTCTTTCCAAACTCACAGCTCTTCACTTGCACTCCATACCTGCGCCCTGTTGGCACAACTCCAACTTTTCCTTGACCCGTATCATTCCCTACGACAAAACTCCCCCCGAGTCCAAGACTCCAAACTATACCCTAGTTTGCACATTCATTCTGGAATGCCCACTTGCTATACGCACAAGTGTACCATTGACCTCTATTTGTCCAACTACATACATGTGAAGCAATCTGTTGTATACGCACATACTCACTTGATTCACGTCGACCAATCCCATATGTAGTCCATCACACACACAAGTGTGACCATCACACACACAAGTGTGACCATCGATCTTTCATTTACTCCCCAACTGCATATCAAACAAATCAATCTGTTGCTTGGTTCACTGCTCACTTGATTCGTGTTGATCGATGCCCATATGCAGCTGCAACACACCAACTACTCGTTGATATCGTGGAAGCCCTTCGACCAAGCATCCATCCCAGCAGTCTTTGCACCATCGTCTAGACTGGAAGGCAATACAACCGCAGCAGTATCCTTCAAGTCAATCTTCCCTCGTGCACGAGATAACCAGATTTTCGAAGTTCCAGTACGTTCTGGCCACGTACTAATCAGACGATATATTCCCCCACGTAGCTCTCCCTTTATCCGAACCACACGGCCTCTTTTGATATTCATAGCTCCCCCTACTACAGAGCATCTATAGCCTTCTGAAGCTAACCGACCGATAGATATTAGATTCTTCCTCAGCTTAGGCACATATCTTACCCCGTTCAAGCTGCGAACTATTCCATCGAACATTTTGATTTTCACAATTCCAATCCCCTTGATCTCACAAGTAGATCCATCAGCCAAAGAAACTGTTTCATTCTTTGTATCTTGGAATTTGTCAAAATGCCCCCTCTCGGAACATACATGGTAAGATGACCCTGAGTCTAATATCCATTCTCCTGGAGAACTAGTGCCTCGATTGAAGACGGTGCAAACATCTTCACAATCGAGAGTAACCACAGCCAATGATGCATCTGGATCCTTCTTATTAAGCGGACAATTCGGCCTAATATGACCCCACTCCTTGCAACCAAAGCACTGCATGCCCTTTTCACTGTATCTGGATTTACCCCTGCTATTGGTAGATCCTCTCACAGCACCCCTTCCTCTATTATTTTGACTACGCAAAGCCAAAACTGTCATTCTGTCCTTGTCACCATCCTGGTTCTTCCTTCCAGCATTTGACAAAAGTGCTGACTGAACCTCCTCCATTTTTAACGTGTCCTTCCCGTACAAAATGGTTGTGACCAAATGATCGAATGACTCCGGAAGCGAAGTAAGAAGAATAAGGGCCTTATCTTCTTCCTCCAATTTTACATCAACCTTTTCAAGTTGATCAACAATACCATTAAACACATTCATGTGCTCAATAACATTGCCTTGAGCTGCCATCTTCAGCTTGTATAACTCGCGCTTCAGATTTAACTTTGTAGTCAAGTTCTTCCCGAGATACAATGTCTCCAACTTTGACCATAATTCCTTCGGCGTGCTTTCGTCAACAACATTATTGATAATGTTATCAGCAATGCATAGCCTGATGGTACTCATGCATTGCGACTCAGCATCCTCCCAATCTTCATCGCTCATCTTTGTTGGTTTTCCCTCCTTCCCCTTCAAAGCCCTTGCTAGCTTCTGTTGGGTTAGGATATCCTTTACCCTTCTCTGCCAAAGAGTAAAACTTCCTTTACCGTCATATGGAGTCACCGTGAATCCTTTAATACTTGTCATGATCTCCGTTTGCACACAACAACCAATCCAAACAACTAAATCAATTGGCCAGGTAAGTGTAAGAAACAATGGGAGCACTTCCGTCAAAACGGCGCCAAATTAGACAACCACTTTTCTTAACGACTTTCCTTCGGCACCAATAATTTAGACACAACTATCTCTGATGCCAACTGTTAGGAATCTGCCCGATTCCCTGCGAATGCGGAAGCGATTTGGTAAATATGTGCGCTTAGATCCCACAAATATACGTGATAGTAATGAAGCAACAAACCAACAATACAGTAAAAGAGACAAGAGATTTAACGTGGTTCGGCCCAGCCTACATCCACAAGAGCAACAACTTCACACTAGATAAAAGAGATTACAATATCCGGGTATCCGGCCCCTTGAATTTCATACAAAAATTCAGCCCTACAATACCTATTATGTATATCCCCAACTCACTGAAGTGTTTATCTCAAAACCTCCCCCTATCACTGTTTCCCGACAACCTTTCCTTCTCTCTCTCCCAACCCGGACAGTGCCACACAACCTGATAGAAAGACCCATGCAGCGGGATCACCTCCGATGGCTGCAGTCAGACCCAAGTACCCTAAGGAATAGTTTAGGCACGAGGACCTTCTATCCCGACACTTCCTGAAAGCGGGCTAAACCGGCTTTCCTACTAGACGGACTATCTAGCAGCTATAGAGAGAGAAGAGAGAATTTTGGTGTAAGAAATATGGAATGAGGATATGGGTATTTATAGGAAGAAATATGTAGTAGGTGGGGAGGGGTTGGTGGTATGATGGTTGGTGAAGGTTTGGCAAAATGTTTGGTAAGAATAAATATGAGGCTGCTGCCTAATAATCTCCCCCTCTTTCCAAACTCACAGCTCTTCACTTGCACTCCATACCTGCGCCCTGTTGGCACAACTCCAACTTTTCCTTGACCCGTATCATTCCCTACGACAAAACTCCCCCCGAGTCCAAGACTCCAAACTATACCCTAGTTTGCACATTCATTCTGGAATGCCCACTTGCTATACGCACAAGTGTACCATTGACCTCTATTTGTCCAACTACATACATGTGAAGCAATCTGTTGTATACGCACATACTCACTTGATTCACGTCGACCAATCCCATATGTAGTCCATCACACACACAAGTGTGACCATCACACACACAAGTGTGACCATCGATCTTTCATTTACTCCCCAACTGCATATCAAACAAATCAATCTGTTGCTTGGTTCACTGCTCACTTGATTCGTGTTGATCGATGCCCATATGCAGCTGCAACACACCAACTACTCGTTGATATCGTGGAAGCCCTTCGACCAAGCATCCATCCCAGCAGTCTTTGCACCATCGTCTAGACTGGAAGGCAATACAACCGCAGCAGTATCCTTCAAGTCAATCTTCCCTCGTGCACGAGATAACCAGATTTTCGAAGTTCCAGTACGTTCTGGCCACGTACTAATCAGACGATATATTCCCCCACGTAGCTCTCCCTTTATCCGAACCACACGGCCTCTTTTGATATTCATAGCTCCCCCTACTACAGAGCATCTATAGCCTTCTGAAGCTAACCGACCGATAGATATTAGATTCTTCCTCAGCTTAGGCACATATCTTACCCCGTTCAAGCTGCGAACTATTCCATCGAACATTTTGATTTTCACAATTCCAATCCCCTTGATCTCACAAGTAGATCCATCAGCCAAAGAAACTGTTTCATTCTTTGTATCTTGGAATTTGTCAAAATGCCCCCTCTCGGAACATACATGGTAAGATGACCCTGAGTCTAATATCCATTCTCCTGGAGAACTAGTGCCTCGATTGAAGACGGTGCAAACATCTTCACAATCGAGAGTAACCACAGCCAATGATGCATCTGGATCCTTCTTATTAAGCGGACAATTCGGCCTAATATGACCCCACTCCTTGCAACCAAAGCACTGCATGCCCTTTTCACTGTATCTGGATTTACCCCTGCTATTGGTAGATCCTCTCACAGCACCCCTTCCTCTATTATTTTGACTACGCAAAGCCAAAACTGTCATTCTGTCCTTGTCACCATCCTGGTTCTTCCTTCCAGCATTTGACAAAAGTGCTGACTGAACCTCCTCCATTTTTAACGTGTCCTTCCCGTACAAAATGGTTGTGACCAAATGATCGAATGACTCCGGAAGCGAAGTAAGAAGAATAAGGGCCTTATCTTCTTCCTCCAATTTTACATCAACCTTTTCAAGTTGATCAACAATACCATTAAACACATTCATGTGCTCAATAACATTGCCTTGAGCTGCCATCTTCAGCTTGTATAACTCGCGCTTCAGATTTAACTTTGTAGTCAAGTTCTTCCCGAGATACAATGTCTCCAACTTTGACCATAATTCCTTCGGCGTGCTTTCGTCAACAACATTATTGATAATGTTATCAGCAATGCATAGCCTGATGGTACTCATGCATTGCGACTCAGCATCCTCCCAATCTTCATCGCTCATCTTTGTTGGTTTTCCCTCCTTCCCCTTCAAAGCCCTTGCTAGCTTCTGTTGGGTTAGGATATCCTTTACCCTTCTCTGCCAAAGAGTAAAACTTCCTTTACCGTCATATGGAGTCACCGTGAATCCTTTAATACTTGTCATGATCTCCGTTTGCACACAACAACCAATCCAAACAACTAAATCAATTGGCCAGGTAAGTGTAAGAAACAATGGGAGCACTTCCGTCAAAACGGCGCCAAATTAGACAACCACTTTTCTTAACGACTTTCCTTCGGCACCAATAATTTAGACACAACTATCTCTGATGCCAACTGTTAGGAATCTGCCCGATTCCCTGCGAATGCGGAAGCGATTTGGTAAATATGTGCGCTTAGATCCCACAAATATACGTGATAGTAATGAAGCAACAAACCAACAATACAGTAAAAGAGACAAGAGATTTAACGTGGTTCGGCCCAGCCTACATCCACAAGAGCAACAACTTCACACTAGATAAAAGAGATTACAATATCCGGGTATCCGGCCCCTTGAATTTCATACAAAAATTCAGCCCTACAATACCTATTATGTATATCCCCAACTCACTGAAGTGTTTATCTCAAAACCTCCCCCTATCACTGTTTCCCGACAACCTTTCCTTCTCTCTCTCCCAACCCGGACAGTGCCACACAACCTGATAGAAAGACCCATGCAGCGGGATCACCTCCGATGGCTGCAGTCAGACCCAAGTACCCTAAGGAATAGTTTAGGCACGAGGACCTTCTATCCCGACACTTCCTGAAAGCGGGCTAAACCGGCTTTCCTACTAGACGGACTATCTAGCAGCTATAGAGAGAGAAGAGAGAATTTTGGTGTAAGAAATATGGAATGAGGATATGGGTATTTATAGGAAGAAATATGTAGTAGGTGGGGAGGGGTTGGTATGATGGTTGGTGAAGGTTTGGCAAAATGTTTGGTAAGAATAAATATGAGGCTGCTGCCTAATAATTAATACATTCAAAAAAAAAGCTTTGAGAGGTTTATATCACTAAATGTAAATTAGATATAAATATTTGGCATCAAATGCATGTTCTGCTGTATTTTATTTCGGCTTAAAATTTGTATTTGTGTTTGTATTTTTTGGCCTTTTGGGTTATTTATGCCTTCTACAATTTTTGACAAAACTTTTGGTGGTCATTTAAATATGGCCCTTTATCTCTTCGATCTTAACTTATAAGTCTCAAGAAGGTCGGGACTACTTAGCCTACCCTTACTGTGTGTGTAGGTCGGGATTACTTAGCTTACGCTTACTGTGTGTGTACTAAACTACTTCTTGTTACTATTGGTTATCTATCTGTAATTTGGAATAATCAATGTTAAGCCTACCCTTATTGTGTGTGTAGTAAAATAATTGGTGTGAAGGTGTGTATGTTTGTCCCAGGTTACCTTTGAGGCTAATCAATGCTAGTACTGCAATATACTACTTATGACTCATGTTCGTTAATTATAAGTTTAATTTAAATGGATTAGGTTGGACATATTGTTGCAAGGCATGGAGCTAATGCAATGAACATGACGATGCTTGTTTTTCATACAAAAGTTTATTTGGGGCTGGCTGGGATGGCCGAAATATTAGCGAAGATAGTAGACTACAATCCTCATGGTTCTTCAAATTGGATAAAAGATCTCATTGGGTATCCTAAGCAGCAGAGGTACCTTATATGCACATACTAAGTTTATGTAACATCATGATCATTAATTTTGTTTCAGAGAGTTTGGCTGGCTGTTTTGGTAAACATATTTCATTACTTTACTAGTTAGAATTATTTAATGCGTCAAAAAGGAAAACTTCTGATTTTTTTTTAAAAATTTTTTTTCAGAATATTTTCTTAATTTCTATTTTAAATAGTGTCAAATGGATGTTTAATTATTATGGATTTATTTGGCAAGTGACTTTATTTGAACTTCAGTTCAGTCACAGCAAACTAATTTATCTGTTAATCTGTTATTGCATGATAGGGTCATAGGGACTGAGGACAGATTGATTTAAGTTATATATCCATGTTTATCTTTATCTTAATGCAAGCTGAGTGATACATGGAGTGTGTTAATGGACAATTGTTTTAATAGAATGGTTTGTAAGCTTAAGCCTTAAGCACATACACTCATTGCCAGTCAGTTGACAGTGCTCTGTTCACTGTATCAATCCCGACTCTCTTTCTCTATGAATTTTCTGTAAATGTAATTTTTTTTGTTGTCATCTATGGGGTATATAAGTATCTAATATGTTGTGTGCATCTGTAGTTATGTGAATAAATTGCTTCATTATAGTCTTTGTTGGGAGTGATTGTGTGTTTGTAAGGTATTGGTATTGGATGTAGATGATGTACATATAAGGTATCATACGTGATATATTAAATATGAGCTACTGAGCATCCCTCTCGCTCCAGCATGCTTAAGTGCAGGAGCCACGTGCTCAACTATTTTTTTGTGTAGCCCCAAGAAGAATATGTAAGAATAAAATATTGTGAGTATGATCAACATAAATTCCTTTTGCAATTAGGCAAGAAAGTGAAGCAGATCACATTGGGTTACTTGTAATGGCATCAGCTGGCTATGATCCTCAGGTGGCACCTAAGGTGTATGAAATATTTGAGAAATATGAATCTTCAGGAACTAATAATTTTCATATCTATCCCTCTGTAAAGAAGAGAGCTGAGAAACTGGCCAGAGGAAATGTAATGAAAGACGCAAGTTCTATATACTCGCAAGTTATTAAGACAAGGTACATATATTTGTGGTGTCTTATTATCTATTTTTGCAAAATTAAAACTCACATTTAGACAGACTAACATTGTTATTTGGAATCTTGATAAAAACTTTCTACTTGTCGAATGCCAGAGTATAACGTTTCTCTTAATCTGGTTACTTTTTTCTGTTCATGTAGGAAGATCAATGACTTTAAAGATTTTCTATTCTGGTACTAGTAGCATTGTTCTAAAGGTAGCTAACGGAAGACCTTGATCGCTGATTTAAACTATTGAGCATGTACCATGATAGTGAATTATGTGACAAGTAGTTCACTGTAGATTGCTTAACTCCTGGTTGTGTTGTTTTGAAAGAACTAATTATTGGGAAGTGTATTGCTCAGACCTGTGTGGCTGGGTGGAAAAACAGAATGGTTTGTGCAAGTCTAACTTTGTTATTCTGAAACATTTGGCTTCATCAGTGATTTACTGGGCAAAACTTTTCAAAGTTTATGCTAGATTTGGTGATTCTGAGCATTTATTTTTCTTATTATTGATTTAGAAATTTTCAATTATATAAATTATATACACTCACCCGTGTCCGAGACCTAAGCCACCAATTTCTTATTAGCAACAGAGCGTCATTATACAGTTTATAACTTTTATTGTAACCTTACAATCAAATTTACTCTTGTTTTTCTAAAAGATCAAGAATGTGGTATACAAGACTATATAAACTTGCCATTGGCGTGTATAGCGGAGAAGTTTTATTTAAATTGCTTCCTGAGGAACACCCGCGTAGTGTTCGGGTTAACATGATCCGAGAACAGGTTGTTTAGGCATTAGAGGGTGTTCGGGTTAACATGATCGGAGAACAGGTTGTTTAGGTATTGGAGGGTGTTTTGAAAGCGATGAAGAGTGACGATGTTAGTGTTGCTCAATTGGTGCGACTAGATTGGGAGTTTGTAGTTGTGGATCCGCTTATTGCCTAATTTTCAAATGTTTTTTTTCAGGTGTCATGCTTACAATACTCCCACATTGTAAAGCACACAAACTTTCCAAAATTTTAAGGGGCATGAATTTTTTGAGAGATTTGAATCAAAAAAAATATAACTTTACATTTTCACAAGTTACACCTAGTATTAGAAAAAAATATTTTAGGTTTGATTATAATTTTCTTTTTCAAAATAAATAGTTTTTGAAAGAAACCTCGTTTTAATATCCAAGAGAATAAAATCTGAAATGACAAGAAAGTGAAAAGACAAGAAAGGGGTTGATGAAAAAGCACAGCTTTCAATGTTTAAGGTGACCCAAAATGCAAGAAAAGAGCATACACTACACTGGCCTGTAGCCTGTAAGCTGTATTTTTGCCACACATAGTACATTGTTGCCTGGTATTTTTGAACCTTTTTCTTGTAAAAGATCAAGAATGTGGTACACAAGATTATCAAAGCTTGCTTCTTTCTTCACCCACAAAAACCACTTAACTTCAAATCAAAAACCTTCATTTTCCAATCTTTGGGGTTTTAAATCACCACCCATTCATTCGAAATATGGATATAAAGGGCATCTCTGTATTGGAACACATTATAACAAGTATGCTGGTACAAAATGGTATAGAAAATTACTTGGAAAACTGTCTTATTATGTGCCACAAAGAACTTACATTTATCATCAGCCAAGAAAATTTTCTTCGTCGAGGCGTTGGCGTATATTTGAATTTCACCCTATTGGTCTTGTTATTGCGGGTGCTCTTATAGTGTACACTGATTTCACTGAAAAAATACCTTACACTAAAAGAATGCACATTGTGGTTGTGCCATCATATTGGGATAAAGCTTGTGCCGAAGTTTTTTTCAAGAAGGATGAGTTAAGATTACTTTCTGAGGAACACCCGGATAGTGTTCGGGTTAAGATGATTGGAGAACAGATTGTGGAGGCGTTAGAGAGTGATTTGAAAGCTATGAAGAGTGAAAATGTTAGTGTTGCTCATTTGAGGGGACTCGATTGGGAGTTTGTAGTTGCGGATGAGCCTATCGTGAATGCAGAATGTCTACCTGGTGGGAAGATTGTTGTGTACAGAGGTTTCCTTGAACAAATTAAATCAGATGCAGAGATTGCTACCGTCATTGGGCATGAGGTATACAAATTTTTAAATGTTTTTTCGGCTCAATGTGTGTGTATGTAATATAATTGTGCTTATTGTTTACTTGAAATTAGGTTAGACATGTTGTTGCTAGACTTGGAAACATGTGCCTTTGGTAAGTGTGCACCCCGGAAAGGCTGGAACTACCTTAGGAGTTAGGACCTTAGGTTGTGTTCCCTTGTAGAGGATGAAATGCGGAAGGAATGGAATGAAAATTAAGAACATAATTTATGGAGAAAGAAAGGATGTTGGAGAGAATAGTGAACAAATACGAGGGAGTAAAAACAAATTTATAATGAAGATTTTAGGACAAATGAGGAAGAAGGAGAATAGAGCAGTCCTTCAGAATTGGTGGCTTAGAGTTCTAATTTAATTATTTAGGAAAGGATGACTAAAGGAATAAATATTATAAACTTTCCCCAAATTCCCCCAAGTAAAAGTGCAGATCTTATTCCAGTCTCTCAACATTCCTTTCTACCTAAGCGAATCTGATTCTGACTAATGTTTGTTAAATATCCGAATGAATTAGGTTGGACATATTGTTGCAAGGCATACGGCTAACAGAGTTACCATGGAGTGGATTGTTATTCTTACAAGAAAATTTTTTGGCCTGACAAAATCAAAACCGAAGAAGGTTGATATCAATCCGAATGGTGTTTCGGAATGGAGTAAAGTTCTCTTTGAATATCCTGGGAGGCGGAGGTACACTACATAGACATATAGTAATAAATTTGTGTAATACATTGATAACTGACCATTGATAATCTTTCGTTGCTATCTTTCCCTCTGAAATTCTCTATAAATATACTCTGCCTCATCATCGTCATCTCTGAGGTAAATGAGTACCCAAGTCCCAGTATATTGGGTGAATGTGGGTGTATCCCAGAATTAGAGAAGAATGCATTTTTGTAGATATACTGCTCCATTAGCAACTTTGTTGAGAGTTAATTTGTGTATTATAAGGTATTGAATCCACTGAGCATCTCTCTGGCTTGAGTGTGAGTGTAGGAGCCACATGCTCAGTTGTTTTTTGTATAGCCTTCATGATTTTCACAATCAGCATATATGATCTGACACTGCATATGAAAGTATTAATGAATAATATTAAGCATGATCAGATTTATATTCCGTTTGCAATTAGGAACGAAAGGGAAGCAGATTACATCGGGTTACTTGTAATGGCATCAGCTGGCTATGATCCTCAAGAGGCGCCAAAGGTGTATGAAATGCTCGGGAAGTTTTCATCAACAGAAAGCGATTTTTATGGTACGCATCCCTCTGGAAAGAAGAGAGCCAAGAATCTGACGAAAGGAAAGGTTATGGAAGAAGCAAGTTGCATATACTCGAAAGCCATTGAAACAAGGTATAGATTGATGGTGTCTTTCTATCTATATATGCAAAACTGAAAAGCTTATTTAGAAAGGCTATCAATTTCATTTGGAATTTGGAAAAACTACTATTGCTCGTCAAATGCCACAATGTAACATTTATCTTTTTCTGGATTACTTCCTTTCCATGTAGGAAGATGAACGACCTCAAAGATCGTTGGTTCTGGTACTAATATCTTTGTCTGAAGTATTTAACAGCCAACCTGGATTACTGACCTAAGCAGTAACGACCTCAAAGATCGTTGGTTCTGGTACTAATATCTTTGTCTGAAGTATTTAACAGCCAACCTGGATTACTGACCTAAGCAGTTGAGGATGTACTAAAAGTAGTGAAGCGTAGATGTTTTATTTTTAGTTGCCTTGTTTTGAAAAGAACAAACCAACAGGAAATCAAGTGCTCGGTCCACAATGGAATTTCGAGGGAAATGTTCTTGAATGTTGTTTGTGCAAGTCCAACTTCGTGATTTTGAAACATTCAGCTTAATGTGGTAATACTGCGTACTTAGATTTAGTATTACTGCTATTAACAAATTGCAGAAGTGATTATGATACCTAATTAACCTGGCAAGTTATGCAGCCTAGGTTGCTTTATATGTGGTTCCATCAAGTTACTTTCCAAGGGGAAAGTTAAGGGAAAAATCTGTTACCCACTCTTTATTCAAAATAGACAATTCAATAAACATGTTATAGATCTGAGAATTTATTAATCAACTGGAAGAAATTAGAGGCATCAGAGGTGTATTGTCAACTAGCCATCTAAAATTGATATGCCTGACAGAAATACTGGGTTGTAAACAAACCGTATTATTTATTAAAAATGTTACAAACAAGCCCGGAGAATTGTTTTCTTAAAAATTGCCTAACGATACAAGAACACAATAAAAGTGCCATCAAGTTCTTGAAAAACATCCTCAGATAGTATGAAATCCTACAAATTCCGAAACTATCAATCTCTTCCCTGGCATGAGTATTACATGTGGAGTGTTTTCACCCCAACATATAACTGTCCTAACCTACTGGGATTAAACCCTTGTATTCATTGTAATATTACGTTGGACTTGTTAGCCAATATGACTATCAATAATCCATGCCTCCCATACCACCCATGCCTCCACCCATAGGTACATCTTTATCGTCCTTGGGAAGTTCAACGACAATAGCCTCTGTCGTTGTCATCAAGGAAGATACACTGCAGAAGTGTTGTACATATACAAATTAGTTACATGAATTTACAATACAAGAAGGGAAAAGTAAGGTCGACTTCTTTTTACCTTGCTGCATCGACCAATGCTGTTCTTATCACTTTCAATGGGTCAATAATTCCAGCTTTGACCATGTCAACATAAGCACCTGTTTTTGATATTTTAAGATTATAATCAATATGTAGATAGAAACTCATCAAGGAAACTAACAAAACCAACAAATATACTGACCTTTGGCAGCATCATATCCAAGATCAGGGTCGTCCTGCTCCAATAACTTGCCAACAACAACGGCCCCCTCTACTCCAGCGTTGGTGGCAATGGTGTGTACTGGTGTCTGCAACAACAGTTATACCCTGTTTTAATCACTAATATGGGGGCTGATGAAATGAATTATTTATCACAACTACTATAAGTAAATTTTACAATACGAGCCAACTAGGTAGACATGGTCAAAAGGTTTTTTAGAAGGTAATTCTAAATTTGGGTAGATGTTATATAGTTAGACCTTTAGGGCGTTCTGGATAATTTGTACGCCAATTTTCTGATCGAAGTTGGCTGTTGGCAACTTTTCTAATTCTTTGGCAGCATAAAGAAGAGCAACACCACCACCTACATAGTAAATAGATTCAGTACATGTACATGTTTGTCAACAATACTAATGAAGATGAAAACAAGTAATTAGTTACCTGGCACAATCCCTTCTTCTACAGCAGCCTTTGTGGCATTCAGTGCATCTGTAACCCTATCCTTCTTCTCACCTACTTCAGTTTCACTAGCTCCTCCAATCTACATTAAGATAAAATTTAAACCGAGACATAAGCCTATCAGTAATGCTGTCAATACTTACGATTGCTAACTTCTACATCTAACCGTTAGTCTTTAATGTACTAACTTCTACAGCTAATCGTTAATCTTGAATGGTACAAGTCATTCTACAATCTACAGTACTAAGATTGGACTTCAATGAGCAAAAAGAAAAAAGTTCAGAATTGAGGCAGACCTTCAGTACGGCAACACCACCAGAAAGCTTAGCAAGTCTTTCTTGGAACTTTTCCTTATCATAATCAGAAGTACTTAATTCGATTGATGATCTTATCTGTTAAATAAAACATAAAATTAGCATTTGATAAATGTAAAAATGCCACTGCAATATTTGGTCGAAAGTTTGAAACCCGGTGTCAAATAGTACACTAACCTGTTCACACCTTTCTTCTATCGACTTCTTCTCACCAGCCCCATCAAGAACAACAGTGTCATCCTTTGATATTGTGATCTAAATAAAAAAGGCCTTGTTAGTTAACTTTATAACTAAAAAAATAAAGATGCTACTCTATGAATTACAATGTTCTGAGCACATGATACTGTTGTAGTGTAATACCCACCATAAACATAAATAACATTCACTTTATAAGTAAAAACTACATGTTACAGAAATTACACATGTACTGATATGGATAACTGAGTACATAAAGTCAAATAACCAAAATATATTTCCATATTTTCAATGTATTTACCTTTTTGCACGAGCCAAACATATCCAACTCTACATTGTCAAGGTTCATACCAAGTTCTTCAGTGATAACCTAAGAACCAGATGTACATAAATTAGCTGGTAATCTTGAATCGTTCGAGAACCCTTACATTTACAAAAAGGACAGATTCAGCAGGAAAACCTACTTGGCCTCCAGTGAGAACAGCAAGATCCTGAAGATTAGCCTTTCTGTTTTCACCAAACCCAGGAGCTTTAATTGCGCAAACCTGAAAAATACCAAGTCACATGATGTCATGTATATATATACATATAAACTTCACATGAAAGAATTTGAAAAACAAAAAGTACAAACAGGGAACCTTTATTCCGGCACGTAGTTTATTGAGAATTAAAGTTGCAAGTGCTTCACTATCAACATCTTCAGCAACTATCAAAAGAGGTCGTTGTCTCTGAATAAACATTTTATATTAGTAACTAACCATGTAAAATATGACCAAGACTACAAGAGTTAGAGATATATGGAAAAGAACAAACCAGAGATTTTTTACCTTTAATGCCAACTCCAATACTTTCACCACTGCATTTATGCTAGAGATTTTCTTCTCATGAATTAAAATAAGAGGGTCGTCCAACTCCTGTAGAAAATTAGAAAATCCATAAATTTTAAGCACATACTAAAAAACTTGAAGAAATAACGGAAGCAAGCAGATCCGCGTCTTCTGCAAACCAAAAACAAAAACATCTCAAGATACTTTCACTACAATATAGCATGCATGACTTACGCATTTCTGGTTCTTCTGATTTGTAATGAAGTAAGGGGATATGTAACCCCTGTCAAGCTTCATTCCTTCAACAACTTCTAATTCATTGTACAAAGTTTTTCCATCCTGCATTAGATTTGAGGAATGTCAACCCATATTTGCAATTCATATAAATCTCAATTTTTTGGCTGGGGAAACAAACACTTTCAGCTCATAATAAAATTTGTGTTACGATAACTAATTTACAAACAATATCCATACCTACATAAGCAAAAGAAGCTTAGACTATTTGAGTGTTACCGCTGATAGTGTTGCATATACATAATCAAGTTACCTGGATTGTTATTACTCCCTCCTTGCCAACTTTCTCCATTGCCTTTGCAATTAACTCGCCAATCTCTCGTTCTCCATTTGCAGATATCGTTCCAACCTTTTAAAGTACAGAGCAGTCCGAGATGTATAACACTAAATTATTGATACTATAGCATTATAATAAACAAAGAGTACTAAACAGTAGAAACAAACCTGTGCTATTTCTTCGGATGTGCTTATCATCCGTGCTCTACTTTTCAAATTTGTTACCACTGCATCTACAGCCATGGTAATACCACGTCTAAGGTCCATGGCATTCATACCAGCTGCAACTGACTTGCAACCTTCGGTAAATATTGCACGGGTGAGGACAGTGGCACATGTAGTTCCTGCAATTTCATATAAAGAATGGTTAATTCATAATTGTATGACTTGAAGCAAATGCCAAAAAAGAAGATAAAAATAAAATATCTGAAACAGGCAACATAACCACATGTTAGGGGCAACAATTTGTACAACATGTTCATAGATACAGAGCACAATCTCTTGGCATAATTACTCATCATTATAAGATGTTAAAAATGAGCAGATTATCATTTTTCGGAAAACCACTATGCCGATGACATGGTCAAGGCAAACTGACTAGTCAGAGCTACAGTATAAAATTCTATGTCTTTTATTTCTTACAGCAATGACAAAACACCCTGGTAACTACTACAAAAAGAATAAAATAGACGAAGTAAGACTTTACCATCACCGGCGACATCATTGGTGGCGTTTGCAACCTGTTTCACAAGGCTTGCACCAATGTTCTTCACTTTGTCTTTAAACTCAATGCTCTTGGCGACAGTTACCCCATCTTTTGTAACTTTAGGCGCCCCATACGATTGTTCAATAACAACAGTACGTCCCTATACAGTGAAAACAGCGATTGTAGATCTTAGCAAATATCGTCACAATATTATAGTAAGCTCTATAACAAAAAGAGGGAAAAAAATTACTGCAAAACCTGCGCCAAGACATTTAGGGAAACAACTTATCACAGTTGTAAAATTTCTAAACTTCTAAAATTCTAAATCACAGTTACTAATACTAGAAAACAAAGCCTGTCTAGCAACTCTATAACCTCTAAAAAATAACTTAATAATTGGAACAGAAACTAACCCTTATGACACCAAAAGAAAAGGGTGTGTGTTCAATTACAAACAAGAAATCATAGTCAAACTGAATCATGTATATCCATTTAGCAAAAAAGTAGAACTGACTAATCAAAATCAGTAAGCAGGTATTCATATAGGTGTGTATGACATAGAAACGTAAAATCAAATCACAAAAGAAAAAAATGACAAAATCAATAGAAAGCCTGTATAGCTGCGCAAATGACTAGTACCTTTGGACCCATAGTTACTCTCACTGCATCAGCAAGCTCTTCAACACCTTTAAGCATCAAACCCCGGGCTTCAATCCCAAATCTAATATCCTTGGCCGCATAGTTTCTGCTCAAATTTAACCTACTCCCAATCTTTACAACCAAACCACAAAAATTAAAAACCAAAACTTTGACAAACCAAAAACCAAGTTCAAACTAAATTTTACAAATGTTTACAATCAAGATCCATCAAGACTACCTGTTTGGTGCTGCTTGTAGCAATCCTGCACAACAATCGAAAATGGGTATTTACATATTAGAATAAAAATCAAAACTTTATAACTAAATTCAATTGATTACAATCCAAAACTTCAAAACAACACATATCAGTTGTAAATTCAAATGGGTTTTGTCAAATTACAATAAAGATCAAATCTTTGACATAATAAAATGAAACCAATTCATATAAATTAAAGGGCTGGCTCTAATTAGAATAAAGATCAAATCTTTAAAGCAAAAACAATTAAAACAAAGTGCAAGCATATAACTAAATAGATAAATGAGTTAATGTACCGTGCTTTAGAGGCAAGATTTGCTGCAAATCTATACATGACTCTGTGTGATTAAAGAAGAATAATGATATTGTATGTAAGCAAATTGAGATTTGTATGGATTTGTATGGTTGAAGTGAGAAGAACAGATAGCAACGCAGGCTATTTATTTTAACAGTTGAGGAGGAAGAGAAGGGTCTAGAAGTAAGTGCTTTTTAGGGTTTTAGGGGTTTAAGATTTCATTTTCATTAGCCAAACAGGGAATAGTAATTATCTCTTTTTGTAAATTTTTTTTTTTTTGGTGAAAATGATCTCTGTTTCTATATTTTTTTGGTACTTTCTTGTTAGCAATTAACTTGTCATATTGCTACCATTTATCACAACTTTTTTACTTATAAAAGGCCTGATATGTTTAAAAATACTTGGAAGGACATTTCTTTTTCTTTTTTGACATAGAAATTAATTCATTAATAAAAAATTATATGGCATTACAAGGATAATCGAGTCGAACAAACATTAAATAAAAACAATCGCTATTTAATACTTGGAAGAACATTTTTTTTTGTTTTTTGGGGCAGGAGAATATGAATTCTTTTTTTTTTTTTCTGGGTGAGGAGATTATGAAATTTTTGGAACTACATTTTCAGAAATTTAATTGGATCAATAAAGATATATTTGATGTTGTAGTTTTAAAATTTTATTTTATCAAATATCAGCCAGATTCTACTTTCGTTAGATATGAAAATGAGAAGTGTCCCAAGTCCCAAATAATTATGGTTCATAATGAGTACAGTTAAACTTTGATTAATGAATATGTTCGATATCGGAAAATTTAATTCACTAATCGATAGTATTATTCATTTATAGAAAAAAAGAATACAATGTCTCTATTATTATGACGGAATCGAAAAAATTTATTCATTTAATGAGATTATTCATTTATCGAATATTCATTTATCAAGGTTCTACTGTATATAATTATGAATTTAAAGAAAATTTTATTAAATTAGTTTTGGCCGTGGACTTAAAAGTCAAATGAGGACCAACTAGCCACGTTTTCCACGTTTTCGCTTTGAAAATGCCATTACATGTGATTGAAAAACATGGGAGAGCCGGACTTAGGCAAGGTATTTCAAATGTGTTTCAGTTTGTTCAGGTAAAATTTATCCAATTTTTTGGCCCATGGAACAGGAACATATTAAAATTAAAAGTAATCCGTACTTTATACGAACTATTTACTAATTTAAACTACGGACGAAAATCTAGCATTTGTCATAAATCTTTAGAAACAATTCGGGTAGTAGAAAGATTGCAAGTTAATTATCTCAAGAGTCATTGATCTCAAGTTCTGGCCATGTTCAGAATTTCATTTTGCTTGCGGCAATGGCATTCTGCATAATGTTCCACTTTCATTAATAAAACGAGCACAGCTAACCAAAACCAACACATGGAACACTGGTTAGGACAGACCTTCTCGTACTCTTGAAGAATACAGTGGCAACTTCTGCAAATAACTCCCAATTAAGTGTTAACACAACAGTAAGAGCGATACAACAAATCAATCTTAAGGTCTTGGCATATAAATGATAAGTCTAATAACTACTCTAACGCAAAATGATAAATCTCTTTAGTTAAAAGACCCTCCTTGGTCCTTCCAACGCAAAATGAAGTCTTAGTTCACCAGGGGTTTTTCCCTTGGTTCCAATTGTTTTGATTGCAGAGTTCGTATTTCATACTACTTTCAGGCAGCAGTATTTGGATGTCTACAGGTTTTATGGATCCAACAACATACAATTCAGTATTTACTCTACGTAGGCTGGTCAATTATGAAGTTCATGGATCAAGGAGACAGAAATGTACCAAAGAGCGAAGATTCTGAAGAGTGAAGACTAAGAGCATCAGGAAGCTCACACCATGGAGGAGCTTTAGGGAAAATAGAAGTGAGAGAATCCTGGAACAAGGACACTCGGGGCATAAAAAATAAAAGATATTAATCATCATAAGACCGTGTACATCTTTGGTGCGCATGTTTGGTACTTTAGAGATGCTAAATTAGAACTTCACCATTCCAATGTATGAATGTAACCAGACAAAATTACCGATCTTTAAAAAATGCAGAACGTTAGAATATAGTGGCACATGCTGCAATGAACATTTTAGACAGGAAACAAACTAAGAAGTACAAAAATGAAATAAATAGCTTAGCATTTCAAATATACTATATATATATTTTTTTTAAAGAGGTTACCAGCTCAATTAGACAACTGCAAAAAGCTTTCTACCACAGAAAAAAATAAAACCACACAGTGAAGATGAACTGAAAATCCACAAACAACCAACTGAAACCAAACAAAGGGCATTACACACACAGGCCAGAAGTTTTGTCAACAACTAAGCAGTGAATCGGAAACCTGGAAAAAGTGGACCTGTTCCACCTTCCTTGTATGCATCCTTGACACTGGAGTAGGAGTAAAGGTGGTTGGACATTTCCCAGCTCCAATCCTCTTTCCTTGTGACACAAAGCTGAGGCCAGCGGTTTATCCTAACATAGTGATCCCTGATCTGTCCACCATCCAAGAAACTGGTAACGACGCAATAACATGCCTCATGGCCACCCCATATCATATCATTAGCATCTGCGGTTTGACTCCCATCTGGATGAAAGTAGCGGCGCATCAGTCGTCCAGTACCCTTCCAGTAAGGATCAAGGTCACGAAAATATTCCGGAGCCACCTGAAATTTCAAGTTATCTGATCATATCTGAATGTTGACTAATAAGTAGAGCATCTTAGGGAGCAACCAACCCATCAAACAATTATTTCACCAGTTTCCAGTCTCCACTAATGAAAGCAAAACAAAACAGAGACACATCCCCATTTTTCCTCTACATCCCCACGGCCATTTAAGCAAATTTAATGTACAATTTGCATAATGGAAAGCTGTAAAAGATAGCATTGCATAAACTGAAGATACATAGATGTGTGCATATACTTGTTTGATCATTTAACTTTTTTTGTACCATGTTATAATGAAACTCCCAGGCATGATCCCAGAGGTCCTCCTTCATGATACGGGTCTGAAAGAAAGTTCCAAGTATACTGTCAGATAAGGCACAGCAAATCAATGGAGGGTACATCATGTCAGAACCCGAAAGTAGTGTGTGACAGAAAGACTTACACGTTTGCCGTCCATAACAGACAATGAGTAAGCCTCCAACTTCGATAGCCCACGGACTTGGGATATGCGAGGAATGTGAGCTTTCTGAAGCCACAACTTCTCACACTAAACAGTGTTTCATAATATAATGAAGTTAAACATCTGAAATACCAGGTTGTATCGACATTGTAAACATTTTTATCTCTTCACAAGAGCATCTTTTACATCTACAACCTATCCTGTTTAATTTCCGATATTTTTTCAGAGTTGGTATCCATCACTAAAGGCATAACTAACGCACATTATCAAACAAGAAAAACCATCATTACAAGGCATACCGACATCAAATACCTTAATAAAATATGCATTTAGATAGTAAAAAGTAAAAACTGCACACATCAAATTCAAATATGAAACCCATAGAAACAAAAGGAACTCAGTTGAATCATATAAGCAAAACACACACACACACACATCATTTATATGTGTATGGGAGAGAGAGAGGCTGACCAAAATAGACCAGAGGCGATCAGAAGAAGCAACTCCATACCAACCCCGGGAAACAAGAAGTGAAATTGCCACACTGCGTGCGTCTAAAAAGCTCAGAATGATAAACATCACATCTGAACCAAATACAACCAAAGGATCACAACCCTTTTCTTCCTCCTCAATCTTTTCTTTACCTTTTCTCTTTTTCCATGGAAACCCTTTCTCATTTTTCATCTCCCCGTCATTTTCTTCCATTTTATCGTGAAAAAACAAGTACCCAAATGAGGAATACAGTATTAAAAAAATTTAAAAAAATGATCACAAAATTGAAAATTGGAAACGAAGAACATGTATTATAGAATTTTTTTTTTTTAAGACTACTACAGTCTTACTCCCTCCGTCCCAAAAAGATTGACACACTTTCCTTTTTGGGACGTCCCAAAACTAATGAACCTACTTTAGTTACTATTTTTTAACACTACTTTTCACTATTACACCCATTACTTCTCCATTTTATACTTTTTTTTACACTATTACACCCACTAATTTCCTCCACTATCTCAAATCTACAATTAAATATTAATGGGTCCCACCAATTTATCCACTTTTCAACTAACTTTACTCTTTTTCTACTACATTTTCTTAATCTCCGTGAAAGTCAAACCAGCTCAGTCTTTTTGGGACGGAGGTAGTATGAATGAAGGGATTACTACCTTGGTCCCCTTACTACGATATTTTTTGCATATTTAAATGTGCTCATTTTAAATATTTATAAATTAAAGTTTTTAATTTTCAAAATTTATATAAAAATAAAACTTTTATACAAAATAAAAAATAATATTCATAAATATCAGTTAAATATATTGAAATGCGTGTAAAATGAAGCGGATTAAACTAAGAGGGTGTTTGAGATTGCTTAAAATAAGTTACTTTTGACTTAATGGAGGTATTTTTAACTTAAAGGAGAAAGTAAAGTTGTTTACTTTAAGTTGAATGAAAGTGTTTGGTAATTTTAGTTAAAGTTAAATGAGGATTTAATAATTTTGACTTAAAGTGAAATTTGACTTAATAAAATTTTAAATTCATGATATTTAAACTTTACAAGACTTGTGCAAAAAAAAAATAAAAAAAAAATTTCATAAGTCATAAGTTATAAGTCAAAAGTACCTAAATAGAACTTATGATTTAAAGCAGTTTTTTAACTTAAAACCGACTTTAATCTATGCGAACCAAACATACCAAAAACTACTTAAACCTCCCAACTCCTTTTAAGGAGGTGGAGCCAAACACCCTCTAAATGAGACGAGGGAGTGCCTAGTAGCTGGTTGGAACATGAAAATATCAGTATGTAAAAATGTTATTTTATGAAGAGAGTTTTGGGTTTTCGTGAACCGCCTCACAAGCATTCAACTCAGCTGACGGACAGGAGTGTGTTGACACATGTAGGTACATTACATACGCATAATAAAACAAAACAGTTGGAGGTTACTCTCCGACTTCACTAAACGACACAACCTTTATCTTTTTTCCCCTTTCTTTTTCTTGAAACGACACCAACACCTAATGTAAAAATTACTCCCTCCAATCCAATTTATTTATATTTTGAAAAAAATATAAATATATTATAAAAAATTAGTTGGACAAAACTTTTCAATAAATATTTTCAATTAATGCATTCAAAAATAAAAATTGAATTAAGTTTTAAAAAAATTTAACACTGAAAGATAATTTTGAAAAATTTACCTTAAATTTGTATGGAAAGAAAAGAAGGACATGTAATTTGAAACAAATTTTTTTTATAAAAAGAAAATGTATTATGGAATGGAGGAAATACATCAAATTAAAATTTGACGTTTTTAGTAATTTTTACTATGTTCTTGTATTTATTAACAAAAATTTATTTTACCCAATAGTAATGAGAGTGGGGTGTAATAGATTCGAGACGAACACTGCCACACTCGAGCATAACACGGCTAAAAAATTCTGTAGAGCTTGTACTCGAGTTCATGTTCAATTGGTCCTTTAATTTTAACCTCGAAACTTGATTCATAAAACTTGAAATCGAATCGATTTAACCTATTTTGAAAAAAAAAATTGAATATAAACAGTTCGACTCGGGTTCAACTTGATAAAATATATGAATTATATAACATATTGAATATTTACATTGAAATATATTTATAATATTTACAAAATTTAAATATTAAAAATCTGATTAGTCTCGCAAACCTCAAGAATCGAGTAATTTAAAACTTGAACTTTGTTTGGTAAAATACTTAAATAGCTAAGCTCGATTTTAACTCGAATACTATCAAACTGAATTCGAAAATTTTATTAGCCGTGATTGAGCAACTCGAAAGTTCGAATTGAACCTATTTCAAAAAAATTGAATATGAACAATTCGGCTCGGATTTAACTATAAAATATATGAATTTATAAAAATATTGAACATTATATAACCAATGAGTTCTTGGTGTAATGTGTATGTAGTTAAGGAATTATAAAAAGATTCTAAAAAAATTTTTGGTGTAGTGGTTCAAGATGTGGAAATAATTCATTCTTAACATAGAGGTTATGAGTTCAATTCTGATGACAAAATGCATATAATGGATGGATGTTTAACGTATTACAATTTACACCCATCTCAATTTTTTTTAAATTATAATTAAAACTAATACTGTGGAAAAACAATTCTAATACTGTGGAAAAACAATTTAAAACACTACAAAAATCTAGGCCATGTTTGTTTCAAGGGATTATAATCCCCAAATTATTACCTTATAAATCCCAAACGTAAGGAATTATAATCCCATGAATTCACATTTTGATCATTGTTTTAGTTCACTCTCATGAGATTATAATATCTTGTGAAAGAAGGTATTATAATCCCATAGAAATGAATCAAAAAGATGATAGCAATATATTCCATGAGATTATAATCCTTTAAATTTAAGAAAGATAGTGTAATTTTCCAAGGATTATAATCCCCTAAAACAAACATGACCCTAGTGTATAAACTTTCATAAAGGAAATAAATAAAAATTTGACATAAAGCATTTGAAAGTTGAGCTGTGTCAAAAGGTCAAAATGAGTCAAAAAGTCAAAATGTAAGGATTAAAGGTAGGAAGTAGTCAAGTAGGTAGTAATAGTCATTTATTACATTTACAATTATACAATCCCGTTATATAATTATCATATGAACAATTTCGTAGCTTATATTAATTCACGTACCCTCCACAAAAATTAGCACATTCAGAATGACAAGAATTATGTCAACAAACTCCTCAATTTCTTTGCGGACTTGCATTTTCATTATATTTCTTCTTTCGGGGAGATGTTTTTCGAAACTCCATGTAGAGATTTACAATTATCTTCCCAGTAACGTGCCTGCCTTGACCCTTCATTGTCAATCCAAGGATAATGATTTAGGGTTCCACACTCTCCCTTTAAATCAATTGTATACTTGGAGTTTTCGAATGAATTTTTGGCAAACGACTCTATTTTTTTGTCATTTTTGGTGGGGTGGGAAACAAACGGCATTTAATGTTTTCGATAATAAGCTTTATACTCTTGTAGGTGATAGTAATTTTTTTACGTATCAAGTTAGAGCGGATGGATTTTATTTCTGGATATTCGATCCTGATAATAAAACATCTTCATGGCAGCTTATTAGAAGGTGGGATAAGTAATTAAGCTTTAAGGGAAATAGATCGATGTAACCTTATTTTAATTTCAAGAATATTTATGAACGGTTAATCTCTTATTGTCCATTTAACACACTGAATCTATAGACATGACCAATGTACATATAATAAAAAAACAAAATCACCTACGACTCTACGAGTACCGTCATTTTTTTTACAATTTATTGTTACTATAGTTTATTTTTAAAATTTTCTTTTTTAATAATTTTTATAATTGTCAATTAATATTTTTAATTAAAATATCATTCCAAATTTTTTATTTTTTGAGAAAATCAACATTAAGATCACTTGAAACGTGTGTTTAAGTTAGTTTAAAAAGTATATATTTAAAAAAAAGTTAGTATTTTTAGAATTTTAGAAAGGTTGGTAGTATATATTTTAAAAAAAAAATTAGTTTGATGTAATATTTTTTTTGGATAGTTTCAAAACTACCCCTGTTAACTATTAGATTTTTAAATGGAAAATGCTAGGTACCCCAAATTGGTACCCAAAAGCCAAGTGTAACAATTTAATTGGTTGTAATAATAGTGGACCCCCCTGCATTCATACCAACCACCCAATCAAAAATTTCCACCATGCCATGTAAGCATTGACACATCATTTGGGAGTAATATTTGGGTACCAATTTGGGGTACCTAGCATTACTCTTTTTAAATATATACTACCAACCTTTCTAAAATTCTAAAAATACCGACTTTGTTTTCAATATTTCAAAAATACTACCTTCCTCAATTGCAACTTTTGCAACATCATTTGCAACTTCGATGCTACAAATTTCTGATTGCAAGTTCCGGGGTTCAGATGTCATTTTCGACCACTTTTTTGGAATATATATAGAGAAAAAGGATCCTGAGATATATCTCAGTGAACTTTTCCTAAGATACATGCTAAATATCCTTTAAATCTTGCTGGGCCCGCAGGGCTAAATTAAAAATCTTTAAATTTACTAAAATACCCACCCCATTTTTATATATAAAAATTAAGTATCTTAGGGAACTTACCTGAGATATATCTAAGACTCCCTACTCTCATATATATATATAGGGTTGGACTCCATAGCAAACACCTTATATAACAAACAATAAAGAACACCTCATATCTAATAGATCCATTGCCCCTGGTGGGGCCACCCAATACAAAAAGTTCTTATTTTTTTACTCTCTATCCATCCATCATCTCAAAAAAATAAATAAATTAAAAAGTTACTGTTCATGACGATGACGTCATCAGTGACATCATCATGAACAGTAAAATTTTTATTTTTTATTTTTGCTGGCTTGATAGACGGTAAAAAAATAACAACTTTTTGTATTGGGTGCCCCTGGCGGGGCCAAAGGATCTAATAGATCTAAGGTGTTCTTTGTTGTTTGTTATATAAGAGTGTTCTGTATGGAGTAAAAGCCTATATATATATATATTTTGTAAATATCTCAATTTTTTTTCCCCAGTAATATTAGATGTTATGGTACTCGGTGCTCAGTACAAATACTTGTGTCAAAGGTCTGAATTCTGAACACATGTATGCAAATTTAAGAAAAAAAAACATTTCAAAGGTGAATAAAAGATTGAATCTTCAAAAAAATTTCCACAGAGACTTTTTTAAAATCGATCAAATGCACAAACAAGAATACACATAAAAAACAAAAAGGGACACCCATTCATATTGGCATATTGCATTGAAGTATTCTGCAAATTACGAGGTAGTTAATTTTTATCGATAAGAGCAGTGTTGTAAAAAGCGGGAATCGGACTTAATCGGTGGAGGCACCGTCCAGGGATTAATCGGGTAATCGGGGATTAATCGGAATGATTAATCGGATCATTAATCGGAACTAATTTAATATTATTTTTAAATATAATTATTATTAATATACATAATTATTTTATTATTTTGATTATACTTGAATAATTATCATATTTTTATACAAATATATTTAAAATATATAGCATTATTAAAATAAATATAAATTTTAAGATCTAATTTTTGAATTGGGGTCAATATGAGAGAAAAAATTGATAAAATTCATGATTTAACCGTTTAAAATATTAGTTTCGTATATGAGAATAATATTTTTCTTTAAATTTATTCAATTTTATACTTTTTGAATTTTTCTACGTATTTTTCAATTTTTTTTTATCAATACTGCCGATTTTTGACCGATTAATCCGATTTTTGACCGATTAATCCCGATTAATCCCGATTAATCCCGATTAATTCCGATTTTATGAAAAAACGATTTTTTGGCCGATTTTTGTAAAATCAGTTCGGTTCCTTACCGAACAGCGATTAATCGGCGATTAATCCCGATTAATCGCCGACTTTTAGAACAGAGGATAAGAGTATAATTTAATGTTTTACATATATTTCCTCTATTTTTTAATATTGCATTTTTTGGCACGAATTTTAAGGTATTTTGATCATATAGTTAAAAAATTTATTTTTTAAAAACATTTAAATAAAAAGAAATTTTCAAAAATAATATTTTTTACTATGTGATCAAAGTACCTTAAAATTTGTGCGAAAAAATTAAGAGACAAATTTTATGAAACAGAGGAATAATATTACTCCTATTTATATCATCGGTATTTTCGGAATACGTACATTTAAAGAATCCCTAATCCATACAAATCTGTTACCTAAGGGCCTGTTTGGATTGAGGGTTGGGGAGGGATGGGTTGGGTTGGGTTAGAATGGGATGATTTAGGTTGGGAAGGGATGGGTTGGGTTGAACCCTTACCATGTTTGGATGTAAGGGTTGAGTAATGAAGGGTTCAACCCTTACCTTATTTGGATGGAGGATTAGGTTGAGAAGGGTTATAATATAAATAATTATTATTTTTTTGGGAAAAAATATTTTCAAATCAATATTTTTGAAAAAAATATTTCGGAATCAATATTTCGGGAAAAAAAAATTCCAAACCAATATTTCGGAAAAAATATTTCCGAACCAATATTTCGGAAAAAAATATTTCTGGATCAGTATTTTAGGAAAAAATATTACCGAACCAATATTTCTGAAAAAAATATTTCTGAACGAATATTTTGGAAAAAATATTTCCGAAATATTGGTTCAGAAAAAAATATTTCGGAAATATTGGTTCGGGAAAAAATATTTCGGAAATATTTTTTTCCGAAATATTGGTTCGGAAAAAAATATTTCCGAAATATTGGTTCTGAAAAAAATATTTCCGAAATATTGGTTCGGAAATATTTGTTCTGAAAAAAATATTTCCGAAATATTGGTTCGGAAAAAAATATTTCCGAAATATTGGATCGGAAAAAAATATTTCGGAAATATTGGTTCGGAAATATTTTTTTCCGAACCAATGGTTCGGAAAAAAATATTTCCTAAATATTGGTTCGGAAAAAAATATTTCCAAAATATTGGTTTGGAAAAAAATATTTCCGAAATATTGGTTCGGAAATATTTTTTTCCGAAATATTGGTTCGGAAAAAAATATTTCCGAAATATTGTTTCGGAAATATTTTTTACCGAAATATTGGTTCGGAAATATTTTTTCCTGAAATACTGATCCAGAAATATTTTTTCCCAAAATTTTGGTTCGGAAATATTTTTTTCGGAAATATTGGTTCAGAAATATTTTTTCCCGAAATATTTGTTCGGAAATATTTTTTCCCGAAATATTGGTTCGAAAATATTTTTTTCCGAAATATTGGTTTGGAAATATTTTTTTCTGAAATATTGGTTCGAAAATATTTTTTTTAGAAATACTGATCCAGAAATATTTTTTTATTGTTGTTATTTATTAGGAAGTATTTTTTTTATTATTGAAATATTTTTTCAACCATGTCCAACACCCCAAATCGGGGTGTTGAAATGCTCCCCCATTTACATTATATTAGAACCCTCTCCTAACCTCTCACCAACCACTATAAACCCAACCCTCCATTTTAAATTTCTATCCAAACAAGGGTTGTCAAATTTGAACCCCTCCTAACCCAACCCAACCCATCCCATCCCTCCCCAACCCCCGATCCAAACAGGCCCTAAATTTTAGTTTGGCACTTTATGTAGCTAAGACAAACCTGCTAGCTAAATTTTAGTTTGGCATTTAAGACAAATGAGTCTAATGGAATTCTCTCATTTGCTTCTAAAAATAAAAAAAAATTAGATATTCTCATTTGGTTTTTTATATATGTTGATATATTATCATTATCTATAAATGCCTATCTATCTCCCTCCAACTTTATATTAATATTTTACATTTATTGCATATCCAACTCATCTCCTTCCAATAATTATAATAATATGATATTAATTTTGAAATACGATATTAAATTTGATATTTATCAGTCTAATCTTTTGTTTAGCAGTTTAGTTAGACATGTTGTAAAATGATGTACTTTTATTTTAGTTGTGCACTCTTTTTTCCCGCTTGAGTTTTTTTCCCAAAAGGTTTTGCTCATTTGGGATTTTTTAATGAGGCCTAATTTGGTGGATATAAATGTTTTATTATCTAAGCTTCCGGGAGAATCTCTTTCCTATGGATCGTGCTATTAATGGATTGGCTAAGCATATCTTTGGGTTAGATAATGAGCTTTTATTATCTCTTTGAATTGTATTTTCTGATTTTATATCAATAAAATGATTTATCATTTTAGCAAAAAAAAAATAGTATTGAAATGAGATCACTTTTTCATCATTTATAATATTTTTAATTATTATTATATGTTATTTTAAATAATTAATTTATCTAATATTATTGGAGATGTTCTTACACTGATAAATTTCATATGATCCATATTTAAAATTTCTAGCTCTCAAAGATTAGCCTTAAATTATATTTTCCGTACATCAATTTCTAATTATGATTTATCAAATGTCTAATTAACATTTCTATTTTGAATTTTCATTTAATTTTATTTAGTGAATTTTCAATAAGCCATGATTGAGAATCCAAAAATTCTTTCCAAATCCTTTACAAAAAAAAAAAAAAATCTTTCCAAATCATATATATGTGTACACGATCAATGCATCATTAAACTAAGTTAAAACTTATCCGATATAATTTAGGATCTTGGAATTTTTTTTGAACTCTCTAATATTTATCATTTTCATCATACAATAGTAACAAGAGTGAAGATTGCTAACAGAAAAAATATTTTTCACTTGTAGCCTTGTAGGCCCAAGTATTGCCTTAAAATATGATAGATAGATTAGAGTCTCTAAAATGGGAAAAGATAACTTAAGAACGACGTCGTTAAGGAACTAAATGAGTAATTCATATAAATATGTGGCGCAAAACAACTCGAGGGAAACTAAGCTGCCATGGCCATCATCAACTCCAAGCTCTACTCTCTGTCTTTCACATCCCCTGTCGTTTCTGCATCCAGAGGTAAATACATCTCTTTATATCCACACACACACACACACACACACACACTTGCTTTGGCACTCTGTGTGTGCACTCTTTTGTAGTTTTATTATCATGTTTTCTTGATTTTTGCACAAGCAAATTATTATTTGTGATGGGTTTCAGATGCAAATCCAAACCCAAAATCAGTTAAGCTAAGAGATGATTGGAGAAAAAAATCTAGGCCAATTCCTCCTGGTGGGACCTACCCTGCTAAAGATCATTGCAGGTTAGTAAATTAAGACTTCATTTTTATTTTTTTGTGTTCTTGGAGCTTGGATTGGATTATATGTCATTTTTAGTTGAAATGTTTGATTGTGAGTGTTAATTTTGTGGCAGTCAATGTGGGTTGTGTGATACTTACTACATTGCTCATGTGAAGAATGCTTGTGCTTTTTTGGGTGATGGCATGTCTAGAATTGAAGTAAGTACTTTATCTATTGTTCAGTTCGATATTGTTAAGTATTTTTGGTTGTATGTTTATCGACCACATTATTCGAAAAATAGGTAGTCATCTTGATACATTTGATTCTAAGAGTTATATTTAGTTATATAGCTATAATATAGAACCAAAACCACAAAACGTGCTCCAATACATAGCCATTCTTAGTTGGATAAAGGATAAATCGATACATGGTTGTATATTTGGAACTAAAGATGGCTATAGCCATTCTTGCCACTTCATTAATTAAGTAGAAATGGAGTGCAAGTTGGTCCACTTTAAATGACAAGTGCAAGAGTTAGATGAAATGTTAGTCAAATTTGGAATTTGTTGGTTGCAAAATGCAACTAGCATTGGAGTGCAACTGCTATCTTAGCACAAAAAAACACTCTTTGCCATATTATAGCAATGGCTATAGTCATTTTACAGCACTGGACTTGCTCTGCAATTACATGGGCCTATTGAAATTGCATTTAAAACAATAGATAACTATATAATAGTAATGGTAGAGACCTAAACATAATTCGTTGTTGTTGATAGTACACTTAAGAATATATATGTGTACGTATGGGTCTTTTGTGTAGGTAGTGAGCGATGGGGAAACATGTTTTTTTTTTTTTTTTTGTTACAGGGATTAGAGCCTGTGGTCCATGGCCGAGGAAGAAAAGATGATTCATTAGATGAGACATACTTGGGGGTCTACGAAGAACTTCTTTATGCTCGAAAAATTAAGCCCGTAGAAGGTAAGTTTCTGGTACTCCCAACTTCAACTAATCAAAACACTACAGGTGTAAGACTGTAAGTGCCTTAATATTCGTCAGAAACATTAGCAGGAACCTTATCTCGAATACTTGTCCTTGATCCAGCTTTCTGTGTCCATGAATACATTTGTTTATATTTCAAGAAATAATTCAAATTACACTAAAAGGTTAAGAATAACAGAAGAGTAGGCACAATACTCCTTTTTAATCGGACCTTTTAGCTTCCTAGTCATTAGTTTACTGATTCTTGTAGTCATCAAACCACTCTGACCTTAAGAATTGTTTGTACATGATATTGTTCCCATTAAGTAATATGTTCCGAAACGTCTATGCACATTTGTCACCATTTTACATCATTGAACACACACATCATCTTTATTATAGATAACTGGCATCATTATAGTTCTGTAGTACCGCTTTTCTTATTCATCTGTTGTTTCTCGATTACATACCAACCTGATTGAAATTATATATATTAGGAGCACAGTGGACGGGCATAGTGACAACAATTGCAATTGAAATGCTCAAAACAGGCATGGTGGAAGCTGTCATATGCGTACAGAGGTATATAACACATGTTCATAATAGTAAAGAATATTGTCTCTTCTTCTGTTGATCTAATAATGGTTTGTTACTTTGTTTCCTCGTTGCTTTGTTACTAACCATGGGATTATTATCGATTACCTCAGTGATCCAGAAGATAGATTTTCTCCCAGACCTGTTTTAGCAAGGTTTGCATTAAGTTTTTTATTCGATATTACTCTATTTCTAGTTGCATGTCCAACTAATAGCACTTTATTCCTTTTACTGTATTTTCCCACAATCTTTGTAATGAAACGATCATTGTTTTTAAAAGGACACCGGAGGAAGTTCTTGCAGCTAAAGGTGTTAAGCCAACACTGTCTCCTAACCTTAACACCCTTGCTTTAGTTGAGGTGCTTTCTATCTTTCTCCTTGTCTCTAGACCGACCCCCCCCCCCCCCCCCAAAAAAAAAAGGCTATGCATATATAGATTTACTATTTTTTTTCTTCTGCAATGAATGCTTGATGTAGTAAGATCATACTAAATATAAAAGTCTCATTGCAACACAATGTCTTTCATCCTTTAATAGTCTGGTTCAGCTGTGAAAACTGAATCCCTTGTGACCTGCAGAAATGACCAAAAAAAAGATTAGTACCTTTCGTATGTGAAAATCCCTAAGCCTGGCCTGAATGGATTCTATTTAAATGCTCAAGCAAGGCACACATACATCTATTCAGCGTTCCATGATATGCCTGCTCGAGTAAAGGATGCATTTTTCAAAACCACTGTAAATTGGTTTGATTGGGCTGATCAAACGGTCAATTGAAGGCTTTTTTTGAGTGTGATTCATTACTCGTTATTAAGGGGTCTTGCTTTGAATGTGTTCTCCTCCGTTAGGGGTTCCCATTGCATGTTTGAATACTCAAAACGGTTAAGGATGAATGAGAAATGTTTCAAAGTACACACCTTGTAAGGTGAAAATAAGTTTACCCCGTAATGAGGAGAAAAAAGAACTTATGGGTTTTTATGAAATTTCAGCCTTGGAGTGTGTAACTTGTTATAATTCTTGTTACGAACACCTATTGAGGAGACAGATTTTCAACCTCGAGATATATGTACTCTTCATCCTTTTAGTTAATTTACATTGCTGTACATAAATCAGCATGAATAAGATTCCTGGCTCCAGCTGGTATGTAACAAAAAATAAAATAGTAGGGATGGAGAAAAAGAAGAAGTTAAAGAATGGTCCATAAATCACATAAGTCTTCGTAGGTAGGTCCTTCAATCATTTCTGATATCTCCTTTGAAGGCTTCTTGAAATATTACAAGTCATTGTGTATGGACACTCCTTATATAGCCTCCTTCACTTAGAAAAAATTAAAAGAGACCACGATAACAATTCGACTCACTTGTATTTAAAGAAATCTGATATGCTGCAAATCATTAGTTGATATCTTTCTATTTATAGTAGTAATGGGTTGCCACTGAAAATTTCCATGTTTCATGATCACCAGGCAGCAGGTGTCAAACGTCTTCTTTTTTGTGGTGTCGGGTGCCAGGTGCAAGGTATGTTATGCTTTGACCCAGCTTTTGGTTTTACAATGTCCTTTGTCGTGACTTGTAATATTGTAATGCAGAGTACTTTAATTGACATGCAGCGCTAAGGTCAGTCGAGCAACATCTGAATTTGGAGAAGCTTTATGTGTTGGGGACCAACTGCGGTAATCAAAACTTTATGTTTACTGTCTTATATATTTTTCTCGGGAAATGATAGTATGCTGCAAAACTTGTTTTAGCAAAAGAATGATTCACTGTTAGATATTTGATAAAACGGTTTGTCAAAATATTGACACTTATATATGCACTTACTCTGCAATAAAGAAACAATGAGATCATAGTTGCCACAAGGTAATCAAAACTTTATGTGTTGGGGACCAACTGCGGTAATCAAAACTTTATGTTTACTGTCTTATATATTTTTCTCGGGAAATGATAGTATGCTGCAAAACTTGTTTTAGCAAAAGAATGATTCACTGTTAGATATTTGATAAAACGGTTTGTCAAAATATTGACACTTATATATGCACTTACTCTGCAATAAAGAAACAATGAGATCATAGTTGCCACAAGGTCAATAAGAATACTACACTTTAGAATTCTCAGCTTCTTGAATCTAGCGAAATTATTTCACTTCTGAAATTTGGTAAATAGCTAGATATGGCATGGTATATTGTCTGTTTTTGAATTTATTGATTCATACTATGATGGTAATAGATTTTCTTTTTCTTCTTTTTATTGATAGTGGATAATGGAAAGCGAGAAGGCCTGGATAAGTTTCTGAAGGCTGCTAGTAGTGAGCCAGAATCAGTTCTTCACTATGAGTTTATGCAAGATTACAAGGTCTGTATAAGTGTTACATTATGAAACTCTTCACTTCAAGTATGCTTTTGTACTGCAGATTTATAAAATATATATACGTGTATGTGCGTAAGCATAGGCTTCAATAATAAAATTTTAAATCGTTCCAGCACCACTTAAACACTTATTGTTGCAAGCATTCCTACTTTGATCATTGGTATATGATATATGTGATTATATTTTGGGGTAGAATTTTATAGTCATGCATACCAATTTGCTAAGTAGAAGCGCAAGTTCCCTCCCGCAAATTGGAATATTGTGTTTCAGTAGAATGACTGTTACTTCGTATATTGCTAATTAGTTCATCAATTCCTATATAGGTTCATCTGAAGCATTTGGATGGCCACATTGAAGAGGTAGCAGCATCCTATATTGCATCTTTTGATTGTTATCCTAGATGGCGTTTTCATTAAAGTTAAACTTAAACTAAAACAGGTCCCCTATTTCTGTCTGCCAGCAAATGAGTTGGTTGACGTTATTGCACCATCTTGCTATAGGTAAATTCTACGTCCTAATAACTATTCCATCTGATGCCTTCACCGTTTTTTAGCGGAGTTGTTTCTCACTAAAATTTATTACTTTGTTGTGTACAAACCATGACCGTCTGGTTCTTAAACACAGGACTGCTTAGGTTCAGAAGGGACCCGGTTATAGATAAATATCCGTTGTGGATAGATATTTATTATATGACTCTAAACCCTTCTGTTAACCCGAAACTGTACACCAGAACCATAGTATGTTGTGCATAGGATATTACCTGCAAAATAATCGCAATATTCAAATTTTCATATACTTCGAATTACGTATAGAAGTCAAAGATTATACTATTGTGGTGTGAAAGGAAACAAAGAGTAAATAAAATAAAGAAGAAGAGCTATGTTTTGATAAGCATACTGTTTAGTATATGTATACAACATTCAAACATTTAAAGTCAAAATATGGATCCTAGAGGAAGATGATGGTGTTAATGTGTTACACAGATTAGTAAGTTGTTTAAAATTACAGAAAAATATGCACACATGCTATGGCACAATTATCATCTGCTTCTCTAACTGACTCCCAATTATCTCTTTCGTAACTTCTTTTGTATTCTTAATCTTGTTGTTTTGCAGCTGTTTTGACTACACAAATGCATTAGCGGTGAGTGTCCTCCATTTTAGCATCTAGCAATCTAGCATAAAAGTCTTCTTATGATCTATTCCTTTTATCTTTGTATCACCTTGTGGAATTGTGTTCCTCAATCATGCCCAGCAGGATTGAAACCCTCTTCCCTCATGACACATTTTATATTGTAGATCAAAATATACTATTATTTGATACACATTTACCACAAGACTATCCCTTCATCTCTGTTATCCGTTTATAAGTCATTAATGATTTCCCGTAGCCTTAGTTTCATTAGCTTGCCATTCTTTTCAAATGAAGGTCCTTCGAAATAGTTGAGCAGTAGGATCATAATATAGCGGAATTCAGAATATCACAGCCTGTTTAACTAATTTCATTTCTTAGCAATAATAAGGAAAGTGGAGTCTGTTTTTTAGGACAACCGATCCAATGGACTTATAAACGAAATTGCAGTTTTAGTTAGCCTGACTGATATGCCATTAGGGAGAAGCTCTATTAGCGCCATTATCTCTCGTAAAATTTATATTGGGTAAAATGAGACTTAAGTTAATTAGCGTACTTATCCTTCTAGATCTTTACCAACTTTTTTCTTAAATGTAATATTTGGGAATGAGGAATGCTTTTTACATATTAAAGATGTATGCATCTTGTATGGTTTAAAAATTAAGACAATTGTACGTTCTGGGTCAAAATATGTTCACTGACTGTGGAATCACTAAACATCAATTATTCATTTAGAAGAATCACAATCTGCTCTGCATATTAAATAGCTAAAAGCATTAGAGAAAGGAAGTCACCTTTTCTTTGAACATAAGTATAATTATGGATTCTTCTAAAATATATACTTCGTGGGATACTGTTCCAGGATTTAGTAGTGGGTTATATGGGTGTCCCAAAGTATGCTGGAATTAGCATGCCACAGCATCCGCAATATGTTACTGTAAGGTAAAGTAATTTCGGTTTTTTTCTACTAAATCTTATTTTTGTCTGTGATTTCGTGAGTTCATTTTGCTTCTTACTGTTTTATCTTTCACTTTATATCTAAGTAAACTGGTAAAGTTTGTTGATATTCTCTTTTTACTTCAACAGAAATGAACGTGGAAGAGAAATGCTCAATCTCGTGAAAAACCTTCTTGAGATTACTCCCACAGTTAGTAGTGTAAGCTCCCCGCTCTATCGTCGTCTTTCTACACTGTACCTAATCATGTTAAATAAGTTATCTATCTCAGAGCACATGTTTACATTTTCAGGGTGACCGTCGTCCATTTGTTATGGAAACCGTAAAAGCAGATGATAAGGCTAAGTTGGGTATGAATTTTTTTTCCCGTTTTTAAGAGAAAATAGAATTTCTGCATGCTGTATATGTAGACTCCAATTTCAACAAATTCAGTAGTGAAATAGAAAGCATAACTTGTTCACTTACAAAATGCTTCCTGCTTTAAGTGAAGTCCTACCCTGGAAATTAGAGTTGGATTGATATTCTTGAAAGTAATACAGGCATTGTAGTTGCTTAATATTGTTTAGCCAGCATGCATGTGCATCATATTGTAGTTGGATTGAAATATGTTCTACCCATGTCAAGTTGTTATCTGGTGTATACAGTGGGCACTGGATCGATAATTTTTTGGATGTACTTTGTTAATGTTTTTAATGATTCTCTTCTCAGGGAAGGGTCCCGCGGAGCCTGCCCCGAAATTTGTTGGAAATATAATAGCATTTTTGTTAAACCTGGTAATCTTGTTATGATATATTTATGGTGATTGGAACTTTAAAGGGAAATTCTCGTTGGTGCCCTTCTGGAATTGGCTTTTCCAGATGGTGCCCTTCTGGAATTGGCTTTTCCAGATGGTGCCATTTCTTGTTTTGGACTTACGACTGGCACCCTTAAAGTAATTGATTACCCTAATAATGCCCTTCTGTTAATCAAAACGTTAAGAAACGTTAACAAATTTCAACATTTTTTCCATAATAAAATTTAATGTTATATAAATCACAAATTAAAAAAAGTTAAATGTGGAATTATGTTATTTTATGGTCAGAAAATGACTGAACACATATTTTAGATTAACGGTATATTAACTTATTACAGATTAATGTTTAATATTTTTCAATTTGTGGTACATTAATAATTATAAATTAGTATTTAATTTTTTTAACTAGTAATACATTAAAAACTTATAGATCATCATTTATTTTTACAGTTTTTTTAATGTTTCTTAAAGTTTTGATTAACAGAATGGCATAATTAGGATAATCAATTACTTTAGGGGTGCCAGTCGTAAGTCCAAAACACGAAATAACACCATCTGAAAAAGCCAATTCCAGAAGGGTACCAACGAAAATTACCCAACTTTAAATTGGTGATAATTTGTAATGGTCTGAACCTCTTTCAGATTGGTCCAAAAGGTCTAGAGTTTGCCCGTTACTCATTGGATTATCATACCATCCGGAATTATTTGTATGTAAATCGTGTATGGGGTAAACAAAGGTAAGCTTAAGTAGGACCTTATCTTTATGATTTGCTTGATGTTAGTGTGTTGCTTTTAATATCTGATGCTGCGGTTAATGCAGAGCCGAGATGCACATGCCATCATATGCAAAGAAACTTGTAGCTCTGTATAATCAGAATGATGAAATTGATCAGATGCTATCTTCCAAATAGGTATGTCGAACTAAAGTAGCTGCATGTTTTCATGTGGTGATTTTTGAATCTGTTGGTGCTATTCTAGTAGGGGTGCAATAGACGTGCTCGTATTTGGTATCTAGTGGGCAGAATTTCAATAAAAGGTTTTACTTCATATAGGGAATTGAAAATTTGATCTGATGAAAATTTTTAGTATGAATATCTCAAGAATTGTTAAGAATGTTGATTGCCATATCAATTCAGGCAGTTCCATGAAGGAACCAAATATGTAGTTGCAGTGCCGAAATATGGTTCAAACAAAATTATAATAATTTAAGATCCAAGAGTTAGATTGACATTGTTATTGTTGATTATTCATGTAATTATTTTCTTGATATTGGCCCTTGCTACTTTTTTTTTTTCCAGTTTACTAGTTTGCTGTGTTATGGACATCGTCTGACTGACTATGTTGAAGCTGTTCTACATGGATTTGCGGAATTTTGTTACCTTCAGCTAAATTTATAATTTAGTCTTTCTTGTATCTAAGCAACGCTTTATATCTAGTACTTTACCAAGGTCGTAAATCCTAAGAATTGATATATCAAAATATTATTATAGTGCAAAGTGAAGAACAAAGCATTTTTTTTTTTTCAAATTTAAAGAACACAATCAAAAAGGTAATTGTGTTTCTGCATTGCTTATTTAATTGTAATTCCATTACGACAATTCAAATAATTATGTATTTATATAATTTCAAATCTATTTTCTTTATTAATATGGAAAAACATGTTTAAATGGCGCGCAATAGTACCAAAATACTCCATCAAATTTAGTTATCATTAAACTCGGTTTGATTTCTGACAATTTATTTATTTTAATTTCTTTGACTTCAACTCGGGTTCGATTCCTTATAATTATATAATTACATAGTATTTATATATTAAATACTTTTATCGGTAATTTATTAATCAATAATCTAATATTAACTTTTTAATCTCCACATGCTCGATCCTGCCCATGCAAGGGTTATCGGCAAATGTATCTCATAAAACTTAGCAGTTTAATAAAATTAATTATCGGCAAATTTTGTGGTATTGTCTACCGGTGGCTAGCCGGGGCTCAAATAGCTTAGTGTCATCGGTGAAAAAAATTTATGGATCCGACACTGTTTTCATCGACGGGAAAATTTTCTGGATCCGACAATGTTGCCACTATAAATTTCTTATTTTTACTATTTGGACTATAAATGACTTATTTTTACTACTTGGATTATAGTTTTGATGTCAAGAAACAATCGAAAGAAAGCAGAGAGTGAGAGTGGGATGAGACAGTTGAGCTTGTGACTTATTTTTACTATCTGGACTATAGTTTTGATGTCAAGAACAAAGCACAATCAGGTCATCATTTGGGGCTAAAATAGTTTTAATGTCAAGAACAAAACACAATCAGGTCATCATCCGGGAAATGCCCAGAACTAAAAAAAAAATCTACTAATTTTTTGTACGCCCCCCCCCCCCTCTCGTTCCGCCCCTGTTGTCTACTGCATTTATCAGTTGATGCTGCATATTAACTTCGGAGACGTCTTT
This sequence comes from Kitagawia praeruptora, assembly GCA_037693485.1. Classification (NCBI taxonomy): domain Eukaryota; kingdom Viridiplantae; phylum Streptophyta; class Magnoliopsida; order Apiales; family Apiaceae; genus Kitagawia; species Kitagawia praeruptora. The sequence goes on along the minus strand of CM075349.1, from coordinate 150,623,889 downwards.
GTTCCCCCCGCTCTCTCGTTCCGCCCCTGTTGTCTACTGCATTTATCAGTTGATGCTGCATATTAACTTCGGAGACGTCTTTGTTGAATTGTTGGCAAGTGTATTCTGTTCGTCCAGCCAGTATAGCAAGTCTCTGTTTCGGTTTTTACTCTGACAATCATTTCCTGAATTCCTGTATCATCTTTTATAATATAGATGGTATAATTATTTTTTTAACATTTTGTTTATTTGAATTTGTAATATGTTTTGTTTAATTGATTTTGAAATTGAAATCAAACCGATAAAAATTGAAACATGCATGATTTTTAAAATCTAAACCGAAATTAATGATTCGAGTGCGAAATTTTTAAGATAGAAGATTTTCAATTTTAATTTCGATTTTACTCAAAAATCAAATCGAATCGAAGTTTGTGGTTGCATAGATTAACCAACATTGGCCGCAAAGTTTAGCTGGAAAACACAAATATTAGCTGCAAAAAAACTTGGTAGTTCATTGCTTACATAAAATTGACATGTATCTGTGCACCAAGGCCGGGCTGACTACAAGTAAACAAAACTAAAATAAATACTGTAAATTATTATTATTTTAATATTGTAAATTATATATTTTATGAAATAGATATGTAACGATTCAAATTTTATATTTTATTATAAAATAAAATAATTTTAGTATGTTTGTCAATTTTAACATAATTTTTTGGAAAATGCTAAAAATACTAAATTGAGTAAAAAAAATTTTACCAACTAACATTGATCATCAAATATGGACTTACTCACTCACAAGTCACACCGTATCCATCAGTACAAACATACATTTATACGATCACGTCATTAATGTTAACAAATTTTGGTTTCCAAAACTCCTAACATTACTCTAATTTTTTTATCCTTAAGTTTGATTTGCAAAAATTTATTAGAAATGTCAAATTTTGAGAGTGTTTGGGTCCATATTGATTTTTGATCTTTCTCCCTTACAAATCAAAAATAGCTTGATAAATATATTGATTTTCGTTTTTTTTCCCTTACAAATCAAAAATAGCTTAATAAATAAAATATCAACGCACCACATTTAATTTTCTTATACAGTACGTAGTGATGTATGATAGGCTCGTATATATAGGCTCTACAATGACAACTTACGTACAAATTAACTTATAAGATTAGTTTCTTTCAAATTAATTTTAAAATGCTACTTTTGACTTTACAAAAATTTTCTTTATTTTGCATTCATTTCAGAAGCTTTATTCATTAACATAATGATATTGTAAGAACCTAGAGGTGTATGGCTTATTATAAACCTAATGATGATATTATAATCAATCACTTTCTATTATAATTTGTGTAACTTTAACACACACACACACAGAGACCGAGAGAGAGAGAGAGAGAGAGAGCCACTGTAAAAAAATAATTGTCTTCACTCTTCCAGCAGAAGGAAATTGTCCTACTAACAATTATAATAAAAAATAAATTAAAACAAGGAAAAGGAAAAATAAATTATAATTGGAAAAGGAAATTGGAAGCAATGAGTGATGAATGTGTGTGAGACATGATACAAATTAAAGTTTAGACAAGGCCGTCTTGGACTTTTCTGGCGGTCTGTGCTAAAATTAGAAATGTGGTTCCTTTGAAATAGCAAAATTAAATTTTCATAAATTTCCACAGTAACAAAATATTATTCCGACGATGTACTACTATAATTGAACAGCTACTTGACTGAAACTAATGCAAAAAAACATAATTCTATTGCCAAGTCTCGAGAAAGATACAACTATCACTTGAATATGGCACTGCTTATGCTAATTATTGGGGGAGAGGAGGATTAGAAGAGTCATACACGGCTTGTTTTTTTGGAATTGATGAGTGTTTTAATAAAGTAATAATATAATGAATGTCAATTTCATATTTTCATACACGCATATTTAAGTATAAATAGGCTGATTGACCAAAAAAAGTATAGATAGGCTGTTATATTTGTCATGAGTATAATAGAGGAAAACAAGTAACAACAAAATGGGGCCCCTAAATTTTGTCCAAAAATTATGGGCACTGTGCCGGTGCACCTGCTGCACGTGTCAAAATCCGGCCTGTTTAGACTTAGAGGGAGAAGCTTAAAAGAGAGTTATTCTAAAGAGAAAGAAAGAAGGCAGAAGGTTAACAACTGGAAGTTTAAACTGAAAGCCACCAACCCAGAAATTGAGTGCAATGCTTGCATCGGTGTAGCAAAATCACCTCCAATAAGTTACACCTATGGCACGTCATTCTTCTGTGGCTTGATCTCTGTCACTCATAGCACAAGGTGAGATGCAGCAGTGTTTGATATTTCCAGGGTTGATGGAGATTAACACAGCCGAACCAGAAGCATTCGAGGTGTGATTCAATGCAGACTATGCGCTACAACAATTACAGTCTGCACAAATCAATTACAAACCTAAACCAATTACACATATTTTAAACAAACTAACCAAACCAATTACAAACCTAAACCAACAATTATTTTGAGATTTTCCACATACTGTACCACATGATGAACAAAAAATAAACTTCTCAAGAGAGTTTTATTCTCACAAACAATTCAACAAACACCTTGCGTGCACAATTTTAACAACCTTGCTAACAACATATATATACACAAAACAACTAACAATTAAACGTACAACAACATAGATTCTAGTTCATAGTTTCTAGTTCATTAATATAACCAGTCAAGAGACAGGGAGAGAGAGAGAGGGGAGAGAGTGAGAGAGAGATAGAGAGAGAGAGAGGGAGAGAGAGACAGAGAGAGAGAGAGAAAGAGAGAGACAGAGAGAGAGAGAGAGACATAAAGACATATAGAAAGAGATGGAGGGGGTAGAGAGATAGGGAGAGAGATGCAGAGAGGGAGAGAGAGTGAAAGAGAAACACAAGAATCAGCACAAGAATCAAATTAACAACAGAAATTAACAAAACTAACAACTAATTAACAAAACTAACAGCAAATTAAAGTCGGGAAGAAGGATACCTAAATTCGCAAGCCCTAATCAGACTCCGGTATGAGGTCTTGAAGCTCTAATCCGACTCCGGTATGAGGTTTGAAGCTCTAATCGAACGTAATTAGATCTTGAAGCCCTAATTCGAACCTCCCCTAACTGAAACCCTAAATCGCCTTTGAGAGTGTTTGAGACTTGAGATGAGAGAGCGGCTGCGAGTGTGTTTGTTCTGAGTGTGTTTGCCCTATTCTCTAACTAAGACAATTATTGTCCAAATTTTAGGCGGTATATTTACCCGCTACTGAATTTTCATTTTCAATCTGCTCTTCATTTTTTTTTCTTTTGAATTAATTGTTTCAGCTAATTTTTTTAAAACAATTTTTTAACAAAATGTTTCAATTTTAGATTATTCCAAAAAATCATCATTTGTATTCCAATTAATATTTTATGTAAAATGTTTTATGTGAATTATGTAAAATGTTATTTATTTTTAATTTAAAATATTAATATTTTTAGGTAAAATGTTTTATGTGAATTTTTTTATTAAAAAAAGCATGCGGGCCCCACACATGCCACGTCAACAGGCCACGTCAGCAAGCCACGTCAGCATGGTGGGACCCACGGCCATGTCAATAGTCCACGTCAGTGGGGTGGGTCCCATCTGCCACGTCAGTAGGTAGGCCCCACTGCCACGTCAACAAAGTCTAGTCAGTGTATGGGGTCTACTGCCATGTGAGCGCTCAGTCAGCATTATAGTACAAAATAAAAAGGAAAAATAAATACATTATTGTGTAAAAATATCTACGCCAACATTTTTCATGTCTACGCTAACACAAAACTTGGTGTTGCAGTTGGTAAGGATGAAAATAGCTACGCCATCACTTTTTTAAACGGCAACACTTTGCAAAAGTGTTGTAGAAACCCATATATGGTGTAGTGATAGGCTCTACAATGACAACTTACGTACAAATTAACTTATAAGATTAGTTTCTTTCAAATTAATTTTAAAATGCTACTTTTGACTTTACAAAAATTTTCTTTATTTTGCATTCATTTCAGAAGCTTTATTCATTAACATAATTATATAATTTGTTAAGATTCTGTAAATCCTGAATTAATGTTAAGTGTTGACAATAACAAATACCCTTAAGATAATTGATTTACTAAGATTATAGGTTAACAAAAGATTATATATATATTAGTATATCATTAATTACGAACCATTCGGTAGCATATATATATATATACATGAAGGCTAGGGTACCACGAAACATTTAGTCACACATTTCTGCACACTGCAGTGAATATATATAGTTGACACCCACATTAGAAAGAATCATGTCAACCAAGTCCTCAGTTTTAATTTCCATTGTCATAATTTTACTTCTTTCGACAACATGTTTTTCGAAACTCCATGTGGATATTATCAACCGTCTTCCTCAAAATGCAGCTCCCTTGCAGCTTCATTGCCGATCCAAGGATGATGATTTAGGGTACCACGAGCTACCTGTAAATCAATTTTACAGTTGGAAGTTTAGGATGAATTTTTGGGGAACTACTCTCTTTTATTGCGACTTTTGGTGGGGTGGGAAACATTCAGCTTTTAAAGTTTTCGATATGGATATCCAGTTAGAAGTTGCAGATGGTCTCAGTCATTTCGCTTATGAAGCTAGACCTGATGGATTCTATTTTTATGGACAAGAACCCCTCACCAAAATGTATTATTGGCAACTAAAGAAGACCTGGGAAAATTAAGGGCATATATATTTGCGGTTATTGTTTTGATTGGCTTGATGTAATTTATTATTTTTTTAGCATATTAATAATTAAATAAATTATGTAATCGGCAAAAATTGCAACATCGAGGAGATGTTACTATGTTAGGTGTTTTGATATATATAAACAATTTTACTCTATGTTTCTTGTTTTATGAAAAGCTAGCTGGATCACTCAACTTATAATTTCTCAGTAAATTTCGTAGACGTCGAAAGGCACAACCGTGCAGCTTAAAATTCAAAAATTTTAAAGATTTGATCTTTAAATCTTTGTCGTCAATTAATAATGATCAGTAAATGAAGTAGGAAATACGAACATGCTCATATAATTTATTTCATTTTATTTGGTTTTTATGAGGGGCACAAAGGCCTAATAAAGAATATATTCTTTTTTTCCTTCTGAATGAATATCAGTAATTAGTATTGTACTGTGAATGCATGTATTGCATGTAATTTGCATAACTGCATCAGAAAATCGTCAATTATGTTGATTTTCTTAAGCTTATACGTAATTCTTGAAATAACCTGTTAATCTGTAGTCCTTGTGCTCCGAATTTTGAAATAGAGAAGAGAATAGAAAAGAATAAAAATTTAGGGAGAAAAAATTTTCTAAGTAAATTTTGAAAAAAAATTCTGTACTTTTCTTCTCTCCTTTCCTAAAAAAATTCGAGAACATGATTACTAAAAAAAAGTTTGAAATTTCTTTTCCGTTCTTTCCATTTTAAAACTCAGGAGTACAATTAATCCCGTTTTCTTGTCCATTAACTAAATTTTCATCCTTTATTCACTCAAATCAAATAATAAAATAATTTTGTAAGATATTATTCAATTTTAGACTATCGTTAATTTTCTAATTGCTTGTCACTAAATTAAATAGAAAGAGATAAAAAATGAATGCAACTTTCCAATTTATCATAAATATAATAACATACAATTTTTTGGGACAAATAACTATGAAAATTATAGTTAGACAAGAAAAACGGAACAGAATGAATAATTGTAAAATCTAAAAATCATGAAACTTTTGACCGCACAAGTTATTGAATTTTTTTAAAGACTAATTTCTAGGGTGAAGGCCCAAAATATACTTTTCTGAAAAATAAATAACCAAAATACCGATTAGCGGGATTAGGGACCTTTTTTAACCACTGTACACACGCATGGTGGACATGCGTGTGTCTGTCACTCTTCTAAAAATTCCCGATTTAACCGATTAATCCCGATTAATCTTCTGTAAGTTAACCAACCGATTCGATTTTTGAAATCCGATTAATCCTGTTAATTTATTTAAAATGATATGTTTAATTGTAAATTAGACTAATATAATAAATATTATTATAATATCCGATTAATGCTCCGATTAATCTGTCCGATTAATCCCCGCCTACCCGATTAGGTGCTAGGCGGTACCCCAACCGCCCTGGACCGCCTAACGATTTCTGGAACACTGGTGTCTGTACACGTATGTACCACATGCGTGTGTGTGGGTCATATGCAGTAAATAGCTTGATAGAGGAAATAGGTATCTTCTTTAAACAGTACACACGCATCTTATACATGTGTTGTGGAATAAAAACTAGGTTATTAGAGTGCGGCTAGGGTTTAATGTATTTAATGCTAGGGTGCGTGAGCTTCGTGCTTTAATGGCTGCTTCTGCGTTCGAGACTAAACGGTCCTCACAGAATGCCTACGTATCTCTGTATTAGAGAATCAAGCCAAGAAAACGTAGTTCTGAGAATGAGGGATCAGACCCTTTATATAGGCTGAGAAGCCCTAAAATCGTAGTAGGGTTAGGTGACTTGGTGGACAAGTCACCGCCTCAAGGAAGGTTCTAGACTCCTTCCTTGTAGGAGTCAGTTTCCATGTTGGAATATGTATCTTGGAGACTAAGTCAGGCAAGAGTAATATCCTTGTTTGACTCTTACTTGCTGAGCTGTTTATTACCCCTAATATTAATTACGAAAATTAATATTATAGTTAGGGTTTGGGCCCATCTGGTGGGCCCCACGTTTGGACCATTCTAGGTCTAATTAATGCCACATTAAATGTGTCTTAGGGCTTACTTTTAGCCCATATCATTTGCCCCCCAACTTCTAGGAAAACTGATCAGGTTTTCCTTGAAGTTATAACGGCCTTATTCGAGACTTGGGTCAGGGTTTATTGCTCTTACGCGAGTATTTTCAACAATATCATCTTAATGTAAAGCGTGGAGCGACCGACGCATTTACGATGACGTTGAACGACACTAATCAGTGTTAAACGGCACTACACAGCGCTAATCAGCCTTAAACAATGTTTAAACAGTGTTAAACAATGTTAAGTGACATCAAATGGCACTAACGGCACTAATCGGCACTAAACAGTGCTTAAACAGCACTAAACGGTGCTAATCGGCACTAAACTGTGCTAATCTCAATCTCTTTTCATCATTAACAATCATCCAAGATTTGCTGAAAAAGTCGAGATTTAGGCTTAAAAGTTCACTGAAAAAGTAGGGATCCAGGACCAAGAACTGAACCTGGACCGGGGGGGATCCAGGTTCAGAAGCTGGTCGGCTGGACCCCCTGAAAATGAGCTGGTCGGCCAAAAGCTGGTCGGCTGGGACCTGGTCGGCCAGAAGCTGGTCGGCTGGCCCTCCTCCAGGGGAGCTGGTCGGCCAGAAGCTGGTCTTCCGGGACTTGTTTGGCTGAAATTCCTCTTCTAGGGCTAACTAGTCAGTAATTGGCCTAAAAACTTGAACTTAGACTCCTTCTTGATTTCAATAGAAAGTGTGGATCTAGGATCAGAAACCATCCATGGTCCTAAGGATCCATAGTCTTGACCTTGATTACGAATCGTCAGTATGGTCGTCTGTGACTTCATGGCTAACTTTGGCCTTCATGACTCATCTTGGCCTTCATGGCTAACCTTGGCCTCTCTTTAACATTGATAATCATCTGATATTCGCTGAAAAAGTCGAGAACCATGTCCAAAATCATTTGCTGAAAAAGTAGGGATCCAGGACCAAGAACTGAACCTGGACCGGGGGGATCCAGGTTCAGAAGCTGGTCGGCTGAACCCCTCCAAAATAAGTTGGTCGGCCGGGACCTGGTCTTCCGGGACCTGGTCGGCTGACCCCCCTTAAAATAGGTTGGTCGGCCGGGACCTGGTCTTCCGGGACCTGGTCGGCTGACCCTCCTTAAAATAGGTTGGTCGGCCGGGACCTGGTCGGCTGAGGCCCCTAGTGCGTCGCAGTCGATTGCTTCTTGGCTAGCTAGTTAACCCAGACGTGAAAATCATTCATGATCTTGAGGATCAACGACTTTGATCTGAATCTCAAACCATCATTTTGGCCATTCATGACTTTGTTATCTTCAGGATCAAGGAACTTGACCTTGATCTTGGGTCGTCAGTTTGGTCACTCGTGACTTCCGACGATATTATTCAAACATCAGCTATTTCTTCTTTGGCATATTTGAATTTTAACGATCCTTTCTGTATAAAACGAGCAATTTCTGTCCTTTTTTCATCTTTAAACGATAGATGACCTGTAAACGCGAACCAGACTGAACTTCAACCTTTTACAGCAGGTCATGCTTCTTTTATAAAAGAAGTGTGGTAGCTTTCATTTCATTCACTTCTTCACTTCTGGGTTTTCAAATTCTTAAGCTCTCTAGCCTTCAAGTTTCAAGATCAAGTTCCAGCTTTGTAATCAAGATGTCAGAAGGTAACCGGCCAGTGGCTCCCCCTGTATCCATGATGGAAGCCATGGCAAAGAGGAGTAAGATGAGGACAGCTAAAGGTAAGGAAGAAATCAAACCTTCTTCATTCGTTGATCGTAAATTTGAATCCTTACTAGATCTTCTTAATATTATGAGGGACACATTCCCGAACTGTGCTAGTTTAGATGCTTTTAGCAGTCCCAGTAAGTTAAACGAAAGAGATGTCCAGAAAATAAAGGACTCATATCACTTTCCGAGTGCTATCAAAGTTCGTCTCGCAAAACCATCAGACAGGACCTGTAACTGGCACCCCGAGAGGCTTTGTGTCCACTGGGGTGCTCTGGATGCTGGGTTCAGATTCCCCGTTGATAACTTCATCATAAGATTGCTGGCAGAGTATCAGATTCATCCCTGTCAGTTGTATCCCAACTCTTGGAGATATATCTCTATATTTTTAATAAGATGTCGTCAATTGGGGATTCACCCGACTACTACATTATTTCGAAGTATCTTCGTAGCCAGTAACTCTTCCGACCAAAAGAAAGGATGGGTCAGTCTCAAGCACAGGGCCAAAATTCCACACATGGTGAACCCCTATTCTTTACCAGATTCCCAACATTTCTGGGAGAGAGAGTTTGTAATTCTTGAATGGAAAGGCGGTGATTGGGGTAACTTCTTCGTCAAGAGATTCGGAGTTGTGAAAGATAGTAAACACTTCGTTTGCGACCTTGATGATTCGGAGTTACAGGATCGAGATTGGCTTCTGGCCGATGATGGCAGTACCCATTATAAAATGTTTCTGAATGAAAAGAACCTTATCGAAGCTGGCCTTAGCTTTCTTTCCGTTGAGGGTAATTTCCTTACTTAAGCTTCTTATGAACTCTGTTTGTTCTTATATCTGTGTTTTCTCTTTGTGTTTCAGCTGCGGAGGAGATTGACAGCCGTCCTCAGAATCAGCCGTCTGTGACTCAAAGAATGAAGAAAAAAGCTGAGGAGCTTTTGAATCCCGCTAAGCCTCGGATTCCCAACTTCTTGGAAGGTTGCTCTCAAGGCGGGAAGAGATCCCGTGGAAGTATCAGAACCCCCTTTATGCCATCCTGGGGTATATGCGAACAAGACTCGGTTTCTGGGAGTCCTGAACTATCCCTAGACTGGTCGAAGCTTTCTGTTACTCCTCCTGATAGACTGTCCTTACTTGCTGGGGACAAAATGGATGAGAATCAACTTCTGGGCTCCCAAGCCTTGTATCAGGTAAGATACTTTTCCTACCGATTCTGGTATGGTTTACCTCTTTCACATTCCTTATGCTTTGTGAACTTTGATTGTAGGCTAATGCCTTCTTCCAAGCTGTCTGTACCCAAGGCCTGGCTTTCAGGGATGAGAATATATCCTTGAAGACCGACTCAGCTAGGTTCCAGGAAGAGATTGATGACCTGCATTCTCAAGTTACCCATGCCGAAGCGGATGCCTTATCCTCCCGAAAGCAACTTGCCTCCTTGGCTCAAAAGAAGATGAATGATGCTAACAAATTGATTAAGGCATATCATAAATCTGAAGAGTTTCTAAAGTTCATTGACGATCATGATGATGAGGTACGTCCTTACAACATGTCTGTTGGTTGGGACAAGGCAATCAATGCTGTAAGTAGCAAACATCCCTCAGTGGTTATCCCCTCTGATTTTCCTTGCCCTTTCTGGACTGCGGGTGACGAGGACCGTGCAAACCTTGCCTCTGGATCGGGAACCAAGATTGTTCCCCAAGCATCAGGTTCAGGCTCTAAAGGTAGCCGTAGATCTTCGGGATCCAGAAGGCGTCCTCCAGCTGCTAGCCAAGACTCAAGTTCTTCGGGATCCCGTGGAAAGAAGCCCCCGCCTGCCAGGAAAGTTGGAGTTGTTCGACAACCGATCCCAGGCAAGAGGGTGATCCGTAACGAAGACAGTTCGACTTCATCCTCCGGGGAGGAGGAAACCGAAGATGCGGAGACTACTACTCAACCTATGGCGGTCGTTGATCAAGCCGAGGAAGAAACTTCAGGTGAAGAGTCCGGCGAGGAAGAGGATTCAGGTGAGGAGGAGTCGGGCGAGGAGAGCAGCGAGGAAGAATCCCCAGCTAAGTAGGATGGGTTCCCCTATGGCCTTGCATGGCCCTTATCTAGCCGTTTGTGGCTTTATTTTATCATCTTTCAATTAATGTCCTTCGGGACTTAACTTTTATTCGTGTGTTGTAGCTTAACTTAAACCATGACCCCTCGGGGCGTTTTATTTATGCATCTGTTTCCTTTATTCATATGCTTATTTACTTTCAGTACTTGATCTTTCCAGACTTGCACTCAACAGGTGCTTGGTACATAAACAAAACATAGAATCATAGAAGGGAAAACAGATTTGCATTGATATCTTGGAAGAGGGTTCAACCCTTACATTGATACTATGGTCCTACTCGGGGTACTAGTCCCTGGAATGGTTTCATCGAACCTTATTTCTACTTTTATAGCTAAAAGCCAAGTCCTTATTAGGAAGGCTTATACATAATAAATCTTCAAGTTCAGAGCATGCCAAGTCCGGGGCACTTCATTCCCATCTAAGGTCTCCAACTTGTATGATCCTCGTCCTAGCGTCCTTCTGACTCGATATGGTCCTTCCCAGTTGGGAGCTAATTTCCCTTTCTGGCCAACTCCAGAAGCTTCAATCTTCCTGAGAACCAAGTCACCTTGCTGAAAGAACCTCTCCTTAACCCTGTGGTTGTAATAGAAAGACGCTTTCTTTTGATGCTCCGCATTTCTGGCGTTTGCCTCATCTCTAACTTCATCAATCAGATCTAGAGCGAGCCTCATGCCTTCTTCATTAGCTTCAAGTTCATATGCCTCAACTCGAGGTGATGCCTGCATGATTTCCAGCGGCACAACAGCCTCAGCTCCATAAGCTAGCAAAAACGGGGTTGCTCCGGTAGTTACTTTACAAGTAGTGCGATAAGCCCAGAGTATAGGTAGCAGCTCATCCACCCAAGTGTTTCTTGAGCGCTCGACCCTTTTCTTTAGTCCATCCAGGATAATTCGATTGGCCACCTCGGCCTGCCCATTCGCTTGCGGATGTGCCACAGAGGTAAAACGAAGCTCAATAGCATTTTCCTCACAATACTTCTTGAATTCCTCATTGTTAAATTGTGTCCCATTATCTGTCACAAGAATTCGCGGGATTCCATATCTACAAATTATGTTCTCCCAAAAGAACTGGGAAACTTGTTTGGTGGTTATCTTGGCTAAAGGTTTAGCCTCAATCCACTTGGTGAAGTAGTCAATGGCGACTATCAGAAACTTCCTCTGTGCCGAAGCCATAGGGAAAGGACCTAATATGTCCATTCCCCACATTGCAAACGGGATGGGAGAATTGATCGAAGTTAACATCTCAGGCGGCTGCCTTACAATTGGAGCGTGCTTTTGACATCTGTCACACTTCTTGACATAGTCCTGGGCATCCGCCAACATCTCTGGCCAATAGAATCCCAGGCGGGTAATCTTGTGAGCTAGGGCTCTGCCCCCCAAGTGCTGCCCACAGATCCCTCCATGAACTTCCTCCAATGCTTCTCTTGCCTCTTGGGGCCTTAAGCACTTCAAGTACGGGATGACAAACGATCTCTTGTATAAGATGCCTTCAATCAAGGCATATCTCAATGCTCTTACTGACAATTTTCGTGCCTCCCAGGCATTGTCCGGAAGCCATCCAGTTTCTAGATGAGCTTTAATAGGATCTATCCAACAGCTTCCCACATCGATAGGTGCTACCAACTTAGAGTTGATGGTCGGGGCCTTCAAGACCTGGAAGTAAACACTACCTGCATAGTTCTCAATTTCAGAAGAAGCAAATTTAGACAAGGCATCGGCCTTAGCGTTCTCCTCTCTCGGAATGTGTTCCACATAGCATTCTTCAAACTAAGTCATAACAGCCTTCACGACTCTTAGGTATTTTGCCATAGTCTCATCCTTGGCTTCAAACTCGCCATTCACTTGTGAGACCACCAGTCTCGAATCTCCACATACTTTGAGATTCTTGACCCTCATGATTCTGGCCAAGCCTAATCCGGCTATCAGGGCTTCATACTCAGCTTCATTGTTGGTCGTTGGAAAGTCCAACTTCAAAGCGTACTCAACTGTGAACCCATCGGGGCTTTGCAGAACTAAACCTGCACCACTAGATTTTGTTTTTGATGCTCCATCAAAATAGAGTACCCAATATTCCTTCTGACCAGTTATAAGTTCTTCACCTTTATCCTCGTTCTCAGGGGTGGTTATCATCTCCTGCCCCCCGACTTCTTGGTTGTCAATAGTGCATTCAACCACGAAGTCAGCCAATGCCTGAGCCTTGATGGCTGTCCGAGGCTTATACTTGATATCAAACTCTCCAAGTTCTATAGCCCATTTGATCAATCTTCCACTTGCTTTCGGACTGTGCAATATGCTTCTCAACTGTTGGTCTGTCAAGACTTCGATTTTGTGAGCCTGGAAGTACGGTCTCAATTTCCTTGAAGCAGTGATTAATGCCAATGCAAACTTCTCAATGGAAGAGTAATTCAATTCCGCCCCATGCAACACCTTACTCACATAGTAGATGGGTTTCTGAACTTTCTTTTCTTCTTTGACTAGAACAGCACTCAATGCTTGTTCGGATACCGCCAGGTATAGGTAGAGAATCTCTCCAGGACTAGGTTTGGCCAACAACGGGGCTTCAGCCATGTATTTCTTCAACTGTTCAAAGGCCTCCTGGCTCTCTGTGGTCCACTCAAAATTTTTCACCTTTTTTAATGCCTGAAAGAAAGGCAAGCATTTGTCACCAGACTTGGAGATGAACCTTCCTAAGGCCGCAACCCGGCCAGTTAATTTCTGTACATCTCGTATTGAGCGGGGTGACTCAATGTCCAGAATAGCCTTAATCTTGTCCGGGTTGGCCTCTATGCCTCTCATGGAAACCATCAGCCCCAAAAATTTTCCCGATCCAACACCAAAAGCACACTTTGCTGGATTTAGCATCATCTTATGGTGCCTTAGCACTTCAAATGCCTCTCTGAGGTGCCTTATATGATCTGCCTTGAGTAGGCTCTTGACTAACATGTCATCAACATAGACCTCCATGGTTTTTCCAATCAGATGGGCGAATATCTTATTCACCAATCGTTGGTAGGTAGCTCCTGCATTCTTTAGACCGAAAGCCATAACAAGATAGCAGAAAACACCAAAGTCGGTTATGAAAGATACCTTAGGAATGTCGTCCTTGTGCATCTTTATCTGATTGTATCCGCTGAAACCATCCATGAAACTTAACATCTCGTGTCCAGCTGTAGCATCTATTAGGGTGTCAATCCTTGGTAGAGGGAAACAATCCTTTGGGCATGCATCGTTCAAATCTGTGAAGTCGATGCACATTCTCCATTTTCCATTCGCTTTCTTGACCATGACGGGATTAGCCAACCATTCAGGGAACTGGATCTCCTCAATAAACCCAGCTTCCAAAAGCTTATCAACTTCTTGCTTAATGGCCTCTTGCCTTTCAGGAGCAAAATTCCTCTTTTTCTGCTTTATTTTCTTCCGTTCAGGATCGACGTTCAATCTGTGAGTTATAAGTTGGGGGTCAATCCCTGGCATGTCTGTTGCTGTCCAAGCAAACACATCGCTATTCTCTTGCAAGAACGCTATCAATTCGCCCTTCAGGGGTTCCTTCAGAGATGCTCCTATGTATGTAACCTTCTCCGGGTTGCTCAGCTCTAGAGGGACAGGTATTAAATCCTCTGCTGGCTTTCCTCGCTGTTCATCATCACTACGGACATCCATGTCTTCAATTGGGAGTACCTGCCCCCCGACTCCATCAGCTCTTAGGGCGGACACATAACAACTTCTTGCCATCTTCTGGTCGCCTTTCTGTTCTCCAACCCCGTTTCGGGTTGGAAACTTAATCTTCATGTGATATGTTGAGGCAACAGCCTTGAACGCATGAAGTCCAGTCCTTCCCAGGATTGCGTTATAAGTCGAGGCTGCCTTAATTACCAGAAAGTTTAGCATTTGAGTAGCTTCCTTAGGTTCCTGCCCGATTGTCACGGGTAACTGGATAGTACCCTCGACCTTGGACTCAACCCCATTGAACCCATAAATAGGCATGTTAGTCGGAGTTAGCTGAGAATCGGTATATCCCATCTTCACAAACGCATCATGAAACAGAATGTCAACAGAAGCTCCATTGTCTATCAAGACTCGTTTTACCTCCGAGTTCCCAATCACAGGGGTTATAACTAATGGGTCATCATGGGGGAATTTCACCCCTTCCAGATCAGAGTCATCAAAACCAATCACGGTTTCTGTTCTAGCACGCTTCGGGGCCTCTCCCACAATATGCATCACTTCCCTTGCGTATGCCTTTCGAGAGTTTTGAGTTGAACCGGCCGCTGTCGGGCCTCCCCAGATCATGTTGATAACTGGCCCTCGGGGCTGCGTGCTACGATCACGATCATTATCCCTTCTGTCATTGTTTCTCCTGTTGTAATCCCCTCTTTGGGTTCCTTGATCTCCACCCTTTGTGAAATTGTTCAGCTTTCCCTTACGGATCAAGAATTCGATCTCGTCCTTCAACTGTCTGCAATCATCCGTGTCATGTCCTACATCTCGGTGGAATCTACAGTATTGATCCTTATTCCTCTTTGCGGGGTCTCCCCTGAGTGGCTTTGGCCATCGGAAGTCCTTATCCTTCTCAATTTCCAACAAGATTTGACTTCTAGGGGCATTCAACCTTGCATAATCGGAGAACCTTGGTCCCAAACTCTTTTTTGGTGGCGAGTCAGAGTCTTTGCTAGTTCGGGGATACTTGTCCCTAGCATCGTACTCCTGCCCTTGCTTGCGCTTTTTTGTATCATTGTTCCCCTGACCATTGCCTACTGTGACTTCCTTCTTCGTGCTATCCTCGGCCTTGATGTACTTATCAGCCCTTCGTTGGAGATCAGCCATGTTCTCCGGGGGATGCTTTGCCAATGATCTCTTAAAGTATAGGTCGGTGGTACCATGCTCCAAGGCTACCATTGCAACCTTATTGTCCAGATCAGTGATATTCAGAGTCTCCTTGGTGAACCTCTTAAGATAGTCTCTCAGACTTTCGTTCTTCCCTTGTACCACATACATAAGAGATGCAGAGCTTTTCTCATGCGTTCTTCCGCTGATAAACTGACTAATGAAAGCAGCACTCAATTCCTTAAAGGAACCAATTGAGTTTGCAGGAAGCCGACTATACCATCTTTGAGCCATGCCTGACAAAGTTTGAGGAAAAGCCCTACACTTCAAAGCGTCGCTTGCAGGCTGCAACAGTAGTGCGTTTGAGAACGTTCTAACGTGGTTGGCAGGATCACCCATTCCATCATAAGCCTTGATTGTTGGCATCTTAAACTTCTTTGAAATACGAGCATTCATCACGTCCTCAGTGAACGGCGGTGTGGGATCATCAGGGTCCCCAAGTGGCATCAGATCCTTGGGGTTGCTCTTAGGGGTTTCCACCCTTGTAGTTCTTTCAGGTGGGACGGTAGTCCTTCTTTGCCTCCTTGGAGGCCTCTCCAGGTCTATGAAAGGAATTGGTCCTGACGTGGGAGGTGGCAAAGTCTGATTTGATCTGGCTTGCTCCCTGGCCATATCTTCCTTTAACTTTAAGATCTCGGCTTCATAAGCCTTAATCCTTTCAGCAGTTGTTGAAGGGAGTCCATCATGGATGGTTCGAGTTCTCCCCATAGGTTCTTTACTTGCACGTCGCCTCCTTGGAGCTTCATCACGCTCGTAATCATCATCAGAAGATGATTCATCTGTATAAGGACCAGAAAAATCGCGATAATCTCGATCTCGAATGTACAGGGCATGACCACTTGGTCCAGCTCCGTAGTTAGACATCCCGTACATTGGACTGGTGCTTATGGGGAGATCCGTAGTATGGATCTGAACCCCTCGTGTAAGGTCGTTGGGGTCTACAATCAGGGAAGAAATCCCCATCTGAGGGGGGACAGTCCCCGGAACTGTGTGGACGATCGGAGGTAGCGTACTCTCAACATGGGTAGTCGTCCCTAGAGGTTGAGAAACTTGATGAAGAACGATAGCCCCGGATGCTGGAGGTACTTGTTCAGTAAGGGGCGGAGCAGAGCTAAGAGGTAGAGCCTCAGTTGCAATTGGCCCTGTAGTGCTTGGTGCAGTTCTTCGTGTTTGAACCATGGTTGATGTCTTTTCCCACAGACGGCGCCAAATGTTGTGGAATAAAAACTAGGTTATTAGAGTGCGGCTAGGGTTTAATGTATTTAATGCTAGGGTGCGTGAGCTTCGTGCTTTAATGGCTGCTTCTGCGTTCGAGACTAAACGGTCCTCACAGAATGCCTACGTATCTCTGTATTAGAGAATCAAGCCAAGAAAACGTAGTTCTGAGAATGAGGGATCAGACCCTTTATATAGGCTGAGAAGCCCTAAAATCGTAGTAGGGTTAGGTGACTTGGTGGACAAGTCACCGCCTCAAGGAAGGTTCTAGACTCCTTCCTTGTAGGAGTCAGTTTCCATGTTGGAATATGTATCTTGGAGACTAAGTCAGGCAAGAGTAATATCCTTGTTTGACTCTTACTTGCTGAGCTGTTTATTACCCCTAATATTAATTACGAAAATTAATATTATAGTTAGGGTTTGGGCCCATCTGGTGGGCCCCACGTTTGGACCATTCTAGGTCTAATTAATGCCACATTAAATGTGTCTTAGGGCTTACTTTTAGCCCATATCAACATGTGTGCCCTGTGTCCCCCCTGTTTTGATTTTTTTTTTGCTAATTCTATATATAGCTTGTCTCCGGTCTCCACAAGACACGCAAGTTATATATTCGTGTCCTGTGCACCGTATGTATAGCATGCGTGTTATATTTGTATACAATTTATTCATTATTTTGAATTTTTCTAAAATCCTAAATAAAAAAGTTAAACCCCAAAGGTTAATCGTTAAAACTCCGAGTGAATATAGGTAAAATTTAAAAATTGAATCCGGCGGCCTGGCGCGTTTAAAAATCATGATAAGTTAGAGTTTAGGGTCTAGGATTTAGGGTTGTAAACAACTCTAAATCCTAAACCCTAAGTTTGTACTGTTTATTCGTTGTTCCGAATATTTCTAAACCCAAAATGAAACTGTTGAACCTCAAAAATTAATCGTTGAAACCCCGAGTGAATACAATTAAATTTAAAAATTTTAATTAAAAAATTGAATACAATTTATTCATTGTTTTAAATATTTTTAAAACTTAAAATAGAAATATTGAACCCCAAATAAAAATTATTTAACTCCGATTGAAGTTGTACAGGACACGCGTGCTATACATGCGGTGCAAAGGACACGCATGCATATATAGCATGCGAACCCTGTCCATGATTTCTAAACATGTACAGAAGGTGATCATTTAAATTAGAAAGGGGTACACGCATGTTAGTCATGCATGTTTGGTGGACAGAATGGGCCAGCATACCCGCCAATAGATATTATGGACCATTCATTTTCTAGGATAGGTATTTTGGACATTCTTTTTAATTTGTATATATTTTTGGATATGTAATTTGAAATTACAATTATTAGTGCAGGCCAAGGGGACATTCACGATCCTATCGTCAACCGTGCGAAGAGTTCGTTGCAAGGAACTATCAAAGTTAAACTAATTAGGTAAATTTTTGATAATATTTTTTAAATAATTAAATTTATATATTATACAAAATTAGCATATTTTCGGGGAGAACAAGAATCAAATATAAGATCGTGCTAAAAAAAAAACATAAAACAAATTTATATTTGTCCATACATATTATTGTTTGAAAAATGTTACATAATTCAAAAGAATTCCAAAATTTTTTCCAAATACATATTCATGCCTAATTATTTATAGTTGGTAACTTTCGTAACTATAAAATGAAACTCAACATGCATACATAGGAACTATAAATTAAAATGTGTCATAATATTAAATTTTTTGGAAAAATATTTAAAATACATCGCAGTGCTATATTTTTATATTTCACATTTGGAACTTATATTCAACGTTTGTAAATTGTACCTACAAAATGTAGGACTTAGTTTTTGTTTGAAATTGCTTTCCCCGCGCGCCAACTTGATTTAAGGCCTGATCATTGGTGCAAAATCGAGTTTTAAATGGATAATTGTTCCATATTCTTTAACGTAATTGAAATTTAGAAGATATTAATTTGGGAAACTATTTTAGTAATGCCACAATTGTTTCTTATAGCAATTTGTGCTCTAATTAGGTCAAAGGTGGCCTCCAAAAAAAATAATTAGGTCAAAAAGATACTCGATTAGTTACAAATCTCTCACAAATCATGAATTAATCATTGATTTACATAAATCATATCAATTAAAATAAGATTTTACATTTTATAATGGATTCCTTGATTTACATAAATCATACTCCCTCCGTCCCATTTTTCTTGTCCATCAATCAAAATCCACATTTTATTCAATCTAACTATAATTTTCTAAATTACTATTTAATTTTCAAGACTTTCTATCTTTTTGAACTATTTTTATTGTCACTTACTCCAAATAAGAATATCATTTTACCATAAATATGAACATGGACAATTTTTTTGGGACAACGAATAATGGAAATAATGGACAATAAAAACGGGACGGAGGGAGTATCAAATTGAAATAAGATTTACATTTCATTGATTCAAAAAAAAAAAAGATTTACATTTCATATTATTTTACATGATGGATCTGCGTTATGGCTTAGATACCAAATAATTATGTACTGTAATTGTTATAAACAATTCGCGCGGCAGCCTATAAATACATGCATGTACCCTACAAACCGCACATTTACACAAAGTAAATAGTTAACCCACACAGTGACCAGAGCCATGTCATCCAAGTGCCCAATTTCTTTATTGGCTTACATTTTTATGACTCTTCTTCTTTCCCGGACATGTATTGCAGACCTGCATGTTGCCATTTTCAACACTCTCCCCGGAAACGCACCCCCGTTAGGTCTGCACTGCAAATCAGGAGACGATGATCTCGGGCACCACACCCTAGGTTTAAGTGAAATGTATACTTTTAGTTTCTTGGAAAATTTTTTTGGAACTACTTTATTTTGGTGCAATTTTTGGTGGAACGGAAAATATGTAGGGTTTCATGTTTTCGATGACACCAGATAACTGCCGTAGCACATGGTGTTGATCATTTGTTTACGAAGCTAGACCTGATGGCTTCTATTACTATACACCGAACCCCGAAACATTTCATGATTATCAATGGCAGCTACTGAAGAAGTGGGGATATTAAGTGCTTGCAAAGCTATTATTAATTGCTTCCCTTAATTAGCCTTAATGTATTCTTATTTTTATTTAGTTAGAGTAGTGCTAGGTACCCCAAATTGGTACCCAAAAAATGCTCCCAAATGATGTGGCATTGATGAGTTGGATGTATAGAAAATTTTAATTAGTGGGATTTATATGGCCCTGGCGGGCCCATTGTAATTATAACCATTCAGATAATGACATGTGTATTTTGGGAAAAAATTTAGGTACCAATTTGGGGTACCTAGCATTTTCCTTTTATTTTTTAGCATTCAAAAATAAAATTTCTGGCAATTGCAAATTAAGGTGCTAGATATAGCATATATTCTGATTTCCCGGTTTCACTTCTGTTTTTCTTTCTCAAATATCCAATTCAGGATATTTTGCTGTAACATAATTGTGTGATAAATCTATGGCGATATATTAATTTTCTGATTTTAGCATTCCTTTTTAGTAAAATCTTTTATAATATAAATTATGATTCTTGTTTCCTATTTAATTCAAATTTTCCGTGTCATGATAAACTCTCATAGAAGGATGCTAAAATTTAATAATATCTATAAAATGATAATTAATATCTCTTACAAAATTTGTATTGTATACACATTTTCTTTTTATATCTATACTTATTTGTGTAGCGCGCGTTTTTCTATCTAAAATCGTTAACATTCCATTATCATATTAATTGTCGTTAACATGGTGTGAGGCGTGACACCCATTTTGCACAAACTGATTTTCAAACTCTTCTATCAATTCTCCAAATAAAAATTATTGATGTCAATTTTGATTTTCTTAAATATTACCTTTTTTATTTCTCAATAACCACTACAAGAAAAACGGTCAAAATCGATCAAGCAAAACGTACCAAAAAAAATTTGGTCGACATTTCCGATCATGCACGAATTTGTTCGGAAATAGTGTGTATGACTCGCAGGATCTGTACATGTAAGCATCAATTCCTACCAACTCTTGGTCGGAAATCAACACCTATCAATATTGGTCGGTTTTGATCAACTTTTGGTCGATTTTGACTGTAAATTGACCCCACCATCCACATTGATTTTCGAAAAAAAAATTGATCAAAAAGTTGAATTTCCCACTCACATCAAAGCCGATCAATATTGGTTGAAATTGATCAGCAGATTTCCGGCAAAAATTTCGTGAAAAAGTTGAATTTCCCGCTCAGTCAAAACCTATCAATATTGATCGGTTTTGATTGCGTTTTTTAATAAAAATAAAATAAAAATAGGAAGAAGTGTGTGATTCTACTTTTCTTGGGTCAAAACCGACCAATATTGATAGGTTTGGCTCGTTAAATAAAATAATGAAACAACAAAGTTAGGGTATATGAGATCATTTCCCTACCAACCACACACTTTACGCTTTCATTTTCATTCCCCCCCCAAAAGTTGTCGTCACTTTACCTTACCAAGATCTTCCTACCCTACCACTCTTAATACCCTACCACTATTCAATCACACTTCCTTTTGTTTTAGTAAGGCTTTCTTTCTTCAATTACTCCTTCATTTTTGTAAATATGTGCTTTAAAACCCCTTTTTTGATTCATTTTAATATGAATATGTGTTTAACGGTAAAAAATTATCATTCAGATTTAATAAATGATCCCTAAGTAGAAAGTTAACACACATAGTGTCCAGAGCCATGTCATCCAAATCCTTGTCAATTTCTTTATAATTTTCTAAAATATTTTTCATCAATTTTTGAGATTATCATTAATTTGTCTAAACTATTCTCTTTGTCACTAAATTAAATAGAAAGAGATAAATATAGTTGCTCTATTTGAAAATATGGACTACATTGGATTAGGCAGTGTAGTCCAAGTCTGAGGATCAGATGGGCAGTTCATTATGGCTAAAAGTATAAGAAGAGCGGGTTTGATTCCACGAGAGAAGCGGAAGCCTTGTGTTTAAAGGAGGCTTTGTCATGGTTTAAGGACAAGAGTTTAAAAGAGAAGATCAATAATGATACCATTGGTATTCACTTTGTAAGATCGGAGGACCAGATAGCTGACATATCTACCAAAGGTTTAAATCAGAAGATGCTTCATCCACTTATTGGCAAGTTGGGCATGAGTGATATATATGCATCAACTTGAGGGGGAGTGTCAAATAAGTTGGCACCGTCCTTGACTATGTTGTATAAGTTAGGCACCGTCCTTGACAATGTTGAATTTCCCACTCACATCAAAGCCGATCAATATTGGTTGAAATTGATCAGCAGATTTCCGGCAAAAATTTCGTGAAAAAGTTGAATTTCCCGCTCAGTCAAAACCTATCAATATTGATCGGTTTTGATTGCGTTTTTTAATAAAAATAAAATAAAAATAGGAAGAAGTGTGTGATTATACTTTTCTTGGGTCAAAACCGACCAATATTGATAGGTTTGGCTCGTTAAATAAAATAATGAAACAACAAAGTTAGGGTATATGAGATCATTTCCCTACCAACCACACACTTTACGCTTTCATTTTCATTCCCCCCCCCCAAAAGTTGTCGTCACTTTACCTTACCAAGATCTTCCTACCCTACCACTCTTAATACCCTACCACTATTCAATCACACTTCCTTTTGTTTTAGTAAGGCTTTCTTTCTTCAATTACTCCTTCATTTTTGTAAATATGTGCTTTAAAACCCCTTTTTTGATTCATTTTAATATGAATATGTGTTTAACGGTAAAAAATTATCATTCAGATTTAATAAATGACCCCTAAGTAGAAAGTTAACACACATAGTGTCCAGAGCCATGTCATCCAAATCCTTGTCAATTTCTTTATAATTTTCTAAAATATTTTTCATCAATTTTTGAGATTATCATTAATTTGTCTAAACTATTCTCTTTGTCACTAAATTAAATAGAAAGAGATAAATATAGTTGCTCTATTTGAAAATATGGACTACATTGGATTAGGCAGTGTAGTCCAAGTCTGAGGATCAGATGGGCAGTTCATTATGGCTAAAAGTATAAGAAGAGCGGGTTTGATTCCACGAGAGAAGCGGAAGCCTTGTGTTTAAAGGAGGCTTTGTCATGGTTTAAGGACAAGAGTTTTAAGAAATGCATATTTGATTCTTGCTCGAGCATGCAAAGGAGTAGATGAAAGATCTTATTTTGATACGATCGTTAGGGATTGTATTGAGCTTTTTAAATACTTTGATGAAGTGTTAGTGTGTTGTGCACATAGGGCTTATTTTATGTCAGATTTTTAGGAATGGCAAGTAAATGTCCTGATTTTCTTTATCATGAATTCTGAAGTTTTATAAGAAATGCAAGTACAATTTTCGTCAAAAAAAAAATAGAAAGGGATAAAAGGGGAATGCAACTTTTCAATTTATCATAAATATCTTGAAACTATAATTGGAACATAACAGAATGAATAATTGTAAAATCTAAAAATCTTGAAATTTTTGACTGCACAAGTTATTGAAACTTATGACTGCACAAGTTATTGAAATTTTTGTAAATTTGTATGTATTTCGGATATATAATTGAAATTACAATAATTAGTGCAGGCCAAAGGAACATTCACGATCAGTCAACCGTGCGAAGAGTTCGTTGCAAGGAACTATCAAAGTTAAACTAATAATTACTTAGGTAAATTCCTTGGTAATTTTTTTTAAATAATTAGACTTATATATAATTTATTAAAACGTATTTTCGGGAAGAACGTGAATCGAACTCTGGAATGATAAGAACCACTTATCATTTGAATTATCTTATCGCGCAAAAAAAAGAAAAAAAAACAAAGACTTACAATTGACCATACATATTTTTATATGGAAAATGTTACATACCCAAAAAAAAATTCCGAAATTTTTTTCAAATACTTGTGTGTCATGCGTATGAATGATAAATTTCCTATTTATAATTAAAATGATACCTCACGTGCATACGAACTACAAATTAAAATGTATCATGTTGATAAAATTTTTGGAAAAAAAATTAAAATGCGCAGTGCTCTTTTTATATTTCACATTTTGAACCTATGTTCATCTTTTGTAAATTGTAATGGAGCCTGCCCTAGAAGCACTAATGTACTGCACTTCCCCTCCAAAATGTAGGAATTTGTTTTTGTTTGAAATTGATTTCTAAATTGATCTAAATTGATTTCTACTTTGAATTTTAAATGATTGTCATATATATATATATATATATAATATATATATATATATAATATATATATAATATAGGGTGTGCCTCAAAAGAGAACTCATTTTTTGAAGAAAACTAAAGTACTAATCCTAACCATTGGATGTATTATAATCAATGGCCCCGCCAGGGGCACCCACACACTAATCAAATATACCCTCACACACACAATCTCACCTAATCACCTCCGTTTTTTATTTGATTTTTCCCGTCAATCGGTGATATTTTTTTAAAATCTAATTTCACCATATTTTTCAACATCTCACAACGATCAGTTTGCATACCATATGTGCTATATTTTAATTTAGTTTTCTAAGTTCTCCTTTTAAAGGGGTTCTCTCTAGATCCGTACTCATATATATATATATATATATATATATATATATATATATATATATATATATATAGGGTTGGACTCCATAGCAAACACCTCATATAACAAACAACAAAGAACACCTCATATCTAATAGATCCATTGCCCCTGGCGGGGCCATCCATACAAAAAGTTCTTATTTTTTTAGGCTCTATCCATCCAGCAAAAAAAAAAAATTGAAAATTTACTGTTCACTGATGACGTCATCGATGAACAGTAAATTTTCAATTTTTTTTTTGCTGGATGGATAGAGCCTAAAAAAATAAGAACTTTTTGTATTGGGTGCCCCTGGAGGGGCCAATGGATCTATTGGAATAAATGATTTTATATTGTTCTTTATTGTTTGTTATATAAAAGTGTTCTGTATGGAGCAAAGACATATATATATATAGAGTAAAGTTCTATGGAGTATTGTTTTAATTGGAGTACTTGAGGTACATATACGTTCTGCATTCAAAATATTTTAAAATTTATTATTTTGCAAACCTTGTTATATGAATATCATAATTTCATTGATAATCTTGAAAATCATGTATAATTTGCAATATGTTCATCTTTAAAATTCTTTATGTTTTGGAATCGGAACATATATGTTTTGTAACACAAATGTGTTTCACAGAACAATTCGTTTTGCAATAATTTGTTAGCAAAACTTAAAAAATTTTCAAGATTTTCGATGAAATAATGATATTCACGTAATAAGCTTTGCAAAATTTTGAATGCAGAACTTATATGTACTCCAAGTACTCCAATTAAAACAGTACTTCATAGAACTTTACTCATATAATATATATATATATTCGATTAGTTACAAATCTCTCAAATATAATGGATTCCTTAATTTACATGCATTAAGCATATCAATTAAAATAAGATTTTACATTTTATATTATTTTGCCTTATGGATCATCATTTATATATGGCGTTAATGAATATGCTGATAGTCTATATATCCCAAAATTGAAATAGACGAAAACAAGATAATCGTGTTAAATGCTACATTTTCATTTTATATTTGCTAAATTTTAGCCGCATTTAATTTCATCTACACATAAATTTCTTTTTGAAAAAGTTATAATCAAATAATTACGTAATTGTTACAAACAATTCACCGGCAGCCTATAAATGCATGCATACACATTTACACTAAGTAGATAGTTTATACAGTCATGTCATCCAAGTCCTCAATTTTTTTTATAATTTTTTAAAATATTATTCAATTTTTGAGATTATTGTTAATTTTTCTAAACTATTCTCTTTGTCGCTATATAAGTTAAATAGAAAGAGATAAAAGAAGTCCTCAATTTCTTTATAATTTTCTAAAATATTATACAATTTTTGAGACTATCGTCAATTTTTCTAAACTATTCTCTCGTTTTTCCCGCTAAGCTTATCAATATATTCTTAATGATGCTTAGTGAAGGATTTAATGAAATTACATTAATTACCCTTTGAAATCAATATTATCCAATTTTTTACATAGGTTTTTTAGACTTTTTACTTTTAAATTACACCAATTACCCTTTAAAATCAATCATTTTTTTGATTACGTATAATAAAGTTAAGGGCATCTCAGTAAATCTATAAAATCAACCGGGTAAATGATATCCACCCCTCACATTTCCTGACCCGGTTTTCTTACACACATTCTACAGCTTTCCAACATTCCATGATTTGATATAGATATTGATTCTCAACTCCTGCACTCCTGCGGCGTAGATCTAAGGAGTTTGAGAAAACCCTAATTCCCCTAAACCCACTCTACTCTTCAACCCATCTTTCAAAAGTAAGCCTTTTATTATTTTTTATATCATTTTGACAATCTTTCTTTATTTATGCACTTGCGTATATGTATATTTGTGTGTATAGCTTGATGGGTTTGCTTTATATTGTTTCTTTTTGTTGTTTTGTATCTGGGTTTTAGTTTTCTTCATTTATTGAGTTAAAGTTTTGATTTTATGGGTTTTCCGTTTTACTTGGTTTTGCATAAAGATGAGTACTTTGTATGTGGCTTTGTTCGGATTGAAGTTCTTGTGGTTGTTTCAGTGGGTTTGTTTGATAAAGGCAATATTTTTAGATGAATCAGTGAAGGGGTGTGTTCTGTTTTATGGTTTTTGATGAAATGGGAAATAAGTTTATAGGTTGAAGCAGGTGTTTAGTAATTTGTATATGAAGGAACCAATTACTAAAAGGTTGGATTGTGATTGTGAACCGTTTTGCAGCTCGATCATACATAACAAAATTTAGCTGCTCAGCGGCTCATAGAATTATATCTATTGAAATAAAATTCTTTCTCGACAAAGAATTCTTTCCACAATTTCTCATAATTCATTTGCACCAGCTACCAGGCATAGTTTCTTTGCAGCAGCTACTGGGTATGAATTTGTGTACTTCTATTGATTTTTATTGGACCTTACTATATACGATGTGTGAATTCATATCTGTATGAGGAAGGCACCGTTTTCATGACTTTAGTTGATTCTCAGCTTTCTTTTATTTTAATCTCATTACATATTATCTTTGAAATTGTAGGAAGACTAATATATAATTTCTTAAACTTATGGATGGATCGTCGAACCAACCACGTCTTTCTTCACCACAGTCAGGTATAAATACCTACATACACTCAGGTATAGAACCGATTAATATACTATATTTTTGTGTTTATGTACAGGTCACAAACGGAATTTACAAAATCAAGCTTCTCTATGTTCATTAGAACATGGTAATTTTCAGAAATCATTTAGCAACTCTTAACAAATATAGAGACCAGAGGGATCGGCCTGATCTTTCTGCACCTGACAGCATCCAGTTCTATCTTGATACAAGATTTGAGCACTTGAAAATTGCCACCGAACTTGAACTTTGGCAGGTTTGTAATTTTGAAGAATCTTATCACTGCTGATAGCCTGATGTTAATATCTTTAGCTCTGTTGCATTACCTTGGATAGAAAATGTTCCTTGGTTGTTTTGATTGTAATATGGTATTATTACATGCTCTTTGGGTTTCAGAATTAGACATTTTTACTACAATTTACTTCTAACTTTTTTCTCTTTTCCACAGCTCTCGCGAGCATCACTTCTTGCAGATCTGGTAAATATGCAATTCTGCTTTTCAGTATCAAAATGTACAAGTACATGTTTGTATCGTAAATTCTGTATATCATGCTTATGTTGGTAATGGCAAGTAACTTAGTTATTATTTATTAGTTTAAATAGCTATGACAAGAAATAGTTAAAGTAATATACATCTTAGAGGCCTTCTGCTGAAAGAGATCTGTATCTCTCTCACCCTGTCTGGCCCCGCAGGGGCTGTGCAGCACAACGAGGCTCAAGACCCTCTGGTAGGCAAAGCAGGAGGCGATAAGTACATATGTTGCACCTGCAAGCACGGTGAGTGTAGAACCTATTGTCGTGTAACTGTAATTTAAATCCTACAGAGAAGTAAATCTATAATCAAAGGGTCGTATTGCAATTTAGGAATTAAACAATTTGAGTAGTAAGTCTATAATCAAAGGTTCATATATTGGCAATGTAGAACAATTGGTTTCACATGATTTAAAATCCGCGTTACGATCATGCTTATTGTCCGCTCACTATTTGAAAGTTTGAACCTTTTGTGGTACACTGGTAATTTAATATGTGGCTGCAGAATAAGCTACTACATGTTGGTAAGCTAGGGCTAACTATGTTACAACTTACAAGTCCTCCCATTATGAAACTCTATAAATTATTATATATACAAATAAGATATGATTAAATATTGTTTTATAATTATTCGTGCAATGGTTGTCTGCATTCTCTTTTTAGACAATACAAGCTTTAAATCTTCAGATAAATGAAATTATTGATCATTCTTATGGTTCACATGGAACTGGTCAGAAAAACACAATTGCAGGTATTGAAGCTCAGATGCGAGACATCTACTACATGTTAGGGAATTAATATGAATCCAAACGACCATTCCTAGATTTTGCTAATACTTCTGGTAAGCATTTAGAATTTGGATTTTTCGATTATAATGAGTTTTTTTTCCTAAAGCTGACATTACCAGTTTAACTAATTATTTTTTATGTTAATAATTATAGGAAACCAAAAATCAATCATCCACGCCTCCATTCGGTTCAAACAAGGTAACTATATGTATTATATCCTTTTTAACTTTATGTTAATCGAGATAATTGTTGCAGATAGTAGAATCAGAAACGTCAGGCGTGTAAGATTGGACTCCGGATTTATCGAGGTATTGCAATTATTTTGACTTTTTTGGAAAATATATTCATAATAAGGAAATACACACTTTAGTATCAGGATGTAGTTATGCTTTCAATGTGTTAAATAGGTATGGTAATTTAAAGTTATTTCACACCAAAGCAACGTTTTTTAGTACGAGAGAAATGCTCCGTTGACAACAAATGGTTATGTATTAAAGGACAAAATCTTGATTATAAATAAAATGATTAGGCTTACTCTTGCAAGAACAAACTAATATGTTAGCTAGCATTTATTGTACTATATTCATTGGTAGAGTAGACCCAAAGAGTATGATTAAATTAAGTGTGAATGACAGTAATTGAATCAAGTATATGCCCCAGGTATAGAGAAGACCTTACTTTTAGAGAATTACTTGTGGAGACTGAGCAAGTTGCTAATTTTTTTTATCATTCCTTTACTATTGTTACAGACTCCATACACCAGTTAAAAACTTAAGCTATTAGATAAAATTAAGATAACACCTCCTCCTCCTGTGACTCATTTAGCCTAGATATCGAGGAATTTTGCTCTAAATTCGTTTTCCAACTTTAATTTTATATCTTTGGTGGAAATGCCGTCACTCCATCACTAGAGATAACGACTGGACATTAGAAGATTCGTCTAAAAGCAACAACCTGTTAGACAAGCATAAGCTTTGAAAACTCCTCAGATATGGCGCCTAAGTTTACTATGTGATAAACATACAGATAGGACATATGCCTTTAATAACTATTGTTATTTGTCTGGAGCATTAGTGCATACCATGGTCACTCTCATAGATGCATTCACCTTGCTCAAACACTGCAAAAAGAATAGGAGTGCCACCCAGTTTCTTTGATTTAGTCCAACAAATTATACCAATCACCCGCTAAACAGTTTATAAAATTTAGGATTCAAAGGAAATCCAAAATCAGGTACCAGTTTAGTCTTTTTTCTCATTAATACTTTTACTGCTGCTCATAATCTACATATTAACGGCTTCCCAATGTGACTTCATATTATTCTAAACTTTGTTGATTGATTTAGTTCAATTGTGTTGTTTGCGACCTCCTGTAAGAGATTTTGAATTTGGCACAAGTTCATTTAGGTGGAAAATATGGAGAAATGGTGGGAGGTGCATAGGACATGTGTGAGATGCAATTTATTTTTTGGAAGATAAACTTGAGGTGGGAACTTAATATGAAGAAGTCTTTTTTTAGATGATCACATATCTATTTATTGTCAACAACTAAAATTAGAAGGACATATTTGATAAAGCAAATACAAAATTATATTTTCTTGATCAAAAAATTATTTCTAAAATATTTAATTTGTGATATAATAAAAAATAATGTATTAATTTTTTTGTTGTTATAATCAAATTCAAAACCCTCCAATCTTTTAAAGACAAATCAAACCTTTTGATTCAACCAATGATACCTCAGCCTTGCCAAGGCCATAAATTTTAACACTCAGAACTAAAAATAGATCAGATCATGCCAATAACTTAAAAAAATTTAGATTCATATGCTCCCCATAGTCTGATGCACATCTATTGAACTGGGGAGGTCAATCAGTTTTGACATTCCCACGTAAGCTTGATGAATATCTAAACAATAATGCAGTGAGAATGAGTGAGTTTGACTTTCTTCAAGTAAGCAAAGGTTCTAAAGATAGCATGTTGTGGTGGCCTTAAGATAAATTTTACATGAATTCTGCATCCTCCAACTCTTTGCACTCTTCATAAACTCCACATACCAGTCTGATCAACTTTACCGAGGATTTGAGATACAGTGTGTAGCAGACACAATATTTAACGTAAAAAGTAAGGATTTGTATATGTTTATTTAAATGCCATTAGCAGAAAATAAATTAATAATGTTAAATTTTGATCATTTTTTTCCTGTTGCACTAACCATTTTCTTCTATATTTTGTGCTATTAGAACCATAATTCGCATCTATCAGTACGTGAAAGAGTGAAAGGGCGAAAAGGGGCAGAGCGAATGCGTATGTGTTGTTGGTCAAAGATACACATTGTCAACCCATTCCAGGTGAATCCAAATTGTTAAATTTCTTAGAGTTGTGCAACTGATTCAGATCTGCTTCGAGGAGTTCAAATGAAGCTCTTGCTATGGGTCAGGGCAACACATCTTTTGTTCGTGTGTCGTTAGAGCAAAGGGTTAGGCAGATGGTATGGCCCTACATTAACTATTTTCTTTGTCATCGTTGTATGATTACTTTCTATAAAATTGAAAGGATTGGTATATAGCTTGATTTAGCCTTCGGGCATCATTTGTGATTTGTCTAACCTGATCTTCGTGACCTTGCATATATATAATAAGACATATTGATTTAGTCAATTATTGTTCTGGACTTCCTAAAAGATGTCATAACAACACAATTCGATCCTCGGATTTCCTGTATTTGCCTGAACTATATAATGATGTTTCCCGAGTTTCTTTTAATGGGAATATTGAGCCTTTATATTTTTATGGTATTGCCAAATTTCTTTTACTTAGTAAATAGATCTGTTTTAATATGAAAAGTTAAATTGAGCTTTGATGATCAAATAAAGATGTAATGAACTGTTTTGTTGTTCTTGATCGGGTTATGTGTACAACTGACCATGCCTTTGTTCCATTAGTGTTAGTTAACTATAAAATAGTATATGATCTTTACAAAGATCACCTCTATGCTATTTTTTAATGTTTGGTTAAGTTAATTTTCTTTAGTTTGAAAGTAATTATTTTAAGGAAATATTATTGTCTTACAGTCTCTCTTACATATTTATGTATGCTCAATTCCAAAATATAATTATTAATCATTGTGTTAAAGATTTTGTACCGTATGTGGACTCATGACTTAATCATGATAATTAATTTTGATAAATATTCAGAAGTGTAGTTGTACTTTTGAGCTTTTTTTGAGGTTATTCTGAATTATAGTAATTTTCTACAGTTATTATTGAAGATTATCTCAACTAATTGGATACTATTTTGTGGTTTCGGATAATTTGTTTAATGCCAAAGTTGACAAGTTTCACCATTTGACATCGTTTGACTGCATTTACAAATATACACATCCCGGATTTTCAACTTCAAAGATTAAGTAAATAAATTTACACTTTCTAAGGAACTCCAAGTATGGCAATTTGATTAATAAGTCAATACGTATTGTAATCTATTATATTTTATATTGTTGTCATTTACATTAAGCATACTGTCAAGCCACAATTTTTATTTAAGATGCTTTTTATTTTTTATGTTTGTTCCTGATGTTGGGATATCTTTGCTCAAGGCAAGCAATGCAAAGCTACAAAGGAAGCGTCAAGAACACTGGATGAGCTGTTATCTAGGCATCCAATTTGAGAGGAGAGGGCCCAAATGCTTGGCTCTAAATTTTGTGGCAACTTGACTAATTTTATTAATTATGATGCTTTGTTAAACCTAGATCCCCTGCTGTCATAGATAAGCACTTCCATCATTACTGTTTTTTTGTCATACTTTTTGAAACAAAGTTGAAAAGTTTCTGATTAATCATATTCTTCTGTTTTGGATTATAGGTGCACCAATGCATTTAGTAGGAGTCTATCTGTTTTATAGTATGAAAAATAATAATGCAACATTGTAGCCGAGTTTGCTGCAATACGTCGGACAACTCACTGGAATTGAAGCGTAGAAACCAGTGCCCTATGCCCTCAAAGTTCACTTTCCGAGGATTACAAGATACCCTTCATGCATATACAAGATTAGCAGGTTGCAATCTCCATTGTGGCTTAGTATGAAAAATGAAACAAATTTAAAATCCTCTGTGCTATATTAAGTCGGGGTTTATTGTACTCTTTTATACATTTTTGAATGCATTCAGACTTTCAAGAATCACTTTGAGCCGGTTTAAAAATATAGTAGTTGTTTATTATAGGCCTAGAGGTTTGTCTTCTGCATGGTTAGTTCATAAAATGGCTGGGGATTTTCTTTTGTTATCATTTAATCTAGCTGTTCAAACAAAATAGTATGCACAATTTTCAAAAATCTGAATGCTTTCTTTATATACTTTTATGACAAAATTAACTTTACTTCAATTTTTAAAATTAACAAAATAAAATATAACCGTGGGCGGACAAAAGCAAAAAACAAAAACAAGTTTAATTTTAAATTGTTGATAATTTCAACAGACTATTATTATTTTCTTCTTTTTCTCAATTGTTTTAAAAATTAATGTTTCAGGTTTAATGATTTGGAGCCATTACAGGTGAAAGGATTATCATTTAACCATTTGAATAATGAAAACAATATATTATTGTTTTCAATTGGAGAACAATATTCGTAAAAATATTTATTACTTTTATTGCATATTTTGATGGATTAAATAAATTGACAACATTCTCAAAATAGATTTGTATGCTACTCTTTTATATAAATTTTAGCATGTCACTATTTTATTAAATATGTAACTGTATAGAATATTTTTTTAAGAATTCAATATTTATATAAATGCATAGAATATCTTTCTAAGAAATCAATCAAATTTGTTAAATTTTTGGTATTATCGTTTTAAAATAAATAAGATGTCGTGTACGAAGTACGGGCAAAATGCTAGTAAACTATAGTAAATAAAAGAGGAATGCAACTTTTCAATTTATCATAAATATGTAATACATAAAATTTATTGAAAAATGCTAAGGAACCAAAAATTTTTTACCAAAAACTTTCCCAAATGTCTCATGTTTGATTTTAATTGGTTGTGAAAATAATAATGAAATGGGTCCTTCTATATTCACATAAATCATCCAATTAAAACATTTCATGGGTTGTGGCACATCATTTGGGAGAAGAATTTAAGAGATTTTTTTGGTCCCTAATATTGCTCTAATTTATTGGGACAAATAACTATGGAAATTATAGCTAGACAAGAAAAACAGAATGAATGATTGTATATAATCTAAAAATCTTGAAACTTTTGACTGCACAAGTTATTGAAATTTTTTGAAGACTAATTTGTATGTATTATTGGATATATAATTGAAATTACACTAATTAGTGCAGGCCAAAGGGACAATCAAATATCCCAAAATCTATATACGGAAATGTTGTTACAAACAATCGGTAGCCTATAAATACATGCATGAAGGGATACCCTAAAACGAACTGCACATTTACACACAGTAAGTAGATAGTTGACACACACACAGTGACCCGAGCCATGTCTTCCAAGTCCTCAATTTCTTTATTGGCTTTTACTTTTATAATTCTACTCATTTCCGGGACATGTTTTGCAAAACGGCAAGTTTACATTTTCAACAATATCCCCGGTAACTCACCCCCGTTGAGTCTGCACTGCAAATCAGGAGACGATGATCTCGGGCAACACACCCTACATTTAAGTGAAATGTATACTTGGAGTTTCTCCGAAAATTTTTGGGGAACTACTTTATTTTGGTGTAATTTTTGGTGGGACGGAAAACATGCAGGGTTTCATGTTTTCGATTCCAGTATGCTGGCCTATGTATTTTATGGTGATGCTAATTTTCTTTACGAAGCAAGACCTGATGGCTTCTATTTCTATGCGCTGGACCGTGTCACTCATGATAATTATCAATGGCAGCTAGTGAAGAAGTGGGAATATTAAGCAGAGCTAAGCTATTTTTGTGTCCATTAAGCCTTGATAGTCTTGTTTTTTATTTATTAATATTTTGAAAAAAAATTAAGCAATGTCGGCAACTGCCAAATGAAGGTGCTAGATCGATGTAGCATATTTTCTAATTACCCTTGTTTCACTCTTCAGTTTCATTTTTGGTAACTATTAATTTATTTTATAGGAAAATGCTAGAATATCCAAATTGGATCCCAAAAAAATTCTCAAATATAAAATACGCCATACTGCCAAATCACCAATGCCACGTCATTGGGAACTTATTTTGGGATCCAATTTGGGGTTCCTATTGAATGAAAAACATAAAAGTAAGGGATTCATGTGTCTGAGGATGACCTCAGGTAGAACCCTGAGGTTAAAAGTTTTCCAATACAATTTTAAGGGTATTTATGTAAATTTTCTGATAAAAAATTGATATTACAAAAATGCTCCTGCGGGACCACTTATTCTATAGGCTATTTGTCTTATAACCTCAGGAGAATTACCTGAGGACATCCTCAGACCCATTTTTCTCTAAAAGTAATGCTATAGTACCTTCCCAAAAAAATTCACAAATGAATGAATGATGAGTTGTTACATATATTAACTATTTTTTTATAAATGAGATGGACCCCTCATACATACATATGAATTTCACAAATAATATTATGCCACGTGTTATTTGGAAAAACTTTTGAGAACCATTTCACAGGATATGTAGCACTCCTCAAAATGTAAATCTTGTAGATCATGCAATCCGCAATCGTGCATTGGAAGGCAATATGTTACATGTTATTTGGTGTGTAATTGTGATTTATATGATTCTCTAATAAAAATGACAACTGATTTTTGGACAAATTTCTAGGAAAGATTGATGTAATCAATCATAGGGAACACATTCTAATTAGACCCGACAATTTTGGACACGACACGATTTACACGACACGAAACGACACGAAAATTTCGTGTATGGGTTTACATTTTCAGTACACGACACGAAAATGTACACGACACGAAAATGTACACGAAAATTTAGTGTCGTGTTTGGGTTTACTCTTTATGTACACGACACGACACGAAAGTACACGACATATATAAATATTTTAAATATATATACACCTATATAATATTTTTATAACTTATTTTGTAAATTTTACAAATAATTTTATAAAAATATATACTTATATTTATAACCATATATATTATACGTAATTTTAATTTCTTACAAGTTCGTGTACCAGTTCGTGTACCATTTCGGGTACCAGTTTCGTGTTATTTTTTGTGTAAATTTGAACTTTCGTTGCTAAATCGTTTCGTTCGTGTCGTGTACACGAATGTACACGAAAAAATCGTGTCAAAACAGGTAATTTCGTGTTGTTTTAAACCAGTTCGTGTCCAGATACAACATTTTGGTACACGATTACATTTCGTGACGTTTCTAGGTAACATATTTTAGTACATGAAAACGAAATTACACGATACGAAATTACACTACACGACACGAATTGCAGGTCTAATTCTAATAATGCAAACAATTAGCGTACCTCATCAATCATCATTGCTCGCTCTAACGAAGCGTCACTTAGAGATATAGTATAAAAATCCAATCAGGGCACCACCTAGAAAAGTTCGGTCAGATCCACGTCCCGATATAATGCTTGACTAAATTCGGCTTGGCTAAAAATGGGTTTTGTTGAATCGTGAGCAAGTCTTAGACCCCGTTTGGTTTGGGCTTAAAATCCGGGCTTAAAATTATATTTGATTTTAAGTTGAAAAATGTTTATTTGTGTAATAAGTCAAAAAGTGATTTAAAATTAAAAAAATAGTTTAAAGTCAGAACTTGGTAGAAGGTAATTTTTTGAACGACTTATTTTTTTTTTGATGATTTTATTTGAAAAAAATTAATAACATAATTCAAATTAATTATTTATCATATTCATTTATATTTTAACATTTTTAATAGTTCATAAGTTACTCATATTATAAATTACCCAAACAGATAATGACTTAGGATATATTAACAATTTACTATATTTTTTGTTTAGTTTCCATAACTAAGCTTAAATATTACTATATTTACAAATTTTTAACATATTTAGAGTTTTATTTACCTTTATTAAGGAAAGTGGACAAACATTGTGGGACAACAAAAATTGGAAATGTGGCCAAAATAAATGGGACAGAGGGAGTAATAATTTCAATTTTAGTCAAACGGGCTCTTAGTTAATGTACTTAATTGGTTACTTATTAACTAGATATCTGTTTCTTCCACAAACGATGTGGTACAATACCTAACAATCTCCCTCTTTACAAATTGGACTAGACACATTTCAATTATGTGGTACAATACCTAACAATCTCCCTCTTTACACATTGGACTAGACACATTTCAAATATGTCTCTTGTGATCTGGCTTAACGGCCCTTAGGTCCATATATACTGTGGGGGTGTTTAGAATTTCTTAAAATGAGTAGTATATGCTGTTAGGTCCAGAATAATGTAGAAGGGGGGTTGAATACGTTATTTCGAAATATTTGGATTTTTGAGATGTGAAAAATAAGGTCAACAACTGAATCGAAATAACACAATCAATTCGGGAAAATATCTTTGAATTGATAAAAACCGAGGGGTGTTACAACTTCTAATCCAGTGGATTAGCTTAAAAAACCAGAACACTCCTAAGGATAGTTTAGGCACGAGGACCTTCTATCCGACACTTCCTGAAAGCGGGCTAAGCCGGCTTTCCTACTAGATGGACTGTCTAGCAGCTGACACAGAGAGGATATAAGAGAGAGAAGAGATAGTTGTGTGTTGAGGTGTGTTTTGAAATGAAATACAACATGCCTATTTATAGATTATAGAAAGTTACTATGCTATACTATTTCAACAACCCCCGTGGGTCCCTCCAGCCACTTTTTGAATAATAGCTGCCATATGAATAGTAGCCACTTTTTGAATAGTAGCCGCCATATGAATAGTAGCCGTCATATGAATAGTAGCCGTGAATAGTAACCATGAATAGTATTATTATTTTTGGCTACTTCTTTTGGACTTCTCTCTTCTGTTTCAAATATGCTGCTTGAGATATTATGTCTGTCCTTGATCGTCAATAGTCTTTGACAATTCTTTCTGTGAATTAATGTGTTGATCCTTCTCGTATGTGCTGACACTTAGTGCACTGGTCTGGT
The DNA here is from genome assembly GCA_037693485.1 of Kitagawia praeruptora. NCBI lineage: Eukaryota > Viridiplantae > Streptophyta > Magnoliopsida > Apiales > Apiaceae > Kitagawia > Kitagawia praeruptora. The sequence continues at coordinate 150,586,511 of CM075349.1, read as the reverse complement.
TCACAAGTGACTAGCACTGATCTTGATCTTCACACCTTCGTTACATTCCAATTGATTAGCCTGCAGCAATATCTTCAAATAATATAAATACATGGAATCTTTTGGCTCTTCAACTGAATCATCTGTACATCTTATTCTGTCACTGAGGCTTGATCATGTTAATGAACTTCTTTCAGCGACTTGATCCTTGTCGGTGCCTGTTCTTCAAATTTCACGATCCCTGTATAGAGTTAATATTATTTATCTTTTATCCTAGTTGAGTTATATATGTCCTCTATTACATATTACATTACATTATGCTTTACAATCTCCCCCTATTTGATTGTTAGGGTTTGACAAGCAAATTCCTAGAGGATAACTCAACTGATACAAAAAATACAAAGATAAATAATATTAAAGCGCATTCTGGATCATATATATACATTTTCCAGATTTCTAAAATTTGAACAAGTACAAGACAACTTGTTCCTCTAGACTGAACATATCTTCAAGTTTGCCTTGTTTGCTTTCCACATAACACTAATACTCCAATTAGCTTTTTCTTTCCCAAAATAAAGTTAATTCCGTGTCAACAACCTTTTCCTTGCCCTTACGCCTAGTAGATTTAGATATTTCTTGATCATCCAACTTCTCCCCCTCAGTTGGGTTATCCTCCAAAGTAGTAGGATGTGGAGTTGGTAAATTAGACGAAGATGACTTTACCAAGGAGTTGATTGCATCATTAAACTGGGTTGCCATGGTATTCAATTGAACCTGGAATACATCATGTTGAATAAGTTGCAAATTTTTGATTTCTGCAATGGACTTACAGATATTTTGTAACTCTTTCTCCATTGTTTGGACCCGTGTAAGGAGTTTGCTGAATTCCTTTCTGGTTACAGATGCATGTGGTTGAGTAGGTTGCTCACTCGTACATTTTGCAGGTGTTTCACTCAACACTCTATATTCACTCGGTTTAGTGGTTTGGGTTACACTTACATGTTCTGTTCATGTTTCTCTCAACTCTCCTCTAGAGCTTCCACCGATATGTGTACCTGTAAATGAAATCATCCTAGCCCCTTTTTCAGAGGTCACAGATGGTGCAATGAAAGTTCGTGAGCTTCCGTCCTCGCGTGAAGCGAGTTGCCGACCACTGGTAAAGAGTGGTAAATCTCGAAAGAGATCCAAAGATTTTTTTCTGGGAGGTTAAACTTGAATCGATTAAATGGCACAAAACCCAAGTTTCCCTCGTATGTCTGTGAAGACACTTGGTTCATAAAAGAACCTCCTACTAATGGATCTTTCCGTAAAATGGAAGATTCACTAGTTGCTCCCGTAAATTCAACCTTATTTACATTTTCACTCATTGGATAAGAAAGAATTGTTTCACTAACAATTGTCGTTACCTCAGGTTTATTGGGTTTACTCCGTTTAGAATGAGGTAGAGCGGCTGATGTAACTAACTCCTTATGTGGTGCTGCTGAGGCACTATCTCCCTCAATAATGTGAATGGCTGGTCGTTTAAGTGACAATTGAGGTGTACAAGTTTGTTGTGTTTGCGTGTGCATTTGTAGAATGGTCTCTTCGACCTGTGTTAGAGTCGGTGGGATTTCCTGCTCTTGATCGGGTAAGATGGCCACTGGGGGCTGTAGAAACTGTATTTCCTGTGACACAATAGGGAATACAGAGGTTGGAATAGCAGGGATTGAAATATTACCTTGTCGTATACCTGCTCTCACTGGTCGTGGCAACAACGGAAGTGGGACAGTCTTTAGATATTCATTTAGGACTGTCGGCACATCCGTATATTTCTTTTTGCTTATGTAATTAGTTACATTCGTCTTCATGGAAGAACATTCCACCTTTTGACCATTTTCCAAGCGTACCCTGTCTTCATCATTCAAAAAATCATTTAATATTAACTGTAGAAACCTTGGATATAGACATTTGACATTTTGAGTCCGAACACCTCTTGTTCCCAAGCGTTTCATTTTTAAAATGATTTGACCAAGCACTATTTTTCCAAAATTAATCCTCAAATTATTGGCGACCGCATACCCTATTATTTGAATAAATTCAGGTATTCGATCTTGATTTGTTCTATCTGAGGAAAAAACATGGTTAAGAGTGTGAAAGAAGAAATTCCAGTACTGGGTTAGAAACGTTCTAGAAAGATTACCAGTATTGAAATTGCCATCTTGGTACCTTATAAAACGAATGAACATTTCAATCTGTTCAGGTGTAGGATCAGAAACGAGATTTTCCATAGGAAAATGAAGAATTCGATTAACATCTCGTTCAGTGACCCTAATCGACCTACCAAAGAGTCGATATGTGATTGCACACCCGTCCTGTCCAGAAGTGTTAACCGCACTGCAATATAGTTCACACAATGCATCATGGTTAAGCTGCACATGTGTAACTAAAGCATAACGAATTAATGAATGTTCATTCAGAAATTGTGTCCAAGCCCGAAATTGCTCATCCTGAATGGTTTCGATTTGCTGAATGGAAATAGGATTAACTTTAGCAATTAAAAAGCTTCCCTGCAATGCCATTTTCAAAACTTTAAGGAAATTCAAAAACAAGGGTTAGTGCGTATAACAAGAATATGAAATCCGCTCTAAAAACCACCAGCTAGATTGTGAGATCTTTCCGGTCAAAGCTTGAAATATTCAGCAATTGTGTGTATATGCTCTGTATATCTTATGTCGATGTGCTTGGTTCGAGAATGTCGTACTGGATTATTCGAGATTGCTATGGCACTTGTGTTGTCGCAGAATATGGGTATTTTGTTCAGCAACAGACCATAATCCATGAGTTGATTCCTCATCCACAAGATTTGTGAGCAACAGCTACTAGCTGCAATGTATTCTGCCTCTGCTGTAGATGTGGCTACTGAATGCTGCTTCTTGCTGAACCAGGAAACCAATCTCCTTCCAAGGAATTGACAGCTTCCATAAGTACTCTTGCGATCAATCTTGCAACCAGCATAATCAGAGTCTGTATAGCCAACTAGGTCGAAACCCGTATCCTTAGGATACCAAATACCAAGATTCGGAGTACCCTTAAGATATCTGAAGATACGCTTCACAGCTATCAAATGTGATTCTTTAGGATCAGCTTGGGACCTCGCACATAGGCATGTTGCGAACATTATATCTGGTCTGCTTGCAGTGAGGTAGAGTAGAGAACCTATCATGCCCCTATAGCTTGTTATGTCAACTCGTTTTCCAGATTTATCTTGATCAAGCTTAGTGGCAGTGGCCATGGGAGTCTTTGCAGGTGCTGAATCTTCAAGATGATATTTTTTAAGAAGATCCTTGATATACTTGGATTGACAGATAAAGATACCATCTGTTCTTTGGATTACTTGCAATCCAAGAAAGTAGTTCAGCTCTCCCATCATGCTCATCTCGTACCTACTCTGCATCAACTTAGCAAACCTTGCACAAAGTGCATCATTCGTAGAGCCAAATATAATGTCATCAACATAAACTTGCACAAGTAGAATATCATTTTTATGCTTTTTATAAAACAGAGTTTTATCTATGACACCTCTAGTAAAACCACTTTCAAGTAAGAATTCAGCAAGAGTGTCATACCATGTTCTAGGCGACTGCTTAAGACCATAGAGAGCTTTGAATAGAAGGTAGACGAAGTCCTCACATTCAGGATCAATAAAACCAGGAGGCTGTTCAACATAGACCTCTTCTTCAAGCTCACCATTCAAGAAAGCACTTTTCACATCCATCTGATATACTCTGAAGTTTGAATGTGCAGCAAATGCCAGAAACATCATGATGGCTTCTAGTCTAGCAACTGGTGCGAAGGTCTCATCATAATCAATACCTTTTTCCTGAGTGTAGCCTTTGGCAACCAGTCTCGCCTTGTTCCTTGTAACTATTCCATTCTCGTCAAGTTTATTTCTGAATACCCATCTTACATCAATTACAGATTTGTCCTTTGGTCTGGGTACCAGCTTCCAAACTTTCTGTATTTCAAACTGATTGAGTTCCTCTTGCATTGCAATCACCCAATCTGGATCTTCCAGAGCTTCTTCAACCTTCTTAGGTTCAATTTCTGATAGAAAACCAGAATACAAGCATTCGTTCTGAGTAGCTCTTCTAGTCTGAACTCTTGAGTCAAGATCACCAATGATCAGATCAAAAGTATGATCTCGATTCCAAACAGTTTGCCTTGGTAGATAAGATCTGGATGATTCCCCATTATTAGCATTCTGACTAGTGGATCCTTCTCCTGCTCCCCCTGAGTTGTTGCTTGTCTGATCTGTAGATTCTTCAACTTGAGGACTAGAACCAGAAATAGTCTGACTTTGAGATCCTATGTTCCCACTGCCATTACCATAATCTGGATCATCATTACACTACAAGGATTTTTGCTTTAGACAACAGGCAAAACGTGTTGTCTGAATGTATCAAAAACTGTTGACTATTGAGAAGCCGTCTGATACACACCTCATACAACACACATCAACTGTTGTGTGAAAGTAAAAATCACCTGAAAAGTGTTGTCTGATACCCAGAAACAACAATACTTCTTTGGAAACCTCTTGTCAAAGCTCCAATAACACAACACTTTTTAATGAAAATATTGTTGTCTTAAGCAGTAGAGACAATGGTTTTTAAAAGAAAGCCTATTGTTTAAGTGCAAAACATACAATCTTTTACTTGATCAGGGCTGTTGTTGTATGTCACTACAGACAATGGTTTCAAACACTTTCTTAGTATATAACACTTGTTTGAAATTATTTCAAACAATGGTTTTCCAGAGTATAACATGTTGTTATTTGTTAAAAGAGACAACAGTTTTGTGGGTTTTAACCTGACGTGTGTATTCTTCTCGCACATTACTTTGTTAAATGGTACATGTTGTTTGATTGCAGTTTTTACAACTGTTAACATTAAGTAGTTTTTATTTTCCTGTTGTGTGAGTCATTTCCTCACAAGGGATTTTAATAAAAGCATTGCTTGATATATAATACAAGTGTTAATCATTGGTGGACATTGGCTAAAAGTATCTTAAACAATGGTTCTGGACATGTAAAGAAAACCAAACTACAAAAACTACGTACCAATCAATATTCATCGCTACAAAGCTACTAGCGGTACCAATTCCCAACAAAGTATCACTACCATCATCTAAATTACAATGTCTTTTAACTTTCTTGATGTCGATGAGATTTTCTCTTGATCCTTCCCTTGATGTTTTCGCTTCTTGTCATTCTTTACATTGTAAAAGTTAACGGCCTGCATAAAAAAAAGACACTCTTAGTCATTCATGGGAAACAAAGATTACAAAGAAAGAGACACTGCAGCAAGACAGAGACACATAGACATACCCATGATCATCATTTCATTGCTTTATAAAATCTAGTAAAACCTGCACTATACACAAGGGAACATAAGAGTCTATAATTTTGTAAGGAAACAAAGATTTAATGCACTGCAATGGTAAGTAATATCTCAAAAGCTAACAAAAATATATATCGTTTTAAGAATCTATATTTACACAAAAGTGTGGGCAGACATCCCACATAATAGATAGCGGGGAAAAAAAATTAGTTCATCGAAAAGCCAAGAGTATATAGGAATCAGTGTAAGGTGGGATGAGAGATAGTGAAATAGTTTACTCATCTATACAAAAAATACCTGTGGCACTCCAACTAAGCAGTTATCTTGAGTTATCAGGAAAGAGAAGAAGGGGGTTCATTGCTTATTGAAGAAAGTTACAAGAGCATACTGCAGAAGCAAAACTCACCACTTAATGTGAAGCAAAAACAAAGCTGTCAATTCCTGGGACTTGAGTGAGAGTCCTGTGGTAATGTGAAGGAAAAAAATTTAAGTAATTTAAAGCAATACTGATAGTAACCGAGGTAGATACATATACAAAAAGAACAGAGCACTTATTTTGCATTTTCAAGTACAGTTCCTCCCCAATTTGAGATGGTGTAGAATGATAGAATTATAGCACCAACAGGGTCAATCCACCAGTAGAATTTATCACCAAGAACAGCAGCTACCAGACCAACCACATTTGTCACCACATCAAAATAATGGTCCTGCGGATAAATTTTTTTGAACTTCAAAACTAGAAAATTGTAGCAGAAAACAAGAGATTTATCGGTGTGAACATTATAATATTGAAACTTGTTTCAGAAACTAAAACATATCAGAACTCTGATATAGGAGATGTCTCAAATTTAAACCCTCTTGTTCCCGACATGGCTTCCAAGGATTGAGACAGAGGAGACAGAAAACATCAGCGACGACATTGAACAAGACGTAGTAATACAAAATTTTACCTTTGCATAGGCTCTAACAATCTTGTTTCCTGAACTTCTGCAGTAAATCCAGAGCACAAGTTTTACACCAGTCGCGGTAAGCATGATTGTATATAACCATATCAATTTCTCATTGTTCATATTCTCTGAAGGTTCATCTCTAATCAGTTATTCTACTGCTTGGATCAGTACTTGAAACCCTATATTAAAACAACAAGAATTAAGTATTCGACAATAATCAAGTCTTTCACTTACACACACACACACACAAACACGAAATAAGGATGAGACGGGGATGCTTGGAAACTATATCATTTTATTAAGATTAATTTGTGGAAGAATCACATACCAAGAGTTGCCATGATAGCAACAAAGATAATGATGCCAACTGGTTGGACTCTCAATTTTCCAATCGGATATTTGTAGATGTTTATATCTTTCATAGTTCTGTGTGTATACCACAGGATTCCTCCAGCCATTAGATCAAGCAGAGAGTCAAGTGTTGATGCTGCAATTGCCAAGGATTCACTTTTTATCGTGGCCATAATCTGCACTCCCATTCATACACAACAGAGTCACTAGTACATCCATTATCACTTCACACAGTTTCATTTTAAATTATACGAAAATCATGTTCTTTAATTTTCTACAAAAACAACTTCTCTAAGAGTATAGTCTCCGAAAGCATATGTGACTGGTTACAGGCGAGACTGCTCAGAACATTGTTCTATGAGTTCCTGAACAACATCTTACCCTTCTCAATAAACTCCTATATATATACATAGGATATATATGACTTGTAATCTTGAGATTTGATTCAAGTTATCATAGATATTGGACATCTATAACTTCAGGCTCGCTCAATTAAATGACACAAAATGTGTGCATATGCATGTCTGTACAGTGCACTTCATTCACGAGATTGATTCGGAGAGATTAGTACAGAAATGAATTTACCTTGAGCAGCTTCAATATCCTGCTTTTAGATCATCCATATTTAAGTCCTCAACATCCTCATTTGGCGATGCAGCTTCAATATCCTCACTACTTTCCAAACCCTTACTCTCAACATCAAGATCCTCGTCACTTTCACATCCCTTACTCTTTCTTTTTTTACTCCTAATAACAGATTTCTGACCAGATTTCTGGCATTGATTTATTTAAATCAATTGGGTGAGAGAGAGAGAATTAGAGATAAACAGAGTGTAATAACCGTGAATTTTTCGAATTTTTTTTTATTTATTCTGTTTAAATTAAGAGAGATGCACTGGTATATTTTAATTAGTGCGTTTTTGGTAAAATTTTAAAGTTTAGATATTCGTATGCAGGTAAAATTATATTATATTTATTTAATTATATTTATTTGGTTTTTATTAAAATTAGGAAATTTAGTAAAAATAAGATTTTTAATTTGGGTCGAAATATTTTAGAGAACGATATTAGAGTCTCATTTTAATTAGTCAGCAAGGGCAACAAAATTATTGATGAGACAGCATTTCATAAAGCACGGGAAGTTTTTTTTTTTTTTTTCCCTTAGCCCACGTTTGTTGATTTATTAACCCACGTTTGTTGACTTAACCGGCCTCATTTCTATTAGAACAGTTATATAACTCATTGTTTTAGGAGACAGCTTACAGAAATCACGGTCTTACTTTTCACAAAACACGGTGCTTATTTCCGGAGCACTAAGTGTTCAATCATGTTTTTGGTCTTCCACGTTTTTATCCTTTTAAACCAAATAAACAAACCCCCTCATATTTATTTACAAAGAGATACAACACTCTTTCTTTGGGAAGAAACACAAACACTCCACTCTTTCATTTAACCTTATACACACACACACACAAACAGAACATATTTGCAAAACAGAGCAACACCGGTGGTATTTTATTTTCGGATTGTGTTTTTTTTTTCCTTTTTCGGTTCTTTGTGATGGGTAATTGGCTTCGGGTTATTGTGTTTGTATTAGTCGAAGAGAGAGATGATCGGAGTTGTGGTGTGCGAGCAGTGAAGAGACGACTCGGAGGTGGTGTTTGTGGTTTGAAATCGGAGAAAAGAGGTGGAGAGATTAGAGGGATGATTGTGGTTTTGGTTGAAACGGAGGTGGGGGTGGCGTCGTGGGTTGAATCGGAGGGGGGTAGTAGTGTTGGTATTGAACAGAGAGATAAGAGAGGGAGGCGGGAGAGAGATGGAGGCGGGCGGAGAGTGACCGGAGAGAGAGGTTGAGAGAGATAGACAGAGAGGAGAGATTGGTTGAGAGAGATGGAGAGATTGTGAGAAAGACAGAGAGAGTGAGACGGAGAAGAGAAGTGAGGAGAGTGGAGGTTGAAGGGTTGTTGTTGTTTCGCGTGTTGGTTAGTATAAGCGAAGGAGATCGGAGAGAGGGAGTGAACAGATGTACGGGAGAGAGAGAGATGACAGCGAGAGAGAGATGACGGAGAGACGGGGGAGAGATTGAGGGTGAGAGAGAGAGAGAGATGAAGAGAAGCAGGGAGATGAGGGAGAGACGACCGGGAGAGAGATTTCCGGCGAGGAGATGCTCGGCAGTGGTGGTAGGTGGGACCCACACGATGCAGGTGGGACCCACACGATGTTGCAGTAAATATATTAATAAAATAATAATGAGTCGATAAATTTATGATCGTATTTTATAATCGAGATTTAAGTTATGTGGATCGTTAGTTAAAACAGTTTGTATAAATAATTTATTAATAATGGTATAATCGATTAATAGAGTTATTTAGTAATAATTGTGGATTTAATATGAATAAAAATGGATTCTTTAATTTTTTATTTGATGTGAGGTTAATATTAATTAAATTAGGGAATTATAGATAATTTATAAGAGTTAATTTAAATTAGAAATATATTTTGATTAATTAATTGTCAGCAGTCATTTAGAAATAATTAGTTAATATTTTGATTTGATGTGAATTGGGGATTTAATGATTTGTTGAGGGAATAATCGTGAATAAATAGAATTAATTATGGTATTATTTTAGAAAGCTGATATTTAATATTTGAGGATTTATTTATTTAATTCGAGGATTATTTGTTTGAGGATTTATTTATTTAATTCGAGGATTAATTGTTGTCTTGAGGATTTATTTATTTAATTTGAGGGTTAATTATTGTCTCGAGGATTTATTTATTTAATTATGTTTATTTATCGTGGAGTAAGATAAATATTGAGGATTATTTATTGATTGAGTTTTTACAGGATGTCAGTGGTATTATTTTAGAGGGTTGATATTGAGCATTTTCGGATTATTTTAATTAATCGGATCGAATCAGATTATTTTAGACTAAAATCGGATTTATTATTATATTATTATTTGTGAGATTTAAAAATGGAAAAGGTTTCGTATAAAAATGTTGAGTTTTAGAATTACTCGAGGAACCATTTTGGGGTAGGATTTCGGAGGAGTTAGGAGACTCGTTGGGAAAAGCTTAAGGAACGGTAGTGTAGATATGCAAAGGTATTATATGTCGGTGAATAGAAATTGATTGAAAGGTGATCAGAAGTGGAGTTAAATTATAGCTGAACTAGGCCGGAGAAGGTGAAATGCTGGAGAACCAGAGACGCGGAGCAAGTTAATTGGAGTATCGTACCACAGAACCAGGCAAGTTTATTTATGTATACTCTATCGTTCAGAGTATCTGTATTTTTAAATATATGAACTGTGTTAAATAGATTTAAATCCATAATTGCAAGTTTACTAATTTGTACTCCATCGTTCGGAGTATTTATTTTAAAATATGCTGATTAAATTTTCGATATACCAAATCAAATATTCTTTCTTGTGGTTTATATCAAAATCTATTATTATTCGAGGTGTTGATATTATGATTCGAGGTGTTGATATTATTATTTGAGGTGTTGAAATTATTATACGAGGTGTTGAAATCTATTTCATGAGTTGGTACATTTATTGAGATACTTCAGTCGTATTTGTAGAAGAGATGATAAAGATATATTTAATAATATTTTCATACTACAAAATATTTATATTTAAGAGTGGGTTATATATATATAAATTGCTTTGTGATCTATTGCTTTTGAAAGCAAAAGTGACCGGAGTAACGCACCGGCCCAATCGGTTATTGAAGAGTGATGGGCACGAGAAAGACGGGCTCACTCTTCTGATATCATTAAGGGTGATGGGCACGAGAAAGACGGGCTCACCCTTCTGAGAAGTATTTAGGGTGGTTCGAGACGTCGACCATCCTTTCTATCGATAGAATTGAGAAGTGACAATGGATTGATCATCCATTACTCGAGATGGCGTTTGAGAAGTAATTCAATTGTCAATGCTCTACTGTTAACCGATGCCTTTGTGGTTCGGTTAACTAGGGTGTTGACCTGAGAAGTTATGTTATTATATTATTTTATTTTCAATCCATTGAGAAGTTCTGAGAAGTTATCGAGATGTGTTCTTTATATGAGAAGTCGTTTTATTATATTATTTCAAATCAATTGAGCAGTATTGAGGAGTATTTTTGAGTTATATGAGTAGTATTTTGAGAAGTTATTGAGATCTATTTATTCTTTCATATGAGTAGTATTTTGAGAAGTTATTGAGATCTATTTATTCTTTCATATGAGTAGTATTTTGAGAAGTTATTGAGATCTATTTATTCTTTCATATGAGTAGTATTTTGAGATTTATAACAAATTTCCGAGTTGATTTCTTTTCAAAAGTAGATATATTATAAAGTGATACAAACCATATTTTTATCGAGTTTTTGTCGTATTATATGATACATATATATATACTTGCTGGGCATTCTTTGGCTCATACTTGCTATTTAAATATTATAAACAGTGACAATCAGAGCTGGCTCTAGTACATCGAACCGTGATTAAGGAAAGTGGAAGACAATTGATTCAGCGTGTTAACCTTAAAGCATCTGAGGAGAGTGCAGGTTGGAAAGGTGTTGGTATAATGTTTTATTATCTAGTACTTTGGAGTTGTAATTGTATTTCAGAGATTCTGGGTAGGGAATTTGAGATGTAATATCTTTTGGAATTATTGAGTGCTTGTTCTAAGACTATAACCCGTGGAGTAAAATGATAGTGTGTATTATGAATATTATGGTAGATTATATTGTGAGCAGGTGATCGAATATTCCGCAAGAGATGTGACGACCTGGATTCCTGTAGGGAATTTGGGGGCGTTACACAGAGAGAGTAAATCAATTGGGTCACATAGAAGAAAATGACTCCATTTTAGATGCCTGAAACGTAGAGAGACAAAGGGCTAGAGGGCGCTTCAATTAGGTCTATGTTTTGATAAAAGAGGGAAATGAAATTTTAGTAAAGGGGAAAGTGAAATGAAGGGGGCAAATCAAATATTAACAAGCGGCAATATAAATTAGTGAAGGGTGGGATGTGAAATTTCAGATTTTGGATCACGAAATTTTAAGAAATTTTTGAAATTTATTTCGAAACAAAAAATTCAAATTTTCGGAATATCAGTAGAATAGACATTCATTCTAGTTTTTTGCAACGGATTATTATTTCTATTTTTGAAAAAGTATTAACATTCGTACGGTTGTATCGTCGAAACAAAATTAGAAAAAATATTATTCCAAGTAGTACTTTTGGAGGATTTATATTATAAACACGTACAAGAATGAATTCTTTATTTTTAATTTTTTGTACACATCACTCAAATTATTAGGTATTAACATCCGTATGGTTGGATCGTCGGGAAAAAAAATCGAAAAAATATTATTCCAAAATTATACTAGTTTGACCAAGTAGTACTTTGATAGTTGACCATTAAAATATCATACAAGAATGATTTGTTTTTTTCTAATTTTTTTCACACATCACTAAATCAGTATATAACATCATCCGCACGGTTGGATCAGTATGGCACTCGTTAGAAGGAGTGGTACTTTTGGAGGATTTATATTATGAACATGTACAAGTATGAATTATTTTTTCTAATTTTTGTACACATCACTCAAATCATTAGATATTAACATCCGTACGGTTGGATTGTCGAAAAAAAAATTATAAAAAATATTATTCCAAAATTATACTAGTTTGACCAAGTAGGAATGAATGATGATTTTTTTGAATAATTTTAAAATGAACAAATTTTGTAAAAAAAACAAATTTGAACAATGAAATAATTACAAAACTAACATAAAAAAACAAAAACAACACGCGGGTTTATGAAATGCTAGAGCGGCAATTCTACCGCCTCCCTCCTTTTCCCAAATTTTAACAAATTAAGCCCATTATTTTCTCCCTCTCTCTTTCACTCTATCTCTCTCCCTCTCTGCATCTCTCTCTTATCTATCTCTCCCTACATATCCAGATATACACATACATAAATCTGCTGCTAGTCGATTTGGCGGTTAATCGATTTATCAATTAAGGATTCATTCCATCATTCTTCTCGTTTTTAAAACCCTAAGCATACGATTTGGGTTCAATTGATTAGCTGTTCAAACAACTTGTGTTCAAGCTTGGGGGAAAGTATGTGGGTTATATCTCTTCGTACAAATTCAACACCCATCTTCTTAATTCGTAATGTTTGTTCTTCTCTTACGACCCCTATTTTTCCTTTCGAAAACACATCCCCTTTCCCTTTTTTTCTTATTGCGAGCTGCAGGTTCTGAGCGAGAGGAAGCCTCACAGGTTATCGTCAACACCATCAAATCCTTTATAGTGATTAGTTTTCCATAATCTGCAATGTATATTATGATACCTTGCCGACTACAAAGTCTGAATAGGATCCATAACCATTGGTTATGTCATGGATTTTAGTTTCAAGAGTACGAGGACAAGAGGTTTGGTTGGTATTGGAATTGTTGGAGTTCTCGGGACCGCAATCTGGGGTGGAGGTCTTGCCAAGCAGCATGGATATAAGCGCAATGAAAAACTTGTGTTACATGATTTTAAGGACTCTGGTTCCGATTTGGCTTTTCACACCATCTGTAATCATGGACCTGTTAGTATGCCTGGTTTTGTTGCCAAAGACTTTTTAAAGGTAATTCCGTAATTTTCGTCCTATATTTCTTTAGAATTTCTCAATATTTATCTTTTCGTACCATTTAATTTAAGTTTTTAACCATATTTCTTATTTACGTAGTCTGAAAACACGGATTTAGTTTAATTTCATCAAGATTTGAATACTCCACATTCAGAAGTATTTGATAGAAATAATGTATTGAATTAGTGGTAAAAACCAAGGTATTAATGTTTGCCGAGTGCAGGAGTTTTATAACAATAGGAAAGAAAGAGCTAAATTAGCAGAGGTTTGGGTGGTTCGTGACAATGAAGTGAGACCTATTAAATTAAGCCAGGTTAGTTAGTTCGTTAAACATATAAAAGCTGCTGAATTGCTGGTACACGTGTGATATGTTCATATCTTGAAATGTATGCTATGTTTGATGTGTTCATTGTTGCAGGAGGTTCATTTGATATGGGGAGACGATGACAAGATCTTCACTTCCCAAACTGCCGAAGACACAAAAAGGTAAAGTCCTTTTTTTTTTTTTACATATTTTTGGTTCAATGATATCTCACTTATCTATGTACAGGATGTTGCGGTATCTCACTCGTCCCTTTACAATGTATTCCATTTGTCGTTCCTAAAATTTTTCGCTGCTACATTTTCTTGACGTAAAATTAATAAATAATTTTATTGAAAATTGCAAGCAATTGGGAGGTGATACAACATTGGTATACGTCAAGGATAGGGGTCATGTAGTCCAACAGGAGAAGGCAGATGAATACAATGCCAAGCTCAAGAACAGCCTTGCCTCCTTCTATTCTAAATCTAAGGATGCTTGATTACCCTTATTTCACTATTTTTGTTATTGAATGTTGTTATAATTTGTTTAAAATGTTCTTCCCTTCAGTTTAGTTAATGTTTCTTTTTCTTTAACTAATTCTATGCATGTATAAGGCGTTAGAATTTTTTTTGTTATCTATGTTATTTGTTTCATGAGTAAGGATTCTTGGTTAATATTCATCTTCACTTAATTTACTGTCTAATTACTCGATCGCAAGGAATCAGTGTCTTTACATGGGACCGGCTCTTGAACCACGAAGCAGAATAGAGCCTTCAAAAATGCTCTGAGGTGTTTACAACACATCCTTGATCGTGATTGACACAATGTTGCCAAGGTTGTCGGTGACAAGACACTGGGGTGTAGTGAAGAGGCGTTGCGGAATCCTTGAGGGGAATGTAAAAGAGCTATTAATGGCAAAGTGCCTTTCCCTATGTACATGATCTCCGAAGATAGCCATGACAGCCAAGGAACCTTGAATAATGAGGAGCTATATTTACGTTTATTCTTGTACTTTTTAAAAGTATTTTTCACGAACCGCGCGAAGCACGGTTTTTTCACCTAGTTTAGAACATAATTGAAAATACTTTAAGGTAAAAGGGTGTCACAGTTGGTTTGTTCTCTTCTGTTTGGCCTTTGTTGATTTGTTTGTTTTGTTGGATGCCAATTTGGTAGGTTAGTCATCTTTTAAATATATTTTTTTCATGTACAGTTCATTAGACAACAGTTTTAAACAGAAGACACTTGTATGAGTTGAAACACACAATAGGCAAGAACCTGTTGTGTGTTGGATTAAGTTCATACAACACTATGTAAAGCACTTGTGTTAAATATCATTACACAATACCACATTGGAAATCACTTGTCTCATTCTAACAATACTTTTTACGAAGTATTGTCTATGCTTCATTCACATAATATTTCTAAAAAATGATGTGTGTTGGTTAACTGTCACACAACACTATGGATAACATATTGTATGACTGCTACTTAGACAACAGACTTAAAAAACACTTGTCTAATCTAAAAATACTCATGCATTTACACAACACCCCTGGTTCTGGCCCATTGTGTGAATGTAGGATTACACAATACTTTTTCGAGCACGAAAATACTAGTTGTCTGATCATTTCGGGTAACACTTTTTTCCATGGGTGTTGTCTGAGGGGTGTCGTCTATAGCCAGATTTCTTGTAGTGTTATCATCATTACCATTATTATTTACATTATCAACAGCAACCTCAGGTTCAGTTTCATCATCCTCATCATCAGAAAGATTCTCAAAAGCTAGAGATTCATCATCATCTTCTTTCTGAATACTAGGAGATCTTGCATCGTCAAATCTCACATTAAGGCTTTCCACAACCTTCTGACTATCGATCACATACACCCTGTACGCCTTAGACTCCAATGAATACCCTAGGAAAATGCCTTCATCTGCTTTAGCATCAAACTTACCAAGATGCTCATAGCCATCTTTAAGAGCATAGCATTTTCCTCCGAACACATGAAAGTACTTCACGGATGGTTTAGTGAGGGCCATAAGCTCATATGGTGTCTTCTCATACATTTTGTTGATCAGGGTTCTATTCTGAGTATAGCAAGCTGCATTGACTGCCTCAGCCCAGAAATAGGTAGGAAGTTTAGCTTCATTCAACATTGTTCTGGCAGCTTCAATCAGTGTTCGGTTCTTCCTCTCAACCACTCCATTCTGCTGCGGAGTCCTGGGTGCTGAAAACTGTCTTGAGATACCTTTCTTAGTACACCAGCTATTGAGAACTGAGTTTCTGAATTCAGTCCCATTATCTGATCTGATTTTACGCACGGGCACTCCAGCTTCTAGCTCAATCTTCTTGATATGATCGATAATCATCTGCGCTGCTTCATCCTTAGAATGCAAGAATAACACCCATGTGTATTTGGAATAGTCATCCACAATTACTAAACAATATCACTTCTTGGACATAGACATGACATTAACTGGACCAAACAGATCCATATGCAGAAGTTGCAGTGGTTCAGTGATGTCTGATATTGTCTTCCTTTTGTGTGATGCTCTCTTGGACTTTCCCTTTTCACATGCTGCACATAGTCCATCAGGACTGAACTCCATCTCGGGTAATCCTCTCACAAGTTCCCTCTTGACTAGAGAATTCATAGTCTTGAAGTTAAGATGTGAAAGCTTTTTATGCCATAACCAACTGTCTTCTGAAGATGCTTTACCATAGAAGCACTTGACTTCATCATTGCCAGAGTTCTAGTCAGCTACGAACAAATCACCCTTTCTCACTCCTTGCAAAGCGAGCTTCTCATCCCTCTTGTTACTGATCAGACACTTTTCCTTCTTGAACAAGACTTCATATCCTTTATCACAAAATTGACTTGTGCTTAGAAGATTATGCTTTAGACCATCAACAAGAGAGACTTCTTCAACGATGACATTCCCAAATTCCAAACAGCCATATCCCGTAGTGAATCCTTTGCTGTCATCTCCAAAGGTAACCACTGGGCCAGCTTTCTCAACCACCTTTGATAGCAGGGCTCTATCACCGGTCATATGTCTCGAACATCCACTGTCCAGAATCCACATGACTCACTTTTTCTTCATGCCCTGTATTTAAAGGAGATTAAGTTTTCTTTGGTACCCAAACTTTTTTGGGTCCAGAGAGCTTAGACACATTTGCATATTTAACAGATTTCTGTGCAGATTTAGCAGATTTAGCATTTGCCTTGACTGTCTCCTTTTCTCTTACAGAGGCCTCAGCAGAATTGCTTCTAGGCTTGGGAGAAAAGGATTCTTTCCTAGATTTAGGTGGACTAGCAGTCTTAGGTCTGTTATTTATATCATGTTTTGTTTTCTTACTTTTATCATCATGTGAACAATTATTAACAACAGGAGATGCACGTGTCACATTTAGAAAAGCAGTCATAAGATTAACAGTGCATGATATGCAAGCATTTGAAGCACACTTAGAATGAACAGGCATGGCAGACATGTTATGAACATGAGCATTAATATTATGATTATTCTCTACTTTAACATTCTTACATGCATGAGTAAGATGAGCAGCAGAGTTGTAGTTATTACATAACTTCCTAGGACCATTTTTGCCTATCCTTCCATTTCTGTTCTTCTTAGCCTTAGACTCATTTTGATCACCTAGTTCAGTTTTAGGTTTTACAAATTTGACAAACTTACTAGGTGACATTGCCTTTTCATTTCCTTGCTTTTTAATGTCATCAACAAGTATTTCATTTCTAATTAATAAAGCATCAACATCAAAGGGCTCAGAGGTAACTTCCTTATATAGGGGACTATCTGCATTCTTAAGAACAGGTGGTGCATTACTGGATGTAGCCTTAGCTGATTCAGGATCCACCACTTGTTTCTTACATTTCTTAACATTATAGTCAAATCCAATAGCAACTCTTGGACCAGATATTTGACTATCAAACAATTCCCTAGCAAGGTTAACTGAATTCTGAAAAGCATATAGCTTACCATTTATGTCAGCTATTTTCTCTTTAAGTTCATTCTCTGTCTCGACACTAACCTGGAATTTGTTTTCTAGATACTCATTTCTTTCCTTTAGATTTTCTATCTACATATTAGTGAGTTCTAGTTCCTCATTCCTGGCTTGTATCTTACTAAGTTCAGCCCTAGCATTTTCAGCCTCAGATTTAGCAGTTGTTATATCTTTTAAAGCATATTCTAAATCCCATCTAAGATCACTTATAGATTTGCTATAGTCTATCACATGCTTGACACAATCACGATTACGACATTTAAATCTATCAGCCATAGAAGCAGGCATGTTTTTTTATCTCATATCCGTAAGTAGGATCATAGTCTGCCATCAGCGCAAGATTGCCATACTCCTCTTCATCGTCAGTGTCATCCCAGCTTTTGCCCTCGGCAATGTATGACTTGACAGGATACTTTCTCTGAGAGCTAGAGTCCCTTTTCTGAAAAACGTTCTTCCTTTCATTTGCTTGCCTGGGTTCTCTGCATTCGCTGGCAAAGTGCCCCATCTTATCACAGTTGTAGCACCGAAACTTGCTACGGTCTACCATCCCTGTCTTGTTACTCTTTCCTGATTCAGACCCAGAAGATAAACCAGTTCTCTGCGATCTGCTGCTACTTCCAGAAGATCTGTACTTGGCATTTTTCCTGAATCTGATTCGGCTAAAGTTAGCTGCTAATGTAGCCATAGTAGGATCCTCCAGTTGCTGCAACTCCTCAAGAGTATAATACTCACTTTCGTCACCAAGCAGATCATCATTGTCCATTTCAGCTTCAAAGAACACATCCTTCTTGTTCTGCGGTTTCACAACCTTTGTTTCAGGTTCTTTGTGGCTGGATGCAGTAAGAGCAGTTGTCTTCAATAATTCAGCATTCTTGTTGTCCACTGTTCCAACACCATATATAATTTTCCTTTGCTCTTGCTCCATCTCATGAGTTCTTAACTTTCCATACAACTTCTCAAGAGTCATTGTAGCAAAGTCATCTCTCTCTCTGATGGATGATGCTTTATGTTCTACATGGTGTGGTAGAGTCAGCATGAATTTCCTGTTTGTCTCTCTTAGAGGATACTTCTTCCCGTGAATGCTCAACTCATTCAGTAGCTTATTGTATCTCTCGAAAACTTGAGTGATACTTTCACCAGGAAGAGATTTAAAAGCTTCGTAGTGAGACGTCAGAATATCCAGTCTATTTTCACGAACTTCATCAGTTCCCTCCATTATCATTCCAATCGTATCCCACATGTGTTTCGCACTAGTACAGTTCATAATTTGATGATTCATTTCATCATCCATGGAGTCAACTATGATTAGTCTAAGATTGGTATCCAATCCATCTTTTTCAGTTTCAGTAGCGGTATACTCCGATGGATGTTTTGGAATCATTCCTCCAACAGCTGCACTACTTTCACCATCCTCAGTAGTTTCAGGAGCAGCTTTCATTGGTTTAGACCAACCCTCAGTCAACGTCTCCATGTATCTAGGATTTGACGCTTGCATGAACAGTAACATCTTCATTTTCCACATGCTGTAATTATCACGCTTAAATGAAGGAACCTTAATATTGCTACCTTTTTGAGTACTCATGATTCTGGATGATGAACGCGGATCTGATCTGTATGTCGATCAACAAGCTCTTGATGCCAATTGTTAGGTCCAGAATAACGTAGAAGGGGGGTTGAATACGTTATTTCGAAATATTTGGTTTTTTGAGATGTGAAAAATAAGGTCAACAACTGAATCGAAATAACACAATCAATTCGGGAAAATATCTTTGAATTGATAAAAACTGAGGGGTGTTACAACTTCTAATCCAGTGGATTAGCTTCAAAAACCAGAACACTCCTAAGGATAGTTTAGGCACGAGGACCTTCTATCCGACACTTCCTGAAAGCGGGCTAAGCCGGCTTTCCTACTAGATGGACTGTCTAGCAGCTGACACAGAGAGGATATAAGAGAGAGAAGAGAGAGTTGTGTGTTGAGGTGTGTTTTGAAATGAAATACAGCATGCCTATTTGTAGATTATAGAAAGTTACTATGCTGTACTATTTCAACAACCCCCGTGGGTCCCTCCAGCCACTTTTTGAATAGTAGCCGCCATATGAATAGTAGCCACTTTTTGAATAGTAGCCGCAATATGAATAGTAGCCGTCATATGAATAGTTGCCGTGAATAGTAACCATGAATAGTAACCGTGAATAGTAACCATGAATAGTATTACTATTTTTGGCTGCTTCTTTTGGACTTCTCTCTTCTGTTTCAAATATGCTGCTTGAGATATTATGTCTGTCCTTGAACGTCAATAGGCTTTGGAAATTCTTTCTGTGAATTAATGTGTTGATCCTTCTCGTATGTGCTGACACTTAGTGCACTGGTCTGGTTCACAAGTGACTAGCACTGATCTTGATCTTCACACCTTCGTTACATTCCAATTGATTAGCCTGCAGCAATATCTTCAAATAATATAAATACATGGAATCTTTTGGCCCTTCAACTGAATCATCTGTACATCTGATTCTATCACTGAGGCTTGATTATGTTAATGAACTTCTTTCAGCGACTTGATCCTTGTCGGTGCCTGTTCTTCAAATTTCACGATCCCTGTATAGAGTTAATATTATTTATCTTTTATCCTTGTTGAGTTATATATGTCCTCTATTACATATTACATTACATTATGCTTTACATATGCCTTAAAAACATAAATGTCATATAAGTGATCTACTTTTCACTTATATGACACTTATGCTTATAAGCCATAAGCTACTCATTTTAAGGTAAGCCAAACACCCACAAACACCACTCATAAGTTCTTATGGGCTTATAAACCATAAACTATCAACTTTATGAAATGCCAAACAGTGTCAGTGGAAGGCCAGCTGCCTCCACTTGATGTCCATCTTGTGATAACTCATCTGCCTCTTTCTTATCCCAACAGAGAATCCATCGAGATTGTTATAAATCATTATAATCTGGAGCTCTCACTTATTGAACTGCTAAGCAGATCTTAACTCAACATTAATAAGATATTGTCCACTTTATGCCAAACGCGCACGAATTTATTTTTGGGTAATCCCAAAAATCCTCATACAAATGTAATTTAACTAATTGCTTATTATTAAATAGTAATCTGTTCATCTCATAAACAGGTTTACCCTGTTTTCTTAAAAAAAACCAACTTCAGACCTGTCTAGATAAAACCCAACTAAAGCTCTTTAAGTCCAGATAGAATTTAATTTTTATCAAATTAAAATACATATTTTTAGATTTAATTTTTAATAATTATATTATTTAAAAATTATTAATTTGAAATGGTCTATTCCAATCCGATTCGAATAAGAATGAAAATCCGACCCGGCTCGATTTTGGCTCGAATAAAAACCTGACGCTGCTCGTCTTGAGCACCTGAAAAGGTCTAAATATTTTCAAAATTCCCGATCCAGCCGATCATGTCAAAGTCAATGCTTGCTCAGACTTTAATCAAAAACCAAGAACTTTTCGAGGCCCCATCAAATAGTACATTTTAGCGTATTTTAAAAAAGATAAACAATACAATCAAATTAATCAAAATCAAATATTTGATGAAATCCAAAAAAATCTTTAAGTTTATACCGTCACATTTGAAATTTATATATATATTATAAGATATATAATCTAAATTCAATACTATAAGATTGTTTAGATGATTTAGAATCTAAATTCAATATTATAAGTTTTGTTAAAAAAATATCTACTAAATATCATTTAACTTTAATATTTTTTAAAAACCTAGAACAAATAAACGTAGATTCTAAATTCAAAACATGTATTCGAGCCAAATTTTTTGGTGAACTACTTTATTTTATTTTTTATCAAATTAAAACGGTTTGAATCCGAATGAAAACCCAATCCTATCCAATTTTAGCTCGAATAAAAGCCTAACGCGGCTCGTCTTAAGCACCTGAAAAGGTTTAAATATTTTCAAAAATCCTGATCTAGATCTAGTCCCATCATGTCAAAGTCAATGCTTGCTCGAATTTTAATCGAAAACAAAGAATTTTTCGAGGCCTGATGAAATGATACATTTTGGTCAATTTTTAAAAAATATAAACAACAAATCATAAGATACTGCAAGATATAGAGTCTAAATTCAATACTAAAAGATTTTTAAATGATTTAGAATCTAAATTCAATATGATAAGATATTTTTTTTAAAAAATATCTACTAAATATCATTTAACTATTTTTTTTAAAAAAATCTAGAATAAATAAACGTAAATTCTAAATTCAAAATTTGGATGAAAATGCGATAGAATGTCCCTAGTTGAGTTTATACATGATATACATGATATTACAGATAGAAATATGACTACGTGGCTATTATAATATCCCAAATTCCACATCCTATTTATATATTTAAAGAAAATCTGGAGATTATAATTAAAAAAAATCATATAATAATTTTGTTGTATATAAGTACCAGTACACAAGTTGTTAAGTACTTCATTATTTTGAGAAACATTTGTTAAGTACTCCACGGTATAGAGTCAAAATGTCAAACTCTTCTTCAACGTCTTTGTTGTTTACAATTCTAATATTCTCTCTTCTTTTAACTACTTGTTTCTCCGACCTTCATGTCGATATTTACAGTCGACTTCCCAGTAATTCACCTACTTTGACGCTTCGCTGCCGATCGGGAGATAATGATTTGGGATACCACAATCTACCAGTAAATCAATTATATACTTGGAGTTTCTTGGAAAATTTCTGGGGAACTACTTTATTTTGGTGCAATTTTTGGTGGAACGGAAAATATGTAGGGTTTCATGCTTTCGATGACAACATGATACCTGCAGTAGCGCATGGTGTCGATCATTTTGTTTACGAAGCTAGATCTGATGGCTTCTATTACAATGCACCAGACTCAGACACATTTGATGATTATCAATGGCAGCTAGTGAAGAAGTGGGGATATAATTAAGGGCAAGCAAAGCTATTTTTGTTTCCATTCGCCTTAATGTAATCTTTTTTAAAATTTAAAAGCATTTAAAAATAAAATTACATGCAATGTGGGTAATTGCATCTTATAAGATGCTAGATATAGTATATATATGTTCCATATTATCCAGTTTCTTTCGTGTTTTTCTTTCTGAAGCATCCATCTCAGAATATTTTTATGCACAAATTAAAATTGCATATTTAACAAAATCTATAAAATATCGAAAAGGGAAAAAAAATTAAAAGTTATAATAAATATATGTTAATATTAAAGATTATAATAAATACTTCGGCTTATTTTCAGATTCGGGATGGGACTTGATCATATAATATTCGAAAAAATTCGGGATTTAACCCGGGATATCTCAATTAACTCGCAATACTTAGATGTTTAACTACAAATCCAACCGTTCGGGTGTAATTATCTAGTAAAAATAAATAAATATTCAAATTTTCAAATGAATTGGTGATTTGGATCAAATATGTTTTAACAAAAAATAATTGATCATTCTTTATCGTTAATATTATAAAAAAATAATATCATTATAAAATCAATACCCTATAACTTAAATTTGTACAAAAATATTCTACAACGATATTTTGACATAATCTTCACATTCATACGATCGGATCGTTAAAAACATTCATCAAAAACGATTAGCCCGCACTAATTAAAAAATTTTCTATTGTGACCTTTAAAAACTCCAAGACCTTTTTCAAAACATACATTTTTATTTAGGGGTGTACATGGTACGGTTTGGTGTGGTTTCTTGGATTAACCTTTATCGAGTCAATGTATTAAGTTCGATTCGATAATTGCTATTAATCTTTTCCAAACCGTTTAAAATATTATTTTCAATTTCGGTTAACGTCTATCGATTTTGATTTTTTCTTTTGTTTTTAATATTAATTTTGTTTTTCATATTAATTTTTTTTCTTATAAGATGCTAGATATAGCATATATATGTTCCATATTATCCAGTTTCCTTCGTGTTTTTCTTTCTTAAGCATCCATCTCAGAATGTTTTTATGCAAAAAATTGCATAATTAACAAAATCTATTAAATATCCAAAAGGAAAGAAAAATTAAAAATTATATTAAATATATGTTAATATTAAAGATTATAATAAGTATGTTAATGTAACACCTCACTCCCACGCAGAACTTGATGAGTTGTCGTTACCCAATTTGATCGCATTTGGACTAATATTATACTTCGGTTTATTTTCGGATTCGGAATGGGACTTGATCTAATATTCGAAAAAAATCGGGATTTAACCCGGAAACCGTTTAAAATTTATAATAAATATATGTTAATATTAAAGATTATAATAAGTATGTTAATGTAGCACCTCACTCCCACACAGAACTTGAGGAAGAAGCCCCAACTAATTGTGCTGAGTTTGTCGTTACCAAGTTGATCGCATTTGGACTATTATACTTCGGCTTATTTTCAGATTCGGAACGAGACTTGATCTAATATTCCAAAAAATTCGGGATTTAACCCGGGTTATCTCAGTTAACTCACAATATTTAGACGTTTAATTACAAATCCAACCGTTCGGGTGTAATTATCTAATAAAAATAAATAAATATGCAAATTTTCAAATGAATTGGTGATTTGGATCAAAGATTTTTTAACAAAAAATAATTGATCAATATTTACCGTTAATATTATAAAAAAATAGTATCATTATAAAATCAATACCCAATAACTTAAATTTGTACAAAAATATTCTACAACGATATTTTGATATAATCTTTACATTCATATGATCGGATCGTTTAAAACATTCATCAAATACGATTAGCCCGCACTAATTAAAAAAATTTATACTACATTTTTATTTAGGGGTGTACATGGTGCGGTTTGGTGCGGTTTCTTGGATTAACCGTTATCGAGTCAATGTATTAAGTTCGATTCGATAATTGATATTAATCGTTACCAAACCGTTTAAAATATTATTTTCGATTTCGGTTAACGTCTTCCTCACTGTGAGTTTGTGATAGTGTTTAGTGTGCCTCATAAGTGTTTCACTCTTCTCTCCACTCATTTGTGTTGAGTGTCTCACTTCTCTCTGTGTTTACACTCTTGCTCACTAGTGTATCACTCATATCACTCATAGCTCCGACATCCATTAGTGTACCTGCAAGGAAAAATCACCCTAGCCCCTTCAAGAGAGATCAGTGGTGGTGCAATGGGAGTTTGCAAATCCCAAATCCTCGTTAGACTCGTCAGACAAATCTGAGTCATAATCTACAAGTTGCTAATTTCCCTTTTAAAGGTTCCAGATTTGAATTCTGGGAAGGTAAACAATGATCTATTAAATTTAGCATTGAGATCAAAGGTTCCTTCTAATGTATGTGAAGACATCACCTTGTTAAACTCATCAAGTAAATCTGAATCATAGTCTACAAGTTGCCAATCCGCACCTATGTCGGACTCGTTACCCGCAGGATCCAGAGATGTTCCCTCTGGGGAGTTAGATAATGATCTTGTTGAATTTTGCATTTGAGATCAATACCTTCTCTCGAGGTCTGTGAAGACTCTTATTTCATTAAAGAACCTTTAACTCATAATCCTAATCGTAAGATGGTTGGATTACAGGTTTCCTTCAATTCATCCTTAGTGTGTGCAATCTCACTTTGTGCATATGAAACATTTTGGTTAGTGTATAAGGTAGTGACTCTCCAACTGAATATCCCACACATTCTTATTTGCTGCATCAGATGTAGTTACTCCCTGGTGACCTCTAGTCTGATAGGTAACTTCCTTTTAGGGGGTAAGTCAGAATGTGTTTGAGTTTGACTGCAGTCTGGGATAAAAGTTGTTGGGTTTACAACCTTATGACTAAACATGTGAAAATACGAAACTTCATTTAGATGAACCTGCATCACAGAATATGAGCAATATAGATCGAATGATATACAGTTGTGATTTCAAAAGATTTACAATGTAAGCAATCACAGCTGTAGAAAGAAATTTTGAGTTATGGGAAATATATAGATCTTGAGCCGGTTTTATTAAACAAAAACATAAACAAAAATCTAATTAACAATAAATATTAATCAAATTAATGAATGTTAATGTTTAAACCAATACAAACAAAACTATTTTATCATGTTTTAGATCCTGTATGTTAAATACCAACTGTTACCACTTGTTAGGTATTGTCTTCCAATTGTTAGAACCTGAAAATCAAACGTTAGTTCCTAAACAATTGAATTGACATATAGCATTTTGATACCAACAATGGTCCTATATAAGAAATTCTGTCAACAACAACATCAACACAACAAAGAAAAAGAATTAGAATTAAAACAACAGGTTATGTGTGTGTCAAACAGAAGAACAATAAAAGAACCAAATACAGTGACCTGTTTCTAAGTTTTGAAAGTATAGTGACTAAACTAAAAAACTATACAAACTATTTATATACACATTAAAAAAAATAATATACAAAAATAAGAAATAATATATATATCAATAATATAAAATAAAAACTAAAAAGAAAAGAAAAATACGATTTTTTTTATATTCAAAAATAATTGTATTAATAATATTTACAGAATATTAGAAAATAAAAGAAAATAATTTACAAAAATATTTACAACAAAACTACCATAGGCTATCCTTTAGACGGAAATAAACATAAATAACAAAAGGACAAACACTACAAACCATTTAATAGAATATTATATATATTTACAAGAAATATTTATAGTAAATTAATAAATCATTATATTTTCTAATAAATAACTTTCTACTAGAAAATTATTTAAAGAGAAAATGTGACTTATTAAGATAACACAAATATTGAAAAGTGACTTTTAAAAATACTGAAATTTTCAACAAAAATAGGTTTCTCACATATTTCATCTTGTAAAATTTGAGAAAAATATTTTTAGAGAAAATAAATTATGCTAAAATTACAAGAAGTAAGTAGGGATATATTAAGAAGATAATAACAACAATTTGAGAATTAACAAGCAAGAAAGTAAGTTGATAAAATAATTATACAAGTGATTTTAAAATATTAACGAAGTAATCACTTATAAATTATTTTAATAATAAAAATATATATACAACTTAAAACTTTAATAATAAAATATAATTAAAAATTTTACAAGCAACCCGTGCGAGTTATAGGCTAGTATGTATAAATGCCAAATTTTATATTTTTATTGAAAAAAGTTGTCTACTAAATCAAAACGCCTAAATATTTGGAAGATTTTTGGGGAATTTTTTTTTGTAGCATTTTTCATTAAGCAGGCCAAATAGACGCAAACAAGAATTCACATAATTTAGATAATTAAAATTGTATAT
The DNA here is from genome assembly GCA_037693485.1 of Kitagawia praeruptora. NCBI lineage: Eukaryota > Viridiplantae > Streptophyta > Magnoliopsida > Apiales > Apiaceae > Kitagawia > Kitagawia praeruptora. The sequence continues at coordinate 150,559,591 of CM075349.1, read as the reverse complement.
TGAAATGAGAAATACTGTAGTAGAGCAGAGAAGCCGCAGAGCAATTAAACACTTGCCTAGTAGTACAGTAGTAGTTTGAAACAAAAAGAAGCTTCTATTATGCAGAAGGAAAAAGGTATTCGTGACTCTAATCCTATATTCCCATCCATTAACTTAATATATAAACAATTTAACAAGTGGGATCTTTATTTACGTGCTAGTATTATTATATGCATTAGTATTACATAAATTATCAAAACTTGATATTTATAAGATATATTTTTTTTTTTTTGATAAGCAAAAATATATTGATTGGGAAACAAGCGATTTACATAGGGAGGGAAAATGTCTACCCCACAACATTTTCTGCTAACAATCTCTGCTTGAGGACCAACTGAGAACAGAGCGACTAAACCTAGAGAAGAAACCTGTGAACTGCAATACCCTTAAAACATAACAAGAAAAAAACCAACACTAAACTACTGCACTACTCTGAACCTAAATTAAACCAGCATCTGTCATCACTTCAGGACAGACTAAACCCATCCTGATATCAAATTGGTACGTTTAGCACCTTCTTTAGCGAGATTATCAGCTAAAAAATTCAACTCTCTATTAATCCATTTGAATTGGACATTTAAAGAGTGAAAAAACCATGTCGAGTGGCCCCAGTTGAGATTGGATTTATGTACAAGATCAGCTTGCATGATTTGAACGTCTTTGAACATTATTGAAGAATCCATGCAAATCAAAAACCTTGAGCTGTCAACTTTTAATCTAATGGATTCGCATAGAAACTGCAAAGCTCCCATTTCTGCATCCAATGGAGATGAGCATGACCGTGGTCCAGAAAAAATGAACTCAAGATCCTTGTTTTGATTGAGGATTATCCCACCTATGCCTCCAGTAGTAGGGTTATTAGAATTTCCATTCCAGGCCCCGTCTACAAATGCAATATACTTATAGTGACCTAAGAATTCATCTAAGAAAAGACGCCAACTTTTAGAGAACATATGGTGAATTGCTGCACTAGGGTCACAGTTCCATAAATTATCATCCACCTTGGAAAGAAGTTGCGCATTACTGGCCCACGATCTCGATCTGGATTTGACTAGAAGGAGGATGGAAGACTTAGGAATTGTCTTATTATTAAAAATCACACCATTTCGATTTAGCCAGATTGACCACAACAATGCTGCAATCGAAATTTTCCAAACCTTTTGTAACTTGACATTTGTATTCAACTTCAAGATGGACCAGAAGTTGAAAACTTGATATAAATGGACTGAAGATATAGGAATATCCCACCAATGTAAAAATTCTTTCCAAATGTCTTTAACTTCCGAACATTTCCAGAAAATGTGATCAACCGTTTCGTGGTCAGTGTTGCACGCCAAGCAGAATTCATTGCCTATACCAGTTCTTTTGTAGATCAACGATTTAGTAGGTAAAATATTTTTTGCTATCTTCCAAAGAAAAACCTTAATACGACCAGGGACTTTGATTTTCCAAAGAGAATTCCAGTCAATACTACCTTGACTAGACTCATTTAGCTTCCTATACATGTCTTTTACCAAAAAACTTGAGCTGTTGATCAACCACACCACCTTGTCTGAGACTTCCGTGAAATGAGTCTGAATTAAAACACTTCTTAAAACGGCCAACGAATTTAACTCCCACCCTCTGAGCGGTCTTCTCCAAAGTGTAGTAGGAATAACCTCACTATTCAAAAGCCATTGAGAGAATGTACTCAACTTAGAGGGTGTTTGGCATTGCTTAAAATAAGTTACTTTTGACTTAAAGGAGATGTTTTTAACTTAAAGGAGAAAGTAAAGTTGTTTACTTTAAGTTGAATGAATGTGTTTGGGTAATTTTACTTAAAGTTACTTAAAGTTAATTGTAGTGTTTGGTAAATTCTGACTTAAAGTAACTTTTGACTTAAAGTTAATTTGTAGTGTTTGGTAATTTGTGACTTAAAGTAACTTTTGACTTAAAAAAATAAAATTCATATTTTATTTAAAATGAAATAAAATTAAGGTAGAAAAAACAGAATACAAGTTAAGTTTCACATATTTCATTGGCAATTACATCTCGCAGTCCCTGCCAATAAATATTGGTATCGGTATCATCTTCAGCTATGTCCCCATCAATTCCCGAATATCTGAATGGAATATAAGTTTCTTGTTCCGCAACTTGAAATGCATCATCGCCAACATTTTGTTTTCGAATATAATTGTGAATAGCCATCGTAGCTAAAACAATATCAGTTTGTGTGTCAAAATTGTACGCCGGCATATGTGCTAAAATTGCAAATCTGGCTTTCCATACTCCAAATGTTCTTTCAATAATCATACGACATGAAGAATGTAGATGATTAAAACGTTCTTTTCGAGTACGCCGAGCATTGCTACGAGAGGTTCGGCGAAAATCTTCAAGGTGATAACGTGTTCCTCTATATGGACCCATATATCCTTGCATATGTGGATAACCTGCATCAACAAGATAATATTTGTTTGGGGGTGGATGTGGGAAACTTAGACTCCGATCACGTAAAGCTTCACCGAATATTCGACTGTCATGGGCTGCCCCCTCCCATCCCGCCCAAACAAATGTGAAACACATGTTAAAATCACAGACTGCAAGAATATTCTGTGTTGGAACATTTTTTCGGCCAATATAAGGAATGCGTTGTGCCTCCGGCACCACAGCTTTTACATGAACTCCGTCGATAGCTCCAATACAATCCTATACATTCACAAACAATTAAATATGTCAATATGTAATATAAAATTTATATAATCTGATAAAGTACTTACTTTAAAATATGGAAGATATCGGGAATGTTGAGGTGTATGATATCCACTTCCTGTACTATAGTTCCAAGCCGGTTTTATAATATCAGCTGCTAATCTGTTGATGGCTCGCAAGACCGAGTGAAAATGCCTACTAATAGTCTCACTGGAGTGATTAAACATTTCTTGTATTAACCGATTTCCTACTCCATGAGCGCAAGTCATTAAAAACATACCAACTTCCTCATGTACGGACATTCCCCGTGTAGAGACCAATCCGTATCGATTAACCAAATCCGCACACAAGCTTAGAAACGTAGATTTATACATGCGAAAATCTTGGTAACAACGAGTTTCATTTCCCTCTAAAATCTCTTTAATTAGTATAGGGCCGGTACGAATGGAAGTGTGGCATGGCTCTTTGTGTATGTACATCTCATAATAATACACCAAAGTTGATGCCGTAGTTAGACACAATACTTCCCACTCCAAATGATTTGTCTCTTCTTCTTGTTCGTCTTCTTCTTCACTTGCATCAGTATCACTACTATCAGCATTTGAGGACTGCCCGTATTGAGGAAACACAGAAGGAATTCTCCATAGATCCATTTAGGACCGAAATGCAGTAGAATAACTTTGACACTCCAAATGATTTGAAGCTCTTTGTGTTTGATTGGCTAACTTTTTACATATAGATCCATTTATAGATGAATTTCTTTCTTTAACTATTCACATGTGAAGCATACTGTGAAGCGTGTGACTTGCAATAATAAATTTGACACTGTATGCACGTGAATGGTAAATAATAATACAGAACACAATTTGCATGATCTGAATAAAGTTCAACTTGCCAATAAAAAGTTCAACTTGCAGTACTAGTACACAACTGTCCACTAGGCAATAATACACAAACACTTGGGATAAGTCCTGCGAATGGACAAAAGAAAAAATAGGCAAAAGAAAAAATTAAAAAATTACAACACATAAAGTAAATATATCACTTGTTTAGCTTCCACCATTGCGAACATGTTGTTCGTAATTGTAGTTGATTGTTGAAGCTCGCTGCGCATTACTACGACATTTAAACCAAATGATCCTATTCTCTTTTCTGGTTAACCACGTTGCAGCGAAATGATACTTGGAAGACATAAACTCAATCTCCTCCATAGCGTCCAAAATATCAATGGCTTCGTTCAATGAATTATCAACAGCAGCAGTCGAGGCGGTGCTTTTACTTTTGCAAGCCAAAACTTTCATTACACCCTCTAGACTATCTCGAATGATTTCAGCTCCAGACTTTTTTCTTTTGGTGCCACTGCTTCCTTGTTTTTGACTAGCATATGAATCAGGAAACAAATTATTTTCTCTGAGTTCCTCGTCACTATCACCGCTACCTTCTCTGAGTTCCTCACCAATAGCAGATTGTTGTTCCCCAACAGTAGATTGCTGATTTGGAGCACGAGCCCTCTGACCGGTTGCAACAATGTCGCTAAACAGCGTATCATAGCTAAACCAGTAAAGGGATAAATCGACACCCCTGAATTTGCTATATTTGTCATCCTCCTGAAATAAAATAATGAAATGGACAGGTTAATAAAACTGATGGGCATAGTTAAAGCAGAAGAAAGACCTAAAGAAAACTGATGGTACTAAAAACTGATGGGCATATTAACCAGTAAAGTTAATATGAAGGTTAAACCTTGATGCGAGCATCCCACCATTCATCGGTTGCATCAATTGATTTTGTCGCCTCATTCCACCCAAGTCCGGTGTGTCCACGCCTTAACTTTGTAAAAAGTTTCCACTCACCTTTCATTGCATCCCAATGATTTTTGAATTGTTTTCGGGTGTAGTTTACGGGGAATTTCTCGTTAAACGCAGCTGTAACATTTTCCCAGCCCTGTTTAGATAATGTAGTGTTTGGCCTATTCCCCTTACGGACCTCATCCTCGCATAAATGAACAAACAACATATGTTGCTTGACATCCCACTTAGCGTGTGCCATCTGTAACATGGATGTTGAAGGTATCAAACAGATAAAATCTCACTGATCATACAAAATAAACTATACAAAGGTATAAAAAAGATGTCACAAGACATGCCCGCAACTCTTATATCAGATGCCTTTTTATGTAAAACATCTTTCATGTAATCAATCTTTTGAACAAGTAAAAGCAAGCTACATGACAAGGCAATACGTTGAATCCTCCTACTTTTTAAGTTTGTTTCTGCAAATAACATTAATAGTAATGCTGACAGAAAAAGTAACAGCACTCATGGCTATTAAACAACATCATGCTACATGTCCAATTATATGCATTCTCCTAGGTCATGCTTGTATGTCACCTGAACTTGTGGCAGCATATAAAACCTTCAAGTTAGATAATTGAAGGAGTCTATCAATTTGTATTTTGTACTATATACATTGAAATCTTCTAATAATATAGATAAACAGAACTAGATAGAAAAGACCACAAGTTCTTATGAAGTAGACGAAAAACGAGAGAGTACTGTATCATAATATCATCCTTTTGATCTACATTTTTACACAAAAAATACCTCAACAAAGCACAATACATAAACATTTAGGTGACATGCCTGAACATTTAGCTAACATAAGCATGGTTATACCATGCTTTATACAACTACAGATTCATAAAACAGGGTTTATCTGTGGTAATGTAAGTCATGCTTTTAGATTCTGAGATCCATTACAAGAGATTCAATACTTTTCACATATAATACAAGAACCGAAAGTCTGAAAAGAGATCAAATAATTCAAGACATAAATGTGAAATAACCAACATCAGTTGGAACTTGGAAATATATTAACGCAGAAATAAGAAAGAGATCAAGGCAAAAAAAGCTTTACAAGACATACCATTTAGCGAAGACTGGGGATTAATCAAAATAGAGACTTGAATTACCAGTATAAACAAGACAACACCTTCTCCATACCTACCCCTCCCCAAACTACTAACTAATCGAATCTACAAAAAAACAATAGATGAAAAGATGAAGAAGACAAATCTGTAAATTACCAGAGATATTGAAGAACGGAGATAGCCGTCGTCGTTAATTGGACTTCCGACGATGAGAGCGAGCTGCAAGAAAAAAGAGTAAAGAGGCGATTAGGGCAAGCAAAGAAAATAAGCTCGGATCTTTAAAAGTGAGAAGTACCTCCACGCTGCTTTTTGCTTATGGGCTCAGAATGGCTTTAAGCCCACATAATAAGCTGATAGCCAAACACGCCCAAATCGACTTAAAGCCCTATGGACAAGTAATAAGCTCCAGCCAAACGGGCTCTTAATCTCCTTGTCATTTGCCAGAAGGTATAGCCTAGGGAATAAACTGGCCATAGTGCTATCCTGCCACCAATAGTCTGTCCAGAAGTTTATAGTAAGACCATTACCCACTTTCCACCTAATAGTCTGTCCTAGAAGTTTATAGTCATAAAAGACTCTGAAATATTTTACACCATATCTGAAGGTAAAAGATAATCTTTGTATGATATAAATCATTATAAAGAGAATTTAAAAGAATTTACATAAATATTCCAAGAATATTTATTAAATCAATAATAATTAAGGACTATTTTTAAATCATAATATTACTCGTAAGTAATCCTCAAATGAATATATAAAATTATTTATTAATAAATCTCTTCTTAAATGAATATTCAAAATAATATTCATTAAATAAATAAAACTTCCAATGAATATTCAAGATGATATTCGATAAATAGATAAACTCAAATAAATATTTAAAATAATGTTCCTTAAGTAATTAGAATTTCAAATGAATATCTTAACGTAATATTCATTGAATAGATAAAACCTTAAATGAATATTCGAAAGTAATATTCATTTAATAAACAATATTCTATATGAATCTTGAAATAATATTCATGAAATAATCAAACTCTAAATGAATATTCGAAATAATATTCATTTAATATTTCTCGACTGAGATAATACTCCAATAACATTTCTCGAAAGATTTCCAAGCAATTAATACTTTATGGAAATATAATTAATGATTAATAATAACATTCCTCAAAAGGAATACTAATCTGTCGTTGGAATCCCTCCGGGTTTCCAAGACTACGTCTATATCTCAAAATACCGACTCCCGGTCTATATTTAAAGAATGAATATCACATGCCCTTTACTAAGGGTCTTAACCAAAAATCCGGCTTATACTGATATATCGTATCTAGTCTATAAGCCAATATCAATTCAGGGAACAAGTATTGCAATATAACTTGAAAGTAGGCATGCATGCTATGGCATATGTATACAACAATCATCATATATATATTATCACAACAACAGTTCCAAGTATTGGAAACTTGCCTGAGAATCGAGTGCGGGTAGGGGTAATGTGTCCCGGGTCAGCTCGACAATCTATAAACAATCAGAATATTTAAGATTAACCACTTAACGCTTATTAAAAGGCTAAGTATAAACTCCACTTAAATCGAAACATGTTTTCGAGTTATCTCGTTACGTCTCTTTTAGTGTAACTCTTTTTATCACCGATACGATCCGACATTCGTTCGTCATCAAGACATGTCATCATGCTTATACTTGGTATATACTTAAGTCGTATGAGTTCTAAGGTTGGTCGTTTACGAATCAAGATTATACCTCGAGTGTTATCGCCCGTTTTCTAAGTTATAACCAAAGTCATACCTTTAAGGGTTTCGTTCGCGTTTAATCTCGATTCGAACATTTTTATAAAATCGAAAAACGATCTTTTTAATACGAGGTATTTTCTCACACCATCCTTATGATCTCTAATTTTTAATTATCAAGATTCTCCACTGATTTCGTGGTAATAAAGGGATCCAATTTCAGTTACGAACTTTCGTTTACGGTTTCGAACCACTTTTACGAATTTAATCATAACTCCTAAACCGTAAATTGAAATGCTTCGATTCTTTCGCCAAAGTGATCTATGTTCAAAAATCTAGCAGTAGGGTTCATTATCTTGCCAAGAACAGAGAGTTATGGCTACTGTCTAGTTCGGGTTCTTAGTGTTAATGAAAATCGGGCATTACGACGGCTACGAATCGAGCGTTCTAAATTTCGTTACGCAACAACCAAGCCACCCCGGGCATCTAAACAACTTGTACACATGATTTGCATCTAAACAAGTCCAAGAACATCATGCTTTATAATAATAACCATCATGCTACCAAAATCACTAAATCACTTAGCTAATCATGCTTTAACCTTAACATAACCATAACTAAGCTATATCCATCATAAACATGCTTAAATCTCAAACAAGAGTTAGGGTTTCAAGAGGTTATACCTTCCTTATAGAGTGATATAGCCTTAATAAACCTTGTATGGTCCTTGTATAGCCTCCATGAAGCTTGGATCATCACCCAAAATCAAGATCCAAAAGTTTTGTTCTTGAAAATCACTATTCACCCTAGGCTTTGATGATTTGTTTGAAAATGGAAACAAAGGAGTTTGGGCTTCAAATTTCTAGGAGATCATTTTTATGAAATATAGGATCTAGGATAAAATTTTGAAGATCAAACAATGGTGGGAGGTTGGATTTTGATCTTGGATTTAGGCTAAAAGCCGAATGGAGCAAGAATGGGGAGAGATGGAGTTTTTGCTTGCTTTCTTTGAATAATAATGCATAAAGTGGATGAGTTTTAGATAATATCTCATCTTGTATTGCTTTAATAAAGTGATGATGCATGGAGTGATGCCTTTTGCAAGCCATGTGTTGATGTTTAAGTGGTTTCCATGCAATCAAGTGGTTTGTTTCTAAGTGTTTGGTTTCATCTCTAACCATGCTAGTCATTCTTGAAACTATGTAGTTACTAGATATTTTCTAGTGGCTTGCACAAGACTCTTGCTCCCTCTGCTTGTTTCTTTGTCCGTTTATTGCTTAATTCGTTGATCGTTCGAGGGAATAACTCATTCGTTTCTAGTTAGGGTTTTACCGAAAACCTTCTTAATAATTCTAATACTATTCTTCATCTTTCTTAATACTTCTCGAATTTAAATTCCTTAATTCCCTTTTATAAATCCTTAAGTCTTGCAGTGTCCAGGGAAATCTCGGAGAAAATAAAAGTGCTCTTTTTCTGAATCCGACAGCTTTTACATACACTTATTTTCCTCCTGGATCACTAATACGAACTCAGAAATCCGTTCCGAATACCGGGTATAACATTATTATAATAATATTCCAAATTCCACCAAAATCACTATTCATCACTTATTTTTATTTAATTCCTATAATTAGGAAAATGAACCTGGTTCACCCTCGAGTGTTCCTTAACCTTTTTACGGAACCGCTGGGTTTATAATAGATATTGATTTGGATGACATGAGGGTATCTATTTCTTTCTAGGGAATCTTATCTTAACTTTCTAGGAGATAGATTATTCTAATCTAAGTTATCACCCAATAGCATCCTTTAGGCCATATTACCTTGGAATATATATCCTTTCATTATTCATTCTTTAAAGCCAGTATTACATTGTAGTTGTAACTACTGTTCACTCTTACATCAATACATAATAAAAGTTTTAATTCTACCCAAAAATCTGGGTTCTTACAATCTCCCCTCCTTAAAAGGATTCCGTCCCGGAATCAAGTAGAAGATAACAGGGTACTTGTTGGTTATTTCGCTTTCCAATTCTCTGGTCGATCCTTACACATTCCAATCTTTCTAAAGCACATCATACTGGTGTTACAACACACCCTTTATCCGTTCTACCAATTCTTTGATACTTTCGCATAACACATTATCCGGTATACGCTCTTGTCCGGTCTTACACTATTAACCTTATTGGTACGTGCAGTGACTTCGGTATCACTAACGCGCTACGAATTCCGGAGATAACCTCACTCGTAATTTTGCAATTCCTGATCGCTTTAATCTTCGCAATCTCGATGTATATATATTTAGGTGGAAAAATTTATCGAGAGATCACTGTGATCAATGAACATTTGTTACATTGCATAGCTAGTACAGAAGGGGGCCAGCCTCTAGTACTTGACAAGCAATTAAACAATTAATGGCATTCCACTTAGACTCCTATCACACAGACAGAGAGTCACGTAGTAGTACCTCCCCTCCTTAAAGGGTTGTTCTTCTCAATTTAGAGGAAAATAAATAAGGGATATTAAAAGGAAAGAATTTCAGAGAATTATATAAGAAGATTTTCATGATTGTCAAAATATCATACTCAGAATTTACCTCTGAACTATAGAGGTTTATTAGGGAAGAAAGTAATTGTATTCGTATCAAATACTACTTTATCGTAATCTCACATATCACATGTCCTTGTTTCTCTGTCCATCATTCTATGGACCTATACTCTTGTTTGATATTAGCATTACTTACTTTTGGAAAATCCTTCAACCTCTCAGGTTAAAATCATGGATTTCTCGCTTGACATCTTTATTACTGGCATTTCACGCCACGACACTGGCCATTTCATATTCATAATTCTAACACCATCAGGTTGTCATTCCGATAGCTCATTAGGAAAACCCATTCATCAATCCATTCATAGCATTCCTTGCTTCACTTCCATCATTATTTCCCAATCTTTTCTTTATCAATCACATCCATCTTATCATCTAGTTCTCATTCACTTCTGTTATTGAACTCCACCGTCACCTGCGTGTTACCTTTATTCAATATACGTGGCACGTTTGTGGTCAGACTTTCCTTTGTTCAACCATCTAGATATCACTTTCTCATTCCATGAGTCTCTTTTATTACTCAATCAAACTATTCCATATTTCCTCGGATTTTCCAAACTTAAAAGGAGTCAATTTGTATGTCATTCATGCTCCTAATTCCAACTTTCCGCTTTGGCCAATACCCTTACCTTGCCAATTCCATACTCTTCTCGCTTCATTACTGGAGCTTCTCATGAGTCTACCTATCTGACTCTCTTATTAATTCCCAATTCTATTTCCATCTCTATCAGTCTCTTGTCTTTATTTCTACCATAATCATTTTATGAACCATCATAACCTAATTCTTCATTTCAAATATCCCGTCGATCCAGAAATTACACCATCCGAAATAAACCTGGATGATTTCTCTAACTTAGATTCACTTCGACATTTCCACAGTCGTTACCACCTAATTTCTCAGAAGGATCACCATCGTTTATCATTTACGCAGTGATTGAATAACTAAACGTACGGGTTTCATAATTGTCAATTCAAGATCCTCTAGGAAAACAAAATAATCATTATTCCCTATCCATAGGGAATGCTTCCTGAACTTAACGTAGATATTACATGAAGCAGATAAAGTTGCAAAAGAGCTTCCAGCATAGCAGCTGAAACAAGCTGGTGAGATTATTAATCATATGTCTCCGGTAGAAGACTAAAAGCTTAGCGGTTTGCTTAATCGCTTGCCAACCTCATAATTCTCTATCTTGTTTGCACAGAAATACACCAACATGAACTTGCTTGTCATTCATCATCGTGCCATTTGGCTTATCAGTATTTGTACCCTCTCTATTTCTGGTCATTTACTACCAATTCATTGTTACTTAACCTCCCCTCTCTCTTTCCAAAGAAAAGGCGAGTCTCTTGGGGAATTTGGTCTGGTCTGTCGTAGAGCCTCCTAATGTCGGTAATGTGCTACTAGCAACATCAGGAATCGAATCTTTACTTAAACTATTCTTATAGTTGATCCTGGCAAAATCATTAGACGGAATGTAACTTCCTCTACCACATTATGACCATCAAGGTCCTTACATTATCATTCTATTTCTTTGGTCTGAGCATTTATACTTACTCCCTTATACTTAAAGTGTCGGCCACCTCATTGGCCTTTCCTGAATATAACATTTTCTTGAAATCAATATTCTCTGGATCTATTCCAACTCAGGATAGGAGCATCCTCCCTTGAACTCTGCTAGATGAGAGAAAACATATTCCAGTCTTTTTCCAAAAATCATTGCTTCCACCTTTCTGTGGGAACTTTATCACGGTTACTCCCAATCATATCTAGGATATTTCTTATCTCAGTCCTTTCTTATTTTAGGAAAATCTCAACCTTATTGGTTCAATCCATACTTTCTCATGGTTTCACACATGCTTCATCTGGCCTTATTGTTACTATGTCATACATTCCTTACCAAACTTCCCGTTTGAAGTTTAGAATATTAGCACTTCCCTTATAAGGTTTCTTAGGCCATCCTCATCATTCCTCCTGCATCTCCTGGTTACAGGGTATATCAAACATCATTAGTCAATTCTATAACATCTCTGTCTATGTACTTTTGGAGACTCCTTTCCACAAATCCTTACAGGTTATTGATACTTTGGTCGATTCAACTTATATCGTCTGAATTCAAAATGTCTTTATTAGGGGTGATGCTATCCTTTGTGCATCCCCAGGGTTCGTCTTAATTTATGGATGCTCTACCCTCAATTCTATTTTCAAAGAATACTTACATTACCCTGAAATTGGTAATCAAATCATGTACCCTTAATAAGGGTCTGTTTTCAATCATTCTCATATTAATAATCTATAGGTAGCTCATGTTAACCCTTCTTTCAAACGAATGTCGGTCTATATGACCTTCCAAAAGACAACATATGTCTATCTACTCTTTCATACAGAACTTGATAACGGTAGAAAGGATGTTCTGGAAGATATTGGTCGTGTTCAACGTGAATCTCTTAATGCCTAATGCTCCTCTTGAGGACACTAAGTTTCAGATAACATTTTTGCATCATACTGCACCATCTCTGACAATCCTCATAACCTTTACTGGTCACCATCCTCATTCCTAACACATCTATGGTATTTTATAAAATCCATTATCATGTATCTCAATTCATTTTATATCAAAAGTCCTTGCGGTTGGCGCTTGATTAGAAGCAACCCCGATATATCCTTTCATTGCTGGTCTAGTTAATTGTTAATCCTTTGTGACTTGGTCTCAACTTGCCATACTAAAACATGTGAGTTAGGGGTCGGCTAATAGAATTACTTTTCTAGCAATTGCTGGCATAGTGCCTTCTACTTTGATACCTTTTGATCTTTTCAAAACCCTTCTCCATATAAGTCTCAATCGACTTCTCGGTACCGTCTCTGGTCACCTTTCCTTTATATATATATATATATATATATATATATATATATATATATATATATATATATATATATATATATTTTCAGTTAATCTTATCAATTCCACGTACCACAAAAGCTTAACACTTCTGGCATAACAACCTTTTCATTTAAGTCAATCCCAGAATTTCTCAGTCCGGCTTGTTTCTTAATTACTTTCAACTTCATAATTTTATCCCTACATTCAACTGTAATAATCGGGGTATGTCTACCCACCTGTATAGCGGCTAATTTACCCAATCCACAGGGTTCGCTCCAGTTTCCACTCTCTTCAATGACGTCTTTTGATAATCAGAAAGACAAGGTTTGCCAAAATTCGTTGAATTCCTTTCCAGAATTTGGGAAAATTTCAGTTAATCTATTCACCCACTAGTAACATGCCACATCTCCCCGATGCATATTCGTCCTATTAGTCGATACTACCAAATACCAGTCTTCTTAACAACTAGTCTCAGAAGGAACGCTACCATCGGGGTCAGTCGCTCCTCAACGTTGGCACTACCAAGGCCATCCGAATCCGATGAACTGCGCTGTCTAAATGTATTCGAAATTACGCTGTCGTGCTGCATAAGCGCAGACCTATACCTGTATGAGTTGCATCATAATATCTCCCAAAGTTTCCTTCTTCCATTAGGCAACGCCAACCCTGGTCATCACCAACTTTACCTTTAGCTCCAGGAAGATCTTCTCACGTTTATCTTGTCCATTCAAACTTTTATTCTTATAATAAGTCGGGTTACGGGACTACACTTTCTGTAAAGTCCTGAGCAAATCTTTGGTAATACCTTGTGAATTTTATGAAATTTCTCACCTTTGCCGGTGTGGTTGGCCAATCTTCATTTGAAACTGTCTTTAACTTGGTAGGGCCGACCAACACTACTCTTATTGATCATGTGTCCTATTGCTGGACTTCTTTTTGCCAAAACTCTTATTTCGAGAACATGTCCTACACCTGTTCTTTCAGGTTGCATCTAAAAGCATTCTCAATTACATCTCAACCACTGCTCGTCTTGCCTAATCCATTTATGATTTAGTGTCAGAATAAGCTTAAGGTAACTACCATAATCCATTCAAGGAAAAGAAAGAATTTAATACTCTTCTGAATCACACGCAACTAATGTTTCTGGTTCATCATTTCACTGAATTGAACCGAACTTATACTTGGTTTCTTGACAATAGCCTCATTACTAGTTTATCATAGACTCACTGGTCTTTTAGTCTTGTAGGTTCTGAGATCATTGTCTTGCTTACTATTTCCTTATATACTTTATTCAATCATGCCATCACCTTTCAATGTCTTTATTTTCTAAGTTGATCCATTCATAAAATGGACATTTCCTTGAACCCAACCACCTCATCAATCTAAGTTTGACTTTACAAATTATCACTTATGAAATCTGCTTTCTCATGGCGAATTATCCTTAACAACATTCACACTAATTCATTTATCACATGATATGGCATTTGCTGCCTCTATCTTAACTACTCCTGGAGACTCTGCTCCTTGTCCTCTATTGTTGTCTTTGATAATCATGTACCACTATAGCTCTTTCCTTATTAATATAAAGGTCTCTAAGGATTTTAGTTTTTTTCTATCCCCATATAAGATCTCAAGTAATTCCTCAAATCCATCTTACCTGCTGGTACTTCATCTAGCAGTCCCGCTATGAATCCGATATGCATCTTTAATTCTCTTTAATAATATCTCAGCTCTTTATGCTCACTTTTCTGAGCACTATACCTTAACTCTTACAGTCTCTCTGGCTGTAGCCCTCATTCCTTAAGTGTAAACTTCTTATACTTATCAATATTTTCCTCCTCTGCTGGAACCTCTTCCGGGTCCTCAGTAGGGTACTCTATCGAATCCACCATCCGATCTTCAACATCAAAACAAGCATCATTATGTTACTGCTCGTAATCCCCAAGGTCTGTCGCCTTACTAGTCGATACAAGAACGAGCTAAGTCACTATCATGATACTTAATAGTTCCCATAAGGGTTTTATATGTCAGTACTACATTAAGTAGTCCAACTATGAACTTGGCAAGAGTTCTTATTATCTTAATGAATTTATTGTTTTAACGTCGCATCATCTCTGGGATATATAACGCTCTCTCTGATACCATTTCTGTAACACCCCCAGATCCAGGGTCAGGGATCTGGTCGTTACGGTCTCAATATCCAACCACAAAACCAACATAATTTAAATTACAACCTTGTGACCCAAAACAACAACATAAAACACACCCGTTATAGTCCCAGAGATGAAATTAGAGTAACCAACAATATTATTAATCACAAGTTTGAGTTCTTACAACCCAAAGAATTACAATTGTACAATTACATACTCTTTGCCATCCATTAATAGATACTATAATATAAATACATTTGAGGCTCAATTGCTAACAACTAGCCTACCAGTAGTTGCATCCTCAATAAAGGTAGCCAAGACCTTAGCGGTAAACCTCTGACGGTTGACACCTGCTTACGCTGCGTGCGCCTTGCGCGGCCATCTGATCTAGCTGTTGTTGTGATATAAATAAATAAAGCAAGGGTGAGCAATAGCCCACCAGAAATATAATTGAACAGTGATAATATATGACAGTCCAAAATATCTTTGAAACCATATGCCATGCATTAACGATGTAGTACCAATATAAGGTATGAGATGAAGTTACAAGGTAACTCAAAAATATATTTGTTTTGAATAAATATCTGCTATGCAAAAGATAAGCAAGATATTCTCAATTATCATAAAAGAGGAACTTGCAGGAAAATGTTGCAATTCCGGTTTCAACACTTTTTCACCTTGCCAACACCAACAGTGTTGTAGAAATTTCTCACTTTTAGAAGATGAACTAATACGGGAGCATTGCCGCGCCAGATGCCCTGACGTTTACGATGATCAGTCGTATGTCATGCATCTCATCAGTCATTCTCTACATGTAGAAGGTAGCTCCGACGGAATTACTTATCTACCGCCCTCTGGAACTCCTCAGCCAACGGTGGGGCTATTGCTGGACCGGCGCCACTCGGCCACTTACGCGTCTCCTAGTTCGAGTATCATCCATGACTCTGAAACGTAAAGTCCGTTCCCCTTTTTCCCCAAGTGTAACACTTGTTGATAGGACTCCACAAAGTAGTCGTATCTAATTGGAAAGGAAAATTCACCAATATTTCCCAAGCTGATGCTTGTTAATGGATATAAACTTGTTACATCAATCATACCCCTCGAGCGTTGAGGAGGTAACCAAAAGACTCATATCGATGATTGAAAGAATCAAGATGTGAGTGACAAGATAGTTTTAGCAAGTATATGACCGGGCAGTCAAATAAATAACAGCTCTCAAGTGAGGTCCCCTTATATGTTTTTGGAAGTTTGGGCGAGTATTTAAATCTTCTTTTAAGATAGATTTAAATAAAATAGAGTTTTAGGAACCTCCCCTTGATAAAATAGTCATAAAAGACTCTGAAATATTTTACACCATATCTGAAGGTAAAAGATAATCTTTGTATGATATAAATCATTATAAAGAGAATTTAAAAGAATTTACATAAATATTCCAAGAATATTTATTAAATCAATAATAATTAAGGACTATTTTTAAATCATAATATTACTCGTAAGTAATCCTCAAATGAATATATAAAATTATTTATTAATAAATCTCTTCTTAAATGAATATTCAAAATAATATTCATTAAATAAATAAAACTTCCAATGAATATTCAAGATGATATTCGATAAATAGATAAACTCAAATAAATATTTAAAATAATGTTCCTTAAGTAATTAGAATTTCAAATGAATATCTTAAAGTAATATTCATTGAATAGATAAAACCTTAAATGAATATTCGAAAGTAATATTCATTTAATAAACAATATTCTATATGAATCTTGAAATAATATTCATGAAATAATCAAACTCTAAATGAATATTCGAAATAATATTCATTTAATATTTCTCGACTGAGATAATACTCCAATAACATTTCTCGAAAGATTTCCAAGCAATTAATACTTTATGGAAATATAATTAATGATTAATAATAACATTCCTCAAAAGGAATACTAATCTGTCGTTGGAATCCCTCCGGGTTTCCAAGACTACGTCTATATCTCAAAATACCGACTCCCGGTCTATATTTAAAGAATGAATATCACATGCCCTTTACTAAGGGTCTTAACCAAAAATCCGGCTTATACTGATATATCGTATCTAGTCTATAAGCCAATATCAATTCAGGGAACAAGTATTGCAATATAACTTGAAAGTAGGCATGCATGCTATGGCATATGTATACAACAATCATCATATATATATTATCACAACAACAGTTCCAAGTATTGGAAACTTGCCTGAGAATCGAGTGCGGGTAGGGGTAATGTGTCCCGGGTCAGCTCGACAATCTATAAACAATCAGAATATTTAAGATTAACCACTTAACGCTTATTAAAAGGCTAAGTATAAACTCCACTTAAATCGAAACATGTTTTCGAGTTATCTCGTTACGTCTCTTTTAGTGTAACTCTTTTTATCACCGATACGATCCGACATTCGTTCGTCATCAAGACATGTCATCATGCTTATACTTGGTATATACTTAAGTCGTATGAGTTCTAAGGTTGGTCGTTTACGAATCAAGATTATACCTCGAGTGTTATCGCCCGTTTTCTAAGTTATAACCAAAGTCATACCTTTAAGGGTTTCGTTCGCGTTTAATCTCGATTCGAACATTTTTATAAAATCGAAAAATGATCTTTTTAATACGAGGTATTTTCTCACACCATCCTTATGATCTCTAATTTTTAATTATCAAGATTCGCCACTGATTTCGTGGTAATAAAGGGATCCAATTTCAGTTACGATATTTCGTTTACGGTTTCGAACCACTTTTACGAATTTAATCATAACTCCTAAACCGTAAATTGAAATGCTTCGATTCTTTCGCCAAAGTGATCTATGTTCAAAAATCTAGCAGTAGGGTTCATTATCTTGCCAAGAACAGAGAGTTATGGCTACTGTCTAGTTCGGGTTCTTAGTTTTAATGAAAATCGGGCATTACGACGGCTACGAATCGAGCGTTCTAAATTTCGTTACGCAACAACCAAGCCACCCCGGGCATCTAAACAACTTGTACACATGATTTGCATCTAAACAAGTCCAAGAACATCATGCTTTATAATAATAACCATCATGCTACCAAAATCACTAAATCACTTAGCTAATCATGCTTTAACCTTAACATAACCATAACTAAGCTATATCCATCATAAACATGCTTAAATCTCAAACAAGAGTTAGGGTTTCAAGAGGTTATACCTTCCTTATAGAGTGATATAGCCTTAATAAACCTTGTATGGTCCTTGTATAGCCTCCATGAAGCTTGGATCATCACCCAAAATCAAGATCCAAAAGTTTTGTTCTTGAAAATCACTATTCACCCTAGGCTTTGATGATTTGTTTGAAAATGGAAACAAAGGAGTTTGGGCTTCAAATTTCTAGGAGATCATTTTTATGAAATATAGGATCTAGGATAAAATTTTGAAGATCAAACAATGGTGGGAGGTTGGATTTTGATCTTGGATTTAGGCTAAAAGCCGAATGGAGCAAGAATGGGGAGAGATGGAGTTTTTGCTTGCTTTCTTTGAATAATAATGCATAAAGTGGATGAGTTTTAGATAATATCTCATCTTGTATTGCTTTAATAAAGTGATGATGCATGGAGTGATGCCTTTTGCAAGCCATGTGTTGATGTTTAAGTGGTTTCCATGCAATCAAGTGGTTTGTTTCTAAGTGTTTGGTTTCATCTCTAACCATGCTAGTCATTCTTGCAACTATGTAGTTACTAGATATTTTCTAGTGGCTTGCACAAGACTCTTGCTCCCTCTGCTTGTTTCTTTGTCCGTTTATTGCTTAATTCGTTGATCGTTCGAGGGAATAACTCATTCGTTTCTAGTTAGGGTTTTACCGAAAACCTTCTTAATAATTCTAATACTATTCTTCATCTTTCTTAATACTTCTCGAATTTAAATTCCTTAATTCCCTTTTATAAATCCTTAAGTCTTGCAGTGTCCAGGGAAATCTCGGAGAAAATAAAAGTGCTCTTTTTCTGAATCCGACAGCTTTTACATACACTTATTTTCCTCCTGGATCACTAATACGAACTCAGAAATCCGTTCCGAATACCGGGTATAACATTATTATAATAATATTCCAAATTCCACCAAAATCACTATTCATCACTTATTTTTATTTAATTCCTATAATTAGGAAAATGAACCTGGTTCACCCTCGAGTGTTCCTTAACCTTTTTACGGAACCGCTGGGTTTATAATAGATATTGATTTGGATGACATGAGGGTATCTATTTCTTTCTAGGGAATCTTATCTTAACTTTCTAGGAGATAGATTATTCTAATCTAAGTTATCACCCAATAGCATCCTTTAGGCCATATTACCTTGGAATATATATCCTTTCATTATTCATTCTTTAAAGCCAGTATTACATTGTAGTTGTAACTACTGTTCACTCTTACATCAATACATAATAAAAGTTTTAATTCTACCCAAAAATCTGGGTTCTTACATACTTTGCCAGCAAAATTAAGAGCATCACTTTTCCATTGTGCCAACCTCTTCTTAAAATGAGAGATTACGGGGTCCCAGAAGCTTTTGGACTTAATATTCTTACCTATGGAAGCCCCTAAATAGGTAAATGGAATTTTACCAATTTGACAGCCTAGTGCAAGAGCCCAGGGTTCTAACCTAACCACCTCATTGTTGGCATCAAAGATCTGACTTTTGTTAAAATTTATCGATAGTCCTGACATTGCTTGGAACAGAAGCAACACTTTCTTAACACCCAAGATTGAGGTCAGATCAGCTTTGATGAAGAGAATAGTATCATCCGCGTATTGAAGGTGAGAGATTGCCTTCCTACCATCTTTAAATGTTGCTCCTTCAAAAACTTTTTTTTCTAAAGCCAATTCTAATAGAACATGAAGAACCTCGCTGATTAGTATAAAGAGATAGGGAGCTAATGGATCTCCTTGGCGAAGACCTCGTTGGGGGGAGAATTCTTTCGTTGGTGATCCATTTACCAGGACCGAGATTCTGCTAGACGATAGAAGCGAGGAAATCCAAGAGATCCATTTTTCGCTAAAACCAAAGCACTTAAGAACATGAAAAAGAAAACCCCAGTTAACCGAGTCATAAGCTTTAGCAAAATCAAGCTTTATAATAATGCCATCACAGAGATTATTTTGCATATCCTTTACAATCTCATTAGTAATTAGAATTCCATCAGAGATGTTCCTCCCTTTAACAAAAGCAGACTGGTTATTGGACACTAGGAGGTCAATGACACTAGAGATTCGATTAGCCAGAACCTTGAGTAGGATTTTGAAAGATGAGTTGATGAGACTAATAGGACGGAAATCTGAAACTAATTCCGGGCAATTATTCTTTGGGACTAAGGTAAAGAAGGATGAATTATTGCCTCTTGGAACGGTACTATGCAGAAAGAAATCATCAAAGAACTTTTCAATTTTACCTGATATGCTATTCCAAAGGGATTTTAACCATCCTGCGTTTAGCCCGTCTGGGCCAGGAGCTTTAAGATTTGGACAATCATGAAGTGCCGTCCAGATTTCTTCCTTTGAGAATTTTCTTTCCAACCACAATGCTTTAGAAGGAGAAAGTTTCTGTACTAAAAGGTTATCTAAGTTAAAAACAATCTCCTCTCCATTGCTTCTGAAAAAATTCCGAAAGTGATTGAAGAACAGGTTCCTAATGTCTTCAGGGTTTGACAACACCACATTACCATCCTTGATTGCTTTGATTGAATTTCGGTTGCTTCTAAACTTCACAA
The DNA here is from genome assembly GCA_037693485.1 of Kitagawia praeruptora. Classification (NCBI taxonomy): domain Eukaryota; kingdom Viridiplantae; phylum Streptophyta; class Magnoliopsida; order Apiales; family Apiaceae; genus Kitagawia; species Kitagawia praeruptora. The sequence continues at coordinate 150,538,804 of CM075349.1, read as the reverse complement.
CTTGGTGAAAAAACCTGGAGTTTTTATCACCATCTACATCCCACTTAACTCTGGACTGCTGAATTAACATTGCTGTTTTTTCTTGATACAAATCTTGCAATTCACTAGACACCTGGGATTGAAGGGGAGAGGCAGACAAGCTGTTATCTATGATATCCAACTGAGCCTCTTTATCCCTGATTTTCTTATTGATGTCTCCATTATCCTCTGCATTCCATAATTTAATAACCTTTTTAACTCTCTTCAAAGTGACACAAAGGAGATCACTACTTGAGGAGTTGATTTCATCTTGAATCAGTTTCGATAGCCTCTCATTCTTTAACCAAACGTTGAAAGCTTTGAAAGGTTTTTTACCCTAGTTCTTCCACTTTGAGAATAGAAATATCGGTCTATGGTCTGAGTGTTGTCTTTGAAAACTATAGAGATGCCACTGATAATTTTCAAACCACTTTACATTTACAATCGCCCTATCTAGTTTACTCTTCTTCCCCTGAGGACCAAACCATGTAAACTTGTGGGACACCAGTGGAATATCCCATAATCCTCCATCTACTAATAATTCTTCAAGTAGCCTTCCTTCCAGGGGTTTGTACAAGGTATTCAGACGCTCCTCCATGGATCTAACACAGTTAAAATCCCCTAAAAAGCAAATAGGCTCATTTTGACAAGTCATTGCCAGGTCTTTTAATTCTTCAAACCAAATCTTCTTATCATCTAGATTCAGGGGGCCATAAACATTGACCAAATTAACAACTATACTGTTAACAACACCCCTTACCCAGATCCAGTAGCGATTAGAAACCACTTCATAATCAGAAAGTAGATTTTTCTCCCAAGATAATACCAGGCCTCCACTCAAACCTTCCGCAGCGACCTCCACCCAGGTGTGGTCTTGCAAACTCCACACTGACTCTTTCATTGACGTAGACCATAACTTGCATTTTGTTTCCTGAAGCATCAAAACATTTGCTTGGTTACTAGAAAGGATGTTACTGACATTTTTCCTGGCAATTAGGCCACAGGCACCCCTAACATTCCAGATGATGATTTTGATTTGATCCATAGAAACTATCTATTCTGGGTAATATGGGAGAATATCAAGATGCTTTTAAGGCATATTTAATCTTGATAGGATCATCTTAATCGACGAATCCTTGTCTTTCAGAAGTGGAATACCCAAACATTCAGCTGTTTGCAAGATTTCCTGGGCCACTAACATCTGACTTTCTATTCTTGCTTGATCTGAGTCTTTATCAACATTCTCAGGTTGGACACCTCTACCTTCGATTACATGTGTCTTCTGTGCACTAAGGTTTGTCTTAGAACTATACTTTGGAGCTCTTTTCCTTTTATTAGGAAACTGAAAACATTTTACTATCTTTTTAAGCTTGCGCGGTCGGCCTGCTTTACTTTTACATCTGAGCGATTGAAATCTACTACATAAATCATCGGCTAGATGTTTTTCTTCCTCCTCACCCCTTTCGTTACCCACAGAGCTCGACAGTTGAACTATACTACCCTTGGAAGGCATTATGCTTGATGAACACTCTCCTTCTGGATGACGGATCTGGTCGAAATTATTACTTCTGAACTCTACATTACAGATCTCTGAACTCAATATGTTAAAAGGATTCCAATCTTTCAACCTCTCTTCTCTATTAGCTAAAAACTCCTCTTTATCCTTAGTAACATAGATCTCTTCACAACCATCTTCTTTCTCAGCATAATCGGAATTCGTATTTTCACCCGGAAAGATGACCTCGCCACTTACACTACCAGGTTCTGAAACAGAGAATCTTTGTTCTGAACCAAAAGATAGGTTCGAATCAGATTTATCTACCGTAGATAAGGGCTTATGAGCTAAAGGCTGAGGTGGCCTGATAATCATGGCCTCATGATGATCTTCTTTGATGATGACATTAAAGATATCGTCACCAATCTTCAGTTGCACTTTATCAGATATTTCTTCTAGCGAGGTTGTAGAGATACAGATTTTTGGATTGACTATATTCATATTATTGACCCAACTAAATCTAAATTCAATAATATAAAGATTGTTTAGATGATTTAAAATATAAATTCAATATTATAAGTTTTGTTAAAAAAAATATCTACTAAATATCATTTAACTTTAATATTTTTTAAAAACCTAGAACAAATAAACGTAGATTCTAAATTAAAAACATGTATTCGAGCCAAAATTTTGGGGAACTACTTTATTTTATTTTTTATCAAATTAAAACGGTTTGAATCCGAATGAAAACCCGATCCTATCCAATTTTAGCTCGAATAAAAGCCTAACGTGGCTCGTCTTAAGCACCTGAAAAGGTTTAAATATTTTCAAAAATCCTGATCTAGATCTAGTCCCATCATGTTAAAGTCAATGCTTGCTCGAATTTTAATCGAAAACGAAGAACTTTTCGAGGCCTGATGAAATGATACATATTGGTCAATTTTTAAAAAAAATATAAACAACATATCATAACAGCATCTCCAAGGGTGTTATGTAAAAATGCTTAGCTATAATCATTAGCTATAATGATAATGTAAAATTTTTGCTAAGGGTGAACATGTGTGCTCCAAGGGAATTATCTATAATTATGATCATGTAAAATTATACATAAAAGCTTTATTGATTCAACAAATATATCTCACCAAATATCATTATCTATATTTTTTGCTAAGGGATTAATGGTTGGTGTGCTCAATTTTTTTACTTATTATCTAAATAGTGCCATTAGATGTCAACTAGATGCCATGTAGATAATTTATCTAAGGGTTTTACACCCTTGGTGATGCTCTAAGATACTGCAAGATATAGAATCTAAATTCAATACTATAAGATTTTTAGATGATTTAGAATCTAAATTCAATATGATAAGATATTTTTTTAAAAAATATCTACTAAATATCATTTAACTTTCTTTTTAAAAAAAATCTAGAATAAATAGGTGTAGATTCTAAATTCAAAATTTGGATGAAAATGCGATAGAATGTACCTAGTTGAGTTTATACATGATATTACGAATAAAAATATGACTACGTGGCTATTATAATATCCCAAATTCCACCTCCTTTTTATATATTCAAAGAAAATCTGCAGATTATAATTAAAAAAATCATATAATAATTTTTGTTGTATATAAATACCAGTACAGAAGTTGTTAAGTACTTCATTATTTTGAGAAACATTTGTTAAGTACTCCACGGTATAGAGTCAAAATGTCAAGCTCTTCTTCAACGTCTTTGTTGTTTACAATTCTAATATTCTCTCTTCTTTTAACTACTTGTTTCTCCGACCTTCATGTCGATATTTACAGTCGACTTCCCAGTAATTCACCTACTTTGACGCTTCGCTGCCGATCGGGAGATAATGATTTGGGATACCATAATCTACCGGTAAATCAATTATATACTTGGAGTTTCTTGGAAAATTTTTGGGGTACTACTTTATTTTGGTGCAATTTTTGGTGGAACGGAAAATATGTAGGGTTTCATGTTTTCGATGAAAACATGATACCTGCAGTAGCGCATGGTGTTGATCATTTTGCTTACGAAGCTAGATCTGATGGCTTCTATTACCATGCACCAAACCCAGACACATTTGATGATTATCAATGGCAGCTAGTGAAGAAGTGGGGATATAATTAAGGGCAAGCAAAGCTATTTTTGTTTCCGTTCACCTTAATGTAATCTTTTTTTAAATTTAAAAGCATTTAAAAATAAAATTACATGCAATGTGGGGTAATTGCATCTTATAAGATGCTAGATATAGCATATATATGTTCCATATTATCCAGTTTCCTTCGTGTTTTTCTTTCTGAAGCATCCATCTCAAAATATTTTTATGCACAAAATTGCATAATTAACAAAATCTATAAAACATCCAAAAGGAAAAAAAAATTAAAAATTATAATAAATATATGTTAATATTAAAGATTATAATAAGCATGTTAATGTAACACCTCACTCCCACGCAGAACTTGAGGAAGAAGCCCTTTGTCGTTAGCCAAGTTGATCGCATTTGGACTAATATACTTCGACTTATTTTCATATTCGGAATGGGACTTGATCTAATATTCGAAAAAATTCGGGATTTAACCCGGGTTATCTCAGTTAACTCACAATATTTAGACGTTTAATTACAAATCCAACCGTTCAGGTGTAATTATCTAGTAAAAATAAATTAATATGTAAATTTTCAAATGAATTGGTGATTGATCAAAGATCTTTTAATAAAAAATAATCGATCAATCTTTATCGTTAATATTATAAAAAAATAATATCATTATAAAATCAATACCCTATAACTTAAATTTGTACTCCATCTGTCCCATCTAGTAATTTACATTTGCGGACCAATTTTTGGCACGAATTTTAAGGTGCATTTTAAGGATAGTTCTATAACTTATTTGTGATATTTTCTATTTTTGTATAAAAATAGGATTGTTCTATTTTTATGCGTGTCAGATACGCAGTTTTTTATGTAAAGAAATGGATGAGACGGAGGGAGTACAAAAATATTCTACCACGATATTTTGAAATAATCTTTACATTCATATGATCGGATCGTTAAAAACATTCATCAAATATGATTAGCCCGCACTAGTTAAAAAATTTTCTACTGTAACCTAGGGATGACAAAAAAAAAACCGATCCAACGTATACCCGATTCAATTTGACCCGATTGGATTTTATCGAACCCGATTTTTTGGATTTGGATTTGATTTTTAAACTCGAATGTTAGGTCCGGAATAACGTAGAAGGGGGGTTGAATACGTTATTTAAAAAATATTTCAATTTTCGAGATGTGAAAAATGAGGTCAACAACTGAATCGAAATAAAACAATTGGTTCGGGAAAATATCTTTGAACTGATAAAAACCCAAGGGGTGTTACAACTTCTAATCCAACGGATTAGCTTAAAAAACTCGAACATTCCTAAGGATAGTTTAGGCACGAGGACCTTCTATCCGACACTTCCTGAAAGCGGGCTAAGCCGGCTTTCCTACTAGATGGACTGTCTAGCAGCTTACACAGAGAAGATATTTAAGAGAGAGAGAAAGTTGTGTGTTGAGGTGTGTTTTGAAATGAAATACAACAGGCCTATTTATAGATTTTAGAAAGTCACTATGCTGCACTATTCATGTGGGCCCCATCTGTATAGTAACCACTATTCCACCAACCAAAACGCGTCTGTTGAAAATTTTCATCTCATGTGGGCCCCACCAGCCACTATTTGAATAGTACTATTCACGTGGGTCCCACCTGCATAGTAACCACTATTTGCACAGTAACCTGCATAGTAACCGCGCATAGTAATCTTGCATAGTAACCGCGCATAGTAACCGTGCATAGTAATCTTGCATAGTAATCTTGCATAGTAACCTTGCATAGTAATCGTGCAGAGTAACTTTGCATAGTATTACTATTTTTGGCTCCTTCTTTTGGGCTTCTCTCTTCTGTTTCAAATATTCTGCTTGAGATATTATGTCTGTCTTTGATCGTCAATAGGCTTTGGCAATTCTTTCTGTGAATTAAAGTGTTGATCCTTCTCTTATGTGCTGACACTTAGTGCACTGGTCTGGTTCACAAGTGACTAGCACTGATCTTGATCTTCACACCTTCGTTACATTCCAATTGATTAGCCTGCAGCAATATCTTCAAATAATATAAATACATGGAATCTTTTGGCCCTTCAACTGAATCATCTGTACATCTTATTCTGTCACTGAGGCTTGATCATGTTAATGAACTTCTTTCAGCGACTTGATCCTTGCCGGTGCCTGTTCTTCAAATTTCACGATCCCTGTATAAAGTTAATATTATTTATCTTTTATCCTAGTTGAGTTATATATGTCCTCTATTACATATTACATTACATTATGCTTTACAATCTCCCCCTATTTGATTGTTAGGGTTTGACAAGCAAATACCTAGAGGATGACTCAACTGATACAAATAAAATACAAAGATAAATAATATTAAAGTACATTCTGGATCATATATACATTTTCCAGATTTCCAAGTGCAAGATAATTGTTCCTCTAGACTGAACAGATTTTCAAGTTTGCCTTTGCTTTCTTTCCACATAGCACGAATATTCCAATTAGCTTTTCCTTTCCCAAAATAAAGTTAATTCTGTGTCAACAACCTTTTCCTTGCCCTTATTACGCCTAGTAGCTTCTTGATCATCCACCTTCTCCCCCTCAGTTGGGTTATCCTCCAGAGTAGTAGGATGTGGAGTTGGTAAATTAGACGAAGCTGTCTTCCCCAAGGAATGAATTGCATGACTAAACTGGGATGCCATGGAACTTAATTGAACCTGGAATGCATCATGTTGAATAAGTTGCAAATTTTTAATTTCTGCAATGGACTTACAGATATTTTGCAACTCTTTCTCCATTGTTTGGACCCGTGTAAGGAGTCTGCTATATTCCTTTCTGGTTACAGGTGCATGTGGTTGAGTAGGTTGCTCACTCGTATGTTCTGCAGGTGTTTCACTCAACACTATATATTCACTCGGTTTAATGGTTTGGGTTACACTTACATGTTCTGTTGGTGTTTCCCTCAACTTTCCTCTAGAGCTTCCACCGATATGTGTACCTGCAAATGAAATCATCCTAGCCCCTTTTTCAGAGGTCACGGATGGTGCAATGAAAGTTCGTGAGCTTCCGTCCTCGCGTGAAGCGAGTTGCCGACCACTGGTAAAGAGTGGTAAATCTCGAAAGAGATCCAGAGATTTTCCCTCTGGGAGGTTAAACTTGAATCGATTAAATGGCACAAAACCCAAGTTTCCCTCGTACGTCTGTGAAGACACTTGGTTCATAAAAAAACCACCCACCAATGGATCATTCCGTAAAATGGAAGATTCACCAGCAGTTATTGAGGTAGGTAATTCCACCTCGGATGCCTGTGAAGGCATTTGATCTTTAGAAAGATCATCAACCACTCGTATGTTCCGTGAAATGGAACTCAAGATAGTTGTTCCCGTCAATTCAACCTCATTTACATTTGCACTCATTGGATAAGAAAGAATTGTTTCACTAACAGTTGCCGTTACCTCAGGTTCATTGGGTTTACTTCGTTTAGAATGAGGTAGAGCGGCTGATGTAACTAACTCCTTATGTGGTGCTGCTGAGGCACTATCTCCCTCAATAATATGGATGACTGGTCGTTTAAGTGACAATTGAGGTGTAGGAGTTTGTTGTGTTTGTGTTTGCATTTGTAGAATGGGCTCTTCGACCTGTGTTAGAGTCGATGGGATTTCCTGCTCTTGGTCGGGTAAGATGGCCACTGGGGGCTGTAGAAACTGTATTTCCTGTGACACAATAGGGAATACAAAGGTTGGAATAACAGGGATTGAAATATTACCTTGTCGTATACCTGCTCTCACTGATCGTGGTAACAACGGAAGTGGGACAGTCTTTAGATATTCAGTTAGGACTGTAGGCACATCCGTATATTTCTTTTTGCTTATGTAATTAATTACATTCGTCTTCATGGAAGAACATTCCACCTTTTGACCATTTTCCAAGCGTACCCTGTCTTCATCAATCAAAAAATCATTTAATATTAACTGTAGAAACCTTGGATATAGACATTTGACATTTTGAGTCCGAACATCTCTTGTTCCCAAGCGTTTCATTTTTAAAATGATTTGACCAAGCACTATTTTTCCAAAATTAATCCTCAAATTATTGGCGACCGCATACCCTATTATTTGAATAAATTCAGGTATTCGATCTTGATTTGTTCTATCTGAGGAAAAAACATGGTTAAGAGTGTGAAAGAAGAAATTCCAATACTGGGTTAGAAACGTTCTAGATAGATTACCAGTATTGAAATTGCCATCTTGGTACCTTATAAAGCGAAAGAACATTTCAATCTGTTCGGGTGTAGGATCAGAAACGAGATTTTCCATAGGAAAATGAAGAATTCGATTAACATCTCGTTCAGTGACCCTAATCGACCTACCAAATAGTCGATATGTGATTGCACACCCGTCATGTCCAGAAGTGTTATCCGCACTGCAATATAGTTCACACAATGCATCATGGTTAAGCTGCACCTGTGTAACTAAAGCATAACGGATTAATGAATGTTCATTCATAAATTGTGTCCAAGCCCGAAATTGCTCATCTTGAATGGTTTCGATTTGCTGAATGGAAATAGGATTAACTTTAGCAATTAAAAAGTTTCCCTGCAATGCCATTTTCAAAACTTTGAGAAAATTCAAAAACAAGGGTTAGTGCGTATAACAAGAATATGAAATCCGCTCTAAACACCACCAGCTAGATTGTGAGATCTTTCCGATCAAAGCTTGAAATATTCAGCAACTGTGTGTGTATGCTCTGTATATCTGAAAAATGATGATGTTAAACACAAACAAAAACTCATCATTTATAAGGTTTCAAGTATTAGTGGGTTAGGTGTAATAGTGGCAGGTTATGTTTGAAAAATAACACCGCTCAATAATTTCTCACCTAACTACCTAATTAGCCGAAAAAACATCTTATCACCGAAACATGTCGGCCGAAAAAACATCTTATCGCCAAACCTATCAGCCTATACACATACACATATTTAATACTTCTAATTATTATGGATTTAAAAATAATCACACAGTAAATCAAGAATTAATCCACAATAATCAGATAACCTCACAATTAAATAGACATAAAATTAACAAAATATCATTAATTGATATATGTCAATAAAATATTTATTTAATTATGCTACAATTAACTCAATTATTTAGTAACTAATTACCATAAAATATAGCATTTATAAGCATGGCAATTAATATAGAGATAACTGTGAAATGATGACTGGATGCAAAGTAAATTCATAAGTCCTAAAAATATGGACATTTAAAATACCTGTGAATTTATAACAAATTGCAGTTATTGATTATCCAAAATTAATTAGACAGATTTAACATCCCAAGTTCACCAACTAACCTGGAGAAAGTGGATTCATCCAGTGGTTTAGTAAAGATGTCTGCAATTTGTTGATCTGTGGGAACAAAATATAATACCACAGTTCCGTTCATGACATGCTCTCGTAAGAAATGATACCTGATATCAATATGCTTAGTCCTGGTGTGTTGAACTGGATTGTTGGCAATGGCAATGGCACTCGTGTTGTCGCATAGAATTGGAATTTTGTCCAACATGAGTCCATAGTCCTGAAGTTGATTCCTCATCCACAGGATCTGAGCACAACAACTACCTGCCGCAATGTATTCTGCTTCGGCTGTCGAGGTAGATACTGAGTGTTGCTTCTTGCTGTACCAAGATACCAACCTTCTTCCTAGAAACTGATAGCTTCCAGAAGTACTTTTCCGATCAATCTTACAACCTGCGAAGTCAGAATCTGTATAGCCAACTAGGTCAAAACCTGTTCCTTTAGGGTACCAAATCCCAAGATTGGGGGTTCCCTTAAGGTATCTGAAAATACATTTAACAGCTATAAGATGTGACTCTTTAGGGTTAGCCTGGAATCTAGCACATAGACAAGTTGCGAACATAATATCTGGTAGACAAGTTGCCAATTGTTAGGTCCGGAATAACGTAGAAGGGGGGTTGAATACGTTATTTAAAAAATATTTCGATTTTCGAGATGTGAAAAATGAGGTCAACAACTGAATCGAAATAAAACAATTGGTTCGGGAAAATATCTTTGAACTGATAAAAACCCAAGGGGTGTTACAACTTCTAATCCAACGGATTAGCTTCAAAAACTCGAACACTCCTAAGGATAGTTTAGGCACGAGGACCTTCTATCCGACACTTCCTGAAAGCGGGCTAAGCCGGCTTTCCTACTAGATGGACTGTCTAGCAGCTTACACAGAGAAGATATTTAAGAGAGAGAGAAAGTTGTGTGTTGAGGTGTGTTTTGAAATGAAATACAACAGGCCTATTTATAGATTTTAGAAAGTCACTATGCTGCACTATTCACGTGGGCCCCATCTGCATAGTAACCACTATTCCACCAACCAAAACGCGTCTGTTGAAAATTTTCATCTCATGTGGGCCCCACCAGCCACTATTTGAATAGTACTATTCACGTGGGTCCTACCTGCATAGTAAACACTATTTGCACAGTAACCTGCATAGTAACCGCGCATAGTAATCTTGCATAGTAACCGTGCATAGTAACCATGCATAGTAATCTTGCATAGTAACCTTGCATAGTAATCGTGCATAGTAACTTTGCATAGTATTACTATTTTTGGCTCCTTCTTTTGGGCTTCTCTCTTCTGTTTCAAATATTCTGCTTGAGATATTATGTCTGTCTTTGATCGTCAATAGGCTTTGGCAATTCTTTCTGTGAATTAAAGTGTTGATCCTTCTCTTATGTGCTGACACTTAGTGCACTGGTCTGGTTCACAAGTGACTAGCACTGATCTTGATCTTCACACCTTCGTTACATTCCAATTGATTAGCCTGCAGCAATATCTTCAAATAATATAAATACATGGAATCTTTTGGCCCTTCAACTGAATCATCTGTACATCTTATTCTGTCACTGAGGCTTGATCATGTTAATGAACTTCTTTCAGCGACTTGATCCTTGTCGGTGCCTGTTCTTCAAATTTCACGATCCCTGTATAAAGTTAATATTATTTATCTTTTATCCTAGTTGAGTTATATATGTCCTCTATTACATATTACATTACATTATGCTTTACAATGAGTTTGGATTTGGATTTGGATATTAGCCAAATCCAACCCGATCCAAACCCGAAATCCAAAACCCGATCTAAACCCGAAACCCGAAAAAAACCCGATATATATATATATATATTATAATTTATTCCTTATAAATATTTATTTGCAGTTGTATTTTTATTTTTATGTCCCTGGATATTTAGAGTAGTGTAACTTGGACGTTTTTATTTGTAATTTTAATTTTTTTGAAATTTAGCTTAAAAAATATTACTACTTATTTACAAGAATTCAAAATTCGGGTTTGGATAAACCCGAACCCGATCCAAACCCGGTGGATCGGGTTTAGATTTTGAATTTTCGAATCCAATTGGATTTGGATCGGGTTTGGATTTGGATTAAAAATTCGGGTTTGGATTTGAATATCACAGATATCCAAGCTGATCCAACCCGTTGCCATCCCTACTATAACCTTTAGAAATTCCAAGACCTTTTTCAAAACATACATTTTTATTTAGGGGTGTACATGGTGTGGTTTGGTGTGGTTTCTTGGATTAACCGTTATCGAGTCAATGTATTAAGTTCAATTCGAAAATTGCTGATAATCGTTACCAAACCGTTTCAAATATTATTTTCGTTTCGGTTAACGTCCATCGATTTTGATTTTTTCTTTTGTTTTTAATATTAATTTTTTCTTTTACTTGTGCAAACTTTTTATAAATAATTTATTAGGTACAATCAGTGTTGCAGATTTTTGAAATTGGAACTATTCTGTTGAGGTATCAATTTACGATTTATCAGGTGATTCGGTTAAAAAATCGGCGATTTTTGCAAAATAAGTCGAATCGATTCCAAAATTTTGACCAATTTTTGACCGATTTATCGACAATTTTTCAGAAATCGGCCTATTTCAATAACAGAGGGTACAATAAATAAAGTAAAAGATAAATAATTATATTACATTAAAAATTAAATTCAAGTTCGTAAAATAAACTAAATTGTTTACATAAAATTATATTTTTTTATTATAATTCATATTATCAAAAACAAAATAACAAATACAACAAATATATATGCTCACAATAATGAAAAATAAGATTAGTGCATATACGTATCAAAACAACGTATGCAAATTTATTATACAAAAATTTATAAAATATGATTTAAAATGAATACAATATTAATCTGATATAATTTATGATGATATCATATAAAATTTATTGATGGATTAATGCAAATATAAAGTAAATATTTGTGTAATGAATATTACAATTAGTTAAAAGTTATCATACTAATCTATACTATTATATTAAAATCGAAAGAGTGAAAGTTTGTCGGTTTGGTTATCCTAATTATTAAAATTAATAATAAAATAATATAATTAATGGTACTTACTCGATTACTTTTTTCATGTTTACTTTTAGTTGATATTACCTTTTATAAACACCTAAAACATCAATTATACTATTGATATGGGCTAAAAGTAAGCCCTAAGACACATTTAATGTGGCATTAATTAGACCTAGAATGGTCCAAACGTGGGGCCCACCAGATGGGCCCAAACCCTAACTATAATATTAATTTCGTAATTAATATTAGGGGTAATAAACAGCTCAGCAAGTAAGAGTCAAACAAGGATATTACTCTTGCCTGACTTAGTCTCCAAGATACATATTCCAACATGGAAACTGACTCCTACAAGGAAGGAGTCTAGAACCTTCCTTGAGGCGGTGACTTGTCCACCAAGTCACCTAACCCTACTACGATTTTAGGGCTTCTCAGCCTATATAAAGGGTCTGACCCCTCATTCTCAGAACTACGTTTTCTTGGCTTGATTCTCTAATACAGAGATACGTAGGCATTCTGTGAGGACCGATCAGTCTCGAACGCAGAAGCAGCCATTAAAGCACGAAGCTCACGCACCCTAGCATTAAATACATTAAACCCTAGCCGCACTCTAATAACCTAGTTTTTATTCCACAACATTTGGCGCCGTCTGTGGGAAAAAGACATCAACCATGGTTCAAACACGAAGAACTGCACCAAGCACTACAGGGCCAATTGCAACTGAGGCTCTACCTCTTAGCTCTGCTCCGCCCCTTACTGAACAAGTACCTCCAGCATCCGGGGCTATCGTTCCTCATCAAGTTTCTCAACCTCTAGGGACGACTACCCATGTTGAGAGTACGCTACCTCCGATCGTCCACACAGTTCCGGGGACTGACCCCCCTCAGATGGGGATTTCTTCCCTGATTGTAGACCCCAACGACCTTACACGAGGGGTTCAGATCCATACTACGGATCTCCCCATAAGCACCAGTCCAATGTACGGGATGTCTAACTACGGAGCTGGACCAAGTGGTCATGCCCTGTACATTCGAGATCGAGATTATCGCGATTTTTCTGGTCCTTATACAGATGAATCATCTTCTGATGATGATTACGAGCGTGATGAAGCTCCAAGGAGGCGACGTGCAAGTAAAGAACCTATGGGGAGAACTCGAACCATCCATGATGGACTCCCTTCAACAACTGCTGAAAGGATTAAGGCTTATGAAGCCGAGATCTTAAAGTTAAAGGAAGATATGGCCAGGGAGCAAGCCAGATCAAATCAGACTTTGCCACCTCCCACGTCAGGACCAATTCCTTTCATAGATCTGGAGAGGCCTCCAAGGAGGCAAAGAAGGACTACCGTCCCACCTGAAAGAACTACAAGGGTGGAAACCCCTAAGAGCAACCCCAAGGATCTGATGCCACTTGGGGACCCTGATGATCCCACACCGCCGTTCACTGAGGACGTGATGAATGCTCGTATTTCAAAGAAGTTTAAGATGCCAACAATCAAGGCTTATGATGGAATGGGTGATCCTGCCAACCACGTTAGAACGTTCTCAAACGCACTGCTGTTGCAGCCTGCAAGCGACGCTTTGAAGTGTAGGGCTTTCCCTCAAACTTTGTCAGGCATGGCTCAAAGATGGTATAGTCGGCTTCCTGCAAACTCGATTGGCTCTTTTAAGGAGTTGAGCGCTGCCTTTGTGAGTCAATTCATCAGTGGAAGAACGCATGAGAAAAGCTCTGCATCTCTTATGTATGTGGTACAAGGGAAGAACGAAAGTCTGAGAGACTATCTTAAGAGGTTCACCAAGGAGACTCTGAATATCACTGATCTGGACAATAAGGTTGCAATGGTAGCCTTGGAGCATGGTACCACCGACCTATACTTTAAGAGATCATTGGCAAAGCATCCCCCGGAGAACATGGCTGATCTCCAACGAAGGGCTGATAAGTACATCAAGGCCGAGGATAGCACGAAGAAGGAAGTCACAGTAGGCAATGGTCAGGGGAACAATGATACAAAAAAGCGCAAGCAAGGGCAGGAGTACGATGCTAGGGACAAGTATCCCCGAACTAGCAAAGACTCTGACTCGCCACCAAAAAAGAGTTTTGGGACCAAGGTTCTCCGATTATGCAAGGTTGAATGCCCCTAGAAGTCAAATCTTGTTGGAAATTGAGAAGGATAAGGACTTCCGATGGCCAAAGCCACTCAGGGGAGACCCCGCAAAGAGGAACAAGGATCAATACTGTAGATTCCACCGAGATGTAGGACATGACACGGATGATTGCAGACAGTTGAAGGACGAGATCGAATTCTTGATCCGTAAGGGAAAGCTGAACAATTTCACAAAGGGTGGAGATCAAGGAACCCAAAGAGGGGATTACAACAGGAGAAACAATGACAGAAGGGATAATGATCGTGATCGTAGCACGCAGCCCCGAGGGCCAGTTATCAACATGATCTGGGGAGGCCCGACAGCGGCCGGTTCAACTCAAAACTCTCGAAAGGCATACGCAAGGGAAGTGATGCATATTGTGGGAGAGGCCCCGAAGCGTGCTAGAACAGAAACCGTGATTGGTTTTGATGACTCTGATCTGGAAGGGGTGAAATTCCCCCATGATGACCCATTAGTTATAACCCCTGTGATTGGGAACTCGGAGGTAAAACGAGTCTTGATAGACAATGGAGCTTCTGTTGACATTCTGTTTCATGATGCATTTGTGAAGATGGGATATACCGATTCTCAGCTAACTCCGACTAACATGCCTATTTATGGGTTCAATGGGGTTGAGTCCAAGGTCGAGGGTACTATCCAGTTACCCGTGACAATCGGGCAGGAACCTAAGGAAGCTACTCAAATGCTAAACTTTCTGGTAATTAAGGTAGCCTCGACTTATAACGCAATCCTGGGAAGGACTGGACTTCATGCGTTCAAGGCTGTTGCCTCAACATATCACATGAAGATTAAGTTTCCAACCCGAAACGGGGTTGGAGAACAGAAAGGCGACCAGAAGATGGCAAGAAGTTGTTATGTGTCCGCCCTAAGAGCTGATGGAGTCGGGGGGCAGGTACTCCCAATTGAAGACATGGATGTCCGTAGTGATGATGAACTGCGAGGAAAGCCAGCAGAGGATTTAATACCTGTCCCTCTAGAGCTGAGCGACCCGGAGAAGGTTACATACATAGGAGCATCTCTGAAGGAACCCCTGAAGGGCGAATTGATAGCGTTCTTGCAAGAGAATAGCGATGTGTTTGCTTGGACAGCAGCAGACATGCCAGGGATTGACCCCCAACTTATAACTCACAGATTGAACGTCGATCCTGAACGGAAGAAAATAAAGCAGAAAAAGAGGAATTTTGCTCCTGAAAGGCAAGAGGCCATTAAGCAAGAAGTTGATAAGCTTTTGGAAGCTGGGTTTATTGAGGAGATTCAGTTCCCTGAATGGTTGGCTAATCCCGTCATGGTCAAGAAAGCGAATGGAAAATGGAGAATGTGCATCGACTTCACAGATTTGAACGATGCATGCCCAAAGGACTGTTTCCCTCTACCAAGGATTGACACCCTAATAGATGCTACAGCTGGACACGAGATGTTAAGTTTCATGGATGGTTTCAGCGGATACAATCAGATAAAGATGCACAAGGACGACATTCCTAAGGTATCTTTCATAACCGACTTTGGTGTTTTCTGCTATCTTGTTATGGCTTTCGGTCTAAAGAATGCAGGAGCTACCTACCAACGATTGGTGAATAAGATATTCGCCCATCTGATTGGAAAAACCATGGAGGTCTATGTTGATGACATGTTAGTCAAGAGCCTACTCAAGGCAGATCATATAAGGCACCTCAGAGAGGCATTTGAAGTGCTAAGGCACCATAAGATGATGCTAAATCCAGCAAAGTGTGCTTTTGGTGTTGGATCGGGAAAATTTTTGGGGCTGATGGTTTCCATGAGAGGCATAGAGGCCAACCCGGACAAGATTAAGGCTATTCTGGACATGGAGTCACCCCGCTCAATACGAGATGTACAGAAATTAACTGGCCGGGTTGCGGCCTTAGGAAGGTTCATCTCCAAGTCTGGTGACAAATGCTTGCCTTTCTTTCAGGCATTAAAAAAGGTGAAAAATTTTGAGTGGACCACAGAGAGCCAGGAGGCCTTTGAACAGTTGAAGAAATACATGGCTGAAGCCCCGTTGTTGGCCAAACCTAGTCCTGGAGAGATTCTCTACCTATACCTGGCGGTATCCGAACAAGCATTGAGTGCTGTTCTAGTCAAAGAAGAAAAGAAAGTTCAGAAACCCATCTACTATGTGAGTAAGGTGTTGCATGGGGCGGAATTGAATTACTCTTCCATTGAAAAGTTTGCATTGGCATTAATCACTGCTTCAAGGAAATTGAGACCGTACTTCCAGGCTCACAAAATCGAAGTCTTGACAGACCAACAGTTGAGAAGCATATTGCACAGTCCGAGAGCAAGTGGAAGATTGATCAAATGGGCTATAGAACTTGGAGAGTTTGATATCAAGTATAAGCCTCGGACAGCCATCAAGGCTCAGGCATTGGCTGACTTCGTGGTTGAATGCACTATTGACAACCAAGAAGTCGGGGGGCAGGAGATGATAACCACCCCTGAGAACGAGGATAAAGGTGAAGAACTTATAACTGGACAGAAGGAATATTGGGTGCTCTATTTTGATGGAGCATCAAAAACAAAATCTAGTGGTGCAGGTTTAGTTCTGCAAAGCCCCGATGGGTTCACAGTTGAGTACGCTTTGAAGTTGGACTTTCCAACGACCAACAATGAAGCTGAGTATGAAGCCCTGATAGCCGGATTAGGCTTGGCCAGAATCATGAGGGTCAAGAATCTCAAAGTATGTGGAGATTCGAGACTGGTGGTCTCACAAGTGAATGGCGAGTTTGAAGCCAAGGATGAGACTATGGCAAAATACCTAAGAGTCGTGAAGGCTGTTATGACTCAGTTTGAAGAATGCTATGTGGAACACATTCCGAGAGAGGAGAACGCTAAGGCCGATGCCTTGTCTAAATTTGCTTCTTCTGAAATTGAGAACTATGCAGGTAGTGTTTACTTCCAGGTCTTGAAGGCCCCGACCATCAACTCTAAGTTGGTAGCACCTATCGATGTGGGAAGCTGTTGGATAGATCCTATTAAAGCTCATCTAGAAGCTGGATGGCTTCCAGACAATGCCTTGGAGGCACGAAAATTGTCAGTAAGAGCATTGAGATATGCCTTGATTGAAGGCATCTTATACAAGAGATCGTTTGTCGTCCCGTACTTGAAGTGCCTAAGGCCCCAAGAGGCAAGAGAAGCATTGGAGGAAGTTCATGGAGGGATCTGTGGGCAGTACTTGGGGGGCAGAGCCCTAGCTCACAAGATTACCCGCCTGGGATTCTATTGGCCAGAGATGTTGGCGGATGCCCAGGACTATGTCAAGAAGTGTGACAGATGTCAAAAGCACGCTCCAATTGTAAGGCAGCCGCCTGAGATGTTAACTTCGATCAATTCTCCCATCCCGTTTGCAATGTGGGGAATGGACATATTAGGTCCTTTCCCTATGGCTTCGGCACAGAGGAAGTTTCTGATAGTCGCCATTGACTACTTCACCAAGTGGATTGAGGCTAAACCTTTAGCCAAGATAACCACCAAACAAGTTTCCCAGTTCTTTTGGGAGAACATAATTTGTAGATATGGAATCCCGCAAATTCTTGTGACAGATAATGGGACACAATTTAACAATGAGGAATTCAAGAAGTATTGTGAGGAAAATGCTATTGAGCTTCGTTTTACCTCAGTGGCACATCCGCAAGCGAATGGGCAGGCCGAGGTGGCCAATCGAATTATCCTGGATGGACTAAAGAAAAGGGTCGAGCGCTCAAGAAACACTTGGGTGGATGAGCTGCTACCTATACTCTGGGCTTATCGCACTACTTGTAAAGTAACTACCGGAGCAACCCCGTTTTTGCTAGCTTATGGAGCTGAGGCTGTTGTGCCGCTGGAAATCATGCAGGCATCACCTCGAGTTGAGGCATATGAACCTGAAGCTAATGAAGAAGGCATGAGGCTCGCTCTAGATCTGATTGATGAAGTTAGAGATGAGGCAAACGCCAGAAATGCGGAGCATCAAAAGAAAGCGTCTTTCTATTACAACCACAGGGTTAAGGAGAGGTTCTTTCAGCAAGGTGACTTGGTTCTCAGGAAGATTGAAGCTTCTGGAGTTGGCCAGAAAGGGAAATTAGCCCCCAACTGGGAAGGACCATATCGAGTCAGAAGGACGCTAGGACGAGGATCATACAAGTTGGAGACCTTAGATGGGAATGAAGTGCCCCGGACTTGGCATGCTCTGAACTTGAAGATTTATTATGTATAAGCCTTCCTAATAAGGACTTGGCTTTTAGCTATTTATAAATAAAAGTAGAAATAAGGTTCGATGAAACCATTCCAGGGACTAGTACCCCGAGTAGGACCATAGTATCAATGTAAGGGTTGAACCCTCTTTCAAGATATCAATGCAAATCTGTTTTCCATTCTATGATTCTATGTTTTGTTTATGTACCAAGCACCTGTTGAGTGCAAGTCTGGAAAGATCAAGTACTGAAAGTAAATAAGCATATGAATAAAGGAAACAGATGCATAAATAAAACGCCCCGAGGGGCCATGGTTTAAGTTAAGCTACAACACACGAATAAAAGTTAAGTCCCGAAGGACATTAATTGAAAGATGATAAAATAAAGCCACAAACGGCTAGATAAGGGCCATGCAAGGCCATAGGGGAACCCATCCTACTTAGCTGGGGATTCTTCCTCGCTGCTCTCCTCGCCCGACTCCTCCTCACCTGAATCCTCTTCCTCGCCGGACTCTTCACCTGAAGTTTCTTCCTCGGCTTGATCAACAACCGCCATAGGTTGAGTAGTAGTCTCCACATCTTCGGTTTCCTCCTCCCCGGAGGATGAAGTTGAACTGTCTTCGTTACGGATCACCCTCTTGCCTGGGATCGGTTGTCGAACAACTCCAACTTTCCTGGCAGGCGGGGGCTTCTTTCCACGGGATCCCGAAGAACTTGAGTCTTGGCTAGCAGCTGGAGGACGCCTCCTGGATCCCGAAGATCTACGGCTACCTTTAGAGCCTGAACCTGATGCTTGGGGAACAATCTTGGTTCCCGATCCAGAGGCAAGGTTTGCACGGTCCTCGTCACCCGCAGTCCAGAAAGGGCAAGGAAAATCAGAGGGGATAACCACTGAGGGATGTTTGCTACTTACAGCATTGATTGCCTTGTCCCAACCAACAGACATGTTGTAAGGACGTACCTCATCATCATGATCGTCAATGAACTTTAGAAACTCTTCAGATTTATGATATGCCTTAATCAATTTGTTAGCATCATTCATCTTCTTTTGAGCCAAGGAGGCAAGTTGCTTTCGGGAGGATAAGGCATCCGCTTCGGCATGGGTAACCTGAGAATGCAGGTCATCAATCTCTTCCTGGAACCTAGCTGAGTCAGTCTTCAAGGATATATTCTCATCCCTGAAAGCCAGGCCTTGGGTACAGACAGCTTGGAAGAAGGCATTAGCCTACAACCAAAGTTCACAAAGCATAATGAATGTGAAAGAGGTAAATCATACCAGAATCGGTAGGAAAAGTATCTTACCTGATACAAGGCTTGGGAGCCCAGAAGTTGATTCTCATTCATTTTGTCCCCAGCAAGTAAGGACAGTCTATCAGGAGGAGTAACAGAAAGCTTCGACCAGTCTAGGGATAGTTCAGGACTCCCAGAAACCGAGTCTTGTTCGCATATACCCCAGGATGGCATAAAGGGGGTTCTGATACTTCCACGGGATCTTTTCCCGCCTTGAGAGCAACCTTCCAAGAAGTTGGGAATCCGAGGCTTAGCGGGATTCAAAAGCTCCTCAGCTTTTTTCTTCATTCTTTGAGTCACAGACGGCTGATTCTGAGGACGGCTGTCAATCTCCTCCGCAGCTGAAACACAAAGAGAAAACACAGATATAAGAACAAACAGAGTTCATAAGAAGCTTAAGTAAGGAAATTACCCTCAACGGAAAGAAAGCTAAGGCCAGCTTCGATAAGGTTCTTTTCATTCAGAAACATTTTATAATGGGTACTGCCATCATCGGCCAGAAGCCAATCTCGATCCTGTAACTCCGAATCATCAAGGTCGCAAACGAAGTGTTTACTATCTTTCACAACTCCGAATCTCTTGACGAAGAAGTTACCCCAATCACCGCCTTTCCATTCAAGAATTACAAACTCTCTCTCCCAGAAATGTTGGGAATCTGGTAAAGAATAAGGGTTCACCATGTGTGGAATTTTGGCCCTGTGCTTGAGACTGACCCATCCTTTCTTTTGGTCGGAAGAGTTACTGGCTACGAAGATACTTCGAAATAATGTAGTAGTCGGGTGAATCCCCAATTGACGACATCTTATTAAAAATATAGAGATATATCTCCAAGAGTTGGGATACAACTGACAGGGATGAATCTGATACTCTGCCAGCAATCTTATGATGAAGTTATCAACGGGGAATCTGAACCCAGCATCCAGAGCACCCCAGTGGACGCAAAGCCTCTCGGGGTGCCAGTTACAGGTCCTGTCTGATGGTTTTGCGAGACGAACTTTGATAGCACTCGGAAAGTGATATGAGTCCTTTATTTTCTGGACATCTTTTTCGTTTAACTTACTGGGACTGCTAAAAGCATCTAAACTAGCACAGTTCGGGAATGTGTCTCTCATAATATTAAGAAGATCTAATAAGGATTCAAATTTACGATCAACGAATGAAGAAGGTTTGATTTCTTCCTTACCTTTAGCTGTCCTCATCTTACTCCTCTTTGCCATGGCTTCCATCATAGATACAGGGGGAGCCACTGGCCGGTTACCTTCTGACATCTTGATTACAAAGCTGGAACTTGATCTTGAAACTTGAAGGCTAGAGAGCTTAAGAATTTGAAAACCCAGAAGTGAAGAAGTGAATGAAATGAAAGCTACCACACTTCTTTTATAAAAGAAGCATGACCTGCTGTAAAAGGTTGAAGTTCAGTCTGGTTCGCGTTTACAGGTCATCTATCGTTTAAAGATGAAAAAAGGACAGAAATTGCTCGTTTTATACAGAAAGGATCGTTAAAATTCAAATATGCCAAAGAAGAAATAGCCGATGTTTGAATAATATCGTCGGAAGTCACGAGTGACCAAACTGACGACCCAAGATCAAGGTCAAGTTCCTTGATCCTGAAGATAACAAAGTCATGAATGGCCAAAATGATGGTTTGAGATTCAGATCAAAGTCTTTGATCCTCAAGATCATGAATGATTTTCACGTCTGGGTTAACTAGCTAGCCAAGAAGCAATCGACCGCGACGCACTAGGAGGGTCAGCCGACCAGGTCCCGGAAGACCAGGTCCCGGCCGACCAACCTATTTTAAGGAGGGTCAGCCGACCAGGTCCCGGAAGACCAGGTCCCGGCCGACCAACCTATTTTAAGGGGGGTCAGCCGACCAGGTCCCGGAAGACCAGGTCCCGGCCGACCAACTTATTTTGGAGGGGTTCAGCCGGCCAGCTTCTGAACCTGGATCCCCCCGGTCCAGGTTCAGTTCTTGGTCCTGGATCCCTACTTTTTAGCAAATGATTTTGGACATGGTTCTCGACTTTTTCAGCGAATATCAGATGATTATCAATGTTAAAGAGAGGCCAAGGTCAGCCATGAAGGCCAAGATGAGTCATGAAGGCCAAAGTTAGCCATAAAGTCACAAACGACCATACTGACGATTTGTAATCAAGGTCAAGACTATGGATCCTTAGGACCATGGATGGTTTCTGATCCTAGATCCACACTCTCTATTGAAATCAAGAAGGAGTCTAAGTTCAAGTTTTTTAGGCCAATTATTGACTAGTTAGCCCTAGAAGAGGAATTTCAGCCAACCAAGTCCCGGAAGACCAGCTTCTGGCCGACCAGCTCCCCTGGAGGAGGGCCAGCCGACCAGCTTCTGGCCGACCAGGTCTCAGCCGACCAGCTTTTGGCCGACCAGCTCATTTTCAGGGGGTCCAGCCGACCAGCTTCTGAACCTGGATCCCCCCGGTCCAGGTTCAGTTCTTGGTCCTGGATCCCTACTTTTTCGGTGAACTTTTAAACCTAAATCTCGACTTTTTCAGCAAATCTTGGATGATTGTTAATGATGAAAAGAGATTGAGATTAGCACAGTTTAGTGCCGATTAGCACCGTTTAGTGCTGTTTAAGCACTGATTAGTGCCGGTTAGCACTGTTTAGCGCCGATTAGTGCCGTTAGTGCCATTTGATGCCACCTAACATTGTTTAACACTGTTTAAACATTGTTTAAGGCTGATTAGCGCTGTGTAGTGCCGTTTAACACTGATTAGTGTCGTTCAACGTCATCGTAAATGCGTCGGTCGCTCCACGCTTTACATCAAGATGATATTGTTGAAAATACTCGCGTAAGAGCAATAAACCCTGACCCAAGTCTCGAATAAGGCCGTTATAACTTCAAGGAAAACCTGATCAGTTTTCCTAGAAGTTGGGGGGCAAATGATATGGGCTAAAAGTAAGCCCTAAGACACATTTAATGTGGCATTAATTAGACCTAGAATGGTCCAAACGTGGGGCCCACCAGATGGGCCCAAACCCTAACTATAATATTAATTTCGTAATTAATATTAGGGGTAATAAACAGCTCAGCAAGTAAGAGTCAAACAAGGATATTACTCTTGCCTGACTTAGTCTCCAAGATACATATTCCAACATGGAAACTGACTCCTACAAGGAAGGAGTCTAGAACCTTCCTTGAGGCGGTGACTTGTCCACCAAGTCACCTAACCCTACTACGATTTTAGGGCTTCTCAGCCTATATAAAGGGTCTGACCCCTCATTCTCAGAACTACGTTTTCTTGGCTTGATTCTCTAATACAGAGATACGTAGGCATTCTGTGAGGACCGATCAGTCTCGAACGCAGAAGCAGCCATTAAAGCACGAAGCTCACGCACCCTAGCATTAAATACATTAAACCCTAGCCGCACTCTAATAACCTAGTTTTTATTCCACAACAACTATATCTTCAAATCATCAATGTTTCTTTTCTAATTAAATGCATTACCTTTAAATTTAAAACATAATTTTACAATAAATAATGTATACACAAAAATATTACTACATATAACTGTTAGATTTTTAGTAATTAATAAGAACGTTTGATGTAATTATAAGGTATATTTTATGATTAAATTATTTTAATCTATTATTCTATTATTTATATATTAAACTTCAACACAAGGGCAAAGTTTGTCATTTTAATGGTTGTGAAGTTACGGTTTTACCATTATTTTTTAAAATATTACAAAAATGCCATCATTTAATAATTATATAAAAAATAATGAAATTATTGTGTTGGGATTCCAACAACTAAACTTCAAATCACAACCTCATCGCTTAACCAGTTGTGCTACTATTGATTTTGAGTTTAGTTTAAAATTCTTATAAGATGAACAACATATATCTTCTTTTTATTTATCTCATCCTCCTTTTTTTTAAGAAAATAAAATGTTGTTTCGTAGTATTTCTAAAATATTGAATAGATAAAATTAAAAAAAATATTTTAATCGACTGAGCATACTCTACAATTCTCTGTTGTCATTTTAAATAATTGATATAGGGAAAAAAATTAGATTATACATAATGTAATCGAGTCCAAAAATAAATAAAAAAAACTATTTACATACGTCTCCATGTAGATGTTAAATTATTTAAATAAAAAAATATTTGGTTTTAAGAAATATGTAAATTTTAGTTATCAAATCATACATAATTAATAATTGCATCACATAACTTTTATGTATATAAAATTTTCAATATGTGAGTCATATTAGAGGGTATTGGTCGACCAACTATTTAGATCGACTTTCACCGATTTAAATATATGGTTGGTCTAAAAACATAAATATGTAAATATATACGAAAAATAATTAAAATTATGTTAAAAAGATGAGAACTCAAAAAATATGATCAATATTATATAAAAGAAATATAAATAACGTACACTCATATTAAATCAAAAAAGATATAAATTTTTGAATTATAAATATTACAAAAGTACAATAATTTTTTAAAATGATCAATTACATTATAACTCGACTATATAGTATGCTATAAATATTGTAAAAGTACAATAATTATTTAAAATGATCAACTAGATTATAATTCGACTATAAAGTATGGTGCATATGAATTTTTATATATTATATTGATCAATATAATATATAAAGGTTGAGTTATAACATATATTTAGATCAATTTACGATAAAATCAAAAAATTTGATACTGGATTTCATGTACATGCACGGGTCATAAAGGTTTTCATATTTTACATCGATCGAAATATTTAAAAAATTTTAAAATTGAGTTAAAAATAATTCAAAATTATAATATACAAAATATTTCAATTTACCCCATTTTTTATTGAACTTCTATATATTGTAATAAATATTAGACTAAAACTATATATTTAAGTTTAAAAGTATATAAATGTATATGTTTACAGAAAATGATGGAGACAAATATAAGGATGACTTTCATTCAATTTTAAGAGATTTAGTAATACTAACTTATAGCCCGTGTAAAGCACGAGTTACTTTTAATTTTTTTTAATTAATTTATAGTGTAGTGTAATATTATAAATATTAATTTTTATATGTTATTGGAAGAATTTAAACCTTACATCTTTGTATATAATAATTTTTAGTATTAAATATAAATAAATATGTTTTTGGCAGAAATCGAAACTTAGACCTCTATATATAACAACTTTTAATATTGTTGTATCTAACGATCATGATTTATTTGAGTTGAAGATCTAACGGTTATGGATGAGGGATAACCAAAAATGGGAGGATAACCAAAAATTAATGGAGGTTAACGAAACTACAAATTATACCCTCTTTCGCTTATTATAGTATAGATAGTATAGATAGATGTCTCAAAATATAATCTTACATATACAATCAATTTTTTATAACAAAATCAATGAATTTACAAACGCCTTTCTTATAAATGGACAATTTTACAAAAATAATTACTCCTTTGTTTTAGTAAGGCTTTCTTTTTTCAATTACTCCTTCATTTTTGTAAATATGTGCTTTAAAACCCCTTTTTTGATTCGTTTGAGTATGAATATGTGTTTAACAATAAGAAAATATCATTCAGATTTAATAAATGACCCCTAAGTATATAGTTAACACACATAGTGTCCAGAGCCATGTCATCCACGTCCTTGTCAATTTCTTTATAATTTTCTAAAATATTTTTCATCAATTTTTGAGATTATCATTAATTTGTCTAAACTATTCTCTTTGTCACTAAATTAAATAGAAAGAGATAAATATAGCTGCTCTATTTGAAAATATAGACTACATTGGATTAGGGAGTGTAGTCCGAGTCCGAGGATCAGATGGGCAGTTCATTATGGCTAAAAGTATAAGATGAGTATGTTTGATTCCACTGAGAGAAGTGGAAGCCTTGTGTTTAAAGGAGGCTTTGTCATGGTTTAAGAACAAGAGTTTTAAGAAATGCATATTTTGAAATTGACTCACAGATTCTTGTTCGAGCATGTAAAGTAGTAGATGAAAGATCTTATTTTGATACGATCGTTGATAAGTGGATTTATATCCACTTGGAGCATTCTAAATCGGCTTAAATTGATTGTCTTGGACTTAAGTTTCTGGTAGTTTTGATGTGTTTTGCTTAGTTATGCAGATTTACGAGAATGTTGACTAAGGTGGATGCTTCTATTATTTTTTGGGAATTAATTGATTAAAATTCGGATTTTTAAGAAGGGTTGCGCAGTCTACACTGTTTGGGCCATATCTTGAGTTCTATAAGTCTGTTTTCAGCCCGTAAGCAGTCCACGCGAAGATAACGAGATTCTCTATCATTCTAAGGTGGTCCAGTGGCCCAATTACATCTGGAACGGCTCTGGAAAATAGAAGACAAGTCAGCCACGAATTTCCTTAAAAAACAGAATCAGTTTAGGAAACGTATCTTGCAGAAATTCTATTATAATTCTGTTTTGGTATTTTCTTGCTGGGCAAGACTTTTAGAGCCTATTTAAACACATCCTACCATTGTAATAGAGAGATACACATTATCATAGTTTTATTATTTTGTAACCTAGCTTAGATCTGCAAGGGAGAAAAGGAGAGAAGGGTTCAACGCTCGTGACAAGCAACGGATCTAGATCTACTTCATCCTTTGTTCTAGATTTGTTTTCTCAACTCTTGTTATTAATATAATTACGTCTTTTATTCATATCTTGTTATTTACCATGTTTTCATCAAATCCCATGGTGACGAAAGGTTTAATTATGAACTAATCGTTGTCATGGGATCCTAGTGGATTTATCTATGTAGCTTAGTAGTTTGCATGCCTTAAAGATTTATGTGTGGTGAATACTGATATCCTCGTATGGTTAATCTTAATGCTTTTGGATGCGTAGCTAACATCTAAATTGAATTGTTAATCTCTTGTGAAGCGAGAGTGGATCTTGAGATTTAGAACTTGCCATGCTAGCATAGGATAGGTTGATGTTAAGAATCATGATTTGTGGCATGAATAGAGATATTATGCTGCCCTATGTGATCTAAGTGGATAACTTGTGCTTAAACCTTTATGTTTTCAAATTCTATAGAGATATAGGGTCTAAACATAATAGGTGACTATTCATCTTCTATCTCTTTTGTGGATGTATGCATAGATTGGTACTAGTATACCGAGAGGTAACTTTTACTCTTTTCGTGTTATTCGATCAGATATCAAAACCATCGCATGTTTTAATTAAAGGCTGCAACTCTAAGTGAAGTAGATGATGAAACTAGGGTTCCATGTTTTATTCTCATATTAGTAATTCGATTCCAATCTCTTTAATTAGTTAATCTTTAGTTTGATAGTTTAATTTAGTAGTTAATAAAAAATCCAAATTGTTATTTGTCTTAGCAGTGAATTAAACCCATACATTGTTGCAAAGGCATATTTGCTGATTTGAACACCATTCTAGATCTCTGTGGGAACGAACTTGATTTAATCATATATTACTTGTGACAACGTGCGCTTGCGTAAATTTTGCATAACAATCGTTACGGAATGTATTTAGCTTTTTAAACACTTTAATGAAGTGTTAGTGTATTTCGTACATAGGTATGCGAATGGGACACTCATGCATTATCTAGGGTCACTTATTTTATGTCACATTTTTAGGAATGGCAAGTAAATGTCCTGATTTTCTTTATCATGTAATAATTCTGAAGTTTTATAAGAAATGCAAGTACAATTTTAGTAAAAAAAAATAGAAAGAGATAAAAGGGGAATGCAACTTTTCAATTTATCATAAATATCTTGAAACTATAATTGGAACATAACAGAATTAATAATTGTAAAATCTAAAAATCTTGAAATTTTTGACTGCATAAGTTATTGAAACTTTTGAATGCACAAGTTATTGAATTTTTTGTAAATTTGTATGTATTTTGGATATATAATTGAAATTACAATAATTAGTGCAGGCCAAATTAAAGGGACATTCACGATCCAGTAACCGTACGAAGAGTTCGTTGCAAGGAACTAGGGGTGTTCACGGTTTTGCCAACCCGACCAATCCGATCCAAATCGGGCACTTTTTGGCTGATTCAAACCAATTTTTTCCAACCCGATGTATACTCAGATTGAAAAAACATCAACTCAATTTTAATGGGTTGGATAATGGGTTCGGTTTTTAAAATCCGATCCAATCCAACCTGATCCGATTAAAAATAAGATAATTAAAATATATAAGCCCAACCCATTAGACATTAGTATTAGTATTAGTCCAGTCCAGTAGTTCACTATAGTCTGACTTCGGAGTCCGGTCCATTACAATTTACCCTATTAAAATATCACGTATTACAAATACACTAATTTGTATTGTTACTCTCATATTATTGGAAGCCGCCGCTGAGTCTGAGAAGGACCATGAACATGCCACTGAGTCTGAGACCATGGCCAGGAATATCAACATTATTGAAGTTTAATGATTGAATCATCTATGTTATGATTTAGTTCAAATTTAAAGCCTATGTCTAGCGTTTAATCAATTTCTTTTTATGTGTTAAAATTCAGAATTTCAGATATTTAAGACCTATGCTATTTGTGTTGCATGAATGATTGTAATATTTTGTTGAACTATTTCCGATTTGTTTTGAACTCTCATTTTCAATTTTATTTTTTTGATAAAAAATTTATTTATATATTAACCCGATCAATCCAATCCAAACCGATCCAAACCGAAATACATTAAATGGGTTGGTTTACAAATTCTATTTTTATGGGTCGGATTGAAAATTTTCTAAATCGATTAAATTGGGTTGGGTCATAAAATTCTCCCAACCCGCCCAACCCTATCCGTGAACACCCCTACAAGGAACTATCAAAGTTAAACTAGTTACTTAGGTAAATTCTTTGGTAATTTTTTTAAATAATTACTTATATATAATTTATAAGTACCAGCAATTTTTTGGCGCCGCTTGCGTAAATTTTGCATAACAATTTTTTGGCGCCGCTGCCGGGGATCATCGGTGTTTTATTTTTGGTTTATGTGCTTGTCAATAGTGGTAGTTAGCGTTCACTGACTCGGATTTCTTACTTAGTTAGTTTGTTTGTAGTGTTTCAGGTACTTGTCAGAGAAAGATGGATTTTTACTATGGAGTTCAGCAGGTGGCTAGTGTTTGTGAGCTATGTGCGGGCGCACATGAGACGTATCAGTGCTGGAGCAACCAAGGTGGTATTCAACAGCCTCAGCCATGTGAGCAGTATTTGGGCGTTCATGATCCATCGCAATATTGTTACTACGGAGGAGTTGATCCATATGTCAGTTATGAGGAACAACCATATTTTCAATATTATCCTCAACAGTACCAGCAAGATGTTCCAGATATGTCATATGTCTTTGGTAGTGAAGAGTTTCAACATCAGCAACCTACTCCTACTTTTCAGTCAGATGATGATTTGAAAGAGATTAGGAAGGAGATTAGGATGCTTGCAGAGAATAATGAGAAGCTTATCAAATCTATGGGGACATTAGCTGCTCAAGTTTTGAGAGTCTTGGAACAAGAGAATCAGCAATTCATACCAGAAGCAATTCCAGAAAATACCGATGACTTGGAGCAAGGTACTGCATGCTTAATTGAAGAAGACAAATTCCAAGAGGAGGAGAGTGTTCATAAGCCATGTGAGGAATTTGATCAAGCTAGTGAGGTGGATGATTTGGAAAGGGCACTATTTGAGACAGACACTGATGAGCTACGCAAATTTCAAGAATTGTTTTGTGCAAACCTAGAAGACACTGTTGGGCTACAGAAATTTCAAGAATTGGTATGTGCGAACCAAGAGGTTGATGATCATGAGAAAGATGCAGGTCTTCTACTTGTCTCAGAATTTAAAGATGGAGGTAGCGCATTAGAGCCAATGGAGGAAGTTCTCTTTGAGGAACCAAAGGCTTCAGAAACTTACATTTACCCTCCTCCATTATTTTCAAGCGAAGCCCGCGAATGTGTGTTGTTCTACAAATTGTCAGATTTTGGGTCAACAGATGAAGGCATTGGAAGAGGACATGGTTGTTACATGAATAGGCCAAGCGAGGAGAAAAGGCAGAAAGTGTGCCGCCGAGATGATGATGAAGTATTGCGAAGAGAGGACCAGGCGACCTATTATCATCCTTAATGGAGGCTTGGAAGTAACGTCAAGCTATTGACGTTAAAGAAGCGCTTCGTGGGAGGCAACCCATGCATTAGTGTAGGAAAAAAAAAAAAATTTTGAGTGTTGTGTGAAAAAAAAAAAAAAAAAAAAAAAAATCAGAAAAATCGGATTTTTGGTGTGTCACGCAGGAGGAAGCTGCGTTACAGGGCAAATTGCGCGCCTGTTGCGCAACTTGCGCCTGCGCAACTGGAAGGAAAGCAGCTTGCGGCCCTGAGGCGCAAGTAGCATCGGCGCATCTGGAATAAGGGCAGTTTGCCCCCCACTCAGGCAAATGGCGCGTGAAACAGAATGGTGAGAAAATTTTCAGCTTGCTTGTTCACTGTTTGTCCGTGAGTTTTGTGTGTATACATATTAAAAAAAAAAATCTTTCACCCCAATTTCCTTTTTATATCCCCATCTCTTCCCTAAATCTTTTCCTATTTTAATTCAAAAACCCCTCATCTCTCCTAAAAAAATTCCAATTCCTATTTCTTTTCTAAATCTTTTTCTTTTATCCATTAAATATTTTTTCTATCCTATATCAAATTCCAATTTCCACCCAAATTTTTCCTTTTCACATTAAAATTCTTATATTCATCCTATCACTTCATGGCCTATATATACCCATACATACACACCCAATTCATTATCTTCTTCCTCTACATCTCTTAAAAATTCAAGTTTGGGGGTGGTTTGAGGGATTAGTAGTTGTTGTTGTATTATTTGTTCATGTAGGATTTCATGCTTTGCATCTTAGTAGTAGTAAATTATGCATTTATGTTCGTGTTATCTACGTTTGTTTCATATAGGACATTCTGTTTTTATGTTCGTATATCATGTGAGTTCATAATAGTTTGCATTTGCACCCATGCTTGATAGGAATTTTGTGTTGTTGACGCTTTTGTTTGAGAAGTGATATGCTTTGTTCTTGTGCACACACATACACTAGTAAGTTGAAGCTAGTAGACTTATTGAATGTTGTAAGTGATTAGAAGGACATGAATATGTGCAAGATGATTTAGTTTGCATGCTTTGAATACAAGTTGGTGCATTAGAGAGATTTTTTTCTTGGGATTGAGTATGATTTTTCACCAAGTGAGATTTTGAGCCTTATTGCTTATTGCATATTTTTTGCAATTTATTCGTTTGCTTGAGTGTCCACGGATTGTTTGCATTGCTAGCAGTTGTTTGAGGTCTTTCTTGAAACGCATGACATTATTTGACGATTAAAATGATAAAGGCAATTAGGAATAACCACATATTTTCCCATATTACCACACCATATTTACACGATCAATTAGTTAACCCGTTGAGCTTAATCCAATTTTTTCGGTGACATACCACATTACTTGCCTAGACCTTTTTCTTGTATTGGCCTTACATTAATTTGGACCCACATTGTCAAAGGCTAGTAGAGTGCTTAAGGGAGTAATAAGGTGTGCAAAGGAGGGGTTTATTGTTGGTCTTACTTTTGGGGGAAATATTGAAATTGGGTTGGGTTTGTGTATTTGATAGTCGGCATATGTAATAAATTATGGGATCATTGTTATTGTTTATATTATTGTTTGTGTTCTATTTAGCTCTCGAAGAAAAAAAAGAGAAAAAAAAAAGAGAAAAGAAAAAAAAAAGAAAAAAAAATATATATTCTGAGAGCATGTTTGTATTGTTGTGATCCTATTTCAGTCGACTAGTCGAGTGTTTGTTTTAGTAAAAATTATGTGGGGGGGAATATGGTGTTATGTGTGATTTATTATGGTACTTACTAGCTTTTGACACTTCACCTGTTTTGGCTTATTTGACATACCTTGTCCCTAGCCCCGTTACAACCCAATTAAAGACCTTTTGATTATCGTCATTGATGTATGTTGTGTTAAGAGTTAGATTGATACCAAATGTCAAGCATGTTTATGATTTTGTTGGAATTGAGTGATACACTTACCCTTGTTCTTGAGTGAATATTCTTTTGTGAGTGGATTGTGAGTGTTTGTTTGTTCTTACGTATGAGATCCCGAGTTTTGTCTCAAAGATGTACTCTTGTAGGCTTAGCATGTTTACTAACTTATTCTTACACTTGACATGGACTTGTGAGAACTTATGCATGTTCATGGAGTAGACTATGTGAATACTTGCACTTTCGACACCAAGACATTGCGTATTTACTTTGATTCTTAAGTTAATATGGCATGAGAGGATTTGAAGGTATGGTAGATTAGATTAATTGCATTTGCATATTAGTTGCATTCATGCATTGGATTTTGTGGGTACATTCGCTATAGGCCCTCACGAGACCTTACTCGTCCACTAGGGCTGCCTAGGGGTTTAAAGGGCTTGTTGCATATGCCAAATGCAACCGTGATCACCTACGGAAGTGGTACTAGTTAGTTGGTTAGTTGTAATTGTTTATGCTTGAGGACAAGCATCGGTTTAAGTTTGGGGGTGTGATAAGTGGATTTATATCCACTTGGAGCATTCTAAATCGGCTTAAATTGATTGTCTTGGACTTAAGTTTCTGGTAGTTTTGATGTGTTTTGCTTAGTTGTGCAGATTTACGAGAATGTTGACTAAGGTGGATGCTTCTATTATTTTTTGGGAATTAATTGATTAAAATTCGGATTTTTAAGAAGGGTTGCGCAGTCTACACTGTTTGGGCCATATCTTGAGTTCTATAAGTCTGTTTTCAGCCCGTAAGCAGTCCACGCGAAGATAACGAGATTCTCTATCATTCTAAGGTGGTCCAGTGGCCCAATTACATCTGGAACGGCTCTGGAAAATAGAAGACAAGTCAGCCACGAATTTCCTTAAAAAACAGAATCAGTTTAGGAAACGTATCTTGCAGAAATTCTATTATAATTCTGTTTTGGTATTTTCTTGCTGGGCAAGACTTTTAGAGCCTATTTAAACACATCCTACCATTGTAATAGAGAGATACACATTATCATAGTTTTATTATTTTGTAACCTAGCTTAGATCTGCAAGGGAGAAAAGGAGAGAAGGGTTCAACGCTCGTGACAAGCAACGGATCTAGATCTACTTCATCCTTTGTTCTAGATTTGTTTTCTCAACTCTTGTTATTAATATAATTACGTCTTTTATTCATATCTTGTTATTTACCATGTTTTCATCAAATCCCATGGTGACGAAAGGTTTAATTATGAACTAATCGTTGTCATGAGATCCTAGTGGATTTATCTATGTAGCTTAGTAGTTTGCATGCCTTAAAGATTTATGTGTGGTGAATACTGATATCCTCGTATGGTTAATCTTAATGCTTTTGGATGCGTAGCTAACATCTAAATTGAATTGTTAATCTCTTGTGAAGCGAGAGTGGATCTTGAGATTTAGAACTTGCCATACTAGCATAGGATAGGTTGATGTTAAGAATCATGATTTGTGGCATGAATAGAGATATTATGCTGCCCTATGTGATCTAAGTGGATAACTTGTGCTTAAACCTTTATGTTTTCAAATTCTATAGAGATATAGGGTCTAAACATAATAGGTGACTATTCATCTTCTATCTCTTTTGTGGATGTATGCATAGATTGGTACTAGTATACCGAGAGGTAACTTTTACTCTTTTCGTGTTATTCGATCAGATATCAAAACCATCGCATGTTTTAATTAAAGGCTGCAACTCTAAGTGAAGTAGATGATGAAACTAGGGTTCCATGTTTTATTCTCATATTAGTAATTCGATTCCAATCTCTTTAATTAGTTAATCTTTAGTTTGATAGTTTAATTTAGTAGTTAATAAAAAATCCAAATTGTTATTTGTCTTAGCAGTGAATTAAACCCATACATTGTTGCAAAGGCATATTTGCTGATTTGAACACCATTCTAGATCTCTGTGGGAACGAACTTGATTTAATCATATATTACTTGTGACAACGTGCGCTTGCGTAAATTTTGCATAACAATCGTTACGGAATGTATTTAGCTTTTTAAACACTTTAATGAAGTGTTAGTGTATTTCGTACATAGGTATGCGAATGGGACACTCATGCATTATCTAGGGTCACTTATTTTATGTCACATTTTTAGGAATGGCAAGTAAATGTCCTGATTTTCTTTATCATGTAATAATTCTGAAGTTTTATAAGAAATGCAAGTACAATTTTAGTAAAAAAAAATAGAAAGAGATAAAAGGGGAATGCAACTTTTCAATTTATCATAAATATCTTGAAACTATAATTGGAACATAACAGAATTAATAATTGTAAAATCTAAAAATCTTGAAATTTTTGACTGCATAAGTTATTGAAACTTTTGAATGCACAAGTTATTGAATTTTTTGTAAATTTGTATGTATTTTGGATATGTAATTGAAATTACAATAATTAGTGCAGGCCAAATTAAAGGGACATTCACGATCCAGTAACCGTACGAAGAGTTCGTTGCAAGGAACTAGGGGTGTTCACGGTTTTGCCAACCCGACCAATCCGATCCAAATCGGGCACTTTTTGGCTGATTCAAACCAATTTTTTCCAACCCGATGTATACTCAGATTGAAAAAACATCAACTCAATTTTAATGGGTTGGATAATGGGTTCGGTTTTTAAAATCCGATCCAATCCAACCTGATCCGATTAAAAATAAGATAATTAAAATATATAAGCCCAACCCATTAGACATTAGTATTAGTATTAGTCCAGTCCAGTAGTTCACTATAGTCTGACTTCGGAGTCCGGTCCATTACAATTTACCCTATTAAAATATCACGTATTACAAATACACTAATTTGTATTGTTACTCTCATATTATTGGAAGCCGCCGCTGAGTCTGAGAAGGACCATGAACATGCCACTGAGTCTGAGACCATGGCCAGGAATATCAACATTATTGAAGTTTAATGATTGAATCATCTATGTTATGATTTAGTTCAAATTTAAAGCCTATGTCTAGCGTTTAATCAATTTCTTTTTATGTGTTAAAATTCAGAATTTTAGATATTTAAGACCTATGCTATTTGTGTTGCATGAATGATTGTAATATTTTGTTGAACTATTTCCGATTTGTTTTGAACTCTCATTTTCAATTTTATTTTTTTGATAAAAAATTTATTTATATATTAACCCGATCAATCCGATCCAAACCGATCCAAACCGAAATACATTAAATGGGTTGGTTTACAAATTCTATTTTTATGGGTCGGATTGAAAATTTTCTAAATCGATTAAATTGGGTTGGGTCATAAAATTCTCCCAACCCGCCCAACCCTATCCGTGAACACCCCTACAAGGAACTATCAAAGTTAAACTAGTTACTTAGGTAAATTCTTTGGTAATTTTTTTAAATAATTACTTATATATAATTTATAAAAACGTATTTTCGGGAAGAACATGAATCGAACTCTGGAATGATAAGAACCTCTTATCATTTGGATTATCTTATCGCGCTAAAAAAAGAAAAAAAAACAAAGACTTACAATTGTCCATACATATTTTTATATGGAAAATGTTACATACCTAAAAAAAAATCCCAAAATTTTTTCCAAATACTTGTGTGTCATGCGTATGATTGATAACTTTCCTATTTATAATTAAAATGATACCTCACATGCATACGAACTACAAATTAAAATGTATCATGTTGATAAATTTTTTGGAAAAAAATAAAATGCATAGCATTGCTCTTTTTATATTTCACATTTTGAACCTATATTCATCTTTTGTAAATTGTAATGGAGCCTGCCCTAGAAGCACTAATGTACTGCACTTCCCCTCCAAAATGTAGGAATTTGTTTTTGTTTGAAATTGATTTCTAAATTGATCTAAATTGATATCTACTTTGAATTTTAAATGATTGTCATATATATATATATAGGCAAAGTATAAAATAGAAACTAACTCTTAAATAGAAACTAGAAACTAACACTAAATTAATTATATTTCATTTATTCTAAGGTTCCCGCCAAGGGTACCTTCACAAAAAATGCTTAAAATAATTGGCTCTATCCAACAAAAAATAAAATAAAATCTTGCCGTGGAAATGCGAAGCATTAAAGACGGTAAACGGATGAGTTAGGTAGTCATGAGGGCCGAAGGCTCTCGACACACCCGTCAATCGTCTATTGCCTTTACCATTGATTGCCATTCCTTACAACTTTAGAATGATAAAGGCGCGAAGCGCCGTACAAGAAGGTGCGAAGCACCGTTAACCAGTGAAATCCACTGCCACGTCATCACGTGAACAGTGAATTTTTTTTTGTTGGATAGAGCCAAGTATTTTAAAAGTTTTTTGTATTGGGTACCCCTAGTTTGGTCATTATATTAGCTTGAAATGTTAGATTATGGGTTAGTTTCTAGTTTCTATTTTAATTTGGTTTCTATTGGAGTAGGACTATATATATATATATATATATATATATATATATATATATATATATATATATATAACTCTTTTTTTTGAAGAAAACTAAGGTACTAATCCTAACCATTGGATGTATTATAATCAATGGCCTCGCCAGGGGCACCCACACACTAATCAAATACACCCTCACACACACAATCCCACCTAATCCCCTCCTTTTTTAATTTGATTTTTCCCGTCAATCGGTGATATTTTTTTAAAATCTAATTTCACCACATTTTTCTCCATCTCCCAACGATCAATTTGAATACCATATGTGCTATATTTTAATTTAGTTTTCTAAGTTCTCCTTTTAAAGGGGTTTTCTCTAGATCCCTACTCATATATATATATATATATATATATATATATATATATATATATATATATATATATATATATATATATTTTCAATTCCATAATTGATTAGTTACAAATCTCTAAAATATAATGGATTCCTTGATTTACACTGCATTAATCATATCAATTAAAATAAGATTTTACATTTTATATTATTTTGCCTTATGGATCAGCATTTATATATGGCGTTAATGAATATGCTGATAGTCTATATATCCCAAAATTGAAATAGACGAAAACAAGATAATCGTGTTAAATGCTACATTTTTATTTTATATTTGCAAAATTTTAGCCGCATTTAATTTCATCTACACATAAATTTCTTTTTGAAAAAGTTATAATCAAATAATTATGTAATTGTTACAAACAATTCACGCGGTAGCCTATAAATACATGCATACACATTTACACTAAGTAGATAGTTTATACAGTCATGTCATCCAAGTCCTCAATTTTTTTATAATTTTTTAAAATATTATTCAATTTTTGAGATTATTGATAATTTTTCTAAACTATTCTCTTTGTCGCTATATAAGTTAAATAGAAGGAGATAAAAGAAGTCCTCAATTTCTTTATAATTTTCTAAAATATTATACAATTTTTGAGACGATCGTTAATTTTTCTAAACTATTCTCTCTTTTTTCCCGCTAAGCTAAACTATAGTAAATAAAAGAGGAATGCAACTTTTCAATTTATCATAAATATGTAATACATATAATTTATTGAAAAATGCTAAGGAACCAAAATTTTTTTACCAAAAACTTTCTCAAATGCCTCATGTTTGATTTTAATTGGTTGTGAAAATAATAATGAAATGGGTCCTCCTATATTCACATAAATTATCCAATTAAAACATTCCATGTGTTGTGGCACATCATTTTGGAGAAGAATTTAAGAGATTTTTTTGGACCTCTAACTCTAATTTATTAGGACAAATAACTATGGAAATTATAGCTAGACAAGAAAAACAGAACAGAATGAATAATTGTATAATCCAAAAATCTTGAAACTTTTGACTGCACAAGTTATTGAAATAATGTAATTTAACTAATTGCTTATTATTAAATAGTAATCTGTTCATCTCATAAACAGGTTTAGCCTGTTTTCTTAAAAAAATCCAACTTCAGACCTGTCTAGATAAAACCCAACTAAAGCTCTTTAAGTCCAGATCGATAGAATTTAATTTTTATCAAATTAAAATACATATTTTTAGATTTATTTTTTAATAATTTTATTATTTAAAAATTATTAATTTGAAATGGTCTATTCCAATCCGATTCGAATACGAATGAAAATCCGACCCGACTCGATTTTGGCTCGAATAAAAACCTGACGCGGCTCGTCTTGAGCACCTGAAAAGGTCTAAATATTCTCAAAATTTCTGATCCAGCCGATCATGTCAAAGTCAATGCTTGCTCAGACTTTAATAAAAAACCAAGAACTTTTCGAGGCCCCATCAAATAGTACATTTTAGCGTATTTTAAAAATGATAAACAATACAATCAAATTAATCAAAATCAAATATTTGATGAAATCCAAATTTTTTTTTAAGTTTATACCGTCACATTTGAAATATATATATATATATATATATATATATATATATATTATAAGATATATAATCTAAATTCAATACTATAAGATTGTTTAGATGATTTAGAATCTAAATTGAATATTATAAGTTTTGTTAAAAAAATATCTACTAGATATCATTTAACTTTAATATTTTTTAAAAACCTAGAACAAATAAACGTAGATTCTAAATTCAAAACATGTACTCGAGCCAAATTTTTGGGGAACTACTTTATTTTATTTTTTTATCAAAATTAAAACGGTTTGAATCCGAATGAAAACCCGATCCTATCCAGTTTTAGCTCGAATAAAAGCCTAACGCGGCTCGTCTTAAGCACCTGAAAAGGTTTAAATATTTTCAAAAATCCTTATCAAAGTCAATGCTTGCTCGAATTTTAATCGAAAACAAAGAACTTTTCGAGGCCTGATGAAATGATACATTTTGGTCAATTTTTAAAAAATACAAACAACATATCATAAGATACTGCAAGATATAGAGTCTAAATTCAATACTATAAGATTTTTAGATGATTTAGAATCTAAATTCAATATGAAGAGATATTTTTTTAAAAAAATATCTACTAAATATCATTTAACTATTTTTTTTAAAAAAAATCTAGAATAAATAAACGTAAATTCTAAATTCAAAATTTGGATGAAAATGCGATAGAATGTACCTAGTTGAGTTTATACATGATATACATGATCTTACGGATAGAAAATTTGGAGATTATAATTAAAAAAAATCATATAATAATTTTGTTGTATATAAATACCAGTACACAAGTTGTTAAGTACTTCATTATTTTGAGAAACATTTGTTAAGTACTCCACGGTATAGAGTCAAAATGTCAAACTCTTCTTCAACGTCTTTGTTGTTTACAATTCTAATATTCTCTCTTCTTTTAACTACTTGTTTCTCCGACCTTCATGTCGATATTTACAGCCGACTTCCCAGTAATTCACCTACCTTGACGCTTCGCTGCCGATCGGGAGATAATGATTTGGGATACCACAATCTACCAGTAAATCAATTATATACTTGGAGTTTCTTGGAAAATTTCTGGGGAACTACTTTATTTTGGTGCAATTTTTGGTGGAACGGAAAATATGTAGGGTTTCATGCTTTCGATGACAACATGATACCTGCAGTAGCGCATGGTGTCGATCATTTTGTTTACGAAGCTAGATCTGATGGCTTCTATTACCATGCACCAGACCCAGACACATTTGATGATTATCAATGGCAGCTAGTGAAGAAGTGGGGATATAATTAAGGGCAAGCAAAGCTATTTTTGTTTCCGTTCGCCTTAATGTAATCTTTTTTAAAATTCAAAAGCATTTAAAAATAAAATTACATGCAATGTGGGTAATTGCATCTTATAAGATGCTAGATATAGCATATATATGTTCCATATTATCCAGTTTCCTTTGTGTTTTTCTTTCTGAAGCATCCATCTCAGAATATTTTTATGCACAAATTAAAATTGCATAATTAACAAAATCTATAAAATATCGAAAAGGGAAAAAAATTAAAGTTATAATAAATATATGTTAATATTAAAGATTATAAGTATGTTAATGTAACACCTCACTCCCACACAGAACTTGAGGAAGAAGCCCCTGGAGTTTGTCGTTACCCAAGTTGATCGCATTTGGACTAATATACTTCGGCTTATTTTCAGATTCGGGATGGGACTTGATCTAATATTCGAAAAAATTCGAGATTTAACCCTGGTTATCTCAATTAACTCGCAATACTTAGATGTTTAACTACAAATCCAACCGTTCGGGTGTAATTATCTAGTAAAAATAAATAAATATGCAAATTTTCAAATGAATTGGTGATTTGGATCAAATATTTTTTAGCAAAAAATAATCGATCAATCTTTATCGTTAATATTATAAAAAAATAATATCTTTATAAAATCAATACCCTATAACTTAAATTTGTACAAAAATATTCTACAACGATATTTTGACGTAATCTTCACAATCATACGATCGGGTCGTTAAAAACATTCATAAAAAACGATTAGCCCGCACTAATTAAAAAATTTTCTATTGTGACCTTTAAAAACTCCAAGACCTTTTTCAAAACATACATTTTTATTTAGGGGTGTACATGGTACGGTTTGGTGCGGTTTCTTGGATTAACCTTTATCGAGTCAATGTATTAAGTTCGATTCGATAATTGCTATTAATCGTTTCCAAACCGTTTAAAATATTATTTTCAATTTCGGTTAACGTCTATCGATTTTGATTTTTTCTTTTG
The DNA here is from genome assembly GCA_037693485.1 of Kitagawia praeruptora. Lineage (NCBI taxonomy): Eukaryota > Viridiplantae > Streptophyta > Magnoliopsida > Apiales > Apiaceae > Kitagawia > Kitagawia praeruptora. Next base: position 150,498,445 of record CM075349.1, on the reverse strand, counting down.
TTTTTAAAATTAATATTTTTCTTATAAGATGCTAGATATAGCATATATATGTTCCATATTATTCAGTTTCCTTCGTGTTTTTCTTTCTGAAGCATCCATCTCAGAATGTTTTTATGCACAAAATTGCATAATTAATAAAATCTATAAAATATCCAAATGGAAAAAAAATTAAAAATTATATTAAATATATGTTAATATTAAAGATTATAATAAGTATGTTAATGTAACACCTCACTCCCACGCAGAACTTGATGAGTTGTCGTTACCCAAGTTGATCGCATTTGGACTAATATTATACTTCGGTTTATTTTCCGATTCGGAATGGTACTTGATCTAATATTCGAAAAAATTCGGGATTTAACCCGGAAACCGTTTAAAATTTATAATAAATATATGTTAATATTAAAGATTATAATAAGTATGTTAATGTAGCACTTCACTCCCACACAGAACTTGAGGAAGAAGCCCCAACTAATTGTGCCGAGTTTGTCGTTACCAAGTTGATCGCATTTGGACTACTATACTTCGGCTTATTTTCAGATTCGGAATGAGACTTGATCTAATATTCGAAAAAATTCGGGATTTAACCCGGGTTATCTCAGTTAACTCACAATATTTAGACGTTTAATTACAAATCCAACCGTTCGGGTGTAATTATCTAATAAAAATAAATAAATATGCAAATTTTCAAATGAATTGGTGATTTGGATCAATGATTTTTTAACAAAAAATAATCGATCAATATTTACCGTTAATATTATAAATAAATAGTATCATTATAAAATCAATACCCTATAACTTAAATTTGTACAAAAATATTCTACAACGATATTTTGACATAATCTTCACATTCATACGATCGGATCGTTAAAAACATTCATAAAAAACGATTAGCCCGCACTAATTAAAAAATTTTCTATTGTGACCTTTAAAAACTCCAAGACCTTTTTCAAAACCTACATTTTTATTTAGGGGTGTACATGGTACGGTTTGGTGTGGTTTCTTGGATTAACCTTTATCGAGTCAATGTATTAAGTTCGATTCGATAATTGCTATTAATCGTTTCCAAACCGTTTAAAATATTATTTTCAATTTCGGTTAACGTCTATCGATTTTGATTTTTTCTTTTGTTTTTAATATTAATTTTGTTTTTAATATTAATTTTTTTTTCTTATAAGATGCTAGATATAGCATATATATGTTCCATATTATCCAGTTTCCTTCGTGTTTTTCTTTCTGAAGCATCCATCTCAGAATGTTTTTATGCAAAAAATTGCATAATTAACAAAATCTATAAAATATCCAAAAGGAAAAAAATTAAAAATTATATTAAATATATGTTAATATTAAAGATTATAATAAGTATGTTAATGTAACACCTCACTCCCACGCAGAACTTGATGAGTTGTCGTTACCCAAGTTGATCGCATTTGGACTAATATTATACTTCGGTTTATTTTCGGATTCAGAATGGGACTTGATCTAATATTCGAAAAAATTCGGTATTTAACCCGGAAACCGTTTAAAATTTATAATAAATATATGTTAATATTAAAGATTATAATAAGTATGTTAATGTAGCACCTCACTCCCACACAGAACTTGAGGAAGAAGCCCCAACTAATTGTGCTGAGTTTGTCGTTACCAAGTTGATCGCATTTGGACTAATATACTTCGGCTTATTTTCAGATTCGGAATGAGACTTGATCTAATATTCGAAAAAATTCGGGATTTAACCCGGGTTATCTCAGTTAACTCACAATATTTAGACGTTTAATTACAAATCCAACCGTTCGGGTGTAATTATCTAATAAAAATAAATAAATATTCAAATTTTCAAATGAATTGGTGATTTGGATCAAAGATTTTTTAACAAAAAATAATCGATCAATATTTACCTTTAATATTATAAATAAATAGTATCATTATAAAATCAATACCCTATAACTTAAATTTGTACAAAAATATTCTACAACGATATTTTGACATAATCTTCACATTCATACGATCGGATCGTTAAAAACATTCATAAAAAATGATTAGCCCGCACTAATTAAAAAATTTTCTATTGTGACCTTTAAAAACTCCAAGACCTTTTTCAAAACATACATTTTTATTTAGGGGTGTACATGGTACGGTTTGGTGTGGTTTCTTGGATTAACCTTTATCGAGTCAATGTATTAAGTTCGATTCGATAATTGCTATTAATCGTTTCCAAACCGTTTAAAATATTATTTTCAATTTCGGTTAACGTCTATCGATTTTGATTTTTTCTTTTGTTTTTAATATTAATTTTGTTTTTAATATTAATTTTTTTTTCTTATAAGATGCTAGATATAGCATATATATGTTCCATATTATCCAGTTTCCTTCGTGTTTTTCTTTCTGAAGCATCCATCTCAGAATGTTTTTATGCAAAAAATTGCATAATTAACAAAATCTATAAAATATCCTAAAGGAAAAAAATTAAAAATTATATTAAATATATGTTAATATTAAAGATTATAATAAGTATGTTAATGTAACACCTCACTCCCACGCAGAACTTGATGAGTTGTCGTTACCCAAGTTGATCGCATTTGGACTAATATTATACTTCGGTTTATTTTCGGATTCGGAATGGGACTTGATCTAATATTCGAAAAAATTCGGGATTTAACCCGGAAACCGTTTAAAATTTATAATAAATATATGTTAATATTAAAGATTATAATAAGTATGTTAATGTAGCACCTCACTCCCACACAGAACTTGAGGAAGAAGCCCCAACTAATTGTGCTGAGTTTGTCGTTACCAAGTTGATCGCATTTGGACTAATATACTTCGGCTTATTTTCAGATTCGGAATGAGACTTGATCTAATATTCGAAAAAATTCGGGATTTAACCCGGGTTATCTCAGTTAACTCACAATATTTAGACGTTTAATTACAAATCCAACCGTTCGGGTGTAATTATCTAATAAAAATAAATAAATATGCAAATTTTCAAATGAATTGGTGATTTGGATCAAAGATTTTTTAACAAAAAATAATCGATCAATATTTACCGTTAATATTATAAAAAAATAGTATCATTATAAAATCAATACCCAATAACTTAAATTTGTACAAAAATATTCTACAACGATATTTTGACATAATCTTTACATTCATATGATCGGATCGTTTAAAACATTCATCAAATACGATTAGCCCGCACTAATTAAAAAACTTTATACTACATTTTTATTTAGGGGTGTACATGGTGCGGTTTGGTGCGGTTTCTTGGATTAACCGTTATCGAGTCAATGTATTAAGTTCGATTCGATAATTGCTACTGATCGTTACCAAACCGTTTAAAATATTATTTTCGATTTCGGTTAACGTTTATCGATTTTGATTCTTTCTTTTGTTTTTAATATTAATTTTTTCTTTTACTTGTGCAAACTTTTTATAAATAATCTATTAGGTACAATCAGTATTGCAGATTTCAGAAATCAGAACTATTTGGTTGAGGTACCGATTTACGATTTATCAGGTGATTCAGTTGAAAAATCGGTGATTTATCGGCGATTTTTGCAAAATTGGCCGAATCGGTTCCAAAATTTCGATTGATTTTTGGCCGATTTATCGATAATTTTTCAGAAATCGACATGTTTCAATAACAGAGGGTACAATAAATAGAGTAAAAGATAAATAATTATATTACATCAAAAATTAAATTCAAGTTCGTAAAATAAACTAAATTGTTTACATAAAATTATATTTTTTTTTATTATTATTCATATTATCAAAAACAAAAATAACAAATACAACAAATATATATATGCTCACAATAATGAAGAAAAAGATTATTGCATATAAGTATCAAAACGACATATGCAAATTTATTATACAAAAATTTATAAAATATGATTTAAAATGATTACAATACTAATCTGATATTATTTATGATGATATCACATAAAAGTTATTGATTTATTAATGCAAATATAAAGTAAATATTTGTGTAATGAATATTAAAATTAGTTAAAAGTTATCATACCAATATCTATACTATTATATTAAAACCAAAAGATTGAAAGTTTGTCGGTTTGGTTATCCTAATAATTTAAATTAATAATAAAATAATATAATTAATGGTACTGAATCGATTACCTTTTTCGTGTTTACTTTTAGTTGATATTACCTTTTATAAACACCTAAAACATCAATTATACTATATCTTCAAATCATCAATGTTTCTTTTCTAATTAAATGCATTACCTTTAAATTTAAAACATAATTTTGCAATAAATAATGTATACACAAAAATATTACTCCATATAACTGTTAGATTTTTAGTAATTAATAAGAACGTTTGATGTAATTATAAGGTATATTTTATGATTAAATTATTTTACGAAATATTCAAGTTTCGAATCCTGGCATATTTAACTTAAATTTTATAATATAAATTTTGAATCATGCATGTTAACGGAGGAATTTGGTGAAAACAAATTTGGGGAGGGTTGCTGGAATAATAGTGGTGGCACTAGTAGAAAACTGGCCTTTTAAGTCGGTTAAATAGGTCTTTTACGTAGGTTAAATGGCGACGTATGGGCTGGCGACGTATAAGGTCAGAGTCTTATACGTCGGTTAAAAAGGCGACGTATATTGTACCCTTTTACATCGATTCTTCTAAACAACCGACGTATATTGTACCCTTTTACGTCGGTTCTTCTAAATAACCGACGTATATTGTACCATTTTACGTCGGTTCTTCTAAACAACTGACGTATATTGTTATCCTTTTACGTCGGTTCCTCTAAACAACCGACGTATATTGTTATCCTTTTACGTCGGTTCTTCAAAACAACCGATGTATAAAGTCCAAAAAATTAAAAAAAATAATTTGTTTATTTTAATTTTTGACCTGAATTTATAAATCAGAAATGTTTCTAGGAGATACATGGAGGGGGGTAGCTAAAGAATGTATTTAAAATAGAAAAGTGATCAGTATGTTATCCAAAAAAAATATTTACAAATCAGAGCTCTACGAGTTCTCTAGCATTACAACGAATACAATGCACAAGTGGGTTCATACTGAACTTGCATAATTTATACACCGGCAATTCAAACTTGAAGAAATGATGGAGATTTAAAAACGAAGGCCTTGCAATTTTGAATTCTGCTCGAAAATCCATGTCAACAATTAGTCTCTCATCTTCTTTAATTACATCGACATATTCATATTCACCTGCACAATATGAATACAATAAATCATTCGCAGCATCTACCACACCAAGACCCTTCTTTGATGCTAGATAAGCAGCATTCTAGATATAAAAAAAAGTTCAGAAATTGTTACTGGTGCTTTTTTTACAATTAATTTGCATAATAAAGGTGAGAGAGTTCAAACTTACTTCTATGTTAATCAAAACTCCTCCAGTTTTCCTAGTCTTGGCAAGTTCTAGGAAGGCATCAAGTGTCACAAGCTTGCCCTTGTTCTTGTTCCTCTGGTTTCTCAACAAGCCACCATCAAATTTCAATGTTGGGCATAGAACATCTCATTCTGCATTGTGGCACATAGTCAAATCAAGGATTATTATCATTTAGGATCTGTTAGAAAATAGCAAAACGTAAACTAGAAAGATATATATCACCTCGAGATTCAGCCACATTCTTTTGACCTTAAGCAAAAACTGAATTAAACACAGGGCATGTTAGGTATGTTGCTTCGGCCATGTTTGAAATATTACCAGCTCAATTAATAAGCTCCAGGAGTAGCCTTATCCCCGAATCCAGAATACGATGGCACTTCATAGTCATCAGGTGCCTCTCTAACATCGACACGTGTTCCATTAATAACCTGTAATAGCAATTAATATACACAGCTATCAATAGCAGTTAATATACACAGCTATAAGGAGACAATACAGAAGCACAAGAGCACAACAACATGTCTTATCAAACTCAAGTTTTTATACATGTGTATACAGGCATATCAATGTACGTATATGTACTCGAACCAACAACCAATTTAAGATTTAAAAGATAAATTGCTGCAGAAATTAAAATAATTAAAACTAAAGTTTTCGGTCATTGCTTGCTACCGGGGGTATTATAGGAAAAAGATGCTGCAGAAATTGGCATAGCACGAAAAAAAATAATCAAACTTTTTCAAACTTCTACCAGCAGGACCCAACCACAAAGTTAATTTAGTGGTCTCAGCAACATAACACAGCCCATCATTATATCCCCACAAAGCACTTATCGAAACCAGAAAAAAGGCCAATTCCGAGTAATTATGTTTCCCAAACTTATGATCCCAAGTATCCATTTTTCATGTTTTTACCATTACTAACACTAAATAACTGTTTAAGGTATAAGATCTATTCATTGACTTGTGCAAACATAACAGGGTTTTGTAGAAATGGTCATCTAACATAATACAAGAGCCATCCAGGAGGGTCTCCACTCTCCAGTCCAAACCATCTTACTGCCCTCAACATTCTTAAATTATGGCCACCTACATTTCACAGAGCCAACGCATTTCAGTTTAGCATTCAATATGTAAATAACATTAACTTTGACTTGCAAGATATTAACAAATCTACCACTAGTGTGGGATACAATTGTAAACATGTGATAACCGGGAAGTACAACAATACATGCCTGTATAATTTAGTTAGTAATGAGACAAGTTTTACTTCAGTTCAGCTATGTCTCAGATGATATACTTACTGGGAAATTGACAAAGGAGACATGTCTCAGTAGTTTCATCCTCGCATCCTCAAAGTCAGGGACATCACACATAGGAGCATATTCTTTTCCACTTCCATATGCCCTGTTAAAAAATAAAGTATAATGAACGAAACTTATGTCATTATCTTAGTTTTCTAAGAAAATGCTCAACTCAAAACAAATCGAATCAAAGGCTTTTAAGTAAATCGAAAGCACATAAAAGTTTGAATGTAAACCTTTGTTGACAATCACCAGGCAATAATTTTGTTTTTAAATATTGCTCTGGCTACAGCTCTGTAAACTATGTTACAAGTAATAGAGCAAAGGCAAACTAAATTAAATTATAAAAATAGGTTTTCTAGTTGTTTGTTGTTGTGAATACAAAATATTCACCCATACATTAACTATACAAGTTTCTTTTCAGTCTATGCATACTTTTTTTTTTTTTGCAAAATCAGTCTATGCATTTAGAAGCAATGTTCTAAAAACCTACTTAGACGACGCCTAGATACTAATGTTTTAAAAAAGCTCTTTGCAAGTGGTGTATCCTAAGTTCTCAAAACAGTGAGATAAACAAGTTACAAGACTACCACAAGGATTTATACCTTCACGACGCCCTGCAGAAAAGCAGCATGCTGAATTCGCATTCTCAAAACCTGTAAAGAAAATAGTGATTCATAATCAGATTCTATTGTCTAAGTAGAAATAAGATGGCTAATGACCCTAGCATTGTAACAAGACGTTGAAGGTACAATCATCAATGTGTAAAGTATTTGAAACTATGCAGTTAACTATTAGTCTATTACCACAAAATGCATAAAATATGTCAGTGGTAAAAGTTTATAATTTAAGCATCAGCGTTTAGAAATTAGAATAGTAAATACTATTTATAACAATTAACAACCAAAGGGTTATAGATCACAATTACCATATGATTAGTAGTTTTAAATGATGTCAACAAAAATGTGGTTAACATTAGCATAAAGAAATGTTGATCCTTTAAGCTTAGCTGTAAGCTCCATAAGAAGACTCTTCAACTGGCGATTAAATGACTGCACGAGTTGATTCGCTCTGGTAGCATAGTTGTCCCTTACTAATAGATTTACATCCCTCTGAGAAGGTGTGCACCCTAGTGGCCCTACATTTGGGACAAGAAACTGCCTGCAACCCAAATTATATAGTCTCTACAAAAACTGAAACACAATCACATACACAATCACATATATTTATCAGCATAAAAAGATTCTTGAAAACTCAACTGATAAATCAAATTACAAATCATTCCTTTTACTAGTAATCCTATTAAGATTGATCTAGAAAGAACTATTAACAATAGAAAAAGGGAATTCATTACCTGAGCCTTGCAAATGTTCGCTTAAATTTCCATTCTCGATGAATTGATAGACTAGGAAAAGGGAATCTTCGACACAATAGCCAATTAAGCGAACCTGCATAATATAATCATAGAGGTGTCAAAAGAACTATACTGAAAAACCAGAGCAAGATGTAAACAATTACAAGAAATTAAGCTTATTTAACACAAAAGATTATTACCAGAACCCATTTTATCCAAATTGGGTATAAAAATTAGGGTTTATATATAATTTGGGGATTTGGATTCAAGATGATTTTGTCCAAATTGATGGTATGAATAGATTAAGGAGGATGCGACGAGTAGCAGCGGAGATGAGGAAGAGAGGGATGAGAGTTGTGTGCGAGTTTGTGGGCTTGTGTATGATGGGTGTGTCGTGTGCGTGCGTGTGTGTTGTATTTTGTTGGAAAAACCACCACAGCGTTGGTGGTGGTGGTAGGGATGAACAGAGATCGAGAGATGGAGAGAAAAGAGAGAGATGGAGGCGAAGAGATTGAGTGAGATTTAGAACTCACGTAGTTTGATTGGGGAATAACCGGCATTATTGATTATTAATTGACTACTAATAGTATATACGTCGGTCATGTATATAGCGATGTAAAAAATGAAATTTTATGTTGGGTGGTGAGAAAAATCGACGTATATAATAGTGTCATATACGTCGCCTTTTTCTCAACCGACGTATAATATCATCATATACGTCGCATTTTCCTCAACCGACGTATAAAACACACATTATACGTCGGTCAAATAAAAACCCGACGTAAAAGATCATCTGATTAACCCTTTTACGTCGGCTAAAACAAGAACCGACGTATAAAAGTAGTATATACGTCGCTTTTATGTTTAGCCGATGTAAAAGGGGCGATGTATAAAGTCAGTTTTGTACTAGTGTGATTGACGATGGTGAGCGGCGTAGGACGTTTAGGGTTAGGGTTGGTGATTTGGGGATGGCTGAGATTGTATGTGAGAGTTATTGCAATTTAGATCTAATGTTGAATTCTTTCTTTTTCGCAAGGGTTGCATCATGACATACAATGTGCCTACGTACCATATATATAGGGATCAAGCCAGACGTAGTTCTTGGGGAACAAGTCACCGACATGGGCTAGGTTTCCTTGTTTAGGGAAGTCCCTCGGATTGGGCCACCGCCATTAGTGGAATCATTACGGGCTTTCTAGCCCAACTATTTTCTCGGAGCGTGGTGGTTAAGTCATTGACCCGAGATTGTCGGAGTCAATGCCCACTTTGAGCCACCAATGGGAGAATAACTAGTTATAGGGCTAGCCCTCAGGATCACTAAGGGGCGACTCCTCAATAGGGAAATTCTTGATAGCCTAGATAAAGCCATATCTTCATTTATCATTTCCTGGGGGAGATCCCCCTTTCATCAACAGAGGGCAAGACCCTTTATCTTCTTATAAAGTTATTAGGGGAGATTCCCTTTTCCAGTGGTTCGAGGGCGAGGTCCCTTCTGAAGGCGAGATCCCCATCCTGATTGACATTCAAGTTGTAGGGCAATCTCCTTCTATCCATGGGTGAGATCTTCTGAAGATGTGTCATTTTATGTAGACAATGGGTCGGGCTCAATATCTGTATTCTTCCTTCCTATTTTGGCCCATAAATCGGGTTATTCTTCTCTAGTCCAATTAAAGGGCGACGCCTCCAGGTAAGGCGAGGCGGATATTGTGGCGTAACAATTACCCCTCAGTTTCTTGCAACAATTGTTTGTAAAAGAAACTAAGTCCCGATCTTCAGAAAAATCCCAAGGCGAGCCTTGACCTAGGGTATCACTTCCTGCTATTGATGTATGTTCTCCTTGGCTGTATGCTCTCTGTTAGTTACAGAGGCATGCCTGTACTCATCTAATAACAAGCCTAATTGTTTGTAATGCTTTGCATTACTTACATGACCTCTTAACTGAGGGAACCTCTAGTTGTAGAGTTTCTGTTTGTATTGTACTTGTAATAGGCATCAAATCCTAGTTGTGTAACTGTACAAATAGAGTCTAGAATAATGCTTGAAAGAAGTTCCATGGTTCATGCCTCAAGCAAGGAGTTAAAGACTGCCAAATAATCACAGTTGGGATTTGAAGAAATGAAGAATTTGCCTAAGTACCAATTCGAGAAGTATATTTGTCTATTCGAGAAGTCCAGCATTCGAGAAGTCAGAGATTCGATATCTCAAGACACTATTCGATATCTCTGAATACACTGTTCGATATCTCATTCGATATCTCAGGGATTCGATATGTCTACTACTCTATTCGAGAACTCAAGAAGTCAACAAGTCAAGATGGTATTCGAGTTCTCAAAGAGTCAACAAGTCAAAGTTCCATTCGATATCTCAAGGACTCAGAAAGCTATTCGACAACTCGAGGATTCGATAAGTCAAATGTTCTATTCGACAACTCAAGGAATCCTGATGGAAAAGAGCTATTCGAGAAGTGGTTCGATATGTCTTTATAACAGTATTCGAGAACTCAGAGTTATCGATCAAGTCAATTCTAGTTCTCGAATCACTTACTTAGTCACTTCTCGAATACATTCTTGGAGACAAAATGCTGAAGAAATTGTACAAGTCAGAAACCTGCAACAAGCCAATGCACTTTATGGACCACAATCTGTAACGTGCTCTGGAAAGCCTACAAGGAAGCTTGGAGAGATATAGAAGAGACAAGGAGCTAAAGAAGTGGATCTAAACAGGCTTTGCAAAGTCAAATCTGTAACCGTTTGGATGCTTACTCAAAAAGGATAGACAGACTAGAAAGTAATTTGTTTAGCTACCTTATTTGTAGTAAGCAGGCTGTATCCATGTTCTATAAGGACACAGCCTCACTTCATAACTTAGTAACTTTTGTGAGTCAAGTTTTTCATACACTGTAAGCTATATCTCTCTGAGAAAAACGAAGCTGAGAATACTATCATTTGTATTCACAGATTGTAGCAACCTTTATCTAATATACATTAGATTAAAGTGATATTGTGTCTTGTGTTGTTTATTTATCCGCACCTTAATTTCTGCACACACAGGCACTTATCTGCTACACAGACTCAACCCAAGAAAAGTTCAAGAATCCATTCACCCCCCCCCCCCTCTGTATTCTTTTACCGTGTTCAATACTCAACAAGTGGTATCAGAGCGGGCTGTTTATTCAAAAACAGAGAAACGATCATGAGTTCGAATACACCAAAGACTACAGGAACGGTGAAGGTCCCTAAGTTTGATAAAGAAAACTTCAACCTCTGGAAGATAAAGATGATGTTGTTCATCAAAGCCTCTCATCCCTTGTATCCTGAGATTCTCAAGAATGGTCCTTTTGTTCCACAACAAGAGATACCAGAGAAGACTGTTGGAACCATAACAATCCCTAGAGCTTATGAGGCCAAGGATCCATCAAAGTGGACAGAGTCAGAAAGGGAGAAGGTTGCTCTTGACAGCCACCTCATGTTGCTCATCATTGATTCCATGGATATGTCAATGTTTGCAAACATTGCATCATGCACGTCTGCTAAAGAGATGTGGGATCACATTGAGGTGTTGTGTGAAGGGACTGATGAGGTTAAAGAAAACAGGAAACAGATACTGGTCACACAGTATGAAGCTTTCATGGCACAGCCCAAGGAAAGCATCACTGAGATGTTTGAAAGGTTTCACAAGCTAGTTACTGAGTTGCAGATGAATGGAAAGGTTTACAGCACCAAGGAGTTAAATATGAAATTTCTGTTGTCTTCACCAAATCATCTGGAGCAAAGAGTCATTTCCTTTAGAGAGAGAGATTTGAACAAAGTCACCTATGATGTACTCTATGGAGTCCTAAAGACTCATGAACTTGAGTTGCTTCAGAAGAGGGCTATCCAAGCCAACCAAGGTAGGATGATAAACACATCATGTGCCTTGATTGTCAACAAATCCATTCTGGACCTAGAAGCATCTACAAGCCAACTAAGGATAGAGGAGGTGGCAGATGATGAAGAAACTGAAGCTGGGGTGAGTGAACCTGTTGAGGAAAAGGAGGAAGAAGAAGAGGAGTTTTACACTCTGGAAGAACTTGATGGGATGGAAAATACTTCATATGCTTTCATGGCCAGAAAATTTCCAAACATCAGATTTAAAAGAAATCAACCCTTCAAACCCAAAACTCAAAACCATTCAGCCAACAAGAACAAGGCACCTGTGAAACCAAACAGAAATAAGTTCAAAACCGGTTATGTGGATAGGTCATCTGTAAGGTGTTATAGATGCAATGACCTAGGGCATTTTGCCAGTGAATGCAAGAAGCCTAAAAAGAAGGATAGAGATTATCTTGAGCTAGAAGCTAAGTATGAGGCCCTTCTGAAAAAGCAGACACATGGTAAGGCCTACATAGCTGAAGGGAAGTGTTGGGATGATTCTGAGAGTGATGAAGAGGAACAAGAATTCTGCAATTATGCCTTGATGGCCAACTCCAAGGATGACTCATCTTCATCTGATTCTCAGGTACCATCTCTCACTACTATAGATATGTCTGTTTCTGAATACAAATCCATGATTGAACAATTATCTGTTGAAATGTTTAATATTCATACTAGTATGACTGCTGCTAATGAGGAGATTGCTAAACTGTCTACTAGAAATGAAGTATTAACCAAAAAGAATGAGGAACTTGAGCTAACTGCTATGCAAGTAGAAAACCTTAAGAAAGAAGTTGAATATTTGGAGAATAAGGTTCTATGTGCTAGTCAAGTAGAGAAGGCTCTTAGGGATGAATTAGCTGAGAATGAATTCAAACTTAAAACTTTCAAGAAATCATCTGGTTTAGTGCAATCCTACTGTGAGAAAATTGAAGCTAAACCTAAAGCAGCTATTGGACTTGACTATGACTCTCTCAAACAAAGGAAAGGCTATGCTGTCATTGAAGAGGACACAGCTGTTCATGAGAAAGTGCCTCACATTTTGAGAAAAACTGAAAATCCAATTTTTAAGGAATCAACATTTGAAATTGATGAGGATGCCTTACTCATCAAGCAAATGTTGAATGATGAGGATGAGGCACAATCTAGTGAACAGCAAGCATCCTCTAAGGGTGAGAGTGTCAAGTCAAAGACCAAGAAGCCAGTAGTTGATAGGCCTAGACCTAAGAAGTTTGTTAAGTTTGTATCAGCTGGGAAGAGTGAATCAGAAAAGGAAGTGACTAAAAAGAAACAGAACAGAAATGGCAAGTTAGGGATTAACAAGGATAACAACTATGCTTATATGCCTAATGCCCCTAGAAAAACTTGTCAGAACTGTCTCAGTACCAATCATCTAACTCATGCATGCAAGAAACCTGTTGGTAGTGTGTCTAAACCTTTCTATGATTGTTCTGTGCCTCTAAGACATAGAGATGCACCCTTCTGTGATAAATTTGACTGTATGCCATGCAATATGAATGTTATGACTAGTTGTTTTAATTTAAGAAGACAGTTCATTGATGGTTGTATCAGTCACAATTCTCACACACACTACACAAGGTCAAAGTCTTCAAGCCCTCCTAAAGCTAGGAAGGTACCTTTGTCACCTAAGTCTGAAACCTCAGGTTCTAAGACTTCCAACAGTGACAAGAAGACTGACACTAAGAAAGTTAACAAGCATGTTGTTTATGATAAAACTGTCTCTAAGTCACATGGACCCAAACTTGTTTGGGTACCAAAGGAAAAGTAATACCTTTGTGTTTGCAGGGCAAAGAAAGTGAGAAGAAGGTCATGTGGATTTTGGACAGTGGATGCTCAAATCATATGACTGGTGATATGGCCCTGCTATCACAGTATGAGGAAAAGGCTGGCCCAATGGTTGCTTTTGGAGATGACAGCATGGGTAACACATTGGGATATGGCAAGCTGAAAGTTGGAAATGTCATCATTGAAGATGTAGCACTAGTCAAGGGGCTCAAGCATAATCTGTTAAGTGTTGGTCAGTTTACTGATAGAGGATTCAAAGTGAATTTTGACAAAGATGAATGTTTGATCACCCACAAGAAGACTGGTGATTTTGCTCTATCTGGAGTAAGGAAGGGAAGCCTGTTTGTAGCCAATATGGACTCTGCAAACAAGGACAAAATTTGTTGCTTTTACTCAAAAGCATCAAATGAAGATTGTTGGCTGTGGCACAAGAAACTATCACACCTGAACTTTAAGGCCATTAATTCTCTAGTCAAAAGAGAGTTAGTGAGAGGCATGCCCACACTTGAATTCTGCCAAGAAGGAGTGTGTGAGGCTTGTCAAAAAGGAAAAATGAAGAGATCAAGCCACAAGCCAAAGACAGTGACATCTGTAACCAAGCCACTACAACTCATCCATATGGATTTGTTTGGGCCTGTCAACATAATGTCACTTGGAAGAAAGAAGTATGCCCTGGTAATGGTTGATGATTTTTCAAGGTATACATGGGTAGAATTTCTGGCATCAAAAGATGAGGCTCCACAAGTAATCATTGAGCATATAAAGAAAGTTGACAAGGAAGCAAAGGCAAACAATGCAAGTGTGATTGCATTGAGGAGTGATAATGGAACAGAGTTCAGAAATGCCACACTTGAAGCATTCTGCAAAGAGAATGGCATTTCTCAGCAATTCTCAGCTCCAAGGACTCCACAACAAAATGGAGTTGTTGAGAGAAAGAATAGAACTCTAATTGAGGCTGCTAGAACAATGTTACTTGATGCAAAAATGCCCACATGTTTTTGGGCTGAGGCTGTGAGCACTGCATGCTATATTCAGAACAGAACCCTCATCAACAAAAACACTGGAAAGACTCCTTACAACTTGATGACTGGAAAGAAGCCTACACTGAAGTATATTCATACTTTTGGAAGCAAATGCTTTGTACTTAAGGACAATTCTGAATATGTTGGAAAGTTTGATGCAAAAGCATTTGAAGGAATTTTTCTTGGCTATTCTATGGAAAGAATTGCATACAAGGTTTATGTCATCAGTCAAAAGAAAGTTATGGAAAGCACAGATGTAACATTTGATGACAGTAAACTACCTGGACTAGAAGAAGCCAATGATGAAGACAAAGATCCATTGAAGTTTGATAATCTAGATGATTCTGATGAAGAGACTGAAACTAGAGTTGAAACTCAAGTTCAACAAACTCAAGTGAATAATGATACAAGAGAAGAATTTGTGCCAATCAATAGTGAAGAAACAAGCATCCAAGACACACCTGTGAGTAATGGCAACTTCACAGGGGGAGGAAATGAGGATGATCATGATGAGGATGATGAAGCAACATCAAGGATGAGAAATCAGGCTGAACACTCAAGGAAATGGGATAGATCACACACTGCAGAGCAAATCATTGGAGATCCTAATGCAGGAGTAAGGACTAGGAGAGCAACTCAAAATGAGTGCCTCTATGGATGTTTTCTATCACAAGTTGAGCCTAAGAAACTTGATGATGCATTGTTGGATCCAGATTGGATTATTGCCATGCAAGAGGAGCTGAATCAATTTGAAAGGAACAAAGTATGGGAACTTGTGCCTGCACCAAAGAATAGAACCATTGTTGGAACAAAATGGGTTCTGAAGAATAAGATGGATGAAGATGGTGTAATAATAAGAAACAAAGCAAGGCTGGTTGCAAAAGGATACTCTCAACAGGAAGGCATTGATTATGATGAGACATTTGCCCCTGTTGCTAGATTGGAAGCCATTAGAATATTCTTGGCATTTGCTGCTCATTCAAACTTTAAAGTTTATCAAATGGACGTCAAGAGTGCATTTCTAAATGGAGAGTTGGAAGAAGAGGTTTATGTGCAACAACCACCTGGCTTTGAGGATCCACATTTCCCAGAATTTGTCTACAGATTGCTTAAGGCACTGTATGGACTTAAGCAAGCTCCAAGAGCATGGTATGATACTCTATCACAATTTCTTCTTGAAAATCAATTCACTCGAGGCACATTGGACAAGACACTGTTTTACAAGAAGCATGGTGATGATATGATCCTAGTTCAAATCTATGTGGATGATATCATTTTTGGTTCTACAAATGAGAAACTGTGTGAGAAATTCTCTAAACTCATGCAGAGCAGATATGAGATGAGTATGATGGGAGAGTTGACATTCTTTCTAGGGTTGCAAGTCAGTCAAAGGAAGGATGGTATCTTTATCAGTCAAACCAAGTACATCAAGGATTTATTGAAAAAGTTTGACTTGGAAGATTGTTCACCTGCCAAGACACCCATGGCCACTGCCACTAAATTGGATGAAGATGCTAAAGGCAAGAGAGTAGATATCTCAGTCTACAGAGGCATGGTTGGTTCTCTACTCTACCTCACTGCAAGTAGGCCAGACATCATGTTTGCTACATGCTTGTGTGCAAGGTTTCAATCAAATCCAAAGGAATCACATTTGATTGCAATAAAAAGGATCTTTAGATATCTGAAGGGCACTCCTAACTTGGGATTATGGTACCCTAAGGACACAGGGTTCAATCTGGTTGGCTACTCTGATGCTGATTATGCTGGATGCAGAGTGGATAGGAAAAGCACCTCAGGAAGCTGCCAGTTCCTTGGACAAAGGTTAGTTTCTTGGTATAGCAAGAAACAACAATCTGTGTCAACTTCTACAGCTGAGGCTGAATACATAGCTGCTGGAAGTTGCTGTGCTCAAGTGCTTTGGATTAGAAATCAACTTAGAGATTATGGACTTGTGTTGGAAAGAATTCCAATCATGTGTGACAACACAAGTGCAATCTCTATAGTTGCCAATCCTGTCAATCATTCTAGAACAAAGCACATTGACATCAGATATCATTTCATAAGAGAACATGCAACTAATGGAACCATTGAGTTGCATTATGTCTCTACAGATAAACAACTAGCTGATATATTCACTAAGCCATTAGATGAAGCCACCTTCACAAGGTTGGTAAGTGAGATTGGAATGCTGAATTCTTCAGATTCTGGCTAAGTGAATACATCATCTAGATTGTTGCAGCAGTAAACACTTACTTTATCTAAATCCTCAATATTTTTGAAGTAAGTGTTGGCTGAAATATGATTTATAAATATTTCAAATCTGTTGCATATGTTGAAAATCATATTTTTATTAACTTAAAATTTCTATGAAATTTTGAGAAAATCACTATTTGATTGGCTAGAATATTTTTCAATGAATATGTCTGGTAGATTTTAAAAAGATAGTGAAAATCAAATTTTTATGAGTGATGGGTATAGTTCGATAAGTCAGACTTCTCGAATGATTCACTATTCGACATCTCTAATAAGTCTCATTAGAGTACTCTTGAGTTCTCGAATAGAGTCTTTCTGAGATATCGAATAGAGGAATGATTGACTTCTCGAATATAGTAACTGAGTTCTCGAACACTATATTTGAGTTCTCGAATCATTTGAAAAGGCTGAATTCTCGCTGAATTTTAATCGATTTTGGACTTTTTGTCTAAAAGTTTAATTCACTCATAAAAACACATATTATTTAATTTAGAATTATTTCTAAGTTAGACAACTGCCAGCTGTGAGTTTCTATCTGCTTGAGTTATCGATTAAGCCATTCTTGACTTCTCGAATAGTTGTTTTCTACTTCTCGAATGCCTGACTTGTCGATACAAAACTGCTAATCGACAATTCAAGCACTTCATACTTATACAATCTCACATCTATTCGATTCATTTCATTCGATTTCTCAAGCATCTACACTCTCTAAACCCCTGAAACCCTAGCTACGAAAAGCCAAATTTCTTCTTCAACCTTCAATTTCTTTTCTCTCTTCTACAAAAATGGCAACAGTAAAATTCAACACAAACTTCATCGCTCTCACTAGTGATGTTGAAGCACCCAATGCAAATTTCAAGTGCTTTGTGAAATGGATGGCTGAGTCATATATCAAGGATGCACTCTCAGCCAACCCAACTCTATATCTAGATATTCTGGAACAATTCTGGAGTACTGCTATTGTGGAGGTTGTAGCCCTGGAAAACGCAATCACTTCATATGTCATTTACTGCAAGGTTCAAGATAAGGAAATCACTATCACTACTGCAGACATGAACCAAGCACTAGGCCTACAACAAGAGTCATTTGACAGAATGGCCACTAACGCAGAGTTGGAGGAATTCTTTGAGTTCATAAACTACTCAGATGGGATTAATCTTGGAAAGCTAAACAGAAAGAATCTGAGAAAGGAGTGGAGTTATGTGTTTGCAACTCTTCTCCAAGTCTTCACTGCCAGGAAATCAAGCTTTGACCAAATCAGTGCACCTGTGCAGCAAATTGGATATGCTTTGGCCTATGGAAAGAAGATAGATGTTGGCCAAATCATACTTCAAGAATTATATGGGAGACTTGGTAAGAACACAACCAAGAGAGGTACTGATATTTTCTTCCCTCGCTTTATTCAATCTGTACTTAATTATAAAAATGCTTCATTGATTGAATTGCCTGGGATTGATAAAAATAAAATAGGCTATCCTAAGTCCATGACCAAACTCATTTTTGGTAACTTGGAAACTAGGAATGATGTGGATGTAAGACTGAACATAACTCCCCATATGGAGAGTTTGTTTAAGACTTACCCCCACAACATGCCAACATTTGATGCAAAATCTAAGTTAGCACAGCCCAAGCAAGTAGAACAAAATGCTAACCCAGGGCCTGCTAACCAACCCTCTCAACCAAACACTCTACCTCTTACTGAGCCAACTGCATCATCCTCTCAAAAGGGTGATGTTAGTAAAAAGAAGAGAAAGGAAGTAATGTCTGCACCTTTAAATATCTTGTCTGAAGCAGCATTAGCTGTTGAATTAGGTCTAGGAAGTGAGGAACCTGAGTCACCCTTACACAGAACAAAGAAGAAGAAAACTAAGACCACCTCCTCAGTCACACAAATGGCTGAAGTTGTAAAATCAGGGGCACACAGCTCACTAGGTGTATCCTCTCAACAGGGTGCACCTATAGAATCAAGCATCCTCCCCAATGCACCTTCTTGTATAGAGTCAGCACATGGGAGTGATAAGGCTGGCACAACACTGAGTGGAGAGCACATCACTTTTGAAACTCCCTCTATCTCTCAGGGGGAGTTGCCAAAATCTACTCTAAAACACACTTCTCTTCCAGAATCTATCTCTGAAATTTCTTTGGAACCTGCAACTCAGGCAACTGAGATGCAAGGTATTGATCATCAAGAATTCTTTTCTCTTGATGAGCCAATAATTTCAAGTGACTTAGTGCATGACACTTTGTTCACCACTCAGAACCCACATTTAGATGGTGAGGGAATGCATGCTGAGGCATATCCTAATGACACCATCACAAACACAGAGGTTCCCCTAGTTTTTACTAGAGACTCTGTGCCTGTGTCAACTGCTGGTGTAATTCATCCCACTTCTGTGGTGACACCAGTAGTAGAGTCAATCCATCCGGTTACAGAAGTTGCATCTGTAACTGAGGAGACTAGCTTGCCTAGCTCTAGCTCTGACTTCATGTCAACATGGCTGAAGCCTGTGCAACATGACAGTGCTTCAGGATCAGGGTCTGTTCCACAACAATTGACGGTTGAAGCACTTCAAAGCTTAATTGTGGATCAGATTCCTGAGTTCACAAAGATTGCTCAGCACCTTCTCACTGCAGACATGCCAAATCCAGACTATGAGGCTATTCTGTTATGCCATAGGGATGATGTGGAAGTGCAGAAGTCAAAGATCATTGATGATGCTGAGAGAGATGGCAACATAGATGCCTGGTTGCAAGGAAAATATGATATTACTCTCGATGAAGCACTTCAGTATCTCAGGGAGGAATACATCACTTCACTGGGCTCCAATGCAAAATCCATGTCACCTGGTGAAGTGTATGAAGCTGTAAATGACTCCTACAAGGGTTTCCTCAAGGCTGCACACTATCTTGGCAAGGGTGTCAAAACTGAAGTCAACAGGGTGTGTGATAAGACAGCCACTTCAGTAGCAGAAGTCAAGAGGGCCTTTGATGCTAAATTTCCTCAACTGGACAGTGTGTTCAAGGACATCAAACACTGCAACTCTACCTGCACTCAGATGGACAATGGGCTGGCTGTGCTAAAAGATGCTGTCACAGGTCTGGGGCATAAATTTCAGAATCTATCTGACCAGACTACAGATGCCAATGCCATGCTGAGGATAATGTTCAAGAATCTCTATGGAGATAGGCTAGTGACTGATGTTCCTGTGCATGAATTGTCTAAATATGAAGTGAAGAGACTGCAGGATCAATCTTTATCTGGTTTTAAGGCCAATGAGCTATTCACTAAGGTCAACACTCTTGAGCAGGAGGTAGCCACTCTCACCAAGACCAATGCTCATCTCACAGACAAGGTTGCATTGCTAAATGATCAGTTGGACACTCAAGCATCCACCACAGCTGATGTCCTTCTGCATCAACAAACCATGTTAGCTGCAATGATGAAGCATATGGGTCTCTCTCTACCTGATGAATCTTCAATCCCAAAGGACATTTCTACAGCCTCTGTGCCTGACAACAAGCCTAAGGGGGAGAAGAAGGCTAGGAACTCAAATTCAAAGGGGGAGACAAAGGGAGAGAAAGGCATAGTAATCAAAGAGGGTGGTCAACAAAGGGCTTCTAAGTCTCTAGCAAATGTGCCTGGCAAGGGAAAAGCCAAAGTAGATGAGCCTCCATCTATCTTGCCAGTTGTCACCTTACCAACTGTGCACATCACTACTCCTGGAGGACAAAAGCAATCCATAACTACCACAGTGGTTGCAGGGAGTATGCCATCTGACAAACCTCAAATCTCTATATCTGAGAGTGCCAAGCCTGTAGAAGTCAAAGTTGTTACTGAGGCCAAGCTACAAGAAGTTGCTAACTCCAATGTTTATCATGATAAAGCCTTCTTGGAGTTTCTGAAAGCCATAAGGGAACAGGTTGGTGACACTCAGTTTTATCTGAGGGAGGTGAAGAAGCAGATAGACTACATCACTGTCATCCCCAAGAAAGTCAACAATATATGGGTCAAGGAGATAGTGATGGTTTCCAAACTAAAGATATGGCATCTAACATACCAGACTCTACAAGACCTAAAGCACTCAGAGATAGATGCCATACTTGAGCTCATTGAGAAAAAGAATGAGAACAGCAAGAGTCTATTTGATGATTTGAGGAATGGTCAACCTACAAGGCTACCAGAAGTGATCAAGAAGCCATGGACAATTATTTATCAGTCTGGTACCAGAATTGAAGATATCAAGCAATTGGTCATTCCTCATGATCTCACCTCCAGAAATCACAGACTGATCATTGCTATCATTGATCAATTACAGAAGAAGGTTGGAGCCAGAAATGCTGAAGAAATTGAGGCACTGCATATCCTCAGAACATATATTGCAACTGGTGAAATTCCAGAGATGGCTCAACCTAGGAGAAATAAGGATGATGATTCTGAAGACAAAGGTGATGGGAGGAGAAGACATCACAGGAGAGATAAGGGTGATGAAGATAAGAAGAAAAAGGGGGACAAGGATGGAAAGGATGATGATGACCAGGGTAAAACATATGTGAGAAAGAGTGGAAGACAGCAAGCCTTAGGCAATGCTAGCAGTAATCTCACCACAACACAAGACTCTAAGTCTAGGGTGAATACTGTTAGTAGTGACCTAGCAAAATCTACATCTATGGCTTCTGCAACTGTCTTACCATCTCAAGAAAAGAAGAAGATTCAAGTCAAGAAACCATGTGTATGTTTCAGAAAGCAATCTGCTAATGGAATACTACTATGGTCTACCAACCAAGGTCAAAGATTTCTGCCAAGCAACCATGTCAAAAGGATAAAGTTCAAACATACTGCAAGGAGAGTGAAGCTATCCAAATCTAGAGCCCTAACAATCATTCCAGGATTAAAGCTCCAGCCACTTGATGAAGACTTTGATGAAGAGCAACTGCTATTTCTAAGAGCTCAAAAGATATGCTATGCTGCAATTGTGGATGATCACCTTGTAATCAAGTACACTGATGGGAAAGAAATGAAATTCAAACAAGGGGGTTGTCAACATTGGGGTAAATTGTATGAGATAGAAAGAATCATTGCATTGCTGGATTCTAAGGACAAGGTGGAGAAAGTATGGAAGCTGGAATTGATTGACTTTGTAAAAATGAAGAAAGATTATGCTGAGAAGATAAGAAAGGGCTGCTATGAGAAATGGTTAGAAAGGGAGAAAGAAATTGATAGACTGGAGATTGAAGCAGAAAAGCTAAGGGAAAAGGGATTGTGTAGAGTTCAGTTTGATCCCTATGTGGTGAAGTATAGGAGGAGAAATGGAGATAATGTCAATATAAGAATGAACCTACTCAGTCACTATCCTGCCAACATTCTGAAGCCAGTGCTTGAAGATTTCAAAAACTCTATTATGATTGAAGAATTGGATGCTATGACAGAAATCATGAGAGCAGTAGATGAGATTGCAAGAAAGGAGAAAGAAAGGAAACAGAAAGCATATGATGATCTACAAGCCAAAGCAATGGAGATGCAATCAAAAGAAAATGGCTAGTACCTCATCATACTGTAAGAGTATTTATCTTGTAATTTCATTTATGTGTTCAATCAAAATACATACCTGTACTTTTAAAGTTTTATCTTTATGTATGTTAGGCTTGTTATCAGACATGAAATTGTGACTAAGGGTCTCACTCACAATTTGGGGGAGATTGTTAGTTACAGAGGCATGCCTGTACTCATCTAATAACAAGCCTAATTGTTTGTAATGCTTTGCATTACTTACATGACCTCTTAACTGAGGGAACCTCTAGTTGTAGAGTTTCTGTTTGTATTGTACTTGTAATAGGCATCAAATCCTAGTTGTGTAACTGTACAAATAGAGTCTAGAATAATGCTTGAAAGAAGTTCCATGGTTCATGCCTCAAGCAAGGAGTTAAAGACTGCCAAATAATCACAGTTGGGATTTGAAGAAATGAAGAATTTGCCTAAGTACCAATTCGAGAAGTATATTTGTCTATTCGAGAAGTCCAGCATTCGAGAAGTCAGAGATTCGATATCTCAAGACACTATTCGATATCTCTGAATACACTGTTCGATATCTCATTCGATATCTCAGGGATTCGATATGTCTACTACTCTATTCGAGAACTCAAGAAGTCAACAAGTCAAGATGGTATTCGAGTTCTCAAAGAGTCAACAAGTCAAAGTTCCATTCGATATCTCAAGGACTCAGAAAGCTATTCGACAACTCGAGGATTCGATAAGTCAAATGTTCTATTCGACAACTCAAGGAATCCTGATGGAAAAGAGCTATTCGAGAAGTGGTTCGATATGTCTTTATAACAGTATTCGAGAACTCAGAGTTATCGATCAAGTCAATTCTAGTTCTCGAATCACTTACTTAGTCACTTCTCGAATACATTCTTGGAGACAAAATGCTGAAGAAATTGTACAAGTCAGAAACCTGCAACAAGCCAATGCACTTTATGGACCACAATCTGTAACGTGCTCTGGAAAGCCTACAAGGAAGCTTGGAGAGATATAGAAGAGACAAGGAGCTAAAGAAGTGGATCTAAACAGGCTTTGCAAAGTCAAATCTGTAACCGTTTGGATGCTTACTCAAAAAGGATAGACAGACTAGAAAGTAATTTGTTTAGCTACCTTATTTGTAGTAAGCAGGCTGTATCCATGTTCTATAAGGACACAGCCTCACTTCATAACTTAGTAACTTTTGTGAGTCAAGTTTTTCATACACTGTAAGCTATATCTCTCTGAGAAAAACGAAGCTGAGAATACTATCATTTGTATTCACAGATTGTAGCAACCTTTATCTAATATACATTAGATTAAAGTGATATTGTGTCTTGTGTTGTTTATTTATCCGCACCTTAATTTCTGCACACACAGGCACTTATCTGCTACACAGACTCAACCCAAGAAAAGTTCAAGAATCCATTCACCCCCCCCCCCCTCTGTATTCTTTTACCGTGTTCAATACTCAACACTCTCCTTAAATGCTAAATCTTGAGACAACGACTCGCGTTCTATTCCTTCTCAATTATACCTAATCCATAGTGAATTGGTGTTGGTGTTACTCCAGAATAAATATTTCATCTAGAGTTTCAGTTGATCTTCAAGCTTTTCCTGGTGGCTCTTTCAAAAAATTGTCAAGGTCAGTATCCTCCCTCCATTCTTTGGAAAAAAGACATCGTCCTCTTAGGTTACAAAGGGCCATGTCTGTTTGAACATGTTCTTGAGTTACTAAGTTGGCGTTGTTTGTTTCTCCTCCTCACGTTTTCTTCAAAGTTATTCAGGAACTTCCCAATGTCGAGGTAGATGTAGGCGAGGCCTTTTGTGAGGACGATGCTGATACGGATGAGAAACTGCCACATTATTCTTATGTCTTGGTCATCATTTTGTTAGATACCACTTAAGAGAGTCCTTAGGTAGTGAGTGATTCATGCAATAAGGTGAGCCTGGCACAATAAGATTCCTTCATGTGCTGATAGTCTTACGGTCCTGACTCGAGAGGACGACGTCGATGCCACCAACAGGCAACGATGTTGGAGATATAGTCTTGCTCAAACAATGAATCTTCTAATGTTGATTTCTTGACCTTGGTTACACGTAGGCGACATCGTTTTAATGGGAGACATCGTTTGAAAATGAGAGAGACCTTTAGTTGACAAAGAGGCACGAGCCACCATCTTTAATATCTCATTGTATTCTTCGCATATCAATTTTAACACACATTCTGAACTAGGCCATAAGAGGGCGAGGTCGCTCCAGAAGAGTGTGTACACCATCTTCAATATATGTTATTCTTCAGAATCTCATATTGATCGTTGATACTTCTTCAATTTTATTTTGACGTTGGCCAACTTTCAAAATAGCATCATTCCCCAAGGGCCTTCAAACCAGAATCTCCCCATGAAGGTCTTTTAATAGAGTTACCCCCTGAGGGTCTTCAAAGAAAATATCTCCCTGGAAGGTCTTCTAAGAAAAATTACCCCCAAGGGCCTTCCAAATAAAATTAAGCAAGAGGTATTTCCTACTAGAGCCATATTCTTCAAAAGTGTAGTCCTTTGAGAAGGCGTCGCCTACCATAAAACAATGTCGTCTATCACCCTACCTAAAACAGTCTTCATAAGAGGGCGAGGTCGCTCCAGAAGAGTGTGTACACCATCTTCAATATATGTTATTCTGCAGAATCTCATATTGATCGTTGATACTTCTTCAATTTTATTTTGACGTTGGCCAACTTTCAAAATAGCATCATTCCCCAAGGGCCTTCAAACCAGAATCTCCCCATGAAGGTCTTTTAATAGAGTTACCCCCTGAGGGTCTTCAAAGAAAATATCTCCCAGGAAGGTCTTCTAAGAAAAATTACCCCCAAGGGCCTTCCAAATAAAATTAAGCAAGAGGTATTTCCTACTGGAGCCATATTCTTCAAAAGTGTAGTCCTTTGAGAAGGCGTCGCCTACCATAAAACAATGTCGTCTATCACCCTACCTAAAACAGTCTTCATCCTTCCAAGTAGGACGAGGTCTTCTTGGGCGTTATGACTAGCCTTTTACAGGTAAAATGGCTGAACTCCCTTTCGGAAAAAATCCCTTTGCTGATGAGGCGACTACAGAGAAGGTGCCTCCATCACAGGTACAACCTACATCATTAACTATTGCTAACCAAGCCATCCCTTTCGCAGATGGACCTTCAGCAGGCGTGGCCGGTCTGTTTGGTGAGATTGATGGCCTGAACTATATGTAAACCATCTCGAGGGCGAGGTCACCAAGCTGGAGAAGTCTTACAGCAACATGAAGAGCTCTGTCACTTACTTCAAAGGGCAGTAAATTGATAATGCAGAGGTTATCAAGGCGGCTAGAGAAGATCTCCGTAAGAAAATAGAGTCAGAACTAAGGGCTGCTAAGGATGCTGAGGCGAGAAAGAAAGAAAATGTCGGGGACGGGAATACTACAGCGGTCTGCAGCGATCTCGCCTTCTCAAGCTACTGCTTGCTGACTGTATGAGCTTATTATCACCAAAACTATCGGAGTGCGGGCCTTCCTTGATAACTATGTCTTCACTGCTACAATTTAAAGGAAAGCGCATCCCCCTTGTTGTCCTGGGCATCGCCCTCTTTGCTAACATCTTACTAGGGTCACTACAAGGAAAACTGAAGGATACAATGGTTTTTGCCCGTTGTCTGATACCCTGGAATAGCGTTGTCTATCGAGCAGGTGTCTCTTACCAACCTCAGACAATGGTACACAAATCGTTGTCTGTCTTTGAGAAAGACAACAGCAAGGTCGTGCAAAACGTTGTTAGAAGGTCGGTATAAACAACACTTTTGGTAAAAGACTGTTGTATGATTTGCAGTTCTTCAAGTGTTTGTAACGAAAAACTCATTGTCGAAATTTCTTTAGCACAACAGTTCCTATAAAATAAAGTGTTGTTCTTCTTTTCTATAATCAACAAGTTCCAGAACAATAACCATTGTCCTAATTTTAAATAGATAATGCTTATGTAGTCCAAAAGCGTTGAGTGAAATTATACATAACAACAGTTTTCTATTTCTATATTGTTGTATTTCTTCATCTTGCACAATGGTTTATTTGTCAATGAACTGTTGGCTATAACCAAATTTTACAAGCTTTTGTTGTTAAAAAATAGTTATGAGAACCAATAGATACAATTGTGAGAATAGACAATGCTTTATTAATCTACTACATTTAGTCATTATACAACGCTTTGGTAAGCTTAAAATGATGTTTTATTTTTTTACACACAAAGGTTCCTACAATTCTAACTTTATAAGGTCGAACTATGAGGAGAACTAATCAACCTAGCTCCAATCATCCTTCTGATCACCATGGTCATCAACATCATCCATGGCATGACCTTGTGCACCATTGATTCCCTGGTGGCACTATCACAGAAAAATTGGGACTTAACAAAACAGGTTGCATAGAATGATAACAATCAGATAAAACTTGTGAAAATAAAACTAGTAAACCCTATTACAGTATTACTCACCTATTGTACTTCACAAAGAATTTCAAATCTGCATCCTCACAAGGTTCAAGAGTATGCACCAGAAATAGCTCATCCTCGTAAATGAAATCCTAGAATGAAGGGGAACATAAGATCACATCAGTTAGATAGATGACATGAGACTGTCAAGTCTGTTATCTATGAATATGATCATTGAATCACTAACCATTTTTTTGTTCCTGCATCCAAAGTACAATACTGCAGATCCAAGTTCCCCTCCATATTCCTTAAGAGCTAACCTTTTTTGAAAAAAATGAAGCTTTTTTAGTTGGATGATGAGACAATAGCTAAAGAAAGATGCCTTAATATGAACATGCTCGTCTCATATCAGACCTGATATTCCTTCTTAAGCCTCCTTTTATATTCCGAATTCAAGTAAAATTCTCAATAGGTTTAATATAAGAAAAGTTCAACATAAGTCACATAGATGAGCCACTGTTCACATAAGAAAATACAAGTACCTTAGAAAATCCATTTATTGTTAGTGTCCGATCATACATGCCTGGCAAAGACGCAAATCTTGTGTGAGTTGCTGGTGCATATATAATGTAATTCCCTTGGGTAAACAGATCCGGTTGGGTTTGAAGGAGAACAAAGGATAAGCATTCTAGATTTTTCTGTTAGTTTGGACTCAAGAAGCTTGGGATCTAATAGAAAATTTTCTGAGATGTTGGTCGGCACAATCACAGGTGTAGCATCTGCTAACCCCGCCATTTCTGGATAACTCACCCAGAAGGGAGATGGAATAATAACCTGATCAAATATAAGTTAAGAGATGATGTGAAACCAAATTCAAAAGTGGAAAACTCACACAAACATATAATATTGACACTTAAGATCATTGGAGTACAAGTGTATTCATACTCGAGATCTAAAAAACAAGCTTGTTTCATAGTCAGATATTTAAAAAAACAAAAACTCTATATTACGTTAGCAGTGACCTTTAAAGGAAATTCAAGAAAATTTTCCAAAGTTGTAGTCTTGTATAAACACAAGAAGAACAAATACAAATAATGACAGTATTGTAATTGCTAGAATTCAATTATGGAGTCTCTTAAATTATGAACTATATTACCTCATCTCCTGGAGACAGACAGAAAGAACAGATTAAGTTATACATTGCTTTGCTCCATTACTAACAACAATCTCATCAGGTGAGTAAGATAATCCATTCTCCTCTACCAACAAATCAGTTCCATAATTTGCAGCAGGACCTTCTCGCAAGTAAGATACACACAAAAGTTAACAATATTTGCAGTACAAACATACCCTGTGTGAATCATGTCAAAAAATAATCATAAAATTAATTATACGTCCTACTCAAAAGTAAGATACACACAAATTTTAACAATATTTGCAAGAATACGAGTAGGGAATGTATTCATCAATAACATTTAATTAATATGACATATTTCAAGAAGAAGAGGAGTAAGAAGAGCAAAGAACTCATCTTCATAGTCTAAAACCTTACGGAGAAAGGGTCTTCTCAAAGCCAACACCTTTAATCAATAGGATAAGAGAAAAGAAAACCCCAATTAGAAAATAAAAAAAGGGAGCAATAAAATTTAGAAGAAAAAGAGAGAGGGGATAGATAGGGCAGGGCAAAAGGTGTACACCAAGGGAGTAGGTAAGAGCAGCACGGAGACTGGAAGAAAGTTGTTGAGCAGCTGCCATTTCGAAGAGGGTCGGGCGACTCCCTTGCCCTTCTACCAGAAACAACATTCTCTCCCTCAATCTCTCTCAATCTCTCTCCTCTCTCTGAATCTCTATCTCAATCTCTCTCTCTCTCTCTCTCTTTGAATCTCTCTCCTCTCTTTTGTGTGACCAGATTGGGTTATTATTATAGCAGCGCCAGCAAGTGGGTTCTGGTAAATGGGGGGAGACAACTGAGAATATGAAGCACAATTTGTGCTGAAAAGAATAGCGAGTTGTATCAATTAGGATTTTCAATTGGGAATGGTGAGATAGGAATTGTATTTCTATAACTAAGATTTATGTTTCGATTATAGAGGATTGAGTGTGGATCTGTGTTTTATGTATGTGTTTGGACACCGAGAGCAAAGGGGGGAAATGAAAATTTTGGGGAAAGGGGAAATGAAATATTGGATTAGGAGGAGAATGGGGGGACATTTGTGAGGCTGAAAATAGAGGGCGGGAATGAATTTAATGGAAATTTAACAAATTTTAGAAATAAATAACTTGTAAAATATATGTTATTTTATTATATTTATTATATTATGGTTTTTTAACTTCGGACTGTACGAGTTGTACGAGATTTCAACAAAAACGTAGTTTGAAAAATGTTTATCGACGATCCAACTGTACGGATGTCAAGATATATCTAATTTAGTGATATTCCCAACATTTCAAAAAATAAATATTTAATTTGGTTGGAGATCTTAGTAGATCACTACTATTCTTACTAGTACTAGTGCTTTGTCCCGGATTGTTGTTTCTATTTTTTAAAAAATGTTTATCGACGATCCAACCGTACAGATGTCAAAATATATCTAATTTAGTGATATTCCCAAAATTTCCAAAAATAAAAAATTAATTTAGTTGGAGATCTTAGTAGATCACTACTATTCTGACTAGTACTAGTAACTAGTGCTTTGTCACGGATTGTTGTTTCTATTTTTTAAAAATATTTCTCGACAATCCAATCATACGGATGTCAAGATATATCTAATTTAATGATATTTCCAAATTTTCAAAAAATAAAAAATTAATTTGGTTGGAGATCTTAGTAAATCACTGTTATTATGACTAGTACTAGTAACTAGTGCTTTGTCACGGATTGTTGTTTCTATTTTTTTAAAAATGTTTATCGACGATCCAGCCGCACGAATGTCAAGATATATCTAATTTAGTGATATTCCCAAAATTTAAAAAAATAAAAAATTAATTTGGTTGGAGATCTTAGTAGATCACTACTATTCTAACTAGTACGTAACTAGTGCTTTGTCACGGATTGTTGTTTCTATTTTTTAAAAAATATTTCTCGACGATCCAACCGTACGGATGTCAAGATATATCTAATTTAGTGATGTTCCCAAATTTTCAAAAAAATAAAAAATTAATTTGGTTGGAGATCTTAGAAGATCACTACTATTCTGACTAGTAATGGTAACTAGTCATTTGTCACTGATTCAATGAATAATTTTTTTTGATTGATTTCTTCGACGATCCAACCATACGAAAGTTAATAAACACTCATTCTAGTGTTGGAAAAAAATAATCAAAAAATAAAAAGGTCGGGTTGTACGAGAGTTTAACAAAAACGTAGCTAAAGTGTTACTTCCTATAACGAGTCACGATCCAGATTCACTGAATAATTTTTTTGATTGATTTCTTCGACGATCCAACTATACGAAAGTTAATAAACACTCATTCTAGTGTTGGAAAAAAATAATCAAAAAATTAAAAGGTAGGGTTGTACGAGAGTTTAACAAAAACGTAGCAAAAGTGCTACTTCCTATAATGAGTCACGATCCAGATTCACTGAATAATTTTTTTGATTGATTTCTTCGACGATCCAACCGTACGAAAGTTAATAAACACTCATTCTAGTGTTGGGAAAAAATAATCAAAAAATAAAAAGGTCGGGTTGTACGAGAGTTTAACAAAAACGTAGCAAAAGTGCTACTTCCTATAACGAGTCACGATCCAGATTCACTGAATAATTTTTTTGATTGATTTCTTCGACGATCCCACCGTACGAAAGTTAGTAAACACTCATTCTAGTGTTGGAAAAAATAATCAAAAAATAAAAAGGTTGGGTTGTACGAGAGTTTAACAAAAACGTAGCAAAAGTGCTACTTCCTATAACGAGACACGATCCAGATTCATTGAATAATTTTTTTGAACGATTTCTTCGATGATCGAACCGTACGAAAGTTAATAAACACTCATTCTAGTGTTGGGAAAAAATATTCAAAAAATAAAAAGGCCGGGTTGTACGAGATTTTAACAAAAACGTAGCAAAAGTGCTACTTCCTATAACGAGGCACGATCCAGATTCATTGAATAATTTTTTTGATTGATTTCTTCGACGATCCAACCGTACGAAAGTTAATAAACACTCATTCTAGTGTTGGGAAAAAATAATCAAAAAATAAAAAGGTCGGGTTGTACGAGAGTTTAACAAAAATGTAGCAAAAGTGCTACTTCCTATAACGAGGCACGATCCAGATTCACTGAATAATTTTTTTGAACGATTTCTTCGATGATCGAACCTTACGAAAGTTAATAAACACTCATTCTAGTGTTGGTAAAAAATATTCAAAAAATAAAAAGGCCGGGTTGTACGAGATTTTAACAAAAACGTAGCAAAAGTTCTACTTCCTATAACGAGGCACGATCCAGATTCACTGAATAATCTTTTTGATTGATTTCTTCGACGATCGAACCGTACGAAAGTTAATAAACACTCATTCTAGTGTTGGGAAATAATATTCAAAAAATATAAAGGTCGGGTTGTACGAGATTTAAACAAAAACGTATCAAAAGTGCTACTTCCTATAACGAGGCACGATCGAGATTCACTGAATAATATTTTTGAATAATTTATTCGATTATCGAACTGTACGAAAGTTAATAAAAATCATCAATAAAATTTGTATATAACATCATCCACACTGTTGGATCGTCCAAATTTTTTTTAAAAAAATTATTATTCGAAAATTATACTAGCTAGTTTGACCAAGGAGTACTTTAATAGTTGACCATTAAATATCATACAAGAACATTAAACAACGGTTTTTTTATTAAAAACTATTGTTGTGCTTAATATAACACAACATTTTTTTTATATGAAAACCGTTGTCTGATTATTTTCATTATTTCCCACCAAATTCAATTCAAATTATTTCATTATTCCCACCAAATATTTCATTATTTCCCACCAAATTATATTCAAAATTTTTGTAGTTCAGACAACGGTTTCATAAAAACTGTTGTCTCATCAAAACATGATTTAACAACGGTTAATTATTCCATTGTGTGAATCGTAATAACACAATGGTATATGAAAACAGTTGTGTGAATTATACAACGGTTTATAAACGTTGTCTCAAAACAGATCAGACAATGTTCGTAAAAAGAGTTGTGCAACCTTACTCGTCTTTACAACACCACATTGCAAAAGCCATTGTCTGAATCAATTTACTAGACAACGTTTTTAGCCCGTTGTAGGGTACCTGGATGACACAATACTTTTCTGAAGTTACAAAAAAACCGTTGTCTCTTAATTCCAAACAATGCTTTTTCGTCCGAGCGTTGTCTGATGAGTGTTGTCTGATTGCGATTTTCTTGTAGTGGGTTATCATAGGGATCGCCTTTGATGAACAGCCTCGCCTGTTCCAATATCTCTTGAATTATTCATAGTTAAAAAAATTGTCTTCTAAAGTAACTTTTCATAATAAAAACATTTATCTTGAAGATCTTCAATAACTCGAGATACCCTCCTCTCGGGAGGTCGTTCCCCATTCCAGAAATACCCTCCTCTCGGGAGGTCGTTTTTCCGAAGTTCGTAAAACATATAACTTGAGGATCTTCAATAACTTAGGATACCCTCCTCTCGGGAGGTTGTTCCTCAATCCAGAAATACCCTCCTCTCGGGAGGTCGATTTTCCGAAGTTCGTACCTTGATGAGGCGCCGGAAGTACGGACATCCCCCCGGAAGTGCGGTTTTTGCAAGGATTTTAATAATTCGGGATACCCTCCTCAAAGGTGATCGTTCCCCATTCCAGAAATACCCTCCTCTTGGGAGGTCGATTTTCCGAAGATCGTGCCTTGATGAGGCCCCGGAAGTACGGACATCCCCCCGGAAGTACGGTTTTTGCAAGGACTTTAATAATTCAGGATACCCTCCTCAAAGAAGGACATATCCTTATACGAGTATCCTCCTCAAAGAAGGTCATGCTCCCACAACGAGTACCCTTCTCAAAGAAGGACATAAATAAAATTTATAACATATCAAAAGAAACCCGTTTATCGCACGGGTTATAAGCTCGTATATATTATATACGAATATAATATAGTGTTTTGGTTAATTTCAGTTCGGTTTTGACTTAAAACCGAAACCGAATCATTAATTTTGGTTTTGCAGGTTCAATTTTTTCGGTATGATTTATCGGGTTATTTTGATTATTTTTTTGCCTTTGATTTCTTTTTTCCACCCCAATTTTTACCAATATTCGTTGGTACTTTGTAAAGACATAATGATAAAAATAATCTAAATATTATACATTTACACCAAATAGCTTTATATGAATATTAGTGCCCTAGAAGCACTAATGTACCGCACTTCCCCTCGAAAATGTAGGAATTTGTTTTTGTTTGAAATTGATTTCTACTTTAAATTTTAAATGATTGTCATATATATATATATATATATATATATATATATATATTTGATTCCATATGCGATTAGTTACAAATCTCTCAAATATAATGGATTCCTTAATTTACATGCATTAATCATATCAATTAAAACTAGCTTTATCGCCCGTGCAAGGCACGGGCATGTTCTAGTTATGTCTGATTTGTGGTTTTTTTCTTAGTTAATGTGAATAATTTGTAGATGAGAAATGGCAGCAGGGAATGCTTCTTGAGAAGACAAGTCTTAGGGTTTGAAGACTAAAGGACCAGTTGAAGCAGTAATGTATCTGAAACTTAAGCAGAATAAAACTAAATGTAATTTGGCGGGGAATAGGATAATACATTAGCGGAGTGAAATTCCAAAAACATCCATTAAAGCTAAGCAACCATTGTATACAGATATTTTTAGTGAAGAGGGCGTATTTTCATTGTGGCATTGCGGTGCATCATTATTGTTTTGTTGATTTCGTTGTCATGTACTTGGTTGTAGATGTTGCCGGTTGACGGGCCTCTCAGGGTAAAGGTTGATTTATCCTTAGCTGTGTGTATTGCAGGACCCGTTTTATAAGGAGGTCACCAATTGAATTTGAGTAATGTGAAGGCGCTAATTCCAGCTCAAAAGTGCAGGTACTCCCCATGATTCTTCTGATACAACAGTGTGTTCTGTAGTTGTCCTTAACCTGACAGGTGCAATGACATTAGTTAGATTTGGTATTAAATAGTGCTGCTTAGCAGGTAAATCGTGAGAGCAGGTTTACATCTCGGTAATATGCGATGAAGTCATTGACGTGGTAGCCCGTCAATTGTTTTAATTCCCGACCGCGGATAATCAATATTGTTGTACAGTTTCCGTCTTTGACAAGCATTGGTATTCCCATGCTGCATTGTGTGTGGTGGGATACAACGGATTAGCCTTATATTTGGAATTGTGCTATTTTGTTGTGTGGTGTGATAACAGGGTTATCGTTCTTACCTCCCTATTTGTGTGACATAGTTTCGGCCGCAGCAAGGACAATAATAGTTTGCCGCATCCATTCCCAAATGATGCTTGCAAGATTTGCAGGAGATAGTCCGGGTGTGTTCAAAGAGTACGACATTGACGACTGTCACACTGCAACAATACTGTTTTGGAATATAGTTTATACATTTTACTTAAGTAGCGATGGAATTTATAATCATAATATACCCAAAAAAATCACATCATATCTTCTAATCTCCAAAAAAATATTTAAAAAATCCGTATACTACGAACAATAACCATTAGATTTTGTGTTAAAAATAAAAATCGATAGATCTAATGATTAAATATATCATATTTAAGGTTCTAATTCTATCAACGTCATATTTATTTTAAAAATTTATGATATATTTTAAAATCATGCATTTCATTAATTAAATTTATATTAAATTATTAAATTAAGAATAAAATTAAATATTGTATATAATGGTTATATAAAAATATAATTGTAACGTGAAATAATTTTTATTACATGTCAAACAAAACTGTGCATGGCACAAGTTTTAGGCGTATTAATAATGATCATAGTTTGGAATTATATCATTGTATCAATGAAGAGTAATGAAAACCCGGGTATGTATTAGGACTTTTTTTTTGTCTTGAGTCCATGGCCATATAAAACATAATTTGTTGTGTTGTGGGTCCTGTTTCAGCTGAAGAGGTCTGGTCTCCTAATTTACTTTTCATGGTTTTCAAATGTAACCCCTCACGGCCTCACCTATTCTATAAGGTAGAATTCCCTTTTGAAATCTGTATGCTGACGCTTTTGCATGTCCACCATATCATGCTTTCCATTTGTATATCTTGTTTGTTTTAATTATAACTGTTGCCTGCAGTATTATATGAGGTCATGTACTTATGTTACGACTGAGATTACAAATGGTAGTATAACAAACACAAACCAGTTTTTCTGTGCAACTAAAGAATATGGTGGTACTCGTTAACTCTATAGTTGGATATGCCTGAAAGAGGCTGTAGAAGATAACAGGCAGTGAAAATGGGTTCTCAAAAACATGAAACAGAAATGTACGGATACACGATGCAAATCACACAAGCTTGTGCTTATGAGGCATGCAAAACTGATCCGTAACTTGTAACCTAGGTTCCATTCTGGACCTCATGATGAGCTCCGTTAACATTTGTTGAGGCCACAACAGCTTTTTTTACTGCTAGTCCAGGTCATTAAAGATTTCACGGTACACGACATTCTTGGTATAACCTGCACACTGCTCGGTCTCATTAACACACAAAATTTTTAAACCAAGGGGAGAGGTCACTCGTGAGACAGCAACATATAGTTGGCCATGGCTGAACACCGTTTTTGGCAGAAACAGGCCTACATTCTTAACAGTTTGCCCCTAGCTCTTATTTATTGTCATTGCGTAACAGACAGCCACTGGAAATTGTTTTCTTTTTAGAACAAAGGGCAATGCCTTGTCAGCCGGGGTCATGCTTATCCTGGGTATATATGCTTCTCTCCCATTTTGTTTCCGGTGGTAATGAGGCCTTCTATGAGAAATTTGTAGCAGCGTGTGACAATAAGGCGCGTGCCATTACACAAACCTTTCTTTGGATTTAGGTTGCGGAGCAGCATGATGGGGACCCCCTCTTTAACTTTAAGTTCATGATTTGGCAAGCCGCTAAACTTCAGTGAGTTAAGATATTCTGGTGGGTACAGAACCTCATCAGCGGCACTGGTGGAGGAGGCTTTGCAAATGGTATCACAGCTTTGGTAGACGTGTATCTCACCTGGTAATCTATCCAAAGCCTCCTCGTTTATCTTGGCCACATATTCATTCAAGGGTGTCAATATAGCTCGGTCACGAAGATATTCAATATTTCCATGATTGAGTTGTAGCGTGCCATAGATTTCATCAACTATTGCCTTAACTGGGTCACCAGAATATTGCACTTGCATCTGCAGGACAAAAAGGTGGGTGCAAAAACTAATAATTAGAACTTCAAGAAGTGCAAATTTAATTTAATTGTTAAATGCATAGGTGGTCTAACGCATACAATGTAAAATGTTGGCAGCATGAGAGGTATATTTAAACTTATGGTAAGTTTTTGAACACCCACGGATATGGGAAAGACGACCATACCTCTTGAGGAATTTGAATCCATGTTGGCTCAATATCATCATCAAGCGCATAGGTCGGCTCTGTTCCGTCACCAAGCCGTAATATCCAGTCTCTGAAATTCATTGGCTTTCCATTTAAGGTAATTGTTGGGGCTGCTTCTTCAAGACGCATATTCTCAAAGAGACGGTAGACGGTGCATGATTGCCACAGGTAAGATTTACTAATGCTTGCGCCAACGATTACCTCGCGCCCCTCTTTTGGCAAAACGGGTAATACTTGTCTGAAATCCCCACCAAGAACCATGGTCAAACCACCAAACGGTAAAGAGGCTGCAGCTTGGTTTACAGAACAGCGTACATCTCGAAAAGTGCGATCAACTGCCTCAAAGACAAACCGGTGGGTCATGGGAGCTTCATCCCAAACAACCAGGCTTGCTTTTCATATTAGTTCAGCCAGGTGGGTACCTTTTTTAATTTCACAAGTGCTGTGTTCAGTTGCATCAATTGGTATCCTGAAGCGAGAATGAGCGGTTCTTCCACCGTCTATAAGGAGTGAAGCTATGCCCGACGATGCAACTGCCAGAACAATATGCCCTTCACTCCTGAGCCTAGAAACGACGGTTGACCATAAGAAGGTCTTTCCAGTCCCCCCATGACCATACACAAAATACAAACCACCTGCAGTCGAAGCCACGGAGTTAATGATTTTGTCAAATATAAGTCGTTGCATTGGATTTAAAAGGAGCGCAAGTTCAGCTGCTTGTAGTTGGAGTTTTTGGCAGTCATACATCATTTCTTCAAGTAAAAGTTGATTCCTGAACTTATGTGTTGTGCTTGCATTTAGTAATGGTAGGCCAGGGAAGTCAGACAATGATTTACCATGTTGGTTGAGTAAATTTTCTATTGCCTCGAGTGCAAGTGCTTGCTTGTCAGAATCACTGATAATAAGACCTGTCAAATTAAGCACCTTCCTTCGCGTATATTCCATATCTTCAGCTAAATGAACCCAATGTTCTTTCCAAAGCTCTGATGGGGTGGTCACCTGACAAAAAATCAACATGGTGACAAATAATTCCCGCAATTGGGGCGCGGTGGAATATGCAGAAGCTTCGGTAAGGGCTATGTGCCACTCCTTGTCGGATTCCAGTAGGCCCCTGTGGAAGCAAGCTTCTTTATAAGTTGGGTAGACTATTCCATGAACAGTTCGTATTTCCTCAAAGCTCCGTGCTCCGGCCACGACGTTCAATAACATACGCATGTAAAAGCGTTCACCACTTGCGGGATGAGCATACGTCATTCGGCCGACGACATCCACGTTTTGGCGGCGGAGGGCCCAGAATTTCCCGGCAGAATCCTAACGGTATCTTGTGGGATACTTTACAAATGTTAGATCACGGCCAGAGGGATCTCTTTTGTTATTCAAGAACCATTGGATAAACATGGTCGAGTCTCTGTTGACCCTGGCCACAACCTGAGGTAGAGTATCGTCATCATAAAACCGTACTTCTTGTTGGTCCTCTAAATGGAAGCTTAAACGCTGGACATATGGTTCCCTATGGTGTATTGGGAACTAAAAAATACGCCAAAAAGACTCTGTAGCTGATATGTATCTGCATGAGATGTAGTTTTGGACCTCATCTACGCCACCTTCTCTTTGTGTGGAGGTACCTACACCCATGTGCCTCATGTTTTGTTGCCTCTTCTCCATGACTGCGGTAACTGTATCTGGTCCTTTACCAATATATTTGAAGAGATACTTGATGGGCTGGGAGCGATTACACCTCTCTACATTTATGTGAGCCTGGTATTTTACAAGCAAGCCACGATTATAGGGTACAACATGCCTATGAAAAGAATGCAAACCATAAAGCAACATTAGCAGGGATAACGTGCAAGATATGAAGAAGGTATAATGGCGAAAAATGTTAATTTAAAGTAAATAATGGCTAGAAAAGAGTGATAGACAATATGATACCTATTATCAAGATGTACTTTGTTGCGCTCCACTGTTATGCCTGTGTCTTGCCGACGATACAAGGTGTACCCATCTGAATCAAATGTAGTAGTGGAGGTGTATGGCTTTGGGTAGTATTTGGTGCAATTTCCATTTATCATTCACGGACACTTAGGATTGGCCTCTCCGCAAGGACCATGCATCATAAATTGTGACACGGCTTCATATCCCACGACATCATTTTCCTTGTCCGGAATCTCAGCACTGATGACATTATCAATATCTTCTGGCGACATGAGCTTATCACCTTCAGCCATCCACAGAACAATATGAGCATGTGGGAGGCCGCGTTTCTGGAATTCGATTGTGTAGACAACTACACGAAGGAGGTAGTGTCAGAATATTGTCAAAAAATATATTGGATAGAGCTAACTTTATAAACGGAATATACAGATGGCTAGGATGGAGTCATTTTTTTAAAATGAAGACACTACAGAAGTTGTCCGTTTTATATTGCTAGGGCGGAAACCCTAATATAGCAGCACTAACAAATAACCAGGTAAAGGGAAAATAACCATAAATTTCAACTATAAACACATTATATTACAGCTGGCTTTCATTGGTTTATCCACGTTTATGGAATTCGATTGTGTAGACAACCACACGAAGGAGGTAGTGTTAGAATATTGATAAAAATATATTGTATAGACCACACTTCATATATAGAATATATAGATGGCTAGGATTAAGTCATTTTCTGCAAATGAAGACACTACAGAAGTTGTGCGTTTCTATATTGCTAGTGCGGAAACCATAATATAGCAGCACTCACAAATAACCAGGTGAAGGGAAAATAACCATAAAGTTTAATTGTAACCACATTATATTACAGCTGACTCTCAATGGTTTATTCTAATTTCATAAGGAAAAGCATAAAAACAGGGCAGCGGCCTCTCTATTGATTTTTTCTGATTTGATTAAAGAAAACATTAGAACAGAACAGCGTGCTGCCTAACCGCCTGCCTGAAAATCCAGGGGCAGAGTGTGGTTGCAGTTAAAAAGTTTTAAACCCCAGGTAGCAAATATCAGAATATAGCAAAAACCAATTTACATGGTAACCCGGTAAGCTTCAGGATAGTTCCGCGGTTGGTACCATAAAAATATAGGACACTAAATACCAAAGCAGTTCTAAAGAAATATTAATGGGGTTTTCTTATCTGCGGCATACCCATCATTGAAAATAGTTCCACAAAGCCAATTTCCATATGCAAATGGCCCAGAACCCATCAGATCCCAGCATATGTTAAAGTCATGGAAACACTAATATATTAGCATTATTAAATCACCACGTACAGGAGGAATAAGCATACACTTTTAATGTTACATTTTATATGACATATGAGAAGCGAGTATGTAACAGAGCAGTGAAAAAATAGAGATTCATACAGTGGTATTTGCTAACTTAGATCAGGATTGTCATTTTGTGCATTGGGGTTTCTATATAAATGTTTATCAGTAAACTTCCAGGTAATTAGGAAGATTGGTAAGTCTCTGGTAATTAGGAAGATGGTAAGCTAATCATTAGTTGTTGACGTTACCATGTAGACAGAGTACAGCAACTTTACTGATTTCAAGGTCGCTGAGAGAAACCAGTAAAGGTCTTTACTGATTTCAAGCAACTAAACCAATTTCCTTTGATTCTTTGTAATATGATTCTTTTTAAGCAAATAAAGCAACTAAACCTTTACTGATTTCAAGGTCGTTACATTTGCCAAAGGTAGTTTTTGGGTCCATTAGTCTAGCGTGCATATCTGCTGGGTGCTAAGAACATAAACACCACCCAGAATGTAAGACAGCTACCTCCGATGCATCAGCGTACTCTAGAAAAATGTAACGCTTATTTTCGACCTTTGTTTGCTCTAATAGTTGCTTCATGCTTATTTTAAGTAATTTCTATTTTTCCTAAATAAAATTTTGTTCTTCATGGTTTCCGTTGCAACATTTGCAGGGCTAAAATGCTTTGTAGTTGATTATACATAAAGTCAAATACACCCCGCTCACTCACTTACATTGACCACATGTTATCCTGTTATGTATCAACCATGAAATTTATAGTTGCTCCATGCTTATTCTAAGTAATTTCTATTTTTCCTAAATAAAATTTTGTTCTTCATGGTTTCCGGTGCAACATACGCAGGGCTAAAATGCTTTGTGGTTGATTAAACACAAAGTCAAATACACCCCGCTGACTCACTTATATTGACCACATGTTATCCTGTCATGTATCAGCGCACTGAGTGGATCACAAGCTCGGAAATCATTTATATTAGTTTCATAAGAATATATTCTAGAGTTCCTAAAATTTCTTGTCGAGCTATTTGGTTCTAAGTTTCTTCTAATAAAATCTGATAACTTTTGATTGTTGCTGAAAAAAAATTTGGTCACAGCATTTGTGAATGAACAATGAGTTCACCATACTCTTCTAATTTCTCAAATCCCCTAGCTTCGGAACAAAGATGTGAGTTTTAGTTATATGTATGTTTCGTTTTTATATATCATAAGCACAATTACTTAACTTCATTTTGTTGAGTGTAAATATTACTTTTTTTTGCCATATAGTTGAATTATTGTTTAACTATTTGCAATTAGGGTTGTATCATGTGTGTTTTCTGGTAATAATATGTATATACTTTTTGAGTACAAAGATGGTTTGATTGTTTGTATTTTGGTTTAACTGGCTTCAATTTCTTTTATTTGATTCTAGGGTGTGAGTGATTTTATGTATGGAGGAGAAATCAGTGTAGGGATTCAGGTTTGTTCACATAATTCTTTTTTATAATGTATCAGGTAGCATTTTATAATCAATATGTCTTCAACATTTTTGTAAAGGAGGAGACCAGGTCTTAGAGATCGACATAGAATGTTGAGTGATTTTGTATAGTGTGCTTTACCAGGCCCTACTTACAAGTGTGATAGACTGCCCGAGTGTGGTTTATTTTTGTTCATTTTCATCACACATATACCCAAGAATTTATCCTACTGGATACCCCGCTTTCCTTGATGTAAAAGAGACTTAGGGTTGAAAACTGGATGGAGGTCGGGTGTGCAAGTCTTAAAATTCATTTCCCGCAAATTCCCAAGCTTATGTAAACACAATTCCGAAAGCCGAAGCTAGTATCCTACCTTGATTAGGCTTGCTTCACAACTCAGCCAAAGGCAGAAGCAACTGAGCAAGTCAAATTGATAAATTAAACTACACAAAGTTGCTGTAATTTAAAGAAATTAATATAATACAGTAGCCAACAGAACAACTAATCCAAGGCATCTAAATTAAAAAACAAGAGTAAACGAACCATTTTAAAAAAACACCACCTGAATAAGGAATTTACACGAACACCTTGAACGCAACTTTAAAGAATTAAAACAGACTATCAACATCCATTGGCATATGATCATCTAAGCATCACAACAGACAAAAAGAAGCATTTTAACACATAAACAATGCCCAAAGATGCTCACATAAAGAAAAACCAACAGAACGTGACACCTACCCCCCCCTCTGTGCTTGCCAGCCAAAGACGGGACGGACCCTGTACCACCCGAGGATGTACTGGGCGAGGTCCTGGATACCCCTATAACATAAACAACCAAAGCAGCATAAGAGGGACAACCCAATGCACAGATAAAAAGATTCAAACGAGAAGGCAAGCAAGGACAATATTACCAACGGCACGCCGAGCATTTCGTTGTTGCACAGCCAGCCGGCGCGCCTCAGCAACGGCCTCAGTCACTACAATCTTGGGGCGGCCTCGCTTCCTGGACGGTGTTTCCATCCGCGCTGCCTTCGCGGGAAGGAGGTTGGAAATGCGGGGGAGGGGATGGGACGGGGACCACAGGTTTTTCTAGCGACAGATGCCATTATATGGTGCAGAAAATAATTTTATAGAAGGGGGGAATGGATTAGGCTTCAGTTAGAGCGATGAAGGGAGGCGAAAAGATGACCGGGCAGTGAAGAAGATGAGAGGAGCGATCTAACCGGACAAAGATGCCATGACAGAAGGCACAAAATAGTTTTATAGAAAAGGGGCATAAATGTAATTACATAGGGAATAAAATGATTCACGAAGGTGTGTGTTGCTGTATAAGATATATAATAGATAAGATTTTACATTTTATATTATTTTACCTTATGGATTAGCATTTATATATGGCGTTAATGAATATGCTGATAGTCTATATATCCCAAAATTGAAATAGACGAAAACAAGATAATCGTGTTAAACGCTACATTTTCATTTTATATTTGCTAAATTTTAGCCGCATTTAATTTCATCTACACATAAATTTCTTTTTGAAAAAGTTATAATCAAATAATTATGTAATTGTTACAAACAATTCACGCGGCAGCCTATAAATGCATGCATACACATTTACACTAAGTAGATAGTTTATACAGTCATGTCATCCAAGTCCTCAATTTTTTTATAATTTTTTAAAATATTATTCAATTTTTGAGATTATTGTTAATTTTTCTGAACTATTCTCTTTGTCGCTATATAAGTTAAATAAAAAGAGATAAAAGAAGTCCTCAATTTCTTTATAATTTTCTAAAAGGGTTTTATATCAAACAGGCCACCCGTTTCAATCAAAACTATCAATTAGACCACCCATTCTAAAACTATATCATTTAAAACATTAAAGTGATAATAAATATCAAAGTGGCCACCCATTATAGTACTCGGGAAGTAAAATTTATTTTTCATCGAGTTCTACACATTTTTCTTAAATACTACTATAATCAAATAAAAGGTTATGAATTCTAGTATTTTTGATAATATTATTAAGAATTTAAAAAGTTTATTTACAATTTATTTTTAATTAAAACAATAAAAATGACAATACAATAAAAAAATAAATAGTAAATGAATTTTTAAAAATCTAAATATATTATCAGAATTACTAGAATTATTAAT
The DNA here is from genome assembly GCA_037693485.1 of Kitagawia praeruptora. Classification (NCBI taxonomy): domain Eukaryota; kingdom Viridiplantae; phylum Streptophyta; class Magnoliopsida; order Apiales; family Apiaceae; genus Kitagawia; species Kitagawia praeruptora. The sequence goes on along the minus strand of CM075349.1, from coordinate 150,454,949 downwards.
CTTTTTATGGAAGCATTCAAGAAAAATGTGTAGAACTCGATGAAAAATTACTTTTACTTCCCGAGTACTATAATGGGTGGCCACTTTGATATTTATTATGAATTTAATGTTTTAAAAGATATAGTTTTAGAATGGATGGTCTAATTGATAGTTTTGAGTAAAATGGGTGACCTGTTTGATATAAAACCATTTTCTTTATAATTTTTCTAAACTATTCTCTTTGTCGCTATATAAGTTAAACTAGCGTAAAAGCCCGTGCGAGGCACGGGCCTGTATAATCACTGAAATAATTTTTCGCATTAAATTGTATAAATATTGTAATAATTTTGTAATTTTTTGACATGAATTTGTAATATTTTTATTTTATCTTATTTTTGGATAGCAATTTATAATATTGCATTGTCATGAACCCAATATTTTAAAATTTGATTAGGTTTCCTTAAATTTGGATAAATATCTATACGATAATAATAACATTATTATTGTTAATTGGTATATATTAATTCAGATTTCGATGACATGATTTGAACTTTATCAATTTGAACAACTGAATATAATATTAATAAACATTTTAGCATTATTGTTCGCGTGTGACATGGGCGTACGTAAACTCATGTCATGTTAACATCATAAAAATATATTTGTAAAAAATAGTCAGGTATGTATGACTATGAGTAGAGTCATTAAAAAAATTTCTTAGGTTTAGTAAAAATTGTGATTGTCTTGTTCTTTTTTTTCATACATACATATATTTAAACATATATTTATATACCCTTTAAAACTCAACTGTCTATTTATGGCCTACTATTTCATACCCAATATCTAAGTTTTTTAAACTTAGGTTCAACTTAAAAGCCAAAAGTATTAATCGTATGATTACACAAATATTAATGACTTATTCATTTATATACATTTTGAAATCCTAAATTTTAAAAAGGTCACTTTTAACTCAAATTCAGTTATATATTTAAATTGTTTAAAGTCTAAATGATTGTTCGAACAAAAATATCTAGTTAACTCACATATTTACATTTTTATCAATCTAAAAATTATATATGATGCAATTATAATATTTTCCAAAATGTAATCACACTTTATTATTTCAGTGAAATATAATTCTATTTATTATTTCAGTAATCTAATATCTTATATCTACAAGGAGACGGATGTTAACAAATTCAAATTTTTATTATCTAATCTGAGTTACATTCATGTAAAATTCTTAGTTTTATTTTCTATAAATAATAAATACAACAATTTACTTACTCAAAAGGTAAAAATACAAAAAAGGAAAAAAGATAATAAAAGGGCATGTGACTTATCTAATAATATTTTTAAAATAACCACACAAATCAGAGTAGTACAAAGATCATGTTATGAACTTCGTACTTAGAAGTTATGGGTTCGGTTCCTAGGAGCAACTTAAATTTATCTATTTTTGCATTTATTATAACAGAACGACATTTTTTTAATTTTTCAAAAAATAGGGGCAAAATGTTAATTTTATAGGTATTTTTTTGGCACTTTTTGCCCTTGTGTTATCATTTAATATATAAGCGTAAATGCCCGTGTAAGGCACGGGCAGTGAACTCATTTCTAGTCCGAAATTGTATATATATAGAAATAATTTTATAATTAAAAATATGATAAACGATAGGATTTTGATCTGATCAAATATTTTTATAGTTATTTTGTAATATTGCATACCAATTTTTTGAACCAACTATTTTATAATTTGATTAGATTTCATAAATTTTGGATAAATATTCATATGACAATAATCACATAAATAGTTATGATAGTTAAATTTTTAATTTAATTTTCAATTGCGTGAAATGAACTTTATCAAATTGAACATCTGAGTATAATAAAAATAGTTATTGTAATAAAATTGTCCGTTTATAATAGAGGCGAATGTAAACTCAATGATTTTGTTATAAAAAATTGATCGTATATGTAAGACTATATTTTGAGATATATCAAAAAATCTCTGAATATCGATTAAAAGTCATCATATGCTTATCTCAATCATTTTTTCTAGACACATATATTTATACACTTTTAAACTAAATGTTTAGTTTTAGTCTAATATTTATTACACTATGTAGAAGTTCAATAAAAAATAATGCATGTAAAATATGATAACTTTAATGGCCCACATGTATATGAAATCTTAAATCAATTTTTTTAATTTTATCGTATATTAATCTAAATATATGTTATAACTCAACCATTATATATTATATTATATATTATATTGATTAATACATTATATAAAATTCATATGCACCATACTTTATAGTCGAGTTATAATCTAATTGATCATTTTAAATAATTATTGTACTTTTATTATATTTATGATTCAAAAATTGATATTTTTTTAATTTAATTTGAATGTTAATTATATTATTTTTTTATATATAACGTAGATCATATTTTTAGAGTTTTCATTTTTTTAACATAATTTTAATTATACTTCGTATATATTTAAGTATTTATGTTTTAAGACCAATCATATATTTAACTCGTTGAAAGTCTAAATAGTTGGTCGACCAAAACCTTCTAATATGACTCACATATTTAAAATTTTATATACATAAAAGTTATGTGATGCAATTATTAATAATGTATGATTTGATAACTAAAATTTACATATTTATTAAAACCAAATCTTATTTTTAATTTAAATAATTTAACATCTACATGGAGACGTATGTAAATAAATCGTTTTCTTTTTGACTTAATTACATTATATATTGTCTATTTTTTCCCTATATCAATTATTTAAAGTGGAAATTTTTTTTTGTAGAATATGCTCAGTCGATTAAAATATTTTTTATAATTTTATTTATCCAATATTTTAGAAATAATATGAACCAATATTTCATTTGCTCAAAAAAGAAAAAGGATGAGACAAAAAGAGAGGAGAGATGGTTTATCATATAGGATTTTTAAATAAAACTCATAATCAACTGTAGTACAATTGGCAAACACATGAGTTTGAGAGTTAAATGTTAGGGGTTCGAATCCCAACAAAAGCATAATTTCACTAATTTTTACATAATTATTGAAGGATGACATTTTTGTAATATTTAAAAAAATAGGGGTAAAATTGTAACTTCACATCCATTAAAATGGCAAACTTAATATGAACCAATATTTCATTTGCTCAAAAAAGAAAAAGGATGAGACAAAAAGAGAGAAGAGATGATTTATCATATAAGATTTTTAAATAAAACTCAAAATTAAATTGGCAAACACATGAGTTTGAGAGTTAAATGTTAGGGGTTCGAATCCCTACAAAAGCATAATTTCACTAATTTTTACATAATTATTGAAGGATGACATTTTTGTAATATTTAAAAAAATAGGGGTAAAATTGTAACTTCACATCCATTAAAATGGCAAACTTTGCCTTTGTGTTCTCCTTTAATATATAGTAATAGATAGAAAGAGATAAAAGAAGTCCTCAATTTCTTTATAATTTTCTAAAAAATTATACAATTTTTGAGACTATGTTAATTTTTCTAAACTATTCTCTCTCTTTTTTCCCGCTAAGCTAAACTATAGTAAATAAAAGAGGAATGCAACTTTTCAATTTATCATAAATATGTAATACATATTATTTATTAAAAAATGCTAAGGAACCAAAATTTTTTTTTACCAAAAACTTTCCCAAATGTCTCATGTTTGATTTTAATTGGTTGTGAAAATAATAATGAAATGGGTTCTTCTATATTCACATAAATCATCCAATTAAAACATTCCATGTGTTGTGGCACATCATTTTGGAGAAGAATTTAATAGATTTTTTTGGTCCCTACCATTGCTCTAATTTATTGGGACAAATAACTATGGAAATTATAGCTAGACAAGAAAAACAGAACAGAATGAATAATTGTATAATCTAAAAATCTTGAAACTTTTGACTGCACAAGTTATTGAAATTTTGTGAAGACTAATTTGTATGTATTATTGGATATATAATTGAAATTACACTAATTAGTGCAGGCCAAAGGGACAATCAAATATCCCAAAATCTATATACGGAAATGTTGTTACAAACAATTCGGTAGCCTATAAATACATGCATGAAGGATACCCTCAAACGAACAGCACATTTACAGTTTTACACACAGTAAGTAGATAGTTGACACACACACAGTGACCAGAGGCGCCATGTCATCCAAGTCCTCAATTTCTTTATTGGCTTTTACTTTAATAATTTTTCTTGTTTGGTGTAATTTTTGGTGGGACGGAAAACATGCAGGGTTTCATGTTTTCGATGCCAGTATGATGGCCTATGAATTTTATGGTGTTACTGATTTTGTTTACGAAGCAAGACCTGATGGCTTCTATTTCTATGCGTTGGACCGTTTCACTCATGATAGTTATCAATGGCAGCTAGTGAAGAAGTGGGTATATTAAGCAGAGCTATTTTTGTTTCCAATTACCCTTGATATATCATGTAACATTCACTACACCATATATGGCCTACCGTAACCCCTTTCGGAGAAATGTTAGCCCAATATGTTACCTTAGCTATACTACTTACATCCTGAGGTAACATTGTGGTTTTTATGTTACCTTAGCCTAAAATCTCTCTCTCCATTTTGAGAGTCGACCCCCGCCCCTTCCCCCGCGGCCACCCCCTCCCCCTCCCCCTCCCCCTCCCCCCCCCTCTCTTTCATTCTTTCCTCCCCTCCTCCCCTCCTCCCGCCCTCTCCCCCTCCTCCCCTCCCGCCGCCCTCTCCCCCTCCCTCTCTATCCGCTTCCCTTTCCCCTCTCTTCCTTTTTTCTGCACCCCCTCCCCCTCCTGCCGCCCCGGCCCGCCGCCCCACCGCCCCTCACTCTCTCCTTGTTTTTTAATTCAATAAAATCGAGTGTTGTTCAAACCTCGAAAATTCCAATCGAGTTTTAGTCTCAGATCTATTTCGGGTTTGAGCTTGGGCTTGATTGTTTTCTGAATAAATCAGATCTTTTGAAATTAAAGGTCCGATTTGTTCATCCGTCTCGCCGTTTGGCGTGTGTTATAGTACCCAATTGTTTGGGTTGTTATGCGTTGTTATTTTTTGGTTGTTATGTCCTTGTGTGTTATCAGTTTGAATGATTCGAATGGAGTTTTGAGAGATCTGGACTACCGCATCATGCTTGGAACGGCTGCGACTGCATGTGCTCACCTTTCACAAATTATAGTTGTTCATTATTCGAGGATTCTTGGTCCTCATTGCTTAGTTTTTTCAACTGAGTCGCCTGAACACTGCAACAGCCATGGAACTATTGTGAAGGTCAATTGTGAAGCTACCATTTTCGGGACTGATGTAGGCTGGATTAATCGAGAAGCCTTTGTATTCATTTTCGGTTGTAAGAATCATTGGATTCAGTGTGTTAAGCGGTCTGGAAGCAATACGGCTATTTGTTTAGCTCGTTTTATTGTTTATCAACCTGATTGCATTGTCAGTTTGGGGTTTGTCCCGACTAGACTTGGTTTAATTTAATGAAATGATATTAAAGCTTTGTCAAAAAAAAAAAAAAATATGATGTTGCAGTAGCTAGAAAGTGTTGAAGCATGTAACATAAATATGTATGTGTTACATTAGACTTGGCCATGCCAACTCTTTTCATCTAATTTAATATTTTTTTGAATTTTTTAAAATTTTTTACAATAAATTTAGTTTTTAAAATTTGTTAACTTTTTTATAAAATGAGTTGGAAAATTATTTTATTTTTTAAAATCGATTTTTTTTTCAAAAAATATTTTTATTCATTAATTTTAATATTTTTTAGAAATTGTAATTTTTTAAATCTTTTTAAAAATCTTGCTCAGAATTTTTTATACTAATTTTTAAAAAAAATTGTTAATATTTATTCTCCATTTTTTTTAAAAAATCGAATAAAATAATTTTTATAAAAAAATATCAAAATTATTATTTTTTTAATAAATACTTCATGTCAATTTAATTAAAATTTTATGTTAAATTATAAGTATTTTAATAAAATATTACAAAAATAAAATAAAATTCACTCTACTCTATTTTGGGGGGATTTTTTTGGGTTGAGCGGGACTTTTTGGGAGATTTTTTTGGCTGAGCGGGACTTACTTTCCCCCAATTCACTTTACTTTTCCGTATTACCTTATTTCACTTTCTCTCAATTTCTCTTCTTTCTCGGCCGCCGCACTTCTTTCCTCCCAGTCGCCGTACTTTTGCCTCCCAGTCGCCATAACACCTACCTTCTTCTCCACCCAGCAATTAGGGCTTCCTCCAATTTCTATCAGGGCTTCAAATTAGGGATTCAAATCGATTTAAGGTATTTTTTGTTTGTGCTTTATGTTTATGTTTTTACTTTATGTTTTTCATTTTGATGTTGAATTGGTGTTTTTTGTTATATTTGTAAGCCTTTGTGTGTTTTGTGTGTGTAAGCCTCTGTTTCTTGTCTGTTCAATGGCTCACCCTGATCCTCACATTTTTCTTTTTCTTTTTTGCAGGAGTTTGACGAAACCCTTCAGCACACTGATCCCGGTACGTCATACTTGTTCGTTTCTCACCCTACAATTCACTAATTCAGTTCTCATTTATTGCCATTTAACTCTATATTAGAGTACCATTTATGGGTTTTTTAGGTGCTATTACCTTTGGTCTAAAGGTGCTTTTCAGTCCAGTTATTCATAACCAAACACTAGCAGCTCTAGGCTATTTTAATTTGCAGCTCTAACTATATAAGCAAAAAAATAAATGTACACCACTTGGAAGAATGTTTATTAGCATCCTCTGGCTTTAGAAGTGTATATGTTAGTTAATTATGTGGCTGGGTAAGTTTTTGCATTTGTGTTTGTAGTGGCAGTTATAAGGAATGGAAAAGAAATTTTATTGCAGGTAACTTAAGAATGCGGTTTTGTTTTATTTAGAATTGCTATGGTGTGCTATGATTTTTGTTTTGCTTTTCTTACTATATTATGAAAAGACGTAGGAGTTTTAAGTCTTTGCTTAGCTAACAAAGGAGTTGTTTAATAGGCTTTCAACTGGGAGTCTCACAAACATGACTGGTGGAGAAATTTGGACTCTAAAGTTTCTGATATTACCGAGTTTGAATTTACGTCAGCCTGGTTACCACCACCAAGCAATTCTTTTGCACTTGAAGGTCGAAATATATGAACATAGTCGTATTATTGATTGTTGATTTTTCTTTCTTTTTTAGTTACTTCTATGAGAATTCTTGTGACATTTACTTTTATTTCTAATTTTTTTCCAAAAATCCCTTTGACTGCAGGTTACCTTCCATAAAATCTTTATTCTCTTGATTCCAAATATGGCTCTGAGAGCATGTTAAAAGCTTTACTTCATAAGATGAGGCAACACAAGGTTGGCCCAATGGCTGACATAGTCATCAATCATCGTATTGGAACTACCCAGGGACATGGTGGAAGGTATAATCGCTATGATGGAATTCCATTGTCATGGGATGACACGCAGTTGCATCATTGTGAGAAAGAAAAATCTTGATGTTCCTTGACTATAATAACATCGATTCATGTAGCCTCGACAACACCGCCCTGCAAAATGTATACAAGGACTAATAATTTAAAAGGGAAAATTAAACATTAATATTAACTCAATGATATAGGAGTTTAACCATCTTTTTGATTTGTTCACAGTCTGTTATTTCAATCTGTCTACATCTATTTGCTACTTATAAGCTGATCTAGTGTATGTCTGTCTTTTTTAATCACCCCTAAGTGTGGTTTCATTTGTTTGTTACTAAGGAGGTGCATAGCTTCTTTTTCACTACAAAGGATCTATATTAGATCTTTTATGATAGCTTAGACTTTAGAGTTAGTTAGAATTTCAGGCTACTTTGTAAGTTCTGTGGTCTGAGTAGTTGGGTTACTCTGTTCATTCCTTGCTTCATGTGCTTGTACTGATTAAAAAATAAATGTTAATTTAGTTAGTGCTTTATACAAAACCTTCAAATTTGTTTTCACTTATTCAGATGGAAGTATTGATCGCAATATTCTGGGAAGATATTAATCGACAAACCAAGTGCTTTATGTATATATGGGGATTAAATGAGTATATATTACAACAGAAGTGAAGTTTAGTTGCAGTATGGTCTTTAATAGATTTTAGCTAGATAGTATGTATTTCTAATTAATGATAATAATCCTGATTCCTGGCTACTCAAAAGATGTATTTTATAATTTCAAATTCCTTATTGAGTATAGTTAGATGAGTTTAGATCATGATAATAATTACAACAAGATCTTGTGTAGTCTTTGATTCTAAGTCGTGGGGCCTGTTAAAGACTTGAAACTTGTACGTAGTAAATAGACAATCATATCATTGTTGAATTACTTACTCTGATCTTTATGAAGCTGAAAAATAAAAGTATTCTGTCTTTAGGAATCATATCTTGTACGTAGTATATTATTTCGTATGTGTATTTGTCAGGACTGACCAGTCAAACCTAATCCTGACAGTATTATTACGTCCAAGGACACAGTACATATTAAGAGTCTTTGAGATCAGTTCGATGACTTGAGATGCTCCAAGAAATTCTATAAGGAAACCTATCGGATTGAGTCCTGATTTTCACCGGTGCTCATTTTTGTCTCATTTGTTCACAGGGTTCTCCATCATATCAGTCTCTTGGTTCGCTGGAACACCATGGTCGTGTATTTGGTAGGTTTCGAGCAAGACACCAGAGGTCATCTTGGTGTATGGTAGTTATATATGAAAGCAGAATGCGTACTAGCTAAGAGCATCTCCAACCTTATACATCTATTAGCTAAAATTGATTACATGGCATAGTTTTTAGATAATAGGTATATTTTTTCTTCTCCAACCAAGCAACCTATTAGGTAAATTTTTAGATAATCATCTTGACATCCTCTATATTTGGAGGACATCTATAATATATAGATAATATCTATAATTCATTATCTCCACTTATATTATGACACGTCATCGATATTATTTACTTATATATATATTATTATTAAAATAATAATAAAATACTATTTTTAAAATATAGCTATTTATTATAGCTAACACCATTGGAGTAAAATATCTTACAGTTTAGCAAATTTTTAGATAATCATTATATAGCTAATGATTTTAACTATTACCCTTGGAGATGCTCTAAGTAGAGGAATATAATTTTATTCGAGCATAATTGGAAAGCTCCTCATATATCCAATGGTTTTAATCCTAATATATTTTATATATTTATTTGTAATATATTCTATATGTGGTATGCTTGGCAATGCAGTTACATTCCTATAGAGGTATAACAACATGTTTTCTGATTTGAGCAGGCTGAAACAGAAGCAGATAGGATTGATTGGGTAAACAAAATACAAGGGGTTATTGCTTCCCTTTTGAACTCTCAGCTACGACAGGTCAAACTCTTTAAATCTTGTGCATGTCCCATTCAGTTTTTACGTCTCTTACTAACATGAATCTTCTGCAGCTGAAATCTGGGGGTAATGAGTATAACAATACCTCTTCTGGATCACATTATGAAAGTGCCGATCAGAATTTAAATCGAGTTGATAATGTGTCTAGGATCCTTAGAGAAATTCAGGGCAATGACATATGTGCAGAATGTGGTGCTCCTGAGCCTGATTGGGCGTCCTTAAATCTTGGTGTTCTGGTGTTCATCGCAACCTTGGTGTTCATAGATCAAAGGTATAGACAAGTGCGACAACAGAATTAGATTGTGTCTACTTGTTCTTTATTCCTTTACTCTTTGCAAGTTGGGCTGGGGCAATTAGATTGTTTCTGACTTACTAATCATTTATTCTTTTACTCTGTGTGAGTTGGGCTAGGGATTCGTTTCGAGAATAAATGGGCGGTATACATGTACAACCAATTTCTCAAGGATAAATTGTTAAATAAGTAGTTTTTGTTGTTTTATTGTAATTAGTAGTTGCAATAATTTAGTTACATCATTGTACGAACTCACTGATATTTTTAAATTTTATGAAAGTTTATATTTGTGATTTATTTCAATTATGTCGTATTAATTTGATTTGTTAGTCTATTTTTGTTTGTTTTTGGATGCAAAAAATCGTGTATTTATGAAAGTTTAAGGAATATTACCAGTGAAATTGGCAGAAATATTTAGCAAAAAAAAAAAAGAAAATTGGCAGAAAAACAATTAAATCAGAAATTTTAAAAAAATCTGTCCACGGGTGGGGCCCATTTTTTTAAAAAATTGAAGCACCCTAAGGTAACCGAATATTTATGTTGCAATATGCCATTTTTATGTTACAGTAGACCTCTAAGGTAACCCAAAAGTACATGTTACCCTAGGGGTGAAATAAGTTACATTAGGTACCCTAAGGTAACATATAATTTATGTTACCTTAGCCCAAAAATGGGTCTATTGTAACATTTTAGCACCCTAATGTAACAGAATTTTTGGGTTACCGCAGGCTGTTTATGGTGTAGTGATTTTGAAATGAAATTGTAAGCAATGTCGGCAACTGCTAGATGTAGCGTATGATCTGATTACCCCAGTTTCACTCTTCAGTTTTCCTTTCTAACAAATGGATTTTACGTTGTTTTTAATAACATTGAGTGATAAATTATGGGGATACATTTCGATTTTCTGATTTTGGCATTCTTCCTCAAAAAGTATATATTAAGAAGAGAATAATTGACATAACCCTGATCCCCTCGGCTGGGCTTAAGTAAGTTGATTCCTTAATGTTAGGATTACTAGAATGGCTCTGGTAAATTCTTAGCATCATTTTTTTTTAACAACATTTTTCTATATTTCCAATAAGACCATTGAATATTAATTATGTTAAGTTATTTAAAAAACACTATAATTTTTTTGGTAACTCTGAACTTATTTTATATGATTGAATAAAAAATGTAAATCTGATCATGCAATCGTGCATTGGAAGGCAATATATTACATGTTAATTATTTGGTGTGTAATTGTGATTTATACGATTTTCTAACAAAAATATGTCAACTGATTTTTGGACAAATTTCCAGGAAAGATTTGATGTAATTATAGGGAACATTCTAAATATGCAAACAATTAGCGTACGATCATCAATCATCATTGCTCGCTGTAACGAAGCTTCACTTAGAGATATATAAAAATCCAATCAAGGCACCACCTAGAAAAGTTCGGTCCGATCCACTTTCGGATATAATGCTTCAACGTATCTTATAATTTTACGCTAAATTCGGCTTGGTTGAACAAAAAACGGGTTTTGTTGGATCGCCAATAAGTCTTAACTAGCGTAAAAGCCCGTGCAAGCACGGGCACTGAACTTATTTCTCGTAATTAAAAATATGATAAACTATAAGATTCCAATTTATCTAATATTTTTATAATTATTTTATAATTTTGCATACTAATTTTTTATATTACATTTTAAATTAGCTTTTAACTCAATTTTAAAAATTTCTAAATAGGGCTTAATGATTCTATAAGTAACTGTAGATATTACCTAAAGTTAAGATATATTATAATACTATTCGAATGTTATTTTTGTAAATGCATGTGATGGATTTCATTATTTCAAAAATGGCATCCACTTTTCTCTTCTAAAATTTCAGTTAATGTTATATGATAAAGCGACCTTAATGATCAACGCATGTATAAGAAATTTACAATCAATGTTTTTGATTTTATCTTATATTTATCTAAGTACTCAACTATTATATATTATATTGATCAATTTGTCAAATTATATAAATATTCATATGTACTATACTTCATAGTCGAGTTATAGTCTAATTGATCAATATAAATAATTGTTGTAATTTTGTAATAATTATGATTTAAAATTTTATATATTTTTTGAATTTATTGAATATTAATTATGTTACTTTTTATATATAACATAGATCATATTTTTAGAGTTCTCATATTTTTAACATAATTTCATTTTTTTCATGTGTGTGTGTGTGTGTGTATATATTTAAATAGTTGGTGGATCAAACCCCATAATATAACTCACATATTTAAATTTTTATACACCTAAAACTAATGTGATGCAATTATTAATTATATATGTATGATTTGATAATTAAAATTTTAAATTTACATATTTTTTAAAACCAAATTTTATTTTTTATTTCAAGAATTTAATATCTACATGGATCGGAGAAGCATATAAATATTTTTTTTTGTACTCGGTTAAAGTATGTATAATCTAAAATGACAAAAGAGAATTGTAGAGTATACTCAATCTATTAGAATATTTTTTGTAAGTTTATTTATCCAATATTTTAGAAATAATATAAATCAATATTTTATTTACTCAAAAAAAAGGTAAAAGAAGAATGGACAAGAATAGAAGATGTGGCTTATCTTATAGGATTTTTGAACAAAACTCAAAATTAAATATAGCAAAGTTGGTTATGGCATAAGTTTAATAGAAGAGGGTTAGTAGTTTGAATCCCAACACAAACACAATTTCACTTTTTTTACATACTTATTAAAGGATGGTATTTTTGTAATTTTTAAAAATATAAGGGTAAAATTGTAATTTCACGATCATTAAATTGGCAACTTTTGCCCTTGTGTCACCTTATAATATATAGTAATAGATTTTAGTATGATGTTATTTATTCTGGATTAGGTTTGCATGAATTTACTTGAGGTAGACATATTAAGAACAAATATTGGTAAGTTATCAATGGATGGTCTGTCATGATTGACAGTTTTTTCTCTCTGTCTACGTGACAGTTTCTTTTTCATAATCAAATATTCGTTTTTCTGATCCTTGTTCGTCTTAAGCTCTTTGGTCGTATATTAGTTCTGCGTATCAGTAAGTAATATTATAGTGAATTACATACGAAACATGGCCCACTCTGTTGAGTCTTTGGAACAAATGTATTCAAACCTAGTGATTGATGATGAGGAGGAAGAGGGGATAGTTGTGGCGAAAAATGATGTGGTTGTGCGCGCCAAAACAAACGTATATGCTTGTGGGAAAGTTTTTTACATAAAAGAATGTCAATGTTAATGCTATGCAGAATGTTATGGCATCGTTATGGAGGCCAAAAGAAGGGATGGAAGTACATGCCATGGGAGGACTGAGGTTTTCGTTTGTATTCTTTCATCAGATGGATGTGCAGAAAGTTATTGATGGGGGGCCGTGGTCTTTTGAGCAAGCAATGTTAGTGTTTCATCAAGTAGCGCCTGGGGAAGATCCACTTATGGCTAAACTTCAAGAGGTTGATATATGGGTGCAGAGTTATGATATTCCCCATGATTTAACGAGGTACGTTAAATCAGACCCAGGCACTTTTGAGGGAGGATGGAAACAATATATACGTATTAGGGTGTCGATCAATGTGGAAAAACCATTGAAGCGCATGATGAAAATAAAGAGGGAGGGTGATTCCTGGAGTTGGTTGAACTTTAAGTATGAACGTCTTGGGACTTTTTGCTTTGTGTGTGGAATCATAGGGCACTCTGAAAGAGATTGTAACATTGTATACGCAAATCCTGAAAAGGTAATGGACAAAGCGTATGGTACTTGGCTACGTGCACCAGCGAGAAATGCAGGGAATAATACAGGATCCAGATGGCTTCGCAATACAAAGGAAGGAGAACATAAGTGGGGGAGGTAGGGTAGTCGGAGTGAGGGATCAACGACGGCACACGGTGGTGATCCGGAAAGAGTAAGATTCATGGAGATTGAGGGCGTAATTAGCGAGAAACCAGGGAATGATGAGGGGATCAAAATTAAATCACAAGAAACAAGGGAACGGAATGCGGAAGATGTGGTTATGTCAACAGTAAGTCAACAGGAGGATAACGTGATTGCTGGCAAGGTTGTTACGTATAATGATGATGTGATAATTGATCCTAAAAGGAAGCGAATTGATGAGGATTTACTGAGAGGGAATGACGGAGTGGATAAGTCGATAAATTTGGAAAATCAGAATCAACATATTTGAAAAAACTTGCAGCTGGCGGGTCCTGGGGTCCAGGCCCGCCGAGAATTATGAGTCTTATTGTATGGAACTGTCGTGGGCTGGCCAACCCACGAACAGTTAGATTTCTTAATGAAATCAATAAACAATATAGGCCCAGTGTTGTGTTTCTTAGCGAGACGTTAGTTAAAAAAGGCAGAGTGAATAAAGTTTGTAAAAAATTAGGCTTTTCTGGTTGTTTTGCTGTGGACTCACAAGGTCATGGAGGAGGTATTGCGTTGTTTTGGAAGAATGAGGGGGGTGTTGACGTTATTAGTAGCTGTAATGATTATATCGATTTTGAAGTTACTCATGAGCAGATGGGGCGGTGGAGATACACGGGTTATTATGGATTTCCAGATAGAGGGAGGAGGGTGGATTGATGGAATATGATGCGTAATTTAGCAAGTATGTCAACGTTACCTTGGTGTCTTATTGGTGACTTTAATGACATTACGACAATGGAGGAGAAAAAGGGTGGGGTTAGACAGCCTAGAGTGTTGCTTGAAGGTTTTTCTGAAGCTATAATGGACTGTGTTTTGATTGACTTAGGGTATACTGGGGACTTGTACACTTGGGAAAGGTCGAGGGGAACAAATAGGTGGGTTCAGGAATGTTTGGATAGGGGACTAGCTACGACGGATTGGTTGGAGATGTTTCCTAATGCTGAAGTCTGAGTTCTTGAGGTATCAACCTCAGATCATAAGCCGTTATATTTGCAGCTAATAAACAAATATATGTGCAGAAAAGGGGGAGGTTTCGATTCGAGAACATGTGGATAACAGAAAGAGATTGCAGACATATTGTTCAAAGTTGTTGGAGTAATGAAAATGTGGCAGATCTGATGGACAAGATGGTGCGTTGCTGTGCTAGGTTAGAAGAATGGGGGGGGGGGGTTGCTGAAAGATACGAAGTTGAAGCTTATATGATGAAGTTTAGATCTAGGAGTGATGATATTGGGGTTCACTTATATGATGAAGCTAGGTGGAGCTACTTGAAGTTGTTGGAGAAACAGGAAATATTCTGGAAGCAAAGGGCTAAACAGTTCTTATTGTGTGATGGAGATAAAAACACGCGATTCTTTCAAAAGTTTGCATCATCGAGAAGGGAGCACAACAGAGTTAGCAGATTGAAGGATGAGAATGGTGAGTGGAAGGAAACGGAGGAGGATATTCAGAGTGTGATTACAAACTATTTTGAGGATTTATTCTTAAGTAAGGATGGAGATGAAAGTATGTCTGAGAGGGTTAGTTTTCAAAGCATCACGGAGGAGCAAAGACAGAATTTGGTGTTGCCTATTACAGAAGAGGAGGTTAAAGCTGCTGTATTCGCAATGCATCCTGATAAATCACCGGGTATGGATGGTCTTAACCCAGCATTTTGTCAGTCTTATGGTTACCATGCATGGAGAATAATTCTTTGTTTTATGGTTTTATGCTTAAGGAAAAACCTGCCCTTGTCTATAGCCCTCTTTCGCAAAATTTTTCAAATCTATAACAGCCCAATTTTACATAATGGTTGGGCGTACATCAAACTTCGTCCCAAAGTCCCCCCCTATTTTCAATGGTAAATCAGTGCCAGATAATAATCCTGGCTGGAAAAAAGGGCTTGCTTATCTTGAGTGTGAGGGTGGTGACTGGGGTACCCTCTTTAGAAAGACCTTTTCAAAGGTTTCGGATGGAAAGGCTAAGGGGATCATCCTTAGTACTGAGGATCAAGCTGCCTTTGACATCCTGACTAAAGGTGATGGTATGTCTATAACCTGCCAAAGCCTTATAAACGAGGTAACTTCCTTTCCTGTTTCTGAACGGGGTAACTTCCTTTCCTGTCTTTATTTTTTCTATTTTC
The DNA here is from genome assembly GCA_037693485.1 of Kitagawia praeruptora. Classification (NCBI taxonomy): domain Eukaryota; kingdom Viridiplantae; phylum Streptophyta; class Magnoliopsida; order Apiales; family Apiaceae; genus Kitagawia; species Kitagawia praeruptora. Next base: position 150,439,152 of record CM075349.1, on the reverse strand, counting down.
ATACTTGACTTATTCATTTGTGTTTCCGTGCATGCGATTTCAGTTGCTAAGATGATTGTGGCAGCTTCTCCTGATCCTGATAATGAAACCTCCAGGATGGCCCGGGCAAAGAGGAATGTTGATCCTCGAGAGAAAGCCAACGAGCCTGGGTTCTTACATCCCCACAAGGTTTAAAAAGTGGACCTTAGATTTGGCGACATAGGCGACTTTGAGGGAAGCTCTCAAGTCAATGTCCAATCTGCTGTCTTTAGGCCCTCTTGGGGCTTCAGAAAACGGGACTCTGTCGTTGGTTCGACCAAGCATGCCATGGACTGGTCGTTGAATTCTATCACCCCACCAGACTATAAGGACTTAGTCCTTAATGGTGGCATTGGAGAGTCTGAGGCACTTGGCTCTCAAGCCATTGCTGCGGTAAGCCTTAAACCCTGCTAGTGTCTTATTTCAAACAATTCACTGTTTCCACTATTAAAACTTTGCTTCTCAATGCAGGCTAACGTTCATTTCCAGAGCTTAATTCATCAAGCCAAAGCTTGGAAGGAGAAGGCCAAGGTATTTGAAACTGAGTCCCAGAAGAGGAGCCTACATATTCACCAGCTTGAGGAGCAACTAAAGAAGAAAGATGAGGAGCTGGTGAGTGCTCATGCTGAGGTGGTGGCCTTGAAGGATGACAAGGAAAAGTTGTTTGATGACTACTTGGACTCAGATGAGTATAAGAGTCTCATGGACCAGCATGATAAGACTCTCTATCCTGGCCAGTTCACAGAGGGGTGGAACAAAGCCCTCGAGGCTGTCCTAAAGAGCCATCCTGGCTTATTCCAGCCTTCTGCCTTCCCTAGCCCTCATCCTCCTAGCACTTTGACCACTGTAGCTGAGGCTGGTTCTAGTGAGGAGTTATTTAGGAAGAATGATGCTTTGGTTAAGGAGCATACTGTAGCTAGGTCTTTGGATCCTGAGCAGCCTCTTGTTCGAGATGGAGATGCTAACTCTGATGCGGAAGCTTCCACCACTGCCACCAGCTCTGAGAGTGGTTCTCCTGTTAAGGAGGCCCCTAAGGCCACTTAGTTTATTTGCTGTATCTTTTGTTTAAACTCTTAGTTTGTGTAACTTAACTCAAATAGCCTTCGGGCTTTTATTTATGGAACTCTTTAACTTAACTATTCATATAGTTAGTTTCCTTATTTGCTTTTACTTTCTTGCCTTTGCTTGTAATCTGTTAAGCTTTGGAGTTCTTTAGGTATTTGACCCCTTGGCTTGTACCAAACTCGTGAATTAATTCATCATTTGTTTTACGTGTTTATAATAACAAAACAAAAGAAGTAACTCAGAGAGAAAGCAAAACAAACTTCATTAGGCTGTCAAAGAATACTGATAAAATGGGCTCAACCCTTACATAAATACTCTATCTCCTACTGGAAGCAACATGCTCTGCAATGGTTTCATTCGAACCTTATTTATATTCCTAATAGATAAAAGACCAAGTCTTTAAACATAATAAGTCTTGAGGTTCACTGCATGCCAAGTTCGGGGCACCTCAACCCCGTCCAAGGTTTCTAACTTGTAAGATCCTCGCCTTAGCACCTTCTTGACTCGATATGGTCCTTCCCAGTTTGGGGCTAGCTTGCCCTTTTGGTCAACTCCTAAGGCTTCTATCTTCCTTAGAACCAAGTCGCCTTGTCGAAAGAACCTCTCCTTAACCCTTTGGTTGTAGTGGAAGGATGCTCTCTTCTGATGTTCTGCATTCCTGGCATTTGCTTCATCCCTGATCTCATCAATCAGATCAAGAGCTAATCTCATGCCTTCTTCGTTACTCGCTGGTTCATATGCTGCAACCCGAGGTGATGCATGCATAATTTCCAAGGGCACCACTGCCTCAGCTCCATAAGCCAACAAGAAAGGGTTTTTCTGGTTGTTACTTTGCAGGTAGTGCGATACGCCCAAAGTATAGGCATTAACTCATCCACCCAAGTATTCCTTGAGCGTTCGACATTCTTCTTTAGTCCATCAAGGATAATCTGATTGGCTACCTCAGCCTGTCCATTAGCTTGCGGGTGTGCTACTGAAGTAAAACGAAGCTCGATAGCATTTTCCTCACAGTACTTCTTAAACTCTTCATTGTTGAATTGTGTCCCATTATCTCACACAAGGATTCGGGGAATTCCATACCTGCAAATTACGTTCTCCCAAAAGAACTGGGCAACTTGTTTGGTGGTTATCTTGGCTAAAGGTTTAGCCTCAATCCACTTAGTGAAGTAGTCGATGACCACTATCAAGAACTTCTTTTGTGCTGAAGCTATAGGGAAAGGGCCGAGTATGTCCATTCCCCACATTACAAACGGAATACGAGAGTTAACTAATGTTAACCTCTCAGGCGGCTACCTTACAATTGGAGCATGCTTTTGGCATCTATTACACCTTTTAACATAATCTTGAGCATCAGCCAACATCTCTGGCCAGTAAAATCCCAAACGAGTAATCTTGTGAGCTAGGGCTCTGCCCCCCAAGTGCTACCCACAGATCCCTCCATGTACTTCCTTTAATGTTTCCTTTGCCTCTTGGGGCCTTAAACACTTCAAGTACGGGATGACAAACGACCTCTTATAAAGAATGCCTTCAATTAAGGCATATCTCAATGCTCTCACTTACAGTTTTCGTGCTTCTAAGGCATTGTCAGGGAGCCATCCGATTTCAAGGTGAGCTTTGATAGGGTCTATCCTACAGCCTCCTATATCAATTGGTGCTACTAACTTCGAGTTGACGGTCGGGGCCTTCAAGACCTGGAAGTAAACACTCCCTGCATAATTTTCTATCTCAGAAGAAGCGAACTTGGACAGGGCATCGGTTTTAACGTTCTCTTCTCTCTCGGAATGTGCTCAACATAGCACTCCTCAAACTGAGTCATAATAGCTTTCACGACTCTCAGGTATTTCGCCATAGTTTCATCCTTAGCTTCAAACTCACCATTCACTTGCGATACCACAAACCTTGAGTCTCCATAAACTTTCAGGTTCTTGACCCTCATGATTTTAGCTAAGCCCAAACCGGCTATCAGAGCTTCATACTCAGCTTCATTGTTGGTCATTGGGAAGTCTAACTTCAAAGCATATTCAATCGTAAACCCATCGGGGCTTTGTAAAACCATACCTGCACCACTGGATTTTGTTTTTGATGCTCCATCAAAATAAAGCACCCAATACTCTTTCAGATCAGGTACAAGTTCTTCATCTTTATCCTCTTTCCAAGGGGTAGTTACCATCTCATGCCCCCCGACTTCTTGGTTGTCAATGGTGCATTCAACCACGAATTTAGCCAATGCCTGAGCCTTGATGGCTGTCTGAGGCTTGTATGTGATATCAAATTCTCCTAATTCAATTGCCCATTTGATTAACCTTCCACTGGCCTTAGGGTTGTGCAGTATGTTCCTCAACTGCTGGTCTATCAAGACTTGAATCTTATGTGCCTGAAAGTAAGGTCGCAACTTCCTCGAGGCTGTTACTAATGCCAAAGCAAACTTCCCAATGGGTGAGTAATTCAACTCAGCCCCATGCAACACCTTGCTCACATAGTAGATAGGTTTCTGAATTTTCTTTTCTTCTCGTATAAGGACAGCACTCAATGCTTGTTCGGATACCGCCAAGTATAGGTAAAGAGTCTCTCCGGGACTACGCTTGGCCAACAGCGAGGCTTCAGCCATGTACTTCTTCAGCTGCTCGAAAGCCTCTTGGTTTTCAGAATTCCACTCAAAATTTTTCACCTTCTTCAATGCCTGAAAGAAAGGCAAGCATTTGTCACCAGATTTGGAGATGAATCTCCCCAGAGTAGCAACTTGGCCTGTTAACTTCTGCACATCTCGTATAGAACGGGGTGGTTCCATGTCCAGAATCGCTTTGATCTTGTCAGGGTTGGCCTCTATACCTCTCTTCGAAACCATCAATCCCAAAAATTTTCCTGATCCAACTCCAAAGGCAAACTTGGCTGGATTCAACATCAACTTGTGGTGCCTCAGCACTTCGAATGCCTCTCTGAAGTGCTTAATGTGGTCTACCTTACACAGGCTCTTGAATAACATGTCATCAACATTGACCTCCATGGTTTTCCCAATCAGATGGGCGAATGTCTTTGGGATATCATCCTTGTACATCTTAATCTGATTGTAGCCGCTGAACCCGTCCATGAAGCTCAACATCTCATGTCCAGCTGTGGCATCTATCAACGTGTCTATCCTTGGTAGGGGAAAACAATCCTTTGGACAGGCGTCATTCAGATCGGTAAAGTCTGTACACATTTTGCACTTCCCATTCGCTTTCTTGACCATCACAGGGTTAGCTAACCATTCGGAAAATTGAATCTCTTCAATGAACCCAGCCTCTAAGAGCTTATCGACCTCTTACTTAATGGCCTCTTGCCTTTCAGGAGCAAAATTCCTCTTCTTCTATTTTATCTTCTTTCGGTCAGGATCAACATTCAACTGATGAGTTATGAGCTGGGGATCAATCCCTGGCATATCAGCATTTGTCCAAGCAAACACATCACTATTCTCTTGTAAGAATGCTATCAACTTTCCTTTCAAAGGTTCCTTCAGAGAAGCTCCTATATAGGTAACTTTCTCAGGGTCGCCTAGCTTCAGAGGTATGGGAACCAAGTCCTCTGCTGGCTTCCCACGATGTTCATCATCTCCACGGACATCCATGTCTTCAATTGGGAGTACCTGCCCCCGACTCCATCAGCTCTCAATGCAGACACATAGCAACTTCTTGCCATCTTCTGGTCGCCTTTCTGTTCTCCAACACCATTCCTGGTTGGAAACTTAATCTTCATGTGATAAGTGGAGGCAATAGCCTTGAACGCATGAAGTCCAGTCCTTCCCAGGATTGCGTTATAAGTCGAGGATGCCTTGATTACCAGAAAATTCAGCATCTGGGTAGCCTCCCTAGGTTCTTTCCCAATTGTCATGGGCAACTGAATAGTACCCTCAACCCTGGACTCAACTCCATTGAATCCGTAGATGGGCATGTTGGTCGGGGTAACCTGAGAATCAGTGTATCCTATCTTCACGAATGCATCATGAAACAAAATATCCATAGAAGCGCAATTGTCTATCAAGACTCGCTTCACTTCTGAATTTCCAATCACATGGGTTATGACCAATGGGTCATCATGGGGGAAATTCACCCCTTCAAGGTCTGAGTCGTCAAAACCGATTGCTACTTCTGTCTTAACACGCTTTGGGGCTTCTCCTACAATGTGCATCACTTCTCTAGCATAGGCCTTTCATGAATTTCGAGTTGTACCGGCCGCCGTCAAACCTCCCCAAATCCTGTTGATAGCTGGCCCTCTGGGCTGCGTGATACGATCACGACTATTATCTCTTCTATCATCATCCCTCATGTCATAATCCCTTCTTTGGGCTCCACGATCTTCACCCTTAGTGAATTTACTTAGCTTTCCCTTACGGATTAAGAACTCAATCTCATCCTTCAATTGTCTGCAATCATCCGTATCATGTCCTAAATCCTTGTGAAATCTATAGTATAGATCCTTATTTCTCTTCTCGGGGTCTCCCCTAAGTGGCTTCGGCCATCGAAAGTCCTTATCCTTCTCGATATCCAATAAGATCTGGCTCCTTGGGGCATTCAACCTTGCATAGTCAGAAAACCTTGGTCCCAAACTCTTTTTTGGTGGCGAATCAGAGTCCTTGCTAGTTCGGGGATACTTGTCCCTAGCATCGCACTCCTGCTCTTGCTTTCGCTTCTTCGTATCATTGTTACCCCGACCATTGCCTACTGTGACCTCCTTCTTTATACTATCCTCAGCCTTGATATATTTATCAGCCCTTCGCTGGAGCTCAGCCATATTATCGGGAGGATGCTTTGCCAATGACCTCTTAAAGTATAGGTCGGTGGTGCCATGCTCCAAGGCCACCATCGCCACCTTATTCTCCAAATCGGTGATGTTCAAAGTTTCCTTAGTGAACCTCTTAAGGTAGTCTCTCAGATTCTCATTCTTCCCTTGCACCACATACATAAGAGATGCAGAGCTTTTCTCATGCACTTTCCCATTGATAAACTGGCTAACAAAGGCAGCACTTAACTCCTTGAAAGAGCCAATTGAGTTTGCAGGCAACCGGCCGTACCATCTTTGAGCCATGCCTAACAGAGTTTGAGGGAAAGCACTGCACTTCAAAGCGTCACTTGCAGGTTGCAACAGTAGTGCGTTTGAGAATGTCCTCTCGTGGTTTGCGGGATCGCCCGTTCCATCATAAGCTTTAATTGTCGGCATCTTGAATTTCTTTGAGATACGAGCGTTCATCACCTCATCAGTAAACGGGGGTGTGGGATCGTTAGGATCCCCAAGTGGCATTAGATCCTTGGGGTTACTCTTAGGGGTTTCAACCTTTGTTGTTCTTCCTATTGGGGCGTCAGCCCTTCTCTGCCTTCTGGAAGACCTTTCTAAGTCTATGATGGGAATCGGTCCTGAGGTTGGAGGAGGTTGAGTTTGGTTTAACCTAGCTCGTTCCCTCGCAATATCTTCCTTTATCCTTAGAATCTCGGCTTCATGGGCCTTGATTCTCTCAGCAGCTATCAGAGGGAGTCCGTCATGGATAATTTGTGTTCTCCTTCTAGGTTCTCTGCTAACACGTCGCCTCCTCGAGGCTTCATCATGATCATCATCATCAGATGATGTATCATCAGTATAAGGGCCGGAGTAGTCATAGTACTCTCAATCTCGGATCTGCAAGGCATGGCCACAGGGTCCAGGACCTTGAGTAATTGGAGGGTAATTAGGCAGACCATACATCGGGTTGGTGTTCCTGGGGAGATCTGTAGTATGGATCTGTACTCCTGGTGGCGGGCGGTTAGGATCAACTAAAGGAGAAACCAGCGTCTGAAGGGAGCTGGTTCCTTGACCCGGGTGGATGACCATAGGTAACGTCCCTTCAGCATGGGGATTCGTCCCTGGGGGTTGAGAAGCCTGAGTTTGAGTGATTGCCCATGTAGTTGGGGGTACCTGCTCAGTGACAGGCGGAGCAGAGCTGATGGGTAAAGCCTCAGTAGTAGTTGGTGGTGTTCTTCGCGTGGTCACCATGGTTGATGTTATTTTCCCACAGACGGCGCCAAATGTTGTGGAATAAAAACTAAGTTATTAGATTGCGGCTAGGGTTTGCTGTATTTAATGCTAGGGTGCGTGAGCTTCGTGCTTTAATGGCTGCTCTCGTGCTCGTGGCTAAATCTGCCTTCACAAGATGCCTACGTACTTTGATGTGTATCAAAGATCAAGCCAAAAAAACGTAGTTCGAGGGTGAGGGGTCTGACCCTTTATATAGGCTGAGAAGCCTAAGAATTGTGATAGGGTTAGGTGACTTGGTGGGCAAGTCAGCCTTGAGGAAAGTTCTAGACTCCTGCCTTGTAGGAGTTTGTTTCCTTGTATGAATACGTGCCTTGGAGGCTACTCTTTATAGAGATAATGTCCTTATTTGACTTGTATTTCCCAGCTGTTAATTAGCCCTTAATATTAATTACGAAATTAATATTTAATTAGGGTTTTTGGGCCATCTGATGGGCCCCACGTTTGGACCATACTAGGTCTAATTAATGTCACATTAAATGTGTCTTTAGGGCTTACTTTTAGCCCATATCACCCAAAATTTCAAAAAAAATAAAATTATTTGATTGGGTAATTGAACGGTCAACCAGTACTTTGACCGGAACCCCTAAATAGGGTTTCGTCAGGGTTTGAGGATTCGATTTTTTAAAAAATATTTCTCGACGACCCAACCATACGGGAATCAAGATCCATCATTTTTAATGTTATTCCCAAAATTTTAGAAAAAAAAAAATTATTTGATCGGATAATTCAACGGTCAACTATCACTTTGACCGGAACCCCTAAACAGGGTTTCGTCAGGGTTTAAGGATTCGATTTTTTAAAAAATATTTCTCGACCACCCAACCATACGGGAATCAAGATCCATCATATTTAATGTTATTCCAAAAATTTTAGAATTTTTTTTTATTTGATCAGGTAATTCAATGGTCAACTATCACTTTGACCGGAACCCCTAAACAGGGTTTCGTGAGGGTTTATGGATTCGATTTTTTAAAAAATATTTCTCGACCACCCAACCATACGGGAATCAAGATCCATCATATTCAATGTTATTCCCAAAATTTTAGAAAAGAAATTTATCTGATCGGCTAATTCAACGGTCAACTATCACTTTGACCTGAACCCCTAAATAGTGTTTCGTCAGGGTTTAAGGATTCGATTTTTTAAAAAATATTTCTCGACCACCCAACCATACGGGAATCAAGATCCATCATATTTAATGTTATTCCCAAAATTTTAAGAAAATTTTTTTTATTTGATCGGGTAATTCAACGGTCAACTATCACTTTGACCGGAACCCCTAAACAGGGTTTTGTCATGGTTTAAGGATTCGATTTTTTTAAAAAATATTTCTCGACCACCCAACCATACGGGAATCAAGATCCATCATATTTAATGTTATTCCCAAAATTTTAGGAAAAAAAAATTATTTGATCGGCTAATTCAACGGTCAACTATCACTTTGACCGGAACCCCTAAACAGGGTTTCGTGCAAGCGTACGTGGTCACAAGTAATACAGATAGAAGTCAAGTTCGTTCCCATAGAGATCTGGTTATGGTTTTAATTCAGTAGATGTACCTATGCAACAATGTATGATTATTATTCACTGATAAGACAATTAACAAATTGGGTTTTGATTAACTAAAATTAACTAAAAAAACAAATTAACAAACTAAGAATTAACTAACTAACGAGAATTTAAATCAAATTACTTTTGCAAGAGAAAACATGGGATCCTAACTTCAATAAATACTTCGCTTAGATCTGACGCCTTTAATCACTATATGCAATGGATATGATATCTGATCGGATAACACGAAATAAGTACACGCTACCTGTCAACATACGTATACCAAACTAAACATACATCCATAAAAGAGATAGAAGATGAATAGACACCAATTATGCTTAGACCCTATATGTCTATAGAATTTGAAAACAGAACGGTTGAAGAACAAGTTATCCACATTGATCACATAGGGCAACATAATATCTCTATTTACGCCACAAATCATGATGTTAAAACATCAACCTATCCTATGCTAGCATGACAAGTTCTAAATCTCAAGATCCACTTTCACTTCACAAGAGATTAACAAATTAGATGTTAGCTACGCATCTAAATTCATAAAGCACAACCATACGAGGATATCAGATATACATCACACACAGATCTTTAAAGCAATCAAGATACTAAAACTCTATAAATAAATCCGTTAGAATCCCATGACAACGATTAGTTCATAATTGAACCGTTCGTCATCATGGGATCTGATGAAACCATGATAAAAACAAATTATGGAAAGATACAAATAAACCTAAGTAATTGATATGTAATGGTCATCCAAATTAAAATGGTAGGATGTGTTTATATAGGCTCTATAATTCTTGCCCAGCAAGAAATTGCCTTCTATTACAATTAGAATTCAATTAAGGTACTAAAAACCGCCCAAAATACAATTAGAACTTGAAAAGGGCAAAACAGTAATTTTTTGCTCCCATCAGTCTGATTGTCGAGCTGTCTGTGCCCAACACACGCAACCTGCTCGTGCAAGACCTGTCCCATGTTGTAGAAAATCTCCCAAGCTTCATGTGGGCAGTAAGATCGCTGAAAACGGACTTCTAGAACTCCAGATATGGCTAAAACAGTGTAGACTGCGCAACCTTCCCGGAAAATCCGAATTTTAATAAATTTAACCTCCAAAAAACGATAGAAGCATTAACCATAATCGACATTCTTGCAAACCTGCACACTACATAAAACACATCAAAACTACAACAAGCTTGAGTCCAAAACAATCAATTTATGCCGATATGGAACGCTCCAAGTGGATATAAAATTCACTTATCACACCCCCAAACTTAAACCGATGCTTGTCCTCAAGCATAAACAATTACAACTAACTAACTAACTAGTACCACTTCCGCAGGTGATCACGGTTGCATTTGGCATATGCAACAAGCCCTTTAAACCCCTAAGCAGCCCTAGTGGACGAGTTAGGTCTCGTGAGGGCCTATAACGAATGTACCCACAAAATCCAATGCAATGCAATGCATGAATGCAACTAATATGAAAATTGTAAATAATCTAGTACTAATATCCTACAATACCTTCAATTCCTCTCATGCCATATCCACTTAAGAATCAAAGTAAATACGCAATGTCTTGGTGTCGAAAGTACAAGTATTCACATAGTCTACTCAACGAACATGCATAAGTTCTCACAAGTCCATGTCAAGTGTAAGAATAAGTTAGTAAGCATGCTAAGCCTACAAGAGTACATCTTTGAGAAAAAACTCGGGATCTCATATGCAAAAACAAGTAAACACTCACAATCCACTCACAAAAGAATACTCTCTCAAGAACGAGGGTAAGTGTATCACTCAATTCCAACAAAATCATAAGCATGCTTGACATTTGGTATCAATCTAACTCTTAACACAACATACACACTAGTAGAAAAATGACCTTATACGTCGGTTAAATAGGCCTTATACGTCGGTTAAATGGCGACGTATGGGCTGGCGACGTATAAGGTCAGAGTCTTTTACGTCGGTTAAAAAGGCGACGTATGTTGTTATCTTTTACGTCGGTTCTTCTAAACAAGCGACATATATTGTTATCTTTTACGTCGGTTCTTCTAAATAACCGACGTATATTGTTATCTTTTACGTCGGTTCTTCTAAACAACCGACGTATATTGTTATCTTTTACGTCGGTTCTTCTAAACAACCGACGTATATTGTTATCTTTTACGTCGGTTCTTCTAAACAACCGACGTATAAGGTCCAAAAAAATCAAAAAAAAAATATTTTAGTTCACGTTATTTATTTTTTTTTGCCAGATTTTAGTTCACGTTATTAGTTCGGTATTGTTACTAAAATAACTCAGGACCGAGTCAACTCAGTCAATGATATAACCCAGCAAAATAAGGAAAAAATGTGTGTGAAGCAGAATAAAAAAAATGAATAAATAAACAAAAAAAAGAAGTAGAATTTACAGTTTCATTTACAGTTTCTTGTTTACAGTCCTATAATTTAATTTAAATAATATTGCAGGACAGTTCAACCAGAAATGAGATGGAGCAATAAAGTACCAAGTACTAGCTGGAAGTTCACCAGAAACATGAAATATCAAAAAGAAAGTAAAATAAGTAGTCCATAAGATATTTGTTGTCTGATTGTGGTTATCTTCAACAAAGCTGTGTCATTTCCTTGGAACTGCAGCCTAGCAATCTTTTATCTTGGGAGTTGCTGCTCGGGTGTGGCTAGCTTCTTATCAGTCCATTTGCCAGTTCTTTGATCCCAATGACAAGGCTGACCACCACCAACTCAATCAGAAACACACCTCCTACGTATATCTGTAGTATAAACACGTGTGTGTATCGATCAGTACATATAAAATTCACCCGACATGAAAGTAATAAAAGTAGTGATTAAGGTATGAACAAGTTACGTGCCCTTTCATTTATTATGTCTCCTGTCAAGGTTGGAAATCACAAAAATTCTTCATTACCAATTGTTCTTTAACTTGAGGATCCTATGCAGAAATGTGAAGGAGGCATATCCCTACAAGCATGAATCCTTGGCAGGCTACATGGATTTGGAAGACAACATTATGTAACCATGACTCCATTATGTATCTCTCCTAGCACTCCATGACTCTCAATCTGAATGCAATTTTATCGATAGTAACCCCTTAAGATAAACCCGTTAACAAGCTTGACCACTTTCTAGTTCATCTTGGGGGAATCATTTATAAACATCCTCTCACTAGGTGTACTAGTATCCCACAGAATTAAACTGAAAGATGGTTAGAGACATAATTAACGGGACAACTTAAGCTTGAAACATATTGAAAAATGGGAGTAAATTGATTATTAGTCCGGGATTACCAATTCCGTGAAATACACACAAAATAAGAAAGCAAGAGAAACCAATTCCAAAAACATAGATACAGGCAAACATCTACTTTTTTAATTCTACCTCTAATATCTAAAGCTTATACAGGATAAAGAACATAGATGCAGGACAAAATTCCAAAAACTAGACTACTTGCTACAGAACAATCAGTTCATATTATTAGGTGCTAGTACACTCATAAGACATTACAGTGACTGCTAATATTGACTTACAAATTAAATAATCACAATAACTATACAATGTAGGTAAAACTAAAAACTATATAAGTCTGTATCACCTTTCAGGGGCAGTAGAAAAAATATCCTAAAGCTCAGCCGTTCGAAGAGACCCATCCTAATAGAAATCAAAACAAGTGAAAAAATGTTTACAGAAGGATAGCCAAATGTAAAATAAATAAACCAGCCTTCTATATCAGAACTTTCACCATTAAAAATGAAAATTAGAGTGCTCCAATAGACTTTCAACTTTGTTGAACTTACCAGTGATAAGAACCCACACACATATAAACATAGGCGCACACACACATATACAAAAAAAAGGACAAGAAATATAAAGGAAAAGGGTACCTGTAAGAAAGAGCAAGAAAATTAAACCAGGCCACATTGGGCTAATTTCAGAAAACCATCCAGATAAAACACTTGATATATTATTGTTGGTATTGGCACCTTCCATTTCAACTGACTTGATTCTTCACCAGCGAGCATATGCAGTCCTTGCGAGTGATGAAATAATGTAGAAGATCGTCTGTAATGCCTTAAACGTCCATGAAATTATCGATTTGGTGACCTGAAACAAAAGCCCTAAATCAAAAAATTAGGGTTATCAATAAAACATAGAATAAAATGGAAGATTTAAACAGATATATATATATATATATAACTGTTGGTTAAGATCTGTATCGATAATCTATGGAGAGATTATCGATATGAATTTGATCGACCCTACGATTTAACCAACCCCAACGAATTCAAACATCAATCGATCTCATATTGATATTTATATAGATAGATATAATCGATTTATACGATATGTTAAGAGGAAGAGAAGGTGGGTGGAGAATGAAAGGTGAACGGCAGGAGGGTTGTGGGTGGAGAATGTGAGGGTGGGGCGGAGAAGGGTGTGAAGGAGGAGAAGGGAAGAGACTTATCTTCACGTTTTATGTTAGTATACGAGTAAAAAAACATATACAGTATATCCTTAAAAAACATATATACGTTGTCTTAAACAAATTCGATGTAAAAGATACATCTTATACGTCACCTTTTTCTCAACCGACGTATAAAGTAGTATTATATACGTCGCCTTTTTCTCAACCGACGTATAAAATAGCATTTTATACATCGCCTTTTCTCAACCGACATATAAAGTAGCATTATATACGTCGCATTTTTCTCAACCGACGTATAAAGTAGCATTTTATACGTCGCCTTTTCCTCAATCGACGTATAATATGACCTTATACGTCGGCATTTTCTTCAACCGACGTAAAAAATGTTAAAAATTGACCTTATACGTCGCCTTTATGCGGAACCGACGTATATGACTACTTTATACGTCGCCTTTGGCCAGAACCGACGTATAAGAGGCGACGTATAAGGTCAGTTTTGTACTAGTGACATCAATGACGATAATCAAAAGGTCTTTATTTGGGTTGTAACGGGGCTAGGGACAAGGTATGTCAAATAAGCCAAATCAGGTGAAGTGTCAAAAGCTAGTAGGAACTATAATAAATCATATACAACACCCTATTTACCCCCCAAACAATCAATTATTTTTCCTCCAACAAAACACTCGACTAGTCGACTTAAGTAGGATCACCACAAACACAAATATGCTCTCATAATATATTTTTTTCCTTTTTTTTTCTCTTTCTTTCTTTTTTTTTTCTTTTTTTTTTTTGCTTTTTTTTCTCGAGAGCTAAATATAACACAAACAATAATATAAACAATAACTATGATCCCACAATTTTATTACACATACCGACTATCAAGTAAACAAACCCAATTTTCAATATTTCCCCCAAAAGTAAGACCAACAATAACCCCTCCTTGCACACATTATTACTCCCTTAAACACTCTACTAACCTTTGACAATGTGGGTTCAAATTAATGTAAGGCCAATACAAGAAAAAGGTCCAGGCAAGTAATGTGGTATGTCACCGAAAAAATAGGATTAAGCTTAACGGGTTAACTAATTGATCATGTAAATATGGTTTGGTAATATGGGAAAATATGTGGTTATTCCTAAATGCCTTTATTATTTTAATCGTCAAATAACATCATGTGTTTCAATAAAGACCTCAAACAACTGCTAGCAATGCAAACAATCTGTGGACACTCAAGCAAACGAATAAATTGCAACAAATATGCAATAAGCCTCAAAAACTCACTTGGTGGAAAAACATACTCAATCCCAAGCAAAAATCTCTCTAACGCACCGACTTGTATTCAAATCATGCAAACTAAATCATCTTGCACATATTCATGTCCTTCTAATCACTTACAACATTCAATAAGTCTACTAGCTTCAACTTACTAGTGTATGTGTGTGCACAAGAACAAAGCATATCACTTCTCAATCAAAAGCATCAACAACACAAAATTCCTATCAAGCATGGGTGCAAATACAAACTATTATGAACTCACATGATATGCGAACATAAAAACCAAATGTCCTATATGAAACAAACCTAGATAACACGAACATAAATGCATAATTTACTACTACTAATATGCAAAGCATGAAATCCTACATGAATACATATACACTACAACAGCTACTAATCCCCCAAATCACCCCCAAACTTGAAATATTCAATGTCCGCATTGAATGGAAGTAAATACGAGGGATAACAGAAAACATACCTACAAGGCGCCTGACATATCCTCCCCCATCGCAACTCAACAAGCTTGTTCGGCAAAAATCTCCTCTCTGTTAGCAACCGGCCTTGACAACAACCGATTAAATTCAACCTCCGCCGTCGAAGAT
This sequence comes from Kitagawia praeruptora, assembly GCA_037693485.1. NCBI lineage: Eukaryota > Viridiplantae > Streptophyta > Magnoliopsida > Apiales > Apiaceae > Kitagawia > Kitagawia praeruptora. The sequence continues at coordinate 150,424,135 of CM075349.1, read as the reverse complement.
GAAAATTTCCCAACACTAGCACCACTTCTCCCACGCTTAGGAGCCATAAGAATCAATACCAAACGCACAAGAAGCTCCACCAATAATTACCAAGCAATATCACACCAAAAATAGCCCAAATTCCAAGAATAATACAAAATCCCCAATTTATAAGAACACAAATTCGTAATAAAAATAAGATTAGAAAAAAAAATTACCCAATACGAATCGAAAAGGTGAACTTGCAATTAATTCCTCTTTAGAATTGAATTTTTAGAGATTTAAAAAAATATAAAAGGAATTGGATTTGTATGTAAAGGTGGGTAGATATAAGATGATGGATAGGATGAATATAAATTTTAATGTGTAAAGAAAAAAATATTGAGAAGGTATGAAATTTGATGTAAGATAGAAATAGGATTTAGGGATTATGTTGATGAGTGGATTTCGTAACAACTTATGAGAGGTCTACGGGTAGTTGTATAGGCTAGCGATCAACTGTTCTGTGAAAAGGTTTGGGTTGTGTTTGTGGGGGTTGAGCTGTGCTCGAGGGTGTCTCCAATAATCTCAAGTGCCTTTAGAGAGAATTAGAGAGCTAAATGCGTCTTACCCTTGAGGTGCCTACGTACCCTTGTATATATAGGGATCAAGCTCACGTAGTTCTAATATGATTCTGCCTCTTACTGGAATAGCTGTATTCGATTACCTAGTTCGTGTAGGACTCAGGTTCCTTTAGAACCTTCCACGAACTAGTTGGCTAAGTAGAGTAGAACTCGAGTTCGTACCCTACTATGATTCTCTCGTTGCACAAATAACAAACTGATTAGTCTGGATAACTCTTCTCATGCTTTTATCATCTCTATGGCTATTGCTATGCTAACTCGAACTCTTCTGCTGGGGGGAACCTGGCCTTCTAATACTCTGCTCAGCTTCCTGACCATTGGGAACCTCCTGATACTCATACTTCCTTAGTTATTTCTTCCATCTGATCTTCATGATTCATACTGGATCTATCCTCTAGCTCGTATGGACCGAAACCTATAACTTAATGGGCCTCAATCTAGCCCTATGGAGATTTTGGGCACAACAGATTACAAAAAAAAAAAATAATCATAATAATAATAATAATAATAATAATAATAATAATAATAATAATAATAAATATGAATTAGAATAGATATATGTTTAGAATTTTAAAGGAGAGATGGGGGGTTTTGGAATTGAAATAGGAAAAGAATTAGGTGTAAGGATGATTAAAGAAGAGTATAAATAGAATGGGGGTGAAAATCTTTTTTTTTAATTAACCAACAGCAGCGCCCGAAAAAAAAAATCTGACCACACTGCTCCAGACGCAGCCTGCGCGCGTGTAGGGCAGACTGCGCAACACCCAGACACGCAGGCTCAACCTGCGTGACAGGCTTGCAACCTGCGCCTCATCCAGTAACGCAGGCGCGGCCTGCGTTACCGACCCGCAACCTGCGCAAAACACAAAACGCAGGCGCAGGCTGCCTTAAATATCACTGTTCGATTTTTTATTTTTGAATACAACACTCGGTTTTTTTTCCCTTACACTAATGCATGGGTTGCCTCCCACGAAGCGCTTCTTTAACATCAATAGCTTGACGTTACTTCCCAGCCTCCATTAAGGATGATAATAGTTGGCCTGGTCATCTCTTCGCGAGACTTCATCGTCATCACGACGACACACTTTCTACCACCTCTCCTCACTTGGCCTATTCGTGTAACAACTATGTCGGTATGTCCTATTCCAATGCCTTCATCTGTTAACCTAAAATCTGTCAATTTGTATAAAGATGGAGGAGGGTAAATGTAAGTTGCTGGAGCCTTTGGTTCCTCAAAGAGAACTTCCTCCATTGGCTCTAATGCGCTACCTCCATCTTTATACTCTGAGACAAGTAGAAGATCTGCATCTTTCCCATGGTCATCAGCCTCTTGGTTCGCACATACCAATTCTTGAAATTTCTGTAGCTCACCAGTGTCTGACCCAAATAGTGCCTTTTCCAAATCATCCTCCATACTAACATGATCAAATTCCTCACATGGCTTGTGAATGCTCACCTCACCTTGGAATTTGTCTTCCTCAATTATGCATGCAGTACCTTGCTCCAAGTCACCGTTATTTTCTGGAATTGCCTTTCGTATGAATTGTTGTTTCTCTTGTTCCAAGGCACTCACAGCTCGAACAACTAGTGTCTCCAAAGATTTGACAGACTCCTCATTACTCTTTACAAGCATCCTAAGCTCCTCCATAGTTACAACCTCATCTGACTGAAAATTAGGAGTATGTTGCTGATGTTGAAACTCTTCACTACCAAAGAAATATGACATATCTGGAATATCTTGCTGGTACTGTTGAGGATGGTATTGAAAATATGGTTGTTCCTCATAACTGACGTATGGATCAACTCCTTCGTAGTACCAATATTGTGAGGTCTCATGAACGCCCAAACACTGCTCACATTGCTGAGGCATGGATGTCCTCGAATATGCCCACCATGGCAACTCCTCGCATGCCATCTTCAAACAATCAAGTACCTGAACATACCGAACTAAACAAGATAGATGAGAAAAACAAATCCGAGTCAGTGAACGCTAACGACCACTATTGACAAGCACATAAACCAAAAATAAAACACCAATGATCCCCGGCAGCGCCAAAAACTCTTGTTAACACAATATCACGCAAGCGTACGTGGTCACAAGTAATACAGATAGAAGTCAAGTTCGTTCCCACAGAGATCTGGTTATGGTTTTAATTCAGTAGATGTACCTATGCAACAATGTATGATTATTATTCACTGCTAAGACAATTAACAAATTGGGTTTTGATTAACTAAGATTAACTAAAAAAAATAATTAACAAACTAAGAATTAACTAACTAACGAGAATTTAAATCAAATTACTTCTGCAAGAGAAAACATGGGATCATAATTATGCACAAAAGAGATAGAAGATGAATAGACCCCAATTATGCTTAGATCTTATATGTCTATAAAATTTGAAAACATAACGGTTGAAGAACAAGTTATCCACATTGATCACATAGGGCAACATAATATCTCTATTTACGCCACAAATCATGATGTTAAAACATCAACCTATCCTATGCTAGCATGACAAGTTCTAAATCTCAAGATCCACTTTCACTTCACAAGAGATTAACAAATTAGATGTTAGCTACACATCTAAATTCATAAAGCACAACCATACGAGGATATCAGATATACATCACACACAGATCTTTAAAGCAATCAAGATACTAAAGCTCCATAAACAAATCCGTTAGAATCCCATGACAACGATTAGTTCATAATCGAACCGCTCGTCATCATGGGATCTGATGAAACCATGATAAAAACAAAGTATGAAAAGATACAAATAAACCTAAGTAATTGAAATGTAATGGTCATCCAAATTACAATGGTAGGATGTGTTTATATAGGCTCTATAATTCTTGCCTAGCAAGAAATTGCCTTCTATTACAATTAAAATTCAATTAAGGTACTAAAAACTGCCCAAAATACAATTAGAACTTGAAAAGGATAAAACAGTAATTTCCTGCTCCCAACACACGCAACCTGCTCATGTAAGACATGTCCCATGTTGTAGAAAATATCCCAAGCTTCGTGTGGGCAGTAAGATCGCTGAAAACGGACTTCTAGAACTCAATATATGGCTAAAACAGTGTAGACTGCGCAACCTTCTCGGAAAATTCGAATTTTAATAAATTTAACCTCCCAAAAACGATAGAAGGATTAACCATAATCGACAATCTTGCAAACCTGCACACTACACAAAATACATCAAAACTACAACAAACTTGAGTCCAAAACAATCAATTTAAGCCGATATGGAACGCTCCAAGTGGATATAAAATCCACTTATCAAGGGTTTAAGGATTCGATTTTTTAAAAAATATTTCTCGACCACCCAACCATACGGGAATCAAGATCCATCATATTTAATGTTATTCCCAAAATTTTAGAAAAAAAAATTTATTTGATCGGCTAATTCAACGGTCAACTATCACTTTGACCGGAACCCCTAAACATGGTTTCGTCAGGGTTTAAGGATTCGAATTTTTAAAAAATATTTCTCGACCACCCAACCATACGGGAATCAAGATTCATCATATTTAATGTTATTCCCAAAATTTTAGAAATTTTTTTTTATTTGATCGGCTAATTCAACGGTCAACTATCACTTTGACCGGAACCCCTAAACAGGGTTTCGTCAGGGTTTAAGGATTCGATTTTTTAAAACATATTTCTCCACCACCCAACCATACGGGAATCAAGATCCATCATATTTAATGTTATTCCCAAAATTTTAGAAAAAAAAATTTATTTGATCGACTAATTCAACGGTCAACTATCACTTTGACCGGAACCCCTAAACAGGGTTTCGTCAGGGTTTAAGGATTCAATTTTTTTAAAAATATTTCTCGACCACCCAACCATACGGGAATTAAGATCCATCATATTTAATGTTATTCCCAAAATTTTAGAAGAAAAAAAATTTATTTGATCGGCTAATTCAACGGTCAACTATCACTTTGACCGGAACCCCTAAACAGGGTTTCGTCAAGGTTTAAGGATTCGATTTTTTAAAAAATATTTATCGACCACCCAACCATACGGGAATCAAGATCCATCATATTTAATGTTATTCCCAAAATTTTAGAATTTTTTTTAATTTGATCGGGTAATTCAACGGTCAACTATCACTTTGACCGGAACCCCTAAACAGGGTTTCGTCAGGGTTTAAGGATTCGATTTTTTTAAAAATATTTCTCGACCACTCAACCATACCGGAATCAAGATCCATCATATTTAATGTTATTCCCAAAATTTTTGAAAAAAAATTATTTATTTTATCGGGTAATTCAACAGTCAACTATTCAATTTTTTTATTCCCTAATTTATTCGATTTTAAATTATATAAATATTTTTAATATTGAGAGCACTTCCCCACACTTAAATGGTTTATTCCCCTCAGTGAATAATATAATATAATCTACATATATAAAAAAATGAAAATTATTATTATTATATAATAGTAATAATATAATGTAGAAAATCTAAGTGCACAGTTAATATATTACTGATTGAGAAAAAGAACAAGTTACAAAGGCTGGTGGAGTGGTCAGGCTATTGGACTAGAATTGAGGAGGTCATGCATTTACACTACAAATGGCTGGGACACGTGGCCGGCTCTACAAGTAACACGTGGCATTCTGTCCTCGTGACACGTGGCAGGTACAGGACCTACACTTACACGTGGCATTGTGGGGCCCACACTAACACGTGGCATTTGTGGGACCCACAATGACACGTGGCACTGTAGGACCCACATGACACGTTGTAGTGTGGGCCCACCTGACACGTGGCACTGTGGAACCCACAAGTGACACGTAGCAGTATGGGACCCACTGACACGTGGCAGTGTGGGGCCAAAAAGTTCTACGTGGCAGTGTGGGCCCCACAAGTGACACGTGGCAGTGTGGGCCCCACGTGACACGTGGCAGTTTATGGTCCCATGTGACATGTGGTAGTGGGCCCACATGCCACGTGGAAATTGGTCCCACGTGACACGTGGCAATTTGTGAGAATTGTGACACGTGGAAGCGTGGCCCACCTGACACGTGGCAGGATGTGGGCCCACATGACACGTGGCAGTGGGGGGGGGCCACGTGACACGTGGCATTTTGTCCCACGTGGCAACTGTTGCATTCAAATGTAACACTGATTTCAGAAAATGTAACACTGCTTCTTGAAAATGCAACACTTTTGTGGGACCCACATGTTCATTTGTTTTTTAATTTATAAATGTTAAAAAAAATAGCAAATGCAACGCTTAATCTCTACTGTAACACAACGAATCTATTGCAACAGTACATGTTTTACTGCAACAGTACCTTCACAAGTAATGTAACACAATCTCAACAGTGTTTCAGTAGGTCAAAAAAAATACCTCTAATGTAACACAAAGTGAGCGTTACAATAGAAAAGCATTGTGGACGCCAATCTATGGCGTAGTGCACCCAAACCAAATAGTTATAATTTGGACGGTTTTATTTAGTACTAACGGTAACGGGTTGCTAAATTTCAAAAGCATAAAATATGGGTCGGGTGGTTTAGTCCTTTCAACTAGGGATAACTGCCCTTCCCTCCCACAAATGATGTGGGATAACTGTCCTTCTGGAACAACTCCTAAACAAATGATGTGGGATAACTGTCTTCCCACAAATGATGTGGAACAACTCCTAACAATCTCCCCTACATATATCGGGCTCGACTGTCTCTTCCTTAACCCATTTGAGAAGCCATAGAGATTAAGTTAAAAAAACCTGTTTTTAAATTTAATCACTACACCATAGATTGGATATTGCAACCACTTAAAAGTGTTGTTTTAGGGCCTAAAACCATTGCAGTAGAGTCTATTGCAATGCTTTTGCCAAAATCGGGCGTTAACTTTGGTCTGGTTACTATATGTCGATATAGCAACGAATTTAGTACCTTATGGCAACGATAAAATTCATTGCACAAAAAGCCCATTTTTAACATCAACCCCTATTTGACAAGCAATATGAGTAAAATGCCCTAATTAACTCATACTAAAAAAACCCCTAATTATTTCATACGAAAAAAGCCCTAATTAAATCGAAAACAAAAATCCCTAATTAAATCAAGTTTCATCAAAATCGAGTTGAAGTTTTCATATTCAAAAGCCCCAAAATCGAGTTGAACATACCTCGTGTTTGAGCTTTAATCTGCAAACTCTAGTACTCGTGCTTCTGTCTTTGAGCTTCTATATTCTCGATCTACAGTCCTTAAGCTTCAATTCATGTCTTCTCGTGTTTGAGATGTGTGTTTGAGCAGCTGTGTGTGTGTGCTTAGAGCGGCGTTGTGTTTATGTCTAAGTGTGTGTTTGTCTAAGTGTGTATTAGGTTTCCTTTTCTTTTTTTTTTACTTTGACCGAGAAAAGAAAAATAAAAAGCCCGCTCAGAAAACCCGCTCATGAAAGCCCGCTCCAATTTCAGGAGCCCGCCAATATTGGTGTGAAAATTTTGTGCTCTATAGCAACGCTCTATAGCAACGATGTTATAAAACCATTGCAGTAGCTTCGAATTTTTATAGTTTTTATAATTTATTGCAACCAAATAAAAAAGCATTGCAATACATCCAAAATTTTATAAACTTATATGGAAATGTCTGTCAATAGCAATGGTTTTTCAATATTTTTCTAAATTTTGGTTGCAATATCCAATCTATGGTGTAGTGAATTTTTAATAATAATATATATATATATATAATTGTTAATTAAAAAAAGTCCAATTCGATTTGATTCAAATCCGAATGAAAATTCTATCCCGTCCAAATTTGGCTCGAATAAATTAAAGCCTGACACGACTCGTCTTGAGCACCAATCTATATATTATAAATTAGTGGATGGTCCTTACCTAAGTTTTAGTATTCATATTTAGGTTTGGACAAGATTTTGTATTGATTTTGACCCATTGGATAATCCATTTTTAGGTTTGGTATCCATATTATGTTTGGTAAAGATCCAAATTCATTATTTGACCCATAGTTAATTAAAGAAAGTTTGTATAAATTCTCTTAGTATTTATGATAAGATTATTAATGAAAATTTGAATAAATCTTTTAATTTTGATAAGCTTATTTATACATATTAACATAATTAAATTGTAATTACTATAAACTAATCAATTACCTTTTTCACCTAAAATATGTTTCCTTTTTAATTTTTTCTAACTAAGATCTCTATTTTTTCAATTAAATCACGGGCATTCTATTTGTTAAATTTAAATAATAATTTTATAATTACTTATAATTAACCGATTACCTTTTTCAACTAAAATTTATCATCTTTTCAAAATTTTTTAACTAAATTCCTCATTTCCTAGAATTATCATGGATAACATTTATATGATTATTATCAAATCATCTCATTTAAAAATTTAAGCATCTAAAATTCATATTTTAAAAAAATAATTCAAATTAATAAAAAAAAGTCATATAATATTAAAAAAGAAATCGGTATAAGATTTGGTATCCATATTTAGGTTTGGATAAGATTTTGTATTGATTTTGACCCACTGGATAATCCATTTTTAGGTTTGGTATCCATATTATGTTTGGGAAAGATCAAAATTCATTATTTGACCCATTGTTAATTAAAGAAAGTTTGTATACAAATTTAAATTCTATTAATAAATTCTCTTAATATTTATGGTAAGATTATTAATGAAAATTTGAATAAATCTTTTAATTTTGATAAGCTTATTTATACATATTATCACATAATAGATATAGAAAATCTAAATAATTTTTTCTTTGATTGCATTTGTTATAACATAGAAAAATACTATTTTATTAATATTATTTCTTTCAATATTAATTTATTTGATCTTAAATATAAAATTATTTTCTTTATTTAATCATTATTATTATATATCATAATAATTATGAAATTTAAATTTAAGCTATCGTGTGCGTAGCACGGGTTATAATCTAGTGAGGTCTAAATATTTTCAAAAATCCCGATCCGGCTCCATCATGTCAAAGCCAATGCTTGCCCGGAGTTTAATCGAAAACCAAGAACTTTTCGAGGCCCAATCAAATGATACATTTAGCGGATTTTAAAAAGAATAAACAATACAATAAAGTTAATTAAAGAAATATTTAATGAAATATTATCCAAAAAAATCTTTTAGTTTTATACCATCACATTTAAAATATTTTATATATTATAAGATTTAGAATCTAAATTCAATATTATAAGATTTTTTAGATGATTTAGAATCTAAATTCAATACTATAAGATTTTAAAAAAAATATCTACTAAATATTATTTAATTTTAATATTATTTTAAAAAATCTAGAACAAATAAATTAAACGTAGATTCTAAATCCAAAATTTTGATGAAAATGCTATCGAATGTACCTAGTTGAGTTTGTACATGATATTCATGATATAACGCGGAAAGAAAAATGACCACGTGCCTATTATAATATCCAAAATTCACAACTTTTAATATTCAAAGAAAATCCGCAAAATATTTTAAAAAATTATTATTATCATTTTTCTGTATATAAATACCAGTACACAGGTTGTCAAATACTCCATTATTTTGAAAAGCATCTGTTTATCATTTGCTCCACGGTATAGAGTCAAAATGTCAAACTCTTAACTACTTGTTTCTCCGACCTTCAAGTCGATATTTACAGTCGACTTCCCAGTAATTCACCTACATTGACGCTTCGCTGCCGATCGGGAGATAATGATTTGGGATACCATAATCTACCGGTAAATCAATTATATACTTGGAGTTTCTTGGAAAATTTTTGGGATACTACTTTATTTTGGTGCAATTTTTGGTGGAACGGAAAATATGTAGGGTTTCATGTTTTCGATGAAAACATGATACCTGCAGTAGCGCATGGTGTTGATCATTTTGTTTACGAAGCTAGATCTGATGGCTTCTATTACCATGCACCAGACCCAGACACATTTGATGATTATCAATGGCAGCTGGTGAAGAAGTGGGGATGTAATTAAGGGCAAGCAAAGCTATTTTTGTTTCCGTTCGCCTTAATGTAATCTTTTTTAAAATTTAAAAGCATTTAAAAATAAAATTACATGCAATGTGGGTAATTGCATCTTATAAGATGCTAGATATAGCATATATATGTTCCATATTATCCAGTTTCCTTCGTGTTTTTCTTTCTGAAGCATCCATCTCAGAATATTTTTATGCACAAAAATTGCATAATTAACAAAATCTATAAAATATCCAACAGGAAAAAAAAAATTAAAAATTATAATAAATATATGTTAATAATAAAGATTATAATAAGTATGTTAATGTAACACCTCACTCCCACACAGAACTCGAGGAAGAAGCCCCAGTTGGCTAACTGTGATGAGTTTGTCGTTACCCAAGTTGATCGCATTTGGACTAATATATTTCGGCTTATTTTCAGATTCGGGATGGGACTTGATCTAATATTCGAAAAAATTCGGAATTTAACCCGTGTTATCTCAATTAACTCACAATATTTAGATGTTTGATTACAAATCCAACCGTTCGGGTGTAATTATGTAGTAAAAATAAATAAATATACAAATTTTCAGATGAATTGGTGATTTGGATCAAATATTTTTTAACAAAAATAATCGATTAATCTTTATCGTTAATATTATAAAAAAATAACATCATTATAAAATCAATACCTTATAACTTAAATTTGTACAAAAATATTCTACAACAATATCTTGACATAATCTTTACATTCATACGATCGAATCGTTAAAAACATTCATCAAATACGATTAGCCCGCACTAATTAAAAAATTTTCTATTGTGACCTTTAAAAACTCCAAGACCTTTTTCAAAACATACATTTTTATTTAGGGGTGTACATGGTACGGTTTGGTGCGGTTTCTTGGATTAACCTTTATCGAGTAAATGTATTAAGTTCGATTCGATAATTGCTATTAATCTTTACCAAACCGTTTAAAATATTATTTTCAATTTCGGTTAACGTCTATCGATTTTGATTTTTTCTTTTGTTTTTAATATTAATTTTTTTCTTTTACTTGTGCAAAATTTTATTAATAATCTATTAGGTACAATCAGTGTTGCAGATTTCGGAAATCGGAACTATTCGGTTGAGGTACCGATTTACGATTTATCGTGTGATTTGGTTGAAAAATCAATGATTTATCGGCGATTTTTGCAAAATCAACCGAATCTCTTCCAAAATTTTGACCGATTTTTGGCCGATTTATCGGCAATTTTTTAGAAATCGGCTCATTTCAATAATATAGGGTACAATAAATAGAGTAAAAGATAAATAATTATATTACGTTAAAAATTAAATTCAAGTTCAATTCGAAAAATAAACTAAATTGTATACATAAAATTATAGTTTTTTATTATAATTCATATTATCAAAAGCAAAAATAACAAATACAACAAATATATATGCTCACAATAGTGAAAAAAATAAGATTATTGCATATACGTATCAAAACTACGTAAGCAAATTTATTATACAAAAATTTATAAAATATGTTTTAAAATGAATACAATATTAATCTGATATAATTTATGATGATGTCATATAAAATTTATTGATTTATTAATGCAAATATAAAGTAAATATTTGTGTAATGAATATTAAAATTAGTTAAAAGTTATCATACTAATCTATACTATTATATTAAAATCGAAAGATTGAAAGTTTGTCGGTTTGGTTATCCTAATTATTAAAATTAATAATAAAATAATATAATTAATGGTACTTACTCGATTATCTTTTTCGTGTTTACTTTTAGTTGATATTACCTTTTATAAACATTTAAAATATCAATTATACTATATCTTCAAATCATCAATGTTTCTTTTCTAATTAAATGCTTTACCTTTAAATTTAAAACATAATTTTGCAATAATAATGTATACACAAAAATATTACTCCATATTACTTGTTGTGGAATAAAAAGTAGGGTGTATTTATTGCGTATTAACTACTAGGGATTGTGGAAGCTTCGAGCTTTAATGGCTGCACTTGTGTTTCGTGACTCAATCTGTCCTCACAAGATGCCTACGTATCTCTGTATTGTAAGAGAATCAAGCCAAGACGTAGTTCTGAGAATGAGGGGTCAGACCCTTTATATAGGCTTGAGAAGCCTTAGAATCGGAGTAGGGTTAGGAGACTTGGTGGGCAAGTCACCAGCTCCTTGGAGAATATTCTAGATCTTATCTTGTAGGAATCAGTTTCCATCTTTAATTAGGTGCCTTGGAGGCTACACCATAAAGATATTGTATCCTTATTTGACTCCTATTTCCAAGCTGTTAATTAACCCCCAATATTAATTACGAAATTAATATTTAATTATGGTTTTGGGCCTCATTAATGGGCTTCGTATTTTGACCAAACTAGGTTTAATTAATGCATCATTAATTGTGTCCCTATGACTCATTTTTAGCCCATATCATTACTGTTAGATTTTTAGTAATTAATTAGAACATTTGATGTAATTATAAGGTATATTTTATGATTAAATTATTTTACTAAAGATTCATTTGATGTAATTATAAGGTATATTTTATGATTAAATTATTTTACTAAAGATTCAAGCTTCGAATCCTGACATGTTTAACTTAAATTTTATAATATAAATTTTGAATCATGCATATCATTAATTAAATTTATATTAATTTATATTAAAATAATATTAAAATAATATTAAAATAATTTTTGAAAATAATTAATCTCATATAATAATATATATAACATTAATAAAATTTATAACATATCAAAAAAAACCTGTGCATCACACGGGTTATAAGCTCGTATATATTATATACGAATATAATATAATGCTTCAGTTAATTTCAATTCGGTTTTGACTTAAAACCGAAACCGAATCATTAATTTTGGTTTTAGAGGTTCAATTTTTTCGGTATGGGTATTATTTTGGCTTCGATTTCTTTTTTCCACCGGGTGATGGCCCAAAATATTCATATGGGAGCCATGCTGGCCCTTTTTACTGACTGAAAACGCTACACCGTCTACCGTGATATAAGGGGTGTTGCGGAAGACCGTGTTCCGTATCATGGGGTGTTGCGGAACACCGTGTTCCGTATCATGAGGTGTTGCGGAACACCATATTCCGTATCATGGGGTGTTGCGGAACACCGTGTTCCGTATCATGCTAACACGGAAGATGGTGTTCCGTATCATGCATAATACGGAACACGGTGTTCCGTATTATGCTAATACGGAGGACGATTCTCCGTATCCCGTCGGTATTTCGGGCCATTTTTTTCAAAATCAGTATTTTGGACAAAAACTTGTGAAAAATAGGCATTTTGGTAATTCTCTCTTTTCCACCCCTATTTTTACCTATATTCTTTGGTACTTTGTAAAGACATAATGACAAAAATAATCTAAATATTATACATTTACACAAAATAGCTTTATATGAATATTATCATATCTAACATTTTAAATACCCACACATGGATGCATATATTTCACCCTCGATACCGTCAACCATAAACCAATCACATGTGATGAGACACAGATTTATAAATAGACAAACAATAGCTCCCGATTCTATAATACATATCTCACCAAAGAATCAAGAAAATATTTTAAAAAAAATAAGATATAAGGAATGAATGCTATATAAGTTTGAAACCGTAAAATAGGTGGAGCGTAGATATATACATATACATATATAACGTATGTATGTATAATAAGCATATGAAAATTGGGTATCCAATATGCGTAAGTTTAGTAAAAATCTTATCATAATTCATTCAAATATGTGTATTTTATAATATTTTAATACCAAATACGTATTTAATTGGCTAGTTTTGTTCGATTATTAAAAAATGATTAATTTTTGTTTAACATGTTCAGAAAATCGACTGAATGTGTCTTTCACCCTTTTCGGCAAAAAGATGTGTCTCTCACCCTTTGTGAAGGATATTCAAAAGTCGATTTAAAAAATGAAAGTTAATCAATTACAACACTGACTCTCTCTAAACTGATAAACAATGCGGTAAACATAATATTGTAAGAGACCACAATCGTGAATAATCTACAAATCTTTTTATTCATCTTAATCAATTTATTATTTATAGAGAATAGAATCGGAATGAAATAGAAATAAATAAATTTATATAATTATGTAATTTTAGGATATCCTTTATTATAATAATAGCTGAGTCTATCCATGTATTAAGGGGTGTTCACGGATTGGTTTGGTCCGGATTCTTTGTTTTTTTCGAACCAAACCAATATAAATGGTTTTTCAAAAAACAAAACCAAACCAGACCAATTAGATGCCAAGACCAAACCAAACCAGACCATACGTTATATATGTATACGTATATATCTACGCTCCACCTATTTTACAGTTTCAAACTTATATAGCATTCATTCCTTATAATAAGCATATGAAAATTGGGTATCCAATATGCGTAAGTTTAATAAAAATCTTATCATAATTCATTCAAATATGTGTATTTTATAATATTTTAACCCCAAATACGTATTTAATTGACTAGTTTTGTTTGATTATTAAAAAATGATTAATTTTTGTTTAACATGTTCAGAAAATCGACTGAATGTGTCTTTCACCCTTTTCGGCAAAAAGATGTGTCTCTCACCCTTTGTGAAGGATATTCAAAAGTCGATTTAAAAAATGAAAGTTGATCAATTACAACACTGACTCTCTCTAAACTGATAAACAATGCGGTAAACATAATATTGTAAGAGACCACAATCGTGAATAATCTACAAGTCTTTTTATTCATCTTAATCAATTTATTATTTATAGAGAATGGAATCGGAATGAAATAGAAATAAATAAATTTATATAATTATGTAATTGTAGGATATCCTTTATTATAATAATAGCTGAGTCTATCCATGTATTAGGGGGTGTTCACGAATTGGTTTGGTCCGGATTCTTTGTTTTTTTCGAACCAAACCAATATAAATGGTTTTTCAAATAACAAAACCAAACCAGACCAATTAGATGCCAAGACCAAACCAAACCAGACCATACGTTATATATGTATACATATATATCTACGATCCACCTCTTTTACAGTTTCAAACTTATATAGCATTCATTCCTTATAATAAGCATATGAAAATTGGGTATCCAATATGCGTAAGTTTAGTAAAAATCTTATCATAATTCATTCAAATATGTGTATTTTATAATATTTTAACCCCAAATACGTATTTAATTGACTAGTTTTGTTTGATTATTAAAAAATGATTAATTTTTGTTTAACATGTTCAGAAAATCGACTGAATGTGTCTTTCACCCTTTTCGGCAAAAAGATGTGTCTCTCACCCTTTGTGAAGAATATTCAAAAGTCGATTTAAAAAATGAAAGTTGATCAATTACAACACTGACTCTCTCTAAACTGATAAACAATGCGGTAAACATAATATTGTAAGAGACCACAATCGTGAATAATCTACAAGTCTTTTTATTCATCTTAATCAATTTATTATTTATAGAGAATGGAATCGGAATGAAATAGAAATAAATAAATTTATATAATTATATAATTGTAGGATATCCTTTATTATAATATAGCTGAGTCTATCCATGTATTAGGGGGTGTTCACGGATTGGTTTGGTCCGGATTCTTTGTTTTTTTCGAACCAAACCAATATAAATGGTTTTTCAAAAACAAAACCAAACCAGACCAATTAGATGCCATGACCAAACCAAACCAGACCATAGAAAAACGAATTGGTTCGGTTTCGAACCACGGTTTGAACTTTATAACATATTTTTTTTAATTCTAGTTAAACTTAAAATGAAACTTTGATTTAAATAAACATAAAGTAAAATTTAATACACATTAATATTATACACTACATATATGTATTACAATATATGTTTATTAATAATTAGTCTACTATTTAGATATTATGTTTATATAATTCAATTGAATTTATATAAATAATAAACAAATTAATTTAGTGTAAAACTACAATATATTGACAATTAAATCAATATTATATTTATTAAGTAATTTAATCATTTTATTATATATACGTATATACATTAAATACTATAAATTATAATCTTAACTTATAACTATTTACTATAATTTTTAACATATTATTATATAACGGTTCGGTTTGGTTTAACTGGTTTTAAAATATTGAAAACCATAACCAAACCATTTATGTATAAACGGTCATGTTAACCGAACCACTAATAACGGTTTTTACGATTTCGGTTTTTGTTGGTTCGGATTGTTGTGGTCCGGTTCGGATTCACGGTTTGATGGATTATTTGAACACCCATACCATGTATAGTTAAGATATAGTTAGCCAATCAAAAAATTATGAATTATTTTAGAACCAATCAGAGGTTAATCCTACATTATAGACCAATATATCATATTTTTTTAAAAGTTTTCCTTATTTAACGTTTCTTTCCTACTATGTTAACCATGGTTAGTTAATAATTCTAATTCAAATTTAATAGTTACTTGATTTAACACATCCATATATCACATATTTTTTAATTTCAAAATTATTTATAATATATTATTGTTTTAAACTAAATTAATCAAGATTATATAAAAATATAATATTAACTGATTTTCATATATTAACTAAATTACCACTTTTTTGATTTAAAATAAATCATAATTGCACTATTATCGATTACGGATTAATTATTAATTTTGATAAATATAGATTAGAATCAATCAGAATTTACGACTAAAATTAAAAAAGTCATATCATTCTCATCCTAATTTACTTATCTTGGTTACTTAATAAAAATCATTACAGGTAAGTGAAAATATTGTTAGTGAATATTTTATAATAAATTAGTCAACTTAGTGCAAATTTTCTTATAAATCATTATTGTTTCATAAATAATTAATAATTCATCAATTAAAGGGCATACGACATATACGAAGATAATCAAAATTGCAGATTATCTTATAATTCACTATTTTTTACAGGTAATTAATTAATTTATCAATAAAAGGACATAAAACATCTACAAAAATAATTAAAGTTGAACAAACACATGTTTCATTCATCCCGTTGTTTGAGCATATCTTCAGTTGTGGTACATCTTTCAATTATATCACTGAAATATAAAGCCAGTTTGACGAGATAATCTAACAATTTGTTGTAGTCGTGAGGACTATGTATATCTTATTTGTCCAAACATATTTGAACAACCGACCATAACTGCTATTCTGTACTATCCAAATCAATGAACCAATAAAAAAAGTAAAAACAAAATCCAATAAATGGGCAAACAAAATCCATCAACGGGGTACTTGACTTTCAATAAAAGAGAAATTTATTGGGAAAAAAAAAGATAAGGGAGCTTATCATTCACAAGAAGATAATACAGAATCCAATATATCTTTCGATAAAACCCACAAACGGGTTACTAGACTGCCAATAAAGAGAGAATTTTTTTTGAAAAATCAAGGAAAAACAATTAACAAGGGGGTTATTATCAACCAAATGGCGGCCATGAGGTCCTAAACTTTAGTTTATTATTTTTTAGGAAAGGAGAAGAGAGAGGAGCGGCTACGGACTTTGTTATATATAAAAATCTTTAAAATTGATAACTAAAAAGGTTGATACACATGAAATTATATATTGCTTTTAATAAAAGGGTGCCTTTATATTTTTGAATTAAGAATAGTATCAATTCCCATATCCTAATCTAAGAGCAAATACATTGAATTTGTTTGGTTGGTTGACAACATTCATTTTTTAATATCAACAAATCCTAAAACATAGGTACAAAAATTTACTGACTTGGTAGAAAGATTCTACACAAAATGATATACATATTAACAAAAAAAACAAAATTAAGAAAAAAGAAGGAGGAGTTCATTTCGTTTGGGAGAATTTACACCATGTTACTACACTTAATTTTATTTGGTAGCATCTCAATGTTGTTCTCAATTATAAAGTTATATACTTACATAACTTGGATACAGAGTAATATTTCATATAATTGCCATATTTTTTGTTTTCGCGTATTTTATTTCGTTTTATGTACATGAAAAAATTCAAGTAGTTTAGTGTCATTTTGTGTTCGAATTTTGGGTACACGATTTAATTTCACGTCATTTTTGTGCAAGATCCCAAAATACACGACATGAATTTACATAACACAAATGATTTATCAAGGCTTCGTAAGAGCTTTCTTCTAATATATGTCGAAAAAATGTATTCATTGTTAAAGTAAAATGAATTTAATGTTATTTAACGAGATAATGAAATTGCAAGGACATATATAATAATGTGATTACGTGTTTATATATTACACACTTGATTTCAATTTTATGGATATTATTTTGTTTTAACAAGTTAGTAAAATAGAAAAAAAAATAGATTATACTCTTTTTCAAATGTCTGATTTTACGAGTAAAAAATACTACAATTTAATATATCATGTTTTAGTAGGAAATAATAAAAAATCTAATATACAAACTCCCAAACTGAAAATACATATTTTAAGTTGTCATTATTAAAAATAAATTAATGGCAATCACCATAAACTCTAAACTAAGGGCAATCACCATGAACTCTGACAGTCATATATGCCTTACTCTAACAACACGGCATGTTGGATTTGTTTGATTGTTTGATTATATTTATTTTAGGGTTAAGGAGCAAAACACCCCTATGATATATGTGTACCAGCAAATACACCCTTATAATTTAAAAAGGATCAAATACACCCCTAAATTTTAAGTTAATGGTTCAAAAATATCCTTCTAGTTAGTTTTTTGTTAACCATAGTTAGAAAATAATTTGTAATTAAAAACATTTAATATAACTAATATTATTAATTTAGTAAAGGCTTTTTACTCCTAATTTAGAATTTAAAAAACTTGGCATTTAAATTTATTTTATGTTAATATATATAAAACATATATACTTAAAATAAATTTAATTTTTAGATCATCATAATATGATAAAATAAAATAAGATTAAACATAATTTTTCAATAAAATTTATTTTGGGTATTGATGTGGGCTAAAAGTAAGCCCTGAAGACACATTTAATGTGGCATTAATTAGACCTAGAATGGTCCAAACGTGGGGCCCACCAGACGAGCCCAGACCCTAATTATAATATTAATTTCGTAATTAATATTAGGGGTAATAAACAGCTCAGCAAATAAGAGTCAAACAAGGATATAACTCTTGCCTGACTTAGCCTCCAAGATACATATCTCAACATGGAAACTGATTCCTAAAAGGAATAGATCCAGAACCTTCCTTGAGGCGGTGGCTTAACCACCAAGTCTCCTATTCCTACCATAATCCTTAGGCTTCTCAGCCTATATACGGGCCTGACCCCTCATTCTCAGAACTACATTTTTGGCTTGATTCTCAATACGAGATACGTAGGCACTCTGTGAGGACCGATTAGTCTCGATACACGGAAACAGCCATTAAAGCTCGAAGCTCAACCACCCTTAGCATTAAATACACACAAACCCTAACCGCAATTTGATAACCTAGTTTTTATTCCATAACATTTGGCGCCGTCTGTGGGAAGAAGACATCAACCATGGTGAATACACGAAGAACACCAAGTACTACGGAGCCAATCGCAACCGAGGCTCTACCTCTTAGCTCTGCTCCGCCTGTCACTGAACAGGTACCCCCAACCACAGGGGCGATCACTCAAACTCAGGTATCTCAACCTCCAGGGACGAATCCCCATAACGAGGGGACATTACCTTTAGTTATCTACCCGAGTAAGGGAACCAGCTCCCTTCAGACGCTGGTTTCTCCCCTAGTTGATCCTAATCGCCCGCCGGCCGGAGTACAGATCCATACTACGGATCTACCCAGGAATACCAACCCGATGTATGGTCTGCCTAATTACCCTCCTGGGCCCAGTGGTCACGCATTGCAGATCCGAAATCGTGAGTATCTTGACTACTCTGGTCCCTATACTGACAATTCATCGACTGATGATGATCGTGATGAAGCCCCAAGAAGGCGACGTGCTAGCAGAGAACGAAGAAGGAGAACACAAACTATCCATGATGGACCCCCCTTAACAGCTGCTGAGAGAATCAAGGCTCACGAGGCCGAGATTCTAAGGATAAAGGAAGATATTGCAAGAGAACAGGCTAGGATGAACCAAACTCAGCCTCCTCCAACCTCAGGACCGATCCCCTTTATAGATCTGGAGAGGTCTTCTAGAAGGCAGAAAAGGGCTGATGCCCCAACGGGAAAAACAACAAGGGTTGAAACCCCCAAGAGTAACCCCAAGGATCTGATGCCACTTGGGGATCCTGATGATCCCACACCCCCATTTACTGAGGAAGTGATGAATGCTCGTATCTCAAAGAAGTTCAAGATGCCGACAATTAAAGCTTATGATGGAACGGGTGATCCCGCAAATCACGTTAAGACATTCTCAAACGCATTGCTGTTGCAACCGGCAAGTGACGCTTTAAAGTGCAGGGCGTTCCCTCAAACTTTGTCAGGTATGGCTCAAAGATGGTATAGCCGGTTGCCTGCAAACTCAATTGGCTCCTTTAAGGAGTTGAGTGCTGCTTTCGTTAGTCAATTTATCAGCGGAAAAGTGCATGAAAAAAGTTCTGCATCCCGTATGTATGTGGTACAAGGGAAGAACAAAAATCTGAGAGACTACCTGAAGAGGTTCACCAAGGAGACATTAAACATCACTAATCTGGAGAATAAGGTGGCCATGGTAGCCCTGGAACACGGAACCACTGACGAGTTCTTTAAAAGGTCATTGGCCAAACATCCTCTTGAAAACATGGCTGAGCTCCAGCGAAGAGCTGACAAGTATATCAAGGCTGAGGATAGCATGAAGAAAGAAGCAGCGGGAGGTAATGGCAAGGGTAACGCCGACTCTAAGAAATGAAAGCAAGACCAAGAGTATGATGTCAGGGACAAGTATCCCCGTACTAGAAAAGACTCTGAGTCAACGCCAAAGAAGAGTATGGGACCAAGGTTTTCTGACTATGCAAGGTTGAATGCTCCTAGGAGTCAAATCTTGTTAGAGATCGAGAAGGATAAGGACTTTCGATGGCCGAAGCCACTCAGGGGAGACCCCGCAAAGAGAAATAAGGATCAATATTGTCGGTTCCACCGAGATGTGGGGCATGACACAGATGATTGCAGACAATTGAAGGACGAGATTGAATTCCTGATCTGTAAAGGAAAACTGAATAATTTCACCAAGGGTGGAGATCGTGGAACCCAAAGAGGGGATTACAACAGAAGAGATAATGATAGAAGGGATAACGATCGTGATCGTAACACACAGCCTCGAGGGCCAGTTATCAACATGATATGGGGAGGCCCGATAGCAGCCGGTAAAACTCGAAACTCTCGAAAGGCGTATGCCATGGAGGTGATGCACATCGTGGGAGAAGCCCCGAAACGTGCTAAAACCGAAATATCGATTGGCTTTGATGATTCTGACCTTGAAGGGGTGAAGTTCCCCCATGATGACCCTTTGGTCATAACCCCTGTGATTGGAAATTCAGAAGTGAAGCGAGTCTTGATAGACAATGGGGCTTCTGTGGATATTTTATTTCATGATGCATTCGTAAAGATGGGATACACTGATTCACAGTTGACCCCAACCAACATGCCCATCTACGGATTTAATGGAGTTGAATCCAAGGTGGAAGGGACTATTCACTTGCCCATGACAATCGGGCAAGAACCTAAGGAGGCTACGCAGATGTTGAATTTTCTGGTAATCAAAGCATCCTCGACTTACAATGCGATCCTGGGAAGGACTGGACTTCATGCGTTCAAGGCTGTTGCCTCCACTTACCACATGAAGATTAAGTTTCCAACCATGAATGGTGTTGGAGAACAGAAAGGCGATCAGAAGATGGCAAGAAGTTGCTATGTATCTGCGTTGAGAGCTGATGGAGTCGGGGGGCAGGTACTCCCAATTGAAGACATGGATGTCCGTAATGATGATGAACATCGAGGAAAGCCAGCAGAGGAGTTGATTCCCGTACCTCTGGAGCTGGGTGACCCTGAGAAAGTTACTTACATAGGAGCTTCTTTGAAGGAGCCTTTGAAGGGAAAATTGATGACATTTTTGCAAGAGAATAATGATGTGTTTGCTTGGACTGCTGCTGATATGCCAGGGATTGATCCCCAACTCATAACTCATAAGTTGAATGTTGATCCTGAACGGAAGAAGATAAAACAGAAAAAGAGGAATTTTGCTCCTGAAAGGCAAGAGGCCATTAAGCAAGAGGTTGATAGGCTCTTAAAGGCTGGTTTCATTGAAGAGATTCAGTTTCCCGAATGGATAGCTAACCCCGTGATGGTCAAGAAGGCAAATGGGAAGTGGAGGATGTGTATTGATTTTACCGATCTGAATGACGCCTGTCCAAAGGATTGTTTTCCCCTACCAAGGATAGACATGTTGATAGATGCCACAGCTGGACATGAGATGTTGAGCTTCATGGACAGGTTCAGCGGCTACAATCAAATTAAGATGCACAAGGATGACATCCCTAAGGTATCTTTCATAACTGACTTTGGTGTTTTTTGTTATCTCGTTATGGCTTTTGGTCTAAAGAATGCAGGAGCCACTTACCAACGACTGGTAAATAAGATATTTGCCCATCTGATTGGAAAAACCATGGAGGTCTATGTTGATGACATGTTAGTCAAGAGCCTTTGCCAGGCAGATCACATTAAGCACCTCAGAGAGGCATTCGAAGTGCTGAGGCACCACAAGATGATGTTGAATCTAGCCAAGTGTGCTTTTGGTGTTGGATCAGGAAAATTCTTGGGGTTGATGGTTTCGAAGAGAGGCATAGAGGCCAATCCTGACAAGATCAAAGCGATTCCGGACATGGAGCCCCCCCCCCCCCCGCGTTCTATAAGAGATGTGCAGAAGTTAACGGGCCGAGTTGCAGCCCTGGGGAGATTTATCTCCAAATCTGGTGACAAATGCTTGCCTTTCTTTCAAGCATTGAAGAAGGTGAAAAATTTTGAGTGGACTGCAAAGAGCCAAGAGGCTTTTGAGCAGCTGAAGAAATATATGGCTGAAGCCCCGTTGTTGGCCAAACCAAGTCCTGGGGAGACTCTCTACTTATACCTGGCGGTATCCGAACAAGCACTGAGTGCTGTCCTCGTTCGAGAAGAGAAAAAGGTTCAGAAACCTATCTACTATGTGAGCAAGGTGTTGCATGGAGCTGAATTGAATTATTCAACTATTGAGAAGTTCGCTTTGGCATTGGTGACAGCCTCGAGAAAGTTGCGACCTTATTTTCAGGCACATAAAATTCAAGTCTTGACAGACCAACAATTGAGGAACATATTGCATAGCCCTAAGGCCAGTGGAAGGCTAATCAAGTGGGCAGTTGAGTTAGGAGAGTTTGATATCACATATAAGCCTCGGACAGCCATTAAGGCTCAGGCATTGGCTGACTTCATGGTTGAATGCACCATTGACAACCAAGAATTTGGGGGGCAGGAGATAGTAACCACCCCTAAGGCCCATGAGAGTGGAGATAAAGATGAAGAACTTGTACCTGATCTAAAGGAGTATTGGGTGCTTTATTTTGATGGAGCATCAAAAACAAAATCTAGTGGTGCAGGTTTGGTTTTGCAAAGCCCCGATGGGTTCACAGTTGAGTATGCTTTGAAGTTGGATTTTCCTACTACCAACAACGAAGCAGAGTATGAGGCATTGATAGCCGGTCTGGGATTGGCAAGAATCATGAGGGTTAAGAACCTTAAGGTTTTTGGAGACTCAAGGCTTGTAGTATCACAAGTTAATGGTGAGTTTGAAGCCAAGGATGAGACTATGGAAAAATATCTGAGAGTCGTAAAAGCTGTTATGACTCAGTTTGATGAATGCTATGTGGAGAATGTTCCAAGGGAGGAGAACGTTAAGGCCGATGCCCTATCCAAGTTCGCTTCTTCCGAGATAGAAAATTATGCAGGGAGTGTTTATTACCAGGTCTTGAAGGCCCCGACAGTTCACTCGAAGTTGGTGGCACCAATTGATGTAGGAAGCTGTTGGATGGACCCCATTAAAGCTCACCTCGAAACCGGCTGGCTCCCTGATAATGCCTTGGAGGCACGGAAGCTGTCGGTAAGAGCATTGAGGTACGCATTGATCGAAGGCCTTCTCTACAAGAGGTCATTTGTTATCCCCTATCTGAAGTGTTTAAGGCCCCAAGAAGCTAAGGAAGCTTTGGAAGAGGTCTATGAAGGTATCTGTGGGCAACACTTGGGGGGCAGAGCCCTAGCACACAAGATCACTCGTCTGGGATTCTATTGGCCTGAGATGTTGGCAGATGCGCAGAATTATGTCAAGAAGTGTGATCGATGTCAAAAGCATGCCCCCATTGTAAGGCAGCCACCTGAGATGTTAACCTCAGTTAACTCTCCCATCCCATTCGCCATGTGGGGGATGGACATACTTGGTCCTTTCCCTATGGCGTCAACCCAAAGGAAGTTTTTGATAGTGGCCATCGACTATTTCACTAAATGGATTGAGGCTAAACCTCTAGCCAAGATAACCACCAAGCATGTTGCTCAATTCTTTTGGGAGAACATCATCTGCAGATATGGAATCCCACGAATCCTTGTAACGGATAATGGAACGCAGTTCAACAATGAAGAGTTCAAAAAGTATTATGAAGAAAACGATATTGAGCTTCATTTTACTTCAGTAGCACATCCACAAGCTAATGGACAAGCCGAGGTAGCCAATCGAATTATCCTTGATGGACTAAATAAAAGGGTTGAACGCTCAAGGAACACTTGGGTGGATGAGTTATTGCCTATACTCTTGGCATATCGCACCACTTGTAAGGTGACAACAGGAGCAACCCCGTTTTTTTGGCTTACGGAGCCGAGGCAGTTGTGCCCTTGGAGATCATGCACGCATCACCTTGAGTTGAGGCGTATGAGCCAGAGACTAATGAAGAAGGCATGAGGCTTGCCCTGGATCTGATTGATGAGGTTAGGGATGAAGCAAATGCAAGGAATGCTGAGCATCAAAAGAAGGCATCTTTTCATTACAACCAAAGGGTTAAGGAGAGGTTCTTTCGACAAAGTGACTTGGTTCTCAGGAAGATAGAAGCCTCATGAGTTGGCCAGAAAGGCAAGCTAGCCCCAAACTGGGAAGGACCGTATCGAGTCAAAAAGGTGCTGGGACGAGGATCATACAAATTGGAAACGTTAGATGGGGTTGAGGTACCCCGGACTTGGCATGCAGTGAACCTCAAGATTTATTATTTGTAAACCTTCCTAATAAGGACTTGGCTTTTATCTATTTATTAGGAGAAGTAGAAATAAGGTTCCATGAAACCATTACTGAGCATGTTGCTCCCAGTAGGAGATAGAGTATTTATGTAAGGGTTGAACCCGTTTTAAGTTACTAATGCAAGTTGTTTTTCATTTCATGATTGTGTAATTTTATTGTGCCAAGCACCTGATGAGTGCAAGTCAAAGATGACCAAGTAACGAAAATAAAAATACACAAGTGAAAATAAAACAAATGCATAAATAAACACCCCCTAGGGGCTAAATTCGAAGTTAAGTTACATTGCCAAATAAAAGTTAAGTCCCGAAGGACCTTGATCGAAAACAGAAAGGATAAAGCCACAAGCGGCTAATAAGGCCATGCAAGGCCACTTACTCCTCAGCAGATTCCTCCACCACCTCCTCGTCCTTTTCTTCCTCAGCATCGTCTTCTTCCCCTTCTTCCTCAAAGCTTTCTTCCCCAGAGCTCTCCTCGTCATCATCTTCTTCGGCTTCCGTCTCCAGCGGCTGCGCCGTCCCTTTCTTTGTCGCGTCCCCTTCCTCTTCTGAAGTCTCGGTTGATGAATCAACTCTGGCACGAAGTTGCTTACCGGGAAAAGCTCGGCTTGCAGCTGCTTCCCTCTCTGACATAGCTTTCTTCCCAGCAGAACGGGAAGAGGTCGAACCGGAGCTAACAACATTAGGTGCCTTCCTCATACCAGAAGGACGGCGACTACCCCCAGAGCCTGACGCATGCTCCACTTCTTGAATTCCGCCAGAAACAGCCCAGGTAGGGCAGGGGAAGTCCGCCGGATTCACCACCGAAGGGTATTTGTTGCTCACAACACTAACAGCTTTGTTCCACCCAACTTCCATGTTAAAAGGCCACAGCTCATCATCGTGCTTGTCCATAAACTTCATAAAATCCTCTGACTGATGATATGAATTAATGATCTTGTTAGCATCAGAAAGTTTCTTCCTGGCAAGCGAGCGAAATTTCTTTTGATAAGATAAGCTGTTGGCTTCAGATCAGACAACTCTGGAGTTTAGTTGCTCCTTGAACTTTGTTTGCTCGATTTTCAGTTCCTCATTGATGTCCCTATAGGCTCGGCCTTGACGAGTAGCAGACTGAAGATAAGCATTGGCATGTAATAGAGAAATTATTAAGACATCTTCTAAGAAAAAAAAAAGGTGCAGACAAGGAGATCGAATGTAAAAGTTGGTACCTGGTAAAGAGCTTGAGCACCAAGGCGCTCAGCTTCATCAATCTTGTCTCCTGCCATTACCGTAAGGAGATCAGGGGTAGTGATAGAGAGCCTGGACCAGGACACGGCTAAATCGGTACTCCCTAAGATGGAGTCTTGCTCGCAGATACCCCAATCTCGGGCAAAAGGGACTCTCATACCCTCGCCAGCGTTCCGGGACCTTTTCCCCCTTGGGAACATCCCTCTAGGAATGAAGGAACCCTTTGGTCAGGAGGGTTCAGTTGCTCTATCGCCTTCTTTATCATTCTTCTTGTAACTTGAGGTTGATTCTCGGGTTGGCTATCTATCTCCTCAGCAGCTGAAAGATGAAGGAAAACATTGGAATAAGAACTAACATAGTTCATAATGGTAGAATGAAAGAAAAATTACCCTCTAAAGAAAGGAAGCTTAAGCCAGCTTCGATGAGTTTCTTTTCTGTAAGAATAGTTTTATAGTGGGTGCGACCATCATCAGCAAGTAGCCTATCTCGGTCTGCCAACTCTTTGAGATCAAGGTCACACACGAAGTGCGAACTATCCTCCATAATTCCGAATCTCTTAACGAAGAAGTGACCCCAGTCGCTACCTTCCCACTCTAAAACAACAAAGTCCCTCTCCCAGGAATGGTGGGAGTCAGGGAAGGAGAAAGTGTTTACTATATGCGGAAGCTTGCTTCTAAGCTGAAAGCCGATCCACCCCGGCTTAGTCTCAGGGGAGTTCTTTATTGCGAAGATGCTTCTGAACATGGTTGTACTCCAGGGAATTTCCAACTCGTGACATCTTAACAAGAAGATGATTAGGAACCTCCAGGAATTAGGGTATAGTTGGCAAGGATGGACTTGAAGTTCTGTTAAGAACCTGATGATAAATGGGTGGACGGGGAACCTAAATCTCGCCTCCAATGCTCCTTTCATGACGCAAATCCTTTCGGGATGCCAGTTGCAGGTTCTGTCTCCTGGATTTGGAAGGCATACTTTGATGGCACTTGGAAAGCCACAAGTGCTTCTAATCTTCTCAACATCCTTCTTTCTTAATTTAGAAGGGCTATTAAAAGCAACTAAGCTTGAGCTGTTGGGGAATGACTCTCCCATAGTGTTTAGCAAATCTAGCGTAGACTCAAACCGATGTTCAATATATCTAGGAGGCTTGAGTTTTAGCTTACCTTTCATTGTTCGCGCCATGCTCCTTTTTTTGAAAGCCTCCTCCATAGAGAGTTGGGGGGCAGCAGCTTGCTTATCGGCCATCTTGAACCGTGAATCTTGAAACTTGAAGCTTGAACTTGGAAGCTTGAAAGCTAGAGAACTCAAGAGCTTTTAGAACTTAAGAGAGTTTGAGAAGTGAAGAAGTGAAGAGAAATGAAGGATGCTCCCCTCCTTTTATAAGGAAAAGGTGACCTGTTATCTCTGGTTGAAGTACAGCTCGGTTCGCATTTACAGGTCAAGTATCGTTAAAATACGAAAAAGGAGCAAAAAACTATCTGTTATGGATGGAAAGAGTCGTTAAAACTCATGATATGTTGGGAGAGAAACGAAGAATTTAAGTGAATATCCGGCAAAATATTCTACCAGAACAGTCAGATGAGCTTAGAAAGCTAAGTACGCTTAAGAAAAGTTTAATGGGAAGATTATTCTTAAACATGGGATTAGCAATGTGGATCAAGGTCCTAAGTAAAATTCTAAACAAAGCCATGAATGGCCAAGTGTTGATTTTCAAAAGCGAACAACAAAAAGACTCCATGTTGATGATCGATGTCGGTATGCAAAAATTGAAATCACTTATGGTGACCAAGCCGATTCCATGTTGATGATCGATGTCGGTAGGCGAAAATTTTTTGGCTAACTGACTTCCCGGGGAGTGCCCTGGCCGACCGACATCGACCGTCGGTATGGTGTTTTGCTTCAGCCAACTGACCTCCCGGCCTACTGGCCTCCCGAGGGAGTATCGGCCGACAGACATCGACCGTCGGTACGGATTTTGACCCCCTAATCACCTTCCTAGCCGACTGGCCATTTTTGAGAAGCTCCAGCCGATTGACGTTGATCATCGGTGTGGATTTTAAAAAAAAATGAAAAAAGGGGCGAAATTTTTCAACCGACCGGGTCCCCGGCCGACCGGCCCTCCGAGAAGCCCTCCAGCCGACTGACCTCGACGGTCGATACGGGTCCGTTCCAGCCGATCGATGTCCCAGCCGACCGCCCCTCCGTGTGACGCTAGCCGACCGACTTCGACCATCGATACGGGTTTTCTTGTTTCGTTTTCAAAAAAAAAAAAAAAAAAGGGGCCAACCTTAAAAAACCGGCCAACCGAAGAAAACCGGCCGACCGAAAAAAACCAGCCGACCGGCCCTCTATGGCATGCTCCAGCCGACCGGCATCGACTGTCGGTACGGGTTTTTGCCCGGCCGACCGACAGCGATGCTCGAGTTGGGTTTGCAAAATTTCGTTTTTTCTTGTTTTTTGTTTTTCTGATTTAGTAATCAAAGGAAGTGAAAACTGAGTTGGAAATTAGCACAGATTAGTGCCGATTAGCACCGTTTAGCGCCGATTAGTGCCGTTAGTGCCGTTTTATGTCGTTTGACATCGTTTAACACTGTTTAAGCGTTGTTCAAGGCTGAGTAGCGCTGTGTAGTGTCGTTTAACACTGTTTAGTGTTGTTCAACATCGTCGTAAATGCGTCGGTCGCTCCACGCTTTACATTAAGATGATATTGTTGAAAATACTCGCGTAAGAGCAATAAACCCTGACCCAAGTCTCGTAAAAGGCCGTTAAAACTTCAAGGAAAACCTGATCAGTTTTCCTAGAAGTTGGGGGGCAAATGATATGGGCTAAAAGTAAGCCCTGAAGACACATTTAATGTGGCATTAATTAGACCTAGAATGGTCCAAACGTGGGGCCCACCAGACGAGCCCAAACCCTAATTATAATATTAATTTCGTAATTAATATTAGGGGTAATAAACAACTCAGCAAATAAGAGTCAAACAAGGATATAACTCTTGCCTGACTTATCCTCCAAGATACATATCTCAACATGGAAACTGATTCCTAAAAGGAATAGATCCAGAACCTTCCTTGAGGCGGTGGCTTGCCCACCAAGTCTCCTATTCCTACCATAATTCTTAGGCTTCTCAGCCTATATAAGGGTCTGACCCCTCATTCTCAGAACTACGTTTTTGGCTTGATTCTCAATACGAGATACGTAGGCACTCTGTGAGGACCGATTAGTCTCGATACACGGAAACGGTCATTAAAGCTCGAAGCTCAACCACCCTTAGCATTAAATACACACAAACCCTAACCGCAATTTGATAACCTAGTTTTTATTCCACAACAGGTATATTATATATATATATATATATATATATATATATATATATATATATGATTAAATATAAACCACTATTATAATAAAAATTAGAAACTAATCGTCTCTACTAATTTTTTATATTTTATAAACTCTCAGCCATCCATTTAAATATTATACAAATATATTATATGATACATGTATATACATATATAATAAATATTTTCCCTTATTTTACAATCCCGTTTGTTTCTTTTGACAATGACAAAAAATGGTAATTGTTTGGTAATAAATTGACGATTAATTTTTAGATTACATGTATGGTACTTAATGAATTAAATGAGAATATTCTAAATCGTAGAAGTTATTTTTGTTAATAGTACAGTATTTTATGATAAGGAAATAATATTAAAGTTGTGGATATTTACTAAAATATTTTAGATTTCTTATTATCATAATAAGTTGGTTTGTAGTAGTTTAAGATTCTATATATATATATATAGGGTCTTGTTCTAATAGAAACTAACTTAGAATAGAAACTAGAAACTAAACCTAAATTAAATATTTCAAGCTAATCTAATGACCAAATTAGGGGTACTCCAATACAAAAAACGTTTAAAATTATTGGCTCTATTCAACAAAAATATAAAAAAAAATAAAAAAGTTACTGTTCACGTGATGACGTGGCACATGAACAGTAAATTTTATTTTATTTTATTTTATATTTTTGTTGAATAGAGCCAAGAATTTTATAATTTTTTTGTGAAGGTGCCCCTAGCGGGGCCATTAAAATAAATGAATTATAATTTATTTATGGTAGGTTTCTAGTTTCTATTCTAAGGTTGGTTTCTATTTGAACGCTATATATATATATATATATACACTCCTTTGTTTCTTTTTAATAGTTGCTTGACTTTTGGCAAGTACTTTAATGAATTTTGATTGCATAATAAATATTTTTTTTTTCAAAATATTTTTTTCTAAATAAAATATACAATCAAAATTTTAATTTACAAAAAGACATTTTAATAAATTACGTGCCGAAAATTCAAGTGATTTTAAAAGCAAACATAAGGAGCATATATTAACATGAAATATGATTTTAATTTCATGTTTTTTCAATTTTAAATTAAGAGCAAAAAAGCCTTCTAAAGAGCATGAGCAATAATACATTAATGAAATTAGTAATATTAAATATAATTAATTCTAAATTAATATTTAATCATGGTTAAGAAAAAATTAACTAGAAGGATCTTTTTGTACCCTAAAATAAAATAAAGGGGTGTATTTGGTCCTTTAATATTACAAGGGTGTATATGTTCCTACACATATATTACAGGGATGTTTTTGCTCCTTAACCCTTTATTTTACTATAGTATATCAATTCACTGATAAAGGGACATATAATTTGTAAAATAATATTGAACGAACACATATCAAATTAGATTAGTTGAGAGTTTCCTTCGTCATAACTACATTCGTTTCGTGAATTCTGCACAGTATGAATCCTTTCTCATATCACTGAAACATGTAAACTTTTTTTGGAGACAATCTAATGATTAATTGCGGTCTTGAAAAATAAATCTATATATGAATTTTGGGTAATGCTAACGATAGCCCTTAGGGCTATGGTTAAGCATCTATTTTTACGAGTTTTTCAAGATTTGAATTATTAATACAGTTGGTTGTTTAATTATGTTTAATTACTACAATTAATGTAGTCAACGCCTAAACAATACTCATTCCTGAACCTGATGAATTTTTAAGAACACAATTTATAATTTCACCAATATAAAAACACATACAAATATTAGAGAAAACTGGCCCTGAGGATGATCTCAGGGAGTTTTCCTGAGGAAATGTGATTTTTAAGTGTAAATGATAATGGCAAATCTGTAAATATCTTCATACCCCCTGTATTTACATAAATAACCCTTTATTATGTATTCAATATTGTCTTAAACTCCGGGTGTTACCTGAGGTCATCCTCAAGGCCCGTAAACCCCAAATATTAATGTTATATTCCCCAAATATTTGTCCCAAATTGTTTTATCAAATAACATGGCATGGTGACATGGCAATATGAATTATTTTAATTGGTGTGATTGATTTGAATGCAGGGGTCCATTTTATTTAATTATAATATTACCAATCAGAAGATGACATGTAATATTTGAGAAATTTTTTGGGATAAATATTTAGGGAATATAGCATTTTCCTTTAATAAATTATATTTGATTAATAAATAAAATAAATTATATCTGATTAATAAATAAAATAATGTATTAATATTATAATATTGAAAAAATATTAAACTTAGTTTTGAAAGTACTATTTATAATTTTTTATTATTTAAAATTAAGTATGATAAATTTATTATATATTTTACTAGTCAAATATTTTGCCTAATTTCTACAATTAATGAAACCAGTAGCAACAGTTGGCTTGTTGAATGTGCGTGTATTGGGAATCAACTGCATTAAATGCTTAAACGCACAAAAATCAGCTGTATTGCTTAACCATAGCCCTAAGGGCTGGCTATAGTTAGCATTTCCCATGAATTTTTAACATGTATTCGAAAAATTTATCACGGCTTGTATAAATATTTTCAATGAACTAATATAATAAATATTCTAGGAATTCATGATACCGAATATTTAAATGTATCGAATTCCCAAAAGAAGAAAATCTAAAATATGAGCAAAAAGTTATTTAATTTGGTAGAAATATTCTCAATAAAAAAGAGAAAAAACAATAAAGAGAGGTTTTGAACTTTTATGCGGGGTGGTAAATATTTTGGTAATTGGTTGATAATATTAATGTTAATGCAATTGGTATGAATTGGTGAATAAGTAATTTTATACTTAATTTAATTTACATTCTAATGAATTTTTTTCCTAAATAACAACAAAAATAATACATTTTATTAATTAATTAAAAACTTATTGGTCGGTGTGTAGCACGGGTAGAATGCTAGTTGAAATTAATTATAATTAAATTTGGCATTTTAATATTCCATCAAAACGTCGAAACGTGATTTTCTTTACTAATAAAGAGTATAAATATATATATATATATATATTTGGACATATTTAAAAAAATGATCTAATATTTTAATTTTGTTATACAGTATAACCTCGATAAATGAATATTTGATAAACGAATAATCTTATCAAATAAATAATTTTTTGCGGTCCTAACATAATAGAGATATTGTATTTTTAACCTCGATAAATGAATAATCTCGATTAATGAATAAAATTTTCCAGTCCCGAGCGTATCGAGCTTTAACTGTACTTTGTAAATTGTTAAACCAACAAATATTTTGTTCATACACCAAACAATTAAACTTGAAGTCTTGCACACTTTCACTACATGCATTGACGCTTGGATTTTATTTATTGAAAAAACAAGAATACATAAAGTTATCCAAACAAAGATCTATATATATACATACGCGCGCTTACTTATCCCATTTATGCACCAGGGTCCAGGAAGATGTGTTGGTACTAGGAAGATAGAACCACAAGTAAAAGCCATCAGCTTCAACATGATAATAGTAATCAACCTTATCAGGTGGAATATAATACCAGATAGTACTATCAAAAGCATGAAAAGCAGCATGTTTGTTTCCCCACCAATAGTCACAGTAGTATAGAGTGGTTTCCCAAAAGTTCATACGAAAGCTCCATGTATAAAATTGGTTCGAAGTTAGGATATGGTATCCCAAATTATCATCTCCGGACCTGCAGTGAAGCAACAAGGAAGGTGAGTTCTTGGGGAGATGGCTGGTGATGTGAACATGAAGTTTTGAAAAACATGTTGTGAAAAGAAGAAAGGATACTACAATGTAAATCGACAATGAAACTGAGTCTTTTGACATGGCTCTACTCATTGAACTCATGATCATTGTGTGTGCAACAAATATTAGTCTTTAGGGCATCCTTATATATGTACAAAGTGTATTAAATTGCTTGTGGTGTTGTGGTAATAATATCTGGTTTCTTTAATTATAGCTTCATCAAGAAATATGTATCCTTTACTTTTAAGGCATAAATGCAGATTTCCTATATAAAATGTTGTTTATAGTAGTCAAATAAGTTAAATATTGCATCAGAGGCATATATATCCATTGTTGCTTGGTTTTGTCTCAAACGATGATATATTTTACCGAATCAGTAATGACCACATGTTCTTGCTAGAGTAAACTAGCCGGTAAGAGTCCAACGGGTGCTACGACTAAAATCCTTTGAAATATAGCAACCCCGTATGTAGGGCATTTGTAATAGTAAATATATTGCTTCACCCTTTAAAATTTTAGTATAATACTGAAGCGTAAAATGATTTTAATTTAAATGATATTCAAGGTAAATGGTCAAATCATAATTCTAATAGGATTGTATTATTAATATAACTTAAATGTTTAAAATTTTTATAAGTGAAAATGCATATCTAAAAGGGGTTGAATATATATGTGTTATGCCTTACTATGTTTAAGTTTACATTTTACCAAAGTTACAGGTGATTACTAGACAGTCTGAATGATTACAATTTACAGATATGTTACCTAGGCCACATGATGCAATGCTGCAGTGAATTGTATCTGCAGCAAGTAAAAAGAATACGGCAAATGATCCCCTACCGATAACATATAATTGATCACTATAAACCGCGACTACAAGAATGCAATATATATATAATATAACTCCCTGAATTCCTTCATAATATAGCTCGTTGAAATGCCTTGTTCTTCGAATTCTATGCTCTTTAAGTTCTACACTAACCAATTAAGTACGAACATTTTTAGCCTCTAGTTCCCAAACACAAGTTTCTCAAGCTCACTTATCCAGAAACACAGTTACACCTTGAACAATACTGATTGAATAGAAGTGTTTACAACTCACAAACTATATAGTACCTCCCACGGCTTAAGTATTTTTTTCCCTTATAAATGTTTATTGAATGTGCTTCATATGATTTGTTTTATATCTCCCCCAAGGATAAGACCCACATTGCACCTATCGCTGTGAGTTCATAAGAGGATGCTCTCTGATTCTAATTAAAGACCACCGATCGAACAGGAAATTGAGGATGTTCTAATAGGTATTTTTATATCTAGCACAGGTGTGCTCCTCAAAAACATGGTCTGCAATCTTGCTGCTTTGCCTAAGATGGACACCGTAGAGGGTACCGGGGAAAAGAAGAAAGATATAAAATTTGATAGCTCTTCCAAACACAAAAATCTCCTGTAAAGACCGGTGGTTATATTTTAACTTGAACTCTTGATGGCTATGCCATGTAACACAGTCTATGTTTGGCTTTGTCTTGTCAAACTACGCCACTGTTTATTATTGGTGTAATTTCTATGTACTGCACTTGATCATGGCATCTGTTATTTTGGTCGTTGTGGTTTGTATACTCATCAGCGATTTATGCTTGTCCTCATGTTACCAAAGTGCTCTAGAGTTTATTACATATATCAAACGAGAGCCTCAGCATTCTCAAAAAAAATATATACAATTTTAACTGTACATCCAATCACCTAAACAATTGTTCATTAGTGCAAAGAATGGATAGGAAACATTTTCGTATATAGTATACTAATAATAAATTAAATATGTATGCATAATTAAGAACTTTTACATTCGGCATAAATCATTTTAATCATGACAGGTAGATCACTTCATGTGTTCTTTTCACTTCTGATCCACTCCGAGGGTGTTCTTCACTCCATCAAGTACGCCCTGTGCTGCATTCCCAATCTGTTCTGTCTTCTGTGGAAAAAAATTAAAAAACAAATTTTTTAAAATTTACCTAATTTATATTTTATATTGCAGTAAGTAAAGAAATTATGACCTGCTGGATCCATCCGGCTCCCTGGTCCTTCTGTTCGTTTGCAGCATTTGAGGCATTTGCATTTGCAGAATTAGCAGCTTTGGAGACTGTTTCTTGTGCAGAATTGGCAGCATTGGAGGCCTTTTCTTGTGCAGAAACAGGGGAATCTAGGATAGGGTGTTAGCATAATATCATGAAAGTTAGAAAGGGATAAAATTTACAAGAATGTAATGTTTGCGACTCTTTTTATAAAAAGATTCAACTGATTAATTAACAGAATATTGTTTTTTTTTTAATTTTTCCTACATTATTAAAATGATTCATATAATTTAAGAGAATCTATAAAAATATTATAACGCCGTCGCAAAGCGCGGCTTAGTGAACTAGTTTATGTTAAAGGAAAATGTGCATTACTCAATTTAGTTTTTTGTACTTATAGAGAATGGAGCCAGGATGAAATTTATAATTATGAGTAAAGTTCTACGGAGTACTGTTTTAATTGGAGTACTTGGAGTACATATACGTTATGCATTCAAAATTTTGCAAACTTTATTATTTTGCAAAGCTTGTTACGTGAATATCATTATTTCATTAAAAATCTTGAAAATTTTGTATGTTTTGCTAACAAAATATTTCAAAACGAATTGTTCTGCGAAATACATTTGTGTTGCAAAACATATATGTTCCGATTGCAAAACATAAAGAATTTTCAAGATGAACATATTGCAAAACACACATGATTTTCAAGATTATCAATGAAATTATGATATTCATGTAACAAGATTTGCAAAATAGTAAATTTTAAAATATTTTGAATGCAGAACGTATATGTACTCCAAGTACTCCAATTAAACATTACTCCATAGAACTTTACTCTTTATAATTATGTAATACGAAATTAAAATTAATAATAAACAAATTTGATATTTTGGTATTCCATCATGATTTTTTTTATTGATAAAGAGTATAAATATAAATTTGGACATAAGTAAAAAAATTGTCTAAGATTTAATTTTGTTATCTATACTATTATATAAATTCCGAAACATTGAAAGTTTTGGTACCTGTTTTTTGGTACCTGTTTTTTGGTACCTATTTTTTGGTACTTCGTGAATTTACTTATTTACCCTTCATTAAAAAAAATACACCTAAAATAAGTAATAACATAATATAATTAATGGTAATTAGTCAAGATATTACTTTTTATAAACACCTAAAAACATCAATCGAATCATATCTTTCCATCATTAATATTTGTAATAACATAATATAATTAATGGTAATTAGTCAAGATATTACTTTTTATAAACACCTAAAAACATCAATCGAATCATATCTTTCCATCATTAATATTTCCTTTCGAACTAAAACACGTTACCTTTTTACTTTAAAACAAATCTTACAATCCTTAATATATACTCGAAAATATCATCATACCATAATTTTTTATACTATTATATAAATTCCGAAACATTGAAAGTTTTGGTACCTGTTTTTTGGTACTTCGTGAATTTACTTATTTACCCTTCATTAAAAAAGAAAAATAAATACACCTAAAATAAGTAATAACATAATATAATTAATGGTAATTAGTCAAGATATTACTTTTTATAAACACCTAAAAATATCAATCGAATCATATCTTTCCGTCATTAATATTTACTTTCAAACTAAAACACATTACCTTTTTACTTTAAAACAAATCTTACGTACAATCCTTAATATATACTCGAAAATATCATCATACCATAATTTTCAAGAAAAATATAACACATAAAATAAATAATAACATAATATAATTAATGATAATTAGTCGATTAACATAATAAAATTAATGGTAATTAGTCACTTGCCTTTTTCACATCAATATAATAAAATTAACGGTAATCAATCGATTGTCTTTTTCATACTTACTTTTAGTTTAAGATATTACCTCTTATAAACACCTAAAAACATCAAGCATATCATTCGAACTAAAACACGTTACCATTTTAATTTAAAACAAATCTTTCAATCATTAATATATACCCGAAAATATCACACCATAATTTTCAAGTAAAATATAACACCTAAAATAAATAACAATATAATATAATCAATGGTAATTAATCGATTGCATTTTTCATATTTACTCTCAGTTGAATATATTACCTTTTATAAACACCTAAAAAATCAATCGATACCCGAAAATATCACACCAAAATTTTCAATTATTAATGAAATATTTTAAAAATCATATACATTGTTTATGATAAGGAAACATTATTATAATTCGTAAACATTAGTATATTAAATTATATCAAATTAAAATTATTAAAAAATAATGATTATATAAAAGTATAATTATAATATTAAATAAAATTTATAACATAATACAAGAAACCTGTGCATTGCAATACTAATAATTAACCTATTATCTTTTCAGCTAAAAATATATCATCTTTCTATTTTTTCTAATTAAATTCCTTTTTTTCTAGAAATATCACGGATAACGTTAATTTCTCATTTTCTAAAAAACACTAGAAGTAATTTTAATTAGTAAAAGAACATAATTAAATTATAATTAGTATAAACTAATTAATTATCTTTTTCACATAAAGCATGTCACCTTTTTAATTTTCACGTTATCTTTTCTATTTTCTCTAACTAAAATCTCTCATTTTTTCTATTTTTAAAATCTCTCTAACATTTATATAATTATTATCGAATTAATTTAAATTAATGACATTTTTTATATAGTATTAAAAAATTCGTGCATCGCACGGGTTTTAGGCTAGTACATCATAAATTGTTAAACCAACAAATATTTTGTTCATACCAGACAGTTAAACATGAAGTCTTACACTTTCACTACATGCATTGACGCTTGGATTTTATTCATTGAAAAAAACAAGATTACATTACATGAAGTAATCCAAACAATGATCTTTATACATACGCTTAATCATCCCATTTATGCACGAGGGACCATGAAGATATGTTGGTACTAGGATGGTAGAACCAGAAGTAAAAGCCATCAGCTTCAACATGATAATAGTAATCAGCATTATCAGGATTCGGAATCGTCGGTGGAATATAAAACCAGATACTTCTATCAAAAGCATGAAAAGCAGCATGTTTGTTTCCCCACCAATAGTCACAGTAGTATAGAGTGGTTTCCCAAAAGTTCATACGAAAGCTCCATGTATAAAATTGGTTCGAAGTTAGGATATGGTATCCCAAATCATCATCTCCGGACCTGCAGTGAAGCAACAAGGAAGGTGAGTTCTTGGGGAGATGGCTGGTGATGTGAACATGAAGTTTCGAAAAACATGTTGAGAAAAGAAGAAAGGATACTAAAATGTAAATCGACAATGAAACTGAGTCTTTTGACATGGCTCTACTCATTGAACTCATGATCATTGTGTGTGCAACAAATATTAGTCTTTAGGGCATCCTTATATATGTACAAAGTGTATTAAATTGCTTGTGGTGTTGTGGTAATAATATCTGGTTTCTTTAATTACTGCTTCATCAAGAAATATGTATCCTTTACTTTTAAGGCATAAATGCAGATTTCCTATATAACCAAATGTTGTTTATAGTAGTCAAATAAGTTAAATATATTTTACCGAATCAGTAATGACCACATGTTCTTGCTCGAGGAGTACTAAACTCGCCCAGCCCGTAAGAGTCCAACGTGTGCAGGGCATTTGTAATGGTAAATATATTGTTTCACCCTTTAAATTTTTTTGTATATTATTGAAGCGTAAAATGATTTTAATTTAAACGATATTCAGGATAAATGGTCAAATCATAATTCTAGTGGGATTGTATTATTTATAATATAATTAAATGTTTAAAATTTTTATAAGTCATATCTAAAGGGGGTTGAATATGTGGTATGTCTTACTGAGTTTAATTTTTATAAGTCATATCTACAGGTGATTGTTACTAACTAGACAGTCTGAATGCTATGATTACAATTTACAGAGTATGGCACCTAGGCCAGATGATGCAATGCTGCAGTGAATTGCATATGCAGCAAGTAAAAAAGAATATGGCAAATGATCCCCTACCAATAACATATAATTGATCACTATAAACCACGACTACAAAATACAATATACTCATAATATAACTCCCTGAATTCCTTGTTGGTCATAATATAGCTCATTGAAATGCCTATTTCTTCGAACTCTATGCTCTTTAAGTTCTACACTAATTAACCAATTAAGCACAAACATTTTTAGCCTCTAGTTCCCAAACACAAATTTCTCAAGCTCACTTATCCAGAAACACAGTTACACCTTGAACAATACTGATTGAATAGAAGTGTTTACAAATCACAAACTATAGTACCACTCACGGGTTAAGTGTTTTTTCCCTTATAAATGTTTATTGGATGTTTATAATGAAAAGGATAAAAAAATTGCAGTAGTACCTTTTGCTGATCATTTACAGATTACCACAGTTAAACTGGCTAGATTAAAACTATCATCTTTCAAAAAAATTAACAAGAAGAAGAAAATCTTATGAAGTATTTTGCATAAAGTGCGGAGTTAAACCACTTTTTCAAGCACTAAAAACATATCAAGTGCTCTAGAATTTATTACATATATCAAATGAGAGCCTCAGCATTCTCCAAAAAAATTACAATTATAACTGTACATCAAAGCACCTAAACAAATCTTCACTAGTGCAAAGAATGGATAGGAAACATTTTCGTTTATACTAATAATAAATTAAATATGTATGCATAAGAACTTTTACATTCCGCATAAATCATTTTAATCATGACAGGTAGATCACTTCATGTGTTCTTTTCACTTCTGATCCACTCCGAGGGTGTTCTTCACTCCATCAAGTGCGCCCTGTGCTGCATTCCCAATCTGTTCTGTCTTCTGCAGAAAACAAAAAAAAAAAACTTTTTAAAAAATTTAGATGAGCACCAAATTAACTAATTTGTGTATTTACGTAAATGCATAATGATATTTGACGGAAATATTTATCTAAAAGTTATTTTTAGAGCAACCAAATGTAGTATTCTTGGCTTCAACTAAAACAAGTTTGTCATCTATATTTGTTCACAAAAAAAAAAAGTTTGACATCTATATGACCAAATTTATATTTTATATCACAATAAGTGAAGAAATTATGACCTGCTGGATCCATCCGGCTCCCTGGTCCTTCTGTTCCTTTGCAGCATTGGCAGCATTTGCAGCATTTGCATTTGCAGAATTAGCAGCTTTGGAGACCGATTCTTGTGCAGAATTGACAGCATTGGAAGCCTTTTCTTGTGCAGAATTGGCGGTGTTGGAGGCCGTTTCTTGTGCAGAATTGGCAACATTGGAGGCCTTTTCTTGTGCAGAATTGGCAGCATTGGAGGCCTTTTCTTGTGCAGAATTGGCAGCATTGGAGGCCTTTTCTTGTGCGTAATTTGCATTGTTCTTGGCCGAATCCATTGCACTTTCTGCATTAGCCTATCAAAAATAATACAACAACAACAAAGAGACTCTTATTAAAGAAATTCACATTATTCTTTCTTATTTTCAGCATGCATATGTATTTCATAGATAGTTCCATAGTTTGTTACATCTTAATCTATAAGCTATCTTACCTTTGCATCCCTACTCAACTGCTGAGACGAAGACATGTTTAGCAAATTGGTTCTGGATAATGATATGTAAACAACCTATTGAAAGAGAATCGAGTATTTTGGCTTTCGGAAATCAAATGTATTTATAGACTTCAATTTCATGAAATGATGAAAAGAATGTTTAGTGGTTGAAAATTAAGAGATAGATTTTAAGTTGAAGACCGTGTATTCCTGCTTTTAACTTGCTCTTTTAGCGTCTTTGTATAACTGTAAGGCCATTATATATGGGGTTCTGCTAATTGTAAGCACCTCCATGCATTATTTAATATTTTTTCCTTTTCGAAGAATTTATTTTAATGACACCATTCGATACCTTTTAACATATTACTTCATAATTGTAAGAACCCAGATTTTTGGGTAAAATTAAAACTTGTATTATATATTGATGTAAGAGTGAACAGTGGTTACAACTACAATGTAATACTGGCT
Organism: Kitagawia praeruptora; assembly: GCA_037693485.1. Lineage (NCBI taxonomy): Eukaryota > Viridiplantae > Streptophyta > Magnoliopsida > Apiales > Apiaceae > Kitagawia > Kitagawia praeruptora. The sequence continues at coordinate 150,382,834 of CM075349.1, read as the reverse complement.
TTAAAGAATGAATAGTGAAAGGATATATACTCCAAGGTTATATGGCCTGAAGGATGCTATTGGATGATAACTTAGATTAGAATAATCTATCTCCTAGAAAGTTAAGATAAGATTCCCTAGAGAGAAATAGATACCCTCATGTCATCCAAATCAATATCTATTATAAGCCCAGCGGTTCCGTAAAAAGGTTAAGGAACACTCGAGGGTGAACCAGGTTCATTTTCCTAACTATAGGAATTAAATAAAAATAAGTGATGAATAGTGATTTTGGTGGAATTTGGAATATTATTATAATAATGTTATACCCGGTATTCGGAACGGATTTCTGAGTTCGTATTAGTGATCCAGGAGGAAAATAAGTGTATGTAAAAGCTGTCGGATTCAGAAAAAGAGCACTTTTATTTTCTCCGAGATTTCCCTGGACACTGCAAGACTTAAGGATTTATAAAAGGGAATTAAGGAATTTAAATTCGAGAAGTATTAAGAAAGATGAAGAATAGTATTAGAATTATTAAGAAGGTTTTCGGTAAAACCCTAACTAGAAACGAATGAGTTATTCCCTCGAACGATCAACGAATTAAGCAATAAACGGACAAAGAAACAAGCAGAGGGAGCAAGAGTCATGCATAAGCTACTAGAAAATATCTAGTAACCAATATACTTACAAGAGTAACTAGAATCATGTGAATCAACTAAGTACTTAGCAATCAAACCACTTAGTTAGCTTGTAACCATCCAAAGATCAACACTTGTCTTGCAAATTACATAATTCCATGCATCATCACTTTAATAAAGTGAACATAAGATGAGATATTATTCAAGACATCACTTTATGCATTATTATTGAAAAATATCAACCAAACAAACTCATCCTCTCCAAGAACAATACCATTCGGCTTTTCTTGGAATTCAAAATCCAAAATCCTTCTTCCACTCCTTGTTTGATCTTGAAACTTTTATGGTGAGACTTACATTTCATATAAATGATCTCCTCAAAATCCTAGCTTCAATCTCTTCTTTTTCCATTTTCAAAAAAATCATTAAAGAGGAGGATGAATAGTGTTCTTCAAGAATTAACTTTGATTTTCATGTTTCTTTGGTTGATCTTAGGTTTGTTAAAGCTAGACAAGGACCATACCAAGCTTTGTAAGGCCATATCACACTCTCAAGAAGGTATAATGATCTTGAAACCCTAGGTCTACTTTGAGTTTTGATGATGTTCTTGATGGATCTAAGTAGTTATGATTATGGTGATGTTATAAGCATGTTTAGTTAGTGGTTTAGTGATTTATGTAATATGATGCATATGGTAGTAAGGCATGATGTTCCTGGACTCTTTGAGATAAGAACCATGTGTATAAGTGTTATGGATGCCCGGTGTGGCTTGGTTTTAGTGTTACGATTAGTAGAACGTTCGATTTATAGCCGTCGTAATGCCCGATTTTCGTTTAATCTTGAAATCCGAACTTAACAGTAGATAAAACTCACTGCATAGCTTCGACTTATGCCATGATTAGCTAGATCATGTTACAAGCTTCGTTTTGATATAAAGATCGCATGAAATGGACTTACGGTTTAGGAGTTATGATTAAATTCGTAAAAGTGGTTCGAAATCGTAAACGAAAGTTCGTAACTGAAATTGATTCCCTTAAATGTCGTTTAATCAGTGGCGAATCTTATTAATTAAATATTAGAGGTAAAAAGGAAGGTGTGGGAGAAAACCACATGTCGAATGGATCGTTTTCCGATTTTATAAAAATGTTTGAATCGAGGTTAAACGCGAACGAACCCCTTAAAGGTATGACTTTGGTTATAACTTAGAAAACGGGCGATAACACTCGAGGTATAATCTTGATTCGTAAACGACCAACCTTAGAACTTATACGACTTAAGTATATACCAAGTATAAGCATGATGACATGTCTTGATAACGAACGAATGTCGGATCGTATCGGTGATAAAAAGAGTTACACTAAAAGAGACGTAACGAGATAACTCGAAAACATGTTTCAATTTAGGTAAGGTTTATACTTAGCCTTTTAATAAGCGTTAAGTGGTTAATCTTAAATATTCTGATTGTTTATAGATTGTCGAGCTGACCCGGGACACATTACCCCTACCCGCACTCGATTCTCAGGCAAGTTTCCAATACTTGGAACTGTTGTTGTGATAATATATATATGATGATTGTTGTATACATATGCCATAGCGTGCATGTCTACTTTCAAGTTATATTGCAATACTTGTTCCCTGAATTGATATTGGCTTATAGACTAGATACGATATATCAGTATAAGCCGGATTTTTGGTTTAGACCCTTAGTAAAGGGCATGTGATATTCATTCTTTAAATGTAGACCGGGAGTCGGTATTTTGAGATATAGATGTAGTCTTGGAAACCCGGAGGGATTCCAACGACAGATTAGTATTCCTTTTGAGGAATGTTATTATTAAACATTAATTATATTTCCATAAAGTATTATTTACTTGGAAATCTTTCAAGAAATGTTATTTGAGTATTATCTCAGTCGAGAAATATTAAATGAATATTATTTCGAATATTCATTTAGAGTTTGATTATTTCATGAATATTATTTCAAGATTCATTTAGAATATTGTTTATTAAATGAATATTACTTTCGAATATTCATTTAAGGTTTTATCTATTCAATGAATATTACTTTAAGATATTTCTTTGAAATTCTAATTACTTAAGGAACATTATTTCAAATATTCCTTGAGAGTATTGATTACTAAATGAATATTAATTGGATATTCATTTAGAATAGTATTTATTAAATGAATATTATTTGGATATTCATTTAAGGTTTTATTTACTTAATGAATATTATTTTAAAATATTCAGTTGAAGTTCTAATTACTTATGGAATATTGTTTTGAATATTTCTTTAAAGTTTTGATTACTAAATGAATATTAATTGGATATTCATTTAGAATACTATTTATTTAATGAATATTATTTTCAAATATTCATTTAAGGTTTGATTTACTTAATAATCATTACTTTAAATATTTATTTGAGTTTATCTATTTATCGAATATCATCTTGAATATTCATTGGAAGTTTTATTTATTTAATGAATATTATTTTGAATATTCATTTAAAAAGAGATTTATTAATAAATAATTTTATATATTCATTCGAGGATTACTTACGAGTAATATTATGGTTTAAAATTAGTCCTTACTTATTATTGATTTAATAAATATTCTTGGAATATTTATGTAAATTCTTTTAAATTCTCTTTATAATGATTTATATCATACAAAGATTATCTTTTACCTTCAGATATGGTGTAAAATATTTCGGAATATCTTATGACGATTTATATCAAGGGGAGGTTCCTAAACTTTAATTTCATTTAAATCTATCTTAAAGAAGATTTAAATACTCGCTCAACTTCCAAACGTATATAAGGGGACCTCACTTGAGCGATGTTATTTATTGGACTGCCCGGTCCTATACTTGATAAAACTATCTTGTCACTCACATCTTGATTCTTTCAAGCATCGATATGGGTCTTTTGGTTACCTCCTCAACGCTCGAGGGGTATGATTGATGTAACAAGTTTATATCCATTAACAAGCATCAGCTTGGGAAATATTGGTGAATTTTCCTTTCCACTTAGATACGACTACTTTGTGGAGTCCTATCAACAAGTGTTACACTTGGGGAAAAAGGGGAACGAACTTTACGTTTCAGAGTCATGGATGATATTCGAACTAGGAGACGCGTAAGTGGCCGAGTGGCGCCGGTCCAGCAATAGCCCAACCGTTGGCTGAGGAGTTCCAGAGGGCGGTAGATAAGTAATTCCGTCGGAGCTACCTTCTACATGTAGAGAACGACTGATGAGATGCATGACATACGACTGATCATCGTAAACGTCAGGGCATCTGGCGCGGCAATGCTCCCGTATTAGCTCATCTTCTAAAAGTGAGAAATTTCTGCAACACTGTTGGTGTTGGCAAGGTGAAAAAGTGTTGAAACCGGAATTGCAATATTTTCCTGCAAGTTCCTCTTTTATGATAATTGAGAATATCTTGCTTATCTTTTGCATAGCAGATATTTATTCAAAACAAATATATTTTTGAGTTACCTTGTAACTTCATCTCATACCTTATATTGGTACTACATCGTTAATGCATGGCATATGGTTTCAAAGATATTTTGAACTGTCATATATTATTGTCGTTCAATTATATTTTCGGTGGGCTATTGCTCACCCTTGCTTTATTTATTTATATTACAACAACAGCTAGATCAGATGGCCACGCAAGGCGCACACAGCGTAGGCAGGTGTCAACCGTCAGAGGTTTACCGCTAAGGTCTTGGCTACCATTATTGAGGATGCAACTACTGGTAGGCTAGTTGTTAGCAATTGAGCCTCAAATGTATTTATATTGTGGTATCTATTAATGGATGGCAAAGAGTATGTAATTGTACAATTATAATTCTTTGGGTTGTAAGAACTCAAACTTGTGATTAATAATATTGTTGGTTACTCTGATTTCATCTCTGGGACTATAACGGGTGTGTTTTATGTTGTTGTTTTGGGTCACAAGGTTGTAATTTAAATTATGTTGATTTTATGGATGGATATCGAGACCGTAACGACCAGATCCCTGACCCTGGATCTGGGGGTGTTACAGAAATGGTATCAGAGAGAGCGTTATATATCCCAGAGATGATGCGACGTTAAAACAGTAAATTCATTAAGATAATAAGAACTCTTGCCAAGTTCATAGTCAGACTACATAATGTAGTATTGACGTATAAAACCCTTATGGGAACCCTAAGGTATCATGATAGTAACTTAGCTCGTTCTTGTATCGACTAGTAAGGCGACAGACCTTGGGGATTACGAGCAGTAACATAATGATGCTTGTTTTGATGTTGAAGATCGGATGGTGGATTCGATAGAGTACCCTACTGAGGACCCGGAAGAGGTTCCAGCAGAGAGGGAGAATCCTGTTAGAGACAGGGAAGTTTACCTTGAGGAGATGAGGGCTGCAGCCAGAGAGACTGTAAGAATCTAGATATAGTGCTCAGAGAAGTGAGCTTAAAGAGCTGAGATATTATTAAGAGAATTAAAGATGCGTATTGGATTCATAGCGGGACTGCTAGATGAAGTACCAGCAGGTAAGATGGATTTGAGGAATTACTCAAGATCTTATGTAAGGATAGATAAGAATCCTTGGAGACTTTCAGATTAATGAGAAAGGAATTAGAATGATGCATGATTATCAAAGACATTGATATAGGACGGGGAGCAGAGTCCCTAGGAACAGTTAAGACATAGGTGGCAAGTGCCATATTTTCAGATAAATGGATTAGTGTGAATCTTATTAATGATAATTCGCCGTGAGAAGGCAGATTTCCTAGGTTATAATTTATAAAGTCAATTGAGATTGATGAGGTGGTTTATCCAGTGAGATGTCCATTTTATGAATGGATTAGCTAAGAAAGTAAAGATAGTGGAAAGCAATGGCCTGAATGGATAAAGTTACATAAGGAAGTAGTAAGCGAGACAATGATCTCGGAACCTACAAGACTAAAAGACCAGTGAGTCTATGATAAACTAGTAATGAGGTTATCGTCAAGAAACCAAGTATAAGTTCAGTTCAATTCAGTGAAATGATGAACCAGAAACATTAGTTGCATGTGATTCAAGAAGAGTATTAAATTCTTTCTTTTCCTTGAATGGATTATGGTAGTTACCTTAAGTTTATTCTGACACTGAATCATAAATGGATTAGGCAAGGCGAGCAGTGGTCGAGATGTAATTGAGAATGCTTCTAGGTGCAACCTGATAGAACAGGTGTAGGACATGTTCTCGAAATAAGAGTTTTGGCAAAATGAAGTCCAGCAATAGGACACATGATCAATAAGAGTAGTGTTGGTCGGCCCTACCAAGTTAAAGACAGTTTCAAATGAAGATTGGCCAACCACACTGGCAAAGGTGAGAAATTTCATAAAATTCACAAGGTATTACCAAAGATTTGCTCAGGACTTTACAGAAAGCGTAGTCCCGTAACCCGACTTATTATAAGAATAAAAGTTTGAATGGACAAGATAAACGTGAGAAGATCTTCCTGGAGCTAAAGGTAAAGTTGGTGATGACCAGGGTTGGCATTGTCTAATGGAAGAAGGAAACTTTGGGAGATATTATGATGCAACTCATACAGGTATAGGTCTGCGCTTATGCAGCACGATAGCGTAATTTCGAATACATTTAGACAGCGCAGTTCATCGGATTTAGATGGCCTTGGTAGTGCCAACGTTGAGGAACGACTAACCCCGACGGTAGTGTTCCTTCTGAGACTAGTTGTTAAGAAGACTGGTATTTGGTAGTATCGACTATTAGGACAAGCATGTATCGGGTAAGTATGGCATGTTTAGTTTAAAACTTTTGATTCCCCTTCTAAGGACGATGTATATTTGGTTTTCTTCTAATGATTAAACTCCCAGCTTTATGTCAATCATTTCGCTACTGTAACTGTTTATGGTTCGACCATCTCGGATGTTCATAGAAATATTCTTTGGGTATCGAAATGGATTTTTTTTTTATGTAACCAGTGGGTGGATAGAATGACTGAAGTTTCCCTAATCCTGGAGAGGAATTGGACAAAATTTGGCAAACCTTGTCTTTCTAATTATCTGAATACATCACCGAAGAGAGTGGAAACTGAAGCAAACCCTATGAATTGGGTAAGGTAGCCGCTACACGGATTGGTAGATAGATCCCAATTATTACGATTGATTGTAGAAACAAAATTATGAAGTTGAGATTGAACGGAAAAAGGGAAATGTAATTAAGAAACAAGCCGGACTAAGAAAGTTCGGGATTGACTTAAATGAAAAGGTTGTTGTGCCAGAAATGTTGAGCTTTGGTGGCACGTGAAATTGATAAGAGTAATTAGAAGAATAAAAGAAAAGTAAGGGTGACCGGAGATGGTACCGAGAAGTCGATTGAGACTTGTATGGAATGAAGTTTTGAAAAAAAATCAAAAGGTATCAAGTAGAAGGCACTATGCCAACAATTGCTAGAAAAGTAATGCTATTAGCCAACCCCTAAACTCACATATTTTAGCATGGCCATTGGGGCCAAGTCACTAAGGATTATCAAGTGACTGAATCAACAATGTAAGGACAAAGCGGGGTGCTTCTAATCAAGTGCCAACCGCGAGGGCTTTTGATATAAAATGAATTGAGATACAGGATGATGGATTTATATATATACCATGGACGTATCAGGATTGAGGGTAGTGACCACTGAAAAGTTACAAAAATTTCCAAAGTTAGTGCACTGTAATGCATAAATGTTATCTGAAGCTTAGGGTCCTCAAAAAGAGCATTAGGCAATAAGAGATTCACGTTGAACACGACCAATATCTTCCAGAACATCCTTGCTACCATTACCAAGTTCTGTAAGAAAGAGCAGATAGACATGTGTTGTCTTTTGGAAGGTCATATAGACTAACATTCGTTTGAAAGAAGAGGTTAGCATTAGTCTACCTATAGACTATCAAGATGAGAATGATTAAAAGAGACCTTTATTAAGGATATATGATTGAATTGCCAAGTACAGGATATAAGTATTCCTTGAAACTAGAATTGAGCATAGAATGTCCATATATTAAGACGAACCCTGGGGGATGCACAAAGAATAGCATCACCCCTAATAATAGGCACTGTGAAATCAGACGATATAAGTTGAATCGACCAAAGTATCAATAACCTATAAGGAATTGTGGAAAGGAGTCTCGAAAAGTACATAGACAGAATCGTTATAGAATTGGTTAATGATGTTTGATATACCCTGTACCCAGAAGATATAGGATGAATGATGAGGATGACCTAAGGAACCCTATAAGGGAAGAGGTAATGTTCTGAACTTCAGAAAGGGAAGTTTGGTAAGGAACGTATGACATAGTAACAATACGGCCAGAGGAATTAGGTGTGAAACCATGAGAAAGTATGGATTGAACCAATAAGGTTGAGATTATCCTAAAACAAGAAGGGATTTAAGTAAGGAAATATCCTAGGTATGATTGGGAGTACTGGTAGTAAAGTTCCCACAGAAAGGTGGAAGTAATGACTTTTGGAAAAAGACTGGAATATGTTTTCTCTCATCTAGCAGAGTTCAAGGGAGGATGCTCCTATCCTGAGTTGGAATAGATCCAGAGAATATTGATTTCAAGAAAATGTTATGTTCAGGAAAGGCCAATGAGGTGGCCGACACTTTAAATATAAGGGAGTAAGTATGTATGCTCATACTAAAGAGATAGAATGATAGTGTAAAGGACCTTGATGGTCATAATGTGGTGAAGGAAGTTACATTCCGTCTAATGATTTTGCCAGGATCAACTATAAGAATAGTTTAAGTAAAGATTCGATTCCTGATGTTGCCAGTAGCACATTACCGACATTAGGAGGCTCTACGACAGACCATACCAAATTCCCCAAGAGACTCGCCTTTTCTTTGGAAAGAGAGAGGGGAGGTTAAGTAACAATGAATTGGTAGTAAATGACCAGAAATAGAGAGGGTACAAATACTGATAAGCCAAATGGCACGATGATGAATGACAAACAAGTTTATGTTGGTGTATTTTTGTGCAAACAAGATAGAGAATTATGAGGTTGGCAAGCGATTAAGCAAATCGCTAAGCTTTTAGTCTTCTACCAGAGATATATGATTAATAATCTCACCAGCCTGTTCCAGCTGCGATGCTGGAAGCTTTCCTGCAATTTTATCTGCTTCATGTAATATCTACGTCAAGTTCAGAAAGCGTTCCTTATGGATATGAAATAGTGATTATTTTGTTTTCCTAGAGGATCTTGAATTGACAATTATGATGCTTAGTTATTAAAGCACTGCGTAAACGATAAACGATGGTGATCCTTCTGAGAAATTAGGTGGTAACGGCTGTGGAAATGTCGAATTGAATCTAAGTTAGGGAAATCATCCAGGTTTATTTCGGATGGTGTAATTTCTGGAACGACGGGATATTTAAAATAAATGATTAGGCTATGATGGTTCATAGAATGATTATAGTAGAAATGAAGACAAGCAACTGATTGAGATGAATGAAGAGTTGAGGATTAATAAGAAAGTCAGATATGCGGACTCATGAGAAGCTCCAGTAATGAAGCGAGAAAAGTATGGAATTAACAGGGCAAAGTATTGGCCAAAACGGAACGTTGGAATTAGAAACATAAATAACATACGAATTGACCCCTTTTTAGGTTGGGGGAAGTCGAGGAAATTTGGAATAGATTGATTGAGTAATAAAGAGACTCGTGGAATGAGAAAGTGAAATCTAAAGGTGACGAGCGCCTCAATAAAGAGATACCAATGGAGTTAAATAACCGAAGTGAATGAGAATCAGATAATAAGAAGGATGTGATTAATAAAAGAAAAGATTGGAAAAACAATTATGAAAATGTGAAGCAAGGAATGTTATGAATGAACTTCCTAACGAGCTCTCGGAATGACAACCTGATAGTGTTAGTATTATGGATATGAAAGCTATAGTAGCGTGGCATGGAATATTAGTGACAATGATGTCACGCGAGAAATCCAAGATTTAACCTGAGAGGTTGAAGGATTTTCCAAAAAGTTAGTGGTGCTAATATCGAGCAAGAGTATAGGTCCATAGAATGATGGACAGAGCAGCAAGGACATGTGATACGTGAAATTACGAAAAAGTAGTATTTGATACGAATATGATTATTTCTCTTCTCTAATAAACCTCTATAGTTCAGAGGTAAATTCTAAGTATGATATTTTGACAATCATGAAAACTTTCATATATGATTCTTTGAAATTCGTTCTTTTCTTCTCCCTTATTTATCTTCTTCTAAATTGAGAAGAACAACCCTTTAAGGAGGGGAGGTAATACTACGTGACTCTCTGTCTGTGTGATAGAAGTCTAAGTGGAATGCCATTAATTGTTTAATTGCTTGTCAAGTACTAAAGGCTGGCCCCCTTCTGTACTAGCTATGCAATATAACAAATGTTCATTGATCATAGTGATCTCTCAATAAATTCTTCTAATTCAATATACATACATCGAGATTGCGAAGATTAAAGCGATCAGGAAATTGCAAAAAAAAAAATTACGAGTGAGGTTATCTCCGGAATCCGTAGCGCCTTAGTGATACCGAAGTCACTGCACGTACCAATAAGGTTAATAGTATAAGAACGGACAAGAGCGTATACCGGATGATATGTTATGCGAAAGTATCAAAGAATTGGTAGAACGGATAAAGGGTGTGTTGTAACACCAATATGATGTGCTTTAGAAAGACTGGAATGTGTAAGGATCGACCAGAGAATTGGAAAGCGAAATAACCAACAAGTACCCAATTGTCTTCTACCTGATTCCGGGACGGAATCCTTTTAAGGAGGGGAGACTGTAAGAACCCAGATTTTTGGGTAGAATTAAAACTTGTATTATATATTGATGTAAGAGTGAACAGTGGTTACAACTACAATGTAATACTGGCTTTAAAGAATGAATAGTGAAAGGATATATACTCCAAGGTTATATGGCCTGAAGGATGCTATTGGATGATAACTTAGATTAGAATAATCTATCTCCTAGAAAGTTAAGATAAGATTCCCTAGAGAGAAATAGATACCCTCATGTCATCCAAATCAATATCTATTATAAGCCCAGCGGTTCCGTAAAAAGGTTAAGGAACACTCGAGGGTGAACCAGGTTCATTTTCCTAACTATAGGAATTAAATAAAAATAAGTGATGAATAGTGATTTTGGTGGAATTTGGAATATTATTATAATAATGTTATACCCGGTATTCGGAACGGATTTCTGAGTTCGTATTAGTGATCCAGGAGGAAAATAAGTGTATGTAAAAGCTGTCGGATTCAGAAAAAGAGCACTTTTATTTTCTCCGAGATTTCCCTGGACACTGCAAGACTTAAGGATTTATAAAAGGGAATTAAGGAATTTAAATTCGAGAAGTATTAAGAAAGATGAAGAATAGTATTAAAATTATTAAGAAGGTTTTCGGTAAAACCCTAACTAGAAACGAATAAGTTATTCCCTCGAACGATCAACGAATTAAGCAATAAACGGACAAAGAAACAAGCAGAGGGAGCAAGAGTCATGCATAAGCTACTAGAAAATATCTAGTAACCAATATACTTACAAGAGTAACTAGAATCATGTGAATCAACTAAGTACTTAGCAATCAAACCACTTAGTTAGCTTGTAACCATCCAAAGATCAACACTTGTCTTGCAAATTACATCATTCCATGCATCATCACTTTAATAAAGTGAACATAAGATGAGATATTATTCAAGACATCACTTTATGCATTATTATTGAAAAATATCAACCAAACAAACTCATCCTCTCCAAGAACAATACCATTCGGCTTTTCTTGGAATTCAAAATCCAAAATCCTTCTTCCACTCCTTGTTTGATCTTGAAACTTTTATGGTGAGACTTACATTTCATATAAATGATCTCCTCAAAATCCTAGCTTCAATCTCTTCTTTTTCCATTTTCAAAAAAATCATTAAAGAGGAGGATGAATAGTGTTCTTCAAGAATTAACTTTGATTTTCATGTTTCTTTGGTTGATCTTAGGTTTGTTAAAGCTAGACAAGGACCATACCAAGCTTTGTAAGGCCATATCACACTCTCAAGAAGGTATAGTGATCTTGAAACCCTAGGTCTACTTTGAGTTTTGATGATGTTCTTGATGGATCTAAGTAGTTATGATTATGGTGATGTTATAAGCATGTTTAGTTAGTGGTTTAGTGATTTATGTAATATGATGCATATGGTAGTAAGGCATGATGTTCCTGGACTCTTTGAGATAAGAACCATGTGTATAAGTGTTATGGATGCCCGGTGTGGCTTGGTTTTAGTGTTACGATTAGTAGAACGTTCGATTTATAGCCGTCGTAATGCCCGATTTTCGTTTAATCTTGAAATCCGAACTTAACAGTAGATAAAACTCACTGCATAGCTTCGACTTATGCCATGATTAGCTAGATCATGTTACAAGCTTCGTTTTGATATAAAGATCGCATGAAATGGACTTACGGTTTAGGAGTTATGATTAAATTCGTAAAAGTGGTTCGAAATCGTAAACGAAAGTTCGTAACTGAAATTGATTCCCTTAAATGTCGTTTAATCAGTGGCGAATCTTATTAATTAAATATTAGAGGTAAAAAGGAAGGTGTGGGAGAAAACCACATGTCGAATGGATCGTTTTCCGATTTTATAAAAATGTTTGAATCGAGGTTAAACGCGAACGAACCCCTTAAAGGTATGACTTTGGTTATAACTTAGAAAACGGGCGATAACACTCGAGGTATAATCTTGATTCGTAAACGACCAACCTTAGAACTTATACGACTTAAGTATATACCAAGTATAAGCATGATGACATGTCTTGATAACGAACGAATGTCGGATCGTATCGGTGATAAAAAGAGTTACACTAAAAGAGACGTAACGAGATAACTCGAAAACATGTTTCGATTTAAGTAGAGTTTATACTTAGCCTTTTAATAAGCGTTAAGTGGTTAATCTTAAATATTCTGATTGTTTATAGATTGTCGAGCTGACCCGGGACACATTACCCCTACCCGCACTCGATTCTCAGGCAAGTTTCCAATACTTGGAACTGTTGTTGTGATAATATATATATGATGATTGTTGTATACATATGCCATAGCGTGCATGTCTACTTTCAAGTTATATTGCAATACTTGTTCCCTGAATTGATATTGGCTTATAGACTAGATACGATATATCAGTATAAGCCGGATTTTTGGTTTAGACCCTTAGTGAAGGGCATGTGATATTCATTCTTTAAATGTAGACCGGGAGTCGGTATTTTGAGATATAGATGTAGTCTTGGAAACCCGGAGGGATTCCAACGACAGATTAGTATTCCTTTTGAGGAATGTTATTATTAAACATTAATTATATTTCCATAAAGTATTATTTACTTGGAAATCTTTCGAGAAATGTTATTTGAGTATTATCTCAGTCGAGAAATATTAAATGAATATTATTTCGAATATTCATTTAGAGTTTGATTATTTCATGAATATTATTTCAAGATTCATTTAGAATATTGTTTATTAAATGAATATTACTTTCGAATATTCATTTAAGGTTTTATCTATTCAATGAATATTACTTTAAGATATTTCTTTGAAATTCTAATTACTTAAGGAACATTATTTCAAATATTCCTTGAGAGTATTGATTACTAAATGAATATTAATTGGATATTCATTTAGAATAGTATTTATTAAATGAATATTATTTGGATATTCATTTAAGGTTTTATTTACTTAATGAATATTATTTTAAAATATTCAGTTGAAGTTCTAATTACTTATGGAATATTGTTTTGAATATTTCTTTAAAGTTTTGATTACTAAATGAATATTAATTGGATATTCATTTAGAATACTATTTATTTAATGAATATTATTTTCAAATATTCATTTAAGGTTTGATTTACTTAATAATCATTACTTTAAATATTTATTTGAGTTTATCTATTTATCGAATATCATCTTGAATATTCATTGGAAGTTTTATTTATTTAAAGAATATTATTTTGAATATTCATTTAAAAAGAGATTTATTAATAAATAATTTTATATATTCATTCGAGGATTACTTACGAGTAATATTATGGTTTAAAATTAGTCCTTACTTATTATTGATTTAATAAATATTCTTGGAATATTTATGTAAATTCTTTTAAATTCTCTTTATAATGATTTATATCATACAAAGATTATCTTTTACCTTCAGATATGGTGTAAAATATTTCGGAATATCTTATGACGATTTATATCAAGGGGAGGTTCCTAAACTTTAATTTCATTTAAATCTATCTTAAAGAAGATTTAAATACTCGCTCAACTTCCAAACGTATATAAGGGGACCTCACTTGAGCGATGTTATTTATTGGACTGCCCGGTCCTATACTTGATAAAACTATCTTGTCACTCACATCTTGATTCTTTCAAGCATCGATATGGGTCTTTTGGTTACCTCCTCAACGCTCGAGGGGTATGATTGATGTAACAAGTTTATATCCATTAACAAGCATCAGCTTGGGAAATATTGGTGAATTTTCCTTTCCACTTAGATACGACTACTTTGTGGAGTCCTATCAACAAGTGTTACACTTGGGGAAAAAGGGGAACGAACTTTACGTTTCAGAGTCATGGATGATATTCGAACTAGGAGACGCGTAAGTGGCCGAGTGGCGCCGGTCCAGCAATAGCCCAACCGTTGGCTGAGGAGTTCCAGAGGGCGGTAGATAAGTAATTCCGTCGGAGCTACCTTCTACATGTAGAGAACGACTGATGAGATGCATGACATACGACTGATCATCGTAAACGTCAGGGCATCTGGCGCGGCAATGCTCCCGTATTAGCTCATCTTCTAAAAGTGAGAAATTTCTGCAACACTGTTGGTGTTGGCAAGGTGAAAAAGTGTTGAAACCGGAATTGCAATATTTTCCTGCAAGTTCCTCTTTTATGATAATTGAGAATATCTTGCTTATCTTTTGCATAGCAGATATTTATTCAAAACAAATATATTTTTGAGTTACCTTGTAACTTCATCTCATACCTTATATTGGTACTACATCGTTAATGCATGGCATATGGTTTCAAAGATATTTTGAACTGTCATATATTATTGTCGTTCAATTATATTTTCGGTGGGCTATTGCTCACCCTTGCTTTATTTATTTATATTACAACAACAGCTAGATCAGATGGCCACGCAAGGCGCACACAGCGTAAGCAGGTGTCAACCGTCAGAGGTTTACTGCTAAGGTCTTGGCTACCATTATTGAGGATGCAACTACTTGTAGGCTAGTTGTTAGCAATTGAGCCTCAAATGTATTTATATTGTGGTATCTATTAATGGATGGCAAAGAGTATGTAATTGTACAATTATAATTCTTTGGGTTGTAAGAACTCAAACTTGTGATTAATAATATTGTTGGTTACTCTGATTTCATCTCTGGGACTATAACGGGTGTGTTTTATGTTGTTGTTTTGGGTCACAAGGTTGTAATTTAAATTATGTTGATTTTATGGATGGATATCGAGACCGTAACGACCAGATCCCTGACCCTGGATCTGGGGGTGTTACAATAATCATGTAAAGCGCTAGCTAAAAATTAAAATGAATTATATTAAATAAAAATTATAGAGAATTTGTAAAAAAAAATCCATTCCAGCGAGACAAAATTGTTAAGTAAAAATTTAGACACGATAGGTTGACTATATTTATCGAAACTTTATCAACTTGAAATAATAATAACATATCATTTTTAAAATACAGCCAATCAATATAGTTAATTTCATTGGAGTAAAACACGTTAGCAAATTTTACATAATCAATATCTAATCAATCATTTTTACAAAATATAGTTGGAGATGCTCTTAGTTGTCAATGAAAATTTGGTTTTTTGCTGTTTTTGAGAACATTAATTGGGTATTTGGTTCATTATTAATGAATTTGGTTAATTGAAGTCAAAATCTTAAATCCTAATTAATAATATTTGGATTAACAATTTAGTTTACGTGGAGTATGAATTGCAATTCATACAACTAATTTAAATTATTTAAACTTTATCATATTAAAACATATTTTGTTGTTGAAATTAATATTGAAAATAAATAGCATGCCACATTGTGCATCGAAAATAAATTAATAACTGTTTAAGTCATTAAGATTACACATGTTATAATCGGAACAAACACAGCTATGCTTTTAATTTTCCCAGTTTTTCACTTTTTGCCAAAAGAACTTGTCAGTAAAGGGATCCATTCTCCAGAAATAGAAGCCATCAGGTCTGGCTTCGTAAACGTAACTATCAAGAGCACCTACCTCGCCTTCAATATCGAAATCGAAAACATTAAACACCGCCTGTTTTCCACCCCACCAAAAATGACAAAAAAATAGGGTAGTTCCCCAAAAATTCATCATAAACTTAAAACTGTACATCTGATTCACGGCAAGGTCATGGTACCCCAAATCGTTATCTTTGGATTGGCAGCGAAGCCGCAAGGAAGGCACATTACTGGGAAGACGGTTGAAAATATCGACATGAAGTTTCGAAAAACATGTAGACAATAGAAGAGAGAATAGTACAATCCTAAGCAACAAAGATCCTGAGGAGTTGGTTTTCATGACTGACTGTACTTATTGTGGAGCTAGCAAATAAATAAAAAAACGATTTCTTGAAATAATGTTATGCTTGTACTTGTAGTTTATATGGCAAAGCTTAGACTAACATATTTAAGAAAAAATTAAATGCTCCTAAGAATTTGCAGGATATCAAAAGATATGAAGTTTGGGATAACACTATCTTGACAATTATACATGTCGACTAGAGGTAAGCTCAACCAACTGAGCTATCTGTCTTAAATACATAGGATTTTGTTAGGTTGTTCTCCAGAAAAAAGAAGACAAGAAAAGAGGTTAAGAGGAAAATAACTTTTTCATTTATAATCCTCAAATCATTACGGAAACATCTATAAATATGAAATAACTACCACTACTACCAGTTTACAAGAAATTGACTAAAACATGGCCTACTTGCATGACTATCTAACAACATATGACTAATAAACATAACTGCCACAAAACAAATACTGAGAACATGGGTCTGAAGCACATATTTACATATGATAGTCCTGAAAACTTTTAGGTAGCTGTGTGACTCTCTTAGAACGTTGATTAGTGCAAGTACGTAGTAGAGCTAGCCAGGAGAGTTGTATCAGGTTTCTTATTTCATTATTATCAATGTGCCTCAAGGAAAAATGTGTTAGAAAATGGAGTTTTGGGGCATAAGTATTTTATGTTCTTGATGTTAATTCCGGATTTTAACGATTGGAAATTGTTCCTTATTATGAGGACTTAAATTTTCATATATGGGTCTAAGTAATTTTCTTAGTGAAACCCATAGAGAAATGGAGTTGAAGTTAGTAGCTTGAATAAGCTTGAAATGAGAATGTGTATTTGTCCCACATTGAAATGAATAAAGGGGGTTGTTGGCTTTATATAGAATCACACACATGGGTAGTGTACAACTACCAAGGTGTATGATGGTGCATGGTGTTACTGTGTGCTCCACGCGCACACACACACGCGCGCCGCCGCCGCCTCGCCACGCCATGTCTCGACTCGGGTCGGCTCGGTCGAAGGGCGATTTGGGCGAATGTCTCGGCGTCTCGCGTACGCAAGGCGACCTGGGTGGTCAGACATCTAATACTGATGGGCCAAGTCCTGATGAAATCCTGAAGGTACTACCAGATCCTGATCAAATACTGATGGACCTCAAGTCCTGACGGTATCAGATCCTGATGAATGATCAAATACTGATGGACATCAGATCCTGACGGACGAAAAATCCTGATGGATTAGATCCTGATGTTGGGTCAGAATTTGATGATATATATATATTCGTATAATTAAAATAAAAACTGATATGTGTGGATAAATATAACGTAACAGTTACGATTTATTAAATCAACCGTTTTGATTTTATTAAATCAGCCGTTTCATTTTATTAAATGTAAATCGGCAGTTACAATATTAATTGGGTGGCATCAGTTACGTTTGGTCTCTCCTATAAATAGAGACCTAAGCTACTGATTGTTATATACTGGATACACTGAATATATAGACCACACCCTACATTCTCTTGTCTTCTTTACACTCTCTGTTCTCCTCCTGTAATAGTATATTTTACTTAGGGTTTTTCTGGCGACTGAGGTGCTAGTCGAAGTTGAGTATTCTGATTGCTGTGATCACTATACTCGGAGCTGTTTTATCCTGGGAGAGGTGTTGCAAGCATCCCAACACAGTTGTAAGTGGGGGCAATTATCTCTTCAAGAGCAGTCAGGCTTTCTAGCAAATCCTGACGACTCAGCTGTTTGTTTTACTTGTTTACATACTGATATAGCTATGGCTACTGGTATGTTTTCTGCCTTCTCTTTGTTCTATCAGTTACTGACATGCATGTGTTTTACCTTCGTGTTTTGTTTCGCTAATTGTATGCTTGGCCTGGACTTGTTAAATACGATATATAACTGCCTCTATGTTGCTGTTTTAGTCATAATTCCCAACATTCTTGAAGAGATAATTTGTTATATAGTATTTAGCATAATGGTTAACGAGAGTGAAATTCCTGCTAGTGGTAGTTCGGTTGCATCTGCTGGGGTCATTGATTGGACCACTTACAGTTTTCCACAACCTGTTGAATTAACTGGCTTGCCAGAGAAATTCAATGGGGGCGTTGGCTTTTCTCGTTGGCAGAAAAGGATGAAGTTGTGGTTGACTGTAAAGGGTCTATGGCCTGTTGTGGAATATGAGAAGCTGGACCAGACACATAATACTGACTCACAAGGTCTGGAAAAGTATTCTGTGGCTAGGTTCCTTGATTTCAAGCTGGTGGACAATAAGTCCATGACTGAGCAAGTGCATGAATTCGAGATGATAGTGCATGCTTTGAAGGAGTCTGGAATGGACCTCCCGGAAAAGTTTAAGGTGATGAGTGTGATTGAAAAGCTTCCAAAGTCTTGGGAAGAGTTCTCTCTCTCCCTGAAAAGACAGAAAGGAGAGATCACCTGGACCAACCTTATGCTGGACATCTCGGTGCAAGAACAACACAAGTCCAAACAGGGACATGTGATGCCAACTGAGCATGGAAGTTCGAAGGTAAACGTAGCAACTGTAGGACAGAAAAGGAAGGTTGTCTCAAAGAAGGGTAATAGTAATAAACCTAAGAGTGACAAGGATAAGGCCAAGAAACCAAAGGCAAACAAACCATGTTGGTCTTGTGGGCAGGTTGGGCACTGGAGTAAGGACTGCCCTACAAAGAGAGCAAAGAAAGCCGAGGGGGTAGCTCAAGCGAATGTTGTGCTTGGAACCTCAAGTGGGCCTGTAGCGAACATGGTTGTTGGTGAGGCTTTGGCTTCTGAAACCAACGAAGACCGGTATGTTACCTACAACCCTGTACTATTTTCCACTTATCTGTCAAATGAATGGTTGATTGATACTGGAGCTAATGTGCATATTTGTGCTGACATTAGTTTATTTGTATCTTATCAACAGAGTCATAGCTTGACAGTGACGATGGGGAACGCAAGTGCTGCTCAAGTACATGGAATAGGAAACGTGGACTTGAAGTTTCCTTCGGGTCGTATTCTATCCCTGACGAGAGTGCATCATGTTCCCGACATGCGTAGAAATATAATAAGTGGAAGCTGTTTGGTAGCTAATGGTTTTGAAGTCTCTCTTAAATGTAATAAAGTAGTTCTTATTCATACTGGTACTTTCTTTGGCAAGGGTTACTTGTCAAATGGTTTATTTGTGATAAATGCTGAACCCGTTTTGGGTATTTTAAATAAGATTACTCCTTCTGTTAACTATGTTGAATCTTCAACTTTATGGCATGCTAGACTTGGTCACTTAAATTTTGGTGCTCTTAAAAATATGATGAACTTAGAGTTGATTCCAAAACACACTGTAGAAAAGAATTCTAAATGTCAAGTATGTGTGTCTGCTAAACAAATAAGGAAACCTTTTCATAATATTGATAGGGATTCAGACTTGTTAGATTTAGTACACACTGATATTTGTGAATTTGGTGGTGTGTTGACTAAGGACCAGTTTAGATACTTCATTACCTTTATAGATGATTGTAGTGGATACTGTTATGTTTATTTACTTAGACATAAGGATGAAGCACTTAGTAAATTCATTATATATAAAACTGAAGTAGAAAAACAAACTAGTAAGGTACTTAAAAGGTTGAGATCTGATAGAGGTGGTGAGTATACGAGTAACGCTTTTAATGAATTTTGTGCAAGCAATGGTATAGTTCATGAAGTTACACCACCATACACACCTGAGTCTAATGAGCGAAAGAACAGAACATTTAAAGATATGATTAATAGTATGCTTATTAATTCTGGGTTGCCTAAATACATGTGGGGAGAAGCTCTGAATACGGCTTGCCATATTCTGAATAGAGTTCCTCTGAAACACATGGATAAGACACCCTGTGAGTTATGGAAGAGCAAGAAGACTAGTCTTAAGTATCTTCGTGTGTGGGGGTGCCTTGCTAAGGTACTTGTCCCTGAACACAAGAGAAAGAAACTAGGTCCGAAGACTGTTGATTGTATCTTTCTGGGCTATCTTGAGACCACTACAGCTATGAGATTTTTAGTATTAAAATCTGACATAGATGGTATAGTGGCAAACACGATAGTTGAGTTTCGTGATGCTACATTCTTTGAGGATGTTTACCCTATGAAGACTGGTATGCCTCAAGATACTTCTAATGAAGATCCTACTCACACATCAAGTTTTATTCCTGATCATGTGGAAAAGATGACGAATGTGGGGGCGGAACCTAGTAGTAGCTCTACTCCTAAGGAGGTAGAGGAACCACGAAGGAGTAAGCGTGCAAAGGTAGTCAAGGATTTTGGAATTGATTTTATCACTTACAATGTCGAGGACGAACCTTTAACTTTCCGACAAGCTATGGATTCTTCAGAGTCTAGGCACTGGAAGGGCGCCATAAAGAGTGAAATTGACTCTATTGTTTCTAACGGAACATGGGAGTTAGTTGATCTCCCTCCTGGGTGTTCTACTATCGGGTGCAGATGGATCTTTAAAAGGAAGTTGAACCCTGACGGCTCAATAGATAAATACAAAGCTAGACTGGTAGCTAAGGGTTTTAAGCAAATGGAGGGTATTGATTACTTTGATACATACTCTCCTGTAGCTAGGATGACAACAATCTGAATGCTTGTAGCATTGGCTTCCGTACATGGTCTTATCATCCATCAAATGGATGTAAAGACAGCTTTTCTTCATGGTGAACTTGAAGAAGAGATTTATATGGATCAGCCTGAGGGATTTGTTGCATCTGGTAACGAAAGGAAAGTATGTAAGTTGATCAAATCCATCTATGGCTTGAAACAAGCTCCTAGGGATTGGCATAAAAAGTTTGATGAAACTATAGTGCCGTTCAGTTATGATATTAATGAAAGTGATAAGTGTGTCTACACTAAAGTTAAAGGTAGTGAGTGTGTCATCATGTGCCTATATGTTGATGACATACTATTGTTTGGAACCAATCTTGAGATAATTAACGAGACAAAAGCTTTCTTGAAAAGGCATTTTGAAATGAAGGATTTGGGTGAGGCTAGTGTGATTCTTGGTCTCAAACTGACACAGTCAGCTGAGGGAATAACTTTATCGCAGTCTCATTATATAGAGAAATCTATACTTGAGAAATATGGTTATTCACAGTGTAGAATCGCTAGTACACCCTATGATCCTAAAGTTGCCCTTGTTAAGAATGCTACAGGAGTACCTGTGTCTCAGTTAAGGTATTCTCAGATTATAGGGAGTTTGCAGTATCTTGCTAACTGTACTAGACCAGATATTTCATACTCTGTGTCTAAGTTGGCTAGGTATACAAGCTGTCCAAACAGAACTCATTGGGATGCTCTTGATAGAGTACTTAGATATCTGAAAGGCACAATGTACCTAAGTTTACACTATAGGAGATTTCCTGGTGTACTTGAGGGGTACAGTGATGCAAGTTGGATAGCTAAGAAGTCTGGTTCCAATGGAGTGACTGGATACGTGTTCACTTTAGCCGGTGGAGCAATATCCTGGAAGTCGACCAAACAGACTATAGTAACTCGGTCTACTTTTGAGGCTGAGTTGTGTGCACTTGATGCCACGGGGACGGAGGCTGAATGGTTACATGGACTTATGTCCGCGATACCTGTAGTAAGCAGACCGCTTCCTGCGCTTGCTATTCATTGTGATAGTAAAACAACTATCGACAAGATTAGCAGTAAAAAGTATAATGCTAAAACCAAGAGGCACATCCAAGTTAGACTAAAGTCTATTAGGGGTTTAGTGTCTGATAGGATTATTGCTGTAGAGTTCATAGGAACTCAGAATAATATAGCTGATCCTTTAACTAAAGGACTGGAACCTGCAGTGGTCCTTAAGTCAAGGTTGGGGATGGGGCTGTCAACCCATCATAGTTCATCATCAGTGGGAACCCAATACACATGAGAGGAGATCCCTTGAAGTGTATTCAATGTGGTAATAACAAGCTGTAAGGATGAACTGGTAGTACCTTTGCTACATAGATGATACTGTTGTATCTGAGTCTATCCCCTGTAAACCTAGAAGGTACTGATACTGCTAGATAGCAAGAGTTATTATAACTCTGAATGGGGTCAAGTCATTTGACGAGATGGTAGCAGTACATCTCTGGAGATGCCCAGCTAAGCGAATGTAATTGTGTGGTCGCAATTAGAGGAAAGGGTTATTCCTTGAAGCATTCGATGAACAGGATCGAGACAAGACCATTAATGTCTCAAAGCCGTAGATTGGCACCATAGCCTTTGACTTGTTGTCGTCTATGGAACATGGTTACACCAAACGGATTAAGATTCAAGGTGAAACATTCCATCTGAATCCGGTAATCATTGAAGTAGGGGACTTAGGAGGGTTCAAACCCGGAAGGGTACCGACTCTGAAAAACAAGTCATGATGAGAAACCTGGAACATTTCTATATGGATTTGTGGGGGATTGTTAGAAAATGGAGTTTTGGGGCATAAGTATTTTATGTTCTTGATGTTAATTCCGGATTTTAACGATTGGAAATTGTTCCTTGTTATGAGGACTTAAATTTTCATATATGGGTCTAAGTAATTTTCTTAGTGAAACCCACAGAGAAATGGAGTTGAAGTTAGTAGCTTGAATAAGCTTGAAATGAGAATGTGTATTTGTCCCACATTGAAATGAATAAAGGGGGTTGTTGGCTTTATATAGAATCACACACATGGGTAGTGTACAACTACTAAGGTGTATGATGGTGCATGGTGTTACTGTGTGCTCCACGCGCACACACACACGCGCGCGCCGCCGCCGCCTCGCCACGCCACGCCACGTCTCGACTCGACTCGGGTCGGCTCGGTCGAAGGGCGATTTGGGCGAATGTCTCGGCGTCTCGCGTACGCGAGGCGACCTGGGCGAGGGATTTTATTTCTGTGTTTAAATATATTTTAATTAGAATAAATATATATATATTGGGATCAGTACTTGGAATAAATCAGTAACTGGTCAGACTTCTAATACTGATGGGCCAAGTCCTGATGAAATCCTGAAGGTACTACCAGATCCTGATCAAATACTGATGGACCTCAAGTCCTGACGGTATCAGATCCTGATGAATGATCAAATACTGATGGACATCAGATCCTGACGGACGAAAAATCCTGATGGATTAGATCCTGATGTTGGGTCAGAATTTGATGATATATATATATTCGTATAATTAAAATAAAAACTGATATGTGTGGATAAATATAACGTAACAGTTACGATTTATTAAATCAACCATTTTGATTTTATTAAATCAGCCGTTTCATTTTATTAAATGTAAATCGGCAGTTACAATATTAATTGGGTGGCATCAGTTACGTTTGGTCTCTCCTATAAATAGAGACCTAAGCTACTGATTGTTATATACTGGATACACTGAATATATAGACCACACCCTACATTCTCTTGTCTTCTCTACACTCTCTGTTCTCCTCCTGTAATAGTATATTTTACTTAGGGTTTTTCTGGCGACTGAGGTGCTAGTCGAAGTTGAGTATTCTGATTGCTGTGATCACTATACTCGGAGCTATTTTATCCTGGGAGAGGTGTTGCAAGCATCCCAACACAGTTGTAAGTGGGGGCAATTATCTCTTCAAGAGCAGTCAGGCTTTCTAGCAAATCCTGACGACTCAGCTGTTTGTTTTACTTGTTTACATACTGATATAGCTATGGCTACTGGTATGTTTTCTGCCTTCTCTTTGTTCTATCAGTTACTGACATGCATGTGTTTTACCTTCGTGTTTTGTTTCGCTAATTGTATGCTTGGCCTGGACTTGTTAAATACGATATATAACTGCCTCTATGTTGCTGTTTTAGTCATAATTCCCAACAAAATGTTATCCAGGATATTTGGGCGGGGCGCTGTCCGGAGGTGGAGGAGGGTGACGAGAAGGTTTCTTCTGTAATCTAGTAATATTGTTCTGCTTTTCGCGTAACAATCTGTGGAGTGGAAGGGAAGGACTCGGTTCCATATGTGATAACATTTTCCCATTTACGTCTGCAGATGCAACAAACACTCAGTTAAACAATTATCATTTTCTTATCCACAGCTTCGGATTGAGTAACTTAAAAGAACGAAAATATACCAACCTGCAGCATGAGTGATCAGAACCAACTGCAGGAAAGAGATGATAGTCAGGGTTGAAATTATAATTTTTACCCAAGAAGAAGAAGCCATTATTTCTCTATAACAATTGCTTTTATCTTACTTTGGTTGGAGCTAATATCGTAAGTTCGTTGGTTCAAGTGAATTTTTATAAACTTATATAGGATTGTGAAGTTGTTGATCTTCCTAATATTTTATTCATCTGTTTCTTATTTTCTGACGAGTTCAATTTAAGTGCTACAATTTCCTCGAAAGACCATAAAATCAAATTAATTATCACTTGTAAGTCAGGTTGTTTCTTCTGAGAAAGTTAATCTTCTTTCTATAACGTCTTTGATTATACAACGGATTCAATTAAGAAAAACCTGCCCATATCAAATTTTTAATTCTTAAAACAAAGATATCCTATTTTCTGAATTTTAGAAGCGTATATTCTAATAATCAAACTTGCTCCGAGTCCGCTGATTAATCTAAGTCTGCTGATTAATCAACATTACATTTCAAATCATCAAACCTGCTCTGAGTATCTGACACTACTAGATTTGAACTTTTCCATGAGCATTGACTTATTCTTTATACTTTTATATGTTGGAGTACGTTAAGCGTATTCAAGTTTTACATGAAGTAAGAGATAATCTATTTATATTATAAAAGCTGTTGCCTTTTTTATGGTACTTTTACTATTCTAACCTTATACTATTTTTGTATTCACTGTATTTAGGGCTGCACAATGGTCCAAAACCGGACCGGACCGGACCGACCCGGACCGGATCGAAGACCGGATTTTATTGAATTCATGGACCGGGGACCGGACCGGTCATAACCGATCTTTGGGACCGGACCGGAAAAACCCGGACCGGACCGGAATCGGACCGGTTTGGACCTGTTAGTTAATATTCTATAAAAAAAAATTAATTTTTGTAAT
This sequence comes from Kitagawia praeruptora, assembly GCA_037693485.1. Taxonomy (NCBI): domain Eukaryota; kingdom Viridiplantae; phylum Streptophyta; class Magnoliopsida; order Apiales; family Apiaceae; genus Kitagawia; species Kitagawia praeruptora. The sequence goes on along the minus strand of CM075349.1, from coordinate 150,357,543 downwards.
TTAATTTTCATTCTTTGTTGATTTATAAATTACTTGGTAAGTTAATTTAAATTTAAAAATAAGTAAATGTCATATTATTCGTAAAGTAACATTAATTTGTAAACGTAATTATAAATTATATATAGTATGAAATATGAAATTTAATCATTTATATTATAGTGTCTATATATACTATTTCATAAATTTATTATTAATCAATTTGGATCACTAAAATATGTTATGTGTGAATATTTAATCATTAAACTATATAATTTAAAAGACAAAATAGTGTAAAATTAACTATATACATAAAATCCGGTCCAATCCGGTCCGATCCGGTCCAATCCGGTCCGATCCGGTCCGGACCGGGTGTTTTCAGGGTTTGGACCGGACCGGACCAAAGACCGGATTTTTTTGATTTTACGGACCGGGGACCGGACCGGTTATATTCGGTCCGGTCCGGTCCTTGGACCGGTAGACCCGGTCCGGTCTAATTTACCGGTCCAGACCGGAAAATTGTGCAGCCCTAACTGTATTTGCCATTTGACTTATACTACTTTTTTTGACTTATACGTATTATCCTTAATATACGTATACAAATGTTAAGCTTCTAAAAGAAGCTTTTGCTTCTCCCCAAAATCAAATCTATTCAATCTGATTACAAATTCAAATTTCATACCACTTGAAATCTCTCTCTTTACACGCTTTCTTCTCCTTTTTCTAATTTAGGGGATTTGAATTTCAAATTCTTAACATTTTCTCCTTTTCTTGCAGATGCACACCAGCCGCTTGATGAATGGAGTTGAGATAATATTAAAAAGTTCTATTCTTAATCCAATTTCTCTTCTTCTCTCCTTAATTTTTTTGCTATTTATTTGGCTCATCTTTTGTTTTTCTTTATTGCAGATCGAATTCTGCCCACCTAATATTTGATGAATTTAGCAAGAGAGCAAGATTGATAGATGTTTCAAATCAGTTAGCAGGATCCGTTTTTTAGGTTCGAAATTCTCAGTTAATTCTTCATATTCTGTTCATTTTGTATGTGTCTATATTTCATTTTGTATGTGTCTATATCTTAATATCTTATGGATTGCTGACTACTAATAATTATCCAAGTATCTGATCTTCTTCTTTTTAAATTTTTGTAGGGAATGGTCGAGGCAGAAACTAAATTTTTACTACGTGGTTTACATTTTCTCCGTTGAATTGTTATCTCTTTGATTTACAGCAACAATGTGTGTGTGTGTGTGTATGTGTATGTTTTTACTTCTTTATGATAAAGCTCTTAAGTTTACATTTTCTGTGTTGAATTGTTCTTTTTTTTATCTGCAGAAAGTCAGGACATGCTTCATTATTACAACTATGTTTCAACCGTGAACTTCCTACTCTAGGCATTTAGAGTTCTAAGAATGTTAGTCTTGATGATATTAGGTATGATATAAACTTATGACACGAATTATTCTCTGGTGTTGTACATTTGCTTTTTTACCATGGTTAAATTCAATGGTTTATGACTAATGAGGCATGAATATCTATTATGTAAGTATTTTAATTTTATAGATGCAAAGCTATTGAAATGTATTGAAAGGTTGGGTTTTAAAATGAAAGGTTGGGTGTTATATTAGTACATTGGATAAGTTTTTGTGCTCATTTTTATTATTTGAGTTTTGGAGGAGTTGCAATGATAGAAGTCCTTTAAGAATCATGATATTCATAATTTTGTGATTCACTTTATAGGTATCGATTTTAAATTTTTAATAGATCTACTTCAAACTTTTAATAGTGTGACATTTATGTGTTTATGTTTCTTGCCTTATCTATGTTTTTCATGGTTGGACTTAATTTTCGCATGAACTTTAAGGATTGTAATATTATATAGATTTGTGCTTGATGGATGGTAATCTTGATAGATGCATAAGAGTAGTGTTGTAATTGTTTACCATTTTTTTAGGTACTTGGCTTTGTTTCTAAACTGAATTCAAGATTATGAGATGATAATTACAAAATTGGGCAGATTGAACATCTCATGATTCATGAATTATGAATACTAGATTAGGTGACTACAGTTTTAGTTCCAGATGCAGAAGTTCTTATCAATCTGAAATTTTTGAAATTCATACCATCAAGTGGCAGGGTAAATTGTTAAATAACACTTTGTAAGAGTTACAAGACAGGGGAATACACTTTGTAACACTTTTTATGAGTTTTTAATTACAAAAATAGCAGTGATACATTATAACGAATCGGACGATTTAGTCTTCTTCGTATCAGAGCACGTGAATTGTCAGCAATACTTATTCAAATTCGAACTTTCTGAGGAAGCTTGAATCTTGACCTTGGAAATTGGAAACATAAATACTAAGATTTCATATTCAAATTCAATGCAATGTGTATTCTCTTCTTCAGTCTTTCTTCTATTATATCTGTATTTTATTCTACGTTTTTCCTCACTACTTTGTGTTTGATTATTTATACCAATTTTTATTAATGTATTTCTTTGCATTGCATACTAAAATTAGGATATGAACGACTTATGCATCGAGTTTGAGAAAAAATTGAGTGCTTGGTGATTATTTGCTATTTGTATATATAAAATGTTTTTCTGCTTCTATCCTACTCTCATCTTCATTAAATTAATATCTATCTATTTCCTTTATAATGATTGTTTAACTTTAGTACATGTTAATATTTGCTCACCTATTGTTTAATGGAATAATTATTTAGGCAACCCAGATGAAGTTGTTCATCAACTGTTTGATTGAAGATGCAAGTGAGTGTTGTCTGATTGTTCTTATTATTTGTTTTTTCATATTGGTTGCAATTGAAAATATTCTAACCGATTGTTTACTTGATGTATAAATTTCTATTGTTTGTCGCAAAAGTGAATGGGGTTGAACATGATAGTGGAAAGCACAAATTTTAGCAGTTTCCATCAGTTTACTTTTACGGTCTCTAATGTCTCTCAGTACCACATTATTATTTTGACACATTAGGCCTTCTTTGTATGACGACTAATGAACCAATTGTTATATAAGCACAGGGAGTGAAGATGTCACCACAGGAACAACCCATGCATCAGTTATCATCTCTGTTTGGCTTCAAGTTATACGTGCAATGTAAGATGTTGTTCGTTAAGTTTATCAATTAGTGTAATTTTTTTGTGAAAGTTGATACACACCAAAATTTAATAGTCTCAAAGTTAATGCATAAATTTTAAACATCTGATATTTGTATTCTTAGGTGAAGATTCCATGGGTTAGTCAATGATTATGTATCTAACAGTTCATGAGTCATGACAAGTTATGTCTTATCACAGTTTTTCTAAAGATCATATATGCTTTGCAATTCAGAACTTAATTGTCTGATGCTTAGTTATAAAGCATGCCCAAAATTCAAAAATTACGTTTGGTTACCTTGCTAATCTTTTATTATTTATTATTTTAAGTTATAAATCCTGAAGTGCGGATATATAAGAATAAGTTCAATGGGCATACCTCATTAATTGTTCTATTATTTCATCTATATATGGATATTTATACTTTTGACTAATGCAGGTTTAGACTAATGAACACAAGAATGGTGATTCAATGTCCATTCATTTAGAAATTGAAATTTTTGAAGCCCTGTTGGATACCTTTTGAATGCGAACACTGAGAAATGAGAATATATACTTGGATGTGTCAAACCTGGTGTAAAGAAACTGAATTCTTGAGCGAACTGATTGTAGAAGGAAGAGTCGCTCCTGGAAAGGTTGTGTTAGATCGATTGGTAGTACCTTTGGTTTAATTTAAAACTCTAAACCCTAGAAATTGTGTTCGATATTGGACAATTTCTTGGCTGTAGAATTTGGTGTGTCACATTGGGATAACAATATCAATTGGGACATTCCAATTTTGTATTTTGTATCTTGGATTGTCAAGATTTTAAGGCATGAGCTCTTACTTGATGCAAACCTGTCAATTAACTATAATCTCAAGACTCTTTTGATCTTAAGAAAAGAAGCAAAATTATGATCTTAAGACAACTTATTATGTTCTGAATGTTTTTAGTTTCTCATCTCAAAAAGTAGTTTGATACTTGAATTTTAACCATGTATAATTTATTTATATTATAGTTTGATTTTTGTTTTTATGATTTTAATAGGCTGATGGATATTAATTAATGGGTGGGTAAAGCGGGGGAATAAGGTTTTGTACCTTGGTTTAAGTATAAGTATGAGAATCAATCGACAAATGCACCTTTCTTCAATTGACAAAATAACTCTGTTATGCTCACTGTTATGCTCACCCATTTTAAGTGCATTTTACCCCATTAGTATCCTTTTTAAATAATAGAAAAAGAAAATTTATTAGTTATGCAATGGTTAATTAATATGATTAATATGAATGGAAATTAATATGATTAATATATTTATGACATCCATCAGACAAATATTTTTGGACAGCATATTTACTTATTTAGTGATTAACGATAAATCAAAATATTCATAATTTAAAATTTCCGATACAGCATACTAACTCGATTTTCATCTAAATAATATATGTAAATCTATACTATTATATAAATTCCGAAACATTAAAAGTTTGGTTGGTCGGTTGGTTGGTACCTGTTGAATTTACATATTTACCCTTACTTAATTACAAATAAAAATCTTCTTTTTCTTTTAATAACTAAGCACTTTCCTTTTTTCTTATGTAACTAAAAAGTATATTATAATTATTATTAACTAATCAATTAACTTTTTCAGTTACCTTTAAACTTTTATCTAACTAAAATATCTCATTTTCCAATTACACCAGATTACCTTTTTCAGCCAAAATAAGTTAACTTTTCTATTTTCTCTAACTAAAACCTTTTTTTTCATTTTTTTAATAACTAAGCACTTTCCTATTTCAGATAAAATATAATATCTTTTATATTTTATCTAACTAAAAAGTATATTATAATTAATAACTTTTTTTCTTTTACTTAGCAAAAAAAAAATATCTCTTTTTCCAATTACATCACGGGTTACCTTTTTCAACCAAAATAAATTACCTTTTTTATTTTCTCTAATAAAAACCTCTCCTTTTCAAATTATATCATGGGCGATTCTATTTAATAAAATAATAATAATAATAATATAATACTATTAATTAACCGATTACCTTTTCATCTCTAGATATATCACGAGTAACATTAATTTCTCATTTTCTAAAAACACTACGAGCAATTTTATTAAAATAACAATTAAATTATAATTACTATAAACTAATCAATTACCTTTTTCACCTAAAATATGTCATCTTATTAATTTTCACGTTATCTTTTTCCATTTTCTCAAACTAAAATATCTTTTTTTTCCAATTATATCACATACGGTTCTATTTAATAAAATAATAATATTATAATACTAATAATTAACTGATTATCCTTTTCAGCTAAAACGTATCATCTTTTCTATATTTTTAACTAAAATCCCTCTCTAGAAATATCACGGGCAATATTAATTTCTCTTTTTCTAAAAACAATACGAGCAATTTTATTTTGTAAAATAACATAATTAAATTATAATTACTATAAACTAATCAATTACCTTTTTCGCCTAAAACATGTTATCTTTTTAATTTTCACTAACTAAAGTCCTCTCTTTTTCCAATTATATAACGGGCATTCTATTTAATAAAATAAAATAATAATTTTATAATTACTAATGATTAACTGATTACCTTTTTAACTGAAACCTATCACATTTTTTAACTAAAATAACTGCTTATCTATAAATATCACAGGATAACATTTATATAATTATGATCATCATCTCATTTACAAATTTAAGCCTCCAAAATTCATATTTTAAATAAATTAATTCAAATTAATAAAAAAAACTAATATAATATTTAAAACAATCCGTGCATCGCACGGGTTTTAAGCTAGTATGTTTATAAACTCTAAACTTATTTAAATATATACTCCCTCTATCTCACAAAACCTTTCCCTTTGATACTATTTGTTGTGGAATAAAAACTAGGTTATTAGATTGCGGCTAGGGTTTGCTGTATTTAATGCTAGGGTACGTGAGCTTCGTGCTTTAATGGCTGCTTCTGCGTTCGAGACTTAAACGATCCTCACAGAATGCCTACGTATCTCTGTGTTTAGAGAATCAAGCCAAGACGTAGTTCTAGGTGATGGTGCCATCGGGGCTATGGCGACGAGGGCTCACCTAGGACGTAGCGGCTTGTATGTCCTTATTCGAGGATTGAGCCGAAACGTAGTTCTGAGATGAGGGGTCAGACCCTTTATATAGGCTGAGAAGCCCTAAAATCGTAGTAGGGTTAGGTGACTTGGTGGACAAGTCATCCTTGAGGAAGGATCTAGACCCCTTCCTTGTAGGAGTCTATTTCCTTGTATGAGTGTATGCCTTGGAGGCTACTCCTTGTAGAGATAATGTTCTTATCTGACACTTATTGCTGAGCTGTTTATTATCCCTAATATTAATTACGAAATTAATATTGTAAATAGGGTTTGGGCCCACCTGGTGGGCCCCACGTTTGGACCATTTCGGGTCTAATTAATGCCACATTAAATGTGTCTTTAGGGCTTACTTTTAGCCCATATCATTTGCCCCCCAACTTCTAGGAAAACTGATCAGGTTTTCCTTGAAGTTATAACGGCCTTACATGAGACTTGGGTCAGGTTTATTGCTCTTACATGAGTATTTTCAACTTATCATCTTAATGTAAAGCGTGGAGCGATCGACGCATTTACGACGATGTTGAATGACACTAAGCGGTGTTAAATGGCACTAGACAGCGCTAATCAGCCTTGAACAATGCTTAAACAGTGTTTAAACAACGTTGAATGGCGTAAAACGGCACTAACGGCACTAATCGGCGCTAAACGGTGCTAATCGACACTAATATGTGCTTAAACGGCACTAAACGGTGCTAATCGGCGCTAGCGGGGGTCCGGGGGCGGCAGCCCCCTGGCGGGGTCCAAGGGGCGGCAGCCCCTGACGGGGTCCAAGGGGCAGAGCCCCTGGCTGGAAATTTTTTATTTCTGAAGACTAGTACTATTCAGAAATTATCGTTTCGGCTCGAAATTTTGCAAACCCGAGCTCAAATTCGAGCTCAAACTGCCTCAAGGTCGCAACCATTTTTCTTACTTTCTAAGTCATTTTCGACCTGGAAATTTCGAGCAGAGATTAGTTCATTTTCGAGCTCAAAAACGAACTCAAACGGGAGCCAAGTCGTGGCTTCTTTTCAGGATTTTCAGTGTTTTTCCGACCTCGAATGGACGAGCTCAGATGGTGTTGAAACGACCTCAAATTGGGAGTGAGGTCGCGAGAAATTTCTATTCTCTCTAGTTCATTTTCGACTAGGATGCAACGAGCTCAGCGTAAGCTTTTTCTATGCCCAGGTCGCACGTTACAAGCCCTATTCGTAGTTCAACTACGAGCTCGATGCTTCGACCTCAAATCAATATAACCACGACCTCATATCTCAGGCCGTTTACGACCTCAACCCAGGGCTTTAATCAACTTCTTGGTCGTTTGAACGAGTTTGAAAACATGTTGCAAAACGAGGTCGTTGGTCTCGACCTCAGACAACTTCGTTTGGGACCTTTGGGCCTTTCCTCTGTTTCGGGCCTTAGACTCATCAGAGTTTGGGGCCTTTCCTCGTGAACCCAATCGCATATTTGGGCTCTTCATCTTGAAGTCCTAATTGATTTTGACTTGGGCCTTAACAGGCCTTGTTACTCAAGTCCAACTAAAAGTTTGTTAGGCTTTCGTGCCTTTGTTATCAACTTTCGCCATTCATTTTTGTCTGGACCTTATCAGGCCTTTAGTTTGGGCTTGATCCAAGATGGGCCTACATAATTTATTAAGCCTACTATCACTTGTTCCTTCATTCTTGAGTCATTTGCTTGACTTGGGCTTTGTAGAGCCTTTAGGCCACTTTTAATCATTTCAGCCTTTTGGGATTTCTACAGAAATTTGATTGGGCCATGTTAGGCCTTGATTGCGTCATGGTGTTTAGCCTTTAAGACTAAACCTAATTAATTTCTGGCCTTTTGTTCGACGTGGGCCTCACATTTCAACTGTTTTTCGACCTCATCCGTAGGTTATTAACGACCTCAAGGTTTCGTCCGCACAGGGATGTAGATCGTCGTGTTTTACCTTACCTCTGCATGTATTTTCGAGCTCAAACTTGCGAGCTCAAACCTTTATTTTTCGACCTCATTCCAAGGCCTTTCACGATCTCATTTCGCCGTGAGATCGAAGCATTCAAACCTCTTTTGTGGTATAATTTCGACTTTACCTCTGCGACTTGGAATTAGCACTAATTCAACTTTAAAATTTTGAGTGCTCCTTTCGGGAGTTTATTCTGTTGGACATGACCCGTTTGGGGTTTGGGCCTAGCCAGCATGGGCCTTGATTGAACTAGGCCTAACCTGGCCTAAATTCATTGCCTCGCTTTGAGCTTAGAGTTTTCTGGGCCCAATCTTCATTTTTTAAAGATTTTCTGGGTTCGATCTTCATCCCTTGATGATTTCTTGAAGACTTGAAGAACTTCTGGGATTAAAATGGCTGATCATGCTTCCCAACATCCATGATAATGCACTAAGATTTCATAGAAATTATACTGGTCTTTTTCGAGACTTGGGATCTTATTTCGGCTTCAAGCCTTACATTGAGCATATCGAATGATAGGGTTTGGACTGAATGTCTTAGGTTCATGGGGTTTCAACCCTTTAGTCCATTTCGGATAATTCAATTTGCAACCTCAGCTTGCCCATCTGCTTGAGGATGGGTAACAGAAGTAAAACGCGATTGGATATCATTCTCTTCACAATACTTCTTGAACTCATCATTGTTAAACTGAGTTCCATTGTCCGTAACCAGGATTCGTGGAATTTCACATCTGCATATTACACTTTTCCAGAAGTGCATTACTTGTTTGGTGGTTATCTTGGCTGAAGGTTTAGCCTCAATCCACTTGGTGAAGCAGTCGATTGCTGCTATCAAGAACTTTCTTTGCGCACTGGCTATTGGAAATGGCCCAAGTATATCCATTCCCCAAATGGTAAATAGGATTAGTGAGTTAATGGATGTCAACATCTCTGGTGGTTACCTGACCACTTGTATTGACAAATTGGGTGATTAACACCTTACTCAAGTCTTTGAGAGACCCGGCAGTGTTTGGAGGTAAGCGATTATACCAACATTGTGTCATGCCCCCCCAAAATTTGGGGAAACGCCTTACGTGGCTACATTTGTTAGCATCCGTGACTGCTTGTAACAAGGATGTGTTGGAAAATCCGTATATGATTTAGTTGATCACCACCCTATCATCGATCGTGATCATGGGGTATCTTGAATTTCTTTGTAAACTTTCGTTGGATCATCACGATCTCTTAAACGCACCAAGCCATTAGGTTCAATTTTTGGGTATCAACCCTCGTCCTTCCGGGAGTATAATTCGAGTTAATAACAGAGGGGATTCTTTCTCTTTGGGACTTTCGAGTCTATAATCTTTCTAGATCTTGTTTCAATGATTGAATATGAGCTTCACGAGCTAATTTCATCAATCTTCTTAAAAATATCTGTCGAATCATTGATAGAGGCCACCCTAGGCCTTAAGGGCTGTCATGCCTATTGATGTATCAAACGTGCTTCATGAGCTAAGATTTATTATTTCGGACCTTCGAGGTTGAGGATAATCATCCCTGCAAGTGAATTTTTTATGATGAGTATTTAAACATATGGTAATTCATGCCCTCAGCCCTCATAGGGGTAGGAGCCCATAACTTGGGTTTTGTCCTGTTGGTGATGGTAACACCATTATAGAGATTCGTAATCATGTTAGGGTGTTTGCGATTGTAAGCAAAGTCACCCCTCTAAATTGGGGATACATCCCTTTAGGGTTTGAATCCATTCTTTGGACTCCAATTTAGTAGGTTTCAGTTCCTTGAATTCATGTTGTTAGAGGGTTCATCCCTTAAATAGTCGTTGGTATGAGCAAGGGGACGTATTTTATGAGCAAGGGCTCTGCCCCCCAGGTGTTGCCCACACATCCCTTCGTGCACTTCTTCGAGTGTTTCTCTGGCCTCCTGGGCCTCAAGCACTTCAAGTACGGGATCACAAAAGATCTCTTGTATAGCAAACCCTCAATCAGGGTGTATCTTAGAGCTCTTACCGAGAGTTTACGTGCTTCCATGACATCTTCAGGGAGCCATCCCGTTTCCAAGTGAGCCTTGATAGGATCCATCCCACAGCTTTGCACATCGATCGGTGTCACCAACTTCACATTGATAGTAGGGGTCTTCAAGACCTGAAAGTAAACACTCCCAACATAGTTCTCTATCTCCGAGGAAGAGAACTTAGAGAGGGCATCTGCCTTAATGTTCTCCTCCCTCGGGATGTGTTCCATGTATCATTCCTCGAATTGAGTCATAACACCCTTGGCTATCCTTAGATATTCTGCCATAGTTTCCTCACGAGCTTCAAACTCACCATTCACTTGTGCAACTACAAGTCTCGAGTCTCCTTAAACTTTGAGGTGCTTGACCCTTAATTTCCTTGCTAAGGTCAAACCGGCTATCAGAGCCTCATACTCAGCTTCATTATTAGTCGTTGGAAAGTCTAGCTTTAGAGCATATTCGACTAGGAACCCATCTGGACTTCGCAGAACTAGACCAGCTCCACTTGTTTTTGTTTTTGATGCCCCATCAAAATAGAGCACCCAGTATTCTTTGGACATCAAGTCTCTTTCATCTTTCTTCTCTTCCACTATCTCTTCATGCCCCCCGACTTCTTGGTTGTCAATGGTACATTCAACCATGAAGTCAGCGAGTGCCTGAGCTTTTATGGCCGTCCTAGGCTTATACTTGATATCGAATTCTCCTAGCTCAATAGCCCATTTGATCAATCTTCCGCTCACTTTAAGACTATGCAAGATGTTTCTTAGAGGCTGATCAGTCAGGACCTCAATCTTGTGAGCCTGAAAGTAGGGTCGTAGCTTCCTCGAGGCCATTATCAAGGCTAAAGCAAACTTCTCGATAGTAGAGTAGTTTATCTCGGCTCCATGCAGGATCTTGCTTACATAGTATGTGGGTTTCTGAACCTTCAATTCTTCCTTTACCAGGACGGCTCCTAGTGCAATGTTGGAGACGGCCAAGCACAGATAAAGAACTTCATTTGGTTTTGGCTTGGCCAACAGTGGCGCTCCGACCATGTACTTTTTCAGGGCCTCAAAGGCTTCTTGGCTTTCAGCCGTCCATTCGAAATTTCTCACGTTCTTAAGTGCTTTGAAGAAAGGTAAGAACTTCTCCCCTGACTTGGAGATGAATCTTCCCAATGCAGCCACTCTTCCTGTCAATTGCTGGACGTCCTTGACAGTCCGTGGTGGTTCCATGTCTAGGATTGCTTTGATCTTATCGGGATTGGCCTCAATTCCTCTCTTGGAAACCATCAGGCCTAAGAATTTTCCCGAGCCTACTCCGAAGGCACACTTAGTTGGATTTAACATTATCTGGTGGTGCCTCAGTACTTCAAATGCCTCACGAAGGTGTTTTATATAATTTGCCTTATCGAGGCTCTTGACTAACATGTCATCCACGTAGACCTCCATGGTCATGCCAATGAGGTGTTCAAAAATTTTGTTCACTAGCCTTTTGTAAGTGGCTCCTTGTTGGTGTCATCCTTGTGCATCTTTATCTGGTTATAGCCACTGAAGGCATCCATGAAGCTTAACATCTCGTGCCCAGCCGTAGCGTCAATCAGGGCATCGATCCTTGGTAAGGGAAAACAATCCTTAGGACATGCGTCATTCAAGTCTGTGAAATCGACACACATCCTCCACTTCCCATTGGCTTTTTTGACCATCACCGGGTTGGCCAACCATTCCGGGAACTGAATTTCTTCGATGAAGCCCACTTCCAGGATCTTATCAACTTCTTGCTTGATGGCCTCTTGCCTTTCATAGTTTCCCCTCTGACTTCCTTGAGTCCCATCCTTGGTGAATTTACTGAGTTTTCCTCTCCGAATCAAGAACTCAATCTCATCCTTAAGTTGTCGGCAGTCATCTGTATCATGACCGACTTCTTTATGGAATCGGCAGAACTGATTCTTATTTCGTTTTTCCAGATCGGTCCTCATTGGCTTCGGCCATCGGACTTCACGGTCGTTCTCAATCTCCATTAGTATCTGACTCCTTGAGGTATTCAACCTTGCATATTCAGAAAACTTCGGTTCAAGGCCTCCCTTTTTAAGGGGAGATTCAGAATCCTTTGTACGGGGATATTTGTCCCTGACGTCATATTCTTGATCCGTCTTTCTCTTTTTTGAGTTCGTGTTGTTCCCATTGTTCCATCATAGGATTTGATGGGGGGCATCTTAAACCTTCTTGAAATATGGGCATTCATAACCTCATCGGTAAACGGTGGGGTAGGATCGTCGGGATTTCCCAACTGTGTCAGTTTATAGGGATCACCCCTTGGGGTTTCGACCCTTGAACGTCTTGTTCTATCTCTAGAGGGCTCTTCCAGATCCACAAACGGGATTTCAGCACCTCCAGCTCCGGTTGGTGGGCAATTACCTTGCCTCTGTTGCTCTCTTGCCAAGATATCCTTCAACTTCTGGATCTTAGCCTCATGCTTTTGGATTCTCTCCATAGCAGTAAGGGGACGTCCTCCAGTAGTTTTCCGAGCACGGCCTACAGGCTCCTTGCTTCCACGCCTCCTTCTAGGGGCTCGATCAGGGCTATCCTCCTCAGAGGATGAGTCATCGGTATAAGGTCCAGAATAATCTTGGATCAGGGGGGTACGACGCGGTTGATTCGTGGGTTCCAAACCTCGAATATAAGGGGGAATGTATGGCTCATGATAGGTGCCCCCTATGGGTTGAGATGGCATCCCTAGAGTTTGACTCGCATATTGGGGAAGATCAGTGGTGTGAAGTTGAAGACCCGATGGGGTGTTCAAGATTAGTGGATGGGTTACAGGTGGTGGTTGAGTAGTTCCATGAACAACCATCTGTAGGGGATTCGTCCCTTCAACAGAGATTGGGATCTCGGGTCCTTGAGTGGTGGCGACAGGGATATTTTCCCTTTGAGTACCAGTAGGTGGTGGTTGGCTTCCATGAGCACCAGCTTCGGTGGTGACAGGAAGTCCAGCAGAAGTTTGAACAGTTCTCCGCGTGTTTGCCATGGTTGATTTTGTTTTCCCACAGACGACGCCAAATGTTGTGGAATAAAAACTAGGTTATTAGATTGCGGCTAGGGTTTGCTGTATTTAATGCTAGGGTACGTGAGCTTCGTGCTTTAATGGCTGCTTCTGCGTTCGAGACTTAAACGATCCTCACAGAATGCCTACGTATCTCTGTGTTTAGAGAATCAAGCCAAGACGTAGTTCTAGGTGATGGTGCCATCGGGGCTATGGCGACGAGGGCTCACCTAGGACGTAGCGGCTTGTATGTCCTTATTCGAGGATTGAGCCGAAACGTAGTTCTGAGATGAGGGGTCAGACCCTTTATATAGGCTGAGAAGCCCTAAAATCGTAGTAGGGTTAGGTGACTTGGTGGACAAGTCATCCTTGAGGAAGGATCTAGACCCCTTCCTTGTAGGAGTCTATTTCCTTGTATGAGTGTATGCCTTGGAGGCTACTCCTTGTAGAGATAATGTTCTTATCTGACACTTATTGCTGAGCTGTTTATTATCCCTAATATTAATTACGAAATTAATATTGTAAATAGGGTTTGGGCCCACCTGGTGGGCCCCACGTTTGGACCATTTCGGGTCTAATTAATGCCACATTAAATGTGTCTTTAGGGCTTACTTTTAGCCCATATCACTATTCATTATAAACGGTTGATTACTAATTTATGTATAATTTATATGATAAAATATAATCATGAGTGATTTTGATACTAATACGAAATTGAAGATATTAACGATCAAAAATGTGCGTTGGCAAACGTGTCCAACAGAAATGGAAAAAGTTTTTTGGGACGGAGGGAGTATCATAAAAGTTACTTTTTTTACCGCAAAAAATAATAATTTTTATTTTTAAATATATAGAGTTCGAACCTTTGTTGAAAACGGAGATCAAAAGCATTTATTAAATATGAAAAAAATGCAGTGACGTTGTATTATGCATTTTTAATTAACAATTATAACCTTAGTAAGATATTTGAGATTGTTTACAGATCCAATTTTTTTTAATATATTATATAATCTCATTTAAAATCTCACAATATGATCTTTATGAATTACATTAATTTTAGCATTTATAAAATTAAAAAAGTCCAGCACGCGGGCTTAAATACTATTAATCAACAAATGAAAGCTATTAATGAAATAAAATAATGTAGAAAAAATGAGAACCACAATGGACATTTGTTCCATTATACTAAATAAAATAATGTAGAAAAAATGAGACGAAAATGGGTGACACTTTTTCTCTCCATTACGTATCTTTGTTACAAAATTTGATTTTTTCATTAGTCAACAAACTTAGTAAAGAAATTTTTAATATGTATGTTCAAGTAAAAGAAATACTGAAAAAAAGGTGTTAATCACTATATTGAAAACAGAAAATTTAATCGATAAGGATTAGAAAAATAATTCAAATATTATATGAACAAAAGATTTCCACGTAACAGTTTCTTTTTTCAAAATAAAATTAAAAAATTATTAATAATATTTATTTGATATAAATAATGTTTTTAACCCTTGCGGAAACAGAATGTACGTAGGTGTTTGCTCCTTAAACTTCGATGATGAATTTTGCAAAAATGATTCTTTTCTTACAGATCACTGTAAAATATACATTTCTATGTTTATAAATAAATTATTAATTTATATATTTCTATTTCGGACCATATATTTATATATTTTTTTCAAAATGGGTCATTTTTTGAAATCGTCCAACTTCGGACCAAAACAAATGTTTAATTCCAAGGGATTATGAACAAAAATTGCACTCGACAATATAACTAACTAAAAGCAGAACAAAAAATTTAATTAGCAATGGAAGTATTTCATTTTGATTTAAATTACAAAATATATTTACAATTATTTATTTAAAAAAATAAAAAAATTCGCCCATGCGTAGCGGGCAAACATTCTAGTTAATCTTTTGTCTATCATAAATAGTCAACTATAAACTCTATTAAATAATGAATTTTAAATGATATTTAGAAATGAATATTTCATGCGAACTTGATCAAAATGAATATTTTTACTAATAAATTTAACTAGCTAATTTAAAAATGTATAGCCTTTAAATTTTATTCATTTCCAACTTGTTTACAAATCGAATCAAACATAATAGGAAGATTCAAATACAAGAGTGTAAAAACATTAAAACAGTATTAAAGAACAAGGCTACACTCCAAGGTCCCGCAGCGGTGTGTCAGCTGGTTAGGCCAGGACTTTAGGAACTTACCACTCCAAGGTCCCAGGTTCGACTCCCGCTGAGCGCATGCACATAAACGGGATACCTCGAGGTGCGCGTAAGCTGGCCCGGAGGTAAATATATATATATATCAACTAGAAAAAAAAAACAAAAAAAAAAAAAAAAAAAGCCTACACATATTAAAGAAAAGCTTATTGGTTTATATTGCGTTTATTGCATCATTGGGGACTGTGCAGCCATCGGAGGAGGAGGGGGGTTATTGGGCTTCGCCTGCGACGATAATATAATTTTTGCATTTTCATCTGCAAATACTATAGAGAACTATGTTAAAAAAAAATTGCCAATCTCAAATTAAACAAAATCATGACCAACAGAAAGACAATCATAATCATTACTTAAATAGGAGTATTCGCAGATGAGAATTTTTTTTCCTAAAATTGAAATTGTGTGAATAACTGAATATAATATAAAATACGGATAAGACCTTCCTCTACCGCATTAAGATTTCAGATACTGAAACTATGGAAAACCACGTACCTGCGTGAGGTAAAACCAACTGCGTGATGAACATGATCATTAGGACAAAATGCATAATTCTCACCAGAGAGGAGGAAA
This sequence comes from Kitagawia praeruptora, assembly GCA_037693485.1. Taxonomy (NCBI): domain Eukaryota; kingdom Viridiplantae; phylum Streptophyta; class Magnoliopsida; order Apiales; family Apiaceae; genus Kitagawia; species Kitagawia praeruptora. The sequence goes on along the minus strand of CM075349.1, from coordinate 150,341,553 downwards.
CCATCATTCCTTTGTAACCCTACAATCTGTCCTCTCTCTTTTTTTTTTCGAAGTAGCTGATATATATATTAGATTGGTTGCTTGTTTCAAGTGATTGCAGAAATTTATAGACACGGTGTTCTGTATACATTTCTCCTAGCCTTTGCAAAGGTTGGAATGTTTCGCATTATTGACCTGCACTCCTTGCATACCGAAGTTGCAAAGAACTTTTGCTAACATTAACGGTCTTGCTAAGTTCTGACCAATGAAATAACTGTCCTAATCTACATCTAATAATCTACAGAACTCTTTCCCCTCCGTACCATTTTAATTTACATGTTCATTTTAATTTTTTGGAGATCAAATTAACCAATTTTTGATTAAATATAAAAAATTATTCAATCATTAATTATTTCTAAAAACTAAAAGTTGCGTTGTAAGTTTGTAACATAGATTATACAGATAATTGCATTCAAAAACAAAACAATACAATCATTTTGTAAAAATCAGTTCACTATCCTTAACTTAAGAATTGGATGCAACATGCACCCCATTAACAATTTTTCGTTAAAAATATTCGTTACCAGTAACATTATGAGTGCTAAAATTGGAATTTCAGCATATCATTTAGATAATCTTAAAATTAAAATTTTCAAATTATAATAAAATTTCAAATTTCAAATTTAAAAAATTATTTCAATTTCAATTGATTTAAATTTTACTTATATTAATTTTTAAAAATTAAAAGTTACGTTTTACCATAAATCATATGATTAACTATGATTATATATATTAAAATAATATTAATTTCACCTAATAAATATTTTTAAAATTATTTAGTGTTATGATTATTTTAGTGCATTACTAATAAAAATATATAATAATTATTATTTTATATATTTTGAAGTAAAAAACATATTAATATAAAATTTTTAATTAAATTGAATTTCAATTATTAATATTTCTATTCAAATTCCAATTTTACCCCTAGAAATATTAACAATAAGAAATATTTTTAAAGGAAAACTATCAACGGGATGCATGTTGCATCCGATATTGAAAGTTAAGGATAGTGAACTATTTTCCCTAAAATGATTGTATAATTTTGTTTTTGAATGAAAATTGAAGGATGCAAAACGCAATTATCTCTAGATTATATGTACTTTTTAATTAAAAAAATTAATTTTTTAATAATATAATAGATATAAATTTCAGTCAATTTGACCAATCAAAAATCAAAAAAATGACTTAAATTTTAGGACCAAGGGAATATATTTTTTAATAAATGCTTTAATTAAAATTTGACATGCATTTATAAAATCATTATAATTTTTTTCTGAAACCTATGCACGTAATACTCCTTCCTTACTTTTTGGTTGTCACATTTGGAAAAAAAATACCTATTAAAAATTTTTTGATTTTATGAATTGTTTTCATGTATTTTCCCTAATTATTATATTAAATGATAAGATTAATTATAAAGTTAAATAATGATATTAGGAATGGCGAGGAACATATGGAAAAATTGATAGGAAAATGTATTGAAAAAAAAAATTCAAATATGATAACCAAAAAGGAACTAGAGGAGAACTAGTATTAAGAGAGGAAATTTCAAGTAACGACAACTTGACGAGGATATGATCATATTTACGTGCAGGTTCAGTTGTCATTTTCGTATTTTGAATATAAGTTTTAGTTGTAATTAAGAAATTCTTGGTGCTTTGATTACTTAATTTTCTTTTGATGGGAACAACTAAATTAACAAGTACCAACTTATCGACTAGTCTTCAGTTCACCAACTACTTTGCGGAAATTAAACAATTTTTCACTCAAATACCGTAAAGAAATGGCATAAGTACATAAGTTTTTCAACTTACAAATTATTTTTAAGACATCCGGACTGGTCATGTGTACCTTTGATTCATGACATAGAAGATTTGGAGAATATAATGAAAACAAGATTTGGAGGATGTTGCAGCAGTAAAACTATGTTGATGGGGAAATAGGGTTTTTTGTCAGTGCTATCATACTTGCACTGACAAACAAAACTAACAAATCAAAGAATATATTGAATCGCAAATTTAGTGATAGTCTGTATCTACTCATGTTATCTTAGAAATAAACCCACTCTATCAAGATTGCAGCCGTAACAAATTATAGAATATATTGAAACACGCAAATTTGGTGATAGTCTGTATCTATTCATGTTATCTTAGAAATAAACCCACTCTGTCAAGATAGCAGCCGGATGTAGGGTCTTGGAGGCAGCCGCACAAATTGCCATCGTCTTTAGGAAATGACGCCGGCAATGGATGATCCGGAATTATGCCAACCTTGATGTAGGAGAAAAATTAGAAAGTTCCCAGAGACCTGATCAAACAAAACAACAAATATTTAAAGGATGAAGATACCTTGTTAATATCAGTGTGGGCAGGTGTCTCATAACGAGCAACTGTAACTGCCATGCCTGAACCATCTGATAGCTCGAACACTGACTGAATTTTCCTATAAAAAGAGGACGATCAGGCACAATTTAGATCTTATAATACATGTGTTCATACAATAGAAGCATAAGGGATTACCCTTTTCCAAATGTAGGTTCTCCTAATAGCACTGCTCGTTTATTGTCTTTCAGTGCACCAGCTAGGATTTCACTAGCACTTGCAGTACCTTTGTTCACCTGTCAGAAGTATTTAAAAGCATAATCAAGTTTGATTATTTACAAAACATAATATACAAATCCAAAGTCTACTACCGAACCTGCAAAGACACTAAGACGATCTAGAATAGCAGGCTATTGGGAAGGCACAAATTATGGACTCCACAGTTATTCAAAGGGAGGTACTGCCCATAAGTTTAAAGGATCTCCCCAAGTTACTGCCCCCTCTTGACCAATAATGCCTACTCCCTCAACTTAACTCTAACTTGATATAACAATATATTTCACTTAGTGAGTGTCTACTTGGTAAATTAGGATGACATACCAGCACAACTAGAGGTTCTGAAACTGCTATAGCATTGCTTCCATCTGTGTCATATATATCTCTAACACCACGGCTGTCACATATATACACAATCACTCCCTTGTCCAGCCTGAATTATAAATCAGTATCTAATATTAGAATTAAAACTGCAAGACCATAAATAGTAACACCCCTAGGATTCACTGTTTATCAGAACCTTTTCTAAAATAAAACAAGTTTTAGCATGTGTAAAAAGCTTTAAATAACATAATGATAGAAGTTCTACACCAGCCTCCCCACCCCAACTCCATCCTCAAAATTCAAGAATAAAAGAGTAAAAGTATGCATAGTTGCATTTTCACCATCTTCTCCTCGGATTTATACTGCAGCACATACAGATTTATACTGCAGCCCATACATTGAAATAGCACCTGTCAAACCTTATACATACTCTACAGTAGAATGGCAAGAAACTGAGCATCAAGTAAAGACAGAAGTTGGGACCTATCCTATGACTAATACTTATATTAATATACACACACGCACAGTGTCGTTCTGTTTGAGAGAATGGAATATGGATAGTGAGGACCAATATTACAACTGAGCTATTAAGTGTAATGGAGCCCTTAAAAAATTAATCCATGACTCTTTTTGTTATATTTCAAAGAGTGATAACTGCAAGCTTCACTAACAAAGGATTGATAATATGTCGACAACTATTATAGAATAATCAACCACCTAAACTACTACATTAGTCCATTCAAGAATATACCATAAACTACAAGAAATAACTCAATAAAAACGGAGCATGGCAATTAATCCCATATGGAACTTACCAGATCTGGGCAATTTTAATTCCTTCAGGAAATAGACCACCACTGCATCAAAGGTCAAAACAGAATTTTAAGTAAGCAGAAGATGGAAAGTCTAAGATAGAGCATGGTCAGAACATATCACCTATTATCCCGAAGGTCCAAGATAAATGCACTGACGTTATTTTTCCTTAGATCAACAATTGCTTCCCTGACGGCCCCTGTAAAGAGAGAAACGGTCAATTTATACAATGTCATAAAGTATGGAATATGCATCAATTAAAGATTTTTCACTATGAATTTATACAATGTCATAAAGTATGTCATAAAGTAATACAATTTATCAATTGAAGTATGGAATAGTACAAGTGGCCATGAATGCAATGATTTTTCACTAATTTTCTTTTGGCCAAGTTGATTTTCACAATATTAAAGATTAGATCTCAACTTCTAGTCACAAATCTCGCAAAAGTGATACATATCTAAGGAAATTAAAATTAGAAAAGACAATATGTGAAAGCAAAAAAATACTGGAACCAAGTACATAATAAACAAACAGGCAGCTCATGATGTAGAATGAAACTGAAGTCATAAATTGAAGCAAGCTCCCAAATTTTAAATATACCACATACGAAATGATAATTTTGATACAATTTTGCTCATATGCATAAGCAAAATATAGTAGAGTTTCACAGCACTGAAAGAACATGATATATATCAGCAAAGTTATACACTAAGACAAACTATGTCCCTTAATACAGAGAAACAAAGGCAAAAATATATATTGCAAGGAAAAAACGTCTCAGCTGAAACTAGGTTTTGTTCTAAAAAAGAAGAATAATCTAGTATTTTCCACAATGCGAGTTAAGCACTTTGTCATGAAATCAACTCATTTAACTCCTTTCCTTAGGGGTGGAACCGCAATGAGATGGAATGTTTTCATGTGCATACTGCTTGCTGCATAAATCACAACTAGGACCCTCAATGTACTTGTCTATCTAGGGCGATAGATCACATCTACATCTTTCCCCATAGCCCTGAACTACATTCAAAATGTATGTTAGAATCTATTGAGTCACAATCTAACCAACTGTGCACAGGAAAACATGACTTATTAACTAGTCTACTACACATAAATGTATATACATTCACAATAAGTGCAATTTTATTCCAATGATAACTAATAATAAGCTGTAGTACTGTACCAGATGCATTTTCATTAAATGAGGCTAGTTTAATATATCCAATCCTTGAAGCATCCTTTCCTGCCCCAGATGTCTCACAGATTCTCGACGTCACGGGATTTAACGAGACCTTCTCACGTCTGGATTGTGACAGTTGATTTTTTGCATACAACATACCATGTTAAAAAGATAAATAGGTAAATGTGTACAGATGTATAAAAGTCATACGTACGGAAAATGTGTGGTCAAATTACAACTTGGAACAAAAAATGTGTAAGAAGAACTAGTGACAGCATAGTCACCCATTTACGAGGTAAAGTAGCTTTCTTAAATGTTAGAATTAAAATCAGGAGTCTTAAAGTTCATACAGCAAATGCAAAACAGTTCTTGCCGAAAAATTAACATAAAAATGAAGGTTACCGTACTTTAATGATAGATGCCTCGTTGTGAGTCCGCTGCTGACAGTTAGCTCTACTGCACTTCCATCGCTGCCCCTGCATTATGTTCAACCATTCAGAGTTCAGACAGTATCAAGTTGGAGTCACTCTTAAAATGGTGCTTACCGAGGGAAAAAACATGTAAAGTGTAACATCTATGGGAAATTTTGAATGATACACACTAATAAAAACTGCACCTCCCTCAATTAAATAAATAAATTGTACCTCCCTCATTGAACAAATTATTAATATAAGAAAACTGAAATGGGGGATGCAAATTATCCATGTGCCAAGCCAAGTAAACATATGAGAAGCTTAGCTTGAATTTTACACTGGAAGTATGAGGGGGGAATGATTAAATACTGCTATAATCTTCCAAACAGAATTTTTGTGTAGAAAACTAGAAGTTCTAGAGAAAACAGAAATGGGTGGTGCGTGTTGTGGCTAACACTGGTGGGAATTTGAGGTAATCAATTTTCTGGGACAGGCCATACAATTCCTCCCTGCCTAGTTCTATTTGCCCTATTGCTTTCTTCTAAGTTTAAACATTTTCTGGAATCTACATCATCGCATCACCCTTTTACTGTCTATAGCATCACCCTTTTACTGTTTATAGCCACTTCAGGCTAACATTTGCTTACTTTTTTGTCACAAAAGTGTGCTAGTCTACATACAGACTTACAATTGGTTCAGACAGTTTAAGAACTTTAGTGTACATGCAGTCTTTACTAAGGAGAAACTGCATTTCATTATCTACACATGTTATTGTCAATAAAATTATAATCAAAAAGTGGATGGCTTGATATTTGATAAGAATATTTACTGCAAACGCTCTGCTGCGTCATAGATGTCCATGGTCTCTGTACTTGTATTGTCAATTGCCATGATTATATCCCCCGATAAAACTCCAGCCCTATTTGCAGGACCTCCTGGAGCAGAAGAAATAACCACCAATCCAGGAGGAGAACTATCATTTTTTGTTGGATAACCAATGGAAAGTCCTACTCCTGTCAAAGCACCTTTCGTCCCAGACTGCCTTCAATTGAAGATAAATAAATTTAGCAGAAATAAGTGAAGCAACCTTTACTTAACAAAGGGGAAAAGAAAACTAATTATAATAAAGCTACGTAGTAGAAAGATGAGAGGCTCAAAACAGTTTATTAGATGGCCTGCTTTTGGATGAGAACTGATATGCCCATTTGGGCTGGTTTTAAAAAAAACCACTTGTCACTTAAACTTATTCTCAGAACCTACAAGTATGGATAGTTTAGTTGATAAATATCTTACAAGTTAATTAAGATAAGTGGACAAAAAACATATAAAAATAGAAGTTAAAAGTGATAAAATAGTATTAATATTTATCAAGTCATATTACAAATTAATGAGCCAAAAATGTAAGTAGTTATTGTCTACATTTTAAAATTGGACTTATTAGTCAGCTTCAATTCAGAACATCTCCAACCCATTACAGAATTTTGGTGTGAATCTACACCAAAATAGTGTAATGTAAAATTACACTGAGCCAAAAATGTAAGTAGTTATTGTCTACATTTTAAAATTGGACTTATTAGTCAGCTTCAATTCAGAACATCTCCAACCCATTACAGAATTTTGGTGTGAATCTACACCAAAATAGTGTAATGTAAAATTACACTCTATCCAAAATCAACTCTAACCCATTAACTCTAAATTCACTCTTGTTTTACTACAAAGATTATTTCAATGTTAAATGTACAAAAGTAATAAAGTTAGCGGAACACAAAAGGAGTGAAATTGTTTTAGTTAAAGGAGTATTAGGGTAGTAATTAGTATTGAGATTATTTATTTATTGTTTTGCTAAACAACATTAGGATTTATAAAGCTCTTTAATTTACACCAAATTTTGGTGGAAGGTGTTACACCAAAATGGTGTAACTTTTGAAGTTGGGTTGGAATGCATTTCTACATCAAAAACGAGTAAAAATATTGCAGAGTTGGGTTGGAGATGGTTTCACAAGTCAAAATAAACAAACGGACAGAAATTTGACTTTGGACTTTTAAGATAAATTTCACTGACCTGTTTTAAATTTGTAATTTGAATTAACAAAAAATTAATAATATTCTTATAACAGGTAACTTCTAACATTATTTTATCATTGTTTAATTTTTTTAATTTTTAAAAACTTATCAATAACACGCCCTCAATTAAATCATCCAAAAAAATAATAATAACTTATAATAACTATAAGCAGTCAGTATCACTCAATACCCATCTATAAGATATGTCAAACGGACCTAGTTACTGGTGAAAATAAAAGGTTTCTTACCCGAAGACTCTTAAATTTTTCGGGCTCCAAGAACCGGGTGAATGGGTCATCTAGAGTACCAAGCATCTTCCTTATAGCCACATCTAAAAACATATATACAAGGATTTAAACAGCTGACATAATCCACAAAAATATCAACAGAAATGCAGATAAATGCATGTATCTATTTGCATTTCCATAGTGGCATTTAACTAGAAGGATATTTTTTCCTAGTAGATTTCTTTATAGTCACCACACGGGGGCAGATAGTTGTTTTAAACTATTAGCAATATGCTACCTCAGTGCCTCACTTCTCATAAATAGCTAAATTACTAGAAATCAAGAACTTAATATAAAACTGCAAAGAATAAAAAGTACATACATGTCTCTTCTCGGTTGTTCATTGGTTCATTACGAAGTGCATTCTCTCTGTACCTAAACCAACTTTGGCCATTAAAGGTTTTATCAACATAAGCGCGATCAATTGTCCTCCAAGCCTCCAAAAACAGAAGATTCTCTTCCGTAAGAGCCCCTATACAGACACCAAAGCACAATCATATTCAAATATATATCTCGCTATCATCGTCCTCTTCATTCCTAATCTTCAGACAGCTAAACCCAATAAAAACTTACATGAAGGAGATTTGGAAACAGGGACAGCAACAGCCATGAACAGCATAACTCCAACAACAAACTGAAACACAGCTACCGGAAACCTCTCTCGAAAATTCACACAAAATTTCACAGCTTTCCTCACCCGGGCCATAAATTTTCTCGAATTCGGAAGATAATAACCATGTGCAGATAAATGTACATTCCTATCCCTCCTAATTGACTGAATAACAAATCGTTGTTGTCTCACAGAGGCATTTAATCGAACACATGATAAACAATTCCAAACTTTAATCTCTACAGAACTAACAACAAAAGAATTCGAGGGCACCTGCATATACACACAAATAAACAAATGGGGTTCAATTATAACTCTAAATGATCATACCCTTTTAGTGAAATTAACTAATTTATACACATTCTAACTGTAGATGATGATCATATTTTTTAGAAAAGATAGTTTTACTAAGATTTTTAAACAAGTATTTAAATGAGATATGAGTTGAGGTGATGAAGAGGAGAGTACCTTGTAGGAGAAGTTAGGGTTTGAAGAAAGGAGTGAAGATTTGGAAGGACGAACAGAGCATCCAAGTAGCACCATCGAAATTGTTGTTATTGCTTGTGCTACTTTTTCGTATCTGTTGTTTTCCTTATCGTTATGTTGTGGAGACTAGAGTTATGTACAGCAAAATCTCAATAAATTAATATTATTGGTATTGGTAAATTTTATTAATTTATTAAAATTATCAATTAATTGATATTAAATTTATATAAATATTGATTTATCATAATATCGAGTATTAATTTGACAAGATTTTATTGTATATTAGCTTAAAATCCGTGCGATGCATGGATTTCTTTTAATATTATATGATTTTTTATTAATTTAAATTACTTTTTTTAAAATATGAATTTCGCAGACTTAAATTTTTAAATGAGATTATTTGATAATAATTATATAATGTTATCCATGATATTTCTAGGAAAAAAGGGATTTTAGTTAGAAAATATTGAAAAGATGACATTTTAGTTGAAAAAGGTAATCGGTTAATTATAAGTACTTATAAAATTATTATTTAATTTTATTAAATAGAATGTCGTGATTTAACTGGAAAAATAGCAGTTTTAGTTAGAGATAATTAAAAGGCGAACATGCTTTAGATAAAAAAAAAGGTAATTGATTAATTTATAGTAATTATAATTTAATTATGTTATTTTACTAAATAAAATTGTTCGTAATACTTTAAGAAAAGGAAAAATTATTGTTGTCCGTGATATTTTTAGAAAAAAAAAGTAATTTTAGTTAGAAAATATAGAAAAGATGATACATTTTAGTTGAAAAAATTAATTGATAAATTATTAATATTATAATATTGTTATTTTATTTTATTGAATAGAATCACCCGTGATATAATTGGAAAAAGACAGATTTTAGTTAGAGAAAATAGAATAGGTATTGTAAAAATTAAAAAGATGATATGTTTTAGGTGAAAAAGGTAATTGATTAGTTTATAGTAATTATAATTTAATTTATGTTATTTTACTAAATTAAATTGCTCGTAGTGTTTTTAGATAGTTAGAAATTAATGTTGCCCTTGATATTTCTAGAAAAAAGAATTTTAATTATGAAATATGGAAAAGATGATACGTTTTAGCTAAAAAAGGTAATCGGTAATTATTAGTATTATAATATTATTATTTCATTTTATTAAATAGAATCACCCATGATATAATTGGAAAAAGAAATATTTTAGTTATAGAATAGAGAAAAGGTAACATGTCTTGACTGAAAAAGGTAATTAATTATTTAATAGTAATTATAGAATGTCGTGATTTAACTGGAAAAAGAGAGATCTTAGTTAGAGAAAATTAAAAAAGAAACATGTTTTAGGTGAAAAAGGTAATTTATTAGTTTATAGTAATTATAATTCAATTATGTTATTTTACTAAATTAAATTGTTCGTAATGTTTTAAGAAAACGAAAAATTGATATTGCCCTTGAAATTTTAGAAAAAAGAAGATCTTAGTTAGATATTTTTATAAATAATGATGAAAATAATATGTTTATATTAATTAATAAATTTTACCATTTGGTGCGTAGCACAGGTAGAACGTTAACCAATCAAAATATGACAACTAACTTTTTGGGATTTTTTTTGGAAATTTTGTTGGGACCTCTAGAATTACTGCCAAAAAATGCTCATTTCCTATTTCATTTGCATTTATAGAATGACGAATATGTATTAGAATAACTGGGGGTACTTCTCTCCCATTGCACTCTCTAACTCCAGGTGGATTCTTCTACATCCTGATTTAACATGACAACAGAATGGGGTTTATATAAGGGAATAGAAAATTTGGACTTCTTAATTTATGGGAAAAATATGCATAAGTTAGCCCAAACAAGACACAAAAGGTAACTGGAGGTAGTTCCTCGTTTGCCTCGCAGGAGATATTGTTTTATGGTCGAGTCATTCAACGAAATACTTTTTTAACCTTGATCACCCAGATGTTGTGGAATTAACAAAGAATTATAAGATGGAGGAAGATATAATACCTGAAGTTGTCCCCTTCATTAAGACACAATAACAGGCTACGACACTGAATATTGAAAGAGTTACAATAGCCCAACTCTTCAAAGCTGAGTTGCCAACTGGTGCAAAGGTGAGTTAAAATATTGCACTCATGCTTTAACATATAATTATATTTTAAAGTACTTACATACTCCCTCAATACGAAAACAATTAATATAATGACTATTACATTTTTATATAATGCAGACTGTATCGTTTGTGATTGGAATAAATTTAGAAAAAGGATGGTGCTATACTGGATGCAACAAATACTACAAAACAATGCCTCCTTCAAATACATGCACCAGATGCACGGAACGCACATCACCTACTCCTCTGTTCAGGGTTAAAGTAGAAGTCAAGGATTCCGCATCAAGCACAACCTTCGTCCTATTTGAAAAATATGTTAGGAAGATGATTAATGTCACCGTAGAACATATACTCAACAATGATGAGGTATAATTATTTCTCCAAACTCTTAAAGGTCCATTATCATCCATCTTTCTCCCCCCTAATTAATTTTTACGTATTTATGTCAAATAGAATGCAAGCCAAGATGTTATACCTCCGGTCCTGAATAACATACTGGGGAGAACATATGTGTTCAAGTTAACTCTTAATGATAAAAATACAAATGAAAAATACGAAGGCTACACTGTCATTGATGTACTTGAAGAGATTACAAAAGAAGGTCCAATGGCTGCCACCCATGAAACCATTCATCAAAGTCAGGTGGTAAATCAGGACAATACAGAACAACTCAAAGATGATGAAGCACATAAAAAAAAAAAGCGGCCAACAGAAGAAGAAAATTCGGCAACACTTGATGCAACAGAAAAACTTGACACTGCTCTGGAAGAAACTGATGGAAATAATAACCACACTGAAAGCAGGCATCCAACTCCACCCGCAATGCCTCATTCCACCAAAAAAGCGGATAATGATGATGAACATCATGACAAACGTCAAAAATTGATGCAACTTTAGCAGGATTAATTCGGTTCATTTATCATATCATATTTATTACTAAAATAAAGTATACAAGAACGCGAATAACGCGAATAGTATTGTGGACAAGTGTGTAATTCATATCAACGCTGAGTTGATTTTTCTTTTTTATTAACTAAATAGCAATACGATATTAAGGATTACATAAATTTTGTCTCATTGATTTATCCCTTAGTTAAATTTTAAAACATGGTTTTAGTATGAATTAAGATAGCCTTAGTTTGCAAAGAGTCTGCATGAATTAATGTCTGGTAATTGCAGAATTTATGTGTTGTGCTGCCACATCTTTTTACACATATATAATTTAGATTAAGAACAGTGAAGGCAAGACGCATATAGAGATATATGGCTTTTGCCTTTTTATGCAAACAACTGTCCAACAAATTCAAGAAAATATATAATGCAGCGGCACTTAAACCTTTCCGAGAGGATAGACTCAGTACAATATCATGTCAGGTAACGAATATATTTTCAAGAGGAATTCTATTTTCTGTTAATTTTTTTCACTGATTCACTTGATTCATTTTTGTGTTGTATTATCTTTGTTTGTGATTTAACTGTAATAGTTTTACAAGTTTGTTATGCCATATTTTGGCATGTCTAATAATCTCCCAAATTTCTAATATATATTAATTATTAATAATTATTACTTAACCTCTAAGTTTTATCCTCTCTCTGAAATGAGGAAAGAATCAATCTTAATCAATCACTTACGGAAAATATCTCCAAACGATATTCTTCAAATCAGGAAGATATCACAACGATAAGATTAAATCAGATAAAATCAATTATTACCCACATTAACGTAACTTATCCCTTAAGTCTCTCGGGATAAGCCCAATTAATTCACAGAACTGCGTGGGGCTTGATCCTATATAAACATATAGGTACGCAGGCATCTTGGTACAATATGGAATCCGATACACGAGACAAATCGAGACACCTGCCAAGTCCAGCCCCCTCTTTTTTCATAAACCCTAATCCCCTAAAACAGTCACATACTCATAATTTCAATCTACTATTCCAGCAAACCTCCGATTTCGTGCTGTTACGAAATTCCTCCAACAACATTTGGCGCTAGAAGGAGGGGCTTTAATTTATTATTCATGGAGGATGAATAATTTAATCACAATTCGGGGAGTTTTCGGTTTTATCAATCGGGGAGTTTTGGGTTTTATTGGTTCGTTAATTTAATCATGGAGGCATACCGCAGTGTCTTGTAACGACGACGAAAGGAAAAAAGATGAAGCAAGCAGGAGGCAAAAAAAAAAATATATTGGCAAACCAGCACGAAGTGTAAAAAAAAAGTAGCAGTACAAATTGGGAAGAGGGAGCCCACGCGCCCACGCACAGGCAACAAAATTTAAGGCCATAGCAGCCGTTGCATGGACGCATTGAAGGTCAGCAATAGAAAAAAAATGGGACGAAGCACTTGGAAATTCGAACTGGTTCAAGTCCGATCAAAACAAAAAGATAAGTATTTTATTCTTATTTTATTTTCTGCAAATTAATTAATATGCGTGTGTTTTTAAATATTTTTCAGAAAAAATATTTATTATTTAAAATTCTGTGCGAGCAATAAATATTTTTATGCTTGTAAAATTAATGCAATTTGGAAAATATCGTACGAGATATTTATGCATACGAGATATTTATGTTGCTGAATTATAGATATTCATTTTGATGATTTGTGGATTTATTTTACAATCCCGTACGAGCTGCATCTTTCGAAAAAAGAAAAAATTATATATGCGAGACGCATAATTTTATAAAAGATTTTCTACACAAAAAAGGAGCATTATTTTCGAAGAAAATAAATATCGCGACATTCTTAAAAGAGCATATTTATTATTGCGTTTGGATTTGCAAAAGATTTTTCATATATCGTCGCGATAGTACATATATGTCAAAAATATTTTCAAACTTGCGAACTAAATTGTCAAGTAGGGTAGCCTGGACAAGCTATAAATCTCGTAATGCTACATGCTTAGTAAAGTGCAGCACCCTCTGGATTATTGAAGGTCCATGAGATATCGCTATATCGAATGGGTGGAGGCATCCCTATGCAAACTATCTTTAAGACTTCGTAGTTCTACTAACCCAACAAGGGACGCATGCGAAACTCGCCACATCTACATCTACATCTCTTATCAACAGTCTCTCGTCACAAACGAAGACACATCCTTACGTGGTTGCATCAGACTTGAAAAGCGTGTATGCCAGTTCGGGATATATACAAGCGCCAAGGTCCTAACTAGACAACAAGGATTGCAAAGGATTTCAAAAATATTATTTATGCTCGCACATTTGAAAACCTTGGCAATTATATATCTTATAGTGGTTATCACATGCTATCATACTTGCATCCGCATACGCCAAACGAGCACAGTGGTGCTCTAAATGTTTTGCTAATCTTCTGTTTTTAGTTTTTTCAGCGCCTCAAGAAATTTGGAAGCTTGAAGGATTTTTAGTTCTCCACTGCAGCAAGCTACACTGAAGAACTGGGGGCTAGTTGTTATGCCATATTTTGGCATGTCTAATAATCTCCTAAATTTCTAATATATGTTAATTATTAATTCAGATTAATAATTATTACTTAACCTCTAAGTTTTATCCTCTCTCTGAAATGAGGAAAGAATCAATCTTAATCAATCACTTACGGAAAATATCTCCAAACGATATTCTTCAAATCAGGAAGATATCACAACGATAAGATTAAATCAGATAAAATCAATTATTACCCACATTAACGTAACTTATCCCTTAAGTCTCTCGGGATAAGCCCAATTAATTCACAGAACTGCGTGGGGCTTGATCCTATATAAACATATAGGTACGCAGGCATCTTAGTACAATATGGAATCCGATACACGAGACAAATCGAGACACCTGCCAAGTCCAGCCCCCTCTTTTTTCATAAACCCTAATCCCCTAAAACAGTCACATACTCATAATTTCAATCTACTATTCCAGCAAACCTCCGATTTCGTGCTGTTACGAAATTCCTCCAACAACAAAGTTTAATAATTTTTGGACTGTTTGAAGACTCTAGTTAACGATAATTTCACTATGTTAGTCCATGGATAATCGTAGACCTTGGTGATAAGTGGATTTTATACCCACTTATTATGCGCTAATTGGACCTAGATTGGTGGTTTATCTTTAAATATGTTGTGTCTTTTAATTCGTTTATGTTGTTTCAGTCTTTGTTGTACAGAACTCGCAACTTTAGGTATCGTGGCAATAAAAGACTAAAAATGGTGGATTTTTGTCACAATTCGGATTTTTGCCTCAATTCGGAATTTAATCACAAGGATTTTATTATCAAGTGAACTGGCTAAGAGGAAAAAGAATTATCATAAAGAAATTCTGAGTGACATATTCTTAATGCTGAAACCCTTGTTGGAATTGATATATTTTTCGTTAAGCAAAAGGCGTCCGGTTTCAGACCCTCAATAGACCGCAGCTTAGGATTTAAAGATATATTTATATTAATAAATATTTTATTCAATTTAAAAATTATATTTATAAATATCTAATCATATTAGATATTTATTTTTATAATTTCTGAATTAAATTAATTATTTATTAATTAAAAGTGATAAGCTGTGCGGGTTAAAATGCATTTTTACAGAGCCCATTCATATAAAAACAAAATAGGCCCCGGTTAGTGGAAATTGTTTAGCCGGTTGATTTTGTTTGATTATTAGCAAAAATGTAACAGTCTGGTGGGTTGTTTGTTAAATAATCAACGAATTGAAAAAAAATCAAAGTGTTGCAGGTTGCTGTCGGCAAGTGTTCACGCGCCTATCCGCGCGTTCCGTCCACACGCCAGAAGGCGGAAGCACCAAAGTGGCGTGCGTGTGCTTCACCTACCTGGTCCGAGATTGGTTTTCGGTATGGCAGCTAATATTATTAATTTGATAAAAGTAAACAAGAGTAGGCAGCCGCGTGAAAATTGGCGGCGAGGTTTGACAACGCGTTATTTATTCAATCCTGTTTTGCTGCGTTCGGGTCGAAATCTTTGATGCTAAACGTGGGCTTATTTCTCCTATAAATAGCAAATGATTTGCATAGAATAAGCCATCCGGAGAATTACAATTCATTTGTATTCTCTCTCATAAATTCAGTAGCTTCTCTTGTAATTTCAGTTTCATTTTATACACTTTAATTTTCTGCAAATTTAATATAAGTTCTATTTTGGTTGAAGTTTTTACGAGGATTACTTGGAGTGCTCTCTATTTCGTTGGAAGCTATTTCGGTTCTATTTTCTAAACTCTTATTTTACGGGGATTACTTGGATTACTTCTCTCTATTTCGTTGGAAGCTATTTCGGTTCTATTTTCTAAACTCTTGTATTTCATATTTTATTCATGCAATTTTATACCATGTTTTCTTTTAATCCCATGACGACGATTCGTTCGATTATGAACTAATCGACGTCATGGGATTCTAATGGATTTATTTACGTAATTTAGAAATTCGATGCCTTAATAATTTGTATTGTGATAAAAATTCAGATTGCCTAATATGGTTATGCTTAATTTATTAGATGCGTAGCTAACGTCTATATTATTAATTCATAATGAATGCGAAAGTGGATTTAGGAATTTAGAATTTGCCATGTTAGCATAGGTTCGTAATTGTTATGGACATTTACGATAAGTGGTAGGGTTTTGGATCACATCGCCCTATGTAGCCATAATAAAGGAATTTATTCGTAAGCCAATTATGTTTTCAAATCTTATAGACATATAGGGTCTAAACATAAACGGTGTCCACACAACTTCTATCTTTTTAAGTGGATGTTCGTGTGGTTTGATATAAGTTAAGGCTAAAAGGCGCTTATGTTAGTTTCGTGTTCCTGACTAGCTTTCGTAATTATCAAATAACTTTGAATTAAGGCATCAATTCTAAATGAAATAAGTAATGAAATTAGAATCCCATGTTTTTCTCACATATAAAATCTCATTTAATTAAATCAAGTAGTTTGAATTATTTTGATAAATTAATTAGAATAATAAAACAAAACTCCCCTTTTATATTTATTCAAGCAGTTTGTTGTTTAATCATACGTCGTTGCATAAGCACTATTTCTGAACAAACACCAAGTCTTCGTGGGATCGATCTTATTATATTACTTGTGACCACGTACGCTTGAGTAGTTTGTTTTCGAACCAACAAGTTTTTGGCGCCGTTGTCGGGGACTTCGGTGTTATTTTCAGAATTTGTGTTTAACATCAACGGAGGTTAAACTTAACTGACTTGGATAGTTTTTCTCTCACGTCATGTTTTTTCGCTCTGCCAGTATAAGGATCTTAAGTTGTTTATGCGAACACGTTCTCAAACTCTGAAAGATAAGCTGGAAGAAGAAGAGCTTGAAGCGACAAAAGAGCTTGAAGTGATAGTAGAAGCAACAATGGGCGACAGAGTAGTAGTAGCTACTAAGGATTTGAAGGACTATTCTCAGCCAAAGATCAATGACATTCAGTCTAGTATTGTCAAGCCTGCCATTGCAGCTAATTCTTTTGAGATCAAGCCAAGCACAATTCAGATGGTGCAGAACTCAGTTCAGTTTGGGGGAGCTACAACGGAGGATCCTAATATGCACATCAGGGACTTTATCGAGATTTGTGACACTTTCAAGTTCAATGATGTGTCGGATGATGCTATCAAATTGAGACTTTTCCCATTCTCTTTAAGGGATAAGGCAAAGGGCTGGTTACATTCTCTACCAGTCGGTTCCATCACTACTTGGGAGGATCTTGCTCAGAAGTTTCTTACAAAATTCTTCCCCATGGCTAAAACTGCAGCAATAAGGAACGCGCTAACTCAATTTGCACAACAATCTGGTGAATCTTTGTGTGAGGCTTGGGAACGTTATAAGGAGATGCTTTGAAAGTGTCCTCATCATGGGATGCCTAATTGGATGGTTATTAATGGTTTCTATAATGGGTTAGGAGTACAGTCAAGACCAATGCTGGATGCAGCATCAGGCGGAGCTCTGTGGGCTAAGAGCTATGATGAATCTTATGAGCTTATTGAGATGATGGCTGCGAATGAATATCAAAATCCAACCAGAGACTATCACACGGCAAAATAGCAGGAATTCTGGAAGTTGATACAGCTATAGCAGCTCAGTTAAAGGCGTTGACTATGAAGGTGGATTCATTGAATAACTATGGAGTCCAACAAGTGGCAAGTGTTTGTGAGCTTTGTGCAGGTGCACATGATACAAATCAATGTGCCATATCTAGTGAATCAGTGTAGTTTGTGAGCAATTTTCAGAGACCACAACAACCAGCTCCAGCCACCTATCATCCTAATAACAGACATCATCCTAATTTCAGCTGGAGCAACAATCAAGGTGGTATTCAACAACCACAACAGCCTTATCAGCAGTTTCAAGGTCAACAATACGGATCTAAGCCATACAATTCCAACCGGGGTTTAAGCTTTAAGAAAATATCAGTTTCAAGATAAGTTGGAAGAAGAAGAGCTTGAAGCGACAAAAGAGCTTGAAGTGATAGTAGAAGCAACAATGGGCGACAGAGTAGCAGTAGCTACTAAGGCTTTGAAGGACTATTCTCAGTCAAAGATCAATGACATTCAGTCTAGTATTGTCAGGCCTGTCATTGCAGCTAATTCTTTTGAGATCAAGCCAAGCACAATTCAGATGGTGCAGAACTCAGTTCAGTTTGGGGAAGCTTCAACGGAGGATCCTAATATGCACATCATGGACTTTATCGAGATTTGTGACACTTTCAAGTTCAATGGTGTGTCGGATGATGCTATCAAATTGAGACTTTTCCCATTCTCTTTAAGGGATAAGGCAAAGGGCTGGTTACATTCTCTACCAGCCGGTTCCATCACTACTTGGGAGGATCTTGCTCAGAAGTTTCTTACAAAATTCTTCCACGTGGCTAAAACTGCAGCAAGAAAATAACTATGGAACCAATACCATGGTAGTTTAATTTCATATAATTCATATTATGCCATGTAAAAAAAAATTGCATTTTCATGATTAGTTGCATAGCATATTTTCCTTGATCCCATAGCGCTTGGTGGTTCCTTTTAGCAGCTATAATGATGAATTTGAGTGTGATAATGATGAATAAGGGGCTGATTTAAATACTTAGGAATTGACTTGCATGCCACAGAAACACATTCTTAACAGAGTCTCAGCGATTGCTCTTGAACTAGTTCCTGAACATACTTGTTGTTTTGTTAAGAATAATCACTTGTTTATATTTAGAATGTTCTGTATTCCCTTCATAGCGTAAGAACACTAAAGTATAAGTTTGGGGGAAACCAAGGATTGCATGCTAAAAGTTTGGTAGCTAAGAAAGTTAATAAGGTTAGGCATCAAAGGCTAGTAGCTGCTCATATACATATTATGAGTAGTCTAGGGGTGGAATGAGATGGAGCGAAACGCACTCATTCTTAAAGAAAAAAAAGGAAAAAAAAGGAAAAAAAATATATGTGTGTATACGGGCATAATTGACTAAGGTTGGCCTCATTAATACTCGAGCAATTAAGTTCTAGGAGACTTTGTGCCTAGTGACCTAAGACATTTTCTAAGTCTGGGATCCATTAACCCAACGCTTGCTACAAGGGTATTAGTGCATAAGTCTTTAGGGACCTCAACCATTGCACGGTCAAGTAAGCATAAGTAGCATAGTTTCGTATATATAGCAGTTGAATGATCTAAATAAAGCATGTTGAATCCTTGACAAACTTGAATAAGTATGAAGGTGTCTCTGAGTTATTAAGTGTTTAACGTTCATTCTATTTATAAACTTGTGATTGTTTGGTCGAAGAATAGGTTATGTTTCTGAACTAGTGTAGGGAGTATATCTGGTGAGCTAAGCACACACGCACGTTTCTGTACTTGTAAATGTTAATATGCGGGTATTTAGTCGATCTCTATTTAGAATTATCACATTCTCTGAGGCACTCTATTAAATTGGTTATTGCTTTGCCTATGGGACCCTTGCATCAGTTGCATTCATGCATTTAGAGGTAGTCGAGTCTGTTTTCGCTTGAGGACAAGCATCGGTTTAAGTTTGGGGTGTGATAAGTGGATTTTATATCCACTTATTATGCGCTAGTTGGACCTAGATTGGTGGTTTATCTTTAAGTATGTTGTGTCTTTTAATTCGTTTATGTTGTTTCAGTCTTTGTTGTACAGAACTCGCAACTTTAGGTATCGTGGCAATAAAAGACTAAAAATGGTGGATTTTTGTCTCAATTCGGATTTTTGCCTCAATTCGGAATTTAATCACAAGGATTTTATTATCAAGTGAACTGGCTACGAGGAAAAAGAATTATCATAAAGAAATTCTGAGTGATATATTCTTAATGCTGAAACCCCGGTTGGAATTGATATATTTTTTGTTAAGCAAAAGGCGTCCGGTTTCAGACCCTCAACAGACCGCAACTTAGGATTTAAAGACATATTTATATTAATAAATATTTTATTTAATTTAAAAATTATATTTATAAATATCTAATCATATTAGATATTTATTTTTATAATTTTTGAATTAAATTAATTATTTATTAATTAAAAGTGATAAGATGTGCGGGTTAAAAAGCATTTTTACAGAGCCCATTCATATAAAAACAAAATAGGCCCCGGTTAGTGGAAATTGTTTAGCTGGTTGATTTTGTTTGATTATTAGCAAAAATGCCACAGTCTGGTGGGTTGTTTGTTAAATAATCAACGAATTGAAAAAAATTCAAAGTGTTGCAGGTTGCTGTCGGCAGGTGTTCACGCGCCTGTCCGCGCGTTCCGTCCACGCGCCAGAAGGCGGAAGCACCAAAGTGGCGTGCGTGTGCTTCACCTACCTGGTCCAAGATTGGTTTTCAGTATGGCAGCTAATATTATTCATTTGATAAAAGTAAACAAGAGTAGGCAGCCGCGTGAAAATTGGCGGCAAGGTTTGATAACGCGTTATTTATTCAGTCCTGTTTTGCTGCGTTCGGGTCGAAATCTTTGATGCTAAACGTGGGCTTATTTCTCCTATAAATAGCAAATGATTTGCATAGAATAAGCCATCCAGAGAACTGCAATTCATTTGTATTCTCTCTCATAAATTCAGTAGCTTCTCTTGTAATTTTAGTTTCATTTTATACACTTTAATTTTCTGCAAATTTAGTATAAGTTCTATTTTGGTTGAAGTTTTTACGGGGATTACTTGGAGTGCTCTCTATTTCATTGGAAGCTATTTCGGTTCTATTTTCTAAACTCTTATTTTACGGGGATTACTTGGATTACTTCTCTCTATTTCGTTGGAAGCTATTTCGGTTCTATTTTCTAAACTCTTGTCTTTCATATTTTATTCATGCAATTTTATACCATGTTTTCTTTTAATCCCATGATGACGATTCGTTCGATTATGAACTAATCGACGTCATGGGATTCTAATGGATTTATTTACGTAATTTAGAAATTCGATGCCTTAATAATTTGTATTGTGATAAAAATTCAGATTGCCTAATATGGTTATGCTTAATTTATTAGATGCGTACGTAGCTAATGTCTATATTATTAATTCCTAATGAATGCGAAAGTGGATTTAGGAATTTAGAATTTACCATGTTAGCATAGGTTCGTAATTGTTATGTACATTTACGATAATTGGTAGGGTTTTGGATCACATCGCCCTATGTAGCCATAATAAAGGAATTTATTCGTAAGCCAATTATGTTTTCAAATCTTATAGACATATAGGGTCTAAACATAAACGGTGTCCACACAACTTTTATCTTTTTAAGTGGATGTTCGTGTGGTTTGATATAAGTTAAGGCTGAAAGGCGCTTATGTTAGTGTTAGTTATAGAGGCATGCCTGTACACATCTAATAACAAGCCTAATTGTTTGTAATGCTTTGCATTACTTACATGACCTCTTAACTGAGGGAACCTCTAGTTGTAGAGTTTCTGTTTGTATTGTACTTGTAGTAGGCATCAAATCCTAGTTGTGTAATTGTACAAATAGAGTCTAGAATAATGCTTGAAAGAAGTTCCAAGGTTCATGCCTCAAGCAAGGAGTTAAAGACTGTCAAATAATCACAGTTGGGATTTGAAGAAATAAAGAATTTGCCTAAGTACCAATTCGAGAAGTATATTTGTCTATTCGAGAAGTCCAGCATTCGAGAAGTCAGAGATTCGATATCTCAAGACACTATTCGATATCTCTGAATACACTGTTCAATATCTCATTTGATATCTCAGGGATTCGATATGTCTACTACTCTATTCGAGAACTCAAGAAGTCAACAAGTCAAGATGGTATTCGAGTTCTCAAAGAGTCAACAAGTCAAAGCTCTATTCGATATCTCAAGGACTCAGAAAGCTATTCGATATCTCGAGGATTCGATAAGTCAAATGTTCTATTCGACAACTCAAGGAATCCTGATGGAAAAGAGCTATTCGAGAAGTGGTTCGATATGTCAATATAACAGTATTCGAGAACTCAGAGTTATCGATCAAGTCAATTCTAGTTCTCGAATCACTTACTTAGTCACTTCTCGAATACATTCTTGGAGACAAAATACTGAAGAAATTGTACAAGTCAGAAACCTGCAACAAGCCAATGCACTTTATGGACCACAATCTGTAACGTGCTCTGGAAAGCCTACAAGGAAGCTTGGAGAGATATAGAAGAGACAAGGAGCTAAAGAAGTGGATCTAAACAGGCTTTGCAAAGTCAAATCTGTAACCGTTTGGACACTTACTCAAAAAGGATAGACAGACTAGAAAGTAATTTGTTTAGCTACCTTATTTGCAGTAAGAAGGCTGTATCCATGTTCTATAAGGACACAGCCTCACTTCATAACTTAGTAACTTTTGTGAGTCAAGTTTTTCATACACTGTAAGCTATATCTCTCTGAGAAAAACGAAGCTGAGAATACTACCATTTGTATTCACAGATTGTAGCAACCTTTATCTAATAATACATTAGATTAAAGTGATATTGTGTCTTGTGTTGTTTCTTTATCCGCACCTTCACTTCTACACACACAGGCACTTATCTGCTACATAGACTAAATCCAAGAAAAGTTCAAGAATCCATTCACCCCCCCTCTGTATTCTTTTACCGTATTCAATACTCAACAAGTGGTATCAGAGCGGGCTGTTTATTCAAAAACAGAGAAACGATCATGAGTTCGAATACACCAAAGACTACAGGAACGGTGAAGGTCCCTAAGTTTGACAAAGAAAACTTCAACCTCTGGAAGATAAAGATGATGTTGTTCATTAAAGCCTCTCATCCCTTGTATCCTGAGATTCTCAAGAATGGTCCTTTTGTTCCACAACAAGAGATACCAGAGAAGACTGTTGGAACCATAACTATCCCAAGAACTTATGAGGCCAAGGATCCATCAAAGTGGACAGAGTCAGAAAGGGAGAAGGTTGCTCTTGACAGCCACCTCATGTTGCTTATCATTGATTCCATGGACATGTCAATGTTTGCAAACATTGCATCATGCACGTCTGCTAAAGAGATGTGGGATCACATTGAGGTGTTGTGTGAAGGGACTAATGAGGTTAAGGAAAACAGGAAACAGATACTTGTCACACAGTATGAAGCTTTCATGGCACAGCCCAAGGAAAGCATCACTGAAATGTTTGAAAGGTTTCACAAGCTAGTTACTGAGTTGCAGATGAATGGAAAGGTTTACAACACCAAGGAGTTAAATATGAAATTTCTGTTGTCTTCACCAAATCATCTGGAGCAAAGAGTCATTTCTCTAAGAGAGAGAGATTTGAACAAAGTCACCTATGATGTGCTCTATGGAGTCCTAAAGACTCATGAACTTGAGTTGCTTCAGAAAAGGGCTATCCAAGCCAACCAAGGTAGAATGATAAACACATCATGTGCCTTGATTGTCAACAAATCTATACTGGACCTAGAAGCATCTACAAGCCAACTAAGGATAGAGGAGGTGGCAGATGATGAAGAAACTGAAGCTGGGGTAAGTGAACCTGTTGAGGAAAAGGAGGAAGAAGAAGAAGACTTTTACACTCTGGAAGAACTTGATGGGATGGAAAATACTTCATATGCTTTCATGGCCAGAAAATTTCCAAACATCAGATTTAAAAGAAATCAACCCTTCAAACCCAAAACTCAAAACCATTCAGCCAACAAGAACAAGGCACCTGTGAAACCAAACAGAAATAAGTTCAAAACCAGTTATGTGGATAGGTCATCTGTAAGGTGCTATAGATGCAATGACCTAGGGCATTTTGCCAGTGAATGCAAGAAGCCTAAAAAGAAGGATAGAGATTATCTGTAACACCCCCAGATCCAGGGTCAGGGATCTGGTCGTTACGGTCTCAATATCCAACCACAAAATCAACATAATTTAAATTACAACCTTGTGACCCAAAATAACAACATAAAACACACCCGTTATAGTCCCAGAGATGAAATCAGAGTAACCAACAATATTATTAATCACAAGTTTGAGTTCTTACAACCCAAAGAATTATAATTGTACAATTACCTACTCTTTGCCATCCATTAATAGATACCATAATATAAATACATTTGAGGCTCAATTGCTAACAACTAGCCTACCAGTAGTTGCATCCTCAACGAGGGTAGCCAAGACCTTAGCGGTAAACCTCTGACGGTTGACACCTGCTTACGCTGTGTGCGCCTTGCGCGGCCATCTGATCTAGCTGTTGTTGTGATATAAATAAATAAAGCAAGGGTGAGCAATAGCCCACCAGAAATATAATTGAACAGTGATAATATATAACAGTCCAAAATATCTTTGAAACCATATGCCATGCATTAACGATGTAGTACCAATATAAGGTATGAGATGAAGTTACAAGGTAACTCAAAATATATTTGTTTTGAATAAATATCTGCTATGCAAAAGATAAGCAGGATATTCTCAATTATCATAACAGAGGAACTTGCAGGAAAAATATTGCAATTCCGGTTTCAACACTTTTTCACCTTGCCAACACCAACAGTGTTGCAGAAATTTCTCACTTTTAGAAGATGAACTAATACGGGAGCATTGCCGCGCCAGATGCCCTGACGTTTACGATGATCAGTCGTATGTCATGCATCTCATCAGTCGTTCTCTACATGTAGAAGGTAGCTCCGACGGAATTACTTATCTACCGCCCTCTGGAACTCCTCAGCCAACGGTTGGGCTATTGCTGGACCGGCGCCACTCGGCCACTTACGCGTCTCCTAGTTCGAATATCATCCATGACTCTGAAACGTAAAGTTCGTTCCCCTTTTTCCCCAAGTGTAACACTTGTTGATAGGACTCCACAAAGTAGTCGTATCTAATTGGAAAGGAAAATTCACCAATATTTCCCAAGCTGATGCTTGTTAATGGATATAAACTTGTTACATCAATCATACCCCTCGAGCGTTGAGGAGGTAACCAAAAGACTCATATCGATGCTTGAAAGAATCAAGATGTGAGTGACAAGATAGTTTTAGCAAGTATAGGACCGGGCAGTCCAATAAATAACATCGCTCAAGTGAGGTCCCCTTATATACGTTTGGAAGTTGAGCGAGTATTTAAATCTTCTTTAAGATAGATTTAAATGAAATTAAAGTTTTGGGAACCTCCCCTTGATAAAATAGTCATAAAAGACTCCGAAATATTTTACATAATATCTGAAGGTGAAGGATAACCTTTGAATAATATAAATCATTATAAAAAGAATTCAAAGGAATTTTATTAAACCTTCCAAGAATATTTATTAAGTCAATAATAATTACGGAATACTATTAAATCATAATATTGCTCGTAAGTAATCCTCGAATGAATATATAGAATTATTTATTAAATAAATCTCTTCTTAAATGAATATTTAAAATAATATTCATTGGATAAATAAACTTAAATAAATATTTAATATAATATTTACTGAATAAATCAAACCTTAAATGAATATTTGAAAATAATATTCATTTAACAATTAACATTCCAAATGAATATCCAAATAATATTCATTAAACAAATAATATTCTAAATAAATATCCCAAAATAATATTCATTTAACAAATAATATTCTAAATGAATATCCAAAATAATATTCCTTTAGTAATCAAAACTTTAAAGGAATATTCGAAGTAATATTCCTTGAGTAAATAGAACTTCCAATGAATATTTTAAAATAATATTCATTAAGTAAATCAAACCTTAAATGAATATTCAAAAGTAATATTCGTTAAATAAATAAAGATCAAATGAATATTCCAAATAATAATAAGTAAGCCAAATGAATATTTGGGAATGATATTTGTCAACCAAATAACTCTAACGAATATTCAAAATAATATTCATTAACTAAATAACTCCAATGAATGATCAAAATAATATTCATTAAATAAATGACATTCTAAATGAATATTAAAATAATATTCATTAAATATTCCTTCACTGAAGTAATACTCAAATAACGTTCCTCGAAGGATTCGTAATCGAATAAAAATCCTCGAAGTAATAAATTTGTCGCTGGGATCCCTCCGGGTTTCCACGACTATTTATATATTACAAAATATCGACTCCCGGTCTATATTTGAAGTATGAATATCATACGCCCTTCGCTAAGGGTCTTAACCAAACAATCCGGCTTATAACTGATATTTCATATATAGTCTATAAGCCGATATCGATTCAGGGAACAAGTAATTCAATATTAACTTGAAAGTAGGCATGCATGCTATGGCATATGTATAAAACAATCATCATATATATTATCACAACAACAGTTCCAAGTATTGGAAACTTGCCTGAGAATCGAGTGCGGGTAGGGGTAATGTGTCCCGGGTCAGCTCGACAATCTATAAACAATCAGAATATTTAAGATTAACCACTTAATGCTTATTAAAAGGCTAAGTATAAACTCCACTTAAATCGAAACATGTTTTCGAGTTATCTCGTTACGTCTCTTATAGTGTAACTCTTTTTATCACCGATACGATCCGACATTCGTTCATTATCAAGACATGTCATCATGCTTATACTTGGTATATACTTAAGTCGTATAAGTTCTAAGGTTGGTCGTTTACGAATCAAGATTATACCTCGAGTGTTATCGCCCGTTTTCTAAGTTATAACCACAGTCATACCTTTAAGGGGTTCGTTCGCGTTTAACCTCGATTCAAACATTTTTATAAAATCGGAAAACGATCCATTCGACATGTGGTTTTCTCCCACACCTTCCTTTTTACCTCTAATATTTAATTAATAAGATTCGCCACTGATTAAACGACATTTAAGGGAATCAATTTCAATTACGAACTTTTGTTTACGGTTTCGAACCACTTTTACGAATTAAATCATAACTCCTAAACCGTAAGTCCGTTTCACATGATCTTTATATAAAAACGAAGCTTATTACATCCTCTATCTTGTCATAGCAGAATAAGAACCTGGACCGTGAGTTAAAGCTACTGTCAATCTTGATTTCTTAAGGTTAACGAAAATCGGGCATTATAACGGCTATGAATCGGATGTTCTAAAAATCGTAACAACACAACCAAGCCACACCGGGCATCAACACAATTCATAAACATGATTCTCATATTCACAAGTCCTAGAACCACTGGTCCTAACCTCAAAATCATCAAGGACTTGAATCATGACTAAATAACTACTAAGAACAACTACATGATCATGTAAACATGCTTATACTACATCATCATCAAATCTCATCTAAAACTCCATTAAAACTCAAAATAAAAACTTGGATTCTTGAAGCTTATACCTTCCTTGGAGTGTGAACTAGTTTTAAAAGGCTTGGTATGGTCCTTGGATTGCCTTAAGCTTGCTAGATCAATCATAAGAAACATGAAAACCAAGATTAGTTCTTAAGAAACACTATTCACCCTCATCTTTCTTGATTTTTTTGAAAATGGAAAAAGAGGAGATTGAAGCTAGGATTTTTAGGAGATCACTTTTATGAAATATAGAACTCACCATAAAAGTTTGGAGATCAAATGATGGTTGGAAGCTTGATTTCTCTCCTTGAATTAAAGGAAAAGCCGAATGGAAGGTTTTAAGGTGGGGGGAGAGTTTGCTTTGCTTTTTCTTGATATTTTCTCTTCTAATCTCATCTCTTGTGAATTATTAGGATAATATCTAGTGTAAAGTAACTTTATTAAAGTTAGTAGGTCATGCATGAGGTAATTTGGATGGACAAATGTCATTAGCTTGTGGTGAGATGAGAGATTAGCCTTAACCAAGTGGTTTGATCTCTAACTATGCTAGTTACTTGTGTAACTAACTAGTTACTAGATATTTCTAATAGCACA
Organism: Kitagawia praeruptora; assembly: GCA_037693485.1. Lineage (NCBI taxonomy): Eukaryota > Viridiplantae > Streptophyta > Magnoliopsida > Apiales > Apiaceae > Kitagawia > Kitagawia praeruptora. Next base: position 150,313,395 of record CM075349.1, on the reverse strand, counting down.
TGCATGCACCTTTGATTCCCTGCTTGTTTCTTTGTCCGTTTATTGCTTAATTCGTTGATCGTTCGAGGGAATAACTCATTCGTTTCTAGTTAGGGTTTTACCGAAAACCTTCTTAATATTTATAATAACATTCTCCATCTTTCTTAATACTTCTCGAATTTAAATTCCTTAAATCCCTTAAATAAATCCTTAAGTCTGGCAGTGTCCAGGGAATTCTCGGAGAAAATGAAAGTGCTCTGTTTCTGAATCCGACAGCTTTTACATACACTTATTTTCCTCCTGGATCACTAATACGAACTCAGAAATCCGTTCCGAATACCGGGTATAACATTATTATAATAATATTCCAAATTCCACCAAAATCACTATTCATCACTTATTTTTATTTAATTCCTATAATTAGGAAAATGAACCTGGTTCACCCTCGAGTGTTCCTTAACCTTCTTACGGAATCGCTGGACTTATATAGATATTGATTTGGATGACACGAGGGTATCTATTTCTCTCTAGGGAATCTTATTTAAACTTTCTAGGAGATAGATTATTCTAATCTAAGTTATCACCCAATAGCATCCTTCAGGACATATAACCTTGGAATCTTTTATCCTTCCATTGTTCATCCTTTAAAGCCAGTATTACATTGTAGTTGTAACCACTGTTCACTCTTACATCAATACATAATAAAAGTTTTAATTCTACCCAAAAATCTGGGTTCTTACATTATCTTGAGCTCGAAGCTAAGTATGAGGCCCTTCTGAAAAAGCAGACACATGGTAAGGCCTACATAGCTGAAGGGAAGTGTTGGGATGATTCTGAGAGTGATGAAGAGGAACAAGAATTCTGCAATTATGCCTTGATGGCCAACTCCAAGGATGACTCATCTTCATCCGATTCTCAGGTACCATCTCTCACTACTATAGACATGTCTGTTTCTGAGTACAAATGCATGATTGAACAATTATCTGTTGAAATGTTTAATATTCATACTAGTATGACTGCTGCTAATGAGGAGATTGCTAAACTGTCTACTAGAAATGAAATATTAACCAAAAAGAATGAGGAACTTGAGCTAACTACTATGCAAGTAGAAAACCTTAAGAAAGAAGTTGAATATTTGCAGAACAAGGTTTTATGTGCTAGTCAAGTAGAGAAGGCTCTTAGGGATGAATTAGCTGAGAATGAATTCAAACTAAAAACTTTCAAGAAATCATCTGGTTTAGTGCAATCCTACTGTGAGAAAATTGAAGCTAAACCCAAAGCAGCTATTGGACTTGACTATGACTCTCTCAAACAGAGGAAAGGCTATGCTGTCATTGAAGAGGACACAGCTGTTCATGAGAAAGTGCCTCACATTTTGAGAAAAACTAAAAATCCAATTTTTAAGGAATCAACATTTGAAATTGATGAGGATGCCTTACTTGTAATAACCCTAACTTTGGCAATGCTACAGTGGTCACATGAATAGTAAATTTCGAGGATTTAGAGAAATGGTATATAGGTACTCTATAAAGGAAATGGAAAATGAATAAACAGAAACCATATTAGTGTTGTACAATGAAAATAAGTGACTCGAATTGACGTTAGATTCCAGAAATTCCTGAAACATGGATTTTGAGGATTTTGACTTCGAATAAGCTTCTATTGGACATTAAGGAGCATGGAAACATTATAAGAATTATATATTGAGGAGTTAGTGAATTTAGACTTAACCTAGGGATTATTAAGTTAAGAGAATACCAAAGGAAATTGGATTGTTAAATGGTTTCAAAACCACTGAGATAATGAGATATATTCGAAACGAACCACAATTAGACGAGTATGGAAACCAAACAACCAAGATTCTAATATAGCAAGGATATATACCACATTATAATTACCAAGAGTGCTAGCATTATAATTAGAAAAGAAAATCAAGAAAAAAGAGTTATTATGACATAATAATAATGACATCATCTTCCACTAACTTGTTTTTAAGGTTAGATTAGTCATTTAACTTGTAACCAAGCTTCCAAGATAAGCTAGACTAATAAGATTAGGATGTGATAAGATAGAAACAAGCAAAACAATCACTTCCCCATCCAAAAAGAGGCATTCGGCCAAGAAAGAAAAAAAAGAAGAAAAAGAAAAAAATAAAAACTAAAACCCTAGCAAAACTTCATCATAAATCAAGGGATAATTCATGGAGCTTCTTGGAGGATAGATCAAGACATTTCTAAAGTTTCATAGCCATCAAGCATCATTTGATAAGGTAATAAAATCATTCAAGTTACTAGAAAGATGATGAATAGTGTTTTCTAAGTGTTAACCTTGTTTTCTTGATTTCTTTGCATGATCTAGACTATACCAAGGTAGTATAAGAGCTTGGTGAGGTTATTCATGTTAGTATACTCTTTAAAGTTGATGATTAGCTTGAAACCCTAGCTTGAATCCTTTGGGTTTTGATGATTTTAGTTGGTTTCTAAGATAAGTAGTACTAAATCATGTAATCTTATGGTTATAGTTGTTTATATGTGTTTGAATGGTATGGAAATTGTGTTGTGGACTTGGAAATCCATGGTTGGTATGATGACCACATGGTATATGTGATGGTGTATAAGGTGGATGATTGATTTGGAGGGGTTTGATTTTGGAAAGTATGAAAATATAGCCGTTATAATGTCCGATTTTCGTTAGAACGACAAACTGCCCTGTTTTTGGACAACAATGCAGTACGGTAGGTTACTGTCCAGCACACTTAGTGACCATGAAATGATAGAGCTTAGTTCATAGATCGTTTTGATATAAGGTGCGTTAAAATCTGATGAACGGTTTAGGAGAAAAGTCAGTTTTAGTGAAAGACGTTCGATAACCGAGAAAACGTAATTGTATCAACTTTGAGGTTACAGTTACCATAGTTAGACAGTTTTTCAAGCCACGAAATTTTGAGATAAGGTAGTAGAGTGGTCAAAGGACCCTTGACAGTTGACCTTACATTAAAATTCGAAATCCATATTTTCTGAGAATTTTTACAGTTAAGTGTGGTCGTTAGGGAAAATGGTGAAAAACCACTGAAACTTCAATTGAACTTGTAAATGGTTAAGTTCTTGAACCTTTGGGGTAATAGTGATATGTTAGGCATATATTGAGGTATCAAGAGTAATGTTATACAAGAGTGTAGTGAGTAAGAGATGTGATATTCTAATGACAGTCCTTTTGTGTTTATAGAAATTCCGGAGGAGGAACCAGCCATATTGTCAGGATACAGAAACCGAGGCAAGATCCTTCTATCCCTACTTTAAAAATTATTTATCTTCGGAATGATAATGATATCATGGCATATATTTATGTATATGTGATGCTTTTGTTGCTATATTGCAAAGAATATATTTTCTTGATTGTGGGAAGTTAAAGAGAGATGGATATGTTTTCTGAAATATGAATATAGAGATGATTACGAATGGAGCGAATATGCTCTAAGGTAAAAGAGATATGAAAGAGAATGGTATCAGTTGTTATCTAGGGTTATATGGTTTATAATGCTATATTATAAACATTCTTTTAGTGTATGATATATACATATATTTTATAGAAATAATGTGCGAGAATGGAAATGTGAAATGGTGTTGATAAATTGAATAATGATCTTATAACAAGGGGGATTAGCAACAAATTTGCATAAGAGGCTATGTCAGGGCTGTGTGCGACATAGTCTAGTATTCATGATTCGGCACGAAGATGCCAAGGGAGGATGTTATGCAGGTGGCCTTCCTCCAGGAGGATGTTATGCAGGTGGCCTTCCTCCAGGGATGATGTTATGCAGGTGGCCTTCATTCCTTCTACTAGTAGTAAATAGAGAGCGGATACGGTCAGGCGACTGATCATCGTCCTACGTATCTGGCGCCAGTATATATCCCCAAAACTTGAAAGAAAGAATTGAAAAATGGTTTTCAGATTTCTATAACTGAAAACAGAAAAGTGATATGAAATGATGAAATTATTGTTATAGATGAAGAGAAACTGATTTTATATTAATTTATAAAATTGCTGTATAGGAAGGAAATGAGAAGATGATAGTGAGAGATTTATTCAAGTATTCATGTTATTTTAAAATATTACACTAAAAGGGTATATTGGTTGTTATATTATTTAAGAAGAGAAACTGATACTGTATTATCTTAGATTTCTTTCTTATAATAGTAAGTGGATGATGTATTATTAAATAAGAGTTTTATTCTTCCTTAAAGTTTATAATTTGGTTACTGCTTACATATGTATATACATGTATACTTGGTTACATTTTAAATTCTAGTTTTCAATATTATCTTGCTGAGCTATTATAGCTCACTCTTGCTACTTATCTATATACAGCTAGGTATGCCCATACTACGCAGAACGCCCCGCAAGAGGGTAAGGGAAAGGCGACCTTCTGAGAGCTCGTTAGCATCAATCCCCGAGGTAGATGACCATCGCAAGGGGTTTAGTGGGCTTATGTATATTAAGTGTGTAAGTTTGAAAGATTGTAATAAATTTGGTTGTTGAAATGCTTCTTGTAGAAGCATCACTCAACAATGTACTGAAGTATGATTCTGGGTTGTAATAACTTTTTAATTCTAAACTCTTATTATGGTGAATGTTGTTCTCTGAGCATATGACTGGTGTGTGTGTGTATTACTGTGGGGTCAATTGCATAACTATTAATCGTAAAAAAAAAACCAAGAGATTTTTATTTTGAATGGAAGTTGGTTTGTGATGGCCCAAATTCATGACCCCAGATTTGGGGCTGTCACAGTTGGTATCAGAGCTAAGAGTCATAATGCTCAGGAACAAGAGTGATAATAATATTGTATCATTTATAATATTAAATTTTGAACTTCCATCAAGTTCAGGGGTGGTATATCGCAGGTAGTATTTATTTTAAGTATTGTTTATAAATTTATAGACCGTTACTAATAGAATTTTATGTTTTATTATAGGGAGCAGAGATGGGTGAGCCGAGTCGAGACCCCCAGTGGCTAGGATTGTCCGAGCGGGAGCTTAGAGACTTGTTGCTGGTAGGTGTAGAGGTTCCAGAGTATGCTATTGATGACCTCAGAGAGAGACGACGGGCGAGTGCTAGAGAGAGATATGAGCAGAGACTGAGGGAGGAGGCTGAGGAGCGCAGGCAGAGGGATGCTGTGGCCATAGTGCCATATTCTGGTAGACCATATGTAGGACCTGATGGGGCCGGACCTTCCCGAGTACGGACGGATATTCCTGAGGAGGAGATGCCCTTGCGTAAGAGGCCTAGGTTGTCTGTTATACCTGAGGAGCCGATTGAGTGGAGGGACATTCATGTGACTCCTACTCCTGTCCCACCTGTCCCAGTGCCATCACCAGTTCCATCTCCTCTACCTAGCCCTGACCCTTTTGAGGATCCAGTTGAGCAGTTCACGCCACCGGGACACTTTATCTTGTCAGAGGATGAGTTGGAGGATGACCCTTCCGAGGATGCGGACACAGAGCCTATTCCTCCATCTCCACAGGCAGTTCCATCCCCACCATTTGCACCACCACCACCTCCACCAGTGGATGCACCCCCACTTGTAGATGTACCTCCCCCAGATGCTATGCCACCTCAGGAGGCACCTATGTTTCCAGCTGGTCAGTTGCCAGCTATTTTCTTGTCAGAGTACTTTGCCCTACAGGGACAGCTGGATGAGTCCCGTCGGACTATAGATACGCTTATACAGAGGTTAGATAGGGCGAGAGGAGGAGGAGGTGTGATACCAGATGGGTTGACTTTGAGCATAGTTAGTATCGAGCTGCGGGCACTCGGTGATATTAGGACGATGTTGGGAGACAGAGGAGATCCAGTATGGAGGGCTCAGATAGTTAATACAGTCACCACTATGGTAGTGCAGATCAGAGAGGTTATCAGGGCGGCGTTACCATGATTAGGAGTAGTAGTCTGGGATACTAATCAGACTAGTCATCTTGTGGATGTCATTTTGGGGATTAGGTTAGTTGTTTACTGTCTTAATCCCAGTCTGATTAGAGGGCAGCTAGTAGTGCTTTTGTTATAGCGAGTTAGTATGTACAGTTATGCTTTTGGGGTTTCGAACCTTGTACTTTATGATGTATGATATTAGTAGTAAAAGATGTTGTACCCAAGTTGTAAAATATTTATGTAAATTAATGAAGTTTATGTACTTTGCCTAATTTTATCGTATTTTGATATTAAATGTTGAGATTCAGAAATATTGATATATATATGAAGTGATTGACTTAAATGAAAAGGTTATTGTGTTAAAGGTACTAAGCTTATTTATCAAAGTTGTATTATGATTTAATATTACTTGTGTGAAGTTAAGAATACTGGGATGCATAAATAAGTTAACTAATGATATAGTTGTGCATATATGGAAATGATGTATATTGTACCCTAAATTTGGGTGATTAATGGAGAATATTATTATATACAGAATCATGCCGCCTAAGCGTAACAATAGAATGAATGCAAGGGAAAATGAGAGAGAGGAAGCAAGTCAGAATAGGCAGGATGAAAACGCTCATAATGAACAAGATCATGAGGAAGAAGAAGATGAATCAACTGGCCAACAGGGAAGTCAGGGTGGTAACCCTTTTAACCAATTTATGGAACTTTTGAGGCAGAATTTAGCTAATCCACAGAATCCGCCACAACCACCTGTTCTTCCCAACCAGGCAGCTAACTCTTTTCGTGCTTTTAAGTCACTAAAACCCCCAGAATTTGAGGGAACCACTAACCCAGTAGCAGCCAGGGCATGGCTGAAAGAAATGGAGAAGGCTTTTGAGATACTGAGGGTAGAGGAAGATCAGAAGACAGTCTTTGCAGCCTATCTCCTAAAGGGAGAGGCAAATTATTGGTGGGAAGCTAAGAAAAATCTCGAGGGAGCGGGAGTGATAACTTGGGAGCGTTTCACTAGGGTGTTTCTAGACAAATATTCCCCTAGGTACTTAGAGAACCAGATGGAAATAAAATTTTTGGAGCTAAAGCAGGAAAATCAAACAGTGGCTGAGTATGAAATGAAATTTACCGAACTGTCGAGGTTTGTTCCAGAATTCGTGCGTACGGAAGAGCAACGAGCGAAGAGGTTCCAACAAGGATTGAAACCATGGCTACGTACTAGAGTGGCACCATTTGAGTTGACCGAGTATGCTGCGGTAGTTCATAAGGCATCTATTATCGAAGCTGAGAGTGAACAGACTCAAATAGGACGAGAGAGTAAGAAAAGGAAATTTGAGGGTCAGAAGGGAGGTTCAAGTGAGGGAAGCTATTTTAACAAATTTGGTAAAGGACAAAAATCCCAGTTTGGAGGAAAGTCAGGGAATAATAAAACTACCAGTGAGACTGTGAATCAGGGTGGTAGATCCACAGGAACTTTTCAATCTAGTCAATCTCGAACACCATTTCCAGACTGTAACACGTGTGGTAAGAAGCATTCAGGAGTGTGTAGAGCGTTAGAACTAAACTGCTTTAACTGTGGACAAAAAGGACACTATCTTAGTCAGTGCCCATCGGCTAATACCAATCCTAAGAGGGACATCAAGTGTTACCAGTGTGGGAAACTAGGACATATTGCCAGAGATTGCCGTTCAGGGGGATCATCCGTGCCAGAACAGAGTGTGACTGCTTCAAACAGGCCTACTGCTAGAGTGTACAATATGACTTTAGGGGAGGCATTAAGAAAGCCGGATACAGATGCAGGTGAACATTTTTCTAGTATTTAAATTTTTAGTGTAAACGTTTGGTTAGGAATCAATGTGGTCAATGAATGGTATAGGTAGGTTGATAATCTAGATAAGGAAAATCAGTATCTGTTAGGGGTTAGAAATTCTATGAAAAGGAGAATAATAGTATTTTGGGGGTAAACCACAGACTTGTTTATATACGAACAGGAAATATATATTATAGGTAATATTTTCTTACAATTGTTTCAAAGAATCTTATTCTAGTTGGATTTCTGGAAGATTTTACAGAGACAAGATATAATAAGAGCGAAGTATGTATATTTTATGTCATGATAGAGATCAACATAGGGATAAACCATAAGTGAGATACACTACCATTCAGGAGAGGCCAATGTGGTGGCCAATACCCATAATTAAAAGAGGAATGTTGATGAATGACAAGCAAGTTTATGTTGGTGTATTTTGTGCAAACAAGATAGAGATATTATGAAGGAAAAAGGATGGAGAAAGTGATATAGAAGTTATAAGGTGTAGATGAAAAGGTATCTACGGACATTTCTGACGTGATTCCGGGACGGAATCCTTTTAAGGAGGGAAGGATGTAATAACCCTAACTTTGGCAATGCTACAGTGGTCACATGAATAGTAAATTTCGAGGATTTAGAGAAATGGTATATAGGTACTCTATAAAGGAAATGGAAAATGAATAAACAGAAACCATATTAGTGTTGTACAATGAAAATAAGTGACTCGAATTGACGTTAGATTCCAGAAATTCCTGAAACATGGATTTTGAGGATTTTGACTTCGAATAAGCTTCTATTGGACATTAAGGAGCATGGAAACATTATAAGAATTATATATTGAGGAGTTAGTGAATTTAGACTTAACCTAGGGATTATTAAGTTAAGAGAATACCAAAGGAAATTGGATTGTTAAATGGTTTCAAAACCACTGAGATAATGAGATATATTCGAAACGAACCACAATTAGACGAGTATGGAAACCAAACAACCAAGATTCTAATATAGCAAGGATATATACCACATTATAATTACCAAGAGTGCTAGCATTATAATTAGAAAAGAAAATCAAGAAAAAAGAGTTATTATGACATAATAATAATGACATCATCTTCCACTAACTTGTTTTTAAGGTTAGATTAGTCATTTAACTTGTAACCAAGCTTCCAAGATAAGCTAGACTAATAAGATTAGGATGTGATAAGATAGAAACAAGCAAAACAATCACTTCCCCATCCAAAAAGAGGCATTCGGCCAAGAAAGAAAAAAAAGAAGAAAAAGAAAAAAATAAAAACTAAAACCCTAGCAAAACTTCATCATAAATCAAGGGATAATTCATGGAGCTTCTTGGAGGATAGATCAAGACATTTCTAAAGTTTCATAGCCATCAAGCATCATTTGATAAGGTAATAAAATCATTCAAGTTACTAGAAAGATGATGAATAGTGTTTTCTAAGTGTTAACCTTGTTTTCTTGATTTCTTTGCATGATCTAGACTATACCAAGGTAGTATAAGAGCTTGGTGAGGTTATTCATGTTAGTATACTCTTTAAAGTTGATGATTAGCTTGAAACCCTAGCTTGAATCCTTTGGGTTTTGATGATTTTAGTTGGTTTCTAAGATAAGTAGTACTAAATCATGTAATCTTATGGTTATAGTTGTTTATATGTGTTTGAATGGTATGGAAATTGTGTTGTGGACTTGGAAATCCATGGTTGGTATGATGACCACATGGTATATGTGATGGTGTATAAGGTGGATGATTGATTTGGAGGGGTTTGATTTTGGAAAGTATGAAAATATAGCCGTTATAATGTCCGATTTTCGTTAGAACGACAAACTGCCCTGTTTTTGGACAACAATGCAGTACGGTAGGTTACTGTCCAGCACACTTAGTGACCATGAAATGATAGAGCTTAGTTCATAGATCGTTTTGATATAAGGTGCGTTAAAATCTGATGAACGGTTTAGGAGAAAAGTCAGTTTTAGTGAAAGACGTTCGATAACCGAGAAAACGTAATTGTATCAACTTTGAGGTTACAGTTACCATAGTTAGACAGTTTTTCAAGCCACGAAATTTTGGGATAAGGTAGTAGAGTGGTCAAAGGACCCTTGACAGTTGACCTTACATTAAAATTCGAAATCCATATTTTCTGAGAATTTTTACAGTTAAGTGTGGTCGTTAGGGAAAATGGTGAAAAACCACTGAAACTTCAATTGAACTTGTAAATGGTTAAGTTCTTGAACCTTTGGGGTAATAGTGATATGTTAGGCATATATTGAGGTATCAAGAGTAATGTTATACAAGAGTGTAGTGAGTAAGAGATGTGATATTCTAATGACAGTCCTTTTGTGTTTATAGAAATTCCGGAGGAGGAACCAGCCATATTGTCAGGATACAGAAACCGAGGCAAGATCCTTCTATCCCTACTTTAAAAATTATTTATCTTCGGAATGATAATGATATCATGGCATATATTTATGTATATGTGATGCTTTTGTTGCTATATTGCAAAGAATATATTTTCTTGATTGTGGGAAGTTAAAGAGAGATGGATATGTTTTCTGAAATATGAATATAGAGATGATTACGAATGGAGCGAATATGCTCTAAGGTAAAAGAGATATGAAAGAGAATGGTATCAGTTGTTATCTAGGGTTATATGGTTTATAATGCTATATTATAAACATTCTTTTAGTGTATGATATATACATATATTTTATAGAAATAATGTGCGAGAATGGAAATGTGAAATGGTGTTGATAAATTGAATAATGATCTTATAACAAGGGGGATTAGCAACAAATTTGCATAAGAGGCTATGTCAGGGCTGTGTGCGACATAGTCTAGTATTCATGATTCGGCACGAAGATGCCAAGGGAGGATGTTATGCAGGTGGCCTTCCTCCAGGAGGATGTTATGCAGGTGGCCTTCCTCCAGGGATGATGTTATGCAGGTGGCCTTCATTCCTTCTACTAGTAGTAAATAGAGAGCGGATACGGTCAGGCGACTGATCATCGTCCTACGTATCTGGCGCCAGTATATATCCCCAAAACTTGAAAGAAAGAATTGAAAAATGGTTTTCAGATTTCTATAACTGAAAACAGAAAAGTGATATGAAATGATGAAATTATTGTTATAGATGAAGAGAAACTGATTTTATATTAATTTATAAAATTGCTGTATAGGAAGGAAATGAGAAGATGATAGTGAGAGATTTATTCAAGTATTCATGTTATTTTAAAATATTACACTAAAAGGGTATATTGGTTGTTATATTATTTAAGAAGAGAAACTGATACTGTATTATCTTAGATTTCTTTCTTATAATAGTAAGTGGATGATGTATTATTAAATAAGAGTTTTATTCTTCCTTAAAGTTTATAATTTGGTTACTGCTTACATATGTATATACATGTATACTTGGTTACATTTTAAATTCTAGTTTTCAATATTATCTTGCTGAGCTATTATAGCTCACTCTTGCTACTTATCTATATACAGCTAGGTATGCCCATACTACGCAGAACGCCCCGCAAGAGGGTAAGGGAAAGGCGACCTTCTGAGAGCTCGTTAGCATCAATCCCCGAGGTAGATGACCATCGCAAGGGGTTTAGTGGGCTTATGTATATTAAGTGTGTAAGTTTGAAAGATTGTAATAAATTTGGTTGTTGAAATGCTTCTTGTAGAAGCATCACTCAACAATGTACTGAAGTATGATTCTGGGTTGTAATAACTTTTTAATTCCAAACTCTTATTATGGTGAATGTTGTTCTCTGAGCATATGACTGGTGTGTGTGTGTATTACTGTGGGGTCAATTGCATAACTATTAATCGTAAAAAAAAAAAAACCCAAGAGATATTGATTTTGAATGGAAGTTGGTTTGTGATGGCCCAAATTCATGACCCCAGATTTGGGGCTGTCACATTACTCATCAAGCAAATGTTGAATGATGAGGATGAGGCACAATCTAGTGAACAACAAGCATCCTCTAAGAATGAGAGTGTCAAGTCAAAGACCAAGAAACCAGTAGTCGATAGGCCAAGACCTAAGAAGTTTGTTAAGTTTGTCTCAGCTGGGAAGAGTGAATCAGAAAAGGAAGTGACTAAGAAGAAACAGAACAGAAATGGAAAGTTAGGGATTAACAAGGATAACAACTATGCTTATATGCCTAATGCCCCTAGGAAAACTTGTCAGAACTGTTTCAGTACCAATCATTTAACTCATACATGCAAGAAACCTGTTGGTAGTGTGTCTAAACCTTTCTATGATTGTTCTGTGTCTCTAAGTCATAGAGATGCACCTTTCTGTGATAAATTTGACTGTATGCCATGCAATATGAATGTTATGACTAGTTGTTTTAATTTAAGAAGGAAGTTCATTGATGGTTGTATCAGTCACAATTCTCACACACACTACACAAGGTCAAAGTCTTCAAGTCCTCCTAAAGCTAGGAAGGTACCTCTGTCACCTAAGTCTGAAACTTCAGGTTCTAAGACTTCCAACAGTGACAAGAAGACTAACACTAAGAAAGTTGACAAGCATGTTGTTTATGATAAAACTGTCTCTAAGTCACATGGACCCAAACTTGTTTGGGTACCAAAGGAAAAGTAATACCTTTGTGTTTGCAGGGCAAAGAAAGTGAAAAGAAAGTCATGTGGATTTTGGACAGTGGATGCTCAAATCATATGACTGGTGATATGGCCCTGCTATCACAGTATGAGGAAAAGGCTGGCCCAATGGTTGCTTTTGGAGATGACAGCATGGGTAACACATTGGGATATGGCAAGCTGAAAGTTGGAAATGTCATCATTGAAGATGTAGCACTAGTCAAGGGGCTCAAGCATAATCTGTTAAGTGTTGGTCAGTTTACTGATAGAGGATTCAAAGTGAATTTTGACAAAGATGAATGTTTGATCACCCACAAGAAGACTGGTGATTTTGCTCTATCTGGAGTAAGGAAGGGAAGCCTGTTTGTAGCCAATATGGACTCTGCAAACAAGGACAAAATTTGTTGCTTTTACTCAAAAGCATCAAATGAATATTGTTGGCTGTGGCACAAGAAACTATCACACCTGAACTTCAAGGCCATTAATTCTCTAGTCAAAAGAGAGTTAGTGAAAGGCATGCCCACACTTGAATTCTGCCAGGAAGGAGTGTGTGAGGCCTGTCAAAAAGGAAAAATGAAAAGATCAAGCCACAAGTCAAAGACAGTGACATCAGTAACCAAGCCATTACAACTCATCCATATGGATTTGTTTGGGCCTGTCAACATAATGTCACTTGGAAGAAAGAAGTATGCCCTGGTAATGGTTGATGATTTTTCAAGGTATACATGGGTGGAATTTCTGGCATCAAAAGATGAGGCTCCACAAGTAATCATTGAGCATATAAAGAAAGTTGACAAGGAAGCAAAGGCAAACGATGCAAGTGTGATTTCACTGAGGAGTGATAATGGAACAGAGTTCAGAAATGCCACACTTGAAGCATTCTGCAAAGAGAATGGCATTTCTCAGGAATTCTCAGCTCCAAGGACTCCACAACAAAATGGAGTTGTTGAGAGAAAGAATAGAACTCTAATTGAGGCTGCTAGAACAATGTTACTTGATGCAAAAATGCCTACATGTTTTTGGGCTGAGGCTGTGAGCACTGCATGCTATATTCAGAACAGGACCCTCATCAACAAAAACACTGGAAAGACACCTTACAACTTGATGACTGGAAAGAAGCCTACTCTAAAGTATGTTCATACTTTTGGAAGCAAATGCTTTGTACTAAAGGATAATTCTGAATATGTTGGAAAGTTTGGTGCAAAAGCATTTGAAGGAATTTTTCTTGGCTATTCTATGGAAAGAATTGCATACAAGGTTTATGTCATCAGTCAAAAGAAAGTTATGGAAAGCACAGATGTAACATTTGATGACAGCAAACTACCTGGACTAGAAGAAGCCAATGATGAAGACAAAGATCCATTGAGATTTGATAATCTAGATGATTCTGATGAAGAGATTGAAACTGGAGTTGAAACTCAAGTTCAACAAACTCAAGTGATTAATGATACAAGAGAGGAATTTGTGCCAATCGATAGTGGAGAAACAAGCATCCAAGACACACCTGTGAGTAATGGTAACTTCACAGGGGGAGGAAATGAGGATGACCATGATGTGGATGATGAAGCAACATCAAGAATGAGAAGTCAGGCTGAACACTCGAGGAAATGGGATAGATCACACACTGCAGAGCAAATCATTGGAGATCCTAATGCAGGAGTAAGGACTAGGAGAGCAACTCAAAATGAGTGCCTCTATGGATGTTTTCTATCACAAGTTGAGCCTAAGAAACTTGATGATGCACTGTTGGATCCAGATTGGATTATTGCCATGCAAGAGGAGCTGAATCAATTTGAAAGGAACAAAGTATGGGAACTTGAACCTGCACCAAAGAATAGAACCATTGTTGGAACAAAATGGGTTCTAAAGAATAAGATGGATGAAGATGGTGTAATAATAAGAAACAAAGCAAGGCTAGTTGCAAAAGGATACTCTCAACAGGAAGGCATTGATTATGATGAGACATTTGCCCCTGTTGCTAGATTGGAAGCCATTAGAATATTCTTGGCATTTGCTGCTCATTCAAACTTTAAAGTTTATCAAATGGATGTCAAGAGTGCATTTCTAAATGGAGAGTTGGAAGAAGAGGTTTATGTGCAACAACCACCTGGCTTTGAGGATCCACATTTCCCAGAATTTGTCTACAGATTGCTTAAGGCACTGTATGGACTTAAGCAAGCTCCAAGAGCATGGTATGATACTTTATCACAATTTCTTCTTGAAAATCATTTCACTAGAGGCATATTGGACAAGACACTGTTTTACAAGAAGCATGGTGATGATATTATCCTAGTCCAAATTTATGTAGATGATATCATTTTTGGTTCTACAAATGAGAAGCTGTGTGAGAAGTTCTCTAAACTCATGCAGAGCAGATATGAGATGAGTATGATGGGAGAGTTGACATTCTTTCTAGGGTTGCAAGTCAGTCAAAGGAAGGATGGTATCTTTATCAGTCAAACCAAGTACATCAAGGACTTATTGAAGAAGTTTGACTTGGAAGATTGTTCACCTGCCAAGACACCCATGGCCACTGCCACTAAACTGGATGAAGATGCTAAAGGCAAGAAAGTAGATATCTCAGTCTACAGAGGCATGGTTGGTTCTCTACTCTACCTCACTGCAAGTAGACCAGACATCATGTTTGATACATGCTTGTGTGCAAGGTTTCAATCAAATCCAAAGGAATCACATTTGATTGCAATAAAAAGGATCTTTAGATATCTGAAGGGCACTCCAAACTTGGGTTTATGGTATCCTAAGGACACAGGGTTCAATCTGGTTGGTTATTCTGATGCTGATTATGCTGGATGCAGAGTGGATAGGAAAAGCACCTCAGGAAGCTGCCAGTTTCTTGGACAAAGGTTAGTTTCTTGGTATAGCAAGAAGCAACAATCTGTGTCAACTTCTACAGCTGAGGCTGAATACATAGCTGCTGGAAGTTGCTGTGCTCAAGTGCTTTGGATTAGAAATCAACTTAGAGATTATGGACTTGTGTTGGAAAGAATTCCAATCATGTGTGACAACACAAGTGCAATCTCTATAGTTGCCAATCCTGTCAATCATTCTAGAACAAAGCACATTGACATCAGATATCATTTCATAAGAGAACATGCAACTAATGGAACCATTGAGTTGCATTATGTCTCTACAGATAAACAACTAGCTGATATATTCACTAAGCCATTAGATGAAGCCACCTTCACAAGGTTGGTAAGTGAGATTGGAATGCTGAATTCTTCAGATTCTGGCTAAGTGAATACACCATCTAGATTGTTGCAACAGTAAACACTTACTTTATCTAAATTCTCAATATTTTTGGAGTAAGTGTTGGCTGAAATATGATTTATAAATATTTCAAATCTGTTGCACATGTTGAAAATCATATTTCTATCAACTTAAAATTTCTATGAAATTTTGAGAAAATCACTATTTAATTTGCTAGGATATTCTTCAATGAATATGTCTGGTAAATTTTAAAAGATAGTGAAAATCAAATTTTTATGAGTGATGAGTATAGCTCGATAAGTCAGACTTCTCGAATGATTCACTATTCGACATCTCTAATAAGTCTCATTAGAGTACTCTTGAGTTCTCGAATAGAGTCTTTCTGAGATATCGAATAGAGGTATTCTTGACTTCTCGAATATAGTAACTGAGTTCTCGAATGATTGAGTTCTCGAACACTATATTTGAGTTCTCGAATCATTTGAAAAGGCTGAATTCTCGCTGAATTTTAACCGATTTTGGACTTTTGTCTAAAAGTTTAATTCACTCATAAAAACATATTTTATTTAATTTAGAATTATTTCTAAGTTAGATAACTGCCAGCTGTGAGTTTCTATCTGCTTGAGTTATCGATTAAGCCTTTCTTGACTTCTCAAATAGTTGTTTTCTACTTCTCGAATGCCTGACTTGTCGATACAAAACTTTCTGCTAATCGACAATTCAAGTACTTCATACTTATACAATTTCACATCTATTCGATTCATTTCATTCGATTTCTCAAGCATCTACACTCTCTAAACCCCTGAAACCCTAGCTACGAAAAGCCAAATTTCTTCTTCAACCTTAAATTTCTCTCCTTTCTTCTACACAAATGGCAACAGTAAAGTTTAACACCAACTTCATCGCTCTCACTAGTGATGTTGAAGCACCCAATGCCAATTTCAAGTGCTTTGTGAAATGGATGGCTGAGTCATATATCAAGGATGCACTCTCTGCCAATCCAACTCTGTATCTAGATATTCTGGAACAGTTTTGGGGTACTGCTATTGTGGAGGTTGTAGCCCTGGAAAACGCAATCACTTCATATATCATCTACTGCAAAATTCAAGATAAGGAAATTACTATCACTACTGCAGACATGAACCAAGCACTGGGCCTACAACAAGAGTCATTTGACAGAATGGCCACTAATGCAGAGTTAGAGGAATTCTTTGAGTTCATCAACTACTCAGATGGGATAAATCTTGGAAAGCTAAACAGGAAGAATCTGAGAAAAGAATGGAGCTATGTGTTTGCAACTCTTCTCCAAGTCTTCACTGCCAGGAAATCAAGCTTTGATCAAATCAGTGCACCTGTGCAGCAAATTGGATATGCTTTGGCCTATGGAAAGAAGATTGATGTTGGCCAAATCATCCTCCAAGAACTATATGGGAGACTTGGTAAGAACACAACCAAGAGAGGTACTGATATTTTCTTTCCTCGCTTTATTCAATCTGTACTTAATTTTAAAAATGCTTCATTGATTGAATTGCCTGGGATTGATAAAAATAAAATAGGCTATCCTAAGTCCATGACCAAACTCATTTTTGGTAATTTGGAGACTAGGAATGATGTGGATGTAAGACTGAACATAACTCCCCATATGGAGAGTTTGTTTAGGACTTATCCCCACAACATGCCAACATTTGATGCAAAATCTAAGTTAGCACAGCCCAAGCAAGTGGAACAAAATGCTAACCCAGGGCCTGCTAACCAACCCTCTCAACCAAACACTCTACCACATACTGAGCCAACTGCATCATCCTCTCAAAAGGGTGATGTTAGTAAAAAGAAGAGAAAGGAAGTAATGTCTGCACCATTAAATATCTTATCTGAAGCAGCATTAGCTGTTGAATTAGGTCTAGGAAGTGAGGAACCTGAGTCACCCTTACACAGGACAAAGAAGAAGAAAACTAAGACCACCTCTTCAGTCACACAAATGGCTGAAGTTGTAAAATCAGGGGCACACAGCTCACTAGGTGTATCCTCTCAACAGGGTGCACCTATAGAATCAAGCATCCTCCCCAATGCACCTTCTTGTATAGAGTCAGCACATGGGAGTGATAAGGCTGGCACAACACTGAGTGGAGAGCACATCACATTTGAAACTCCCTCTATCTCTCAGGGGGAGTTGCCAAAATCTACTCTTAAACACACTTCTCTTCCAGAATCTAACTCTGAAATTTCTTTGGAACCTGCAACTCAGGCAACTGAGATGCAAGGCATTGATCATCAAGACTTCTTTTCTCTTGATGAGCCAATAATTTCAAGTGACTTAGTGCATGACACTTTGCTCACCACTCAGAACCCACATTTAGATGGTGAGGGAATGCATGCTGAGGCATCTCCTGATGACACCATCACAAACACAGATGTTCCACTAGTTTTTACTAGAGACTCTGTGCCTGTGTCAACTGCTGGTGTAATTCATCCCACTTCTGTGGTGACACCAGTAGTAGAGTCAATCCATCCGGTTACAGAAGTTGCATCTATAACTGAGGAGTCTAGCTTGCCTAGCTCTAGCTCTGACTTTATGTCACAATGGCTGAAGCCTGTGCAACATGACAGTGCTTCAGGATCAGGGTCTGTTCCACAACAATTGACGGTTGAAGCACTTCAAAACTTAATTGTGGATCAGATTCATGAGTTCACAAAGATTGCTTAGAACCTTCTCATTGCAGACATGCCTAATCCAGACTATGAGGCTATTCTGTTATGTCATAGGGATGATGTGGAGGTGCAGAAGTCAAAGATCATTGATGATGCTGAGAGAGATGGCAACATAGATGCCTGGTTGCAAGGAAAATATGATATTACTCTTGATGAAGCACTTCAGTATCTCAGGGAGGAATACCTCACTTCACTGGGCTCCAATGCCAAATCTCTGACCCCTGGTGAAGTGTATGAGGCTATGAATGATTCACACAAGGGATTCCTCAAGGCTGCACACTATCTGGGAAAAGGTGTCAAAACTGAGGTCAATAGAGCGTGTGATAAGACCACCACCACAGTAGAAGCAATCAAGAGGACATTTGATGCCAAATTCCCTCAGCTAGACAGTGTGTTCAAGGACATCAAACACTGCAACACTACCTGCACCAAAATGGACAATGGGCTAGCTCTGCTAAAGGATACTGTCACAGGTCTGGGGCATCAATTTCAAATTCTATCTGATCAGACCACAGATGCCAATGCCATGCTGAGAACCATGTTCAAAAATCTATATGGAGACAGACTGATCACTGAAGTCCCAGTACATGACATGACTAGATTTGAAGTGCAGAGACTCAAAGAACAATCCCTGTCTGGCTTCAAATCTACTGAGTTATTCAGCAAAGTGGATGCACTTGAGAAGGAGGTGGCACTCTCACCAAGTCCAATGCTCATCTTACAGACAAGGTTGCACTGCTAAATGATCAGTTGGACACTCAAGCATCCACCACAGCTGATGTCCTTCTGCATCAACAATCCATGTTAGCTGCTATGATGAAGCATATGGGTCTCCCTCTCCCTGATGAATCTTCAATCCCAAAGGACATTTCTACAGCCTCAGTGCCTGACAACAAGCCTAAGGGGGAGAAGAAGACAAGGAACTCAAATTCAAAGGGGGAGAAAGGGAACTCAAATACAAAGGGGGAGAAAGGCATAATAATAAAAGAGGGTGGTCAACAAAGAGCTTCTTCAAAATCTCTACCTAATGTGCCTGGCAAAGGAAAATCCAAAGTGGATGAGCCTCCATCTATCTTGCCAGTTGTCACTCTACCTACTGTGCACATCACTACTCCTGGAGGACAAAAGCAATCCATAACTACCACAGTGGTTGCAGGGAGTATGCCATCTGACAAATCTCCAATCTCCATACCTGAGAGTGCCAAGCCTGTAGAAGTTAAAGTTGTTACTGAGGCTAAGCTACAAGAAGTTGCTAACTCCAATGTTTATCATGATAAAGCCTTCTTGGAGTTTCTAAAAGCCACAAGGGAACAGGTTGGTGACACTCAGTTCTATCTGAGGGAGCTGAAGAAGCAGATTGATTGCATCACTATCATTCCTAAGAAAGTCAATAACCTATGGATTAAGGAGATAGTGATGATATCCAAATTGAAGATATGGCATCTAACATACAAGACTCTACAAGAACTGAAACACTCAGAGATAGATGCCATACTTGAGCTTATTGAGAAGAAGAATGAGAACAACAAAAGTCTGTTTGATGACTTGAGGAATGACCAACCTTCAAGGCTACCAGAAGTGATCAAGAAGCCATGGACAATCATTTATCAATCTGGCACCAGAATTGAAGATATCAAGCAATTGGTCATTCCCCATGATCTCACCACTAGAAATCACAGACTGATCATTGCTATCATTGATCAATTACAGAAGAAGGTTGGAGCCAGAAATGCTGAAGAAACTGAGGCACTGCACATCCTCAGAACTTATATTGCAACTGGTGAAATTCAGAGATGGCTCAACCTAGGAGAAATAAGGATGATGATTCTGAAGACAAAGGTGATGGGAGGAGAAGACATCACAGGAGAGATAAGGGTGATGAAGACAAAAAGAAGAAGGCTGACAAGGACAAGAAGAATGATGATGACCAAGGCAAAATCTATGAGAGGAAGGTTGGAAAACAGCAAGCCTTAGGCATTGCTAGCAGTAACCTCACCACAACACAAGGCTCTAAGTCTAGGGTGAATACTGTTAGTGGTGACCTAGCAAAATCTACATCTATGGCTTCTGCAACTGTTTTGCCACCTCAAGAAGAGAAGAAGATTCAAGTCAAGAAACCATGTGTATGTTTCAGAAAGCAAACTACTAATGGAATACTACTATGGTCTACCAACAAAGGTCAAAGATTTTTGCCAAGCAACCATGTCAAGAGGATGAAATTTAAACATGTTGAAAGAAGAGTGAAGCTATCCAGATCAAGAGCCCTAACAATCATTCCAGGATTGAAACTCCAGCCACTTGATTAAGACTTTGATGAAGAGCAATTGCAATTTCTAAGAGCTCAAAAGATATACTTTGCTGCAATTGTAGATGACCACCTTGAGATCAAGTACACTGATGGGAGAGAAATGAAATTCAAACAAGGGGGTTGTCAGAATTGGGGTAAATTGTATGAGATATAAAGAATCATTGCATTGCTGGACTCTAAAGACAAGGTGGAGAAAGTATGGAAGCTGGAATTGATTGACTTTGTGAAAATGAAGAGAGATTATGCTGAAAAGATAAGAAAGGGCTGCTATGAGAAGTGGTTAGAAAGGGAGAAAGAAATTGACAGACTGGAGATTGAAGCAGAAAAGCTAAGGGCAAAGGGATTGTGTAGAGTTCAGCTTGATCCCTATATGGTGAAGTATAGGAGAAGAAATGGAGACAATGTCAATATAAGAATGAACCTACTCAGTCACTATCCTGCCTACATTCTGAAGCCAGTGCTTGAAGATTTCAAAAACTCTATCATGATTGAAGAATTGGATGCTATGGCAGAAATCATAAGAGCAATAGATGAGAATGCAAGAAAGGAGAAAGAAATGAAACAGAAAGCATATGATGATCTACAAGCCAAAGCAATGGAGATGCAATCAAATGAAAATGGCTAGTACCTCATCATACTGTAAGAGCATTCATCTTGTAATTCCATTTATGTGTTCAATATACATACCTGTACTTTTAAAGTTTTATCTTTATGTATGTTAGGCTTGTTATCAGACATGAAATTGTGACTAAGGGTCTCACTCACAATTTGGGGGAGATTGTTAGTTACAGAGGCATGCCTGTACACATCTAATAACAAGCCTAATTATTTGTAATGCTTTGCATTACTTACATGACCTCTTAACTGAAGGAACCTCTAGTTGTAGAGTTTCTGTTTGTATTGTACTTGTAGTAGGCATCAAATCCTAGTTGTGTAATTGTACAAATAGAGTCTAGAATAATGCTTGAAAGAAGTTCCAAGGTTCATGCCTCAAGCAAGGAGTTAAAGACTGTCAAATAATCACAATTGGGATTTGAAGAAATGAAGAATTTGCCTAAGTACCAATTCGAGAAGTATATTTGTCTATTCGAGAAGTCCAGCATTCGAGAAGTCAGAGATTTGATATCTCAAGACACTATTCGATATCTCTGAATACACTGTTCGATATCTCATTTGATATCTCAGGGATTCGATATGTCTACTACTCTATTCGAGAACTCAAGAAGTCAACAAGTCAAGATGGTATTCGAGTTCTCAAAGAGTCAACAAGTCAAAGCTCTATTCGATATCTCAAGGACTCAGAAAGCTATTCGATATCTCGAGGATTCGATAAGTCAAATGTTCTATTCGACAACTCAAAGAATCCTGATGGAAAAGAGCTATTCGAGAAGTGGTTCGATATGTCAATATAACAGTATTCGAGAACTCAGAGTTATCGATCAAGTCAATTCTAGTTCTCGAATCACTTACTTAGTCACTTCTCGAATACATTCTTGGAGACAAAATACTGAAGAAATTGTACAAGTCAGAAACCTGCAACAAGCCAATGCACTTTATGGACCACAATCTGTAACGTGCTCTGGAAAGCCTACAAGGAAGCTTGGAGAGATATAGAAGAGACAAGGAGCTAAAGAAGTGGATCTAAACAGGCTTTGCAAAGTCAAATCTGTAACCGTTTGGACACTTACTCAAAAAGGATAGACAGACTAGAAAGTAATTTGTTTAGCTTCCTTATTTGCAGTAAGTAGGCTGTATCCATGTTCTATAAGGACACAGCCTCACTTCATAACTTAGTAACTTTTGTGAGTCAAGTTTTTCATACACTGTAAGCTATATCTCTCTGAGAAAAACGAAGCTGAGAATACTACCATTTGTATTCACAGATTGTAGCAACCTTTATCTAATAATACATTAGATTAAAGTGATATTGTGTCTTGTGTTGTTTCTTTATCCGCACCTTCACTTCTACACACACAGGCACTTATCTGCTACATAGACTCAATCCAAGAAAAGTTCAAGAATCCATTCACCCCCCCCTCTGTATTCTTTTACCGTATTCAATACTCAACAGTTAGTTTCGTGTTCCTGGCTAGCTTTCGCAATTATCAAATAACTTTGAATTAAGGCATCAATTCTAAATGAAATAAGTAATGAAATTAGAATCCCATGTTTTTCTCACATATAAAATCTCGTTTAATTAAATCCAGTAGTTTGAATTATTTAGTATTATTATTTTGATAAATCAATTAGAATAATAAAACAAAACTCCCCTTTTATATTTATTCAAGCAGTTTGTTGTTTAATCATACGTCGTTGCATAAGCACTATTTCTGAACAAACACCAAGTCTTCGTGGGATCGATCTTATTATATTACTTGTGACCACGTACGCTTGCGTAGTTAGTTTTCGAACCAACAAGTTTTTGGCGCTGCTGCCGGGGACTTCGGTGTTATTTTCAGAATTTGTGTTTAACATCAACGGAGGTTAAACTTAACTGACTTGGATAATTTTTCTCTCACGTCGTGTTTTTTCGCTCTGCCAGTATAAGGATCTTAAGTTGTTTATGCGAACACGTTCTCAAACTCTGAAAGATAAGCTGAAAGAAGAAGAGCTTGAAGCGACAAAAGAGCTTGAAGTGATAGTAGAAGCAACAATGGGCGACAGAGTAGCAGTAGCTACTAAGGATTTGAAGGACTATTCTCAGCCAAAGATCAATGACATTCAGTCTAGTATTGTCAGGCCTGCCATTACAACTAATTCTTTTGAGATCAAGCCAAGCCAAAAGTCTTGGAACATCATGAATCTCCTACTACAAATGGTTTGGAATCTATGGCACATACTCTGCATCAGCCCTTATCCGATAATGCAACTACTCTTGCAGTAGGTGGTGACGATGTTGCGACAAAGATTTCAAATGTTACAGCAAGTGTTGATCATGTTGCAGATGTTGCAATAGAGATTGCAAAGGTACCGGTAGTGGATACTCATGTTGCAGATGTTGCAACAGATATTGAAGATGTTGCAGTAGAGGTTCCGAAAGCTGCATAACTTGAAACGGATGCCGAATTTTTGGATCGATTATCCGCAGAAGAACTACAAGAGGTAGAACAGGTTGTGATATCTGCAACTAAGAAAAAAAATTCAACAATGGTAAATCTTATTACATATTTCTTGTCATTACTATGATTTTATCTTTCATATTTCCTAATTTTCAAATAACTTATAGTTATTTACTTTGTTCTAGGGAGCTTCTAGTAAGGCTATCACGTCTAGTAAAACTGTTGATAGCCTTACTATTCCACCTCGATGTGATTCCGTTATGCCTATCTTGGATAAAGTTACTGCTGCCATGCCAAAAAGGAGTGTTAAGCTTCCTTTATATTTGCAATCACCATTTTTGCAACATTTTGGTTCGATGGCAGGTCAAAGTAGCTAGTCATTGCATGTTGGTGAAGTTTTTAGGACTATTAAAGGGATTTCTGCACTTGATGACAACATTGGACAATTGCCGAGTCTAGAGATAAGCACAGATTTCACAACATTTCCCACATTTGATTTGCTGAATCTCTTTTACATTTTTCTCCCAAGAAGCTTTACACCTTCTTTTCTTTGGTCTGCTTGCACTTATTCTTCCTTCTGGAGGATGCAATGTCATTGAGTTGACTCTTTCTTAAAAACTTGCATGTTAGCTATAGAGATCAGACTTTAGAAAATGAAAGAATAAAATCTGAAAGTCTAGACCTTAGAAAGAGAAATGATTATCTAGAATCAGAATTAGTCCAGATGTTAGAAATTCAGAAAGAGAGAGATGATGCTATTTTTGTTAAAAATGAATTATTGAAAAAGCATGCTTATCTTGAATCTGAACTTGCTAAAGAAAGAAACATTCTTAAAATTTGGACTAACTCTGGTAAGAAAACTCAGGATATCATAGACAATGATTGTTGGAAAGAAGGTCTAGGTTACACTGATAAAAAGAAAACTGTCAACCTAGAAGCTGAGACCTCTAAACCTGTATTTACTGAAAAAGCTGCAAAACCCAAAATTAATCATGTGAGGTTTGTACCAAAATCTGACAAACCAAAACAGGATAAAGCCAAATCAGTAGATATTAGTTCAATGTCTCAAAAACAGCTTAAACACAAGCTGAAAGAGTTAAAAAGAATAAACAAGGTAAAAGAACCTAGGAAAAACAGAAATGGAAAGGTAGGCATCAGTAAAAGCAATAACTATATGCCTATTCCCAATGCTCCTAGGAAGAAATGTTATAACTGTGGAAGTCCTAACCATCTTGCTGCTTTTTGCAGGAAAAATAAAAATATAAACTCTATACCTCCTAAGTCAGGAGTTAAGAGTGGTTCAGTTAGGTTTAAGCCACAGAATCCTTGTTTTCACTGTGGCAGTATTTGGCATTCTATTTATACATGCAAAGAGTATCATAAGTGACAAGGCTGTCGCGTGCCTATCAAATAATAATTTCTAACAAATCCTTCTAACTATGTAGTAGGGTAAGTCAGAGTCGATCCCACAGAGACAAACGTGTCAATCACCAGTTGTTCTCGATTCAATTCAGCCAAGCAAGTAACACAATAAAATATCAAAGATTATTATACTAATTTTATACTAATGCAATTAATCAATTAACTAAAACATCCAGAATTAAGTATCCCCACTAGCATGAATTAATGCAATCGTGAATTCCCTCCCCAAATCAATCGTATAATACTCAACAGGAAAGGTGCGCCCTATAAATTACCAATAACCTCTCTCGAGTATTAATGGTTTCTCTAAAATACAATCAAGCCTATTCTCATGGTATCATGCAATTTAGAGACATTAATCACAGCACCCTAACTTCCTAACAATCCGTTCTACCTATTCTCATGGAGAAGTTCATGTCCTCATTGGATAAATCACAACCATCTAAATCCAACTCTCGTTGATAAATAGACACTGGTTCAAACAATAAACATAATCACGTCTGATTTGTAATTGCTAATTAAAACAACTCAATAAGCAAGAGCAATTAAACAATCAAATTGGGGGAATTGGGAAATTCACACATCAATCATAACTAGGGTTCTAATTAACCCTAGATTAATTATCTACTCATACATAATTAAACTAATAAAGCAAGAGATATAATATGAACACATAATATTATAAAGAATAGAGAAAAACCTTCAATCTCCAAAGAAAAGTGAATAGCTATCTCCAATCTCTCTATACTAGAATATACTAGTTATGTACAATAATTTTTTCTATCTCTAAAAACTATATCTAGATGTGTTTATATAGGCTCTAAAAGTCTTGCCCAGCAAGAAAATACCAAAACAGAATTATAATAGAATTTCTGCAAAATACGTTTCCTAAACTGAATCTGTTTTTTAAGGAAAATTCGTATCTGCTTTTCTTCAGTATTTCCGAACCTTTCCAGTTGTGATTGGACGTCTGGGCCACTTTCGAATGATAGAAAATCTCGTTATCTTCGCGTGGACTGCTTATGGGCCTCAAACGGAGTTGTAGAACTCAAGATATGTCCAAAACAGTGTAGACTGCGCAACCGTCTCAGAAATCCGAATTTTAACTAATTTATTCTCCAAAAACGATAGAAGCATCAACCTTAATCAACATCCTTGTAAATCTGCACAACTAAACAAAACACATCAAAACTACAAGAAACTTGAGCCCAAGACAATCAATTTAAGCCGATTTAGAATGCTCCAAGTAGATATAAAATCCACTTATCAAACACCCCCAAACTTAAACCGATGCTTGTCCTCAAGCATAAACAATTACACTATCTAACTAGTACCACTTCCGTAGGTGATCACGGTTGCATTTGGCATATGCAACAAGCCCTTTAAACCCCTAGGCAGCCCTAGTGGACGAGTAAGGTCTCGTGAGGGCCTATAGCGAATGTACCCACAAAATCCATTTAACCTAATGCAATGCAATGCATGAATGCAACTAATATGCAAATGCAATTAATCTAATCTACCATACCTTCAAATCCTCTCATGCCATATCAACTTAAGAATCAAAGTAAATACGCAATGTCTTGGTGTCGAAAGTGCAAGTATTCACATAGTCTACTCAATGAACATGCATAAGTTCTCACAAGCCCATGTCAAGTGTAAGAATAAGTTAGTAAACATGCTAAGCCTACAAGAGTACATCTTTGAGACAAAACTCGGGATCTCATACGCAAAAACAAGCAAACACTCACAATCCACTCACAAAAGAATTTTCACTCAAGAACAAGGGTAAGTGTATCACTCAATTCCAACAAAATCATAAACACGCTTGACATTTGGTATCAATCTAACTCTTAACACAACATACATCAATGACGATAATCAAAAGGTCTTTAATTGGGTTGTAACGGGGCTAGGGACAAGGTATGTCAAATAAGCCAATATAGGTGAAGTGTCAAAAACTAGTAAGTACCATAATAAATCATACACAACACCCTATTTTCCCCCCACATAATTTTTACTAAAACAAACACTCGACTAGTCGACTGAAATAGGATCGCAACAAACACAAACATGCTCTCATAATATTTTTTTTCTTCTTTTTTTTTTCTTCTTTTTTTTTCATATTTTTTCTTTTTTTTTCTCTTTTTTTTTCTTTTTTTTTTCCAAGAGCTAGGTAAAACAATAATATAACAATAAAAATGATCCCATGAATTTATTACATATGTCGACTATCAAGTAACAACAAACCCAATTTCAATATTTCCCCAAAAAGTATGACCAACAATAAACCCCTCCTTGCACACCTTATTACTCCCTTAAGCACTTTACTAGCCTTTGACAATATGGGTTCAAATCAATGTAAGGCCAATACAAGAAAAAGGTCTAGGCAAGTAATGTGGTATGTCACCGAAAAAAAAAATAGGATTAAGCTCAACGGGTTAACTAATTGATCATGTAAACATGGTGTGGTAATATGGGAAAATATGTGGTTATTCCTAATTGCCTTTATCATTTTAATCGTCAAATAATGTCATGCGTTTCAAGAAAGACCTCAAACAACTGCTAGCAATGCAAACAATCCGTGGACACTCAAGCAAACGAATAACTTTGCAAATAATATGCAATATGCAATAAGGCTCAAAATCTCACTTGGTGGAAAAACATACTCAATCCCAAGCAAAAAATCTCTCTAACGCACCAACTTGTATTCAAAGCATGCAAACTAAATCATCTTGCACATATTCATGTCCTTCTAATCACTTACATCATTCAATAAGTCTACTAGCTTCAACTTACTAGTGTATGTGTGTGCACAAGAACAAAGCATATCACTTCTCAAACAAAAGCGTCAACAACACAAAATTCCTATCAAGCATGGATGCAAATGCAACTATTATGAACTCACATGGTATACGAAAATAAAACAAAATGTCCTATATGAAACAAACGTAGATAACACGACATAAATGCATAATTTACTACTACTAATATGCAAAGCATGAATTCCTACATGAACACATAATACAACAACAACTACTACTCCCTCAAACCACCCCCAAACTTAAAATATTCAATGCCCTCATTGAATGGAAGTAAATACAAGGGATAGCAGAAAACATACCTGCAAGGCGCCTTAAATATCCGTCCCCATCACAACTCAAACAAGCTTGTTCGGCAAAAATCCCCTTTTTGTAGCAATTAGCATCATCTCTCCCAAGCTTAGAAGCCATAAGAATCAATACCCAACTCACAAGAAGCTCCACCAATAACCACCTCAAAATATCTCACCAAAAACCACCAAGCAGAATCACACCAAAAATACCCAAGTAACAAGAATAATACAAAAACCCCAATTTACAAGAACACAAATTCGTAGTAAAATAAAATAGAGAAAAGAAATCCCACTACGAATCAAAGAGGTGAACTCGTACTAATTTTCCCCCAAACTTGAATTTTTAAGAGATGTAGAGGAGGTAGATAATGAATTGGGTGTGTATGTATGGGTATTTATAGGCCATGGAGTGATAGGATGAATATAAGAATTTTAATGTGAAAAGGAAAAAATTTGGGTGGAATTTGGAATTTGATATAGGATAGAAAAATATTTAATGGATAAAAGAAAAATATTTAGAAAAGAAATAGGAATTGGAATTTTTTTTTTTTAGGAGAGATGAGGGGTTTTGGAATTAAAATAGGAAAAGATTTAGGGAAGAGATGGGGAGTATAAAAAGAATTGGGGTGAGAAAGATTTTTTTTTAATATGTATACACACAAAACTCACGGCAGAACAGTGTACAAGCTGGGGAAAATTTTTGCTAACCCTTCTGCATCACGCGCCAGTTGCCGCATGTGCGGGCAAACTGCCCTTCATACAGACGCGCATACGCAGGTTGCGCCTTGGGGCCGCAATTTGCTTTACTTCCAGAGACGCAACCGCAGGTTGCGTTACAGCCCCGCAACCTGCTCCTCTTCCAGTAACGCAGGGGCTACCTGCGTTACAGCCCCGCAATTTGCCAAGTTTTTTTTTTTTTTTTTTTTTTTTTTTTTCAACACAACACTCAAATTTTTTTTTCTTTTTTTTTTTTTTTTTTTCCTACACTAAAGTATGGGTTGCCTCCCACGAAGCGCTTCTTTAACGTCAATAGCTTGACGTCTGTTGACAATTATCTTGGCGAAAAAGCATATAGATGTACATATCTCCTAATTTGAATTAATCTAATAATGTGATCACCAATTAGATAACCAAGAAGATACATAAATTGGCATGTGAGACTCAAGTGATGTTCACGAAATTTCGGGATGTGAAAATATTTAACAAAATCCGCATCAAAACATTTATGACTACTTTTCACAAATCCCTCCCAAATCGGGTCTACAACAGGCATATACACATTCTCAATCTTAGCATTCTTCAAGTCAAGCGTATCCAAATTCGGTTCTATCTCATCTACCACAGTGGGAATCACAATATCCTTATTCAAATTTATATCTACCACAACCATACTATCATCCTCGTCAAATAGCATGCAAATAGAGTCATCTAAGAAATCAACATCATTATTATCAAAAGAGTTTTCACACGAGTTAATTTCTTGAGAAGCATATGGGTCAATAAGAGTGAGACTTTCAAAATCATCATCAAAATCATCATAATCATAAAAAATTAGCTCACTATTACTAACCTCGTTTGGTGACTCTTTGAACTCCTTGCCACTCCACAAAGTTGCATCATCAAATTGACTCATTGGTATTTTCTCCAATTGAGAGCGCCTCTCAACGAATTCAGTTACCTCTTGAGCTAGTTGAGCAATTGAGTTTTCAATCAACTTACCTTGAGTTTTCAACTCATTAAGACTTGTCTCAACCTCTTCATTCTTGTTCAGCTGTGCAACAACAACTCCTTCCAACAGACTTTCAAAGTTGGATTTTTGTGGTGGCTGAGAGTAGTTGATTTGAGGTGGTTGAGCTTGGCATGGACTAACTGATATCTCTTCAAATTGAGCATTAAATTGTTGGTTTGGAGCACATAAAGAGAGATAAGTTTCCAAGGCAGTTTCCAAGCTAGACTTTTCTGGTTGAGGTGGATTGTTTTGGTAGGAAAAATTAGAATAATTTTCCCAACTAGAATTGTAAGTTTCGGAATAAGGATTATACTGTGGTCCTTGGTCAGAGTTGTAATAGGCATTGTAATGAAAATTATTATCCCAATATTGTGCTTGGCTTGGGTAATAAGGGGTATTATATTGGCAAAAATTTTGAGTGTGTCCCTGTATACCGCAAACATCACATGTAGCAACCAAATAAGAATTTCTTGACTCTACTTCATCGATCTTTTGAGATAATGCCTGCATAGTCTCAATCAATGCCTCCATGCTTTCTTCTTGCTCCTCTCTTCACTCGCTTAATTTCTTGTTATAGGTATCTGAAAATCAATTTTACAAGAAACAAGAAAAACCACAAGCAAAGATCAAACAGAACAAGAATAATAAGCAACACAACTAAACAACTTGGCCAAACTAACTCAAAAATTAACTAATCTAACACCGCTTTGTCCCCGGCAACGGCGCCAAAAATTTGACAAGGCTGTCGCGTGCCTATCAAATAATAATTTCTAACAAATCCTTCTAACTATGTAGTAGGGTAAGTCAGAGTCGATCCCACAGAGACAAACGTGTCAATCACCAGTTGTTCTCGATTCAATTCAGCCAAGCAAGTAACACAATAAAATATCAAAGATTATTATACTAATTTTATACTAATGCAATTAATCAATTAACTAAAACATCCAGAATTAAGTATCCCCACTAGCATGAATTAATGCAATCGTGAATTCCCTCCCCAAATCAATCGTATAATACTCAACAGGAAAGGTGCGCCCTATAAATTACCAATAACCTCTCTCGAGTATTAATGGTTTCTCTAAAATACAATCAAGCCTATTCTCATGGTATCATGCAATTTAGAGACATTAATCACAGCACCCTAACTTCCTAACAATCCGTTCTACCTATTCTCATGGAGAAGTTCATGTCCTCATTGGATAAATCACAACCATCTAAATCCAACTCTCGTTGATAAATAGACACTGGTTCAAACAATAAACATAATCACGTCTGATTTGTAATTGCTAATTAAAACAACTCAATAAGCAAGAGCAATTAAACAATCAAATTGGGGGAATTGGGAAATTCACACATCAATCATAACTAGGGTTCTAATTAACCCTAGATTAATTATCTACTCATACATAATTAAACTAATAAAGCAAGAGATATAATATGAACACATAATATTATAAAGAATAGAGAAAAACCTTCAATCTCCAAAGAAAAGTGAATAGCTATCTCCAATCTCTCTATACTAGAATATACTAGTTATGTACAATAATTTTTTCTATCTCTAAAAACTATATCTAGATGTGTTTATATAGGCTCTAAAAGTCTTGCCCAGCAAGAAAATACCAAAACAGAATTATAATAGAATTTCTGCAAAATACGTTTCCTAAACTGAATCTGTTTTTTAAGGAAAATTCGTATCTGCTTTTCTTCAGTATTTCCGAACCTTTCCAGTTGTGATTGGACGTCTGGGCCACTTTCGAATGATAGAAAATCTCGTTATCTTCGCGTGGACTGCTTATGGGCCTCAAACGGAGTTGTAGAACTCAAGATATGTCCAAAACAGTGTAGACTGCGCAACCGTCTCAGAAATCCGAATTTTAACTAATTTATTCTCCAAAAACGATAGAAGCATCAACCTTAATCAACATCCTTGTAAATCTGCACAACTAAACAAAACACATCAAAACTACAAGAAACTTGAGCCCAAGACAATCAATTTAAGCCGATTTAGAATGCTCCAAGTAGATATAAAATCCACTTATCAATAAGTTGTATTATGATTATTATGAACTTAAACCCTCTTTGAATAAATTCAAGATTTATTCTACATGTATAAATTCTGATAAAAAGAATGTTAGCACAAACTCTGATAAGACTTCTGCTGCAAAAGCTAACAAACTTAATAAGACCAAAGGATCCAAGCAAGTCTGGGTCCTTAAAACTAATCATTAGTGGTTTTTGTGATTGCAGGGTAACAGGAAAAATATCCTTGTTCTGGACAGTGGATGCTCAGGACACATGACTGGAAATAAAGCCCTGCTATCAGAATTTGTGGAGAAGGCTGGCCCAAGTGTTTTTTATGGAGATGGAAACATAGGAAGGACTCTGGGATATGGCAATATCAAACTTGGGAATGTCATCATTGAATCTGTAGCTCTAGTCTCAGGACTCAAACATAATCTGCTAAGTGTGAGTCAAATCTGTGACAGAGGTTATCATGTGGGTTTCTTTGAAGAACACGGTGAAGTTGTAAGCAAATCTACAGGAAAAGTTGTTCTGAAGGGATACAGGCATGGTAACATTTATGAAGCCAAGCTTTCAACAAACTCTGATGGCTCTGCAATCTGTCTACTGAGTAGAGCATCAATTGAAGAAAGCTGGGATTGGCACAAGAGACTTTCTCATCTGAATTTCAACAGCATTAATGAGCTAGTGAAGAAAGATCTTGTGAGAGGATTGCCCAAATCAGTTTTTACTCCAGATGGCCTATGTGACTCATGTCAAAAGGCAAAACAAAGGAAAACTTCATTCAAAAGTAAGACTGAATCCTCAACTCTTGAGCCATATCACTTATTGCATGTTGATTTATTTGGTCTAGTAAATATAATGTCTATTGGAAAGAAAAGATATGCTTTGGTTATTGTTGATGAATACACCAGATATACATGGGTATATTTCATGCACAAGAAAGAAGAAACTGCATCAATCTTAACAGAGCATGTCAGACAACTGGACAAAGGATCTAAGCATACAGTGAAAATCATAAGGAGTGATAATGGCACTGAGTTAGAGAATGCAGTCATGGAAGAGTTTTGTAAAGAAAATGGAATAAAGCAAGAATTCTCTACACCTGGAAATCCACAACAAAATGAAGTAGTAGAGAGAAAGAACAGGACTCTCATAGAAGCTGCAAGGACCATGCTTGATGAAGCAAAGCTGCCAACTTACTTCTGGGCTGAAGCTGTGCAAGCTGCTTGTTTCACACAAAATGCTACACTCATAAACAAGCATGGTAAAACACCATATGAGATGGTGAAAAATAAGAAGCCGAACCTGAAGTACTTTCATGTGTTTGGATGTAAATGTTTTGTTCTTAAGACTCATCCAGAACAGCTTTCCAAATTTGATTTAAAAGCTGATGAAGGAATCTTTGTTGGATACCCACTATCCACAAAAGCATTCAGAGTCTACAATCTGAGAACAAAAGTGGTCATGGAATCTATCCATGTGTCTTTTGATGATAAGAAGATAACAGGACTTGAAGACTTTGATGAACATGACCAGCTGAGATTTGAGAATGAAGAAATAAATGCTGATCTACAAAATTCTGATACTCTTTCAGACTCTATTGTTCAATCTATACCAGTAGATCAGACAGCAGCACATGTTGAGGGGGAGCAAGTGAACAATGACCCCCAATCAAGTGAAGAAACATCTGCTGCTAATGATTCTTCAAACTCTGAAAGCAACAACTCAGGAGGAGCAAACAATGATTTTGGATCTACTAGTCATCACACTCAACACAATTATGAACTTGGGGAATCATCAAGATCAAATCTGCCGAGACAAAGGGTATGGAGTAGAGCGCATCCCTTTGAACAGATCATTGGTGAACCGGACACGGGTGTACAGACTAGAAGAGCAACACAGAATGAATGCAATTTCGGAGGATTTTTATCTCAAATTGAACCTAAAAAGGTTGATGAAGCTCTTGATGATCCAGATTGGGTAACTGCAATGCAGGAAGAACTCAATCAGTTCGAAAGGCAGAAAGTATGGAAGCTGGTGCCAAGACCAAAAGATAAATCTGTAATTGGCACTAGATGGGTGTTTAGGAATAAACTGGATGAAAATGGTATTGTTACGAGGAACAAGGCTCGATTGGTAGCAAAGGGTTACTCTCAAGAAGAAGGAATTGATTATGATGAAACCTATGCTCCAGTTGCAAGGCTTGAAGCAATCAGGATGTTCTTAGCATTTGCTGCACACTCCAACTTTAAGGTTTTTCAGATGGATGTGAAGAGTGCATTTTTGAACGGAGATCTAGAGGAAGAAGTCTATGTTGAACAACCCCCTGGGTTCGAAGACAAGGAATTTGAAGGTTTTATGTACTTTCTCTTCAAAGCTCTCTATGGTCTCAAGCAAGCCCCTCGAACATGGTATGATACTCTCTCCAAGTTCTTACTTGAAAATGGTTTTACAAGAGGTATCATCGACAAAACTCTCTTTCATAAAAAGCATAAAAATGATATAATTCTGGTGCAAGTATATGTGGATGATATAATATTTGGTTCTACTAATGATTTGCTATGCAAGAGATTTGCTAAGCTAATGCAGAGTAGGTACGAGATAAGCATGATGGGTGAGTTGTCCTTCTTCCTTGGACTTCAAGTTGTTCAGAAGCCTGATGGTATTTTCATCTGCCAATCAAAATACATAAAGGATCTTCTGAAGAAGTATGGGATGGAAGAAGCAGCTACTGCCAAGACCCCGATGCCAACTGCTGTCAAGCTTGATGAAGACAAATCTGGTAAGTCAGTTGACATCACGAAGTATCGAGGTATGATCGGCTCTCTCTTGTACTTAACTGCTAGTAGACCAGATATTATGTTCGCAACTTGTCTATGTGCTAGATTCCAGGCTAACCCTAAAGAGTCACATCTTATAGCTGTTAAACGTATTTTCAGATACCTTAAGGGAACCCCCAATCTTGGGATTTGGTACCCTAAAGGAACAGGTTTTGACCTAATTGGCTATACAGATTCTGACTTCGCAGGTTGTAAGATTGATCGGAAAAGTACTTCTAGAAGCTGTCAGTTTCTAGGAAGAAGGTTGGTATCTTGGTACAGCAAGAAGCAACACTCAGTATCTACCTCAACAGCCGAAGCAGAATACATTGCGGCAGGTAGTTGTTGTGCTCAGATCCTGTGGATGAGAAATCAACTTCAGGACTATGGACTCATGTTGGACAAAATTCCAATTCTATGCGACAACACGAGTGCCATTGCCATTGCCAACAATCCAGTTCAACACACCAGGACTAAGCATATTGATATCAGGTATCATTTCTTACGAGAGCATGTCATGAATGGAACTGTGGTATTATATTTTGTTCCCACAGATGAACAAATTCCAGACATCTTTACTAAACCACTGGATGAATCCACTTTCTCCAGGTTAGTTGGTGAACTTGGGATGTTAAATCTTTCTAATTAATTTTGGATAATCAATAACTGCAATTTGTTATAAGTTCACATGTATTTTAAATGTCCATATGTTTAGTACTTGTGAATTTGTTTTGCATCAAGTCCTCTTTTTATAGTTATCTCTATATTAATTACCACGCTTATAAATGCTATATTTTATGGTAATTAGTTAGTAAATAATTGAGTTAATTGTAGCATAATTAAATAAATATTTTATTGACATATATCAATTAATGATATTTTGTTAATTTCATGTCTATTTAATTGTGAGTTTATCTGATTATTGTGGATTAATTCTTGATTTACTGTGTGATTATTTTTAAATCCATAATAATTAGAAGTATTATATGTGTATGTGTATAGACTGATAGGTTTCGGCGATAAGATGTTTTTTCGGCCGACAGGTTTCGGTGATAAGATGTTTTTTCGGCTAATTAGGTAGTTAGGTGAGAAATTATTGAGCGGTGTTATTTTTCAAACATAACCTGTCACTATTACACCTAACCCTCTAATCCTTGAAACTTTATAAATGATGAGTTTTTGTTTGTGTTTAACATCATCATTTTTCAGATATACAGAGTATATACACACTGAAAGGCATATGATGTAGCCTATTTGTATTTCGAGGATACAACTCAACTTAAACAAGATTGTAATAGTAAATAGTATATAGACTGTCACAAGGAATCTCAGATTATATTATCTATCAGAAGAATAAGATCAAGGTCAATCTACAGACTTGGGGAATTACTACATTGAAAGAAGCTCAGTCAACTGATCAAGCCTCAGTGGAGTATTCGTTAAGAAGTGGATTCATTTAAAGTGACAGAGATTTCAACAGTGATAGAGACAGTACAGAAGAATTGAAGAGAGATGAGAAAAGAAAAGGAACCAGATTTTAAAGTCAATATATGAAGAACAGACATTGCGGTTAGTCACTCATGAACCAGACAGTACATCGAGTGTCAACATTAAACAGTGGTTGTTCGTCATTAACTTCAGTGGTTCAAGCTATCAAGGCTGGTATGTGAGAAAATCATTGTGCAAGTAACAGAAGTGCTAATTTAATTAACCACAAGGATTTTATTATCAAGTGGACTGGCTACGAGGAAAAAGAATTATCATAAATATAACGCCCTAGAAAATTTCGTATTTATAAGTAATTATTTAATATTAAATGTGAATTATATTATGTGAATATTGTGTGAAGATGAAATATGTGTGATATCATATTTATGTGCTTATATGATGATTTATGTGTGCCGTGAAAGTTTGTGTAATTTTATTTGTAGTTTGATGATTAAAATCTATCTAAATCGTGCATTATTAATTTTTGAAATTTTTATAAAATCGTTGGAGTTATTAAAAATCATGAAGTCTTTTGTAATATTATCTTTATGATATTATTTAGTTTTTTAAAATTTTCGGGTGAATTAATTTGGGTGTTTAAGTATTTTAAAACGATTTTAAGAGTTTTATTACATTTAAAAGATCTTATCCTGAAAAACATTCATATTTAATTCAGTTTTGATCCTAAAAATATTTTAAAAATATGGGGGTGTTTGTAATTTTATAAATTTTATTTTGGAATTTAAAAAAATTATTTTTCTACTAGTTTTTTCTTATTTAATTCAGATTTTAAATTAGTTTTTAATTATGTTCAGCATATGCAAAAATTTCAGAATTTGTACTGGTCTTTTATTCAGTCAAAGCCCAAAGCATTCTGGATTGTTCTCGGCAGTTCACCCAATTCATTTCCTCTGTTTTGTTTCTGGCAATTCTCTCGGCTCTCTCCCATTAATCTCACAATCTCTCTATTGAGCTCTCTCCTTAATCTTCTCTCGGAAACTCTCCCTCCTCCTTTCCTCTGTTCAACCAGTGTGTGTACGCATATATACGTGCAAAGGTGTGTGTGTATCTTGGCTGTGTAAGTGTGGGCTCTCTCGATTCCCTCTCAATCTCACACAACTCTCTCTTGCTACTCTCTTTCTAGTCTCTCGCAACTTTCGAACTCACCCTTCCCTCTGCTGCAACCCGGACATACTGTGTGTGTAGGTGTATGTCGAATTGGGTGTGTAGGTGTGTGTCGAATTGGATATGTGGATGTGTGAGTATAACGCTTGTGTGTGTGTTATGGATACTATTTGTGTGAGTAAGTAGCAGAAGTTGCTGTTTCGTTGAGTTAATATGACCGAGTTGCTGCTGGGTGTATTGCTGTGTGTACGGTGTGTCTCTATGTGGCAGAGGTGATAGTCGAAACTTTGTTGAAAATCATTTATTCTTCCCTGTGTAAGCTCGACTTTGTGCTTGACATTTCTGTGGTAGCAGGTCTGTAAGCTGCAAGGGCATCTCGGTAGTGTGTATTCATGTGTGGGTTTGAGCATTGATAATTATTTTGTATTTCGGTGTTAAGCTAGGTTTTATTGTTGTATGTCGTTCAACTAAATGTTAACTGAATTTTATTTCGAGGATTTATTTTGTTTCGAATATGTAGTTGATTGTAATAGGATCCGGTGTTAAGGGTCTGTGAAACTTTAGTCCATACTTACCGAGGGTTGAATGTATAGCATGTTCTAAATTAATTGTTGGTATGAAATATTACAAGGGCCGAATTCGTGTGTGGTCGCCGGAAATTTCTTTGTCATTCCCGTTGAATTTGGTGAATTTGGTAAATGACTGGTTTGTTAGTGCGATGATATGAATGGTACATTGTACTTGGGAGTTATAAAAGTTTTATTAGATGAATAATTGTGGATTTAATAGTGATTAAGACAATAATTGTATTATGTGCATTCGAATTGAATAATAAGAGTGTATTGTTGTTTTGAGTTAGAGATTGTAAATAAGATTTACTGATTAACTATTAATGTACCTGAGCCTGTATATGTGTAATACAAGATGGATGGTAAATATATAAAAATAGAATTTGTAACTGATTATGGAGTGTACTAATGAGACACATTGGTATGGTTAAGATGATTGTGATTTGTGAATTGTATTGAAGCCACTGATTGCTTAAATGCTTGTTTGAGTCGGTTATGTTCCGACGGGTTAGTTCACTTTACAAAGGAAGTGCTGCCCGATTTTTGTTAAATATATATATTCTTAAATTGTATATAAATATGATAAAAACTAGTTGCATAATGAGTTGGTACTATCTGTTAAGTATTTAAGTGATTTGCATGATTATTATATGTTATGTCATATGTGCGAAGTGCTAGATGCTTATATGGCTTATCTATTTCTACTATACTATTTTAATAAGGTGATTAGTATGAGCTATATGTGATAAGTTGTAAAGCGTATAGGGCGCGTTTGGGTAGAACATAGTTAGACGATTAAAGTTATAAGCGTACTGAAGTAGTACTTTACCTTTGTATAGGTACCAGTAAGGGGCCGTTTTAAAGCCAGTACAAAAGTAGATGGATTCTTGAGGAAGGAGATAATTACCAGAGTTGACGACTGTGCTCGTGTAGAAGCTGGAAAGGGATAAAGGAAAGACGGATCTGTGATCGAATAAAGGCGATTATATGAAGGAATAGAGACGGATGTAAAGTGAATAATGAGTTAGTGTGTTGGAATTGGAAACTCCGTAAATCGAGGCAAGTGTCTTGCTCTTCACTTATCATTCAAGTGATGCAGTTCAATTTCTTGTTGTATTATATGATGAGGACAAGGTATATTTAGAAAATGTTTATTTCCCCACTCTCAGTTCAACTATGGAACTTTAACAAACCTCACCAATAACTTGTCTACAAAATGTCATTTCTTCATTTTCTTCGCTTGTGTTAAGAAACTTGTTGAATAGAAAAGAATCCAGATTTCAAAATTTTTATAAATACCTGTTAACGAAATTCCCGATTTTAGCATAATTTATCCAAGTGACCTTAAGTTATTTCTTCAATTATATCGAACATTGTTTCATTAGTACTTGATCATAAAACCCTACCTTTGTAGATACATCATGTTGTGTTGATTTATTTTCCCTTTTGATATTAAGTCAATTCATTAATGCTGAATCATATTCCTTTGATCATATTCACTTGATTCTATGTATGTTGAACCTGAATTAGTACTTCTCATTTGAAAATGGAATTTCCCTTGTCTAATCTGCTGTGGTCATAATTCGATGTATTTGTATTGATATTGTTGATACCCTTTTGAGATTATTCTTTAATTATAACCTCAATTCTTGGGTCGAACTCGTTGACACCTATTTATATTGTTGTTCTTCATCTACACCCCAATTATTTCTATTGAAATTTTTGATACCTGTTGTTACTAATTATTCATTTACACTCATTTATCGTATCGAACTTGTCGATACCTGTTGTTGCTATTGTTTATTCATTTACACCCCACTTGTTATATCGAACTCGTCGATACCCTTTTGAGATTAGTATTCCTTAATTATTACCCAATTGTTGTGTCGAACTTGTCGACACTTGTTGATCTTGAATCCTTCATTGAGTTCGGGATTATGAGTTGTTGTTCTGGAACGTGAGTTTTCCAGATTGTTTGATTGACAGAGGTTGTCGATTGTTCCGACACCTAGTGCGTTGGATATAGAATTGGAATGTTTTTAAAATAGATGTCCCTTCGGGGAGACCATATTATGGTCAACGGATGTCCCTTCGGGGAGACCAGTTTAATGGTCAGATGTTAAGGCCAATGTGTGCCGTGGATCCATTAAAGGACATTGTTGTGTGCGTTTGTCCGGGGTTAGTGCGTGACTGATCAGCAGCCTAACCTTGTTGTTGTTTTTATAAAAATATATAAAAATCCAATTCTAATCTATAAATTGAGTATCCAGTGGGACATTGATCCTTTTTGCTCAACCATGAACTTTCAAGTATTATTGTCCAATGACTATCATTTGAACTTTGGTTTTTGAGTATCATTCTTGAATTGTGAAAGTCTGATTCCTTGAAGTCTCCAATGTTGATTCTAGTTGAACAAGACTATTATCCGTTCTAGTTCCTGTTGCACCTCAGTAATGATGAAGTATGGGCCCTCGTGGCAATTTAAAAGTATCATCATAGATTCTTTCACAGTAAGAGCTGAAATTCTCTTGTTATCAGATTTGTTTCGATATTGAATTGTTATCACCTTATGCACTTGCTGAGCATTGTTGGCTCACTCTTGCTTTTGTTTTTTTTCCTCAGTTAATAGTGGAGTTAAGTGAATCTAGTAGTGGACAATGAGTATTGATCTCCGGGCAGTGAGAAGAGGTAGTCGAGTTATAGATTTCGCCAGACAGTGGATTGCGAATTGTCAAGGTTGGAGATATAGTTAGATAGTGATTTCACTTATTCACAAATATATATTTTTATTATTCTGAGATTGAGTTGTAGTAATGTAATTCGATAGTTTGTTTCATACCATAACCTGTAAGAGATCTTGGTTTATGGGGTGTTTTTTATTATTAATGTTGTTTATTTTCAGAGATGTTTAATATTGTTTATTGGTTAGTGGCCCCATATTTGTACCCCGGATTTTGGGATGTTACAAGTTGGTATCAGAGCTACAGGTTATGGTCACTGAAATAGATTAGGAGAGTTAGGGTAAGAGTATAAGATAGAAGTCGAGTAGAACGGTTTAGGATAAGGATCGCGTTAGGATACTCGACAAGCGTCGTGACGTTAATCGGTCTTTCGGCATATTGCGCGAGTAGAAGTTCGAATCGTTTACAGATCGAGCTATTAGTAAAATAGTGAATCTGAAGTAGCTTAAGCTAAGTACACAGCTGGAGTTATCAGTTCGGGAGACGTTATCTCGAGATTTTCGTGTAGATTTAGGACATCCTACGAGATAAGTTTCGATGTGAACGTTTCGGAGATGGTACGAGAAGGTAAAGAATGCGAAGTGAGAAGCGAGTATTAGCAAGGATTGAAGGTTAAGCATAATTGTGCACCCCTAATTATTGATTCGTTCAAAGTTATTACCTGAAGAAATTTCCTATTCTTTCTTTGAATTGTTGTAAATTAATTCCCGGTTGGTATCGTTGCTGAGGCATTCGTTGCGCAGTGACGGTTCACAATCGAGGATGAATTGAGATCTTCTTATTTATTCAACTCATTGTAGTCAAGCCGGTTTTGGCAGCTAAGTATATTAGTGCTTAGCCGACATGAGTGAGGATATGAATAATTAGGAATTTCTTGAATGTTTGCTTGATTAATCATTGAAGCATCTATTGAAAAGTCTTCTATACATCCATTGATGATGAGTCTTCTATATCAGATTTATTCGAATTTAATCCCATTCTTTTGGCAATAAAATATATATATATATATATATATATATATATATATATATATATATATATTTCAGATGGTATTTGATCCAGCTTTGCATGAAGATTTTTGAAACTCTTGAATCCTTTCCATTATCATGAATGCTTGATTTACTTCATTCTAGCTGAGATGAACAACCTATGCAGATAGGGGATTCAGGGACATCTTATCTTCGTGATAGAAGTCCAGTGGGACGCCACTGATCGTGTTTGTCACGAAAGTACTAAGGACTGGCCATCCTTATGTACTATGGTGGTTAACCAAGTGACAAATGCAACCTGATAATAGTTCAAAAGATCATATTGATCTCTCGGTTAAACTCCTTTATAAAAAGTTTTATTAAACAAACTCAGTGTATATTCATGCTTGATGCCCATTCATTCTATTGACTCCTTTTGTCAGAAATCCTATTGATTTCAAAATTCCTAATGATGAAGGAATGTGAAGATAGATATGACGATGTTTTAAATGATAGAAACTACAACTGCGTGGATGAAGAATTGGTTATGTAAGTTCAAGAATTTGGTGGTTAAGATGGATGTGTTATGTCAAATGGGAATAAGTATTGATTCAAGGAATCATGAACATGAGTTGAGACTAATAAGAAATGAATAATGGAAAAGAGCAGTAAATGAGAGCACATTATCGCATATATAGTAAAAGGGCGAAAAGAGAATAATAATGAAGGTGTTGGTATAAGACATTCAATGTTAAAGAAGGATTGTTTTAGACCTCTGTTGTAAGGTAGAGGTAGTAAATGGAATACCATAAGATGGTAGAATCAAGGAGAGATGATTTGAGTAAAACAGAGTAAGGCAGAACGAAAAGGTTGGTAAGAATTATCAAGGGTTAAGACTGAATGAGGGATAAGGGGAATAAGTGGAGTAAATGA
Organism: Kitagawia praeruptora; assembly: GCA_037693485.1. NCBI lineage: Eukaryota > Viridiplantae > Streptophyta > Magnoliopsida > Apiales > Apiaceae > Kitagawia > Kitagawia praeruptora. The sequence goes on along the minus strand of CM075349.1, from coordinate 150,270,836 downwards.
CTTATGCAAAGCCAGTGTGAGAAGTCATGGTTAACAAAGATGGTAGAAAGTTAACCGGGATGAAGTAGAATGTCAGTAAGGTGGAAGGCAGAGAAATCAGAAAGTTTCCAGAAGTGACTAAATAAGACATGCAGAATTTAGTTAAGAAAAGAAGGTGGAATCCCAAAGATGTGGAGTTAAAAGGGAAAAGGCATCGTAGTTGCCCACAGAAAGAAAATTAGCAGAGATTAACGAGATCCCATGATCAGAAAATAAGATTTCGGGAGTAGGATCCCTAGAGATTTTATTAAGATAAATGTGGGAAGTTATGGCTGTAATCAGAAGGGTAGTGTGGTAACAAGAAGCAGAGTCAGAAGTTAAAGCTATATGTTATGAGATTGGAAAAATGGGAATTTTTGCCAGATATAGTATCATATCAATCTTGGTGGAATTTATGATGAGAGTGACAGGACTGCTTCCCTAATTATTAAGAATCTAGAAATTCAATACGATTATGAAAAAAATTAGTAAGAAGTGGATTGTGCTGACAAAAAAAAAAAAAAAAAAATTTAATATGATCGTGGATCACATAACAAGATGATCAAAGATTCTGGAAGCGTATGCAAATCAATTGAGAGTGATTTTAAGAGTTTACGAGAAAAAGGAAGAAAATTTTGCATAAGAGTTTTAGTGTGAATTTCGAATGTTTTAGCAAACCGATGTTGTAAGAAGGTAGAATTGAGTGTTTAACCGAATGATGGTTGACGCGAATACCATGCTGTAAGAGTTGATCGAGTTGATTGCGTTCAAAATGCGATTGGGAATAGGTGATATAAGGTTAAAATTTTAAATCGGTTACTCAGTAAAACAATGAGATGAAGAATGGATAGAAGTTTTCGAGTATTCCCTTCTCAAGTAACATTGCACGTGAAAGAGGAGTGAGAATGATTGAGGATTTCTTGATATTCCTTTCTCAAAATTTTAGTTGAGTAATGTCTGTTTCAAGATATGTAAATAAGTGGCGGTGCAGGTTAAGTGGAAGATTCATGTTGATAAAAGCGGGAGTTGTTGGAAATTGTTGAAGAATTGTGTTATGATTAGTATCGAGGGAAGCTGTGACCTCGGGAGAATTAGTAATAAATTGGATATTTCAATCTTGTTCTTGTATTGAGTGAAGTCACAGTCAAGGTGACGAGTATGTTAGTTATCAAGAGTTATAAATGATCAAGGCTATACTTCAAAAGACTTAGCAAAACGAAATATTTTATAAGAGTGAAAAATCGAGTTGTTAATTGAATTATGCCATCTAAAGACGTATGTGGTTGGTTATAGTATTCGGTTGCAAAGATGCGACAGAGAATGGACGAAATGATATTAAGTTTCCCGATTGGGTACTCGGTAAAATAGGGAACCAAAGGCAAAAAGAAACTTTTTGATTATTCTCTTCTCGATCGGCATAGTGCTTGAAAGCGGAGTGGAAGCGATCAGAAAATTTCTGGAGATTCTTTCTCGAAGTTCTATTTAAAATCGTGTGGTTATAAGTAAAGCGTGGGAATGATACCAAGAGTAGATTGTGGTAAACTTAGGCAAAATGCACGGCAGTATTATTGCGAAAGATTTGCGTGGTGATATAAGTTTTGACGCAGAGTATGATTCACTATGCGAATAAGTATATCGATTGTCGAGGAAAGATATTCGTTTCCGTGAGTTAAACGATTAGAGTTAAAAAGACTCGGAAGTCAAAGTTTAAAGTTATTTCGGAATTGTGAATCTCGCAGAATGAGCTTATTAATGAATGAGTTAGTATGATGGAATCCTAGAGTTGAAGAGGCAACCTGGGAAGTGAAAGTAAGATGTTTGAGAAAATTGTTATTGGTGTCCTTAGCGTTGATTCTGAGGACAGAATCCTATTAAGGGGGAAGGATATAACGCCCTAGAAAATTTCGTATTTATAAGTAATTATTTAATATTAAATGTGAATTATATTATGTGAATATTGCATGGTTGTAAAAATCGGTAATCGGTATAAATCGGTTGAGATACCGATTTAAGATTAATCGGTAATCGGGGATTAATCGGGGATTAATCGGAAGGATTAATCGGAGTATTAATCAGATATTATAATAATATTTAATATATTAGTCTATTTTACAATTAAACATATTATTTTAATTAAATTCATAGGATTAATCGGATTTCAAAAATCGAATCGGTTGATTACCTTACAGAGGATTAATCGGGGATTAATCGGTTAAATCGGGGATTTTTAGAACCATGGAATATTGTGTGAAGATGAAATATGTGTGATATCATATTTATGTGCTTATATGATGATTTATGTGTGCCGTGAAAGTTTGTGTAATTTTATTTGTAGTTTGATGATTAAAATCTATCTAAATCGTGCATTATTAATTTTTGAAATTTTTATAAAATCGTTGGAGTTATTAAAAATCATGAAGTCTTTTGTAATATTATCTTTATGATATTATTTAGTTTTTTAAAATTTTCGGGTGAATTAATTTGGGTGTTTAAGTATTTTAAAACGATTTTAAGAGTTTTATTACATTTAAAAGATCTTATCCTGAAAAACATTCATATTTAATTCAGTTTTGATCCTAAAAATATTTTAAAAATATGGGGGTGTTTGTAATTTTATAAATTTTATTTTTGAATTTAAAAAAATTATTTTTCTACTAGTTTTTTCTTATTTAATTCAGATTTTAAATTAGTTTTTAATTATGTTCAGCATATGCAAAAATTTCAGAATTTGTACTGGTCTTTTATTCAGTCAAAGCCCAAAGCATTCTGGATTGTTCTCGGCAGTTCACCCAATTCATTTCCTCTGTTTTGTTTCTGGCAATTCTCTCGGCTCTCTCCCATTAATCTCACAATCTCTCTATTGAGCTCTCTCCTTAATCTTCTCTCGGAAACTCTCCCTCCTCCTTTCCTCTGTTCAACCAGTGTGTGTACGCATATATACGTGCAAAGGTGTGTGTGTATCTTGGCTGTGTAAGTGTGGGCTCTCTCGATTCCCTCTCAATCTCACACAACTCTCTCTTGCTACTCTCTTTCTAGTCTCTCGCAACTTTCGAACTCACCCTTCCCTCTGCTGCAACCCGGACATACTGTGTGTGTAGGTGTATGTCGAATTGGGTGTGTAGGTGTGTGTCGAATTGGATATGTGGATGTGTGAGTATAACGCTTGTGTGTGTGTTATGGATACTATTTGTGTGAGTAAGTAGCAGAAGTTGCTGTTTCGTTGAGTTAATATGACCGAGTTGCTGCTGGGTGTATTGCTGTGTGTACGGTGTGTCTCTGTGTGGCAGAGGTGATAGTCGAAACTTTGTTGAAAATCATTTATTCTTCCCTGTGTAAGCTCGACTTTGTGCTTGACATTTCTGTGGTAGCAGGTCTGTAAGCTGCAAGGGCATCTCGGTAGTGTGTATTCATGTGTGGGTTTGAGCATTGATAATTATTTTGTATTTCGGTGTTAAGCTAGGTTTTATTGTTGTATGTCGTTCAACTAAATGTTAACTGAATTTTATTTCGAGGATTTATTTTGTTTCGAATATGTAGTTGATTGTAATAGGATCCGGTGTTAAGGGTCTGTGAAACTTTAGTCCATACTTACCGAGGGTTGAATGTATAGCATGTTCTAAATTAATTGTTGGTATGAAATATTACAAGGGCCGAATTCGTGTGTGGTCGCCGGAAATTTCTTTGTCATTCCCGTTGAATTTGGTGAATTTGGTAAATGACTGGTTTGTTAGTGCGATGATATGAATGGTACATTGTACTTGGGAGTTATAAAAGTTTTATTAGATGAATAATTGTGGATTTAATAGTGATTAAGACAATAATTGTATTATGTGCATTCGAATTGAATAATAAGAGTGTATTGTTGTTTTGAGTTAGAGATTGTAAATAAGATTTACTGATTAACTATTAATGTACCTGAGCCTGTATATGTGTAATACAAGATGGATGGTAAATATATAAAAATAGAATTTGTAACTGATTATGGAGTGTACTAATGAGACACATTGGTATGGTTAAGATGATTGTGATTTGTGAATTGTATTGAAGCCACTGATTGCTTAAATGCTTGTTTGAGTCGGTTATGATCCGACGGGTTAGTTCACTTAACAAAGGAAGTGCTGCCCGATTTTTGTTAAATATATATATTCTTAAATTGTATATAAATATGATAAAAACTAGTTGCATAATGAGTTGGTACTATCTGTTAAGTGTTTAAGTGATTTGCATGATTATTATATGTTATGTCATATGTGTGAAGTGCTAGATGCTTATATGGCTTATCTATTTCTACTATACTATTTTAATAAGGTGATTAGTATGAGCTATATGTGATAAGTTGTAAAGCGTATAGGGCGCGTTTGGGTAGAACATAGTTAGACGATTAAAGTTATAAGCGTACTGAAGTAGTACTTTACCTTTGTATAGGTACCAGTAAGGGGCCGTTTTAAAGCCAGTACAAAAGTAGATGGATTCTTGAGGAAGGAGATAATTACCAGAGTTGACGACTGTGCTCGTGTAGAAGCTGGAAAGGGATAAAGGAAAGACGGATCTGTGATCAAATAAAGGCGATTATATGAAGGAATAGAGACGGATGTAAAGTGAATAATGAGTTAGTGTGTTGGAATTGGAAACTCCGTAAATCGAGGCAAGTGTCTTGCTCTTCACTTATCATTCAAGTAATGCAGTTCAATTTCTTGTTATATTATATGATGAGGACAAGGTATATTTAGAAAATGTTTATTTCCCCACTCTCAGTTCAACTATGGAACTTTAACAAACCTCACCAATAACTTGTCTACAAAATGTCATTTCTTCATTTTCTTCGCTTGTGTTAAGAAACTTGTTGAATAGAAAAGAATCCAGATTTCAAACTTTTTATAAATACCTGTTAACGAAATTCCCGATTTTAGCATAATTTATCCAAGTGACCTTAAGTTATTTCTTCAATTATATCGAACATTGTTTCATTAGTACTTGATCATAAAACCCTACCTTTGTAGATACATCATGTTGTGTTGATTTATTTTCCCTTTTGATATTAAGTCAATTCATTAATGCTGAATCATATTCCTTTGATCATATTCACTTGATTCTATGTATGTTGAACCTGAATTAGTACTTCTCATTTGAAAATGGAATTTCCCTTGTCTAATCTGCTGTGGTCATAATTCGATGTATTTGTATCGATATTGTTGATACCCTTTTGAGATTGTTCTTTAATTATAACCTCAATTCTTGGGTCGAACTCGTTGACACCTATTTATATTGTTGTTCTTCATCTACACCCCAATTATTTCTATTGAAATTTTTGATACCTGTTGTTACTAATTATTCATTTACACTCATTTATCGTATCGAACTTGTCGATACCTGTTGTTGCTATTGTTTATTCATTTACACCCCACTTGTTATATCGAACTCGTCGATACCCTTTTGAGATTAGTATTCCTTAATTATTACCCAATTGTTGTGTCGAACTTGTCGACACTTGTTGATCTTGAATCCTTCATTGAATTCGGGATTATGAGTTGTTGTTCTGGAACGTGAGTTTTCCAGATTGTTTGATTGACAGAGGTTGTCGATTGTTCCGACACCAAGTGCGTTGGATATAGAATTGGAATGTTTTTAAAATAGATGTCCCTTCGGGGAGACCATATTATGGTCAACGGATGTCCCTTCGGGGAGACCAGTTTAATGGTCAGATGTTAAGGCCAATGTGTGCCGTGGATCCATTAAAGGACATTGCTGTGTGCGTTTGTCCGGGGTTAGTGCGTGACTGATCAGCAGCCTAACCTTGTTGTTGTTTTTATAAAAATATATAAAAATCCAATTCTAATCTATAAATTGAGTATCCAGTGGGACATTGATCCTTTTTGCTCAACCATGAACTTTCAAGTATTATTGTCCAATGACTATCATTTGAACTTTGGTTTTTGAGTATCATTCTTGAATTGTGAAAGTCTGATTCCTTGAAGTCTCCAATGTTGATTCTATTTGAACAAGACTATTATCCGTTCTAGTTCCTGTTGCACCTCAGTAATGATGAAGTATTGGCCCTCGTGGCAATTTAAAAGTATCATCATAGATTCTTTCACAGTAAGAGCTGAAATTCTCTTGTTATCAGATTTGTTTCGATATTGAATTGTTATCACCTTATGCACTTGTTGAGCATTGTTGGCTCACTCTTGCTTTTGTTTGTTTTCCTCAGTTAATAGTGGAGTTAAGTGAATCTAGTAGTGGACAATGAGTATTGATCTCCGGGCAGCGAGAAGAGGCAGTCGAGTTATAGATTTCGCCAGACAGTGGATTGCGAATTGTCAAGGTTGGAGATATAGTTAGATAGTGATTTCACTTATTCACAAATGTATATTTTTATTATTCTGAGATTGAGTTGTAGTAATGTAATTCGATAGTTTGTTTCATACCATAACCTGTAAGAGATCTTGGTTTATGGGGTTTTTTTATTATTAATGTTGTTTATTTTCAGAGATGTTTAATATTGTTTATTGGTTAGTGGCCCCATATTTGTACCCCGGATTTTGGGATGTTACAAGTAAGAAATTCTAAATGATATATTCTTAATGCTGAAACCCCGGTTAGAATTGTTGTATTTTTTTCTAAGCAAAAAGAGTCCGGTTTCACATCCTCAAGAGACCGTAGCTTACACCTGGACGGGTTATGAGAAAATAGAATTATCACAAAGAGATGCAAAGTGATATATTCTTAAAGCTGGAATCCCGGTTGGAATTGATATATTTTTTGTTAAGCAAAAGGAGTCCGGTTCCAGACGCTCAGGTAATCGTAGTTTAGAGTTTAAGTATAATATTTATATTAATAAATATTTTATTTATTTAGAAAATTATATTTATAAATATCTAATATTATTAGATATTTATTTTTATAATTTCTGGATTTAAATAATTATTTATTAATTAAAGATTATAAGCTGTGCGGGTTAAAAAGCATTTCTACGAAACCCGTCCCTAATAGGACAAAATAGGCCCCGGTTGATTGTAAATTGAATAGCAGGTCACGGGTGCATGTTGATGTTCTATTATTACTCTCAAGAGTAATAACGAAGAGTAATATTCAAGAGTAATATTCAAGAGTAATATTCAGAGTAATATTCAAGAGTAATATTCAAGAGTAATATTCAGAGTAATACTAATATTGGACAGAGTAATACTGAACAGAGTAATACTGGACAGAGTAATACTGGACAGAGTAATACTGGACAGAGTAATACTGAACAGAGTAATACTGGACAGAGTAATACTGGACAGAGTAATGCTGGACAGAGTAATGCTGGACAGAGTCATACTGGACTGTCATAATGGAGAGTAATAATGGATTAAAAGATGACACATAAAGGCAGCAGAAGATATTTCAGTGTATGGAATATAAAAGACAGAAGGCAAAAGACTTGAACATTACATACACACACGCAAATACACAGGAAGAAGAAAGAAGCTCAAAAACATATCATCTCTCTCATCTCTCAAGCTCAAAAATTGTCATAAATTCTTGAGTTCCTTGTAACAAAAATTGTATCCATTGGAACCTCATTATTTGTGACTTGTGTAATACTAGCGAATTAAGTTTCCTAGTTCTTAAATTGATATCTTGATTTTTATTAACTAAATTAGAAAAGTTCATGTTGAATTTTCTAATTAGTTATTAATTTCTTGATAATCACTTGTACTGATTTTGTAACACCCATCAAGTTAATATATTGTTATATTCAACTTGAAATTTGTGTTATTTTATTCCACACAAATTTGTTTGAATTAAATTTTATTTAAAGGACAAATTTGGAGAAAATGATATAGATTGTATTCAACCCCCCCCCCCTTCTACAATCTTATCGGACCTAACAATTGGTATCAGAGCCTATTGATTGATACACAAATCAAGATCCTATTTTTATTCAATCAAAAATTTATCTCGAATTTTTAACTCACTTAAAAATTCATCATGTCTTCAAAAGCCATTGTTAAGATTCCCATATTTAATAAGGATAATTATGATATGTGGAAAAATAAAATGGAGTTGTTTCTTGATGTTACAAATTCTAAATATTTGGATGTTCTGAAAAATGGACCTAAAATTCCTATGGTTCATGAAGAACAAGTTGTTACTGATGGAGTTGTAACAATACCTGCTAAATCCTATCCAAAGGACTCTAAGAATTTTTCTGCTGAAGAAAAAGAGGAAGCTGGACTGGACAAAAATTTGAGACTAATTCTAATAGATTCCCTGGATGCTGTAATGTATAGCCATGTGATGAATTGTAAAACTGCTAAGCACATCTGGGAAACTATTGAGACTATTAATGAAGGGACTGATGAAGTCAGGGAAAACAGACTTCAAATTTTGACCTCTGAATATGAACACTTTAGAGCTGGCCCCAATGAAGGCATTCAGGAAGTGTTCGAAAGGTATAACAAAATAATCAACAATTTGCAAGTTCATGGCAAGCAATATACCCAGAAGGAGATCAACATGAAGTTTTTGCTGACTATGCCTACTCACCTAGAGCATAGAATAACTGCCATCAGAGAATCGAGAGATTTAAATAAGATTGCTCTTGACAGGCTGTTTGGTGTTCTGAAAACATATGAATTAGAACAAGTACAGTAGAAGGAGTTCTCTGGCAAAGGCAGAGTTGCAAGTTCTTCTACAGCTCTAGTAGCTGAAGTTCCTAAAGAAGTGGAAGCTAAAGTTGTTCAACCTAAAAGCTTTACCAAGGAACAAACTGAAGTTGAACATGGCCAAACTCCAGCTACTAAGGATGGTAGTGAATTCTATTCACTAGAAGAGCTGGATCAATTAGAAGATGAATCTATGGCAATGATGGTGAGACAATTCAGTAACTTCAGATTCAGACGAAATCCAAAGTTCAGGTTTAAGTCTAATAGCAGATTCCAAAGAGGAGGTTCTTCATCCTCTAGTAACAGGGGAGGTTACAAAACTGGTACAGTTGACAGAAGCAAGATCCATTGCTTCAACTGTAATGAGTTGGGACACTTTGCTACTGAGTGTCAAAAACCCAAGCAAGCACAGAAAAAAGATTATGCTTCTGAAAAGAAAAAGACTGGAAGAGCTTATGTAGCTGCTGGTAAAAGTTGGGATGACACAGATAGTGAAGATGAAGAATATGGAAATTTTGCGCTGGTGGCAAATGCTGAAACATCAACTCGTTATACTACACCGGTAATTCTTACTGACGCTGAGTTGATTAATAGCTTATATAGTTCCATTGGTTGTGCACAGAAAACAATTGAAAGAATAACTCTATTAAACACTAAACTTGAAAATGAAGTGTTAGAGTTAAAAAAGGTGCCTGATAATCAAGATCAACAAATAAAAGAAATAGCTCGTCTTAACTACAAAGAAAAGGGTCTAGGAGAATACATGGTAAAACAAGTTGATAGGATTGCTGAACAAGACATCAGGATTAGAGAACTTGAAACACAGATTAGAGCTTGTTATAATTCTGTTAAAGTTTCCAAAGAGCACTTCAACAAACAAGCTAGAGAACAAACTGTAGGAATAGGGTTTGGTTACAAAGAAGCTGTTGGTTCTTTGAGCAATCATTCTGCTAATCCTATTCCTGCTAAAGAAAGAGGTATACCACACGTTCTCAAGAATGTTGAAAAACCCATGTTTAAAGAATCTGTTTCTAAACCACCAAACATGTATTCTATTGTGATTCAAGAAGAAATGAAAAATGAGGACAGTGCTAATGGCTTAGTCCTTGATAATGATAAATCTGTTAAGGCACTTACAACCAAAAATGTTAAATCTAATAAGGTTGTTTCTATGAAACCAGTGAAGTTTGTTCCCAGTTCATCTAAAATTGAGTTAGGTGATAACAAGTTGGAACAGAATAATAACATATCTAACATGAATACCATGCCTATCATTGATTCTAATCATAAAGCATGTGGTGTTGTCAATTGTATGTCTTGTGCTTTTAATGTTATGTCTGCTTACTTTAATGGTAATCATGCATGTGCTAATAAGACTGCTCCTCGACAACACATGAACAGAAATAAAAATGTTAGATCAAAGACTGCTAGTCCTCCTCATGTTAGGAGAGAGACAATTGTACCTAAGCCTAAACAAAGTTTTGCTAAGGCTGTTTACAAGGTCAAATGTCCAGTTAATGAAACAAGTTTTATTGCTGCTAAACAAACATGGATACCCAAAATAAAACAAAAGATTGTCAAATCTGTTTATAGGGTAAAATGCTTGTTGACTAATGATAAAATTGGTGTTAAGGTAAAAAAAGTTGTTTTGCCTGACAAAGGCCAATTCTTTAAGTATTCTGGACCCAATCAAATTTGGGTTCCGAAGAAGGTTTAATCCATTTGTCATTGCAGGGTGTTGAACAGGTTGAACGAGTGACCTGGATCTTGGACAGTGGATGTTCAAGGCATATGACTGGTGACAGAACCCTGCTGATAAATGTGGTGGAGAAGGTCGGCCCAGTAGTTACCTTTGGAGATAACAGCAAAGGTAGAACTGATGGATATGGCAGACTTGAAGCTGGAAATGTTATCATTGATGAAGTTTCTTTTGTGAAAGGACTTGAGCACAATTTGCTCAGTGTCAGTCAATTCTGTGACAAAGGATATGAAGTTTATTTTAACAAAAAGAATTGTCTAATTTCACACAAGAGACATGAAAAGCCACAACTGACAGGAGTTAGAAAAGGCAATCTGTATGTAGCCAATATGAACTCAGGAAGCACTGAAGAAATCACTTGCTTTTACACTAAAGCATCTAATGACGAGAGTTGGCTATGGCACAAGAAACTTTCTCATCTTAATTTCAAAACAATGAATTCTCTAGTTAAGAGAGAATTGGTGAGAGGTTTGCCTTCAATGGAATTCACTCAAGAAGGACTGTGTGATGCATGTCAAAAAGGCAAGCTAAAAAGGGCAAGTCACAGGAGCACTGACATATCTTCAATAACTGAACCATTACAATTACTTCATATGGATTTGTTTGGTCCAGTTAATGTGATGTCAATATCAAAGAAAAGATATGCTCTTGTGATTGTTGATGATTTTTCAAAGTACACATGGGTCCTATTTCTGAATTCTAAAGATGAAACTCCACAGCTAGTGATTGATCACATCAAGTTGATTGAGCTGGATTCTAAGTATCCAGTGAGAGCTATAAGATCAGATAATGGAACTGAATTCAAGAATGCAGTTCTGAATGATTTCTGCACTGAGAAGGGTATAACCAGACAATATTCAGCACCAAGAACTCCTCAGCAAAATGGAGTAGTGGAAAGAAAGAATAGAACCTTGATTGAAGCTGCACGTACTATGTTAAGTAAATCAAGGCTTCCATTGTACTTTTGGGCTGAAGCTGTTAACACTGCATGCTATACCCAGAATCGAACTCTTATCAACAAAGACTTGATGAAGACACCCTATGAAGCTATGACTGAAAAGAAACCAACACTCAAATACTTTCATGTATTTGGAGCAAAATGTTTTGTGCTTAAAGAAGGAGATAATCAAGGTGGTAAATTCGATACCAAAGCATTTGAAGCAATTTTTATTGGTTATTCAATGAGGGCATACAGGGTGTATGTAATTGATGAACAGAAGATGATGGAAAGTGTCAACGTAACATTTGATGACACTAAACTCCCTAGTATCCAAACTGAGGATCCATTTGAAAAGCTATCTTTCGATGACATGACAGATACAGATTCAGATGATGACAATTCACCTGAGATTTTTGCTGATGCTAATGACAATGATGATGATCAGAGTAATGGTGGTGAAAACAATGAGAATAATGAAGATACACCTGACACTCCTGAACAATCATCTAGTCAACCTGGCAACAACTCAGGGGGAGATAATGAAGGATCAACTAGTCATACTCAACATCACAATGAAGAACAAGGCGAATCATCAAGATTAAATCTTCCAAGACAAACAGTTTGGAATAGAGCTCATCCTTTTGAGTTGATTATTGGTGATCCAGATGTTGGAGTCAAAACTAGAAGTGCTACTCAAAATCAATGTAACTATTCATGGTTTCTATCTGAAATGGAACCTAAGAAAACTGAGGAAGCTCTTTCTGATCCTGATTGGGTGATTGCTATGCAAGATGAACTCAATCAATTCAAACAACAAGAAGTATGGAAGCTGGTACCCAGACCCAAAGACAGGAAAGTGGTTGACACAAGGTGGGTATTCAAAAACAAGCTAGATGAAGATGGGACAGTGACAAGAAATAAAGCAAGGCTGGTAGCAAAGGGTTATTCACAAGCTGAAGGCATTGATTATGATGAAACCTACGCTCCAGTGGCAAGACTTGAGGCTATCAGAATATTCTTGGCATTCGCAGCATTCTCAAACTTTAAGGTTTATCAAATGGATGTCAAGAGTGCTTTTCTGAATGGTAAGCTAGATGAAGAGGTATATGTAGAACAACCCCTGGCTTTGAAGATCCAGAATTCATGGATTATGTCTACTTTCTCTTCAAGGCAATTTATGGTCTTAAGCAAGCGCCAAGAAAATGGTATGACACTCTCTCTGAATTTTTACTTGAAAATGGTTTTGTTAGAGGTGTCATAGACAAAACTCTTTACAAAGAAACATAAGAATGATACAATATTAGTCCAAATCTATGTGGATGATATAATATTCGGGTCTACTAATGATCTTCTTTGCAAGAAATTTGCTAAGTTAATGCAGGGTAAGTTTGAAATGAGCATGATGGGTGAGCTGAAGTTCTTTCTTGGATTGCAAGTAAGTCAAAGGACAGATGGGATATTTATCTGTCAATCCAAGTATGTCAAAGAGCTTCTCAAGAAATATCAAATGGAGGACTCATCTTCAGCAAGAACACCATCATCTACAGCTGTTAAATTTGGAGCGTGTGAAAATTCTGCTAAGGTAGATATCACAAGCTACAGAGGTATGATAGGCTCATTACTTTACCTTACTGCAAGTAGACCAGATATTATGCATGCTACATGTTTGTGTGCAAGGTTCCAATCGGATCCTAGAGATGTTCATCTCATTGCTGTAAAACGAATCTTGAGATATCTTAAGGGTACGCCTAACTTAGGCATCTGGTACCCTAAAGATTCTGGTTTTAATCTTGTTGGATATACAGATTCAGATTATGCAGGAAGTGTTGTAGATAGGAAAAGCACCTCTGGAAGTTGTCAATTCCTAGGTGGCAGGTTGGTTTCCTGGTACAGCAAGAAGCAACAAACAGTTTCCAACTCAACAGCTGAAGCTGAATATATAGCTGCTGGAAGTTGTTGCGCTCAGATCTTGTGGATTAGGAATCAGCTACGGGACTATGGCTTTGTACTTGACAAGATTCCTATTCTGTGTGACAATACAAGTGCCATAGCAATCTCCAACAATCCTGTGCAGCATACAAGGACCAAGCACATTGACGTCAGGTATCATTTTATTCGAGAGCATGTCATGAATGGTACCGTGGAGTTACATTTTGTACCCACGGAAGAACAAACAGCAGATATTTTTACTAAGTCTCTTGATGAATCCACATTCACCAGAATTGTTGGTGAATTGGGTATGTTAAATAGTCCTAGTAATTAAACTAGTTAATATCTGAGGTTTGCTCTTTAATAATTTATAAGTGATTACTTTGTTAATATTTGTTATTAAAATCACTTGTATAATTATTTTATCAACTTATATTCTTGCTTGTTAATTCTTAAATCATTGTCATTATCTTCTTAATATATTCCTACTTACTTCTTTTAGTTTTAGAATATTTTAATTTTCTCTAAAAATATTTTTCTCAAATTTTACAAAGTTGAAATTAGTGAGAAATCTATTTTTGTTGAAAATTACTTTTGAATATTTGTGTTGATTTAATAAGTCATATTTTCTCTTTAAATGATTTTCTATAAGAAAGTTATTTTATTAAGAAAATATATAGATTTATTAATTTACTACAAATATTTATGTAAATAGTTAATAGTTTATTTAATATTTTGTAGTGTTTGTCCTTTTGTTATTAATGTTTGATTTCGTAAAAAGGATAACCTATGGTATTTTTATTATTTTCTATTTAGCTATTTTTAAGTAATTTTAGTGTTGTAAATATTTTTATAAATTATTTTCTTTTATTTCTAATATTCTGTAAATATTATTAATACAGTTATTTTTGAATAATAATAAAAAAAATATAAAAAAAAATCGTATTTTTTCTTTTCTTTTTAGTTTTTATTTAATAATATTATAATGTATATTATTTCTTATTTTTGTATATTATTTTTCATGTGTAAATAAATAGTTTGTATAGTTTTTCAGTTTAGTCCTATACTTTCAAAACTTACAAACAGGTCCCTGTATTTGGTTCTTTTGTACTTCTTCTGTTTTAACACACACATAACCTGCAGTTTTAATTCTAATTCTTTGTTGTGTTGTTGTTGTTAACAGAATTTCTTATATAAGACCATTGTTGGTATCAAAATGGTATGTCAATTCAATTGCTTAGGAACTAACGTTTGATTTTCAGATTCTAACAATTGGAAGACAAGACCTAACAAGTGTTAACAAGTAGTAACAGTTGATATCTAAAATACAGGATCTAAAACATGATAAAATGGTTTTGTTTGTATTGGTTTAAACATTAACATTCATTAATTTGATTAATATTTATTGTTAATTGGATTTTTGCCTTTGTTTTTGTTTAGTAAAACCGGCTCAAGATCTATATCTTTCCCATTACTCAAAATTTCTTTCTACAGCTGTGATTGCTTACATTGTAAATCTTTTGAAATCACAACTGTACATCATTTCTCTTAAGATAAAATGCAACATTTTCTCAGAAAACTTTTCAATGTTAAAAATGCAATCTATCTCTATATTGCTCATATTCTATGATGCAGGTTCATCTACATGGAATATTGTTTTCTCACATGATTAGTCATGAGGTTCTATACCCAATAACTTTTATCCCAGACTACAGTCAAACTCAAACACATTCTATCTTACACCCTAAAAGGAAGTTATCTATCACACTAGAGGTCACCAGGGAGTAACTGCACGTGATGCAGCAAATAAGGATGTGTGGGATATTCAGTTGGAGAGTCACTACCTTATACACTATCCAAAATATTTCATATGCACAAAGTGAGATTGCACACACTAAGGATGAATTGACGGAAACCTGTAATCCAACCATTTTACGGTTAGGATTATAAGTTAAAGGTTCTTTAATGAACTAATTGTCTTCACAGACATAAGAAGGAAACTTTGATCTCAATGCTAATTTATAGATCATTGTCTACCTTTTCAGAATTCAAATATGAAAACCCTAAAAAGGGAAAATTAGCAACTTGTAGATTATGACTCAGATTCGTCTGACGAGTGCAACGAGGATTTGGGATTTGCGAACTCCCATTGCACCATCATTGACCTCTCATGAAGGGGCTAGGGTGATTTTTCCTTGCAGGTACACTAATGGATGTTGGAGCTATGAGTGATATGAGTGATACACCAGTGAGCAAGAGTGTAAACACAGAGAGAAGTGAGACACTCAACACAAATGAGTGGAGAGAAGAGTGAAACACTTGTGAGGTACACTAAACACTATCACACACTCACAGTGAGGAAGAAAATGAAACTTCCTTTCTAACAAAGAACTCTATAATTGGTACAACTACTTTGTCAACTAGTTGATTGGAGGATTCCTCAACTAAGGGGGAGAAGTAAAGGGGTACAAGAAAAAGGAGAGTAGGTCAGAAAGGGGGAGCATTTACAGACTATGTGCTTTGGAAGAGAAGCAAGTCAAGTTACTAAGGGGGAGATTTAGATGGAGAAATAAGGGGACTTGCAGTGGAGATATAAAGAAGCTTACATCACAATACTATTCTATTAGTCTTTCAATGTACTATGTATAAAGGCTAACTGGAGGAGTAGTAGATTTCCTAGAAGTTGTAGAAATGGTATTGATTCACCATTGTCTATATAGTAGGAACAATTGTTTTTCTTTAGTGAGAAAAGCTGTGTCAGAGAAGGGAAGTGATTGTAAATCAAGAACTGCTGATAATCACCAATGTAAGATGTGAAGAATTATCAGGCAGAGATATGAAGAATCAGAAATGAAGATGAGTTATCTATTGAAGATCAGTTCAGTGCTAGAGGAACAATCATCTATCATTTCATCAACTGAGGATTATGGAATTGTTAAATTCAAACCAGAGAAATTTTTTTAATGTACTATTTGCTAAGCTCCTAAATGCTTAATCTTTTTCTTGTTTAAGTGAGTTAGTTGAGTTATCCTCTAGGTATTTGCTTGTTATTGTCTAACAAACAAATAGGGGGAGATTGAAAGGCATATGATGTAGCCTATTTGTATTTCGAGGATACAACTCAACTTAAACAAGATTGTAATAGTAAATAGTATATAGACTGTCACAAGGAATCTCAGATTATATTATCTATCAGAAGAATAAGATCAAGGTCAATCTATAGACTTGGGGAATTACTACATTGAAAGAAGCTCAGTCAACTGATCAAGCCTCAGTGGAGTATTCGTTAAGAAGTGGATTCATTTAAAGTGACAGAGATTTCAACAGTGACAGAGACAGTACAGAAGAATTGAAGAGAGATGAGAAAAGAAAAGGAACCAGATTTTAAAGTCAATATATGAAGAACAGACATTGCGGTTAGTCACTCATGAACCAGACAGTACATCGAGTGTCAACATTAAACAGTGGTTGTTCGTCATTAACTTCAGTGGTTCAAGCTATCAAGACTGGTATGTGAGAAAATCATTGTGCAAGTAACAGAAGTGCTAATTTAATTAACCACAAGGATTTTATTATCAAGTGGACTGGCTACGAGGAAAAAGAATTATCATAAAGAAATTCTAAATGATATATTCTTAATGCTGAAACCCCGGTTAGAATTGTTGTATTTTTTGCTAAGCAAAAAGAGTCCGGTTTCACATCCTCAAGAGACCGTAGCTTACACCTGGACGGGTTATGAGAAAATAGAATTATCACAAAGAGATGCAAAGTGATATATTCTTAAAGCTGGAATCCCGGTTGGAATTGATATATTTTTTGTTAAGCAAAAGGAGTCCGGTTCCAGACGCTCAGGTAATCGTAGTTTAGAGTTTAAGTATAATATTTATATTAATAAATATTTTATTTATTTAGAAAATTATATTTATAAATATCTAATATTATTAGATATTTATTTTTATAATTTCTGGATTTAAATAATTATTTATTAATTAAAGATTATAAGCTGTGCGGGTTAAAAAGCATTTCTACGAAACCCGTCCCTAATAGGACAAAATAGGCCCCGGTTGATTGTAAATTGAATAGCAGGTCACGGGTGCATGTTGATGTTCTATTATTACTCTCAAGAGTAATAACGAAGAGTAATATTCAAGAGTAATATTCAAGAGTAATATTCAGAGTAATATTCAAGAGTAATATTCAAGAGTAATATTCAGAGTAATACTAATATTGGACAGAGTAATACTGAACAGAGTAATACTGGACAGAGTAATACTGGACAGAGTAATACTGGACAGAGTAATACTGGACAGAGTAATACTGAACAGAGTAATACTGGACAGAGTAATACTGGACAGAGTAATGCTGGACAGAGTAATGCTGGACAGAGTCATACTGGACTGTCATAATGGAGAGTAATAATGGATTAAAAGATGACACATAAAGGCAGCAGAAGATATTTCAGTGTATGGAATATAAAAGACAGAAGGCAAAAGACTTGAACATTACATACACACACGCAAATACACAGGAAGAAGAAAGAAGCTCAAAAACATATCATCTCTCTCATCTTTCAAGCTCAAAAATTGTCATAAATTCTTGAGTTCCTTGTAACAAAAATTGTATCCATTGGAACCTCATTATTTGTGACTTGTGTAATACTAGCGAATTAAGTTTCCTAGTTCTTAAATTGATATCTTGATTTTTATTAACTAAATTAGAAAAGTTCATGTTGAATTTTCTAATTAGTTATTAATTTCTTGATAATCACTTGTACTGATTTTGTAACACCCATCAAGTTAACATATTGTTATATTCAACTTGAAATTTGTGTTATTTTATTCCGCACAAATTTGTTTGAATTAAATTTTATTTAAAGGAAAAATTTGGATAAAATGATATAGATTGTATTCAACCCCCCCTTCTACAATCTTATCGGACCTAACACACACAATTGCTGAATATTTCGAGCTTTGATCGGAAAGATCTCACAATCTAGCTGGTGGTTTTAGGGCGGATTTCATATTCTTGTTATACGTACTAACCCTTGTTTTTGAGTTTCCTCAAAGTTTTGAAAATGGCATTGCAGGGAAGCTTTTCAATTGCTAAAGTTAATCCTGTTTCCATTCAGCAAATCGAAACCATTCAGGATGAACAATTTCGGGCTTGGACACAATTTTTGAATGAACATTCATTAATCCGCTATGCTTTAGTTACACATGTGCAGCTTAACCATGATGCATTGTGTGAATTATATTGCAGTGCGGTTAACACTTCTGGACAGGACGGGTGTGCATTCACATATCGACTATTTGGTAGGTCGATTAGGGTCACTGAACGAGATGTTAATCGAATTCTTCATTTTCCTATGGAAAATCTCGTTTCTGATCCTACACCTGAACAGATTGAAATGTTCTTTCGTTTTATAAGGTACCAAGATGGCAATTTCAATACTGGTAATCTCTCTAGAACGTTTCTAACCCAGTACTGGAATTTCTTCTTTCACACTCTTAACCATGTTTTTTCCTCAGATAGAACAAATCAAGATCGAATACCTGAATTTATTCAAATAATAGGGTATGCGGTCGCCAATAATTTGAGGATTAATTTTGGAAAAATAGTGCTTGGTCAAATCATTTTAAAAATGAAACGCTTGGGAACAAGAGATGTTCGGACTCAAAATGTCAAATGTCTATATCCAAGGTTTCTACAGTTAATATTAAATGATTTTTTGATTGATGAAGACAGGGTACGCTTGGAAAATGGTCAAAAGGTGGAATGTTCTTCCATAAAGACGAATGTAATTAATTAAATAAGCAAAAAGAAATATACGGATGTGCCTACAGTCCTAACTGAATATCTAAAGACTGTCCCACTTCCATTGTTACCACAACCAGTGAGAGCAGGTATACGACAAGGTAATATTTCAATCCCTGCTATTCCAACCTTTGTATTCCCTATTGTGTCACAGGAAATACAGTTTCTACAGCCCCAGTGGCCATCTTACCCGACCAAGAGCAGGAAATCCCACCGACTCTAACACAGGTCGAAGAGCCCATTCTACAAATGCAAACACAAACACAACAAACTCCTACACCTCAATTGTCACTTAAAAGACCAGTCATCCACATTATTGAGGGAGATAGTGCCTCAGAAGCACCACATAAGGAGTTAGTTACAATAGCCGCTCTACCTCATTCTAAACGAAGTAAACCCAATGAACCTGAGGTAACGACAACTGTTAGTGAAACAATTCTTTCTTATCCAATGAGTGCAAATGTAAATGAGGTTGAATTGACGGGAGCAACTATCTTGAGTTCCATTTCACGGAACATACGAGTGGTTGATGATCTTTCTAAAGATCAAATGCCTTCACAGGCATCCGAGGTGGAATTACCTATCTCAATAACTGCTGGTGAATCTTCCATTTTACGGAATGATCCATTGGTGGGTGGTTCTTTTATGAACCAAGTGTCTTCACAGACGTACGAGGGAAACTTGGGTTTTGTGCCATTTAATCGATTCAAGTTTAACCTCCCAGAGGGAAAATCTCTGGATCTCTTTCGAGATTTACCACTTTTTACCAGTGGTCGGCAACTCGCTTCACGCGAGGACGGAAGCTCACGAACTTTCATTGCACAATCCGTGACCTCTGAAAAAGGGGCTAGGATGATTTCATTTGCAGGTACACATATCGGTGGAAGCTCTAGAGGAAAGTTGAGGGAAACACCAACAGAACATGTAAGTGTAACCCAAACCACTAAACCGAGTGAATATAGAGTGTTGAGTGAAACACCTGCAGAACGTACAAGTGAGCAACCTACTCAACCACATGCACTTGTAACCAGAAAGGAATATAGCAGACTCCTTACACGGGTCCAAACAATGGAGAAAGAGTTGTCAAATATTTGTAAGTCCATTGGAGAAATCAAAAATTTGCAACTTATTCAACATGATGCATTCCAGGTTCAATTAAGTTCAATGGCAGCCCAGTTTAGTCATGCAATCAACTCCTTGGTAAAGCCATCTTCGTCTAATTTACCAACTCCACATCCTACTAATCTGGAGGTTAACCCAACTGAGGGGGAGAAGGTGGATGATCAAGAAAAATCTACTAGGCGTAAGGGCAAGGAAAAGGTTGTTGACACGGAATTAACTTTATTTTGGGAAAGGAAAAACTAATGGAAGTATTAGTGCAATGTGGAAAGAAAGCAAAGGCAAACTTGAAGATATGTTCGGTCTACAGGAACAATTGTCTTGCACTTGGTTAATTTTTAGAAATCTGGAAAATGTATATATATGATCCAGAATGCACTTTAATATTATTTATCTTTGTATTTTATTTGTATCAGTTGAGTTATCCTCTAGGTATTTGCTTGTCAAGCCCTAACAATCAAATAGGGGGAGATTGTAAAGTATAATGAAATGTAATATGTAATGGAGGACATATATAACTCAACTAGGATAAAAGATAAATAATATTAACTCTATACAGGGATCGTGAAATTTGAAGAACAGGCACCAACAAGGATCAAGTCGCTGAAAGAAGTTCATTAACATGATCAAGCCTCAGTGACAGAATTAGATGTACAGATGATTCAGTTGAAGGGCCAAAAGATTTCATGTATTTGAAGATATTGCTGCAGGCTAATAAATTGGAATGTAACGAAGGTGTGAAGATCAAGATCAGTGATAGTCACTTGTGAACCAGACCAGTGCACCAAGTGTCAACACATATGGGAAGGATCAACACATTAATTCATAGAAAGAATTGCCAAAGCCTATTGACGATCAAGGATAGACATAATATCTCAAGGTATTGTCAAAAGTTAATTTACTCTGATAATTAAATAAGTTACAGATTAATTAATTATTTATAACAAAATAATTAAATTAATCTGGTACTTGAATTATTTTCTGAGGTGAATTAAAACAGCAGAATAAACAGAAGAAAGAAAATGAATAGTATCCAAAATCACTATTCATATGAATAGTAACCGAAATCACTATTCACATGAATAGTAACCGAAATTACTATTCATGAATAGTACCCAAAAGTACTATTCATAAAGTAAGAAACATGTGGGGCCCACATGAATTAAAAATTCAAAGTAAAACTTTGAATTTGAAAAGGCAGTGTGTTGAAAATTCAGTGTGTTGAAAATTCAAAGTAAAACTTTGAATTTGAAAAGGAAGTGTGTTGAAAATTCAGTTTAATATACGTAATCAGTTACGTATATTAACTGCATAGTGACTTTCTGAAAACCTATAAATAGGCCTGTTGTATTTCATTTCAAAACACACCTCAACACACAACTTTCTCTCTCTCTTAAATATCTTCTCTGTGTAAGCTGCTAGACAGTCCATCTAGTAGGAAAGCCGGCTTAGCCCGCTTTCAGGAAGTGTCGGATAGAAGGTCCTCGTGCCTAAACTATCCTTAGGAGTGTTCGAGTTTTTGAAGCTAATCCGTTGGATTAGAAGTTGTAACACCCCTTGGGTTTTTATCAGTTCAAAGATATTTTCCCGAACCAATTGTTTTATTTCGATTCAGTTGTTGACCTCATTTTTTACATCTCGAAAATTGAAATATTTTTAAATAACGTATTCAACCCCCCTTCTACGTTATTCCGGACCTAACAGGGCTAACGCAACATCTTTTTTAAGTTAGTTTTTTCGATGTTGACCTAGGGTATCTAAGGTAACATTTTCATCTGATGCCATTTTATGTTGCACTAGAATATAGGAACACAAATTTGATTTATACCAACATAAATTTTATGTTACCTTTGGCGTCTTAATTTTTTTTTAAAAAAGTGGGACCTACTATGGGGCCCACCGTGGCCCATCGTGGGACCCACTACGGGGCCCATCGTGGGACCCACTATAAGGCCCAATATTAATAATAATAATTTTTTTGCAATGTTTTGGTTATATATATTCGGTAGCTACTCCAACATTTTACCAAGATGAATTTGAATTACCACCACATATATATATAATACATCCAAAAATGACATCTTCATTCCAATAAACCATTCCAAATATAGGAATACATTACAACTGCAATACATTACAACACTACATTAAACAAAAAAACACTAATCCAGCCTTGTCTTCAAGGTGTCCGCCAACACATTCACCCTAATTCAAATACAAAAAATTATTTCAGATTAAAATGAAATAGGAAAAAGTAACCCAGTCAAATTAAAGTTACAAGATTATATTAACATAATTTGTTGGAATTTCAGATATGTAATTTCTTTATAGTTTTCTGGCAGCATCAAGAGCTACTACTGAAATTTTTACCTAAACAAGAGTAATGCAGGTCCATCCCAAGCCTCCATTTGACCTTTGTAATAATCATAAAAATTAGCTACCTGAATAGGAATACATTATTTTGACATTAAATCAATATAGCCAATAAAACTGATAATGCAACTTTATGCCAAGGACATATCCTTGGACAATACTTGGCTGACTTAAAAATTAAACAAGATACCTCAAGATATTTTATTATCAATGGGGGTGTTTAGGGGAACTTTTTTCGAAAATAAGTCAACTTATTTTAAGACAAATTTCGAGATTTCTAACTTTTTTCTGAAAAAAGTTAACTTTTTTTACAACTTATAGAATCTCAAACTTACATTAAATACTTGTATAAAATTTTTTTATCAAAATATGAAATTTTTACCCGAAAATAAGTGCGTAAGAACTTATTTTAAGTCTAGGCAAACAGGTCCAATGTTTGATGATTCTTGTATGCCTTTGGAACCAGGATCATCATAGCTTCCTCAGAAGTGCGGCTACTTCTATATAAAGCCTAGCTAACAGTATAAAGAAAAAGACACTTATCAAAAAATATTCTGAGGTATAGCAATGCACTAATGTTATTTATTGCCTACTTTTCAAAATAAGAACATAACACAGATGCTTATCATAAATATCAATTCATGATGAATCTTTACCAAGAACTAGGAGTAATCATCGCACATTCTACTCCAAATTTCAATGCAATACTAAAATAAATTTGTGATAGTATATAATTATATACCATTTTCTTTCTTTAGTAGACCTTGCAGAATCGTTGTGTCCAGGCAAAAATTAACAATAAGATGAAACAATACAAAAGTTTTTTTTTGGGGGGGGGAGAGTACCTCTGTTGCGATCATTGTCTGTTTACCTTCAACAATTGCTCACCAGATTGTAATCTAATATGCATGTATCTATGACAATCAAAGAATTTTAATCGAAATCTATTCACCAGATTGCTCAACTTGAATGGACATAGCAACTTGCACATAGCAGTAAGGTAAACAACTTGAAGACTTTAATAACCAATCAATCTTTTGTAACGGATTGGCCAGCAAGCTTATTTCTCTATTGGGCCACAACATCATTGGGGCCTTAATTAGTCAGTCACAAGCCCATGTAAAAGATAGCACGAGTATCGTCCAGGAGAGTCCAGAATATGTCACAGTGTGACTATATAAACGAAGTCAGCTCACAGAGAATATTATCGAAGAAGAAAACAGTTTTATTTATATTGCTTATCCATTCAGCTTTACATTTCTCTATACCTTCTTTTGATCAATTCAATTCTATAATTTACTTTCAGTATTGTATTTTCATTTCCAGTTTTTCAATACAGTTTATCGTCTTCATTTATCATTTCGTTATGTCTTTTCCGTTTTACCTTCCGGTTGTTCAGTCCTCCCTTGTTCAGAGCCCCATTTCTATTGATAATAACCAAGAGGTTGGTTACAAGTGGTATCAGAGCTGTCCTTCCTCGGATGTGATGGTTGCGTCTCCGTGCTCTTGCGGTTATCAAACACCAAGTCTCCAATCTCCGGTTAGTAACCCATATAATTACTATCTGGTTGAGTATAAACCACCCGATCCACCACCATTGTCACCTTATCTATACACTCCTCAGTTTTGTGCATCTCCGAGTTATCCGTACTACTCTCCTTATCACCCGCCAACACCCCCAACCACCCCACAATCATACCAGCCTTTTACTACTCCTCCACCCGGGATATATGCTCCCCAAATGCGTCCTAAATTACCCGAGACACCGAAGTTGAAATTTGATGCTTCTAATGATTATTCCCAAGCCACAACTCCTGAGTTACTTAGGCAACTTGAGAGGCTGATGGAGGACACTACAGAATTATTCCAGAAACATAAGGAGATCTCCTCAACGTCGGGGGAAGTGTTTGTAGAGGCAGTGGAAATTGAGCCTCAGGTGTTTGATAAATTACCAGAGAGAAAATCTGACCCCCGTGATGAAGAAGTGTATGGAGATGCTGTTATTTTTTCGAGTTCATTAGGTGTTAACGATAATGGGAGTGGTGCTGATTCTGTTTTGATAATTGTTGGTGATGGTAGTGCAGGGGTGGAAAAGGCTGTTACAATACAACAGGAATTGGTTCTAGATGAAGTAGTAGTTGCGGCTCAAGTGTGTGATGGCAGTCCTAGCAACGGGTCAACTTTCAGAATTCAAGCCCCAAGTCCCATTACTGGTAATGTTTTTATTTCTCTCAATTCCACTACTAGGGTGTCACATGAGTTAATTAGTTTTTATGGTACTAATCCAAGGGGTTGGATATTGCAAGTTGGAAAACATATAAATGGTAGTGATGTAGAGAAAATTGCGTTAGCTGGTAGTTATATTAGCGGCAAAGCTAGAGCTTGGTATCATTTGTTTTATGAAACAAGCAAGGAAGAAGTCACTTGGAAGAAATTTTTACATGATCTCTTAATTCGTTTTGACAATTATGATTTGGATAGTCCTGGTTATCTGATAAATCCCTTGGGTATCCAGCAACATAGTTCAGTTGGTGTGTATGAGATGACTTTTATACAAATTAAGGAAATATCGGAGTTTGTATATGAGTTCGTATTCACCGAACAAATGTTGGTTCATAATTTCGTCACCGGCCTCAGGAAAGATATTCGTGAGTATGTAAGTTTGTTATGTCCTACAACCTTACTAGAGGCAATAAATTTGGCAAAACTTAAGGAGTTACAAATTGAGGATGTAACAGAAGAAAACGTAGTGGCGAATGATGATGACGATGCAAGCTTTTCTGCATCTACTGCGTATGATGAAAAGGAAGCCGTGGATCTGGATTATATTGATAAGAAGCTGGAATTGTTCATGAATAATGGGAGTGGAGCAAGGCTAAATGCTTTGGAAGAGGCTTTTGAAGCACAGGGAGGAATGACTGTTGATGCTGTAGAAGTTGAGCCTTACGTGCTCGATAAAAGTCCGGTGGGAAACTCAGAGTTGGATGTTGAAACTGTGAGCAAGAAGGATTTGAGTAATGCTCGTAATGTCAGTCATGATGAAGAACGTTCAGCTGTGGTTATTGAGGATAAATTAGCTGTAACACATTAACAAATGATTTTGCTGAACATTTCAGAGTGGAGAAACAAGATCGTGAGGAGGGGATGGCTCAAAATAAGTCTGTTGCTATTGATTCCTTGTTGATCCATACCAAGTTGAGTGTGCGCACTCCGAAATCAAGTTCTGCCTATGAACTTACTGAACTCAATAGGCGTGTTTACAACCTACCTGGAAATGAAATTGTTAGTAGTGATGGGACTCAACTGCTAGCAACGGCAGGGAAGACTTCTGGAATTGAGAGCTTGTTCAACAAGGAGGAAAAAAAGGTGGAATGGGTTGCTAATTCCCTGGCACCATATCAAAGGTTGGTATTCAAATTAATTCCTGCGTGTCTTTGTTTGATGCATATAATTCAAATGCTCCCAACGACTAGAATTGCCTTCATTTTGGATGCTAATGGTATGGACGTTAGTGAATCAAATTTCCTTGTCTTTGATCCCGGTGGTCAGGAGTTAAAACTGTATCCTTGTGATCTCTTGGCACCATGTCAAACAGAGGTGATTATTCGGAACTTGATGGCGTATGGGATTTATAAGTCAGGCAATTTTGAGTTTGGCTTCCAAGACTTTAGTGAGATGCCAGAATGGCCTGTTTTTTCTATGAAAGGGATGCCATTTATTGTGGCACAAGGTGGACGGGCAAGTGGGGTGGAACTTTTCATGGCTTGCTTTCGTTCAGGACCGCAAGGTTTCCAGAGAAAAACAGTGGCGCATCATGAAATTCAGAAGCTAAAACCAGAAATGTGTGACTCCATGTTGAATGTTGATCCATGTTGCTACACAAAGACAACATTTCTAAATGTTTGCTGGATCACAACTGCTCTTTACTTTCACAAGCAACCACCTCGACTATGGACTCAGAAATTTCAGCGTCCTAATATTCGTGGAGCAACAATCATGCCACTTCCATGGAGTCTACTATGGAAGGAATCGTCATTAGCTATTGTCATGATGAGGTTCCTTGCCTGGTATGGGAATGCTTTATTTCTAGTATTTGATCCGGGAGTTTGTGAATTCTTACAGTATTCTCAGAATTTATCATTCTTGAGGACAAGAATGTTTTTAAGGGGAATGGATTGTAACGGATTGGCCAGCAAGCTTATTTCTCTATTGGGCCACAACATCATTGGGGCCTTAATTAGTCAGTCACAAGCCCATGTAAAAGACAGCACGAGTATCGTCCAGGAGAGTCCAGAATATGTCACAGTGTGACTATATAAACGAAGTCAGCTCACAGAGAATATTATCGAAGAAGAAAACAGTTTTATTTATATTGCTTATCAATTCAGCTTTACATTTCTATGTACCTTCTTTTGATCAATTCAATTCTGTAATTTACTTTCAGTATTGTATTTTCATTTCCAGTTTTTCAATACAGTTTATCGTCTTCATTTATCATTTCGTTATGTCTTTTCCGTTTTACCTTCCGGTTGTTCAGTCCTCCCTTGTTCAGAGCCCCATTTCTATTGATAATACCCAAGAGGTTGGTTACAAGTGGTATCAGAGCTGTCCTTCCTCGGATGTGATGGTTGTGCTCTTGCGGTTGTCAAACACCAAGTCTCCAATCTCCGGTTAGTAACCCTTATAATTACTATCCGGTTGAGTATATACCACCCGATCCACCACCATTGTCACCTTATCTATACACTCCTCAGTTTTGTGCATCTCCGAGTTATCCGTACTTCTCTCCTTATCACCCGCCAACACCCCCAACCACCCCACAATCATACCAGCCTTTTACTACTCCTCCACCCGAGATATATGCTCCCCAAATGCGTCCTGAATTACCCGAGACACCGAAGTTGAATTTTGATGCTTCTAATGATTATTCCCAAGCCACAACTCCTGAGTTACTTAGGCGACTTGAGAGGCTGATGGAGGACACTACAGAATTATTCCAGAAACATAAGGAGATCTCCTCAACGTCGGGGGAAGTGTTTGTAGAGGCAGTGGAAATTGAGCCTCAGGTGTTTGATAAATTACCAGAGAGAAAATCTGACCCCCGTGATGAAGAAGTGTGTGGAGATGCTGTTATTTTTTCGAGTTCATTAGGTGTTAACGATAATGGGAGTGGTGCTGATTCTGTTTTAACAAGTGTTGGTGATGGTAGTGCAGGGGTGGAAAAGGCTGTTACAATACAACAGGAATTGGTTCTAGATGAAGTAGTAGTTGCGGCTCAAGTGTGTGATGGCAGTCCTAGCAACGGGTCAACTTTCAGAATTCAAGCCCCAAGTCCCATTACTGGTAATGTTTTTATTTCTCTCAATTCCACTACTAGGGTGTCACATGAGTTAATTAGTTTTTATGGTACTAATCCAAGGGGTTGGATATTGCAAGTTGGAAAACATATAAATGGTAGTGATGTAGAGAAAATTGCGTTAGCTGGTAGTTATATTAGCGGCAAAGCTAGAGCTTGGTATCATTTGTTTTATGAAACAAGCAAGGAAGAAGTCACTTGGAAGAAATTTTTACATGATCTCTTAATTCGTTTTGACAATTATGATTTGGATAGTCCTGGTTATCTGATAAATCCCTTGGGTATCCAGCAACATAGTTCAGTTGGTGTGTATGAGATGACTTTTATACAAATTAAGGAAATATCGGAGTTTGTATATGAGTTCGTATTCATCGAACAAATGTTGATTCATAATTTCGTCACCGGCCTCAGGAAAGATATTCGTGAGTATGTAAGTTTGTTGTGTCCTACAACCTTACTAGAGGTAATAAATTTGGCAAAACTTAAGGAGTTACAAATTGAGGATGTAACGGAAGAAAACGTAGTGGCGAATGATGATGACGATGCAAGCTTTTCTGCATCTACTGCGTATGATGAAAAGGAAGCCGTGGATCTGGATTATATTGATAAGAAGCTGGAATTGTTCATGAATAATGGGAGTGCAGCAAGGCTAAATGCTTTGGAAGAGGTTTTTGAAGCACAGGGAGGAATGACTGTTGATGCTGTAGAAGTTGAGCCTTACGTGCTCGATAAAAGTCCGGTGGGAAACTCGGAGTTGGATGTTGAAACTGTGAGCAAGAAGGATTTGAGTAATGCTCGTAATGTCAGTCATGATGAAGAACGTTCAGCTGTGGTTATTGAGGATGAAATTAGCTGTAACACATTAACAAATGATTTTGCTGAACATTTCAGAGTGGAGAAACAAGATCGTGAGGAGGGGATGGCTCAAAATAAGTCTGTTGCTATTGATTCCTTGCTGATCCATACCAAGTTGAGTGTGCGCACTCCGAAATCAAGTTCTGCCTATGAACTTACTGAACTCAATAGGCGTGTTTACAACCTACCTGGAAATGAAATTGTTAGTAGTGATGGGACTCAACTGCTAGCAACGGCAGGGAAGACTTCTGGAATTGAGAGCTTGTTCAACAAGGAGGAAAAAAGGGTGGAATGGGTAGCTAATTCCCTGGCACCATATCAAAGGTTGGTATTCAAATTAATTCCTGCGTGTCTTTGTGTGATGCATATAATTCAAATGCTCCCAACGACTAGAATTGCCTTCATTTTGGATGCTAATGGTATGGACGTTAGTGAATCAAATTTCCGTGTCTTTGATCCCGGTGGTCAGGAGCTAAAACTGTATCCTTGTGATCTCTTGGCACCATGTCAAATAGAGGTGATTATTCGGAACTTGATGGCGTATGGGATTTATAAGTCAGGCAATTTTGAGTTTGGCTTCCAAGACTTTAGTGAGATGCCAGAATGGCCTGTTTTTTCTGTGAAAGGGATGCCATTTATTGTGGCACAAGGTGGACGGGCAAGTGGGGTGGAACTTTTCATGGCTTGCTTTCGTTCAGGACCGCAAGGTTTCCAGAGAAAAACAGTGGCGCATCATGAAAGTCAGCAGCTAAAACCAGAAATGTGTGACTCCATGTTGAATGTTGATCCATGTTGCTACACAAAGACAACATTTCTAAATGTTTGCTGGATCACAACTGCTCTTCACTTTCACAAGCAACCACCTCGACTATGGACTCAGAAATTTCAGCGTCCTAATATTCGTGGAGCAACAATCATGCCACTTCCATGGAGTCTACTATTGAAGGAATCGTCATTAGCTATTGTCATGATGAGGTTCCTTGCCTGGTATGGGAATGCTTTATGTCTAGTATTTGATCCGGGAGTTTGTGAATTCTTGCAGTATTCTCAGAATTTATCATTCTTGAGGACAAGAATGTTTTTAAGGGGAATGGATTGTAACGGATTGGCCAGCAAGCTTATTTCTCTATTGGGCCACAACATCATTGGGGCCTTAATTAGTCAGTCACAAGCCCATGTAAAAGACAGCACGAGTATCGTCCAGGAGAGTCCAGAATATGTCACAGTGTGACTATATAAACGAAGTCAGCTCACAGAGAATATTATCGAAGAAGAAAACAGTTTTATTTATATTGCTTATCCATTCAGCCTTACATTTCTCTGTACCTTCTTTTGATCAATTCAATTCTGTAATTTACTTTCAGTATTGTATTTTCATTTCCAGTTTTTCAATACAGTTTATCGTCTTCATTTATCATTTCGTTATGTCTTTTCCGTTTTACCTTCTGGTTGTTCAGTCCTCCCTTGTTCAGAGCCCCATTTCTATTTATAATAACCAAGAGGTTGGTTACAAGATTGTAACGGATTGGCCAGCAAGCTTATTTCTCTATTGGGCCACAACATCATTGGGGCCTTAATTAGTCAGTCACAAGCCCATGTAAAAGACAGCACGAGTATCGTCCAGGAGAGTCCAGAATATGTCACAGTGTGACTATATAAACGAAGTCAGCTCACAGAGAATATTATCGAAGAAGAAAACAGTTTTATTTATATTGCTTATCCATTCAGCTTTACATTTCTATGTACCTTCTTTTGATCAATTCAATTCTGTAATTTACTTTCAGTATTGTATTTTCATTTCCAGTTTTTCAATACAGTTTATCGTCTTCATTTATCATTTCGTTATGTCTTTTCCGTTTTACCTTCCGGTTGTTCAGTCCTCCCTTGTTCAGAGCCCCATTTCTATTGATAATAACCAAGAGGTTGGTTACAAGATTGTAACGGATTGGCCAGCAAGCTTATTTCTCTATTGGGCCACAACATCATTGGGGCCTTAATTAGTCAGTCACAAGCCCATGTAAAAGACAGCACGAGTATCGTCCAGGAGAGTCCAGAATATGTCACAGTGTGACAATATAAACGAAGTCAGCTCACAGAGAATATTATCGAAGAAGAAAACAGTTTTATTTATATTGCTTATCCATTCAGCTTTACATTTCTATGTACCTTCTTTTGATCAATTCAATTCTGTAATTTACTTTCAGTATTGTATTTTCATTTCCATTTTTCTCTGTCAATATCCGATCTTCATAATTTGGATGCCTTTCACATATATGTGATTTCATAAGTACTAATTTTTACACTAAATAACTTTAGTAGATATATTAAAACTTTTAACCAATTTAAATAATATAATCTTTTAGAAAAAATTTAGTAATACTTTCAAATAATTAAATATAGGGCAGAGTAATATCATTATTGTAAGTTTTATTATTTTGTAATATAAATTTAAAAAAAATTCAAATTATATAAGAAAAAACTAATATAGCACTCCCGTGCCACGGGTTATAGGCTAGTATAAATTATACCGTAAAGAAAGTAACATTAGAAATTCTATATCAATCTCTATTTCTGAATAAATGGAAATTAAGATTTAAGGTATCACGAGATCCTGCCCACAGTTAAATGGAAATTCCGAAAGCCAATCAAGACAAGAACAGAAACACATTAAAATAAACGCACATAAAAGGGTCAAACGCATAAAAGCAATATCAGTACAAATTTCCTAACAAAAAATATCCTCGTAAAAACAATATTGTTCTAGTTTTTGCTGAACCCAGTTTACTCGATGCACACAGACTTTGATATCTAAATATATATAAGTAGCGCCATCTGACTGATTTAGCCATAAATCTGTCTATACATTTTAGAGCCCCTCTCTGTCTCTTCAGCAGAGAAAAAGAGGTATTCCAAGTCCCATCCGTGCTCCTCTTTTAGTTCTTGATAAACCTCATCATACATATCAGCCTGTATAAATGGATACCGAGAGACCAACTTATCTTTAGAAGCTAAGTCTGATCCTTTTGTTTCTAGATGCCCATTTACCCCAAAGGCTGCAATGGCAGGGAGGTGTTGATATACGGGAAACACACAATCAAACAAGGAAGCTGCAACCTCTGGTTCAGACGAGTGTACCACCCAAGGCATTTTCTCGATAGTGCTTGAGGAGGAAATAGATTCTAAACTGAAATCCAAATCAATGTAGATAATCTCGAAGTCAACATCATGTCGCTTGTCAACATACACATTCTTTATGGTAGACCAAAATGATTCCCACTCACAATCATGAATCCCAAACAATAATAAGACATGTCTACCATCGAGCTCTGAAACAGTGATCACCTGTTTCAGAGGACGTTTCAATAAAATAGTATATGACAATAATATCAAAAACTATATCTTCAATAAAATAATATGATAATAAAAACAAAAACTATATCATGCTAGATAGTGCTCATAAATAGTGACACATACCTCACTGCCGGCAGAACCTTGTCTACGTAAAATAGACTCGGACGATAGTATTTCCTTCAAAACTATGTCGTCTTGTTGTTCCTTCTTTGCCACTTGCACAGCGTTTTCCATGGTAAACGGGTAGGCATCAACTCCAAAGAGTGCAAAGATGTGCAAGGCAAAAAAACTGACAGGGTGATGCTTATCGCCCTTGAGAATAACTAGATCACATGCTCCAGACGAAAGATACGGATCCTTAAGGTTACTTTGGAAAACTTTATGCAAGTAGCGACACTTAGTAGCGGGCAGAGTGTACCAAGGGATACTACGTTCGAGATGGCTGCATCCGTCTCTGATCCAGGACCAGGAGGAATGGTACGATGTGATGATGGGAATTAAGACAAAATCCTCTTTCTTATCCTCGCAGATACTTTTCAATTGCTCAAGAATAACACGAGATGGATATGGGTCCAGCATGTAAAGACCCACAGTCTTTTTTTTTAAGTCGGAGGTAGGTACCTGCAAATATACACGAACATTAATGGTCAGCCACAACACATGGAGAGATTCCCGGCAAAGGGGAATGGAAATGCGGACTTCCGAAATACATCTAATATACTTTGGTATGAATGATCAATCCGTGCCTTGCAAGCGAAATGGAAAATGTTTACATACCTTGTCTCCTGTTGGGGAAATTACATGAGCACCCAAAATATCAGGCAAGGTAGCTAGTTTGCCATCAATGATATCAGAACGGAGTTTGGCAGCTTCCGTATCTACTTCCTTGATCTTTTCATGGGTAAAAGGAAAGCCTACGACACCATAAGCATTGATGTTGGCTGTGGCATCGTAAAGACGTAAGGAGCCGTTGCGGTCAAAAAGAAGCAAACACACACGGTCTTCAAAGTCAAACTCCTCCGTAAGGACATTGACGGTTCTCTCATCCTCTGGTAAGACAGAAAGCCACGGCATGAAGCAGGACTGTTTTGAGAAGGCCTCCTTGTCGTCACCAAGCCAAAGAAAGACAATCTCAAGCTCAGTTTTGCCGTATTTTTTGTAAGTTTCCATCAAGTCGGGTATGATATCTGGACAAGTAACTTCCACATTGTGGACATAATCTCTCAAGAGATAGAGAATAACATATTTGTTTTGGAGTTGGTCAACCTTAACCTGAGAGGGGAACACAGAATAATCAATCAGAGGATTGACGGAATCCCAGTTTTGGACAAATTAAGATACACCATGAAACACAACATAATAATTCCTTTAAGTATTATTATAACCTTAAGATGAAAATTTGGCATTACTTGTTTGATTCAAGCAAGGCAATGGAATTCCAACGAACAAAAGTAAAAAATTACAAATAACTCTTAACAATTAAAATGTACAACAATTAAAATAGAGAGTGGCCTTTACCGCATCGCCTATCCTTGTGTATAGGTATTGTGTATCCGCGGCACGGAAAAGATGGAATAGGTTAGTCTTGCCAAGTTTATCATACCCCCATGGATGATCAGGACTATAGCTAAATGGCTTCCAATCCTTCCATTCAATTTCTGTTGGTGGTGATGGTTGATATTTACGCTTCCTGTCCCGAGAATAGGCATCCTTGATCATTTTCAGCCATTCGGGCGGACATATATCAGTAGCATCGCATCTTTCTATCATTTCCAGCCATTCAGGCGGCAATATATCAGCATCGTATCTTTCTGCAAGACTACTCATCTTCTCTGCAATTCGATTTCTCAAAACCCTAATTGAATTCGATTTCTCAAAACCCTAATTGAAGAGAATATTTCGCATAAGATAAATCAATAAATGATACTCCCTCCGTCCCAACGAGTTCTTAACATTTGCTTTTTGCACGGAAACCAAGATAGTGGGTGTAATATTATTAAAATAAATGAAGTAGTGGGTGTAATAATGATTTTATTATTAAAATAAGTTAAGTAGTGAGTGTAATAGTGTAAAGTATTGTTAAAATAAGTGAAATAGTGGGTGTAATAGTGTTAAAACTTACTATTTTAGGAAATGTTAAGAATCTATTGGGACATCCCAAAATAGAAAGTGTTAAGAATCAAAAGGGACGGAGGGAGTAGATCATATATTGGTTTGTATTTGAGCAAAAGCCTATATATATATATATAGGCCTTTGCTCCATAAAGAACAATCTTATATAACAAACAATAAAGAACACTATAAAATCATTTATTCCCATAGATCCATTGGCCCCGCCAGGGGCACCCAATACAAAAAGTTCTTATTTTTTTAGGCTCTATCCATCCAGCAAAAAAAAAAATTGAAAATTTTACTGTTCATGCTGACGTCACTGATGACGTCATCGATGAACAGTAAAATTTTCAAATTTTTTTTTTTTTGAATGGATAGAGCCTAAAAAAATAAGAACTTTTTGTATTGGGTGGCCCCGCCAGGGGCAATGGATCTATTAGATATGAGGTGTTCTTTGTTGTTTGTTATATAAGGTGTTTGCTATGGAGTCCAACCCTATATATATATATATATATATATAGAGGTGCTCAAATAAGAACTACTTTTAAAATGAGAACTTTTTGTTCAAAAAAAAAAAATGAGAACTTAGTCCCCAAATGATATCACCAAAATCTAGCAGAATCACCAAATCGTTATAACTAATAAAAAAATGAAAAAATCAAGTTAGTGCATATATCAGCATGATTTGGAAAAAAATATTTCAAAATAAATAATTCTTTCCGAATAAATAATTTGGAAAAAATATTTCCGAATAAATATTTCGGGAAAAAATATTTCGGAATAAATATTTAGGAAAAAAATATTTCTGAATAAATATTTCGGAAAAAAGAAAAAATATTTCCGAATAAATATTTCGTGAAAAAAAATTTCCGAATAAATATTTCGGGGAAAAAAATTTCCGAATAAATATTTCGGAAAAAAAATATTTCCGTATAAATATTTCGGAAAAAAATATTTCCGAATAAATATTTCGGAAAAATTTATTTCAGATTAAATATTTCAAAAAAAATATTTTCGATTAAATATTTCGGAAAAATTTCTTAGAAATGTTTTAGTGATTTTGGGGTTGTATTTTACTGATTTACGAATATTTTACTGATTTTGGCGGTGTAATTTACTAATTTCATGTGGGGTGGGGTGGGGTGGGGTGGGGTGGGGTGGGGTGGGGTGGGGGTCTATTTTACTAATTTTAGGTGAGATGGTGTTTGTATTTTAGTGATTTTGGGGGTGTATGTTATTGATTTCAAGTGGGTGGGGTGGGGTGGGGTGGGGTGGATGGTGGTGTTTGTATTTTAGTGAATTTGGGGATGTATTTTTACTGATTTCATGTGGGGTGGGGTGGGGTGGGGTGGGGTGGGGTGGGGTGGGGGGGTGAGGTGTTTGTATTTTAGTGATTTTGGGGGGTGTATTTTACTGATTTCAGGTGGGGTGGTGGTGGTGTTTGTACTTTAGTGATTTTGGGGGTGTATTTTACTAATTTCATGTGGGGTGGGGTGGTGGTGTTTATATTTTAGTGATTTTGGGGGTGTACTGATTCCAAACCAATACAAACCTACAAACCAAGCATAATCTAATATTTCAAGCTAATCTAATGACCAAACTAGGGGTACCATAATACAAAAAATGCTTAAAATAATTGGCTCTATCCAACAAAAAAAAATCACTGCTCACGTGATGACGTGGCAGTGGATTTCACTGGTTAACGGTGCTTCGCACCTTCTTGTACGGCGTTTCGCGCCTTTATTATTTTAAAGTTGTAAGGAATGGCAATCAATGGTAAAGGCAATAGACGATTGACGGGTGTGTCGAGAGCCTTCGGCCCTCATGACTACCTAACTCATCCGTTTACTGTCTTAAATGCTTCGCATTTCCACGACAAGTTTTTTTTTTTTGGTTGGATAGAGCCAATTATTTTAAACATTTTTTGTGAAGGTACCCTTGGCGGGAAGCTTAGAATAAATAAAATATAATTAATTTAGTGTTGGTTTGTAGGTTTGTATTTTAAGAGTGGTTTGTATTTGAGCACTTGCCTATATATATATATATATATATATATATATATATATATATATATATATATATATATATATATATATATATAGAGTCCCCTTCTAGAGAGGACCTCCTTACATGGAGAATATGAGAAAACTACTAATTTTATATGAGAACCATGTATTTTTTTTAGATTCTATAGTAGAACCATTTTTTTTAAAAAAAAAATTCCTAAAAAAAAATCTGACCTACCACGTCAGCACTGCTGACGTGGCAGTGCCACGTCAGCACTGCTGGCGTCACTGCTGACGTGTCACTGCCACGTCATCAGTGACGTCAGCAGACAGATTTTAATTTTTTTTAAAAAAATATTTTTTTTTTTTAAATTTGGTTCTATCATAGAATCATCAAATTGGTCTTTTTTTTATAAAACCAAAAATTAAAACTTTGATTCTACTATAGAATCATATAAAATTAGTAGTTCTCTCATATTCTCCATATAAGGAGGTCCTCTCTGCAATAATGGCCTATATATATATAGGCTTTTGCTCAAATACAAACAATTCCTTAAATATAAACTACAAACTAATACTAAATTAATTATATTTCATCTATTCTAAGGTTGCCGCCAAGGGTACCTTCACAAAAAATGCTTAAAATAATTGGCTCTATCCAAAAAAAAAAATCCATGTCGTGGAAATGCGAAGCATTTAAGAAAACTAAACGGGTGAGTTAGGTAGTCATGAGGGCCGAAGGCTCTCGACACACTCGTCAATCGTCTATTGCCTTTACCATTGATTGTCATTCC
Source organism: Kitagawia praeruptora (assembly GCA_037693485.1). Lineage (NCBI taxonomy): Eukaryota > Viridiplantae > Streptophyta > Magnoliopsida > Apiales > Apiaceae > Kitagawia > Kitagawia praeruptora. Next base: position 150,233,759 of record CM075349.1, on the reverse strand, counting down.
TTACAACTTTAGAATGATAAAGGCGCGTAGCGCCGTACAAGAAGGTGCGAAGCACCGTTAACCAGTGAAATCCACTGCCACGTCATCACGTGAACAGTGATTTTTTTTTTTGTTGGATAGAGCCAATTATTTTAAGCATTTTTTGTATTGGGGTACCCCTAGTTTGGTCATTAGATTAGCTTGAAATATTAGATTAGTGTTTAGTTTTTAGTTTGTAGTTAATTTTAGTTTGTAGTGGAGTAGGACCCTATATATATATATATATATATATAGGGTTGGACTCCATAACAAACAGTCAAACACCTTATATAACAAACAATAAAGAACACCTTAGATCTAATAGATCCAATGCCCCTGGCGGGGCCACCCAATACAAAAAGTTCTTATTTTTTTACCTTCTATCCATCCATCATCTCAAAAAAAAAAAAGTTACTGTTCCTGATGATGACGTCATCATGTACAGTAAACTTTTAAATTATTATTTTTTTGCTAGCTTGATAGAGGGTAAAAAAATAACAACTTTTTGTATTGGGTGCCCCTGGCAGGGCCAAAGGATCTAATAGATCTAAGGTGTTCTTTATTGTTTGTTATATAAGAGTTGTTATTATATAAGAGTGTTCTGTATGGAGCAAAGGCCTATATATATATATAGGTTTTTGCTCAAATACAAACCAATCCTTAAATACAAATTACAAACTAACATAAAATATTTTATATTTCATTCATTCTAATGGCCCCGCCTAGGACACCTTTACAAAAAGTGTCTAAAATTTTTGGCCCCATTCAGCAAAAAAAAAAAAAAATACTGTTCACTGCTGACGTCACTGCCACGTCAGCAGTGAACAATATTTTTTTTTTGCTGAATGGAGCCAAGAATTTTAGACATATTTTGTATTGGGGTACCCCTAGTTTTATCAATAGATTAGCTTGAAATGTTGAATTAGTGTTTAGTTTTCAGTTTGTAGTTATTTTAGTTTGTAGTGGAATATGACTCTATATATATATATATATATATATATATATATATATATAGGGTCCTACTCCACTACAAACTAAAATTAACTACAAACTAAAAACTAAACACTAATCTAATATTTCAAGCTAATCTAATGACCAAACTAGGGGTACCCCAATACAAAAAATGCTTAAAATAATTGGCTCTATCCAAAAAAAAAAAATCACTTTTCACGTGATGACGTGGCAGTGGATTTCACTGGTTAACGGTGCTTCGCACCTTCTTGTACGGCGCTTCGCGCCTTTATCATTTTAAAGTTGTAAGGAATGGCAATCAATGGTAAAGGCAATAGACGATTGACGGGTGTGTCGAGAGCCTTCGGCCCTCATGACTACCTAACTCATCCGTTACTGTCTTAAATGCTTCGCATTTCCACGGCATGGGATTTTTTTTTTTGTTGGATATAGCCAATTATTTTAAGCATTTTTTGTGAAGGTACCCTTGGCGGGAACCTTAGAATAAATGAAATATAATTTATTTAGTGTTAGTTTGTAGTTTGTATTTAAGGATTGGTTTGTATTTGAGCAAATGCCTATATATATATATATATATATAATTTTATCCCATAAAACAATACTCTACAACAATTGATGTGTAACAAACTCTAATTTACCCAAATTGAAGCAGTATTGAACCGAGAAAAGGCTTTACAAGAGAGAGAGAGAGAGAATTGCAATGTAAGCGGAGATTTGCTTACTCGGGTATGAGGAGATAATTATCACGATTAGAGGAGGAGAGAGACTATTGTATCGTATTGTGGCTCAGGGGCGGTGCTTGAGATTTGAGAAGCTATAGGTCTTCAAATACATGTACATTTGGATTATAATTTTGAGTAAATTGCACTTTGGTGGCTTGTACTTTAATTTTTTTCTATTTAGATGGCCAACTTTTAAAAGTGAACACTTTGATGGCTGTAGTTTAATTTTTTTGCACTTAGATGACCAACTTTTCAAAGTGAATACTTTGATGACTTACCTTTTTGTTATTTAGCACTTTGGTGACCAAAATAGCGTCAAAATAAAAAAAAAACTTGGCCATCAAAGTGCTAAACAAAAAAAAGGTAAGTCATCAAAGTGTTCACTTTTAAAAGTTGGTCATCTAAGTGCAAAAAAATTAAACTACAGCCATCAAAGTGTTCACTTTTAAAAGTTGGTCATCTAAGTGCAAAAAAATTAAAGTACAAGCCACCAAAGTGCAATTTACTCTATAATTTTTATCAAAAATAAAAATTTAGGTCTCCCAATATATCTATATCTATTATATAAATTCCGGAACATTAAAAGTTTTAGTACCTGTTTTTGGTACCAATTTTTTGGTACTTCGTGAATTTAATTAGTTACCCTTTATTAAAAAGAAAAATAAATATATGATATTCATACTTTTAAAACACCTATAATAAATAATTACATAATATAATTAATGGTAAGTAGTCGCTTGCCTTTTTTCACATTTACTTTTAATTGAAGATATTACCTTTTATAAACACCTAAAAACATTAATGTATTTTCCAATCATTAATATTTCTTTTCGAATTAAAACACGTTAACTTTTTAATTTAAAACTAATCTTCATTAATATTTTATTTCGAATTAAAACACGTTACCTTTTTAATTTAAAACTAATTTTACAATCATTAATACATATCCGAAAATATCCCACCATATTTTTCAATTGTTAATAAAATATATTAAAAATCTGCATACGTTGTTTATAATAAGGAAACATTAGTATAATCCGTAAATATGAGTATATTAAAATTATATTAAATTAAATTATTTAATAATTATATAATACCCGAAACATTAAAAAATTTGGTACATATTTTTTGGTATATGTTTTTTGGTATTTCATGAATTTACTTATTTACCCTTCATTATAAAGAAAAATATATATGATATCTATACTATTAAAACACCCAAAATAAATAATAACATAATAAAATTAAAGGTAATTAGTCGATTGCATTTTTCACATTTACTTTTAGTTGAAGATTTTACCTTTTATAAACACCTAAAAACCTAAATCATATCATATTTTCTAATCAATTCATATCTAGTAATAATTAATATATACCCAAAAATATCACACCATATCATATAATCAGTAACAAAATATAATAAAAAATGATTATATTCTATTTTAATCATTTGGTTATAATTATAATTTTTTACATATATACATATCTTATCAAATAAAAAATATTATATAAATTTTAATTATTTTACGGATGTAAATTTTAGTTTCACTAATCTAAAATAGCAAACAAGTAATAAGTATTTTCTATTTGTCTTTCCACAATATTTATATCTCTTTGTTTTAATATTTTTTCACTTTTCATTTTCCATTCATTAGTACGAGTCTATACTATACTATTACAAGCAACTAGCGTTCTACCCGTGCTACGCACCAATCGATAAATTGTATTAATAAATTAATATAAATATATTATTTTAATTTTTTTTAAGAAAAATATATAATTTTATTGGAATGTTAATTAAAGTAAGTATAAAATTACTTATCCGTGAATTCATACCAATTGAATTAATATTAATATTGTGAACCACTCATCAAAACAAATACAACCCCGTTGAAAAGTTCAAAATCCATCTTTATTGTTTTTATAAAATTTAGCTTTCGTTTTATTTCTCTCTTTGTTAGAGAATATTTCTACGTATCATGTTAAAAAAAAATCACCCATATTCTGAGAATTCGGTATATTTATTAAATATCGAATCCTTAAAATATTTATTATGTTAATTTATTGAAAATATTTGTATGATCGTGGTTAATTTTTCGATTACATATTAAAAATGTATAGAAACTTAATCCTCACGACTCCAATAATCATTAGACTGTCTATAAAAAAAGTTGCATGTTTCAGCGATATGAGAAAGGATATCTACTGTGCAAAGTATATGAAACGAACGTAGTTATATTAATAGAAACTTTCATCTAATATAGTTTGGTATGTGATTGTTCAATATCATTTTTACAAATTATATGTCCTTTTATTAATGAATTGATTTACTATAAAAAAAATTATCAACTAATCAAACAAATTTAATATATCGCGTTATTGGAGTAACATATACTTGTTAGATTTTATGGTTATTGTCCTTAGCTTATTTGTAAAGAAAACTTAAAATGTGCATTTTCAGTTCGGAAGTTTGTATTTTGGTATTTTTATTTTTTTCTTAGTAAAACATGTAATAATAAATTTTAGTTATGAAAATGAGTATCACCGGACTAACTTGTGAAAATAAGTTACTGTTCATAAAATTGAAATCGTGTGTAATATATAAACACATAATCACGTTATTATATATGTGTCCTTGTAATTCAGATTTTGAGTTAAATAACATGAAATTCATTTTCCTTTAACAATAAGTATATTTTTCCTACACATATAAGAAGAAATAGCTTATGTAGACCTGACAAATCGTTTTGTACATTCATGTCATGTACTTTAGGGTCTTAAATGTAAATGACATGATATTAAATCGTGTACCTAAAATTTGAACACAAAATGACACTAAATTACACAGATTTTTTCGTGTACACGAAATGAAATGAAATACGTGAATAGAAAAAATATAACAATTATATGAAATATTACTATGTATCCAAGTTATGTAAATATATAATTATATGTCTTAGAACAACATTGAGATGTTACAAAACAAAACTAAGAGTAGCACGCATGGTGTAAAGTCTCCCAAACAAAATGAAACCCTCCTTTTTATTTTTTTTCTTATTTCTCGTTAACAAATATCTCTCTTTGTGTAGAATCTTTCTTCCACGTTATTTAGTTTTCTTAGCCATTTTTTATGCTTTGTTGATATAAAAAATATATAGTCAACCAACCAAACAAATTCAATATATGCTCTTAGGTTAAGATATGGGAATTTATACTATTACTTTAATTCAAAAATGCAAAATTCAAAAAGGCACCCTTTTATTAATAATTTTTATAACAAAAACCGTAGCTACTGCTCTCTCTCTCTCTACCTTTCCCAAAAGATGCTAAACTAAAGTTTAGGAGCTGATATCAATTTTTTAAGTTTTTTTTTTAAAATTTTTATATTGATTTTTCTTATTTTTCAATAAAATATCATTGATAGTCTAGTACCCTGTTGCCCGTTGGTGGATTTTATCTACCAAAATATTAGATTTTGTACTAACTCCTTGTAAATGATAAGCCCTATTTTCTTTTCCTTGATTTTACTTTGGCTTTCACTAAATATCTCTATTTATTGAGAGTCTAAAATATCATGTTCATGGATTTTGTCTACTCATATATTAGATTTTGTTATATTCAAATCAAATACTAAAACAAAAGGCAGAATAATCATGTTGCTTGGGTTGCAAAATCGCACCAAGACAACCAAAATCAAACTGAACTAGTACAGAAGCTCGAATTTAAAAAAAAATAATGCAGGCATGAACATGTTGATTAGGTTGCAAAATCAACAACAATGGTGATTCAGTCATAATAAACCTTAACTGCAACCAAAACAACCAAAACTGAATTGAGCAAGTATAGAATCTGGAAATTAAAAAACTAATCTAAGCATGTACATGTTGATTGAGTTCCAACATCACAAAACTCAACAACAATTCTGATTCAATCATAATAAACCTTAACTACAACCAAAACAACCAAAACCGAATTGAGCAAGTACAGAATCTGGAAATTAAAAAACTAATCGAAGCATGTACATGTTGATTGGGTTGCAACATCACAAAACTCAACAACAATTCTGATTCAATCATAATAAACCTTAACTGCAACCAAAACAACCCAAATCGAATTGAGCAAGTACAAAATCTGGAAATTAAAAAACTAATCCAAGCTAGGGGTGAGCACGGTTTTCCGAAAACCAGTTAACCCGACCAAACCGAACACTACAAGGAAAACAGGCTTAGACAACGGTTTTTGCCCGTTGTCTGATGCCCTGTTTTCCTGTTGTCTATTGAGGCGCCGTCTGACGCCTATATCAGACAACGGTACCAAAACCGTTGTGTGAGCTTTCTTCGACAACAGTCAGTATTTAATGAAACGTTGTGTGAATACCAGAAACAACAACAGTATGCTTTTAAAAAGTATTGTACAAACTACATTACAACAATGGTCCTTAACTCAGAAACCGTTGTTCTAGGCATGTTTAGACAAGGGTTTCTTGTTTTGGTTGTGTTGTCTATTTCGTTTGCATCCAACACAACATTAATTGGTTGGGTTGTTAGAACTCCAACACACAACGGTGTATTCCTTCAAATGCTTGTGTTTATTGTAGTCATACAATGGTTTTTCTTTTTATGTGTTGTGTGAGTTCTCTTTAAACAACGGTTTTTATTTGTGTTTCTTGTAGTCAGACAATGATTTTTTTCTTTTTATGTGTTGTATGTGCAAAGAATAGGCAATGGTTTCTTGAAACATGTCCATTGTGTGATGATATTTTTCGTAAGTGTTTTTAAAAGATGATAACATTGGGTAATGATAAATGAAACAACAATTTTATTTACAACAAAAATAAGTACTAGCAAGTAGCAACTAACAAATATTCATAACAAAAACTACGTACCAATCAATATTCATCGCTACAAAGCTACTACCGGTACCGATTCCCAACAAAGTACCACTACCATCGTCTAAATTACAATGTTAGAATGAGATAACTCAATTTCTTTACCTACTTCTCTAGCTCTATGTTAGAGTGATCCAAACAAATATTGTATTATTGACCATAGGCGCAAGAAAGCTGTTGAGAAGTTTGTCCATAGACTTGATGCTATCCTGCCTTGTAACATGCTCTGCAACTCTGAAACATAAGAACAAAAAGATAACCCCATGATAACAATTATCAGGATCAACATACATGTATTTTTTCTAAATAGGAGTTTCAAATGCACAGAACAGAGTCTTCAAGGTTTAGAGAGAATACAAAACATATTCACACTTTGTGGCAATTATAGTGAGCTGTATCAGCACAACAATACTCCATATCCTAGTAAAAAAAGCTCTCAATCATCATCTCCAATAAAGAAAGCTGCGAATGCCCCTGCAGTTAACCTATTCTTCGCAGATCTGGTGGCATCTGTAAAGAAGCAGTATGTAACAGAAAAGATTATTGAAGAAATAATTCTGGACTTCAAGGAGAACTGCAACCCATTAGTCACACCTTTGTGAGTATTGAGGAGTAAAACAGGTTTATTTTAATTTTGCATGCAAGTCTAGTAAGGAAAATATGATGATTTTCCTATCAAGTTTGCGTTAAGTTCTATGCATCTGATAACTACAAATTTGTTAGATATGTGGTAACATTATTATATGTACGAATACATGTTGGTTGAATTCTATCTCTGTGTTCTAGAAAAGGCAATGTTACTTGTCCTTTCCTTTGCAAGTTTCATCTTTTTGATAAGGCAAGTCTGTCCGATGATCTAACACCAGTTTCTAGTTATCTTCAAACTAAGGGCATCACAAGTTAGAGATAAAAACATGTAAAGAATACGGAGTAGAATAATTCATCATTACCAACCTGAAGTTGTAGGTAGTCATCTCTTCTAAGAAAGTCGACAAAGTGGGGAACAACACCAGTTTTAATAACTTCCTCGATTGGAGGATTGCGTTCTGTTAACGAGAAGGTGGAGTTTACATTAACAAAATGCATAAGTACATAGATATATTATATAAAAGCTTAGTGAACCAAATAAACCTATAGAAAGCAGCTTTCGAAAATGAGCAGTTTTTCAAGCCACAAATTTCCATCATCTGAAAATACACCAGCCACCATTGCTGGAATAGATTCTAACTGCACATATATCGTTAATACACCTTATACATACTGTTTTTATGTTTTACCTCACATAATATAGAAATTCAAAACAGACTAACATAGCTAAAGGAATTAACATGTAATATACTTCTCTGAGCACTAGAAATCATAAACACTGCAACAGTTAATAAAAAGATTGAGCCCTGTGGGGGTATTGGGTCATGCTTCAAATATTTTGAGTATCCTAGTCGATTGTCCTGTTAAAAACAGAACTAGATCAGCTCTTCAAAGCTAGGAACAATGAAACATATAACAAAACCATTGATGTAAAATATTATACTGCAAATCATTTTAGATTATAGCTTACCGAATTTGATTCAGATAAAATCGAGATGCAAATGTAGGGCACAAAGTGAACAAACTCCTGAATTGAAATCCCAGGTGAACAAACTCTTGAATAAAAAATGACAACTACGAAGAAGGAACAAGGGAGAATAAAAAATGTCAACTACGAAATGAAGTACTAACCTTAAGTAAAGTAACCAATCGTAACCTTAAGATTCGGTTGTGCCGCTGTGTGTGGTGGTGAAGGACGGCGTTGTCGCCTGAAGAGAGAGAGTGAGAGAGAGAGGGAGAGAGAGAGAGAGATGGAGAGAGAGATTTGGTGCGAGGGGAACATCAGGATGTGCGAGGGGAAAGAGAGTTCAGTGGCTAATGGGAATTCCTTGGTTTCCCCGAAACATCAACACATTCAGCTTAAAATTAATGATGAAAAATTAAAACTTGAAGATGATAAATAACAGCGCTATATGAAATGGGTCAAGTGTAAGTAGAGATTTAGCAGATAAACAAATCTAAAAATTAGAAGGAGGTGTTTTGTCTTTGTTTACTCATTAACATCAGAGAGAGAGAGAGAGAGAGAGAGAGGGGGGGATTGAAGGATAGAAGGATAAGAGTAAGGTTTAGAAAATGTGGACAAGAGCAAAGTTTGGGGATAATGGGGAGAGGGGGAAAATGAAATGCTGCAAATTTTCGGTTGGGGGGAATTTGTGCGCCTTAACATTTTAAGTTTTTCAATGTGTTATTTCATATCATTTCATTTTTTAAATATTTTGTTAAAAATTCTACTTTTATTTTAATTTTATCAAGAATTTATTAGATTTCAATTTTAAGATTTTAAATTTTACATATATGTATGTCAAGTAAAAAGGTCGGGTGGTACGTGATTTTAACAAAAACGTAGTATAAGTTTTGATTCCTATAACGGGGCACAATCCAGATTAACTGAATAATTTTTTTAAATTATTTCTTCGACTATCCAACCGTACGGATATTAATAAACACTCATTTTAGTGTTGGGAAAAAATAATGAAAAAATGAAAAGGTCGGGTGGTACAGGATTTTAACAAAAACGTAGTATAAGTGCTCATTCCTATAACGGGGCACTGAATAATTTTTTTGAATGATTTCTTCGACGATCGAACCGTACGAATGTTAATAAACATTCATTTTAGTGTTGGGAAAAAATAATCAAAAAATAAAAAGGTCGGGTTGTACGGGATTTTAACAAAAACGTAGTAAAAGTGGTGCTTCCTATAACGGGGCACGGTCCAGATTCACTGAATGATTTTTTTGAATAATTTCTTCGACGATCGAACCGTACGAATGTTAATAAACATTCATTTTAGTGTTGGGAAAAAATAATCAAAAAATAAAAAGGTCGGGTTGTACGGGATTATAACAAAAACGTAGTAAAAGTGTTGCTTTTTATAATGGGGCACGGTCCAAATTCACTGAATGATTTTTTTAAATGATTTTTTCAACGATCGAACCGTAAAGATGTTAATAGATACTTATTCTAGTGTTGGGAAAAAATAAACAAAAAATAAAAAGGCTCGGTCGTGCCGCATCTTAACGAAAACATTGTAATAGTATAGATTCTGGTAATAGGGCGCGTACCAGATTCACTGAATGATTTTTTTGAATGATTTCTTCGACGATCGAACCGTACGAATGTTAATAAACATTCATTTTAGTGTTGGGAAAAAATAGTCAAAAAGTAAAAAGGTCGGGTTGTACGAGATTTTAACGAAAACGTATAGTACAAATTTTGGTAACGGTGCGCGAGCCAAATTCACTGAATGATTTTTTTAAATGATTTCTTCAATGATCGAACTGTAAAGATGTTAATAGATACTTATTCTAGTGTTGGGAAAAAATAAACAAAAAATAAAAAGCCTCGGTCGTGCCGCATCTTAACGAAAACATTGTAATAGTATAGATTCTTGTAACAGGGCGCGTGCCAGATTCACTGAATGATTTTTTTGAATGATTTCTTCGACGATCGAACCGTCCTAAAGTTAATAAACAATCATTTTAGTGTTGGGAAAAAATAATCAAAAAATAAAAAGGCCGGGTTGTACGAGATTTTAATAAAAACGTAGTAAAAGTACTGCTTCCTATAACGAGATACGATCCAGATTCACTGAATAATTTTTTTAAATGATTTCTTCGACGATCGAACTTTACGAAAGTTAATAAACAATCACTTTAGTGTTGGGAAAAAATAATCAAACAATAAAAAGGTCGTGTTGTACGAGATTTTAACAATCTGGAACGAATCACTAATTAGAAGTATTTTTAATAAAATCGAAATAACAATCCGGAACGAATCACTAATTAGAAGTACCAGTCATACTACAAATTGACTATTATAATCTCAAAACAAATAAATTTATTCTTTTTTATTTATAATTTTGTGATTTTAAATTTTTGTCCATATTTTTAATTATAAAACAAAATAACATATATTTGTTTGATTCATTAAAAAATTACTATTAATTAATTAATTACCTAATCATATTTTCACCTCAAAATAAGTCATTTTAAATCCTCTTTATATGATTAAAATTAATTTAAAAGAAATTAATACAATTATTCTATTAATAACTAAATTAATTTATAAAATAATTTTGAAAAAGATTTTTAACTTTAAAATAAAACAATTTCGAAAACAGTTTTAAAAATGTGGTATTAGAACAAAGCATATCAAACAGTATATAGCCAAGAATATGGTCGCGGACTTCTCAAGAATGTCACCGGAATCTGGAAAAATTCCGGCAAGAATTTCCAGAATCCGGTGATGAGCCCAGATTCCGGCGACATCAACTTGCAAAAACTGTCAAGACTCAACACTGCATCAAACCTCTACAAATTGGACTAATCAACAGAGCAATCTATCCACAATTTAAGCTAATACACTCAAACAGTCAGTACAACAAGAGATTCCAGTTTATATCATTTGAACAAACTTAAATCTATTAAAAATTCCGGCCAGACATTTGCAGAATCCGTTGAATCCATCCAAACTCCCACCAACTCATAACAACACAGATAATTACAGGAAAGACAAGTATACTCCTCTACAAATCATAATCTATGCGAATCAGCAACCAAGAAGCCTATAACAATTTTTTGATCGAATTTTTATACACCTAATTATCATAAAATACACACAGGAATATAACCAATTATCCAGTCTTAAAAAACCAACCACAAGCACCAACAACTATAACCCACGACCATCAATAATGAGGATTTTGCTGCGAATCAACCCCCTTCCTCCAACAAAACACAGTCCGAGCACTTTTGCTATCAAATTCGAACCAAAAACCAATTCCCGAATTTGCAGAATTCGAAATTGATTACATGACTATGTAGAGGATTTAGAGAGGAGTAATTTGACTACTAACACTATCGATTTACACCACGAAACCATAGAAAAAGCTGGTGTTTAATTCTCGAAAAAGAATGAAGAAAAAAGGCAGGAAAGTGAGAGAGAAACGGGAGAGAAAGTGGAAGGAGAGAAAAACAAAAGAAAAAGAAAAACAAGAAAATCTATTTATACTTTCTCAAACTGGTTCATTATTAACTAAAAATCCTCGTTTTGACGAACCAAATCCCGTTTAATCGACACTTACATTTTTAATCGGACAAATTAGGACAATTATATTATTAAAGTAAATTGGATAATTGAAAAGAAATCATTTTCATAATTTAAATGTTTTTCAAATAATTATTCTTATATTATTTAAAGAATTCAATAATTCTTTTATTATAAATGGTTTATAAGCTACTGTTGTTTGGTATGTTGGCTAACTGACAAAAGTAGATTGATTATGTTGGTTTGCATTTGTACTATGAGCAGGTCAGCTCCATTTTCAATTTTTTTTCTGTATCCTATAAATCAGACAACGGTTTTAAACAAGAAACCGTTGTCTGAATCAACAATAGACAATTAGCCTAAAAGAGTTGTCTGATAGCTTTAACTCAGACAACACTATAAAACTGTTGTTTGAACAAATGTTACACAACAGTAACAGAAAAACTGTTGTCTGATTCCAACAACAGTCCCAAAAACTGTCGTATGAATGGCAAGAGTCAGACAACTGTATTTTTTGTGTGTTGTTTGAATTAAACTCAAACAACGGATCAGAAAAACAGTTGTCTCTTTCTAACAACAGTTTTGTGTGCTCTTGTCTGAAACATTTTCAGACAATGGTTCCGGAAAACTGTTGTCTAAATATGAAATCTGTGCAACACTACATTTTAAATACCGTTGTCTGACTTCATCTAATAGACAATGGTTTTTTGCTCGTTGTAAAAACTGGGATCACACAATACTTTTTTTTCTTGAACACGGGAACCGTTGTCTGATCTTTTCGGGCAACACTTTTTTTGCAGAGTGTTGTCTGATCAGTGTTGTCTGATAGCAGATTTGGTGTAGTGGAAAATTTAGGTTTTTTTTCGATTTGGGTTGGTCATGGTTTTAAATTTTTAAAAACCGAAAATTTTGGGTTGGGTTTGGTTTTACTAATTTTTCCACCCGATTTAACCAACCCGACCATTAAGATTAAATAATATATAAATATTATATATGTATATATATATATATTATAGTTTTAATAATAATTTTATGTTTATATAAAATAAAAATTATTTATGCTGAAAGTTGAAACGATGTCGTAGTCTAATAAAACTTTTATGTTACCAGTTACCTACTTACCTTGCTCAACCCTAAATTTAGATACAGCCGCTCACTTTCAATTTTTCTGCCTCTCAAACACTTTACTTTCGTTTCTCTCTTTCTCTCCAACACAAGTCGTGGTCTACTGGTCTCTGTGCTTCTGTATTACAGGTTTGATTTCTAATACTAACCTCTTATATATGTTCTCTGCTTTCGATTATATATATGCGATTATATATATACATTTTTTTGGTTGGGTTTGATTATTTGTTCGATTATAATTTGGGGCTTTTGTTCGATTACTAGTTTTAAGGATTGTTCTATTTGTTTTAGGTTTGACACTTGAAGATATGGCATCGGTTGAACAAGATCTTACTGGAAGAAATGATCCTGTTGAAGTTTCATCTCCCCCAGTTCCCATCGATGTAGAGCATCAACAAGTTGAAGTAAAACCTCAAGGTACGAAAAAGAGAGGTGAATGGTCTGATATTTGGAAACTTTTTACACGAGATCCTAAAAATAGAACTATTGCCATTTGTAACTTCTGTAAGAGACGATACGTAGCTGGTACAGGAAATGGCACAAGTTCACTCTTGAATCATTCAAAAAGGTGTGTAAAGAATCCTAATAAAATAGCCAATATAAATCAGCCTATTCTTACTTTTGAAAAGAAAAAAGATGGGGGAAATACTCTTAAGAGTCATACATTTAATTATAATGAATGTAGGGAAGCTTTGGCAGAAATGGTGATTTTAGATGAGTACCCCTTTAGAATGGTTGAAGGTCAAGGTTTTATTAGATACTCAAAATGTTTGGAGCCTAGGTTCAACCTTCCGTCTAGGTGGACAGTAGCTAGAGATTGCATAAAGGTGTATAATCAGGAAAAGAAAAAATTGAAATCTTTACTAAGTGGTACACGAATTAGTATGACCACCGATTGTTGGACTTCAGATCAGAAAATTAATTACATGTGTCTGACAGCCCATTGGATTGATGATAATTGGGTGCTTCACAAGAAGATTATAAATTTTCAGCATGTAGTAAGTCATAAAGGGTCTGTACTTGGAAAAGTTATTGAGAAATGTTTGTTAGATTGGGGGGTTGATAATATATTGACAATGACAGTTGATAATGCGACATCAAATAATGAACTTGTCGACAAAAACAATTAAGTGGAATTCATGTATTTCAAATAATGAGTTTCTTCATGTTAGGTGTGCTGCGCACATCTTGAATTTGGTTATTAAGGATGGTTTAGAACAAGAAATTGCATCTGTTGAAGCTATAAGGACAGCGGTTAAGTTTTTGCATGCATCACCTGCTAGGTTTGACACATTTAAAAAGTGTGTTGAGATTGAAAAAATTAAATCAAGGTCAATGCCATCAATGGATGTAGACACTAGGTGGAATTCCACATATCTTATGTTGGAGAGTTCTATTGATTTCGAAAAGGCTTTTGAGAGGTTAGGAGAAGAAGATAAGGCTTATAAGACCTATTTCGAAAAAAAACAAAAAACTCCATCTAATAAAGATGATTGGGCTTGTGCTAGGATTTTTGTGCAATTTCTAAAGCTTTTTTATGATTGCACTGTCAAATTTTCTAGTTCATTGTCTATCACATCCAATTTATTTTTTAATGAGATGTTACAAGTGCATGATATGATAAAGTGGATGATGACTTCAAGCAATGATGTTACTTTGACAAATATGGCAAAGGAAATGAAAATGAAGTATGATAAATATTGGGGATACTATGGTAATATCAATTACTTGTTGTTTGTGTGTGTTGTTTTGGATCCAAGGTACAAGTTAAAATACGTTGAATGGAACTTAAGAAGATTGTGTGATAATGATGTGGGAAAAAGTAGTTACATAACTAGTAAGGTGAGGGAGACACTTGACAAGTTATATAGGCACTACGAATGTGAGTCCACTGCAAATCCATCACATTTTTCTGTGGATAATAGGGGAGGATCGGGAGGTGGTGGAGAAACTGAACCACCACCTAGCGGGCTAGATATGTATGCTATTTTAAAGCTAGAACGGTCAAAAGCATATGAAATTGATATGATGGCAGAAGATTCACATGATAACAAATCTGAGTTGGAATTATATTTGTTGGAAAAATCTGATTCACAAGTAAATGATTTTGATATACTTTTGTGGTGGAAGGTTAATACACCGAAATATCCAATTCTTTCGAAATTGGCACGCGATTTGTTGGTTGTTCCAGTTTCTACAGTTTCATCAGAATCAGCCTTTTCAACTGGTGGTAGGATTCTAGATACATTTAGGAGTAGCTTACTCCCTAAGACTGTTGAGACATTGGTGTGCGCTCAGAGTTGGTTAAAAACTCCAAAGGAACCGATCCAACTTCGTGAAGTCCTTCAAGACCTGGAAAAATATGAAGAGCTGGCAAAAGGTATAAATTTATTTATTCTGCCATTTCATAGCTATTTTTCTGTTATTAATTAATTCACAATTATCCATAGATTTGGATGCTGCTGTGGAGCACCTGGAAGTGGATGTCGATGCTGAGAATGCTGAGAAAATGAAACAGAGCAGGTTTTAGAAATATCCCCTGTTATTATATGACATTATATGCTGAGTATTTTCTGTTATTATAAGCTTATCTACGTTAGGATTTCTGGTGTTACTTACCGTTACCTGTTCACTTTACGAAACTATGCTTCTCTGTTCTTTCTCTTGAGATACTTGGGCACATGACTAACCTTGTCGTCATTTATTTATTTAGTAGTAGCTAAAGGGAGTGATGGAAACTCAGGCTGTTCTTGCACCTTTTAATCTGACTTCAGTTTCCTCTTTTAACTTCATAACTTGTGATTTCTGTTCTGCATCTCGATTGACCAGCCATCAGTGTTTAGTCATTCTTTTCATAAAGATCATGATAACATTCTAAGAAATGTGGCTGCATTTTCATAAACTACCATTTAGCAAAACCAGTGGAAGACCAGACACTACTTTCATTACCTTTAAAATCCTAGAATCCCTGTATGTGCATACTGTATTTCCTAATATTTATAGTGCTTTTTTTTTATTTCAGGTTAAAGAGCTAGCTGAAAGAAGAAAGCACTAGAGGGTGGAGATTAGAGAGCATCATTTGATATTTAGTGCTTTAGACTTCTTATTTTTAACTAAGCCTTTTGTTTTGTGAACTGAATGTATGATCCTTTGGAAATATTTGAAGATTTTGTAATTTATTTTATAACTGCTTATGAAAACTATTGGTTCACACATGTTGTTGCCTCTTTTTTATTATTTAATAATGGTTTTAAACCGAAACCGACCAAACCGAACCGTTATAATTAGGTTGGTTTTTTTTAAATAGGATGGTTTATGGTTTGGTTATGGTTTGAAAAATTAAAAACCCGAAATTTATGGTTTGGTTGGTTTGGCGGTCCTAAACCGCCCAAACCACCCGATGCTCACCCCTAATCCAAGCAAGTACATGTTGATTGGGTTGCAAACATCACAAAACTCAACAACAATTCTGATTCAATCATAATAAACCTTAACTACAACCAAAACCGAATTGAGCAAGTACAGAATCTCGAATTTAAAAAACTAATCCAAGCATGAACATGTTGATTGGGTTGCAACATCAAAAAACTCAACAACAATTCTGATTCAATCATAATAAACCTTAACTGCAACCAAAACAACCAAAACCGAATTGAGCAAGTCCAGAATCTCGAATTTAAAAAACTAATATAAGCATGAACATGTTGATTGGGTTGCAAAATCAAAAAACTTAACAACAATGCTGATTCAATCATACTAAATCTTAATTGCAACTCATAATAACCAAAATTAGACTGAACAACTTAAATATAAACAAAAAGATTGAAAGTTGCAATCTATATCATACCTTCGCGAAAATTTGCAACCTCAGTTCAGAATTTAAGAGCAAAAACGTAGAATTTGTTGAAGATTGATACTGAATTGGAAGAATAGCTGGTGTAAGCGTGTTTTGAAACCAAATCTCGTCGTGTTTCGAGAGAAACCGTATTTTTGAAAACAGAAAAGTAGTTGATGGTATATGTATAAAAACTTTTTTTAACTACCGTATTTTTAGAATAAGTTAGATTTATATTGTATTTTTAAAAAAAACGCCTCTTAAAATTTGATATTTATTTAATTATTTTGATAATAGAATACAAATAATCATTGTTTAATTTATTTTTTTTATTTTTTTTTGAAAATAAAGTGATTATAAACTTATAAATTAGTATCTATTCTAACAATTTTTTTTTTAATAATAAAGACTTTATGGGTCTACTATTGGAGTTTCTATGGCTGACTCGAAAAATTCAACACAACAAAGACGTTAACTCAACTCAAAGTTAAAAAAAACTACAAAATATTAATAATATTTATAATTGTATAAAAAAAATAAAAAAAATGCATCTTATTAAAAGATTAACACTACATAATCGAAAATACTTATAACAATAAATATTTTAATTGTGAATAAATATTTACAATTTAAATATAGTATTTTCGAAAAACAAATCAAAACATTTTTTAAAACATTTTTTTGACAAATGTATTTTTTTTTTAATATTAACCATTTAAGATAAAAATAACCTTCAATCAATTTATACAACAAAAAAATAGCAGTTTAAATGCAAATCAATATTCATATTAAACAAAGTATTATAATTGTCCTGAAAAAAAATTAAATAAATTTAAAAACACATCAAATTACTTATTATATAATATTCTATACATATTTATAAATTTATTAAAATTAAAAAATTTAAATACACTTTAAGACTTTTCTATACGGAAGCTTCCTTTTTCATCTTTGACGACGAGATTGAGAAGTGCAGGAAACGCGGATTCGGATTTCTGACAATATCCAAATCCAATCCAAATATTTCCTAGTTTCGGGTATTTCCTAATCCGATATGAAATCCTTCCCTTTTGAACGTGTCGAGAAAAGTGATATAAACCAATTTTGCATGCCTCTGTGTACATCACAAACACAAAACCCTATACGTATAGCTCTTGTGAAAACCTAAACACAAACCCTTGTTCTGCTTTTGCCTTCAGTTGACAGCAATGGCCACCAAGATCACAATAGGGCGGATCACAATTATTAACCAGGGGGGAGGTTTTCCAGGTTTCCAGCTGGGAGGTTTTCAAGGTTTCCAGTTCACCGGCGATGGAGGTGTCAATCAAACGGGTGATGAAGATCTTCAAGGTTTCCAGTTCACCGGCGACGGAGGTGTCAATCAAACCGGCGATGAAGATCTTCAAGGTTCCGGTGATGAAGGTGTCGTCTATGTTTCACCTTTGCAGGTTCCAGCTGCTTTCTCAGCTGGTGATTCCACGATGAATAACCAGAGAGTTTTTCAAGGTTTCCAGTTCACCGGCGATGGAGGTGTCAATCAAACCGGTGATGAAGATCTTCAAGGTTTCCAGTTCACCGGCGATGGAGGTGTCTATGTTTCACCTTCGCAGGTTCCAGTTGCTTTCTCAGCTGGTAATATCACAATGAATAACCATGGAGGTTTTCAAGGTTTCCAGTTGATCGGCAATGGAGGTGTCAATCAAACCGGTGATGGAGGTGTCTATGTTTCACCTTCGCAGGTTCCAGCTGCTTTCTCAGTTGGTAATATCACAATGAATAACCAGGGAGGTTTTCAAGGTTTCCAGTTGATCGGCAATGGCGGTGTCAATCAAACCGGCGATGGAGGTGTCTATGTTTCACCTTCGCAGGTTCCAGCTGCTTTCTCAGTTGGTGATATCACAATGAATAACCAGGGAGGTTTTCAAGTTTTTCAATGTTTCAAGTTCACCGGCGACAGAGGTGTCAATCAAACCGGCGATGAAGATCTTCAAGGTTTCCAGTTCACTGGCGATGGAGGTGTCAATCAAACCGGCGATGAAGATCTTCAAGATTTCCAGTTCATCGGCAATGGAGGTGTCAATCGAACCGGCGATTCTCCACCTAATGTTACGCTAATGCCGCCGCTGCCGCTTCTGCCCAAGAGATTCTCCACCTCGCAGATTTGTCAGCTTCGTAATTTTAGTGCTTGGACCACCGCCGGTATTTTTGCAGCTTTTGTAGTTTTGTTGGTCTCATTGTTGTTGTAGTTGGCGAATTTTGTTACAAAATGACATGGCACTAAATACTTGTCATTTTGAAATGTTTTAATTGGTTGGCCCTGGCGGGCCCATTATAATTATAGCCAATCAAATCAATGCCATGTCATTTGGTAATAATTTTTGGTACCCCAATTTGGTACCTCTAGCATTTTTCTATGAATAAATAAATATCCTAGTAATGCGATTTTATTTTTCTATTCAATCCATTGTGTTATAATTTATGTAGATTAACTTGTTATTAGTTAATTTGATATCTTCATCTATAATTACTTTGAAATATGAAACATGTGAGAGGTTCTTGAGAGGATATAAGGTGCAAGAAAAGGCACCGGAGATTGCTCGTGGTAATCTCGATGATCATATCTATAAGATGATATTGCAAAACTCTAGGATGTTCGTGTTGGAATATCTAGAAAAAGATGTGTAATTGTTAGAAACATAATTTATATTTTTATATTTTTAGAGGTGGGTAAAAGGGAAGATAGGACCTAGTCTTGTCCCTAAAAGATAAGCCAATAGAGTTTTTTTTTTTTTTTTTTAGGCCAGCCAATTGAGCAAAAACTGTCATCCCTACTGCCACCACCATGAGAACAAATCCCCCACTGGCTAGCGAGCAGGTTGTAATATGTTACTCGGACTCTTCATTTTACCTTGGAGTACCGGTGTCGGACCACTCGACACTCGGACATGGACACTCGGACTTAGACACTTATTTTAAGCCAAAAACATGTACATTTTTCAAAATGTTACCGGGTCGGACACTTGGGACATGTACACATGTCGGACACTTATAGCCGAGTCTAGTAACATAGGTAATAACAGTTATTTGAGAACTTACTACTTTCTAAGCTTCGTTTACTTGTCAGTCCAACTTTATTTGTTCAATTTCTACCATGTTTGGCAGTGATGTCCTGATGCCATAGTACAGTAGATCTGATCTATAATTGTTTTTCTAACATTGTTTAATTTTCATGCTTTATACAAGCTAGTAGTCCAGCGCTTTCTTCGTATAAGAATTCTTATAAGAATTTATGGCATATCATTGTTTATTCATGACAGCAATTGGAGGAAATTCTGCAGGCCCGGGAAAGTTTAATTATAAGAATTCTTGAAGTTATGGCTTCTTCTCTGAATTCATAAAGAAAGTGTTAGTAGTACTCAGATCAACTCACCTTGTAAGGAATTTGGTGTAGGTGATGCTGTTGTGAATGTGTACATTAATCATGAAAAGAAATTAGCTTTTGTGGAGATGAGAACGGATGAAGAAGCAAGTAATGCAATGGCATTAGATGGTATAATGTTTGAGGTATGCTAAATTCTGAGTCTTGAGCACATGCTGCTGTTGCCGTTCTCCAACCTTGTATCCATTCTAAAACAAACATTTTTAAAGTACTTCTAGAACACTAAATCTCATTGGCTTCATTGGTGATATGCCCTTTTATATGCAATCAGTGACGATTTAACGTCCTTTAGCCTCCAAATATACTACATTTCGTATTTGCCAAATTATTCATTAGAAGAATTTATTTGTACTGTATGATCAAATAACATGTTTGAAGTACTAGTATTAAGCATCAGTGCCTGAGATTATATTGCAGTGTAATAAAATTGAAAAGTCATGATCCATGTAGAAAGACGAAACTAAGATCTCCATTTTAAATGTTTTTCATACTGGTCGTCTGAACGAAGCACCTGATATGAGTGTTGCATCAATTGCGGAATTTGCTTGAAAGTTAATAATTATGATCCTGACATATTCTTTCTTTGATATTTCTAGGGAGTTTCTGTCCGCGTCAAACGGCCTACTGATTACAATCCTTCGTTGGCTGCAGCGCTTGGTCCAAGTCAACCAAACCCTCATCTTAACTTGGCTGCTGCTGGACTTACACCGGGGTACTTGTCATTCTACCTTCACAACTGCTTAATTGCCAACTTGCCACACAATTTTGAAGTGTAAATACTGATTTAGCATGTGCTTTCCCAAAAAATTGAATCGCCTGCTGGTACATGATATTATGATAATGCCTAGCAATCCAAGTATATGCATGACTTAACAGAATTCTATTGAAAAACTAGTTAAGTTCAGTTATAAAATGGAAGCGTAGTGCATAAAGTCAAAGGAAGAAGTAGAATACAAAAGTGTTGGCATATGAAACCAATCAATTAAGGTGAAGAAATGATTTATGAAAATCTTATTTTGCTTTAAACTGTAAAAGTTTAACAAGCAGGTAAGAGACCATAAAGCAATATTGTACCAGAAAGCAATTAGAACTTAGAAGTGACTGAAGACCTCTAAGCAGACAATCTGTTTTATATAGCATATCAGGGGAGCTAGGGTCTTGTTTCTGGAAAAAGATGCTTGAGTTATCTGAAATGCAGCGAAGGAGGTTGTATTCAATCTAGATTTTGTAGGATTTAAAAAGTGTAGGTGTGATCAATTTGAATTTTTAAAAAATCCATCAAAATCTGGGTGTATTCAAAAGGAAATTCAAGAAGTCCCTCGAAATCTGATGGTATTCCATTAAAATTTGAAAAAGGTCTTGGGTGTATTAAATCCAGATATTTAATAGTCTTTGAAAATGTAGGTGTATTCATTTGATTAAAAATCTTTAAAATCTGGTGGAGTCTTAGAAAGATTTTATAAATTGGTGGATGGTGTTGGATTTCATAGTGTTTTCTAGACTTTTTGAAATTCAGCTTGAATTCTAGTGATTCTGTTCGATTCAAGGCTCAACTTTGCGTGGACTCTACCAACTCAATGTCAATCAGCTATAGTCTTTCTCTTTCAAAACCCAAGGATTATTAATAATCTGTTTAAACTTTCTAAAATCTAAGTTTAAAACCCCTTTCTTCTCTCAGTTAAAATTCAATGTCGTATTTGCTGAATAAAACGATCAGGTGCCTCATCATTCTGAGGAAAACATTAATCACATTCTGGTAAACCCCCTTGTTTCGAAAAGAGCTGTCCGCTAATGAAAATGCAAGTCAGATTTCCCTTGCTTCTCCGAAACTTGCCAAGTCTAATTTTTTTTTTTTAAAACAACAGTGGACAGAGATTAATGCATGTAGGATGCATGTTTCATTCATCTCTTACAGTTCTCCAAAAGAGAATTAATTATTAGTTTTTACATCCATTAAAATGATACATTTATCACATCTATACCTTAGCCATGAGTTGTTGGTTTTTAGTACTAATGTTGACTTTCATTGATAGTGGGCTAGGTGGAGCTGAAGGACCTGATCGTATTTTTGTTGGTGGTTTGCCATACTACTTTACTGAAGTGCAGATAAGAGAATTGCTAGAGTCGTTTGGGTATGCTACTTAATTTGGTATTTAATATTTTTTTTGCGACGAATAATAACTTTACGAGTCATGAAGATATGTATGACACTGCCAAAGTTTAAAAACTAAATGTAAATCTGGATCTGATAGACAACCCTCAAATTATGCAGACCTTTGCGTGGTTTTGACCTTTTTAAGGATCGCGACACTGGAAACTCTAAAGGATATGGCGTATGTATCTATGAGGTGAACATGAATAAACTCTCGTTTGTTACCTTCCTAAATGTTTGCTATTGCTGCCACTTAGCCTACCATATAAAAACTCGGAACATCAGTATCCTTGCATCTGTCCATATCATTTTTTGGATTTTGCATATTAAACTTTCAATGTATGTACCGTTCAGAATGTGAATGCAACTAGTATGTGCTCTGCCCCAGGATCAAGGAGCAACTGATGTTGCATGCTGCTTTAAATGGCTTAAAAATGGGTGATAAAACACTTACTGTTTGGCGTGCTACGGTCAGGTTGGTATCAAACTGAAGGGCATATTTTGAAATGAAAATCAGCATTTTGCGGGCATAAAAACTTCTCTGAAGTCTAAAGTGTATACATTATAAATTTGTAGTTTTAGTTCACTTCATTTGAAGCTATAATTACAAGAAACTAAAGAGTGGGTAGTTAATATAGGTAGACAAAGCAACATGTAACATGCATATTATTTCTAATAGTTTTAGCCGTTGAGGAACCCTTAACACATTTTGAGGTATTTCCTTAGCTTCTTATAATCTGGGTTCAAGATAACTCCTCAAGTCTTTGTAAATGTTAAGTTTCATATGTGTATAAAAAACATTTAGGTGCAAAGTGCCAGGAACGTTGTGAATCGGACACTAGGCTGATGTATATTTACATACTTCGCAGGTCTCCATGTTTTTGTAAGTTACTTAAGATGAATATACTAATATAGGTTATAAGCTAGTTTTAGAAAAAAGAAGATTTTAGTTAGATACTCCGTACAATATAAAAATATTGTGTTTTACCTAAAAATGAAAATTAATTAGTTAGTGAAAAATGAAAAACCTAATATGTTTAATCAGAAAAAGGAAATTAATTAGTTAGTAGGATTAATTTTATCTAAGGGTAAATAAGTAAAATCAACAGGTACCGTATCGACCAATTAAACTTTTAATGTTTCGATTTTTATATAATATAGTATAGATTGTATACAACACTCACTCCGTCCTAAATTATACGATCGATATTTTCACGCATTTTAATGTATTTGATAAAAATAATTATAAAAAATATTTTTTTTATTTTGTATTGAAAATAGAAATTTCTTATTTTTATATAAAATTAAAAAATTAAAAAATAATTATTTATAATTATCATTTTCGAACATATTGAAATGCATATTAAAATGTATGGAAAAATCAAAGAATCGTATAATTTGGGATGAAAAGAGTATTTCTTTTAGTACTTGGTAAATTTTATTAAAATAAAATTAAAAAAAGGGAGTGTATAGTTTACTAAAATAAAATAAAGAAGGGAGTGCAGTTTCTGTACGCCCAATGGGCCAGAAACGAGCATACCTCGTAGCCCTATGAGCCCATAGTTCACAAGTATGATAAGCCATATAGGAAATTGGGCCGTAACAGAGAAAGGGTAGAACAATGTGCAATAGGTAGAATATGCGGACACTTACTTTCCCCGTGTCCCAAATTTATTTACTTTTATTTTTACATTACTCCTCCAGTCCTCCTCAGTCCCACAATACAAGTTTCTTTTGAAAAATTTACGCATCCTAACAAAACATTAATCAGATGATATATTTCCTCTTATACCCATTATAAATGCATTGACTTTTAAGAATACGAGCTATTTTATACTCTTGGTCACTCCTCATTAATTGCAATACAATTTTTAAAAAGGATAATTTAGGAAAAATGATCACAAATTTACATTGAAAATTGGAAATGAACATGTATTATGGGAAAAAAAATTCTCTTAAAAGAGACTATTATTATGGGACGGAGGGAGTTATATACTCTAATATAAATACATAATTTTTCTTCCTTTTTTTTTTGGCCAATTCGTAAATGCAATGTTTGAAATAGTACAAGATTCTATTTAACTCCTCCTTTGTCCTCTTAAATTTTTAAATGAATAGATTATTTTATAGAAAATTAGAGTTCAATTAAGAAAATGATCTTAGATTTAAGTCCTTTCATCCCCAATATTTGTATTGGTTTCGTTGGTGATTTAGATTATTTTTCGTTGGTCATTTATATTATCATTTTTTTTATTTTGTGTTTATTAAAATTATTATATATATATACTTAATATGATAAATTATGTATTAATTGCATAAAAATGGATTTTCAATAATGAACACGATAAATGGAATGGATCGAGTATAAGAGTTTGTTTACTCTAACACCATAAAGATAGGTTCTTCAAACAATTGAGCACACAATTTTTTTTATTTTCAAGAAATAAAATTTAATACAATAAGAATAGCACGGAGGGAAGAGATGCACATTAAATAGGAACAGGTACAGGACATTAAATAGAAAAGCTAGTCACTAGTCAAGGGCTGAATGACCTAAAAGGTAGGGTGTCTTCTGAAGTTAGGTGATCGATTTAATTGAACATTCAACAAAAACGGCATTGTCAGTATCAGTTTCTTGTTAAGCTGGTGCTTTTATTGGGGTGTTTCGGAAAATTTATTTTTCAGAATAAGTTAATTTATTTTAAAATAAAATTAGAGATTTTTATTTTTATTTTGAAAAAATTAATTTATTTTTTTGTAATTTATAAAATTTCAAATATATATTAAATATTTGAATAAAAAAAATTAATCAAAATATAAAATTTTTACTCAAAAATAAACTTATTTTAAGGTCCTATATTTCCAGTTTGTCTGACTTTTATCATGGAACCCCAGACGGACCACTTCATAGTATTAAAGTTTGACAGGAAATAAGAATCGATAATCCAAGTCACTGAGGTTTCGCCCACGATAGCTTCTTGCACTACCCATTTGCAAATGAAGTTCCTAGGCATGGAAAAAAATCCGATTCGACGGATACCCGATTCGAAATCTAATCTTTTATCCGATCCGAACCCGATATTTTGGATTTGGATATGGATATGGATTTAAATTTTAAACCTGAAAGATTTTGGATATGGATATGGATTTCATGAAACCCTATCCGAAACCCGAAACCCGATCAAAACTCGAGCCGAACCCGAAACCCGAAAAATACCCAACTTTTATTTATTATATTTTATATATTACTCCCTCCGTCCCATTTTACTTGTCCATCAATCAAAATCCACCATTTATTCAATCGAATTAAAAAAATTGATAACTTCCTAAAATATAATTTTATTTCCAAGACTACCCTTAATCAATTTAAACATTTAGTCATTAATGAATATATCAATTAGCTTCATTCACGTTTTTGGCTGGAAAATTCATACAACATTGACCAAACTAACATACCAAGTAGTAGAAATTTTTAGAGCCAAATGAAAACTTTTCCTGCCAAACATTAGCGGGAATTTATTTTTTCTTTTCACCAAACCAATTTTTTGGAGGGAAAATTGGTGGGAATTTTTTTGTATATCCATATCTTACCAATTACCATGAGAATATCTATAAAACCTACTGGTACGTACATATTGTCTTCCATATGTGGTATTGAAAAACTTGTAAGGATTGTCATGGAGGTCGATCCAAACAATATTTCAAAATGTAAGAGGGGAAAAGATTTAACTAGTGGAGAAAAACAAAGAATCTATGAATTTTTGTTGGAAAAAAGTGTTGAAGGAAGATTACGACATGGTTTGCTTACAGAAGCTGCCACTACATTCAAGACATGCACTCGCACAATCAAGCGACTCTGGAATCAAACACAAGCCCAACTTGCAAATGGAAATAAAGTCGATTTATCATCTAAACGAGTTGGAAAGGTTGGTCGAAAACGTGTTCATCTTAGCCCCAACAAAATTATGCAAATTCCTTTGAGTCGTCGTTCCACTGTCCGTTCTCTTGCAAAAGCTATTAGCGTACCAAAAACAACCGTGCATAGACGAGTAACAGAAGGAGATATTATAAATACTGTTAACTCGAATAACTTGTAGAAGGAGTTGCTTGTTTTGTATGATATTCAAGTAATAAAACCTGATTAGAAGTATCAACATCTTCATCTTTCTGATCTGGAACTGAAACATGATCATCATCTCCTTCACCAGTATTCTGTGCACTTACATCTTCAAATCCTGACTCCTCCTTAGAGTGATCAGAGACTGTAGATGTCTCAATTCTAGCTGATATTGGAAGTACATACAAAGGAACACTAGGATCATTAGGAACTTCATCTGGTACATATGTATCAAGAGATTGCTTTATCCTGGCACCTCTTCTGTTAATGATTCCTGCAAGCCTCTCCTTTTGCTTCTGAGCTTTAACTTTTGGCTTTGCATTGTGATGTGCTAGGTCATTCTTCTGATACATTTTGATGAATGAATAAGTACCAGCATCCATACCCAAATTTTCAGACCAAGATTCAGGAAAAACCTGATCCCAGAAATCAAACGATGGTTTCCTAATTTTCTCTCCCTCACTATGGAGTTGATCATCCATACCCTCATTCTCACTTTGACTTACTAAAGTCAACACTCTTTTTACCTCACCTTTTGCCTGGTCAGGAGCCAGCCTCTCAGTTTGTGGATCTAAGTCCATCTTTTCAAATGTATCACTCAAATTTGGATAAGTGCTCTCATGACCTACAGAAAAATAGGGTTTAGAAGGAGTTTTTATACCTGAACTCACATGGAGAGAGGGTTCCTCATTTGGCAAGGGGCTTGAGGTTTTCTCCAAGGAGTGAGCTGTTATAGTCTCTGAACCCTTACAATCATCTTCTTTCCTTCCAGAGACTACAGGCTCCAGTATACCACTTTCAGGTTCTTTACTAAACTCTGATATCTTCAGTAATACTTCATTAGACACCATAGTTAGTACATCACCGTCTTTAAGTGTTGTTTGTTGAGACTCACCCTCAAGGTGGATAGACTCTGACCGAACAAAATTTGTTTGATCTTCAGAAAAATCAACCAAAGTCATTCCTCCCATATCATAGGGTATCTCACTTGCATTCTCAGTCATCACAAAAGTCCTTTCAACATCAGCTATCACAGCTCCTGAGTCATCCAACCTCTGACTAGATGGTTCTTGTGTTACAGTGACTGTGATCTGATCTTTCCTACTATTCATCACTGGTGCAATAGTATCTTCTGTTGACTGCATTCCTCTATCTACTTCCTCCAGTTGTTCACCATGAGCTAAAGTATCTTCAATAAAGACATCCTTGTCAAATAAATATGCATGAAGTGATTAAAGTGCAACATGCTTCGAGAGTCCAAATTTCTTGACTAATTGTCTTCTGACAGATACATAAAAATACATCTTCATTAAGTCAAGTCTTTGATGTAGAAGTCCATATTCATCTGGAAATAAAAGTTTTGGTACTCTTTCAACCAAAAAATCTAGAACAGGCCTTGACAACTTCACTTTGAGAGAAATTAGTCCCATAGCCAGTCTGTATGATAATGTAGTTTCCCATGAAGAATCAATATCCAGATCTCTATGGTCATTTGCTGACTTGATTGTAGCTTCATTTGTAGAGACCTGCATGATATTAGTTGGACTAGACTCTGTGTGTGTAGGTGACAATTGAATCTTTCTCCTTGTTCTCCTGGTATAGTGAGCAAAAGATTTATCCTGAGAAGACTCGAGAGGTGTAGACACAAAAGTGATCTTGGGATGAGATCTTTGTTCAATAGACACAGTCTTATGAGAGACAGTATCCAGTAACTGTTTTCCCTTTTTAAGAACTACAGCCTTTTGGGAGACTGCAGCCTGGCTGTGGCTAGGTTTTTCATCTCTATGTGCTAACAAAGAAAGTTGAATTGCAGCCTTCAATTCCGCTCTCTCAGCAAGAGTTAAATTATCATCATCTTCACTAGAATTACTACTACTTGACACAACAAATCTTCTCTTCCTTACAACTAATGTCTTTTGAGAAACACCAGAGGTTGGTTTCTTTGAAACAATAGGCTGTGGATCAAAATTTGGTTCTTGAATTGTTTCAGAGACTATAATGTTTTGGGCTACTTGGGTAGACACAGGTGGGTTATCCTCCAATTGAGATTCCTGAGCCATTTCACCACAAAAGAAAGAAGAATTGTAGAAAGTAGGAAGATGAGTTTTAAGAATTACCTGAACATGATGTGGATAATGAATTTCAGGTATTTCATCTAGATTCTTTTCATTGTCCTTCTTTATAATGTCAGAGAAAATTCTCTTTTGCTGTACATAAGAAGAAACACAATGTTCCCTACCAAATCTAGCTTCAACATCAAGAATAAAATGGTTAATAAACATTTGCATAAATCTATGATAATAAACCATTTTCCTGTTTTGATCTCTTGACCCAAGTTTAATACTCATCTGACTTAAGATAATGTGACCAATGTTAATTACTCTGTCATAAAGCAAACTATAAGCAATATGTGATGTAACAGAAGTAATTTGCTGAAAAGAACTACATTTACCAGTAAAACATTTAGCAATTTGATCAAAGTAAAAAGACCATTCCTTTCTAAGAAAAGACCTATTCAACTGGCTCATGTTGTCTAGAGGTCCACTATAACCTAATTCAGACAACATAGTTCTTACATTATCATCAGATGGTACATTCTCATAAATCAAACTAACAGGTAAGTGAAGTACTGAATTAACAACTGATTCAGTAATATCAAATGAGTTTTGTCCTAAATGTAGAACAATCTTACCTGATTGACTCTGAGTAGAATCAATTACCTTAGCATTCTCCCAAGCTTGTGTAACAGCTGCTTGATTAATTTGTGGAGATGCTGTCAATGCATAACTTAATGGTCCATTCGCCAGAAAGTCCATGATTGGATGAAAATCAGATGACACTCCTTCCTTGTTGGTGATAGCTGCTACATGGTTGTTTGTCATAAAATCAAAATCACCAAACTTGAAATTTTAGTAAATTAATTTAATCATATAATATATTTAATAATTAGATCTAATGATTCTGATTTTTTACT
Organism: Kitagawia praeruptora; assembly: GCA_037693485.1. NCBI lineage: Eukaryota > Viridiplantae > Streptophyta > Magnoliopsida > Apiales > Apiaceae > Kitagawia > Kitagawia praeruptora. The sequence continues at coordinate 150,204,383 of CM075349.1, read as the reverse complement.
AAAAATTTAATGGTCATTATTTGTAATACGAATTTCTATTATATTTTATTACTGATTATATGATATGATGTGATATTTTTAGGTATATATTAATTATTGCTAGATATGAATTGATTGGAAAATATGATATGATTGAGGTTTTTAGGTGTTTATAAAAGGTAATATCTTCAACTAAAAGTAAATGTGAAAAAGGCAATCGACTAATTAGCTTTAATTGTATTATGTTATTATTTATTTTAGGTGTTTTAATAGTATAGATATCATATATATTTTTCTTTATAATGAAGGGTAAATAAGTAAATTCACGAAATACCAAAAAACATATACCAAAAAATAGGTATCAAAATTTTTAATGTTTCGGGTATTATATAATTAGTAATTAATTTTAATTTAATATAATTTTAATATACTCATATTTACGGATTATACTAATGTTTCTTTATTTTAAACAACGTATGCAGATTTTTAATATATTTTATTAACAATTGAAAAATATGGTGTGATATTTTCGGGTATATATTAGTGATTGTAAAATTAGTTTTAAATTGAAAATGTTAATTCGAAAGAAAATATTAATGAAGATTAGTTTTAAATTAAAAAGGTAAATTGTTTTAATTCGAAATGAAATATTAATGATTGGAAGATACATTGATGTTTTTAGGTGTTTATAAAAAAGTAATATCTTCAATTAAAAGTAAATGTGAAAAAAGACAAGCGACTACTTACCATTAATTATATTATTTTATTATTTATTATATGTGTTTTAAAAGTATAAATATCATATATTTATTTTTCTTTTTAATAAAGGGTAAATAAGTAAATTTACGAAGTACCAAAAAACTGGTACCAAAACTTTTAATGTTCCGGAATTTATATAATAGTAAAATATTAATGAAGATTAGTTTTAAAATAAAAAGGTAACGTGTTTTATTTCGAAAGGAAATTAATGATTGGAAAATACATTGATGTTTTTAGGTGTTTATAAAAAGGTAATATATTCAATTAAAAGTAAATGTGAAAAAAGGCAAGTGACTACTTATCATTAATTATATTATGTTATTATTTATTATAGGTGTTTTAAAAGTATAAATATCATATATTTATTTTTCTTTTTAATAAAGGGTAAATAAGTAAATTCACGAAGTACCAAAAAACAGGTACCAAAACTTTTAATGTTCCGTAATTTATATAATAGTAAAATATTAATGAAGATTAGTTTTAAATTTAAAAGGTAACGTGTTTTAATTCGAAAGGAAATATTAATGATTGGAAAATACATTGATGTTTTTAGGTGTTTATAAAAAAGTAATATCTTCAATTAAAAGTAAATGTGAAAAAGGCAAGCGACTGCTTACCATTAATTATATTATGTTATTATTTATTATAGGTGTTTTAAAAGTATAAATATCATATATTTATTTTTCTTTTTAATAAAAGGTAAATAAGTAAATTCACGAAGTACCAAAAAACAGGTACCAAAACTTTTAATGTTCCGGAATTTATATAATAGTATAGATTGTATACAACACTCACTCCGTCCTAAATTATACGATCGATATTTTCACGCATTTTAATGTATTTGATAAAAATAATTATAAATAATATTTTTTTATTTTGTATTGAAAATAGAAACTTCTTATTTTTATATAAAATAAAAAAAAAATAAAAAAATATTTATAATTATCATTTTCGAACATATTGAAATGCATATTAAAATGTATGGAAAAATCAAAGAATCGTATAATTTGGGATGAAAAGAGTATTTCTTTTAGTACCTGGTAAATTTTATTTTAAAAAAAAAGGGAGTGTATAGTTTACTAAAATAAAATAAAGAAGGGAGTGCAGTTTCTGTACGCCCAATGGGCCAGAAACGAGCATACCTCGTAGCCTTATGAGCCCATAGTTCACAAGTATGATAAGCCATATAGGAAATTGGGCCGTAACAGAGAAAGGGTAGAACAATGTGCAATAGAGTAAAATCTCGATAAATTAATAACCCACTATAAATTAATATTTTTAAAATAATTTTTTGGTCTTAACATAATAGCGATAGTGTAAATTTAACCTCAATTAATTAATAATCTTGATAAATTAATAAAATTTTACAGTCCCGAAACTATTAATTTATAGAGGTTTTACTGTAGGTAGAATATGCGGACACTTACTTTCCCGTGTCCCAAATTTATTTACTTTTATTTTTACATTACTCCCCCTCCGTCCCACAATACAAGTTTCTTTTAAAAAATTTACGCATCTTAACAAAACATTAATTAGATGATACATTTCATCTTATACCCATTATAAATGCATTGACTTTTAAGAATACGAGTTATTTTATACTCTTGGTCACTCCTCATTAATTGCAATACAATTTTTAAAAAGGGTAATTTAGGAAAAATGATCACACATTTACATTGAAAATTGGAAATGGACATGTATTATGGGTAAAAAAAATTCTCTCAAAAGAGACTATTATTGTGGGACGGAGGGAGTTATATACTCTAATATAAATACATAATTTTTCTTCTTTTTTTTTTGCCAATTAGTAAATGCAATGTTTGAAATAGTACAAGATTCTATTTAACTCCTCCTTTGTCCTCTTAAATTTTTAAATGAATAGATTATTTTATAGAAAATTAGAGTTTAATTAAGAAAATGATCTTAGATTTAAGTCCTTTCATCCCCAATATTTGTATTGGTTTCGTTGGTGACTTAGATTATTTTTCGTTGGTCATTTATATTATCATTTTTTTTATTTTGTGTTTATTAAAATTATTATATATATACTTAATATGATAAATTATGTATTAATTGCATAAAAATGGATTTTCAATAATGAACACGATAAATGGAATGGATCGAGTATAAGAGTTTGTTTACTCTAACACCATAAAGATAGGTTATTCAAACAAGACAGCTGGTATTGTCAGGGACCGGTTATTTAACAATCACTTTCTAAACCGTTGGATCAACGATCCAACGGCCCCCCTGGATTAAAAAAAAAATTCACTTTCCGCGGAAAATTTCCGAGAAACGTAATTTTTTTTTTTTTTAATCTCAACGATCCAACGGCTAAGAAACTGATTGTTAAATAACAGGTCCCTCATTTGTCAGGGACCGGGACCTTTCAAACAATTGAGCACACAATTTTTTTTATTTTCAAGAAATAAAATTTAATATAATAAGAATAGCACGGAGGGAAGAGATGCACATTAAATAGGAACATGTACAGGACATTAAATAGAAAAGCTAGTCACTAGTCAAGGGCTGAATGACCTAAGGGGTCTGTTCTATGGCAAACGTTTGCCATAGAACTGTTTCATAACATATGGTTCCAGGACCGTTGGATCGTTGATCCAACGGTCCCGATTTAAAAAAAAAAAATTACACCGTATCGCAGAAACTTTCCGCGGTACGGAGCAATTACAAAAATACCCCCACTGTTCACGTACCGCAGAAACTTTCCGCGGTACGGTGAACAGTAGATTTTTTATGTGAAAACAGGGGGCATTTTTGTAATTACTCCGTACCGCGGAAAGTTTCTGCGGTATGGTGTAATTTTTTTTTAAATCAGGATCGTTGGATCAACGATCCAACGGTCCACAAACCATATGTTGTGTAACAGGTCACTGGCAAATGTTTGTCAGGGACCGGGAGCCATGACCTAAAAGGTAAGGTGTCTTCTGAAGTTAGGTGATCAATTTAATTGAACATTCAACAAAAACGGCATTGTCAGTATCAGTTTCTTGGTGTTTCGGAAAATTTATTTTTTAGAATAAATTAATTTATTTTAAAATAAAATTAGAAATTTTTATTTTGAAAAAATTAACTTTTTTTTGCAATTTATAAAATCTCAAATATACATTAAATATTTAAATAAAAAAAATTAATCAAAATATAAAATTTTTACCCAAAAATAAACTTATTTTAAGGTCCTATATTTCCAGTTTGTCTGACTTTTATCATGGAACCCCAGACGGACCACTTCATAGCAGTGTTCTAAAAAGCGGTAAGCGACTCTAAGCGGTAAGATAACCTTCGAGCGCTTAAGCGGCTAGGCGGGCACTTAAGCGGATTTCAATGCGGATCAATTAAGCGGATTATATAATATATATTTAATTATTTATATACATAAGTAATTAAGTATATATATATTTAATAATTATATAAAATCGGGGAATAAGCGGTTAACATAAAATCGGGACGGTTGGGGGACCTTCAACGCTTAAGCGGACCGCTTAAGCGATTAGGCGGCCTTGTTTTAGAACAGAGCTTCATAGTAGTATTAAAGTTTGACAGGAAATAAGAATCGATAATCCAAGTCACTGAGGTTTCGCCCACGATAGCTTCTTGCACTACCCATTTGCAAATGAAGTTCCTAGGGATGGGAAAAAAATCTGATCCGACGGATACCCGATTTGAAATTCGATTTTTTATCCGATTCGAACCCGATATTTTGGATTTGGATATGGATATAGATTTAAATTTTAAACCTGAAAGATTTTGGATATAGATATGGATTTCATGAAACCCGATCCCAAACCCGATCCGAAACCAAAAACCCGATCAAAACCCAAGCCGAACCCGAAAAATACCCGACTTTTATTTATTATATTTTATATTTTATATATTATATATAAATGTATATTATAAATACATATTATACATACACTATTATATATATATATATATATATATATATATATAGGCAAAGTAACTAACATTAAATAGAAACTAGAAACTAACATTAAATAAATTCTATTTCATTCATTCTAATGGCCCCGCCAGGGGCACCTTCACAAAAAGTGTTTAAAATTATTGGCTTCATCCAGCAAAAAAAAAAAAAATTACTGTTCACGCTGACGTCACTGCCACGTCAGCAGTGAACAGTAATTTTTTTTTTTTTTTTTTTTTTTTTTTGCTAGATGGAGCCAAGAATATTATGAACTTTTTGTATTGGGGTCCCCCTAGTTTGGTCATTAGATTAGCTTTAAATATTAGGTTAGGGTTTAGTTTCTAGTTTCTATTTTAATTTAGTTTCTATTTGAGTAAGACCCTATATATATATATAGGCAAATGATCAAAAGAGAACTCTTTTTTTAAGAAAACTAAGGTACTAATCCTAACCATTGGATGTATTATAATCAATGGCCCCGCTAGGGGCACCCACACACTAATCAAATACACCCTCACACACACAATCCCACCTAATCCCCTCCGTTTTTAATTTGATTTTTCCCGTCAATCGGTGATATTTTTTTAAAATCTAATTTCACCACATTTTTCTCCATCTCCCAACGATCAGTTTGAATACCATATGTGCTATATTTTAATTTAGTTCCTTTTAAAGGGGTTTTCTCTAGATCCCATATATATATATATATATATATATATATATATATATATATATATATATATATATATATATATATAGGCTAGTGGTCAAATAGAAACCAATCTTAGAATAGAAACTAGAAACCAACACTAAATAAATTATATTTCATTCATTCTAATGGCCCCGCCAGGGGCACCTTCACAAAAAGTGTTTAAAATTATTGGCTCCATCCAGCAAAAAAAAAAAAAAAAAAATACTGTTCACGCTGACGTCACTGCCACGTCAGCAGTGAACAGTAATTTTTTTTTTTTTTTTTTTTTTTTTTTTTTTGCTGGATGGAGCCAATAATTTTATGAACTTTTTGTATTGGGGTACCCCTAATTTGGTCATTAGATTAGCTTGAAATATTTAATTTATGTTTAGTTCCTAGTTTCTATTCTAATTTAGTTTCTATTAGAACAAGACCCTATATATATATATATATATATATATATATATATATATATATATATATATATATATTATGAGTCCCCTTCTAGAGAGGACCTCCTTATATGGAGAATATGAGAGAACTACTAATTTTATATGAGAACCATGTATTTTTTCTGATTCTATAGTAGAACCAAATTATTAATTTTTTTCAAAAAAAAATTTTTCCTAAAAAAAAATTTCTAAAAAAAAAAATCTGACCTGCCACGTCGTCACTGTCACGTCATCAGTGACGTCAGCAGTGTTGTCGTGGCAGTGACACGTCAGCAGTGACGTCAGCAGACAGATTTTTAATTTTTTTTTAAAAAAAATAATAAATGTTTGGTTCTATCATAGAATCATCAAATTGGTCTTTTTTTTATAGAACCAAAAATTAAAACTTTGATTCTACTATAGAATCATATAAAATTAGTAGTTCTCTCATATTCTCCATATAAGGAGGCCCTCTCTGCAATAATGGCCTATATATTATATATAAATGTACATTATAAATACATATTATACATACACATATCTTTGAGACATAAGATATGGAAAGATCGAGAAAATAAATTGTCATGGATGTAGCGGTATTTTTTAACTTACTTGCACAATTTTTTTTATTTTTTTGTTAAGCAACTTATTTACACTATTTTTAATTTTGAATACCCGAAAAAAACCCGATCCGATCTGAAACCCGACGGATTTGGATTTGGATATTGAGTTTTGGATTCGAAACCCGATACGATCCGAAACCCGAAAATATTTGAATTTGGATTTGGATTTTGCAAAACCCGAGCCGAACCCGACCCGTTCCCATCCCTAGAAGTTCCACTACTGTTTTCTTTTCTTCGGAATTCAAATTTTACTTTGAAAGTGTTCAATTAAAAATTTAACGAATTAAATATCAAATTTGTCATATTAAAATATTTCATATATCACTTTATTCAATAATTTCAACAGAATATACTTGACAAAAAAAAAAATCAACAGGATATCATATGGGAGTGAATTTTTTTTTATAAATTATATACAATTTTTATTTTTAACATGACAACTAGATTTTTAGTTAAGAGTTTGTACCTGTTAAGTAACCAACCAACTCATCTAAAACCTTAAGATGTTAAAGAAAGTCCAACTGAACTTTTATAATATATTATAACCCTCTTCCTTACTCAAAAACCTATTTTTTGAGTCAAAAGTGAATCACGAGCGCGCTCATCTTTGGCGCAATAATTGTCTTCTTATACATAATAAATTTTGAGAATATTGGGGATGATAGGTAGTTGAACCTGAGTCTCCCGCCAACCAGAGAGTTTTGATACATGTTAAGTAACCAACTCATCTAAAACCCCCCAATCGGATCTTATATTATATTCTAATTCTCCCTCACACTTGAAAGCCCATTTTTGGGTAGAGAGTGTATCATGGACACCCATTTTTGGGCATTAATTTGCCTTCGTTTCCAAATTAAATTGTGAGAATATCGAGGGTGGTAGGGAATCAAACCTAAGTCATTTGCCAGTATGAGCTCTAATACCATGTTAATACCATGTTAAGTAATCAATCGTTCTAAAATCTTAAGGTGTTAGAGGGTGACCTTATATAGATCTTATATTTTGTTCTAACACTCCCCTCATTCGAGGACCCATTTTTGGATCGAAAAGTGGATCACATGCACTCATTTTTGGAACATAACTTACCTTCCTATCCATATTAAATACTGAGAATATTTGGTAATGCAGAGAATCCAACCTGGAAACTCTGCATGATTGAGCTCTAATATCATGTTTGGTAACAATAAGTTACGGAGTGGTAGAGAAAAGCCCAACTAGATCTTTTAATATATTTTAACGGGATCTTTAAAATGGAGATGCTCTTGTACATAATAAAATTTTGAAATTATATAGTTAATTTTATGAATGGAAGTTAGTAGAGTATATGATTTTAATTTACCAATTTTTGAAACTATAGAGGAAAAGAAGATTTTATTATTAATTGGATTAAAATTAAAATATATATAATTACGGGATGTTTGATTGAGGATAATATTTATTTCCTTTATTGGTGTTTGATTTGCAAAAATTGCGATTCACTTTCACTTGTTTTGGTTTTAGATTTTTCCATTTTTTTTCAATACACATTCCCTACCTATCACTAATAGTGTATTTCATTTCTCTTTCCTTATTTCTTTTTTATTTTTAATTATAATTTATATCTTAAACCATAATAACATATACTAACACGTGAATAACTTTTAAATTTTAAAAAAGAATTATAATTTAGTTTTTATAAATTAAAAATAATTTTGATATAATTTTTCATTCCATTTTTGAATCAAAATTAAACAAATAAAACAATTAAGATCATTCATTTCCTTTATCCTTATTTCTCTTTCTAAATTTCATTTGGTTTTCTCAATCAAACACCTCCTGAGTCTTTCCGGTTCCTTTTTCTTTTTCCGGGAATTAGTATCCCAATATATATTTCTGTCTAGGCCTGACAATTTTATACATGACACGTGAACACGACACGAAAAGATACGAAAAATACGGTTTTGGGTTTTGATTTTTGGTACACGAAACACGAAAGTACACAAACACGAAATTATACGAAATATTTAGTGTCGGATATGGGTTTTCATTTCGGTACACGAAAGTACACGAAAGTACACGAAATAAAGATGTTTATAAATTACTAGTTATCGATTTTTTGTATATCTTAGTACTATTTTTATAAAAATATATATTTTACACAAAAAATACATATTTACAAGTTTTTATAGAGTTGTATTTAAATTTATATATGGAAATGTAAAATATTTTATATATATTTCATATGAATATAATATTTACTACTAAATTTTAACTAAATTTTATTTTTAATTTTATTTAATATATACACAAAACACGACACGAAAGTACACGAATTCATTTCGGGTGGATATGGATTTCACATTCAAGTACACGAATTTATTTCGGGTGGATACGGATTTCACCTTCAAATACACGAAACACAAAAGTACACGAAACGAGAGTACATGTTGTGGAATAAAAACTAGGTTATGATTATAACGGCTAGGGTTCGGGAGCTTCGTGCTCTAATGGCTGCTTCTGCGTTCAAGACTAAACGGTCCTCACAGAATGCCTACGTATCTCTGTATTAGAGAATCAAGCCAAATAAAACGTAGTTCTGAGATGAGGGGTCAGACCCTTTATATAGGCTGAGAAACCCTAAAATCGTAGTAGGGTTAGGTGACTTGGTGGGCAAGTCACCGCCTCAAGGAAGGTTCTAGACTCCTTCCTTGTAGGAGTCAGTTTCCATGTTGGAATATGTATCTTGGAGACTAAGTCAGGCAAGAATAATATCCTTATTTGACTCTTACTTGCTGGGCTGTTTATTACCCCTAATATTAATTACGAAATTAATATTATAGTTAGGGTTTGGGCCCATCTGGTGGGCCCCACGTTTGGACCATTCTAGGTCTAATTAATGCCACATTAAATGTGTCTTAGGGCTTACTTTTAGCCCATATCATTTGCCCCCCAACTTCTAGGAAAACTGATCAGGTTTTCCTTGAAGTTATAACGGCCTTATTCGAGACTTGGGTCAGGGTTTATTGCTCTTACGCGAGTATTTTCAACAATATCATCTTGATGTAAAGCGTGGAGCGACCGACGCATTTACGATGACGTTGAACGACACTAATCAGTGTTAAACGGCACTACACAGCGCTAATCAGCCTTAAACAATGTTTAAACAGTGTTAAGCAATGTTAGGTGGCATCAAATGGCACTAACGGCACTAATCGGCGCTAAACAGTGCTAACCGGCACTAATCAGTGCTTAAACAGCACTAAACGGTGCTAATCGGCACTAAACTGTGCTAATCTCAATCTCTTTTCATCATTAACAATCATCCAAGATTTGCTGAAAAAGTCGAGATTTAGGTTTAAAAGTTCACTGAAAAAGTAGGGATCCAGGACCAAGAACTGAACCTGGACCGGGGGGATCCAGGTTCAGAAGCTGGTCGGCTGGACCCCCTGAAAATGAGCTGGTCGGCCAAAAGCTGGTCGGCTGAGACCTGGTCGGCCAGAAGCTGGTCGGCTGGCCCTCCTCCAGGGGAGCTGGTCGGCCAGAAGCTGGTCTTCCGGGACTTGGTTGGCTGAAATTCCTCTTCTAGGGCTAACTAGTCAATAATTGGCCTAAAAAACTTGAACTTAGACTCCTTCTTGATTTCAATAGAGAGTGTGGATCTAGGATCAGAAACCATCCATGGTCCTAAGGATCCATAGTCTTGACCTTGATTACGAATCGTCAGTATGGTCGCTTGTGACTTCATGACTAACTTTGGCCTTCATGACTCATCTTGGCCTTCATGGCTAACCTTGGCCTCTCTTTAACATTGATAATCATCTGATATTCGCTGAAAAAGTCGAGAACCATGTCCAAAATCATTTGCTGAAAAAGTAGGGATCCAGGACCAAGAACTGAACCTGGACCGGGGGGATCCAGGTTCAGAAGCTGGTCGGCTGAACCCCTCCAAAATAAGTTGGTCGGCCGGGACCTGGTCTTCCGGGACCTGGTCGGCTGACCCTCCTTAAAATAGGTTGGTCGGCCGGGACCTGGTCTTCCGGGACCTGGTCGGCTGACCCTCCTTAAAATAGGTTGGTCGGCCGGGACCTGGTCTTCCGGGACCTGGTCGGCTGACCCTCCTTAAAATAGGTTGGTCGGCCGGGACCTGGTCTTCCGGGACCTGGTCGGCTGAGGCCCCTTGTGCGTCGCGGTCGATTGCTTCTTGGCTAGCTAGTTAACCCAGACGTGAAAATCATTCATGATCTTGAGGATCAAAGACTTTGATCTGAATCTCAAACCATCATTTTGGCCATTCATGACTTTGTTATCTTCAGGATCAAGGAACTTGACCTTGATCTTGGATCGTCAGTTTGGTCACTCGTGACTTCCGACGATATTATTCAAACATCAGCTATTTCTTCTTTGGCATATTTGAATTTTAACGATCCTTTCTGTATAAAACGAGCAATTTCTGTCCTTTTTTCATCTTTAAACGATAGATGACCTGTAAACGCGAACCAGACTGAACTTCAACCTTTTACAGCAGGTCATGCTTCTTTTATAAAAGAAGTGTGGTAGCTTTCATTTCATTCACTTCTTCACTTCTGGGTTTTCAAATTCTTAAGCTCTCTAGCCTTCAAGTTTCAAGATCAAGTTCCAGCTTTGTAATCAAGATGTCAGAAGGTAACCGGCCAGTGGCTCCCCCTGTATCCATGATGGAAGCCATGGCAAAGAGGAGTAAGATGAGGACAGCTAAAGGTAAGGAAGAAATCAAACCTTCTTCATTCGTTGATCGTAAATTTGAATCCTTACTAGATCTTCTTAATATTATGAGGGACACATTCCCGAACTGTGCTAGTTTAGATGCTTTTAGCAGTCCCAGTAAGTTAAACGAAAAAGATGTCCAGAAAATAAAGGACTCATATCACTTTCCGAGTGCTATCAAAGTTCGTCTCGCAAAACCATCAGACAGGACCTGTAACTGGCACCCCGAGAGGCTTTGCGTCCACTGGGGTGCTCTGGATGCTGGGTTCAGATTCCCCGTTGATAACTTCATCATAAGATTGCTGGCAGAGTATCAGATTCATCCCTGTCAGTTGTATCCCAACTCTTGGAGATATATCTCTATATTTTTAATAAGATGTCGTCAATTGGGGATTCACCCGACTACTACATTATTTCGAAGTATCTTCGTAGCCAGTAACTCTTCCGACCAAAAGAAAGGATGGGTCAGTCTCAAGCACAGGGCCAAAATTCCACACATGGTGAACCCTTATTCTTTACCAGATTCCCAACATTTCTGGGAGAGAGAGTTTGTAATTCTTGAATGGCAAGGCGGTGATTGGGGTAACTTCTTCGTCAAGAGATTCGGAGTTGTGCAAGATAGTAAACACTTCATTTGCGACCTTGATGATTCGGAGTTACAGGATCGAGATTGGCTTCTGGCCGATGATGGCAGTACCCATTATAAAATGTTTCTGAATGAAAAGAACCTTATCGAAGCTGGCCTTAGCTTTCTTTCCGTTGAGGGTAATTTCCTTACTTAAGCTTCTTATGAACTCTGTTTGTTCTTATATCTGTGTTTTCTCTTTGTGTTTCAGCTGCGGAGGAGATTGACAGCCGTCCTCAGAATCAGCCGTCTGTGACTCAAAGAATGAAGAAAAAAGCTGAGGAGCTTTTGAATCCCGCTAAGCCTCGGATTCCCAACTTCTTGGAAGGTTGCTCTCAAGGCGGGAAAAGATCCCGTGGAAGTATCAGAACCCCCTTTATGCCATCCTGGGGTATATGCGAACAAGACTCGGTTTCTGGGAGTCCTGAACTATCCCTAGACTGGTCGAAGCTTTCTGTTACTCCTCCTGATAGACTGTCCTTACTTGCTGGGGACAAAATGAATGAGAATCAACTTCTGGGCTCCCAAGCCTTGTATCAGGTAAGATACTTTTCCTACCGATTCTGGTATGATTTACCTCTTTCACATTCCTTATGCTTTGTGAACTTTGGTTGTAGGCTAATGCCTTCTTCCAAGCTGTCTGTACCCAAGGCCTGGCTTTCAGGGATGAGAATATATCCTTGAAGACTGACTCAGCTAGGTTCCAGGAAGAGATTGACGACCTGCATTCTCAGGTTACCCATGCCGAAGCGGATGCCTTATCCTCCCGAAAGCAACTTGCCTCCTTGGCTCAAAAGAAGATGAATGATGCTAACAAATTGATTAAGGCATATCATAAATCTGAAGAGTTTCTAAAGTTCATTGATGATCATGATGATGAGGTCCGTCCTTACAACATGTCTGTTGGTTGGGACAAGGCAATCAATGCTGTAAGTAGCAAACATCCCTCAGTGGTTATCCCCTCTGATTTTCCTTGCCCTTTCTGGACTGCGGGTGACGAGGACCGTGCAAACCTTGCCTCTGGATCGGGAACCAAGATTGTTCCCCAAGCATCAGGTTCAGGCTCTAAAGGTAGCCGTAGATCTTCGGGATCCAGGAGGCGTCCTCCAGCTGCTAGTCAAGACTCAAGTTCTTCGGGATCCCGTGGAAAGAAGCCCCCGCCTGCCAGGAAAGTTGGAGTTGTTCGACAACCGATCCCAGGCAAGAGGGTGATCCGTAACGAAGACAGTTCGACTTCATCCTCCGGGGAGGAGGAAGCCGAAGATGTGGAGACTACTACTCAACCTATGGCGGTTGTTGGTCAAGCCGAGGAAGAAACTTCAGGTGAAGAGTCCGGCGAGGAAGAGGATTCAGATGAGGAGGAGTCGGGCGAGGAGAGCAGCGAGGAAGAATCCCCAGCTAAGTAGGATGGGTTCCCTTATGGCCTTGCATGGCCCTTATCTAGCCGTTTGTGGCTTTATTTTATCATCTTTCAATTAATGTCCTTCGGGACTTAACTTTTATTCGTGTGTTGTAGCTTAACTTAAACCATGGCCCCTCGGGGCGTTTTATTTATGCATCTGTTTCCTTTATTCATATGCTTATTTACTTTCAGTACTTGATCTTTCCAGACTTGCACTCAACAGGTGCTTGGTACATAAACAAAACATAGAATCATAGAATGGAAAACAGATTTGCATTGATATCTTGAAAGAGGGTTCAACCCTTACATTGATACTATGGTCCTACTCGGGGTACTAGTCCCTGGAATGGTTTCATCGAACCTTATTTCTACTTTTATTTATAAATAGCTAAAAGCCAAGTCCTTATTAGGAAGGCTTATACATAATAAATCTTCAAGTTCAGAGCATGCCAAGTCCGGGGCACTTCATTCCCATCTAAGGTCTCCAACTTGTATGATCCTCGTCCTAGCGTCCTTCTGACTCGATATGGTCCTTCCCAGTTGGGGGCTAATTTCCCTTTCTGGCCAACTCCAGAAGCTTCAATCTTCCTGAGAACCAAGTCACCTTGCTGAAAGAACCTCTCCTTAACCCTGTGGTTGTAATAGAAAGACGCTTTCTTTTGATGCTCCGCATTTTTGGCGTTTGCCTCATCTCTAACTTCATCAATCAGATCTAGAGCGAGCCTCATGCCTTCTTCATTAGCTTCAGGTTCATATGCCTCAACTCGAGGTGATGCCTGCATGATTTCCAGCGGCACAACAGCCTCAGCTCCATAAGCTAGCAAAAACGGGGTTGCTCCGGTAGTTACTTTACAAGTAGTGCGATAAGCCCAGAGTATAGGTAGCAGCTCATCCACCCAAGTGTTTCTTGAGCGCTCGACCCTTTTCTTTAGTCCATCCAGGATAATTCGATTGGCCACCTCGGCCTGCCCATTCGCTTGCGGATGTGCCACAGAGGTAAAACGAAGCTCAATAGCATTTTCCTCACAATACTTCTTGAATTCCTCATTGTTAAATTGTGTCCCATTATCTGTCACAAGAATTCGCGGGATTCCATATCTACAAATTATGTTCTCCCAAAAGAACTGGGAAACTTGTTTGGTGGTTATCTTGGCTAAAGGTTTAGCCTCAATCCACTTGGTGAAGTAGTCAATGGCGACTATCAGAAACTTCCTCTGTGCCGAAGCCATAGGGAAAGGACCTAATATGTCCATTCCCCACATTGCAAACGGGATGGGAGAATTGATCGAAGTTAACATCTCAGGCGGCTGCCTTACAATTGGAGCGTGTTTTTGACATCTGTCACACTTCTTGACATAGTCCTGGGCATCCGCCAACATCTCTGGCCAATAGAATCCCAGGCGGGTAATCTTGTGAGCTAGGGCTCTGCCCCCCAAGTGCTGCCCACAGATCCCTCCATGAACTTCCTCCAATGCTTCTCTTGCCTCTTGGGGCCTTAGGCACTTCAAGTACGGGACGACAAACGATCTCTTGTATAAGATGCCTTCAATCAAGGCATATCTCAATGCTCTTACTGACAATTTTCGTGCCTCCAAGGCATTGTCTGGAAGCCATCCAGCTTCTAGGTGAGCTTTAATAGGATCTATCCAACAGCTTCCCACATCGATAGGTGCTACCAACTTAGAGTTGATGGTCGGGGCCTTCAAGACCTGGAAGTAAACACTACCTGCATAGTTCTCAATTTCAGAAGAAGCAAATTTAGACAAGGCATCGGCCTTAGCGTTCTCCTCTCTCGGAATGTGTTCCACATAGCATTCTTCAAACTGAGTCATAACAGCCTTCACGACTCTTAGGTATTTTGCCATAGTCTCATCCTTGGCTTCAAACTCGCCATTCACTTGGGAGACCACCAGTCTCGAATCTCCACATACTTTGAGATTCTTGACCCTCATGATTCTGGCCAAGCCTAATCCGGCTATCAGGGCTTCATACTCAGCTTCATTGTTGGTCGTTGGAAAGTCCAACTTCAAAGCGTACTCAACTGTGAACCCATCGGGGCTTTGCAGAACTAAACCTGCACCACTAGATTTTGTTTTTGATGCTCCATCAAAATAGAGCACCCAATATTCCTTCTGTCCAGTTATAAGTTCTTCACCTTTATCCTCGTTCTCAGGGGTGGTTATCATCTCCTGCCCCCCGACTTCTTGGTTGTCAATAGTGCATTCAACCACGAAGTCAGCCAATGCCTGAGCCTTGATGGCTGTCCGAGGCTTATACTTGATATCAAACTCTCCAAGTTCTATAGCCCATTTGATCAATCTTCCACTTGCTTTCGGACTGTGCAATATGCTTCTCAACTGTTGGTCTGTCAAGACTTCGATTTTGTGAGCCTGGAAGTACGGTCTCAATTTCCTTGAAGCAGTGATTAATGCCAATGCAAACTTTTCAATGGAAGAGTAATTCAATTCCGCCCCATGCAACACCTTACTCACATAGTAGACGGGTTTCTGAACTTTCTTTTCTTCTTTGACTAGAACAGCACTCAATGCTTGTTCGGATACCGCCAGGTATAGGTAGAGAATCTCTCCAGGATTAGGTTTGGCCAACAACGGGGCTTCAGCCATGTATTTCTTCAACTGTTCAAAGGCCTCCTGGCTCTCTGTGGTCCACTCAAAATTTTTCACCTTTTTTAATGCCTGAAAGAAAGGCAAGCATTTGTCACCAGACTTGGAGATGAACCTTCCTAAGGCCGCAACCCGGCCAGTTAATTTCTGTACATCTCGTATTGAGCGGGGTGACTCCATGTCCAGAATAGCCTTAATCTTGTCCGGGTTGTCCTCTATGCCTCTCTTGGAAACCATCAGCCCCAAAAATTTTCCCGATCCAACACCAAAAGCACACTTTGCTGGATTTAGCATCATCTTATGGTGCCTTAGCACTTCAAATGCCTCTCTGAGGTGCCCTATATGATCTGCCTTGAGTAGGCTCTTGACTAACATGTCATCAACATAGACCTCCATGGTTTTTCCAATCAGATGGGCGAATATCTTATTCACCAATCGTTGGTAGGTAGCTCCTGCATTCTTTAGACCAAAAGCCATAACAAGATAGCAGAAAACACCAAAGTCGGTTATGAAAGATACCTTAGGAATGTCGTCCTTGTGCATCTTAATCTGATTGTATCCGCTGAAACCATCCATGAAACTTAACATCTCGTGTCCAGCTGTAGCATCTATTAGGGTGTCAATCCTTGGTAGAGGGAAACAATCCTTTGGGCATGCATCGTTCAAATCTGTGAAGTCGATGCACATTCTCCATTTTCCATTCGCTTTCTTGACCATGACGGGATTAGCCAACCATTCAGGGAACTGAATCTCCTCAATGAACCCAGCTTCCAAAAGCTTATCAACTTCTTGCTTAATGGCCTCTTGCCTTTCAGGAGCAAAATTCCTCTTTTTCTGCTTTATTTTCTTCCGTTCAGGATCGACGTTCAACCTATGAGTTATAAGTTGGGGGTCAATCCCTGGCATGTCTGCTGCTGTCCAAGCAAACACATCGCTATTCTCTTGCAAGAACGCTATCAATTCGCCCTTCAGGGGTTCCCTCAGAGATGCTCCTATGTATGTAACCTTCTCCGGGTCGCTCAGCTCTAGAGGGACGGGTATTAAATCCTCTGTTGGCTTTCCTCGCTGTTCATCATCACTACGGACATCCATGTCTTCAATTGGGAGTACCTGCCCCCCGACTCCATCAGCTCTTATGGCGGACACATAACAACTTCTTGCCATCTTCTGGTCGCCTTTCTGTTCTCCAACCCCGTTTCGGGTTGGAAACTTAATCTTCATGTGATATGTTGAGGCAACAGCCTTGAACGCATGAAGTCCAGTCCTTCCCAGGATTGCGTTATAAGTCGAGGCTGCCTTAATTACCAGAAAGTTTAGCATTTGAGTAGCTTCCTTAGGTTCCTGCCCGATTGTCACGGGTAACTGGATAGTACCCTCGACCTTGGACTCAACCCCATTGAACCCATAAATAGGCATGTTAGTCGGAGTTAGCTGAGAATCGGCATATCCCATCTTCACAAACGCATCATGAAACAGAATGTCAACAGAAGCTCCATTGTCTATCAAGACTCGTTTTACCTCCGAGTTCCCAATCACAGGGGTTATAACTAATGGGTCATCATGGGGGAATTTCACCCCTTCCAGATCAGAGTCATCAAAACCAATCACGGTTTCTGTTCTAGCACGCTTCGGGGCCTCTCCCACAATATGCATCACTTCCCTTGCGTATGCCTTTCGAGAATTGCGGGTTGTACCGGCCGCTGTTGGGCCTCCCCAGATCATGTTGATAACTGGCCCTCGGGGCTGCGTGTTGCGGTCACGATCGTTATCCCTCCTGTCATTGTTTCTCCTGTTGTAATCCCCTCTTTGGGTTCCATGATCTCCACCCTTTGTGAAATTGTTCAGCTTTCCTTTACGGATCAAGAATTCAATCTCGTCCTTCAACTGTCTGCAATCATCCGTGTCATGTCCTACATCTCGGTGGAACCTACAGTACTGATCCTTATTCCTCTTTGCGGGGTCTCCCCTGAGTGGCTTCGGCCATCGGAAGTCTTTATCCTTCTCAATTTCCAACAAGATTTGACTTCTGGGGGCATTCAACCTTGCATAGTCAGAGAACCTTGGTCCCAAGTTCTTTTTTGGTGGCGAATCAGAGTCCTTGCTAGTTCGGGGATACTTGTCCCTAGCATCGTACTCCTGCCCTTGCTTACGCTTTTTTGTATCACTGTTTCCCTGACCATTGCCTAATGTGACCTCCTTCTTCGTGCTATCCTCGGCCTTGATGTACTTATCAGCCCTTCGTTGGAGATCAGCCATATTCTCCGGGGGATGTTTTGCCAACGATCTCTTAAAGTATAAGTCGGTGGTACCATGCTCCAAGGCTACCATTGCAACCTTATTGTCCAGATCAGTGATGTTCAGAGTCTCCTTGGTGAACCTCTTAAGGTAGTCTCTCAGACTTTCGCTCTTCCCTTGTACCACATACATAAGAGATGCAGAGCTTTTCTCATGCGTTCTTCCGCTGATAAACTGACTAATGAAGGCAGCACTCAACTCCTTAAAGGAACCAATCGAGTTTGCAGGAAGCCGACTATACCATCTTTGAGCCATGCCTGACAAAGTTTGAGGGAAAGCCCTACACTTCAAAGCGTCGCTTGCAGGCTGCAACAACAGTGCGTTTGAGAACGTTCTAACGTGGTTGGCAGGATCACCCATTCCATCATAAGCTTTGATTGTTGGCATCTTAAACTTCTTTGAGATATGAGCATTCATCACGTCTTCAGTAAACGGAGGTGTGGGATCATCAGGGTCCCCAAGTGGTATCAGATCCTTAGGGTTGCTTTTAGGGGTTTCCACCCTTGTAGTTCTTTCAGGTGGGACGGTAGTCCTTCTTTGCCTCCTTAGAGGTCTCTCCAGATCTATGAAGGGAATCGGTCCTGACGTGGGAGGTGGCAAAGTCAGATTTGATCTGGCTTGCTCCCTGGCCATATCTTCCTTTAACTTTAAGATCTCGGCTTCATAAGCCTTAATCCTCTCAGCAACTGTTGAAGTGAGTCCATCATGGATAGTTCGAGTTCTCCCCATAGGCTCTTTACTTGCACGTCGCCTCCTTGGGGCTTCATCACGCTCGTAATCATCGTCAGAAGATGATTCATCTGAATAAGGACCAGAAAAATCGCGATAATCTCGATCTCGAATATACAGGGCATGCCCACTCGGTCCAGCTCCGTAATTGGACATCCCATATGTTGGATTGGTGCTTATGGGGAGATCCGTAGTATGGATCTGAACCCCTCGTGTAAGGTTGTTGGGACCTACAATCAGAGAAGAAATCCCCGTCTGAGGGGGGTTAGTCCCTGGAACTGTGTGGATGATCGGAGGTAGCGTACTCTCAACATGGGTAGTCGTCCCTAAGGGTTGAGAAACTTGGTACGAAACGATAGTTCCGGATGCCGGAGGTACTTGCTCAGATGTCGGAAGTACTTGTTCAGTAAGGGGCGGAGCAGAGCTAAGAGGTAGGGCCTCGGTAGCGATTGGCTCTGTAGTGCCTGGAGCAGTTCTTCGTGTTTGAACCATGGTTGATGTCTTCTTCCCACAGACGGCGCCAAATGTTGTGGAATAAAAACTAGGTTATGATTATAACGGCTAGGGTTCGGGAGCTTCGTGCTCTAATGGCTGCTTCTGCGTTCAAGACTAAACGGTCCTCACAGAATGCCTACGTATCTCTGTATTAGAGAATCAAGCCAAATAAAACGTAGTTCTGAGATGAGGGGTCAGACCCTTTATATAGGCTGAGAAACCCTAAAATCGTAGTAGGGTTAGGTGACTTGGTGGGCAAGTCACCGCCTCAAGGAAGGTTCTAGACTCCTTCCTTGTAGGAGTCAGTTTCCATGTTGGAATATGTATCTTGGAGACTAAGTCAGGCAAGAATAATATCCTTATTTGACTCTTACTTGCTGGGCTGTTTATTACCCCTAATATTAATTACGAAATTAATATTATAGTTAGGGTTTGGGCCCATCTGGTGGGCCCCACGTTTGGACCATTCTAGGTCTAATTAATGCCACATTAAATGTGTCTTAGGGCTTACTTTTAGCCCATATCAGTACACTATACGACATGATTGCCAGGTCTACTTAAATCATGTCTTACATCATTATTTTTTTCCAAAACGTCCTTATTTAGGTAGTGTTTGGGAGTGCTGTTCCGAAAAGCTACAGCAGCTTTTAGCACAAAAGCAGGTAAAATGGCGTTTGGTAAAAAATAAAAGCTGCTTTTGGGGAAAGTGCTTTTTTTATAAAAGCTGCTTTTTTTAAAAGTAGGTAAGAGATGCTTTTCAAAAAAGCTGCTTCTAAAAATTAAGCGGACAGTAGCTAATAAAACCTACCATCAAACCCCAGCTCCTGCATCCTTTTTTAAAACAATTTTACTGTGCTCTGCTCTTCCAAGTTTGTTTATACAGATAACAAATAAGGTGTAATACAATCCTATACAAAATCAATCTCACTATATATATATATATATATATATATATATATATATATATATAAATATAAACTCGTGTATTCAGAATCAATCAAAATAGGGTTTATAGGTAGCAGGTTCAAGCCTTGGTTCAACCTCGATTAGTGGTACTCTTCTTCCCTCTTTTACATGATCTTCTATATGCTTTTATTGTCAATTTTCATATTTGTCATGAATGAATTAGTAGTGCTTTTACATGATCTTCTATATGCTTTTATTGTCAATTTTCATATTTGTCATGAATGAATTAGTAGTGCTTTTAGTAGTGATCTGGACTATCATGGTTAATACAGAATTTATGTCAAAAGTTCACAAAAAGGAGTTCCATAATTGTACCTTCATATGTTTTCATATTAGCATATATATGTGGCATTGGTGTTTTTTTGACAAGAACGACTCACATAAATGTAAACAAAGTAACTCTCCGGTTGCCACTGCATAGTTTGCCAAATTTGTTTTAGTGTTCTCTTACCTTTTTTTTTTGCCAGAGACATAAGCAATCAGCTATTCTGAATAATTACATTACATTACACTTTGCGTATATTAACATGCCTGTAATTAACAGTAATAACATGTCTAGCATTAATTATGAATTTTGCGCAATTTCCCAGTGTAATGAATAGCATTATTGCAGAAGCTAACATTATCATGGTTTGGTGCACATAAATATGGGCGGCATGTAGCCATGTAGTATTTATCTGGCTATCTCCCCCACATGGCCACTTAGTCAATATTTCGAAATTGAAATATTTATTTGCATTAGTAATGTTTGTTTAGTGTAGAGTGTAGACAATAAGGTAGCTGTCGAATGTTGAGCTGGCTAGAAGTACTGTAATAGGGCGATTGGTTTCTTGGCAACACATGTAACTTTGTATGCACTTGGTACATTGCCACAACATTTACTAGATATATGCAACGCCAACATGCTTTTATAATTCAGGTACAATGAATAAAATTCTAAAATTAAATTCTCATTTCCAGCTTAAGGATTAAGTTGGCACAAAATTCTAGCGTTGGGTAAAGTATATACATTCCTTGTTTTATATTTACTTTGTTATTCTTACCGTACATCACTACATCTTACTCTGCTTGTGTACTTCAAAGACAAGACAGTGGAAAATGTTCCAAATACAATCCTGGTGTACATCTTACAGTTAAGTGGCCGCCCATATGTCAAGACGTTTAAACCTTGTTTTATGTAAAATTGAGTTGAATTGGAATCAGTTTCACGGCCATGCGAACATTGTCATGACAACCATGTTCACGGATACATTGTACACAATAATTAATTAAAGTTTCTATGAAGGGACAGAGTGTTGAGTTTGTTTTCATGCCCTGGAGGCCTGGACTATCATTAAACAATTTAAGATCGTAGTAATAACAACATCAGAAACTTGTATGATCTGTAACAAATTAGTGATTTAGAGGTGCTTGTCTAGCAGTTTTATCTGAACTTTAGTAGCTTATTAGGTTGTTGTAGTACAAGTTCTTTGCATACCTTCTACACCCTGGCACACGGTCTTATACCAACACCAGTGGTAGATCTTAGCATCCTTTTTAATGTATATTTACTTTGCTTTGCTGAACTGAATGTGAGAATTATTATGGTAACATTAATTTTATTAAAGTGTTCTATATTTTTAATTGTACTAGCTAGTTTGTCCTGTAAAGACATTGTTAAATAACAAATTTTTAAAAATTATTTACCAAACGCTTATTTATCAGCTTTTCATTAAACAACAGATTAATTATGAATTTTACCAAACAGTCAACAACTTTTTCTGACAGCAGCTTTTTCTGACAGTGCTTTTTCCCACAGCTACAGCAGTTTTTAACAGCAATCCCAAACAGAGCCTTAGTCTTGTCTTATGTAATTGAGTAATTCTTTTCTCTACTTTCCACGAAGAAAAATGCTAGATATCATGAAATGGTTTCCAATTTTAGGTATCATGAAATGATTTCTAATTTTTTTTCAAAATGCTGATATGATACTTATATACTTATTAGATAATATTTCGATAATAAGATGGGATTCCACGTGTATTCAAATATATTCATAAATTAAAATCAATCATTTGTTATGTCATATCATTCGAGATTTTTTTTTAAGTAAAATACTATTCGAGAATACAAATAAAAATAATGATCATGCATGTAAATCATGTTTAGGTTCAGCTTAGAATTGATTATTTCGCAACTTGCAATTTTATATTTATAAAATAATACTACTGTATCTAAGGAAAAAATTATAAAAATATAAGTCCGCGTTGAAAGACAAGCTGACTTGGGATTCGGTTGTTGAATTGCAAGGGCAACCTCTGTCATGTCTGAGTACAAAATATATAAGAACTAGCAAGAAAACCCGTGCAAGGCACGGGTAATTTCTAGTATTAGTCGTAAATAATTGGAAACGACGGTTAATGTAAGTGCTAGATGGAAATCGTGCATTGCAATTTATTCGAAAATAGTTGTAGTAAATACAATGTTGTAGAATGACAATGTCATGCCAACATATGAAATTGCAAGAAAGTTAAAACAATGTTGTTTTTGATACATATTAGATAAATATATATATAGGGAGGTGCTCAAATGAGCCCTCTTATAATGAGACCCTCTCTTATAATGAGTCCCCCTCATATTTCATCTATTTTAAAGGGCCCCGCCAGGGGCACCCAATACAAAAAAAGTCTTATAATTCTACCCTCTATTCATTCATCAAAAAAAAAAATAATAATAATTTTTTTTTCAAAAAAAAATGATGACGTGGCAGCAGCTTTTTTTATTTTTTCAAAAAAAAAAAATTTTTAGAATTGTTTTTTGATCAATGGATAGAGGATATAATTATAAGACTTTTTCGTATTGGGTGCCCCTGGCGGGGCCCTTTAGAATAAAAGAAATATGAGGGGGACTCATTATAAGAGAGGGTCTCATTATAAGAGGGGTCTCATTTGAGCAGCCCCCTATATATATATTTGCTGGTTTGTAAGTGCTCAATCAATGGAAGTAGTTAGGCGAGCATCTGCTTCTTGTTGACACTGGCGCTGATGGATGATCCAGCGTCCGTTAATATGTCGGTTTGGGAACAATTGCCAATTACCTTAGACACCATAGTGACAATATACTCCTCACATCCTTGAATAATATTGTACGAAATGACTTCGAGCTGAAGGCAATAGACTTTCCTGATGACGATATTATGGACTACCAGAGGAATGGTTGCGATCTGGTCTTCCTTTAGAAAAAATAAATATCAATATCCATTAGTTGGAGAATGACTTGTTTGTGGTCGTAAGAAAGTGTAAAATGAAAGCCTCTACCTGTCTTTGCTCGACCAGATTTTTTTGTAAAGGAACACCTACAAGCTGCTCCGCTTCCTTTTTAAACAATGTTATGATTGTAGTTCCAGACTGATCCTCAACCCACACCAAAATCTTGAACCTGCATAACGCACCTTTATTTGCAGGAATACATTCATTAGATGCACAATTTGTTTAAACTTCAACTTGGCATATGAATATCCCGAGAACATAATCCTGTTTTTGTGTGTGTGTGTGTGTGTGTGTGTAAACCATCAGTTCTAAATGAAAGATGGTTTTCTTGTGTGTGGAGTTAGTGTTTACGTCTCTTGTTGAAGAACCCTTTTGACCTTACCTCACTGGAACCTATCAATTCACTTAATTCCTAAGGAGGCTCGCCCAACAAAGGCAACTGAACCTTGTCCTTGCCACAACATATGAAAATCCCTTCGGTCTTGTACCGACATGCCTCCTTGTAAATTCAGCACCCTTATCGACATGCCTCTTTGTAAATTCAGCACCCTATACCAGTGTCGTGTAGATACCGCATGTCTATTCTTGCCTTCCAATATTAAGAATCGTATGTCTTTCCACTGTGGTGCATAACCAACATTAGGTACATTAATAACCATTTGGGCATGTAGCATGAATAAATTAATCACAAGAACAAAAGCAAGGCAGAATAAAGTCTTACTAAATTCTCTTTTTTTCCTGGTCAATGGGCTTGCGTACCCGTCATGATTTTGCAGAAAATGGGGAATGGAGGTGTCGCATTTGAGGGGGATTCATAAATATTGAGCAAGCACGTGAAGGGAAAATGCAAGAATCTTCAAAATGAAATTGAATATATTGCCCGACACGATGTTTATTGCATTACACAGAAGTGGTGAGCAGAGAAAAATACCTCCACTTGCTGCTCCCATGGATGCCGAAGCAGTAGCCAAAGTTCTGTTCTCATCAACGAATGTGAAATCTTCATCTGTTTGCAATAATAAAATGAGGAACCTAAGCTTTTAAAATCACTACACGGAGGAAACAAAAAAACTCAAAAGTGGTCATAGACCAAAAAAACGCATGCATAATTTCATTAACATCGAATGACACCATTTATGTTGCAGGTTTCTAGAAATATTAAAATGTTGGCCTATAGCTAAGAAGAGCCAACATTTAATTTGATTACATCTAATAAAGCAAGAAATTTATCAAATTACTAAGCAAGTAACGAGTGTAATCATTTTTAACTATACCTAATTAAATTTATTTGTACAGTATAAAACCAAGTGATCGTGGAAATTATGGTAAAATATGGTCTGAATAGAGCAACTTGTAATGTCATCAATCCCATATCCTTATAGAAAATGTCACAATATAATTAGTCTACATTTATAAAAAATAATGTTCATTTATTTATATTATAGTATACAACTTGTTTAACAATTTTTTTATATTATTAGCAATAATGTTTAAATCATTTATTTATTATGATGTGAAAGTCTTAAAAATAAAGACAATATGTACGTAGGGTTAAGTTCTATGGAGACCAACATTTTTAGTGGAGATCGGAGACCAATATCAATCAAAACATTGCAAAAACTTATTTATTGAAAATCATGTTCTATGAAAATCACTATACCATCTATTTCATTGAAAATCTTGAAGATCATATATGTTTTACATGCAAATTTTATTAAAAATCTTGAAAATCATGTATGTTCTGCAAACAAAATATTGCAGAACGTATTGTTCTCCAAAACATGTTCTGCTTGCAAATCATATATGATTTTTAAGATTTTGAAAGAAATAATAATGTTAATTGAACATTCTTTGCAAATATATATGTTTTGCAATGTTTTGAGTGCATAATATATATGGTCTCCACGGTCTCCACTCAAATGGTGGTCTCCATAGAACTTAATTCTATGTACGTATGCACACTTATATAATTTGTGATATTATAATATATTTAGAATATAAAATAAGTTGAGCTGCCTACATCCCAAACATCCATATTGATTTGAGATTGCTAAAAATTAAATAAAGAGGCCGCATTTTATAGAAAATTTGAAACTAATATTTTTTATATTGTATTTATATACTTTACAATTACTTAGTTAATTTCGAGTGCACATATTATTTCGCACCAAAACTAATTTTTAGAGAAGCACAAAGTGAAATAATTAGTAAAAATTATATTTTTAATTAATTGTTTTGTTGGGAATGTTCCTTACACGTTATTTTTTAGGTAATTAGTAACACTGTCACACATTTTAATTTTGAAATGAAGTGCTTCTGGAATCATGAAATATAGCAATGAAAAGTGTATGAGTAAAATGACCAGAATATAAAAACATTTATGCGGTGGTAATTCTATACAACAAAAAATTCCAAAATATAATGCATCCTATAAATTTTAGATATTTTAACTCTGTTAGTTATTTTTTGTTATATCTTTCAAATTTATGTACTTTAAAATGAAAAATAATGTGTGCAACAATTGATTTATTTAGCTGAATTATGTATTGGCAATTATAGTTACATAAATAGTAAGTTACTAAAACCTTATATCTTTGTATTTAATGATTAATCTTAATAAATACTCCCTCTGTCCCTCCCAATTCTTTACATTTTCTATTTTGGGATGTCCCTCCCAATTATTTACATTTCCAAACTTTCCAAAAATAGTAAAGTTTAAACCTTTAAACAAATAAAAAGGACCCACCACTTTCCACTACTTTCCTCCATCTTTCTAATCTATTACTTAAATATTGATAGATCCCACAATTTTACCCACTTTCCACTCACTTTCTTTCTCTCCCCACTTACTTTTTTCTCCTTTCTTAATCTCCGTGCCCAACCCAAATGTTAAGAATTGGGAGGGACGGAGGGAGTATATGTCTAAATGTATTTTCTTGCAATTTTTTAAAAATTTATTGTTAATGCAATATGTCGTGAACTATTAGCCAGGAACTTTTGTCCTTGATGAATTCAGTGGCTAGAACAAACTATGCTTATGTCTGGTTTGTCTTTTTTATAGAAGGCCCCTCCCCTAGTTTCAGATACAAAAGCATGAGAAGATGAAAAACAAACATATCTAATAAAGCAAATGGCACATGAATTTAAATTAAAGTCACAGAGTGTTGGACCGTTCTTTGCCAAATCAAACAATGGTGCTCAAAATTGATATAGGCGCAAGCTATAAGCAGTATAGCTAGATAAAGAGTGCGTAATAAAGGATCACAGCCTACCTTGCATTGCTTGTACCTGAAAT
This sequence comes from Kitagawia praeruptora, assembly GCA_037693485.1. NCBI lineage: Eukaryota > Viridiplantae > Streptophyta > Magnoliopsida > Apiales > Apiaceae > Kitagawia > Kitagawia praeruptora. The sequence goes on along the minus strand of CM075349.1, from coordinate 150,177,562 downwards.
CCAACCACATTCAGGAACTACGTGAGAGGCTACTATATCATCACATGACAAAACAAATGATGCTGGTAAGATTAAATTCTGGACAAAAACTGCATGCTTCTCCAATTCACACATAAGACACCAATCTTTAGCACGACCTAACATAAACCATGTACAATAATTTAAAATTATTTAAAACAAAGAAGCAATATGCTCTCATTATGAGAAACAAAAAGGGTTCATGAGATGTTAGCTTACATTATCTTGAATGTGATCAACGAAGCAAAAAGATAGTCAGAGGCTTTGTAAAAGTTGGGCATTGAAGCATAGCATTTGCATAGCAACTGTATATATTGAAAAATTGCAGTTGCCTATCTCAATGTTTGATACAAGTACAAGTACAGACATGAGAAAGTACTTGTACCCACTATTTATAAAGCCTGTAGGTGACAAGTTCAAAAAATCACAATGAAAGAACTTCACAAACTCGTTGTATGGAAATAGCATCCGGAAACAAATTATGCAATAGATTTTGTCTTCAAATCTCTGTAGCGTGAAATAGGGGTGTTGTACATATTTTTGGGTATTCAGCATTTAGTTCTATCGCACATCACAAACCTTGATTTTTTTCTGCTTGTCATTAGTTGTTATTGCACGATCGAATTTTGGCGACCTCATAAGACCAATAATCTTCCTCAGTCCCATGCTTGAATTCCAATTGTGTTCTTGTTCAGGGTTGTCATCTTTCAGTGTATCAACCTCTGCACAAAGATAACATGATATTATTAAATGTAAGTTATAACTTAGAGCAAGAAGCACATAAGCCCGACTGAAATTATTTAGACATGCAAATATATAACAAAGCAATAAAAAAAGATGGATATGGCCTACTGGATTCATCAGCAAATTGACCCTTTCTCTTCATGTCTGGACATGGGTGTTCAGTTACTGACTTCATCGCTGATTTCAGTGATTTATGCTGTTTTGATCCAGGTATTTGTTGTACAATATTAGGCCGTGGTGCTTCTTACAGAAGTTTCATTAGATAAACAATTTAATGGTATTTCCTTATCACCGGAGGTACTTTCGAATTAGTTGGGCTTTTTTCATTAGTTAACTCGGGCACTGAGTTGTACGAACTTGTTGCAATTTTGGTTTTATTCTCGAGTTTTGAAATACCAAGACCGTTTTAGGATTCAAATATGTTTTCTTGCGTTCTACTTCATTCAACTGCAGCGAACAACAAACAACAGGTGAGTAAGATTATTGGATTTTAAATATTGAAGAATGCAAAAGAAACAGATAAAATAGTTAGAATTAAGAAGTTTATACTCAAATTGTTTTGACAACTTACTGCTAGATAAGATGGAAGAAGTAGCTCTATGTCTCTACAAGCATCTTCAGAAGACTCTGATATTGCTCAGTCCTCGCTTATGAATATACCTCCCTTAGATTTACGAGAAACCTACTTCTCTACAGATCTTCTATTGATCGAGTAGGGTTTAGAGGTACCCTTCACCATGCAAGTAGTAGCTTCTTGAGGATATGGTGCTGTTAGAGGGATAAATAGTACGATGGTCAAGTATATTCTATTGCCTAGACTGCCTGATTTCATCTTCAGGGCACTTAGAATATATCTTGCCATCTAATAAGATCCTTTCCTGAGTAGGCTTTTCATTTACGACAGCCTTAGAAGACGAACTGCTGCCGTTGTGCTCCATTTGGTGGTACTCGTGCTTGTGAACTTGCCTCCGGTGAATTATTTGACACCTTCAAAAACTTAAGTTATTAGGAAGCAATTTTTAGAGCCAAGTGCCTCCTTTTTAGCTTCGTTGGAATATTAAATAACAAATTTGTTGGGGACTTCACACAAAGTAGTCTATGGCAACAGTAAACAGACGTCATATACAATCACAATAAAAGTTTCCTACAGGACATTTGTATGATCCCGATAATTTTAGCAACGAATGAATCACCTCGCGCGGGATAAGAAGAATAGGTGTAAATCATACAAACCTGGAAAAGGGGCCGAATTGAGCTTCCCGAACATAGTTACGCGATTGGCTTATGCCACAGAAATTCCTGACCACCAATCCCCGATTTCCAAACAGCGCGGATCAAAACAAATTCAATACCTGACAAACATTGAATAGGAGTCCAACTGCGGAAATGGATTGCCAAGTGTTTCGACAGGGCAAACTGGAATGGGCAGGGATAGTCCGGTTTATTTACGTTAATTAAAGTGTCTCACGAATTTGTGAACTGGTCAGCCATACATACACAGAAATATATCCCACACAAAACTCATTCCTCACAGTCCCAAAAGACGGCCAGGTACAAGTCTGATTCAAAAGCAAGTAAATCATAAAGGTGAACAATGTATAAATGCCAAAAAGTAATTAAAATTCGAAATTAGAGTGAAAATTAAGGAGACAAATATAAACAGTTATCTGATTTGAAAATGCAAAATCACAATTCGAAAGTGGCTGAAATGCAATCAAATTAGTAAAAGGAGAGAAGCTAAACAAACCTAAAAATCAAATTGAGAATTTTTAAATAATTTTAATTTTCAAAAATACCAGAAGATTGATCGGAGATCAGGACAACGTGAGGGAGATGAAGCTCCTGTTGTTGATTGTTTGAGGCCATAGATAAGCTCAATGCTTGAGACCCAATTAAGGGAGGCACGTTGTTTAATTTACCCAGGGTTTCAGAAACAGAAGAGAGAAAAGAGAGCTCAGCAGGATAATTTCTTGGGTTTGAGCTGTGTGCTTTAGATCGGTATGGACTGGGTACATAGTAGATTGGAAGCTGTCCGGACAAAGAGAAGGAGGGGTAAATTGGACTTTTCACGTACATTAAAAAGTCTCATCATTTTTTCTTGTGTTGGTCTATTATATATATAATAGATTAGGGGGAAACGAGTCGAATATGTGTGAACACTAGTATAATCAGATTCGGCTCGAATTTATAATTATTCGTTCGGATCCGGTCCGGATTCGAATTAACATGTTTATATTTTGCTCAGATTCGACTCGAATTCGAATATAAATGTTCATATTTGTTTCGGTTCGACTCGATTGAGTACCGAGCTACTCATTTTTCGATATTCGAATTCGAATTCGTTCAAAATAATTTTAAAAAATTAACCATATCGGAATAATTATTTACAAAATACCAAAATATGTTAATTTGTAGAACATTACTTTTATATATATATTTCATATACAATATATAATACATACATAACTTACGAATTTTAATCGAATACGTACATTATCGAGTACTCTAAAATTATTCGAGTTATTCTGTATGAAAATGAACGAATACCGAAGTGGTGAGATTCGACTCGATATTCGTTCGAATTATAAAACAAGATTCGAATTCGCTCGTTTATTGTACAAATATGAATGATATTCGTTTTTAACGAATCGAATCCGGATTACTCGGATTCGTTTTCACCCTTAATAATAATCAACTACTCCGTAGTATATAGAAGACTAATGCTAAACAATCAAAAAAATTCTTCAAAAATATTTCCATAATGATGTGGTATGTGAAATTTGGTAAAATGAAAAGTTTTAATTTGATGATTTATATAAATGTATGCGAATTCATCATATTAATTATTTAATCAAGTAATATTAAGAAGACACATATCATTTTGAACATTTTTTACAATTTTAATTTAATTTCATAACATTTTTCATAAAAATATGTCTTCTGAGTTATGAAACATAAAAACCTTCAAAATATATTAAATTTATAAAAATTGGAAAGAACTTTTTTATAAGTTATCTCTTTCCATATATTGTGGATCACGAGATAATCTTAGTTCTTCACAAATAAAAACTGTTCACGTCCCGTAAAATCCTAGATTCGGTGCATCTCTTCATTTTTTTTGCTAAATGATTCGATCGGTGCATCTTATTTATTAATAGAGCAATAATACTACGTATTCCAAATCTCTTTCCATATATTGTGGATCACGAGATAATCTGGGTTCTTCACAAATAGAAACTGTTCACGTCCCGTAAAATCCTAGATTCGGTGCATCTCTTTTTTTTTTTTTTGCTAAATGATTCTATCGGTGCATCTTATTTATTAATAGAACAATGCTACGCATTCCGATTATTTTTCCAAAAATATTCTCGAATGACGTGGTATAACTAATGGTTCATTTTAATTTGTGGGCGTGTATGAATACACGCGGGATCCCATTTTATTATCGGAAAATTACCAATTATATAAGTGTCATATCAGCATTCGGGAAAAAAATTAAAAACCATTTCAGAATAACTAACATTTTCCTTATTAATAACATGTATTCAATCATGCCATTTATGCTGGTATAAATCACAATTACTAAATGATCAATAAGTAGTAACTATCTACTTGATTTTAGCGAAATTAACATCTGAATCTGAAAATACTTTGTTGGTCTCGGTCAAAATTCACAACAAATACGTTTGGCACTTTGATGGCTAATGTTGCAAATCTTGCACTATGATGGCTCGAAATTGTTTTTTTGAACATTAAAATGACTTCCGTCTATCTCCCGTTAAAAAAATAAAAGAACCGTTAGTTAATATTATCAAATGAGGGGTATAATTGTCAATTAATTATCTGGCAATGATCCATAAACAATGGTTGCAGAAAGCAATTCGTCCTCTTTTCCCATCTTAGTGCTCTTATGTTGCACAGCTTCTTTACCAGACAAGAGCTCCAACATCACCACTCCAAAAGAAACACATCAAGTTTAGGAGTAATCAGCCCATTCTCAATGTACTCCGATGCCATACAACCATAAGTTCCCACCACATGTCTTGTCAGTTGCATACCTCCTCCGAGTCCTCCCTCCTCACTGTCCATTAGAGACCTTGCAAATCTGAAATTCGTGACCTTGGCCCTTAAATTGCCATCCAAATGCACATTGCTACTAGTCAAGTTCTTGTGGATGTAAGGAGGATTGATACAGTTTTGTAGATAATTTAAAGCATCACCAATATGATAAGCAATTTGAACCCTCTGAATCCATCCCAAAACATTAGCACCAGCAGATACTGTGTATCCATCTTCACTAGACTCGACTCGTGCATCATATCATTACCAGTGCCTTTCTCTGCATACTCATAGACAAGGTAAGCGTTACCCTGGTGCACACAATAACTAGAAAGTCTGATTATATTAGAATGATTGATCTGCTTGAGTATACTAATCTTGGTCAAAACATCTCCTCTAATAATCTTTACAGCAGCTAAATAAACTCTCTTAATAAAAAAACTACAACATTATCAAAACCCCCAAAACAATAAACCCCGTTTGCTTTTTCGAAACAATCGGAGGCCTAACAAATCTCCTAACAATCACATTCGTTCTCGACTCAACAAACTCCGCCATCGAATCTGCTAATCTCGAATAATCGCATCCATCTTGACAGGCTCATTCTTCATATCCTTATCAGTGGAACCCACAAGTCTTATATGCTGCAAAGAACTAACTCCAAACTTCGTAAACGTAGCCTGAGACTCCCCGAACTGATCAATTACACAAAAGAACATATTTGAAAGCCCATCATGATTATTTTGATTGTTTTCGAAAAATGATTTAGAGGCGAGCTTGAACTCGGATTTGAGAGATTGAAGTTGAAGGAGCGAGGATGGTGGGAGAGAATGCGACGGAAGTGAGAATCGAAAAGATGGATAGTGGTGAACTACCTCATCCACTAGCTGAGATGTAGAGGAGAAAGAGGAGAAATTGATTTGTAGGGTCTGTGTATTTTTGGGATGCAGAAAGACGATATATACCTTTAAATTAATAAATTGACAATTACACCCCTCATTTAATAATAGTAACTAACGGTTCTTTTATTTTTTTAACGGGAGATAGACGGAAGTCATTTAAATGTTTTAAAAAAAAAATCGAGCCATCGTAGTGCAAGATTTGCAACATTAGCCATCAAAGTGCAAAAAATTAATTTTGCTGGCCACTATGGTGCAATTTACTAAATCATAAAATTATAAATTCATAAGGAGGTTCAAGCTAATTTTATGAAAGGTCCCTTACTAATTTTTGGTTTATTTAAGTTCCAAAAACTTCTCTTTTTTCTCTCCTCCAACAAATCCTAAATTCAGTATATTGATTTGGGGCTATCATCAACCTTCTTAATCGGTGATAAGTAAACCAAACCAAACCAAACATACCGAGTATATCCCGCTCAAAGCAGGGTCTGGGGAGGGTAAGATGTACGCAGACCATACCCCTACTTTAAACAGTAGGGAGGCTGTTTCCGTGAAGACCCCCGGCTTAGTGCAGTGTGATTTAAGCGCTAGGAATATAAAGATGGGGGAAGTAGTCAGCCAAACCTGAGCCCATGGCCTGGACCGCATGGGACTTACCTGGGCGGGAACACCACTCCTGATTTAGCCTCGCGTCATGCTCCCTGTATCTGCAAGAACCATGAAACAAAAGACAGAATGACAACGAAAAGCCAAACTCCTAAGATAACGCTAACCGAGAGAACCCCACTCTGAGGCTCTCAACAACAGACCCGCTCCCTAGAAGAGAATCCACGACTCTAATCTGACGCCTCCAAGAACTCCTATCGGCGATCAAGGTCTCATTCAAGTTTAAGGCCTTTAAATCCAACCTGAGCTGCTCTTCCCATGTCCTCCTCGGTCTGCCTCTCCTTCCCTTAATTTTCATTATTATTCAAGAAATTTCTCTATTCGTGATAGTAGTTTTAACTATTAATTGGGTTTTATTTGTTTTATGTCCGAACCATAAATATGCAGGAGGATTATACTAATAATTCGTTGATGAGTATTTACATGGCATCACAGTTATCATTAATTTTTCGAATATGTTATGAAAAATCTAGTATGCATATTATTCACAATTATACCAAATTGTTAAATTGCCTTTCCACGATGAGGTTGTAAATCTCAGCGATATGAACGAGGGATACTCTACAATGCAAAATCTACTTGACGATAATAATTTCAACGAATAAAATTTTGATTTGATTTTTTCTGTATTAATTAATATTTAATTATTTTTATAGATGTTATATTGACTTATTATTAACTAATCCTTTTTTCCTAAGAAAAACAGAAAAAGAAAAGACTAATTAAATTTAAAAAGAACACTGATAGTGTCAAGTGGGACTAAGGACTAATATAAGGTTCATGAACCCCATCCCCACTAGATATCTTTTACGTAGTGTTTTTTTTTTTGAGACTTCCCGGGCAATCTTTATGAGGTTAAAAGATTTTCATCTTATAAATCAAGTGATCCCGTAGGGACAATTTTGTAAATATAAATTTTTCTATAATAATATATATATATAACCTTAAAATTATATTGTAAATTTTTTTAACCTCAAGGAAAAACCTGAGGACAACCTCGGGCACCTCAAGCCCTTTCTTTTTTTGACCAATTACAGTAAAATCTCTATAAATTAATAGTTTCAGGGGGAAAATTTTATTAATTTATCGAGATTATTAATTAATTGAGGTTAAATTTACACTATCGTTATTATGTTGGGACCAAAAAATTATTTTAAAAATATTAATTTATCGTAAGTTATTAATTTATCGAGATTTTACTGTATCCTTTTATTTATGTTGTTCGTTTGCAGTTGACACAACTAAGATAGAGCCAAGTTCTATCCTAGGGAAACACATTTCAGAAGAAGAACAAACTGTCAAGCCCAGGTGAAATTTTTGAGTTTTTTGAAGGTGGTCGAAACTCAGTTTTGAGCATACCATTAGATTGGCCTCACTGATACGAGTCCAGATGTATCTTCCGAATTCAAAACCGACGTTAGACGAAGCCGTACGAGCTGCGGGAAGTTTTTCAAGAAGAAGATGATGAATAGTGACTGAAAACACTGTTCATACATACGGAACTGTTCATACATACGGTACTGTTCATACATACGGTACTGTTCATACATACGGTACTGTTCATACATACGGTACTGTTCATACGAGACGAGGAACTGTTCATCGCCGGAGACAATGGCTGAACAAATGGCTGAACAACCAGAAACCACAACACAATTAGTCTCTATGGAACAAATGGAACAAATGTTCCAATTATTTCAGAAACTACAAAAAAATCCAAACCTCCCAGAAACCGGAATATCACAAACGGTGCGTGTTGCTGAAAAACTAAATTTCACTAATTACACCAAATGGTGTAAATTAATGCATATTGCTATTGGTGGTCGAGGCCGGCTCAATCATATCACAACCAATCCCGTTCCACCAGATGACCCTGAGTACCAACAGTGGGCTCAAAAGGACTCGATGGTCTTGTCTTGGATCATTGAAAATATTGATGGAGATCTTGTGAACCAATTTCTGGATTACAAGACTGCCCGGGAACTATGGAAGGGAATTGAAACTCTCCTTAGCAGTGGGAGAGACGAACTCCAGATCTATGATCTAAGTTCAAAGGCAGCAACTACGAGACAAGGAAGGGACACTATAGAAATATATTTCAGTAAACTCAACACTCTGTGGAAGGAAATAGACAGGAGAATGCCCAACCCCATGAAGTGTGCAGAGGACATTACTTTATTTAATTCCTTCATACAAAGGCAAAGATTGTACCAATTTCTGGCTGGAGTAAGTGATACTCTAGACAAAGAAAAGAGGGATATATTGTATCAAGATCCACTACCCACCATTGACGCAGCCTACGCGCCCATAAGACGGGAGATTGCCCGTCGCGGCATAATGGCCAGCAACTCATCATTGGGACGAGAACCTTCAGAGATTGGTAGTGGGCTCCTCGTAAAACATCGGTCGGAATCCTCGTCATTCCAACGAGAGGATAAAACTCAGCTCAAGTGCAGCCATTGTGGTGGTACGAAACACACCAAGGAGGGTTGTTTCAAAATCATCGGGTATCCAGAATGGTGGGACGACATGAAGCAGAGGAAGGGCGCCTCCAAGGCTATAATTTCCAGGACCGGCGGTAAGGCCAACCTAGCTGTAGGTGGTCCGGATAGTAACGACGACAAACCCCTCACAACAACGCTACATACTGATCAGACATCAGGTACAGTCCGTGAAAGGAAAGTCACCAGAAATCAAAATTCTTTGGGCCTAGTATGTAACCAAATATCCAATACATGGATTTTTGATTGTGGGGCCACCGATACAATGACCTATGATTCTTCCGATATTGTGTCCTCCAACAACACTCATCGTACCCAAATCCAAAGTGCAAACGGAGAATATATTTCCGTTACCCAGGCCGGAACTGTGGATGTTACCTCTAATATCCATTTACAAAACTGCCTCTTAATTCCTAGTCTTACTCACAAGCTTTTATCTGTTAGCCAGTTAACTAGGGAACTTGACTGTACTGTTCTAATGACATCATCTGGTTGTGTTGTGCAGGATGCTCAGACGGGACGGATCATTGGGCATGGTACTGAACGAGGAGGATTATACTATGTGAATGAGGTGACTCAAAACGGTAACGCTTTGCTTGCTCATGGATCACCGGAACATCAACTCTGGATGTGGCACCGTCGGCTAGGTCACCCCTCCATAGGTTATCTCAAACGATTATTTCCCTCTTTAAAGAACATTGCCATAGATTTGAACTGTGAAGCATGTGTTTTAGCTAAAAGCCATAAGCACTCTTACTATCCTAGTATGACTCATAGTACTCAACCATTTGCCTTGATTCATTCTGATGTATGGGGACTAGTTCCAGATTTTACCCTTCATAATTTTTCATATTTTGTTTTATTTGTGGATGATTGTACTCGCATGAGCTGGGTGTATTTTTTAAAACACAAATCTGAAATGTTTGATGTCTTTGTTAAATTCTACCACATGATTTGCACTCAGTTCAAAGCTCAACCAAAACTTTTACGGTCTGACAATGGGGGGGAATACGTTAACTTGAACATGAAACAGTTCATTATTGACCATGGCCTCCTCCACCAAACCACATGTTCTTACACACCTCAACAGAATGGTGTAGCTGAGCGAAAAAATAGAACCCTTCTTGAAATCACCCGAGCCCTTATGATCGAATCTCATGTTCCTGTTCACTTCTGGCCCGAAGCTATTGCTACTGCTACCTATCTCACAAACCGCCTTCCCACAAAACCCCTCAATTACAACACACCCCTCAATACTCTTGGGTCACACGTCTCAATTCCATCTTCACATTCCTTGCCTCCTCGAGTCTTTGGATGCATTGTCTATGTTCATCTTCAAAAAGGGGTGCGCACCAAACTAGAACCCAGGGCTGTTAAATGTGTCTTTCTTGGGTATGGGGTTAATCAAAAGGGGTATCGGTGTTATGACCCTATCCAGGACAAAATCTACACTACTTTAGACTGTGAATTCTTTGAACAGTCTTACTACTATACCCAGCTTAGTCCTCAGGGGGAGAGTTTGAGTGATGACCTTGATGACCTTAGCTGGTTAACATATCCAGAAGTGATGAATCCAGATCCTACAACACAAGTAAGTAATACCACCGATGTTGCTCCTGAAGCATCAGTATCTCCTCCATCAGTATCTCCTATTATGTCCACTCCAGTTTCGTCTAATGAGCATCCTTCTGATGACCTCTCCTCAGCAGAGGTTAATTCTGAGAACTCTGGAACTGATACTATTATTGAGACTAATATTTTTCCTAGTGATAGTGTTCCAAACAGGTATCAGTTACCCCCGAGAAGTACAAGAGGAGTCCCACCGAGAAGGTATGATCCAGAGTATGAGGCCCAACGGTCTAAATATCCTGTAGATAGAATCAGCAATGAGAACTTGTCCAGCACAGCCATGGCTTTTACCGCCTCTGTATACTCCACTGACATTCCCAAAACAGTGGAGGAAGCCCTTGGAAATGAAAAGTGGAAACAAGCTATGGAGGACGAGTATTCAGCTCTACAGAGAAACAAAACGTGGGAAAAATGCATCCTACCAAAAGGAAAAAAAAAGGTAGGTTGCAGATGGGTATTCTCTATCAAATACCGAGCAAATGGAACAGTTGAGAGGTACAAGGCACGACTAGTAGCTAAAGGATATACCCAGACATATGGAATTGACTACTCTGAGACCTTCTCTCCTGTAGCCAAGATTGACACAATACGGGTCTTGCTCTCAATAGCAGCAAACAAGGAGTGGCCCATATACCAGTTTGATGTAAAAAATGCTTTTCTTCACGGAAGTATTGATGAAGAAGTATATATGGAGGCACCACCAGGGTATTCTCAGGAATTTGGAGATAAAGAAGGATGTAGACTGAGGAAGGCACTTTATGGGCTAAAACAGTCCCCTAGGGCATGGTTCGGAAGATTCACAAAAGCTATGAAGAAGTTTGGGTACAATCAAAGCAACTCAGATCACACCCTATTCTTGAAGAGGGTTGGAGATAAAATCACTTGCTTGATAATTTATGTGGATGATATGATTATCACTGGAAATGATGAGGAAGAGATCACTGACTTAAAAGGAAAACTATTTCAAGAATTTGAGATGAAAGATTTGGGGACTCTCAAGTATTTTCTTGGCATAGAAGTTCTGAGGTCAAAACAAGGAATCTTCATTCACCAGAGAAAGTATATCCTTGATCTTCTGGTAGAAACAGGAATGCTAGACTGTAAACCAGCTGAGACACCGATCGTTGCTAATCATGGTCTTCAAATTCTTGAAGGAGCAAAACTGGCTAAAAGAGAACAATATCAGAAGATTGTGGGAAAACTCATTTACTTAGCTCACACAAGACCAGATATAGCTTATGCTGTAGGAGTGGTGAGCAGGTTCATGCACCTCCCACAAGTACAACACATGACAGCAGTAATGAGAATTTTGAGGTACTTAAAGGGTACAAGTAGCACGGGAATTTACTTCGCCAAAAATGATCATCTGGATCTAATTGCCTACACAGATGCAGACTGGGCAGGAGATCGTGACGGCAGGAAATCCACTTCTGGGTACTTTACTCTAGTAGGTGGTAACTTGGTCACCTGGAGAAGTAAAAAACAGAAGGTGGTGGCCTTATCAAGTGCAGAGGCAGAATTCAGAGGAATTGCAAAAGGAATAACTGAAATCCTATGGATTCGGAAACTCATGAATGAACTTGGTTTTCCACAGAAAATAGCATGTAAGCTATTTTGTGACAATAAGGCAGCTATAAGTATCTCAGAAAATCCGGTCCAACATGACAGAACGAAGCACGTCGAGATAGACCGACATTTCATCAAGGACAAATTGGAAGATAAGACAATCAAACTTCCGTTTGTTCGATCAAATGATCAATTAGCTGATATCCTGACAAAGGCAGTCAATACTAAAGCCTTCGATGAGACTTTACGCAAGTTGGGCATTGGAGCACCGACTGCCCAACTTGAGGGGGAGTGTTAGAAGTCAAACCCGTGTGTTGAAAATAAATTGTAGGCAACAACTTTGAACAAAATGGTTGAACCTTTGAAGTCTCTCTTGGTGGGCTAATAAATATGTAAGCAATGATGTATGTTTGTAGTTTTGGAGCCTATAAATAAGGCTTGTGTTATGTAGTTCGACACACCAAAAAACATATGTAATTTCAAGGCTTGCGCTTGAGCCATTCTAAAACCGAGTATCTCTGGTGTAATTTCAGTGGTGAGGCCTACGAAGAAGGGGTGGAGGTTAAGATTGAAGATCAGATAGTCCCCCGTACGGATAAGTTTAAGTATCTGGGCTCGATCATCCAGAAAGAAGGTGAGGTTGAAGACGATGTAAAGAATCGTATCAAGGCCGGGTGGTTAAGGTGGAGGGCAGCGTCAGGGGTGATGTGCGACAAGAAGGTCCCTTTAAAGTTGAAAGGGAAATTCTATAGAGCGGCAATCCGCCCTGCGTTGTTATATGGTTCAGAATGTTGGGCGGCGAAAAAGGCCCACGAAAGCAAGTTGGAAGCAGCGGAAATGAGGATGTTGCGGTGGTCTTGTGGGCGCACGATGCTAGATAGAATACCGAATGGGGTGTTTAGGAGCGAGCTTGAAGTGGCGCCTTTTGCGGAGAAAGTTAGGGAAGGGAGGTTGAGATGGTTTGGACACGTCCGTAGGAGGCGGACTGAAGCGCCAGTGAGGAGGGTAGAGAGTATTTCGGTTACTGGGGTGAGGAGGAGAGGCAGACCGAGGAAGTCATGGGAGGAACAGCTTAAGTTGGATTTGAAGGCCTTGAACCTAAATGAGACCATGATCGCTGACAGATGTTCGTGGAGGCGCCGTATCAGAGTGGTGGATTCTCTTCTAGGGAGTGGTTCGGTTGTGGAGAGCCTCAGAGTTGGGATGTCTCGGTTAGCTTTAGCTTAGAAGTTCAGCTTTTTCGTTCTCTTATTTGCTTACAGTGTCTTCGGTTTCTCTGTGTGCTTGTGTTTGATTCTTTGCAGGGGGTCGGACTGGAGCTATTCCTCGAAAACTGGTAGGGTGGAACACTCCAAGGCATGAGTAGCATAATGCCCACAGGTATGTCCCATGTGGAGAACGCCATGGGCCCAGGTATTTCTATTGATTATTTCGGTACCATTTGAATTCCTGTATATTTAGCACACACCTGATTTATTGCCATGCACGTAGCCGAGGGTCTTCACGGAAACAGCCTCCCTGCTCTAAAAAGTGGGGGCATGGCTGCGTACAACTTACCCTCCCCAGACCCTGCTCAGAGCGGGACATACTGGGTATGTTTGGTTTGGTTTGGTTTGGTTTGGTTATTGCATATTTTTTAAAATCATTCAATAATAAAACCACACCTTCCATAAAATCATAAACAAACAAAGCAGATAATACGACATTTTAAAAAAAAAAAAAAAGCAACACAATAAAAAAGCAAATCTTGGTTTGCAATTCATAACAATGTTTAAAAAACGGCGATTAATCAAGAATTTTTTTTTTGAAATAAATCGTACTTACATTACTCATAAATGATCACTTTTGACCACTTTTCATAGCCTCTTCATAGCCTGACATAGAATTTGTGCAGTATTTACAAGCAAAAGGACCACACAATTCGCAGACCGATAATCAAACTACTAGCACTTGATCAACGTGCTTTAGTGATTTCAAGATTAATTGTCAATTAATTGATGTTCAATGTTTTTTCGAACCAGGATTAATTAGAATTAATTGAAATTAATCGTTATTCGATGCCTTTATCGATTAAGTTCGATATCTGTAAACAGTTTTTTACGATACTAATTTATAATGAATTATGGAGCATGATTGATGATTTGATGAATGACCAAGAACAACCAACAAGTCTCCACCACATTTCCATTATCTTCAACAGTTCACTACTTTCTAATTTTTCCCAATCAATAATCATAAAGCCACAGAAATAACAATCAACACCTTCCATTATCACCCTACACAATCAAACAAAACATTTACACAACACCTAAACAATACTACTACTACGGCACTACCACTACTTTAAATAAAAATGACACCGAAAAATGAAAAATCTAACTAGAGAGCGATGGCTCAATCCTCCTCATCTGAGTTCCATGTTTCCCAGACTCATCTTCCTCATCATAAGCATAAGCAAACCCACCGTGTCGGGTCATATCCATACCCGCCATCTCGTCCTCAGCCGATATCCTAAGCAACTTCAATTTGTGTAACACATAAAACAGAGGACCCATTGTAGCACTAACCCATGCAATAATCACTAAAATCTGAATCAAATGAGCTGCTAACAATCTCGCTCCACCTCCCATAAACAACCCGTGAGGCCGGCCTGATTCCCCTCCGTAAACCTCAGCAACATATTTTTCCCGTGCAAATAATGCCGTAAATATAATTCCCCAAGCACCGCACCCTCCGTGTAATTGTGCAGCTTCCAACGGATCATCGTATTTCATTTTTTCCGCTAATTTGTTAAATCCGATTAGTACAAGAGCAGCAACAAATCCACAAATAACCGCGGCCCAAGGATCGACAATGGAACAACCTCCAGTAATAGCAGCGAAACCACCTAATAAACCGTTACACACATCCGTAACATTCCAATGTCCCGATAAAATTCTCTTGCCAAACAAAGTAGTTAAAGCAGCCGTACAACCAGCTAACGTTGTTGTCACTGCTGTCCTCCCAACAGCACTCCACTGACCATAATAATTCCCGCTAACATAAATAGTCGATATCTTATTAAATGAGCCTGGATTAAATCCGTACCATCCGAACCACAGTAAAAACGTACCTAAAACAACTAATGACGCGCTATGCCCGCGCAAGGCAATAGCGCGTCCAGATTGATCGAAACGTCCGATCCTCGGACCTTCGATCAACGCTCCGTAAAGTCCTGCAATCCCACCAACCATGTGCACGACTCCGGATCCGGCAAAATCAAATACACCGGATCCGAATAAGAGATCGTTTTTTCTGGCTGGACTCGCCCAACCATCGGGCGACCAGAACCAATGCGAAACAACAGGATAAACAAATCCTGTTAAAAATGAGGAATAAATCAAATACGCAACGAACTGTGTTCGTTCCGCTATTGATCCACTAGTAATCCCCGCAGCAGCAATCGCAAACGCCCACTGATACAAAAAATTCGAGTAATCAAAATTCGAATCCGGAACATCCTTTAGTCCAAAAAAATGTTTTCCAATGAAAGCATTCGATGGAGCGCCAAAAGCAAAAGCAAACCCGAACAGATAATAAAACAACCCCCCAGCGGCCGCATCTAAAACATTCGTAAGCATAATATTCATCGTGTTCTTTGCGCGGACAGAGCCCGCGCAAAGCATGGCAAACCCTAGTTGCATGGAAAACACAAGGTACGCTGAAAACAAAAGATAGGTCGTGTCAATGGCGAAGCTGGTATCGACAAAGCGGGTGTTGACCTTGGAAAATTGGTTGCAAATGAAGGTGGCGGCGCCGGTGGGGTCGGTTGTGTTGGCGCCGAAGAGTTGCGCGAGTTGACTCACTGAGCAGCTATCAGGCGTCGCCATTGAGATGGGGGTGAGGAGAGATTGAGATTTAGGAGAGTAGGGTTATAAATGGACTGTGTTTTAGTTGGAGCCTGATTTATAGAGACGCGTTCTTTGACTATTCTAAATGCACGTGTATCTATAATTCTATACGTATAAGGAATCCATACGTATAAGGAATCCTGATTACAGACTTACAGTAACTTTTCATACACCGTTTACATTTTGAACTCATTCACTTCATTTCGAATTAGTTCTATATTTATTTTTAAGTAATCCTACATTTTTAGAAAATATTTATGAATTACACATGAAATCATTTTATTCGTGAGATTTTTTTTATAAGGGATTCATCTCGTTAAACGAGAGAATAATTGATAGTTTTTTAACAACACAACATTTGAGAATCGTTTTGAAAATTTTAGTATTTTTTTTTATTTTCTGTACAAAATTATTTAAATAAATTTCATATTTTAGTCTAAATTTTTTGACAACATAACATTTGAGAATCGTTTTGAAAATTTTAGTATTTCTCTTTATTTTCTGTACAAAATTATTTAAATTAAGTTTCATATTTTAGTCTAATTTAAAATTTTGAGATGTATTGTGGGTTATATTTAATTTTGACAGCTAAAAAGCGGAACCAAATCCTGCATGGCTGCATACAGTAAAACCTCAATAAATTAATAATATTGGGATCGGAATATTTTATTAATTTAGAGAGATATTATTATATCGATAAATTAATAATTTATTAATTTAAAGAGGTTTTAATCTTTAAATTTCCAAGTCCAATGTACTATTTACAATGTATATTAGTTAGAAATGAAAAATAAATTACAAAAACAAGTTCCAAGCAACATTCTATTAATGTACATTTACAAATTAATTGAATTTGAGTTTGAATGACTAGCTTTGGAACAACGGCTCTGATTTTAAAAAAAATTGTACCGTACCTAGAGATGCACAAAAGGCCCATCGGGCCGGGCATTGAAAAGCCCGGGCTTTTTGGTCAAAGCCCGGCCCGGGCTTTGACTTTGACCGGGCTGGGCCGGGCCGGGTTTCTGTGAAAAATGTGAGCCCGTTTAGGCCCTCGAAGCGGGCCACGGTGGGCTTTTTTCCGGGCCTGAAGCGGGTCGGGCCGGATCGGGCTTTTTCCTGCATCAAATCGGATCGAGATTTTATGTTACATAAGAATGTTCTTTATGTAATAATGGCAGACATGTGTTAAACAATCTATTTTGCCGATACAAATATTACATTTATCGATTTACTTTTTGATTTGAGGATATATTAATTAATTACACGTGTACTTAACTTGTTTTCGTTCATGTATCGTAATATATGCATATAAATAATCTTATTATTAATAATGAATATGTAAATATATATGTACTTAAATTATTTTTATATTTGTAGGAAGTGTAAATACATAAATATTTATGTAAGTATACTAGAATAATCGAATTTTACCCGGGCTTTTTCGGGTCGAACCGGGCTTTTAATCGGGCCGGGCCGAAGACCGAGCTTTTTAAAAGACCGGGCTTTTGCCGGGCCGGGCCGGGCTTTGCCCAAAAATATAGGGACCGTTTAAAGCCTTCAGGCCGGGCTTTGACCGGGCCGGGCTTTGCCGGATCGGGCCGGGCCAGATTTTCGGGCTCGGTCTTTTTGTGCATCTCTAACCGTACCGCAGAAACTTTCCGCGATACGGAGAAATTACAAAAATGTTCATACTGTTCACGTACCGCAGAAACTTTCTGCGGTACGGTGAACAGTAGATTTTTATGTGAAAACAGGGGGCATTTTGGTAATTACCCCGTACCGCTGAAACTTGTTGCATTACGATGTTTTTTTTTTTAAAATCAGAGCCGTTGGATCAACGATCCAATGGCTCTGAAACCGTATGTTCCATAAACAGTCTGGTGCATACGTTTGCACCAGACTGTTTGTCATCTTAAAATAAGTAACTTATGACTTATAAGCACTTATGTCTTTTGTGAAAAAGTTAGGAAATATGTACTTTTTTCTGAAATAAGTAACTTATTTTTGCAAGATACCGAATATTAAACTCTCCATACACATTTGTTTCTAAAAAAAAGGTATGTAAATAAGAAATTTTTTCCGAAATAAGTAACTTATAAGTAGAGTGTCTGGTAAATCAGAACTTATAATCAGTAGACTGTTTGGGTAAATCAGAACTTATAAGTTAACTTTTTTTTTTTATAATTTTCAAAATATTTGTTTTTTTATATATAATAATGGATATCAATGGATAGATCTCGATGAATAGGGGAATTTGATATATATATATATATATCAATTTTCTAATGAATGAATCGAGAGATATATGATTTTGAAAATTTGAAGGATATTATATATTGCGTATATTGAGAATAAGTTATAAGTTATAAGTTGAAAGTTAAGGATTCTTAACATTCAATTTATGGATTTATAAGTTATAAGTTTAGCTAAAACTTATTTTGACAAACACACCCCATAAATGCTTATGATCTTATAAGCCATAAGTTGGTCATAGAATGAGAAGCCAAACAGGCCCATTTCCATTCTAAAGCTAATCTCTACTTATTGATATTAGCTCTAATAAGTGGTAAATTGGTAATACATACATCTAGAAGGTACGAAAAACGGCTATAAAATTACGATCCTCTGATTTTTTATTTTTTTTTGGATTGTTGTACGATCCTATGATTTAGTGGAAGGAAGTATGGTTTTAAAAATCCCCGATTTAACCGATTAATTTCCGATTAATCCTCTATAAGTTAACTAACCGATTCGATTTTTGAAATTCGATAAATCCTGTGAATTTATTTAAAATGATATGTTTAATTGTAAATTAGACTAATATATTAAATATTATTATAATATCCGATTAAAAATGGGTGATGGTCCTAAATGCCCACCTCCCAAAAAAAATGGTCCAAAATATCTATTTTCGGAACACATGGTCCTAAATACCCACGGGACACGCATGTGGGAAAAGAGTGTCCGAACACTCCTTTGACACATGCGTGTCGTTCACAAAACACGTTCTGCAGGATCTGTGGCGGCCTGAGGTACGCATTCTGTAAATGTGTGACACTAGATACGCATCTACAGAATGCGTATCTGAAGTCACTGTTCATCGTCCCAGCCATGGTCGTCGTCTCTTTTTCCGATCAAAAACTTTGACCAAACACACCGCACTCTACAAGCTTCTTCCAGTTACGTTCCACATACCAAAATGCTCGCCTCTCCCCCCTCTACAACCCTATAATTTTGGATTTTCGATTGTTTCATCGGATTCGAAACACCCAATTCGAGCTCCAACTCCGATCTACTTTTCCGACTAGCTCATGTACACCCCTGCGGGGCCAGAAAGCAACATACGAAGATGGTAAAATGTAGAGCGAGGCCTGGGCATCATTTTGATGTTCCCAGTGTTTGTGCAGGTGGCCTGAGCAGTTACAACGAACACAGGCGATTGTTTGGGCGATTTTTGGTCGCCGGAGCTGAGATGCGTTTTCTGGCGAGATAGATGCGTGAATCGTGGGTATTCAGGGCCATGACTTTCGACTTTCAGCATTTCGGTCCTTGAAGCTTCAAATGTCGATATTTTGGGCATTTTCTCATTAAAATTCCGATTAATCTTTTCAATTAATCCCCGATTATCTAATTAATCTTAAATCGATACCTTAACCAATTTATACCGATTACCGATTTTTAGAAACTTGGAAGGAAGTGACGGAGAAGTATTGTAATCTTTGTTTTATGGAGTAATAAAAAAGAGTGACATGAAATGATCAAAATATTGAACGAGACTAACGAGGTACTATAAGGATTAAGTGGTGGGTTCTAATTTCACTTTATCCTATTCTAATATTTCTGTACTTTATATTATAAAATTCAACACGATGTTGAATTTCCAAAAAGTTATCTCTATTATTATGCTGTTCTTGTGGACGCACTTAATTTATTATTTGTGTATTTCTTAATTATCCTATGGTCATGATTTGTCCTAGGACCATCTCAAACCCAAGACATTAAAATAGTGTTCTAGGGACACTATTTTGGTGACAAAATTACATCATTCACAAAATACACTTCAACCCATGATCACTATACTTGACACTAAAAGAAATCTTTCGCCAGTAAAATAGAATATTCTAACTTTGTTCAATTTACATTATTAATATCTATTATATTTTAAATTGTAATGTTATGGTCGCATAATATTAAATTTATTAATATAAAAATTATTTATAAAAAAATCAATATCCAAATTTTGTTGAAAATTGTATTTTAGAATTACGACTTTTAGAATTAACAAGAGTTAGGAACAAATAGTAGGACATGGATAAAAAATTAACAAGAGCTAAGAAGAAATGAAGTTTCAATTGATAAAAATTTAAAGTTAAAAATTATGAGAACAAATAAGTTGGAAAAAAAATACAAGAACAAATAGTAGGACATAGATGGAAAAAGTTGTTTTGTTAACAAATATAAGGGTATTGTTGGAATTTTGAAAGTCACCAAATTTGGTGACCAAGGATCACCAAATTTACTTTTGTCATCAAATTTGGTGACCCAAAACTCATTTGTTGATCTTGGGTCACCATTTTAGTGTTGCATTGGAGTGAGTTTGACACTATATTCATCATTATTAATCTATTATAATGATTTAGTGATGGGTTGGAATTGCTCTAAGAAAAATCTTGTGTGTTGTGTTTTCTATTCAGAAGCTTTGGGGAAAAAGACAAAATCAGAAGTCATGTATGCAAAGACATAGGACTATAGCCTATAGGAGTAGAAAGTAATGCTACGTTCACATAAACTGAGAATTGGATACATATCATGAGATATACATTATATTTAATATGTTATTGATTATTTACTTTTATCTATTCTAAATTGTATAAGTGTCCGCATATTCTATGAGCTTACAGCTCCTGCATCAAGATTTTAAATATTTTTATCGTAATAGTTGATATTTTCATCTTATTATTATGAATATGTTAGTATGTCCTCATAATTAATCAATGTGCGTGCAAGCTGACCTATACATCGGATTATAAAAAAAAAGACTTATTCATTTTTTAAAAATGATTCACATGAATAAAATACACGATGAAGTGTCAATTATTTATTAGCTACTTTTTTTTGACAATAAAATGCGTATAAGCTTACAAATGAGTAACTGTTCTAACAATTTTCGGGATAAGCGAGGGTCGAACCCATGACCTGGTTCGACAAAAAATATACCCTTAATCATTTGGGCTATCCAACCTTGCTCATTTATTAGCTACTTAATTAATATTTTTTGTTGATAAATCTATTTTAATTTAGGTATTTAATTATAACTTATCTTGTTATATAATTGTTATATAACATTTTCCCAAGACATATGTACTAGGAGGACTTTGTATCAATTTTTTTTTAAAGCAACTTTGTGTCAACTTTCGGGTGGATAAGAGCAACCTTTAATTCATGTCAATCTCTTTTATCAAAAGTTGTCAATACGTATAGCAATAATTTTCACTTTATATTTTGATCTAACTTAAATTTTGGGATGATATTATGAACTTCAACAGCTCGACTAATTTTCAGTGAGGGGTTACTTTCCGAGGAGAAATTGATACTCTCATTTCCCCCCGTTTGGCTCACTTCATATAGTCCAGATAAAAATTCAACATAGCTAGTGATTTTGTAGTTCAATTCTATATTTTTTTGCAGTATTTGAAAAATCGGAAGTTTGGGGAGGCTACCAAACCATAAATATTTAAATTAATCGA
This sequence comes from Kitagawia praeruptora, assembly GCA_037693485.1. Lineage (NCBI taxonomy): Eukaryota > Viridiplantae > Streptophyta > Magnoliopsida > Apiales > Apiaceae > Kitagawia > Kitagawia praeruptora. The sequence continues at coordinate 150,155,843 of CM075349.1, read as the reverse complement.
GAAATATTCGGAATGAGTATTCGATAAAAAATTGGATGTATTAAAAATTTACTTTTATAAATTAGACTAATATATATGTGTATCATAGAATAAATTATATATTACTCCATGACTGAAATTAACTAAAATTATACTATTATTCCTATTTTTGTCGGTATATATTTCCATAAAATAGATTCATTAATTCTAATTCATACTCAATGGTTAAAACTTGAAACCCGATAATAAGATGAATTTCAGATTCAAAGAGGAAAAATTTGTCAATTTTATACAAAATCGAATATATACTGATTATATAATTAGATGAATGAGTGAATTTTTGTTTTTAATAAATAATTAAGTTATAATATCGGTTCAATATTTTTGGACTTCTTTTCAAAATCTCATGTTTAAAATTATTTTTTTCAAATTCAGTGCAAACTCATTTGTAACCTAAAATGCAAAGCTTTCGACCAATTGTCCAAACTCATATACAACTTTGATCATATTTTTAAATAAAAATTTGGGTATTTTTTAAAATCTTCCATTTTTTTTTTGGATTTTTTTAAGTCTAAACCGAATTATCAAGTTTGACCCGAATTAGACTTAAAACGGGTGTTGGCCATATATATCACAATTTGAAAACAAATGGCTTTAAATATCACAACTAAAAAACATGATCCCAAATATCACTACAAAACACACTTTAATATAGTGTTTCCATTTTTTTCTTATAAACACTAAAGCGTCCTGCGTTTTGGGTGAACTTTTCTTTTGTTTGGTTGGAAACGCAGCTTAATAATTTGTTTTCACAATCGTACGTTATTACCCAGCCCCCAACCAAAACGCTGGATGATGTTTTGTTTACCAGAGATGCTAGTTAAGAAGTAGTTTTCAACATAGAAAACGCTATATAGTGTAGCGTTAATATAAAAAAAAATAAAAAATTTCCCCAAAACGCTAAGCGATCTTGCATTTTATAAAAAAGAAATAGCAAAACGCTACACGAAAATTTGTTTTAGAGTGATATTTGAGACCAATATTTTGAGTTGTGATATTTGAGACCCTTTACTCTAAAATTGTGATATTGGGGACCTTTTCTCACTTAAAACCAAGTTAATATCCGAGTGATGAAAAATCAACTCAAAAATGGATCCGAATCCAAATATTCGGCCGAATGGAACACCAATTTTTCGTTACTATACAATATGCATCAAATCTATACTATACTATACTATAATAAGTAAACTAGGGGATAATTGGTAGTTTAGTAGTTTGGTTCAACCCTATTTTTTAGCCATAATTTTTGTTCAATTAAAAATAAATTTAATTAATATTTTATCTACCTAAAAACATTCCCGAGTAAGCAAAGATTTAGCCGAGATAATAAGTAAACTAGGAGATAATTGGTAGTTTGGTAGTTTGGTTCAACCCTATTTTTTAACCATAATTTTAGTTCAATTAAAAATAAATTTAATTAATATTTTATCTACCTAAAAACATTCCCGGGTAAGCAAAGATTTAGCCGAGAGTTTTGATCGAGAGGAGTGGCATGTGTGTGTGTGTGTTTTTTTTTAATTTTATTAACAGGAGAGTGTTTTGTGTGTTTTTTTACATTTTTTTTATTATAAATAATAGAGATTTAAGCAAATCAAAGAGTGACCAAAATGAGTAACAAAAGAGTACCAAACCGACAACCAAAAATATCCTATTTCGCTTATAATAGTATTAAACTAGGGGATAATTGGTAGTTTGGTAGTTTGGTTCAACCCTATTTTTTAATATTAAAAAACATATTAAACAAATAACAAATTACACTATAACAAATTAAAATTAATATTTATAATATTAAAATTAATATTTATAATATTATATTACACTATAAACAAATTACAAAAAAATAAAAGCAACCCGTGCTTTGCACGGGTTATAACCTAGTAAGGATTAATAGGCTGTTTCATGAAGTTAACACTAATTTACAAGTGACCTATCAAATTCAGAAACTTTACGATCAACTAATTGAGCATTTTCTCTTTTAATAATTACTCTTATTATATACGGAGTATTTTATAAATGAGTATATATTTTAAAAAATGAGTAAGAATCGAACCAAAATAAATTTTGAAAATTTTGTGTGATAACAAAAATCGAAACTGCACTGCTCACCACCACCCAAAAAATAAAATCAAATGCCAGTTCTTTTCATCACCAAAGCTCTTCTCTTCCGCACTCCCCACCCAAGGTCATTTTCGTCAATACCAAAAATGACCAACACCAGCTCAGTAAGCTCCGTCACTCCTCGTCTAAGAGGCGTGGTGTTCGACATGGACGGAACCCTAACGGTCCCCGTCATCGATTTCCAAGCCATGTACAAAAAAGTGTTGGGACAAGACTTGTACGAATCTATTAAACTCAAAAGTCCATCGGGAATAGACATATTACATCATATTGAAACATGGGAAGCTGATAAGCAACAGAGAGCTTATCAAATTATTGCTGATTTTGAGCGTGAAGGCCTCGAACGCCTTCAAATCATGCCCGGTTAGCCTTTTTTTTCCTTATATATACTAGCTTATAACCCGTGCAAAGTACGGTTTATTTTTATAATCCGTTTGGTTACTAATTTGGGCCACTTAGTAAGATTAATTTGGGATTAAACAAAACTAGCTTACAGCCTGCGCAAAACACGGTTTATTTTTATTTTGTAATTTTACAGAATGTATATATCCTCGGTAGTTATGATGTATATTGTACTTTAGGAAATGTACATTGTAGGTATATTGTTAAATTCGAATAGTTTTTGTATGCATTGTAAAATTGTGTTTTGTGCTTGGAATATTTCAATGCACTGTTTAGGTGTTATTTGGATAGTAGAGTAAGTGGCTGTATGCTAAATTATGTTTAGTAGAACACCGTAATTTTAGTCTAATGCAAGGAATGGCTGTGTGAGCAAACTATTTTTGTTAGGAAAAATGAAGGAGTGTTGTAATTAAGTATGAGAAAAAGGAACCTGAGATGTGAATAAAATCCATGTGTTTTTTATACAACCAACTTTTTGATATTACGACAATTTACTGTAGTAATCTTGCAGTAATTGTAATTTAAGAATTACAACAGATTATTGTAGCATTCTTGCTGTAGCCTGCGAGCTTTATTGGTTTAAAATGGAAGAAATTACTTTAGGAATCGTGTGTCATATCTATGTGTTCAACATTGGGCATTGGTGCTACTGTATGTGGGTACATTGGTATGGAAACGTTATGAATCAATCGTGACTGATGGCTTAAGAAAGATGTGGCTATCTATTGACCCATAATTTGTTATTCTGTCTTGAGCAATTCTATGTACAGATTAATATGCAATGACCAAGCCGAAAACATTTTGATGAGTTTTATATATCTTAATAGAAACTGAAGCTTTATTTACCGTTAGATTAAACCAGAATAGCTGCATTTCGAAGCTCTCTTCTTGTTCATCAAAATTTTCGGAACAGGTCACTATATTAGTATATTAGGGCAAATATCAAAAATATCTTAAGTCTATAACTAGGACAGTTTCAGAACTTTTCTTTTGATGTTGTTTTAGACTATTAAAGAATTAACTCTTTTACAGTTTGATTTGGATCCAGGTGCATCAGAACTTTGTGGATTTCTTGACTCGAAAAAAATCAGGTGAACTTATCCTCAAACACTCGTAGTTCCCAAGCATTCATTGAATAAATTAGTTCACTTAGATCCCTTCTCCTATATAAAGCCCTTGTTGACTGTATCTTGAGCTCCCCTAGATATCTCATGATACCTTGTCATAATAGCGGTAAGTTGTTGCTTGTCATCCAGTTTTTTAAAAAGGTGACTTAAAATTAAAAGAAATATCACTACGACTATTGTATTTTACAAATACAAACTTTGACAAAGCCTCAGGAGATGGATGTGATAGGGCCCAACTGTCTGCGAGGAGTTAACACTAAACAATGAGCTCCAAAACTGGAGGCAAGGTACTGCCAAACTGTCTTCAAAATGATAGAATTATCATGGTAATCTGCCTTACCAATCCCCATCTATCTATTTTGGGATTGCTGATCTGAAGCTTGGAAATGTTCTTGGCTACTCTTCTGTAGCCATTTGGAAAATTGGATTACTGGTTTTTTCCCTAGTAAATGAAATTTTCCATGACAGATAATTTTCGTAAGGAAAATCTCTTATAGAGCGAGCTAATCTCAGACAGTTTTGTAGGTTGATAGTGTCTTTCAGGCTGATCATCTTTTTGTTTAAATTGTGCTTAGGACTTTAAGATGATTGGATGTAAATTATGTAATGTCTTGGGTATGATAGATGTTTGCAGACTTAACATTGGTAATTAGCTGATCCGACTGGTTTCATATTGTTTATGCTAGTCCTCATGGACAGTTTTTCGTGGTTGTTTGTTGCTAAGTTTCTAATTAAGTGATTGATTATTGTTTTATTGGTTGCAGTCCTGGCATATCTGATATTGTCCGCACTTTTCTTGTTTTCCAAATGCCTAAGTTGCATCAGTCTCTTGTTGCTTGTATTGTCAAGTTCTTGAACTTATTTAATATTCATATTTCATTTTATAATACATCATCTTCTTTTTGTGAAATCGTTAAGTGATTTTAACATGTTTATACTTTTTTTCAGAAGGGGATTAATTACTCGCAATGTGAAATCAGCAGTTGATTTGTTTCACCAACGATTTGGGGTAAATTTCAGAATTTTATGCTTTATTACTCAATGAATTTAATCCAATCTATTATCTGCTTTTCTTACATAAGTCGGTGTTGTATTGATATGCTTTTTTCATGCTGTTTCCTTTTGTTTTGTAACTTGCATCTATTTGCAAAAAAGTTTGTTCTTCATAAAGTACCACTTCTCATTTTGGTACTACTCTAATACTCTGATTTCGGTTTGCTGCTGTATTTGCGCTTATTTTGTGTTAGATAATATCATTTGAGAATATTACATATTGGCCATACAAAAGAACACACATGAAATTAACATAGGACGCACAAATAAGAGAGAAGAAAATAAGGAGAGAATAAGACATCGCCTTGGTATTAATTATAGACCTCCAATATAGTAGGTTTAGAGAATAAACCATCTGTAATTTTCAAATTTCTGTACAAAATCATGTTTGATTGGAGCATTATGTCTAATTTTTGCTATGATATCTTATCCAGTGAACTTGTTTGACTAAATAATGACGAAAATAGTTGTCTGAACTTCATAAGTGTGTGATATCTGAAGCCTAAACTATTATCAGAATTTTATACACCATAGATTAAAATATCAGAATATTTAACTTGTTGGTTGTCATGCAGATTCTTTTCTCTCCAGCACTGAGCAGGGAATTCCGTCCATATAAACCGGACCCAGGTCCGCTGCTGCATATCTGCTCAACTTGGGAGATGGAACCTAATGAAGTAATAATGATTGGTGATAGCCTTAAAGATGATGTGAGTCCTCAATTTATCACTAGTTTCTTTATTAACTTGGTTCGCATTGAAATTTACAATGATAATCCGACTTCTGATCCAACCGGAGGTCAGCTTAGTATCTTACATGACAAAATTTTTCATTTAAGTTTTACACATTGGCTGAAAGTATAAAATGGATATTAAATATCTATATAAATATGGACCAATAATGTTATATGTATACATTAGGATGCAATATCTGGTTTTACCTGCATATTATAATATATCTCGAGTCAGAATGCAGGAGTGTTAACTAAGAATTGAGAAGGGTTGATAAACTAGCATACTTGTGTGTGGAATGGAATGATGCTAATACAATAACTTAAACTGGTACGGTTTCTCTAGTATCATTGATATTTGATACTTGTGTGTTGAAGCCGGTTTATAAATGTACAACATAAGTTCATTCAAGGAAGAGCGATGACGGTAATCATATATTCATATCCTCCATGGTTTTCCTCCCTCCAGAAATAGGGAGAAGGAAGACGTAAGAAGAAATTACATGCAAAAATGCAAAATGTTGTCCAAGACTCAAGTTCAATTACATGCTTGTAATTAGCTTTAGCTAATAAATTCATCCAACAGAAAATTGATTAGTATGTAGCATATGAGAAAGGATTCTTTATTGTTAGATGATTGATCTTAGTTGAATAATTATTAACAAAATTCAAGGGGACAGAAGGATGTAAGAAGGAAGATTGAAATAATATGTGATGAGGTTTGTGAAGAAAATGAGTAGGATGGAGAGTGTAGCTTTCATTCTCAAATGTAATTTAAATTGGTAGGAACAGAGAGTAATCAAATTTCATTTTATTTCCTCCCAAACAGAGCATTTACATGTTTAAGAATTCTCTGTCAACTAAACAGAGCATTATTTTAAGAATGCATAGTTTAGATGGACACTTTTACCTATTCATTTATCTTTAAGTAGCAGTATATATCAGTATGACATTTTTTTTGATATATCAGTATATATCAGTATGACATTTATGACTCCCTTTTCAAACATAGCATGTTGTCTTCATGCTGTTGCTGTATAAGACACTTGGATCAGTTGTGGTCTATTATTTGCTTGTCCCGAATTTTTTCTCAAGTATAGCTACTTAATCATTGCAGGTGGCTTGTGGGAAACGAGCAGGAGCATTTACATGTTTACTTGATGAAACCGGAAGATATGCTGCACCCGAGTATGCAAATGTGGACCATAAACCAGATTACACAGTGTCTTCTCTTGCTGAAGTTATTTCACTGTTGGAGACAAAATTTGACTTGGCACCATGACAAACGAATTCCTTGAGACTGAAGAAAGAAACTCAGTGGAAAAGGGCATGAACTGTGACCCTGAGTTCTTTGTCAACAAATTTTAGTCACAAGTACTAGGTATTTATTCAGCCTTTGATAAAAGAAAAAATTCACCTTGTGTTTAGTAGAAACCTCCTGTGTATGTATGTTATACTACTAAGGAGTCTGAAGAAAAATTATGCTAAATAAAATAATTGGTGCCGGATTCTGTGAAGAAATTAATAGATTTTTAACCCAAAATTATCAATTTAGACCCAATTAAGTCTTCATTTCTAACTATTGTTATATTTAAGAACTGAGAACATTTCTTGATTTCTTACATTTACGTTTGCAACATTAAATTGTTTTATAACATCAGCAGAACCATAAATGTACTAAATGAAGCGAAACAAAAACAAGCATGCACATTTTGCCATCTTATAAATACCCCCTTCTCTCAAGTCTCAATAACACTTTTCATATCAGAACATTCTAAAACGTGACATAACAAAATATCACCATGGCAACAAAATCTACAAACATGTCACTTATGGTTATTTTTTTCTCACTGAGTTTCATAATCTTTGCTCCCTCCCGGCTCGTCTTATCGTATGAAAACAAAATACTTTTGTTATCGCCTACTCCATCGTCACCTTCTGAAAACCATCGGTACAGCGATAAATTATTGCCAGAACTCAAGAAGTTTGTGGCAAAATGCAGAGAAAGTTTGTCGAACCATTGTGGTAAGGAAATAAGGAATGATTTGCTTGAAATTGAAAACATGTCAGCTTATTGCTGCAAACAACTAGTGCAGATGGGAAAGATTTGTCACATGGGAATGGTGAGATTAGCTGCTACCACCTCGGTTAACAAGGAAGAATCATCCACTATTATCCGAAACAGCGCACGGGTTTATGATAAATGTGCTAGGATCATCAATAGCATAGCATCATCTCCTCACTAGTTTCAGTATGAGTGCTGCATCAAGAAATGAATTACCATGTATTTCTGAGGCTTTTAGTAGAGATGTTGTAATTTCGAAACTTGAAATAATATTAGACCGAACCAATGGTCTGAATTTTCTACTACATAATTTTGGTTTGTTTAATTTTTTGTCACACTTCCTGAAGTGCTGCATTCTTGTTATCATATATAGCATGAAATGTTCTTCTTACAAGAACAAGATGAACATTCGCTACATGTCATAGCTTCGAAATCTTTTAAGATTAGATTTTGTGCTTTACACCCTATGAAAACAGGACTACAAAATTTTCAATTTGAACTTTATCCTAATAGCTTGATGCCTGGACTTAAAGATGTGGCAAATTTGAGTTGCTACCTCCATTCATTATTGGAACTTGAAAGGATTTCTTCGAGCATCCAATAAATCAGGTCCGCAGGGGTAGCCCTGGGCTAAGGAATTTATATGCATATATTTAGTACTTAGGGTCCCGTAACTCATTTTTGCCTAGCTAGGACCTAGAATCTCGATAAGAAATTCGAGACGAGGAGAGTCGTTATGGATCTGCACAAAGCATCAGAAAAGGCTGTAAGAATGATATCATCCACATACAGCGAACTATGTGCTGTATGATTACCATGGCGATTAATAAATAAGGAGTCGAACCCAAGATCTCTGCCTCTCATTTCTAAAAATTTAAGGGTGTTAGAGGAAGATCCTAACCGGATTTTATATTCTATTCATGTAATAGTTGTTTCATCTTTTATCCGTATGTTAAAGAGCATACAGGATACATGGTGAAATGATCTTTAGTAATTTTGATCTTAAATAGAGATTAAAAGATTGTTGTCTTAAGCTTTTGAATGATTAGAAATCATAAAAAGTTATAATAAAAATGCCTTTTAAGTCACAAGTAACTGAGGATTTGAAATACTGTTATAAGTTAACTCAGTGCAAGATCAATTATTGAGGCAAACATTATAAGAAACTAGAAGTGTTTTATACTATTTCTAGTGTTGTGCATAGGATCAAAACCAAATCATACATTTCTTGAAATTATTGTACATTTGAAGAAGTCAAGACTTCCTCGTCCTGAAATGAGTATACAAGGTTGAACTGCAGAGTTGCTGACAGTTTTCACAGCCCAGAATTCATGCAACTCTATTGCATCTCACAAAAGGAAAGTTGCACATGGTGAGATAGTCAAGTCTCTACTCCTTTTATGCATCATTTCAGCTATTTGAACCGTAAGAGTCTGATAGGATCCTCCATGGAACATGCTGACGCCGGAGTCTTGTACGCCGGGTACAACCGGTTACATTTCATAGAAGAGTGTCATTAAAATTAAAATTAACATTCTTTCTCTTGGGGTTTGGTTGACTAGCTAGTTGTACTAATTCCTTATTAGCATTTTATATATCATAAAAGAGGAGTGGCTAAACTCTGCAGAGTAGCTCTAGTTGCTGCAGAAACAGCACTAAAATTGCCCTGAAAGTCATCCAAGTTCCACAAACTGCCATCCCAAAAGAAATCTTGATCAGTCGAGGACTCAGCCACAGATGCATAGCCATTGAAACTAATCATAGGCATAGATGAAAATCCACTTTCTTGATCATGGTCAGCTGTATGTGGGTAACTATTTGAACTAGCCATGCTGTCTTGCTGCTTCATCATTAGTCGATGAGGCAGATATGGCATTTGCTCTTCGCTTTCACCTTGTGAATTGGACATGACCCTTTTCATGTCCACTTCATATTGCTTCTGCTGCTGTTGAAGTAGAAGTTGTTGCTGTTGAAATTGTTGCCGTCGTAGTATTCTTGCCTTGGACTTGGCTGCGTCGCCAGGTGGAACTTTACTCTTTTTCTTAAAATGGGTTCTCCAGTAGTTCTTAATTTCATTGTCTGTTCTTCCTGGCAAGCTTCTTGCGATTGTTGACCATCTAAAATTGAATATACTAATTAGTCATCAAGTAATACTACTTTACTTGTGTGGAGTACACGATCATTACCTGTTTCCCCATCTAGCATGGAGCTCAAGAATAACACTCTCTTCATGTGGAGTGATTTGCCCTCTCTTCAAATCCGGTCTCAAGTAATTAACCCACCTTAATCTACAGCTTTTTCCATTCCTCTTTAAACCTAAACAATCCGAAAAAAAAATGCGTAAAAAATCAATAGAACAATTAAAGCTAGTACGCAGAGCACAAGTCTCCCGCATCAGCAACATACATGAGTAGATGTTAATTTGGTACACAAATCGATTAGTTTACGGACCTTGAAGGCGAGCAACAGAGTTCCATCTTCCTTCACCATGCAACTTAACATACTCAGTTAGCAATCTATCTTCTTCAGCAGTCCAAGGCCCTTTTCTCCACCCTTCTTCTATTACTCCCCAACCCATATTTTCTGCCATCATTCCTAAAGACATCATGTAAGCCAGCCAATGTAGAAAAATTATCTACTACAGTAGCTAGTTTTTGCTAGAAGCTTGTCTTCAATATTCTATGCCATCAATTGTCTAGTGTTTCCTCATATTTATATCTGCTCAAAAGGCTACTACTTTCACTCCATCAGTCATTTTCATTGTATCAAATCCTCACTATCCCTTCTCCTTGTCACACTAGTACTTGTCATCAAATACCATCAAATACAATGTTAACATTGGAAGTTACCAGCTTACCCATGTACATATAACTCCAAGATCACATGCCAGCACACCATTTTTTAAGATGATTACACTCATTTCACTCATATTTTTATTTATTTTTTGAATAAGAACAGTTATAAAAAAAAAAAAAAAAAACTCAAGTACATAATTGCATCAACCCAGAATGAAACTTTCTTTAATTTTTGATTACCAAGAACGAGAGAAATCTGTTAGGTTAAATCCTCCATAGTTATTAGAGATGGCAAAAATATCCGACCCGACGGATACCCGATCCGATCTGATCCATTTGGGTCTACCCGAACCCGATTTTTTGGATTTGGATTTGGATTTGGATCTTATTTTTGGACCCGAAAGAGTTTGGATCTGGATCTGGATCTTAGGTAACCCAATCCGATACCCGACCCGAAACCCGAAACCCGATCCAAACCCGATCCGAACCCGAAATCCGATAAAAATCCGATATATATATTTACATTTACATACATTTAATATTTATTATTATTTAGTATATCATTTTATATATTTGAGATACATATCAAACAAATATACAAAATGATCATATATATATATATATATATATGTATATATCCACAATTTTGATTTATTTATTCGAATCACAATCTTATTTTTTTATTAAAATTCTAATATATTTATATAAATACATATATATATAATATTTATTTTATTATCGTTTTTAAATTTTATTTATAATATTCTATATTTTTTATGCAACTATAATATTTTTATATTTTAAATTTTAAATATATTTTTTCTTTTATGTTTTGCTTAATGTGATTATTTTAATTTTGAATTTTGAAATAAAAACCCGATTTAGACCCGAATCCGATCCGAAACCCGATAAAACCCGAAGATTTGGATTTGGATCTTAATTTTCAAACCCGGATCCAGACCCGATCCGATCCGAAAACTTTGGATTTGGATTTGGATTTGACCAAACCCGATCCGACCCGACCCGTTGCCATCCCTAATAGTTATTGTACGGGAAATGTTAAATCAAGAGCCAGAGCAAATTTATGTGAAATGATAAAATTACCCTTATTTTAAATCAAGTCTAGCCCCTGTATTCACAAAAACAAGGCCAATTTAGTCTTTTCAAGAAAACTTGTTCTGTAAATAAAAATTTTGTTCTGGATTTAACATTTCTGACATTATGTCCCATATAAAGTTAAGTTCGACTGATTCAAATTTAAACAAGATGAGGAAGGTAAAATGTTGCCAAGGGTCTGGGTGACATGATCAATTAGAGAGTATATTTGTTGAATATAAACTATAAAGTGAGTACAAAACAGAGGCCACGTATGTCACAGGGCTTCTGCATCTAGACACTAAAAAATACTCTAAACAAATTTACAAGATTTTAGATATAGAATAGAGGGTGGCATATAGGTGGCCTATTATTTAAGTCTGATAATTACTGCAAAACCAATAGAGATGAAGCATGTGTTTGTCTTGCTTGCTTACTTAAGAAGATCGTATGGGGGATTGGGGGGTAATCAGTAATCACCCATGGTATTGTCCGTAAATACTAAATTATTTTGGATGCTATTTTGGGTACAGTGCTATATTTTATTCATGTAAATATACGTCAGTGGAACAGCTGGTTTTCAATTTCAAAATTTGGAGAGCAATAGTAACAAGAAGAGGCATACACACTAGTTACTGATACTAGGTGGGATTGATGTTCCGATTTTTGTTAACCGGATTCATTAATCATAAACTTAATTTGGGTAGTAAGAGCAACATAGCATGCAACTTTTGACATGAAAATGTGAAATTTACTTAAAAAACATTGCCAATGATACGAAATCATTGCATGATCGTGTTAAGTATAGAGTGGGTGTCAATCCAGTCCCACATCATTAACATAAAGAAGTAGTATCTTGAATATAAGCAGTCAAATAACTCCATTATTATGGGGTCTTTTGGAAGGATCCAAAAAAAAATTCGTGTAGACTTGGTCACGACCCAAAGCGGACAATATCATGTGGAGTTAATGAGTGTTGCGTGGCCCAACAAGTAGTATCAGAGCTGATGGTTAAGAAGTTGATCCTGGAATTGCAAGCTGCAAGTTGTGTGGTATGGGAGTTCTCTCCAAAACTACGATCGGAGATCTTGGACGGCTTATGTCGGGTGGCATGTCCTATGTCGGGTGGCATGTCCTTTAAGATGAGGAAACAAATTCGTGCAGACTTGGTTACAATCCAAAGCAGATAATATTGCCAACTCCCTCCTTGGTTACAATCCAAAGCAGATAATATTGCCAACTCCCTCCAGTACTACGACCGGAGATCTTGGACGACTTATGTCGGGTGACATGTCCTGTAAGATGAGGAAACAAATTCGTGCAGACTTGGTTACAATCCAAAGCAGATAATATCATACTAATGTGAAGTTAATGAATGTTTGATTAAGGTTCCTACTCATGACTTCATGAGTTGATAATGATTTTTTTCGACACAGTAAACACACGGCAAGTACTATCCATGATGATGCATGTACTACTTGATAGATGGAATGAGATCTTAAAAGATGAAAAGAGAAAATCGTGTGCAAATTTGTAAAAAGCTTGTTCAAGTGAACTAGCATGCTTGATTTAGTGGTTGGAATAGTCATCAAAATGGCATATTAAAGGCATTACAAGAAGATATCTTCACCCTCCACATCAAATATGAAGTGCTTGCTTTTTACTGCAACTTTTAAGCTGGAGTATTTTAAAGTTAAATTTCATGTCATGTAGATTAGGATAAGAAATATCAGTATAATTTAATACTTATTTAAGTTGATCTCTTTGTCTTTCTTTCTTGCTTTTGCGTACTTGTGTTCGCTTTGGCTTATCAAAGAATGTTGAGACATGCCAACTTAATTAGTTTCTAGAAACATTGTATTATAGCCTCTCATTTTAATAATATTATCTATATTTTGATATTTACCAGGTTGTCGGATTTGCATATCTTTCTCATGATCTTGCAAGATAGATTTTCTGTGTTAATTTTTCATTTCTGGTTCTTTTTTGTGTTCACAACATGATGGAATCTTGTGAATTCAGATCTTTGATCTCTCTTCTAGTTGCGTTTCTTGATCTGATGATTTTGTAAGATGGATTTATATCAGTTTAAAAACTTGTAGTAGTTGACAGAGATATTTTGTATTCAAAATTTAGTGCCCAGTTGGAACCTGAAATAATCATTAAACTAAGATCCTTACTTTCCTATATTTTCTCATGACTAAATGATAGTTTGTACTCCTTATGTATATGAGTTTTGTCAAATTGATCCATATTTACGTTTTTTAGTACTTTGCAACCCCTATTTTCAAATTTTTAGTCTTTTCTCATTAATATGGGCTTTTAGTCAGAACGGAACTAGGATCTCAAAATAACGGGGCGTGACAAATGGATTACCAAGTTTCATCGTAGAAATTATGAAGGTATTTATCAATTTGATCATATACTTATTTGGTCACTAGATATCAAATTAAAGTTGGGCTAAAAAAAGTAAAAATAAGGTTTAATGAATTCTAGCTCTCATGTGGTAGTGATCTTATCTTATTTATATAAAATTAAGGATTCGATTTCCCTCCAACATTTAAAATATATGTAGCAGCATATATGGTCTGAAATATGTACGATTTATCCCGCCTGACCAAATATTTTATATGAAAAAAAAGAAGTAAAAATAAGTTATATAATTAGTAACTTTTTTTTTTTCTTAAAATCATCCCGGGCTTAAGCCTAGGAAAGCCCTTCTATACACGGGCGGACCCAAGTGAAGGCCAGTAGACCTGGCAATTTGGTACACGACACGTGAACACGACACGAAACGACACGAAAAAATACGGATATGGGTTTTGATTTTTAGTACACGAAACACGAAAGTACACGAACACGAAATTACACGATAGATTTAGTGTCGGATATGGGTTTTCATTTTGGGTACACGAAAGTACACGAAAGTACACGAAATAAAGATGTTAATAATTTACTACTTATAGATTTTATGTATATATTAATATTTTTTTATAAGGATATATATTTTACACAAAAATATACATATTTACAAATTTTTATAGAGTTGTATTTATATTTATATATGAAAATGTAAAATATTTAATGTATATTTCATATGAATATAATATTTACTAATAAATTTTAACTAAATTTTATTTTTAATTTCATATAATATATACACGAAACACGACACGAAAGTACACGAATTCATTTCGGGTGGATACGGGTTTCATATTCAAGTACACGAATCCTGTTTCGGGTGGATACGGGTTTCACCTTCAAGTACACGAAACACGAAAATACACGACACGAAAATACACGACACGATCCGATTGCCCGCTCTAAAGGCCAGCACCTCCCTTGGCCCTCCCTGAAATTCAGCAGTACTACTATATATTATGCATAAGTTACATTAATTTGTTAGTCAGTATTGTACTTCATCAATTTATGACCATGTATTAGTATGAATATAGTCTATAAACTAATATATCATATATTATATTCATTCATTACAAGAATAGGTTTCATCAAGCTAGAAAATCGCAAACAAATTATAGAATTTGCAAACAAATATTTATCGAACTTCTTTGTTCTTCGTTAACATTTTCTTAAAAATTGTCGATAAGTAATTTTGGCCCATCCTGGACAAAAAGTCTGGGTCCGCCACTGCTTCTATAGCTCCGTCCCCTGGACCTTTTAGAAACTCTTTTCCTGTTCATTCTACTTGGTAAAATGGAGATGAATAAATTTTCATTGGATCAAAATGCAAGGATCGAAGTTACTGTCAAGACCTTTTGGTCTCAAGGAGTTGGGAACCCTACAGTGAAAAAGTGGTACTCAACTGGGATATTTTTCAAATGAGTTTGGTGGAACTTTTGATAATAGGTAGGTAAAAAGAATAAACTAAGATGAGACCATGAGTGCATAAATTCATAGTTGAATCCAGAAGGTAGGAGACATGTTTGAACTGCCAAGCACTCTTGACCCAAGTCTTGCATGATGTTTAAGTTTGTAATAAATATCCAAGTCGGTAAAAGATTGTAAAAAAACTGTCCATGTTTATAGTTCGAAATCGCAAACTGGATGGTAATTATTGAAGTTCAAAGTGCTTTAGTCTACAAATCAGCTCTTTCTTTCGAAAACATATCTTTTTTGAGGACCATACCTGCCTTAAAGATACAGAAGTGGATATGTATCTTGCCGTGTATTCTTTTTAAATGTTTACCCGGGTGCACTGTGAAATTATATTCAATATTATATGCCGCAATAACGCGTTCTATAAATGTTAGTGGAAAAATGTGAATTTTTTTGTATAATTTATCTACGATATTAATCAAAAAAATTTCAAGCATTATTAAACAAATTCTATATTAAAATTTGAAATAAAATAAATATCTAAAAACTTTTCAAGCATTATTTATTGAATGATAGTATTAAATTTTTAATAATTTATAGAACGAAGAAAAAGAAAATCAAGACACTAATTTTTATTTTAAAAAAACATTAATAACTATTCTTAGAATTTCTTTTAAAATTTGATTCAAACAGTTTACCTGAATTATTAGTTGGTGATATGGGCTGAAAATAAGCTCTAGAAACATATTTAATGATGTATTAATTAAACCTAGTTTGGTCCAAATATGAAGCCCATTAATGAGGCCCGAAACCCTAATTAAATAATAATTTCGTAGCTGGTAAGTCAGCCAAACAAAAGACTTCGAAATCAAGTCCAGAAAGGAAATTAAATCCTATTAGGAGTAGCCTCCAAGGCACCTATCTTCAGCTCTTATCTTCTTATCTATTAGAAGCCTCTAGAATTGGGCCTAAGCTGTGACTTGCCCATCAAGTCTCCTAATTCTACCCTAATTCTAGGGTATTCATTACCTATATAAGGACATGCTCCTTCACAAACAGAACTACGTTTTTTGGCTTGATTCTCATCTCTGAGATACGTAGGCATCTTGTGAGGACGCGATTTAAGTCACGAAACACAAGCGCAGCCATTAAAGCTCGAAGCTTCCATAAACCCTAACGCAATAAATATACCCTAAATTTCGTTCCACAACATTTGGCGCCGTCTGTGGGAAGCTCGAATATTAACCATGGTTACCACTCGAAGAACACAAACTCTTTCCGAAACTACTACCAATACTACCGCACCCCCGATCGGAGAACAAGTACCCCCAGGAACGGGATCTCAACCGCTGGCTACTCAGCCACCAGCGATTGAAACGACACAAACTCATGAATCGTTACCCTTAGTAACGAATTCCTCCATTCAAGGGACGAATCCCCTACAGATGGTACACGCCCCTCTTGGAGGGCAATCCGCACCTCCTACTGCTCACATCTCCACTATTGTGATTCCAGCAAGCACAAATCCGATGTATGGATTGCCCAATTATCCCCCGCACCAGTCCGGTCCAAGTGGTCATGCTCTCCAGATACACGAGCCATACAACCCATCATACTATAGAGATTTTTCCGGTCCCTATTCCGATGACTCATCTTCAGAAGATGAAGATCGAGATCTACCCCCGAGGAGGCGCCGCTTAGGCAAGGATCCCGTTGGACAAACTCGTCAAAGAGTCTATGATAGACCTCCTCTAACAGCTGCTGAAAAAATAAAAGCTCATGAGGCCAAAATTCAGAAACTAAGGGAAGACATAGAAAGAGAACAACAGAGACAAAATCAGACTAGACCCCCACTAACAACAGGAGGAGAAATTCCTTTTGTTGATTTGGAAGGAACCCCAAGGAGACAGAGGACTGAAGTCCCACGAGATAGAAACACTAGGGTGGAGATCCCCAAAAGCGATCCTAAAGACTTGATGCAGCTTGGAGATCCTGTTGATCCAACTCCTCCCTTTACTGAAGAAGTAATGAATGCTCACATATCCCGAAAGTTTAAAATGCCCACCATAAAGACTTATGATGGAACAGGAGATCCTGCCAATCATGTAAGGACATTTTCTAACGCCTTGTTGCTACAACCCGCCAGCGACGCTTTGAAGTGTAGGGCGTTTCCCCAAACCTTAGCAGGCATGGCACAACGATGGTACAGTCGCCTACCACCAAACTCTATTGCCTCTTTCAAGGAATTAAGCAATGCTTTTGTCAGTCAGTTCATTGGTGGAAGAATTCATGAGAAAGATTCTGCATCCCTCATGACAGTGATACAAGGGAAGAATGAAAGTCTTAGAGATTACCTCAAACGGTTCACCAAGGAGACACTCAACATTACCAACCTGGAAAACAAAGTGGCCATGGTGGCTTTGCAAAACGGAACTTCGAATGTTTATTTTAAGATGTCATTGGCAAAGCATCCCCCTGAGAACATGGTTGAGCTTCAACAAAGGGCGAGTAAATACATCAAAGCTGAGGATAGTTTGAAGAAAGAGTCAGGAACAGGGAACAATGGGAATGGTGACAATTCTAAGAAGCGGAAGACAGAGCAGGAGTACGATGCTAAAGATAAGTACCCGCGCACGGGACGAGATTCTGATTCAGCCCCTAAAAAAGGCAGTCCTGGACAAAGATTCTCTGATTATGCGAGATTGAATGCTCCAAGGAGCCAAATCCTGTTGGATATAGAGAAGGATAAGGACGTGAGATGGCCGAAGCCACTGAGGACAGATCCTGAGAAGAGGAACAAGAATCAGTATTGTCGGTTTCACAAGGACGTAGGGCATGACACCGACGAATGTAGACAATTGAAAGACGAGATTGAGTTCCTCATTCGAAGAGGGAAATTGAGTAAATTCTGCAAGGATGGAGATCAAGAGAACCCAAGAAGGGGTTATGATAGGAGAGATGATGATCGCAATCGTAACCCACAGCCTCATGGGCCGGTGATAAATATGATTTTTGGTGGACCAACAGCGGCAGGGACTAGCAGAAATTCTAGGAAAGCATATGCGCGAGAGGTGATGCACATTGTGGGAGAAGCACCAAAGCGTGCAAAAACAGAGGTATCAATTGGATTCGATGACTCGGACCTTGAAGGGGTGAAATTCCCCCATGATGATCCTCTGGTAATTTCACCAGTCATAGGTAATTCCCAAGTAAAGAGAGTCTTGATAGACAATGGGGCATCAGTAGACATTCTATTTCATGAAGCCTTTTTGAAGATGGGGTACACCGAGTCTCAGTTGACACCATCAAATATGCCTATATATGGATTCAACGGAGTAGAGTCCCAAGTTGAAGGGACGATTCAATTACCCATGACTATAGGGCAGGAGCCACGGGAGGCCACTCAGATGTTAAATTTCTTGGTTATTAAAGCCACGTCTACCTATAATGCTATTTTAGGCAGAACGGGACTTCATGCTTTTAAGGCGGTTGCCTCCACCTATCATCTAAAGATTAAGTTCCCAACCGGAAACGGTGTAGGAGAAGAGAAAGGAGATCAAAAAATGGCAAGGAGTTGTTATGTGGCCGCACTAAGGCCGGATGGAACTGGGGGGCAGGTCCTCCCGATTGAGGATATGGACATTCGTGAAAACGAAGAATGGAGAGGAAAACCAGCAGAAGACTTGGTTCCAATACCTTTGGATTTAGACGATCTTGAAAAGGTTACTCACATAGGGGCATCTCTGAAAGACCCTTTGAAAAGTGAATTGATCACCTTCTTACAAGACAATAGTGATGTCTTTGCATGGACAGCAGCTGATATGCCAGGGATAGATCCCCAACTGATAACACACAACCTAAATGTGGACCCGGACCGGAAGACAATTAAGCAGAAGAAGATAAATTTTGCACCTGAGAGACAAGAAGCTATAAAGCAAGAAGTTGACAAACTCCTGGAGGCAGGGTTCATTGAAGAAATCCAGTTCCCGGAATGGTTGGCCAATCCCGTAATGGTCAAAAAAGCCAATGGAAAGTGGAGGATGTGTATAGACTTCACTGATCTGAACGACGCATGCCCAAAGGACTGTTTTCCTTTACCAAGGATTGATATGTTGATAGATGCCACGGCTGGGCACGAGATGCTAAGCTTCATGGATGGTTTTAGCGGCTACAACCAAATCAAGATGCATAAGAATGATATTCCTAAGGTATCATTTATCACTGACTTTGGTGTGTATTGTTACTTGGTCATGGCCTTTGGGTTGAAAAATGCAGGAGCTACCTATCAGAGGTTGGTAAATAAGATTTTTGCTCATCTCATTGGAAAGACTATGGAAGTTTACGTAGATGACATGTTGGTAAAAAGCCTATGTAAGGCCGATCACATTGAGCACCTCCGGGAGGCATTCGAAGTGTTGAGACACCACCAGATGATGTTGAACCCAGCCAAATGTGCTTTTGGTGTCGGGTCAGGAAAGTTCTTGGGTCTTATGGTATCTAAACGAGGAATTGAGGCTGACCCCGACAAGATCAAAGCTATTCTAGATATGGAACCACCTCGCTCCATAAGGGATGTACAGAAACTGACTGGAAGGATTGCTGCATTGGGAAGATTCGTCTCCAAATCCGGAGACAAGTGTTTGCCGTTCTTTAAAATGCTAAAGAAGGTGAAAAACTTCGAATGGACAGAAGAAAGCCAAGAGGCCTTTGACCGAGTGAAGCAGTATATGGCTGAAGCCCCGTTGTTGGCCAAGCCAAGTATGGGAGAAATCCTTTATCTCTACTTGGCTATTTCGGATCAAGCTGTGAGCGCGGTGCTGGTAAAAGAGGACAATAAGGTTCAGAAACCGGTGTATTATGTGAGCAAGGTTTTGCATGGAGCCGAGTTAAATTATTCTACTATTGAAAATTTTGCCTTGGCATTGGTAACTGCCTCTAGGAAGTTACGGCCCTATTTTCAGGCACACAAGATTGAAGTCCTTACAGAACAGCCATTGAGGAACATTCTGCATAGCCCTAAAGCCAGTGGTAGGCTCATCAAGTGGGCAATTGAATTGAGAGAATTCGATATTAAGTATAAGCCGAGGACGGCCATAAAAGCTCAGGCACTTGCTGACTTCGTGGTTGAATGCACTATTGACAACCAAGAAGTTGGGGGGCAGGAGATACCTCAGGAAGGCAATAAGGAAGGCAAGGAGCCCGTAATTGGAGAAAAGGAGTTCTGGGTGCTCTATTTTGATGGAGCATCAAAAACGAAAACAAGTGGTGCAGGTCTTGTCCTACAAAGTCCCGATGGATTCACGATTGAGTACGCACTGAAATTAGACTTTCCAACAACCAATAATGAGGCAGAATATGAAGCTCTGGTAGCTGGACTTGGTTTAGCAGGAGCGTTAAGGGTCAAGAATCTTAAAGTTTGTGGAGATTCAAGGCTAGTTGTAGCCCAAGCCAATGGAGAGTTTGAAGCAAGGGACGATACCATGGCCAAATACTTAAGGCTTGTGAAGGCAGTAATGACTCAATTTGATGAGTGCTACATTGAACACATTCCGAGGGAAGAAAACACCAAGGCCGATGCCTTATCCAAGTTTGCCTCCTCTGAAATAGAGAACTACTCTGGAAGTGTTTACTTTCAAGTCCTGAGAGCTCCTACCATCGATTCAAGATTGATTGCACCAATTGGGGTCAGGGAATGCTGGATGGATTCCATAAAAGCACACATCGAGACCGGTTGGCTCCCGACCAACGCTATTGAGGCGCGAAAGTTATCTGTGAGAGCGTTGAGATATGCTCTGATTGAAGGGATACTCTATAAGAAGTCTTTTGTGATTCCATATCTGAAGTGTTTGAGGCCCGAAGAGGCCAAGTCAGCTATTGAGGAAGTCCATGAAGGAATCTGTGGGCAGCATTTGGGGGGCAGGGCCCTAGCTCACAAGATAGTTAGACTCGGGTTTTATTGGCCGGAGATGATGGCTGATGCCAAAGAATATGTGAAAAAGTGTGATCGGTGCCAGAAACATGCACCAGTGGTTAGGCAACCACCAGAGATGCTGACGTCTGTCAGCTCCCCCATTCCTTTTGCTATGTGGGGGATGGATATACTTGGGCCATTCCCGATGGCCACGGCTCAAAGAAAGTTCCTGATTGTGGCAATTGATTACTTCACGAAGTGGATCGAGGCCAAACCTTTGGCTAAGATCACAACCAAATAAGTTATGCAGTTCTTCTGGGAGAACGTCATGTGTAGGTATGGAATACCACGGATCCTAGTTACGGACAATGGGTTACAATTCAATAATAAAGAGTTTAAGGATTATTGTGATGAAAATGGAATTGAGCTGCGATTCACTTCAGTTGCCCATCCTCAAGCTAATGGGCAAGCTGAGGTCGCCAATCGTATCATCCTTGATGGACTTAAGAAAAGGGTGGAACGTTCCCGAAATACTTGGGTGGATGAGCTGTTACCCATACTTTGGGCATATCGAACCACTTGCAAGGTAACCACTGGGGCAACCCCATTTATGTTAGCTTACGGAGCTGAAGCTGTCGTCCCCGTAGAAATCATGCATACGTCTCCCCGAGTGGAGGCCTTTGAGCCTGACACTAATGAAGAAGGAATGAAGTTAGCTCTTGACCTAATCGATGAGGTAAGGGACGAAGCCCATGCTAGGAATGTTGAACATCAGAAGAAGGCCTCTTTCTACTACAACCTGAGGGTAAAAGAAAGGTTCTTTCGTCAAGGGGATTTAGTACTCAGAAAGATTGAAGCATCCGGAGTTGGACAGAAGGGAAAGTTATCTCCAAATTGGGAAGGTCCGTATCATGTCAAAGGAACACTAGGTCGTGGATCGTACAAGTTGGAGACCTTGGACGGGGTTGAGGTGCCCCGTACTTGGCATGCCTTGAACCTCAAGATTTATTATGTTTGAGATAACCTTTTAGGGATTCAGATTTTTATTCATGTGTTAGGAAAATAGCAATAAGGTCGACGAAACCATTTCAGAGTTTGCAAAACTCCAAGTAGGAAGTAGAGTATTATGTAAGGGCCAGACCCATTTCAAGTTTTAGTACAATTTGATTTTCTCCTCTCTTGGTTATTATTCTTTATATCTGTTATGTATCAAAGCATATTTAAAAATTGCTAGCTAAAGTAAGCCAAAATACAAAAGACGAGACAACTAAGTGAAAGGAAAAATCAAAAGATGCTTAAAACAGATAAACAAAGCCCGGAGGCTATAAGTTACCAGTCATGAGTTAAGAAAGCAAAATAACAGGAGAAAAGCCACGCAGGGCCGAACATAAAATAAACTCAAGGGTCTACAAAGCTTTGGCCGAGTGGACACCCCCTTTCCCTGGTTCAGCCAAGGTCAGGGGTTCGAACCTACCTCGGAGCGAAAGCTTCGGATTTATGTGGGAGTACTGGGTGGTAGGGCTCAGCGATATATCTCCCCGGGTTTGAAATCCCACATACAAGTGTGTGGGGTAGTTCCCGGTTAAAAAAAAATAATAATAAATAAATAAACTCAAGGAGCCTTGGGAGTGGCCTTAGCAGCCTTGGCGGTGCTCTTAACTGGATATTCTCTATCAGAACTGGTGGCAGTAGTAGACTCCTCAGCATCAGCCTGAAGTGGGGAGTGCTCAGGATCTAAAATCCTATCTGTAGCACCACCTCCCTCCTCATCTTCCTCACCCTCCTCCTCATCCTCTTCCATAGGAGAAATCCTCTGAGATTCCAACAGCTTGGCCAACTCTAAAGGAGCCTCAGGGCAAGGGAAATCCCCAATCTGGAACAACCCGGGATGCCTCTCAGAAACAGCATCTAAGGCCCCTTTCCAGCCACTAAAGTAGTTGGCCGGATAAGCAAGGTCATCATGCTTAGCCATAAGCTTCTGGAAGTCCTCAGAGTCCATGTAATCATCAATGATATCCTCCTTGCCTTGGCGAAGCTCCGCAATGCTACCATAGGCCTTCTCCAGCTCTTCTTCCTTGGCCTTCAACTTCTCCTCCAGGCCTGCAACTTGGACCTTTGACTGATCAAGGTCCTTCTTATGAGTCCCGGCCTGAGTTCGCCAAGACTTGGCATGATGCATGGCAGCCTGAAAATAGGTATTACCCTGAAAGCATAATCGAAGTGTTAGGGAATGGAAAGTAGAAATTCGAACTGAAATAAAAGTAAAATACTTACAGTAGCAATAGCTTGAGTTCCCAACGACTCAACCGCCTCCAAGTCACGGGAAACAACGAGGTCACGATAATCAGCAGGGGTGATCGAGTGGTAGGACCAATCCTTCGAGTGCTTGGTATCACCCACCACTGAATCCTGTTTTCTGATGCCCCAAGCTGGCCGAAAAACAGATGATTTGACAGAGGAGGCAGCCCCACCTTCCACATCAACAGCATCATGTGGCCTCAAAAAGGCAGGTTCTGCGGGCTGTCCCCTGGGATCTTTTGCAGCTCGCTTCCTCTTCATGCGAGAAGTCTCCCCGGACAAATGCTCTTGAAGCTCGTTTATGGCCCTAGCAGCTGACAAATTAAAGGCAAAATCAATGACAATAAAATTTAACATGCAAATGAATAAGAGGTTAAGTAAAAGAATGATGAGGTTTACTGTAAGAACCCAGATTTTTGGGTAGAATTAAAACTTTTTATTACGTAATAATATGGGAATGAATAGTGGTTATGACTGCGATGTAACGACTGTCTATTTAATGAATGGAATGGATTTGGATTCAATTATTATATGTCATGCAGAATACCTTTGGTTGATAACATAGATAAGAATGATCTATCTCCTAAGAATATGAGAAGATTACTCCAAGTAAGATTATTCTTGTGTCATCCAAATCAATATCTATTATAAGCCCAGCGGTTCCGTAAAAAGGTTAAGGAACACTCGAGGGTGAACCAGGTTCATTTTCCTAATTATAGGAATTAAATAAAAATAAGTGATGAATAGTGATTTTGGTGGAATTTGGAATATTATTATAATAATGTTATACCCGGTATTCAGAACGGATTTCTGAGTTCGTATTAGTGATCCAGGAGGAAAATGAGTGTATGTAAAAGCTGTCGGATTCAGAAAAAGAGCACTTTTATTTTCTCCGAGATTTCCCTAGACACTGCAAGACTTAAGGATTTATAAAAGGGAGTTAAGGAATTTAAATTCGAGAAGTATTAAGAAAGATGAAGAATAGTATTAGAATTATTAAGAAGGTTTTCGGTAAAACCCTAACTAGAAACGAATGAGTTATTCCCTCGAACGATCAACGAATTAAGCAATAAACGGACAAAGAAACAAGCAGAGGGAGCAAGAGTCTTGTGCAAGCCACCAGAAAATATCTAGTAACTACATAGTTGCAAGAGTGACTAGCATGGTTAGAGATGAAACCAAACACTTAGAAACAAACCACTTGATTAGCATGGAAACCACTTAAACATCAACACATGGCTTGCAAAATGCATCACTCCATGCATCATCACTTTAATAAAGGTGTTTTAGATGAGATATTATCCAAGGCCATCCACTTTATGCATTATTGATCAAGATTAACCAAGCAAAATATCAAACTCTCCACAAAAACCTTCCATTCGGCTATTCTTGAATTTCAAGAATCAAAATCAAGCTTCCAACCCTCATTTGATCTCCAAACTTTTATGGTGAGTTCTATATTTCATA
This sequence comes from Kitagawia praeruptora, assembly GCA_037693485.1. Lineage (NCBI taxonomy): Eukaryota > Viridiplantae > Streptophyta > Magnoliopsida > Apiales > Apiaceae > Kitagawia > Kitagawia praeruptora. Next base: position 150,130,906 of record CM075349.1, on the reverse strand, counting down.
AAAGTGATCTCCTAAAAATCCTAGCTTCAATCTCCTCTTTTTCCATTTTCAAAAAAAATAAGAAAGATGAGGGTGAATAGTGTTTCTTAAGAACTAATATTGGTTTTCATGTTTCTTATGATTGATCTAGCAAGCTTAAGGCAATCCAACGACCATACCAAGCCTGGTAAAACTAGTTCACACTCCAAGGAAGGTATAAACTTCAAGGATCCAAGTTTTAATTTGAGTTTTAATGGAGTTTTAGATGAGATTTGATAATGATGTTAGTATAAGCATGTTTACATGATCATGTAGTTGTTCTTAGTAGTTATTTAGTCATGATTCAAGTCCTTGATGATCTTGAGGTTAAGACCAGTGGTGCTAGGACTTGTGGATATGAGAATCATGTTTATGAGTTGTGTTGATGCCCGGTGTGGCTTGGTTGTGTTGTTACGATTAGTAGAACGTTCGATTTATAGCCGTCGTAATGCCCGATTTTCGTTTAATCTTGAAATCCGAATTTGACAGTAGATAAAACTCACTGCATAGCTTCGACTTATGCCATGATTAGCTAGATCATGTTACAAGCTTCGTTTTGATATAAAGATCGCATGAAATGGACTTACGGTTTAGGAGTTATGATTAAATTCGTAAAAGTGGTTCGAAATCGTAAACGAAAGTTCGTAATTGAAATTGATTCCCTTAAATGTCGTTTAGTCAGTGGCGAATCTTATTAATTAAATATTAGAGGTAAAAAGGAAGGTGTGGGAGAAAACCACATGTCGAATGGATCGTTTTCCGATTTTATAAAAATGTTTGAATCGAGGTTAAACGCGAACGAACCCCTTAAAGGTATGACTTTGGTTATAACTTAGAAAACGGGCGATAACACTCGAGGTATAATCTTGATTCGTAAACGACCAACCTTAGAACTTACACGACTTAAGTATATACCAAGTATAAGCATGATGACATGTCTTGATAACGAACGAATGTCGGATCGTATCGGTGATAAAAAGAGTTACACTAAAAGAGACGTAACGAGATAACTCGAAAACATGTTTCGATTTAAGTGGAGTTTATACTTAGCCTTTTAATAAGCGTTAAGTGGTTAATCTTAAATATTCTGATTGTTTATAGATTGTCGAGCTGACCCGGGACACATTACCCCTACCCGCACTCGATTCTCAGGCAAGTTTCCAATACTTGGAACTGTTGTTGTGATAATATATATATGATGATTGTTGTATACATATGCCATAGCATGCATGTCTACTTTCAAGTATATTGGAATACTTGTTCCCTGAATTAATATTCGCTTATAGACTAGATATGGATTATCAGATATAAGCATGATTGTTTTGGTAGGACCCTTAGTGAAGGGCATATGATATGTATTCTTTAAATATAGACCGGGAGTCGGTATTTTGAGATATAGATGTAGTCGTGGAAACCCGGAGGGATTCCAGCGACAGATTAGTATTCCTTTTGAGGAATGTTATTATTAAACATTATTTATATTTCCATAAAAGTATCAAATACTTGGAAATCTTTCGAGAAATGTTAGTTGAGTATTATCTCAGTCGAGAAATATTAAATGAATATTATTTTTGAATATTCATTAGATTTGATTATTAATGACTAATTACTTTGATATTCATTGGAATTTTATTCATTAAATGAATATCACTTTCGGATATTCATTTAAGTTTTATGTAATTGATAAATATTATTTCAAAAGTATTCTTTGGAAGTTCTAATTACTCAAGGAATATTATTTCGAATATTAAGGTTTTGATTACTAAATGAATATCATTTGGATATTTTTTTCTAGAATATTATTTGTTTAATGAATATCAATTGAATATTCATTTGGAATTTATTTATTAAATGAATATTATTTTAAGATATTATGTACTTGATGAATATTATTTTGAATATTCATTTAAGATATTATGTACTTGATGAATATTATTTTGAATATTCATTTAAGATATTATGTACTTGATGAATATTATTTTGAATATTCATTTAAGATATTATGTACTTGATGAATATTATGTTAAAATATTCATTTGAAGTTCTATTTACTTAAGGAATATTGCTTCGAATATTCCTTTAAAGTTTTGATTACTAAGAATATTATTTGGGTATTCATTTAGAATATTATTTATTAAATGAATATTATTTTCAAATATTCATTTAAGGTTTGATTTATTTAGTGAATATTATTTTAAATATTTACTTGAGTTTTATTTAATTAATGAATATTATATTGAATATTCATTTAAAGAAGATAATTATTTAGTAAACGATTCTATATATTTATTTGAGGATTACTTACGAGAAATATTATGATTTAATCATATCCCTTATTTATTATTGATAAAATAAATATTCTTGGAATATTTATTTAAATTCTTTTAAGTTCTTTCTATAATAATTCATATTACTCAAAGATTATCTTTCACCTTCAGATATGGTGTAAAATATTTCGGAATATCTTATGACTATTTATATCAAGGGGAGGTTCCTAAACTTTAATTTCATTTAAATCTATCTTAAAGAAGATTTAAATACTTGCTCAACTTCCAGACGTATATAAGGGGACCTCACTTGAGCGATGTTATTTATTGGACTGCCCGGTCCTATACTTGCTAAAACTATCTTGTCACTCACATCTTGATTCTTTCTAGTATCGATATGAGTCTTTTGGTTACCTCCTCAACGCTCGAGGGGTATGATTGATGTAACAAGTTTATATCCATTAACAAGCATCAGCTTGGGAAATATTGGTGAATTTTTCCTTTCCAATTAGATACGACTACTCTGTGGAGTCCTATCAACAAGTGTTACACTTGGGGAAAAGGGGAACGAACTTTACGTTTCAGAGTCATGGATGATATTCGAACTAGGAGACGCGTAAGTGGCCGAGTGGCGCCGGTCCAGCAATAGCCCAACCGTTGGCTGAGGAGTTCCAGAGGGCGGTAGATAAGTAATTCCGTCGGAGCTACCTTCTACATGTAGAGAACGACTGATGAGATGCATGACATACGACTGATCATCGTAAATGTCAGGGCATCTGGCGCGGCAATGCTCCCGTATTAGTTCATCTTCTAAAAGTGAGAAATTTCTGCAACACTGTTGGTGTTGGCAAGGTGAAAAAGTGTTAAAACCGGAATTGCAATATTTTTCCTGCAAGTTCCTCTTTTATGATAATGGAGAATATCTTGCTTATCTTTTGCATAGCAGATATTTATTCAAAACAAATATATTTTTGAGTTACCTTGTAACTTCATCTCATACCTTATATTGGTACTACATCGTTAATGCATGGCATATGGTTTCAAAGATATTTTGGACTGTTATATATTATCACTGTTCAATTATATTTCTGGTGGGCTATTGCTCACCCTTGCTTTATTTATTTATATCACAACAACAGCTAGATCAGATGGCCGCGCAAGGTGCACACAGCGTAAGCAGGTGTCAACCGTCAGAGGTTTACCGCTAAGGTCTTGGCTACCTTTGTTAAGGATGCAACTACTGGTAGGCTAGTTATTAGCAATTGAGCCTCAAATGTATTTATATTATGGTATCTATTAATGGATGGCAAAGAGTATGTAATTGTACAATTGTAATTCTTTGGGTTGTAAGAACTCAAACTTGTGATTAATAATATTGTTGGTTACTCTGATTTCATCTCTGGGACTATAACGGGTGTGTTTTATGTTGTTGTTTTGGGTCACAAGGTTGTAATTTAAATTATGTTGGTTTTGTGGTTGGATATTGAGACCGTAACGACCAGATCCCTGACCCTGGATCTGGGGGTGTTACAGAAATGGTATCAGAGAGAGCGTTATATATCCCAGAGATGATGCGACGTTAAAACAATAAATTCATTAAGATAATAAGAACTCTTGCCAAGTTCATAGTCAGACTACATAATGTAGTATTGACATATAAAACCCTTATGGGAACCCTAAAGTATCATGATAGTAACTTAGCTCGTTCTTGTATCGACTAGTAAGGCGACAGACCTTGGGGATTACGAGCAGTAGCATAATAATGCTTGTTTTGATGTTGAAGATCGGATGGTGGATTCGATAGAGTACCCTACTGAGGACCCGGAAGAGGTTCCAGCAGAGAGGGAGAATCCTGTTAGAGACAGGGAAGTTTACCTTGAGGAGATGAGGGCTGCAGCCAGAGAGACTGTAAGAATCTAGATATAGTGCTCAGAGAAGTGAGCTTAAAGAATTGAGATATTATTAAGAGAATTAAAGAGGCATATTGGATTCATAGCCGGACTACCGGATGAAGTGCCAGCAAGTAAGATGGATTTGAGGAATTACTCAAGATCTTATGTAAGGATAGATAAGAATCCTTGGAGACTTTCAGATTAATGAGAAAGGAATTAGAATGATGCATGATTATCAAAGACATTGATATAGGACGGGGAGCAGAGTCCCTAGGAACAGTTAAGACATAGGTGGCAAGTGCCATATCTTCAGATAAATGGATTAGTGTGAATCTTATTAATGATAATTCGCCGTGAGAAGGCAGATTTTCTAGGTTATAATTTATAAAGTCAAACTGAGATTGGTAAGGTGGTTTGGTGCAGAGAAATGTCCATTTTATGAATAGATCAACTTAGAAAATGAAGACATTGGAAGGCGATGGTATGATTGGATAAAGTATATAAGGAAGTAGTAAGCGAGACAATGATCTCAGAACCTATAAGAGGAGAAGACCAGTGACTCTGTGATAAACTAGTAATGAGGCCATCGTCAGGAACCAAGTATAAGTTTGGTTCAATTCAGTGGAATGATGAACCAGAAACATTAGATGCATGTGATTCAGAAGAATATTAAATTCTTTCTTTTCCTTGAATGGATTATGGTAGTTACCTTAAGTTTATTCTGTCACTGAATCATAAATGGATTAGGCAAGGCGAGCAGTGGTCGAGATGTAATTGAGAATGCTTCTAGGTGCAACCTGATAGAACAGGTGTAGGACATGTTCTCGAAATAAGAGTTTTGGCAAAATGAAGTCCAGCAATAGGACACATGATCAATAAGAGTAGTGTTGGTCGGCCCTACCAAGTTAAAGACAGTTTCAAATGAAGATTGGCCAACCACACTGGCAAAGGTGAGAAATTTCATAAAATTCACAAGGTATTACCAAAGATCTGCTCAGGACTTTACAGAAAGTGTAGTCCCGTAACCCGACTTATTGTAAGAATAAAAGTTTGAATGGACAAGATAAACGTGAGAAGATCTTCCTGGAGCTAAAGGTAAAGTTGGTGATGACCAGGGTTGGCGTTGCCTAATGGAAGAAGGAAACTTTGGAATATATTAGGATGCACCTCGTACAGGTTTAGGTGTTGTGCAACATGACAACATAATTTTCAAATACAATTGGACACCACGGTTCACCAGATTCGGATGACCTTGGTAGTGCCAATTCTGGGAAGCGACTGACCCCGATGGTAGCATTCCTTCTGAGACTAGTTGTTAAGTAGACTGGTATTCGGTAGTATCGACTATTAGGACAAGCATGTATCGGGTAGGTATGGCATGTTTAGTTTAAAACTTTTGATTCCCCCTTCTAAGGACGATGTATATTTGGTTTCCTTCTAATGATTAAACTCCCAGCTTTATGTCAATCATTTCGCTACTGTAACTGTTTGTGGTTCGACCAGCTCGGATGTTCATAGAAATATTCTTTGGGTATCAAAATGGATTTTCTTAATGTAACCAGTGGGTGGATAGATTGCCTGAAATTTCCCTAATCCTGGAAAGGAATTTGACAAATTTTAGTAAACCTTGTCTTTCTGATTATCGGAATACGTCACTAAAGAGAGTGGAAACTGGAATGAACCCTACGGATTGGGTAAAGTAGCCGCTATACAGGTGGGTAGACATACCCCGATTATTACAGTTGAATGTAGGGATAAAATTATGAAGTTGAATGTAATTAAGAAACAAGCCGGACTGAGAAATTCTGGGATTGACTTAAATGAAAAGGTTGTTATGCCAGAAGTGTTAAGCTTTTGTGGTACGTGGAATTGATAAGATTAACTGAAAGAAAAAAAAAATAAAAAAAAAATAAAGGAAAGGTGACCGGAGACGGTACCGAGAAGTCGATTGAGACTTATATGGAGAAGGGTTTTGAAAAGATCAAAAGGTATCAAAGTAGAAGGCACTATGCCAGCAATTGCTAGAAAAGTAATGCTATTAGCCGACCCCTAACTCACATGTTTTAGTATGGCAAGTTGAGGCCAAGTCACAAAGGATTAACAATTAACTAGACCAGCAATGAAAGGATATATCGGGGTGGCTTCTAATCAAGCGCCAACCGCAAGGACTTTTGATATAAAATGAATTGAGATACATGATAATGGATTTTCTATATACCATGGACGTATTAGGATTGAGGGTAGCGACCACTGAAAAGTTACGAAGATTGCCAAAGTCAGTGCAGTATGATGCATAAATGTTATATGAAGCTTAGTGTCCTCAAAAAGAGCATTAGGCACTAAGAGATTCACGTTGAACACGACCAATGTCTTCCAGAACATCCTTGCTACCATTACCAAGTTTTGTATGAAAGAGTAGATAGACATATGTTGTCTTTTGGAAGGTCATGTAGACCGACATTCGTTTGAAAGAAAGGTTAACATGAGCTACCTATAGATTATTAAGATGAGAATGATTGAAAACAGACCCTTATTAAGGGTACATGATTTGATTGACAATTACAGGATGTAAGTATTCCTTGAAAATAGAATTGAGGGTAGAATGTCCATATATTAAAACGAACCCTGGGGGATGCACAAAGGATAGCATCACCCCTAATAAAGACATTTTGAATTCAGACGATATAAGTTGAATCGACCAAAGTATAATGAACCTGTAAGGATTTGTGGAAAGGAATCTCGAAAAGTACATAGACAGAGATGTTATAGAATTGACTAATAATGTTTGATATACCCTGTAACCAGGAGATGCAGGAGGAATGATGAGGATGGCCTAAGAAACCTTATAAGGGAAGTGCTAATATTCTAAACTTCAAACGGGAAGTTTGGTAAGGAATGTATGACATAGTAACAATAAGGCCAGATGAAGCATGTGTGAAACCATGTAAAAGTATGGATTGAACCAATAAGGTTGAGATTATCCTAAAAACAAGAAGGGAGTTAAGTAAGGAAATATCCTAGGTATGATTTGGAGTACCTGTAGTCAAGATCGCACTAGAAAGGTGGAAGCAATGACTTTTGGAAAAGACTGATAGATGTTTTCTCTCATTCAGCAGAATTTAAGGGAGAATGCTTCCACCCTGAGTTGGAATAGATCCAGAAAACATGGATCTCAAGAAATTATTATAATCAGGAAAGGCCAACGAGATGGCCGACACTTTAAGTATAGGGGAGTAAGTATAAATGCTCATACCAAAGAAATAGAATGATAATGTAAGGACCTCGATGGTCATAATGTGGTAGAGGAAGTTACATCCCGTCTAATGATTGTGTCAGGATCAACTGTAGGAATAGTTTAAGTAAAGATTCGATTCCTGATGTTGCCAGTAGCACATCATCGACATTATGAGGCTCTACGACAAGCCAGACCAAATTCTCCAAGAGACTCGCCTTTCCTTTGGAATGAGTGGGGGAAAGTTAAGTAACAAGGAATTGGTAGTAGATGACCAAAAACAGAGATGGTTCATAAAATGATTATAGTAGAAATAAAGACAAGAGACTGATAGAGATGGAAATAGAATTGGGAATTAATAAGAGAGTCAGATAGGCAGACTCATGAGAAGCTCCAGTAATGAAGCGAGAAGAGTATGGAATTGGCAAGGTAAGGGTATTGGCCAAAGCGGAAAGTTGGAATTAGGAGCATGAATGACATACAAATTGACTCCTTTTAAGTTTGGAAAATCCGAGGAAATATGGAATAGTTTGATTGAGTAATAAAAGAAACTCATGGAATGAGAAAGTGAAATCTAGACGGTTGAACAAAGGAAAATTCGACCCCAAACGTGTAACACGTATTGAGTAAAAGTGGCGAGTGTCTCAACACTGAGATGACGATAGAGTTAAACAACAAGAGTAAATAAGAATTAGATAATATGAAGGATGTGATTGATAAAGAAAAGATTGGGAAATAATTATGGAATGTGAAGCAAGGAATGTTATGAATGGAGTGAGGAATGGGTTTTCTTAACGAGCTCTCGGAATGACAACCTGATAGTGTTAGAATTATGAGTATGAAAGAGCCAGTGTCGGGGCATGAAATGTGAGTAATAATAATGTCAAGCGGGAAATCCAAGATTTAACCTGAGAGGTTGAAGGATTTTCCAAAAAGTTAGTGGTGCTAATATCGAGCAAGAGTATAGGTCCATAGAATGATGGACAGAGCAGCAAGGACATGTGATATGTGAGATTACGAAAAATTAGTATTTAATACGAATATGATTACTTTTTCTCTAATAAACCTCTATAGTTCAGAGGTAAATTCTAAGTATGATATTTTGACAATCATGAAAACTTTCTTATATGATTCTTTGAAATTCGCTCCTTTTCTTCTCCCTTATTTACCTTCTTCTAAAATGAGAAGAACAACCCTTTAAGGAGGGGAGGTAATACTACGTGACTCTCTGTCTGTGTGATAGGAGTCTAAGTGGAATGCCATTAATTGTTTAATTGCTTGTCAAGTACTAAAGGCTGGCCCCCTTCTGTACTAGCTATGCAATATAACAAATGTTCATTGATCATAGTGATCTCTCAATAAATTCTTCTAATTCAATATATATGCATCGAGATTGCGAAGATTAGGAATTGCAAAAATTACGAGTGAGGGTATCTCCGAATTTCGTAGCGCGTTAGTGATACCAAAGTCACTGCACGTACCAATAAGGTTAATAGTATAAGAATGGACAAGAGCGTATACCGGATGATGTGTTATGCGAAAGTATCAAAGAATTGGTAGAACGGATAAAGGGTGTGTTGTAACACCAGTATGATGTGCTTTAGAAAGATTGGAATGGGTAAGGATCGACCAGAGAATTGGAAAGCGAAATAACCAACAAGTACCCAATTGTCTTCTACTTGATTCCGGGACGGAATCCTTTTAAGGAGGGGAGACTGTAAGAACCCAGATTTTTGGGTAGAATTAAAACTTTTTATTACGTAATAATATGGGAATGAATAGTGGTTATGACTGCGATGTAACGACTGTCTATTTAATGAATGGAATGGATTTGGATTCAATTATTATATGTCATGCAGAATACCTTTGGTTGACAACATAGATAAGAATGATCTATCTCCTAAGAATATGAGAAGATTACTCCAAGTAAGATTATTCTTGTGTCATCCAAATCAATATCTATTATAAGCCCAGCGGTTCCGTAAAAAGGTTAAGGAACACTCGAGGGTGAACCAGGTTCATTTTCCTAATTATAGGAATTAAATAAAAATAAGTGATGAATAGTGATTTTGGTGGAATTTGGAATATTATTATAATAATGTTATACCCGGTATTCGGAACGGATTTCTGAGTTCGTATTAGTGATCCAGGAGGAAAATGAGTGTATGTAAAAGTTGTCGGATTCAGAAAAAGAGCACTTTTATTTTCTCCGAGATTTCCCTAGACACTGCAAGACTTAAGGATTTATAAAAGGGAGTTAAGGAATTTAAATTCGAGAAGTATTAAGAAAGATGAAGAATAGTATTAGAATTATTAAGAAGGTTTTCGGTAAAACCCTAACTAGAAACGAATGAGTTATTCCCTCGAACGATCAACGAATTAAGCAATAAACGGACAAAGAAACAAGCAGAGGGAGCAAGAGTCTTGTGCAAGCCATTAGAAAATATCTAGTAACTACATAGTTGCAAGAGTGACTAGCATGGTTAGAGATGAAACCAAACACTTAGAAACAAACCACTTGATTAGCATGGAAACCACTTAAACATCAACACATGGCTTGCAAAATGCATCACTCCATGCATCATCACTTTAATAAAGGTGTTTTAGATGAGATATTATCCAAGGCCATCCACTTTATGCATTATTGATCAAGATTAACCAAGCAAAATATCAAACTCTCCACAAAAACCTTCCATTCGGCTATTCTTGAATTTCAAGAATCAAAATCAAGCTTCCAACCCTCATTTGATCTCCAAACTTTTATGGTGAGTTCTATATTTCATAAAAGTGATCTCCTAAAAATCCTAGCTTCAATCTCCTCTTTTTCCATTTTCAAAAAAAATCAAGAAAGATGAGGGTGAATAGTGTTTCTTAAGAACTAATCTTGGTTTTCATGTGTCTTATGATTGATCTAGCAAGCTTAAGGCAATCCAAGGACCATACCAAGCCTGGTAAAACTAGTTCACACTCCAAGGAAGGTATAAACTTCAAGAATCCAAGTTTTAATTTGAGTTTTAATGGAGTTTTAGATGAGATTTGATGATGATGTTAGTATAAGCATGTTTACATGATCATGTAGTTGTTCTTAGTAGTTATTTAGTCATAATTCAAGTCCTTGATGATCTTGAGGTTAAGACCAGTGGTGCTAGGACTTGTGGATATGAGAATCATGTTTATGAGTTGTGTTGATGCCCGGTGTGGCTTGGTTGTGTTGTTACGATTAGTAGAACGTTCGATTTATAGCCGTCGTAATGCCCGATTTTCGTTTAATCTTGAAATCCGAATTTGACAGTAGATAAAACTCACTGCATAGCTTCGACTTATGCCATGATTAGCTAGATCATGTTACAAGCTTCGTTTTGATATAAAGATCGCATGAAATGGACTTACGGTTTAGGAGTTATGATTAAATTCGTAAAAGTGGTTCGAAATCGTAAACGAAAGTTCGTAATTGAAATTGATTCCCTTAAATGTCGTTTAGTCAGTGGCGAATCTTATTAATTAAATATTAGAGGTAAAAAGGAAGGTGTGGGAGAAAACCACATGTCGAATGGATCGTTTTCCGATTTTATAAAAATGTTTGAATCGAGGTTAAACGCGAACGAACCCCTTAAAGGTATGACTTTGGTTATAACTTAGAAAACGGGCGATAACACTCGAGGTATAATCTTGATTCGTAAACGACCAACCTTAGAACTTACACGACTTAAGTATATACCAAGTATAAGTATGATGACATGTCTTGATAAAGAACGAATGTCGGATCGTATCGGTGATAAAAAGAGTTACACTAAAAGAGACGTAACGAGATAACTCGAAAACATGTTTCGATTTAAGTGGAGTTTATACTTAGCCTTTTAATAAGCGTTAAGTGGTTAATCTTAAATATTCTGATTGTTTATAGATTGTCGAGCTGACCCGGGACACATTACCCCTACCCGCACTCGATTCTCAGGCAAGTTTCCAATACTTGGAACTGTTGTTGTGATAATATATATATATGATGATTGTTGTATACATATGCCATAGCATGCATGTCTACTTTCAAGTATATTGGAATACTTGTTCCCTGAATTAATATTCGCTTATAGACTAGATATGGATTATCAGATATAAGCATGATTGTTTTGGTAGGACCCTTAGTGAAGGGCATATGATATGTATTCTTTAAATATAGACCGGGAGTCGGTATTTTGAGATATAGGTGTAGTCGTGGAAACCCGGAGGGATTCCAGCGACAGATTAGTATTCCTTTTGAGGAATGTTATTATTAAACATTATTTATATTTCCATAAAAGTATCAAATACTTGGAAATCTTTCGAGAAATGTTAGTTGAGTATTATCTCAGTCGAGAAATATTAAATGAATATTATTTTTGAATATTCATTAGATTTGATTATTAATGAATAATTACTTTGATATTCATTGGAATTTTATTCATTAAATGAATATCACTTTCGGATATTCATTTAAGTTTTATGTAATTGATAAATATTATTTCAAAAGTATTCTTTGGAAGTTCTAATTACTCAAGGAATATTATTTCGAATATTAAGGTTTTGATTACTAAATGAATATCATTTGGATATTTTTTTCTAGAATATTATTTGTTTAATGAATATCAATTGAATATTCATTTGGAATTTATTTATTAAATGAATATTATTTTAAGATATTATGTACTTGATGAATATTATTTTGAATATTCATTTAAGATATTATGTACTTGATGAATATTATTTTGAATATTCATTTAAGATATTATGTACTTGATGAATATTATGTTAAAATATTCATTTGAAGTTCTATTTACTTAAGGAATATTGCTTCGAATATTCCTTTAAAGTTTTGATTACTAAGAATATTATTTGGGTATTCATTTAGAATATTATTTATTAAATGAATATTATTTTCAAATATTCATTTAAGGTTTGATTTATTTAGTGAATATTATTTTAAATATTTACTTGAGTTTTATTTAATTAATGAATATTATATTGAATATTCATTTAAAGAAGAGAATTATTTAGTAAACGATTCTATATATTTATTTGAGGATTACTTACGAGAAATATTATGATTTAATCATATCCCTTATTTATTATTGATAAAATAAATATTCTTGGAATATTTATTTAAATTCTTTTAAGTTCTTTCTATAATAATTCATATTACACAAAGATTATCTTTCACCTTCAGATATGGTGTAAAATATTTCGGAATATCTTATGACTATTTATATCAAGGGGAGGTTCCTAAACTTTAATTTCATTTAAATCTATCTTAAAGAAGATTTAAATACTCGCTCAACTTCCAGACGTATATAAGGGGACCTCACTTGAGCGATGTTATTTATTGGACTGCCCGGTCCTATACTTGCTAAAACTATCTTGTCACTCACATCTTGATTCTTTCTAGTATCGATATGAGTCTTTTGGTTACTCCTCAACGCTCGAGGGGTATGATTGATGTAACAAGTTTATATCCATTAACAAGCATCAGCTTGGGAAATATTGGTGAATTTTTCCTTTCCAATTAGATACGACTACTCTGTACGTGGAGTCCTATCAACAAGTGTTATACTTGGGAAAAGGGGAACGAACTTTACGTTTCAGAGTCATGGATGATATTCGAACTAGGAGACGCGTAAGTGGCCGAGTGGCGCCGGTCCAGCAATAGCCCAACCGTTGGCTGAGGAGTTCCAGAGGGCGGTAGATAAGTAATTCCGTCGGAGCTACCTTCTACATGTAGAGAACGACTGATGAGATGCATGACATACGACTGATCATCGTAAACGTCAGGGCATCTGGCGCGGCAATGCTCCCGTATTAGTTCATCTTCTAAAAGTGAGAAATTTCTGCAACACTGTTGGTGTTGGCAAGGTGAAAAAGTGTTGAAACCGGAATTGCAATATTTTTCCTGCAAGTTCCTCTTTTATGATAATTGAGAATATCTTGCTTATCTTTTGCATAGCAGATATTTATTCAAAACAAATATATTTTTGAGTTACCTTGTAACTTCATCTCATACCTTATATTGGTACTACATCGTTAATGCATGGCATATGGTTTCAAAGATATTTTGGACTGTTATATATTATCACTGTTAAATTATATTTCTGGTGGGCTATTGCTCACCCTTGCTTTATTTATTTATATCACAACAACAGCTAGATCAGATGGCCGCGCAAGGTGCACACAGCGTAAGCAGGTGTCAATCGTCAGAGGTTTACCGCTAAGGTCTTGGCTACCTTTGTTAAGGATGCAACTACTGGTAGGCTAGTTATTAGCAATTGAGCCTCAAATGTATTTATATTATGGTATCTATTAATGGATGGCAAAGAGTATGTAATTGTACAATTGTAATTCTTTGGGTTGTAAGAACTCAAACTTGTGATTAATAATATTGTTGGTTACTCTGATTTCATCTCTGGGACTATAACGGGTGTGTTTTATGTTGTTGTTTTGGGTCACAAGGTTGTAATTTAAATTATGTTGGTTTTGTGGTTGGATATTGAGACCGTAACGACCAGATCCCTGACCCTGGATCTGGGGGTGTTACATTTACCCTTATCAGTGACAGATGAAAGACCCACGGACTTGAGGGAAAATTCCTCAAGAAGGGAGAAGAAGTGAGTTTCCCCTTTGTCTGCAGTAAGGGTATCGAAAGCAGCTCTTTCGGCGTCATCCAGTTTGATATCATCTGGATTTCCATCAATTACTTTCCCAAAAGAGGTACGAAAGAGGGTGCCCCAATCACCTCCCTCCCACACAAGGTACATGAACTCCTCTTTCCATTTAGGGATATTATCAGGGATTGAAGAGGGATCGTAAATATTGGGGATTGTGGCACGAAGGCTGATATATACCCAGCCAGGATAAGTGATTGCACTATTCTTAAATTGAAAAATTTTCCTAAAGAGGGGGACAGTTAGGGGAAAATTGTTTTTTAAACAGAGAACCATGAAGCAAAGAATGGCTCTCCAAGCATTTGGAACTAACTGGCAGGGGTTTATTTGAACATCCGCTAGCAAAGTAGGAATAAAACTATGAAAAGGGAAACGAAGCCCAGCCATGATAGCATCCTTATAGATGCAAAGGGCATGGGGTTTCCAATGACAAGAACGATCCCCTGGCTCAGCTGGGACTAATTTTAAAGGGGATTGAATGTTGAAGAGTTTATTAAACTTTTTAACTTTTTCAACATCAAAGAATTTTGAATGGTGGTTATACGAATCTAATGCAGAAACAGAGGGATATTCATCTCCTCTTTGATTAATCATGTCAATTAAAGAGGTATATTTCGAACGGATAGGAGGGAAAGAGGTACCTCGCGATGATGAACTCATCTTGCTCAACCTTCTAGCTTCTCTGTCATCCGCCATTGATGCCCTTAAGATGAATGCTTCGAAGATAATCTTCAAAGAAAAACCCAGAAACCGCCGCGAAAGGAAGAACTTCGCCGGGAAACTTCACCAGGTGATGCTCTAACTCCAAGCTCTAGAGAGAAAATTTTGGTGAGAAATGTTGAAATGAATATGAGAAATGAGAATGAACTCCCACTCTTTTATACTTAAAATAACCGGTCATTTAGCCGGTTAGAATGTCATGTTAACTGGCTATAACAAGTTAAGGCCCGTTGGCCCAAATAAAAGCCCAAGATCTAGAATTTGAAAGAAAGTTCTGGAAGGATCGAGAAGTTAAAAATAAAAAAAAATATATAGAAAAACTATGACATGAAACCAGGTCGTATGGTACATTACATGAGCTCTATTCAGTTCGAATCTCGAGTTCGAAAGTCCACGAGGAGGCCCGTTATTGCTCTTTACACGAGCTCAATTCGGTTCGTAGGCCGAGTTCGCAAAACGCACGACGATGCTAATTATTGGTCCTTACACGACCTGGATTCACCTCCTAAGGAGATTTCGTAAAATTCACGAGCAACCAAGTTAAGGAAGCTTACACGACCTCGATCCACCTCGTAGGATGAGGTCGCAGGCTCTACGACCTGGCTCTTATAATGCCCGTGCACGAACTCATTCCACCTCATGGAATGAGGTCGTAATATCCACGACCTGCTTTGCAGGGAGCCCTTACACGATCTGGATCCACCTCGTAGATAGAGGTCGAACAGCTCACGATCAGACCTCTTTCGGGACCTTACACGAACTCGATTCTGGTCGGGAAAGGAGGTCGCAAGGTTAACGAACTGCCCTCCCTGGTGTCTTAACACGAACTCAACCCACCTCGTTGGTTGAGGTCGAAGACCGTACGACCAGGCCTTTTTGGGGGCCTTGTACGAGCTCGATCCTGGTCGAAAGGAGAGATCGCAGGCTTAACGACCTGGGTACCTCGTAACGACCTCGATCCAGGTCGATGTTTTACAGAAAATTTTTAAATTATTTAAAATGGTTATATTTTGGATAAAAATTCCAAAAAATTCCAGAAATACAGAAAAGTAATTTCATAATGCTTGAAGCACAATTTGATATTTCCTCGATAAGATTGAAAATATAGAAAAATGCCTGTGAGTACTAGAAAAATCTAAGAAATTGAGATAAATATGAAAAAATACGAGGAATTTTATAAATAATTCCTTAAAATAAATAAGCGAAATTCAATGACAAAAGTTGTTGGAAAATAATCATTTAGCCTCGAACAAGGCAAATCGTCGCAAACGTGTAGGTCGCTCCACACTTTGCACTCAAGACGATACATGTGAAACACTAGTGTAAATAAACATTTTAACTTCAATGAAAACCTGATCAGTTTTCCTAGAAGTTGGGGGGCAAATGATATGGGCTGAAAATAAGCCCTAGAAACATATTTAATGATGTATTAATTAAACCTAGTTTGGTCCAAATATGAAGCCCATTAATGAGGCCCGAAATCCTAATTAAATAATAATTTCGTAGCTGGTAAGTCAGCCAAACAAAAGACTTCGAAATCAAGTCCAGAAAGGAAATTAAATCCTATTAGGAGTAGCCTCCAAGGCACCTATCTTCAGCTCTTATCTTCTTATCTATTAGAAGGCTCTAGAATTGGGCCTAAGCTGTGACTTGCCCATCAAGTCTCCTAATTCTACCCTAATTCTAGGGTATTCATTACCTATATAAGGACATGCTCCTTCACAAACAGAACTACGTTTTTTGGCTTGATTCTCATCTCTGAGATACGTAGGCATCTTGTGAGGACGCGATTTAAGTCACGAAACACAAGCGCAGCCATTAAAGCTCGAAGCTTCCATAAACCCTAACGCAATAAATATACCCTAAATTTCGTTCCACAACAGTTGGATTATTCTCATTATATATCTAATTTTTTTAATAATTTTAAAAAAGTCTTAAACATGAAATTATCAATTACTATATGATCATTATTTTTATGATAAAAAATTATAGATATTAAATATAATTAAATAACATTTTTAAAAACCGACACCTCTTTCATAACATACAGTGTAACAATTTACTTAATTAGAATATTAATTTAATTCGTCACAATATATTGAAACAACGAATGTACAATTTTTTTATCAATTTAATCGGCCTAGAAAAGGATTACAGTGATTTAAGTTAATCGAGTTGGTAATTTGTTCATGTGCAAAAGTAAAAACATCTAGATGTTCTATATCAATAAAAATTAAAGAATTAACGTCTATCAATAAAAAAAATTCGATTAATATTAACAAAAAATCTATATCCTTCCATAATTTATCATGATTTACATGATTTCCAAGACAAGCTAATAAAGAATTTTTCAAAAAGTTAACGTGTCTATCCTCCGATCACCTGAAAAAATTGTAGTAATCTTAATTGAATATAGAAAATGATACTATATAAGAAAATATTTTTACTTTATTATAAATAATTAGTATATTATATTAATTAACCTAGATACTAGGATTACTACGAATGTAGAATGTATATACATTAGGAGTAGTGGAGTCTACTATACCATGCATTCCATTTTGATTTGGAGTTTTTTTAGGGGGTTTTCACAAAATAACCAAGCCGGGGAAGATTTGGCGAAAATATATGTTATGTTCAAATCTTGACATAAGCCCTAAGTAGATGGGTTTGAATAGAGGTCCACAACTCATAATGGGCCTAAAGATGAAGATTGGGTTACTAAAGTTCACCACCAGGAGTTAGTCCAATATACTATCAACATAATATGAAAGACAACAACCCTAGCTATGGGTTGAGTTCGCCAACAAATTAAGTCCCTAGTACGGGATCGCGCATCGCCTCACCTCTATTCTTGAAGATGCTATTTCATCTTAGGGGTCGCCTCACTGTGACCTCCTACTTATACTCAGGGCATGCTCCCATGCCAATGATAAAGGAAAAGGGGTTTCATTCATTCTAGGCCTTTAGGCGTCTCATGCTAGCCCGGCCTCAAGGTCGCATCTACAGGGATCACCTCTCGTATAACTCCCGTCAAGGGATCGCTTCGCTATGACTTCCCTCCTTGGAATCGCTTCGTACTATCATCACATCCACATACTACACGAGATCGCTATCTCATTCTCTGCTGGAAGGCTCATGACGCAGCCCTTCGAGGTCGCATGAGTATCAATACACTTGGGTCCGCTTCGCATGACTCAACCCCTCGAGGTTGCATGCTACACCCTTGCTACTTCTCTATTAGCCTCGCCCAAGAGGTCCCGACTCTAACCATGTGAGACCATTTGCTTCCTTCTTTGGACCATGGATCATGGATAGAATTGATGACTCATTGCCACATCAGCCCTAAAACGAGTGGGCTTGGGTCATGACTTATCTACTAAAACCCTAGCCCGTCTAGATAACTTCTTCTCTAAGAACTACGTACGGCTTGATCCCTATAAATAGGGTACGTAGGCATCTTATTATGGATGATTGACAGTTCACCCCTGAAATATCAACAAGCAAGATCAACCACAAAAAATCACCAATCTCCTTCCGTGTTCTTCGCGTTCTTAGCAAAATTTTCGTATTTTGCTCCGTGATTCCAGCAAATCTCCAAAATATTGTTATACAATATTCTCCCTATAACAATATCAATTCATTTTCTAAAAATTTGCAAAAATGCTTTCTTTCAAAAAATATCATTTTTTGAAACTTTTTTGTAAAAATATCTTTTACAGTCTCGCAATCATATTTACAACCATAAATACAATTTTAAAAAAAACACATAAGAGAATTATTGAACCGAAAGGGATCCTTGAATTAGGGTTTAAGATTAATTTAGGTTTTGTATGGTTATTATGGGGTTTAGGAACTATATATAAATCCTAAACTACACCTTAAACTGGGTTTACGTTTCATATTCACAAAGTGAATCTATAACCTTTATTAATAAGCGAAACACTCTTTTAACGGTACCACTTTTGGTTTCACCCCTATAATCCTATTTTTACTATAATTTTATGTTGTTTTTTAATAAATAAAATATAAATCCTATTATAATTATAATTCTTTTATTACAACTTTAAATAAAAAAATAGTTTCATCCCTAGAATCATATGCCCTTACAATTCTATGTTATTTTTTTTAAAAAATAATAAAATTGAAATCCTATTATAATTATAATATAATTTTTATCATAATTTAGAATAAAAAAATAATACGATCAATTCTCCAAAAGATTTTTCAAGGTGAACAACTAGAACATGTTTCTATACACTACTCTAGTAACGGTACCACTTTTGGTTTCACCCCTATTTTGGTTTCACCCCTATAATCCTATTTCTACTATAATTCTATGTTGTTTTTTATTAAATAAAATATAAATCCTACTATAATTATAATTCTTTTATTACAACTTTAAATAAAAAAAAATAGTTTCATCCCTACAATCATATGCCCTTACAATTCTATGTTATTTTTTAAAAAAAATAATAAAATTGAAATCCTATTATAATTATAATATAATTTTTATCATAATTTAGAATAAAAAAAATAATACGATCAATTCTCCAAAAGATTTTTCAAGGTGAACAACTAGAACATGTTTCTATACACTACTCTAGAACATTCTTCCCTGTGTTTATATGTTATTTTTTTAAAAAAAATATAATAAAATTGAAATCTTATTATTATTATTATAATTCTTACATTATATTAGCAAAATTTTTTATTATAACTTATAATAAAAAAAGATTACGATAAATTATCCTAAATATTTTTCAATGAAAACAACCGAAACGTGTTTCCATGTACTTCTATTAAATAATCTAAGTTTATAGTTTGTTAATTGCATAAATTTTTTATGCAAATAATATAGTTCTTTTTATAATTTTTGTAATATAATTTTATAAATATTTAATTAAATAAAAATTAGTAATTATTTAACATAAATCTCTGAGCCCGTGCTTAGCACGGGTTATCATCTAGTATTTATAAAATCTAATCCAAAGGATCGAAACTGTTAAATCGCAAAGAAACTGTGAACCCCAAATATATAGGTAAAATTAGGTAAAATAAAATATAAATTGATACCCTTCTGTCTCAACCCTTCGAAGAAATTAGCTCATCTTTGCTGGCATAATACATTGATTAACAAGTTATATTGTTTTTATCACATATAACTAAAAGCAACTTCAGTTATTTTATATGTTCCATTTAGTTTAATTTGGTTGCAAATATATTTTTGCAAAATACCAGAAATTGCACTTAGCTGCTTTTGGTTGATAAGTATTTTTACAAAAATTATCGATGGTAAAATTGTAAAAAATTAAAAAAAAAAAACTTAAAAAAGTGGTATTTTTGGTGAGTACCCTTTTTATTTTGATGAAAAGTTCGTATATAATTAATTATTTGGATGAAAATCGTAACCATATTATTGATTTTAGTTTTATGATTTATATTCACTCTTCTATAATAATTTAATTTTATTTAATATGTTTAAAAATATACTTATAAATTTATCTATTTATTTTTATTTGTGTTCGAAGGTGATAAAGTGTGTGTGTAATATGTTTTAGGTATATAAACTAATATATTCAAATATTAGGCTCAGTTGAGTAATTAAAGTGTTCCAAATACCTATCGTATAAATTTCTTTTTTTCTATATTTGAAGTAAATAAGATGTATGTGTTTTTGTATGAATGTGTTTTAATTACAAAACTAATGTTCAAGAATTCATACGGTCAATGAATCTAAAAATGTGTGTCAAAAATCGAAACTTCACAAAAGAAGAGGAGGCATTATTTGGAATTTAGTATTGTTACTATCTAGTTTACAAAAATAATGAGAATTAAAATATATAAGAATAAGATTGGAGCGAAGGACTGTTCGACAATGTTAAAGAAATGGGCTACACGAACGGTCCAAAGTTGTAGCAATTTGACCTTGAAAAGTTTGGTCAATTTCATCTTGAAAAATCAAAAATAGAACACTTTGACCGGGAGGAAGGAGTAGTAAAAATGTAAGAACATTGTTGGCCTCCTTACAGATTGCAACAAGTGTGACAATTCCAACCACTCATTTCACTCAATTCCGAATACACCTCAGGATACCATTTAAATAATAATGCAAAAGCAGCAAATTCCTTGAATCCTTGAGTAAGAGAGTGACATGTATGGTTCTTTATCTTTGTGTGTGTTAGCCAATTTAATGTTCTTGTTTTTTTAAGTTCCGATCCCAGTTACATGTAAACTTCATTACTATTCAGTTGATACATTTGTAAGAGCATCTCCAAGGGGCATTTCTATTCGAGTAGTGCTAGGTACACCAAATTGGGTACCAAAAAAAGTTACAAAATGACATGGCAGGAGTGATTTGGCAGTTTGGAAAAATTTAATTGGTGAAGTTAATGTGTATACAGGGGGCCCCAATTAATTATAACCAATTAACTTAGACACATGACATTTTGTAATTTTTTTTGTACCCAATTTGGGGTATGTAGTATTTTCCTTTCTATTTTGCTTCCCTAAAATATAATAAAATAGTATTTACCTAAAATTTAGGGAACCAAAAACTTGTTTTAATCCAATGGTATTCCTTATATTGGTTCCCTATATTTTAAAAGTAATATATAATTAGTATTTTGTAATAAAAAAGAAAGAAGAAGCAACAAATGGGGGGAGAGGGAGATAGCCACATCAGCATATAGGGATCAATTTCATTTCCTACAAATAGGGAACCTCTTTCCGGCCCCAAAAAATTTTAGGTATGTGTTTTTCATGATCCCTTTTTCTATCCACGTGGCTTGTTTATTGGTAAGGATTGTGGAGTATTGGAGATGCTCTAAGGCCTGTAAGAAAATACATTTGTTCATTCTTGAATGGGGTGTGATATATTAACAAAATGACACATGAAAATCTTTTATGCCGCGTGTTCTACTCGTAGATTTTGGTAAGAAGAGAGTGAACTTTATTGTATTAAAACTAGTAAAATGCATGGTTCTAAAAATCCCCGATTTAGTCGATTAATCCCCGATTAATCCTCTGTAAGGTAACCCACCGATTCGATTTTTGAAATCCGATTAATCCTATGAATTTATTTAAAATGATATGTTTAATTGTAAATTAGACTAATATATTAAATATTATTATAATATCCGATTTATACTCCGATTAATCCTTCCGATTAATCCCCGATTACCCGATTAATCTTAAATCGATACCTCAACCGATTTATACCGATTACCGATTTTTACAACCATGGTAAAATGTAGTAATGCTAGATTAGAAGGGACCGAAATCAGAACTAATGAACTATGCAAAGAATTTTTCTTCTGCATTTCTTATCACCGAGTAGCAGCAACGCAAGTCTACGACAATTACCCCACTTGAGATTCTTCATGTTTTTGCAGTATCACTCTATACCTGGTGGTTGCAAATATGAAAAAGCTTGTCGATTTAATCATAAAAGACCAAAAATTCTCCAGTGGCTCCAATTACAGAGTTGAGTTTTCTTGGTTTGCCAATGCGAGTGGTAAACCTTCATTTTCTTACTGTACTTTTTAGTTTTAATGATGCTCACAGGTGTTAATGGAATCCAAAACATTTGCATGCATTTTTATACTCACTATTTAGAATATTGAACTTAAGCTTTAATAGAAACTAGAAGCATCAACGTTAATTATATCAAACACAAGAAAGTGCAGATGAACATCAAAAGCTAGCCTTATTTCATATATACATTAACTCACAACATGATTTATCAATTCAACTATATTAGTGGATACAAGAGTGCAAATATAAAGCTCAGTTGCAGACTCACTGTTACATGTGCTAAGAACCAAGGAATTGATTTTACCATTACACAAAAACAGCTTCGTAGTCACTACAAGTGTATTATAAGAAAAGAGGTGGCATTTATCAGAACCGGATGAAAAGCAGCTCAAATGAATGTCTGACCATCTGCCATCTAGCTTGTCCGGCCTCCGTGCAAATTAGTTCTTCCAATGTTTCTCGATCATTCCACCCGAGCATATATCTTAGAAACATACCAAATTAAACATGCATTGGCTCCATCTACCAGTGGCATATCAATTGCTTTTACTAATGATACATACCGCTCTGGTCAGTGAAGAACGTACCCCTCTGTGTTCATATTCGTCATCTTAAAAAATACATATCGCTTTTGTATGCGAGTCACTTTATCCTCAATTTATTCTTTCTCGGCAGTGGTACTTTCACCGAGCAGAACAAGGCTCTCTGTCAAATAATGTATCCTATTTAATGAATATGATAATGTACTTGACTCCAAATCTAGAGTTGTAAATCTCTGTTCAAATCCATCCTCTACATTGTATAAGAAACACTTTCGTACTCGTCTATCCAATTTCCTCAAAACAAGTTGCTTATTATTTATGAAACCAAGAAGTTGTCTGTCTTGTACTTTGACAGTGAACTTCTTATCCCACGTAAAGGAGTTATCACTCACTCTTAATACCCACATCACTAAATCTCCTTTCCCGCAACTTACAAGACCTATTAGTTGTCCGTATTCTTTGATGAGATAGTCAACATTAAAATCAAAGTCTTTGGGAAAATCGATATATCTAATTATTTCGCAGCTTAAATCAAAAGATAGAATTCGACCATCTCGACGTGAATGTTGTGTGAAGTAAGCAATTCCGTTAACCAAACTGACCTTTGGATAGCATAAGATACTAAATCCATAAGTATCATTATCAATGTCAAATTTTGATAACTTCCAACTATTGGTGCTCAAACTATAGATATAGACATGGTACACATTCCGCAAAGGATTAATATAGATTAGCTTGTAATCATCAGCATAATGCCCGAAACACAAACAAGGTTCCCCAGGATGCTCAACCTCAAAATCAGATCCTAGTGGAGGAAGTTTCTTACCTTTTTTAAGGAAGGGATTCCATAGGAATATGCGATGGTTTGAATGTTGCCAATATTTACCATCTTCCGACAAACATAATACTCCATCACAAATACCATATAGCTGCAAACAATTAAATTCTATATCTATACCAAAGATATTATCCGCGTTATATATATAGTCTTCACTAACACAAAAAGATCCAGTATCGATGATATTGTGTGGAAAGTACGTAGCACGGTGATCGAGCAGAACAATTTTGTTTTTAGTAATTGAGCAAGAATTTTGATGAGCCAGATGAGTTTTAATCAAGTACTCGCTGCTAATAATTTGGTTCCATGATTTACAAACACGTCTCAGTTGTACAAGAGTCTTGACGGGTTGTTGTACGAAAATCTTCACCAACAATTCTTCATGCAACATTGCCCATGCAGAAGAATTAAAGGACTTTATGCTTTTCAATGCCATTGTAAGTTGATTACACCAACGCAGTTGTCACCTTCTGTGCCTGCACTAAGCTATAAACAAGGGTTTTGCCTTTATCCTCTACGAGACTACGACTCCCCTATTATATTAGTATATATAGGCATAGCTTATTAGCCTACGCCTATCCGTTTTCCATTTCCATTAGATTTTGGTACTCCTTCCTACGCCTATCCGTTTTCCATTAGATTTTGGTACTCCCTCCTATGCCTATCCGTTTTCCATTAGATTTTGGTATTTTCCGTCAAAAAAAATTCTTAATTTTTTAAAAATTTTCCTTTTATAAGTAAATATTTAATTTTTAACTTTTTTATTTTTAAAAAAATTAAAAATATTTTATGAAATTATATGATCAGTGTACCTTAACAAACATACAAAGTCAATTACAAGTATTTTGGAACAGTAGCATCAAATTTACATTTTTTTATTTAAATTGGCCTTTAGATATTGAAATTTTATTTTTTATATATTATTCAAGTATACAACGTGTGTGCTTATTGAAGTTGCGATTAATTTTCCTTCAAAAGAAGAAAAAATTGTGGTTAATATTAAATGAAGTTTGTGTTATAAAATTAATCAGTCTCTAATGAATTTTTTTTATTATTATTCAAGTAAATTTAAATATGTTATGGATGAGAATTGAACACTTCACTTTTTGTTAGTACTTTACATAAAAACCATCTTACGTTTATATGTAGGATAATTTGTATAAAATTGGATTTTCATATAATTTTTAAAAATCAAATTTGTTGGGTTATGTCTCCTTTTATTATTTAGATCATATTTTGAATTATAAAATTCATATTTGAACAATTTTATCGTTCACGCTCACACAATTGTTTTTAATTTAGTTATGTTTTAACAATTATATTCCTACTTAAATTGGTTAAGAAAATAGACATTTATGAATTTTAAATTGAGATTTTTATTCAATATAGGAGATCTTTATATTTATATGTGTTTTAAATTATTTTAATATTTTTTATAATTTATATTATTACTTAAAATAAAGTATTTTATAGGAATCTGATTCTTTTCGTAAACATAATACCTTTTTCTATATTTCAATAACCTATTAATTTTCCTTTTCAAGTAAAACACAATATGTTTTACATGTTATCTAACTAAATGGTATATTCAATGAAAAAATCAATATTAAATGGTATATTAAATGGAAAAATCAATATTAAATGGAAAAATCTAACTAAATTGTAATTTTTTATATTAAACGTTTTTTTAATTAAATTGTATATTCAATGCAAAAATCCGTAACTTTCGATTTTCTTATATATAATAATGTATATTATCTATATTTTTATATCTTTATATATAATAAATGTAAAAGTGATCTTATCCATAATTTTTGGTACCTGTACTGCTAAAACGATAGTAACTATTAAATTTTAACATAAATAGATAGAGAATCGTTAGATTTAATATTAAAAATGTATTTGATTGTTATCGGAATTATATTAAAATACTAAAAAAAGGATTTTAACAATCTAAACCAAATATAAGTAAATTTCCCAAATTGAATAGAATTATTAATTTGAAAATTTGTAACTTCAGGAAAATTTCAGTTGAAAAAAATTTGCTAAACCATCATTTAATTAAAGATTATTTTATAAGTTTCGCTTCAACTACAAAATTGTTCAAATATGATTTTGAACTCAAGATAAAGCCCAAATAATAAAGTAGATGTCTTAAACTAATTTAATATCAATTTTGTTATTTACTTTAACTCCAATTTTATCATTTTTATTAGAAAGGATTATTATATTTTTTAATAGATAAAGTAAAATTTTGAAAGTCTAAACCTTATGCCTAATATATTAAAAATAAGAATTTATATTGTTAGAATAATGATAAGTACTGGATTTTATATCCACTTGGAGCGTTCCATATCGACTTAAATTGATTGACTTGGTCTCAAGTTTGTTGTATTTTTGATGTGTTTTGTGTAGTTGTGCAGGATTGTAGCTATCGGTTAGTGTTGGTGTTTCTAATCGATATTAGAGTGGAATTAAGCATTGGAATGAAGATTTGACACTTGTGTTATGCTACCAAGGAGTTACATGTGTCATGGTATTGAAGATGTTAGCTAATGCAAAAGAAACGGAGGAGAAAGGAGCAATTTGTGTAAAATTCAGATTTTCTGGGTATGTTGCGCAATCTTCACTGTTTTGGCAATATCTGGAGTTCTAGAAGTCCGTTTTCAGCGATCTTACAGCTCACGCGAAGCCTGGGAGATTTTCTACAATCTTGGACAGAAAGCATGGCGCGTTGCGGCCTGGGAAGGGCGCTGCGGCGCGGGAATCCTTCTAGAAATTCGAAATTTTGTCCTGAAAATCTTGATTTACTGTTTTGGCCATATCTTGAGTTCTACAAGTCTGTTTTGGACGATCTTACAGTCCACGCGAAGCTAACGAGATTCTCTATCATTCTAAAGTGGTCCAGATGTCCACTTACAACTGGAACGGCCCAGAAATATTGAAGAAAAGTCAGCTACGAATTTTACTTAAAAACCGAATCAGTTTAGGAAACGTATTATGTGCCGAACTGCAGAAATTCAACTTTGACAAGGAAATTGCTATAATTCTTACTTCTAATAAGTATGGTAATTGCTTTGGGCGGCTAGAACATTCCAGAATCAGATCTACACATGGAATTTGCAATTATATTCTCATTCAAGAACGGAAATTGCCAATCTTCTATTCCAACTCTAAAAAGGCAATTGCTTGGTGGACAAGACTTCTAGAGCCTATATAAACACATCCTACCATTGTAATTTAGAGAACCATTACATATCAATTACTTAGTTTTATTTGTATATTTTCATACTTTGTTTTTATCATGGTTTCATCAGATCCCATGATGACGAGAGGTTCAATTACGAACTAATCGTTGTCATGGGATTCTAACGGATTTATTTATGGAGCTTTAGTATCTTGATGCTTTAAAGATCTGTGTGTGATGTATATCTGATATCCTCGTATGGTTATGCTTAATTGTTAGATGCGTAACTAACATCTAATCTGTTAATCTCTTGTGAAGTGAAAGTGGATCTTAAGATTTAGAACTTGCCATGCTAGCATAGGTTCATAATTGTTTATCAATATGATTCGTAGTATGAGATTAAAATACTTATATTGCCCTATGTGATCATTATGGATAACTTGCTCTTCAACCGTTATTTTTTCAAATTCTATAGACATATAGGGTCTAAGCATAATTGGTGTTTATTCATCTTCTATCTCTTTTATGGATGTATGGGTAGTTTGGTATACGTATGCTGACAGGTAGCGTGCACTTGTTTCGGGTTGTCCGATCAGATATCATAACCATTGCATATAGTGATTAAAGACGTCAGATCTAAGCAAAGTATTTAATGAAGTTAGGATTCCATGTTTTCTCTTGCAGAAGTAATTTGATTTAAATTCTTGTTAGTTAGTTAATTCTTAGTTTGTTAATTTGTTTTTAGTTAATTTTAGTTAATCAAAACCCAATTTGTTAATTATCTTAGCAGTGAATAATAATCATACATTATTGCATAGGTGCATCTACTGAATTAAAACCATAACCAGATCTCTGTGGGAACGAACTCGACTTATATCTATATTACTTGTGACAACGTACGCTTGCGTGATTTAGTGTAAACAAGTTTTTGGCGCCGCTGCCGGGGATCATCGGTGTTTTATTTTTGGTTTAATTATGTGCTTGTCAATAGTGGTCGTTAGAGTTCACTGACTCGGATTTTTTTTTTCTTACCTATCTTGTTTAGTTCATTGGTGTTCAGGTACTTGTCAGAGAGCGTTGACATTGAAGATGGATTTTCTAACTTACTATGGAGTTCAGCAGGCGCCTAGTGTTTGTGAGCTATGTGCGGACGCACATGAGACGTATCAGTGCTGGAGCAACCAAGGTGGTATTCAACAGCTTCAGCAATGTGAGCAGTGTTTGGGCGTTCATGATCCCTCACAATATTATTACTACGAGGGAGTTGATCCATACGTCAGTTATGAGGAACAACCATATTTTCAATACCATCCTCAATAGTACCAGCAAGATGTTTCAGATATGTCGTATTTCTTTGGTAGTGAAGAGTTTCAACATCAGCAACCTACTCCTATTTTTCAGTCAGATGAGGTTGTAACAATGGAGGAGCTTAGGATGCTTGCAAAGAGTAGTGAGGAGTCTCTTAAATCTTTGGAGATACTAGTTGCTCGAGCTGTGAGTGCCTTGGAACAAGAGAAACAACAATTTATACTAGAGGCAACACCAGAGAATAACGGTGACTTGGAGCAAGGTACTGAATGCATAATTGAGGAAGACAAATTCCAAGGTGAGGTGAGCATTCGCAAGCCATGTGAGGAATTTGATCATGTTAGGATGGTGGATGATTTGGAAAGGGCACTATTTGGGATAGACACTGATGAGCTGCACAAATTTCAAGAATTGGTATGTGCGAACCAAGAGGTTGATGATCATGGGAAAGATGCATATCTTCTACTTGTCTCAGAGTTTAAAGATGGAGGTAGCGCATTAGAGCCAATGGAGGAAGTTCTCTTTGAGGAACCAAAGGCTTCAACAACTTACATTTACCCTCCTCCATTATATTCAAGCGAAGCCCGTGAATGTGTGTTGTTCTACAAATTGACAGATTTTGGGTCAACAGATGAAGGCATTGGAACGTCTTCCTCACCTTTGACAGGCTTCTTTTCATACATCAGTCCTGATCTCGACAAATAAGGGAATCCCTAATACAAAGCAAAATCAAAAACAGAATTCTTCACGGCAGCAACGAACAATAAGAAGAAATAATTCTTCGCGGAAACAACGAACAATAAGAAGAAATAATTTAAGTTGCAATCTAAACACTAGAATGACGCAAAAAGCAGTTAACTGGAGTTACAGAACCATATAAAGAAATGCATTATCATAAAATCAAGAACCTGCAAAGTTTCATAAGTTGCTTCAATTTGCCGGTTGACTGTATCAACACTTTTAGAACCTCGCATCTTGAAAATCATACTTGGAGAATATGTAATCAGACTTGAATGCAAACAGATATCCAGCTTACTATAATTGCAGTTCCAACTTGAAGCTTTACTATCAGACTTGTAGCAACCAGGATGATCTCTTTAATTAACAATAATTCATAAGTTCACTAATATCGAGCTCAAATAAATGTGATTTCTTATTTAGATACATATAGAAGGTCATCTTCTACTACAAATCAAAGGTGAAGAGGATCCTGTAATGAGCATATCATCTACATAGACAAGTACAGGAACAAATTCTTTATCGTTGTTCAAAGTGAACAGGCTATTATCACTGTGAGACATATGAAAACCAAATGATAGAAGAGCAGATGACAATTTGATGTAACAGTCTCCAGGAGCCTGTTTGAGGCCATAGATGGATTTCTTGAGAAGGCAAGCCATAGGAATATCTTTCTGGAACCCCTGCTGAGATGATAAGATTCTGAAATCAGGAGGTAATCTCATATAAACAGTTTATTTTAAGTCACCATTGAGGAAAGCATTTGCAACATCCATCTAAGTGAGAGAACATTGTTTATGTGCTGCCATTGCTAAGAAGAGTCTGATAGTGACCATTTTAGCAACTGGTGCAAATGTCTCAAAGTAGTCAAGACCAGCTGTTTGAGTACTGAACCCTTTTGCAACTAATCGTGCCTTATATCTTTCCACAGAACCATCAGGATTATATTTAACCTTGAAGATCCACTTGCAATCAACAATATGCTGATGAGGCTGTTGAGGGACAATTGTTTATTTGTTGTTATGCTCTAAAGCATCAATTTCAGCTTTCATAGCTTTGCACCAGTGAGGATTACTGACAGCTTGAGCAAATGTGTAAGGAACAGAAACTTGAGATGTCGCTTGAACATAAGCTTTATAGGTAGGAGTGAATTTATCATAAGATATGTAATCTTGAAGAGGATAGGTGCATGAGTTTGTAGAACACATACCTTGATCTGGTGTGAAGTGAGAGAGTTGAGAGCTGTACTGAGGTAAATTAGCAGGTAAACCAACAAAGTCCTTGAACTTACTAGGAAGTTGTATAGTTCTGGTTGGTCTAACACTTGGCTGATCAAGAGGGATAATATTTGCAGGGTTATCATTATGAGGAGAAGAATGACTAGATGTGTCATTATGAGTAGAAGTAAGGGGTTCATGAACAATATTTTGAGAAGTTTCAATAATAGCTAAGTCAGAAGTATGAGAAGAATTATTATGAATAGGAAACAAAAATGTTTTGTCATAAGGTGGAGATGGTTCAGATTTAAAAGGGAATTCTGTCTCAACAAAATAAACATCTCTGGACACAATACACTTTCTGGTGGCCAAATCCAGGATTTTATACCCCTTTTTGGCAAAGGGATATCCTATATAAACACCTTTGACACATCTAGGACTGAATTTGTCTGAACTGGGACCAGTGGCATAGCACAAACAACCAAACACTTTAAGGTGTTGATATTTTGGGATGGTGTGAAATAGGAGTTCATAGGGGCTTTTATAATTGAGTTGTTTAATAGGAAGAAGGTTAACAATATGGGCAGCTGTAAGAACAAAATCACCCCAAAAACTATTAGGTATGTGACTGAAATTTCAAAGATCTTGCACAACAAAACGATATAAGGTTTTAGATTTAGACACTAAACAAGTGTTTGTATCTTGAGATGTTAATTTTCTGGAACATATATTCCCCTTCAAGTCTATACAAACTCAACCCCCTCAAATGTTGTTCCCTGCTTCTTCTTCTATTTCTTTGGATGATGACCCTCTTGATTTTCAGTGTGAGATATTTGACTCAACGACTGTTTCTAATACACAGACTTTTGCTTCTAAGACTTTCACTTCTGAACCTATGTCTGAGCCAATCCCAACTGTTCCACCTATTTTGTCTAATTCTAGGCCTCACAGAGCTCAAAATCTCCCATCAAAATTCCAGGATTACACTGGTTTGCCAACTCATATAGCCTCCAGTTCTACTACTGTTGACACATGTCAAGAATCTTGTGTTGCTTCTGTCATTGTCGAACAACAACACTTTAGGCAAGCTGTGTGTGTTCTTGAGTGGTGTGCAGCCATGAATGTAGAGCTAGCTGCCCTATAGGTAAATGAAAATTGGGAAGTTGTTCCTCTCCCTGCAAATAAAAAGGTCGTGGATTGTCGATGGCTTTATAAGGTTAAATATAAAGCTAATGGTCAAGTTGATAGAGATAAGGCAAGACTTGTTGTCAAGGGGTTTACTCAAACTGCTAATATGGATTATTTTGAAACGTTTGCACCTATGGCTAAAATGACTTCTTTTAAACTCTTGTTAGCTTTATATGCAATGTATGGTTGGAAGCTAACTCAACTAGATGTCACTAATGCATTTCTTCATGGTCATTTGGATGAGGAAGTGTATATGGTATGTCCTCCAGGTTATACTAT
Source organism: Kitagawia praeruptora (assembly GCA_037693485.1). Lineage (NCBI taxonomy): Eukaryota > Viridiplantae > Streptophyta > Magnoliopsida > Apiales > Apiaceae > Kitagawia > Kitagawia praeruptora. The sequence continues at coordinate 150,099,255 of CM075349.1, read as the reverse complement.
TCTAGCTTCTATCTTACAACAATACTCGGGTCAGAAGTTAGCTTGTCGATTGTTGAAATCCTTGTATGGTTTAAAGCAAGCTCCTAGGCAGTGGTTTATTGCTCTATCTTCTGCTTTGCTATCATTTGGTTTTACTCAAATAGTTGGTGATCCTAGCTTGTTTGTCTATGCTAAGGGCAGTGCTCTTTTTTACCTCTTGATTTATATTGATGATATGGTCATGACAGGCAATGACGTGTAATGCAGCACATAACTGATTTCTTGAGTACTCACTTTATGATTAAGGATCTTGGTTCCTTAAACTACTTCTTGGGTATTCAGGTTACCAGAAATGATAAGGATATTTTTATGGCTCAAACTAAGTATACTACTGATATTCTCAAGGATTTTGATCATTTGAGACTTAAATCTGCTATTGTGCATGCCCATGGATCAAAATCATGTTTTGCTTTAGGATTCTGATAGTCCATTGCTTCATGATTTTACAGCATATAGACGGTTGGTTGGAAAACTTATATATCTCACTATTTATAGACCAGACCTTGCTTATGCTATTCATATCTTGGCACAGTATATGCACTCTCCTCAGTCTGTGCATTGGCATGCTGTACTCAAACTTATGCGTTATCTTCATCATACTCCAGCTCAAGGTCTATATTATGCAGCAAAAGCTAATCCTGTGTTAACTGCGTTTTGTGATGCTGACGGGGGAGGCTGCAAGCAGTCTAAACTATCTCTCACAGGTTATTGTATCACTTTTGGTGGCACTTTGGTTGCTTGGAAATGCAAGAAACAACAGGTGGTTTCTAGGTCTTCTGCTGAAGCCGAATACAGGAGCATGGCTGACACTGCTTGTGAGATTACATGGCTTATTTCTCTCTTTACTGAGTTTCATGTTTCCAATCTTCCATATGTCCCTTTATTTTGTGATAACCAATCTGCTTTGTATATTGCTTCTAATCCGGTTTTTCATGAGCGTACAAAGCTATTGAAATTGATTGCCATCTAGTGCGCCAAAAGCTTTCTCTCTGGTTTGATTTCTACTCATCACATTTCTACTCATGATCAACCTACGGATTTGTTCACAAAGGCTCTCTCCTCTTCTCAGCTTTCTTTTCTGTTGTCCAAGTTAGGAGTTTGTAGTGGACTTTCTACTCCTAACTTGAGGGAGGTTGTTGATATAGATAGTTAAACTAGTCAAGGTGAGGCTGATTGTCAAGCTGGCAAGTGAGGTGTACTGATGTGCGAGTGTTATGCAAAATCACGCAAGCGCACGTTGTCACAAGTAATATATGATTAAATCAAGTTCGTTCCCACAGAGATCTAGAATGGTGTTCAATTCAATTAATGTACCTATGCACCGATGTATGGTTTTTATCCACTGCTAAGACAATTAACAATTTGGATTTTATTAACTACTAAATTAATTATCAAACTAAAGATTAACTAATTAAAGAGATTAAAGTCGAATTACTAATATGAGAATAAAACATGGAATCCTAGTTTCATCATCTACTTCACTTAGAGTTGCAGCCTTTAATTAAAACATGCGATGGGTTTGATATCTGATCGAATAACACGAAAAGAGTAAAAGTTACCTCTCGGTATACTAGTACCAATCTACGCATACATCCACAAAAGAGATAGAAGATGAGTAGGCACCTATTATGTTTAGACCCTATATCTCTATAGAATTTGAAAACATAAAGGTTGAAGCACAAGTTATCCACTTAGATCACATAGGGCAGCATAATATATCTCTATTTATGCCACAAATCATGATGTTAAAACATCAACCTATCCTATGCTAGCATGGCAAGTTCTAAATCTCAAGATCCACTCTCGTTTAGCAAGAGATTAACAATTCAATTTAGATGTTAGCTACGCATCCAAAAGCATTAAAATTAACCATACGAGGATATCAAGAATTCACCACACATAAATCTTTAAGGCATGCAAACTACTAAGCTACATAGATAAATCCACTAGGATCCCATGACAACGATTAGTTCATAACTAAACCTTTCGTCACCATGGGATTTGATGAAAACATGGTAAATAACAAGATATGAATAAAAGACGTAATTATATTAATAAACAAGAGTTTGAGAAAACAAATCTATAATCCAAAGTAACACAAAGGATGAAGTAGATCTAGATCTGTTGCTTGTCACGAGCATTGAACCCTTCTCTCCTTTTCTCCCTTGCAGATCTAAGCTAGGTTACAAATAATAAAACTATGATAATGTATATCTATTACAATGCTTAGATGTGTTTTTATAGGCTCTAGATTTCTTGCCCAGCAAGAATTTATCTTCTATTACAATTAGAATTTAATTAAGGTGCTAAAACCTGCCCGGAATATAATTAGAACTTGAAAAGGGCAAAACAGTAAATTCCCAGCCTTCTTTAACTAGAACAGGCGCGCGATTTTAATCAACATATTACTTGCACGTGCTTCCTATCCCAAGTTGTAGAAAATCTCTCAAGCTTCGCGTGGGCAGTAAGATCACTGAAAACGGACTTACAGAACTCCAGATATGGCCAAAACAGTGTAAGCTGCGCAGCCTTCCCAGAAAATCCGAATTTTAATCAATTAATTCCCAAAAAATTATAGAAGCATCCACCTTAATCAACATTCTCGTAAACCTGCACAACTAAGCAAAACACATCAAAACTACAAGAAACTTGAGTCCAAGATAATCAATTTAAGCCGATTTAGAATGCTCCAAGTGGATATAAAATCCACTTATCACACCCCCAAACTTAAACCGATGCTTGTCCTCAAGCATTAACAATTACAACTAACTAACTAACTAGTACCACTTCCGTAGGTGATCACGGTTGCATTTGGCATATGCAACAAGCCCTTTAAACCCCTAGGCAGCCCTAGTGGACGAGTAAGGTCTCGTGAGGGCCTATAGCGAATGTACCCACAAAATCCAATGCAATGCAATGCATGAATGCAACTAATATGCAAATACAATTAATCTAATCTACCACACCTTCAAATCCTCTCATGCCATATCAACTTAAGAATCAAAGTAAATACGCAATGTCTTGGTGTCGAAAGTGCAAGTATTCACATAGTCTACTCAATGAACATGCATAAGTTCTCACAAGCCCATGTCAAGTGTAAGAATAAGTTAGTAAACATGCTAAGCCTACAAGAGCACATCTTTGAGACAACACTCGGGATCTCATACGTAAGAACAAGCAAACACTCACAATCCACTCACAAAAGAATATTCACTCAAGAACAAGGGTAAGTGTATCACTCAATTCCAACAAAATCATAAGCATGCTTGACATTTGGTATCAATCTAACTCTTAACACAACATACATCAATGACGATAATCAAAAGGTCTTTAATTGGGTTGTAACGGGGCTAGGGACAAGGTATGTCAAATAAGCCAAAACAGGTGAAGTGTCAAAAGCTAGTAAGTACCATAATAAATCACACACAACACCATATTCCCCCCACATAATTTTTACTAAAACAAACACTCGACTAGTTGACTGAAATAGGATCACCACAATACAAACATGCTCTCATAATATATATATTTTTTTTTTCTTTTTTTTTTCCGAGAGCTAAATAGAACACAAACAATAATATAAACAATAACAATGATCCCATAATTTATTACATATGTCAACTATCAAGTAAACAACCAAACCCAATATTCAATATTTCCCCCAAAAGTAAGACCAACAATAAATCCCTCCTTGCACACCTTATTACTCCCTTAAACACTCTACTAGCCTTTGACAATGTGGGTTCAAATTAATGTAAGGCCAATACAAGAAAAAGGTCTAGGCAAGTAATGTGGTATGTCACCGAAAAAACAGGATTAAGCTCAACAGGTTAACTAATTGATCATGTAAACATGGTGTGGTAATATGGGAAAATATGCGGTTATTCCTAATTGCCTTTATCATTTCAATCGTCAAATAATGTCATGCGTTTCAAGAAAGACCTCAAACAACTGCTAGCAATGCAAACAATCCGTGGACACTCAAGCAAACGAATAAATTGCAGATATGCAATATGCAATAAGGCTCAAAAACTCACTTGGTGGAAAAACATACTCAATCCCAAGCAAACATCTCTCTAACGCACCTACTTGTATTCAAAGCATGTAAACTAAATCATCTTGCACATATTCATGTCCTTCTAATCACTTACAACATTCAATAAGTCTACTAGCTTCAACTTACTAGTGTATGTGTGTGCACAAGAACAAAGCATATCACTTCTCAATCAAAAGCGTCAACAACACAAAATTCCTATCAAGCATGGGTGCAAATGCAAACTATTATGAACTCACATGATATACGAAAATAAAACAGAATGTCCTATATGAAACAAACGTAGATAACACGAACATAAATGCATAATTTACTACTACTAATATGCAAGCATGAAATCCTACATGAACAAATAATACAACAACATCTACTAATCCCTCAAACCACCCCCAAACTTAAAATATTCAATGTCCGCATTGAATGGAAGTAAATACAAGAGATAGTAGAAACATACCTACAATGCCGAAGCATACCCAACAATATTTTTCTCACAAAAATCTCCTTTCCTTAGCAACTGGCCTCAAAACAACCGATTAAATTTAACCTCCACCGTCGAAAACGAAAATTTCCCATCACTGGCACTACCTCTCCCATGCTTACGAGCCATTAGAATCAAATCCCAACTCATAAGAAGCTCCACCAAAAATAGCCCAATATTCCAAGAATAATACAAAATCCCAATTTACAAGAACACAAATTCGTAAGAACAATAAAATTTGTGAGAAGAAATAAACCCACTACGAATTGGAGAGGTGAACTTGCAATTAATTCCTCTTTAGAATTGAATTTTTAGAGAATTAAATAAAATAGAAGAGGAATTGGATTTGTATGTAGAGGTGTGTATATATATAAGATGATGGATAGATGGGATTTAAAAATTTAGAGTGTAGAAGAGATTTGGAGAGGTTAGGATTTGATGTAGGATAGATATAAGAATTTAGAATTGAAGAAATTTGAGTTAGGATTGAATTTGGGGAAATTTTGGAGGCAAAACTACTGATTTTCAAGAAAAAATTCTGGGCAAGGGGGTGTCACGCAGCTTCGAACTGCGTTACAGGGGCTTCCGGCGCTTGAGGCGTGCACTGGCGCATGATGCGCGGTTGCTGTCTGCGCGTTTCAGCGCTCCTGCGCCATTTGGGCGCCTGATGCGCGCTTGTCTACTGCGTGTCTGCGGCGCTCCTGCGCGCGGCTGGCGCATGATGCGCTGGCGCGTACTGAAATTCTGATTTTTTTTTTTCACAACACTACTACTCTTTTTTTTTCCTATACTAATGCATGGGTTGCCTCCCACCTAGCGCTTCTTTAACGTCAATAGCTTGACGTTACTTCCTCAACTCATGGCAGTTTCAAAAGAATAACCGAACCATCTTCAACAGACAAACCATTCATACGAATGTTGACATCTTGGTTGCTCGCTTTCCACAAATCACTTCCATCAGATTTCCACCTGATTTTACTACCCAACGGCCAAATCTTTTTCTTTTTCTTCTTCACACCTCTAATGTGCTTCTCCAACTCAACCGGCTGAACAAAAATTTCTTCTTTATCATCTGCTTTCCACCTTCGCAACACGTAATCATGTCCTTCCTCAAAAATCACTAGCTCATTATTCAAAAGGACATACCTCAAATGTGGTGGAAGTTTGCCAAGCTTTACTTTCGAAAGATCTCGAACTGAAGAACTGTCCGATTTCTCGCTCAGCAACTGATCAAACTTCTGTCTCTGACCCGTATCAACTATATCCACACTGCAACACTCTTCATCCTCTGTTGGAAATTTCATGGCCTTGAACACATTAAAGGTGACACTCTGATCTTGCACCCTCATTGTAAGCTCTCCTTTTTGCACATCAATCAAAGTCTTTCCTGTAGCCAAGAACGGTCTTCCCAAGATTATGGGAATCTTCTTATCTTCTTCAAAATCCAAGATCACAAAATCAGCAGGAAATATAAGCTTGTCAACTTTCACCAAAACATCCTCCACTATACCCCTCGGATACGTGATAGATCGATCAGCCAACTGCAAAGAGATGTTAGTTGGCTTTGGCTCCGGTAGACCAAGTTGCTTGAAAATAGACAAGGGCATGAGATTAATACTAGCTCCCAAATCACATAAGCATTTGCCAAAAGACAACTTCCCAATGGTGCATGGAATTGTAAAGCTTCCTGGATCCTTAAGTTTAGGAGGCAATTTCTGTTGCAACACCGCACTGCACTCCTCTGTCAATGCCACCATTTCAAATTCTTCCAACCTTCTCTTTTTCGAAAGGATATCCTTCATGAACCTTGCATATCTTGGCATCTGCTCCAACGCTTCAACAAAAGGAATGTTAATGGACAGTTTCTTGAAGACATCCATAAATTTCTGAAATTGTTTCTCTTGACTTTTCTTCAAGCGTCCAGGAAATGGAGGAGGAGGATATATCTGAGTATCCTTTGTAGATTGATCCAGAGTAGACTTTTCAACAGTTTTCTTGCTCTTCTCACCATCAAGCTGATCAGCCACTAAGTCAAATTTCTCAATTTCTGGCACTGCAGATTTTTCAACCTGCTGATTCTGAACATCTTCATCTTTTTCAGTTGCTGATTTAGGATCACTTGTGACTTTCCCTGATCTCAAAATAACTGCATTCACCTGTTCTTTATTGTCCCTCCTGCCTGGATTAACCTCCGTATCACTAGGAAGAGTTCCTTGTGGCCTACCACCTAAGGCACTTGCAATCTGTCCTATCTGAGTTTCTAAGAGCTTCTGACCAGCTTGTAAGTTCTTTAACGCTATCCACATCTCATCAGATTTTTCATTAGAAGATTGCCCCGCATGAGCCTGGGGTTGTTGCTGCTGAAATCCCGGAGGTTGATATGGTGTCCTTGGAGCATAAGGATGCTGATAACCTTGATTGAATGGCTTCGCTTGCTGATAAGGCTGTTGAAAAGGTTGTTGTGCACTTTGATTGTTGCTCCAGCTGAAGTTGGGATGATTCCTGTTGTTAGGATGATAAGTGGCTGGAACTGGTGCAGCAGGTCTCTGGAAATTACTCACGAATTGTGCTGATTCAGAAGAGATAGCACACTGATTTGTCTCATGTGCGCCCGCACATAGCTCACAAACACTAGCCACCTGCTGAACTCCATAATTAGCAAGAGAATCCACCTTCATAGCAAGAGCCTTCAACTGAGCCGTAATCATTGAAGCTGTATCTACTTCCAAAATTCCTGCTGCCCTGCCTTGAGATAGCCTTTGGGTTGGATTTTAATATTCATTAGCAGCCATCATCTCTATAAGATCATAAGCTTCATCATAGCTCTTTGCCCACAGAGCTCCACCTGATGCTGCATCTAGCAAAGGCCTAGACTGTGCTCCCAAACCATTGTAAAAACCATTAATAACCATCCAATCAGGCATGCCATGATGAGGACACTTGCGTAGCATCTCCTTGTAGCGTTCCCAAGCCTCACACAAGGTCTTGCCAGATTGCTGTTGGAATTGAGCCAACTGGTTCCTTAATGCTGCAGTTTTCGCCATAGGGAAGAATTTAGTAAGGAACTTTTGAGCAAGATCTTCCCATGTAGTAATGGAACCAGGTGGCAAAGAGTGTAGCCAGCTCTTAGCCTTATCCCTCAGAGAGAATGGGAAAAGCCTCAACCTGATAGCATCATCCGTCACACCATTACATTTGAAAGTGTCGCAGATTTCAATAAAGTCCCGAACATGCATGTTAGGATCCTCCGTAGAAGCTCCCCCAAACTGGACTGAATTCTGCACCATCTGAATTGTGCCAGACTTGATCTCAAAATTGTTTGCTGCAATAGCTGGCCTAATAATGCTAGACTGGATATCATTGAGTTTCGGCTGAGAATACTCCCTCAAAGCCTTAGCTGTTGCTGCATCTGTCATTGCTACTGTAGTTTCAGATTCCTCTTCCTTATTCTCTTTATTCTCTACAAGATTGTCTTCTGCCAGTTCTTCCAAACGAGCTTGTAAGCGTGTTCGCATACAAACTTAAGTACCTGAAACACCACGAAACAAACAAACTAAGTAAGAATCCGAGTCAGTGAACGCTAACGACCACTGATGACAAGCACATAAACTAAAATAAAAACACCGATGATCCCCGGCAGCGGCGCCAAAAACTTGTTATGCAAAATCACGCAAGCGCACGTTGTCACAAGTAATATATGATTAAATCAAGTTCGTTCCCACAGAGATCTAGAATGGTGTTCAATTCAATTAATGTACCTATGCACCGATGTATGGTTTTTATCCACTGCTAAGACAAATAACAATTTGGATTTTATTAACTACTAAATTAATTATCAAACTAAAGATTAACTAATTAAAGAGATTAAAGTCGAATTACTAATATGAGAATAAAACATGGAATCCTAGTTTCATCATCTACTTCACTTAGAGTTGCAGCCTTTAATTAAAACATGCGATGGGTTTGATATCTGATCGAATAACACGAAAAGAGTAAAAGTTACCTCTCGGTATACTAGTACCAATCTACGCATACATCCACAAAAGAGATAGAAGATGAGTAGGCACCTATTATGTTTAGACCCTATATCTCTATAGAATTTGAAAACATAAAGGTTGAAGCACAAGTTATCCACTTAGATCACATAGGGCAGCATAATATATCTCTATTTACGCCACAAATCATGATGTTAAAACATCAACCTATCCTATGCTAGCATGGCAAGTTCTAAATCTCAAGATCCACTCTCGTTTAGCAAGAGATTAACAATTCAATTTAGATGTTAGCTACGCATCCAAAAGCATTAAGATTAACCATACGAGGATATCAAGAATTCACCACACATAAATCTTTAAGGCATGCAAACTACTAAGCTACATAGATAAATCCACTAGGATCCCATGACAACGATTAGTTCATAACTAAACCTTTCGTCACCATGGGATTTGATGAAAACATGGTAAATAACAAGATATGAATAAAAGACGTAATTATATTAATAAACAAGAGTTTGAGAAAACAAATCTATAATCCAAAGTAACACAAAGGATGAAGTAGATCTAGATCTGTTGCTTGTCACGAGCGTTGAACCCTTCTCTCCTTTTCTCCCTTGCAGATCTAAGCTAGGTTACAAATAATAAAACTATGATAATGTATATCTATTACAATGCTTAGATGTGTTTTTATAGGCTCTAGATTTCTTGCCCAGCAAGAATTTATCTTCTATTACAATTAGAATTTAATTAAGGTGCTAAAACCTGCCCGGAATATAATTAGAACTTGAAAAGGGCAAAACAGTAAATTCCCAGCCTTCTTTAACTAGAACAGGCGCGCGATTTTAATCAACATATTACTTGCACGTGCTTCCTATCCCAGGTTGTAGAAAATCTCTCAAGCTTCGCGTGGGCAGTAAGATCACTGAAAACGGACTTACAGAACTCCAGATATGGCCAAAACGGTGTAAGCTGCGCAGCCTTCCCAGAAAATCCGAATTTTAATCAATTAATTCCCAAAAAATTATAGAAGCATCCACCTTAATCAACATTCTCGTAAACCTGCACAACTAAGCAAAACACATCAAAACTACAAGAAACTTGAGTCCAAGATAATCAATTTAAGCCGATTTAGAATGCTCCAAGTGGATATAAAATCCACTTATCAGCGAGGCTGTCAAGTTTGGATAAAAACTATCTGTTATAGTTAGAAATAGATAAAAAAAAAAGACTTTCTCTCTGTTCTCTCTCTCTAAGAGCTTATTGTATACACTTTTAACAAACTATCTCTCTATTTTTCTTAAATGTATATACAGTACTATTAAACATTGTTGAATAAAGCTTAAAGGCTTGTTAATGGAGTTTGTTCATAATATCATTAGTGTTATCAGTCATATTGAATAGCTTCGTTGATAATAGATTTTTAACAAGCTTAGATTGCTCTTTTGAATCTCCTAGCCCTGTGATACATTTTGCTCAGGAACATACTCTATTCCTTGGTGAGATTTGAAACAAAAATAGCCAATATGTATTTTATGATTTGAAAAGAGAATATAATTAATTATTTTGGGATTCCGGTGGAGAGGAGAACAAGCTATGCTTTTCATTGTTGTTTCAATATGGCCTTAAGCATAATATATGGCTTCACCAAACACACCTCCATCCCAAAAATAAAATTGCCCAATTTAATTGACACAATTAATATTTGATACACATTTAATTTATTAATTACACAATAAATATATATTTTGTAACTCCAAAATATATTCAATGTAATATACTATTTAAAAAGAATGACATATCTAGTTTAACGCTTCAAAAATCATAGTCTAATAGTGTTTCAATAGCCCATCAATTATTCAATTATTAAGAAGAGGGGCTTTAGATTAAAATCAAAGTCGTCGCCGATGTCAGCCACATCAACACCAGATCTTAGCGGGGTAGGGAAGACATCTCTGAGGAATCAGTATCCTCACTCTCTCTCTCTCTTTCTTAATATGTGCATCTTATTTGTTTTTTAATATATATGAAATTAATACTCCCTCCGTCCCTTTTTAGTTGGCACATTTGCAAAAAAAATTTGTCCCTAAATAGTTGTCACATTCCTTGTTCCAATATATATTTTTACCAATTTTTTCATATATACCCCTTTGTTTGTAATACCAATGTTTGACTTTATATTTAATATACACACTCATAACTCATCATTTAATGTTAAGATTAAGGGCAAACATGGAAACAAATTAATTAATCATTTCTTTCTTAATATGTGTGTTTTTTGCAAATGTGTCAACTAAAAAAGGACGGAGGGAGTATATTTTTAGATCCTTTTTAGTTGAAAACCAGCTTTTTATTTTTTCTCTTTAAGTTTGTGAATTTAACCTGGGAAGACTTGACTTTTTGTGATGATAGGAAAGGGTGAAACTGTATTGCGAGTTTTCTAATTTGTCTGGTGTTTTCGAGTTTTCTGGTGCGTGAGTTTGTGGTGTCTGCGTTTTGAGTCTTTTTGCTGAGTTCTTTATTTTGCGGAGTTTTGGTTCTGAGTTACGATTTCGTTGCTGTTGGTTCATTTGCTGTTTGTAGTCTTGGGTTTTCGAGTTTCTATTTTCAGTTCTTGTGGCGAGTATTGAGACTCGGTTGGGTTGGATTCTGAGTTGTTTATCTTGCTGGTAGCAAGTTGAATTGCTGAGTTCGACCGAGTCACCACAGTCCTGTCCGTTTTTTGAGTCAGTTCGGTTCTGCGTTTTTTATTGGTTTCTATTCGTTGTTTAATTGTTGTTAGGCTTAAGTCAAGACCGAGTTGCTAGTGTTAATGGTTTTTCTGGTTTTTGCTGAGTTAAGTTGTAATCGCGAGTTGAATTTCTTTTGTTGTTTTGGGTTTTGTTGGGTTTGTTTTTGTTTGAATTCTTCTGGGTTGTGGTGTCTACTGAGTGACTGAATTGACTCGTTTGTTCACTGTATTGGTTCCTTGATTTTTGGTTCAGTTTCTTTTTCAAATGGCTGTAATTTAGCTTTGATTAGTAGTAATTGCTTAATATTGTAATTAAATTAGTTCCTTAATTTACTCACATTTATTTTCTTTTATTAGTATTAAATGATATTTAATGAGGAGTTATATATCATAATTGATGCTTTGACTGTTTAATATCCAATGATAGTAATTTGGTGACTAATTCACTTACTTTTTAAGGATAATTTAATGTAATTGACCAAACTTTAGATATTAGTTTACGTTTCAATTTGTAAAATAAGATTGTAATTATTTTTGTGATTAATTTTATTAATACTTTTATTTTTATCTTATTAGCTTTAATTATGATAAATACATATTTTGTACTTATCAGTTATAATTTGTGATTGATCTGTAGATTTTTATATTTTGAAATTTGATTTTTCTTGTCATAATTAATAGCTTTTAAACAGTTTCAATTGATAATTATGCTTTTGATGGATGACTATTTTGTACCATTTATTGGTGACCATGTTGATGGCGTATCTTGGTCTTATAGGAGGCAATCAAGTGCCATTTTTGGATGGCTTTTTGGACCATATTTTGGTGTATGTTATATGTTATTTGTCGTTAGTTGACGAATTATGTCATTTTATATGAATATTAATTCAATTTTTTGAAAACTCGGAGTTGTATGTGCCTAACCAAAGGGATCTTAGACATATATAATATTTTATTAAGTATAGTGTATATAATATATATTAAATTATATTCGGTTTATGTTTCCTTGACTTAGTTATTCATTGGGTTTGTTTTGGTGATTTTTCAGATTTATTTGGATAGGAAGAAGTATGAAGAGAAGATGATTAAGACGGGAAATTGGATTACTTTAGTGGAAGCAACAAGAAGTTCTATAAGTTGCCTTATGGGAATTTGGATGGTTGGAAAAAGAAGATATAAGAAGGAAGGAGGACATCAGTGTATGAACCAGATTAACAATTTATATTGATGGCAACAAGGACTTTTCTATAGCTAAAAGGAGTCACCAATTTGATGCATTTTTTGTAGGGCACTCTTTTTCATCCCTGAGTTTTTGTCCCATAGGGTTTTACTCTTGTGAGGTTTTAACGAAGCCTTATTTGGTGGGTTTTCTATTCAAACATTAAAGTTCTATTGTCTAAGCGTCCGGAAGCAACTTGCGTGCTTTTCGGTTAGATGATAAACTTTCTTGAATGAAAGAAACTCTTTCTCCGGCTATACGGATATTGTATTTGATATAATTCATTAATTAAAAAGTTATTCCTGACAAAAAAAAAAAGAAAGAATGACATATATACCGATAAATGACTGCTCCTGTTACCAAAATAACACATCCTGCATACCTGGCCAATATTACCATTTTGTTACGCATTTAGAAAGTACTTAATACTTGTTACGTATCGGTAAAATGCTTAACAAAAAAAAAACAAATCTCCCCCTATTACGCATGCCTTAGATTGGTAACAAAAAAAAAATACTCGTATGTCAAATGCGTAACACCTTAATACCAAAACCATGAAATGCGTAATAGCTTAACATTTCGGGTTAAATAATTTCCATTCGGGGTTCAACGAGTTCCAATATTTGGGGTTTAAAAATATTAAATTTTTTAATTAAAATTTTTAAATTTATCTGTTCCCTTACGGGTTCAACAATTAACTTTTGGGGTTCAACTTTTCCGTTTTGGGTTTTAGAAATATTCGGAATGACGAATGAACCGTATACGGACTTAAAGTTTAAGGTTTAGGGTTGTTTACAACCCTAAACCCTATACCCTAAACCCTAACTTCTCCTGATTTTTAAACGCGTTAGCGTTTAAAAATTAGGCCGCCGGATTCAATTTTATAATTTTAAAATTTATATGTATTCCATTAGGGGTTCAACGGTTAACCTTTGGGGTTTAACTTTTCCATTTTGGGTTTTAAAAATATTTGGAATGACGAATAAACCGTATACGGACTTAGGATTTAGGGTTGCGTTTAAAAATTAGGCCGTCGGATTCAATTTTATAATTTAAAATTTATATGTATTCCATTAGGGGTTCAACGATTAACCTTTGGGGTTCAACTTTTCCATTTCGGGTTTTAGAAATATTCAGAAACATGAATAAATCGTATTAAAAATACAATTTGATTTTTAAAAAAATGTGTATTACGCATTCCCTGCATGCTTAATATGTGTATTATGCATCCAAGGAATGCGTAACTGCTTGTTACCCTCACTGGAAATGCATAATAAAATGTGTGTAAATGAAATATACTTATTACACTTATCAGAAATGCGTAATAATTGTTACTCCCTCCGGTCCATTATATAAGGCATTTGACTTTTCTGCACATAACTTTAGGTGCTTTGAATACATAGTTAAAATTATTATTTTTTAAAATTTCTTTTTCTAAATAAAAATTAAAATACTATATTTTTAATCAAAAAAAGAAAAATTAAAAAATAATTATTTTAGCTATGTAGTCAAAGCACCTAAAGTTACGTGTAGAAAAGTCAAATGCCTTATATAATGGACCGGAGGGAGTACTATTTTGAAAGATGCCTAATTAACCGGTATAAATGGCCAGTGCTCAGCGCGACTGGTATTCCTGTAATAGCCTATTTTTAATATGTTATTTTTGTCCTTCTCCCTACTATTTATTTGAATTTAAAAAAGAAGTCAACTAACATCGTATTCATGTGTTAAAATAACCTTAAATTGCTTTTTTGACTCCCCTTGTGATGTTCTTGGCTCACGAACATACTGTATTCCTTGGCGAGATCCATATTCATGTGTTGAAATCACCTTAAATTGCCTTTTTTACATGTCTTGTGAATGTTGTGGCTCACGAACATATTGTATTCCTTGACGAGATTGGTATTCATGTGTTGAAATCACCTTAAATTGCTTTCTTGACTCTTGTGAATGTTGTGGCTCACGAACATACTGTATTCCTTGACGGAACTCGTAGTCATGTGTTAAAATCACCTTAGATTGCTCTTTTGACTCTTCCTGTGATACATACGGATCACGAACATACTCTACTTTTTCACGATTCTCGTATGATTCTCGTATTCGTTGCATGAAAAGTTTTGGATGAATTTCTGACATTTTTGGTGGAATCTCCTCAAATTGCTTCTGTGATCTTATGTTTTCTTGAACATACTCCATCCCCTTGCGAGTTTTGGATTCATCTGTTAAATTTTTTTTAGATGCCTTCTGTGATCTCACTTTCTCTCGAATATACTCCATCCCTCGGCGAGTATTGTATAAAATTGTAGAAATCACCTTACTTCACCTAAATGATCTCATCTTCTCTTGAACATACTCCATCACCTGAAATTTTTTGTAAATATGTCTTAAACCACCTTAGCACGGAAAAAATGATGCAAATATCCCCTCTCAATGCATGCATAAGATAGGAAAGAAGTTCACGAAAGTTATGAAAAATGAAGAGAAGAGTCGATAAAGACAGTAGAGATGTCTCTAGATCCGGCTAAGTACCTTCTAAGTTCTTTATAGGAATCGTCTAACAGGGCTAAACCAGGCAACATTGAAGCATTGACTTCTGTGTGAACTGATATTGGTTTGAATTTAGATCAGATTCGTTGACAAAGTCCTTAGATTAATATATCTGCAAATGGCTATCTAATTTATAATTAAATGAGTGGGTGAAGTTTAAGAAAAATTTAGGAAAAAAGAAGAGATGAGTGACATAGCACTTTATTCATTGACTTTTTATGTTTGAACTAGTCTTGTGACTATGTTTTCAAAAAAAAAAAACTAGTCTTGTGACTTTGTGCTTATGTTATCAACTAAAAGAATGAACTCTGGACACAATGTTAAGTAGATACATTATTCCAATTTTATGTATGTATGAATAATGGAGTAGATACAATGTTAAATCTTTCTTTTTCTGTGTGCAAAGTTAATCTTCAGATTGACTTGTTTGCTCTTTTGATCTATCTTTTGCCTACTTGTGTATTGCCCTTTCATGCATGGGCGATCCTTTGCCTTGCATCTTCTAAATTTATACTTAGATCTTCTAAGTATTGATCTTTCTCGCTGATTTGGGTGCTTTTGCAGCTGCAGATGGTCTTGCTCCTTCCTGAATGTATTCGATCCCTTGCTGAATTTTATGGTCATGCAGCACGTCAAGAGGCACAAATGACGATCTCTCTGGTTCTCGAATGTACTCGATACCTTGTTGATTCTTATATTCAATGTTAGAAGCACCTTAGTAGGCGCAGTTGATCTCATTCTCTCTTGAATGTGCTCGATCCCTTGCTGAATTTCATACATATATATATGTTGGCTGCACCACATGAGGTGCACTTGATCTCATTTTCTCTTGAATGTCCTCGATCCCCCGCTGATCTTTATATTCATATGTTGTAAGCACCTTACGAAGTGCACCTGATCTCTCTATCTCTCTTGAATGTACTCGATACCTTGCCGATTTTCAAATTCATATGTTGGCAGAGGTGCATTTGATCTCATCCTTGAATATACTCAATCCTTTCAACCCTGCTGATTTTATCTTCAAACTCTTGCACCAGTTCAGAAACTGATAATCTTCGAGAAATGAAGAACAAATAATGTGTAAAAGATTCAGATAACAGAATGAATAATGCTCATAGTAATGAGCTGAAAATGTTTTACAGAGTTTCAGAGAATAGAGTTATAGAAAAATACAATAGTGAAAAGTAACAAACTAAATGGAATCATACAGTATATAACTAACTCCTCTAATCTCCTAACAAACTCAGCTGATGTGGCAAGACAACTGTAAACAGCTCACGATTGGTTGTGTGGCTTGATGACGTGGAAATGTAGCACTATGTGGAGACAGAAACTGCACTATTATTGCTATCTTCAATAGCCCCCCTCAAGTTGGGAGGGGAAAACAATCCCAACTTGGACAGTAAAGAGTTAAAATGAGGAGATAGGGCAACCTTGGTGAACACATCTGCTAACTGAGAAGTAGTAGGTAAGTATGTTAACTGAATCAATCCCTCCAACACTTTATCACGAGTGAAGTGACAGTCTAGCTCGATGTGTTTAGTACGTTCATGGAAGACAGGGTTCTTAGCGATATGCAAGGCAGATTGATTGTCACAATGTAATGTGACTGGTTTAAGATCATGAACATCAAGGTCTTCTAGCAATCGAACAATCCAAGTAATTTCAGAAGCAGCACTGGCCATAGCTCTATACTCAGCTTCAGACGAAGACTTAGAAACCGTAGGTTGTTTTTTTAGACTTCCAGGCAATAGGAGAATTACCAAACAACAAAATGTAACCAGTAATAGACCTACGAGAGTCCACACAAGAGGCCCAGTCTGCATCAGAGAAAGCTTGAAGTTTGAGTGTATCTGAAGCATTAAGAAGAATACCCTTATCAGGAGTAGCTGCAATGTATCTTAACGTGTGATGCAAGGCTGACCAATGAGAAGTTCGTGGGGCATTCATGAACTGACTCAGAGATTGAACAGTATAAGCAAGGTCTGGACGAGTATTGGTTAGGTAATTAAGCTTACCTACAACAGTTCGATAATCTTCAGGGTTAGAAATAAGTTCTCCATCTGTCATGGATAATTTGAGTGCTAAAGGAAGCGGAGTAGAAGCTGGTTTAGAAACATCACAAGAACTACTAGATAATAGCTCTTTGACAAACTTACGTTGACTCAAGAAAGAAATTAAGCTTACCCAAATCTTTAATACTGAACAACTGATGTAAATGAGCTTTTAGAGAATCCATTCCAGCAAGATCAGTTCCAGTAAGAATAATATCATCGACATAGACTGCAGCAATGCAAATTTTCTGATCCTGTTTTTTAATGAATAAACTATAATCATTTTTGGATTGTTTGAATCCTTGACTGAGCAACTCAACAACCAGTTTAGCATTCCAAACACGAGATGCTTGTTTAAGACCATATATGGATTTTCGTAACAAGCAAACAAGATTGTATGGATTAGGCACTACACCAAACTGGCAAATTAGTAACAAATAAAAAAAACCCATTAGTAACAGATATATCCGTTACTAATTAGTAACGGATATGATATATCCGTTACTAATTAGTAACGGATATATCCGTTACTAATGTCCAAATCCGTTACTAATTAGTGACGGATATATCCCTTACTAATATAAATATCCGTTACTAATAGCATTCGTAACGGTTATATCCGTTACTAATTAGTAACCGATATATTTGTTACTAATGAGTCAGATATCCGTTACTAATTAGTAACGGATATATCCGTTACTAATTAGAAAATCCGTTACTAATTAGTAACGGATATAACCGTTACTAATTAAATTACCCGTTACTAATTTGTAACGGATATATCCGTTACTAATATCTTTTGGTAACGGATATATCCGTTACTAATTAGTAACGGATACAATTGTTACTAATGGGTAAGACATTCGTCACTAATTAGTAACGGATTAGTAACGAATATAACTGTTACTAATGGTCATGTATCAGTTACTAATTTTGTCTTGAAATTAAAGATTTAATTTATATCATACAAGTTAATTAGCCAGGTGATAATGAAAAAATTATTATGTTTAGGTGATATTATTATGTAGGTTTTAAGTAAAATTATATATGTGGTTTCAAAAAAAAAAGTAAAATTATATATGTTTTTATATGACTTTAAATAAAAATATTATCAAGTTATTTAGGAACAAAATATTAATAAGTTTAAAAAAAATTAAATTAAAAAAATATAAAATATATATTCATACAATACAATCATTAATTAACCAGATATCAACTCTTTTCCCCCAAAACGTAATTCCCCCAAAACAAAATGACCTAGCTGTATAAGCTGCGCCTCTCTAGTCTCTCCGCCTCTCTTCAATTCAAAACTCCGCCTCTCTCTGCGCTCACCTCTCTCCGCGCGCGCTCCACCTCTCTTTGCCCTCCGACGATACAGACCCACCACTATCTATCTTCGCTGCCGCAGGTCTCTCTCTCTCTCTCTCTCTAAACTCTCTCTCTGTATGTATTGATTGATGACTATTAGATCGGTATGTATTAGGGACACACTTATTGATCTATCTTCCTGATTATTGTTTGTGTCTTGTGTCTTGTGTGTTACATAGAAATACTGTCTCTGTTGTATCTATACTGTCTCTGTTGTATCTCTATGTTGTCTCTGTTAATTAAGTGTTCAGCTAAATGAGTATTATGTAATTCCTTGTCCAATTCGTGAAATTATCTTGATTTTTTGGATTTTATTAGATAAGAGTTTCTGTATGTGTGTAAATGAATGGTGTTATTTAGTTCCTGAATCCATTTCTTCGTAGGTAACCAATATGATTATTCCAAAGTAAGGATTCGTATAAGTGCATAATATGCTGTTACAGTTCTCCTTGATATATTGTTGTTTTCTATTTCCATCTATTTAGGACATAAGTCATGTCGGACTGTCATGAATCGGAAATTATCTGTTATCGATATTTATTAGTTCCGCGAAACCATTACAGTAGTTATGTATTAGAGGGGCTCCCAGTTTTACATTAGTTATATATTGGAGGGGCTCCTGGGCCGATTGTTTCCCCAGTTTGCCTACTGTGACTGCACAAGTTTCTTGAACATAAATTCAAGAAAATAAATTCAAGAAAACATTAAAAAAATGACATAGCGTTTGTTTACACTAAGAACTTACAGTAAATCAGTAAATATATATGTTTGTTCTTATTTCGTGGTGTATGTTTATATATTATTGAGTTCTTATTCTAAACTCTAGCTATTATCAAATATATATTATAGAATGTCGGAACCAATAGACAAATCATGGATGAGTGAACCCGACAGAGGCAACACAGTTTATTCATTTGGAGTTGAGGCATTTCTTAAATTTGCAGAGTGGAAATTGGGTGGGGAGAAGTGTCGTTGCCCGTGCAAGAAGTGTCAGAATAGAACATGGTTTACTTATAAAGAAGTGGGATATCATTTAATCTCAGCCGGTATAGTTAAGCACTACCGTGTATGGAATTTACATGGTGAGACCCCTTCTAATGTTGCCGTTCATCCTCCATTCGTTGCAAATAATATTCGGGAAAAAGCATCGAGTGATGTCGGGATTGGGATGGAAAACCCCGAGGAAGAAATCATTGGGGATGTCGGGATTGGGATGGAAAATTTCGTCGACTCTGCTTATGACTTGCACGGTGATGCGACGAGGGGTGATGGTAGTTTGGGAATTGATGATGAACCTTATGTTCCTGAACCGGACTTGGGAAAGAGGTATTGGGATTATAATAGAAAAGCTACTGAAAAATTGTATCCTACATGTGAGGGTCCTGAGACAACTCTATCAGCACTTGTAGAATTACATAATTTGAAGAAGGAATTCGGTTGGTCTGGAAATGGTATGACAATACTATTAACCTTGTTGAGGCGATGGTTGCCCAAAGGTAACACCCTTCCTGAGAAGTATCCGGTAATGAAGGCGATGTTGAAAGACTTAGGGATGAAGGCTACTTGCATTCATGCGTGTGAGAACAACTGTATTCTATATTGGAAGACTAACAAAGATTTGACAGAATGTCCACAGTGCAAGGCACCCAGGTTTAAAGTTAACAGGGAGAAATGGAGGAAGAATTCCAAGGAGCCTAAAAAGGTATTGAGGCATTTTCCATTAATTCCAAGACTGAAGCGATTGTACACTATACCGTGGATAGCGCATGAGATGACATGGCATGCACGAGCAGAGACTTCTGCTACTTATATGCGCCATCCAATTGATTCAGGTCAATGGAAAATTTGTAATTAAAAATTGCCAGAATTTGCTAATGAGCAGCGCAATGTTAGGCTTGCAATTGCAACTGATGGTTTTAATCCGCGTGGCATTCAGTCTACTAGTTATAGCTGTTGGCCTGTTATCACTGTGCCTTACAATCTCCCCCCTTCCATGTGTATGAAATCAGAGTTTCAGATGTTGTCTTTACTTATACCTGGTCCAAAGGCACCAAAAGGAGACATCGATGTTTTTCTTGAACCCTTGTACGATGAGTTGAAAGAGTTGTGGATAGGAGTGCCGGCTTATGACATGAACTTAAAAGAAAAATTAAATTTGAGGGCTATGCTTATGTGGGGGATCCATGATTTTCCTGCATATGGAAACTTGGCGGGCTGCGTTACACATGGTTACAAAGCTTGTCCTATTTGTGGTGACGATACTCCTTCCATATATTTAAAGTCGAGCAGGAAGAATGTTGATAAGTGGATTTTATATCCACTTGGAGCATTCTAAATTGGCTTAAATTGATTGTTTTGGACTCAAGTTTGTGTAGTTTTGATGTGTTTTGTGTAGTTGTGCAGGTTTCCAAGAATATTTAAGCTTTTGTCGTTTTTGGAGATTTAATTGATTAAAATTCGGATTTTCCGGGAAGGCTGCGCAGCTTATACTGTTTTGGCCATATCTGGAGTTCTAGACGTCCGTTTTCAGCGATCTTACTGCCCACGCGAAGCTTGAGAGATTTTCTACAACCTGGGATAGGAAACAAGTGCAAGAAATAAGCTGAATAAAGTCGCGCACGTAATCTTTATTAAAGAAGGCTGGGAATTTACTATTTTGCCTTTTTTCTAATTCTAATTGTATTCTGGGCAGTTTTGGGTACCTTCTTTAAATCCTAATTGTAATAGAAGGCAATATCTTGCTGGGCAAGATTTGTAGAGCCTATATAAACACATCCTACCATTGTAAATCATAACAATATATAGAACAATTGATAGAGAACAATTCATAGAACAATTCATAGCTTTTAATCGTATCAAGGTACTTTCAATTTTCAATTCTTTCTTCAATATTATGTTTTCATTCATTATCATTATTATTTTGTTTTCTTCTTTAATTATGTGTAACTAATTCTCTAATCTGAGGATTGGGTAGTATTCCTTGGTATTCATGCATGCTTGATTATGTGATTTTCTGCTTTGCTGATCTGTTAATGAGATCTTAACACAATTAGAAGAGTAGCTAACTTTTGATTGTATTCTAGGGATTGTGATAAGCTTGGGAGAGAAGTTGCAATCTTAGTACATGATTTAACAGACATAATTTGAATATTAGATCGGGAGATTAATAGGAGAATTATGAGACATATAATTCTTGGCACTTAACAGTTTATAGATATACTTTGATTGTATCACGGGAGTGACAATTAGGGTATAGCTGTAGGCACTATATTGTAGCCTGGGAGGGTACAGTATAACTTTAGAAGAATTGTTTTCAGCAAGGTATGAACACAGATATCACATTAATACTGAGCATGTATTGAGACCAAGTGAAGAACCCCAGTTCTTAGATTGTTTTCCCATATATTTGAATCTCAGTTTAAAATCAATTCTTAGTGCTTATAATTAGTTCCTGGTTAATTTAGTTAATACACAAACCCAAAAATTCTTCTCACACACTTCTAGACTTAAAGAGATAAGAAACCTGAACTTGATATTACAATTCAGTCCTTCCCTGCGAACGAACAACAAAAAAATACTACTAACAAATTGGCGCCGCTACCGGGGAAGGCAGTAATGTTGAGTTTGAGTTAATTGTTTCTTGTAGTTTGTGTAACACCCCCAGATCCGGGGTCAGGGATCTGGTCGTTACGGTCTCAATATCCATCCACAAAACCAACATAATTTAAATTACAACCTTGTGACCCAAAACAACAACATAAAACACACCCGTTATAGTCCCAGAGATGAAACCAGAGTAACCAACAATATTATTAATCGCAAGTGTGAGTTCTTACAACCCAAAGAATTACAATTGTACAATTACATACTCCTTGCCATCCATTAATAGATACCATAATATAAATACATTGAGGCTCAATTGCTAACAACTAGCCTACCAGTAGTTGCATCCTCAACAAAGGTAGCCAAGACCTTAGCGGTAAACCTCTGCCGGTTGACACCTGCTTACGCTGTGTGCGCCTTGCGCAGCCATCTGATCTAGCCGTTGTTGTGATATAAATAAATAAAGCAAGGGTGAGCAATAGCCCACCAGAAATATAATTGAACAGTGATAATATATAACAGTCCAAAATATCTTTGAAACCATATGCCATGCATTAACGATGTAGTACCAATATAAGGTATGAGATGAAGTTACAAGGTAACTCAAAAATATATTTGTTTTGAATAAATATCTGCTATGCAAAAGATAAGCAAGATATTCTCAATTATCATAAAAGAGGAACTTGTAGGAAAAATATTGCAATTCCGGTTTCAACACTTTTTCACCTTGCCAACACCAACAGTGTTGCAGAAATTTCTCACTTTTAGAAGATGAACTAATACGGGAGCATTGCCGCGCCAGATGCCCTGACGTTTACGATGATCAGTCGTATGTCATGCATCTCATCAGTCGTTCTCTACATGTAGAAGGTAGCTCCGACGGAATCACTTATCTACCGCCCTCTGGAACTCCTCAGCCAACGGTTGGGCTATTGCTGGACCGGCGCCACTCGGCCACTTACGCGTCTCCTAGTTCGAATATCTTCCATGACTCTGAAACGTAAAGTTCGTTCCCCTTTTTCCCCAAGTGTAACACTTGTTGATAGGACTCCACAAAGTAGTCGTATCTAATTGGAAAGGAAAATTCACCAATATTTCCCAAGCTGATGCTTGTTAATGGATATAAACTTGTTACATCAATCATACCCCTCGAGCGTTGAGGAGGTAACCAAAGGACTCATATCGATGCTTGAAAGAATCAAGATGTGAGTGACAAGATAGTTTTAGCAAGTATAGGACCGGGCAGTCCAATAAATAACATCGCTCAAGTGAGGTCCCCTTATATACGTTTGGAAGTTGAGCGAGTATTTAAATCTTCTTTAAGATAGATTTAAATGAAAATAAAGTTTGGGAACCTCCCCTTGATAAGAATAGTCATAAAATACTCCGAAATATTTTACACCTTATCTGAAGGTGATAGATAATCTTTGAATAATATAAATCATTACAAAAAGAATTCAAAAGAATTTAATTAAATATTCCAAGAATATTTATTAAGTCAATAATAATTACGGAATATTATTAAATCATAATATTGCTCGTAAGTAATCCTCGAATGAATATATAGAATTATTTATTAAATAAATCTCTTCTTAAATGAATATTTAAAATAATATTCATTGAATAAATAAACTTAAATAAATATTTAAAATAATATTTACTGAATAAATCAAACCTTAAATAAATATTTGAAAATAATATTCATTTAACAAATAACATTCCAAATGAATATCCAAATAATATTCATTAAACAAATAATATTCTAAATGAATATCCGAATAGTATTCATTTAGTAATCAAAACTCTAAAGGAATATTCGAAGTAATATTCCTTGAGTAAATAGAACTTCCAATGAATATTTTAAAATAATATTCCTTAAGTAAATCAAACCTTAAATGAATATTCGAAAGTAATATTCATTAAATAAATAAAGGTCAAATGAATATTCCAAATAATAATAAGTAAGCCAAATGAATATTTGGGAATGATATTCGTCAACCAAATAACTCTAATGAATATTCAAAATAATATTCATTAACTAAATAACTCCAATGAATGATCAAAATAATATTCATTAAATAAATGACATTCTAAATGAATATTAAAATAATATTCATTAAATATTCCTTCACTGAGGTAATACTCAAATAACGTTCCTCGAAAGATTCGTAATCGAAATAATAAATTTGTCGCTGGGATCCCTCCGGGTTTCCACGACTATTTATATATTACAAAATATCGACTCCCGGTCTATATTTGAAGTATGAATATCATACGCCCTTCGCTAAGGGTCTTAACCAAACAATCCGGCTTATAACTGATATTTCATATATAGTCTATAAGCCGATATCAATTCAGGGAACAAGTAATTCAATATTAACTTGAAAGTAGGCATGCATGCTATGACATATGTATAAAACAATCATCATATATATTATCACAACAACAGTTCCAAGTATTGGAAACTTGCCTGGTAATCCTGTAGGGGTAGTGTGCCTCGTGTCAATCCAATGATCTATAAATAGTCACAATAACCGAGGTCAATCACTTAACATTTCGAAGGTTAAGTATAACTTAACTTAAGTCATGTAAGTTTAGTCCAAAACACCCTCGAACCCATCCTTAATGTCGGATTTTTCGTATATCTTACTTAATCAATTATAACCTCGTTCTTTGCACCAATATGTGGTCTTGATAATTCTTAACAAGTTTCGTGTTTTAGTCGACTCGAAATTCCCTTTTTAACTTAGCCAAAAAGGGTGGCCAAAGTAGTATCCCTAGAGGTGACTTTTCTGAGAATCACTATTCCGTGACTCGCACTTCAACACTTTTAATAAATCACTGGAAACGTATTTAATTACGAAACCACTTATAAAATCATCTTTGGTATTTGTAATATTTATCATAAAATTTCCAATTCGAAGCCACGGGTCTAGATAGGTGAAATGTATTTTTGAAGTTCGGTCGACTACGGATCTTTACTATTCACACCTCTTTCACTAAAACGTTCATAACTCGGTAACCGTTAACTCAAATGACGCACCGTTTTCGCGTACATGATCTAGAGAATATCTAGAAGGTAGCTAACTCAAAATTGGACTTAGATCAGAAGATTAATTTTTACAGATTTCACTAAAACAGGGCAGGAGCTTCTAGTGAATAGTGTTACCTCCGAAAAGTGGTTTCTTCGCATTTAACCTCGATTCGAACATTTTTATAAAATCGGAAAACGATCCATTTTACTTGTGGTTTTCTCTCACGCCTTCCTTATGACCTCTAATATTTAATTACCATGATTCGTCACTGACTTAGTCATGTTAAGGGATTCCAATTTCAGTTACGAACTTTCGATTACGGTTTCGAACCTCTTTTACGAATTTAATCATAACTCCTAAACCGTAAGTCCATTTCATACGATCTTTATATCAAAACGAAGCTTATAACATAATTTAGCTTATCATGGAAGAAATCGAAGTTAATCAGTGGTTTATACCTACTGTCAAACTCGTGTTCTTAAGGTTAACGAAATTTCGGCATTACGACGGCTATAAATCGGATATTTACCAAATTCCAAAACTCCCAATAATCATGATATCTACTCCAAACAACATATACATGATTTATAACCATGAACTGAGGCCAAGCAATGCCTTTCCGTTCATCTAAGCTATTTTTAACATTTATCAAAACCCAATCTTAATCATGCTTATAATCATGCTTATAACTTACTAACAACACCACTAAACATAGATCACTCAAGAACATGCTTAAAACTCAAAGTCAACTAAGGGTTCATGAGGTTTATACCTTCCTTGGAGAGTGATATAGCCTTACTAAGCCTTGTATGGTCCTTGTATAGCCTCCATGAAGCTTGGATCATCACCCAAACTCAAGATCCAAAAGTTTTGTTCTTGAAAACACTATTCACCCTCCTCTTAAATCATTTCTTTGAAAATGGAAAAAGATGAGTTTGATGCTAAGATTTTGAGGAGATCATTTTTATGAATTATAGGACTCAAATAAAAAGTTTCAAGATCAACAAATGGTTGGAAGTTGGATTTGAGTTCTTGAATTTCAAGAAAGCCGAATGGGGTTTCTTTGGGAGTGTTTTATGTTCTTTGCTTGGTTGATTTGCTAATAATGCATAAAGTGAATGTTTAACATAATATCTCATCCTTGGTTGCTTTAATAAAGTTGTGAAGTGTTGGATGAGGAAACACCATGACAAGTGTTGAGTTTATGGTGGTTTAGAGCTTACTAGTTAGTTACTTGCTAAGTGCTTGGTTGCATGCTCTAAGGTTCTAGTTCCTTGATTCTAGTTTGGTTAGTAGATATTTTATACATAGCACATGCATGCATCTTAGTCTCTGCTTGCTCTTTTGCCCGATTATTGCTCAATTCATTGATCGTTCGAGGGACTAACTCATTCGTTTCTAGTTTAGGGTTTTACCGAAAACCTTCTTAATATTTATAATAACATTCTCCATCTTTCTTAATACTTCTCGAATTTAAATTCCTTAAATCCCTTAAATAAATCCTTAAGTCTGGCAGTGTCCAGGGAATTCTCGGAGAAAATGAAAGTGCTCTGTTTCTGAATCCGACAGCTTTTACATACACTTATTTTCCTCCTGGATCACTAATACGAACTCAGAAATCCGTTCCGAATTCCGGATATAACATTATTATAATAATATTCTAAATTCCACCAAAATCACTATTCATCACTTATTTTTATTTAATTTCTATAATTAGGAAAATGAACCTGGTTTACTCTCGAGTGCTCCTTAACCTTTTTACGGAACCACTGGACTGACAACAGATATTGATTTGGATGACATGAGAATATTTCCACTACTTGGAATTCTCATATCTTAACTTCCTAGGAGATAGATTATTCTAATCTATGCTGTCAAACCACCGCATTCTTCATGACATATAATATTTGAACCCACATCCATTCTATTTATTTACTAGAACAACCGTTACAGCGTAGTCGTATCCACTATTCGCTTCCATATTATTACGTAAGAAAAGTTTTAATTCTATCAAAAATCTGGGTTCTTACAGTCTCCCCTCCTTAAAAGGATTCCGTCCCGGAATCAGGTAGAAGACAATTGGGTACTTGTTGGTTATTTCGCTTTCCAATTCTCTGGTCGATCCTTACACATTTCAAATCTTTCTAAAGCACATCATACTGGTGTTACAACACACCCTTTATCCGTTCTACCAATTCTTTGATACTTTCGCATAACACATCATCCGGTATACGCTCTTGTCCGTTCTTATACTATTAACCTTATTGGTACGTGCAGTGACTTCGGTATCACTTACGCGCTACGAAGTTCGGAGATAACCTCACTCGTAATTTTGCAATTCCTAATCGCTTTAATCTTCGCAATCTCGATGTATATATATATTTAGGTGGAAAAATTTATCGAGAGATCACTGTGATCAATGAACATTTGTTAAATTGCATAGCTAGTACAGAAGGGGGCCAGCCTTTAGTACTTGACAAGCAATTAAACAATTAATGGCATTCCACTTAGACTCCTATCACACAGACAGAGAGTCACGTAGTATTACCTCCCCTCCTTAAAGGGTTGTTCTTCTCAATTTAGAAGAAGATAAATAAGGGAGAAGAAAAGAACGAATTTCAAAGAATCATATAAGAAAGTTTTCATGATTGTCAAAATATCATACTTAGAATTTACCTCTGAACTATAGAGGTTTATTAGAGAAGAGAAATAATCATATTCGTATCAAATTCCACTTTTTTTTTTTCGTAATCTCACATATCACATGTCCCTGTTGTTCTGTCCATCATTCTATGGACCTATACTCTTGCTTGATATTAGCATCACTTACTTTTGGAAAATCCTTCAACCTCTCAGGTTAAATCTTGGATTTCCCGCTTGACATTATTATTACTCATATTTCACGCCCCGACACTGGCTCTTTCATACTCATAATTCTAACACTATCAGGTTGTCATTCCGAGTGCTCGTTAGGAAAAACCCATTCATCAATCCATTCATAACATTTCTTGCTTCACATTCCATAATTATTTCCCATTCTTTTCTTTATCAATCACATCCATCTTATCATCTAGTTCTCATTCACTTCTGTTATTGAACTCCACCGTCACCTTATTAGGGGAACGCGTGTTACCTTTATTCAATATACGTGGCACGTTTGTGGTCAAACTTTCCTTTGTTCAACCATCTAGATTTCACTTTCTCATTCCATGAGTCTCTTTTATTACTCAATCAAACTATTCCATATTTCCTCGGATTTTCCAAACTTAAAAGGAGTCAATTTGTATGTCATTCATGCTCCAAATTCCCACTTTCCGTTTTGGCCAATACCCTTACCTTGCCAATTCCATACTCTTCTCGCTTCATTACTGGAGCTTCTCATGAGTCTGCCTATCTGACTCTCTTATTAATTCACAATTCTATTTCCATCTCTATCAGTCTCTTGTCTTTATTTCTACTATAATCATTTTATGAACCATCGTAACCTAATTCTTCATTTCAAATATCCCGTCATTCCAGAAATTACACCATCCGAAATAAACCTGGATGATTTCTCTAACTTAGATTCAATTCGACATTTCCACAGTCGTTACCACCTAATTTCTCAGAAGGATCACCATCGCTTATCGTTTACGCAGTGCTTTAATAACTAAGCATCATAATTATCAATTCAAGATCCTCTAGGAAAACAAAATAATCACTATTTCCTATCCATAAGGAACGCTTCCTGAACTTGACGTAGGTATTACATGAAGCAGATAAAATTGCAGGAAAGCTTCCAGCATCGCAGCTGGAACAGGCTGGTGAGATTATTAATCACATATCTCCGGTAGAAGACTAAAAGCTTAGCAGTTTGCTTAATTGCTTGCCAACCTCATAATTCTCTATCTTGTTTGCACAGAAATACACCAACATAAACTTGCTTGTCATTCATCATCGTGCCATTTGGCTTATCAGTATTTGTACCCTTTCTATTTCTGGTCATTTACTACCCATTCATTGTTACTTAACCTCCCCTCTCTCTTTCCAAAGAAAAGGCGAGTCTCTTGGGGAATTTGGTCTGGTCTGTCGTAGAGCCTCCTAATGTCGGTAATGTGCTACTGGCAACATTAGGAATCGAATCTTTACTTAAACTATTCTTATAGTTGATCCTGGCAACATCATTAGACGGAATGTAACTTCCTCCACCACATTATGACCATCAAGGTCCTTACATTATCATTCTATTTCTTTGGTCTGAGCATTTATGCTTACTCCCCTATATTTAAAGTGTCGGCCACCTCGTTGGCCTTTCCTGATTATAATAATTTCTTGAGATCAATGTTTTCTGGATCTATTCCAACTCAGGGTGGAAGCATTCTCCCTTAAATTCTGCTGAATGAGAGAAAGCATCTATCAGTCTTTTCCAAAAGTCATTGCTTCCACCTTTCTAGTGTGAACTTTACTATCGGTACTCCCAATCATACCTAGGATATTTCCTTACTTAAATCTCTTCTTGTTTTCAGGATAATCTCAACCTTATTGGTTCAATCCATACTTTTTCATGATTTCACACATGCTTCCTCTGGCCTTATTGTTACTATGTCATACATTCCTTACCAAACTTCCCTTTTGAAGTTCAGAATATTACCTCTTCCCTTGTAAGGTTTCTTAGGCCATCCTCAACATTCCTCCTGTATCTCCTGGTTACAGGGTATATCAAACATCATTAATCAATTCGATAACAATTCTGTCTATGTACTTTTCGAGACTCCTTTCCACAATTCCTTACAGGTTATTGATACTTTGGTCGATTCAACTTATATCGTCTGAATTCACAATGTCTTTGTTAGGGGTGATGCTATCCTTTGTGCATCCCCCAGGGTTCATATTAATCTATGGACATTCTATCCTCAATTCCATTTTCGAGGAATACTTACATCCTGTACTTGGCAATTTTAATCATATATCCATAATAAGGGTCTCTTTTCAATCATTTTCATCTTGATAATCTATAGGTAGCTTAACGCTAGCCTCTTCTTTCAAATGAATGTCAGTCTATATGACTTTCCATAAGACAACACATGTCTATCTGCTCTTTCTTACAGAACTTGGTAATGGTAGCAAGGATGTTCTGGAAGATATTGGTCGTGTTCAACGTGAATCTCTTAGTGCCTAACACATCTAGGGTTTTTATAAAGTCCATCATCATGTATCTCAATTCATTCTTCATCAAAAGTTCTTGCGGTTGGCACTTTGTTAGAAGCACCCCGCTTTGTCCTTACATTGCTGGATTAGTCACTTGACAATCCTTAGTGACTTGGCCCCAACTGGCCGTACTAAAATATGTGAATTTAGGGGTCAGCTAATAGCATTACTTTTCTAGCAATTATTGGCATAGTGCCTTCTACTTGATACCTTTTGATCTTTTCAAAACTTCACTCCATATAAGTCTCAATCGACTTCTCGGTACCATCTCCGGTCACCCTTACTTTTCTTTTATTCTTCTAGTTACTCTTATCAATTTCACGTGCCACCAAAGCTCAACATTTCTGGCATAACAACCTTTTCATTTAAGTCAATCCCGAACTTTCTTAGTCCGGCTTGTTTCTTAATTACATTTCCCTTTTTCCGTCCAATCTCAACTTCAAAATTTTGTCTCTACAATCAATCGTAATAATTGGGATCTATCTACCAATCCGTGCGGCGGCTACCTTACCCAATTCATAGGGTTTGCCTCAGTTTCCACTCTCCTCAGTGATGTATTCAGATAATCCGAAAGACAAGGTTTGCCAAATTTTGTCCAATTCCTTTCCAGGATTAGGGAAACTTCAGTCAATCTATTCACCCACTAGCAACATGCCACATCTTCCCGATACATATTCGTCCTATTAGTCGATACTACCAAATACCAGTCTTCTTAACAACTAGTCTCCGAAGGAACACTACCGTCGGGGTTAGTCGTTCCTCAACATTGGCACTACCAAGGCCATCTAAATCCGATGAACTGCGATGTCTAAATATAATCGAAATTACGCTGTCGTGCTGCATAAGCGCAGACCTATACCTGTATGAGTTGCATCATAATATCTCCCAAAGTTTCCTTCTTCCATTAGGCAACGCCAACCCTGGTCATCACCAACTTTACCTTTAGCTCCAGGAAGATCTTCTCACGTTTATCTTGTCCATTCAAACTTTTATTCTTATAATAAGTCGGGTTACGGGACTACACTTCCTGTAAAGTCCTGAGCAAATCTTTGGTAATACCTTGTGAATTTTATGAAATTTCTCACCTTTGCCAGTGTGGTTTGCCAATCTTCATTGGAAACTGTCTTTAATTTGGTAGGGCCGACCAACACTACTCTTATTGATCATGTGTCCTATTGCTGGACTTCATTTTGCCAAAACTCTTATTTCGAGAACATGTCCTACACCTGTTCTATCAGGTTGCACCTAGAAGCATTCTCAATTACATCTCGACCACTGCTCGCCTTGCCTAATCCATTTATGATTCAGTGTCAGAATAAACTTAAGGTAACTACCATAATCCATTCAAGAAAAAGAAAGAATTTAATATTCTTCTGAATCTCATGCAACTAATGTTTCTGGTTCATCATTTCACTGAATTGAACTAAACTTATACTTGGTTTCTTGACGATAGCCTCATTACTAGTTTATCATAGACTCACTGGTCTTTTAGTCTTGTAGGTTCTGAGATCATTGTCTTGCTTACTATTTCCTTATACTTTATTCAATCATGCCATCACCTTTCAATGTCTTTATTTTCTAAGTGGATCCATTCATAAAATGGACATTTCCTTGAACCCAACCACTTCATCAATCTAAGTTTGACTTTACAAATTATCACTTATGAAATCTGCCTTCTCATGGCGAATTATCCTTAACCACATTCACACTAATTCATTTATCTGAAGATATGGCACTTGCCACCTATGTCTTAACTGTTCCTAGGGACTCTGCTCCCCGTCCTCTATCTGTGTCTTTGATAACCACGTGCCACTCTAACTCTTTTCTCATTAATCTGTAGGTCTCTATGGATTTTGGTTTTTATCTAACCCCATATAAGATCTCAAGTAATTCCTCAAATCCATCTTACCTGCTGGTACTTCATCTAGCAGTCCCGCTATGAATCCAATACGCATCTTTAATTCTCTTAATAATATCTCAGCTCTTTATGCTCACTTTTCTGAGCACTATACCTTAACTCTTACAGTCTCTCTGGCTGTAGCCCTCATTACTTAAGTGTAAACTCCTTATACTTATCAATATTCTCCTCCTCTGCTGGAACCTCTTCCGGGTCCTCAGTAGGGTACTCTATCGAATCCACCATCCGATCTTCAACATCAAAACAAGCATCATTATGTTACTGCTCGTAATCCCCAAGGTCTGTCGCCTTACTAGTCGATACAAGAACGAGCTAAGTTACTATCATGATACTTTAGGGTTCCCATAAGGGTTTTATATGTCAATACTACATTATGTAGTCTGACTATGAACTTGGCAAGAGTTCTTATTATCTTAATGAATTTATTGTTTTAACGTCGCATCATCTCTGGAATATATAACGCTCTCTCTGATACCATTTCTGTAACACCCCCAGATCCGGGGTCAGGGATCTGGTCGTTACGGTCTCAATATCCATCCACAAAACCAACATAATTTAAATTACAACCTTGTGACCCAAAACAACAACATAAAACACACCCGTTATAGTCCCAGAGATGAAACCAGAGTAACCAACAATATTATTAATCGCAAGTGTGAGTTCTTACAACCCAAAGAATTACAATTGTACAATTACATACTCCTTGCCATCCATTAATAGATACCATAATATAAATACATTGAGGCTCAATTGCTAACAACTAGCCTACCAGTAGTTGCATCCTCAACAAAGGTAGCCAAGACCTTAGCGGTAAACCTCTGCCGGTTGACACCTGCTTACGCTGTGTGCGCCTTGCGCAGCCATCTGATCTAGCCGTTGTTGTGATATAAATAAATAAAGCAAGGGTGAGCAATAGCCCACCAGAAATATAATTGAACAGTGATAATATATAACAGTCCAAAATATCTTTGAAACCATATGCCATGCATTAACGATGTAGTACCAATATAAGGTATGAGATGAAGTTACAAGGTAACTCAAAAATATATTTGTTTTGAATAAATATCTGCTATGCAAAAGATAAGCAAGATATTCTCAATTATCATAAAAGAGGAACTTGCAGGAAAAATATTGCAATTCCGGTTTCAACACTTTTTCACCTTGCCAACACCAACAGTGTTGCAGAAATTTCTCACTTTTAGAAGATGAACTAATACGGGAGCATTGCCGCGCCAGATGCCCTGACGTTTACGATGATCAGTCGTATGTCATGCATCTCATCAGTCGTTCTCTACATGTAGAAGGTAGCTCCGACGGAATCACTTATCTACCGCCCTCTGGAACTCCTCAGCCAACGGTTGGGCTATTGCTGGACCGGCGCCACTCGGCCACTTACGCGTCTCCTAGTTCGAATATCTTCCATGACTCTGAAACGTAAAGTTCGTTCCCCTTTTTCCCCAAGTGTAACACTTGTTGATAGGACTCCACAAAGTAGTCGTATCTAATTGGAAAGGAAAATTCACCAATATTTCCCAAGCTGATGCTTGTTAATGGATATAAACTTGTTACATCAATCATACCCCTCGAGCGTTGAGGAGGTAACCAAAGGACTCATATCGATGCTTGAAAGAATCAAGATGTGAGTGACAAGATAGTTTTAGCAAGTATAGGACCGGGCAGTCCAATAAATAACATCGCTCAAGTGAGGTCCCCTTATATACGTTTGGAAGTTGAGCGAGTATTTAAATCTTCTTTAAGATAGATTTAAATGAAAATAAAGTTTGGGAACCTCCCCTTGATAAGAATAGTCATAAAATACTCCGAAATATTTTACACCTTATCTGAAGGTGATAGATAATCTTTGAATAATATAAATCATTACAAAAAGAATTCAAAAGAATTTAATTAAATATTCCAAGAATATTTATTAAGTCAATAATAATTACGGAATATTATTAAATCATAATATTGCTCGTAAGTAATCCTCGAATGAATATATAGAATTATTTATTAAATAAATCTCTTCTTAAATGAATATTTAAAATAATATTCAGTGAATAAATAAACTTAAATAAATATTTAAAATAATATTTACTGAATAAATCAAACCTTAAATAAATATTTGAAAATAATATTCATTTAACAAATAACATTCCAAATGAATATCCAAATAATATTCATTAAACAAATAATATTCTAAATGAATATCCGAATAGTATTCATTTAGTAATCAAAACTCTAAAGGAATATTCGAAGTAATATTCCTTGAGTAAATAGAACTTCCAATGAATATTTTAAAATAATATTCCTTAAGTAAATCAAACCTTAAATGAATATTCGAAAGTAATATTCATTAAATAAATAAAGGTCAAATGAATATTCCAAATAATAATAAGTAAGCCAAATGAATATTTGGGAATGATATTCGTCAACCAAATAACTCTAATGAATATTCAAAATAATATTCATTAACTAAATAACTCCAATGAATGATCAAAATAATATTCATTAAATAAATGACATTCTAAATGAATATTAAAATAATATTCATTAAATATTCCTTCACTGAGGTAATACTCAAATAACGTTCCTCGAAAGATTCGTAATCGAAATAATAAATTTGTCGCTGGGATCCCTCCGGGTTTCCACGACTATTTATATATTACAAAATATCGACTCCCGGTCTATATTTGAAGTATGAATATCATACGCCCTTCGCTAAGGGTCTTAACCAAACAATCCGGCTTATAACTGATATTTCATATATAGTCTATAAGCCGATATCAATTCAGGGAACAAGTAATTCAATATTAACTTGAAAGTAGGCATGCATGCTATGACATATGTATAAAACAATCATCATATATATTATCACAACAACAGTTCCAAGTATTGGAAACTTGCCTGGTAATCCTGTAGGGGTAGTGTGCCTCGTGTCAATCCAATGATCTATAAATAGTCACAATAACCGAGGTCAATCACTTAACATTTCGAAGGTTAAGTATAACTTAACTTAAGTCATGTAAGTTTAGTCCAAAACACCCTCGAACCCATCCTTAATGTCGGATTTTTCGTATATCTTACTTAATCAATTATAACCTCGTTCTTTGCACCAATATGTGGTCTTGATAATTCTTAACAAGTTTCGTGTTTTAGTCGACTCGAAATTCCCTTTTTAACTTAGCCAAAAAGGGTGGCCAAAGTAGTATCCCTAGAGGTGACTTTTCTGAGAATCACTATTCCGTGACTCGCACTTCAACACTTTTAATAAATCACTGGAAACGTATTTAATTACGAAACCACTTATAAAATCATCTTTGGTATTTGTAATATTTATCATAAAATTTCCAATTCGAAGCCACGGGTCTAGATAGGTGAAATGTATTTTTGAAGTTCGGTCGACTACGGATCTTTACTATTCACACCTCTTTCACTAAAACGTTCATAACTCGGTAACCGTTAACTCAAATGACGCACCGTTTTCGCGTACATGATCTAGAGAATATCTAGAAGGTAGCTAACTCAAAATTGGACTTAGATCAGAAGATTAATTTTTACAGATTTCACTAAAACAGGGCAGGAGCTTCTAGTGAATAGTGTTACCTCCGAAAAGTGGTTTCTTCGCATTTAACCTCGATTCGAACATTTTTATAAAATCGGAAAACGATCCATTTTACTTGTGGTTTTCTCTCACGCCTTCCTTATGACCTCTAATATTTAATTACCATGATTCGTCACTGACTTAGTCATGTTAAGGGATTCCAATTTCAGTTACGAACTTTCGATTACGGTTTCGAACCTCTTTTACGAATTTAATCATAACTCCTAAACCGTAAGTCCATTTCATACGATCTTTATATCAAAACGAAGCTTATAACATAATTTAGCTTATCATGGAAGAAATCGAAGTTAATCAGTGGTTTATACCTACTGTCAAACTCGTGTTCTTAAGGTTAACGAAATTTCGGCATTACGACGGCTATAAATCGGATATTTACCAAATTCCAAAACTCCCAATAATCATGATATCTACTCCAAACAACATATACATGATTTATAACCATGAACTGAGGCCAAGCAATGCCTTTCCGTTCATCTAAGCTATTTTTAACATTTATCAAAACCCAATCTTAATCATGCTTATAATCATGCTTATAACTTACTAACAACACCACTAAACATAGATCACTCAAGAACATGCTTAAAACTCAAAGTCAACTAAGGGTTCATGAGGTTTATACCTTCCTTGGAGAGTGATATAGCCTTACTAAGCCTTGTATGGTCCTTGTATAGCCTCCATGAAGCTTGGATCATCACCCAAAATCAAGATCCAAAAGTTTTGTTCTTGAAAACACTATTCACCCTCCTCTTAAATCATTTCTTTGAAAATGGAAAAAGATGAGTTTGATGCTAAGATTTTGAGGAGATCATTTTTATGAATTATAGGACTCAAATAAAAAGTTTCAAGATCAACAAATGGTTGGAAGTTGGATTTGAGTTCTTGAATTTCAAGAAAGCCGAATGGGGTTTCTTTGGGAGTGTTTTATGTTCTTTGCTTGGTTGATTTGCTAATAATGCATAAAGTGAATGTTTAACATAATATCTCATCCTTGGTTGCTTTAATAAAGTTGTGAAGTGTTGGATGAGGAAACACCATGACAAGTGTTGAGTTTATGGTGGTTTAGAGCTTACTAGTTAGTTACTTGCTAAGTGCTTGGTTGCATGCTCTAAGGTTCTAGTTCCTTGATTCTAGTTTGGTTAGTAGATATTTTATACATAGCACATGCATGCATCTTAGTCTCTGCTTGCTCTTTTGCCCGATTATTGCTCAATTCATTGATCGTTCGAGGGACTAACTCATTCGTTTCTAGTTTAGGGTTTTACCGAAAACCTTCTTAATATTTATAATAACATTCTCCATCTTTCTTAATACTTCTCGAATTTAAATTCCTTAAATCCCTTAAATAAATCCTTAAGTCTGGCAGTGTCCAGGGAATTCTCGGAGAAAATGAAAGTGCTCTGTTTCTGAATCCGACAGCTTTTACATACACTTATTTTCCTCCTGGATCACTAATACGAACTCAGAAATCCGTTCCGAATTCCGGATATAACATTATTATAATAATATTCTAAATTCCACCAAAATCACTATTCATCACTTATTTTTATTTAATTCCTATAATTAGGAAAATGAACCTGGTTTACTCTCGAGTGCTCCTTAACCTTTTTACGGAACCACTGGACTGACAACAGATATTGATTTGGATGACATGAGAATATTTCCACTACTTGGAATTCTCATATCTTAACTTCCTAGGAGATAGATTATTCTAATCTATGCTGTCAAACCACCGCATTCTTCATGACATATAATATTTGAACCCACATCCATTCTATTTATTTACTAGAACAACCGTTACAGCGTAGTCGTATCCACTATTCGCTTCCATATTATTACGTAAGAAAAGTTTTAATTCTATCAAAAATCTGGGTTCTTACAGTTTGGATTTTATCTTTGTATATATTTTTCTTTTCTTTCTTTTTGTATTTCTTTCTTTGGAGTGTCTACAGGTTCTTTGAGGTAGACAACTTAAATAGGTTTTGAGGAGAGAGACTAGATGGAGTACAACTTTGGTTGGAACAATGCTCAGAATTTCTACAACAGTCAGGAACAATATCAAGACTTCAATCCTTACCCACAATTTAATGCTTATGAGGATTGTAATGCATATCAGGTGAATTCGTTCTATTCTGAGAACTCATTTTATGCTCCATATGCCCCTAGCAATGATTATTCGTATTCGTTTGAAAATCAATATCATGATGATGTTTATCCATATATGTGTAATGATGTTGATACGAGTTTAAATCAGTCTAATCCTTCTTTACTTGCTGATTGGGAAATTGCGCTCAATAAAATGATTCAAGGAACTCAGTCTAATCCTCCTTTTTCTTTGGGAGTTTTTGATGAACCAACTTTAGAGATTGCTAGTGACAATGATATTCCATGTGATTCAATAGCTTGGTACGAGGAGAATGCTAAACTAAATAATTTTATTTGGGAAGTTCGAGCAGTGTGGTATGAAGGTTGTTATAGAACTCCCCCTTGTGTAAATTTTCCTCTATGCCATGATTCTTGTTTAGCAATTGATGATAATGTTGTGTCTGATGAGTCTACTTGTGTAGTTGATAATTGTCCCATGCGCATTAATGATAATTTGGATGCAATTGAAATTCTACCAAATCTAGAAAATTTTGAGCCTAATACATTGGTAGACGAGATTAAAATTGATGAGTGTCCAATTATAGAAGAGAAGGAAGTTAAGATTGATGAAGTTGAAAATCTTGCTTTAGAGTATAAGGATCCGATTTGGGAGGAGTATATGAGTCGTACTTATAATGATTATTCTGACGACTTTTCTTGCTATTTTGATGTTTCCAAGTCTCTTGAGCATGATAGGTTCTTGAGAGTTTTCGTACCTTTTAATGAATCTAAGGTTTATTTGCACAATATGCTTATATTAGAAATTCGTAGATATGTGCATCTGTTTGCTTTTTATCCTCATTGAAGTTTCCAGGTAGAAGTAACGTCAAGCTATTGACGTTAAAGAAGCGCTTGGTGGGAGGCAACCCACGCATTAGTGTAGGAAAAAATTTTTTTTTAGTGTTTTCAAAAAAAAAAAAAAAAAAAAAAAAAAAACAGAAACCTCCCGCGCCTCACGCGCCCAGCAGCGCACCTGCGCCCGGATGTCCAGAATTGCTCCGCGCGTGGAGCGCCAATACGCGCCTGATGCGCCAGACGACCAGGTAAGTTTTTTTTTTTGTCATGTTTGTTGTATTATCACGTGAATGTATGTGTTATATATTAGTATATATTAAATATTATTCATCTCCTAAATCAATTCCTACCCCTTTTCTAATTCTTTTCTCCACCTAAAATCCTATTTCTAGCCCCATATTAATTCCAAATTATTTCCCATCCATCTTCTATTTCATATTTTATTTTATTTTATTTATTTTATTTATTTTTATTTTTATCTTTTTCTTTTTATTTTTATTATTATTATTTTTTTCCCCCAAATATATATACCCACCTATACATACAAATCCAATTCCTTTTCTACTTCTTTAAATCTCTAAAAATTCAATTCTAAAAAGGAATTAATTGCAAGTTCACCTCTTTGATTCGTATTGGGTAAATCTTTTTCTCTAATTTTATTTTTATTACGAATTTGTGTTCTTGTAAATTGGGATTTTGTATTATTCTTGGAATTTGGGCTATTTGTGGTGTGATATTGCTTGGTAATTATTGGTGGAGCTTCTTGTGAGTTGGGGATTGATTCTTTTGGCTCCTAAGCGTGGGAGAGGTGGTGCTGGTGTTCTGAAATTTTCGTCTCCCGCATGATTCATTCGAGGATGAGGACGAGTAGGTATGTTTTCTGCTATCCCTTGTATTTACTTCCATTCAATGAGGACATTGAATATTTTAAATTTGGGGGTAATTTGGGGGATTAGTAGTTGTATGTTGTATATATTGTTGTATTTTGTGTTCATATAGGATATCATGTTTGCATAGTAGTGATAGTTCATGCATGATTGTTATGTTCGTATTATCTACGTTTGTTCATATAGGACATTCTGTTTTTATTTTCGTATACCATGTGAGTCATATTAGTTGCATTTTCATGGCATGCATATTTCATGATCCCTTAGGACGAGCTGATTCTGATTGATAGGTGGATGTTGATTTAGGTGTGATGATGATGAGTAGAGGGCTGATTTATAGTTTCTATGAAATTGACTTGCATGTTACGGGAACAAAATTTATTACACAGTCTCATTGGGGTGCTTTTGGGCTAGGTTAGGGTCATGCCTGTGGGATGTTTTGAGATTTAATCACTTGTTTATATTTAGAATTTTCGTTATTCCCTTTATAGCGTAGGAACATTAAAGTCTAAGTTTGAGGGAAAACAGGAATTTCATGCTAAGTTGTTAATAAAGGCTAGGTGTCAAATGGCTAGTAGCCAGCTCATATTTATATGAGTAGTCTAGGGTTGGAAATGAGAAAGGCTCATTCCAGATTGAAAAAAAAAGAAAAAAAAAAAAGAAAAAAAAAAGTCAATAAGTTATTTGTTTATATGCAAAATTAACCAGAGTGAGCTCTTTAATACTCGAGTAATTAAGTCTGAGGGGACTTAGTCCTAGTAACCTAAAGCCCTTGTGGTTTGGGATTGCTGACCTAACACTCGCTACATGGGTATTATTGTATAAGCCTTTTGGGGTCTCATTCATTGCACGGTTAAATAAGCATGCGTATTGTATATAGTGTCATAGTTTAGTAATAAAGCATGAGTTTCTTTCTACCTTGGATAAGGGTGGAGGTGTTCCTAGGTTATGAAGTGTCTACAGTCTATTCTGATTATAAACCTGTGATTGTCTTGACGGAAAGCATGTATGATTTTTGACCTAGTTTTGGGAGTATTTCTGATGAGCATTGCACACACGCACGTTTCTGTTCATGTATTTGTTAGTATACGGGAACTTAGTCGAGCTCTGCTTGGATTTGTTACATTCATTGAGATGTTTGCTTGTTAGTTGGTGTTGGTGAGTTTGAAGGGGATCTTTGCATTTTTCATATTAGTTGCATTCATGCATTGCATTGCATTAGGTTAAATGGATTTTGTGGGTACATTCACTATAGGCCCTCACGAGACCTTACTCGTCCACTAGGGCTGCCTAGGGGTTTAAAGGGCTTGTTGCATATGCCAAATGCAACCGTGATCACCTACGGAAGTGGTACTAATTAGGTAGTTATAATTGTTTATGCTTGAGGACAAGCATCGGTTTAAGTTTGGGGGTGTTTGATAAGTGGATTTTATATCCACTTGGAGCATTCTAAATCGGCTTAAATTGATTGTTTTGGACTCAAGTTTGTGTAGTTTTGATGTGTTTTGTGTAGTTGTGCAGGTTTCCAAGAATATCTAAGCTTTTGTCGTTTTTGGAGATTTAATTAATTAAAATTCGGATTTTCCGGGAAGGCTGCGCAGCTTATACTGTTTTGGCCATATCTGGAGTTCTAGAAGTCCGTTTTCAGCGATCTTACTGCCCACGCGAAGCTTGAGAGATTTTCTACAACCTGGGATAGGAAACAAGTGCAAGAAATAAGCTGAATAAAGTCGCGCACGTAATCTTTATTAAAGAAGGCTGGGAATTTACTGTTTTGCCTTTTTTCTAATTCTAATTGTATTCTGGGCAGTTTTGGGTACCTTCTTTAAATCCTAATTGTAATAGAAGGCAATATCTTGCTGGGCAAGATTTGTAGAGCCTATATAAACACATCCTACCATTGTAAATCATAACAATATATAGAACAATTGATAGAGAACAATTCATAGAACAATTCATAGCTTTTAATCGTATCAAGGTACTTTCAATTTTCAATTCTTTCTTCAATATTATGTTTTCATTCATTATCATTATTATTTTGTTT
The DNA here is from genome assembly GCA_037693485.1 of Kitagawia praeruptora. Taxonomy (NCBI): domain Eukaryota; kingdom Viridiplantae; phylum Streptophyta; class Magnoliopsida; order Apiales; family Apiaceae; genus Kitagawia; species Kitagawia praeruptora. The sequence goes on along the minus strand of CM075349.1, from coordinate 150,057,540 downwards.
TCTTCTTTAATTATGTGTAACTAATTCTCTAATCTGAGGATTGGGTAGTATTCCTTGGTATTCATGCATGCTTGATTATGTGATTTTCTGCTTTGCTGATCTGTTAATGAGATCTTAACACAATTAGAAGAGTAGCTAACTTTTGATTGTATTCTAGGGATTGTGATAAGCTTGGGAGAGAAGTTGCAATCTTAGTACATGATTTAACAGACATAATTTGAATATTAGATCGGGAGATTAATAGGAGAATTGTGAGACATATAATTCTTGGCACTTAACAGTTTATAGATATACTTTGATTGTATCACGGGAGTGACAATTAGGGTATAGCTGTAGGCACTATATTGTAGCCTGGGAGGGTACAGTATAACTTTAGAAGAATTGTTTTCAGCAAGGTAGGAACACAGATATCACATTAATACTGAGCATGTATTGAGACCAAGTGAAGAACCCCAGTTCTTAGATTGTTTTCCCATATATTTGAATCTCAGTTTAAAATCAATTCTTAGTGCTTATAATTAGTTCCTGGTTAATTTAGTTAATACACAAACCCAAAAATTCTTCTCACACACTTCTAGACTTAAAGAGATAAGAAACCTGAACTTGATATTACAATTCAGTCCTTCCCTGCGAACGAACAACAAAAAAATACTACTAACAAATGTATACTTAGATTACCGCATAATCCTTAAAGGTAATCACCCATTTAGGAAAGGCAAGTACTTAGGACTAGTGGGTAGCAAGAAAGAAGAGCTTCGAACTCCTCCAGAACGATTAAATGGCGATGAACTTTTACAAACGTTGAGTAATGTGAAGTACATACCTGGTCAGAAGCGGAAGAGAGTCCACGAAGTTACATCGGCATGGTATAGAAAGTCTATATTGTTTGATCTTCCTTACTGGATCCATCACAAAGTTCGTCATGTCATTGATGTGATGCACACCGAAAAGAATGTTGCAGAGCACATACTAGACACGATTCTTGGTAAGAAGGACAAATCAAAAGATACTATCCAAGGACGAGAGGATATGAGGGAACTTGGCATACATCGGGATCAATGGATGCAAACTGATGCTGCAAGTGGGAAACAAGTTAAGCCTATAGCACCGTCCTGCTTAACTAAAGCAGAGAAGATGGATTTCCTTAAAACTTTGAAAAATTTGAGGCTCCCATCAGGTTTTTCATCTAATCTGAGTAACATTGTCAGTCTTGATCTACCCGGTTTGCTTGTAATGAAGTCACGCGACTATCACGTGATTATGCAATATCTTTTGCCCGTGCTACTTCAACATGCTTTTCCAACTCATCCTGAATTGCGGAGAGCTCTACATCAGATAAGCATGTTTTTTAACCTTCTGTGTTCGAAAGTTGTAAGTCGAAGAGAAATCCAAGATGCCAAGTACATGGTTGTAGAGGCATTGTGCGTGCTGGAAAACAAATACTTTTCAGTATCATTCTTTGACATTAGCGTTCACCTTATTGTGCATCTAGCTGATGAGGCATTGATGTGTGGACCAGCCCCCTTTCTCTGGATGTATCCGTTTGAGCGGTAAATTAATTACTTCTTCCAATCCAGTTTTTTGTTATCCTTGCTTTTAAATTAATAAATGTATTCATTCATGAGTTTAGTAATTAATTAGGTCAATGAAGGAGTGCAAAGATATACCCAGTAACAAACGATATGTTGAAGGATCGATTGTAGAGTCATACCTTGTCAGAGAGTCTGTTAGGTATGCAATGGAGTACATTCCAAATTCACAACACAAAACCACAGGTCGAGTGTTTCTAGATGGAAATGATGATGACGAGGGACCTGTGCTTGAAGGTAAAGATGTTGTTTTGTCGGATGCCCAATTTGTTCAAATTCGTAGATGGCTACTTTTTCGTTTGGAAGTCGATGGACTTGACGATCACTATTGGTGTTTGTTCTTCGCACGTGTGCTTGATTTCTCATTAATTAATTCACACATATATACTAAATTATTTGAATAACTTGTAGTGAGTATCGCGAGTCTTTGCAATCTAGCAAAGGAAAAGGGATAGCAAAGACAGAAGTAGAGATACAAACAGATTTTATTGTCTGGTTATATACTAAGGTATTTGTAAAAAAAATAGTACATTGTGAGGGATACTTGTTATTTTCACTTGCTGAAATATGATTTCTTCTCTATGTAGTTGTTGAAGAACGGTGACACTAAACATGATTTATGGTTCTTTGCTAGAGGGCCTTTGTTCACATGTAAATCTTTTCGAAAGTATCGCATCAATGGTTATGTGTTTTCCACAAAATCTCATGATGAGACTGTTCTTACGCAAGATTGTGGTGTTTGTATCAATGCAATTACTACATTTACATCAAGTAGGAAAGATAAAAATCCTATCGATGCATCTGCTATGTGGTATGGAGTCATCAAACAGATACTTGAGGTGAATTACACTAATTTCAAAGAAGTGGTGTTCTATTGTGATTGGGTTAGAATGGAGGATAAGGCCAATGGATGTAAGCTATGCCCAGACTCTAACTTGGTGGTGGTAAATTTTAATCGCCTCAAGAGTTCGAACAATATTTTAGATGAGCCGGTCATTTGCGCAAAAGAAGCCCAACAAGTGTTCTATTCGAGGGACCTGAAAAATCCTGATTGGTGGATGGTCATACATTCACCAAGGCGAATGACTAGCAAAGTGGACATGCTAGAAGCACCAAAACCGGAAGACATTCAGTCTACTCTCGCAGATCAACCTCAGTTAAGATCATTGTTAGAACCACGTCGTTGATGATTCAGTATAGGCTAATATTGCTGTAGTAGTCAGTTGTAGTCATTAAGGGTATTTTTGTGTGTTAGTTATGTGTGTGCTGAACTATATAAATACCTGATGTACGTAGTTTACATTTTCCACTATGAAATGAAATATTGAATTTCCCTCTCAACAAACTCTCTTTCTCTCTCTCTATAACAAACTCTCTTCCTCTCTCCTAGGGTTTCTGACATTGATAATTTGTTTGAGCTAACCTAACTAACCTGACTGTTATTGTTTCTGCAGTAATGGAAGCAGAAGCAGGAGGTTCGAATAGTGTTTCTCAATCAGCCAGGAATACCTCAATAATAGGTCCAGGGGGAAAACTCCTTGTGGATTTCTGGCCGAGTACTGGCGATATTGTTGGGCCAAATGCTGGCCAATTCAAAACTACCGTCGGAGATCAAGTCAGGCTCCATATTCCTATTAACATTCCTGATTTCCGCAAAGTGCCATCTACCTTCAAGGATGTCATTTGGACATCATTAATGGTACTTACTTCTACTTTCCTGCAAGATTAATGGTAGTTTGTTATAGATCTGTAGTGATAGAAATACAATCTGCACATATATATATCACTGCATGGATCTACAATCTGCATTTTTGTGCCAGTTAAATTTAGATTAGTGAGAGGAAAGCAATCCTGAGAGGAAACTGTATATGACTTTTTAAAACTTCAAATTCTAATAGCAAGCAGAAATTATATATGATATGTTTGGACAGGAATAGACAGCTGTAGTTTGAATTGTTCCATCTCACCCTCTTGTTGTTGCCTCTCCAGTTTTTCTTGTTCCTGCAGCAAATTATGGGATCTACCTTATCAACCTGGATTTAAATGATAGCCACAGTAAGAAAAATCTGGCAGCATCTTATATACTACATCTGACAATGACTGTAATTGTAATGATCTAGACATGTAATTCCCGGGATGGTATAGAGCAAGAACAGTCCTTTTTAGCTTCACTACATCCCCTTTTGATGTAGAAATTAAGTAAGCAAATCTAACAGGGTATGAAGGTTCTGGAATGACCAAACTTAGGTGACCATAAGTTGGTGACATTGTTGTATGTTTTAAAAAGAGTTGGTATGTAAAAGAGAAACAATGTTAGTGAAGTTAAAAAGAAGGAAATGAGGTATCCTCTAACACTTGTTACTTAAAACTTTGCAGAAATCATTTTAAAGAATTTGGAAGAGTGAATTTGTGAGAAGGTCGGTGCCTTGGTGGGCATTTTTTGATTAAGAAGAAATTGTTGCTGAGACAGAATTTGAGGATTAATATAATGGATAGAACATGAATGGTGTCTTGTTTTACTCTAAGATGAGATAAATCTGATTGTAATGTTATAATTAAAAAAAAGAATGAGAACAAAATAGCCTACCTGAATAGATGCTAAAATGTGAGGAATTGCAGTTAAATAACAGAACTTCTACAAAGAAACAACTATATAATGCATCTGATAAAAAGTATTAAATTGTACAACATATATATTTGGTAGTAGTCCTGTAGAAATTACATTTAATATACAAGTCCTGAAGAAATTAAAAATACTCGTATGCCTGTAGACTGCAATTTTCCTGAGTTCAAATGAGTACTGAACCTAACTTAAGAGCCTGTGAAATTATTTAGTATGGTCATAAAATTCAACTTGCAGGTTTATGATTTTAAACTCACCAGAAGAACGTAGTTGTATCAATGAATGTTGATTTGTGTTTTAGCTATGTCTATGTCTAAATCTTATGAAGTCTAGTATCATTATAAATATTTTTAAGAATCTGGATATTTAAAAATATGCAGCTACAATCTAAAATGTTCGAGTTCATTATGTCTGTTGTGACATATAATGTTAGTTCCCATGGTTAGTTCCCATGATTCTTAGTTTTATTTTGTTCAAGGAAATTATTGATATATTTTAGTATTTTTTTTCAGATTTGTTTTTGCAGTCATACAGTACAATTGTTATAATGAACCATTGTTTTACATTTTCAAATAAGTGACTAGGTTAGTATCACAAATTTAAATTAGATGGTTATCTGTTAGACCTCAAGATAAACAGCAGTCGACATTCACATGTTTCTGAGTACAATTAGCTATCTTGACTTCAGTTTGCCTCATTTTGACTCTCAATACATACTTAAAATGAATTTTTTTTATTGAAGACCTGTAATGAACTAGGTTTATGTTCTAATTACAGGAGCAGTTTGAGTTTAGTGTAGACGGCCATGTTGCTCGCCCAATTGTGGAGGCACTTTATCCACAAAAACTTAGGACTGTTAGAGGCAAATATCGGACAGAATATTTGGCTAAAGCTTCGAACATAGAAGAAGCCAAGGCAAACGTCCCACCTGCTGTCAGTGCCGATCTTTGGGTCCAATTTGTCGATCATGAGTTTATGCCGGAAGTAAAGGAAAAAAATGCAAAATATAAGATCAATAGGAGCTTAAATAAAGTAGGTGTGGCAGTTGGTAGGCAAACTTACTCACAAATACATTACAAAAAGGTACGTATCATTCTATGTTGATAAATTACTACATGTCTATATTTGTAGTCTATATTTGTTAACATTACCTGCTGATCTTTGTAGGAAAAAGAAAATCCTACGAAGAAGCGGTGTCGGGTTGATGATTGGCTCACTGGACATGAACACAAGGATGGAACTCCTTTGGAAAGTGCAAAGGAAACATACGTGAGTAGTATTTGTGTGTCCTTTTGCATCAGTTTATTTGTCTTTAATTAAATAACTGAATTTATAAGCTTGTTTCCTGCTTGAATAAATGCAGGAAAAAGTCAAAGAAATTCATGTTAAAATGCTTGAATCTGGAGTCTCAACGGATGATATTAGTTCCGATGCATTGAGCCAAGTACTTGGCGAGGACAAAAAAAATCGGGTTCGAGGAGTTAGTTCGTGTAGCACGAAGAAACAACTATATTCATCTTCTCTTGCACTTGCTTCGGTCAACCCATCACAATCACTTGGAGCGGAAATGGCGGGACTTAAGGCAGACATGGAGGAGGTCAAAACATTGCTCAAGGTCAGTTTTTTTTTAAAAAAATATGTATCCTGCTGCTTATGTAGACTATGCATGCCTTCTGAGGGTTCATACCTAAAGCAAGAATAATATTAATGGAAAATGTGAAGTCCCCTTTGATTTCGTTCCCTGTTGTTCATTCTTAATTTTGCTGAATTCTTGAACTTTTAATTTCATTTTCTGCTGCGAGTCATTGTATCGACTGAACATTTGCTGGGTTGTGTGAATTGAGTCGAGTGTACTGATTTGTTGCTGAGTTTTGTAGCGAGTTGTAGTTGAATCGTTAAGTTTCTGTGTTCCATTCGTCATTGTCAAGTTCTGTCTCTTGTTTTGTTAATTGTCGAGTTTGATTACACTCTTTGCGTTTCTGAGTAATATTGAGGGAACGAAATCAAATGATCGTAGAATATTGAATTGCTATGAAATGAGTTTTAGCTTTAGTAGTGGTCTATCGAGTTAATTCCTGAGTTGTATATGCACATTGAAGCACTAGGATGTGAGCTAAGATATATGCACATTGAAGCACTAGGATGTGAGCTAAACTTGTAGTCACACACCAAAATTATGTCTTCTGTTCATTTTGGAGTTATCTCAAGAAAAATACCATAATTATATTATTAGCAATACACTTCCACAAGCCCATCAAATCAGTTAAAAAAAATCATATATATTGTACTTTGTACATTGATGAGATTACAATTATAGGGTTTTTTCTTTCTTTTAGTATTCTTATCCAACGAGATAGGAATTATATGAGTGCGTACTAGAATATTAGAATCTTTTTTATCAATTTCAATTTATCTTCTATTATTTTCTTTGGGTCGGTTAAATAAGAGAAGATGAACTTAGTCATTTTCAATGTTGTACAGATGTTAATATGAAAGAAGCACACAGAACAGCCCTACATGTGATTCCTAAAAGTTTCCACTTAAAAAATAAAATCAACATCATAATTTAATAGTAGCAGCAACTAAAAATTAGCAATGGAAATCCTGATACATACCAAGCCTTGTAATTCTCTTCTTGAAATTATTTTGGTGCTATAAATATGAAATGTTAATTCATGGCATTTTATATTTACTAATTTATTTGTATTGTACTGCACAGGCAATGTCCCGAGGTACTCCAAGCCAATGTACTCCAAGGAGTGTGGTCGGTTCAACTTCCGGTAAACATCCAATGGAATCCCCTCGTGATGTCCTCGTGATGTCGTTAATGCTTTTGGGTCATCAAGTGAACTACGCAAAGTCACATTGCTTAGTAGAGATAAACGAGAGGTTGCTAAGGGGTTTGTGGATGACAGTTTAAATATGTGCCATGGCAGAGAAGTGTCTCCTGGAGAAAAAAGAGTGTACATAGAAGAAATTGTGGATCCTGATGCTGCAGTATATGATGGTCCCCAAGATGGCAATATGACATTAAATGGCTGGCTTGGAGGAGGGTATATTATTTGGTTAGCTGGACGATTGAAATATGATTTGTAGGTTTTTCTGGTATTTTTCTGATGGCATGTAGTATGTTTTGTATTTGATTTGTAAACTTGGGATGTATTTAATTTGCATTTGGATTGTTAATGTAAATTTAGATTGGTGTTTTATTTTAATAGTTGCAGCAGGTTTTTTTTTAATATTTGCAGCAATTTTTTTTTGTGTGCAGCAGGGTTTTTTTGTTTATTTATTTGCAGCATGTATTTTCCAAAAACAAAAATTCTCATATTTTATAATTAGTAACGGATAAATGGATACATTTGTTAGTAACGGATATATCCGTTACTAATATAAATATCCGTTACTAATTAGTAACGGATATATCCGTTACTAATATAAATATCCGTTACTAATTAGTAACGGATATATCCGTTACTAATATAAATATCCGTTACTAATTAGTAACGGATATATCCGTTACTAATATAAGAATCCGTTACTAATTAGTAATAACGGATATATCCGTTACTAATGTACTGAAAATCCGTTACTAATTAGTAACGGATATATCCGTTACTAATTTCTGAAAAAAGCAATTGTGACGGACGATTAGTAACGGATATATCCGTTACTAATCACATTAGTAACGGATATATCCGTTACTAATGGCCAGTTTTGCTGTTGTGAGGTATACCATCTGGGACCTTCATGTACACTTCCTCAACCAAATCACCGTGCAAGAAAGCATTATTGACATCCAATTGGTATAAAGGCCAACATTTACTAGCAGCCACAGCAATAAGAGTTCTAACTGTAGCCATTTTGACAACTGGAGAAAACGTCTCCTTATAGTCAATACCAAACTTTTGATTAAAGCCTTTAGCTACCAAACGGGCCTTACACCTATAAAGACTCCCATCTGATTTTAACTTGACTTTGAAAACCCAACGACTACCTATAGCCTTTTTACCTGGGGGAAGAGGAACTAAATCCCAGGTATGGTTGTCATTCAAAGCCTTAATTTCATTTTGCATTGCAGTAACCCATAAAGGATCTGCAGCAGCTTGAGCATAGGAAACAGGTTCAACAATTTGACAAATAGGTGCCTGTGGTGTATGATGAATAAGATTGCACCAGTGCTCAGGAACTGCACTAGTATGACATTGATAAGAAGTAAGATATTTTGGAACTGTATGTGATCTTTGAGACCTTCTCAATATAGGTTGATCATTAGTAACAGGAATTTCTGAACTAACAACAGTGTTTGATTCCAGAGAATCAACAGAAAGATTAGGACTAATGTCTACAACATTAGCATCAGATTGCTCAGAAACAGGTGTAGTATCAGAATGCTCAGAAGCAATAGGGGAATGAACATCAGATGGTTCAGAGATAAGATGTGAAGAGATATCATCATCAGGAACACAAGTGGTATGAGAAGGCAAGTAAATGTCATTAGAAAAATTGGTGGAATTATTTGTGGAATGAAAAGGAAAATTGTGTTCATGAAAAATAACATCTCTAGAGATTGATATTTTATGAGTAGAAAGATCTAAGACTTTATAGCCTTTCTGAACAATAGAATAACCTAGAAACACACAAGCATTGGCTCTAGGATCAAATTTGTGTCTATTAACAGAGAGGGTGGAAACAAAGCATAAGCAACCAAAGGTTTTTAAATGCTGCAAATCAGGTTCTTCCTTATACAATCTAAAGTATGGTGTCTCATTAGCTATACTTTGTAAAGGAATCCTATTTATCAAATCGGTGGCACATAATATGCAATCACCCCAGTATTGAGAAGGAACTTTAGACTGAAGATATAAAGATCTAGCAGTTTCAAGAAGGAACCTGTGTTTCCTCTCCACAACTCCATTCTGTTGTGGAGTATAGCTGCAGCTGGTTTGATGACTAATTCCTTTCTGTTGAAAAAGAGCAGCCATAGAGCCAACAGATAATTCTTTTGCATTGTCAGATCTGACTATAAGAACCTTTGCTCCAAATTGAGTTTCAATATATTGAAGAAAATCAGAAAAAATTTTAGGACAATCAGATTTGTGCTTAAGCAAATGCACCCAAGTAAACCGACTAAAATCATCAACAATTGTTAAGAATTGATTACATCCAGAATGTGTCTTTACTTGATAAGGTCCCCAGACATCAATATGAAGTAACTCAAAAGCACAAGTAGTTTTGATTGAACTAATAGGAAAACTGGCTCTAGTCTATTTAGCCATTGGACAAATTTTACAAACTATGTCTTTAGAAGTATCTGGGATAGAACAATTAGGCAAGGCTAACTTCAATCTTTGAAAAGGAATGTGGCCTAATCTGAGATGCCAAACATCAGCAGAAACAGCAACATGACAAGCTTTAGTAGAAACATTGGAAGAACCACCATGTACATTGTACAATCCACCATGCAATTCACCAAGAAGCATCTGTGACTCTTTATGAGAAAGGTCCTGTAAGATACACTTATTAGGAGAAAAAATGACTGCACAATTAAAGTCTTTGCACAGTTTCTGAACAGACAAAAGATTGAACTGAAAGTCTGGCACATGTAGAACATTGTGCAGAGTCAAATCCTTAGATATCATGACAGTACCAATGTGTTGCACTTCAATTTTCTTACCATTTGGAATAGTAATATACTCAATAGGATTTACCACTGTGTATTGAGTAAAAGAATTCAAGTCTGAACAAATATGATCAGTTGCTCCACTGTCAATAAGCCAATTATTTGCACTAGTATGATCTGTTAGAAAACAGAACTTACCGGCCAACAATGCATGCTCAGAATTCTCCTTAGTCTGTGGATCAGTAGATGTCTGATTATTGAGAAGAGAAAGCAGCTGTGCAACAGAAATAGTACTATTTTGATCAATACTTGCACTGGAAAATGCTGCAACCTTTTTGTCTCTGTTATTCTTAAAACCAGGTGGATATCCATGCACTTTGAAGCACCTTTCAATACTGTGACCACTCATTTTGCAATGAGTACAATAGAATTTAGACACTCTTCTGGATCCATCATTAGATTTGCTTGTTGAATAGCCTGAATTGTTGGTGACTGTTTGTCTCTGAGCATTACTACTTGCAGCATTGTTGTCATAAGGCTTCTTAGTCCCTGCTAAGAAAGCTAGAGATTCTGTATTAGAATTGTTCTGAAAAATCTCCTGATGCCTCTCCTCCTGAGAAAACATTCTGAAAGCTGTGGAAATATTAGGCAAAGGTAACTGCATCAGTATGTTGCCTCTAACAACTGAAAATCTGTCACTCAGTTTCATCATAAACTGAATAAGCCTGTGATCCTGTTCCCTTTGATAAACCTTCTGAGTAAGGTTACAAGTACAATGATTACAAGTGCAGGATGGTAAAGGACTTGCATCATTCATAGCATCCCAAAGTGTCTTAATCTCAGTAAAAAATTCAGAAACTGACTTAGAACTTTGATTTAGCTCTGTTAACTGCTGTTCTAGAGCATAGATCTGTGCAACTGATGCATAACCAAAATGATCCTCTAAATCACACCAAATTTCCCTAGCAGTCTTGAAGAACAAAACACTTTTCGCAATATTTTCATCAAGATTAGTTAACAACCAGGAACAAACTAAGTCATTACACCTTTCCCAGGCTTTCACATCATGAGAAGTAGCAAACAAAGAAGTAACCACAGGTTTAGGAATCGATCCATCCACAAATCCTAACTTGTTCTTAGCAGACAAACTTAACACCATAGCTCTTTTCCAAGTAGCAAAACCAACGCCATTGAATTTTACAGTTACTAATTGAGATGAACTTGCATCTGAAGGATGTATGTAATATACTCCATTAACATCAGATTGAGTATTAGTTCTGATGTTCCAAGCATTTGTTTCAGTCATTTTGTATAGATCGTAAGTATAACGATACTAAACTAGCAACAATTAAACAAATCTGAACAAGATGATGAAGAAGATCGTACGGAAAACAACAAAATTCAGATCGGGACGAAAATTTGCAGAGAAAATGATCAAAAAAAAAACAAAGAACAAAGTAAGGAACAGAGGTTTAGCTTATGGACGAAGCAAACAAAGCTTGAAGACGAAGCTTTAATGGCAGAAACAACCAGAAATTGAAGACGAACAGAGACGAACAGCAACGTCTAATCTTCACACCCGAAAATTGCGGAATGAATGAGCAAACGACGAAGAATCATCACCGGATGCTCTGATACCATGATAATCTTCGAGAAATGAAGAACAAATAATGTGTAAAAGATTCAGATAACAGAATGAATAATGCTCATAGTAATGAGCTGAAAATGTTTTACAGAGTTTCAGAGAATAGAGTTATAGAAAAATACAATAGTGAAAAGTAACAAACTAAATGGAATCATACAATATATAACTAACTCCTCTAATCTCCTAACAAACTCAGCTGATGTGGCAAGACAACTGTAAACAGCTCACGATTGGTTGTGTGACTTGATGACGTGGAAATGTAGCACTATGTGGAGACAGAAACTGCACTATTATTGCTATTTTCAATAGAAACTACACCTGATCTTTTACAAGGTTGAATGTACTGGGTCCCTTTCAACAACTCTTCTTCACTAGTTTGAACGGTTTTCAATGTTTCAACTAGGGGTGATCGCGGTGCGGGCGGTGCGGTTTCCTCCTAAAACCGCAAACCAAACCGCATATGCGGTTTGGTCAATTTCTCAAACCGCACCCGCACCACGAAATTTTAAAACCGCATAAACCGCACCACGAAAATGCGGTGCGGTTCATTGCGGTTTACAACTTCACTAAAAATTACTATATCTAAACTTATACATAATACAATTTTCAAAGTCACAAAAAATTTTCAATAATACAGTGGAAAGTTTAACTTAGAATTCAAGTACAACATAAAAATAGGAAGTGCAAAGTGATGACTTATATATATTATAATATATATTTATATATTTATATATACAAAATAACTTATATATATTATAATATTATATATATATATATATATATATATATATATATAATTATATAATATATTAAATATTGCGGTGCAGTGTGGTTTGAACCGTGTTTCAAAAACTTTAAATCGCAACCCGCACCGCACCGCGTAGTTTGTCAAAATTTCAAACCACGACCGCACCACAGACAATAAAAAACCGCGCGGTGTGATGCGTGTTGGTGCGGTGCGGGCGGTTTATGCGGTTTGGTGCAACTCTTACTCGTTCTTCCAGGGAAAATATACTCGATCGGGCTCCTCGTGTTTTATAAATTCAACAGGCAACGTTTCTTCTTGGTGAAAATCATCTATGTTCATATCCTGAAAACCGAGAAGAAGATCAACAAAGAAAGGTTTTGCAGTTGACATTGATTGATCAGACTAATTACTACTTTCAATACACAAGTCCAGAAAAGTTGTTCCAATATACTACTTCCATTTCAAAATGTTAGTTCTCGATTTTATCTAAAATTTAAATTAATCATCTAATTTAAAAAATTTAAAAACTTATATCATCAAAAAGTATATACAATTTACTTTAAATTGTATATTTAATTGTTTATGACTTATAAATAGATAATTTTTAATTAAAATTTGATCATCTATTGAAATAATTTTACTATTTTGAAATAGAAACGGAGAACTTCCTGTTCACGAATCGAGCCGAGCCAAGTTTTGACCTAAATGAACAGAGCTTAATATTTTTTCTTAACGAACCGAGTCGAGCCGAGCTTTCTTATCGCAAAAGAAATGTGTTCAAGCTCGAGATCGTTAACGAACCGAGCCCCACTCGAGTTTTTATCGAACATAAACGAGCCGAACCTAACCGCACTCGAGTTTTTATCCAACATAATCGAGTTTTTATAATTTTGAATTTATTTAAATGTTGTGTTTTCTTTTATTTATAAATTTCAATTAAATCCGCAAAAATTACAATATACACTAAATGAAGTAAATATATCATAACAAAATAAATTACAAACAAACAAACAAAGATCTATAAAAATTAAATTGATATTTTTTAAATAATGTTACTACACTCCTATTCACCCCGTCCTAGAAAGTGGTCCGTCGCACGAATTAATATGCTAATCTATATCTATCTATACTATTATATTAAAGCCGAAACATTGAAAGTTTTGGTTTTCTCCTAAGTTTTGGTTTTCACTCTAATTATTTAATTTTAAATTATTTATAATATAAAACAAATCAAATGAATTCCGTTAAACCAATACAGAGTAGTATTTTATATTTACACCATTACTAAACCTCATCTGCGCAATCTTCATCAATTCAATACACAATCTTCTTCGGCTTTTCTCTTCTTTTTCAACACCATATATCAAACATAAATACTTTTCACATAGCCGTTAGATCTAATAATAAGGAATATTCTTTATTTAAATCCCTCTTCCAAAGATCAAGGTTCAAATCCCATCAACAACAAATTTACATTAAGATTTTATATTATTAATTCTAATCAATACATATCATTTATTAAACTATTATTATTACTAATAAATTCGTAATAAATTATTCTCTATTTTATTTAATTATATAATTTTAAAAGTATTTAAAAGTAACCCGTGCTTCGCACGGGCTATAAACTAGTATATATTATAATAAGCAAAAGGGGTATAATTTGTAGTTGGTTACCCCCTATTTTTGATTATCCCCATTTTTGGTTATCCCTCACTTATCACCGTTAGATCAGCAACTCAAATAGATCATGACCGTTAGATTTAACAATACTAAAATACTAAAAGTTGTTATATGCAGAAGGTCCAAGGTTCGATTCCCGCCAACAACATATTAATTTATATTTAATACTAAAAATTATTATATACAAATATGTAAGGTTTGAATTCTTTCAATAACATATTAAAATCAATATTTATAATATTATATTATATTATAAATAAATTATAAAATATTAAAAGTAACCCGTGCTTTGCACGGGCTATAAGCTAGTTATTATATAAAAATTGAAACATTAAAAATTTGGTTGATCGATATGGTATCGATTAATTTTACTTATTTACCCTTACTTAATTACAGATTTTATCCATCCTACTAACTAATCAATTTATTTATATCTTTTATATTTTATCTAACAAAATTTCTCCCTTACTAATCAATTCCCATTTTTAGGTTAAATATATTATCTTTTCAATTTTTTAATAACTAAATAATTTCTTTTAATTATATCTTTTATATTTTATTTAACTAAAATTTCTCATTTACTAATCAATTTCCTTTTTCAGGTTAAACATATCACCTTTTCTATTTTTCAATAACTAAGTAATTTCCTTTTCAGGTAGAATATATAAAAGCCGAAATATTAAAAGTTTGGTTAGTAAGTACGGTACCTGTTGATTTTACGTATTACCCTTCCTTAATTACAGATAAAATCCATCTTATTAACTAATCAATTTATATTTTTTATATTTTATCTAACTAAAATTTCTCCTTTATTAATCAATTTCCTTTTTCAGGTTAAACATATTACCTTTTCTATTTTTCAATAACTAAGTAATTTCATTTTCAGGTAAAATATAATATTTTTTATATTTTATCTAATTAGAAAGTATATTATAATTACTATTAGTTAAATCCCTTTTTCTTAGAAATATCACGGGTATCAATTACCTTTTTCACTTTACCTTTTCTATTTTCTCAAACTAAAATTTCTCTTTTTCCAATTATATCACGGACAAATCTATTTAATAAAATTAAATATTAATATTATAAAACTAATAATTAATCGATTACCTTTTTCAGCTAAAACGTATCATTTTCTATATTTTCTAATTAAAATCCCTCTTTTTTCTAGAAATATCACGGGCAACATTAATTTCTCCTTTTCTAAAAACATTACGAGTAATTTTATTTAGTAAAATGCTATAATTAAATTATAATTACTATAGACTAAGTAATTACCTTTTTTACCTAAAACATGTTGTCTTTTTAATTTTCTCTATCTAAGTCCTCTTTTTTCCAATTATATCACGGGCTTTCTATTTAATAAAATAAAATAATAATTTTATAATTACTAATAATTAACCAATTACCTTTTTCAACTAAAACCTATCCCCTTTTCTATATTTCTAACTAAAATTCCTCATTTTATAGAAATATCACGGATAAAATTTATATAATTACGATCATCATTTCATTTAAAAATTTAAGTCTCCAAAATCATGTTTAAAATAAAATAATAT
Source organism: Kitagawia praeruptora (assembly GCA_037693485.1). Taxonomy (NCBI): domain Eukaryota; kingdom Viridiplantae; phylum Streptophyta; class Magnoliopsida; order Apiales; family Apiaceae; genus Kitagawia; species Kitagawia praeruptora. The sequence goes on along the minus strand of CM075349.1, from coordinate 150,042,073 downwards.
AAATTAAAGGAAAAATTCATGTAATATTTATAAAAAAAACCTGCATCACACGGGTTTTAAGCTAGTTTTATATAAAATTTGAAAAAGAAAATATTACTTAATTATGAACCCATAACCCGCTTAACTAAATATTTATGGGATATGCCAAAAATAAAAATCATACAAATATACGACTTTTTTTTTTTTGAAATATACAAATATACGACTTATTCCATAATTAATATTGTCCCCCACGAGTTCAGTTCAACTCTAAAATATGCTTTTATATGAGTTTACCAGGGAAAAGAGTACTATTACTCTACCAACAAAAGCATTTCCTGTCGATAAAATTCCCAGCCATCACTTCTATAGTTCTATAATAAATTTATTATATTTAATAATCCCGAATATTCTCACACTGCATTTTGTGCAACAATTTTGACGTCGCCTTATATTTTCATGTTCTATTTATTTTCGGCAACCGGACTCCCACCATTTAGGATGTGGAGTATGTTGAGATATGTCCGGCTAGCATGTCCAGCTCATGCATTTGCCACATCAGCACATCAATTAGTTAGAATTTGTTTATATATATAGTTCCATTCCATTGTTCTGTTAGTTAGTTAATTCACAATGTAGATCATTAGATTGTATTCAACTTTTTACTTCGTAAATACTTCTTTGTACAGTTTGTTTGATAAATGAAAATGGAGCTTTCTCCACAAACGAATCTCTTCTTTACCTGTTCTTATTTTGTATTCTTCACATCAATCCGCTGCATATTCTGAATTGTAACATGGTATCAGAGCATCGAGTTGGGATTCTGCATCGTTTTTGATCGTCTCCACCATTGTTGATGAATTTCTGCCATTGTTGATGAGTTTCAAATTTTTTTTTTGTTCTTCATTTGCACTCGCGATTACTATCTCTTTCGCTCTTTTCCTCACAAATTGGTACTATCTGTTCTCGTCTTCATCTTTGTATTGTTGTTCTAATCAATTTTGTGAAGTATGATCTATGATCGATGAACATTACTATGATTTGTTCAGTTTTTTGTTTCTCCGATATTTCTGAAATTTTGTTCGATATCTCTCAATTTTGTCTGTGTTTCTTGTTCGATCTCTTTCATCATCTTTGTTATTGATTAGCATTTTTTGTTAATTGTTGATATCATTATCATCAATTCCATCAGTTTCACCTCTTTCTGTTATGCTCATAACGTGTTTGATGTTTTGTTTCATCTCTTGTTCAATTGTTTCCGCTATTTTTTCTTCATGATCATTTTTACATCAATTGCTACTCGATCTCTCTGCCTTGATATGTAATCTCTCTTGAATATTGTAATCGATATTAACCGTGTTGGTTGCGACTTACTGAAATTGTGTTGGATATCTAGTCGTTGTTGAGATTTGGCTAATGTTGTTTGGAGTTGCTTATTGTGACTAATTGTTGGAAATTATGTGGTGAAATATTGGTTATAGTTTTGGTGAACAGATAGTTTTGATGACAGATTTAGATTTGGAGAATTGATTCTGTTGTTTTTTGTCGATATTTAATGAGTTCTATGTCCTTTGTGGATTTCTTATTGATTTGTTTGTTGCTGATGTTCATTCCAGCCTTGTTTGATTTGTTTCTCCCCATTGTGGGATGATTGATTTGATTTGTTTCCAAATTTTCCGGCCTCTAGCTGAAGTGTTTTCTAGTATTTCCACAATTTCCGTTCATTTGGCTTGTCCCCTTTGTGAGCTAGCATTTATCAATCTTGTTTTCTGATGTGAATATTCTATATCACTATGAATATCTCACTTTATCTTTCAATCTTCTTTCCTTAAACTCCTAAAGGACAGAGTGTGTTCTTCATGTATAATTGTACAAACATATTTTTCTTCATTTCTTGTGCGTTAGAAAAATGAAAATGGGGATTTCTATGGTGACTTCCCCACCAAACGAACCGTTCCACATTTTAGAGAGCTGTTTTTGTACAGATTGGTATTAGTTTTGTACAGATTGGCTTTGTACAGAGTTGGTTTGTAAATGAAAACGAAGATGGTTCTGCTCTAATTCCAAGTTGGAGGTTTTCAGTTTCTTCTACCTCCAACTTGAAGGGGGGATACTTGGCTTGTTTGTTCAAGTCTGTTACATAAGAAAGTTGCTCCTGATGTGCTAGCTTAGTTTGTATTGAGAGATCAGAATCTGGAACTGTTCATTGGTCTGGTCTGGAGCTATGCACTGTAAACTCTAGTGATTGGAAATGTGCACTGTGAAGTCTAAGGTTTGCCAAAGGTTTGCCATTGCTACTGAGCTCAGCTTGAGTGGAGTTCAAGAATTGCTGGATATGGCTTGCTACTGTGATATAGTTTGCTGTGCTTGTGAGCTCAAATGGATGTTGAGAGTTCTCAAATGGATGTTGAGAGTTATTTCCGAGTGTTGCAGGTTGCTGTCAAGTTCATGTTCCAAGTTGCAGGTTTTCGCTTCCTCTCCCACCTCCAACTTGAGGGGGGATGTTGAGATATGTTCAGCTAGCATGTCCAGCTCATGCACTTGCCACATGAGCACATCAATTAGTTAGAATTTGTTTATATATATAGTTCCATTCCATTGTTCTGTTAGTTAGTTAATTCACAATGTAGATCATTAGATTGTATTCAGCTTTTTACTTCGTAAATACTTCTTTGTACAGTTTGTTTGATAAATGAAAATGGAGCTTTCTCCACAAACGAATCTCTTCTTTACCTGTTCTTATTTTGTATTCTTCACATCAATCCGCTGCATATTCTGAATTGTAACAGAGTACTACTCTCCAAAATCTCGTTTTCAGAATTCAGATTCCTCTCATTTCGTTATGTGAAAATTCTTGTATCATATAACTACGAAATAAGCAGACATAAATTCAGGAGATAATTTTCGCACTTTGACCATTGTCGCAATGAAATCATTGTGACTAATCTCGAAATGGTTTCCGAATATCAAATGTTTTATTTTAATTCGTTAAATACATGCATATACATAAATAAATTTCAAAGATACTCATCAATCAGATCTTGCCAAAGAATTATTTCAAAAATTCTTCTTAAAACTCTAACATTTCTCTAATTACTACTTCATCCATCCCAAAATACATGTTCCTTTTGTAAAAAAAATTTGTCCTAAATTACATGTTCCTTTCTTCTTTCCATACAAATATATCTTCTTTCTATACAAATATATTTGTATTTTCAATACTTGACTTCTTTAAAACTTAACTTTATTCTCATTTTTCAATACATTTATTAATGTTATTTATTGAAAAACCTTATCCAACCAACCTTTTCTTTAATATACGTATTTTTTTAAAAATGGAACATATAAATTGGGACAGAGGGAGACTACAATTTCATCAAATTTTGATTTTTCATTGACATATCATCTTTCACTCCGTCATCTACTACTCCCTCCGTCTCTAAATACTTTTCTCATTTGAGTTGGACACGTTTGCCAACACACATTTTTTATCATTAATATCTTCAATTTCGTATTAATATTAAATATAAAAACTTCACTGTATTAAAGTACTCATAAATACGAATCCAACAAGATCACTCATGACTATATTTGGTCTTATAGATTAGATGTAAATTAGTAATTTGTCTCATGTTATGAACAGTCCCGACATTTGAAATGAGAGTAGCATTATGAGACGGAGGGAGTACTAAATTCCAATTATCGAATAATAAAATAAAAAAACAGCACATTTAGTTTCAAAAAAAAAAAAAAAAACAGCACATTTCCCAAAAACTTTACACTAAAAAATTTAAATGCATTGACTTGCACATTGACTTAAACATGACAATGGTTGTGGTTAACACTTGACCCAATGACCCGGTTAAGCTAACCCTACACACACACACACACACACAACACACAGCAGTCCTGCTATATTTTCTCTTCACACTTTACTGTGTGTCTCTCTCTCCCAATTATCACAGGTACATTCTCTCTCTAGCTTTCTCTCTCTACATTTTCATCTCTCTAGCTAGGGCATTTACATTTTGTTCTTCATATTTTGTGTTTGTTTGTACATTTACTTGATTATTAGCTTTGATTATGTTGATTTAGAGCTTTAATTGTACTGTATGATTGTTTGATGATGTAATTATTGATTATTTGAAGAAAATGTGTGTTTATTAGCTGTTTTGATTGTTGATGTATGATGTTTTGATGATTATGTAGTGGAAGCATGTTTGATTGAAAGTTTGGGAGTGATTTGTAGTTGATGATGGTGAATTTACGGTTACGCGTTGGAGATGTTTATGATGTTAGAATGTGATTTGATGTGTATGTTGTGAGTTGTGTAATGTAGGTGTAGGAATTGGATTACGTGGTGTGGTTTTTAGGCGGAGTGAGTTTCGGGTTTTTGTGTCTGTATTTGTGATCGTAGTGGCTGGGAGAATGATATTTGAGAGTGATTTGTAGTTGATGATGGTGAATTTACGACTACGCGTTGGAGATATATGTGATATTAGAATGTGATTTGATGTGTGTGTTGTGAGTTGTGTAATGTAGGTGTAGGAATTGGATTATGTGGTGTGGTTTTTAGGCGGATGAGTTTCGGATTTTGTGTTTGTGTTTGTGATCGTAGTGGCTGGGAGAATGATATTTGGTTTTAGGGAGTTATTGCGGGTAGTTTGAAATAATGTTTATTATCAGTTTAAGCATTTGTGGTTGCACATTCTTTTTCTCGTTTTATTTTAAGTGAAATATGTGTAGTATACGATGTTTGATTACTACGACGCTTTCCTGACATTTCTGTTTTGTGTGTGTGTGTGTGTGTGTGTGTGTGTTATGGTTCACTGTAGAGCTTTTTGGAATCACAGGACATTGAGGTGGATAGAATGGACCAGGTATATAGAATGTATGCTATTGTACAGTTATTTTCTCTTTTCTTTGCTTGCACTGAATTTTGGAATTTGAATAAACTTCAGTATGAAAAAGTGGAAAAAATTGGAGAAGGAACATATGGGGTGGTTTATAAGGCTCGTGACCGTGTGACAAATGAAACTATTGCTTTGAAAAAGATTAGGCTTGAACAGGATGACGAGGGAGTGCCAAGCACAGCAATTAGAGAGATTTCTCTGTTGAAGGAAATGCAACATGGAAATATTGTCAGGTATATTGGCATTCCCAGTTTTCAAAATTTGCTTGTTAGTACTTGATTTGACAGAAAAGTGATATGCGTTTTAGCATACTCGGTCTTGAATGTTGATATTCTGATTAGCCTCTAATTTGTCACAGTTGAACCTAGTTAGTCCTTGTGCTGTAACTTGTAATTTATTGTTCTAGTCTCCTTTCTCATGTTATATTTTATAACAATTACTTTACATTTAAGTGTTTGATATGAATAGCTACTAGATGATGTATCATGTAGAAGGTCTTCTTTTTATATGAGCTTGCCAAGAAAAAGTTAAATAATTTCTTGAAGCTTGTTATATTTGAAGTATTGACTTTCCTGCTGCATTGATCTCGAGAAAACATTTCTCTTATGTTTATACGATAGAATGAAACTAAGAAAAGTTACCTATGAGTAGGATCAGCATGTCTGAATTTAATTTTGTTTCAAATGATTAACTGGTTAGCCATTGATCGCTTATATTTTCAACTAATCATTTGGGGTCTCTCTGATAGAGAGGGAAATTAAGAAAGAATAATATTGAGGAAATTTGAGAGATGGCTATCTTAATCCTTCCTCATTAAGAGTAATATTTTGTTTTTATTTTTACAGCTCATCCGGATGGAATATTGTCATTTTTACTTTGATCATTGGTGCTACCAGTAGAGGTCGGATAATGCTAAGTATCAAGAAGAATAAAATGCTTTTAAAACTTTCGTAAGTTCTGGGTTTTGGAGGGAGGGGTGGGTGGGTGGGTTGACATGTTCTTGCTCTGTAAATGATGCAATAGAGTAGAGTAAGGTTCGAGGACATCAATATCGTGTACATAAATTGTGATGATCAGATCTATGATTGGAACTTGTTTGACTTGATCGTGTTTCTAAAATCAGCTGCTCAAGCTCATGAACTTGATATTTAGGAGATATATCAGTGACTTTCCTATATATTAAACAAGTAGATGTAATAGTTTTTACGTTTTATATCTACGCTCTTGAATTTATTCTGATTATTTGGTGCAGGTTGATGGATGTCGTGCACAGTGAGAAGCGACTGTATCTGGTTTTTGAATATCTAGACCTGGATTTAAAAAAACATATGGATACATGTCCAGAGTTCGCAAAGGATCCACGTATGATTAAAGTGAGTGATTAATTTACTGTAGACTGATGGACCTGGTAAAGTTTTAGTCATGTAAAATTCGTCAAATGTATATTTTTATTTCTATAAATTAATTTTTCTTATTGTCCGATAGTGGAGGGAATGCTTCCTTCTTGTTCCATAATTTAATTGTACTTGTATTGTCATCCCAATTCTTTTCTTTGATGTGGCAGCATGTCTGATGAATTGATTTTTCCCGTGTTATTTGTTCTACTGTGGGTTTTTGATTGCAGTATGTTACTGGTCTAATACCTTTGGCTTTGATTTGTAGATGTTTCTATATCAAATACTTCGTGGTATAGCTTATTGTCATTCTCATCGAGTTCTGCATCGAGATCTGAAGCCTCAGAACTTGCTAATAGATCGTCGTACCAACGCACTAAAACTTGCGGACTTTGGACTGGCAAGAGCATTTGGTATACCTGTCAGGACCTTTACACACGAGGTACGTGAGATCTGCTAGACGCCCCTTTGTTTTTGTCTGTACAGATATAATCACTTCAGTTTGATGATTTATTGTAATATTAAGAATCGTGTTGTGTAAAATCCATCATATCTTTGGGTAATATTTAATGCAAATGGAAGAGTGAAGAGAACCATTTAGTGCCCGAGCGGTTGCAAAGATGCTCCTTGTGCTAGAAGAGGTGAGTGATCTATAGTTCTAGTTTCACCTCTCCTTCCCTTTATCCTAAAAAATATCTTAAGTACCCGTAAAAGAAAAAGAAGAATCTAAGTTTCATGCGACATTTCACATTTGTCTTGTTTTGTTGGAATTCATCTGCATGAGTGTATCAGTTTGTTATACGCATTTGGTTATAGACCATCGATTTGTTTGGAGCATGTAAACATGTTGTGTATTTCTTTCATTCGTGAGAGCGAGGTAAGTTGAAACACTTGACAGAATAAATTATTGATATTCGTAACTTCATATGCTTTTGTTTGCACTTAAGCTATAAAATTCTTCCAGTCGAACAGCTATCATGTAGATTCTCTTCAATCCACTTTTGCTATTTCTTATTCATAGCTATCGCCTTGAGCAGTTCTTTAATATTTTAATTATGAATAGCTTACATGTTCAAGCTTAGTTTTACTAAAGCTCATCAGAAACCAACTAAAATTATGAAGGATCAAACTGGTTGCTGGGTTTGTAAATGTTTGTATTATATTCTATTAAATTCGATTGCAAGTATCGAGAAAGTTTCAGGGGACTCCATTTACCAAAAGTGTTCAAGCCAGAATAAAAAATCACGTATATAATATGCCATTTTATCCTTCATTCTCATATCATTGTGTTTTTTACAGGTGGTGACACTTTGGTACAGGGCACCAGAGATCCTCCTTGGATCTCGCCAGTATTCTACACCTGTTGATGTGTGGTCAGTTGGTTGTATCTTTGCTGAGATGGTGAATCAGCGGCCACTGTTTCCTGGAGATTCTGAGATCGATGAATTATTTAAGATATTCAGGTACCGGGTCTTTCTTGCCCTTGTATTTTCTCCTTGGCTTTTTTCTGCGACAATTGTAGTAGACTGCAGTTACCTTTTCAGAATTCCATATTAAGGGTAGTTCTAGATACTATGATGTCTCTGTCCCCCTAAATGGTTGTTTTTCCTTGTCTGAACTTAAATGAAGAACCATGGGTACTCCGAATGAGGATACATGGCCTGGAGTTACGTCTCTGCCTGATTTTAAGAATGCCTTCCCAAAGTGGCCAACAAAGGTAAGCTTTATGGCTACTTGTTTCAACCAATATGTTTTGTCTTATATATCCGGCACATTCTGACATTCACAAGTTGCAGGAATTGGGTACTGTGGTCCCTAATCTTGACTCGGATGGCATTGATCTCCTTTCTGTGAGTCTAAATGTTATATGTTTACTCAATCCCTATTCTAAGATAAGTTTGTTCAGTAGTATCTTACCTTTAGTTTATTTTAGGAAAGTAAGATGCACATTAACATATATCCTTAGTAAATTACAGTAATAAAGCATGTCAAAGCTGTGAAAAGCCCCTCAATTAATTACAGTGATGAACATGACTTGACCAATACTGAACTAAAGAGAGTTGTGATAATAAATTATGTTATACTTCCCCTTATTTCTTCGAAAGTCTCGCTGCTTATGTCTCTTAAATATGGTACCGACAAGCATGCTTTACACTGAAGCTACTCCACCATTTTTATGCAATTATGTCTTTATTCCAGAAAATGCTTTGCTTGGATCCCAGCAGAAGAATTACAGCTAGGAGTGCTCTGAAGCATGAATACTTCAAGGACATAGGGTTGGTACCCTGAGTCAGATTTTGTACATCTTCCTTGGCAGCAATGTATATTGGTATCAACTTTTATGGGGTTTAATTTTATCACATAGCTGTGCTGTTTAGGTAATTTTTTTGCTTTTAATTTCTTCGACATTATTTAGATAATAGTAAAGTAACAGCCACCTGGATTTGGCTTTGTCGTGGATTCTCCCTCATGTTAAAAATACACTATTGGTGTGATTTATTGTATTTTCATGCAACATCGTGCTGCAGATAGAACTCGGTTTTTCATTCGTAAGTGGATTTGTAGTTTGCACCCTCTTATTGTTTCATTTTGGATCAGGCTACTTCTTTTCAATATGTTGCTTTCAGCAACTTCTCCCAAAATTAGTAGGCTATGAAATTCTCATATTGCTGCAACTTGCAAGATCACTTTGTGCTGGTTGGTGTCCCTTACTCTTGTAGTTTGTGTATACTTCTAACTTCTATGCATGAATTAAATTTATGTTTAACTTTTATGCTTTTTTCCCCATAGCTGTGTAATCATATAAATACAAATAAATTAAAAGAATACTGTAATATTATTTGACTTATCATTTTAATTAGTTTAAACATGTACATACAAAAATAGATCGTACAAGTTGGATATTGGGACTGAGTTCTTTGAGGTCCTAATTTGGATGTTAGGTCCGTTTTACTTATTTATTTATTTTAAAGAAATTAATACTTATTTTCATAAAATAGGGTGTAAATCTATACTTTTTTTGAAATGAAATTCAAGTTATCTTTTCCCGACTGGTGGAAGAACGTTCTAATTGAAGTTGTTAAAAAAATTAGAGCACTTTTACCTCGTAATAAATATATAATTTAAAAAATTCGGTTGTAACACAAATTGCACAATACAAAGTCGATGCGGATTTCAATTCACATGTTTTATTTGGAAAAAGAAAAAAATTAATTGGATATTTTTTTTTACCTTTTTTTTTATAGAGAAACCATAGCATTAGAAACCCAGACGGCACTTCGAACTTTGAAGAACTCAGAAGGACCCTTGAAAACAAACATGGGACTCTGTTTGGTATTGTTATTACTGACTGTAGTAGTAGTTTATTTCTAAAAAGCAGATAAAATGTTGTTTGGTAAACTTTAAAAATAGCTTTTTTGAAAAATGTTTTTGGTTGAAAAGCTGCTTTTAGAGAAATCATGTACCCCTTATTTTTTTAAAAAGCTGCTTTTCAATTTTTACGGGAACCAATTACTGATTTCAACATTTAATCTCACCAAAAACATTATTTTTTTAAAAATAATTTACAAAACATGCATATATAAAAAATATTATCAAACAGTTATCTGATTTTCTCAGCAGTATTCATTTTAATAGCACTTTTTTCAACAGTACACCAATGCCTAAGAAATGGAGAAAATTGACACTGGGACATGGCCATCGCCTGAGACTATCATACTAAACAGACTAGAACATCTACTAATCAGAATGAAAGCATACTAGAATATGAATAACTAGAGCCATCTAATCCTCAGTTATAATCACCTCCTCCTCAAGGTTGGATACATTGGATGGGCCACCAATTTCAAAGGTAGAAGAAGAGCCAGAAGTGAAACCCATCGAGAACTTCAACATATCAAGATATGTTCTGTTTCATTGGTAATGATTCCTTTTCCTTTATAAGAAGGATTGTGAGAAATTACGAAAAATGGGGTTGGAGTTCGAACATTCTCATTGATCACCACACCACCATAGGTGTGGTTGGGTAAAACAATAGGGACTGCAGAGAATGGGTTATACCAGGACTGGATGTCCGCATTAGTCCAAGGAAAGAACGTCTGAGTAGGTAAGTAGTTAGAGTGAGGAACAGACACCACTCCCTGCTCTAAATCAAGCATAGTAGAATCATGCAAAGAGGCCTGATTTAAAGAAGGAAACCTAGGGAGGTCGTCAGGCTGGGATTCAATAGGAGAAGGGTGAAACAATTCACCAAGTCCAAAGTTGGGGAGAATGTCAAACGCAAGAAGATGAGGTCCTAAGCCATTGTCGAGATCCAATATCTCTACTAAGCGATCAAACGGAGACGAAACTTCAACAAGACCAGAACAGAAACGCAATCCATACTCAGCCATGAAAGTAGGAGCACTGTTCCTCGTAGCGAAAACCGAATGAATTTTGCAACTTTTTTGAAGATTAACGTCACTTCTGATTTTGTTATACTCAGCATAAGGATAATAATATGTTGAACCGCAACTACCAAGCCTTCCTCCTCTAAATCTTCAGCATCTTGATCAACCAGCAAATTGAAAGCTTCCATGTTATCACATTCAATATATATGTGGGATTTTTCTCACAAAAGCAAGTTTCATGGCCAAATGAATGACCCAAACTTGAGACTGAAAACCGATCATTCCTTGCAGGGGACCCATTATACCCCATAAGTAATTCCCATCATGATCCCTAGCCATTATACCAATGCTATTGATGTTACCATTAGTCACCCCATGCACATTGATCTTAACTACATTCTCAGGAGGGGGGAACCAAAGGTTGTTCATGATGACAAAGAAAAAAATTGGATAAGTGAAAAATTATGACCAAATAATATTATTTATATAACTAATATGTTAGCTTCGGATTTAGATATTATCGGATAAAAATGTACCTCTATTTTTATTAATATCTAAAATTGTCAAATATAAATATGAATAATATCCAAATTATTTGAGATATAAATAATATGGATTTTATTCGAATACGAACATTGATAGTTTAAATGCATATTGACTTTTTTTGGCATCACTAGAACCGTTCATAACAAAAAACGTATTTACGCAAACACGCTTGCAAACACGCATAAAAGCGTCAATATTATCCATTATGAATCAACCGTAAAAATACGTCTCGATACATAAAAGCATTAAAATATCACAAATCAATAATATCAATAAATTAAAAGTATGAATACAAAATAATGAGAACAAATATAAATATTTAATAAAATATTATTAGAGACTAACACTATCAACATACATTAACAATATCCACATTTTTTTTATTTGGGTAAGTATAATATTTTTTTATGTTGGAAATACCACATTTGCCTATAAATTACCTTTGTGTTGTATGCCAGCATTCACACATAGCAGTGCCATTTGATAGCAACTCGCCACCTGTCTTACATTTCTTTCTTTCAAAATCTGACACAACTAAACTCTTTACTGTCTCAGACATAAATCTCCCCTTCCTTTTCTCTCTCTAAAACCTCACTTTCTCTCTCTAAAAAATTCAACAATGGCCTCGTTCACTCCGTTCCCTGACCCCACTGCTGCTGTTACCGGCGCCACCTCCACCGTCCCCGCCGCGACAATTCAACCGAAACCCGAACCTATGGATGAGGACTCACTCATTGCACCACCTGGCATGCCAGCACCTCCTGGAATGACAGAATCCCCTGTAATGCCAGTACCACTGGCAGTTCAGTTTCCGCAGATCGAAACACCTCGGGAATCACGCCCTGGCACGTCAGCTGATGGTGCAAATGTTCATCGTGAGTATAATTGGATTGCTGAGATGTTTAAGAATGTTTATTTTTATCCAGGCTACCTAAGCGAACTTGGTCTGAATAATAATAATGATGCACGTGCCATAGTTCCCGTGGCGGAGAATCCTGTTAACAGTACTAATGATGCACGTGCCATAGTTGGTGTGGCGGAGAATCCTGTTAACAGTACTAATGATGCACTTGCCATAGTTCCCGTGGGGGAGAATACTGGTAACCAGATATTATTTTTGGACCAAGGGGAGCAGCGGCCACGTTCGAATGAGTTGGTTAGAGTTACGGGCCTCAGCCGAGATGATCTGGCTTATTATAGAGATATTGTGAGGAAGACCCGAAAGCTGTTTGATTCAATAAGGATCTATTCGACAGCTGATGAAGATAAGAAAATTGCTTGCGGATTTCAGAGGCGGAGTAGAGGGGATCTAAAGGCAGCGACAGTGATGAGAAATTGTGGACTTTGCTTGTTCACTGATAAGAGAATTGTTGGTGCTCTTCCGGGGGTTGAGATTGGAGATGTGTTTTCTTATAGGGTGGAAATGTCTGTGGTGGGCTTACATATACATCCTCAGGCAGGGATTGACTTTCTGACAGCTTGTAGGAGTTCAAATTGGGAGCCCATAGCTACAAGCATTGTTGTTTCGGGTGGGTATGGAGGCAATAATATTGAAGAGGATGTGATTATTTATTCGGGGCATGGTGGTCAGGACAAGTATCTCAGACAGGTTGCTCATCAGAAGCTGGAAGGTGGAAATCTTGCATTGGAAAGGAGCATGCATTACGGTATTGAGGTGAGAGTAATTCGTGGTCATGAGCATGATGCAAGCCCAAGTGGCAAGGTTTATGTTTATGATGGTTTGTATAGAGTTGTCGAATATTGGCCTGACGACGAGGATATGTCTGGTTTTAGGGTGTACAAGTATAAGGTTGTAAGACTTCCGGATCAGCCTAAACCAGGTAGCGTAGATCTTTGTCTTGCTCATAATCTCAGGACTACACCTTCTGCTAGGCCAGGGGGTTGTATATGTTTAGATATATCGATGGGCCAGGAAAAGCTTCCAGTTACGTTGTTTAATGACATTGATTATGAACACGGACCATTGGAACATGAGTACTTGATCAAATCTACTATGCCCGCGTACGTGCTTAATACTGGGAGTAATTGTGGGTGTAACTGTCGTTATAAATGTTCAAGGGATTGCTTGTGTGCTAAGAAGAATGGGGGCCAATTTGCTTATGATGATAATGAGATATTGATTCAGGGTAAACCATTGATCTTTGAATGTGGTCCGTCTTGTTTATGCCCTCCTAAATGTAGGAATCGTGTCACCCAGAGAGGAGTGAGGCATAGACTTGAAGTGTTTCGGTCCAGAACTGGTTGGGGTCTCAGACCATTGGATTATATTCAGGCTGGTTCTTTTTTGTGCGAGTATGCAGGAGTTGTTCTGACCCGAGAACAAGCACAAATAGTGTCCATGGGTGGGGATAACCTAGTTTATCCTAGGCGGTTTACTGATAGATGGGCTGAATGGGGAGATCTCTCGCAAGTATCCCCTAGCTATGTTCGCCCATTCCATCCAGATATTCCCCCATTAGATTTTGCAATGGATGTTTCAGGCCAGAGGAATGTGGCTAGTTACATCAGCCACAGTAGAAGTCCAAATTTGATGGTTCAGTTTGTGTTGCATGATCATAATAATGCAATGTTCCCTCGCCTCATGTTGTTCGCAACAGAGACTATCCCTCCCTTTAGGGAATTTACTCTTGACTATGGTGGGGTGGCTGATGATTTTTCACCAAAGCTTGCTATTTGTAACTGACTGTTTGTTCCAGAGTGGGTTCATATTATAAGTAAGTTACAGTTTTGTTTTTTGAGTTATACATCAAATTGAGGTAATGACTACTTCAAGTAGTGATAGACCTTTTGCTGTTTGCTGCAGATTGGGACTGAATTCTTTTTTTTAGCGTCACAATTGGCCCTAATTGTTTTTCTAGATTAGAAATTTGATTGCAGTGTCTCTATACATGATTAAGCTACCAACTTTAAAGCATTTTATTGAGATTAGAAAGTAAACATCGTTTCATTATGGCTTTTGTTATGCAGAACTCTAATTTTTAATTTGTCATCTGTTTAATTTTCTGGAAATATGTATCAGTTACAATGAGTACCTTCATCCTTTTCTACCATGTTTAGCTGAATTCTGATGAGTTATATGGATACCCTAAAAATGCACTATTACTACACATCAGTTGAAGTGTTTGCTCCCTAACTAAGATTCAAAATAAGAAGAAAAAACAAGTTCCAAAAAATTTCTAATCTCAGTGCTAGAGCTCACACGAGCTTGTAACTTGTTCTTGCATCTCTTTCAAATATGTTGGTGCTCTATGAAGCAAGTACAATGTTATAACAGCAACGCAGGGGAGTTGCGCACTAGCACACTGCCCGGTTGCCTGATAAACAAGGTGCTGCTTGTTGCAGACTGATTGGTAATTAAAGAAATAGGCCAAGTCATTGGTTTTTCAAAAACAAAATAAGCACTAAATTGTCACAAATTATAAGGTAACAACATTTAAATGTGGCGCTTGTTGCATCCGAAGTGATCCGTTGACAATTAAATTAACTTTTGTAGGACTGAAAACGAATCCAATTAAATTAATTCGGATTCGAATCCAGATTCGACTCGTTAATAACGAATATTATTCGTATTTGTATAAAAAAACGAGCGAATTTGAATCCTATTTTATAATTTGAATGAATATCGGGTCGAATCTCACCACTTTAGCATTCAATCATATTTATTTAGAGTAGCTCGAATAAATTCAGAGTACTCGAATATGTGTTTATTATACGTACTAGCTTATATAACCCGTGCGATGCACGGTGTTTTTTTTATTTTTTTATTTAATAAATTAACTTTTGTAGATATTATTTTGAAAATTGCTATTTTAATATATGTATCATGGAAATTATTTCATTACACTTGAGAGTTAATTTTTAAATAGTTTACAACACGATTTTAAATTTATAAATAACATTTTACAAAGTTAAATGCTTAAATTATTATTTTTTTAATCATTGCAACGTTAAACCAATAAGTAATCAATTTTGTTTAAATTTTTTTAAATTATTTACATTAACATTTTCTATCTTTAAAAAGTATTTAAATATTTGTATCTTTATATTGAAATTTATAAATATTAATTCATTCTAGAATATTTAAATATTATAAATATTTAAATTGCATTGAATATTTGTATTTAAATATTGAGATTTATAAATATTGATAGGATTTATTTTCCCATTCACTATACATATCTTTTTAATTTGGTTAATTGTAATTGATTTAGTTATTTATACATATTTCACGGTAGTAGGTGTACGTGGTTATAATTTAATATGAATTCGATATGAATTTAATATGGATGTAATCTACGTACAAAATTGTACTTTAATTTTTTGTGTTATGTTTGAGTCTGTATTTATATACATCAATGCTAATGGACACATGACAACTATCTCTTTTTTAGTTACAACCCGCACGATCTTTTTTAGTATCTATTGAATATATCATTTTTTAATATTTATATGTTATTATATATCAAATTGTTGTTAAAAAATTGATATATATTAGGTTTTACATGTTTAATCATGATTATATCCTTTTTATATTATAATTTTCTTTTTAAAATTTAATTCCAATACAACCTTTTTAAATTATATCCTTTTTAGATTATAAATTTCTTTTTAATATGATATAATCATGATCGTCTATTTTTAAAAATATTAGATTTGACGGTTGAGATTGTTTTGGTAGTACAGTGACCAAACCACAATGACCAAACCAAATTTATGAATAAGATCCATTTTACACTTATTATATATAAGGATATAATAAGATTAAAATTGTTGTTAAAAAATTGATATATATAAGATTTTACACGTTCGATTTAATATTTGTACTCTATTTTGAATTTTTAAAATTTGATTTGGACGATTACATATCAAGTGAAACTAACAAAATAATCTTTAATTTAGTGATGATTTAATAATTTCTTTTCTAATTAAATCTATGCAGAAACAAAAAAGTGAAGAAATTGACGATTTTTTACGTTGAAAAATCTATTTAATTTATGAATTCTACTCATAATTCGTTTTGATTATCAAAATTCAAAATATCCTTTGTAATTATTTGAATATAGTTCTACTAACACACAATACAATTTTAATAATAAGTGTAAGAGAGATTTTATCCAAAACTTTGATAATCAGTAGTCTAGTCTTCTATACGACAACGATCTTAAAATAAATAGATGAAAACCGTTAGATCTAACATAATTTTTTTTTATATTTTAATATGTTATATATAAAAAATGTATTTATATTGAGATACGAAAATGTATATGTCAATAATTTAAATCATATATAATTAGGTTTTCTACATTGAATAGTTTTATCAATGTAGGAATTCCACATTAAATAGGATTAAGGAAAAAATTTGTAATTATACTTTATCTTGAGATTCTAGTATTTTTATTTGAATAATAATTATTAAATTATCACTAAATTAAATTAAAGATAGTTTTATGAGATTCGCGTGGATTGTAAAATCATCCAAATTTGATTTCTATATCTCAAGATAAAGCACAAATAGTAAATATGAACTTTTTTAACTAATAAAAAAATAAAGAAAATTCAATTCTAATACAACTTTTTTTAATTATGTTCTTTTCAAATTATATTTTTTTAAATTCAATTCTAATACAACTTTTTTTCATTACATCCTTTTCATATTATAATTTTCTTTTTAAAATTCACTTCTAATGCAACCTTTTCTAATTATATCATTTTTAAATTATAATTTTCCTTTTAATGTGTTTTAATATTGATTGTCTAGCATAATTTTTTTTATATTTTAATATGTTATAAATTAAAAAGTGTATTTATATTGAAATACTAATTGTATATGTCAATAATTTAAATTGTATATAATTAGATTTTCTACATTGAATAGCGTTATCAATGTTGGACTTTTACGTTGAATAGAATTAATGTAAAAATTCATAATTATACTTTCTTTGGAAATTCTAGTATTTCCATTTGAATAATAAGTATTAAATCATTACTAAATTAAAGATAATTTTATGAGATTCGCGTGGATTGTAAAATCATCCCAATCTGATTTCTAGATTTTAAGATAAAACCCAAATAGTAAATATGAACTTTTTTTACTAATAAAATAATAAATGAAATTCAATTCTAGTACAATATTTTTTAATTCTATTCTTTTCATATTATAATTTTCTTTTTAAAATTAAATTCTAATACAACCTTTTTTAATTATATATTTTTTAGATTATATTTTTTTTAAAATTACTTCTTATGCAACCTTTTCTAATTATATCCTTTTTCGATTATAATTTTTCTTTTAATGTGATCTAATCTTGATCGTCTATTTTTAATCCAACAGATCATATGATTTTGGTAGTACAGTGACCAGACCAAAAATTTGGATAAGATCCCTTTTATGCTTATTATATATGTTGTGACCAAAATCTTGCATGGATCAGATTTAGGCCCATGATGAGTTTTGGGTCCAATCCACAAGGAAAGAGGATGTTTTAGAGGGCTTCCAAGGTACCCGTGGTAACCAATGAAAACTGATAACAGGGCTCTCAAGATAATAGGGCTCCCGGGTAGAAGGGCTCCCGAATGGCATGGCTCCCGGATAACAGGCTTCCAAGTGCCTATGACAACCCATATGGGCTACCATGAGATGGGTAGCAGGTAGATATGACAATAAGGGTCCTGGGAATGGCCTCTCATGGATGATCCACAACCCATAGACATCATTACATAGCTTCTAATACAACTACCAGACATGGCTTACCAGATTAGCTTCCATAACCGGCTTACCAAAAGGGCTGCCATAGTTTGGGTTACCGGACGGTACCCCCAGAGGGGCTACCTTGCGATGAACATTGAAAGAATATAAGGCTTATGGTCCCGGGGATAGTCTCATCCATAGCCAATGACAACCTTCAGAGAGGGCTTCCAGCATAGCTTCCGTAACTGGGTTACCGGAGGGGCTACCGGGTGGTACCCCCAGCTTCCCCGGAAGCCTGACAGAAACACATATTCAGACTAGGATAGCCATCAGGTAGGGTTTCCAGTATGGCTTCCATATTTGGGCTACCGGAGTCAGGTTACCGGAGTCAGGCTACCGGGTGGTACCCCAGCTTCCCCCGGAAGCCTGATAAGGCCGCCAGATTGGATAAGGCAGATCTCCTACTTTTTAGGAGCACGTCTCTACAGCTGAAATACACCTCTAAACGGATAATTATTCAGTTATTCGAGGATATACATCATATATACATGATAAATCCTTCATTCTTGAGATAAACATCAATGGATAGGCTTCCAACAGTCCTGATATGACTTGGAAACCTGATAACTATATCACAATCAGTTGATATACGTAAATATCAGTCATTATCTCATCATAAACGAGATAACTCATCACAAACAACCGAACATATCAATCAAGAACTACATACGGGCTTGATCCACTATAAATAGTGGTATGTAGGCAGTTTACGGGGTCTCTTCTCGAAACGCACGTTGATACTAAGAGCATGTATACTCCGGTGCACGTTCACTCTCATAATTAGGGTTCTTGGCAGGCCAACATTCGGTCCTTGAGCTCTAATTCCCGTAAATTCAGCCCCAATCATCACCAAAACACCTTCCTATGTTCTTCGGTAACCCCTAGCCGTGAGCCTTCCCGGGCGGCTAGCCTCAAATCTATAGCTGTGAGCCTTTCTGGGCAGTTATACGATTCCATATTTCACGGCGCTATTCCAGCAACGACCTCCACGTAGTTGTGCTAAAATCCTCCCACAACAATTGGCGCTAGAAGGAGGGGCCCTTTATTATCGTCTTTTGGTGGAAAAGATGTTTGACCGCTCCGGCAATGATGAAACGCCGTCTAACGGTGTCAATAAAGAAAATGGCGATAAAGAACAGATTATTACCATCAAAGACATGTACCAGTTCATCAAACAAATGGGAGAAAAATTGGACTCCCTTGAAAGAACTTCTGAATTGAAGAAAAAGTGCGAAATGGAGCTTAGTCCATTGTCAAAATGAGATGAACAAGAAATGATTCAGAGACAAAACTCGCATGAAGAAGGGTCTGGAGATATTTTTTGAGATGATATGCAGGGACATGAAATTCCCTTAAAATATGAGATGATCAATAGTGGCATTGTTGGTGCACAAAATGAGCCAAATACGGGATTGGATGGCCTGATTGTTGGCCAGAAACCGCACAGAACGGGTGAAATTTCCCTTGAAAGAAGTGATCTGAAGAGATCTCAGATGGGGGCTCAAAAAGGCTTTCGAGGACGAATGCAATCAGGGTGCCAAGGGGGCTTCCACCTAGGATCCCGCCTAGGGGTACCATGGCATCATCATGAAAGAATGGGCGAAATTTCCCCTGAAAGAAGTAATCTGAAGAGATCTCAGATGGGGGCTCAAAAAGGCTTTCGAGGACGAATGCAATCAGGGTGCCAAGGGGGCTTCCACCTGGGATCCCGCCTAGGGGTACCATGGCATCATCATGAAAGAATGAGCGAAATTGCCCCTGAAAGAAGTAATCTGAAGAGATCTCAGATGGGGGCTCAAAAATGCTTTCGAGGACGAATGCAATCAGGGTGCCAAGGGGGCTTCCACCTGGGATCCCGCCTAGGGGTACCATGGCATCATCATGAAAGAATGGGCGAAATTTCCCCTGAAAGAAGTAATCTGAAGAGATCTCAGATGGGGGCTCAAAAAGGCTTTCGAGGACGAATGTAATCAGGGTGCCAAGGGGGCTTCCACCTGGGATCCCGCCTAGGGGTACCATGGCATCATCATGAAAGAATGGGCAAAATTTCCCCTGAAAGAAGTAATCTGAAGAGATCTCAGATGGGGGCTCAAAAAGGCTTTTAAGGACGAATGCAATCAGGGTGCCAAGGGGGCTTCCACCTGGGATCCCGCCTAGGGGTACCATGGCATCATCATGAAAGGTGGGCGAAATTTCCCCTAAAAGAAGTAATCTGAAGAGATCTCAGATGGGGGATCAAAAGGGCCTTCGAGGACGAATGCAATCAGGGTGCCAAGGGGGCTTCCACCAAGGATCCCGCCTAGGGGTACCAAGGCATCAGCATGAAGGACTCCCGCTGGAAACCCATCAATACCAAGGCCAGAACGAATCTCAAGCGTATAACCATGTCAATGAAGGAAAGTTCCTATCCTTTGGAAGCCCAGTAGCTGGATGGATAAAGCATAAGTCAGGCTTCCGGCATACTTGCGGCCTTGGAGGCAACCGGGAAATGAATCCAGATAATATGGATGAATAATATATACCCTCCAATGGGCAACCGGACCCATTTATTATTGAAAGGCTGAGCAAAGCCTGGGAGGCAGATGGGCTACCACTCCCCAGGTTTTGTGCAACGAGTGGCAGCCCCGAATATGATGGTAGCCCTGGATCCGATAGCCCTGAAATCCGGTAGCCCTGAACTTGATCTCCTCCAAGCTTACGATTCGAAAGCACGGGATCCGGTAGCCCTGGATCCGGTAGCCCTGGATCCGGAAACCCTGAATCCGGTAGCCCTGGATCCGGTAACCCTGAATCCGGAAGCCTTAAAATTCGGAAGCCCTGGATCTGGTAGCCCCGAAGACAAAACACCAAGGAGCCAGACTGACCAGTCACATGATTGGATTGGGGTCCCAAGGAAGACACCCTAAATTGCCACCCATCAGGAAGCCCTAGTGGAAGGCCTATGTTGGGCATAGGCTCAATGATATACAACTTATTAGTTGTCTGTGTAACTTTGAACTTTAGACACTCGGGGGGTAGCGCATATGCACCACCCGTGGAAATAGCAAAATGCTGTACCAATTGAATATCTATAAAGCTGGAAGCAAATTCCAATTCGTTGTCTTCATAATCAAAATGCCTGATACAATTGACAATTGAGATCAGTAGTCAAAAAAGAGAAATGATGACGATGTTCTAAACATGTGGATAAAAAAAAGTCAGTAAAAAGAAGATGTGCACTCATAGTGTGGGGCTTCCACCATTGAAACCTCGTGTCAAGGTTCCCAATTCGTTCGGGGGGTAGCACCGCCAATAATATTAATGTTGGAAGCTGGTAAGGGAAACCATGGAACTAAAAAATTCTTCCTCATGAGCAATTTGATACTACGGAAGCAAATACAGGGCTTCCGGTGCAACTGATCAGCATCCCGGAACACAAATGCCATGTAGAAAATGAGTGACCTACCAGCCACGTTGCTAAATGGGAACAACTCAGACGATGAGAAGGTCTTCAAATATGATTTTAGGAAAGCTGAACTAAGGCATATCCTATAATTCTGTAAAAGGGTTGCCGGTTGTAGAAGACAAGTGAGTGGTAGCCTCAATTGCCATTTGACCACGAGGCTTCCCATCCAAAATAAGAAGGGTTGCCTAGAAGGGCCACTAACACAATCTCGAAGAGCACTACCAAGTCTCTCACCCCAGAAGAAAAGGCATGAAAGCCCTTAAGATGAACTAATGGAGGTGCCAATACCAAGAAAACAAAGGAAGCTCTTGGAAAAGGGGCAACCAAGTTCCCAACAGCTCCAGGCAGCACAGTCATGACGGCACCCTGACCAGAAGCCTCATGAGAACGACGAGGATGGCTAAGGGCTACCAAATAAAGAATGCCTATATATCATGGTCACCTCAAGCTCCTAAAAGATTTACGAATCAGAAGTTTCCCTCATAAGATGCTCCTATGGGAAGCCTCTCCAACAGTTGAAGCTCAAATCATGAGATATCGTTGGGAAAGAATTATGAAAGCAAACAGAATTCTGGAAAGCTACCACAAAAATATTAAAGGGATACCGATGATCTCACTACCAAAAAAGAAGCGATATGCGGCCCACATATGGCATGCCACTTGGGTTGCCCCATATTAGGGCTACCAACTATCTGGCAAATATACAATGGAAGGTTATCCTGAAAGTATGCAAGGAAACCAGAGGCAACTGAAAAGGCCTCATAATCAAAGAAAAACCTCTCAAAGAGGTTGTTGTGGGAAAGAGATGGCTTCCCCCTGAGCCTCCCGCACAAGAAATGGAGAAAATCTAAAATGCCCACGGAGGGTCTACATGAAGACGCTCACGAGAACAACCAATCAAAATAATGAAAGGAGGCTTCCTATCAAGAAGAAAATGGGTATAGGCCTTCCAATGGTGAAGAGAGATGTGGCTTCCCAATTAAGGTTCGTGGACCTAACGGAGCTGCAGTAAGTTATGATACAATACCCAGCTTCGCGGGTACATATTCAAGCCTTCTAAGAAAGGAAGTAGGAATATCAAAAAAAAAAAGCTAAACTAGATGCCCGGGGGGTAATGGATGCACATATCCCCTGGATGCAGTTTGATGTAATCGTACTCTTTGATTTTCAGTGAAAGGAGAAGTCGATTGTTTCCTTATACACTTGTTGACTTATGATTAATTGGAAAAGAAGGGCATGGAAGCCCCACAAACCACTACGCCATAAGTGAGCATACTGTTAGGTCCGTTAAGATTGTAGAAGGGGGGGTTGAATACAATCTATATCTTTTTATCGAAATTTGTCCGTTAAATAAAATTTAGTTTAGACAAATTTGAGCGGAATTAATTGAAACAAAATTCAAGTTAAATATAACGATATATTAAACTTGATGGTTGTTACAAAATCAGTACAGAGTATTATCACGTTAATAAAAACTAATTAGAAAATTCGACATGAACTTTTCTAATTTAGTTAATAAAAATCGAGATAAGAACTAGGAAACTTAATTCGCTAGTAATACAAGAGTCACAAATAATTAAGTTCTATTGGATCAAATATTACAAATGAGTTGAACTTAATTTTCTGTGAATTAAATGAGATGGTCAGTAGCTCTTAAAGATGAGAGAGATGTTATATTTTTGCTCCTGTCTTTTTTTCAGCTTGTCTCGTGTGTCTGTGAATGTGGGCTACTGTCTCTTTTGTAGTTAACATCTTCAAAATATCTCCTGTCTCTTTTTTACTTCAACAGACTATCCACAGACTGTTTTTAAAAGGCTTGCAGACTATCCAGGAGACACACAGACTACCGGTGTGACTATCTGTCTTGCTTCAGACTACCGGTGTGACTTTCCTTCTTCATCAGACTACCGGTGTGACTATCAACACTCTACAGACAACCGGTGTGACTATCAATTCTTTACAGACAACCGGTGTGACTATTCTTCTTGGCAGACTACCGAATTCTTTAGCAGACTATCACTTAGACTATCTCAAATAGTCTTTTAACAATAAAACCATAGTCTTAAAACACTTCTGATGGTCTTTCAGCAATCTATATTAATTCTAAATTAATTAATTCAATAATTAACTTAATAAATAAATTAATTCTTGAAGAATTAATTTATTAATTAAGTTAACTAAATACTTTAAATTAATTAATAGAGAATTAACATAATTCATTTGATAGTCTAATCTTCACTTTTAAACCACTGAAATAAATAAAGAACCTCCACTGAATATTTGTTGACGCTCAATGCACGGTCTGGTTCATGAACGACTAACTTCAACTTCTGTTCTTCATTTTGACTTTAAGTTGTGGTCAATTTCTTCTGACACCTTTCTTCAAATATTCTGTACTGATACTGTCTCTTGTCACTTTTAGAAATCTCTGTCCTTCTGAATTAAATCCATGACTTTGAATACCACACTGAGGCTTGATCAGTAGACTGAACTTCTTCCAGTGTAAAATATCAAAACTATAGATTGACTTGTAGATTTGTTCCTTTTGATAGATAGCATCTTCTGAGATTTCTGTGACAGTTAATGTTATTTACTTATTACAATCTACTTTAAGTTGAGTTGGATCCTCGAACTACAAATAGGCTGAGTCATATGCCTTTCAATCTCCCCCTATTTGTTTGTTATAAACTAACAAGCAAATTCCTAGAGGATAACTCAACTAACTCAACTTAAACTAGTAAATGATAAAATTGTAATTGCAAAGTAAATAATGAAAAAGTTCTGGTATTTATAACAATTTCCAGATTCAAACATAATGATAAATACAAGATAGATGATCCTCTAGCCTGATCATATTAAACATTATCCTATCTTGATCTATCTAACTCTAAAGATATTACATGTAGAGTTGTTCTTCATTTCTGACTGTCTTCCTTCCTTATTTCTCCATCTTCTGGATCATCAATTTCTGGCAGATTTTTGTGCAGTTCTGCATCAACTAGCAACTCTCTTCTTGATGAGAATCCTGTAGGGCGAACAAGAGGAATTCCAAGTGCCTTTCTCAGCTGACCTTTGAACTTCTCATAATCCTTAAAAAATTTGACTTCTGCATAGGATTTAATACGATCAGCAATTTCTAACTTCTCTTTAGTAGAAAATCCTTGATTTCTCAGAACATGTTCAATATAGACCAGCTGCTTGGCAGAGTGTGTGAACAATTCTTCATTCTCAAGATTGATTGTATGAAGCACCTCACCTTTAAGGAATTTTAATTGTCTAGGCAATTCAACTATTTCAGGACCAGCTCTTTCAGCAAACTCTTTGAATTTCTCATGAAGTAGTACACCCAACTCAGAAGAAGTTCTTACCTTTGGCCTAAGAACCCAGATTTCTGTCAATGATTTGTCATAGAAGAACTGAATTGAAACTCTTTGTGTTCCAAACTCATGACAATCAACAAATATTAAAAGCTCATCTGTTTTCGTTTCACCTGCAGTTGTTATTCTCACAACTTCTGTTCTTAGAGCTCTCATGTACATGTCGTGTGTTGGGTTAAGCTCTTTGAGTCTTTCAAAAATAGAAAGAAGTCGTCTATCATCATTATCAAGAGATTGATGTGAGTCTATCATTCGTTGAGCCCGATCCCATTTCTCACCACTCTTAAACTTGACGTATAACTTTCTCTCTTGAGTTTTAAGTACATGTTCTCGTTGCCTTGCTTCTGCTTCCTCTTTTTGAAGTCTTTCTTTGTGTGCAAGCATATCTAGTGTTCTCTGAAGCTTTTCATCTCGCAATTTGAGATTTGCTTCTTGCCTTTCAACTTCTAATTCAGCTTCAAAATCCAGTTTTACTTGCTCAGCTTCATATTCATGGTCAACTGGCACTTCATCTTCCCAGCTGCTAAAGTCTGGTTCTGGTATTTTTTCACCCTCATCAGAGAACTTTAGATCAGCAAAAACATCAAAGTTGTCTGGTTCACCTGAGTAGTAATACCCTTCAGTGTCTTCTGCACTCTTCTGAGAATCTGCTATCTTCTTCCCCTTATCTCTTCCTTGTTCAGTAGCTCCCTCTCTTGGCTTCTCCCCCTTAGTTGAGGAATCCTCTACCGAAGTGTGAAATGCACCATCTCCAGGGTCACGCTCATCACCATCTCCACCTGTTTCTACAAAGAATTCCCTTTCTTCTGCTGTGGGTGTGTGAGTTCTGCTGATCATGTTGAACAAATATTTGATCCCCTTACCTTGTTGTGCATTCTGCCTTTCAATCACATCAAGACGGCGTTCAGTAGACAACTGACTCTTGATTAATGCTGTTTGAAGATTTTCAACTTTGTCGGAGATTACAGAAATAAGTTTATCTTGAGTCACAGTAACCTCTCCAGCATCATCAAGTGCCCGTTCAAAGGATAATTCGAGAGTGTTGAACTTGTTTGTGTAAGTTGTCTTCATCTTGGTGATGTCATTCTTTATCACAGCAAGCTGATTTTTGACAGAGGTAGATGAAGAAGACCGTTCATCCACTTGTGCTCGAAGTAATTTTGCTTCAGCTTTACTGGCCTCAAGTTCCTTTTCTAGAGCTTTAATCTTTTCTTCCAATGAACGAGTGTATGTGTCAGTGTGTGCACTCACCTGAATATCACTCTGAGTTTCACTCATCTGACGTGCATGTGTTTCACTCAGTTTAGTGGTGTTCCTCACATCACTCCTCACTAATTCCTTAGCTGCTCCAGAAAGTGTACCTGCAGATAAAATCACCCTAGCCTCCTCTTGGAAGGTCAGTGGTGGTGCAATGGGAGTTCGCAAATCCCTTTCCTCAGTCATTTCTGTCATCTCATTTGGAATTGATGTCTGAATTTCTTCAGTGACAGAAAGATCGAGTTGCCTTCCACTTTCTCCAGTTGAAACTGCGAGTGGAAAATCCCTTGAGGGAGCCAGGAATGTTCCTCCTGGGAGGGGAGATGATGACTCTATTATTTGTGGCTGAGAGTCAAGATTTCCCTCATTAACCTGTGAAGGCTCTTCTACCGTGACTATGGTAGGCACTGTTTCAGTAACAACCCTATTGTGCTCTCCTTGCTCATTGTCCCTAGCCACATCAGACTCTACAGTTATGTTTTCCCCCATTGTGAGTAATAGGGGTGTGCTTGACTCTGTACAAGGTGCCATGGCTGACTGGCGAATTTCAATGGACTCATCCTGTTGAGAGAATGGTTCCAGTAACTGTTCATGTGCCATTTCAATGTCCGTATCCTTTTGGGAGGATATGGATGGGCTGACAGTTGCCTCAATTAGAAAGTTTCTTCGCTTCTTTAGTGGAGGCAGAGCTGTGGGATCACTCATATCACTACTTCTTACTTTACGTCTTTGCACTGTTAATTTACTTCTGGCTTTGGGTTTAGAGATTTTAGATGACACTGTGTTTGGCTCTAAGACCTGGGATAGAAGTTGTGGTTCTACAACCTCTTGGTCTAACCTATCAGCCACTTGGGCTCCAGAAGTAGTTTCAGGGAAAGATAATACCTGTTCAGTAGTAGATGCAGAAATCCCAGCAATAGTGAGTTGAGCCACTTGAAGTTGATGTTCAGGTACAGGAGCAATTGCTGCTTCTTGTTCTGGTTGCTCAGGAACATACTCAGGTTGCTGTTGTGGTGGTTGTTCTTGTATGATTGGCAGTTCTATGAAGTTGGACATATACTGAGTAATGACCACCGGAACATTTGTATACTTCTTCATTGTTGCTAACCTTGTGAAAAATTTTTTATGTGTTTTTCCTGAAGCTTCAGTACGAGAGTCAGCAAACAATCTTTGATGAACATCAGAAACAACATGATTAAATATGAGAGTTAAAAACCTTGGATAGTAACAATCAACTTTACTACCCAAATCATGATCGTTCTTGGCAGTTGTGAGACGATTTACTATGGCATCAAAAATTAATTTACCAAAATTAACCCTTTGATTATTAGCGACTGCATAACCAATTCTCTGAAGCAAAGTAGAAATATTGTGAAAATTATTCTTTTTAGTGTTAGCAAACACCTTAGCAATTGTGTCAAAGAAATAATCCCACTCAGCCATAAAGTTACTTTTAGATAACTTAGAAAGATCAACTTCTCCTTGATAATGGATGTCATTGAAAAATCGTGTCAGAACTGCTTCAGATGGAAAATCAACAAAGTCATTTGTTGGAAGTCGTAGAATGGTGTTAACAGTTGAGTCATTCACAACATAAGGTGTGTCTCCCACAGTAAAAGTAAAAGATGTTGAGTCCGTGGAGAGAACAAATGTAGAACATATTGCCAACAGTGAATCAACTTTTAAGGGAGCATCGAGAATCAAGGCATGACGAATAAGAGTATGCTCATTTAAAAATCGAATCCACGGTTTAACCCTCTCGAGAGTACAATTATCGGGATTAAAATGACCAACAAAATTATGATTTATTATCTCCATATTACCAGCCATTTTAATTTCAACACACTGAATTAATTTACCCAAATTCGAATTTTAGGGTTTTTAACAATTAATTCAATTAACCAGAAAAATCAATAAAATCGACACTTCACAGAAAATTCTGAAATTAATGTATGTTGATCTCTGAATTCACACAAACACACCACTATTTTTAGTTTTTGCAGAATCGAACCCAAATTTCTTGAATTTTAAATCGTATTTCTTGATTTTCGAAAAACGCAACCACTAAAAACTGAACCAAATCGAATAATTAACCAGTCAAATCAAAGAGCTTGAAGAGATTAGAACACAGGTGTTTTCAGATTGTGATTTGGTTGAGAAACACGGTCGATTTTTGAAGAAAATCGGGCGGCGGTTCGTTGTGTGTATTGTATGTATATAAACAAACAGAGAAAAAGACTCAGAGACTTAACTCGTGAGTTTCAGACAAACAATAGAATTAAAAAGAGAATTAGACTATAGACTAATAGACTATACCTGATAGTCTATCTGATAGTCTAATTAGACTAAAATTGACTGTCTAGACTAAACTAATTAAACTATTTAGACTAACAATACCGATAGTCTAAAATAAATAAAAGAAAATTAACTACAACAGACTATTGTTGTATAGTCTGAAAGATAGTCTATTAGAGCTAATTAAACAACTACAGACTATTAATTTACAATACAGACTATTAATTAAAGACAAAATAGACTAAGAGACAATTAGAGACTAACTATGTAGACTATAGACTATAAGTATAGACTATTAATTTACAATAATAATAACAACACCACACAAATATTAGGTCCTATATAGACTATTAGAAGATTTTCGAGTTAGGGACTAACTCGAACTCTAACTCGAAATTCGACTTAGATTTTCGAGTTAGTGACCAACTCGAACTTCAACTCGAAACTCATCATCTCGAAGTGCAACTCGAAACTGCCTATCTCGAAGTTCTACTATCTCGAAGTTCGACTTAGGATTCGAGTTACCAGTGCTTAGATTCTTCAAAATTTTCGAGATAACTATCTTGAACTTTATCTCGAAGTTCGAGATGAGGACCAATATAACTATTCTAACAATCAATATTAACAGAATATGTACCAGATTATTTACATGAAAACAAAACATTAATAATAGAAAGACAAACACTACAAAATATTAAGTATTAATAATTTACATAAATATTCATGGTAAATTAATAAATCTATATATTTTCTAATAAAATAACTTTCTAATAGAAAATTATTTAAAAAGAAAATATGATTTATTTAACCATCATAAATATAATTTTTCAAGAAAAATAAGTTTCTCATAAATTACAACTTGTAAAATTTGAGAAAAATATTTTTAAGGAAAAAGAATTATTTTAACATTGAAAAGAAGTAAGTAGGGATATATTAAAATGATAATAGCAATGATTTGAACATTCACAAGTAACAAGGTAAGTTGATAAAATAATTATACAAGTGATTTTAATCAACAAATATTAACAAGATAATCACTTGCAAATTATTCAAGATCAAACCTCAGATATTAACTAGTTTAATTACTAGGACTATTTAACATACCCAATTCACCAACAATTCTGGTGAATGTGGATTCGTCAAGAGACTTAGTAAAAATATCTGCTGTTTGTTCTTCCGTGGGTACAAAATGTAACTCCACGGTACCATTCATGACATGCTCTCGGATAAAATGATACCTAATGTCAATGTGCTTGGTCCTCGTATGCTGCACAGGATTGTTGGAGATTGCTATGGCACTTGTATTGTCACACAGAATTGGAATATTGTCAAGTACAAAGCCATAGTCACGTAGCTGATTCCTAATCCACAAGATTTGAGCACAACAGCTTCCAGCAGCTATATATTCTGCTTCAGCTGTTGAGTTGGAAACTGTTTGTTGTTTCTTGCTGTACCAGGAGACCAACCTACCACCTAGGAATTGACAACTCCCAGAGGTGCTTTTTCTATCTACAACACTTCCTGCATAATCTGAATCTGTATATCCAACAAGGTTAAAACCAGATTCTTTAGGGTACCAAATACCTAAGTTAGGTGTACCCTTAAGATATCTCAATATTCGTTTAACAGCAATGAGATGCACATCTCTAGGATCCGCTTGGAACCTTGCACACAAGCATGTAGCATACATAATATCAGGTCTACTTGCAGTAAGGTAAAGTAATGAACCTATCATACCTCTGTAGCTTGTGATATCTACCTTAGCAGAATTTTCACAAGCTCCAAATTTCACAGCTGTTGATGATGGTGTTCTTGCTGAAGATGAGTCCTCCATTTGATATTTCTTGAGGAGCTCTCTGACATACTTGGATTGACAAATAAAAATTCCATCTGTCCTTTGACTTACTTGTAATCCAAGAAAGAACTTCAGCTCACCCATCAGGCTCATCTCAAATTTACCCTGCATTAACTTAGCAAATTTCTTGCACAGAAGATCATTAGTAGACCCAAATATTATATCGTCCACATAGACTTGGACTAATATAGTATCATTCTTATGTTTCTTAGTAAAGAGAGTTTTGTCTATGACACCTCTAACAAATCCATTTTCAAGTAAAAATTCAGAAAGAGTGTCATACCATTTCCTTGGAGCTTGCTTAAGACCATAAATTGCCTTGAAGAGAAAGTAGACAAAATCCAAGAATGCTGGATCTTCAAAGCCAGGGGGTTGTTCTACATATACCTCTTCATCCAGCTTGCCATTCAGGAAGGCACTCTTGACATCCATTTGATAAACTTTGAAGTTTGAATGTGCTGCGAATGCCAAGAATATCCTTATAGCCTCAAGTCTAGCCACTGGTGCATAGGTTTCATCATAATCTATTCCTTCAGCTTGGGAATAACCTTTAGCAACCAGTCTTGCTTTGTTTCTAGTTACAATGCCATCTTCATCAAGTTTGTTTCTGAATACCCACCTGGTATCAACTACTTTCCTGTCTTTAGGTCTGGGTACCAGCTTCCATACTTCTTGTTGTTTGAATTGATTGAGTTCATCTTGCATAGCAATCACCCAATCAGGATCAGAGAGAGCTTCTTCTGTTTTCTTAGGTTCTATTGCAGACAGAAACCCAGAATAATTGCATTGATTTTGATAGCTCCTTCTAGTTTTTACACCAACATCTGGATCACCAACGATCAACTCAAAAGGATGAGCTCTATTCCACACAGTCTGTCTGGGAAGATTTGACCTTGATGATTCGCCTTGATCTTCATTATGATGTTGAGTATGACCAGTTGATCCTTCATCACCTCCCCCTGAGTTGTTGCCAGTTTGACTAGATGAATGTTCAGGAGTGTCAGTGGTATCTCCAGTCTGATCATTGTTTCCACCACCACCACCCTGATCATTATCATCATTATTACTGTTATCATTAGCAGCAACATCAGGTTGGTTGTCACCATCTGAATCGGAGTCTGTCATATCATCGAAAGATAACTTTTCAGATGAATCCTCCGTTTGGATACTAGGAAGTTTAGTGTCATCAAATGATACATTGACACTTTCAAGCATTGTCTGATGATCAATCACATACACCTTGTAAGCTCTTCTTGAATAACCAATGAAAATTGCTTCATGTGCTTTGGCCTCAAATTTACCACCACGATCATCTCCATCTTTAAGCACAAAGCATTTTGCTCCAAATACATGAAAGTACTTGAGTGTTGGTCTCTTTTCATACATGATTTCATAGGGGGTCTTCATCAAGTCTTTGTTGATTAAAGTTCGATTCTGGGTGTAACATGCAGTGTTAACAGCTTCAGCCCAAAAGTACAAAGGAAGTTTTGCTTCACTTAACATAGTACGTGCAGCTTCAATCAAGGTTCTATTCTTTCTTTCTACTACCCCATTTTGCTGAGGAGTTCTTGGGGCTGAGTACTGCCTAGTTATTCCCTTTTCAGTACAAAAATCATTTAGAACTGCATTCTTAAATTCGGTTCCATTGTCTGACCTTATTGCTCTAACTGGTTTCTTGTACTCCATTTCAATCAACTTGATGTGATCAATCACTAGCTGTGGAGTTTCATCTTTGGAATTCAGAAATAAGACCCATGTGTACTTTGAGTAGTCATCAACAATCACGAGAGCATATCTTTTCTTTGACATAGACATCACATTAACTGGACCGAACAGATCCATGTGCAACAGTTGTAGAGGTTCAGTTATTGATGATATGTCAGTGCTCCTGTGAGTTGCTGTTTTCAATTTGCCTTTTTGACAGGCATCACAGAGTCCTTCTTGAGTGAATTCCATTGAAGGTAAACCTCTCACCAGTTCTCTTTTAACTAGAGAATTCATTGTCTTGAAATTAAGGTGGGAGAGTTTCTTGTGCCATAGCCAACTTTCATCTGTAGATGCTTTAGAATAAAAGCAGTTGATTTCTTCAGTGCTTCCAGTGTTCATATTGGCCACGTACAGATTTCCTTTTCTGACTCCTGTAAGAGATGGTTGTTCATGTCTCTTGTGTGAGATTAGACAATTCTTCTTGTTGAAGTAAGCCTCGAATCCCTTGTCACAGAATTGACTGACACTTAACAAATTGTGCTCAAGTCCTTTCACAAAAGACACTTCATCAATGATAACATTTCCAGCTTCCAATCTGCCATATCCATCAGTTGTACCAATGCTGTTATCTCCAAAGGTAACCACTGGGCCGGCTTTCTCAACCACATTTGTCAGCAGGGTTCTATCTCCAGTCATATGCCTTGAACATCCACTGTCCAAGATCCAGGTCACTCGATCAACCTGTTTCACACCCTGCAATGACAAATAGATTAAACCTTCTTCGGAACCCAAACCTGATTGGGTCCAGAGTACTTAAAGAATTGGCCTTTATCAGGCAAAACAACATTTTTAACATTGACACCATCTTCACCACTAACCAACATACATTTAACCCTATAAACAGATTTGACAATCTTCTGTTTTATCTTGGGTATCCATGTTTCTTTAGCAGCAATGACATTTGTTTCACTGACTGGACATTTGACCTTGTAAACAGCCTTACCAAAAGTCTGTTTAGGCTTTGATACAAATGTCTCTCTCCTATCTTGAGGAGGACTAGCAGTCTTTGATCTAACATTTTTATTCTTATTCATGTGTTGTCGAGGAGCAGTCTTACTAGCACATGCTTGATTACCACTAAAGTAAGCAGACATTACATTAAAAGCACAAGACATACAATTGACAACACCACATGCTTTATGATAAATATCAATGGTAGGCATGGTATGTATGTTAGACATGTTATTGTTCTTTTTCAACTTATCACCACTTAACCCAGTTTTAGATGAACTCGTTGGATAAACAACCTTAACTGGTTTCTTAACAGATTTAACATTATCAAGGACTATGCCATTTGCACTGTCCTCATTACGCATCTCTTCTTGAATAATGATAGAAGTGAAGTTTGGAGGTTCTGCAATCGACTTCTTAAAGAGCGGATCTTCAACTTTCTTAAGCACATGTGGTATACCCCTCTCTTTAGCACTAACAAGGTTAGGGGTATTTATGCCTAACAAACCAACAGCTTCGTTATAACCAAACCCTATTCCTACAGTTCGTTCTATAGCTTGTTTATTGAAATGCTCTTTAGAAAGTTTAACAGAATTAAAGCAAGCA
Organism: Kitagawia praeruptora; assembly: GCA_037693485.1. Taxonomy (NCBI): domain Eukaryota; kingdom Viridiplantae; phylum Streptophyta; class Magnoliopsida; order Apiales; family Apiaceae; genus Kitagawia; species Kitagawia praeruptora. The sequence continues at coordinate 150,008,531 of CM075349.1, read as the reverse complement.
CTAACCTTGGTTTCAAGTTCAGCAATTTTAGAAAGTTGTTTAGTCACTACTTCTAGAATGGATTTCTCTCTTCTATTAAGTCGTGCTATTTCCTCTTTTTGTTGATCTTGATTAACATGCACCTTTTTTAGTTCTAACACTTCATTTTCAAGTTCAGTGTTTAACAGATTTAATCTAGCAATGTGTTTTTGTGCATTAGCCAAGGAACCACCTAACTGACGAACCAACTCAGAGTCAGTAAGTTTTACCTGTGGTTTAGGATCAGTGAGCATGTCACCATTTGCCATTAGTGCAAGATTTCCAAATTCTTCATCTTCACTATCTGTGTCATCCCAGCTTTTACCAGCAGCCACATAGGCTTTTCCAGGTTTCTTCTTTTCAGGAACATAATCTCTCTTCTGGGCTTGTTTAGGTTTCTGACACTCAGTGGCAAAGTGTCCAAGTTCATTGCAATTATAACAACGAATTTTGCTTCTATCAACAGTTCCAGTTTTGTAGCCACCTCTGCTACTGGAGGATGAGGAACCTCCTCTCTGGAATCTGTTGTTAGACTTGAACTTGAACTTAGGATTTCTCCTGAATCTAAAGTTGCCAAACTGTCTAACCATGAGTGCCATGGATTCATCCTCCAACTGATCCAATTCTTCTAATGAGTAAAACTCACTTCCATCCTGAGTAGCTGGTGTCTGACCATGTTCCACTTCAGTCTGCTCCTTGTCTGAGCTGTAAGGTCGAACAACCTTAGCTTCCACTTCCTTAGGAGCCTCAACCACTAATGCTGTAGATGAACTTGCAACTCTACCTTTACCATGAATCTCTTTCTGTTGGACTTGTTCCAACTCATAGGTTTTTAAAACACCGAAGAGTTTTTCAAGACTAACTTTATTCAAGTCACGAGATTCTCTTATGGCTGTTATCCTGTGTTCCAGGTGAGTTGGCATAGTCAGTAAGAACTTCAGATTAATCTCCTTCTGTGTATAGTTCTTGCCATGGATTTGCAAGTTGTTGATTATTTTATTATACCTTTCAAACACTTCTTGAATGCCTTCATTAGGGCCAGCTCTGAAGTGTTCATACTCAGAGGTTAAGATTTGAAGTCTGTTCTCCCTGACTTCATCAGTTCCTTCATTAATGGTTTCAATAGTTTCCCACATGTGTTTGGCAGTTTTACAATTCATCACATGGCTGTACATCACAGCATCCAGGGAATCTATTAGAATGAGTCTGAGGTTTCTATCAAGCCCTGCATCCTCCTTTTCATCAGGTGTATAGGTAGCAGGGTCCTTTTCATAAGACTTAGCAGGAATCACAATTTTTCCCTCTGCTTCAACTTCATCTTCATAGACCATAGGAGTTTTAGGTCCGGTTTTCAAAACAACCAAATATTTAACATTTGTACATTCCAGAAACAACTCCATCTTATTCTTCCACATGTCATAATTATCTTTGTCAAATATAGGTATCTTAACAATGGCTTTAGAAGTCATGATGAATTTTTAAGAGAGTTAAAAATTCGAGCTTGATTTTTAATTGAATAAGAATAGGATCTTGATTTGTATATCAATCAAACGGCTCGGATACCAATTGTTAGGTCCGTTAAGATTGTAGAAGGGGGGGTTGAATACAATCTATATCTTTTTATCGAAATTTGTCCGTTAAATAAAATTTAGTTTAGACAAATTTGAGCGGAATTAATTGAAACAAAATTCAAGTTAAATATAACGATATATTAAACTTGATGGTTGTTACAAAATCAGTACAGAGTATTATCACGTTAATAAAAACTAATTAGAAAATTCGACATGAACTTTTCTAATTTAGTTAATAAAAATCGAGATAAGAACTAGGAAACTTAATTCGCTAGTAATACAAGAGTCACAAATAATTAAGTTCTATTGGATCAAATATTACAAATGAGTTGAACTTAATTTTCTGTGAATTAAATGAGATGGTCAGTAGCTCTTAAAGATGAGAGAGATGTTATATTTTTGCTCCTGTCTTTTTTTCAGCTTGTCTCGTGTGTCTGTGAATGTGGGCTACTGTCTCTTTTGTAGTTAACATCTTCAAAATATCTCCTGTCTCTTTTTTACTTCAACAGACTATCCACAGACTGTTTTTAAAAGGCTTGCAGACTATCCAGGAGACACACAGACTACCGGTGTGACTATCTGTCTTGCTTCAGACTACCGGTGTGACTTTCCTTCTTCATCAGACTACCGGTGTGACTATCAACACTCTACAGACAACCGGTGTGACTATCAATTCTTTACAGACAACCGGTGTGACTATTCTTCTTGGCAGACTACCGAATTCTTTAGCAGACTATCACTTAGACTATCTCAAATAGTCTTTTAACAATAAAACCATAGTCTTAAAACACTTCTGATGGTCTTTCAGCAATCTATATTAATTCTAAATTAATTAATTCAATAATTAACTTAATAAATAAATTAATTCTTGAAGAATTAATTTATTAATTAAGTTAACTAAATACTTTAAATTAATTAATAGAGAATTAACATAATTCATTTGATAGTCTAATCTTCACTTTTAAACCACTGAAATAAATAAAGAACCTCCACTGAATATTTGTTGACGCTCAATGCACGGTCTGGTTCATGAACGACTAACTTCAACTTCTGTTCTTCATTTTGACTTTAAGTTGTGGTCAATTTCTTCTGACACCTTTCTTCAAATATTCTGTACTGATACTGTCTCTTGTCACTTTTAGAAATCTCTGTCCTTCTGAATTAAATCCATGACTTTGAATACCACACTGAGGCTTGATCAGTAGACTGAACTTCTTCCAGTGTAAAATATCAAAACTATAGATTGACTTGTAGATTTGTTCCTTTTGATAGATAGCATCTTCTGAGATTTCTGTGACAGTTAATGTTATTTACTTATTACAATCTACTTTAAGTTGAGTTGGATCCTCGAACTACAAATAGGCTGAGTCATATGCCTTTCACATACGCAACCCTTTTTACAAAGCGTTGCACAGAAAGCGTTTCGTTAGATAGAAGTTTTGGGTCTTTTGCAACTGAGCTGAATTGGTGTTGCGTTAGATATAGATTAGCGTTGCGTATTACCCACAGTGTTTCACATTATGCAACACTAACTGATGGCGTTGCGTTAGATAATTTTTTATTTTTATAAATGGTGACGTGGCAGGAGTGGGACCCACAGGTGCTGACGTGGCATTTGCTGACGTGGCACATGTGGGACCCACATTTGCTAACGTGGCAGAAGTGGGGCCCACTTATGCTGACATGGCATTTGCTGACGTGGCAAAAAACGTTGCATTAGATACCAGTAGTGTTGCGTTTACTCTTTGAAGTGTTGCATTAGATATATTCATATTTTTTTAAAAAAATATGACGTGGCAGATGTGGGCCCCACAACTGCTGACGTGGTAGTGTGGGACCCACAAGAGTGACGTGGCAGGAGGCCCATCATGCTGACATGGCAATTGTGGGACCCACAATTGCTGATGTGGCAGAAGTGGGGCCCACCTTTGCTGACGTGGCATTTGTTGACGTGGCAGAAAGCGTTGCATTAGATACCTGTAGTGTTGCATTTGCTGTTTGAAGTGTTGCATTAGATAAATTTATATTTTTTAAAAAAAATATGACGTGGCAGATGTGGGACCCACCACTGCTGACGTGGCAGTGTGGGACCCACAAGGGTGACGTGACAGGAGGCCCATCATGCTGACGTGGCAATTGTGGGACCCACATTTGCTGACGTGGCAGAAGTGGGACCCCCTAATGCTGACGTGGCATTTGCTGACGTGGCAGAAGCGTTGCATTAGGTATCAGTAGTGTTGCATTTGCTGTTTGAAGTGTTGCATTAGATATTTATTTTCTTTTATTAACTAGTCTTGTCTCGAATGATGAATCTATTTTTTAAAATTATTTTTTCGACGTTCCAATCGCACGGATGTCAACATATAACGATTTTAGTGTCGCGGAAATTTTTCAAAAAAATTCCTACATGTACTTGGTTTGGTTTTATAACGGTCAAACCGGTCAAAGTGGAGTTTCCTTTTAACGGTCAAACCGGTCAAAGTCGACCTTTTTTTAACTAGTCTCTTTCCGAATGAAGATTCTATTTTTTTAAATTATTTTTTCGACGTTCCAATCGCACGGATGTAAAGATTTAATGATTTTTGTGATGAGGTAATTTTTTGAAAAAATTCTAGACATATTTGGTTTTATTTTGTACTGGTCAAACCGGTCAAAATAAACATTTCCTTTAACATTAAATTATTTTTAAAATTATGGAAGATAGATGTATTATCAAACTTTATAAAATAACAATGCATTTTGATTTTTCTTTCATTTTATAATTTGATAAATAATATATTTTACAAATTTTTAAATAAATTTGTATATTACAATAAAAAAATGTAATGAAAGTACAATGCACATGACACAATGAAAATTTGGGCGGAAAAATTTGGAAGGATTCCCCCTTCACAAATTTGGGTGCCCTCCACTTTCCCCTAAAAAATTCTAACTTCCCCCCAAAACACTCCCAAAACCCTGCTCCCAGCCTCCCTCTCTACTCATTCCCTCTCTCTCTCTCATCTCCACAATTACCCCTCTCTCTCTGTCTCTCAATCCGCTATCTCTCTCGACAATCACTCTACTCGATTCATCCGGGTCAATAATTTTAGGTCATATCTCTCAGCCTCTCACTTTCGCCCTCGCCGCACAGCGTCGCCGCCTCTCACCCTCGCCCTCGCCCTCGCCCTCGTTGCACAGCGACGCCGCTCACCCTCGCCACTCTCAACACTCTCAACACTCTCTCAACCTCTGTTCTCTACCTCTGTTCGATTTGAGATTAAAGATTAATTTGACTGAGGTTTCATCTCTTAACTCTCTCTCTCTCTCTCTCTCTCTCTCTCTCTCTCTACAAAATATAACAGAACACGGGCTTAGCCGTGAAATTTTAGGGTTCAATTGTTATATTAATAGGATCTTCAATTTTAGGGTTCAATTTTAGGGGTTTAATTTTAGGGGTTCAATAAACTATGATTATAGGTGTGTACATATGATTCGATTTGGTGTAATTGAGGCGTGAGGTAATATTACTCGTTGTCGTCACTTGTTTTTGTTTTTTAGTATTTTTAGTACTAGATTTGTTTTCGGAAAATCAGTGGATTTTGTTGTGTTTGCAGTTAAATTACCTTCAAAATGACAATGAGTTGCTTGATAACAAGCAAAAGGAGTTGCAAGGAACTATTAATAGATTGCTTCAATCAAAGGAAAGTTTTGTTAAAGCTTACGAGGTTTGTATACTGATTGTTAAAGTTTTCTTGTTAAAGCAAAAGGAGGTTTGTATAATATTTATAAATTAGTATTGTTTTGAAACTTAATATGCTTCATACCTGCTTGGCTCATGATAAATAATCATTAAGTTGAGAAATAATTATAGATTTTGGAGGCTCATGATAAAGTAGCAGAGAAGACAGAGATTTCTGTTCCTTACAATATTCTTCCTCTTGACCCTGACAGTGCAAATCAGGCAATTATGAAATATCCTGAGGTGTGTTTCTGAGTTTTGGCATGTTGGCACTTTATTGTAGTGTTTTATCCTCGTGGGGCTATCCTCTAAGTTGTTACTTCTGCTTGTACGTAACAGATCCAAGCTGCTGTTTTTGCTCTTCGTAGTACCAGGGGTCTTTCATGGCCAAGGGACTACAAGAAGAAAAAAGATGAAGACATTCTTGATTGGCTTCAAGCGATGTTTGGATTTCAGGTGAGTGTGTATTTCAGTCATTTTGTTCCTATGTATCGCGAGTTATTGATTCTCTGGGTATACTGTTCCTTGTACTAATAAGTGGAGGGGGTTTGAGATTTTATTTAAATGATTTATTTAGCACTATAACTTAACTCAAAAGTATATTTTCAGAAAGACAACATTGCAAATCAGAGGCAGCACCTTATCTTATTGCTTGTTAATGTTCACATTCGACAATTTCCAAAACCTGATCAACAACCCAAGGTTTGTCTTGATTTGAACTTCGTTCAGCAACTCTACAGTTTATTGTATTGACTTAGCAACTGATCAACAACCCGAGTTTTGCCCTGATTTAAACTCTGCGCACCAACTCTGGAGTTTATTGTGTAAGTTCACAACGCCTCCAGCTATCATACTTTCTACTGCCTGAGCTGCGAGATGTAGTTCCCTCTATTTCTAGTCTGAAAAGATCTGTTGTACATGTCATTAGCTTACACCTAGTTAGCTAAAACAGAACTTGATTTTATGAGTACATTATGAGTTGGCGCTCGGTTAGCGCCTGTGTTAAAGAACTCACGGTCAGCTTAAACTAATATTACACCAGACAGAAATCTTATTTGTTGTGCTAAATTATTTTAATAATTGAATATAAATTATTTATATTGTATTGCAATTAGGAGTATATTTGGCTCGTTCAAAAAAAAAAGGAGTATATTTGGCACTATACTACATGTATGTGTAGGTAAAATATTTTGGTCCAAATTAATATCTGCAAGTCAATATTTTAAAGTAGTACAATAATTAAAAGAAAGATGGGTTTGAAGATGATTTAGGTAGTTCTATTGAAGTTATAAATATTTTTACACATTTTTAATGATAATTTGATAAAATACAAAAAAAGAATTCTACATTTTATAAACTTATCCCGTATATATTTGTATGTTTGAGAACAAGGGTGACTTCATATATATGATTCTTTTAAAATAAATGACTCTACTTAAAATGTTATATCCTCAAATTGTAAGATAATTAAGAGAGTGGATTTACTAATTTGGAATTGTACACACACATCGCCAATGTTTAATTGGATAGTCCACCTACTGGATGCTTTTCTGATTATGATTAATCAAAATTTTGGTTCAAAATTACAGGGAAAAAAAAAACTATTAGTTTATTGTTTGTGTAATATTATGACTTGATATGTATCTAGTTTCATGAGCTGATGATCACTTCATTTTTCGTATATCTTTTCTGTTGCTTTTATTGATTTTGTCCAGGAGCATGCAAAAGAAGAAAGTGAGTTTGACAAGTTTAGATGCTTGATTGAAAGTATAGAAAGTGTTGGAGCCAACTCATCTTCTGCGGAATTTTATTCAAAGTTGTGTTCACATGCTGATCATATAATGGGTACTATAGAGAAGCATTTTCATAATGAGGAATTTCAGGTGAGTAGTTTTATGTCTGTCGTATTTCAACAATATCTCTTAGGCCCTTTATCCTTTCATAAGAAAACATGAAACATCAGGTTGCAAATCATTTTTCTGCGCTCTCTTGTTCATGCTTGCTGGAAATTTTGTATGTGTATGAGTGTGTATTATATTGTAGATCTTTATAATGACCTCTAATGTATATGTCACATTTCTAGGTTCTTCCACTTGCGCAGCAGCATTTTAGTCCTAGAAAACAGCGAGAACTTCTGTATCAGAGCTTGTGTGTGATGCCCTTGAGACTGATCGAGTGCATCTTATGTAATGAGGAGGAAATAGAGCAAGAAAGAAATGGGAAAATAGTGGGTTTATCGTAACCTGTCTCTGTGCAACTTATTTTCAAGCTAGCAGGTTACTTTAACTTCTTTTGTGTCATGTGCAATTGCCTGGATTTCTATTCCTAACTTCTTACAATTGTGGAACAGGCATCTTTTAAAATCTGGTTTCCACAACTGCAATCAGACCCCAACTGTGCCTCCCAATTCATGCAGGTCTGTTATTAACACAATGCTCATCATTGTTGGTGATCAGCACTCTTTTCTTCTTATTATGCTGATGTTTAAGTGCATAAAATACATTTTGGTTAAGTAAATATGCTGCTCTTGCCTTATTTTTTGAACACACACACACACATTGATTTTCTAATAACTAGGAAACCTTTTACTTTGTGCTGGTTCTGTATGTATACAATGCACTTCCTGTTGCTCTGCTCTTCACTCAGCTTAAAAATACAAAATCTTACGTACTTCTTGAGAATTTGGATGTGTAATGCGTTCACCAAACATTCCATCTATTAAGTTCAATATCTGCTTGTCAAATTTTGTGATTGCAAATTAAAATCCAAAATACTTGGGACTGCAACATGTGCTTCAAAAAATATTCGTAAAGTAGCTAAATTTGTGGTGAGAGCTAATTTTGTACCGCAAATGTTCAATGCATCTCAAATGATGAATGTACTTTCTTTTCAGGCTGAGGATTACTTTAAGCACATCACACATAAAGGATGATTTGAGAGAGCTTACATCTGCGTTGTCTCAGTGCATTAAGTTACAAGACAGCGGATTCTAATCTTAAATTGGATACTGGAGAAATTTGTGCCACATTTTCAAGCGATTAAGACGCTAATTGTACTCCAATGACTCAAGGTGGCTACACTTAGTAATTTTTTAGTAGGTTTAACTAGCTAGTATTAGAACTTGGTATTTTTGTAAAATTGTTAAGTAGTTTTTTTGGCTGCGTTATTTAGAACTTTTGAAGTTGTTGGCTTGGTTTGGACAGGATGTTTTATGTATAAACAAACCAGTCATTTCAAATTTTTTTGTAAAAAAGTGTTGCATTTGACTATATATGATGTTGCATTATGGTATATTTAGTGTTGCTAAAAATATTTTTGATGTTGCTTAAAAAAAATTTAGTGTTGCATTAGACTCAAATAGCGTTGCGTTAGATAGTGGACTCCACTGCTGATGTCAGCATGTGGGTACCCACTGCTGACGTGTCATGTGGGCCCCACTGATGACGTGGCATGTGGGCCCAGTGATGACGTGGCACCTTGGTGGGCCCCATTGATGACGTGGCATGCCCCCCCCCATTTTGTGACGTGGCACTTGTGGGCCCCACTAGTGACATGTCAGCATGCTGACGTGGCACCTTGCTTACATGTCAGCATGCTGACGTGGCACCTTGCTTCCATGTCAGCATGCTGACATGGCTGAAACATCTTATGCAACCCCATGAAGTGTTGCGTTTGAATGCTTTTGGTGTTGCATAAGGCCTCTTTTGCAATGCTTTTTGAAGTGTTGCAATAGCTTGGAAAAGCGTTGCGTTAGGTGTCTTACGCAACGCCAGTATTGGTAACGCCCCTTTAGCGTTGCGTAAGACCTTACGCAACGGTTTTCAGGCCTTACGCAACTGAAAATGGGGGTTGCGTATGTGCGTTTATGGCGTAGTGAACATAGTTCCACATGGCAGCCAGGCTACCATCCAGAACTAGGGGGGTAGTGGATGTACATCCCTCTGTAGCATGCTGAAATTATCAGAATTTTAAACTTTTCATGATTGTTACCAGACATGTATTGAACCTTGACTGGTTCACATGGCTTACTTGGTTATTTGGGCATGTATGGAACCCTGATCGGCATACATGGATCCCCTCATTATTTGGGCTTGTGTGGAACCCTGATTGGCACACATGGATCCCTTCATTACCAGACATGTATGGAACCTTGAGTGGTTCACATGGCTTACTTGGTCACTAGGGCATGTATGGAACCTTGATCGGCATACATGACTCCCTTCATTTTTTGGGCTTCTGTGGAACCCTGATTGGCACACATGGATCCCTCCATTACCAGACATGTACGGAACCTTGAATGGTTCACATGGCTTACTTGGTCACTAGGGCATGTATGGAACCCTGATCGGCATACATGGATCCCTTCATTATTTGGGCTTGTGTGGAACCCTGATTGGCACACATGGATCCCTCCATTACCAGACATGTACGGTACCTTGAATGGTTCACATGGCTTACTTGGTCACTAGGGCATGTATGGAACCCTGATCGGCATACATGGATCCCTTCGTTATTTGGGCTTGTGTGGAACCTTGATCGGCACACATGGATCCCTCTATTAGCATACATGTATGGAACCTTGAGTGGTTCACATGGCTTACTTGGTCACTAGGGCATGTATAGAACCCTGATCGGCATACATGATTCCCTTCATTTTTTGGGCTTATGTGGAACCCTGATTGGCACACATGGATCCCTCCATTACCAGACATGTATGGAACCTTGAATGGTTCACATGGCTTACTTGGTCACCAGGGCATGTATGGAACCCTGATCGGCATACATGGATCCCTTCATTTTTCGGGCTTGTGTAGTACCCTGATCGGCACAGTTGGATCCTTCCTTTTTAGTCATGTATGGAACCCTGATTGGCATACATGGCTTCCTTTGTTATTAATCATGTATGGAACCGTGATTGGCATACATCGATCTTTCAATCACTAACCTACGTGGTTACAAGAGTTAACTCGTATGGATTATCAAAGATTATACTAATGTAGCCTTGCAGGAATGGCTTACATGGCATTATCACACTCGATTCATAAAATAATTGGGGCTCCCGGAATGAAGGCTCCTGGGCCGAGCTTCCGGCACCCAGGCTACCAGTAATGGGTAACCGCCAGTAAGGCTCACAAATCCAGGTTTCCATACTGCGGGCTTCCAGGAACTATAGGGTTACTGGACGGTACCCCCACACCCAGGGTGGTAACCACGCGGACTAAGGATAAGGCTCCCCGGAACAGACGCTTCCAGGATGAGCTACCGGTGTAAGGCTTCCACAAACAAGGCTCCCAGGATGGGGCTCCCAGAATCAGGCTTCCAGGTGACCAGCTCCCACAACGGAAGCCCCTAAGGTGGAAGTTGTAACCTCAAGGGATAAGGTACATGCAACCCCATATGCTTTTGAGCAACCTACACGGGTATGTGAAGACTAAACTCACCCCCTTTGAATTATGGAAATGCTCATACACTCTATTACTCTTACAAGCTTGCTATTAAAAGAGTTAGCTTATCCATTGATGTTTAGTTAAAGAACTCATATGCGTACCTTATGACTATAAAAGAAAAGTGATTAAGCATTTAGGAGTAGATCTATGATCCCCTTTAATGACTTGCAAAGGTTACCTCCTATATGGAAGCCTAACTTGATTATCATTTTTACTTGTAGAGTAGTATTCTCTTCTTAGTACACAATCCTATCAAACTTCGAACACCTCGCTTACTTAGGAAAGCATTCACTACGACACTAAGTAAATGGTTAGCCCCTAATAATCAGATTTAGGCTTAGCTAGAATGCCTTAGCCTGAATATAACTGCTTAAACGTACTAGAATTTGAATGGTAGGCCTAATGCCTAAATAGATTTTACTAAGTTGCTTATGCGCTAGATAGTAACCCATGCACTTTAAACGTTAAGTGATAGAAAGAGGTTATCTAGTGTAACAGCCCGACTTTTCGGACTATTAATTCTAATTACGAAACTTAAATATAATCGAAAACTTTATTCAAATAAAGCAAATATTCCACAAAAATCAAAGCAGCGGTCAAATTCGATAATTCAAAATCATTAAATCGGAGACGCAGCTCCATAAATAAATGCAAAATTCAATATCCAAATTTATTCTAATAAAAAGAAACGATAATTCTTATTTCAATAATCATATCACACGAATTCCACATAGTTCACATCCTTATTCGATCCAAAGCTTATTAACCTGAAATAGAGGAAAAGGGTGAGCTACACAGCTCAGCAAGTACAAATTGACTAACAGATATTCTCAAAATCAATGGGCGTTTTAATAAAACATATTTTCTCAAAATAATAATAATTTTCAAAATCCTTTTTACGAAAAATGATTCAACCCAAAGTTTATATTTACAAAAACCAGAAATTAAAACAGAAACAGAAGTAGAAAATAGAAACAAAACGAAAATGAAAATACCACAGTCTTGATCTACGGCCACACTTTGCCAGTGACCGGCACCTTATTCTTATTCTTAATTTTTTTTTTTTCACATTTTGCCAGTGACCGGCATCTAAAGTTCAATAATTACGCGCCCTTAATAGGTATCTAAAGTTGCACACTTGTGCGCCTACTAAGGGTATCTAAGGCTAGTTCCGGAACTATAGCGTAAATTACGAACGGGTTCGAAACGTAGAGACTGTGTTCTAAAATCAAATACTTATGTCTTATAAAGTTCGAAACAGAATTCTTATATCTTATACAATTCAAAACAATATCTTATATCTTATACGAAAATCGAAAGTTACAGAATCAAAATATATTTTTCGAAAATTAAAAGTAAGTCAAAAAGTACTTACCTCAAAGTCGATACAAAATCGAAATAATTGCACGAACAAATCCTAAAATTAAACAATAAATGCCAAGACAATTATTCAATAATCTGTACAGCAAATTAACAATCACTCGAATCACAGGAATCATATAAAGACTAAATGGACAGATTTTGCAATATCAAAATTATACAAAGAAAACAAACGGACCAGACTCTTTAATCAAAACAAATTACATAAAAGATAATCTAATGGGCTTTAAGGCCCAACATGGCATACACTGAACTTGTCCAGTTAACATGTAAAACTGCAGAAAAATACCTAATATTTTCCAATTTTAACATGGCATGTATTAGCAAATAACTAATTTATTAAACTAAAAAAAAACTGACCATGTTTTCCTGTATTAAAACAAAAGCATCACTTAACATTTAAACATACTTTATCAATATAATCAGTAGCCCATTTATTTCACAGATAGCATTAACAAATTAACAAACTAATGATAATTTAACCACTTCGAAATTAATATTATTTTCATAATTTGGCACACAATCAACACCACTAATCAATAACTTTAATATATTAAAGTTCCTGTCAGGCTATAAACCACAAACTACCTTGTGACCTCGTCCTATTGTCACATTGATACAATAATTCTAAATAAAATCAAAACAACTAAGGTTCATGTTAGGTCAGACACAAATAAGATCGTTAATAAAATGAAACAATATTAAATCTAGTCTCCTTTTCAAACATTTTATATGCAAATTAAGAACTAAATTATATTCGAACTATAATTGGACGAATTCCCATAGAAAAGCCGGAAAAACAAAAATGTTCTAATTAATTCCTTCATGACAAATCTGCTGACATAATCAAGTTCTTTATATTGATAATACAAGCATATAACAATTAACACGGAAATTAATTCACAATTAAAAGCACATGTATAAGCACCAAGATGTAATAACTAAAAACTATGGAGAAGAAAACATACCTTGTAGACGAAATTCTGTACGACCTAACTGTGTTCTAAATGGGTTCTTAAATAGGCACTCAATCCCTAAAACTAAATTAAGAAATTCTAAAATTATCCAATTATTTACTAATGGTGGGCTAAGATGGTGGGCTAAGAGCTATAATGGTGGGCTATTAACTTTTTTTTTTTCTAAATCTTTTCTAATTAATAGATTAAATATTGCAATTATTACACAAATATCTTAAATTAAATGATTCTTATTTTCTAATATCTTTTCAAAAATAAAATCCTAATTCAAAATATCTTGCACAAAAATAATTCTGAAAATTACTAATTAACATAATTACTAAATAGAAAATTACTTAAAAATCTAATATCTAATAAAAAAAAATAACGGGGTTTTACATACTACCCTCCTTAAAAAGAATTTGGTCCCCAAATTCACAAACCCATATACTCCAAAAGTTCATGACACATCTATTCTAAACGTCTACTCCTAAACGATTGTCTAAAGGATCACACCCTAGGGAATGTACTAGTCCCATACCTAATACACTCCGAAAGACGACATGCTCTGATACCAACTGTAACAGCCCGACTTTTCGGACTATTAATTCTAATTACGAAACTTAAATATAATCGAAAACTTTATTCAAATAAAGCAAATATTCCACAAAAATCAAAGCAGCGGTCAAATTCGATAATTCAAAATCATTAAATCGGAGACGCAGCTCCATAAATAAATGCAAAATTCAATATCCAAATTTATTCTAATAAAAAGAAACGATAATTCTTATTTCAATAATCATATCACACGAATTCCACATAGTTCACATCCTTATTCGATCCAAAGCTTATTAACCTGAAATAGAGGAAAAGGGTGAACTACACAGCTCAGCAAGTACAAATTGACTAACAGATATTCTCAAAATCAATGGGCGTTTTAATAAAACATATTTTCTCAAAATAATAATAATTTTCAAAATCCTTTTTACGAAAAATGATTCAACCCAAAGTTTATATTTACAAAAACCAGAAATTAAAACAGAAACAGAAGTAGAAAATAGAAACAAAACGAAAATGAAAATACCACAGTCTTGATCTACGGCCACACTTTGCCAGTGACCGGCACCTTATTCTTATTCTTATTTTTTTTTTCACATTTTGCCAGTGACCGGCATCTAAAGTTCAATAATTACGCGCCATTAATAGGTATCTAAAGTTGCACACTTGTGCGCCTACTAAGGGTATCTAAGGCTAGTTCCGGAACTATAGCGTAAATTACGAACGGGTTCGAAACGTAGAGACTGTGTTCTAAAATCAAATACTTATGTCTTATAAAGTTCGAAACAGAATTCTTATATCTTATACAATTCAAAACAATATCTTATATCTTATACGAAAATCGAAAGTTACAGAATCAAAATATATTTTTCGAAAATTAAAAGTAAGTCAAAAAGTACTTACCTCAAAGTCGATACAAAATCGAAATAATTGCACGAACAAATCCTAAAATTAAACAATAAATGCCAAGACAATTATTCAATAATCTGTACAGCAAATTAACAATCACTCGAATCACAGGAATCATATAAAGACTAAATGGACAGATTTTGCAATATCAAAATTATACAAAGAAAACAAACGGACCAGACTCTTTAATCAAAACAAATTACATAAAAGATAATCTAATGGGCTTTAAGGCCCAACATGGCATACACTGAACTTGTCCAGTTAACATGTAAAACTGCAGAAAAATACCTAATATTTTCCAATTTTAACATGGCATGTATTAGCAAATAACTAATTTATTAAACTAAAAAAAAACTGACCATGTTTTCCTGTATTAAAACAAAAGCATCACTTAACATTTAAACATACTTTATCAATATAATCAGTAGCCCATTTATTTCACAGATAGCATTAACAAATTAACAAACTAATGATAATTTAACCACTTCGAAATTAATATTATTTTCATAATTTGGCACACAATCAACACCACTAATCAATAACTTTAATATATTAAAGTTCCTGTCATGCAATAAACCACAAACTACCTTGTGACCTCGTCCTATTGTCACATTGATACAATAATTCTAAATAAAATCAAAACAACTAAGGTTCATGTTAGGTCAGACACAAATAAGATCGTTAATAAAATGAAACAATATTAAATCTAGTCTCCTTTTCAAACATTTTATATGCAAATTAAGAACTAAATTATATTCGAACTATAATTGGACGTATTCCCATAGAAAAGCCGGAAAAACAAAAATGTTCTAATTAATTCCTTCATGACAAATCTGCTGACATAATCAAGTTCTTTATATTGATAATACAAGCATATAACAATTAACACGGAAATTAATTCACAATTAAAAGCACATGTATAAGCACCAAGATGTAATAACTAAAAACTATGGAGAAGAAAACATACCTTGTAGACGAAATTCTGTACGACCTAACTGTGTTCTAAATGGGTTCTTAAATAGGCACTCAATCCCTAAAACTAAATTAAGAAATTCTAAAATTATCCAATTATTTACTAATGGTGGGCTAAGATGGTGGGCTAAGAGCTATAATGGTGGGCTATTAACTTTTTTTTTTCTAAATCTTTTCTAATTAATAGATTAAATATTGCAATTATTACACAAATATCTTAAATTAAATGATTCTTATTTTCTAATATCTTTTCAAAAATAAAATCCTAATTCAAAATATCTTGCACAAAAATAATTCTGAAAATTACTAATTAACATAATTACTAAATAGAAAATTACTTAAAAATCTAATATCTAATAAAAAAAAATAACGGGGTTTTACATACTACCCTCCTTAAAAAGAATTTGGTCCCCAAATTCACAAACCCATATACTCCAAAAGTTCATGACACATCTATTCTAAACGTCTACTCCTAAACGATTGTCTAAAGGATCACACCCTAGGGAATGTACTAGTCCCATACCTAATACACTCCGAAAGACGACATGCTCTGATACCAACTGTAACAGCCCGACTTTTCGGACTATTAATTCTAATTACGAAACTTAAATATAATCGAAAACTTTATTCAAATAAAGCAAATATTCCACAAAAATCAAAGCAGCGGTCAAATTCGATAATTCAAAATCATTAAATCGGAGACGCAGCTCCATAAATAAATGCAAAATTCAATATCCAAATTTATTCTAATAAAAAGAAACGATAATTCTTATTTCAATAATCATATCACACGAATTCCACATAGTTCACATCCTTATTCGATCCAAAGCTTATTAACCTGAAATAGAGGAAAAGGGTGAGCTACACAGCTCAGCAAGTACAAATTGACTAACAGATATTCTCAAAATCAATGGGCGTTTTAATAAAACATATTTTCTCAAAATAATAATAATTTTCAAAATCCTTTTTACGAAAAATGATTCAACCCAAAGTTTATATTTACAAAAACCAGAAATTAAAACAGAAACAGAAGTAGAAAATAGAAACAAAACGAAAATGAAAATACCACAGTCTTGATCTACGGCCACACTTTGCCAGTGACCGGCACCTTATTCTTATTCTTATTTTTTTTTTCACATTTTGCCAGTGACCGGCATCTAAAGTTCAATAATTACGCGCCCTTAATAGGTATCTAAAGTTGCACACTTGTGCGCCTACTAAGGGTATCTAAGGCTAGTTCCGGAACTATAGCGTAAATTACGAACGGGTTCGAAACGTAGAGACTGTGTTCTAAAATCAAATACTTATGTCTTATAAAGTTCGAAACAGAATTCTTATATCTTATACAATTCAAAACAATATCTTATATCTTATACGAAAATCGAAAGTTACAGAATCAAAATATATTTTTCGAAAATTAAAAGTAAGTCAAAAAGTACTTACCTCAAAGTCGATACAAAATCGAAATAATTGCACGAACAAATCCTAAAATTAAACAATAAATGCCAAGACAATTATTCAATAATCTGTACAGCAAATTAACAATCACTCGAATCACAGGAATCATATAAAGACTAAATGGACAGATTTTGCAATATCAAAATTATACAAAGAAAACAAACGGACCAGACTCTTTAATCAAAACAAATTACATAAAAGATAATCTAATGGGCTTTAAGGCCCAACATGGCATACACTGAACTTGTCCAGTTAACATGTAAAACTGCAGAAAAATACCTAATATTTTCCAATTTTAACATGGCATGTATTAGCAAATAACTAATTTATTAAACTAAAAAAAAACTGACCATGTTTTCCTGTATTAAAACAAAAGCATCACTTAACATTTAAACATACTTTATCAATATAATCAGTAGCCCATTTATTTCACAGATAGCATTAACAAATTAACAAACTAATGATAATTTAACCACTTCGAAATTAATATTATTTTCATAATTTGGCACACAATCAACACCACTAATCAATAACTTTAATATATTAAAGTTCCTGTCATGCAATAAACCACAAACTACCTTGTGACCTCGTCCTATTGTCACATTGATACAATAATTCTAAATAAAATCAAAACAACTAAGGTTCATGTTAGGTCAGACACAAATAAGATCGTTAATAAAATGAAACAATATTAAATCTAGTCTCCTTTTCAAACATTTTATATGCAAATTAAGAACTAAATTATATTCGAACTATAATTGGACGTATTCCCATAGAAAAGCCGGAAAAACAAAAATGTTCTAATTAATTCCTTCATGACAAATCTGCTGACATAATCAAGTTCTTTATATTGATAATACAAGCATATAACAATTAACACGGAAATTAATTCACAATTAAAAGCACATGTATAAGCACCAAGATGTAATAACTAAAAACTATGGAGAAGAAAACATACCTTGTAGACGAAATTCTGTACGACCTAACTGTGTTCTAAATGGGTTCTTAAATAGGCACTCAATCCCTAAAACTAAATTAAGAAATTCTAAAATTATCCAATTATTTACTAATGGTGGGCTAAGATGGTGGGCTAAGAGCTATAATGGTGGGCTATTAACTTTTTTTTTTCTAAATCTTTTCTAATTAATAGATTAAATATTGCAATTATTACACAAATATCTTAAATTAAATGATTCTTATTTTCTAATATCTTTTCAAAAATAAAATCCTAATTCAAAATATCTTGCACAAAAATAATTCTGAAAATTACTAATTAACATAATTACTAAATAGAAAATTACTTAAAAATCTAATATCTAATAAAAAAAATAACGGGGTTTTACATCTAGTGATGGATATAGATGCCATTAACATATGTCTAAGACTAATAATAAGATGACCCTATCAGATGCAATATGCATACATTCATAAAACTAGATAACAATTAGTTTATAAACCAACCAACCTAATGATTAAATTTTAAGGTTCCTGTTGGTAGAGTTCACAAAGTTTTGCAGGATCAGCTTTCAAAGCTGAGCAGATTTTAGAAGATGAGCAGATTCCTACTCCAAAAATGGTTCCTGAATATTGGGGTTCCAAGACGGAAGCTCTAATACTTTCTACACCAGACAAGGTTCCTGAACCAAAAGCGCTTCCAGGATGAAGGTTCTGCTGAACCTAGGGCATCCACGATGGAGCTTCAAGGATGAAACATCCAAGATGGGAACCCTAGGATGGGGCTTCCAGAATAAAACATCTAGAGTGAGGATCCCAGGATGGGGTTTCCAAGATGAAGCATCCAGGATGGGTATCCCAAGGTGGGGCTACCAAGACGATATGTCATGGTGGAAGCTCTTAGATGAATACTGCAATCTCGAAGGGCAGGGTTCTAGTCACCCACAGTGCATGTGAACAGTCATTACGGGTTACCATTGAAACAATTGAAGGTTCCAAAGTTGGAAGCTCCTTCGCTGCTCCTATGATGGAGACGAGGTAATATTTATGATGCGTCTAAATACACACGTCATAAACAAATTACACAGGTATGTGAGAAACTAAACCCTCTTTAATTGCATGAAATTGTACTCTATGACAAGTATGAGAAATGATTATCCCTTAGGCTTAAGATTATTACTTTTTGATATGCCGAATTCATTAAAATCCTTGCGTGAATAGGGGAATTCGATATGCTAGAGGTATTAAGTCAAGATGATTAGCAAGACCTACAAGATATCTTTCATTGTACATCCTAGGTGACTCTACCACATGAATATCTGCATGATGCTAAATGACTCTTGCCTACTAAAATTCAAATATTTTATTAACATGTCTAGATACTGCCTAAGCAATACATATGTTGTCACTCATTTAGGATACATAAGATGAACATCAGGCATGCACTAGAAAATATATTGTGAGATAAGTAATGTTTGAGGTTAATAAATTCCTTGAATGTTTATATGTAGCTAATGGCTAGCCTATATCTTTAGTGCTCACCTGCAATGGATAGCATGCAAGGTTAATGTTATTCACCTGTAACTAACAGCTTGCAGGTTCCTTGCTGTTTACCTACTACTAATAGGTTTCATGCTATATACCTAGTGCTGACTGTTTACATATTATTTATATGCAATTAATAGCTTGCAGGATGATTGCTATTCACCTGAAGCAAATGGCTTCCGAGTTCCATGATGTTTACCTATGGCTAACAAGTTTCTTTGTTATTTACTTATAGCTAACGACTAATGATTTCTTTGATATTCATCTGCAACTAATGGTATGCAGGTTCCTTGATACTTACTTGAAACTTATAGCTAACAGCTTCCAACTAATAGCTTCCAGCTTGTAGCTTCCATTCTGCATCTTCTGTCAAACAGCTTGCAGGTTCATTGATGATCAGTTATAGCCAACAACTTCTAGACTTCACAAAAGTAAGATTAAAGCTGGAATGGGCTGACATATTACATGAGAAAGAGATCTAAGGGCTCGGGAGGTAACTCGGTTCCCCAACACCCTACCACAAAGAGGAAAAAGGGGTTCCCATCAGAAGTTCACATGAAACAAGGGGCTTCCACCCTCAACATTCAGCAACGGAAACCCAAATCCGGATCGACACGATAAGAACAAAGATAAGTTCTACTCTACTGCCTTTGCATTTTCACTATCATGCATGTTTTCCACACTTATAAAGAAGATTTTTCAACATTCATCTGAAAACTTTGCTGAGATGCATGTTCTGTCAAAAAGATCATTGTTTTGCCTTGCATAAATTCACAAACATATGAATATGCCTACATGATCTGAATTATACCTGAACCAATACATGAAAATCATCATGATTTACACAATGCATGTGTTTTTATAAACATTTTTTCGAAATTGCTAGCTGAAACTGTCGAGTAGGTACCTAGGCACGCTATATGCCCCACATGTTACCACTTGGAAAGAAATGGCAGCGATTGAAGGTGTCTCCACGACCTTCCATTGGTTCCTCTTGGGAGATGCATACAAGATTATTAATGACATAAGCGCACATATGAGATTATGTGTTGCCTCCTAAAAATTCATGCGAGTACAAATCACTTACAACTTATAGGAGAAGTCCTCAAAATACTCATTAAAGGAGAAGTCCTCAAAATACTCATTATAGGAGAAGTTCTCAAAATACTCAACAATTTCTTTGGGGATCCAATGCTTTGGAATAATGGAAACATCTGAAAATTGTGGCACAATGCCTGAAAAAGTTTGTTCGCCAATGTCCTACTTGATTGGAGAAGCGGCAACATACATTTTTTACAAAATCAATTGCACTAGCATATTCATACTTTCCTGTATGCATCAAATATGTGTGATATTGTGCATTATATTTAAGGGCTACTTAGCCCTCGTTACTTATCTCTTTTTCTAGTTGTCTTGGTAGCCCAGGTTTTGGACGCTTGAGGCATCCCTGCAACCACAGAAGCTTCCAGACATCAAAAGATTCTTATATGAAGGTCAATTTGGTAGAGAAAGGAAGCATCTCAGAACGTAAAGTCATGATGTTTAAAAAAGAAATGCCAGAAGTCGGTAGCCCCATGATATGATGCCAACCGGAGTACCACGAATGATACGAAGTGAATAGAAGATATCCTTGATTTGAAAACTCACATTGAAATATGCATGCAGAAGCAGAGTGTTTGAGTTAGCTCATGTAAGCTTGGGAACACGATGTGGAAGATGTGTACTTCTCCGAGAGAATAATAAGAAAGGATTGGACCTTACCTTGTTCTGGTTCCTCTTGCACTCATGCTTCAAGGAACCGGGGGGTAGTTGTTGTGACCAAAATCTTGCATGGATCAGATTTAGGCCCATGATGAGTTTTGGGTCCAATCCACAAGGAAAGAGGATGTTTTAGAGGGCTTCCAAGGTACCCGTGGTAACCAATGAAAACTGATAACAGGGCTCCCAAGATAATAGGGCTCCCGGGTAGAAGGGCTCCCGAATGGCATGGCTCCCGGATAACAGGCTTCCAAGTGCCTATGACAACCCATATGGGCTACCATGAGATGGGTAGCAGGTAGATATGACAATAAGGGTCCTGGGAATGGCCTCTCATGGATAGGGATGGGAAAAAAATCCGATCTGACTGATACCCGATTCGAAATCCGATTTTTTATCCGATCCGAACCCGATATTTTGGATTTGGATATGGATTTAAATTTTAAACCCGAAAGATTTTGGATATGGATATGGATTTCATGAAACCCGATCCGAAACCCGAAACCCGATCAAAACCCGAGCCGAACCCGAAACCCGAAAAATACCCGACTTTTATTTATTATATTTTATATTTTATATATTATATATAAATGTATATTATAAATACATATTATACATACACTATTATATATATATATATATGTATATTATAAATACATATTATACATACACATATCTTTGAGACATAAGATATGCAAAGATCGAGAAAATAAATTGTCATGGATGTAGCGGTATTTTTTAACTTACTTACACAATTTTTTTTATTTTTTTGTTAAGCAACTTATTTACACTATTTTTAATTTTGAATACCCGAAAAAAACCCGATCCGATCCGAAACTCGACGGATTTGGATTTGGATATTGAGTTTTGGATCCGAAACCCGATACGATCCGAAACCCGAAACCCGAAAATATTTGGATTTAGATTTGGATTTTGCAAAACCCGAGCCGAACCCGACCCGTTCTCATCCCTACTCATGGATGATCCACAACCCATAGACATCATTACATAGCTTCTAGTACAGCTACCAGACATGGCTTACCAGATTAGCTTCCATAACCGGCTTACCAAAAGGGCTGCCATAGTTTGGGTTACCGGGCGGTACCCCCAGAGGGGCTACCTTGCGATGAACATTGAAAGAATATAAGGCTTATGGTCCCGGGGATAGTCTCATCCATAGCCAATGACAACCTTCAGAGAGGGCTTTCAGCATAGCTTCCGTAACTGGGTTACCGGAGGGGCTACCGGGTGGTACCCCCAGCTTCCCCGGAAGCCTGACAGAAACACATATTCAGACTAGGACAACCATCAGGTAGGGTTTCCAGTATGGCTTCCATAATTGGGCTACCGGAGTCAGGTTACCGGAGTCAGGCTACCGGGTGGTACCCCAGCTTCCCCCGGAAGCCTGATAAGGCCGCCAGATTGGATAAGGCAGATCTCCTACTTTTTAGGAGCACGTCTCTACAGCTGAAATACACCTCTAAACGGATAATTATTCAGTTATTCGAGGATATACATCATATATACATGATAAATCCTTCATTCTTGAGATAAACATCAATGGATAGGCTTCCAACAGTCCTGATATGACTTGGAAACCTGATAACTATATCACAATCAGTTGATATACGTAAATATCAGTCATTATCTCATCATAAACGAGATAACTCATCACAAACAACCGAACATATCAATCAAGAACTACATACGGGCTTGATCCACTATAAATAGTGGTATGTAGGCAGTTTACGGGGTCTCTTCTCGAAACGCACGTTGATACTAAGAGCATGTATACTCCGGTGCACGTTCACTCTCATAATTAGGGTTCTTGGCAGGCCAACATTCGGTCCTTGAGCTCTAATTCCCGTAAATTCAGCCCCAATCATCACCAAAACACCTTCCTATGTTCTTCGGTAACCCCTAACCGTGAGCCTTCCCGGGCGGCTAGCCTCAAATCTATAGCTGTGAGCCTTTCTGGGCAGTTATACGATTCCATATTTCACGGCGCTATTCCAGCAACGACCTCCACGTAGTTGTGCTAAAATCCTCCCACAACAATATATAAGGATATAATTCGATTATAATTTGTAATTTATGTATATATTTTATATTATATATATAATATATGTTAAAGTAATAGTCAACAAAGTAGAATATTTTAGTTATTTGTAAATAATTATACGAATAATTTTACTATTTTAAGATTATTTTGAACGAATTCGAATATACAAAAATGAATAGTTCGATACTAAATCGAGTTGAATCGAATCAAATACGAACATTCATATTCGAATTCGAGTAATTTAAATATAAAAATATCAATTCGAATCTGGACCTAATTCGAACAAGTAATTATAAATCTGAACCGAATCTGATCATACTATTATTTGCATATATTCGACTCATTTTCACCCCTAATCATTTGTATGTAATTGTTAAGATTTTGGACTCTAAAGATATTTTTTTTATTTTTTCAATTTGATTTCATTCAAAAATTCAAATATAATTTGCAGAGAACTGTTTTATACTTATATTTAGAATACATGTAATCCCATTTATTAAAACATCTCATGTTCTTCTGATGATTATTATTTGTTTTTCCTCTTATTTAGATATAAAATTTACATGTAAATATTTCAGAGAATCAAGTACCAAAACCAGTATTATAAAAATCGTCCAATTTTTCAAAAATTATCGATAAATTGTTAAAAAAATATTTATTCGATCTGATTTTTAAAATCCGATTTTTCGCTATGAATTTTTTTTAAAGGGTATATTATACCATAAATTAGACTACTTTATAAAATATTATGAAAATATTAAAATTTATCCAATTTTTATTCCGATTTTTCATTCCGATAAATCTCAATCTATACTATTATATAAAAGTCGAAACATTAAAAATTTGGTTGGTCGGTACAGTACCTGTTGATTTTACTTATTTACCCTTACTTAATTACAGATAAAATCCATCATAATAACTAATTAATTTCCTATTTTAGATTAAATATATTACCTTTTCTATTTTTCACTAATTAATTTCCCTTTTCAGGTAAAACACAATATCTTTTAAACACAATTTCTTATAAATACTACAATAGTACAATCAATTATAATTACTATTAACTAATCAATTACTTTTTTAAGCTAAAACATGTAACCTTTTCTCTATTCTATAACTAAAATATCTCTTTTTCCAATTATATCACGGGTGGTTCTATTTAATAAAATAAATAATAATATTATAATACGAATAAATATCGATTACCTTTTTCAGCTAAAACGTATCATATTTTCCAAATTTCATAATTAAAATTCTTTTTTTCTAGAAATATCTCGTGCAACATTAATTTTTCAATATCTAAAAACACTACGAGCAATATAATTTAGTAAAATAACATAAATTAAATTATAATTACTATAAAATAATCAATTAACTTTTTCACCTAAAACATGTCATCTTTTTAATTTTCACATTACCTTTTCTATTTTCTCTAACTAAAATCTGTCCTTTTTCAATTATAATAAAATAAAATAACAATATTATAATATTAATAATTAACCGATTAAGTTTTTCAGCTAAAATGTATGGGTGAAGGCCCTAAATACCTCATTTTCCCCTTCCCATTACCAAAATACCCAGATCCAAAAACGCGGCCCTAAATACCCACGGGACACGCTACTGGCAGAGGAGTATCTTGAGACACGCTTCTGGTAAAAGAGTAACAGACCTGTTACGCCACTATCACTCGCGTGAATGGAGACACGCTATCATCAGTCGCGTGATGACGTCACCGATACGCTATGCAAATGCTGCTACAGTGCTTCAGATACGCGTTTCTATCTTGCGTATCAGACGATACGCAATCTGTATTAGCGTATCTTACGTCATCATCACCGTTGTCAGCTCTCGATTGTGGCGATTCCGGCATCGTTTTTGCTTCTCCTCGTTCGTCAACACCACAAACATTCAGATCATGTTCTATATATCAATAGAATCGCAACTCGATTCTCTACACGTCTATAATCTTAAAATTACGTTTTAGTTGCAGGATTTGAAAACCCCAATTCAAACCATTTATTCCGATTTCATTAGTTCTCAAGGTCGTCCATGCCCCTGCGGGGCCTTAGCGTCGAAGCGGACATGGGGAAGGGAAAGAGGACGGAGCTGCGATCGCGTAGGAGTCTTTCTTGTTGTTGGAAGTGTTGTAGTGACACAGATCTGTGATATCGAAGTTGTTCGTCTATGTCGCCGGCAACGAGAGCTCCAACAGCAGCCGGAGGGAGTTGATTTTTCTGGCAACTACAGTGCCACAGATGCGCCTCTCCCACAGGCGCATCTCGTGGGTAGATAGGGCCAAACTTCGCGAAAAACGGCAATTTAGTCCATGGGTGCCTCATTTTGAGGCATTTTGGTCATTTTCTCAAAATGTATCATCTTTTCTATGTTTTCTAACTAAAAACCCTCATTTTGTAAAAATGTCACGAGCAACATTAACATAATTGAATTATAATTACTATAAACTAATTAATTACCTTTTTCACCTAAAAAACGTTTCCTTTTTAATTTTTTCTAACTAAGACCTCTCTTTTTACAATTAAATCACGACATTCTATTTGAAAAAATTAAATAATAATTTTATAAATACTTATAATTAACCGATTACCTTTTTCAACTAAAATTTATCATATTTTCAATATTTTCTAACTAAAATTCCTCTTTTCCTATAAATATCACGGATAACATTTATATAATTATTATCAAATCATCTCATTTAAAAATTTAAGCCTAAAAAATTCATATTTTAAAAAAAGTAATTTAAGTTAATAAAAAAATTATATAATATTAAAAAAAATCCGTGTATCGCACGGGTTTCAAGCTAGTTTATCTATAAATCTCAGAGGTCGTTTGGATGACTTATGTAGGTATTTCAAATACCTAGGAAGTAAGATTTAAAGTAGTTGTTTGGTTGAATAAAAATATAGGTATTGTAATTTACTGGGAAATGCAAATACCCGTATAATGTGGGAAGTGGCTTACCCACCCCTACCTAGGTTAATCACACTTCCTGTATCACACAAAACATTACAAAACTAATAAAATCAATCAATAAAATTAGAAAAACTTTCTACAAAAGATTTAAATTTTTTAATAAATTGTTTTAAAATAAATTTAGAGTATTTCTTTATTTTTAAATTATTATTTTTCCTAGTAAATTTTATTATTAGAACATATTCTTTGACTTTTTTCTAGTAGTTTCTGACATTTAAAAAAAATCACATTTTTTATTTTTTTTAAATGCTAGCGTTCAAAATTTTGATTTTACTATTATAGGGATTTGTAATTAAAAATTTTATGTTTAAATCTATTTTTTATGTTAATTCAACTTCTAATTCATTTTAAAATTTGGGTGATGGCCCAAAATATTCATATGGGAGCCATGCTGGCCCTTTTTACTGACTGAAAACGCTACACCGTCTACCGTGATATAAGGGGTGTTGCGGAAGACCGTGTTCCGTATCATGGGGTGTTGCGGAACACCGTGTTCCGTATCATGAGGTGTTGCGGAACACCATATTCCGTATCATAGGGTGTTGCGGAACACCGTGTTCCGTATCATGCTAACACGGAAGATGGTGTTCCGTATCATGCATAATACGGAACACGGTGTTCCGTATTATGCTAATACGGAGGACGATCCTCCGTATCCCGTCGGTATTTCGGGCCATTTTTTTCAAAATCAGTATTTTGGACAAAAACTTGTGAAAAATAGGCATTTTGGTAATTCTCTCTTAAAATTTAGAATGCACATTTTCTATTGACTAAAAAATTAGAAATATAAAAAATAAATAATTTTTTTTAATTAAAACCTGAATCAAGAAATAGTTGATAAACATTAAATTCACATAAATTTGATAATCTATACATCTTTTAAAATTTAAACATTAAAAAATTTGATATAAATATCAAATTACAAGTTAGTTATTTTTATTGGTAAAAGAAAGATTGTTAATAATTCCAAATATTATAATATAATATTATAATATTTATAATATATTCGAGGTCATTACAATCAATCACTGGAAGTAAAATATTTTACCAAACAAGATGAGGGAAATGAATATCCAAGAAATTTAATTTCCAGCAAAACAACCAAACAATTTTTTTTACACTTCCAGGAATTCTAAAAACACATCAAATTTAACTTCCCACTATATACCAAACGACCACTCAATTTATCTCTAAATCGCTATTAGGTATCTAAATAAATTTAATCCCATTTCCAAAATCTGCAACTATGTCTAAAACTTAAAATCTTTCAAAAAAAAAAAAGAAAAAAGAAGTAGATAGTTCAGCATTTGAAATAAACACAGCCCCAGCAAGTACATCATACATGGCCAAATTGAGAGGGTGTGGTGTGTATAATGTATCTATCTCACATCCCCCTAATCCATTAACCAACACACTCACTCACCTCATGCCTCAAACCCCTGCTTAATTCTTCTTAAAACACTGCCATCTTCATTATATATATAAAATTCATTCTTCTCATTTGATAACCCAAGGTTTCATTCTCTAACCATTTTTTACATGATTTCTTGAACAAATTTAGCTTAAAGTTTGTAACTTTACACATGTTTCATTCTATAATTGAATAAAGACTCAATCTTGATGCTTATTTGTGTTCATTTTCATGATTTTCAGGTGCCCTTTTAATCTTGCTGACTATCTGTTTGATTATATTACTGTTAGAGATGGCTTTGACATTGTTTAGAGGGATAAAATGCTGCCCATTTTCTATGTACCCATCTGCATTAGTTGCAAGAAAACATGTTTTTTTGTACTGTACTATGAATAACTCACAAACCCAAACTGCAACTCAAGAGCAATCACAGCCTAATGTTAAGGTTTCGACACAATCGAAAAAAATGTCTAAGGTTGCTAAAGATTATGAGGCTATTATTGGTATAGAAACCCATGTTCAGTTATCTACTTTAACGAAAGCATTTTGTAGTTGTCCTTATAATTATGGGTCTCAACCAAACTCTAGTGTTTGTCCCGTTTGTATGGGATTACCTGGGGCATTGCCTGTTTTGAATTCTAAGGTTGTAGAGTATGCGGTGAGGCTTGGGCTTGCACTTAATTGTGAGTTGTCGTTTAATTCGAAGTTTGATAGGAAACAGTACTTTTACCCTGATTTACCGAAAGGATACCAAATTTCTCAGTTTGATGTGCCTATTGCAACTGGTGGGTATATTGATTTGGATCTTCCGGTTGAGTTTGGGGGTGGGCATAGGAAGTTTGGCATTACCAGGGTCCATATGGAAGAGGATGCTGGGAAGTTGCTTCATACTGGAAATGGGAGTTTTTCTCAGGTATCTTTACATTTATGCACTTAGTTACCTTCATATATATTTTTACAGTGACTACTGACTAGTGAGTAGTGAGCATGTTGTGTACATGGTTAAGCTTGTAAGTTGTGATTATGTCGTTAGGGTACAGTTATTTGAGTATGTGATTTATGATATATAATGGAAGTATTCTTCTTGTAGTTTTTTAGGATTGGTAGTCAGAATGAGGCAATGAGCAGTCCTAAGTACTTTTCATAATTTTGTTTGCGTACATGTATTTTCTCAGGTTTTGCTTTAGGTGCCATAAACTGCTAGTAGAGTATACTTCCATGAATTTTCTGTCAGTTGTGTATTTATTATTATAATCGTGCAGGTTGATTTGAATAGAGCAGGTGTTCCTTTGCTTGAGATTGTTTCGGAACCTGATATGAGAACTGGAATAGAAGCTGCAGAGTATGCAGCAGAATTGCAAAGGATGGTGCGATATTTGGGAATAAGTAATGGGAATATGCAAGAAGGATCACTGCGTTGTGATGTCAATGTCTCAGTTCGGCCGTGGGGACAAATAGAGTTTGGAACAAAGGTAGAAAATACATAAAGTAATTTTATATGTGCGACAAGATATTCAGTTACATAATCTTTTGCCACATGAAAATTAAGATAAGCGTGAAAGTTATCTTGTATAAAGCTGATTATTTCCACTTTTAGATAGCATTGTCGCAAAGTCTCATCCACCAACCCCTTCCCCTATGGCAAGTCATGGCTTCAACCCCCCACCCCCCACCCCCTCCCTTGTTCTTGGAAAATTATGTAAATTACAAAATATAGGTATATAGTATGACAAGGTGAACCATTAGTACTGATCTTTTATAGGCACAAGTCTTCTCTTTTTTGTATTTTTTTAAAAGCATGCATTGAAGTTTGTTTCCAATTCTTTCCCCATGAACGATCTACACTTGCCGCAGTGTGAAATTTTCAATCAATTATTTTTGTCAACAGGTTGAGATAAAGAACTTGAATTCATTTTCAGCTATGAACCGAGCCATCGACTTTGAGATTGCAAGACAGGAGCTACTCCACAGCCAAGGACAAGCTAATGAAATTGTGCAAGAGACTCGTCTGTGGGAGGAAGGCCCTCAGGTATCCTTAGATTTATAATTCTAAATGTGGCATATAAAGTTAATTTACTAAATATTGGGTTCTACTAAGACCTTTTAAAACTTGAATTTTCTTATTTTTGTAGAAAACACTTACTATGAGGAAGAAAGAAGGGCTGGCAGATTATCGTTATTTTCCAGAGCCAGACCTTCCTGAAGTTAGCCTCACTATAAAATATGTTGATAACATTCGTGATTCTTTACCTGAACTTCCAGAGATGAAGCGAAGAAGATATGAGAATATGGGTCTTAGCATGCAGGACGTACTATTTCTTGTTAATGATATGGATGTAAGTCTAGTTTATATGGTTTTACTCATGTCTGAAGCTAGGGTGTTTTTTTAAATTAAATGCCGAAAGAATCATAGTACTATTGACCTGACTTACTATATTTACCGCCACCACTTATAAATCTGTGGTGCAGTTATATTTTTTCCAGGATTTTATTCGGAAAGTCTATCTAGGTATTATAACATATTTTTATTTAATAAAATAGATATGTATTTATAAAAGAATCATTATATTTAACAATTTCTAAGAATGTGTTATATACTTGTATGCAAAAATTTCTAAAGGATCTCCAGTTCGGCTTGATAGCTGTGTTAGTTTATTTCTTGAAAACAAAGGACGCAGATCACTCTTACGTTTGCGGTTGGTGCATTCTGTATGAGAATTTGAGAAGTAACAAATGTTGAAACATATGTAGAAGAAATTTCTTAGTTAGATGCTATACAAATTACAAAATGCAAATAGACATATCAAAATCACGTGCAAGCCTCATTGTTTGGTGTGTGCCTTTATTATTGTAACTTGTGACTTCATGAATTTGCGATCCAATTTGTATTATTGCATTTAGTTGCTTCTTGCCATGTTCATGTCTATTTTACCTGTCCTATACCCATAGGTTTTGCTTAATTTACTTAAGGGTATTATGTAATGTAGTACGCCTGTGCTAAAATGATCAGCAAATGTTGTTCACCAATATTCTAAATGGCCCAGGTGGCAGATTTTTTCGATGCAACTATTGAAAAAGCAGCCGACGTAAAGCTAGCTGCAAACTGGATAATGGGTGATATTGCTGCTTACTTAAAAAATGAGAAGCTGTCAATCAACGAGGTCAAGCTTACCCCTCAAGAGTTGGGTGAGTTGATCAGTTCAATAAAATCTGGGACCATAAGTGGAAAGATTGGAAAAGAGGTATTTTTCATTTTTTTATGCAAGTTTTGCACAATGTTGTGCTTCATTCTTGATTGGATTCCATATTTTGTGTAGCATGACAGTAGACATTTATTAACTTACAATGGTTTAAACAACTCACTGGACCTAAGCTTGAATAAAAATTCCTAATTCAACCTTTTGTTAGTCATATCTATTTGTTGAAAAATACTTTCAGTTTCTTTTCATTTTGGCATGTGCAGATACTATTTGAGCTGTTGGCCAAAGGCGGCACTGTTCAAGGACTTATAAAAGAAAAGGATCTGGTCCAGGAAAGTGATTTTACTTACTTTAGAGGCTGGCCTTCTTTTTACAATCACAAGTCTTTAAGTTTAAAAATGCTAATTTATGATTTTGTGAAGTCTAAAATTTAAGATGAATTGTTTATTTGAATGATGCTTAAAATGCTCATACAAGTATAAGGAATAGATAGTTTGTCCCCATCTTGCTGCTTGATTCGTAACCTTATAGGTGCTCAAGTCTCTGTCTCATACTATTAAAATAAAAAGACAGATGCGACCCTCCTGGGCTGTGTTTGTCCACCTTGTGAAGGATTAAATTTGTACAACATGGATACATCTATGTTTATTAGCTCTTCCTTTGTTTAGGACATGTTTTAAAGTATTTTAAATTTTTAAAAATGGTAGCAAGCTTTTTCGACATTATATCTGCAATTTTTTAAATTGTCTTGTAGTAACTATTAAATACTATGAAGTTCTTTAATTTAAGAGATAGCTAATTTCACCTTTTGCAATCCACACAATTTACAATAGTCATGCTATTCCTGATTTTTTCTAATGAGGAAATCGGGAAGCATCCTTGAACTCTCAAGTTTGTTGAATATAAGTGAATTGGTAGCAATCAATGATCACTAATAGAAGAGAGGCTCCTGGCTGTCAATTTCAGTGATGATATTATGTTTTTTCTAGAAGCGAATGTTTCCGACCATTTTTTTTGAATATGTAACAGATTGTAGACCCTATTGAGATAGAGAAAATGGTTGATAAAGTTATTGCTGATAACCCAAAGCAGCTGGAACAGTACCGTGGGGGAAAAACTAAATTGCAAGGCTTTTTTGCTGGGCAGGTATGATGTTATAAATGAGCTTATTAGTTTTCCTGGTTATTGACTTTGATATTGTGTTCCTTTTTCCTGTTATGATTCTGTTTTACATACATTATAATGCTGAATCCTGCTTTCAGATAATGAAAGCATCTAAAGGCAAAGCAAATCCAGGAATTCTAAACAAGATTCTTCTAGAAAAATTGAATGCCAAAAGCTGATAACACTACCGGTGAGCATTTGTGGCTTTAAAGTTTTGAAAAGTACAGTTCACACATCAATTTTTGTTTCTATGGTGAACTATATTTAGTTATTTACCTAACAAGTGGCACCTTGGCAGGTCATCTCTCACTTAATCTATATTGATGAAGCCAATTTTGCTCAATAAGTGTAGAGTAGTGATTTTGGTCCTTGTCATTTGGTGGCTTGTATCCCTGCATACATATGTGAGGTGAAGCACCTGACAAAAGTCTGTATGTTGTTCGGGGAATATGAATAACTTCATCTCCTTCGTGATACAAAGGAATTCATGCCTGGAGTTCATTTAATATGCTCAAGATTTCTCTGTATATGGGTTACATTCATATCAAAATATCAAATTGTTCTGAAGTGTCACACGACCTAATGTCTTAAACTAGAATAGTACTGCAACCATGTCTGTATACATTGTTGACATACCAGAAGACGCCTTAACTTTAATTTTATGAAATATTGTTCAGATGTTTCATCAATGTAATCAGAATGGATTCTGTGTAAAAACCCAATTTGTCCATAGATATATAGACTATGAGAGCTTCATTTTTTAATTTTTTTTTTGCTATAGTAGCTGTTATAAAGGGGAGTATTGTCTTTTTCATTTGCAGAGATACTGGTTCCTTTGTATTTAGGATAGATTATTGGGAACATATTACATTGTTTTAGTGATTTAATTATATACCACGTTTGATGATTCAGTTAGGAACTATTCAGTTTCGAGATTACATTTGATTCATAGTACTATTTTATGAACTTGATCGAAATGAAACCCTGGTGCATTCAACCACACAAAATTTCTCGCAATTGATACAAGTTTCTAAAATTGTTTAATTTATATTCCCTCCATTTCACGGACATTGATATTTTCTATTTTTAAGAGTTAAATTGACCGATGTTTAATTAAATTTTTTATTATAAAAATTAATAATTTTAATTGTAATTATGAACTGTCAACAAATCATATTAAAATGTTTAAAACGGTGCCAAAAAACATTGCCCAGTTTAACTTTTTGTACTGTTCATTATAAGCGGTTGATTACTAATTTACGTATAATTTATAGGACAAAATATAATCTTGAGTGATTTTGTTTGATTCGTATTTATGAGTATTTTAATACATTGAAGTTTTTATATTTAAGGATTTGTCTAATGTGTGCCCAAGGGCATATGCTAAGAATCCGTGGTTGATGAGTTGTCAAATTTTGATTGGTGGATATTTATGTGAATGCAGGGAGATCCATCATTATTAATGAAATTTCCACCAATCAAAATTTGACAACTAAGCGCACGGATTCTTATCATGTGCCCTTGGGCACACACTAAAAAATTCGTATATTTAATACTAATACGAAATTGATAATATTAATGATTAAAAGTGTGAATTGACAAGCGTGTTAACAAAAAAGAAAAAGTTTTTTGGGGAGAAGGGAGTAGTAAAAGTTTTTACGCATAATTGAGTATTTTTTTTTAACTATTTACCCTTGGATTTGGATGTTGATATCTTTTTTGTAACTATTTCCCCTTGGGATTTGGTTGTTGAAAAATCTGAGAAATTCATTTCATTCAAAGGGTGGGTTTATCACAAAAATATTAGTCCTAGCTAGCTTGGATAGATGTTGCAGAGAGTGATTAGTACATGGAGGTCAAAATCAAATCTCCGCCGTCAAATATCAACTGCTGTCCGACAAACATGTACTACAAACGACGAGGGTTCTTGGGATTATTCATCAGAATGGTGGGACGATGATTTTAAGGGACAACCTGTGTTCCAGTCTTTCTCAGACAAGGGCAATGGTCTCATTTCTGTTTTGTCTTATCCTTCTTCCACCCCAGTTTAGTCTCCTCTCTCTCTCTCTCTCTCTCTCTCTCTCTCTCCCTCTCTCCCCCCTCTCTCTCTATATGTTTATATGCTGTAGTTATGATTCAGCTCTTTTTGCTTTTCTTGGAAGTTTTGTTTGTAAAAAGATTCAATCTTTATGTTATTTATGGGTGGAATTGAAATTTAAGTAAAATATAAACATATGAATGCTAGATAGCTATTGTGATACAGTTAGAACGGGCAATTCTATTTTTTGTTTTTGTTTTTTTCTTTCTCCCGTTAGGATTTTGATGTATCAAATATAAAATTTATAAGGATTATTAAACAATTTATTAACTGTACTAGACATCAATTCTTTTTTTCACACAATCTTGCAACACCAATAAAACCCCCCGCTGTAAGCCTGTAACACAATAAAAACACACAACTGTTAGGGCTTTTTCACATACACTACCAGCTGAGAGCATGGTTGTAAAAATCGGTAATCGGTATAAATCGGTTGAGGTACCGATTTAAGATTAATCGGGTAATCGGGGATTAATCGGAAGGATTAATCGGAGTATAAATCGGATATTATAATAATATTTAATATATTAGTCTAATTTACAAATTAAACATATCATTTTAAATAAATTCATAGGATTAATCGGATTTCAAAAATCGAATCGGTGGGTTACCTTACAGAGGATTAATCGGGGATTAATCGGCTAAATCGGGGATTTTTAGAACCATGGCTGAGAGAGGAAGTGGTACGTGGATACGGCTGAAAAGTCGAAAACGAATCCAAGTTCGAATTTGAATTCGAGTCGTATTCGAATTCGAATTGAATTTAAGTAAAATATAAACATATAAATTCTAATCTGGACGGGATACATACGAATAATTATAAATTCGAGGCTGATCTCATCATACTACTATTTGCACATATCAACTCGTTTTCACCCCTTTACGTGGATTATCCTAATTTCGAAAACCCAGAAAATTTTGTATCAAGATCCGGAAGCATGAGGACATTGGCGCCGTTAATTGAGGGTCCGGATGGAGGTGAAACTGGGGATTCTAAACAGGCCGGGTTGGGTCAATGGATGATGCGTCATCTTTCTAGGGCTCCATCAATGGCTAGCTCGAATTGGTTTAGTAGTAATATTAATAATAATAAAAGGTCTGATTTGCTATTGCTTCTTGAAGTTATGGGTGCTCCTTTAGCTCCTGTTTATGTTTCTACTACTGATCCTTTGCCTCATCTCTCCATCAAAGACACTCCCATTGAAACGTCGTCCGTTCATTACATATTGCAACAATATACTGCAGCATCAGGGGTACAGAAGGTCCAAGACTCTATAAAGAATGCTTACGCAATGGGGAAAGTGAAGATGTTAACGAAGAACAAGAATGCTGAATCGGGTGGTTTTGTTCTGTGGCAGATGAATCCAGATATGTGGTATGTGGAGCTTGCAGTTGGGGGAAACAAGGTACAAGCTGGTTGCAACGGAAAGCTTGTGTGGAGGCACACTCCCTGGCTTGCTGCTCACACTTCAAAAGGTCCAGTTAGACCCTTACGTCGTGCCCTTCAGGGTCTTGATCCGAGAACAACGGCTTCTATGTTTTCTGATTCAAGGTGTATTGGAGAGAAAGAAATCAACGGGGAGGAATGCTTCATCCTTGAGCTTTGTGCTGATCCTCAAACATTGAAGGCCAGGAGCGAAGGTCCAACAGAGATAATTAGGCATGATCTGTCTGGCTACTTCAGTCAAAAGACTGGATTGCTTGTTCTCATGAAAGATTCTCACCTTACCCGCAACCAATCTAGTGGGGGTGATGCAGTTTATTTGAAAACTACTATCAACTCTTACATGGAGGATTACCGGCCTGTGGAAGGAATCATGATTGCTCACTCAGGCCGTTCTGTGGCGACACGATTCAGATTTGGAGAAATGGCAATGAGTCATAAAAAAACTACTCGTAGGATGGAAGAGTCTTGGACCATTGAAGAGGTTGCCTTTAACGTTCCAGGCCTGTCTTTGGACTGTTTCATCCCACCAGCAGACTTGCGATCCATCAGTGAAGCTAGAGAGCTACCTCAAGATGGAAGGTTATGATTATTTTGTTTGCCTTCCATGAATACAGAGGAGCATGGTGAAACTTCAAACAGAACCACCATTGTTCTTTATGGCTTTCTGTTGTCTCTCTCGCTATAGTGTATGGTCATTAGCAGAACCATAATAACTGCTATATCGCATTTGAAACTAGTGTCCTTGTAGTCCATGTTTTCTTTGTGTTAGATCTGGCGTGGTTTATTATTAATATACATGCATTGTTATCTTATAAAAAAAAGTCCAAATCTTTTACCAAAGTAATCTTGCTAAATTTTGCATGTTATTAGGTTGAACATTTGAATAAGAATTTTTACCTACGATGTTTGCTATGATCAAATAATTGGCTACTGGATTGGACATACTTGGTTTGAATACCCCCATCTTAATTCTTGCCCAGTACTCGCACGGTTTTAACTTTAATCGTAACAACAAGAGTTTCTTCAATGGAGGGTGCTATTTTCTTTTGAGAGAGTGTCAAAAAATTGCAATGATTGATACTCCTAATACTCCAATGAAAAAAAGAATCTACAAAAATGTCATGCTACTGCATGCCATATTTGATATTATTTATAAAACTCTCATTGAACTTGCAATTATTCATCAGAATGGTGGGACGATGATTTTAAGGGACAACCTGTGTTCCAGTCTTTTTCAGACAAGGGCAATGGTCTCATTTCTGTTTTGTCTTATCCTTCTTCCACCCCAGTTTAGTCCCCCCCCCCCCCCCCCCCCCCCCGCGCTCTCTATATATGTTTATATGCTTTAGTCATGATTCATCTCTTTTTGCTTTTCTTGGAAGTTTTGTTTGTAAAAAGATTCGATCTTTATGTTATTTATGGGTGGAATTTAAGTGTAGGAATTGAAATTTTGTTGCTGTTGGTGTAATGTTTATGGTGACATAGGATGGTTGGCATAGAATGAGGGAGAGGATGGACTCGAAAGTATGGTAATATAGTAGTAATCAGTAATATACATTAATATGCACAATTTAGAATACCCTGTTTGTTAACTTTGTACCTTGTTCGCGTCCATCTAAGTGAACAAACCGATTGTGTAATCAAAAGCAATAAGTTACTTAACACATGTATCACATATCAATACAGCAGAGTAATGGAACGATAGTGAAATTTAGTCCTGCAGTGATGCTCCATTTAAATGATAAATAAATAGAATTGGGTAGGAATGAAAGATTTTGAACAAAATCCGAAGGGGAATACAATGATGTAGGAGGGTTGAGGGATATTGTAAAAGAAAGAGTGCCAAATCTCTAGGATAAGGTCTGTCAAGAAAATGTATAGGAAGGGGTTTGGAGCATTCATAATCAAATTGGTGGGTTTGAGCTCTAGTTTAAATTGTAATGGGTGGAATAGATCAATAAATTGGATTTATAATAGTCCATTTGTCATTATTTCTAACCACATGGAGCGTTATTTAGATCATTAGCTTGTAAGTAAGCAGTTGTAGACCTGTAAAAGATCTGTACTGGATGAATGTTCTATAGATTGACTTGCATGGTGGTTTATATAACCATCTTGGACATGTTAAATCTGATTTATGTTTACTCACATATTGAGGTATTGAACTGGTTCTATACCTATTGAACTATTTGTAAATGTTATATCAATGTTGACAAGCTTCACTGATTTTGACCGAGGGAGATTTCGAAAAATAGCAGTACTCTACTACTGTCCCTGTGCATATCAACCTGTCGCTTCACTTTCTTATATATACTGAATACCACTGTTATTGCAGAGCAGAGCTTACTGGCCCGAAAAAGAGAACTGGCTTCAACAAAGATATGCGGAGATGCATCCAGGCTGCGAACAAGATGAAAAATTCACTATTCTTGGATATCAGTGGCGCGCTCTTCGATTTAATAGAGAAACTCGTCAAAGCACAGTTAAAGTAATGGCTGCTTGTAGGAAATCTGATGCTGGATCTATATACATAATGCAGCAGGCGCATTGTCTAGCCGTTCCATGTAAATTTCGTTACTTTTTCCTCTTAGTTTGTGCAACCATAATTGTAAATTTCATGTTCTTACTTGGAGCATCTGCAATATGGGGTGCTAAAAGAGTTGCCAATCATTGTCAAATTATCACATTTATTTTCTTTATTTCCTCTCTCATCCATATCACTTTTGGCAACTTTTACTCAAGAAATGCTTCAATAGTTAGCACATTCGTATGTTGTCTACGTATTCCCACATATTACTTTTATATGTAACTCTTGAAAAAAACTAGTATGATGATACATGCTTTTTGGACAGATAATTGTGTTTTAAATTTTAACTATTGTGGGAAGTTGTCAACTTTTGTTGGCAATCTTTAAACTACCCTGGAATTCCAACGGGAAGGCAACCAAGGTGCCATACCACAGAGATATTGGCAAACTCCGAGCACCCCCTTTTGGAAATGCTCTTAGAAACCTTAATTTGAAGTAGTAGATTCCTTGGAAAACAAGGTCAGTGCTAATTGCATCTCCACACACCGGGCCTAACAATTAACCCCAAAAGAGACAAAGCTAGATAGAACTGTAATTTGATGTTTGTTGATTATTTTTCCCTATGATCTTTCAAGTTAGCTTAGTCTTCCACTCCCATCCTGAATCAGATCTCTCCATTCCTTTGCATTTTCTATATAATATCCGCCTTGGGGAAAATTTTAAACTTATCGTCGCCTTTTGTTCTTCAAGGAGTTCTAGCTGGGATGAATTGCCATTATCTTATAGTGGATCCTCCTATGCTTTGGATTCTACTGGACAAGTTTAATTTATTTTATTTCGTGCAAGATTTGATGTTTTAATTATGGTTGAATATGTTGAAATCCCTGCCAGTTTCATGCTATAAATGATAATCCAGATTTTTGTTATTATGGGACAATTTCATTAGACATTTCTTCATATTACTTACTGTTGTTGTTTCAGTAATTAGTTGTCTCAAGGTGTTTTAATTAAAAGCCTTTCTGTCAAGTGAATAATAGAAAGCTTACTTGTGTTGTCAAAATTACTAACCCATAATGTCTGATACAGACGTGAAGAGTATGCTATCTTCGGGGCTGGCTTCCATTAAATCGTCTAATTATGATCTCAAGAGTGCTATACTTGGCAAGAAAACTATGAATATCTTGTGCATAGGTCATGGTGGGGGCACCCTACCACTATTTTTGGCAGATAAGATTCAAGGTTAGAAAGTTAACTCCTTTTTTAAGCACTGATAAGTATATTGTATATATTTTCTTAATTATAAGTCTATCAATTCTATTTTAATTATAATCCATTCTATCTCTACACGTACAGTATCTCCCCGTTTATTTACTAGGCCCTTTTTCAGTTTGTTTCTTCTGTCTTGGCCAATCTACTTATCTGTCATCCTCAATCTTAATATTCTGCACACGAACTGCTTATTCTCATGATCATTTATCGCTCACCCTTTATCCGATTTGTAATGTATCAAATGCTTGAATTGCTATTAGTTGCTAATCACTGTCAGATTTATACATATATAGGCAGAATATAGAGATAGGAGAGATAGATAGACAAGAGAGAGATGGTGCAGTGAACTGTGTATTTTATTATACTACTTCTGCTGCGTTTTCTGTTATTGTGTTGTGTTTTACAATAGAGGAGAACACCCCCATTTATAGGCTGCATCTCTAGCCATTTACATCATGGATTACATCATAAATTAGGCAACCTACCAACCTACCAAAGTTGAATAGTCTACCTACCTAACTTGCATATGTAATCAATTACATCACTAATTTAACAATATTTAACACGCCCCCTCACTCGAAATCCCATCTTCGGATGAAAGACCTATCTTGGGATTGAAGAGTGGACACTAGTAGCCCCTTGAGCTTAATCTGAGCGTCCAACTATACCCATTTTTAGGATCGACCGATCTTGAGTTTATTGAGTCTTTTGGGATACCGGTTGTCGAATTTTCGACCACACAGTATATTTTAGGCCGTCAAAAAATACAGAAGGTGCTGATGCAAGTGCTATAGTAGATAGCCACTTTATTAAGGGGTTTCAATCCCTTTACCATTGCCAAGCATTTTGTTTGTCGCCTGATTCTGCAAGGGCAGAATTGGCAGATGAAGTCACTGGTAAATCAGTCTCCATTCGAGACAATAGCTGACGGAGAGCGTTGAGTTCTGTTGCACTTATTGCTCCCGTTGCTGAAGTAGCAGAGTCAGCATGGTTTTCAGACGTCGTATGATGAGCACTATATTGGGTGCCTCTTCCTGAGCTCCTACCGGATGAACTACCTCGGCTTCGTCCTCCTCGACCACGATCTCGTAAGTGTGGGTGTAAGATATAGCATTCTTCACGAGAATGGTATAACTTATTACAATAGTCACACCGGAGAACGTCTTTTTCACCCTTTGAAGCCTCAGTCACCTGTTCTGCTTTGCCTTGATTTTGAACACTTCCCGTAAAAAGTGCAGATCGATCAGGCACAGTATCAGTCGGAGCCATGCTTTCTCTCCGACTCTCTTCGAGCTGCACACGGCCATGTGCTTCTTCAACTGTAGGAAAGGGAATCTGGCCAATGAGTTGATTCTTGATTGAATCATACTCCATTGTCAGTCCAGCAAGAAACTTCATCACTCTTTCTTCTTGTACCAATTTTTGGTACTTCTCTTGGTCTTCAGCCTGTTTACACTCGAACACAGTGTAGTGGTCTGACTCCTGCCATAGAGATGTGAGTTCCGAATAATATTCGGTCAATGTTCTGCCCCCTTGAGTTAGAGACCATATTTTCTGCTTTACCTCGAAATGTTTGGCCATATTACCCGAATATGAGTATGTTCGGTTGATGGAATTCCAAACAGCTTCCGCAGTATCAAGAAACAGATAACTTTTGCGAATACGTAACTCCATAGAGTTAAACAACCATGACTTGACCATGGCATTCTCGCTATCCCAATCATCAAAACTTGTAGCAGTTGCCAAGGGCTTCTTGGCCTTCCCATTGATATATTTCATCAATCGATGGGATTTAAGTGCGAGTGTGCAAGATTCCGACCATTCCAAGAAATTCTTTCCGTCAAATTTGGGATTAACATATGGAGTACCGTGGAAACCAAATTTAACACTCCCTTGACCGGTATTGTTCCTTGCAGCTGACTCATTTACAACCTCCGCCATTATTCAAGACAACAACACTACAAGAAGATTTGCTGAAAAACAGAATCTGCAGAAATAAAAAAAAAACTGGGCAGAAAATTCTGCTGGAAACAGAATCTGCATAAAAAAACTGGGCAGAAAATGGCAGAAAATTACTCCCCTCTTCTGAAAACAGAATCAGCAAGTTTCCCTTGAAAAACTTGTACATTGTTGTGTGTTTTCTGGGCAGAATCTGGGCTGAATCTGGTGTGTTTTCTGGGTGATGTTTATAGCAGTTTTTGGCAGAATTTGTGTTTGTGTGGGCAGTGTTATTCCCTTAGGAACTGAACATGCTCTGATACCATGTCAGATTTATACATATATAGGCAGAATATAGAGATAAGAGAGATAGATAGACAAGAGAGAGATGGTGCAGTGAACTGTGTATTTTATTATACTACTTCTGCTGCGTTTTCTGTTATTGTGTTGTGTTTTACAATAGAGAACACCCCCATTTATAGGCTGCATCTCTAGCCATTTACATCATGGATTACATCATAAATTAGGCAACCTACCAACCTACCAAAGTTGAATAGTCTACCTACCTAACTTGCATATGTAATCAATTACATCACTAATTTAACAATATTTAACAATCACATATATATATCTATGTACCAACTACGTGCATTTATATACTGAACCACGTGTATTAATGTATTGAACCACACACATATATATTATGAACCTCATGGTGTACTGATTAATGAATCACACATGTTGGTACTAAACCATTCATACAAGTACTAAACCGTGTATCCATATGTATTGAACCCAAACCTATATGTTATTAGATAAAATGAATCGTTGCATCTTAATATTGGTTAAAAGAAAAATTTTGAACACAGAGCCATTGTTTAAAAACAGTATATTCATTTTTATCTTTCAAATTGTAAATGGTTCTGTTTCTTATTTCATAATGTTTGTAAACCTAATTTAATCATGTACTGAATACTTAAAAAATTTTGAATGTGCCATATCTAATTCTAAAAAATTGTGGTACTTTTATGCTTGATTGGTGGAGTGATTGAGAGTTAGTGTTGAGTT
Organism: Kitagawia praeruptora; assembly: GCA_037693485.1. Classification (NCBI taxonomy): domain Eukaryota; kingdom Viridiplantae; phylum Streptophyta; class Magnoliopsida; order Apiales; family Apiaceae; genus Kitagawia; species Kitagawia praeruptora. The sequence continues at coordinate 149,966,109 of CM075349.1, read as the reverse complement.
TTAACTTTTACTGTTAATTTAAAATTTGCTAAAAAATGCTGATTGCCGCTAAATTAAATTATGTAAATGGTTAATATCTTTTTTGCAGTTGGTGTTTATAAGTAGGTTTGCAATAGAAATAGACCTACTGTATATGTAAGTATCACATAGATGGTAGTTTTCTTCTGAAACTGACAGAATGTATTATCTTCAGGTGCTATCGTTGACATAGTCGAAATTGACCCTGTTGTTATATCAGCTTCTACAAAAGCAATGGCATTTCCATCATTTTCAGTTATGAGCCCGTCTGGTGAGCGTGCAAATCCAACACCGAATCCCATAGATCAAGTGATGTGGAAGGGCATTCATGAAAGGCTCCAACTGTACGAGTCAGATGCCGAAGATTTTGTCATGAACAGTACAAAACTTTATGACATGGTTTTTGTGGATGCCTATGATGGAGAAGATATCTTCCCACACAAACTTTGGGACCCACAATCTCCGTTTCTTAATTCTTTAAGTGACCGGCTTCATCCTGAGCACGGGACAGTAGTGGTGAACCTTCATGCTGATACTGACCTGTTTGATGATGATGATGACACTTTACCTTGTCAGCAGCTTTTACCAATGGCAAAATATGTCAAAAGCGTGTGTGAAGCATACAAGGATGTGATAGTAGGAAACAGTAACGATGGTCTGGCTTTCAACGTATTGGTGCCTTGGGTTTGTAATTCATCTCTCGTTGTCTCAAGAGGTTTTAGGAAGGGGTGTGGAGTCGTGGATAGGGATATGGTTCTAGACACTCTTGTTTCCAACTTGTTTGAAGTTGAGGACATTCTTAAATTGCCATTCTCATGTTTGGAGTACTTAAAAAGGGGTATTTATCTTGTCAAATAGTATGTGCAGGCTATAAATACATGAGCAAATTATCAAATTTAAGGGCTTGCTGTAGGTTGATACTCTGCAATGTAGAAAAATTGTAAATTGTTTGAATTAGCTTGGAAACAAGCATTTTACGTCACCTGCTTTTTATACCGTAGATTTTGGTCTTTGTTTAAGCCTTAGCTTGGATATGTTGTAACCTGTAAAACATTAGTTATTGTAATATAAGCTTTCAGATCTCAGTTAAATTTATGACTTCAGATTTGAGCTCTTGGTATTTTCTTGCTATTGCCTCTGTATTGGAGAACAGCGGAATTATACCAGAATGTACGTTACAGAGTTTGCTCCTATCATCACTTTGGAATTCCAGATGTCCTAAATAAAATGGTAATTCTCTTCAGATACTGCCCTTGTGATACCAGATTCAACTTCACAGGTAAAACATTAGATTTTTTATGAGATTTCATCCTTCTGGTTTTGCATGTTACACAGTTCGTATAGACTAGGGATTACAAACTTAAAAATTTTGTTGAGGTAATTATTCACTTTGCTAAATCACATGCCATGCCCGAACCAGCTGCAACAGGAAAGAAAATGCAGGGAGTCGGGGACACCAAACCAGTGCTCTTCTGTTTGTGGTTTTTCCATAGATTACCTATAATAAAGATGATATAAAGTGAAAATGTGTAATTATTGCCTGTTTGTATTTCGAAATACGTAGTTAAGATATGTGAATCTCGTAAAATACCAAACACTTGCATGATCTTGTGATAAACAATTTCTAAATGCGTATCATATTTATGTCTACGCTTTTAAATTTGTGATTTAAATATGAGAAAAATGGGTTTGAGGATGTTCTCAAGTAGTTCTCCTGAGGTTATAAGACAAATAACCTATAGAATAAGTGGCCCCGCAAGAGCATTTTTGTAATATCAAATTTTTTATCAGTAAATTTACCTAAATATCCTTAAAATTGTATTTGAAAACTTTTAAATATTTATCATCTGGACGTGTGAAAAAAATACTTATCAGTATCACCCATGTGAAAAATATATTTTTGTCTACACTTGTAAATTTATCAAAAAAATATTTATAACATGTATGAAAATGTTGTAAAGTGATAGTTATTTATCGTTATTTCATTATACATGTTATAATATAATATAAAAATGACACCTTAAGATTTTAGATGAGTGAGTTGCTTAACCGTAACGAAACACAAATACACAAATACAATTGCTCTTCCAATCCATGTCCTGTATATAACACGCAACAAACCTAAGAACACAAGGATTAGACCTGATTCCCACCAACTTGATTGGCCGCAAAGCTAAATCTTCATAATACTACTAATCTTTGAGAATTCACATTTGGTTCTATTAAGATAAGATGTCTATTTTCACTTGTTATATTTCTAATATCTAAGATATCGTTCAGGCATTGATAAGCATCAAGTCTTTTGGAAATCAAGTTGTAGATTAGTCCTTGATGTATCTGGTGTGTCTGTGTCGTGTCGTAGCGCCCACAAATTCCTCTAGGCAGCAGTAAAAATACCTAAAAAATTCCGCAAACAATAATTTAAACTTTTAGTAACATTTTATCAAAAGCCTACGAATTTTGTCTGCCAAGTTCATTTTCTTGACGACCATTGTCTCTAGTAGAATGGACTTGTCTACAAAAGAAAACGATCAAGATTTGTTCTGATCTGACTGATTATCCTGTAACGAAAATTGTGAAAATATCAGCTAAATGCATGGAACAATTCAATCTTGTGAAGTCGATCACTTAGATATTGTTCCAATGTTGTTAATGTAGTATATGAGTTCTCGTGGCCAGATTCCCGAGTCTGAATGCCAACTGATCACTAGTTTACTTTGTGAAACTCTCAGGTACTTTGACTCCTATTGTTGAATATGTAATAGAAAAATGCTAGAGGTACCAAAATAGGGTACCAAAAAATTGTTACTAAATGACGTGTTATTTTTTGATTGGTTACAGTTGCAATGGGCCCGCCAGGGCCATCCAATAAAAATATTTCAAAATGACAACTAACTAGTGTCATGTCATTTGGTACCCAATTTTGGTACCTAATTTGGTACATGTAGCATTACTCTATGTAATATACATGATCATGGTAAGCCCGCTTATATAAGCAATATCTAATTCTGATAAATGAAATTATCGTTTTTTCTCTAAAATTCGAAAAAAAGCTTGAAAAAAATTAGGAAAAATTCGAAATTTTTTGTTCAAGAGTTCATGTACGAAACATTTCATACTTTAGGGATCAAAATGTAATTAAGTATTCTGAATTTATCAATTATCAGGGGCAATTTGGTAAAAATACATGAAAGGGGTGCAATGTGTAGCGCTCAAACATATTCAGGGATGCAATATGTAATTATTAAAAGTAATACTAAAGTGATTTTGGTCCGAATCAAAAGGTACATTTTGCAATTTAGTGTTAAAGTTATTTGTCAAAAAATGTATTTTCAAAGGCACTGAAACAATACCAGTTGCAATCAAACAAAAATTTATATTATAAAGAATTGTGCAGAAAGTTAAACATGTAGTTTTTCCTTTAGGTTCAGCACCTCCAAATATCTTTTACTCCTTTCGTTCTAACAAGGGGTTGGGGTGATTATTCCCTTCACAAAAACACATGCCGTGTCCGAGCCACCTCCATCAGAAAGACCATGCAAGAACATAGCCACATGACTCTATCTAAGCTACAAAATATATGTTTTGTTTCTAAAATATCTTAGTATTTAATGAACAAAAGAAAAAATATACATATTAATCCCTCCTATGTATATGGATTAGACCAGATTCTCACTTTAACACTTTATATTGGTTGGCTTTGAAGCTAGTCCCGTACTGCTAATGTCCCAGAAGTCATGCTAATGTTCTTTTCAGATAAGAGTCGATTTTCGATTTTCAAACATTCTTATATTTATCTTTACAATTTTCCATGGTTTTAAGGCATTAATCAGCTCAAGTCCTTTGGAAATCAAGTTGTAAGATGTGTTTCGAAACAATCAAGATCAAATCTGCACTTCTCGTTTCACTAAAGATTCGTATATTAATTTCTCCTAAATAAAGTTTATTTTACCAGCAAAATTTGTCCTTGGCAAAATTAACCTGTCAAAGAAAGATATTATGCATTCAACAGCATAATATCTGAAGTCATTTCATATGGATATTTGTTTCTATGCAATTTGTGTTTTGAATGAGGCCTCGTAGCCAGGTTCTTTGGTATAAATCCCACTGTGTGATCACTGGTTCACTCGTACACAACTCCATGGTACTTTCAATCCTATCAGTACTTTGAATATGTTTCAGTTCCAGCACTAACAAAGTTGTGAAATTAATAGCGGAACATGATATTAGATTCCTGTTCAGGCTAGTCGTTTAGTACTAAATTTGAGAAAAAATCATTAGACAGTGGAAGAGCACTACTCCTAGTGAATTTTGCCGAAACAAGTTAAAGGCACCTCCACCGAACCCTGGGGGAATTCTGTTTCCACTTCAATACATGAAAAATAAGCGCTAGAATGACGCTTTACTTAGTTCCGGTTAGTGCATTTTCTGGTTACTAAACATTTTGTGGTTACTAAACTTAAAGATCTGTGCATTGGGTTCGAATTCTCGACATCTTGTTACCGTTTTTTAAGTGAGAAATTTGGAGTCAAAGAGAAATCGCTTTGTGTCTTTCAATTTTGTTCCTCCTGCCCTCAAGCTTTTTAGTAACATAGTGCAACTGTGCAAGTTATGCTATGCCAACTGAAAAGGTACAAGTAGTCAAGTACCGCCGCATGCATGTTAAAGTGCTCCAAAGAATATTTACGGGCTGGCTTCTATATGGGATACTGTGGCATTGGATTTGCCGGGCTACTGGGGGATTGGATTTGATACGATCTGTTACACTTGACTCCAACAACAAATTTTAAAATTTATTCTTTAAAAAAGAAAAAGAGAGTGATCATATATATGATTATTTAAGCATATATCAGCAGCATAGAGGCTTTCTTTATAGCACAAATGTATAGGATATCAGAACTTCAGAAGCTTTGAACTAGGTTAAAGGTCTAGTGTCTCATGAAAACAGTTGTTGGCTTACCATGTATTAGAAATTCCTTTTTTTTTTATGGAATCAAACAAGTTACAAATGTGTTTATAGTGAGGTCACTTCAAAATTTGTATCCAATTTAAAAATCTAATTTTTTTTATTTGTTTTCTTCTTATTAATTTATTTTTTATCAATAACTATAATATATTTTTCTTATTTTTTTAACAAATTTTGAAACTTATTATGAATAATAAAGAATATCTTAAATCATAATTTATATTTATGATGTAATATATGTAATACATATTACAAAAATAATTAATATTACCGAGAAAAATAAAAAATATTCGTTTAAATTGGATTGAAAATGTTTTATGATATGAAAAAATCAATAATAATAAAATATAAAACATAATTACATGAATAGATTATAATTTAATTACCCCTGCTGGTCCCGGGATATTGCAGAAGGGGGGTTGAATACAATACTGATAAATCACAATCTTTAAAACAACAACGATATTAAGATTTCTAGATCAAGATTTCTCACAAAAATAAATACCTATAGCACAACTTTGTCTTTAAAATAATAATAATTTCTGAAAATGAATAAATTTTCATTAAAAAAATACCATCTTCAAAAAAAATTTAACGAACAACAAATATTATTACGCATCTTCATGGTTTATTAATTACCAAAAATTCCACATATGCATGCTTGGTGCCAGCTCAGCCAACTTGGCCAGGTAGATATTGCCACATGTCACTTAAAAACCAGTAACATAAGATTAAGACAAAAGGAAAATGACACGGAGGCCAAAATCTCGCAAATGAGTGGCAACACGACTCTTTCGGTTTGACTTTCGAAAAATGTAATGGCCACCCATATATCGTACCTTTATATAACTTAACAGACTACAACCCATTCTTAACGTCCCTCCATGCTTAAAATAGCTGGTATCAATCTTCTCTCTACTTGTTTCATTCACATTTTATTTGTTTTCTTGCTGTAATTCTTAAATTTAGCTTATGGAGTTTCTTCTTTGTTTATTTTTGGTCTCAGTCATGGATGCAGAGCCTCGGAGAACAGGTTATAATGAGTGGCTACTTGTATATTAGCTTAGCTTAAGGATCATATATATCAAGATTCAAGAGGGAGGTATAAACACAGAGAAGATACATCTGCAGCATAGTATAGCAATCTGCATTTTTACATTTTTTTCGCGGATTTAAGGTCGAAGAAAAGAGAGCATAAAATGTTACAAGACGTGGTGAATCATTCCGAACAACAACTTCCCATTGTATGCCTCTCTTCAATCTTGATCTCTGTTTGTCTCTCACACACATACTCATTTTATTCAATTCGTGTTTAACTATTTATGAGTTGCATGTTTTTCTTATAAGAGGGGGTGTGCAATGAGTATCGAATTTGAGTTCATTTCAATACTGAGGTGTATATACGAGAGTGCATATTTTGATTTGCATTTACATTGTTGAATGTACTGTGTGTGTGTGTGTTTTGTAATTTGAGTATCTTGTTATTTTGAAGGGGGGGAGGTGTTAAATTACGATCTAAATGGCTATCTTTTACACTTACCATTTGTTTTTATTCATAATCATACAAGATTTCTTTCTTATAGAGAATCATTTCAACTCAAATTATATAGAATCAGAATGAGGATAATTTGGAGGATGGAGAAGGACATGCATATCTAAATTACCTGTTTTGATCATCATCCAAAAGACTCATAGTTTTTTGTTTTATGTGACTATCAAACACTAGTCAAGCACGGCAGCCATATCGGAATCAGCTTCCTGGTGTTTCAATCTTGTAAAGTTCTTGCACTCACAACTAGTCATTTTCTAACCCCCACATTTTGCAGAATGTTGTTATGATCATGAACTCCCCTTGTAACTCAATTTCCATTTCATCTACCGAATTTATTAAAGAATATTTAGCTTTTAGTCACGCGTACACCTTAAGTTTTTCCAGGCTTTCTTGATTCTTTCAGTTATTCAATCAAATTGAAAGAAGCAATTCACATGTCTAACAACAAAGTTCTTTTAGTGCTCTTTATAAAGTTCCAAATGTTTTTCTATTTTTGGTTCAAGATATTTTGCATTAAACTTCTCTACCTTCCTTGTACTATTCAATTTGCTTCAAAATTCATAGATAAGCTACCTGCATAATAAACACACAATGTATTATGAGTTAATCTGTTGTTCTGATATGCAGGAAGAGATTTCGAGCCCTCTTAGTGCTCAAATTCTGGAGTTTTGTGAATCTGAATTGTTTCCGGAAACATTACAAAACTCTGAAGTTGCTTCAAGTTCAAATTGCTGCTACGAGGAGCACTCTTCTTATACAACCAACATTCCTTTTAACGTAGCTAACAATGTCACAAACAAAACATTTAATAGTGCTCATCCACCTGTAACCACAGATAACACTAACACTAGCAATCTCTCCATAATCTTTGATTCAGCTGAAGATTTTGACAACGACATCTCGGCTTCCATAGACTTTTCTTCCTCTCCTACTACACTTTCTGTTCCTCAGTACACAAATTGTCAGCAGGAACATTTTGATATCTCTTTGTTGCAAAATCAGATAGGAGTTGCTGATAATGCTGTAGACGCCGCGCTCTCACAGTACACAAATGATCCTGTTGTGCCTCAGCTTATGGGACCAACCTTCGCTGCACTTAATGACGATGAATGCTTATCTTCAATGCCATCTTACATGAGGATGAATCCTTCGTCGCCTACATGCGCATTTTTTGATCCAGGACTAAATTCTTATCTTCCTCGTAATCTAAATGGCACACTTTCTACTGAAAATTCAGGGATTTTCACTGGGAACCTGTTTCTTGGAACTGATATGCAGCCACAAGAATTGGATTATCAAGGAGATAATGGTGGCATTTTCTCTACAGAATCTCTGTCACGCGTGTATAACAGCAATCTTCAGGTATTAACACCTCTTTAAGTAGACTAACAAAATACTACATTGTAAAATTTTCTAGTTATATAACTTTTTAATATGATTACTACTAATCTCAAAGGCGCTTAGCAACGAGAGCCAACATCTTGTCAACGGTGGTGCAAATTCGACTCCTCTGGCTTCTGAGATCACAAGCCTGGAAGATTCTACCTTCAAAGTTGGGAAACTCTCAGCTGAAGAAAGGAAAGAAAAGATCCATCGATACATGAAGAAAAGGAACGAGAGAAATTTCAGCAAGAAAATCAAGGTATCTCTAGAGGGTTTTGGTCCCTGGTAATCATTTGTCAGGGACGGGTTAAATAACAAACGGCCCCCTGGATTACAAAAAAATTTACTGTCCGCCGAAGGCCCCCTGGATTACAAAAAAAATTTACTGTTCGCAACATAAACATCTCTAGATAGTACTTGCACAACATCGATTTACTTGGTCTAATTACAATTAACATCTGGTAACAACGTGATTTATGTGTACAAATCTGATTACGTAACATTTTATCTTGCAGTATGCTTGTCGAAAGACACTGGCAGACAGCCGGCCTCGTGTCAGAGGAAGGTTTGCAAAGAATGATGATTTTGGAGATCCCACTAGAACTATTTGTAGCACACATGAAGAGGACACGGATGAGGATGTCAGATCAATTCATGTACGTACCAACCATTACTGACACACAAGTCGAAGATTCATTCAAACATTTATTTGTCACTTTTTGCAGCAACAATTTTAAAAACTAATGTTGTCTATTGTTTAATTTCATAATGATGATGATTCTGGTACAGGTTGTCGTGAAAGAAGAAGATGACATGGTCGACTCTTCGGATATATTTGCACATATAAGTGGTGTCAATTCATTCAAATGCAACTATTCCATTCAATCTTGGATATGATAACTAAGGAATGAAGCACATCTTCTACAGTTACTGCCAGGGCCCTTCTCACATCAGGATAGAGTACTGATCCTGGATCAAATAGCGGATAAATAATTGGGGGTCATATACATGGCTTTTTGTAATCATTATCTTTGTAATGCACCGGGTCATAGTTCATATGATAGTAATAATTGTAACCTTTTGTACATAATACTAAAATTTATATGAAGTTAAAACTCTAACACTCTGTAATTGCTAGGGAGGTGTTGGTTAAACAAAGTACATATAACATATAGTTTTGTAATTAAGTATCAGTTTGGAGCACTGTTGCAGATTTCGGAAATCGGAACTATTCGGTTGAGGTATCGATTTACGATTTATCGGGTGATTCGATTAAAAAATTAGCGATTATTGGTGATTTTTGCAAAATCGGCCGAATCGGTTCCAAAATTTTGACCGATTTTTGGCCGATTTATCTGCGATTTTTCAGAAATCGACCGATTTATAACAGAAGTTTGGAGCATTGTTATACCAAATTCAACAAACATCTACATTACCAAGTATAGTTCTACGATTTATCGACATAATTATCCCATAATCGTACGTAAAGGTATAGTGGGGAGAACAAGAATCAGAATTTAGGCTTATATGCTCTGTTACAAGAAAAGTAGATGTTGCCTCCTCTCCCTTTCAAGTTATACTCCTCATCGAGTTTGTATTTACTGTACTTGTGTATTGGATTGTGTGCATAGAAAGAAAATGTATTGGATTGTGTGCAGACAAAGAAAATGCATGAATTATCCCTTGTTTTTGTTGGAATAATCTTAAACTTGTTTTTATTTGTAGTAAATTAATAATTTTTCTTATTTGATTTGTTCAGCTGACGACTTAGTCATGCTGTTAGTGAGAAATTATAGGACTGAGATTAAGTGGCAGAGGATTAGTAGGAGTTTTTAGACCCATTAGTAGTTTTTCCTGATTTATAGCTACCAGTACGTTAGTTCCTTTCTATATATAGTGTATCATTGATTAATGGAATAAACAAGTATTTTTGGCGTGTAAATTCTGTGTGTGATTTGAGTTTCACCAGTGAGATGTAAAGAATTATATTTAACACTTGGTATCAGAGTTAGAGAGAACATCCTTAAAAAGAGAACGAGATAACACATCATTTAACCATTGAATATATTAGATCTAATGGCCCCGCCAAGGGCACCCAATACAAAAAAGTCTTATAATTCTACCCTCTATCCATTCATTAGAAAAAAATATAATTTTTTTAAAAAAAATAATATTGATGATGATGATGTCACTGTGACGTCATAACAGGTTTTTTGAAAAAAAATTTTGAATTTTTTTTATGAATGAATAGAGGGTAGAATTATAAGATTTTTTTGTATTAGGTGCCCCTGGCGGGGCCATTAGATCTAATAGATTCAATGGTTAGATGATATGTTCTCTCGTTCTCTTTTTAAGGGTGTTCTCTTTAGAACCTTGGCATATATATATATATATTAAGTATTTATATGTCATATTCAATGGCATCAAAGCTAGGCTCGATTGAGAAAATTGGGCGTTATTAATGATCTGCCATGGGTGAAAATGCGAAGAATGAAGCTGGTTCCAATGGTGGTGGTACTACTGGAGGTTCCCACGATGGTTATCAGGAGGCATAGACAGAATTCAGATACATTCAAATGGATACGAAAGTTATAGGCATCAAGCTGAGGTATACTGTGATGATGAGCAAGAAATCAAGTCCGAGGTGGCTATTAAAGAAAATTTGTTTTTAGAATTGTGGGTGAGAAGTGCACCATGGAGAGAAGTGCTCCAAAAATGTGTTTTTGATGAGAATTGCATCAATATTGATGGTGGTGAGAAGTGCATCACAAGATGGTGGTGAGAAGTGCATCACAAGATGAAGAGAAGTGCTTCATAAGTTTAAGATTATATGGGTGATTGTTGGAATAATCTTAAACTTGTTTTTATTTATAGTAAATTAATAATGTTTTCTTATTTGATTTGTTCAGCTGACGACTTTTTTTGAGAGGAATGATAAATTTCATTCATGAAAAGATGATACATGAGAAAAGATAATAAAAGCTTCATCATCTAACCGAAAGGTATGCTTAACCAATCCATGAGTCTACAACTCATAGGAAAGAGATTCCTCCGGAAGTTTAGATAATTACACCTTTATATCCACCAAAAAAGGCCTCGTTAAAAACCCCACAAGAGCAAAATCCTATGGAAAAAAAACTCAAGCGGTGAAAAAAGAGTGTCCTACTAAATAAATGAGTACATCATTTAACAAAAACCTAAAAATCAAATGACTAGAAACTTCTTGATTCTTCAGCTTGATTCAACCACTATAATAATCCATAATCCCGCCTTCATCCATCTTCTCACCCTAAAATCCAAAATTATGTCGTCATCCATGTTCTCTTTACACTTCTTTTCACCCACGAAAACTGAATATATCAATATAACAAATAATATTATGTCAAAGAATCATTAATCAAATATACATTAAATAATTATTATACTCAGTAAACATAATAAAATTGAACAATTTTATATATCTAACCAAAGGAGTCCCCTATGGTTAGACATATAAACATCAATTTCTCATAAAAAAATCTACTATAAAGTCATCTAAAATGACACCAAATTATCCAAATCGTCAAAAAACGACATTAATTAGTAACGGATATATCCGTTACTAATCTATTTGTAACGGATATATCCGTTACTAATTCCAGATATCCGTTACTAATTAGTAACGGATATATCCGTTACTAATCTATTTGTAACGGATATATCCGTTACTAATTAGTAACGGATATATCTGTTACAAAATAAAAAAAAAAGCAATTGTGACGGACGATTAGTAACGGATATATCCGTTACTAATGTCATTAGTAACGGATATATCCGTTACTAATGGCCAGTTTTGGTGTAGTGTAACATTAACCCAAAATTGGTCCATAAAGCCATAAATAAAAGGCACACCCTCCAAGGTACCTGTTCAACTGACGACTTAGTCATGCTGTTAGTGGAGAAATTATACGACTGAGATTAAGTGGCAGAGGATTAGTAGGAGTTTTTAGGCTCATTAGTAGTTTTTCCTGATTTATAGCTACCGGTACGTTAGTTCCTTTCTATATATAATGTATCATTGATTAATGGAATAAGCAAGTATTTTTGGCGTGTAAATTGTGTGTGTGATTTGAGTTTCACCAGTAAGATGTAAAGACTTATATTTAACAGTTTTCACATCAAAAATCCTGTTATATATGTATAGTAGAAAATTTTTGCGATACGTATTTTCACAAACAGCAAACGTTTGTTAAGGGCCGTAGAAGTTGGTTATATGGTTGCATTTTCTATTAGCTTTGAGCAAAAAAATGTTGAATAGGGAGAATTTAAAAAACAGCACATTCATAGAGCAAGAACGGATCTTGAGGACTAAAAACTGCACTCATATTTTAAGTCCTCCCACAGGATCATACTGCAGTAAATTTCAGAAGTCGAAAAATTTAAATGCGCAGTTTATAATTAACACAGTAACACACACATAGCTTAACCTTATTCATGAATCTTTAAAGGTATTTTTTAACACCAGTACTAGTCTTATCTTTTGTCTGTGCTTATACATGCATAGTTGCATACACAGAGACACAAAGTGGGCATTCCTAGAGTCAAATATGTAATATTCATATTTTAGTGGAGACAAAAATTATACTCCTGTTTATCTTCCTAATCACAATTATTAGCAGTTTAAAACCTACAGCAATTAAATTCAAAATCTTGCAAGTAACGTATATCACCATTAATTTGAAAATATCGATGATTAATTTATACTTCCATAGGATTTCATTTCAAATTTGAAATTTGAAAAGGCCCTGTTTATCATGAACTTAAAGGTAGGAAAAAATTACCATAAAGTTATACACTTTGGGGGCAGAAAATGTTTTAAGCGTGAAACAGCACCTAATCTTTTAAATCACTAATATTGTTCATCTTAATTTTGAATTGTGGATTTGTTTATCATTTTTTTATGAATTTTAAACTACACTTATACTTAAGGGTATATAAACAGAAAAGTGGAATTTCTAAAGGGACCTGTTAGGAACAAATATTTATTGTGACAAACGGTTACACATGTAGAGTAGAAAATTTATACCGTAGGTGTGTAATAGGATTTTTGATGTAAAAATAGGGAATCCCATTTTTCTATATCGCAAAAAAAAATTACCATACAATTTATTGAAAAAAACATATGCTTATGATCATTAACCATTTCTAAATATTATGCATACAAAATTAGGCACCTTTTGGCCCGTTACTTATTTTGAAAAAAAATTAATATTTATATATTTTTTTTTAGAAAAAAATGTATATAGGAAGCTTAACATTCTTTATCTTGCAAAAATAAGTTACTTGTACATATTTATAACTTTTTCCAAAATAAGTAATTTATCTTGGTCAACTAATTTTATTTGCTATTCTTAATAAACCTTTTTTTATCTTATTTAATTTTATTTTAAAATTCAACTACATTTCCATCTCAAAAGTCTCCCCGGTTATATGATATTTAAATGACTATAATATTAATGACTTTCGTAGTTCACTATGTTTAATTTAAATATTATGATTGTCTAGTTGTGCTTAACACAACACAATTATGGTTTATACTTACAAAGTTACAAGTAGACTATGTGAGTAATATAAAATTTGAGTTATATAAATGTCAAACAAAAATTATTATATAATTAGAAAAAATGTTGGTTGAAAAGGGTGAAAGCCCTAAATAATCAAATTATAAAGTTCAGTGTCCAAAATAAAGAATTCTAAAAAAGGTGTCCAAAATAACAAAATGACTACGTATTGGCGGCATGCGTACAGGGCCTACGCATCTGCAAATTGCATAGTCGTGATATACGCATTCCACACATTCGTGGATTGTGTAAAATTTGTTTTTTGATTTAGTGAACAGTACTGGGGTTACGCATATTGATCATGCGTGGGAGATGATACGCTTCTTAAAGATGCGTATGCGTATGGTAATTACTGTTCATGGTCTTTCCAGCCTTCGATCGGTGACGATTTCCGATCATATTTTGACCAATTCGTTCGGTCCTTTTCCGGCATCTTTCACTTGCATTTGCATACTACATACGAAACTGATCATCTTCTCCCCATCTACAAGCCTGTAACATTTGTTTTCAATTTGTTTTGCCGGATTAATAAGCCCCAAATCGAAGCTTTTTTCCAATTAGTTTTTCAAATTTACTTATACACGTCCCTGCGGGGCCAAACAACAGCTAACAATCTGGGGAAAGGGAGAGAAAGGTCCGGCCATCATTTTGATGTTCTCAAAAGGATTGGAGGTTGTTGGATGTGGGAGAACGGAAGGAGGCGATTACAATGACGATTTTTGCTTCGCCAGAGCTCCAGAACTGTAAGTGTAATAATGACGTCAACTGACGTCATTGCGCATCTGGGAGATGCGTTATCCCAGATGCGCAATTTGAAAATGCGTATCACTGCTATGTAGACCACCAATGCGTAGTCTCGTCATTATTTTGGGCACTATTCGCGCGAATCGTTATTTTGGGTAGCTGGGTGGTGTTTTTGTGTTATTTTGATCATTTTCTCGGTTAAAAAAGTGTTATAAAAAATTGATAATTATTTTTTAAATGTGTATGTTTTGATGTAAAAGTATAAAAAAATATTATTTTTGATGAAATTTGTTGGTAAAAACCAACACTTTCCAACAAAAGCTGGAAAACAATTTTTTTTAAAAAATATGGACTTACTTCCTTTAAAAGCAATTTTTAGGTCAAAAACATTTTTCAAAAAAACAATTTGTAAATTTTATCAAACATTTTTTTTAGCTATTTTTCATAAAAAAGGTAGTGTCATTATCGACAGCAAACACACTCTTAATCGAAGAAATTCTGTATTTTTTATTTTCATCTAATGAATAATCTCGCGGCTGAATGAAAATGCAGCATTGGACTGTATTATTACCACAAAGCAGGCCTATGTCGACTAACAGCCTGTTTGGCAACCGCTCCTTAAAGGAGTTTTGAGCTTTAAGTTGTTTTTGACATGTTTGGCAACATGGGCTTTAAGCCCGTTTTAAGTTAAAAAACTGCTTTAAGTCATAAGTTCCATTTAGGTACTTTTGACTTAAGACTTATGACTTATGGATTATTTTTTTTTAATTTTTTTTTTCATGATTCTTGTAAAGTGTAAATATTATGAATTTAAAATTTTTTAAAGTCAAATTTCATTTTAAGTCAAAATTATTAAACCTTCATTTAACTTTAAGTAAAATTAGCCAAACACATTCATTCAACTTAAAGTAAACAACTTTACTTTCTCCTTTAAGTTAAAAACACCTCCATTAAGTTAAAAGTAACTTATTTTAAGCAATGCCAAACACCCTCTAAGAAAGGTATACATCAGACAATTTAGCACTTTGAAATTAGCAAAAGGAAAATATTAAAAAAACACTTTTTTTCAAAAAAAAAAGAAAGTCTGGAAATGAAAAATAATATGGTAAAAAGTAGCCGTATATGTATTGCAATTTGCCAGAAGAAAGGATATATAGTTAAACCTCGATAATTGAATACGCTTGGGTTCGGAAAATTTTATTCATTAATCGAGATTATTTATTTATCGAGATCAAATATACTGTCTGTACTATGTCGGGATCTAAAAAAAATTATTCATTTGATGAAATTATTCGTTTATCAAATATTCATTTATCAAGGTTCTACGATTTTTCTTCCTTTTTTTCTTTTACGAGAAGAATATATGACAATTTATAATAATAAATTTATATAACAATTACAGGATTTGAACTGTTCAAAGAAAGAAAAGAAAGCAGTGCAACCCCTGTGGATTAAGGGAGATTAAGCCATTAAGAGGGTGTTTGGGATTGCTTAAAATAAGTTACTTTTGACTTAATGGAGGTGTTTTTAACTTAAAGGAGAAAGTAAAGTTGTTTACTTTAAGTTGAATGAATGTGTTTGGGTAATTTTACTTAAAGTTAAATGGGAATTTAATAATTTTGACTTAAAGTGATATTTGACTTAAAAAAATTTTAAATTCATGATATTTAAGCTTTACAAGAATTTTGAAAAAAAAAACAAAAAAAAAACTCCATAAGTCATAAGTCATAAGTCAAAAGTACCTAAATGTAACTTTTGACTTAAAGCAATTTTTTAACTTAAAGCCGGCTTAAAGCCACGTTACACAAACACACCAAAAACTCCTTAAAGGAGCTTTTGGCTTTAAGTTAGGGTAGCCAAACAGGCTCTAATATTCAGTGCTAAACACGCCTGCATTTGTTTAACGCCTTTCAAATGAGATTTATGAATTTTAATATCCAGTAGACCAGTACTCTCAAAGTCAAATACCCAATATTTTAAGTTTTAACACCGACAGAAATCAACTTATCAAATAAATTAGCAAAAAAATAAATAAAATTAGTTTATCAAATTTAAATCATTAATATCAGATAAATTACTAAAAAAATTATTTTAAACACCATTGGAATATTCGATCAACCCTTCCTGAACCGAGTACCTCACCAATTCTAGCATCCAATTTCTACACTACTACTACCAATATGACAATTCAATTGACATCACAATTATTCAATTCTAGATATTTTACTAAATTTTCGTATCATTTTGTATCGTAAGTGAATACTCCTTCCGTCTCTAAATACTTTTCTCATTTGAGTTGGACACGTTTGCCAACGCATACTTTTAATCATTAATATCTTCAATTTCGTATTAGTATTAAATACAAAATTTCACTCTATTAAAGTACTCATAAATATGAATCCAACAAGATCACTCATGACTATTGTTATAACCAAAATTCGGTCCGGATATTTTCAAGATGGATTCGGGTCAAATACATGTTAAATTGGGGGAATTCTAGTATTAATTAGGGTTTTATCAGGAATGGGAAGAGTCAGGCCGCGCCCTCTCTTTTTTAATAAAGAGGGCGCGCCCTAAATATAGAACAAGGAGACAAATTGATTTAATGTAGTTTTTTGAGAAGACATTAAGAAATCTTTCTTAGAATTCTACTCGAACGAGAATCCTACTCAAGCTGGAATTCAAGAATTTGAAGAAATTCCCTCTTGTCGTATCTCAGGAGGGGGATGTCCGTCGCAGAAGGCCTCCAGGGATTTGCCTGGATATAAGGACCCTTCTTAGACGCTAAGGGAGGCATCCGTGCGCCCTAAGGTGGAAAGATGGGGACTTTCTGGTGTGTGCTTTGGGAGCTCTGTTCCTGTAGCCAATGGGCGCGCCCTCATTGGGGAACTTTGGAGTAATCCTGCACTTTGCACCCAAAAGCTCTGGATCACCTGTCCTGCTATCTGGTGGGTGCTTCTCATTCGGGGGACAGGGATGTGTTCTGCACTTGGGGTAAACCACGGCTATACCTGCATCCTTGAAATCAAGAAATAGCTGGTAGCGGATAGGACTAGTCCTCGACGGGGGAAGTTTCCTTATCCGTGAAGTCTTGAGATCTTGGATGAGCCTTGGGCCTTTTGTGGTTAGGCCTCATAGTAGAACATTCCGGAAGCTGGTCCGTTATCCAAGCCCATTTGGGTTTCTTGCTCTCCAAGAACTACGTCTGGCTTGATCCTCTATAAATATAGAGGTACGTAGGCAAATTGAGGGGTTGGAAGTCGAGAGCTCTGAATAGCCGCCACTAACCCTATCAATCTCAGCCACCAATCACAAACAGCCACCACCCTTTTCGGCAAAAAACCACCGCTGTAGATCTTGTTTCCGGCGAAGTACCTCGAATTTTGTTGTTACCAAATTCCTCCGTCAACAAATTGGCGCTAGAAGGAGGGGAGCCAATCAAGATCTTCATCTTAGGAGGAAAAGATGTCTCACAATCAACGCGGAGGTTCTCACGAAGAGGATTATTACGATTCTGAAGATAGCTTGGGGGTAACCAAGCTCGTCACGAAGCTTATGTTCCGGAGGAAATCCCTGTTCCTCCACACCACCATGGAACTCCAGCCACCGGTGGTGGCCAGCCGCCCGTTCTTATCAGTAACGCGGCATTAATGGAACAGTTGTATCGTATGGGAGATGCCATAAATAGTTTCGGAGCCAGGTTGAGTTCTGTGGAGGAAGTGCAAGAATCTAGGAGGAAATCTCGGAGTATCCCGCGAAATCATCGCCAGTCGGGCAAATCCCCTCAGATTGAAGAAGATTCCCGGAGGGAGGAAAATCAGGAAAGGAGATTTCAGCTGGTCACTCCTAGAAGGTTAGATTATTCAGATCCTATTGTTGAGTATCCTAGTGAAGATAATTCTGAGCGCAGGTTGTCAAATCCCCAAGAGAGGGCGCGCCCTCATCCTCATCCTCATCGTTCAGGGCGCACCCTAGGTGAGATCCAAAGGGATGAAGAGCAAATGGCTAGGGAAAGGAGAGATTATGCCAGTTTGAAGGAACGCCTTGGAATAAGGCTTAGTGATGATGATTTAAGGATGGTACTCCTTGAGCAGCAGAAGAAAAGTAAGCATTTGGAAACAAGGCCTCATGATTCACAGCGCGCGCCCCCTGACAACAGGTCGAGGCCCCTTGGATCTAAACAAACTCTTCATCAGCGCAACACTGGAGCAAGAGGAAACCGTGATAACAGTGATAAAAGAAGGGAAGGGTATCAGGGAGATGGGCGCCCCCATTATCAGGGCGCGCCCTCAAGTAGAATATCTCCCCGTAATCATCAAATTCCAAGTACTTCTGATGAGTCTAGATCGAGGACGCGCCCTCACTCAGGAGAACAATATCAGAGAAATTCTCAGGGGAATCCGCAACCTCATGGAAATCCAGAAGGTCAGCAAACACAAACTCAAACTCAAGAGGATGTTGTTCAGCTACAAGCAGGGAATCAAGGGGGTGTGGAGACAGCGGCTCCACCTCCACCTCCAGGGGGTACTCAAACTGTGGCACAACCAAATATTCAGAATGTTCCCGGGGTTGGAACTTTCAATGTGGATGATTTGAAGAAGCTCCTTGTTCACTTGGATGGAGGAAGAATATCTGCTACTGCACAAACTTCCTCTCCATTCTCAACTGAAGTAAGAGAGGCGCAGCTTCCTACTGGGTATAGATCTATGACAAATGATTTGCGCTTTCATGGAAATGCAGATCCTGTCGAATTTCTCGGACGCTTTGACATCGAGATGGATGTCTATCAAGTGACAGAGCTGGCTATGTGTCGATTGTTGGCAGCCACTTTCAGGGAGAGTGCTCAGCAATGGTTTCAGAAACTTGGCCCGGGAGTTATTACATCTTGGCAGGTAATGAGGAATTTGTTTTTGACTAAATTCCATGCAGCAGTGAAATACGCTCCTCCCGTCACAACTTTGGCCAATATCAAGCAGAGGGAAGGAGAGAGTCTGCAATCTTACTTCAAAAGGTTTAACTCGGAATCAACTCTGGTGAGAGGAGCAACTGATGAAACACTCAAGAGTTTTCTAATTGCTGGATTATCAGTGGGAACCGATTTCTGGAAACATCTCCAAGGACGAGATCCACCGACATTGGCTGATGTGTTTGCACAAGCTGAATCTTTCAAGATTGTGGAACAATCTTTGGCAGATAATCGAAAGACTGATAGTCAAAACAGTTCTAAGGTAAAGGTCGGAAAGAGGAAGGATAGATCTCCTAGTCCAACTCGCCGGATAGCAACATGAGCCAATCGTGTGAACTTAACTGAATCTGGCAGAAATTGGGGTCCCCCAGATACTTACACTTATGATCAGAGGCCGGGTAATTACACACCCCTAGCAGCCTCCATTGAACATATTTTTGAAGTGAACAAAAACAAAGGATTTTTCAGAAAGCCAAAGCCTCTCTCTTCTTGGCAAAGTAAAGATAAAAGGAAGTATTGTGAATTCCATGAGTCTTCTGGGCACAATACTCATGAGTGCCGTCAATTGAAGGATGAGATTGAGGATTTAATCAAGGAAGGATATCTAACAGAATGGATTGTCAGAGAGGTGAAAAAACATAAGGAGAATCCTGATAAGAGAGATGGAGGGCGCGCCCCCCATGTGGATAATAGGCCTGAGGAGAAGAAGTTTGTGAAGGAAGGAAGCATTCACATTATCTTTGGTGGACACCACCTGGGAGGTGACAGCAATCATGCTATGGAGAGGTACACTAGAGAAGCAAGATATCGACCTCTTACGAATGTGAATAGTCTGGAGTTGAGGCCACCTAAATTGTTCAAAGGGGAGTTTGCTGATATCACTTTTACTGAAGAAGAGGCAAGATGGGTACACCATCCTCATAATGATGCGTTGGTGGTGGCAATTCAGATTGGGTCCAAGAATGTACATCGAGTTTTTGTTGATAATGGGAGTTCGGTGAATATTCTGTATTACAGTACTTATCAAAAGCTGGGACTTCTAGACAAGGATATGATTCAAGATAACGGATGGATCTATGGTTTTTTGGGCGAATCTGTAAAGGTCATGGGAGCTATCAAATTACCAGTAACTCTCAGGGAAGGGACCCTTTCTGTAACACAAATGATGGATTTCATGATTTTGAATGTGGAATCATCACACAATGCTTTGGTGGGACGTCCCTTGTTGAAAGAAATGAAGGTTGTGACCTCCATCTATCATCTTGCAATGAAGTTTCCTACACCAAATGGTGTGGGAACAATTCGAGGATCCCAGCATGACTCGAGAGATTGTTATCATAAGGCAATTAAAGGGTTCAGGAGACAGCAGGATGGAGGGCGCGCCCTCAGCGAAAATAGTTCTGGAGTTATGAGTATTGCTCTTGAAGAAGTGAAAGTCCATTATCTTGTTCAGGAACCAGAGGAAGAAGCGCCTTGTTATAGGGCGCGCCCTGAGGATAATATTCCAGTTTTGGATGATCTTCAGGATGGAATTCTGGAGGAAATTGAAGAAGACTCGGAGGAAGTAATTTCAGTTAATATCAGAGGTGAGTGTAACACCCCCAGATCCAGGGTCAGGGATCTGGTCGTTACGGTCTCAATATCCAACCACAAAACCAACATAATTTAAATTACAACCTTGTGACCCAAAACAACAACATAAAACACACCCGTTATAGTCCCAGAGATGAAATCAGAGTAACCAACAATATTATTAATCACAAGTTTGAGTCCTTACAACCCAAAGAATTACAATTGTACAATTACATACTCTTTGCCATCCATTAATAGATACCATAATATAAATACATTTGAGGCTCAATAGCTAACAACTAGCCTACCAGTAGTTGCATCCTCAACAAAGGTAGCCAAGACCTTAGCGGTAAACCTCTGACGGTTGACACATGCTTACGCTGTGTGCGCCTTGCGCGGCCATCTGATCTAGCTGTTGTTGTGATATAAATAAATAAAGCAAGGGTGAGCAATAGCCCACCAGAAATATAATTGAACAGTGATAACATATAACAGTCCAAATTATCTTTGAAACCATATGCCATGCATTAACGATGTAGTACCAATATAAGGTATGAGATGAAGTTACAAGGTAACTCAAAAATATATTTGTTTTGAATAAATATCTGCTATGCAAAAGATAAGCAAGATATTCTCAATTATCATAAAAGAGGAACTTGCAGGAAAAATATTGCAATTCCGGTTTCAACACTTTTTTACCTTGCCAACACCAACAGTGTTGCAGAAATTTCTCACTTTTAGAAGATGAACTAATACGGGAGCATTGCCGCGCCAGATGCCCTGACGTTTACGATGATCAGTCGTATGTCATGCATCTCATCAGTCGTTCTCTACATGTAGAAGGTAGCTCCGACGGAATTACTTATCTACCGCCCTCTGGAACTCCTCAGCCAACGGTGGGGCTATTGCTGGACCGGCGCCACTCGGCCACTTACGCGTCTCCTAGTTCGAATATCATCCATGACTCTGAAACGTAAAGTTCGTTCCCCTTTTTCCCCAAGTGTAACACTTGTTGATAGGACTCCACAAAGTAGTCGTATCTAATTGGAAAGGAAAATTCACCAATATTTCCCAAGCTGATGCATGTTAATGGATATAAACTTGTTACATCAATCATACCCCTCGAGCGTTGAGGAGGTAACCAAAAGACTCATATCGATGCTTGAAAGAATCAAGATGTGAGTGACAAGATAGTTTTAGCAAGTATAGGACCGGGCAGTCCAATAAATAACATCGCTCAAGTGAGGTCCTCTTATATACGTTTGGAAGTTGAGCGAGTATTTAAATCTTCTTTAAGATAGATTTAAATGAAATTAAAGTTTTGGGAACCTCCCCTTGATAAAATAGTCATAAAAGACTCCGAAATATTTTACATAATATCTGAAGGTGAAGGATAACCTTCGAATAATATAAATCATTATAAAAAGAATTCAAAAGAATTTTATTAAACATTCCAAGAATGTTTATTAAATCAATAATAATTAAGGAATATGAATAAATCATAATATTGCTCGTAAGTAATCCTCGAATGAATATATAGAATTATTTATTAAATAAGTCTCTTCTTAAATGAATATTTAAAATAATATTCCTTGAATAACTAAACTTAAATAAATATTTAAAATAATATTTACTGAATAATTCAAACCTTAAATGAATATTTGAAAATAATATTCATTTAATCAATAACATTCCAAATGAATATCC
The DNA here is from genome assembly GCA_037693485.1 of Kitagawia praeruptora. Classification (NCBI taxonomy): domain Eukaryota; kingdom Viridiplantae; phylum Streptophyta; class Magnoliopsida; order Apiales; family Apiaceae; genus Kitagawia; species Kitagawia praeruptora. The sequence continues at coordinate 149,943,601 of CM075349.1, read as the reverse complement.
AAATAATATTCATTAAACAAATAATATTCTAAATGAATATCCGAATAATATTCATTTAGTAATCAAAACTTTAAAGGAATATTCGAAGTAATATTCCTTGAGTAAATAGAACTTCCAATGAATATTTTAAAATAATATTCATTAAGTAAATCAAACCTTAAATGAATATTCGAAAGTAATATTCATTAAATAAATAAAGATCAAATGAATATTCCAAATAATAATAATTAAGCCAAATGAATATTTGGGAATGATATTTGTCAACCAAATAACTCTAATGAATATTCAAAATAATATTCATTAACTAAATAACTCCAATGAATGATCAAAATAATATTCATTAAATAAATGACATTCTAAATGAATATTAAAATAATATTCGTTAAATATTCCTTCACTGAGGTAATACTCAAATAACGTTCCTCGAAGGATTCGTAATCGAATAAAAATCCTTGAAATAATAAATTTGTCGCTGGGATCCCTCCGGGTTTCCACGACTATTTATATATTACAAAATATCGACTCCCGGTCTATATTTGAAGTATGAATATCATACGCCCTTCGCTAAGGGTCTTAACCAAACAATCCGGCTTATAACTGATATTTCATATATAGTCTATAAGCCGATATCAATTCAGGGAACAAGTAATTCAATATTAACTTGAAAGTAGGCATGCATGCTATGGCATATGTATAAAATAATCATCATATATATTATCACAACAACAGTTCCAAGTATTGGAAACTTGCCTGGTAATCCTGTAGGGGTAGTGTGCCTCGTGTCAATCCAATGATCTATAAATAGTCACAATAACCGAGGTCAATCACTTAACATTTCGAAGGTTAAGTATAACTTAACTTAAGTCATGTAAGTTTAGTCCAAAACACCCTCGAACCCATCCTTAATGTCGGAATTTCGTATATCTTACTTAATCAATTACAATCTCGTTCTTTGCGCCAATATGTGGTCTTGATAATTCTTAACAAGTTTCGTGTTTTAGTCGACTCGAAATTCCCTTTTTAACTTAGCCAAAAAGGGTGGCCAAAGTAGTATCCCTAGAGGTGACTTTTCTGAGAATCACTATTCCGTGACTCGCACTTCAACACTTTTAATAAATCACTGGAAACGTATTTAATTACGAAACCACTTATAAAATCATCTTTGGTATTTGTAATATTTATCATAAAATTTCCAATTCGAAGCCACGGGTCTAGATAGGTGAAATGTATTTTTGAAGTTCGGTCGACTACGGATCTTTACTATTCACACCTCTTTCACTAAAACGTTCATAACTCGGTAACCGTTAACTCAAATGACGCACCGTTTTCGCGTACATGATCTAGAGAATATCTAGAAGGTAGCTAACTCAAAATTGGACTTAGATCAGAAGATTAATTTTTACAGATTTCACTAAAACAGGGCAGGAGCTTCTAGTGAATAGTGTAACCTCCGAAAAGTGGTTTCTTCGCATTTAACCTCGATTCGAACATTTTTATAAAATCGGAAAACGATCCATTTTACTTGTGGTTTTCTCTCACGCCTTCCTTATGACCTCTAATATTTAATTACCATGATTCGTCACTGACTTAGTCATGTTAAGGGATTCCAATTTCAGTTACGAACTTTCGATTACGGTTTCGAACCTCTTTTACGAATTTAATCATAACTCCTAAACCGTAAGTCCATTTCATACGATCTTTATATCAAAACGAAGCTTATAACATAATCTAGCTTATCATGGAAGAAATCGAAGTTAATCAGTGGTTTATACCTACTGTCAAACTCGTGTTCTTAAGGTTAACGAAATTTCGGCATTACGACGGCTATAAATCGGATATTTACCAAATTCCAAAACTCCCAATAATCATGATATCTACTCCAAACAACATATACATGATTTATAACCATGAACTGAGGCCAAGCAATGCCTTTCCGTTCATCTAAGCTATTTTTAACATTTATCAAAACCCAATCTTAATCATGCTTATAATCATGCTTATAACTTACTAACAACACCACTAAACATAGATCACTCAAGAACATGCTTAAAACTCAAAGTCAACTAAGGGTTCATGAGGTTTATACCTTCCTTGGAGTATGATCTAGCCTCACTATGCTTGGTATGGTCCTTAGAAGCGCTTAAGCTAGCTAAATCCATCATGAAAAACAAGAAAAAACAAGATTAGTTCATAGAATCACTATTCACCCTCCTCTTTGATGAATTCTTTGAAAATGGAAACAAAGGTGTTTGGCTTTGAAATTTTTAGGAGATCACTTTTATGAATTATGGAACTCACCATAAAAATTACAAGGTCAAGTGATGGTTGGAAGCTTGATTTTGGTTTTTGAATTAAGGTATGGCCGAATGCTCCTTTGGAAAGAAAAGAGAAGTGGTTGGCTTGCTCTCTTGCTTGGATGGTGATAGAAATGAATTATTGTGGTGTTAAGATAATATCTTGGATGATAAAGCCACTTTATTAAAGTTGTGAAGTGTTGGATGAGGAAATACCATGACAAGTGTTGAGTTTATGGTGGTTTAGAGCTTACTAGTTGGTTACTTGCTAAGTGCTTGGTTGCATGCTCTAAGGTTCTAGTTCCTTGAATCTAGTTTGGTTAGTAGATATTTTATACATAGCACATGCATGCATCTTAGTCTCTGCTTGCTCTTTCGTCCGGTTATTGCTCGATTCGATTGATCGTTCGAGGGAATAACTCATTCGTTTCTAGTTAGGGTTTTACCGAAAACCTTCTTAATATTTATAACACTATTCCTCATCTTTCTTAATACTTCTCGAATTTAAATTCCTTAATTCCCTTTTATAAATCCTTAAGTCTTGCAGTGTCCAGGGAAATCTCGGAGAAAATAAAAGTGCTCTTTTTCTGAATCCGACAGCTTTTACATACACTTATTTTCCTCCTGGATCACTAATACGAACTCAGAAATCCGTTCCGAATACCGGGTATAACATTATTATAATAATATTCCAAATTCCACCAAAATCACTATTCATCACCTATTTTTATTTAATTCCTATAATTAGGAAATTGAACCTGGTTCACTCTCGAGTGTTCCTTAACCTTTTTACGGAACCGCTGGGCTTATAATAGATATTGATTTGGATGACATAAGAATAATCTTACTTGGAGTAATCTTCTCATATTCTTAGGAGATAGATCATTCTTATCTATGTTGTCAACCAAAGGTATTCTGCATGACAGATAATAATTGAATCCAAATCCATTCCATTCATTAAATAGATAGTCGTTACATCGCAGTCATAACCACTATTCATTCCCATATTATTACAAAATAAAAAGTTTTAATTTTACCCAAAAATCTGGGTTCTTACAGTCTCCCCTCCTTAAAAGGATTCCGTCCCGGAATCAGGTGGAAGACAATTGGGTACTTGTTGGTTATTTCGCTTCCCAATTCTCTGGTCGATCCTTACACATTCCAATCTTTTCAAAGCACATCGTACTGGTGTTGCAATACACCCTTTATCCGTTCTACCAATTCTTTGATACTTTCGCACAACACATTATCCGGTATACGCTCTTGTCCGGTATTATACTATTAACCTTATTGGTACGTGCAGTGACTTCGGTAGCACTAACGTGCTACGAATTTGGAGATAATCTTACTCGTACTACGTTCTTGATCGCTTTTAATCTTCGCAATCTCGATCAATATATAGAATTAGAGGAATTTGTTGAGAGATCACTATGATCAATGAACATTTGTTATATTGCATAGTTAGTACAAAAGGGGGCCAGCCTTTAGTACTTGACAAGCAGTTAAACAATTAATGGCATTCCACTTAGACTCCTATCACACAGACAGAGAGTCACGTAGTATTACCTCCCCTCCTTAAAGGGTTGTTCTTCTCAATTTAGAAGAAGATAAATAAGGGAGAAGAAAAGAAGGAATTTCAAAGAATCATATATGAAAGTTTTCATGATTGTCAAAATATCATACTTAGAATTTACCTCTGAACTATAGAGGTTTATTTGAGAAGAGAAATAATCGTATTCGTATCAAATTCCACTTTTTCGTAATCTCACATATCACATGACCCTGCTATTCTGTCCATCATTCTATGGACCTATACTCTTGCTTGATATTAGCTCCAATTACTTTTTGGAGAATCCTTCAACCTCTCATGTTAAATCTTGGATTTCCCGCTTGACATTATTATTACTCACATTTCACGCCCCGACACTGGCTCTTTCATACTCATAATTCTAACACTATCGGGTTGTCATTCCGAGTGCTCGTTAGGAAAAACCCATTCATCAATCCATTCATAACATTTCTTGCTTCACATTCCATAATTATTTCCCATTCTTTTCTTTATCAATCACATCCATCTTATCATCTAGTTCTCATTCACTTCTGTTATTGAACTCCACCATCACCTTATTAGGGGAACGCGTGTTACCTTTATTCAATATACGTGGCACGTTTGTGGTCAAACTTTCCTTTGTTCAACCATCTAGATTTCACTTTCTCATTCCATGAGTCTCTTTTATTACTCAATCAAACTATTCCATATTTCCTCGGATTTTCCAAACTTAAAAGGAGTCAATTTGTATGTCATTCATGCTCCTAATTCCAACTTTCCGCTTTGGCCAATACCCTTACCTTGCCAATTCCATACTCTTCTCGCTTCATTACTGGAGCTTCTCATGAGTCTGCCTATCTGACTCTCTTATTAATTCCCCATTCTATTTCCATCTCTATCAGTCTCTTGTATTTATTTCTACTATAATCATTTTATGAACCATCATAACCTAATTCTTCATTTCAAATATCCCGTCGATCCAGAAATTACACCATCCGAAATAAACCTGGATGATTTCTCTAACTTAGATTCACTTCGACATTTCCACAGTCGTTACCACCTAATTTCTCAGAAGGATCACCATCGTTTATCGTTTACTTAGTGCTTTAACAACTAAGCATCATAATTGTCAATTCAAGATCCTCTAGGAAAGCAAAATAATCACTATTCCCTATCCATAAGGAACGCTTCCTGAACTTGACGTAGATATTACATGAAGCAGATAAAATTTCAGGGAAGCTTCCAGCATCGCAGCTGGAACAGGCTGGTGAGATTATTAATCATATATCTCCGGTAGAAGACTAAAAGCTTAGCGGTTTGCTTAATCGCTCGCCAATCTCATAATTCTCTATCTTGTTTGCACAGAAATACACCAACATAAACTTGCTTGTCATTCATCATCGTGCCATTTGGCTTATCAGTATTTGTACCATCTCTGTTTCTGGTCATTTACTACCAATTCATTGTTACTTAACCTCCCCTCTCTCTTTCCAAAGAAAAGGCGAGTTTCTTGGGGAATTTGGTCTGGTCTGTCGTAGAGCCTCCTAATGTCGGTAATGTGCTACTGGCAACATCAGGAATCGAATCTTTACTTAAACTATTCTTATAGTTGATCCTGGCAAAATCATTAGACGGAATGTAATTTCCTCTACCACATTATGACCATCAAGGTCCTTTACACTATCATTCTATCTCTCTAGTATGAGCATATATATTTACTCCCTTATACTTAAAGTGTCGGCCACCTCATTGGCCTTTCCTGAATATAATATTTTCTTGTAATCAATATTTTCTGGATATATTCCAACTCAGGGTGGAAGCATTCTCCCTTAAATTCTGCTGAATGAGAGAAAGCATCTATCAGTCTTTTCCAAAAGTCATTGCTTCCACCTTTCTAGTGTGAACTTTACTATCGGTACTCCCAATCATACCTAGGATATTTCCTTACTTAAATCTCTTCTTGTTTTTTTTTTTTTTTTTTAGGATAATCTCAACCTTATTGGTTCAATCCATACTTTTACATGGTTACACACATGCTTCCTCTGGCCTTATGGTTACTATGTCATACATTCCTTACCAAACTTCCCTTTTGAAGTTTAGAATATTACCTCTTCCCTTGTAAGGTTTCTTAGGCCATCCTCATCATTCCTCCTGTATCTCCTGGTTACAGGGTATATCAAATATCATTAATCAATTCGATAACAATTCTGTCTATGTACTTTTAGAGACTCCTTTCCACAAATCCTTACAGGTTATTGATACCTTGGTCGATTCCACTTATATCGTCTGATTTCACAATGTCTATATTAGGGGTAATGCTATCCTTTGTGCATCCCCCAGGGTTCGTATTAACCTATGGACATTCTATTCTCAATTCCATTTTCAAGGAATACTTACATCCTGTACTTGGCAATTTAATCATATATCCATAATAAGGGTCTCTTTTCAATCATTCCAATCTTGATAATCTATAGGTAGCCTAATGCTAACCTCTTCTTTCAAACGAATGTTAGTCTATATGACTTCCCAAAAGACAACACATGTCTATCTGCTCTTTCTTACAGAACTTGGTAATGGTAGCAAGGATGTTCTGGAAGATATTGGTCGTGTTCAACGTGAATCTCTTAACGCCTAATGCTCCTCTTGAGGACACTAAGTTTCAGATAACATTTTTGCATCATACTGCACCATCTCTGACAATCCTCATAACCTTTACTGGTCACCATCCTCATTCCTAACACATCCATGGTATTTATAAAATCCATTATCATGTATCTCAATTCATTTATATCAAAAGTCCTTGCGGTTGGCGCTTGATTAGAAGCAACCCCGATATATCCTTTCATTGCTGGTCTAGTTAATTGTTAATCCTTTTTGACTTGGCCTCAACTTGCCATACTAAAACATGTGAGTTAGGGGTCGGCTAATAGCATTACTTTTCTAGCAATTGCTGGCATAGTGCCTTCTACTTTGATACCTTTTGATCTTTTCAAAATTTTACTCCATATAAGTCTCACTTGACTTCTCGGTACCGTCTCCGGTCACCTTTCCTTTATTTTTATCATTTCAACTTCTCTTATCAATCTCACGTACCACATAAGCTTAACACTTCTAGCATAACAACCTTTTCATTTAAGTCAATCCCGAACCGGCTTGTTTCTTAATTACATTTCCCTTTTTCCGTCCAATCTCAACTTCAAAATTTTGTCTAATTCCTTTCCAGGATTAGGGAAACTTCAGTCAATCTATCCACCCACTGGTTACATTAAGAAAATCCATTTCGATACCCAAAGAATATTTCTATGAGCATCCGAGCTGGTCGGACCATAAACAGTTATAGTAGCGAAATGATTGACACAAAGCTGGGAGTTTAATCATTAGAAGGAAACCAAATATACATCGTCCTTAGAAGGGGAATTAAAAGTTTTAAACTAAACATGCCATACCTACCCGATACATGCTTGTCCTAATAGTCGATACTACCGAATACCAGTCTACTTAACAACTAGTCTCAGAAGGAACACTACCGTCGGGGTTAGTCGTTCCTCAACATTGGCACTACCAAGGCCATCCGAATCCGATGAACTGCGCTGTCTAAATGTATTCGAAATTACGCTATCGTGCTGCATAAGCGCAGACCTATACCTGTATGAGTTGCATCATAATATCTCCCAAAGTTTCCTTCTTCCATTAGGCAACGCCAACCCTGGTCATTACCAACTTTACCTTTAGCTCCAGGAAGATCTTCTCACGTTTATCTTGTCCATTCAAACTTTTATTCTTATAATAAGTCGGGTTACGGGACTACACTATCTGTAAAGTCCTGAGCAAATCTTTGGTAATACCTTGTGAATTTTATGAAATTTCTCACCTTTGCCAGTGTGGTTGGCCAATCTCCATTTGAAACTGTCTTTAACTTGGTAGGGCCGACCAACACTACTCTTATTGATCATGTGTCCTATTGCTGGACTTCATTTTGCCAAAACTCTTATTTCGAGAACATGTCCTACACCTGTTCTTTCAGGTTGCATCTAAAAGCATTCTCAATTACATCTCAACCACTGCTCGCCTTGCCTAATCCATTTATGATTCAGTGTCAGAATAAGCTTAAGGTAACTACCATAATCCATTCAAGGAAAAGAAAGAATTTAATATTCTTCTGAATCACATGCAACTAATGTTTCTGGTTCATCATTTCACTGAATTGAACTGAACTTATACTTGCTTTCTTGACGATAGCCTCATTACTAGTTTATCATAGACTCACTGGTCTTTTAGTCTTGTAGGTTCCGAGATCATTGTCTCGCTTACTACTTCCTTATGTAACTTTATCCATTCAGGCCATTGCTTTCCACTATCTTTACTTTCTTAGCTAATCCATTCATAAAATGGACATCTCACTGGATAAACCACCTTATCAATCTCAATTGACTTTATAAATTATAACCTAGGAAATCTACCTCATGGCGAATTATCATCACTAAGATTCACACTAATCCATTTATCAAATAATGTGGCACTTGTTGCCTCTATCTCAACTGCTCCTGGAGACTCTGCTCCATGTCCTCTATCTGTGTCTTTGATAATCATGTGCCACTCTAACTCTTTTCTCATTAATCTATAGGTCTCTAAGGGTCTTTATCTATCCCCATATAAGATCTCAAGTAATTCCTCAAATCCATCCTACCTGCTGGCACTTCATTCGGTAGTCCGGCTATGAATCCAATATGCCTCTTTAATTCTCTTAATAATATCTCAATTCTTTAAGTTCACTTCTCTGAGCACTATATCTAGATTCTTACAGTCTCTCTGGCTGCAGCCCTCATCTCCTCAAGGTAAACTTCCCTGTCTCTAACAGGATTCTCCCTCTCTGCTGGAACCTCTTCCGGGTCCTCAGTAGGGTACTCTATCGAATCCACCATCCGATCTTCAACATCAAAACAAGCATCATTATGTTACTTCTCGTAATCCCCAAGGTCTATCGCCTTACTAGTCGATACAAGAACGAGCTAAGTTATTATCATGATACTTTAGGGTTCCCATAAGGGTTTTATACGTCAGCACTACATTAAGTAGTCCGACTATGAACTTGGCAAGAGTTCTTATTATCTTAATGAATTTATTGTTTTAACGTCGCATCATCTCTGGGATATATAACGCTCTCTCTGATACCATTTCTGTAACACCCCCAGATCCGGGGTCAGGGATCTGGTCGTTACGGTCTCAATATCCAACCACAAAACCAACATAATTTAAATTACAACCTTGTGACCCAAAACAACAACATAAAACACACCCGTTATAGTCCCAGAGATGAAATCAGAGTAACCAACAATATTATTAATCACAAGTTTGAGTCCTTACAACCCAAAGAATTACAATTGTACAATTACATACTCTTTGCCATCCATTAATAGATACCATAATATAAATACATTTGAGGCTCAATAGCTAACAACTAGCCTACCAGTAGTTGCATCCTCAACAAAGGTAGCCAAGACCTTAGCGGTAAACCTCTGACGGTTGACACATGCTTACGCTGTGTGCGCCTTGCGCGGCCATCTGATCTAGCTGTTGTTGTGATATAAATAAATAAAGCAAGGGTGAGCAATAGCCCACCAGAAATATAATTGAACAGTGATAACATATAACAGTCCAAATTATCTTTGAAACCATATGCCATGCATTAACGATGTAGTACCAATATAAGGTATGAGATGAAGTTACAAGGTAACTCAAAAATATATTTGTTTTGAATAAATATCTGCTATGCAAAAGATAAGCAAGATATTCTCAATTATCATAAAAGAGGAACTTGCAGGAAAAATATTGCAATTCCGGTTTCAACATTTTTTTACCTTGCCAACACCAACAGTGTTGCAGAAATTTCTCACTTTTAGAAGATGAACTAATACGGGAGCATTGCCGCGCCAGATGCCCTGACGTTTACGATGATCAGTCGTATGTCATGCATCTCATCAGTCGTTCTCTACATGTAGAAGGTAGCTCCGACGGAATTACTTATCTACCGCCCTCTGGAACTCCTCAGCCAACGGTGGGGCTATTGCTGGACCGGCGCCACTCGGCCACTTACGCGTCTCCTAGTTCGAATATCATCCATGACTCTGAAACGTAAAGTTCGTTCCCCTTTTTCCCCAAGTGTAACACTTGTTGATAGGACTCCACAAAGTAGTCGTATCTAATTGGAAATGAAAATTCACCAATATTTCCAAAGCTGATGCTTGTTAATGGATATAAACTTGTTACATCAATCATACCCCTCGAGCGTTGAGGAGGTAACCAAAAGACTCATATCGATGCTTGAAAGAATCAAGATGTGAGTGACAAGATAGTTTTAGCAAGTATAGGACCGGGCAGTCCAATAAATAACATCGCTCAAGTGAGGTCCCCTTATATACGTTTGGAAGTTGAGCGAGTATTTAAATCTTCTTTAAGATAGATTTAAATGAAATTAAAGTTTTGGGAACCTCCCCTTGATAAAATAGTCATAAAAGACTCCGAAATATTTTACATAATATCTGAAGGTGAAGGATAACCTTCGAATAATATAAATCATTATAAAAAGAATTCAAAAGAATTTTATTAAACATTCCAAGAATGTTTATTAAATCAATAATAATTAAGGAATATGAATAAATCATAATATTGCTCGTAAGTAATCCTCGAATGAATATATAGAATTATTTATTAAATAAGTCTCTTCTTAAATGAATATTTAAAATAATATTCCTTGAATAACTAAACTTAAATAAATATTTAAAATAATATTTACTGAATAATTCAAACCTTAAATGAATATTTGAAAATAATATTCATTTAATCAATAACATTCCAAATGAATATCCAAATAATATTCATTAAACAAATAATATTCTAAATGAATATCCGAATAATATTCATTTAGTAATCAAAACTTTAAAGGAATATTCGAAGTAATATTCCTTGAGTAAATAGAACTTCCAATGAATATTTTAAAATAATATTCATTAAGTAAATCAAACCTTAAATGAATATTCGAAAGTAATATTCATTAAATAAATAAAGATCAAATGAATATTCCAAATAATAATAATTAAGCCAAATGAATATTTGGGAATGATATTTGTCAACCAAATAACTCTAATGAATATTCAAAATAATATTCATTAACTAAATAACTCCAATGAATGATCAAAATAATATTCATTAAATAAATGACATTCTAAATGAATATTAAAATAATATTCGTTAAATATTCCTTCACTGAGGTAATACTCAAATAACGTTCCTCGAAGGATTCGTAATCGAATAAAAATCCTTGAAATAATAAATTTGTCGCTGGGATCCCTCCGGGTTTCCACGACTATTTATATATTACAAAATATCGACTCCCGGTCTATATTTGAAGTATGAATATCATACGCCCTTCGCTAAGGGTCTTAACCAAACAATCCGGCTTATAACTGATATTTCATATATAGTCTATAAGCCGATATCAATTCAGGGAACAAGTAATTCAATATTAACTTGAAAGTAGGCATGCATGCTATGGCATATGTATAAAACAATCATCATATATATTATCACAACAACAGTTCCAAGTATTGGAAACTTGCCTGGTAATCCTGTAGGGGTAGTGTGCCTCGTGTCAATCCAATGATCTATAAATAGTCACAATAACCGAGGTCAATCACTTAACATTTCGAAGGTTAAGTATAACTTAACTTAAGTCATGTAAGTTTAGTCCAAAACACCCTCGAACCCATCCTTAATGTCGGAATTTCGTATATCTTACTTAATCAATTACAATCTCGTTCTTTGCGCCAATATGTGGTCTTGATAATTCTTAACAAGTTTCGTGTTTTAGTCGACTCGAAATTCCCTTTTTAACTTAGCCAAAAAGGGTGGCCAAAGTAGTATCCCTAGAGGTGACTTTTCTGAGAATCACTATTCCGTGACTCGCACTTCAACACTTTTAATAAATCACTGGAAACGTATTTAATTACGAAACCACTTATAAAATCATCTTTGGTATTTGTAATATTTATCATAAAATTTCCAATTCGAAGCCACGGGTCTAGATAGGTGAAATGTATTTTTGAAGTTCGGTCGACTACGGATCTTTACTATTCACACCTCTTTCACTAAAACGTTCATAACTCGGTAACCGTTAACTCAAATGACGCACCGTTTTCGCGTACATGATCTAGAGAATATCTAGAAGGTAGCTAACTCAAAATTGGACTTAGATCAGAAGATTAATTTTTACAGATTTCACTAAAACAGGGCAGGAGCTTCTAGTGAATAGTGTAACCTCCGAAAAGTGGTTTCTTCGCATTTAACCTCGATTCGAACATTTTTATAAAATCGGAAAACGATCCATTTTACTTGTGGTTTTCTCTCACACCTTCCTTATGACCTCTAATATTTAATTACCATGATTCGTCACTGACTTAGTCATGTTAAGGGATTCCAATTTCAGTTACGAACTTTCGATTACGGTTTCGAACCTCTTTTACGAATTTAATCATAACTCCTAAACCGTAAGTCCATTTCATACGATCTTTATATCAAAACGAAGCTTATAACATAATCTAGCTTATCATGGAAGAAATCGAAGTTAATCAGTGGTTTATACCTACTGTCAAACTCGTGTTCTTAAGGTTAACGAAATTTCGGCATTACGACGGCTATAAATCGGATATTTACCAAATTCCAAAACTCCCAATAATCATGATATCTACTCCAAACAACATATACATGATTTATAACCATGAACTGAGGCCAAGCAATGCCTTTCCGTTCATCTAAGCTATTTTTAACATTTATCAAAACCCAATCTTAATCATGCTTATAATCATGCTTATAACTTACTAACAACACCACTAAACATAGATCACTCAAGAACATGCTTAAAACTCAAAGTCAACTAAGGGTTCATGAGGTTTATACCTTCCTTGGAGTATGATCTAGCCTCACTATGCTTGGTATGGTCCTTAGAAGCGCTTAAGCTAGCTAAATCCATCATGAAAAACAAGAAAAAACAAGATTAGTTCATAGAATCACTATTCACCCTCCTCTTTGATGAATTCTTTGAAAATGGAAACAAAGGTGTTTGGCTTTGAAATTTTTAGGAGATCACTTTTATGAATTATGGAACTCACCATAAAAATTACAAGGTCAAGTGATGGTTGGAAGCTTGATTTTGGTTTTTGAATTAAGGTATGGCCGAATGCTCCTTTGGAAAGAAAAGAGAAGTGGTTGGCTTGCTCTCTTGCTTGGATGGTGATAGAAATGAATTATTGTGGTGTTAAGATAATATCTTGGATGATAAAGCCACTTTATTAAAGTTGTGAAGTGTTGGATGAGGAAATACCATGACAAGTGTTGAGTTTATGGTGGTTTAGAGCTTACTAGTTGGTTACTTGCTAAGTGCTTGGTTGCATGCTCTAAGGTTCTAGTTCCTTGAATCTAGTTTGGTTAGTAGATATTTTATACATAGCACATGCATGCATCTTAGTCTCTGCTTGCTCTTTCGTCCGGTTATTGCTCGATTCGATTGATCGTTCGAGGGAATAACTCATTCGTTTCTAGTTAGGGTTTTACCGAAAACCTTCTTAATATTTATAATACTATTCCTCATCTTTCTTAATACTTCTCGAATTTAAATTCCTTAATTCCCTTTTATAAATCCTTAAGTCTTGCAGTGTCCAGGGAAATCTCGAAGAAAATAAAAGTGCTCTTTTTCTGAATCCGACAGCTTTTACATACACTTATTTTCCTCCTGGATCACTAATACGAACTCAGAAATCCGTTCCGAATACCGGGTATAACATTATTATAATAATATTCCAAATTCCACCAAAATCACTATTCATCACCTATTTTTATTTAATTCCTATAATTAGGAAATTGAACCTGGTTCACTCTCGAGTGTTCCTTAACCTTTTTACGGAACCGCTGGGCTTATAATAGATATTGATTTGGATGACATAAGAATAATCTTACTTGGAGTAATCTTCTCATATTCTTAGGAGATAGATCATTCTTATCTATGTTGTCAACCAAAGGTATTCTGCATGACAGATAATAATTGAATCCAAATCCATTCCATTCATTAAATAGACAGTCGTTACATCGCAGTCATAACCACTATTCATTCCCATATTATTACAAAATAAAAAGTTTTAATTTTACCCAAAAATCTGGGTTCTTACAGTGAGCAAATTGAAGGGAGGCGAATGTTACTCGAAGGATTGGTGCATACCCTTGTTGAGGAAGACTTCCCTCTTAAAGAGGACGCGCCTTCCAAGGATGCAGCACCAATCGAGGATCCTCGAAGTTTTGATTTTGATCTTGATCCAAGAACACCACAACCTGTGGAAAAGACTGGTCCTGCAGAGGATACTATTTCCATTTTGGTGGATGAAAAGGATTCAAGTAAAGTGTTGAAAGTCGGGTCTCAATTGAATTCCAAGTTGAGAGGAATGCTCACTAACTTTCTTTTGAATAATTTGGATGTATTTGCTTGGAGTCATGCTGATATGGTAGGAATTGATCCAAAGATTATGTGTCATCATTTGAACATAGATCCTACTAAGAAAGGAATTCGTCAGAAACGTCGACCTGTAAGTGGAGAGCGAGCTATAGCATTGAAGGAGGAAGTGGATAGACTTCTAGATGTTGGTTTGATCAAAGAATCATATTACCCCGATTGGCTGGCTAATCCTGTTCTTGTCAAGAAGCCTAATGGAAAGTGGAGGACTTGTGTGGATTTCATGGACCTGAACAAAGCTTGCCCTAAAGATAGTTTTCCTCTCCCTCGAATTGATCAGTTGGTGGATGCTACCGCTGGCCACGCTTTATTAAGTTTCATGGATGCTTATTCAGGCTACAATCAAATTCCCATGTACGAACCTGATCAAGAACACACTTCTTTCATTACGGATAGGGGTTTGTATTGTTATATTGGAATGCCATTTGGTTTGATCAACGCTGGAGCTACTTATCAGAGGTTGGTGAACATGATGTTTAAAGATCTGATAGGGAAAACCATGGAGGTGTATGTGGATGACATGCTTGTCAAATCCTTGAGGGCAGAGGACCATGTAAAGCATTTGGAGCAAATGTTCGAAGTATTGAGAAAGTTCAGAATGAAGTTGAATCCTCAGAAATGTGTGTTTGGAGTGGAATCCGGAAAATTCTTGGGGTTCATGGTTAATCATCGTGGGATTGAGGCGAATCCAGCTAAGATTAAAGCTTTACTTGACATGAAATCTCCATCCAGTGTGAAGCAAGTTCAGAGTTTAGCTGGGAGAATTGCAGCGCTGAATCGCTTTGTGTCAAAATCTCCGGATAGATGCAGAGAGTTCTTCAAGGCAATCAAAGGGGCCTCCAAAGATTTTGTGTGGACTCCTGAGTGTGAAGATGCTTTTCAGAAAATTAAAGAACAGTTGGGGAACCCTCCTCTTTTAGCTAAGCCCGTGGAGGGAGAAACCTTGATATTATACTTGGCAGTATCGGAATATTCCATTAGTGCAGTATTGGTGAGAGAAGAGGTTGATCATCAGTCCCGGGTTTACTATGTGAGTAAGCGTTTGCATGATGCAGAAACTCGATACACCAGCATGGAAAAGTTGGTTTTCGCTTTAATCTGGGCGGCTAGGAAACTTCGTCCTTACTTTCAAGCTCATAGGATCGAGGTTCGTACTGCTTATCCATTGAGAAGTATTCTTCACAAACCAGAAGCTTCAGGAAGAATGTTGAAATGGGCCATTGAATTAGGGCAGTTTGATTTAGAATATACGCCAAGAACAGCAATTAAAGGTCAGGCTTTAGCGGATTTCATCTTAGAGTTTGATTCAGAAATCAAGGAAAGGTCAATTGTGTTAGCAGAACCGGGAATTCCTCCTACAAGGGCGCGCCCTCTTGAGGAAATTCCTCAACTTTGGTGGAGGTTGCACGTAGATGGAGCTGTAAACAATGGAGGAGCTGGTGCAGGAGTAATTCTAGTGACACCTGAAGGAAATCAACTAATGAGTGCTATTCACTTCAAATTCGAGGCAACTAATAATGATGCGGAATATGAAGCTTTGACTAATGGATTGAAAATTGCCTTGGAAATGAAAGTAGTAAATTTGATTGTGTTAAGTGATTCAGAGTTAGTGGTGAGGCAGATCAAAGGAGGTTTTCAGTGTAGAGGTCCAAGAACAGAGCTCTACATGAAGTGTGCACAACGATTAATGCAGAAGTTTCGTGAAGTAAGGTTGGAATGCATTCCTCGAGATGAGAATTGCTCTGCAGATGTTTTGGCTAAGCTAGGATCCCAGAAGGATGCTATGTTATTAGGAACGGTTCCTCTACAAATTCAAGAAGTGCCAAGTATTCCAGAAGGGGAAGTTATGGAAGTGGAGAATATTCCGTCAATCACCTGGATGACTCCAATTCTAGAATATCTCCGTAAGGGGATTCTCCCAAGCGATAAGATTGAAGCTAGGCGTCTTCGATATCATGCTGCTAGGTTTGTGGAGTATGATGGAATTTTGTACAAGAGAGGTTTCAATCAACCGCTTTTGAAATGTATAGATGGGGATGACTGCAATTATATTCTAAGGGAGGTACATGAAGGAATTTGTGGCAATCACTCGGGGGGTGGTTCGTTGGCAATGAAGGTGTTAAGGCAAGGTTATTATTGGCCTACTGTGAAGAAGGATGCTTATGAGTTTGTCAAGGCCTGCGATAAATGCCAGAGGTTTGCCAATTATTCAACGATTCCTGTGACTACCTTGACTTCTATGATGAGTCCTTGGCCATTTGCTATGTGGGGAATTGATCTTATTGGAGAACTCCCTAAGTCTAGGGGAGGAGTCAAGTACGCTGTTGTGGCTGTAGATTATTTCACCAAGTGGGCAGAAGCAATGCCCTTGGCTAAGATAACAGCGAAGAAAATCAAGGATTTTGTGTTCAACTCTATTGTGTGCAGATTCGGGATTCCTTACAAGCTTGTTTCAGATAATGGAAAGCAGTTTGACAGCAAAGAGTTGCGAAAGCTATGTGAAGATTTGGGAATCAAGAAAGAATTTGCAGCTGTATATCACCCTCAGAGTAATGGGCAGACTGAAGCTATCAACAAGATAATCAAGCACACTTTGAAGACCAAATTGGAAGAAAGCAAAGGGAATTGGCCCGATGAACTTCCTATGGTTTTATGGGCGTATAACACAACTCCAAGAACCACAACGGGAGAGTCTCCTTTCATGTTATCTTATGGGTGTGAGGCAATGGTTCCAGTGGAAATTGGAGCAGGGTCATTCCGAAGAGATTTCTATGAGGAAGAATCGAATATGGTGAATCAAAGGATAAATCTCGATTTTCTAGAGGAGACAAGGACAAACTCGCAGTTGAGGTTGGCAACTTATCAGCAGAGGGCTGCAAGGTACTATAACAAGAAGGTGAAGATTCAGCCTTTCAAGGTGGGTGATTTAGTTCTACGGAAAGTTATGCCTAATACAAGAGTAGCAGCACATGGAGTTTTTAGTCCCAACTGGGAAGGACCTTACAAGATCAAATCTATCATCTGGGAAGGAACTTATCATCTAGAAGACTTGGATGGCAACGTAATCCCAAGAGCATGGAATGCAGAGCATTTGAGAAAGTATTATCAGTAGGGTGCGGCTTTGACCCCCTATTGTATGAAGGCTTATATTTAAGTTATAGACTAGTATAAATAAATATTCTCCTAGTCTAGGGGGGTAGTACATATACGCCTTCTTTAGTTCTAGTTGAGACTTGCTGTTTTTTCCAAATTTTTTAGAAGTTTATTCTCCTTAGCTCGGGAGGTATAACATGTATACTTTCCCTTGTTCTGCTGAGATTATTTGGAGATTAATAAAGAATATCAAGACATTTTTTGCAAGAATTTTGAAGATTTTTTGATTGAAGTATAAGAAGGTCGTGCCCATTTCTTAGGGCGCGCCCTCAGCATGTATGAATATTTGCTATGAAGTAATTGACAAGTTAAAGAAATCTTGAGAAAGGTAATGCCTTAGGGTATGCCCTCAATGTGTATGAAGAATTTTCATGTTTTTGTCGAAGTTAGGCATTTTCTTGGAAACGAAAATCATGAAGAAAAGGTTGTGCCTCTGTTAAGGGCGCGCCCTTGTTGGAAAAGTTTAATAAGAAAAATAAAGACATGGAAAAATAATAAGCATGGTAAAGATCAAAAGGCATTAAACGTTTAAATATCAAGAAAAGCAGAGATTGAAAGTTTACAACTTGCAAGGTTTTACAGAGGGCCTGCACCTCAGAAAATTTGAAATAATACCCAAAAGTTTAGAATAGTTGAAACATAATATTCAAGGCGCGTCTTTAACAGAGGACGCGTCCTTAGATGGAGGTTCTTTATCAGTATTTTCAATGCCTTCAACATTTTTGGTGTTTTCAGCATTTGCAGCAGGAGAAGAGTTATGATGACCTTCTTGTTCCTCAGTAAGAGTAGGAATTTTGTCTTCAAGAATGGGTGACCCATCAGGGGACGCGTCCTCATCAGCTTCAGGTAACTCGAGGCCCAGAGAGATTCTCTTTGCTTTGATCTCATCTGCTTCATCCATTTTGAATTTTTCAATCCAATCAACTGTCTCTTGACCGAATTTGGAGAAGTCATACTCTGGATCAACAGCAAGAAAGCCAGAAGCATAATTGCGAAAGCCTCTAGAAAAAGATGACTTTTGTAAAGCTTTTTTCTCAACGGCCCATCCATTGTGTTTGTCTTCTTCAAGAAGGGAATTAGCTTTAGTAAGCTTATCAATGGACTCAGTCATAGACTTAATCGAGTTATTCAGCTTTTCAATTTGAGTGTCTTTGGCAGACCTCATTTTCTTGAATTGATCATCTTTTCCCTTCAACTGCTTGGACATGTTTTTATTCTCAGTTTCCAGTTGAGAGAGGCGCGCCCTCATTTTTTGATTTGATTCTTTGATGTGGTTAGCATGAAAGTGGAGTTGAGCGGCTGAAGAAATCAAAACATTTTCAATTTGTTCATCAGGCCGAGAAGACCAGCCTTTAACCTCTTCCTCAGAAAAGAATTTGGAAGATGCAGCCCCAAGAAATGTCTGCACAGTTGGGTCAGTAAGCTCAGTAATTTTCGGGCGTTTTGAGGACGCGTCCTCTTTGCCTTCATCAATTAATTTCCGTTTTGGTGACTTGATGGGAGGTGGCACCTTCTTTGTATCTCTACGTGGAGGGCGCGCCTTCCCAGGCTTTACCATAATAGGGTTGTCTACATCAATTCCAAAACCTTTTGGAAGATCTGCCATTCCTGAAAATATAAAAATTGAGAGTAATACAACCAATATGGAGTAATTACAATGCAAGGGATAAAAAATTTTAATTAAATGATCTACCAGCATTAACAGACGCGCCCTCACTTGGGGCCGCGCCCTCAGTATAAGAAGAATTGTAATCATCAAGGGTTCCTTCTGAGTCATCAATTGTTGTGGATTTTATGGGTATACCCTTCCTAAAGCGTTGGAAAGGGATGATTGATCCAACTTCTTTTGAGAGTATCCCAACTCTTCTCAAGTTTTCTTCAGTGACAAGGATGGATGTGTCAAAACTCCCAGGGGGAAGATTTAAAATAGTTTGGGCACGTAGTAAAGGCGCGCCCATAAGCTCATCAACTACTCTGCGAGCTGAATATAAGGAAAGGGTTTTATTAAAAGAACATCATCTAAGGATAAAAAAAAAACAAAAGGACGCGTCCTTACTTGGATTGTAGTTGAAAGAAGTTTTAATTCTCATAACATCCCAAACATAAAAGAAGGGATCCTTCCAATTTTTGACGTTGCTGATTCTTCCCTCAGAAAATCCTTTTTTATTGTGTTTCTTGTTAACCACAAAGTAAAAATATCCTTTGCCAGATTTGCGGATACTAAAGAAATAACTAAATTCTTCCATGGTTGGCATCCCAAGGTTGGCATCATGATAGAGAATGAAAAGTGTTGCGGCTAGGGTATAACTATTAGGAGATAACTGGATGGGTGCCACATCATACCATTCAATGATTCTTTGGTAGTATGGGTGTAAGGGCGCGCCCACTCCTAGGGCAATTAATTTAGGGGTTAAAACCATTCGAGGGATTTTGAAATCTGAATCATAGTTAAAAATATGAGGCCGCATCATGGAAGGAGGGCATCCCCATATGCCATTCATGTTGTAATATTTCATACACCATTCAATTTCCTCTACAGAAGCAGTGCTTGACATACCGACGCAATCAACCTTCCCAGCGTTTTTTCGCAATATGTTTTTCTCTGCTTCAGTTAGTTCATCTTCATAGGTGCTCCAATCAAGGTCAATTTCAATTTTCATGACTGGGGGGTGTACATACGGAACTGGGGATGGAAGAGGAGAGTAAGGGTTTTTGAAGCTTTCTTCGGTTGAAGAAGCGCCCTCACTAGAGGGCGCGCCCTCAGAAGGATGGTGGGTTTCATCATTGACGTCGTTCTCAGTAGGAGAAATAGTTTTGTTTTTATGAGAAGTTTGTTCAATGTCAGTATTTTCCATTAAGTCGTCAATAATGGGTTGAGGAGTGGATCGTAAGGAGACATGGTGGAGAGAGTCAATAGAAGAGGTGGACATGGCGTCAAGTTCAGACATAATGGACGGTATGTCTTCAGGAGGTATGGGGCGAAATGTAGGGTGCTCTGGAGGAAATGAAATGGATGGGGGTGAATATGTGTCTAATCTTCTGTTAAATACTTCAAATGGATGGAACGGAGAGGATGTGTCCGAATGCTCCAGCTGAAAAAAGATGGGTATAAATATGTAAAGGCGCATCCTGATCAAGATATGGTGAAAGGACATCTAAAAAAATAGAAAAAAGAGAGAAAGGGAAATTTTCATGTTTACACTCTTAAAAGTCTATGGCTAAAGATCTTAAAAGGTTGGAGGCCGCGCCCTTAGTATAGGGCGCGTTCACAAGATAGCTATCCTATGGGAAGTGCAAAAGACAGCTAACAACTTTTTACTTTTGAATTGGGTGAAAAGTGGATCAAATCAATATATATACGTATATACATACAATTAAAATGAAGAACACGAACATTACGAAATGAAGATCTTGAGTATAAGCAAAAAACGGGCTAAACACTTGAAATAGATGGATAGGAACATACCTTGGACGTTATCGATCAAACCTTGTGGAAAGCAAGTGCTGAAAATGATTGATTTGACCGGATTTTCGCCGGAGAGAAAAAAAATCGCCAGTGGTGGTTTTAGTGCAGAGATAATAGTGAAAAAAGTGAAAGTGGTGGAGATGGTCTAGTATTTATAGGGATTTGGAAATGTAATGGGTAACAGCTGTAAACCGGTTGGAATTCTGAGGATGCGCCCTCCTTCAAGGCGCGCCCTAATGAACTACTGTGAGAATTTTGTGTTTTCGAAGAAAATTCCATATTTTATCTCTGATTTCATATGGAATTGGGGGGTAGTTGTTATAACCAAAATTCGGTCCGGATATTTTCAAGATGGATTCGGGTCAAATACATGTTAAATTGGGGGAATTCTAGTATTAATTAGGGTTTTATCAGGAATGGGAAGAGTCAGGCCGCGCCCTCTCTTTTTTAATAAAGAGGGCGCGCCCTAAATATAGAACAAGGAGACAAATTGATTTAATGTAGTTTTTTTAGAAGACATTAAGAAATCTTTCTTAGAATTCTACTCGAACGAGAATCCTACTCAAGCTGGAATTCAAGAATTTGAAGAAATTCCCTCCTGTCGTATCTCAGGAGGGGGATGTCCGTCGCAGAAGGCCTTCAGGGGTTTGCCTGGATATAAGGACCCTTCTTAGACGCTAAGGGAGGCATCCGTGCGCCCTAAGGTGGAAAGATGGGGACTTTCTGGTGTGTGCTTTGGGAGCTCTGTTCCTGTAGCCAATGGGCGCGCCCTCATTGGGGAACTTTGGAGTAATCCTGCACTTTGCACCCAAAAGCTCTGGATCACCTGTCCTGCTATCTGGTGGGTGCTTCTCATTCGGGGGACAGGGATGTGTTCTGCACTTGGGGTAAACCACGGCTATACCTGCATCCTTGAAATCAAGAAATAGCTGGTAGCGGATAGGACTAGTCCTCGACGGGGGAAGTTTCCTTATCCGTGAAGTCTTGAGATCTTGGATGAGCCTTGGGCCTTTTGTGGTTAGGCCTCATAGTAGAACATTCCGGAAGCTGGTCCGTTATCCAAGCCCATTTGGGTTTCTTGCTCTCCAAGAACTACGTCTGGCTTGATCCTCTATAAATATAGAGGTACGTAGGCAAATTGAGGGGTTGGAAGTCGAGAGCTCTGAATAGCCGCCACTAACCCTATCAATCTCAGCCACCAATCACAAACAGCCACCACCCTTTTCGGCAAAAAACCACCGCTGTAGATCTTGTTTCCGGCGAAGTACCTCGAATTTTGTTGTTACCAAATTCCTCCGTCAACAACTATATTTTGTCTTATATATTAGACATAAATTAGTAATTTATCTCATGTTATGAACAGTCCCAACATATGAAATGAGAATAGTGTTGGATATTTTATCTCAAGATGTGTCTTTATCTCAAGATGTGTTGGATATTTTATCTCAAGATGTGTCTTTTCCCAACAGACACATCTCATTCATCTCATTTTAACATATGTGTTTGATGTCAATAGATATGTCTCATAAGTAATAATACCGAAATCATAACGAACTCGAACAGAGCATGCACTCCGTACTCTCCCGACTTGTTCGATGTAACATTACGATTACATTGATCAACTAGTCAATCCAATTACACTAAAATATCCAACAATCCTCCCCCATTTTAGCGTAATCCATGATTAACTAAACAAAATCACAACAAACAACAAACTTATGCATAAATGAAATATCGTGACGATTGAATTTCACATTAGTATATTACACATTCCAAATATTCGAATACCAAGGTGTCACTATGGATTGAACCTTCGTTATTCATAGTGAATACATGAAGAGGGTGTTTGGGATTGCTTAAAATAAGTTACTTTTGACTTAATGGAGGTGTTTTTAACTTAAAGGAGAAAGTGAAGTTGTTTACTTTAAGTTGAATGAAAGTGTTTGGGTAATTTTACTTAAAGTTAAATGGGGGTTTAATAATTTTGACTTAAAGTGAAATTTGATTTTAAAAAATTTTAAATTCATGATATTTAAGCTTTACAAGAATCGTGAAAAAAAAATTAAAAAAAAAATCCATAAGTCATAAGTCATAAGTCAAAAGTACCTAAAAGGAGCTTATGACTTTAAGCAGTTTTTTAACTTAAAGCGGGCTTAAAGCCAATATACACAAACACTCCAAAAACAACTTAAAGCTAATTTTTACTTTAAGCAAGGTTGGCCAAACATGCTCGAAGATAATATACACATAAATTTACATTCTCAAAGTTGGACAAGTTTGAGGGTCAGGATTTTAGAAGATGGCAGAAGAAGATGCATTTTCTATTGACGACGCTAAAGGTTGTATATGTTTTGAGTACCCCCATTCCAGAAGTGGTTGAGGATGAAACCGCTGAACAAACAAGGAAGCGTTGCAAGTGGGAAAACGATGACTACATCTGCCGGGGCCACATCTTAAACGGTATGTCTGATTCCCTTTTTGATATATACCAAAATGTTGAGTCAGCGAAAGAATTGTGGGATTCTCTTGAATCCAAGTACATGGCAGAAGACGCTTCTAGTAAGAAGTTTTTGGTCAGTAATTTTATGAATTACAAAATGGTCGATTCTAGACCGGTGATGGAACAATAAAATGAATTGTTAAGGATTCTGGGACAGTTTGCCCAACACAATCTGAAGATGGATGAATCTATCTCAGTTTCTGGTGTTATAGACAAACTACCACCATCATGGAAGGATTTTAAACACTCCTTGAAACATAATAAAGATGATATGACTCTGGTTCAACTTGGAAGTCACTTCAGAATTGAAGAGACTTTGAGGACTCAAGAAGTCACTCCTTGCTATGTATATTTATTGAATGCTAAGGATGAAGCTCTTGACTTCTTTAAAATTTATAAAGAAGAAGTAGAGCTACATCAGAGTACCATGATTAAAAATCTACGTACTGATAGAGGAGGTGAGTATTATGATCCGGTTTATTTTCAATCTACTGGTATAATACATCAAACCACGGCTCCTTATACACCACAACAAAATGGTGTGGCGGAGAGAAAGAATAGGACTTTGAAAGAAATGGTTAATTCCTTGTTATCCTACTCGGGTTTGAGTGAGGGATTTTGGGATGAGCCTATGTTGACAGCCTGTCATTTATTGAATCGAATTCCTAGTAAGAGGAATAAGATTACCCCTTATGAACTTTGGTATAAAGAGTCACCAAAATTGAGTTTTCTGAGAGTTTGGGGATGTAGAGCAGTTGTAAGACTCACTGAACCAAAAGAAGAAACTTGGGTGAACGAGGTATAGATTGCATATTTGTTGGTTATGCTGAGCATTCCATAGCATATAGATTCTATGTGTTAGAATCTAATGACTATGTATCTGTGAACTCGATTATCGAGTCAAGAGATGCTATACTTGATGAAAACAGATTTACATCTATACCTAGACCATGGGACATGCTTCAGAATTCTTCTAGTAGGAACTCATTTTCTACTGAAGATGTGAATTGACCTTCTGAACCAAGGAGAAGCACTAGAGCCAGAAAAGCAAAGTCTTTTGGAGATGACTTTCATCTTTATTTAGTAGAAGGCTCTAGAGATGAAATTGAATATCAATACCAATATTGTTTTGTTATTGAGGAGGATCCAAATACTTTTAGCGAAGCTATGAAATCTAGGGATGTTGCATTCTGGAAAGAAGCTATCCAAGATGAAATGGATTTTATCATGAATAATAATACTTGGGAATTGAGTGATCTGCCCCCTGGCTGTAAAGCATTGGGAAACAGATGGATCTTCAAAAGGAAAATGAAGGTGGACGGTACCATAGATAAGTTTAAAGCCAAATTGGTAATCCAAGGTTTTAGACAAAAAGAAGGGATTGATTATTTTGATACTTATGCTCCTGTTGCTAGAACCTCCACTATTAGGTTGTTAATAGCACTTGCTGCTATACACAACCTTGTCATTCACCAAATGGATGTGAAAACTTCATTCTTGAATGGTGAATTAGATGAAGAGATTTATATGAAACAACACGAAGGGTTTGTTATGCCTGGTTGTGAGAACAAGGTGTGTAAATTGAAGAAATCAATTTATGGTCTGAAACAAGCACCGAAGGATTGGCATGATAAATTTGATACTGTGGTCTTGTCTAACGGTTATTTTCTTAACCAAGCAGACAAGTGTGTATATTGCAAATTTGATGCTTCTGGTAAAGGAGTTATAATTTGTTTATATGTGGATGACATGTTGATTTTTGGTACTGACCAAAATCAAGTGGATAAAACCAAGAAGTTCTTGTCATCTAATTTTGATATGAAAGACATGGGGGAGGCTGAGGTGATTCTTGGTATAAGGATCAAGCGTGAGAACAATGGTATTTCAATTTCTCAATCTCATTATATTGAGAAGATTCTGAAAAGATATAACTTTAAGGATTGTTCTCCTGTTAGCACTCCTCTTGATCCTAGTATTAAACTCCTACCCAATACAGGTGTTGCAGTATCTCAACTTGAATACTCCAGGGCTATTGGTAGTCTCATGTATGCCATGATAAGCACTAGGCCAGATATTGCCTATGCTGTTGGAAAGCTTATTAGGTATACTAGCAAGCCAAGTTCACATCATTGGCAAGCCTTAAGCCGAGTGTTCAAGTACTTGAAAGGAACCATGGATTATGGTTTGAAATATACTGGATTTCCTTCGGTTATTGAAGGTCATTCGGATGCAAGTTGGATTTCCAATAAGGAAGATCATTCTTCCACAAGTGGATGGGTATTCCTTCTTGGGGGAGGTGCTATCTCTTGGGCATCGAAGAAACAAAGTTGCATTACTGATTCGACGATGGAATCTGAATTTGTGGCATTATCAACGGCTGGTAAAGAAGCTGAATGGCTAAGAAATCTGAGTTATGAGATTCCATTGTGGCTTAAACAGATATCACCCATATCTATCAGATGTGATAGTGAGTCTGCCTTGGCTAATGCTTATAGACAAGTGTTCAAAGGCAAGTCTAGACACTTAGGTGTTAGACACAGCATGATTCGTGAGCTTATCACGCATGGTGTTATATCAGTGGAGTTTATAAGAACTCACCATAATTTAGCCAATCATCTAACCAAAGGGTTGAGTAGAGATCTTGTGCACAAGTCGGCTGTGGGGATGAGATTAAAGTCCATCAAAACCTCTCATGTTGAGATACCCAATTCCCATCTAATATGACATTAGGTGCTGAATTCAATGTGGAAAGCTTAACATCTAGAGATTGGAACACATTAGTATTATCATCCCAAGGTATGTGTTCGGACCTGCAAGTTAAGGAGGTTGAAGTTTATCTTCTTAATAGTTCTTTTGAAAATTGCATATGCAGGTGCGAGAATAAAAGAACTACCTATATGAGCATGAAGTTTAGCCGCTTCAAGAAGCTTGGACTTGGTTTTGATATGCTTATGAAGGATTAAGACACTAGGCTAGTAAAATATAGTGTCAAGTAAGGGCATTTGAGAATGTAAATTTATGTGTATATTATTTTCATGTATTCACTATGAATAGTAAAGGTTCAATCCATAGTGATACATTGATATTCAAATATTTGGAATGTGTAATATACTAATGTGAAATTCAATCGTCACGATATTTCATTTATGCATAAATTTGTTGTTTGTTGTGATTTTGTTTAGTTAATCATGGATTACGCTAAAATGGGGGAGGATTGTTGGATATTTTAGTGTAATTGGATTGACTAGTTGATCAATGTAATTGTAATGTTACATCGAACAAGTCGGGAGAGTGCGGAGTGCATGCTCTGTTCGAGTTCGTTATGATTTCAGAATTATTGCTTATGAGACATGTCTATTGGCATCAAACACATATGTTAGAATGAGATGTGTCTATTGGGAAAAGACACATTTTGAGATGTGTCTATTAGCATTGGACATGACTCTTGGAAATGAGATGTGTCTTTTGGCAAAAGACACATCTGTTGACATCTATAAATAGGTGTTGCATTGATCATTTTCAAAGAGTTGGTTCATTTGAAATTCACAACAAAACACATTCTCTCTTCTTGCAGAATTTCTGACTTTATCCGATTGAATTATTTGGGTGAACCACAAATAACTTCAATCTGAAAGTGTTCACAAGATTTTAGAAAAATCCAAGTAATTACCCATATTCCCCAATAAATAGGGAGTAATAAATTAAAGGGTCTGATTTCAGATACTTCACATTCAGCCTGTTTGGTAAATGAAACTTAAAGCAAAAGGTTGTTTTAAGTTGTTTTGGGCTTGTTTGGGTAAAGGGCTTAAAGCCCGGCTTTAAGTTAAAAAACTGCTTTAAGTCATAAATTTCATTTAGGTACTTTTGACTTATGACTTATGATTTATGGAATTTTTTTTTTTTGTTTTTTTTTTCCCCGATTCTTGTAAAGTTCAAATATTATGAATTTTAAATTTTTTTAAGTCAAATTTCACTTTAAGTCAAAATTATTAAACCCCCATTTAACTTTAAGTAAAATTACCCAAACACGTTCATTCAACTTAAAGTAAATAACTTTACTTTCTCCTTTAAGTTAAAAACATCTCCATTAAATCAAAAGTAACTTATTTTAAGCAATGCCAAACACCCTCATTATCACCACATGTATGAAACTGAATCCGACGAACAAACATTGTATACTAGGCTTGAAGCTTGTGTCACAATATTTAGGTGCCAACTACTCACATTATTTTTTTTTTTTTAAACTACTCACATTATTAAGTTGGTTTAGTATGTCAACCAATTTGACTTTGATTCCCTAATTTTGTAGCACAAGCCACCCTCTCCTGATTGTGACAAATGGGATATAAAATGGCCTAGTTTTCTCTCATTTTCAATTTCGTATTTCGCGTAATTTGCCTAGTTATACAAAAAGATACTAAATCACTATTCTTTTCGTCCTAAATTATTTATTCATTTTAATTTTTACACATATTTTAAAATATATTGAACACATAATTCTGTTAATTATCTTTTAAATTTTCTTCTATATATAAAAATTTAGCATTTAAATTTTTATTCATAAAAAAATTTCAAAAATAATTAATCACTATACTTTAAATGCATGCAAAAATTAAATAGGACAAGTAATTTGGAACAAATCGAGTAATTCCACCAAAGTACCTTATCCATTACTCTATGTATCCCAAATTGATTATCAAAATAATTCCCAAATGCCAAGTATCTTATTTTAATAAATTATAATAAAATGGATCCCACCAACCCTCCCACAAGACCGAAACGAGAAAAAGAATGGTGATGGTTTAATGTTAAAAGTCGAGTGTACCCTAAATTTACGAGAAAGGATACAAAAGTGTACTTGCTGACCAAATTTGTGTCCCTAAAAAAAGGTCACATGTCCATAAAAATAAGAGGTCGTGTTCATGTGTGTATATGTGGGAGGACCCACCAGCAGAACGAGGTTGATCCGTGCATGTCTGAGTCGTCTCTTCCAGACTAGTCACGAGAGTGTCACCGGCAACAAACGGGGTTTTTCGACATAAAAAAAAAAAATTCGAGCTGAAATGAAATAAATTTAGGTTCGTATGAGGTTTTTGTTTGATCACTTTGACAAACTGGATAGAATTTGATTAGTATAGTTAACTTGAGTCTCATTAACTTACGGCCTAGGGTAGATTTGAATTCATTTCGATAAATAAATAGAAATGTATTTAAATTTCTATTATTGAAATCGATCGATTTTTGAAAAATTGCAGATAAATTGATCAAAATTTTGGAATCGATTAGACCAATTTTACAAAAATCACCGATTTTTCAATCGAATAATCCAATAAATCGTAAATCGGTATCTCAACCGAATAATTCCAATTTCGGAAATCTACAACACTAATTTAAATGTATAAATTTTGTTCGGGATACATGGAATGAACTACCGATTCTGCTAAAAATTCAAGGAGTTAAGGTTACCAATATTGGTGGACTCCCTAAAACCTGCCAGCTTGAACTTTCGTACTGAATTCAGTGTTGTAAAAAGCTGGAATCGGACTTAATCGATAAAGGCATCGATTAGCGATTAATCGTCAATTAATCACCGATTTTTTCCAATTAATCCCGATTTTTCCCAATTAATCCCGTTCGGAGAGGCACCAATTACCGATTAATCGCCGATTAATCACCAATTAATCCCGATTTTTAGAACACTTACTGTGTTAAGTTAATAATTTTCCTGAAATATTAAGGTATTAGGAATTGGATTTAACAAACTCATATGTTTATCTGAATAATTATTGTTTTTACGAACGGTTAAATTCTTAACTTCCGTGTGTAATATTAATGTTGGTCGGATTATGTTGAATTCTTAAATTTAATATTGTTGGAGCGATTTTGAAACTTGTTTATAATTTATAGAAACGATAATTTGTTAACCGTTAAAGTTATTCATGACAATTTAAGTTCAACGGATTTTTTATTTAACTTAAATCTAAGCAAATATGTTCAATCTTATTTTGATTGTTTTTATGTTTTTTTGTTTGAATAGTGAAACTTATTTGTAATATTTTTGAAGTCATTAAATTTAGTATATGATTAAATTTAGTATATGATGTAAATCAACTATAGTGACATGCAATGAAAAAAAAGACCCCCACAAATAAACATCACAATACGTGCATATAGAAATCATAACTAAAGGGTTTGTGGGAGTGACCATAGTTGCACAGAACTGTAGTGAGGTTTATGCTCACCAGCTAGCTCTCGTAGTGGTGCACGACGCAACGCTGATTACGATTTACGTGTGTGGGTGGGGTTAATTTGTCACTCGCACCAAATTATATGAATCCTTTTTAACTTTAAACTTTAAATTACCAACAAAGCCTTTAAACTTTATGTAGGCATAGGCATCACATGCATTCTTTTATTGAAATTTAAATGAGATAATAAATTATTTTGTCCTTCAACTTTATGCTGTTTTTGATTTAGGTCCCTGAATTATGAAAAATAATATACGGATATCTAAACTTTTAAAATTTCCGATTGACATCCTTCATTTCGCGGAATGAAGTGAAAATTTAACATGTTAATCTTCGAGTGATTATAAGAACATGGGTGGTGAAAATTTTCGATTTCGAATTCACTAACATATACAAATTTGTACTTTAATTTCAAGAACACGAAAAAAAACTTACTAAAATCTGCAGATTTGCATATGTTAGTGAACTCGAAATTGAAAACTTACACCACTCATGTTCTTATAATCACTCGAAGATTAACATGTTAAATTTTCACTTAATTCCGCAAAAGGAAGGATGTCAATCAGAAATTTTAAAAGTTTAGGTATCCATATATTATTTTTCATAGTTCAGGGACCTAAACCAAAAACAACATAAAGTTGAAGGACGAAATAATTTATTTTCCCAAATTTAAATTTAAATCTTGGAATTTTGAAATTCCGATTCCATCAATATATTTAACATTTTTTATGAAGGAATCTTAGATTCACACTATTCATATTCAGTAAAGAAACATTTTTAGCAAAACAGAATGATCAATGCTAGGATCCCAAAATGGTTCCCAAAATTGTTCCCAAATGCCAAATGATATCTTTTAATTAGTGAGTTTATATGAATATATGAAGGGTTTCTTTATTTATAAAATACCGGATACGCATGTTACACATGCGTACATCGAGTATTGTTCACTATCTTCCACCAGTCGCCGACGACGAATTTCTGGTCGAAATTTCGACGAGTTCGTTCATCCCTTTACTAAAATCGTACACTAGCATGCTATACATCAAATTACCCGCCTTCTCACGATCTACAATCCTATATCACTCACTTTCCATTTTGTTTCCCGGATTTAAATACCCTAAATTTGAAACTCATTTTCCGATTAACTCTCCGGTAAGTCCGTGTACGGATTTAAATACCCTAAATTTGAAACTCATTTTCCGATTAACTCTCCGGTAAGTCCGTGTACGCCCCTGCGAGGCCGGAAAACAACAGATTAACGGGGGGAAACGTAGAGGCATGTATAGGCTTTCTTTTAGTACCATCATGACTAGTAGAAGTTGTCGGAGCTATGCAAACGAACAAGGCGACAAGATTGGCGATTTTGAGCTTCAGTAAGTCGCCGGAGTGGTAAGTGACAAAATGACGTCAGCTGATGTCGATACGCATCTTTGAGATGCGTATAACAGACTGCGCATTTTCATTATGCGTATTTAAGACTGTGCATGATTTGTATGCGTACTCCGTAGTTAAAAAGGGCGGACTATTTTGAATATAGGTATTTCGGGCACCTTCCATAAAAATATGGTGTAGTTTGGGCATTCTTTCTTGTAGCTTTATATGGAGATTAATATGAAATGGACTATTATTTTCATATTTGGGGGGCTAAATTTTTCGGCCATTGGAAATTTTTGATAACCGGAAGATATCGGAAAATTTTCGTAAAAAATAGAGGACTAAATGAAGATTTTTGTGTAAAATAAAGATTTTTGTAAGAAATATGAGACTAAATGAAGATTTTCGTAAGAAATAGGAGAGTAAATAAAGATTTTTGTAAAAAAATTGGGGACTAAAAGTAGATTTTTAGAAAAATGGGGAACTAAATGAAGATTTTTGAAAAAAATAGAGGAACTAAATGAATTTTTTTGTATAAATAGGAGGACTAAATGATTTTTTTTTTGTAAAAATGGAGGGACTAAATGAATTTTTTTATTAAAATGGGGGGACGAAATTCAGATTTTTGAAATATATATATGAAATGTTTTACATTTTCAGATTTTTGGGGGGACGGCCGCCACCCCGTGGCCCCCTTCCCACCGTCCCTGATTATTTTTTATTAGCTGATAATTCGTGTAAATTACATATACGGATTGAACATAAATTGAAATTAAAATATTAATAAAATTTTGAAAACAAATATAATTTTTTTATATATATACTTATAGATAATTGAATGATAAAAATATTTAATCAATAAATATAATTTAATTGTGTAGTTATAGGGCAATCGAAGCTAGGCGAAGTTAATAAAATTAAAGTAATAAACTTGTATAATTTTGTACTTCTGAAATCGAACTCGAATTTAGTGATAATGATATATTAATAATTTGACACTATTGCGCGTAAAATATGATTTTTTTTTCATTAATAAAAAGTATAGATTGTTACATCTCTAACGCACATATTACTTTTTTTTCAGAAAGAAAATTCAAACGTATATTAAACTATTTTTTTGAGAAAGAAAATTCAAACCTATACTGTATTAAACTGGAGAGTTCACATTGCGATACGGCCGATACCGGACTACCGGAGTGTAAGAAATAGTAAGAGTATGGACCCACACGTAAAGCACTCTTTGAAAATGTTATATAAATTTTATCTCTAAACTAACGTGGCTTACAACCTTATTGCGTGCGTGCCCACTTTTTCTTGACGTTTGTTCCTCTTCTTCTTCCATTTTCACTTCGTTTCTCCATTTTTTTTTTGCAGCAACATGACACCATTTTCTTCAATTTTCATGTAAATTATTTCTTTACAAGTTTTTTCTGCTGTCAAGTTTCTTCCTTGCACATCTTTATCATTTGTGTGTATGTGTACACAAACGCAGGCTCAAATTTGATACTAAGATATAATCCTTCCGTCCCGTAATAAACGTCCTAATTTATTCGGGTTTCATGATAAATGAAGCTTGTTCATTAAGGTGAGAAATAGTAATGGTTTTACTTTTTTAGTATAAGTTCATATGTATTGTCATTTTTTTATAGTTATTGGTTGTGTGACTTGTTTATTTTCTTTAATGTGGATAATATACAAGGCAAAGTGTGTTTTTGAGTTTAAGATTTTTTTGTTATGTTGTTTTGGGATTATGTTTGTTGATCATAATCATAGTCTGTTATTTTGAAGGGAAGAATTCAAGAGCGGACATGATGATGAGAGGTTGATTGAAAGGTTAAGGATTCTTACATTGATCAAGCAAAGTCATGAAATCAACAAAAGATAACAACTTATCTAGTGAACTGATACAAAGGATGAAGCCAGAACATATTTTGTTACTGGACAGTAAGGTGCCAAAGCAATTTATCAGTTTTGATGAACAATATCTTCGTCGATGTCTTGAATTTATTCAAATCAGCACAGATAAGCCAACCTCATGCAGTTTAGACTCAGATATAACTGTTTTTGCTGAGAGCAAAAATATGTTAGATATTCTAAGTAGCCCTTTATTTCATAAATTGGGTTCCACAATGAGAGATAGAGCTAGTTTGATAGATCTTAGAAACCCAAAATGCAGTAGCTTTTTGAGTTCTTCCGGTGAATCAGACTCCGGTAAATCGGGGAAATTAGAAAAAGAAATGGTAGTTCATAACAGCCATGCACCTGTATCTAACTATGTTCACAAGAGTATTGGTCCTCCATCAATCCCTATTACCTCCGGTGCTGCTCATTCATCATCTTTTGTGCCTGCTACTACTTCCAACTGGATGCTACACAAGAAAGGGAATCACAAGTGCCCACATTATGTGTTCTCTTCAGATCATCAGAGGGATATCTATTTTGCAAATTTGGTAAAAGTTGATTCACCAAATAACAAGGTTACTGATTGCATGTACACTTTTCATTCGAGAGCAGGTAAAAGAAAGGAAGACGAGATGTGTGAGCAACAGTTCAATCTGATAGGTAGAATGAGGGTATCTACATCAATTACTGTTCTTTCAGATGGTACAGAAGTTATGGAGACTTCATTTGTCCTGTTTGGTTTTGATGACAACTGTGTGAAAGAGCTGCAAACTAGAAGCCACAATCTTGAAAAAAGCAAGGGAATGTCGAGGAAGATGTCAGATGTTTTAAAGGCAAGTCGCACATTTAAAAGAAGAAGCTCAATAAAATTTGATGTTTCAAGATCCTTTAAAGATATCAATTCTGCACATACATGTCAAGACATTCATTTGGAAGATCATTTTCCTCCCAACCTTGAGTTAGCCGCCATTGTTGTGAAAGAACAAATTTTTCATGCTAATAACGATGTTAAAATGGGAGGATGGGGCTTGAAATTCCTCAACAACACCGGGCATAGACATGTAAATGCCTCTCTAGAAACTGAAGTACCTTTACAATTTCGTTCACATAGAGATGCTGATTGCTCTACGAGTATAGACATTATAATCCCTGCTAATTTCCATGGAGTGCCAAGATCCAAAAACAGTGGTCCTTCTAGTCTTATTGATAGATGGATTTCCGGTGGGAAGTGCGACTGTGGTGGCTGGGATATGGGATGTGAACTCACAAAACTTAAAGCTAAGCAAACAGAGGCTCTGCACCAAACAAAAACTTTTGATATATTTGCAGAGGTATGTCATGCACCTTTTGCTATCTTTTACACATACATGCACACACACGCTAGTTGTTTGCAGGTAGAAAAGTCTTGATTCTATTAATTTCCTATAACTGAACTCACAAGAACAACCTTTTACCGAAAGATGATCTAATCAATTCCCCAACTTTATTTGCAGGGATCAAAGAAAGATTCAGCTACTATGAAAATGCTGAAGGTCCATGATGGTTGGTATAGTGTACCCTTCCAATCAACTCTGTCAGCTTTGCAATCCTTTTCGATTGCTGTTGCGATTCTGCATGCTCAGACTCACTGTCCCAAGCTCCAACATAGCATCGGTTAGCACATAAAAGTAAGAATCAGGGATGAGGTCCGAGTAGTCATCTCTTAGTAATCTATTGCAGGGAGATGGTTGAAGTTTGAACACTATACTAGACAGATTAATTGTGTGGAAGATTGTGTCTTTGTTAAAGGCGATTCCGGAATGCTTACATTACTTGAAGCCTGCCTGGTTTATCAAGTTGTAAATGAGTTCTCTGTTCATTGCTGATTTGCTGGTAGAAAATTCTTGTCATTTATATAGTCGTCAATCGGGACTTAATGTAGTAGTTTGTTAAGTTAATGAGAGTCATTTTCTTCTTCAGTTCATTACAATGTTAAGAGGTAGGAGTACAACATTTCATAAGTAGTATAGTGTAAAAAGATACTCTTTGAACCTTATTCAAGAATTTGCAGACATTCAAAGTTCTAACCAAACAGTTAATATTTGGAAGATTTGATTACTATGTGATATGTGGAGTCAGAAACTCTGAAACACATGGATTCTAAAATTGTATTCAACATATTTATTCTGAAACAGATATTGATTTTAATCAGAAATCAAATAAAATTTTAGATTTATATTATTTGAAAAATGTAATTTGTGACGCTTAGCAAGAAAACAAGAATAATATGTGAGCGGAGAGTTAAGTTCTATGGATACCACCATTTGAGTGAACACCGTGGAGACCATATACATTATGTACTAAAAATATTACAAAACATATATATTTGCAAATAATGTTCAATTAACATTATTATTTAATTCAAAATCTTAAAAATCATATATGATTTGCAAGCAGAACATGTTTTGGAGAACAATACATTCTGCAATATTTTGTTTGCAGAACATACATGATTTTCAAGATTTTTAATGAAAGTTGCATGTAAAACATATATGATCTTCAAGATTTCCAGTGAAATAGATGGTATAGTGTAACACGATTTTCAATAAATAAGTTTTTGCAATGTTTTGATTGATATTGGTCTCCGGTCTCCCCTAAAAATGTTGGTCTGCATAGAACTTATCATGATTTCTTTAAATATGAGACTTAAATTGAAAAATTAAAATATACATTATCATGACATTAAATTTGTTGAAAATATAAAATATGATACGTAAATTGAAAATATAAAATTAATTACATTACATGTAGTATAAATTTAGCTTTATTAATAAAATTACAAATCGAATTCTAAAAATATTTTCGATTATAATAAGGTCCATCTATAATATAACCCATTGTACTGAAACTTATAAAAAGCCTTTTTGTTGTCTGCGCCGTAGCATCAGAACACACACACCAAAACACACACAAAACATCATAATGGCGACTGAAACAACAGCAGTAATTGAATCTACGGCGGAGATCACCGCAGCTCCGGTGGATAAACAACCCCACAAGTTGGGCCGGGACTGGACTTTCTGGTTCGATAATCAATCCAAGCCCAAACAACAAGGCGCTGCTTGGGGCTCTTCTCTTCGCAAGGCCTATACTTTTAACACTGTTGAAGACTTTTGGTGGTACTATTTGATCTGGCTTTATTTACAACTTATTGTTGATTTTGCAAATTGGGTTTTGTTTAATTTTTCTTTTGTTTTTAAGATTTTGCTATTTTATGCTGTTAATGTTGTTTAATTATGTGTTTTATATGTGTATAAACAAATTGTGGTTCAAGATTGGATTTTTATTTGTGTTTGTGGTTCAAGATTGGTTTTTTTATTTGTATGATTTCTCTTGATTGGAATGTGTTGATATTTGATATTATGATAGTCGAAATTGTGGAGAATTTAGATAGATGTTTTAGGTTTCGAGATTGGTTTTTTTTGGTTTTGTTATTATTTTTTCTTCAGGTTGAGATTTGTAGGAGTTAGAATTGTGGAGAAGGGAGAAAATTTAGGTAGGTTTTGTTGTAGGTGTTTGATTGATGTTTTTGTTGTTGCAGCTTGTATGATCAGGTTTTCAGGCCTAATAAGTTGCCGGGGAATGCTGATTTTCACTTATTTAAAGCTGGGATTGAGCCTAAGTGGGAAGATATTGAGTGTGCTAATGGAGGCAAGTGGACTGTTAGCAGTAGCAGAAAGGATACTCTTGACACCATGTGGCGAGAAACTGTAATTTTATTTTATTTTGTTTATCGTTGTTTGTTGTTGACAGTGTTATATGGTGGGAGTGATTGGTTTTGTTGGGTTTTCATTTGGTAATTATTGGTTGTTTCTTTGTAGCTAATGGCTCTAATTGGGGAGCAATTCGATGAAGCTGAAGAAATTTGTGGTGTGGTTGTGAGCGTGCGTCAAAGACAAGATAAGCTTGCATTGTGGACCAAGAATGCTGCTAATGAAGCTGTCCAGGTTCTACTATAAACTAAATATTACGTTGAGATTTTGCTATCTTAAATGGTCATGAATCTGTTAGTTGTTTCTGCTTGTTTTTTTGATTAGTAGATACATAATTAACTCCATTGATGTTTGCTTATGGTTAGAGGATCTAGGATGTACATCAAATGCAATAGAAGTGTAGAAACATTATCCTGGCATGGTTGTGGATTATTGAATATCACTTGTACTATGATATGGTTGCCAGAATTACATGATTAAAGAATTTTTTCACTTTAAAAACTTATGAAAAAAAGAAGAATGTTCGCACTACTATGATAACTAAACTGCAGGAGTGATTTGGTGGGGGAAGGGGGATAAGCGTTCATGTGGCATGTTAGAACTTATATTAGAGAAGAACTCTTAGAACTCAATAACAACTTAGAAATAGAAACATTTGACAAACAGCATAAATATGACAATTGATGATACGCTTGAGTGAAAAGATAACTGAAGTTAATTTTTGGCAACTAGAAACCTACATAGTTGAGAACATACACGTATCTAGCAAGATTGATGTTAGGCTGAAGCTTGGTTAGGAACTATGGTCATAAAGGCATTGTTTTTGTTCACAACCAGTTCATAAAATCCATATGTGCTAATACAATGTTAACATCTTGCTCAATTGGGATGCAAACAATGGAACCACAAGCTATAAACATTCATAGACACTGTTGCGATCTTTTCCGCTTCCAATACTATAACAATTTTTCTGGTTCCACGGCCTTTTTATACATATTATGGGGATGTTTGGTTTTGCTTTTCTACCTCTTATAAGAGGATAAAAAATATCTTTATAGGTACTAATTTTTCTCTTATAAGAGGAAGATTAGCTTAACCAAACTGCCCTATGTTAAAAATGCTTGGATCCTATTTGGGTGTTTGAATTTTTTAAAGCTGGTTAACAATACCACTTACCAGTATCTTCTTAAGCCTCTTGTTCTGCACACATTTTCAGTTACATAACAAATCTTGTTAAATCCTTACAAATGTGCTTACCTATGTAAATATCTTGCTGTTTATGTTGCCTTCAAAACACCTCGAGTATTGGTATTAAGTTATTAATTTAAAAGCCTAAATAATCCATTGTTGCTCCCATTCCTTGATTGTTATGTTGTTTCATCGAGTTGTCGATAAACAGGAGCTTTAGCTATTTTCTAATGGGATACTGACCTCCTATAAATTGCAAGTTGTTTCTGCTCACATGTTAATTAATTTTATGTATGCATATATTACTTCAGAGTTCAGTCACACAGTAGATTAATACAATTGAAACTACAACACTGTTGAAGAAAAGACAAATTTGATCATTGAGAGTAATATACATTTAACTATTCAGAAATTTTGTTATTCAAATATGATTCATTTTGTCATCTTTAGGAATTGCACGATCATAACTGTTCATTAGATTTTACATGATAAAGTAACTATGGATAATGTAGAACTGTCAAAAGCCAAAAGTATTAGATTTTAGTGAGTTATAGCAGTTACAGCCTACGAAACCGTTGTACTTGAAATAAAATAGAATTAGCAGCAACAGAAGATACTTATGAATATTCAGTAGTGAGGAAAAGGGGCATTCTGGCTCAACAGCAAAGCTGACATGCTAGCCTAGCATTGTAATTTAGTGGATACCCGCCCCTCTTCTCTTGGTAACCAAGTGGTTGGGTGGTTCACGCCTTACTGGAGCTGGAGGCATTAGTTTAAAGCATATGAGTATTGTAATAGTACTAATAACGATAGCAAATTAGGAAAAGGGACCGCTATGGTACAAATGGTTAAGCGTTAGGAGGACGTGACGAAAGACACAAAAAAATTAGGTTAAGGTGACATCAGCATTTTTAATTTTGAAAAAGGTGCTGAATCTGCATGGTTAATGTTGTTTCTTTCTATTTCTTGCTCAAAAAAGAGTAAACTGTTTTAGAGATGAATTTCTTGTAATACAAAGATGTCATTGTTTTCATAGTTATGTTTGGTGTGTAAATATTTTGTTGATATCCATTGAATTGTTTGGCGTGGAATTGTTTATTTGCACATGGAATTCTATTAGTCATATTATGGCAAGATTCAAATTCTATAGCCATGTTTACATATGTTTCATCAAAATGCGGGTTTTTCTTTTCCAAAACTATAAACTTGAATTTATTTATTGAATATGCTACTTAATTTGATACTGTGTCGAGCAGATGAGCATCGGAAGAAAGTGGAAAGAGGTTCTGGATACTACTGATAAGATCTCTTATAGCTTTCACGTAAGAAATTATCATTGTCTTTCTCATGTACATTTAGAAAAGTTTGACCCTAACTAACTTCTTTTTTGTTATTATTGCAGGATGATTCCAAAAGGGAAAGATCTGCAAAAAGTCGATATTTTGTCTAACTCTATTGTTGATTTGTTGTGAGTTTTTTCATTTTCGGTCGTGATTGTAGTGAGCATTTAAACGGGTACAATGCACTAAACGGATACATTTTTTCTTTGAAATGTGTAATGAGCTCAGAAGAAGATATCTTACAGTGTACAGTGTACACGAATGATCCTTATGGTTTAAGATTGAAAAATATACTGTTGTATGTTGTTAGATCCTTTACACTGTGTTCCAGAACTTTATAGAGAAAAGAAAAGAATGGAAAATGACTAATTTTTTCTTCTTCTCAAATCTTTCCAAAAGTGGGAAGAAAATTGCCTGAAATAGAATTTCCTATCTGTAGGTTATGTGAAATGATTTTTTTTGGAACAAATCGTAATGGTAAACCTTTAGGCAAAAGTGTGCACAAATGGAAGAGTGCTTTGTATCCTCCGAAGCTGATTATAATGAAAATTAGCTGGAACAGTGAACACCTTACTGGGGACCAAGTTTTCTATTAAGTGAAATGTTACATCTACAGTTCCTGATAATATGATTTATATAAAAACTGGAACCAAGATTTCCTAGGCATTAGAAAGATGGTTTGAGAAATTGTTGTGTTTGACAATGTAACAGACTCTGTTCTCTGTTCTACAACTTAACACAGATTAAAGTAACTTTCAGTGTTCAAATTATAGGACACGGAAAATTCGATCAGGTAAGTCACAGGGTAGTAACTAGTAACTTTTAGACTTTGATCATCTCCAGTACACACACTTTCATGAATGTTTGTGGAAATGTGGAATGAGTTTAACGTACTGATGCCTAGAAATCTTTTATTCATTTCCCTGGATACTATGTACTGTCAGTTTCAATTCTCTACCATGCTCATGCATACTGCTTTATGAAATCTCTTTGATGCATAATCTCCTGTGTATATTGACTTTTCGGAAACTATAGGAATTATTAATCTGTTCATCATACAATAAGGAATTACATGAGAAAACCATATCACTCTCAACATTATCAGTATGTGCTAGACAATCAGTATAGTAAACACTCACAAACAATCACTCACAGACAAACAAGCAAAACAAAACTCTCAACTATGTCAATGTAACTTATTAGCATTATTTCTGCAGACTCTGATAAGGGCCAAGATTCTTAAATATTCAAACCTGCATTTAAGGTATATGCAAATCGTGACTGCTTCCTGTCGATGGTGTTTCTGACCGTTTATCCTTAGGTGATGGCAGCCAATTAGCGAGGCTGGAGACGACTACTTCCTCTTGCATTGGATGCTTGGAAATATTCGAATCTGATATGGACCCTGAAAGTAATTGGTTGATACTTGGCGTCAAGTTCAAACTTCTCTGCTGTTCTTGACATGGGACATTTTCCTTCTGATACAGTATAGATGGTACTGATTTAGACTTCACCACCTTCCACTGACTCAGATTTGCTACTGGATTTAGCACAGGATGTATGTACCGACTCCTATCTCGAGCACTGCAATTTCCTTGAAACTTTTTCAGGTCTTCAATCAGAGGCCTACAATTATCGTTTCTTCCTGCAGACAGTGGAGCATTTGTAACATTGTCTTGGGTAGAGCCGTTCTGAGAGTAGAACTGCTCCATAAACTCCAACTCATTATTCTTCCACACATCATCTTCTTCATCTTTGCTTTCCCAACTGTCTTCTTCATCCGTATCACCTGCATAATCATTATCATCATCCAAATCACTTTCCTCAAGTCTCATATCATCCTCCTCATCATAGCTACCACTGATATTCTGGTATCTATAATTGGCAGGGTATAATACCATTCCTGATCCTACCAAGTTCCCCTCATCACCATCATTCGACAAGGATTTTGTTAATTTCTCCATCACTTCTCCACTCCTGTCCCGAGTTTCAATTTCATTAGAAACCGGAAAACAATCAGCAATATCATCATTTGGGATTGGCTCATACATTTTTACATTCAAGTTGAAACTCACTTTCTTTCTTATCTTAGAACTTAAGCTGTCTTTCGGCTTATCCCTGTACCAAGCGATGCAATGAAAACAAAATAAAATATTTAAACGATGCACAACTTCAATTTTCATCTAAATCAATTTACTAGGTGTGTTTGTGTGTGTCACAAATATCAGTGCTCAACATTGGATCTTACTTGATTGGGTCTTCTGTGATATTTAATGTAATGACCTCTAGTTGAAGAGACTCATATCTTCCCTGCCCCTGCTTATTCATTTAAAGTAAAATTCAGTATTGGAATCAAATACAACAAGTGATTATTAATAAATAAAAGAGCCAAGACTTGGCAGAGGGCTTACATGATCTTCACATAAAATTCTAATGCTCGATTTTCGACGCTTTCTTCGCTTGTTGGAGTAACCAAAACAAGCAAGAAAACACCCCATTACAGGACTCTTCCAGGTTTTCTCTGATCCTCTGCCTTGAAATGAGAA
Source organism: Kitagawia praeruptora (assembly GCA_037693485.1). Lineage (NCBI taxonomy): Eukaryota > Viridiplantae > Streptophyta > Magnoliopsida > Apiales > Apiaceae > Kitagawia > Kitagawia praeruptora. Next base: position 149,901,734 of record CM075349.1, on the reverse strand, counting down.
GAAAAATCTTTTCAGTTATAGTATCTGTACATGTGTGTGTGTGTGTGTGTTTAAAGGGGGAGGGGGAATGAAGGTTTGAATGCAGTGGCTCCAAGAGTGTTTGAAAATAGAAACGTTGAGAGGTGAAAGTGTGAGTAATGATGATCAAAAGAGCCCTAATAATAAAACTAGCTATCACAAGAAAGATTCCGCCTTCACATGCATGACTTTGGCTGCATCATCCTTTTCTTGCTTTGCTCAATTCCACGTATTGTTGTTGATTCTCCATTTTTTTTTTTAAATCACAGTTTTAATAACTACGTACGTTTCTTTTAACCTATACGGAGTACTTTTTATGTTTAGATCCTTTCTCATCTACGTACTTTTTTTGTTGAATAGAGCCAAGAATTTTAGACGTTTTTTGTGAAGGTGCCCCTAGCGGGGCCCTTAAAATAAATGAAATATAATTTATTTAGTGTAGGTTTCTAGTTTCTACTCTAAGGTTGGTTTCTATTTGAACGCTAGCCTATATATATATAGGGTTTTGCTCAGGTGAGAACCCCTTATTATTGTGAGAACTGAAATCCAATCTCAGCCCCACAATTTTTAACCAATTTTAAATCTCAGCCCCACATTAAACACACACCCACCCCTACACATATACACACGCGACACACACAAAAACACACGCACTGCACACAGTCACACATGTACTACACCATACACACATACAAACCCACCCCACCCCCACCATCCGCCCTCTCCTGCCACCACCTACCGCCACTGCCGCCTCCAACCCCCAACCCGCCTCCGACCACATCCTCGTTCTGTGGTGATTTCCTCCGATTGCATTTTCTTTCTGTGGAGATGATGTCACCGGCACCGGAGATTCGAACCTGCTGTATTTTAATCAGTTTGTTTAATTTAATTATGTGAATTGAAAGAAGAGGCGTGATGATGAAAATTCATATTTAAATCAGTTGTGGTGTGTAGATAATGGTGATTTGGTGATTGTGGTGGTCACCGCCTCCATCGGTGGGGATCAATGATATTAAAAGGTTTTGATTTTTGAATTTGGAAGAAGTCGTTGGAGGTGATTCTGTTGTGTTATGGTTTTGTTTGTGGTGATTTTTGGGCTCCGGTGGTGATTTGTTGGTGGTGGTGGTTTGGTCGCGGTGATTTTCGTACACCGGTGGTGATTTTTTGTTTGTGGTGGCGGCAGTGCGGTGGTCGGAGATGACGGAGTGAAGTGATTTTTGTTTACAGCCGGTGATTTTTGTTGGTGGTGGTGGCATGGTGGCCGGAGATGGTGGCAGTGCGGTGATTTTCTGTTTACCGGTGGTGATTTTCTGGGTTGACCGGAATTGGTCACCGGAGATGGTGACCGGAGTTAGTGATCGGAATAGGGAAGAAGATGATGGTGGAAGATGATGTTGAATTAAATGAATAATAAAAAAATAAAATTTTAAATAATAATTGTGGGGCTAGGATTTAATTTAGATATAAAAATGTATGGTTTTGATTAGATCTCATATCTTATCATAAGTGGGGTTCTCATTTGAGCAAGACCCTATATATATATATATAATATTTTACACGTTCAATTTATTATGTGTTTTTTTTTAATTCTTAAAACTTGATTTGGAAGATTTTACAGTCTACGTGAAATTAACAAAATAATCTTTAATTTAGTGATGATGTAACAATTTTCTCCAATTAAAACTACCAAGAAACAAAAGAGAGATGAAATTGACGATTTTTTATATTGAAAATTCTATTCTATTTAGGAAATCTACTTATATTTTGTTTTGTTTATCAAAATAACCTTCTTATTATTTGAAGATAGTTGTACCAACAACCAAATACAGTTTTAATAATAAGTGTAAAGGGATTTTGTCCAAAACTTTGGTAGTTGGTAGTCTGGTCCTCAGTATGATAAAATAAATAAGAACTGTTAGATCTTAAAATAAATAGATAAAAATGTTGGATCTAGCATAATTTTTTTTAATATCTTAACATTTAAACTAAAAAGTGTATTTATTTTGAAATACGAAAAAAGTGCTTGTCAATGATTTAAATCATATATAATTAGGTTTTCTATATTGAATAGGATTATTAATGTAGGTATTCTACACTAAATAGGAATAATGTAAAAATTCGTAATTATATTTTCTCTTGAGATTCTGAGTGTTTTAATGTGGATAATAATTGTTAAATCATCACTACTATAGTTTGTGCTAAAATAGCACAATGCTATAATTTGTGCTATATATAGCACAAACTATAGCATTGAGCTATATTTTGAAAAACCCCAAAAGGTAAAAAGTGAGTGGAGAATATAAAAAGGAGGGATTTTGGTACTTCTAATAGTATTGGAGAATATAAAAAGTGAGTGGGGAATATAAAAAGTGAAATATGAAACAAGATATAACACAAACCATTGGAGTCATGTTGTTATTTTAACACCAAAAACCACTTTTTGGTGCTATATTATAGCAATAACTCCATCTATTTTAGCACAACCATTGACCTTGCTCTTATTATTATTAAACTAATACTATATGTATATACTCTCTACTCGAAACCAAAGCAAGCAAAGGTGATTCCTGACCTGCACATATCTCAATCACTTGACAACAAAGCTTTCCTCAAAATTTTCTTTCTTTTTTTCTATTTTATAATTTGGCATCCGGATCACACTCGTATTCACCGAGTATGACAGTCTACTTACTTCCGTAACTCTCAATGGATTCAAACTTATGATGACCTTGGGTAGTAATTAAGCTACTTTCCTCAAAATTACTATAAGCTTTATGGAAATTTAAAATTTGAATCCGATGCGTGGCACTTTAAATTCATCTAAATTTGCTGATATATATAAAAAAGAAGATAAACTGCATGATAATTTGAGTGTGAAATAATGTTAAAATGTATATATAAGAGTATTCTTGTATATTTTCATCCTTGCAAACAAGAAAAATGTAAGAAAAGTTTAGATGCACGCAGCAGGCTCTATCTCTATGAATAAAAAAGGGCAAGTTACTGAGCCTTTTCAGCCAGCAGGGACCACATGCATTAGAGCCCAGAAACCAAATCTTTAATGGTGGAACCCAAAAATATTCTCATTTGAACCTTGTTATTACATTTACAGTTGGGTGTTTTATTTACATTTGGTGGCACTTAGTTGCGTTTTTACCTACTCGACTAAATAGCCTTGAATTATCAAACAGACACAGATATATCAAATGCACATGATAATTGAGTTTCTTTCAAGGGACTGCACTGCAGGGTGAGGTATTTGCATTTCACTTTCTAATAGGAGTACAAATTACAGCCAGCCTTGACCTGAGACTTGAGTGAAAAAACAACATCCTTCCATGGAGATCCCAACAGCAACACTTCATGGTCATCGGAGTATGCCGGACATTGGAATGGACACCGCAGTTCATCGATTCCGATTGAGCTACGTGTCGGCTGTAATAAACATTTTGCTGCTCTGTACAAGTCTGAACTGTATCATATCTGGAAGAAGCCCGTAACTGAGGCCCTCGAGCACGGTCTCGTCTCTAGTCTGGAGACTAGTTCTTCATCACTACCAAGCTATGGTCTGCAAGTGCTCATCCTCGTCTTGAGAAATCTTTCCGGTACTTTCTATTTTCCTAGCTACTACTTATGTTAGCATGATATCAGATCTATATACTCCGTTACTTGTTTAAGGATATATATATGATCCGATAAGTACATCTACTAACACTTGTTTAAGGTCGTTGAGTGTTGTTAACTTAGCACGATATCAGATCTATGCACAAAAAACACATGATATCAGATCTTGGGTAATACCGGATCGAGTATATGAGGTCTCAATTCATCTAAGTTGAATACTCAAGTTGATCGAATACTGTATTAGCAGTGAATAACAAGTACTTTTTTCGCCGAGTAGAGTTCAACTTGTAAGTTCAATTTAGGGAAACTGTGATTTATGACAACTACTGAACATCTTGTTCCAACTGGTTTTACTCCCAGGACCAATCCATTAGTCACAGTCCTTGTTCCACACAATATCTTACATGGTAGGACAACATCACATTGCCCTAAAATTTTTATAAATAAGTGCCACAGCTATGTATGTCATGCACAGATTTGAAAGTACTGCAATGATATTTGTTAAGTAGAATTGAACGAATACAGTAAGTATAGCACAAGTTCCTAACAAGTTTAAGATTAATATTAGTTTTAGGCACAATAAAATTAATAGCCATAATATTAATATTAATATTAATATTAATACAGAAACTCAAACTCCATAATAGCCAAATAAGCTAGGATAGAAGTTCCATTAAACAAACTTGCCTCCCTTGAGAAGAACGATTTAACATTCTGCAGTGCCAACTTTTCTCTCGAATCTAAACTCCGATCCTGCAGTTTTAAAAATAATCTACTCAGCAAGAATAGTTGTAGTATACAATTGGTGTCCAAAGTATGACCAAGGGAAAGGAAATTAAGTTACCTTCTTAGGGGGGTGTATTCAACTGGGATTTTGAAGGATTTCTGATAATCCATGGATTTTAATGAATTTTTTAAATCCACGGATTGTTTAAATTCTACAAAGACTCTACAAAGAATCTTGTAAAATTGATGTAGAGTTTTTGAGATTTGAAAAGTTTTTTTAGAAATCCATCAAAATCTCATTGATTTTTGCAAGATTTCAAAACTTATAAAAACAACTAGCAAATCCACCAAAATCCATGGATTTTAATAAATCTAAAAAATCCATGGATTTTTGAATACCATCAGATTTAAATGGATTGTTTTAAATCCAGATTGAATACACCCAGATTTTAAAAGACTTTTTGAAATCCTAATTGAATACCCTCGGATTTTAAATGACATTTTGAAATCCAAATTGAATACCTCAAAATTTTAATGGATTTTAAAAAATCCAAATTGAATACCCCTGGATTTCTAAAATCCCTCAAAATCCTTCAAAGTCCCAATTGAATACACCCCCCTTAGAGCATCTTCAATGGGATTGGCTAAATTGGTTGGCTAAAATCTATACTACTATATAAATTCCGAAACATTGAAAGTTTTAGTACCTGTTTTTTGGTACCGGTTTTTTGGTACTTCGTGAATTTACTTATTTACCCTTCGTTATAAAGGAAAATAAATACACCTAAAACAAATAATAACATAATATTATTAATGGTAATTAGTCGAGATATTACCTTTTGTAAACACCTAAAAAATCAATTGTATCATATTTTTCCATCATTAATATTTCCTTTCGAATTAAAATGCGTTACCTTTTTAATTTAAAACAAATCTTACAATCATTAATATATACCCGAAAATATTACACCACAATTTTCAGGAAAAATATAACACCTAAAATAAATAATAGCATAATATAATTAATGGTAATTAGTCGATTGCCTTTTTTACATTAATATAATAAAATTAATTGTAATCAGTCGATTGCCTTTTTCATATTTACTTTTAGTTGATGATATTTCCTCTTATAAATACATAAAAACATCAATCGTATCATATATTTCGATCATTAATATTTCCTTTCTAATTAAGACACGTTACCTTTTTAATTTTTCATATTTACTTTTAGTTGAAGATATTACCTGTTATAAACGCCTAAAAACATTAATCATATCATATCTTTCGATCATTAATATTTCCTTTCGAATTAAAACACGTTACCTTTTTAATTGAAAACAAATCTTACAATCATTAATATATACCCGAAAATATCACACCATAATTTTCAAGTAAAATATAACAACTAAAATAAATAATAACATAATATAATTAATGGTAATTAGTCGATTGCCTTTTTCACATTTTCTTTTAGTTGAAGATATTACCTTTTGTAAACACCTAAAAACATCAATTGTATCATATTTTTCCATCATTAATATTTCCTTTCGAATTAAAATACGTTACCTTTTTAATTTAAAACAAATCTTACAATCATTAATATATACCCGAAAATATTACACCATAATTTTCTAGAAAAATATAACACCTAAAATAAATAATAGCATAATATAATTAATGGTAATGATTGACTTTTTATAATAAAATTAATTGTAATCAGTCGATTGCCTTTTTCATATTTACTTTTAGTTGATGATATTTCCTCTTATAAATACCTAAAAACATCAATCGTATCATATATTTCGATCATTAATATTTCCTTTCTAATTAAAACACGTTACCTTTTTAATTTTTCATATTTACTTTTAGTTGAAGATATTACCTGTTATAAACACCTAAAAACATTAATCGTATCATATCTTTCGATCAATAATATTTCCTTTTGAATTAAAACATGTTACCTTTTTAATTTAAAACAAATCTTACAATCATTAATATATACCCGAAAATATCACACCATAATTTTCAAGTAAAATATAACAACTAAAATAAATAATAACATAATATAATTAATGGTAATTAGTCGATTGTTTTTTTCACATTTTCTTTTAGTTGAAGATATTACCTTTTATAAACACCTAAAAAGTATCATAACTTTTAATCATTAATATTTTCTTTCTAATTAAAACACGTTACCTTTTCAATCTACAACAAATCTTACAATCATTAATATATACCCGAGAATATCACACCATAATTTTCAATTATTAATAAAATATATTAAAAATCATATATGTTGTTTATAATAAGGAAACAACATTATAATCTAAACATGAGTATATTATATTATACTCCCTCCGTTTTATCAGATTATTTACATTTTTTAAGGGGTGTCCGGCACGCATTTTAAGGTGTAGTTTAAGGATAGTTTCATAACTTATTTTTTAATTTTTCTTTTTTTGTATAAAAATAGAATGGTTCTATTTTTATACAAAAAAAAGAAAATTAAAAAATAAGTTATGGAACTATCCTTAAACTACACCTTAAAATGCGTGCCAAACAATCCTTGAAAAATGTAAACAATTGGATAAAACAGAGGTAGTATCAAATAAAAATTATAAAAAAATTATGATTATATAAAAACACAATTATAATATTAAATAAAATTTATAACATTATACAATAAACCCGTGCATTGCAATACTAATAATTAACCGATTACTTTTTCAGCTAAAACGTATCATCTTTCTATTTTTTTTCTAATTAAATTCCCTTTTTTCTAGAAATATCACGAACAACATTAATTTCTCATTTTCTAATAAATACCGGGAGCAATTTTAATTAGTAAAATAACATAATTAAATTATAATTAGTATAAACTAAACAATTACCTTTTTCAACTAAAGCATGTCATCTTTTTAATTTTCACGTTACCTTTTCTATTTTCTCTATCTAAAATATCTAATTTTTCAATTATATTAAGGGCAGTTCTATTTAATAAAATAAAATAATAATATGATAGTACTAATAATTAATCGATTAACCTTTTTAGCTAAAATGTATCATTTTTTTTATATTTTCTAATTAAAATCCTTTTTTTCCTAGAAATATCACGGGCAACATTATATTCTCTTTTTCTAAAAATATTACGAGCAATTTTATTTAGTAAAATAACATAATTAACGTATAGTTACTATAAACTAATTAATTACCTTTTTCACCTAAAACATGTTAACTTTTTAATTTTCTCTAACCAAATCCTCTATTTTTCCAATTATATCATGGGCATTCTATTTAATAAAATAAAAAATAATTTTATAATTACTAATAATTAACCGATTACCTTTTTTCAACTAAAATCCATCCTCTTTTCTAAATTTCTAACTAAAATCCGTCATTTTCTAGAAATATCACGAATAACTTATGTATAATTATCATCAAATAATCTCATTTAAAAATTTAAGCCTCCAAAAATCATGTTTTAAAAAAATTAATTCAAATTAATAAAAAAATTTCATATAACATTAAAAAAAACCGTGCATCGCACGGGTTTTAAGCTAGTAATATAAAATAATGATTGGCTAAAATTTGCTGAATCTGTAAGGTGTGTGCTTCAGTGGGATTGGCTATAATGGTTGGCTATATTTCGAAAATAATATATTATAATTTCAAACAATACTTTATTAATAAAAAATTATTTTTGTAAATTAATATTAATATTAATTGATCTTAAATTGTGGTCATATATTTTTAGAAATTTAAATTGAAATTTTTTTAATTCAAATTTATTAATGTTTGTGTTGCTTTCATAATTTTAACTTTTATACAAAAAATAAATTAAAATGAAGATTGAAAATATGCTCACAAATCAATAAGTGGTATGCTAAAAAAAATAACTTGGGAAGGAGAAAAAGTAGTAATGATATGACGTGGTGGCCTTAGAGATCTGTAAGCCTTCAGCATATATAGCCAACCATAAGGCCATGGCTATAAGTATGCATAACGGGAGTCAGTGGTTGGAGTTCTCAAATTTTGAAAGATTGACTATAAATGGTGCCACCTGTACTATTTAGCTAAAGGCTAACCAAGGTTGGAGATGCTCTAAATAAAGCTGCCTGCAATATCTTACTGATCTGCAGAAACAGAAAAAGGTTCATTTTACAGAGACCAATAAGCAGAAGGCCAATAAACATATGTTACAAAAATATACTGGTATAAATGTACAAGTATAACTACTTGTATTCTATAGCTATATATTGGAAAAGTCCCATAAACTATACATCTTTCTTTATTAGACTTTTATTCTGAAATTATGAAATTATGAAATGTCAAGTGTAATACTACCTACTTAATTGTTATATAAAATTGCATAGGAAGCACATGTCACAAAAAGAAAATCAAGGCTTTATTATGTTTATTTTCATATTAGTGTACTTTTATGTATCAAAAAAAAAAAAAAATTGGGTCATAAACCAAATTGTTGAGTCTAGTATTAATAAATGAATAAGTTAAAAAAAAACACTTACATAAATGTTTTATAAAAAATTTCATGCATTACACAATTATAAATTTAGTATTGATAAAATATGTAAAGTTAGTTTTTGTTATTCAGTCACTACCACCTAAAGTTAGTAAACTCGCAGAGGTGTACTATCAAAAAGAAATATATTGGAGACAGAGGTCCAAACAGTTGTGGCTTTAATTTGGGAACCCAAATACAAAGTATTTTCATGCTACAGCCACTATCCGTAAGAAAAATAATTTAATTATTAAGCTGCAGGACAATTACGGTAACTGGAAAGATAGAGAGAGTGGTCTTTATAATTTGATGGAGGAGTATTTTAGAAAGATTTTTTACGCATCAGGAGTGGAGTATGAAGGGGTTATAAGTATTTGAATAGAGGGTTATTAACCTTTTGGCCCTTCAAGTTTACATACTTATACCCATAAAACCCTAATGTTTAAACTCGTTCCTTTTTGCCACGCCAACTTCACAAATGTATCTCTTGGCCCTTTTACCGCGTCAGAATACATATCGGGTAAAAAACGGTACAAAATATCAGGGGTAAAACTGACATTTCACCTAATTAAAAATTAATGTAAAATTTTATATTTACTAAATACAGTTTATTTAGAGGCTTAACTAAAATCTCTCCCTCTCGGTCTCGGTTGTCTCTCTCTCTCCTCTCACTCTCTCCTTTTACGCCACCGCCTCCGTTCACCACTTTCATGTCCACTCAACACTATCCCGTTGAACAAATCGCTGGTAACCTTTAATTCATTTGAATTTAGGTTTTGTTTGATTCGATTTCGTTGAATATGGTTTCAAATTGAGGTTTTGTTTGATTCGATTTCGTTGAATTTCGTTGGCCGTATAAGGCTTTGAGAAGGCGGCTGTGATAAAACGACGATAAGGGGTGGTCGTGTGGCGTGCGTTTGGTTAGGGGATGAGGTGCGGGGGATGGGTTGAACAGCGGTGGTGATTGTAGTAGGAGATAGGGAGAAGGTGGAATGGTGAGTGCGAGGTGAAAATGGGTGTTGTGGGGAGGTTGTGGAATTAGTGAGGAGAAAGGGTGAACTGAGTTGTGAGATGGCTGCACTGGTGAGGTGAGTAGGGCGGCGTTAGTTGAATGCCGGAGTAAAAGGGGTGGAGGCTGTTGAAAAAAATAGAGGAAATGGGGGTTGTGACTTGTGAGGTTTGAATTGAAGGAGATGGGATAGCAGGTGGGGGAGAGGGAAGAGGGAGAGAAGGGGAAGAAGTGGGGGTGTGGTGGTGATGAACGAGAAAGGCAAATTGAAGGAGAGGAGAGCGGTGGTGTTGCAGGCGCTGTAAACGGCGGTAGGAAGGAGAAGAACATAGAAGAGAAAGGTAGGAAGGGTGATAGTTGGTGGAGTTAAACCAGAATTGTGGGAATAGATGGAATGGTGAATGGTGGTGTTGAGTTGTTATTGGCGAAGGTGTAGGGTGGGTGACAGTGAACGACGCCCATGTTCGAGGCGGTGATGACGGTCAGTGGCGGTGGTTTAATAGAGAGAGATGAGAAAAACGAGAGGTAAAAGAGAGAGCCGAGAGAGAGACAGGGGAGGGATAGTTAGAACACAGGGGAGGTGGGTGGGTGAGGGTAGAAAATTAAAATTAATGAAAGTTTTAAATTGGCTTAATGACCTTTTGGCCCTTCAAGTTTGCGCAGTTATACCCATAAAACCCTAAGGTTTAAAGTCGTTCCTTTTTGCCCCTCCAACTTCAAAAATGTACCATTTAACCACTTTACCGTCGTCTTTTTGACACAAAACCGTCGCCTTTTAAAGGCCAAAGACGACGGTTTGTGGCTAAAAGGTACATTTTTGAAGTTGGAGGGGCGAAAAGGAACGACTTTAAATTTTAGGGCTTTATGGGTATAATTGGGCAAACTTGAAGGGCCAAAAGGTCATTAAGCCTTTTAAATTTGGTGAAATGACTATTATACCCCTACCGATATAACCCGATATGCCATCTGACGCGGTATCGTGGCCAAGAGGTACATTTGTGAAGTTGGCGTGGCAAAAAGGAACGAGTTTAAATATTAGGGCTTTATGGGTATAAGTGTGTAAACTTGAAGGGCCAAAAGGTTAATAACCCTAGAATAGAAGCAAACTATGCAGGGCAGCAATAGACTTGAAGTATTGTATATTTCTTGGTTACATTTACAGAAGCCAGGAGTCAAATATATAGTGTAAATTATGTACAAGAAAGTCTACCATATTGAATAGACCGTGTTCTATTTACTAGTGCTGCTCAACTACTAAACCCCCAACCACAATAACCACAAAAGTCTTTGCTATGAGTTGTAGATATAATATTTTAGAATTCATTTGTTTGTTTGGCTGTTACGCCCCCGCAAGATAGAGGCGCCATTGGCGACTCCTAGCTTAGAACGAATGAAAGTAAAACTCTGACGAGGAAGTGTCTTAGTTAGAATATCAGTCCATTAATCTTTGGTGTGAACATGATGAACTGTTAAGACACCGCTGGACACAAGTTCTCGAACAAAATGGTAGTCAAGGGCAATATGTTTCATGCGAGAATGATAAACGGGATTAGAACATAGTTATGTTGCACCAGTATTGTCACGGAATATTTGAAGAGCAGAGGCTAGAGAAATATTTATCTCTTTGAGGAGATTTTATATCTATAATAACTCAGCTGCAGCAGCAACGACTTTGTATTCCACCTCAGATGAAGATCGAGAAATAGATTTTTGTTTTGATGATTTCCAGGAAATAGGATTGCCACCTAAATAAACAACATACCCTATAGTAGAGCGACCGGTATCACGCTGACCACCCCAATCAGAGTCACTGAATGCATGAAGAGACATATTGGCAGGCTTTTGAAGATAAAGACCATGGTGTATAGTGCCTTTCAGGTACCGAAGAATTCATTTAAGAGCACTCCAATGGGTTTTCGTCAGAGCATGCATAAATTGGGATAGTCTATTTACAGCATAGCAAATGTTTGGGCGAGTTACAAAGAGATATTGAAGACCACCAACTAGTTGCCGGTAGGGTGTAGGATCAATAAATTTGGACCCATCATTATGAACCAAAGAAGAAGAAGAGCACATAGGAGTAATTGTATCTTTTGCACCATCCAGATGATGTTGAGAAAGAAGGTCGGTTATATGCCGTGCCTGGGACAAAAATAAGCCAGAGCTGGTTGGTATAACCTCCACACCTAGAAAGTGACTTAATATCCCCAAGTCTTTCAGAGCAAAAGATTCATCCAGTGTACAAATGAAGCTTCTTACAAAAGAATCATTATTTTCTGTAATTATAATGTTATCAACGTAGACAACAAAAAAGATAAAAACACCGCCAGAATTATATGTAAATAAAGAGGCATCGGCAAGTGAGTTTTTGAACCCAAATTGTAACAGAATTTTTTTAGCGTTTTGTACCAAGCGCGAGGAGCTTGTTTAAGGCCATACAATGCCTTTCGCAGCCGACAAATGAAATTAGGATGTGAAGGATGAGTAAAACCCGGAGGTTGCTCCATAAAAACCTCCTCATCTAAATTCCCATTGAGAAACGCATTGTTAATATCCAACTATTGTAGTGACCAACCACGAGATAAAGCAATGCTTAAAATAATGCGTATGGTGGTTGGTTTAGTGACTGGACTGAACGTCTCGGAGTAATCAATGTCAGGCCGCTGTTGAAATCCTTTAGCAACTAAGCGGGCTTTGTATTTATTAATAGTGCCATCAGAATTTCGTTTAACTCGAAACACCCATTTACAAGAGATGATATTCTGATATGTTCGAGGTACAAGATCCCATGTGCCATTTCCAACAAGAGCATCAAACTCGGAAGACATAGCCGATCGCCAATCAGGATCTTTAAGTGCTTGAGTGCTTAAGATCCACATATGGGTTCCAAGGCTGCAGGAATAGGGTATACAGTAGTATGATTTATAAATGAATCATTAAAGTACCTTGGATTTGGCCGACGAGTCCGAGCTGGTAACATGGTATCTGGTGCATTGCCTAATTTTGAATCAGTTGGGGTGATTGATTCAGTACTATTAGTAGCTTCTGTAAAACTGTTTTGCTAGTATTGTGAAGATGGACTGTTATGCTGTGGCAATGCTGATGCATTTTGTGACTGTCTAGAAGAGTTGGCATTATTTGTAGTCAACATGGGAGAGCAACATATTTGTGTAGGTGACTGAGTGTTGTCCTGAGAAGCAGCAGTGTAAGATGTTGGAATAGAAGACATAGGTTGATCTTGAAAAATCGGTGCTCCTGGAGACAAAATGGTTGGTGAATGCACTTCTTTGATCAAGGTTGTACACTTAGGCGAGTCTGCTACAGCGAAGCAAATAAGAGATGATTTTTTCATGGGAAATGATGTTTCTACAAACTTGACATGCCGAGAAAAATAGAGACGATGAGTATTGATGTCAAGACACTTATAAGCTGACTTATCTGTGGAGTACCCAAGAAATAAACAAGGGGGGACCTGGGATGAAGTTTGGATGGAGCATATGGACGTAACTAGGGGTAACAAAAACACCCAAATACTTTAAGACGGTCGTAATTAGGAGTGCACCCATACATCAGTGTAGGTGAGTTGTAAAGGTTGAGAACTAGACATTGAAGAAGTGCCAAAAGGTAATTTATGACTTTTGTTACAAGAGCATGCATGACATTGTAATTGAACAGTAGAAGGAACATGGTGCACTAATTTATTTGATAATAAAATAGACCTAAGAACTGAATAAGCAGGATGACCGAGCTGACTATGCCATGACTCAACACTTGAATTTTGAGTTGCATGAATTTATGGTGAGATAGATTTTGGTGCATAGCAAACATCATTTCTTTTTCCCCCGTATAGCAGAACCGCCCCCGTGCTGAGATCCTTGACCTGGAAGGAGGATGGAAAAAATTCAACAGATACGTCATTAGTAGAACATAGCTTGGCTACAGAGACAAGATTTTGATTTAGGGACGGAACACACAATACATCTTGAAGAGTAAGAGATTTAGAATGGGAACTAATGTAAGAAGTGCCTACATGTGTGATTTTCAAACCTGAGCCATTGCGAATCAATATTTCATCTGGCCCGCCATAATCAGAAAAATGAGTGAAGTTGTTCAGATCATTGGTAACATGATGCGAAGCGCCAGTGTCAAATAGCCACGGCTGAGATGGATGGGAATTAACTGTTGGGTTTGTGGAGTCTATCAGGTTTCAGAATTGGATTCTGATATGGGTTAGAAATTCCAGAATTGGACTTTAATTAGAGATAGGATTAGAGTTAGGAATTTCAGAATTAGACTCTGATTGGTTTAGGCCCAGTTTCTTCTTTTATAAATACTCATGTAATTGTAACACAACATAACACAACAACACAACAATGTGAGAGATCAATACAAAATTAGTGCGGCTTGTGGAGTAGGAATTTCCGAACCACGTAAATCTTTGTCTTGTGTGATTGTGTTTATTTTCTTGTTCTTGTTTATTCGCTTTGGGTTTTGCTTTCGTTGTTGTATACTCAACAACTGGTATCAGAGCCTAGGTTTTCAGGCGAGTGGGAGCGATGGCAGAAGAAGGGAAAGTAAAGATCGACAAATTTGATGGCAGAGATTTTTCGTATTGGAAGATACAAATTGAAGATTATTTGTATCAGAAAAAACTACACGAACCGCTGGAGGAGAAAAAGCCAGATTCAATAGATGAGAAAGAATGGAAGCTATTGGATAGGCAGGCTCTGGGTGTTGTCAGATTGACTTTGGCGAAGAACGTTGCTTACAATATCGTCAAGGAAACGACAACTTATGGATTGATCAAGGCGTTATCAAATATGTATGAGAAGCCGTCTGCTTCAAATAAGGTATATTTGTGTTGTTCGTTGTTTTCCACGAGATTGAATGAAGGTGATTGTGTTGCTGATCATGTGAACGAATTTAACTCTATCCTATCAAGATTGACTTCAGTGGATATTAAATTCGATGATGAAATACAAGCCTTGTTGTTGGTATCCTCGTTACCTGACAGTTGGTCAGGATTTGTCACTGTTATTTGTAATTCATCTGGGACCAGTAAGATGACTTTTGATGGAGTTCGAGATGCGATTCTTGGAGAAGATATTCGTAGGAGAAACTCAGGAGAGTCATCAGGTTCCTTGTTGAGTACTGAGAGTAGAGGCAGAAAGTCTGATAGGGGGCAGAATCAGGGGCGTAACAGATCGAAGTCACAGAAGAGAGGACAGTCCAAAGATCACAAGGAGATTGTTTGTTGGAATTGTCAGAAGAAAGGTCACTTCAAAAATCAGTGTACGGCTCCCGCAGCTCCTAAAGGAAAGAAGAAAGAGGATAATTCAGCTAATGAAGTTGAAGAGGTGGTGAGTGACGATGCTTTGATTTGTTGTGTTGAATGTTCGGTTGAATCATGGATTATGGATTCTGGTGCATCATTCCATGCTACCCCTTGCAAGGATTTGATGTTAAATTTTAGACTTGGAAATTTTGGTAAGGTCCGTCTTGCTGATGATGAGACTTTAGATATTGCGGGCATGGGAGATTAATCTCAAGACCTCTTTGGGGACTAGCTGGACGTTGAAAGATGTAAAGTACATTCCTGGACTGAAGAAGATGTTGATATCTATGGGTCAGTTAGATAAGGAAGGGTATCGAGTTACTTTCGGAGACAGACAATGGAAAGTTATAAAAGGGAATCTAGTTGTTGCTCGTGGAGAGAAAAAGGGTACGTTGTACATAGTTGAACAATCTAGCTATGAAGCAAAGGACTATGGTAATGTGTTACTGATGTAATTAGGAATAATGATTAAGTGAATCGTTTGTATTTTGTTTTAGAGAAACAAAATTTCCTTAATTACAGGTGTCAGTAATTACAGGTGTCAGTAGTTGATTAGCACAGATAATTAGTGGACACAAATCGTGGGTGAGTGGTGATAACTGCACGCAGATCTATGTGTATCTATACTGACGAGTAACTCGCACGCGCATGACAGTTGTCAAATATTTAACATATTTTTGTGATAATATTGAAGAAAGAAAAGATGAGATATTTATTTTAAAAAAAATAAATAAACCAATTATCACAATGTTAAAAATACCTGTTTCCATAAAGAGGGATTCGAACCGTCTCATGCATCCACTTCTATTTAATACACTAGAACCTGGCCAATCTCATCATTCATGTAACATCTCTTTTGTTGATACCCTTTTTCAAAACCATATCTCAAACTCAAGAGTGAATATGTCAAGCCTAAATATCAAAGAGAAAAACCTCCATCTCGTAGAAAAACGAGATATCTTTAGCTATTCTCGTGAAGAGTTTGAAGCCTTTGATCAGGAAAGGCAGCTTGAGACATTGTGGCTTCAGATGGATGCTTGTCTCGAGGAGATCGAGAAAGAGAAACCTGCAAAAGTGATTGACATCGATGCTGCTCTCCAAGCAACGTTCGAATGGCTTTCCTCTAAAGCATCCTCATCCAACACTGCCAACCATTGCTAATGAATATGTTAGCAAAAATAACCTTATCCCTTTCAACTTCCACCCAAACAAAGTGGCAAAGATGGGATCTGGGATAGCTGCTAGCAATGGAGTGGTTTGGACTTCTCTTTTTACTTTCCTGTTGAATAGATTAGTAGATAAAGAGAACAAAAAGATGTAATATTTTTCATGTAATCTCTTTCTTATTATCAATGAAAAATCTTGTTTCTATAACCTTATTCAATATGTTCTTCAATGTTTATGTTTCTGAACTGCTCTTCAAAGAATTGAATCTGATAAATAGGCATGAAAACTAATTAAATAAATCACAGCAGTAACAGGTTCATTAACAAAGACCACACATATATCAGGAAACAAAACAATAAGAAAACACTTAACAATTTACTGATCAATGAACCGTCGCGTCAGGATTCGATGTTTGACTAAAGTCAGGATTGACTTTTTGTCAGGATTCGATTTGCATCAGGATCTTGTGATCATCAGTAATTGGTCTTCCCTTGTTCTCAGAAGCTCTCACAGTTTACCATTCCCAGTTCATTCACCAATTTGGTAAAAGTAGCTTCAAGAAGTGGCTTGGTGAATATATATATCAGCCAGCTGTTGATCGGTAGGAACAAAGTGTAGCTCAATTGTCCCTTCCATTACTTGCTCTCTTATAAAATGATATCAGATACTGATATGCTTAGTAAGAGAATGCTGTACTGGATTTCCTGTCATAGCAATAGCACTTTGGTTATCACAATAAATAGGTATTTTTGAATATAACAAACCATAGTCCATTAGCTGATTTCTCATCCACATGATCTGAGCACAACAGCTTCCTGCAGCAATGTACTCAGCTTCTGCAGTTGATGTGGAGATAGACTTTTGCTTTTTACTGAACCAAGAAACTAGTCTTCCTCCAAGAAATTGATAACTGCCTAAAGTACTCTTTCTGTCTATTTTACACCCTGCAAAATCAACATCTGAGTAACCACATAAACTAAAGTCAGATTCTCTAGCATACCACAGGCCAAGTGATGGAGTGCCTTTAAGGTATCTGAAAATCCTCTTCACTGCCATGAGATGTGGTTCCCTGGGATTCGCTTGAAATCTTGCACATAGACAGGTTGCATACATGATATCTGGTCTGCTAGCAGTTAGATACAGGAGTGAGCCAATCATACCTCTGTAGTTTGTTACATCTACTTCAGTACCTTGATTAGAATCAAGTTTAGTAGCTGTAGCTATGGGAGTTGAAGCAGTAGAGCTGTCTTGCATGTTAAACTTTTTCAATAAGTTCTTTGTATACTTTGACTGATTTATAAAGATCCCTTCATCAGTCTGTTTAACTTGAAGACCTAAGAAATAGCTCATTTCTCCCATCATGCTCATTTGATATCTAGACTGCATTAGCTTTGAAAACTTCTCACATAGTTTGGAGTTAGTTGACCCAAAAATGATATCATCAACATAAATCTGAACTAGCAGCAAGTCCTTACCATGATTCAAATAAAATAAGGTTTTATCAATTGTGCCTCTTTTGAATCCACTTTCCAGTAAAAATTGAGCCAATGTCTCATACCAGGTTCTTGGAGCTTGCTTTAGTCCATAAAGTGCCTTATCCAGTCTATAGACATGATCTGGATATTTGGGATCAATGAAGCCAGGAGGTTGTTCAACATATACCTCCTCTTCTAATTCTCCATTTAGAAAAGCACTTTTCACATCCATCTGGAAAACTTTAAATTTCTTATGTGCTGCATATGCCAGAAAAATTCTGATAGCTTCTAGTCTTGCAACAGGAGCAAAAGTCTCATCATAGTCTATCCCTTCTTGTTGAGAATACCCCTTTGCAACTAATCTTGCTTTATTCCTTACTATTGTGCCATCTGAATCTGTCTTGTTTCTGAACACCCACTTTGTACCCACAATAGACCTATCCTTTGGCCTTGGTACTAGTTTCCAGACTTCATTTCTTTCAAACTCATTAAGTTCTTCTTGCATAGCCATAACCCAATCAGCATCCTTGAGTGCATCTTCAACTTTCTTAGGTTCCTCCTTTGACAAAAAATTATGATAAAGACATTCATTCTGAGTTGCACTTCTTGTCTTAACACCTGCTTCAGGATTCCCAATAATCAAATCAGGAGTGTGACTCTTAGTCCATTTTCTTGTTGGTGGTAAGTCATTCCTTGAGCTGGATGCTCCCCCTGGATTGGTGTTATCTTCAAAAGAACTAGAATTGCTAGAAGCTCCCCCTGAGATAGTGCTATCTCTTTCTGATCTGCTGTTAGAATTATCACTTGAATTTGTTTCTGATGAACCTCCTTCTGATCTTTGAGTTGAATCAGTACTGGTGGTATTTTGTTGTTGCTCCCCCTCAACATTTGCATTATCTGTTTCACCATCAGTAACTGGTAATTCTTCAGAAATGGGAAGATCGTCAGGATATGATGGAGCATCAGTATCGGACATGACTTCATCAGTATTCTTGGTAGCTTCATTTGCAAAAATCAAACTATCATGTGAGTCTTCAGCAATTCTTGTTATCTTCTTATCATCAAAAGATACATTGATAGACTCCATGACTGTCTTTGTTCTTAGATTGTAGACTTTAAAGGCTCTTGTAGTTGGATAGCCAATAAAGATGCCCTCATCAGCTTTAGTTTCAAACTTTCCTAGCTGTTCAGTATGAGGTCTTAGAACAAAGCACTTGCAGCCAAACACATGTAGATGCTTCAGACTTGGCTTCTTCTCTTTAATCATCTGATAAGGAGTCAAACCATGTCTGTTGATTAAAGTAATATTCTGAGTATAGCATGCTGTGTTGACTGCTTCTGCCCAGAAATATGTAGGTAGTTTAGCTTCCTCCAACATAGTTCTGCCAGCTTCAATAAGATTTCTATTCTTCCTTTCAACTACTCCATTTTGCTGGGGTGTGCCAGGAGCAGAAAATTGTTGAACTATTCCTTTATATTTGCAGAACTCTTCCATTACTGAATTCTTGAATTCAGTTCCGTTATCCTTCTCAGAATCTTGACTTTGTGCCAGTTTCAATGAGCCTCACATGGTCCAGCAGTATTTCAGCAATTTTATCTTTTCTGTGTAGAAAATACACCTATACACCCAGGTAAATCTAGTATATTCATCAACAATTACTAAAGTATACCTTTTCTTACTGATGGACATTATGTTCACCGGTCCAAATAAGTCAAGGTGAAGCATGTGATATGGTTCATCAATTGAGGATTCAGTTTTACTCTTGAATGATGTCCTTCTCTGTTTGGCCTTCTAACAAGCATCACAGAGTCCATCAGGAGTGTTGTGCCCAAAATTTTCATGGGCTAGATTTAAGCCCATTAAGCTATAGGGTTTGATCCATACGAGCCAGAAGATTGATCCAGTATGAGTTATGAAGATCAGATAGAAGAAATGACTAACGAAGTATGAGTATCAGAAGGTTCCCAATGGTCAAGAAGCTGGGCTGAGCATTAGAAGACCAGGTTCCTCCCAGCAGAAGAGTTCGAGTTAGCATAGCAACAGCCATAAAGGTGATAAAAACATGCGAAGAGTTATCCCGTCTAACCAGCTTGTTATTTGTGCAGGTACTGACACCAAAAGGGAGGTCCCTAAGCGATATGTCCCGAAATAAGGAGGTTCCTGAGAAACAGGCTCCTGAGATATAGGTTCCTGAGCACCAGGTTCCTACGAGTTGCCAACAGAAAGTTCTAGAAGTCATCTAGAACAGATAAACGAATTGGTATCTGAGTACAATTCTAGGGCGCAGATGATCCTAGAATAACTCTAACCAATGAGAGAATCATAAGTGGGGTACGAACTCGAGTTCTACTCCACTTAGCCAAACTAGTTCGTGAAAGGCTCTAAAGGAACCTGAGTCCAACACGAATTAGATGACCGAATGCAGCTATTCCAGTACGAGACAGAATCATATTAGAACTACGTGAGCTTGATCCCTATAAATACAAGGGTACGTAGGCACCTCAGGGTACGACGCATTAAGTTCTCTAATTTTCTCTAAAGGCACCTGAGATTATTAGAGATACCCTCGAGCTCAGCTCAACCCCCACAAACACAACCCAAACCTTTTCGTAGAACAGTTGATCGCTAGCCTAAACAACTACCTATAAACCTCACATAAGTTGATTACGAAATCCACTCATCAACATTGGCGCTAGAAGGAGGGGATAGTTAATATCTTAAGAGTGGAAAAGATGTCAGGCAACTCGGATAGCGAAGCAACCCGTTCTGAACGACAGATTCATGAGGGGAACACATCTCCTCCCAGAGCACCGAAGGTTACTAAAGCAGCCATGATGGAAATCTTAAAGACTGTGGGAGAACGTTTGTCGACTTTGGAGCAGGCTTCAAGCAAAAAGAAGAAAAAGAAGGCAAAGAAAAGCAAGAAGTCGAAGGTTACTCCGAAACAGTTGAATTTTGAAGAATCCGAGAATGGAGAGGAGGTTCCAGACGATGGTGGAGAACCGAAGCAAGATAATGGTGAGGAAGATATGGAGAACCCTGAGAAGAGTAAAACTGGTAGCAAGGGCCATACAGGGTCCAAGGAAAAGAAGAAAACCAAGACTGGAGGTTCCTCAAAGAAAAAGAAGAAAGATAAAGACCCGTCTGTCGAGATAATCGAAGAAGAAAGCACAGATTCAGATGAGGATACTGAAGAATCAAGCGCAGCAGAGTCGCAAGAGGAAGAAGGAACGAGTAAGAAGACAAAAGCGGAAGCTACTGGGGAGGTGACAGCAGAGGATGTCAAGAAAATTTTGGCTCAACTCAAGGACGAGAAGAATCTTGCTGTGAACCCTATAACAGCTTCTCCTTTCACCAAGAAGGTTCGAAAGTCGGCTCTGCCTAGGTCTTACAGGCCTTCGAATGAATTGAAATTCGATGGGACTACTGATCCCATTGAATACCTTAGTCGTTTTGACACAGAGATGGATGTTTATCAAGTGAAGGAAGCCACCAGGTGCAGGTTACTGGCTGCGACTCTACAGGGCGGAGCCCATCAATGGTTCAAAAGGTTACCTGCAGATTCGATTGGTTCTTGGGCAAGTATGGGGAAGCTCTTTGTCACTCAATTTAGAGCATCTGTTGCATTTGCACCACCAACCAATACCTTAGCCAATATCAAACAAAGACCTAGTGAAACGTTGACAGAATATTTCAAGAGGTTTAATGCGGAGGTTCCTAAAGTTAGGAAAGCATCTGAGGAAACAATAAAGAATTTCTTAATTGCTGGAGTCAAAGGAGGCTCAGATTTTTGGAAAGCACTGCAGGGAAAAGAACCAGAGACGTTGGCAGATTTTTATGCCCAGGCAGAACCCTTTCGTCTGGTGGAGGAGTCTCTAGCTGAATTAAGGAAGGATCCAGATTTTGTAAGGCAAAGTGGAAGCAAGAGGTCGAGACAAAGAAGCCCCAATGGTCGTGACAATAAAAAGGTGGTTAGTCGCACATCCCAGGTGAAGCCTGAAGCTGTGAATCCTACTAAACCTGTCATGAGTCAGGTACCGCCACCAGCTTCCTATAACAACAATAAACATGAGAGACCTGTCTATGAAACTTTCACCCCTTTGGTAGCTCCGATTGATCATATTTACGCAGTGAATGAGAAGTCCTCATGGTTTAAGAAGCCTTTCAGAACCGGTCCCCCAGGGAATAAGAACGAGCGCCCCTACTGTGACTTCCATGATAATAATGGGCATAATACTGCAGATTGTCGTCACCTCAGAGATCTAATTGAAACTCTAATCAAACAAGGGCAATTGAGTGAATGGGTGGCTCAGGAAGGAAAAAAGTATAGAGATGAGAAGACTCAGAAGACACAGACACAGGAACCTGTCGTGGTGGAAGGACCACCTAAGGTTGGGTGCATACGCACAATTATAGGAGGTCCCCACATTGGAGGAAGCAGCAGGAATGCCATGGAGAGGTATACCCGTGAGGCTAAAGAACGTCCTTTGACCAGTATTTACAATCTGTCCCAGAGGTCCCCAAGGTTGTTCGAAGGAGAGGATGCAGATATTACTTTCACTGAAGAAGATGCTTCCTGGGTACATCATCCCCATACTGATGCTTTGGTTGTTGAAGCAGGAATTGGGTCTTATGAGGTTCATCGAGTGCTAGTTGATAATGGAAGCTCTGTAAACTTGTTATCTTACTCAGCTTTCAAGAAGATGCATTTTCTGGATAAGGATTTAACTCCAACAAACGATACCTTGTACGGGTTCACTAATAATCAGGTTCCTATCAAAGGTAAGATTCGTTTGCCAGTAACTTTAGGTGATAAACCATGTTGCATTACACAGTTGGCAGAATTCATCGTTATAGAGGAGAATATGAATTACAATGCTATCTTGGGAAGACCTATTTTGAAGGAGATGAGGGTAATAACCTCCATTTACCACCTCACTATGAAGTTCCCGACACCAAATGGAGTTGGTATAGTTCGAGGATGTCAGTATGAGTCTAGAGAGTGTTACACCAAAGCTTTGCAACATGCTGCTAGAGCTGCTAAATTGCCTGAACCTATGGACGAGGTTCCTGATAGTTTTCCAGGAAAGAACCCAGACGAAATAACGGTTGACCTGCGCGGTTCGCCTTTGGAAGGTTTTGTGTCAGCATCCTGTAGAGCTATAAGAATTGAAGAGATTATAGAAGAGGAACCTCATGCTGAGATTCCAGTTTTTCGGGGACCAGATACCCCCTACTTACTGATAGAAAGTGCACCCCCTACGGACAAGGATGGTGACGTGTGTATGGTAGAAGGATTGGATGAAGAAAAATCCCGAAAACTGAAACATAATGGAAGCAATGAAGACAGTCAGCCAGCATTAAAGAGAAGGAATGTCATGTACGAAGAGCAGGAACCGTCTACCGTCCAGGAACCTCAAGAGGACTCAACCACAGAGATGGAGGTAGACTTAGATCCTCGAATGCCAGAAACCATGGTTAAGGCTGGACCAGCTGGTGAAACTCTGGATGTGAAGATCCATGACAAAGATGGTACAAAGGTGTTGAAGATTGGAGCTCAACTCGATCCAGCCTTAAAGGAATCTCTCATTACCTTTTTGGGCAAGAACCTGGATGTGTTCGCATGGTGTCATGCAGATATGGAAGGGATAGATCCAAGGGTCATGTGTCATAAGTTGAATATTGATCCAGAAAAGAAAGGAGTGAGACAGAAGCGAAGACCAGTTAGTGGAGAAAGAGCTCAGGCATTGAAAGAAGAGGTCGACAGATTATTGGATGTAGGATTAGTTAAAGAATCTTTTTACCCAGTATGGTTGGCAAATCCTGTTTTGGTAAAGAAACCAAATGGAAAATGGAGAACCTGCGTGGACTTCACAGATCTCAACAGAGCATGCCCGAAGGACAGTTTCCCACTACCACGGATTGATCAGTTAGTGGATGCAACAGCTGGACATGCCCTCCTTAGCTTCATGGATGCATATTCAGGTTACAATCAAATCCCTATGTATGAACCTGACCAAGAGCATACTTCTTTTATTACGGATAGAGGTCTTTATTGCTATGTATGCATGCCATTTGGATTGATTAATGCTGGAGCCACATACCAACGGTTAGTGAATATGATGTTTAAAGACCAAATTGGCCATACTATGGAAGTATATGTGGATGATATGCTAGTTAAGTCTAAGGAAGCTGTTGACCATGTGAAGCACTTAGAAGAAATGTTTGGAATCTTGCGGAAGTACAGAATGAAGCTGAACCCTCAAAAATGTGTGTTTGGGGTAGAATCAGGAAAGTTTCTGGGTTTCATGGTAAACCACAGAGGAATCGAAGCCAACCCAGCCAAGATTAAGGCATTGATTGATATGAGGTCTCCGAGAACTGTGAGAGAGGTTCAGTCTCTTACAGGAAGGGTTGCAGCCTTGAATAGATTCATTTCGAAGTCCACTGATAAGTGTCAGGAGTTCTTTAAAGCTATAAAGAAAGGAAACAAATTCGAGTGGACCGCAGAATGTGAGATAGCGTTTGGAAAGTTAAAGGAGCATTTGGGGAGCCCCCCACTGTTAGCCAAACCTGTGGATGGAGAAACATTGATACTTTATTTGGCTGTGTCAGAGTATTCCATTAGTGTAGTTCTGGTTCGAGAAGAGAATGGACAGCAGAGCCCAGTTTACTATGTTAGTAAAAGGTTACTTGATGCAGAAACGAGGTACACAGGAATGGAGAAGCTGGTTTTCGCATTGATTTTGGCTTCCAGGAAGCTGCGACCTTATTTTCAAGCTCACAAGATTGAGGTGAGAACCTCATATCCACTTAAGCAAGTGATGCATAGGCCAGAAACTTCTGGAAGAATGTTAAAGTGGGCTGTGGAGCTAGGACAGTTCGACATAGAGTATAAGCCAAAGACAGCAATCAAAGCTCAAGCTTTAGCAGATTTCTTAATCGAGTTTCCACCTCATGTAGAGGTTACTGGCCAAGAGGGGCCAAAAGAGGTGGTGGAAAAACAGACAGACAATGACAACTGTGCACCTTGGTGGACACTGTATGTAGATGGAGCTGCTAACAGTGGTGGAGCAGGTGCAGGCATAGAACTAGTTAGTCCAGAAGGGCACCAACTCTATAGCTCGATTCATTTTGCTTTTAAAGCCACGAACAATGATGCAGAATATGAGGCATTGATCGCAGGCCTCAAGTTGGCTTTGGAGATGAAAGTAGAGAATATCAGAGTGTTTAGTGATTCGATGTTAGTAGTTTGGCAGATTCGTGGTGGTTTTCAGGCGAGAGGGCCAAGAACAGACTTATATTTGAGGTACTCCCAGGAGTTGATTGCAAGGTTCAGAGAGGTGAAGCTAGATCAAGTACCTCGAGGAAAGAATACCAAAGCGGATGCATTGGCCAAGCTAGGGTCACAGAGAGAATCCACGTTATTGGGGGTAATTCCACTTCAAATCCAGGAGCAACCAAGTGTTTTCAAGGAAGAGGTAATGGACATTGAATTTCCAGTTGAAGATTCCTGGATGACCCCAATATATCGTTACCTGGACAAAGGGGAGCTACCTCCCAATCAAAGTGATATCAGGAAGCTGAGGTATCATGCAGCCAGGTATGTAATTTATGATGGAGTTCTGTATAAACGAGGATTCAATCAGCCTTTGCTCAAGTGTGTAGCTGGAGAACAATGCAAGTATATCCTCGAGGAAATTCATGAAGGAGTATGTGGAAATCACTCGGGGGGTAATTCTTTAGCCATGAAAGTCCTTCGACAAGGATATTATTGGCCAACCATCAAAGCAGATGCTACAAAGTTTGTGCAGGCATGCAGTAATTGTCAGAAGTTCGCAAATTTTGATAGTCGTCCTGTAGCCCCTATTAAACCGATTGTTAGCCCTTGGCCATTCGTTGTTTGGGGAATAGACCTCATTGGAGAGCTCCCGAAAGGAAAAGGAGGAGTGAAATACGCAGTGGTCGCGGTCGATTACTTTACAAAGTGGGCAGAAGCAGAACCACTTGCTAAGATTACAGCGTCAAAATTGACTGAGTTTGTGTTTCGAGCCATCGTATGCAGGTTTGGCATTCCACAGAAGCTGATTTCTGACAATGGGAAGCAGTTCGATAGTAGAGAGCTTAGAGGATTATGTGAGCAGTTTGGAATCCAAAAAGCATTTTCAGCAGTGTATTATCCGCAGAGTAATGGACAGACTGAAGCGGTGAACAAGATTATTAAGCATACTTTGAAGACAAGGCTTGAAGATAAGAAAGGAAGCTGGCCAGAGGAGCTTCCTGGAGTCTTATGGTCGTATAACACCACGCCTAGAACTACAACTGGTGAGTCTCCCTTTACTCTTGCTTATGGTTGTGAAGCTATGGTACCTGTGGAAGTTGGAACAGGTTCCCTGAGAAGAAAACATTTTGACCCCGAGAACAATGAGGTCAATCATAGACTATATTTGGACATGGTCGAAGAGTTGAGAGTAGATTCGCGAGTAAAGTTAGCAGCATATCAACAGAGAGTTCGAAGGTATTACAACAAAAAGGTGAAGGCAAGACCTTTTAAAGTTGGAGACCTAGTTCTGAGAAAACTCATGCCAAACACCAAGGTTCTGGCACATGGAGCCTTTGGAGCAAATTGGGAGGGACCTTACCAGATAAAGTCAGCCATTTGGGAAGGAACCTACCACTTGATGGATATGGATGGGAACCTCATTCCGAGAGCTTGGAATGCAGAGCATCTCAAGAAGTATTATCAGTAACTCTTTTATATGTTTTTCTTAGGAAAAGTAAGGCTCTTTCAGCCCAAGAATAAAGGCAGCTTATTAGTTATAGCTGACCAGCATTTTAATTTCAGTATTTGATTATGCATGTACTCGGGGGGTACTTGATGTGAACCTCCCTACTTGCAAGACGATTCTTTTTTAAGTATTGAGCGATGTATAGCTCTACGTTGAATATTTTGAGTGCATTATTTGCAGCTATAGCTCCTTAATAGTTCTTTTACGTAACAATAATTACCCAAAAGAACTGGGGGGTAGTATTCCTACTTAGACAGTATTGTGCATGCCATGATTTCATATTTCATATGCCAATTTGAAATTTTTGAAACAGGTTACCTAGACTAACAGGTTCCTGTAGCATGGTGTTGTATTTTGCAGGTTACCTGAGCTGACAGGTTCCTGTAGCATTGACAGTATGTGTGAAGTATGAATATGAATTGACAGAATGTGCAGACTACGATTGATTGATCAGAATTAGCTTGTAGACAGATTGTTGAGAAGAGTATCAAATCCCAGGTAGCTTCCTGGGCATCGAGCAAAGTCCCAGGTAGCTTCCTGGGCATTGAGCAAAGTCCCAGGTAGCTTCCTGGGCATTGAGCAAAGTCCCAGGTAGCTTCCTGGGCACGAGAAAAGCCTCAGGTAGCTTCCTGAGCAAACGAGATTGAAAAGCCTCAGTTGACTGAGCACGACATTGTTGCCAAAAGCCTCAAGTTTCTTGAGCATGTGAATTAAAGTCCTGACAAAAAGGCATCTAAAGTCCTGACAAAAGGCACCTTAAAGAGAAGCCTAATAAGCTCTCCCTCATGTGGAACCGCCTTTGGCACATGGGAAGAAGGGATAAAATCCTTAGCATTTACCTTCATAAGATGTCTAGCCTGACACATGGAGAAGAGGAATCTGTGTGGACTCCCAGAACGGCACACAGGTTCCTAGAATCGCCTCGAGGCACAAAAAGGAACCAACATGCCTCGAGGCATGTTGGGACCTAGAGAATAGGATTGGGAACCAAGCAGGTTACCTTTCCAAGAGGAAAAAAGGAACCAACAGGCCTCGAGGCATGTTGGGACCTAGAGATTAGGATTGGGAGCCAAGCAGGCAACCTTTCCAAGAGATGACCCGAATTAAACAAGAGAAAGATTTTACTAACGTTAACTGTTTTTTGTTTTATGTTTATTTTGCAGGATTAATACTCGAGGAACCTGGTCTTGATGAAAAAGAAATTATTAAAGAAGGCTACGGTTTAGATTATCGATACAAAATATACACACAGAGGTTCCAGGTTTTACAATTCAGCTGTAGTTTGTTGCATTTATTTTGAGAATAGACAAGTGGAAATATGCATGTGTTCTGTTTCTTACAATGGGTTAGCCCACGTAAGCTTGAACATATGAGTAAGGAAGCTGAATTATTCTCTAATGCATAACAGTGAAGTGTTTCATGAGGTTTTGAAGAAAAGTATATAGAAAGTTAAGATTCGAACAAAGAAATATGTGTAAGCCTACCCTGGACAAGAGATATGTAGCAAAAGCAAATATCATAAATCATAAAGAGAGTTATGGGTACAGAGACCCAGAAAACCAACATAAAAGTTAATGGCACGAAGGCCATGGAAACCAAATTTAAAGTTACATATTGCGAGGCGTTACGAGGAGCCCGCGACCTCATCGAAAGTTATCAAAAGTTCTTAAAGAATTTTGTTGAAATTATGAAGGAGGAACCTCACCAGAACCCTTGGAAGCAACCAGAGGAGTTGAAAGGATAGGTTGAACAACTTCAGGAGTGGGAACCTCTGCAGTCTCAAGGTTGACACCTGGAGACCTCTCAACCGTTTTCACGGGAGGTACAGAGGTCGCAGCAGCAGCTTCATTCCCAAAATCCTTGATCATCCCCACTACATCCTCGCCTAGGAGAGACCAGTTCAGCTCAGGCATTTTCTCCCACATGGATCTCATGTAGTCACGAACGCCTTCGTCATAACCTTCATCATACCTAGCTTTTTCCTGGATGAGCAGAGATGATTTGACAGTAACGGCTGCAACATTTAAAGCATCAACCTGAGCTTTCAGTTCATTGACTTTCTCCAGCATGGATAATTTCTCATCCTGCAAATTTTTCACCTGCTCCTGAAGTTCGTCCCTACTATTCTTTAATGAGGTTTCAGCAGCTTTAGCCCTCCTTACCGCAGCAGTGGCAACGTTCACACTCTCCTCTCTAGCAGCCAGCTCCTCTTTGAGTTTCGAGATCTCTCCTTGTAGCCTGAGGTCATATTGGATCTTCAAGGCAAAATCATCACAGAACCTAAGAGTAAAGAAGGCGTTCTGGGCCGCAGAGAACCTCATAGCTTCCAGAGCTTCAGTAGAGTCCATTTTCGACCAGCCAGTAATAGTCTCAACAGGAACATGAGTGTCAATCAAGTCCTTAAACTGGTTCTGGGCAGCGGTAGGATCAGTCTTCACAGCTTTATTTTTCCTCATGGACCTGGTTTGGGAGCTCTCTGATAAGTCAAGTGTGGTCTGAGCCAATTTACGTTTTGAGGAACCTGATGGTTGAGTCTGGACAGATACAGGGGTTGGAACTTGGTTAATTGGAGTTGCAGCAAGTGAAAGCTCCTTTACATTGTCATCAACCTTGAAAATTTCTTCCACATTTTTAGATCTTTTCACAAATGAAGGAACTTTTGGAGCCATGTCTGCATGAGCCAATAGATTAAGATTAGAGGTATATATATGAAGTAAGCGAATGAAATTGCACAAATATAGTTAATAAGAAAGACATAACTATAAAGAAACTCCTACCAGAAGTCGAAGGAATAAAGCCTAAAGTCATCAGGTTATCAGGGGTCATTAAGACCAGACAATCTCTAGTGGAGGCTGACAATTTCAAAATCTCAGTTGCTCTTTCCAAGCAGACTCCTGTGAGGACGGTTTGTTTAGGGATATTGGGACGACGATTAAACTCATATCTAACGTAGGGGCAGTCATAGCAATAGAGAAACTGTTCTGGCCATTGTTCAAAGTTTTGTTTAACATTTTTTATGCACTGACCCTGATGACAAGGCCAGGCTGAAAGGTAAAAGCAGCCAGAATTTCTCCTAGTGTCTTTCAGTCTGAAGAAATAGCCCAATTCAGGGGCTGTCAAAGGAACTGTAAACTTGCTGGAATATAGTATAAAAGTGCTGATGGCTAACCGATAAGAATTAGGGGTGAGTTGCATTGGTGCTAATTGGTAAAAGTCAAGAACCTCGCGTAAGAAAGGATGAAGAGGCATAGAAACACCTACCCTCAGGAAAGCGGCAGATATGACAGCATGGGGGATACCTTGTTTTGGGATTTTCAAATCAAACCTGTGAGCTCTCTCACCAGGTTCTGGGATTGTTATCTTACAGACAGGGCGGTGACATTCCTCGAATAGTCTTTCCAGTTTAACTGAGGTCATGATGGAATCAGATTTTTCACAAAAAGGGACAATCTCTTGTTTAAATGGTTCTCTTTCTACAGATATTTCACTTTGAAAGTCGGGTTCTAGGAAGGACTCAGGTTCAAATTCAGGTTTTGATACCTCTTCATTATCAGACCAGTCATCTCCTAAATCAATTAAGCTTAAAGGCTTTAAGGGATCAATAGTATTTGGAGGTTTCATCAGAATATCTTGAGGATCACTAATGTCAGGAATCAAGACCCTAGACCTAGTTCTATTACCTACAGATGCGACGAAAACAGGTTTTACGGAAGAGAGGTGGTCAGAATGTGTTGAATCAGAAGACATCTGCAAGAAACAGACGAAGAAAGGTCAGACTTTGGAATTCTTAAAGGGAGACCTGTGGTCTAGAGACGATTGGATTATTGTGATTATGTCAAGTAAGTTTTTTAAAGAGTTATATGGAGGTTGTACATTCACAGAGATAAGTATGAAATATGACATGAATACGAAACCAATTGAGATAGAAGACAAACATTTATCAGATAAAAGACAGCATGCAAGATCGAAGTAATCAGATAGTTAAAAATGCAATCGAGATTATGAGAAAACAGAAAGAAAGGATTCAGAATCATACCTTGGATTGAAGAAAACGGCGACAGAGGGTTTGGATTAAGCAGATGACCGTCGGACTTCTTCTCTTTTTCTCTCCAAGGGTTTTTTTTTTTAAAAAAAAAATATTTGGTAAAGGTAAAAATGAAGACGAAGCCATTCATGTGTTTATATAATCGAGGTGAATAGGAGGCAGCAGTGAACACGTGGCAGCAATCTACTGGGCAGTAATTAAAGAGATACACGCATTAGAGGCGTGTGAACCTTGGGAACTCATACATTAACTGCGGCTTTGGTAAGTGATAAGTTTAACTCGAATTTTGAATTATCTCCAGCTGCCAACCATTATCTCTTCCTATAGATTCTTAAATTATTAAATTTAAAGAGACGTGGAGTTGAGTGATGAATTAGATTCCCAGAGGAGCTAAATGCAAGCATCGAGTTGACTTCGAGAACAGCTATCTGAAGAAGAAAATAGCAAGATAACAGGTACCTTAATACAAAGGAAGCGTACTCAAGATTATATTAAGCTGAAAATATTTTATGTCCTGTTTCCTACGCCGAGTTAACTCATGTAGGCTTGGATATAAAATGTTGAAGCGAGGTATTGTTGCTAGAATGGTTTAGCGTTGAACTTTTGATCGTAGAATTAGAATAGGTTCCTTTCACATTACATGATTTCAAGGAACCGGGGGGTACTTGTTGTGCCCAAAATTTCCATGGGCTAGATTTAAGCCCATTAAGCTATAGGGTTTGATCCATACGAGCCAGAAGATTGATCCAGTATGAGTTATGAAGATCAGATAGAAGAAATGACTAACGAAGTATGAGTATCAGAAGGTTCCCAATGGTCAGGAAGCTGGGCTGAGCATTAGAAGACCAGGTTCCTCCCAGCAGAAGAGTTCGAGTTAGCATAGCAACAGCCATAAAGGTGATAAAAACATGCGAAGAGTTATCCAGTCTAACCAGCTTGTTATTTGTGCAGGTACTGACACCAAAAGGGAGGTCCCTAAGCGATATGTCCCGAAATAAGGAGGTTCCTGAGAAACAGGCTCCTGAGATATAGGTTCCTGAGCACCAGGTTCCTACGAGTTGCCAACAAAAAGTTCTAGAAGTCATCTAGAACAGATAAACGAATTGGTATCTGAGTACAATTCTAGGGCGCAGATGATCCTAGAATAACTCTAACCAATGAGAGAATCATAAGTGGGGTACGAACTCGAGTTCTACTCCACTTAGCCAAACTAGTTCGTGAAAGGCTCTAAAGGAACCTGAGTCCAACACGAATTAGATGACCGAATGCAGCTATTCCAGTACGAGACAGAATCATATTAGAACTACGTGAGCTTGATCCCTATAAATACAAGGGTACGTAGGCACCTCAGGGTACGACGCATTAAGTTCTCTAATTTTCTCTAAAGGCACCTGAGATTATTAGAGATACCCTCGAGCTCAGCTCAACCCCCACAAACACAACCCAAACCTTTTCGTAGAACAGTTGATCGCTAGCCTAAACAACTACCTATAAACCTCACATAAGTTGATTACGAAATCCACTCATCAACAAGGAGTATAAATTGCCTTTGGTAATCCTCTCACCAAATCTTTCTTAACCAACTCATTGATGTTGTTGAAGTTGAGATGAGAAAGCTTCTTGTGCCAATTCCAACTATCATCCACAGATGCTTTACTGATGAGACAAGTAGAAGGACCATCAGTTTTGGTGTGATGTTAGCTTCATAAATGTTACCATGTCTTAGACCAGTTAAGACAGCTTTTCCTGAATCTTTTCTGATTACTTCAAAGTGAGTGTCATTGAAGTTGACATGATAACCTCTATCTGTGATTTGACTAACACTTAACAGATTGTGTTTGAGTCCTTTCACCAGAGCTACTTTTTCAATGATGACATTTCCAATTATTATTGTTGTGCCCAAAATCTCCATGGACTAGATTTAGGCCCATTAATCAATAAGGTCCGATCCATACAAGTTAGAAGATTGATCCAATACGAGCCAGGAAGATCAAATAGAAGAAATGACTAAAGAAGTACGAATAACAGGAGGTTCCCCAATGGTCAGGAAGCTGAGCTGAACACTCGAAGACCAGGTTCCTCCCAGCCGAGGAGTTCGAATTAGCATAACAACAGCCATAGAGATGATAAAAGCATATGAAAAGTTATCCAGTCTAACTAGTTTGTTATTTGTGCAGGTACTAACACCAAAAGGGAGGTTCCTAAGTGATATGTCCCGAAATAAGGAGGTCCCTGAGAAACAGGCTCCTGAAATGTAGGTTCCTGAGCACCAGGTTCCTACGAGTTGCCAACAGAAAGTTCTAGAAGCCATCTAGAACAGATAAACGAATTGGTATCTGAGTATGATTCTAGGGCGCAGA
Organism: Kitagawia praeruptora; assembly: GCA_037693485.1. NCBI lineage: Eukaryota > Viridiplantae > Streptophyta > Magnoliopsida > Apiales > Apiaceae > Kitagawia > Kitagawia praeruptora. The sequence continues at coordinate 149,868,666 of CM075349.1, read as the reverse complement.
TGATCCTAGAATAACTCTAACCAATGAGAGAAACATAAGTAGGGTACGAACTCGAGTTCTACTCCACTTAGCCAAACTAGTTCGTGAAAGGCTCTAAAGGAACCTGAGTCCAACACGAATTAGATGACCGAATGCAGCTATTCCAGTAAGAGACGAAATCATACTAGAACTACGTGAGCTTGATCCCTATAAATACAAGGGTACGTAGGCACCTCAGGGTACGACGCATTAAGTTCTCTAGTTTTCTCTAAAGGCACCTGAGATTATTGGAGATACCCTCGAGCTCAGCTCAACCCCCACAAACACAACCCAAACCTTTCGTAGAACAGTTGATCGCTAGCCTATACAACTACCTGTAAACCTCACATAAGTTGATTACGAAATCCACTCATCAACATTGGCGCTAGAAGGAGGGGAAGTTAATATCTTAAGAGTGGAAAAGATGTCAGGCAGCTCGGAGAGCGAAGCAACCCGTTCTGAGCGACAGGTTCATGAGGAGAACGCATCTCCTCCCAGAGCACCGAAGGTCACTAAAGCAGCCATGATGGAAATCCTAAAGACTGTGGGAGAACGTTTATCGACTTTGGAGCAGGCTTCAAGCAAAAAGAAGAAAAAGAAGGCAAAGAAGAGCAAGAAGTCGAAGGTTACTCCGAAACAGTTGAATTTTGAAGAATCTGAGAATGGAGAGGAGGTTCCTGACGATGGTGAAGAACCGAAAGAAGGTAATGATGATGAAGATATGGAGAATCCTGAGAAGAATAAAACTGGTAGCAAGGACCGTACAGGGTCCAAGAAGAAGAAGAAAACCAAGACTGGAGGTTCCTCAAAGAAAAAGAAGAACGATAAAGACCCATCTGTCGAGATAATTGAAGAAAAAAGCACGGATTCAGATGAGGATACTGAAGAATCAAGTGCTACAGGGTCGCAAGAGGAAGAAGGGACGAGTAAGAAGACAAAGGCGGAAGCTGTTGGGGAGGTGACGGCAGAAGATGTCAAGAAAATTTTGGCTCAACTCAAGGACGAAAAGAATCTTGTTGTGAACCCTATAACAGCTTCTCCTTTCACCAAGAAGGTTCGAAAGTCGGCTTTGCCTAGGTCTTACAGGCCCTCAAATGAGTTGAAATTCGATGGGACTACTGACCCCATTGAGTACCTTAGTCGTTTTGACACAGAGATGGATGTTTATCAAGTGAAGGAAGCCACCAGGTGCAGGTTACTGGCTGCAACTCTACAGGGCGGAGCCCATCAGTGGTTCAAAAGGTTACCTGCAGATTCGATTGGTTCTTGGGCAAGCATGGGGAAGCTCTTTGTCACTCAATTCAGAGCATCTGTTGCATTTGCCCCACCGACCAATACCTTAGCCAATATCAAGCAAAGACCTAGTGAGACATTGACAGAATATTTCAAGAGGTTTAATGCAGAGGTTCCTAAAGTTAGGAAGGCATCTGAGGAAACAATAAAGAATTTCTTAATCGCTGGAGTCAAAGGAGGCTCAGATTTTTGGAAAGCACTGCAGGGAAAAGAACCAGAGACGTTAGCAGATTTTTATGCCCAGGCAGAACCCTTTCGACTGGTGGAGGAGTCTCTAGCTGAATTAAGGAAGGATCCAGATTTTGTAAGGCAAAGTGGAAGCAAGAGGTCGAGACAAAGAAGCCCCAATGGTCGTGACAATAAAAAGGTGGTTAGTCGCACTTCTCAGGTGAAGCCTGAAGCTGTGAATCCTACTAAATCTGTCATGAGTCAGGTACCGCCACCAGCTTCCTATAACAGCAATAGACCAGAGAGACCCGTCTATGAAACTTTCACCCCTTTGGTAGCTCCGATTGATCATATTTACGCAGTGAATGAGAAGTCCTCATGGTTTAAGAAGCCTTTCAGAACCGGTCCCCCAGGAAATAAGAATGAGCGCCCCTACTGTGACTTCCATGATAATAATGGGCATAATACTGCAGATTGTCGTCACCTCAGAGATCTAATTGAAACTCTAATCAGACAAGGGCAATTGAGTGAATGGGTGGCTCAGGAAGGAAAAAAGTATAGAGATGAGAAGACTCAGAAGACACAGACACAGGAACCTGTCGTGATGGAGGGACCACCTAAGGCTGGGTGCATACGCACAATTATAGGAGGTCCCCATATTGGAGGAAGCAGCAGGAATGCCATGGAGAGGTATACTCGTGAGGCTAAAGAACGTCCTTTAACCAGTATTTACAATCTGTCCCAGAGGTCCCCAAAGCTGTTTGAAGGAGAGGATGCAGATATTACTTTCAATGAAGAAGATGCTTCCTGGGTACATCATCCTCATACTGACGCTTTGGTTGTTGAGGCAGGAATTGGATCTTATGAGGTTCATCGAGTGCTAGTGGATAATGGAAGCTCTGTAAACTTGTTATCTTACTCAGCTTTCAAGAAGATGCATTTTCTGGATAAAGACTTAACTCCAACAAACGATACCTTGTATGGATTCACCAATAATCAGGTTCCTATCAAAGGTAAGATTCGTTTGCCAGTAACCTTAGGTGATAAACCATGTTGCATTACACAGTTGGCAGAATTCATTGTTATAGAAGAGAATATGAATTACAATGCTATTTTGGGAAGACCCATTTTGAAGGAGATGAGGGTAATCACCTCCATTTACCACCTCACTATGAAGTTCCCGACGCCAAACGGAGTTGGCATAGTTCGAGGATGTCAGTATGAGTCTAGAGGGTGTTATACCAAAGCTTTGCAACATGCTGCTAGAGCTGCTAAATTGCCTGAGCCTATGGACGAGGTTCCTGATAGTTTTCCAGGAAAGAACCCAGACAAGATAACGGTCGACCTGCGCAGTTCGCCTTTGGAAGGTTTTGTGTCAGCCTCCTGTAGAGCTATAAGAATTGAAGAGATCATAGAAGAGGAACCTCATGATGAGATTCCCGTTTTTCGGGGACCAGATACCCCCTACTTACTGATAGAGGGTGCACCCCCTACGGATAAGGATGGTGATGTGTGTATGGTAGAAGGGGTAGATGAAGAAAAATCCCGAAAACTGAAACATAATGGATACAATGAAGACAGTCAGCCAGCATCAAAGAGAAGGAATGTCATGCACGAAATGCAGGAACCGTCTACCGTCCAGGAACCTCAAGAGGACTCAACCGCAAGGATGGAGGTAGACTTAGATCCTCGAATGCCAGAAACCATGGTAAAGGCTGGACCAGCTGGTGAAACTCTGGATGTGAAGATCAATGACAAAGATGGTATAAAGGTGTTGAAGATTGGAGCTCAGCTTGATCCAACCTTAAAGGAATCTCTCATTACCTTTTTGGGCAAGAACCTGGATGTGTTTGCCTGGTGTCATGCAGATATGGAAGGGATAGATCCAAGGGTCATGTGTCATAAGTTGAATATTGATCCAGAAAAGAAAGGAGTGAGACAGAAGCGAAGACCAGTTAGTGGTGAGAGAGCTCACTTGTTGTGCCCAAAATCTCCATGGGCTAGATTTAGGCCCATTAAGCTATAGGGTTTGATCCATACGAGCCAGAAGATTGATCCAGTATGAGTTATGAAGATCAGATAGAAGAAATGACTAAGGAAGTATGAGTATCAAGAGGTTCCCAATGTATAGGAAGCTGAGCTAAGCACTAGAAGACCAGGTTCCTCCAAGCAGAAGAGTTCGAGTTAACATAGCAATAGCCATAGAGATGATAAAAGCATACGAAGAGTTATCCAGTCTAACTAGTTTGTTATTTGTGCAGGTACTGACACCCAAAGGGAGGTCCCTAAGCGATATGTCCCGAAATAAGGAGGTCCCTGAGAAACAGGCTCCTGAAACGTAGGTTCCTACGAGTTGCCAACAGAAAGTTCTAGGAGTCATCTAGAACAGATAAACAAATTGGTATCTGAGTATAATTCTAGGGCGCAGATGATCCTAGAATAACTCTAACCAATAAGAGAATCATAAGTGGAGTACGAACTCGAGTTCTACTCCACTTAGCCAAACTAGTTCGTGAAAGGCTCTAAAGGAACCTGAGTCCAACACGAACTAGGTGACCGAATACAGCTATTCCAGTAAGAGACAGAATCATATTAGAACTACGTGAGCTTGATCCCTATAAATACAAGGGTACGTAGGCACCTCAGGGTACGACGCATTAAGTTCTTTAGTTTTCTCTAAAGGCACCTGAGATTATTGGAGATACCCTCGAGCTCAGCTCAACCCCCACAAACACAACCCAAACCTTTCGTAGAACAGTTGATCGCTAGCCTATACAACTACCTGTAAACCTCACATAAGTTGATTACGAAATCCACTCATCAACATTGGCGCTAGAAGGAGGGGAAGTTAATATCTTAAGAGTGGAAAAGATGTCAGGCAGCTCGGAGAGCGAAGCAACCCGTTCTGAGCGACAGGTTCATGAGGAGAACGCATCTCCTCCCAGAGCACCGAAGGTCACTAAAGCAGCCATGATGGAAATCCTAAAGACTGTGGGAGAACGTTTATCGACTTTGGAGCAGGCTTCAAGCAAAAAGAAGAAAAAGAAGGCAAAGAAGAGCAAGAAGTCGAAGGTTACTCCGAAACAGTTGAATTTTGAAGAATCTGAGAATGGAGAGGAGGTTCCTGACGATGGTGAAGAACCGAAAGAAGGTAATGATGATGAAGATATGGAGAATCCTGAGAAGAATAAAACTGGTAGCAAGGACCGTACAGGGTCCAAGAAGAAGAAGAAAACCAAGACTGGAGGTTCCTCAAAGAAAAAGAAGAACGATAAAGACCCATCTGTCGAGATAATTGAAGAAAAAAGCACGGATTCAGATGAGGATACTGAAGAATCAAGTGCTACAGGGTCGCAAGAGGAAGAAGGGACGAGTAAGAAGACAAAGGCGGAAGCTGTTGGGGAGGTGACGGCAGAAGATGTCAAGAAAATTTTGGCTCAACTCAAGGACGAAAAGAATCTTGCTGTGAACCCTATAACAGCTTCTCCTTTCACCAAGAAGGTTCGAAAGTCGGCTTTGCCTAGGTCTTACAGGCCCTCAAATGAGTTGAAATTCGATGGGACTACTGACCCCATTGAGTACCTTAGTCGTTTTGACACAGAGATGGATGTTTATCAAGTGAAGGAAGCCACCAGGTGCAGGTTACTGGCTGCAACTCTACAGGGCGGAGCCCATCAGTGGTTCAAAAGGTTACCTGCAGATTCGATTGGTTCTTGGGCAAGCATGGGGAAGCTCTTTGTCACTCAATTCAGAGCATCTGTTGCATTTGCCCCACCGACCAATACCTTAGCCAATATCAAGCAAAGACCTAGTGAGACATTGACAGAATATTTCAAGAGGTTTAATGCAGAGGTTCCTAAAGTTAGGAAGGCATCTGAGGAAACAATAAAGAATTTCTTAATCGCTGGAGTCAAAGGAGGCTCAGATTTTTGGAAAGCACTGCAGGGAAAAGAACCAGAGACGTTAGCAGATTTTTATGCCCAGGCAGAACCCTTTCGACTGGTGGAGGAGTCTCTAGCTGAATTAAGGAAGGATCCAGATTTTGTAAGGCAAAGTGGAAGCAAGAGGTCGAGACAAAGAAGCCCCAATGGTCGTGACAATAAAAAGGTGGTTAGTCGCACTTCTCAGGTGAAGCCTGAAGCTGTGAATCCTACTAAATCTGTCATGAGTCAGGTACCGCCACCAGCTTCCTATAACAGCAATAGACCAGAGAGACCCGTCTATGAAACTTTCACCCCTTTGGTAGCTCCGATTGATCATATTTACGCAGTGAATGAGAAGTCCTCATGGTTTAAGAAGCCTTTCAGAACCGGTCCCCCAGGAAATAAGAATGAGCGCCCCTACTGTGACTTCCATGATAATAATGGGCATAATACTGCAGATTGTCGTCACCTCAGAGATCTAATTGAAACTCTAATCAGACAAGGGCAATTGAGTGAATGGGTGGCTCAGGAAGGAAAAAAGTATAGAGATGAGAAGACTCAGAAGACACAGACACAGGAACCTGTCGTGATGGAGGGACCACCTAAGGCTGGGTGCATACGCACAATTATAAGAGGTCCCCATATTGGAGGAAGCAACAGGAATGCCATGGAGAGGTATACTCGTGAGGCTAAAGAACGTCCTTTAACCAGTATTTACAATCTGTCCCAGAGGTCCCCAAAGCTGTTTGAAGGAGAGGATGCAGATATTACTTTCAATGAAGAAGATGCTTCCTGGGTACATCATCCTCATACTGACGCTTTGGTTGTTGAGGCAGGAATTGGATCTTATGAGGTTCATCGAGTGCTAGTGGATAATGGAAGCTCTGTAAACTTGTTATCTTACTCAGCTTTCAAGAAGATGCATTTTCTGGATAAAGACTTAACTCCAACAAACGATACCTTGTATGGATTCACCAATAATCAGGTTCCTATCAAAGGTAAGATTCGTTTGCCAGTAACCTTAGGTGATAAACCATGTTGCATTACACAGTTGGCAGAATTCATTGTTATAGAAGAGAATATGAATTACAATGCTATTTTGGGAAGACCCATTTTGAAGGAGATGAGGGTAATCACCTCCATTTACCACCTCACTATGAAGTTCCCGACGCCAAACGGAGTTGGCATAGTTCGAGGATGTCAGTATGAGTCTAGAGAGTGTTATACCAAAGCTTTGCAACATGCTGCTAGAGCTGCTAAATTGCCTGAGCCTATGGACGAGGTTCCTGATAGTTTTCCAGGAAAGAACCCAGACAAGATAACGGTCGACCTGCGCAGTTCGCCTTTGGAAGGTTTTGTGTCAGCCTCCTGTAGAGCTATAAGAATTGAAGAGATCATAGAAGAGGAACCTCATGATGAGATTCCCGTTTTTCGGGGACCAGATACCCCCTACTTACTGATAGAGGGTGCACCCCCTACGGATAAGGATGGTGATGTGTGTATGGTAGAAGGGGTAGATGAAGAAAAATCCCGAAAACTGAAACATAATGGATGCAATGAAGACAGTCAGCCAGCATCAAAGAGAAGGAATGTCATGCACGAAATGCAGGAACCGTCTACCGTCCAGGAACCTCAAGAGGACTCAACCGCAAGGATGGAGGTAGACTTAGATCCTCGAATGCCAGAAACCATGGTAAAGGCTGGACCAGCTGGTGAAACTCTGGATGTGAAGATCAATGACAAAGATGGTATAAAGGTGTTGAAGATTGGAGCTCAGCTTGATCCAACCTTAAAGGAATCTCTCATTACCTTTTTGGGCAAGAACCTGGATGTGTTTGCCTGGTGTCATGCAGATATGGAAGGGATAGATCCAAGGGTCATGTGTCATAAGTTGAATATTGATCCAGAAAAGAAAGGAGTGAGACAGAAGCGAAGACCAGTTAGTGGCGAGAGAGCTCAGGCATTGAAAGAAGAGGTTGACAGGTTGTTGGATGCAGGATTAGTTAAAGAATCTTTTTACCCAATATGGTTGGCAAATCCTGTTTTGGTAAAGAAACCTAATGGAAAATGGAGAACCTGTGTGGACTTCACAGATCTCAACAAAGCATGTCCGAAGGACAGCTTCCCACTGCCACGGATTGATCAGTTAGTGGATGCAACAGCTGGACATGCCCTCCTTAGCTTCATGGATGCATATTCAGGTTATAATCAAATCCCTATGTATGAACCTGACCAAGAGCATACTTCTTTTATTACGGACAGAGGTCTTTATTGCTATGTATGCATGCCATTTGGGTTGATTAATGCTGGAGCTACATATCAACGGTTAGTGAATATGATGTTTAAAGACCAAATTGGCCATACTATGGAGGTATATGTGGATGATATGTTAGTTAAGTCTAAGGAAGCTGTTGACCATGTAAAGCACTTAGAAGAAATGTTTGGAATCTTGCGGAAGTACAGAATGAAGCTGAACCCTCAAAAATGTGTGTTTGGGGTAGAATCAGGAAAGTTTCTGGGTTTCATGGTAAACCACAGAGGTATCGAAGCCAACCCAGCCAAGATTAAAGCATTGATTGATATGAGGTCTCCGAGAACTGTGAGAGAGGTTCAATCTCTTACAGGAAGAGTTGCAGCTTTGAATAGATTCATTTCGAGGTCCACTGATAAGTGTCAGGAGTTCTTTAAAGCCATAAAGAAAGGAAACAAATTTGAGTGGACCGCAGAATGTGAGATAGCGTTTGGAAAGCTAAAGGAGCATTTGGGGAGCCCCCCACTGTTAGCCAAACCTGTGGATGGAGAAACATTGATACTTTATTTGGCTGTTTCAGAGTATTCCATTAGTGCAGTTCTGGTTCGAGAAGAGAATGGACAGCAGAGCCCAGTTTACTATGTTAGTAAAAGGTTACTTGACGCAGAAACGAGGTACACAGGAATGGAGAAGTTGGTTTTCGCATTGATTCTGGCTTCCAGGAAGCTGCGACCTTATTTCCAAGCTCACAAGATTGAAGTAAGAACCTCATATCCACTTAAGCAAGTGATGCATAGGCCAGAAACCTCTGGAAGAATGTTAAAATGGGTTGTGGAGCTAGGACAGTTCGACATAGAATATAAGCCAAAGACAGCAATCAAAGCTCAAGCTTTAGCAGATTTCTTAATCGAGTTTCCACCTCATGTAGAGGTTACTGGCCAAGAGGGGCCAAAAGAAGTGGTGGAAAAACAGGCAGACAATGACAACTGTGCACCTTGGTGGACACTGTATGTGGATGGAGCTGCTAACAGTGGTGGAGCAGGTGCAGGCATAGAATTAGTTAGTCCAGAAGGGCACCAACTCTATAGCTCGATTCATTTTGCTTTTAAATCCACGAACAATGATGCAGAATATGAGGCATTGATTGCAGGACTCAAGTTGGCTTTGGAGATGAAAGTAGAAAATATCAGGGTGTTTAGTGATTCAATGTTAGTAGTTTGGCAGATTCGTGGTGGTTTTCAGGCGAGAGGGCCGAGAACAGACTTATATTTGAGATACTCCCAGGAGTTGATCGCAAGGTTCAGAGAGGTGAAGCTGGATCAGGTACCTCGAGGAAAGAATACCAAAGCGGATGCATTGGCCAAGTTAGGGTCACAAAGAGAATCCACGTTATTGGGGGTAATTCCACTTCAAATCCAGGAGCAACCAAGTGTTTTCAAGGAAGAGGTAATGGACATTGAATTTCCAGTTGAAGATTCCTGGATGACCCCAATATATCGTTACCTGGACAAAGGGGAGCTACCTCCCAATCAAAGTGATATCAGGAAGCTGAGGTATCGAGCAGCCAGGTATGTAATTTATGATGGAGTTCTGTATAAGCGAGGATTCAATCAGCCTTTGCTCAAGTGTGTAGCTGGAGAACAATGCAAGTATATCCTCGAGGAAATTCATGAAGGAGTATGTGGAAATCACTCGGGGGGTAATTCTCTAGCCATGAAAGTCCTTCGACAAGGATATTATTGGCCAACCATCAAAGCAGATGCTACGAAGTTTGTGCAGGCATGCAGTAATTGTCAGAGGTTTGCAAATTTTGATAGTCGTCCTGTAGCCCCTATTAAACCGATTGTTAGCCCCTGGCCATTCGCTGTTTGGGGGATAGACCTCATTGGAGAGCTCCCGAAAGGAAAAGGAGGAGTGAAATACGCAGTGGTCGCAGTCGATTACTTTACAAAGTGGGCGGAAGCAGAACCACTTGCTAAGATTACAGCGTCAAAATTGACTGAATTTGTGTTTCGAGCTATTGTATGCAGGTTTGGCATTCCACAGAAGCTGATTTCTGACAATGGGAAGCAGTTCGATAGTAGAGAGCTTAGAGGATTGTGTGAGCAGTTTGGAATCCAAAAAGCATTTTCAGCAGTGTATTATCCGCAGAGTAATGGACAGACTGAAGCAGTGAATAAGATTATCAAGCACACTTTGAAGACAAGGCTTGAAGATAAGAAGGGAAGCTGGCCAGAGGAGCTTCCTGGAGTCTTGTGGTCGTATAACACCACGCCTAGAACTACAACTGGTGAGTCTCCTTTTATCCTCACTTATGGTTGTGAAGCTATGGTACCTGTGGAAGTTGGAACAGGTTCCTTGAGAAGAAAGTATTTTGATCCCGAGAGCAATGAGGTCAATCATAGACTGTATTTGGACATGGTTGAAGAGTTGAGAGCAGATTCACAAGTGAAGTTAGCAGCATATCAACAGAGAGTTCGAAGGTATTACGACAAAAAGGTGAAGGCAAGACCTTTTAAAGTTGGAGACCTAGTTCTGAGAAAAGTCATGCCAAATACCAGGGTTTTGGCACATGGAGCTTTTGGAGCAAATTGGGAAGGGCCTTACCAGATAAAGTCAGCCATTTGGGAAGGAACCTACCACTTGATGGATATGGATGGGAACCTCATTCCGAGAGCTTGGAATGCAGAACATCTCAAGAAGTATTATCAGTAACTCTTTTATGCGTTTTTCTTAGGAAAAGTAAGGCTCTTTCAGCCCAAGAATAAAGGCAGCTTATTAGTTATAGCTGACCAGCATTTTGATTTCAGTATTTAATTATGCATGTACTCGGGGGGTATTTGATGTGAACCTCCCTACTTGCAAGACAATTTTTTTTTTTTTTTTTTTTTTAAGTATTGAGCGATGTATAGCTCTACGTTGAATATTTTGAGTGCATTATTTGCAGCTATAGCTCCTTAATAGTTCTTTTACGTAATAATCATTACCCAAAAGAACTGGGGGGTAGTATTCCTACTTAGACAGTATTGCACATGCTATGATTTGATATTTCATATGCCAATTTGAAATTTTTGAAACAGGTTACCTAGATTAACAGGTTCCTGTAGCATTGTGTTGCATTTTGCAGGTTACCTAAGCTGACAGGTTCCTGTAGCATTGACAGTATGTATGAAGTATGAATATGAATTGACAGAATGTGCAGACTACGATTGATTGACCAGAATTAGCTTGTGGACAGATTGTTGAGAAAAGGATAAAAGCCCCAGGTAGCTTCCTGGGCATCGAGCAAAGCCCCAGATAGCTTCCTGGGCATTGAGCAAAGCCCCAGGTAGCTTCCTGGGCATTGAGCAAAGCCCCAGGTAGTTTCCTGGGCATCGAGAAAAAGTCCCAGGTAGCTTCCTGGGCACGAGAAAAGCTTCAGGTAGCTTCCTGAGCAAATGAGATTGAAAAGCCTCAGTTGACTGAGCACGACATTGTTGCCAAAAGCCTCAAGTTCCTTGAGCACGTGAATTAAAGTCCTGACAAAAGGCATCTAAAGTCCTGACAAAAGGCACCTTAAAGAGAGGCCTAATAAGCTCTCCCTCATGTGGAACCGCCTTTGGCACATGGGAAGAAGGGATAAAATCCTTAGCATATACCTTCATAAGATGTCTAGCCTGACACATGGAGAAGAGGAATCTGTGTGGACTCCTAGAACGGCACACAGGTTCCTAGAATCGCCCCGAGGCATAAAAAAGAACCAACATGCCTCGAGGCATGTTGGGACCTAGAGAGTAGGATTGGGAACCCAGCAGGTTACCTCTCCAGGAGAAAAAAGGAACCAACAGGCCTCGAGGCATGTTGGGACCTAGAGATTAGGATTGGAAGCCAAGCAGGCAACCTTTCCAAGAGATGACCCGAATTAAACAAGAGAAAGCTTTTACTAACGTTAACTGTTTTTTGTTTTATGTTTATTTTGCAGGATTAATACTCGAGGAACCTGGTATTGATGAAGAAGAAGTTATTAAAGAAGGCTACGGTTTAGATTATCGGTACAAAGTATAAGCACAAAGGTTCCAGGTTTTACAATTCAGCTGTAATTTGTTGCATTTGTTTTGAGAATAAGCAAGTGGAAATATGCATGTGTTCTGTTTCTTACAATGGGTTAGCCCACGTAAGCTTGACCATATGAATAAGGAAGCTGAATTATTCTCTAAGGCATAACAGCATAGTATTTCATAAGGTTTAGAAGAAAAGTATGCAGCAAAAGCAAATATCATAAAGAGAGTTATGGGTACAGAGACCCAGAAAACCAACATAAGAGTTAATGGCACGAAGGCCATGGAAATCAAATTTAAAGTTACATATTGCGAGGCGTTACGAGGAGCCCGCGACCTCATTGAAAGTTATCAAAAGTTTTTAAGAATCTTGTTGAAATTACGAAGGAGGAACTTCATTGGAACCCTTAGCAGCAACAGGAGGAGTTGGAAGGATAGGCTGAACAACGTCAGGAGCAGGAACCTCTGCAGTCTCAAGGTTGGCACCTGGAGACCTCTCAACCGTTTTCACGGGAGGTACAGAGGTTGCAGCAGCAGCTTTCTCTTCAAAATCTTTGATCATCCCTACCACGTCTTCACCCAGGAGGGACCAGTCTATATTGGGCATCTTCTCCCATGTGGAACGTATGTAGTCATTAATACCTTCATCATAGCCTTCATCGTATCTGGCCTTCTCCTTGATAAGTATGGATGACTTCACAACTTCAGCAGCAGCATTCAAGGCATCCACTTGGGCTTCCAGTTCATTGGTTCTTTCCAACATCGACAGTTTCTCGTCCCTAAGGATCTTGACCTGTTCTTGAAGTTCATCCTTGCTATTCTTCAACGAGGTTTCAACAGCTTTAGCCCTCCTTACCGCAGCAGTGGCAACATTCACACTCTCCTCTTTAGCAACCAGCTCCTCTTTGAGCTTCGAGATTTCCCCTTGTAACCTGAGGTCATATTGGATCTTCAAGGCAAAGTCATCACAGAATCTAAGAGTAAAAAAGGCGTTCTGGGCCGCAGAGAACCTCATAGCTTCCAAAGCTTCAGTAGAGTCCATTTTCGACCAGCCAGTAATAGTCTCAGCAGGAACATGAGTGTCAATCAAGTCCTTAAACTGGTTCTGAGCAGCGGTAGGTTCAGTCTTCACAGCTTTGTTCTTCCTCATGGATCTAGTCTGAGAGCTCCCTGATAAGTCAAGTGTGGTCTGAGCTAATTTGCGTTTCGAAGAACCTGATGGTTGAGTCTGGACGGATACAGGGGTCGGAACTTGGTTAATTGGAGTTGCATCAAGCGGAACCTCCTTTACACTGTCTTCAACCTTGAAAATTTCTTCCACGTTTTTAGATCTCTTTATAAATGAAGGAACTTTTGGAGCCATATCTGCATAAGTTAGAAGGTTAAGGTTAGAGATATATATATGAAGTGAGCAAATGAAATTGCACAAATATAAAGAAACTCCTACCAGAAGTTGAAGGAATGAAGCCTAAAGTCATCAAGTTATCAGGGGTCATCAAGACCAGACAATCTCTAGTGGAGGCTGATAGTTTCAAAATCTTAGTTGCTCTTTCCAAGCAGACTCCCGTAAGAACGGTTTGCTTAGGGATATTGGGACGACAATTAAACTCGTATCTAACGTAGGGGCAGTCATAGCAATAAAGAAACTGTTCCGACCATTGTTCAAAGTTTTGCTTAACATTTTTTATGCACTGACCCTGGTGACAAGGCCAGGCCGAAAGGTAAAAACAACCAGAATTTCTTCCAGTGTCTTTCAGTCTGAAGAAATAGCCCAATTCAGGGGCTGTCAAAGGAACTGTAAACTTGCTGGAATATAGTATAAAAGTGCTGATGGCTAACCGATAAGAATTAGGGGTGAGTTGCATTGGTGCTAATTGATAAAAGTCAAGAACCTCTCGTAAGAAAGGATGAAGAGGCATGGAAACACCTACCCTCAGGAAAGCGGCAGATATGACAGCATGGGGGATACCTTGTTTTGGGATTTTCAAATCAAACCTGTGAGCTCTTTCACCAGGTTCTGGGACTGTTATCTTACAGACAGGGCGGTGACATTCCTCGAATAGTCTTTCCAGTTTAACTGAGGTCATGATAGAATCAGATTTTTCACAAAAAGGGACAATCTCTTGTTTGAATGGTTCTCTTTCTACAGATATCTCACTTTGAAAGTCGGGTTCTAGGAAGGACTCAGGTTCAAATTCAGGTTTTGATACCTCTTCATTATCAGACCAGTCATCTCCTAAATCGATTAAGCTTAAAGGCTTTAAGGGATCAATAGCATTTGGAGGTTTCATCAAAATATCTTGAGGATCACCAGTGTTGGGAATCAAGACCCTAGACCTAGTTCTATTACCTACAGATGCGACAAAAACAGGTTTTACGGAAGAGAGGTGGTCAGAATGTGTTGAATCAGAAGACATCTGCAAGAAACAGACGAAAAAAGGTCAGACTTTGGAATTCTTAAAGGGAGACCTGTGGTTTTAAGACGATTGAACTACTTTGATTATGTCAAGTAAGTTTCTTTTTAAGAGTTATATGGAGGGTGTACACTCACAGAGATAGGTATGAAATATGACATGAATACGAAACAAATTAAGATAGAAGACAAGCAAACAGTCAAAAGCTTTCAGTAGAATCATAGTGATGGAACCACAAATCGGTGATGGAACTACCAGTAGAGAAGGTATTATGGATGGTTGTGTGTGTGACATATAAAAACCATATACAAACACTTATCAGATAAAAGACAGCATGCAAGATCGAAGTAATCAGATAGTTAAAAATGCAATCGAGATTATGAGAAAACAGAAAGAAAGGATTCAGAATCATACCTTGGATTGAAGAAAACGGCGATAGAAGGTTTGGATTAAGCAGATGACCGTCGGACTTCTCCTATTTTTCTCTCCAAGGGTTTTAGAAAATATTTGGTAAAGGTAAAAATGAAGATGAAGTCATTCATTTGTTTATATAATCAAGACAGCTCTATACACGTGGCAGCACATTACTGGAGCGGTAAAAACGAAGAGGTACACGCGTGAGAAGCGTGTAAACCTTGGGAACTCACACATTAACTACAGCTTTGGAGAGAAATAAGTTTAATTCAAATTTTGAATTATCTTCTACAACCAACCATTATCCTCTTTTAACTTATTAAATTTAAAGAGGCATGAAGTTAAGTGACAAGTTGGATTCCTTGAGAAGTTGAATGCAAGCATAAAGTAGATTCCGAGAGCTGGAGCAAGAAAGAAGAAAATAGCGAGATAACAGGTTCCTTAATACAAAGGAAGCTTACTCAAGATTATATCAAGCTGAAAATATTTTATGTCCTGTTTCCTATACCGAGTTAGCTCATATAGGCTTGGATATACAATGCGGAAGCAAGATATAGTTACCAGGATGGGTTAACATTAAACCTTTGATCGAAGAATTAAAATAGGTTCCTTTCACATTACATGATTTCAAGGAACCGGGGGGTACTTGTTGTGCCCAAAATCTCCATGGACTAGATTTAGGCCCATTAATCAATAAGGTCCGATCCATACAAGTTAGAAGATTGATCCAATACGAGCCAGGAAGATCAAATAGAAGAAATGACTAAAGAAGTACGAATAACAGGAGGTTCCCCAATGGTCAGGAAGCTGAGCTGAACACTCGAAGACCAGGTTCCTCCCAGCCGAGGAGTTCGAATTAGCATAACAACAGCCATAGAGATGATAAAAGCATATGAAAAGTTATCCAGTCTAACTAGTTTGTTATTTGTGCAGGTACTAACACCAAAAGGGAGGTTCCTAAGTGATATGTCCCGAAATAAGGAGGTCCCTGAGAAACAGGCTCCTGAAATGTAGGTTCCTGAGCACCAGGTTCCTACGAGTTGCCAACAGAAAGTTCTAGAAGCCATCTAGAACAGATAAACGAATTGGTATCTGAGTATGATTCTAGGGCGCAGATGATCCTAGAATAACTCTAACCAATGAGAGAAACATAAGTAGGGTACGAACTCGAGTTCTACTCCACTTAGCCAAACTAGTTCGTGAAAGGCTCTAAAGGAACCTGAGTCCAACACGAATTAGATGACCGAATGCAGCTATTCCAGTAAGAGACGAAATCATACTAGAACTACGTGAGCTTGATCCCTATAAATACAAGGGTACGTAGGCACCTCAGGGTACGACGCATTAAGTTCTCTAGTTTTCTCTAAAGGCACCTGAGATTATTGGAGATACCCTCGAGCTCAGCTCAACCCCCACAAACACAACCCAAACCTTTCGTAGAATAGTTGATCGCTAGCCTATACAACTACCTGTAAACCTCACATAAGTTGATTACGAAATCCACTCATCAACATTGGCGCTAGAAGGAGGGCAAGTTAATATCTTAAGAGTGGAAAAGATGTCAGGCAGCTCGGAGAGCGAAGCAACCCGTTCTGAGCGACAGGTTCATGAGGAGAACGCATCTCCTCCCAGAGCACCGAAGGTCACTAAAGCAGCCATGATGGAAATCCTAAAGACTGTGGGAGAACGTTTATCGACTTTGGAGCAGGCTTCAAGCAAAAAGAAGAAAAAGAAGGCAAAGAAGAGCAAGAAGTCGAAGGTTACTCCGAAACAGTTGAATTTTGAAGAATCTGAGAATGGAGAGGAGGTTCCTGACGATGGTGAAGAACCGAAAGAAGGTAATGATGATGAAGATATGGAGAATCCTGAGAAGAATAAAACTGGTAGCAAGGACCGTACAGGGTCCAAGAAGAAGAAGAAAACCAAGACTGGAGGTTCCTCAAAGAAAAAGAAGAACGATAAAGACCCATCTGTCGAGATAATTGAAGAAAAAAGCACGGATTCAGATGAGGATACTGAAGAATCAAGTGCTACAGGGTCGCAAGAGGAAGAAGGGACGAGTAAGAAGACAAAGGCGGAAGCTGTTGGGGAGGTGACGGCAGAAGATGTCAAGAAAATTTTGGCTCAACTCAAGGACGAAAAGAATCTTGCTGTGAACCCTATAACAGCTTCTCCTTTCACCAAGAAGGTTCGAAAGTCGGCTTTGCCTAGGTCTTACAGGCCCTCAAATGAGTTGAAATTCGATGGGACTACTGACCCCATTGAGTACCTTAGTCGTTTTGACACAGAGATGGATGTTTATCAAGTGAAGGAAGCCACCAGGTGCAGGTTACTGGCTGCAACTCTACAGGGCGGAGCCCATCAGTGGTTCAAAAGGTTACCTGCAGATTCGATTGGTTCTTGGGCAAGCATGGGGAAGCTCTTTGTCACTCAATTCAGAGCATCTGTTGCATTTGCCCCACCGACCAATACCTTAGCCAATATCAAGCAAAGACCTAGTGAGACATTGACAGAATATTTCAAGAGGTTTAATGCAGAGGTTCCTAAAGTTAGGAAGGCATCTGAGGAAACAATAAAGAATTTCTTAATCGCTGGAGTCAAAGGAGGCTCAGATTTTTGGAAAGCACTGCAGGGAAAAGAACCAGAGACGTTAGCAGATTTTTATGCCCAGGCAGAACCCTTTCGACTGGTGGAGGAGTCTCTAGCTGAATTAAGGAAGGATCCAGATTTTGTAAGGCAAAGTGGAAGCAAGAGGTCGAGACAAAGAAGCCCCAATGGTCGTGACAATAAAAAGGTGGTTAGTCGCACTTCTCAGGTGAAGCCTGAAGCTGTGAATCCTACTAAATCTGTCATGAGTCAGGTACCGCCACCAGCTTCCTATAACAGCAATAGACCAGAGAGACCCGTCTATGAAACTTTCACCCCTTTGGTAGCTCCGATTGATCATATTTACGCAGTGAATGAGAAGTCCTCATGGTTTAAGAAGCCTTTCAGAACCGGTCCCCCAGGAAATAAGAATGAGCGCCCCTACTGTGACTTCCATGATAATAATGGGCATAATACTGCAGATTGTCGTCACCTCAGAGATCTAATTGAAACTCTAATCAGACAAGGGCAATTGAGTGAATGGGTGGCTCAGGAAGGAAAAAAGTATAGAGATGAGAAGACTCAGAAGACACAGACACAGGAACCTGTCGTGATGGAGGGACCACCTAAGGCTGGGTGCATACGCACAATTATAGGAGGTCCCCATATTGGAGGAAGCAGCAGGAATGCCATGGAGAGGTATACTCGTGAGGCTAAAGAACGTCCTTTAACCAGTATTTACAATCTGTCCCAGAGGTCCCCAAAGCTGTTTGAAGGAGAGGATGCAGATATTACTTTCAATGAAGAAGATGCTTCCCGGGTACATCATCCTCATACTGACGCTTTGGTTGTTGAGGCAGGAATTGGATCTTATGAGGTTCATCGAGTGCTAGTGGATAATGGAAGCTCTGTAAACTTGTTATCTTACTCAGCTTTCAAGAAGATGCATTTTCTGGATAAAGACTTAACTCCAACAAACGATACCTTGTATGGATTCACCAATAATCAGGTTCCTATCAAAGGTAAGATTCGTTTGCCAGTAACCTTAGGTGATAAACCATGTTGCATTACACAGTTGGCAGAATTCATTGTTATAGAAGAGAATATGAATTACAATGCTATTTTGGGAAGACCCATTTTGAAGGAGATGAGGGTAATCACCTCCATTTACCACCTCACTATGAAGTTCCCGACGCCAAACGGAGTTGGCATAGTTCGAGGATGTCAGTATGAGTCTAGAGAGTGTTATACCAAAGCTTTGCAACATGCTGCTAGAGCTGCTAAATTGCCTGAGCCTATGGACGAGGTTCCTGATAGTTTTCCAGGAAAGAACCCAGACAAGATAACGGTCGACCTGCGCAGTTCGCCTTTGGAAGGCTTTGTGTCAGCCTCCTGTAGAGCTATAAGAATTGAAGAGATCATAGAAGAGGAACCTCATGATGAGATTCCCGTTTTTCGGGGACCAGATACCCCCTACTTACTGATAGAGGGTGCACCCCCTACGGATAAGGATGGTGATGTGTGTATGGTAGAAGGGGTAGATGAAGAAAAATCCCGAAAACTGAAACATAATGGATGCAATGAAGACAGTCAGCCAGCATCAAAGAGAAGGAATGTCATGCACGAAATGCAGGAACCGTCTACCGTCCAGGAACCTCAAGAGGACTCAACCGCAAGGATGGAGGTAGACTTAGATCCTCGAATGCCAGAAACCATGGTAAAGGCTGGACCAGCTGGTGAAACTCTGGATGTGAAGATCAATGACAAAGATGGTATAAAGGTGTTGAAGATTGGAGCTCAGCTTGATCCAACCTTAAAGGAATCTCTCATTACCTTTTTGGGCAAGAACCTGGATGTGTTTGCCTGGTGTCATGCAGATATGGAAGGGATAGATCCAAGGGTCATGTGTCATAAGTTGAATATTGATCCAGAAAAGAAAGGAGTGAGACAGAAGCGAAGACCAGTTAGTGGCGAGAGAGCTCAGGCATTGAAAGAAGAGGTTGACAGGTTGTTGGATGCAGGATTAGTTAAAGAATCTTTTTACCCAATATGGTTGGCAAATCCTGTTTTGGTAAAGAAACCTAATGGAAAATGGAGAACCTGTGTGGACTTCACAGATCTCAACAAAGCATGTCCGAAGGACAGCTTCCCACTGCCACGGATTGATCAGTTAGTGGATGCAACAGCTGGACATGCCCTCCTTAGCTTCATGGATGCCTATTCAGGTTATAATCAAATCCCTATGTATGAACCTGACCAAGAGCATACTTCTTTTATTACGGACAGAGGTCTTTATTGCTATGTATGCATGCCATTTGGGTTGATTAATGCTGGAGCTACATATCAACGGTTAGTGAATATGATGTTTAAAGACCAAATTGGCCATACTATGGAGGTATATGTGGATGATATGTTAGTTAAGTCTAAGGAAGCTGTTGACCATGTAAAGCACTTAGAAGAAATGTTTGGAATCTTGCGGAAGTACAGAATGAAGCTGAACCCTCAAAAATGTGTGTTTGGGGTAGAATCAGGAAAGTTTCTGGGTTTCATGGTAAACCACAGAGGTATCGAAGCCAACCCAGCCAAGATTAAAGCATTGATTGATATGAGGTCTCCGAGAACTGTGAGAGAGGTTCAATCTCTTACAGGAAGAGTTGCAGCTTTGAATAGATTCATTTCGAGGTCCACTGATAAGTGTCAGGAGTTCTTTAAAGCCATAAAGAAAGGAAACAAATTTGAGTGGACCGCAGAATGTGAGATAGCGTTTGGAAAGCTAAAGGAGCATTTGGGGAGCCCCCCACTGTTAGCCAAACCTGTGGATGGAGAAACATTGATACTTTATTTGGCTGTTTCAGAGTATTCCATTAGTGCAGTTCTGGTTCGAGAAGAGAATGGACAGCAGAGCCCAGTTTACTATGTTAGTAAAAGGTTACTTGACGCAGAAACGAGGTACACAGGAATGGAGAAGTTGGTTTTCGCATTGATTCTGGCTTCCAGGAAGCTGCGACCTTATTTCCAAGCTCACAAGATTGAAGTAAGAACCTCATATCCACTTAAGCAAGTGATGCATAGGCCAGAAACCTCTGGAAGAATGTTAAAATGGGCTGTGGAGCTAGGACAGTTCGACATAGAATATAAGCCAAAGACAGCAATCAAAGCTCAAGCTTTAGCAGATTTCTTAATCGAGTTTCCACCTCATGTAGAGGTTACTGGCCAAGAGGGGCCAAAAGAAGTGGTGGAAAAACAGGCAGACAATGACAACTGTGCACCTTGGTGGACACTGTATGTGGATGGAGCTGCTAACAGTGGTGGAGCAGGTGCAGGCATAGAATTAGTTAGTCCAGAAGGGCACCAACTCTATAGCTCGATTCATTTTGCTTTTAAAGCCACGAACAATGATGCAGAATATGAGGCATTGATTGCAGGACTCAAGTTGGCTTTGGAGATGAAAGTAGAAAATATCAGGGTGTTTAGTGATTCAATGTTAGTAGTTTGGCAGATTCGTGGTGGTTTTCAGGCGAGAGGGCCGAGAACAGACTTATATTTGAGATACTCCCAGGAGTTGATCGCAAGGTTCAGAGAGGTGAAGCTGGATCAGGTACCTCGAGGAAAGAATACCAAAGCGGATGCATTGGCCAAGTTAGGGTCACAAAGAGAATCCACGTTATTGGGGGTAATTCCACTTCAAATCCAGGAGCAACCAAGTGTTTTCAAGGAAGAGGTAATGGACATTGAATTTCCAGTTGAAGATTCCTGGATGACCCCAATATATCGTTACCTGGACAAAGGGGAGCTACCTCCCAATCAAAGTGATATCAGGAAGCTGAGGTATCGAGCAGCCAGGTATGTAATTTATGATGGAGTTCTGTATAAGCGAGGATTCAATCAGCCTTTGCTCAAGTGTGTAGCTGGAGAACAATGCAAGTATATCCTCAAGGAAATTCATGAAGGAGTATGTGGAAATCACTCGGGGGGTAATTCTCTAGCCATGAAAGTCCTTCGACAAGGATATTATTGGCCAACCATCAAAGCAGATGCTACGAAGTTTGTGCAGGCATGCAGTAATTGTCAGAGGTTTGCAAATTTTGATAGTCGTCCTGTAGCCCCTATTAAACCGATTGTTAGCCCCTGGCCATTCGCTGTTTGGGGGATAGACCTCATTGGAGAGCTCCCGAAAGGAAAAGGAGGAGTGAAATACGCAGTGGTCGCAGTCGATTACTTTACAAAGTGGGCGGAAGCAGAACCACTTGCTAAGATTACAGCGTCAAAATTGACTGAATTTGTGTTTCGAGCTATTGTATGCAGGTTTGGCATTCCACAGAAGCTGATTTCTGACAATGGGAAGCAGTTCGATAGTAGAGAGCTTAGAGGATTGTGTGAGCAGTTTGGAATCCAAAAAGCATTTTCAGCAGTGTATTATCCGCAGAGTAATGGACAGACTGAAGCAGTGAATAAGATTATCAAGCACACTTTGAAGACAAGGCTTGAAGATAAGAAGGGAAGCTGGCCAGAGGAGCTTCCTGGAGTCTTGTGGTCGTATAACACCACGCCTAGAACTACAACTGGTGAGTCTCCTTTTATCCTCACTTATGGTTGTGAAGCTATGGTACCTGTGGAAGTTGGAACAGGTTCCTTGAGAAGAAAGTATTTTGATCCCGAGAGCAATGAGGTCAATCATAGACTGTATTTGGACATGGTTGAAGAGTTGAGAGCAGATTCACAAGTGAAGTTAGCAGCATATCAACAGAGAGTTCGAAGGTATTACGACAAAAAGGTGAAGGCAAGACCTTTTAAAGTTGGAGACCTAGTTCTGAGAAAAGTCATGCCAAATACCAGGGTTCTGGCACATGGAGCTTTTGGAGCAAATTGGGAAGGGCCTTACCAGATAAAGTCAGCCATTTGGGAAGGAACCTACCACTTGATGGATATGGATGGGAACCTCATTCCGAGAGCTTGGAATGCAGAACATCTCAAGAAGTATTATCAGTAACTCTTTTATGCGTTTTTCTTAGGAAAAGTAAGGCTCTTTCAGCCCAAGAATAAAGGCAGCTTATTAGTTATAGCTGACCAGCATTTTGATTTCAGTATTTAATTATGCATGTACTCGGGGGGTATTTGATGTGAACCTCCCTACTTGCAAGACAATTTTTTTTTAAGTATTGAGCGATGTATAGCTCTACGTTGAATATTTTGAGTGCATTATTTGCAGCTATAGCTCCTTAATAGTTCTTTTACGTAATAATCATTACCCAAAAGAACTGGGGGGTAGTATTCCTACTTAGACAGTATTGCACATGCTATGATTTGATATTTCATATGCCAATTTGAAATTTTTGAAACAGGTTACCTAGATTAACAGGTTCCTGTAGCATTGTGTTGCATTTTGCAGGTTACCTAAGCTGACAGGTTCCTGTAGCATTGACAGTATGTATGAAGTATGAATTTGAATTGACAGAATGTGCAGACTACGATTGATTGACCAGAATTAGCTTGTGGACAGATTGTTGAGAAAAGGATAAAAGCCCCAGGTAGCTTCCTGGGCATCGAGCAAAGCCCCAGGTAGCTTCCTGGGCATTGAGCAAAGCCCCAGGTAGCTTCCTGGGCATTGAGCAAAGCCCCAGGTAGCTTCCTGGGCATCGAGCAAAGCCCCAGGTAGCTTCCTGGGCATCGAGCAAAGCCCCAGATAGCTTCCTGGGCATTGAGCAAAGCCCCAGGTAGCTTCCTGGGCATTGAGCAAAGCCCCAGGTAGTTTCCTGGGCATCGAGAAAAAGTCCCAGGTAGCTTCCTGGGCACGAGAAAAGCTTCAGGTAGCTTCCTGAGCAAATGAGATTGAAAAGCCTCAGTTGACTGAGCACGACATTGTTGCCAAAAGCCTCAAGTTCCTTGAGCACGTGAATTAAAGTCCTGACAAAAGGCATCTAAAGTCCTGACAAAAGGCACCTTAAAGAGAGGCCTAATAAGCTCTCCCTCATGTGGAACCGCCTTTGGCACATGGGAAGAAGGGATAAAATCCTTAGCATATACCTTCATAAGATGTCTAGCCTGACACATGGAGAAGAGGAATCTGTGTGGACTCCTAGAACGGCACACAGGTTCCTAGAATCGCCCCGAGGCATAAAAAGGAACCAACATGCCTCGAGGCATGTTGGGACCTAGAGAGTAGGATTGGGAACCCAGCAGGTTACCTCTCCAGGAGAAAAAAGGAACCAACAGGCCTCGAGGCATGTTGGGACCTAGAGATTAGGATTGGAAGCCAAGCAGGCAACCTTTCCAAGAGATGACCCGAATTAAACAAGAGAAAGCTTTTACTAACGTTAACTGTTTTTTGTTTTATGTTTATTTTGCAGGATTAATACTCGAGGAACCTGGTATTGATGAAGAAGAAGTTATTAAAGAAGGCTACGGTTTAGATTATCGGTACAAAGTATAAGCACAAAGGTTCCAGGTTTTACAATTCAGCTGTAATTTGTTGCATTTGTCTTGAGAATAAGCAAGTGGAAATATGCATGTGTTCTGTTTCTTACAATGGGTTAGCCCACGTAAGCTTGACCATATGAATAAGGAAGCTGAATTATTCTCTAAGGCATAACAGCATAGTATTTCATAAGGTTTAGAAGAAAAGTATGCAGCAAAAGCAAATATCATAAAGAGAGTTATGGGTACAGAGACCCAGAAAACCAACATAAGAGTTAATGGCACGAAGGCCATGGAAATCAAATTTAAAGTTACATATTGCGAGGCGTTACGAGGAGCCCGCGACCTCATTGAAAGTTATCAAAAGTTTTTAAGAATCTTGTTGAAATTACGAAGGAGGAACTTCATTGGAACCCTTAGCAGCAACAGGAGGAGTTGGAAGGATAGGCTGAACAACGTCAGGAGCAGGAACCTCTGCAGTCTCAAGGTTGGCACCTGGAGACCTCTCAACCGTTTTCACGGGAGGTACAGAGGTTGCAGCAGCAGCTTTCTCTTCAAAATCTTTGATCATCCCTACCACGTCTTCACCCAGGAGGGACCAGTCTATATTGGGCATCTTCTCCCATGTGGAACGTATGTAGTCATTAATACCTTCATCATAGCCTTCATCGTATCTGGCCTTCTCCTTGATAAGTATGGATGACTTCACAACTTCAGCAGCAGCATTCAAGGCATCCACTTGGGCTTCCAGTTCATTGGTTCTTTCCAACATCGACAGTTTCTCGTCCCTAAGGATCTTGACCTGTTCTTGAAGTTCATCCTTGCTATTCTTCAACGAGGTTTCAACAGCTTTAGCCCTCCTTACCGCAGCAGTGGCAACATTCACACTCTCCTCTTTAGCAACCAGCTCCTCTTTGAGCTTCGAGATTTCCCCTTGTAACCTGAGGTCATATTGGATCTTCAAGGCAAAGTCATCACAGAATCTAAGAGTAAAAAAGGCGTTCTGGGCCGCAGAGAACCTCATAGCTTCCAAAGCTTCAGTAGAGTCCATTTTCGACCAGCCAGTAATAGTCTCAGCAGGAACATGAGTGTCAATCAAGTCCTTAAACTGGTTCTGAGCAGCGGTAGGTTCAGTCTTCACAGCTTTGTTCTTCCTCATGGATCTAGTCTGAGAGCTCCCTGATAAGTCAAGTGTGGTCTGAGCTAATTTGCGTTTCGAAGAACCTGATGGTTGAGTCTGGACGGATACAGGGGTTGGAACTTGGTTAATTGGAGTTGCATCAAGCGGAACCTCCTTTACACTGTCTTCAACCTTGAAAATTTCTTCCACGTTTTTAGATCTCTTTATAAATGAAGGAACTTTTGGAGCCATATCTGCATAAGTTAGAAGGTTAAGGTTAGAGATATATATATGAAGTGAGCAAATGAAATTGCACAAATATAAAGAAACTCCTACCAGAAGTTGAAGGAATAAAGCCTAAAGTCATCAAGTTATCAGGGGTCATCAAGACCAGACAATCTCTAGTGGAGGCTGATAGTTTCAAAATCTTAGTTGCTCTTTCCAAGCAGACTCCCGTAAGAACGGTTTGCTTAGGGATATTGGGACGACAATTAAACTCGTATCTAACGTAGGGGCAGTCATAGCAATAAAGAAACTGTTCCGACCATTGTTCAAAGTTTTGCTTAACATTTTTTATGCACTGACCCTGGTGACAAGGCCAGGCCGAAAGGTAAAAACAACCAGAATTTCTTCCAGTGTCTTTCAGTCTGAAGAAATAGCCCAATTCAGGGGCTGTCAAAGGAACTGTAAACTTGCTGGAATATAGTATAAAAGTGCTGATGGCTAACCGATAAGAATTAGGGGTGAGTTGCATTGGTGCTAATTGATAAAAGTCAAGAACCTCTCGTAAGAAAGGATGAAGGGGCATGGAAACACCTACCCTCAGGAAAGCGGCAGATATGACAGCATGGGGGATACCTTGTTTTGGGATTTTCAAATCAAACCTGTGAGCTCTCTCACCAGGTTCTGGGACTGTTATCTTACAGACAGGGCGGTGACATTCCTCGAATAGTCTTTCCAGTTTAACTGAGGTCATGATAGAATCAGATTTTTCACAAAAAGGGACAATCTCTTGTTTGAATGGTTCTCTTTCTACAGATATCTCACTTTGAAAGTCGGGTTCTAGGAAGGACTCAGGTTCAAATTCAGGTTTTGATACCTCTTCATTATCAGACCAGTCATCTCCTAAATCGATTAAGCTTAAAGGCTTTAAGGGATCAATAGCATTTGGAGGTTTCATCAAAATATCTTGAGGATCACCAGTGTTGGGAATCAAGACCCTAGACCTAGTTCTATTACCTACAGATGCGACAAAAACAGGTTTTACGGAAGAGAGGTGGTCAGAATGTGTTGAATCAGAAGACATCTGCAAGAAACAGACGAAAAAAGGTCAGACTTTGGAATTCTTAAAGGGAGACCTGTGGTTTTAAGACGATTGAACTACTTTGATTATGTCAAGTAAGTTTCTTTTTAAGAGTTATATGGAGGGTGTACACTCACAGAGATAGGTATGAAATATGACATGAATACGAAACAAATTAAGATAGAAGACAAGCAAACAGTCAAAAGCTTTCAGTAGAATCATAGTGATGGAACCACAAATCGGTGATGGAACTACCAGTAGAGAAGGTATTATGGATGGTTGTGTGTGTGACATATAAAAACCATATACAAACACTTATCAGATAAAAGACAGCATGCAAGATCGAAGTAATCAGATAGTTAAAAATGCAATCGAGATTATGAGAAAACAGAAAGAAAGGATTCAGAATCATACCTTGGATTGAAGAAAACGGCGATAGAAGGTTTGGATTAAGCAGATGACCGTCGGACTTCTCCTATTTTTCTCTCCAAGGGTTTTAGAAAATATTTGGTAAAGGTAAAAATGAAGATGAAGTCATTCATTTGTTTATATAATCAAGACAGCTCTATACACGTGGCAGCACATTACTGGAGCGGTAAAAACGAAGAGGTACACGCGTGAGAAGCGTGTAAACCTTGGGAACTCACACATTAACTACAGCTTTGGAGAGAAATAAGTTTAATTCCAATTTTGAATTATCTTCTACAACCAACCATTATCCTCTTTTAACTTATTAAATTTAAAGAGGCATGAAGTTAAGTGACAAGTTGGATTCCTTGAGAAGTTGAATGCAAGCATAAAGTAGATTCCGAGAGCTGGAGCAAGAAAGAAGAAAATAGCGAGATAACAGGTTCCTTAATACAAAGGAAGCTTACTCAAGATTATATCAAGCTGAAAATATTTTATGTCCTGTTTCCTATACCGAGTTAGCTCATATAGGCTTGGATATACAATGCGGAAGCAAGATATAGTTACCAGGATGGGTTAACATTAAACCTTTGATCGAAGAATTAAAATAGGTTCCTTTCACATTACATGATTTCAAGGAACCGGGGGGTACTTGTTGTGCCCAAAATCTCCATGGACTAGATTTAGGCCCATTAATCAATAAGGTCCGATCCATACAAGTTAGAAGATTGATCCAATACGAGCCAGGAAGATCAAATAGAAGAAATGACTAAAGAAGTACGAATAACAGGAGGTTCCCCAATGGTCAGGAAGCTGAGCTGAACACTCGAAGACCAGGTTCCTCCCAGCCGAGGAGTTCGAATTAGCATAACAACAGCCATAGAGATGATAAAAGCATATGAAAAGTTATCCAGTCTAACTAGTTTGTTATTTGTGCAGGTACTAACACCAAAAGGGAGGTTCCTAAGTGATATGTCCCGAAATAAGGAGGTCCCTGAGAAACAGGCTCCTGAAATGTAGGTTCCTGAGCACCAGGTTCCTACGAGTTGCCAACAGAAAGTTCTAGAAGCCATCTAGAACAGATAAACGAATTGGTATCTGAGTATGATTCTAGGGCGCAGATGATCCTAGAATAACTCTAACCAATGAGAGAAACATAAGTAGGGTACGAACTCGAGTTCTACTCCACTTAGCCAAACTAGTTCGTGAAAGGCTCTAAAGGAACCTGAGTCCAACACGAATTAGATGACCGAATGCAGCTATTCCAGTAAGAGACGAAATCATACTAGAACTACGTGAGCTTGATCCCTATAAATACAAGGGTACGTAGGCACCTCAGGGTACGACGCATTAAGTTCTCTAGTTTTCTCTAAAGGCACCTGAGATTATTGGAGATACCCTCGAGCTCAGCTCAACCCCCACAAACACAACCCAAACCTTTCGTAGAACAGTTGATCGCTAGCCTATACAACTACCTGTAAACCTCACATAAGTTGATTACGAAATCCACTCATCAACAATTATATTGCCATATCCCAAAGTCTGTCCAATGTTGCCATCTCCATAAGATACAGTAGGGCCAGCCTTCTCCTCAAATTCTGATAGCAAGGTTTTGTCTCCAGTCATGTGCACAGAACAACCACTATCCATGACTAACACATTTTTCTTTTTACCATGCAATCAAAAACACAAAGAACTCAGTTAGAATTTTTAAGAACCCACACTTGTTGGGTTCTCTGTGCATGCATTTTAACATTCTTAGCAGTAGAAGACTTCTTAACAAAGACAGTTCTTTCAGGAGTGACTCCATCAGAATTTGCCTTGTTTTTATCAGAATTAACATTTGCATGCTTAGAATTCACATTCTTTGTTCTACCAGAATTTGCACTTTTATTAAACTTTGGCAATGGATCATAAAGGTTGTAGTACAAACTATGGTATTCCTCACAAGTATAGATAGAATATCATTTACTGCCACAGTGAAAACAGGGATTCTGTGGTTTATAAAATACTGATTTATTCCTAATGTCAGATTTAGGAACTACAGTAGCCTTCTTTTTACTCTTCCTGCAATCAATAGCAAGATGATTAGAGTTCCCACAGTTAAAGCATACTTTTCTTGGTGCATTTGGAATATACTTATAATTATTTTCTTTGTTTATTCCAACTTTACCATTCCTGTTCCTTTTAACAGTAGATGTTTTCTTTCTATCTGTTACTTCACAAATTTTGTGTCTCAGTTGCTTCTTAGACAAAAGACCTACATTTTTATTTTTGACAGCTCTCGATTCAGAATTCTGTGTAGAAGTAGATCCCTTTTCAACTGATTTGGGATCTTCTGGATACACGTAGTTTACTGGTTTTAAATCAGTTTTCGTTCTGTCTATGACAAGCCTGTAGGTTTTTGGATTTGTTGAGTCATTTATAACAAATCTTCCATGTTCCGTTGTCTCAGTAGCAACAACTTTTTCCTTATTCTTTTTCTCATTCTCTGGTTTATATCCTAGACACTCTTTCCAATTTTTATCAGTGATTATTCCATGAGTTTTCCTTCCTGAATGTGTCCAGATTCTGAGTTGATCATTAGCATCTTCAAGTTCTTTCTCAAGAGCAGTACATTTAAATTCCATTTCTAATTTCATGTGCTTAGCATTATCACATTCTGTTTGTACTTCCTGCATGAAAAGTAACTTAGCTTCTAGGTGATCATTCCTTTTAGTCAGTTCTGCCATTTCAGATTTGATTCTAGCATTTTCATGAGATTGACTTCTAAAGCTAATATGCAGAGACTTTAGAAATGATCTTAACTCAGAGACATTATTAGTATCAAAATCAAACAATGTTTCAGGTACCTTATTCTCAGCAACAGTTGTCTCATCAGCATTTGCCATTAGTGCATAATTCACTCTCTTCTTCAGAATCTGAGGAAGAGTCCATCCAATCCTTGATTTAAGAGATGAGAGCTTTAGTGTTGGCCTTCTTGCATTCAGTTGCAAAGTGACCTATTCCATCACAATTGTAGTATTTGACCTTTGACTTGTCAAACTTGTTGCTTTTGCCTTCACTCTTCTTGTACCTGTTCTTTTTAGCATTGAAAGGTTTCTTCTGAAAGTTGCTCTGCCTTCTAGCCTTTCTGAACTTCATCTTCTTGAAGCCCTTGACTATCATAGCAACCATTTCCATCATGTCTGAGTCAGTAGAGTCATCATCAGTATCAGTATCAGGATTGGCATCAGTATCTGATGATGAGTCATCAGTATTTCACTCAATAATTTTACTTCCTCTTTTTGAAACCTCCACAGCTTTTCCCTTTGACTTTGATTCAGCATTCAAAGCAACAGTCTTTGCTTTGCTGTTTTTCTTGTTCTTCCTCTGTTGAACCTCAGGATCATAGGTTCTCTGCATTCCATAAACCTCATCAAGGGACACCATATTCAGATCATACTGATGTCTAGTGATTGAGGCCTGAGTATCCCATTCCTCAGGTAAAGCTCTTAGAAACTTGGTGTTTGAATCCTCTGAATCATACTCTTTGCCCACCAGAGATAGATTGTTCAGCAATGTCAGAAATCTATCATACAGATCCGTAAGGCTTTCATCAGATCTAGCATCAAACTGTTCGTATTCCTGAATCAACAGTGCTCTTCTATTTCTTTTGATAGATTCAGTGCCTTGGCATTGAGTCTCCAAAGTATCCCAAATTTCCTTAGCAGTCTTACATGCTATAACCCTGTTTGACATGACAACATCAAGACTGTTATGCAGAATATTCTTTACCTTTGCATCTTTGAGTACCTGAATCTTTTCTTCTGGAGTCCATTGATTCTTTTTCTTGATAATATAGTGTTCTGGAACAGTCTCAGTACGACCAACCAAATTCTTTGGTACAAATGGACCATCATTGATCCTATCAAGATAGTCAGGATCAGTTGCTTCCAGATACATCAACATTTTCACCTTCCATGTTGGATACTCAGTTTTCTTAAGAATAGGAATCTTAATACTTTCATACTTGCTTGTCGACATCTTTAGATCGTTTCTGATTGTAAGTTATCAGTTAGCTCTGATACCAATTGTTACCCAGTAATTAATAATTGTAGAAGGGGGGTTGAATACAATTGTATAAGATTCTCGACTTAAATAGAAATAACACAAGTATGAATGAATAACAGCTTTATTAAATCTGATATAAAACTGTTACAAACTCTCTCAAGAAATTCTGATGTTCTTGAGAGCTGCTAGGTTACAAGTATTCTCATGTAAGCGATTACTATAATGTAAAACCTAAACTGTGTTTATATAGCGTACACAACTGCACTATCAATTACAAGATATATCAAATCAATTACATACGACTCTTAATACATATCTTGAATGATAGTTGCTCTCCTATAATTTAGGAACCGACAGATCAATCTTCCTTGATCTCTGGACTGATGTAAATCCACATGTAATCCTGACCAGTCTTCAATACTGATGACAACTTAATACTGACGTTGCATTACTGATGACGTCAGCATTAGTATCTGATCAGTAATAACACAGATCCTGATCATCACTTGAATCAATATCTAACAGCTTTATGATGAAGAATGGGTACACTGGGAGTGCTATGGATCATTGTTGTTATTTTAAACAATTTGATTCATCTTATATCATATTGTTGTTGTATGTTGATGATATGTTGATAGCAGGATCAAACATGAGGGAAATCAACAGGTTAAAGAGACAGATGTCTGAGGAGTTTGAGATGAAGGATATGGGTGCAGCAAAACAGATACTTGGTATGAGCATCATAAGGGATAGATCTGAAGGTACTTTAAAATTATCTCAAGAGAAGTATATTGAGAAATTGTTACAGAAATTCAGTGTCCAGGATGCGAAGACCAGAAGTACACCGTTAGCGACTCACTTTAATCTCACGAAAAAGCAGTCACCTAAAACGGATGAAGGCAAGAAAGATATGGCTAAAGTTCTGTATGCGTCTGCAGTTGGCAGTTTGATGTATGCTA
Organism: Kitagawia praeruptora; assembly: GCA_037693485.1. Classification (NCBI taxonomy): domain Eukaryota; kingdom Viridiplantae; phylum Streptophyta; class Magnoliopsida; order Apiales; family Apiaceae; genus Kitagawia; species Kitagawia praeruptora. The sequence continues at coordinate 149,837,305 of CM075349.1, read as the reverse complement.
TGGTGTGTACAAGGCCAGATATTGCTCATGCAGTGGGAGTTGTTAGCAGGTTCATGTCTAATCCAGGAAGAGAGCATTGGGAAGCAGTCAAGTGGTTGTTGCGCTACTTGAAGGGCACATCCAAGGTTGCGTTATGTTTCAACAAGAAAGATGTTATCTTGGAAGGGTTCTCTGATGCAGATTTGGGTGGATGTTTGGATACAAGAAAAAGTACTACGGGATATATTTTCACTTTGGGTGGCACAGCAGTTAGTTGGATGTTTCGACTTCAAAAGAGTGTTGCTCTTTCAACCATATAAGCAGAATATATGGCTATCTCTGAAGCTAGCAAGGAGATGATTTGGTTGAGAAAATTTCTTGAGGAGTTGGGCAAGAAACAGGCGGACAGTGCTTTGTATAGCGACAGTCAGAGTGCTATTCATCTTGCGAAGAATCCTATGTTTCATGCTAGGACGAAGCATATTCAGCTAAGATATCACTTTTCAAGAGAGTTGATTAGCAATGGTACTTTGTCCTTGAAGAAAATCCTTGGTTCAAAGAATCCTGCAGATATGTTGACTAAGGTGGTTACTAATGAAAAGTTGAAGCTTTGCATAGCTTCAACTGGCCTTCAGAACTGATTGATGAGAAGGCGTTACACTAGTTAGAGTTATTGATCGAAGGATGGCTTTACTAGATTTACAAGAGTGAAGTGAAGATGTGGTCAGACTCCAAGTGGGAGATTGTTGGGTTTGTGGAGTCTATCAGGTTTCAGAATTGGATTCTGATATGAGTTAGAAATTCCAGAATTGGATTCTAATTAGAGATAGGATTAGAGTTAGGAATTTCAGAATTAGACTCTGATTGGTTTAGGCCCAGTTTCTTCTCTTATAAATACTCATGTAATTGTAACACAACATAACACAACAACACAACAATGTGAGAGATCAATACAAAATTAGTGCGGCTTGTGGAGTAGGAATTTGGAATTTCCGAACCACGTAAATCTTTGTCTTGTGTGATTGTCATTTATTTTCTTGTTCTTGTTTATTCGCTTTGGGTTTTGCTTTCGTTGTTGTATACTCAACATTAACCATAGTATTATTAGCAGTTGGTGAGCCTGCGTGGATATCATTTTCTTTAAGGAACCGAGCAAGTTGGCGACAATCTTTTGTACTGTGATTCGGCCTTTGGCAGAAGTTATAATATGCAGAGAAACGACTTCGATATAGTTGTTGATTCCCAGAGGCTCGATAGAAATTATTTGGATTTCGATTACCGAAATTGCGGTTGGATGGAGAGTGTGTGCGGACAAGTGTTGGAAAAGTGGGTCTGAGAAATACCTTTTTGTGAGTTGTGGGTCTTTTGAGTGTAGTTAGCTGTGACGACAACAGGTTCAGAGGTTTTGAACTTGAGGCCTCTTTCATTGTCAACAAGTAGGTCATGAAGTTCTCCAAAAGAGATCGGAGATTCACCTTGAGTGCAGAATAAACATCTTTGTATTCATCATCGAGGCCATTTAGAATGTGCAGAACAAGATCATCATCATCAATAGGATGGCCAGCTAAAGCAAGCTCATCAACAGTCAAGCGAAAATCATGAAGATATTCTCGAAGAGGCCTGGAGTTACATGGAATTGTTGTGCAAAAGATTTATCAGAGAGATGATGCGGGAACGCGATTGATTTGCATAAAGGGCTACTAGTTTATCCCACATGTCTTGTGTAGTGCTTGCAGTTGAGACAAGAGGTTGAATGGTCTCATCAAGATTACCTAACAATGCGCTTAATATTATTTTATTCTGGCGATTCCATATGGAGAGTGCAGGATTTAACGCACCATCCTTCACTGTTGCACCAGGAATAGTGAGAGTTCCATCTATAAAATGGAGAAGTCCAAGTCCAGTTAGAGTGGACTGCAGTTGGGTGCGCCACACTAAGAAGTTCATTTGGTTCAGTTTTGTCGGGAGGTTGGTCGGAGCAATCATTTGAATAATAGGTGTGGCAGCGGTAATGGTAACTGATGTCATTGAGATTGTTGAATCAGCCATGGAGATTGATTCCAAAAAAAAGATTATAAAAATGGTGGGTTTTTAAGCTTTGAAGGTTGTAGGATCGCGTGCTGTTAAGTAGTTTGCTCTGATGCCATATTAGAATAGAAGCAAACTATGCAGGGAAGCAATAGACTTGAAGTATTGTATATTTCTTGGTTACATTCACAGAAGCCAGGAGCCAAATATATAGTGTAAAATATGTACAAGAAAGTCTACCATATTGAATAGACCATGTTCTATTTACTAGTGCTACTCAACTACTAAACCCCCAACCACAATAACCACAAAAGTCTTTGCTGTGAGTTTTAGATATAGTATTTTAGAATTCATTTGTTTGTTTGGCTGTTAATAAGTGAGGTCCACAGCATAATTACTGAGAGCCAGAATGCTTCATCAATGGAGGAAATCAGTCCGGAGGAGGTTAAAAATGCTCTGTTTAGTATGAATCCAGATAAAGCTCCGGGAATTGATGGCTATACTCCTGGGTTTTATCAGAAGTTCTCGCCAATTGTAGGGAAGGATGTGGTGAGAGAGGTGAAGAAGTTCTTCAATAAGGATAAATTACCAGAAAATCTGACACTCTGTTGGTGTTGATTCCAAAGAAGAAGAATCCAAAAGTAATGGCTGATTTAAGACCTATAGCTTAATGCAATATGCTTTACAAAATCATCGGGAAGGTAGTGAGCAACGGTAGATCCTCCTTGAGGAAGCGATCCAGATGCATCGTGGTCAAATAGAACAACATCTTTTGCTACCAACGTTTGAAGTTCGTTCCATTAAACTTCTCAGGTTTCTCAGCTTGTGTAGCAAGCACAACAGGAACAATAGGCACAACAGGAACAGTAGGCACAATATGTGCAATATGTGCACTAGTCACCATAGATATAACACATAACAGGCATCTGTACTATCGATGTTTGCACACCAGTAGGCACTGCATGTCCATTCGTAGGAACGAAACATGTCGTAGTCGATCCAAACGGAACATTAATCTTTCTAATGACCGTATGTCCCAAAGGCACATGTCCCGTAGGCACATGTCCAACCGTCGACAAACCCACATCAGGTGGTGTAACCTGTGCGTTAGGGTTAGACAGCGGCTGGTAACCCCCATCAGGTATTACAACTTGTGCGTTGGGATCAACCACCATGTTCGTGTTGTTCACAATTTGATTCTCCATTAAGTTTATCACTCAAACAAACAAGCAAATACGTAAGTACGTATCACATATACAATTTAATACGCTTTAAGATTGTTAGACAATTTGCGATAAATACAAATAGTATAATATTCGTACGTGTGTGAGTAACAGTTACGTGTATAATCAAAACAAACGAAAGAGGAGATAAGGAACAAAAAATCCTGAGTCCAGTGCGTGATTGTCTCCTTAAAGCGTATTAGCCCTCACCGTATGTGCAAGCACGAAAGAGGAGACAAGGAACCAAAAAACCCAAGTCCAGTGAGTGACTGTCTCCTTAGAGCGTATTAGCCCTCACCGTATGTGTGAACGAAACGCCTCCCATGATAAAACAGATTGCAGTGAGGCTACAGGAGCGTCACTCTCAGCGAGCTTGAGACGAGCAAGAATATCACTGAAGGAAGAGAAAAGGTTGTATATGAGAGGAAGATTTGTATATGAGAGGAAGATGTGTGTTTTATAGGCTAAGAAAACTTGTACGCTACACAATTGCCCTAATTAATTAGCCGCGCTAATCAATTAAGTCAGTGGCAATTTCCTAATTAATTAACCGCGTTAATTAATTAAGTTAAGTCGGTGGCAAAAAATCTATAATTAAATCAGATTTGATTTTACCGAATCAGTTTAGTTCAAAACAGATTTGAATTAATTTATTTTAAGCCCAGTGGAAATAATAAATCATCAAAACTAGTCAGGTTTAGATGACCCAATTTTCTGCTGCCGCGCAGGAGATGGAGCAACACTTTAGTCAACACAAGTGAACACTACTCATGTGTTGTACTATATAAAGCAATGGAAACTCCTTTTCCATTTCAATGTAGGACTCAATTTTCACAACAAAATTCCACTCTTAAGGGACCATCTTTGAGTTATCATATCTCATTCATCCCTTAACCATTTTGAGTAATTAAACATGTCTCGGATAGCTCTCTCGGAGGAGAACACAATCCAAGTTTACTTGTTACGCTCACGCAACATTCGCCTACTCAAAATTACGGCTCAAAATGAGTTGTCAATGTGGGACTAACACCCACATTTTCCAACATCTATTCTATCTGTTAAACAATCTGCAGACATGGCTGCTCATCAGTTAGCAAGAGAGTCGTATTCAATCCTAGATCGAGTATTCAATAGGAGTGATATTCCTATTGTTGTTAAGAATGTATTGTTAAGTTAAAAAAAATCCTATTTTTGTTCGTTAAAAAAAATTATGTAACATGCCAAAAATTAAAATCATACAAATATACGATTTATTTTATCATTAATATTGTCCCCCAAGAGTTTAGTTCAACTCTAAAATATACCATTACTCTACCAACAAAAGCATTTCCTGTCGATAAAATTCTCAGCCATCACTTCGATAAGATAATTTATTATATTTAATAATTCTGAATATTCTCACACTGCATTTTGCGCAACAATTTTGACGTCGACTTATATGTTTCATGTTCTATTTATTTTCGGCTCGGCAACTGGACTCCCACCATTTAGGATGTACTACTCTACCAATTTCCCTTTTATTGATGTTCCAAAATCTCGTTTTCAAAATTCAAATTGCTCTCGTTTCGTTATGTGAAAATTCCTGTATCATAACTATGAAATAAGCAGACATAAATTCAGGAGATAATTTTCGTACTTTGACCATTGTCGCAATGAAATCATTGTGATAATTACCAAAGCAATGTTAGTAATCCCGAAATGGTTCCCCAATATCAAATATCTTATTTTAATTCGTAGAGCATATATATATATAGAGTTGCACTCCATGAAGAACACGTTATATAAAGAACAATAAAGAACACCTCATATTTAATCCAATATAAAAGTTCCGTCATTACACCCAATACAAAAAGTTGTTATTTTTTTACCCTCTATCCATTCAGCAATTTTTTTTAAAAAATTCACTGTTCATGATTACATTAGCAGTGACGTCATCATGAACAGTGATTTTTTTCATTTTTTTTTTGCTAATGGATAGAAGATAAAAAAATAAGAACTTTTTGTATTGGGTGCCCCTGGCGGGGCCAATGGATCTATTGGAATAAATGATTTTATAGTGTTCTTTATTGTTCTTTATATAAGAGTGTTCTTTTTGGAGCAATGGCCTATATATATATATATATATATATATATATACATGGAGAACCTCTTTATTTCGAAGATACACATCCAATCGAATCTTACCAACTAAGTATTTGGAAACCATTTCGAAAATGCCTTTTGGAATTCTAACATATCTCTTGTGGTAATTACAATTTTATCAAATTTTGATTTTCATTGACATATTATCGTCTCCGTCATCTACGAATAAATTCCAATTATCAAATAATAAAATAAAAAAGAGAAATGCTAGAGTTCCCAAAATCATTCCCGAAACGGTTTCTAAATGTTGAGTTGTCAAAATACTATTGGAGTATTGGTTATTCTCCCATAAATGAGATAAACTTCTTGTACATACATATGAATCACACGAATAAAATCACATCATATATCAAAATATTTTTGGAATCCATTTCGGAATCGGTAGCATTACTCAATAAAAATACAACAAATTTCCCAAAAAATTTTAAAAAAATTCTAGTTTATATTTTAATTTTGGTTCTATTTGATCACTAGCTACATGCATGACTTTTTTATTTTGTATATACACATTCAATCAGATCTTGACAATTAAGCATTTGAAAAATATTTTGAAAATTCTTTTAGAACTCAAGCATTTATCTTGTTACAACTTTATCAAATTTTGATTTTCATTGACATATCATCGTTCACTCCGTCATCTATACTAATATATAATAAGCAAACATAATTTGGTTGTTTGGTTCAACTAATTAAACCGTTAAAAGAATAGTGACCGTTAGATATTTAGTAAATAGATGATAACCGTTAGATCTAATGATAAGAAATATTCTATATTTAAACTCCTCTTCTAAAGATACAAGGTTCGAATCCCGTCAACAACAAATTTACATTAAAATTTTATATTATTAGTTTTAAACAATACATGCCATTTATTAAATAACTATTATTATTATTAATTTTATTAATTAATATTAAAAAGTTAAATCTTATCCATAATAAATTGTTATACTTTATTTTGTTTAATTATATAATTTTTAAAAATATTTAAAAGTAACCCGTGCTTTGCACGGGCTATAAGCTAGTCTACTATTAAATTCCAATTATATCCTATTATATAATAAGAGTAAGAGGGATAATAAACGAGTACTACCATAGGTCAAGGATTCGACTCCTAACAACAACATATATTTTATAAATTAAATTTAAAATCACCAATACATAGCTTAATTCGCACTAAGTTTACACTTTTGATTTGTTTATGTCTCGACCTAAAAATATTCTAATCATATTATGTCTATGCTTTGCTTTTGTGAATAAATACGTGTATAATTGTTAGTTAATTATATGTTATTATGTAATAAAATTAAGAGTAACATTATAAAAAAAGTAATACCATAAATCAAGAGCTCATCTATAATACATTAAATATAATATAAATATTGATACCTTTGAGTTCTACCGAGACTTGGTTTTTGACTTAGACAAATTGTATTCGATCCATTATATTTAAAGCAGCCTAATTAATAATTTATCACAGCTTTGTTTTGTTCCTCAATTTTCAACTCTAAATCATAAACATTTATTTAGTGTGTGTTTGGTGTATCTTAAAATATGTAACCTTTATCTTATAATAAATAAATGTCGGATATCTAGATGAAAACTTATAAGTTACGTAGGTGTTTGGATAAAATATATCCTCATTAGAGCATCTCCAAAGCTAATAGCTAAAATCATTAGCTATATAATGATTATCTAAAAATTTGCTTAACTGTAAGATATTTTACTCCAATGGTGTTAGCTATAATGAATAGCTATATTTTAAAAATAATATTTTATTATTATTTTAATAATATATATATATATAAGTAAATAATATTGATGATGTGTCATAATATAAGTGGAGTTAATGAATTATAGATATTATCTATATATTATAGACATTCTCCAAATATAGAGGATGCCAAGATGATTATCAAAAAATTTACCTAATAAGTTGCTTGGTTGGAGAAGAAAAAATATACCTATTATCTAAAAATTATGCCACCTAATCAATTTTAGCTAATAGATGCATAGGGTTGGAGATGCTCTTATATCCTATTACTCCCTCCGTCCTTTTTGATTGTTAACATTTCACTTTTTCAAAACTTTCTGGCACGCATTTTAAGATGCATTTTAAGGATAGTTAAATAACTTTTTTTTTAAAATTTTCTTTTTCTGTATAAAAATTTAAACATTAAATTTTTATACAGAAAAAGAAAATTTTAAAAAAAAGTTATTTAACTATCCTTAAAATGCACCTTAAAATGTGTGCCAGAAAGTTTTGAAAAAGTGAAATGTTAACAATCAAAAGGGACGGAGGGAGTATATAATAAGAGTAAAAATGATAATAAGAATGTACTACCAAAAGTCAAGGGATCGATTCTTAGTGTATGTTTGTTAACACCTTCCAAAAATGAAAATATAAATTAAAATACATGTAAAATTTTATTTTACAAAAAGTAAACCACATATTTGACTTAATAACAAACTCTTTAAATTACACTTCAATTAATATTCAATTACATACTCTTTTATTTATGTTTAAGTTAAAATTCTTTACCTACACCCAACTTTTTAGACTCTTTCAATTACTTGGAAACCAAATATTTTCAAAATCAATTTAAATAATTTTAATATCACATATTTATTAATAAATTTACAACAAATTATAAATTTACAAAGTAAAAACAAACTAAAGATATATAATAAACAATAAAAATTTCACACAATTACAAATCATCTATACTATTATATAAAATCCGAAACATTAAATGTTTTGGTATAAATTACACTCCAATTAATATTCAATTACATACTCTTTTATTTATATCTAAGTTAAAATTCTTTACCTACACCCAACTTTTTAGACTCTTTCAATTACTTGGAAACCAAATATTTTTCAAAATCAATTTAAATAATTTTAATATCACATATTCATTAATAAATTTACAACAAATTATAAATCAACAAAGTTAAAACAAACTAACGATATATAATAAACAATAAAAATTTCACACAATTACAAATCATCTATACTATACTATTATATAAAAGTCGAAACATTAAAAGTTTTGGTACCTGCTTTTTGGTACCTATTTTTTGGTACTTCGTGAATTTACTTATTTACCATTTATTATAAAGAAAAATAGGCGCACCTAAAATAAATAATAACATCTATACTATTTATAAAATCCGAAACATTAAAAGTTTGGTTGGTATACATGGCCACGGTTCGTGAACCGCCGGTTCCGGTTCGTGAACCGCCGGTTCCGGTTCGTAAAAATCTTGAACCGGAACCTGAACCTTAACAGGATATAAACCGTCGGTTCCGGTTCAGACGGTTCAGGTTCCGGTTTTGACCCGGTTCAAGACCCGGTTCCGGTTCAGGTTCGAACCTTATAAATAAAAAAATATTTTATATAAAAAAATCGTTAAATTAATTCGTTTTTTTATTAAAAACAAGTAAATATATTACAATAATTGTATATGTTTTACAACTTACAAGAATACAACAAACAATATAATTTATTATAATAATATTTATAACAATCTCGTTAAATTAATATTTATAACAAACAATATAATATGCTACAGGTTTATAGGTTATAGCTGTCTTATCTTACTATGTTACTGAGCTAGGCAATTATAATAGTCTACTCTACAGCCACAGCCTTTTAAGTTTTATCATGACAGGATGAGTTTACAAGTTTAGTACAGGGCCCTATACATGGTCACGGTTCGTGAACTGCCGGTTCCGGTTCGTGAACCGCCGGTTCCGGTTTGTGAAAATCTTGAACCAGAACCTGAACCTTAATAGGATATAAACCGCCGGTTCCGGGCCGGTTTTGACCGGTTTTGACCCGGTCCGGTTCCGGTCCGGTTAGCCGGTTCCGATCCGGTTTGGCCATGTACGGTACCTATTGATTTTACTTATTTACCCTTATTTTATTGTAGATAAAATCCCTCTTACTAACTAATTAATTTCCTTTTTCAAATTAAATATATTACCTTTCCTATTTTTCACTAACTAATTAATTTCCTTTTTCAGGTAAAACACATTATCTTTTATATTTTATCTACTAAAATTTCTCCTTTCTTAAAAACACTACGAGCAATTTTGTTTATTAAAATAACATAATTATATTATAATTATAATTACTATTAACTAATCAATTACCTTTTTCAGGCAAAACACGTTACCTTTTCAATTTTCTATGACTAAAATATCTCTTTTTTCAATTATATCACGGATGGTTCTATTTAATAAATTAAAATAATAATATAATATTAATAATTACCGATTATTTTTTTCAGCTAAAACGTATCATCTTTTCGAAATTAAAATAATGATAATATTCCGTTTTTTATAGAAATATCACGGTCAACATTAATTTCTCACTTTCGAAAGACACTACGATCAATTTAATTTAGTAAAATAATATAAATTAAATTATAATTACTATAAACTAATCAATTACCTTTTCACCTAAAATATGTCACCTTTTTAATTTTCTTTTTTTGCTAAATTGTATATATATTAGAAAAAGGGAAAAACAGAGGGATTAACCCAAGCTCTATGACAGGCCATAGGTAGGTCTATCTAAAAACAATCTGAAATGGCCAGATTGTAGATAGAAAGCAGAAACAAAACAACAGAAAATCAAATAATCAGATCTGGCCTACTACAAACTATATTAGAAAACCAAGATGAGCTGGTAAGCTTGACTCTAGTGTCAACAACAATACCCTCAAACAGCTTCCTCGGGGAAAGAACGCCTCTGTTATGCATTCGTGCATTCCTTTCGCGCCAGATGAAGTAAACAAAAATTTGAACCATTAATAACACCACTCGCCTCATCGCCCCATCTTTGATAGTTAGAATACCCTGCTGAAATTCAATCCAGGAGTGTCCATTGATTCCCAAGTTAAACAACGACAGAATAGACTTGATTACATGTCTACTATACGAGCAGTGAAGGAATAAATGAGTATCAGTTTCCCTTCCTCCCACACATAAGAAACATTGCTGGTCTAACGCAATTCCAAACCTCGCCAGACGCGCTAGTGTGTTGAGTCTCCTATGGCTTTACAACCATTGATAGTGAGCATACCTGTCTATCTTTAGTTGATGCCAAACTGCACGGAACCAGTGGACTGGCTGACTACGATGTCTGATGCTATCCCAGACATGCCACGTTTTAACCCTTCTAATATCCAAACCATTCCAAAGAATCCTATCACGCGAGGCAAGGTCAAATTCTGGGTAATCGAAATTGAGCAGCCAATTCGACAGTGAAGGATCTAAGTGGTGATATCTACGATTTGGTTGAGGGAGACACCAAGCACCCGTATTTATAATATCACTAACCATTGAATTTTTAGTCAAGCCACATTGAGAAATAATATGAGCAGTGGCATGACCTGCAAGACAAGAGGTGCGCCACCAAGGATCAAACCAGAGAGAAATCGTAGAGCCATCACCGATAGAGTAAGAAAGAAACTGAAGAGCAGTGTCACGGAGCCTCAAGACCTTCCTGATCCACGAACAGTCTGTAGGGATGGGAATAGCCCAGAAATGTTTACGTTTAAGGACAGTTCGATTAACCCAAGAGGCCCATAACGTAGGGGCGTGCTTAATGATTTTGAGCAAGTGACAAATAATTTGAGCCTTGTTCCACGCTGAGGGGTCTTTCAAACCTAGACCACCTTCCTCCTTAGGTAAACAAATAGTATCCCAATTAATTTTAGCACCTCCTTTTTCATTAATGTTACCTTTCCAAATAAACCTTGTGAGAAGAGTTTGAATTGTGCCATGGATAGTAGTAGGTAGGAGAAAGTGATTGGACCAGAAAGCCTGCATAGCAAAGAGAACAGACCTGACCAATTGAACCCTTCCTGCCAAGGACAAAAATTTTGTGGTCCAAGTAGAGATTCGATGAGTGATTTTCTCTATGAGGGGCATGCAGTCATTTACACAGAGTTGAGAAGAAATGAGAGGGACCCCTAAAAACCGAACAGGGAGGCTACCTCGAGGGAGACCAAATTGATCATCAAACCAATCAGTAAGAGCCGGACCACAGTTGCAGAAGAAACTCGTACTTTTCTGGACGCTAGGTGTAAGACCACTTATCACAGAAAATGTATGCACAGAGTTCATAATGTGAGAGATAGAAACCTGATCACCATGAGTAAAGAATAGCACATCGTCTGCGAAGAATAAGTGAGTGAGATCTAGGTCCTTGCAACGCCAATGGTGCTTGAAACCTGCCGGCTTTTGCTTCAACAGTTGAGACAGCACGTTCATACATATTACAAATAAGTAGGGTGACATAGGGTCACCTTGCCGAATTCCCTTAGTTCCCTTAAAATAACCATGAATCATGCCGTTGAGTTTAACAGAATACATTGCACCACAAATGCATAATTGAATCCAACGGACAAATGTACGAGGAAAATGCATTTTGTGAAGAACATCAATGATAAAATCCCATCGAATAGAGTCAAAAGCCTTATGAAGATCAATCTTGAGAGCACATCTCGAAGTCCCTGATTCTCTGTCATAACCACGAAATAGCTCTTGGGCTAAAAGAATATTATCAGAGATGTGCCTACCCGGAATAAAGGCCGACTGGGCAATATCAATGACATTAGGCAAAACAACTTTAAGTCTAGTGGCTATTATTTTAGAGATGCACTTGTAGGTAGTGGTGCACAAGGATATAGGTCGAAAATCAGTCATATGAGCTGGCGTTGCAGTTTTAGGAATTAAAGCAATGTTCGTAGAATTAATACCTTTATGCATGCTAAAGTCATTAAATAACGAGAGCACAGCCTCACAAAAACAGTCTCCAACAATGCTCCAAGTGGCCAGGAAAAATTCAACATTAAACCCATCAGGTCCCGGGGCCTTGTTCTTACCCATTTCTTCAAAGTGGTATAAATGAGCTCCCTAGAAACAGGGGCTTCCAAGATAGTAGCTTGGGCATCAGAGATGGTTGGAAGAACAACACCCTGGAGATCAATGTCCGGAAAGGAGATCGGGGAACCAAGAAAACCTGTGTAGTAATCTACAGCAACCTTAGCATAACTACTCTGACCATGCACCAAGTTACCCGTATGGTCCATCAAAGCAAGAACTTTGTCATGATTCCAGTTGGATTTGCACTGATTGAAGAAAAAACTGTTATTGCCATCGCCTTTAGCTAACCAATTAACTTTGGATTTTTGCAATAATAGAGATTCTTCCTCGATAATAGCCTGATTTAGCTTAGAAATGAGATCAGCTTCAGTAGCAATAAGCTCATTAGTCGGAGCACCTACCAATTTGTCTTGAGTCGCATGGAGAGCAGCTCGAGCTATGTTGACATTAGAATGCAAGTTGCCATGCTTTTTATTAAGATCAATCAAAGCCTGCTTAACAGCCTTTAGTTTCCTGCAAAGAATAGCCATAGGATCCCCAAATAAAGTAATAGAGTTCCAAATTTGTGATACAGTTGATTGGAAGTGAGGGAGGTCAATCATAAAATTATATAACTGAAAGGGCTTACTAAATCGATGCAGTTGCATAGGCACCGTTAAGAGAAGCGGATTATGATCCATGATACCTCTGTTTTTTACCACAATATAAGATTCTGTGTGAGTAGTAATCCAAGCCCCATTACCAAGCACCCTGTCAAGACGCTTATAAATAGGGTCTCGAGGACGTTTATTAGTCCAAGTAAAAAGATCACCAACAGTCTTTAGAGTGCATAAGCCAGCAGCAGATACGCAATCTTTGAAAGCTTGCATGTCAGGAGTCCAAAGTTCCCTCCCACCACTAACCTCATTAATACTAAGCATAAAATTAAAATCCCCTAGACAGCACCAGGGCAGATTCGTGGAACTGAGAATGGTCAGATCATTCCATAAAGGGACACGGTTTGATGCCTCATTAAAAGCATAAATGAATGTAGCCAAAAAAGTGATACTCTTCTCAATAAAAGTTACAGTGCAAGTGATGTGTTGAGCTGATTTGGAGTGCAGAGAAACATTCCAAATAGAGGGATCCCAACCCACCCAAACTCTACCATTATAGTGATAGTCATAGTTGAACAACCAGTTCCAAGACCTTTTGATTTTCTTAGAAACAATGATTGAACGATTTTCTTTGACTTTAGTTTCCATAATTCCAATAAAAGACAAAGAATTAGCAGAAATAAAATTCATGAGCTCACGTTGATGCTGGCTCTTATTTAAGCCTCTGACATTCCAAGAGGCAAAATTCATTTGAGATGTTGAAGGATTGTTGGCTTACCTGCCAACCTGGGGCTACTTCTGTATGTAACTTGTGTGAAACCATCTTTGTCAACAGACGTTTTACTATTAGCCTTTGGTGGTTTCGGAATTCCAGACCCTTGTGACTGACCATCATGGGCTAGAGATTTGCCTTGCTTCCTTTTCTTACCCGGAGATTTGATGACTTGGGCAACAACCTGATCTTCAACAAGTTCAGAGAGAGGCTCAAAACCATTTTCAATTGGGAGCGGCTCCTCATCGTGGTCTGTCAGTTGACCATCTTCCAATAAATTTGTTTCCATTGGGATTCTATCAAACTCATCCAGATTGTCTACTTTGGCCAACGCATTCAAAATGTCGTCGTCATCCATAACCACATCACACCCACAGAATTTCCCTATGGTGTAAGGAACCATCTCTAAATTATTCACAAAATCTGTTCTCAAAGGTGAGGACGGTGTTGTGGCCGTAGCATTAGCAGCATTAGAAGTCTCTCCACTATGTTTACCATCTTGTGACATTTTGGGTTTTTTGTTAACTCTGTTCGGGTTATTGATGCACCTAGCTAGAGAATGTCCAAAAGCTTTACATAGGCTACACGAGTATGGTAGTTGAGAATATTGAACTTCGACCCGTTCTTGTTCCTCAACCCCATCAGCATTCAATACATTAACCCAAACATGATCTGGGTGTGGAGACGAATAAGATAATTCAACTTGAACATTTGCATATTTCAAAGGTTCAAACCTAGCCGTAGCTTCATCAAATTTGAGTGGCCTACCCACAACACGGGCTATAGAAGTCAGACTTTTCTTAAACCAATGGGAGTATGGGACATCCACCAGACGGATCCAACATGGGACCTTATCCACCACGTTTTGCTTGAATTTTGAACCTTCCATCCAAGGTCTCAAGTATAGAGTTTTACCACCCATTTGAACAGAATTTTGATTTAATGCCATGTTTCTTTCTCCCATTGTGTCAAAGCGAAAGGTGTAATATCCTTTAGAACTATAGTAGACACCATTTAGACATTTGTTTTGCCAAATTCTTTGGGCCTGTTCTCGAACGAACTTGAAGGAGAAATTCCCCCCAATGAAATGACCAATAATACTTGTTTCCCATTTCTTTTGAGCTTGGACCATAAATTCACGAGAGAATTTAACCGATGCCAAACCATCTTCATTATAATTAATAACAGGCTCATCCTCCGATTCAGGGCAAGGAGTGGGATTTACAACATTATTTGATACAATAGAGCTCCAGGTGCCAGATTTCTTCGTTGGGTTCAAAGTTTCCTCATGAACATTTTTTGGAACATCATGTAAATGCTCTAAGGACACAAGGGGAGTAGTATTTATACCAGGGTTAACGGAGGCTGGAATGTCATGACCAATTTGCTTAGTCGACTGAGCCGAATTCACATGAGTCTTAGCTGGAACCGAGTTTACTTCCGAAGGTGAGATAACTCTCTCATTTGAACCTCCATGTGAGTCATCCGAAGACCCTGCCGCTATGGGGCCAGTAGCAAGTTGTTCTGTTCCATCATTCAAGATAAGTTGAATTCTTTCTTGAATTCTTTGTTGAGTTCGTGGGGAGAGGGGTTGACCCATGTCCTCAGTAGAGTTATAAGAACCACTATCCTCTTCAAATTGGAACTGAGGCTGAGGATTAACATGAAGCAAAGCTGGAGCCGCATAGTTATGACCTATAAAGTTGGAAAACTCCTCAGAATTCATGGAACCAGAATTTTCCGAGTTACGCGATCCCATCTGAAAGCAACAGATCGGGACTGAAAGGGGGACGAGTAGACAGAGGAGAGCGAGCAGAAGAAGAAAATAGGGAGCGTGAGAAACGTAAGCTGAAATGTAATGAAAGGAAATGAGGTCAACGGTCTAAGCTGTGGTGGTTTCCGGTGGATAGAAAGGGGGAGAGCATTTTTTTTTCATAAAAAAAATCCGCAAGCAACTAACACACGATTCCACATTACCTTTTCTATTTTCTATAACTAATATCTCTCTTTTTCAATTACATCACAGGCGGTTCTATTTAATAAAATAAAATAACTATATTCTAATATTAATAATTAATTAATTAATTTTTTCAGGTAAAACGCATCATCTTTTCTGTATTTTCTAACTAAAATTTCTATTTTTCTAAAAATATCACGGGCAACATTAATTTCTCATTTTCTAAAAACATTACGAGCAATACTATTTAGTAAAATAATATAATTAAATTATAATTACCATAAACTAATCAATTACCTTTTTCACCTAAACATGTTTCCTTTTTAATTTTCTCTAACTAAGATCTCTCTTATTCCAATTAAATCACGAGCATTATATTTATTAAAATTAAAAAATAATTTATAATTACTTATAATTAACCGATTACCTTTTTTCAACTAATATTTATTATATTTTCTAACTAAAATTCCTTCTTTTCTAGAATTATCATTGATAACATTTATAAAATAAAAGAACAACACATTTCCCAAATTTCCTTTAATAAAAAAACTATATAGTATTAAGCTAGTTATCAAATATCAAATAATAAAATAAAAGAACAACACATTTCCCAAATTTTTTTTTAAAAAAAACTATATTCGACGACTTAAACATGGCAATGGTTGGTTAACACTTGACCCAATGACCCGGTTAAGCTAACCCTACACACACACAGCAGTCCTGCTATATTTTCTCTTCACACAATCTTCACCTTTAGTGTGTGTCTCTCTCCCAATTATCGCAGGTACACTCTCTCTCTACCTTTCTCTCTCTACATTTTCACCTTTAGTCCTGCTATATTGTGTTTGTATTTGTGATCGTAGTGGCTGGGAGAATGATATTTGGTTTTAAGGAGTTATTGCGGGTATTTTGAAATAATGTTCATTATCAGTTTAAGCATTTGTGGTTGCACGTTCTTTTTCTCGTTTTATTTTAAGTGAAATATGTGTAGTATATGATGTTTGATAACTACGATGCTTTCCTGACATTTCTGTCTTGTGTGTGTGTGTGTGGTTCACTATAGAGCTTTTTGGAATCACAGGATATTGAGGTGGATAGAATGGACCAGGTATATAGAATGTATGCTATTGTACCGTTATTTTCTCTTTTGTTTGCTTGCACTGAATTTTGGAATTTGAATAAACTTCAGTTTGAAAAAGTGGGAAAAAATGGAGAAGGAACATACGGGGTGGTTTATAAGGCTCGGGACCGTGTGACAAATGAAACTATTGCTTTGAAAAAGATACTGGAAATAATAAGTATAACGAGGCAGTTACATAACAAATTTAACAAGGCAAGGTCACAGTAACGATTCGCGAAACAAATCATGAAGGTAAAACATATGCAAATTAGAAACTGTAATAACAACAGAAGATTAGCATGCGTACCAGAAACTGTAGGTCGAACTGAATACATAATCGGAGAAGATGCTAAGAACAGTGGTAAAAATATATAACCGAACAGCTGAGTCGCCAGCACTTGTACGAAGCACTGACTGTTCTTGAAAAGTATATTGCCCCTTACCTACTGTGTGTTAGGATGCTTGCAATATCTTTCCCAGGATAAAACAGCAACGAGCAAAGAGTTCACAGCAACCGGCGATGCTCAACAGCGACTGGTACCTCAGTTGGCCGGAAAAACCACAGCTAAACAGAACTTGAGGAGAGCAGAGAGAATAGAGAGAAAGAGAGAATGTCTGCTGTATTTTTCAGTGTATGCTTAGCTCTCTATTTATAGGAGAGGCTAAGTGTAACTGTTGCACCAATTTAATATATGAATATTGTAACAGCTGCTATATAATTAATTAAAAAATCAAAACTGATAATTTAAATCAATTGTAACAGCCCATTTATTCCTCACAATTAAAGTACGTTTTTAATATAGAATATATATATATATATCAGTTACATGTCCAGGTTCTATGTATCTGTTCCCACTAGCAAGTGATCCAGTCCAAGTCCGAATAGCCCACTTACAATAGTGATCTAGCCCAATAGTACAACCAGTCCAACTTTGATAAATATATATATATTAATTCTAATTAAAAATATAAATAAAACCCTCGCCCAGGTCGCCTCGCGTACGCGAGACGCCGAGACATTCGCCCAAATCGCCCTTCGACCCGACCCGAGTCGAGACGTGACGTGGCGTGGCGAGGCGAGGCGGGCGGCGGCGGCGCGCGCGTGTGTGTGTGTGTGTGCGCGTGGAGCACACAGTAACACCATGCACTATCACACACTCTAGTAGTTGTACACTACCCTTGTGTGTAATACAATATAAAGCCAATAGCCTCCATTATTTATCTCAATGTGGGACAAAACAACACATTCTCATTTCCAAGCTTTCATAAGCTAACACTTTCAACTTAATTTCTCAATGGATTTCACTAAGTAAATAACTTAGATCCATAAATCAAAGTTTAAGTTCCCATAACAAGGAACACTTTACAATTGTTAAAATCCGGAATCAATATCAAGAACATAAACTAATTTATGCTCTAAACTCCAATTTTCTAACAATCCCCCACAAATCCATTCAGAAATGCTTCAGGTTTCTCATCATGACTTGTTTTTCAGAGTCGGTACCCTTCCAGGTTTGAACCCTCCTAAGTCCTCTACTTCAATGGCTACCGGATTCAAATGGAATGTTTCACCTTGAATCTAAATCCGTATAGTGTAACCATGTTCCATAGATGACGACAAGTCAAAGGCCATGGTGCCAATCTACGGCTTTGAGACGTTAATGGTCATGTCTCGATCCTGTTCGTCGAATGCTTCAAGGAATAACCCTTTCCTCTAATTGCGACCACACAATTACATTCGCTTAGCTGGGCATCTCCAGAGATGTACTGCTACCATCTCGTCAAAATGACTTGACCCCATTCAGAGTTTTAACACTCTTGCTATCCAGCAGTGTCAGTACCTTCTAGGTTTACAGGGAATAGACTCAGATACGGAAGTATCATCTATGTAGCAAAAGTACTACCAATTCACCCTTACAGCTTTGTTATTACCACATTGAATACACTTCGAGGGATCTCCTCTCATGTGTATTGGGTTCCCACTGTTGATGAACTATTATGGGTTGACAGTCCCATCCCCAACCTTGACTTAAGGACCACTGCAGGTTCCAGTCCCTTAGTCAGAGGATCAGCTATATTATTCTGAGTTCCTATGAACTCTATAGCTATAATCCTATCAGACACCAAACCCCTTATAGACTTCAGTCTAACTTGGATGTGTCTCTTTGTTTTAGCATTATGCTTTTTGCTGCTAATCTTGTCGATAGTTGTTCTACTATCACAATGAATAGCAATAGCAGGAAGCGGTCTGCTTACTACAGGTATTGCGGACATTAGTCCGTGTAACCATTCAGCCTCCGACCCTGTTGCATCAAGTGCACACAACTCAGCCTCAAATGTAGACCGAGTCACAATAGTCTGTCTAGTCGACCTCCAGGATATCGCTCCACCACCCAGGGTGAACACGTATCCAGTCACTCCATTGGAACCAGACTTCTTAGCTATCCAACTTGCATCACTGTACCCTTCAAGTACACCAGGAAATCTCCTATAGTGTAGACTTAGGTACATTGTGCCTTTTAGATATCTAAGTACTCTATCAAGAGCATCCCAATGAGTTCTGTTTGGACAGCTTGTATATCTAGCCAACTTAGACACAGAATAGGAAATGTCTGGTCTAGTACAGTTAGCAAGATACTGCAAGCTCCCAATAATCTGAGAATACCTTAACTGAGACACTGGCACTCCAGAAGTATTCTTGACAAGGGCAACTTTAGGATCATAGGGTGTACTAGCGATTCTACACTGTGAATAACCATATTTCTCAAGTATAGATTTCTCTATATAATGAGATTGATTCAAGGTTATTCCCTCAGCGGACTGAATCAGTTTGATTCCAAGAATCACACTAGCCTCACCCATATCCTTCATTTCAAAGTGCCTTTTCAAGAAAGCTTTTGTCTCGTTAATAATCTCAATATTGGTTCCAAACAGTAATATGTCATCCACATACAGGCACATGATCACACACTCACTACCTTTAACTTTGGTGTAGACACACTTGTCACTATCATTAATATCATAACTGAACGGCACTATAGTTTCATCAAACTTTTTATGCCAATCCCTAGGAGCTTGTTTCAAGCCATAGATGGATTTGATCAACTTACATACTTTCCTTTCGTTACCAGATGCAACAAATCCCTCAGGCTGATCCATATAAATCTCTTCTTCAAGTTCACCATGAAGAAAAGCTGTCTTTACATCCATTTGATGGATGATAAGACCATGTACGGAAGCCAATGCTACAAGCATTCGGATTGTTGTCATCCTAGCTACTGGAGAGTATGTGTCAAAGTAATCAATGCCCTCCATTTGCTTAAAACCCTTAGCTACCAGTCTAGCTTTGTACTTATCTATTGAGCCGTCAGGGTTCAGCTTCCTCTTAAAGATCCATCTGCACCCGATAGTAGAACACCCAGGAGGGAGATCAACTAACTCCCATGTTCCGTTAGAAACAATAGAGTCAATTTCACTCTTTACAGCGCCCTTCCAGTGCCTAGACTCTGAAGAATCCATAGCTTGTCGGAAAGTTATAGGTTCGTCCTCGACATTGTAAGTGATAAAATCACTTCCAAAATCCTTGACTACCTTAGCACGCTTACTTCTTCGTGGTTCCTCTACCTCCTTTGGAGTAGAGCTACTACTAGGTTCTGCCCCCACATTTGTCATCTTTTCCACATGATCAGGAATAGAACTTGATGTGTGAGTATGATCTTCAGTAGAAGTATCTTGAGGCATACCAGTCTTCATAGGGTAAACATCCTCAAAGAATGTAGCATCACGAAACTCAACTATCGTGTTTGCCACTATACCATCTATGTCAGATTTTAATACTAAAAATCTCATAGCTGTAGTGGTCTCAAGATAGCCCAGAAAGATACAATCAACAGTCTTCGGACCTAGTTTCTTTCTCTTGTGTTCAGGGACAAGTACCTTAGCAAGGCACCCCCACACACGAAGATACTTAAGACTAGTCTTCTTGCTTTTCCATAACTCATACGGTGTCTTATCCATGTGTTTCAGAGGAACTCTATTCAGAATATGGCAAGCCGTATTCAGAGCTTCTCCCCACATGTATTTAGGCAACCCAGAATTAATAAGCATACTATTAATCATATCTTTAAATGTTCTGTTCTTTCGTTCAGCAACCCCATTAGACTCAGGTGTGTATGGTGGGGTAACTTCATGAACTATACCATTGCTTGCACAAAATTCATTAAAAGCGTTACTCGTATACTCACCACCTCTATCAGATCTCAACCTTTTAAGTACCTTACTAGTTTGTTTTTTCTACTTCAGTTTTATATATAATGAATTTACTAAGTGCTTCATCCTTATGTCTAAGTAAATAAACATAACAGTATCTACTACTATCATCTATAAAGGTAATGAAGTATCTAAAGTGGTCCTTAGTCAACACACCACCAAATTCACAAATATCAGTGTGTACTAAATCTAACAAGTCTGAATCCCTAACAATATTATGAAAAGGTTTCCTTATTTGTTTAGCAGACACACATACTTGACATTTAGAATTCTTTTCTATAGTGTGTTTTGGAATCAACTCTAAGTTCATCATATTTTTAAGAGCACCAAAATTTAAGTGACCAAGTCTAGCATGCCATAAATTTGCGGATTCAACACAGTTAACAACAGAAATATTATTAACTAAAGATCCCAAAACGGGTTCAGCATTTATTACAAATAAACCATTCGACAAGTAACCCTTGCCAAAGAAAGTACCAGTGTGAATAAGAACTACTTTATTACACTTCAACGAAATTTCAAAACCATTAGAAACTAAACAGCTTCCACTTATTATATTTCTACGCATGTCGGGAACATGATGCACTCGAGTTAGAGATAGAACACGCCCCGAAGGGAACTTCAGGTCCACGTTTCCTACTCCATGCACTTGAGCAGCACTCGCATTCCCCATCGTCACTGTCAAGCTATGACTCTATTGATAAGATACAAACAGACTAATGTCAGCACAAACATGCACATTAGCACCAGTATCGATCAACCATTCATTTGACAGATATGTGGAAAATATTAAAGGGTTGTAGGATACATACCGGTCCATGTTGGTTTCAGAAGCCGCGACCTCACCAACAACCATGTTTACTACAGGCCCACTTGTGGTTCCAAGCACAGCATTCGCTTGTGCTACCACCTCGGTTTTCTTCGCTTTCTTTGTAGGGCAGTCCTTACTCCAGTGCCCAACCTGCCCACAAGACCAACATGGTTTGTTCGCCTTGGGTTTCTTGACCTTGTCCTTGTCGTTCTTAGGTTTATTACTATTAGGTTTCTTAGCAAAGTTCTTACGTTTCTGACCTACAGTTGCAACATTTACCTTTGAACTACCATGCTCAGTGGGCATCACATGTCCCTGTTTGGACTTGTGTTGTTCTTGAACCGAGATGTCTAGCATAAGGTTGGTCCAGGTGATCTCTCCTTTCTGTCTTTTCAGGGAGAGAGAAAACTCCTCCCAAGACTTCGGAAGCTTTTCAATCACGCTCATAACCTTGAACTTTTCAGGGAGGTCCATACCAGACTCCTTCAAAGCATGCACCAACATCTCGAACTCATGCACTTGCTCCGTCATCGACTTGTTGTCCACCAGCTTGAACTCAAGGAACCTAGCCACCGAATACTTTTCCAGACCTTGTGAGTCAGTATTGTGGGTTTGGTCCAGCTTCTCCCATAAGAGTTTTGCGGTGTAGGCATCAGAAGAATACACATCAAACAATGTGTTGGTTAGAGCAGCCAAAATGGCCGCCCTAGCAACCCCATCCTTCTCAGCCCACTTCGCTAAAGCCTTAACCGTTTCAGCATTTCCTTGAATCACCACCGGCTTCTCATACTCCATGACGGGCCAAAGACCCTTCACAGTTAACCACAGCTTCATCCTCTTCTGCCAACGAGAGAAGCCAACGCCACCGTTGAACTTCTCGGGTAGACCAGTTAACTCAACTGGTTGTGGAAAACTATACGTGGTCCAATCAATGACCCCAACAGTTGCACTCGAACTACCATCAGCACCACTAGCAGGAATTTCAGTTTCGCCAGTCATTACTCTAAATATTATGTAACTAATATACTTTTCAAGACTACTGGAAATAATAAGTATAACGAGGCAGTTACATAACAAATTTAACAAGGCAAGGCCACAGTAACGATTCGCGAAACAAATCATGAAGGTAAAACATATGCAAATTAGAAACTGTAATAACAACAGAAGATTAGCATGCGTACCAGAAACTGTAGGTCGAACTGAATACATAATCGGAGAAGATGCTAAGAACAGTGGTAAAAATATATAACCGAACAGCTGAGTCGCCAGCACTTGTACGAAGCACTGACTGTTCTTGAAAAGTATATTGCCCCTTACCTACTGTGTGTTAGGATGCTTGCAATATCTTTCCCAGGATAAAACAGCAACGAGCAAAGAGTTCACAGCAACCGGCGATGCTCAACAGCGACTGGTACCTCAGTTGGCCGGAAAAACCACAGCTAAACAGAACTTGAGGAGAGCAGAGAGAATAGAGAGAAAGAGAGAATGTCTGGTGTATTTTTCAGTGTATGCTTAGCTCTCTATTTATAGGAGAGGCTAAGTGTAACTGTTGCACACAGCTGCTATATAATTAATTAAAAAATCAAAACTGATAATTTAAATCAATTGTAACAGCCCATTTATTCCTCACAATTAAAGTACGTTTTTAATATAGAATATATATATATCAGTTACATGTCCAGGTTCTATGTATCTGTTCCCACTAGCAAGTGATCCAGTCCAAGTCCGAATAGCCCACTTACAATAGTGATCTAGCCCAATAGTACAACCAGTCCAACTTTGATAAATATATATATATTAATTCTAATTAAAAATATAAATAAAACCCTCGCCCAGGTCGCCTCGCGTACGCGAGACGCCGAGACATTCGCCCAAATCGCCCTTCGACCCGACCCGACCCGACCCGAGTCGAGACGTGACGTGACGTGGCGAGGCGGGCGGCGGCGGCGCGCGCGTGTGTGTGTGTGTGCGCGTGGAGCACACAGTAACACCATGCACTATCACACACTCTAGTAGTTGTACACTACCCTTGTGTGTAATACAATATAAAGCCAATAGCCTCCATTATTTATCTCAATGTGGGACAAAACAACACATTCTCATTTCCAAGCTTTCATAAGCTAACACTTTCAACTTAATTTCTCAATGGATTTCACTAAGTAAATAACTTAGATCCATAAATCAAAGTTTAAGTTCCCATAACAAGGAACACTTTACAATTGTTAAAATCCGGAATCAATATCAAGAACATAAACTAATTTATGCTCTAAACTCCAATTTTCTAACAAAAGATTAGGCTTGATCAGGATGACGAGGGAGTGCCAAGCACAGCAATGAGAGAGATTTCTCTGTTGAAGGAAATGCAACATGGAAATATTGTCAGGTAAATTGGCATTCCCAGTTTTCAAAATTTGCTTGTCAGTACTTGATTTGACTGAAAAGTGATATGCATTTTAGCATACGCAGGGTCTTGAATGTTGATATTCTGATTAGCCTTTAATTTGTCACAGTTGAACTTAGTTAGTCCGTATGCTGTAACTTGTAATTTTATTGTTCTAGTCTCCTGTCTCATGTTATATTCTATAACAATTACTTTACATTTAACTGTTTGATATGAATAGCTACCAGATGATATATCATATAGAAGGTCTTCTTTTCATATGAGCTTGCCAAGAAAAAGTTAAATAATTTCTTGAAGCTTGCTATTATTTGAAATATTGACTTTCCTGCTGCATCGATCTCTAGAAAACATTTCTCTTATGTTTATAGAATAGAATGAAACTAATTAAAGCTACTTATGAGTAGGATCAGCATGTCTGAAGTTAATTTTGTTTCAAATGATTTACTGGTGATCACTTATCTTTTCAACTAATCATTTGTGTCTATCTGATAGAGAGGGAAATTAAGAAAGAACAATATTGAGGAAGACTGAGAGATGGCTATCTTAATCCTTCCTCATTAAGATTAATATTTTGATCTATCTGATAGATCACTGCTTGTCAGTACTTGATTTCACTGAAAAGTGATATGCATTTTAGCATACGCAGGGTCTTGAATGTTGATATTCTGATTAGCCTTTAATTTGTCACAGTTGAACCTAGTTAGTCCGTATGCTGTAACTTGTAATTTTATTGTTCTAGTCTCCTGTCTCATGTTATATTCTATAACAATTACTTTACATTTAACTGTTTGATATGAATAGCTACCAGATGATATATCATATAGAAGGTCTTCTTTTTATGTGAGCTTGCCAAGAAAAAGTTAAATAATTTCTTTAAGCTTGTTATTATTCGAATTATTGACTTTCCTGCTGCATCGATCTCTAGAAAACATTTCTCTTATGTTTATAGAATAGAATGAAACTAATTAAAGCAACTTATGAGTAGGATCAGCATGTCTGAAGTTAATTTTGTTTCAAATGATTTACTGGTGATCACTTATCTTTTCAACTAATCATTTGTGTCTATCTGATAGAGAGGGAAATTAAGAAAGAACAATATTGAGGAAGACTGAGAGATGGCTATCTTAATTCTTCCTCATTAAGATTAATATTTTGTTTCTATTTTACAGCTCACCACCGTGCGGCAGGATGGCAAAATTGATCTTGATTCTTCTTCTTTTTCTTCAATTGGCTGTTTTCGCTTCTCCACCCATCTCTAGTCCATGGAGGAGGAATTCAGAAATACTCATCTCAACCAGTACAACCAGTTCCCGTACCGGGACTTGCCCTGTTATTCAGCTGCTGCCAAACCTCGACGAGACTTGCTCGCCTCCGCCGCCGCCTCGCATGGCGGATATTCCTACAGGTTCATTTCTTTGCTGCTAGTTGAATTTTATGTTATTTTGCTGATTATTCTTGCCTCATTAGCCTATGTTTATGACGATGACCCAGGTGTCCTATATGACCTAGATTGGTTAGATGATTATCATGAGGATGAACCTTGGGAGAGTCGCATGCCGGATATTCCTACAGGTTCATTTCTTTGCTGCTAGTTGAATTTTTTGTTATTTTGCTGATTATTCTTGCCTCATTAGCTTATGTTTATGACGATGACCCAGATGACCTAGATGATTTATATGAGGATGGACCTTGGGAGAGTCGCATGGCGAATATTCCTACAGGTTCATTTCTTTGCTGCTAATTGAATTTTCTATTATTTTGCTGATTATTCTTGCCTCATTAGCTTATGTTTATGACGATTACCCAGATGACCTAGATGATTTATATGAGGATGGACCTTGGGAGAGTCGCATGGCGCATATTCCTACAGGTTCATTTCTTTGCTGCTAGTTGAATTTTTTGTTATTTTGTTGATTATTCTTTCCTCGTTAGCTTATGTTTATGACGATGACCCAGTTGACCCAGATGATGATATACATACACTTTTGTCGATGCTGGATCTCGAAGGTCTAAGGGATCTTGAAAAATGGCTAAAGGAGAAACCTGCTGGGAAGAGTCTCGAGGCGGATATTCCTACAGGTTCATTTCTTTGCTGCTAATTTCCTTTGCACTTTGCCAAGTAATTACTTGGATTTTCTATTATTTTGTTGAGTATTCTTGCCTCATTAGCTTATGTTTATGACGATGGACCCAGATGACCCAGGTGATGATATGTCGAGGCTGGATGTCAAAGATCTAATGGATCTTAAAAAACAGCGAGTGAAGAAACCTGCTTGGAAGAATCTCAAGGCGGAAATTCCTACAGGTTCATTTCTTTGCTGCTAGTTGCCTCTGCACTTTGCCGAGTAATTACTTGGATTTTCTGTTATTTTGCTGAGTATTCTTGCCTCATTAGCTTATGTTTAGTTTAGTTTTTGAAATTGTTTTGATTTTCCCTTGTTAAAAATCTGCTCCATTTGCCATTTGCCGAGTTTTAGTATAAAACAATAATCCTGTACTCAAATCACCTTCTGGTTTGCTTGGCTTTTAGTATAAAACAATAATCCGAGTTTTATATTTGTTTAGTGAAATGGTGGGTGTAATGGATAATATTATCATAAATTCAGGATGTACCATTTTCGGACATTTGTCTCTTGCATTGTTACATATGTAATTTGATTAGTAGAATTAGTGTTTTTTCTGTATAATAAGTTTCACATGCTTTATCATCAGAAAGTTGAAATTAATCGACAAGTATCTGTTGTATTAGTGTACCTTATAGATGAGACTAGTGGTTTATGTGAAGGTTAGTCATGTTTACTGTTTCTGCTATTTAATATAAATGTGGCGTGCTCTATGGTTCTTGGGTATATATATCAATTTGTTTTTGTAAATTATACTGTTCTACTTGCTTCATCTATTAATGATTACTTTAAGAAACAAAATTGATGTTTTTGATTCAATTCCAGGGGACATTGTGCATGAGTTAAGATTAACCATGGATGGACAAAAACTGAGGATTCATGGAATCTGGATTGGGACGCTAAAGGTTGATGACGTAGAGCATATCAAAAATCAGCACAAAACCACCATAATTCAACAAAGGATCGTCGCTAAACAGGTAATTGAATGAGTAAGCTTTATAATTGTTATGCTTACAAAATTTGACTTGGTTGAATGCTAGTGGTGTGCATTTGGGTAAAAGCTATATAGAATCATAGAAAAAGAATGCAAAAGTTAAAACTGAGACCTACTCAATCATCAAAGTTGTGATATAAAACAATATTTGTACACTCCCTTTCAGAATGACAACAGAGTTGGAAAGAAACATATGACACCTAAAAAGATTTAGAGCTGCAACATTCTGCGAATAATAAACACGTTAAGGTGAAAGTACTTAAGAATGAGTGAGCATTATACTCGTATTAAGAAAAAGATACAATAAATCGTGGTAAGATATGTTACAACAATAACGATGGGACCTGAGATACATATCTATACCATTAATTAAGTAGACAACAGAGGAATTAGTGAGAGCTTTACTGCCTTACTTTGTCCTCATAAATTAACTCAGATCAAAATCAGACAAAGTAGTATACCAAGAATTAAGCTTGCTATAGTCTCTACTAAATCTGAATCTCCTGCAAATCCTTTGTTCTTTTGATAGTAAGATGGGAGAGATATTACGCACTTTTATTAGGGAAAATTAATTCTAAAGTCCCTGAACTATTATCGTTTTTTTTTCTAAGTCCCTGAACTAAAAAAGTGAATTTCTAGGTAATCAAACTTTTGAATTTTTCCCATCACAGTCCTTCTGTTAGATTTTAACTAACGGCCGTTAGTCAGTGATGACGTGGCAGTGATGTAAAATTTATTACTATTAGACATTTTTTATGTAAGTCCCTAAACTATTAAGCATTTCTTATGTAAATCCCTGAACAGAAAATTTATTTACTTTCATTCTTTTTAATTTAGAATTTTATTTATTTTCTTTTTTAACTTTGCATATATTTGTGTTATGAAAAACATTAAAAAATTAATATATATGTACAATGTTTTCATTTTAACTTCGTTTATATTTATATTTTTAGTAATTTTTATAAAGTCGGTGTATACAATATAAAAAATTGTTTAATATTTATTCCTGATATGTAAATTTTAGATGTATATCACACTTTGGCGAATGATTTTTTTATATAATTTCAATAAATTAGAATATATAATATTATAATTTTTTGTAATCTAAAAAATAAATAAAATATTAAAATTTTTAATCACTTGATTTTTTATATATAAGTTCATGTATTTTTATAGTTCAGTTAACATTACTCATTTTAATATAACTAGTTTATAACCCGTGCATTAATTCTTTTGATATGTAATAAATTTTATTTTATGTTAAAATTTAGTTAGATAAAATTTGAAAGATAATGTATTTTATGTGAAAAAGGAAATTGATTAGTTATTGAAAAATAGAAAATGTAGCATGTTTTACCTGAAAAGGGAAATTTATTAGTTAGTAGTAATAATAAGTAATTAAGTAATAATATATGTGGTTTCAAAAAAAAGTAATAATATATGCAAAGTAAATAAAAAATAAAAGAGTAATAAATGTGATTTTTAACATAAAATTGAGATTTAAATTTAAATTTTTAATTCAGGGACTTACATAAGAAATGCCTAATAGTTTAGGGACTTACATAAGAAATGCCTAATAGTAGGATGCCACGTCAGCAAAAGTTAACGGACGTTTAATGAATTTTAACGGAAGGACTTTGATGAGAATAATTTAAAAGTTCAATTACCTATCAATTTACATTTTTAGTTCAGTGACTTAGATAAAAAATGACTAATAGTTCAGGGACCTTAGAATTAATTTTCCATTTTTATTAATATTTAGATAAAATATAAAAGTTGGCAATTTGTTACTTTTAATATTTCGAAAAACTGTCACACTATGTAATAGTTGGTAGATTAATAAAATAACAGTGAGCCTTTATCTTATGTGTAGTTGCTTTATCTTCATGTTCTGTCAATAATTCAATGTAGTGTTAAAATCTGTTTTCTTGTAATATAAATTTAACATGTATATATGTGTGTGTATAATATGTTATTATTAATTTGTCAACCAGGAGCTAAAGGCTTTAGAAGATTCGTACAAAGAGCATCTAGAAAAATTTTGGTACCACGAGACGTTGCCAGATTTTTGGGTTTATGAAGCCTCTAGTCACGGTTCATACTCTAGGACTGTCCATATGATTGATTATATCCGGACTACTGCCACCTACGGATTGCCTTTTTTAGAGGGTGGAGATCATGATTTGATGAAGATCCTTGCAGAACTGGGGCACAAGTTCGGTGACTTAATTAATGGTAGGGAGCTCGTTCAAAACTTGAAGAAGCTGTTAGGTGTTGATGTTTTTCTTATTTTTAAAGAAAAGGATAACTTTCCTTGTCTTTATGAAATAGGAATCCTTTACAGTTCTACCTGGGAGTTGATTGATTACCCTAATGCTATTGATAGGCTACCTGAGGGCTTGTTTAAATTGTGTTAGGTAAATAGTATTGTCTAATCTAACTTGTGAGCCTAATCAGACTTGTGATTTATGTATTGTCTAATTAGACTTGTGATAAATTTAGGTATGCTACGTATGGGTATGTAATTGAAATATGATTATTGATTAGCTAATTGTAAAATCCTCTTTTACATTAAAATTGTGTGCTCGTAGCTCTTAACTCTCTTTTGTGTGTTTATTAGCACTTTTGATTATTAGATTCTGTTAGTGTTTGATTATGTTGATTTAGAGGTTTAATAGTAGTGTATGATTGTTTGATGTTGTAATTATTGATTAATTGAAGAAAATGTGTTTTTATTAGCACTTTTGATTGTTGTTGTTATGATTATTTGTGATGTTTTGATGATTATGTAGTGGAAGCATGTTTGATTGAAAGTTTAGGAGTGATTTGTAGTTGATGATGGTGAATTTACGACTACGCGTTGGAGATGTTTATGATATTAGAATGTGATTTGATGTGTATGTTGTGAGTTGTGTAATGTAGGTGTAGGAATTGGATTATGTGGTGTGGTGTTTAGGCGTAGTGAGTTTCGGGTTATTGTGTCTGTATTTGTGATCGTAGTGGCTGGGAGAATGATATTTGGTTTTAGGGAGTTATTGCGGGTATTTTGAAATAATGTTTATTATCAGTTTAAGCATTTGTGGTTGCACGTTCTTTTTCTCGTTTTATTTTAATTGAAATATGTGTAGTATATGATGTTTGATAACTACGATGCTTTCCTGACATTTCTGTTTTGTGTGTGTGTGTGTTGGTTCATTTCTACAAGGCGGATATTCCTACAAGTTCATTTCTTTGGTGCTAGTTGCCTCTGCACTTTGCCGAGTAATTACTTGGATTTTCTGTTATTTTGCTGAGTATTCTTGCCTCATTAGCTTATATTTATGACAATGACCCAGATGACCCAGATGATGATATGTCGAGGCTGGATGTCAAACATCTAATGGATCTTAAAGAACAACGAGTGAAGAAACCTGCTTGGAAGAGTCTCAAGGCGTAAATTCCTACAAGTTCATTTCTTTGCTGCTAGTTTCCTCTGCACTTTGCCGAGTAATTTACTTGGATTTTCTGTTATTTTGCTGAGTATTCTTGCCTCATTAGCTTATGTTTAGTTTAGTTTTTGAAATTGTTTTGATTTTTCCTTGTTAAAAATCTGCTCCATTTGCCATTTGCCGAGTTTTAGTATAAAACAATAATCCTGTAATCAAATCACCTTCTGGTTTGCTTGGCTTTTAGTATAAAACAATAATCCGAGTTTTAGATTTGTTTAGTGAAATGGTGGGTGTAATGTATAATATTATCAGAAATTCCGGATGTACCATTTTCAGACATTTGTCTCTTGCATTGTTACATTTGTAATTTGATTAGTAGAATTAGTGTTTTTCTGTAAAGTAAGTTTCATATGCTTTAATCATCAGAAAGTTGAAATTAATCGACGAGTATCTGTTGTATTAGTATACCTTATAGATGAGACTAGTGGTTTATGTGAAGGTTAGTCATGTTTACTGTTTCTGCTGTTTAAAATGTGGCGTGCTCTATGGTTCTTGGGTATATATATCAATTTTTTTTTTTGTAAATTATACTGTTCTACTTGCTTCATCTATGAATGATTACTTTAAGAAACAAAAATTAATATTTTTGATTCAATTCAAGGGACATTGTGCATGAGTTAAGATTAACCATGGATGGACAAGTACTGAGGATTCATGGAATCTGGATTGGGACGCTAAAGGGTGGTGACGTAGAGCATCTCAAAAATCAGCACAAAGCCACCCAAAGTCAACGAGGGATCTTCGCTAAACAGGTAATTGAATGAGTAAGCTTTATAATTGTTATGCTTACAAAATTTGACTTGGTAGAATGCTAGTGGTGTGCATTTGGGTATTTGTACTAGAAAAGCTATATAGAATCATAGAAAAAGAATGCAAAAGTTAAAACTGAGACGTACTCAATCATCAAAGTTGTGATATAAAACAATACTTGTATACTCCCATTCAGAATGACAACAGAGTTGGAAGGAAATATATGACAGTTAAAAAGATTCAGAACTGCAACATTCTGCGAATAATAAACACGTTAAGGTGAAAGTACTTAAGAATGAGGGAGCATTATACTCGTATTAAGAAAAAGATACAATAAATCGTGGTAAGATATGTTACAACAATAACGATGGGATCTGAGATACATATCTATACCATTAATTAAGTAGACAACAGAGGAATTAGTGAGAGCTTTACTGCCTTACTTTGTCCTCATAAATAAACTTAGATCAAAATCACACAAAGTTGTATACCAAGAATTAAGCTTGCTGTAGTCTCTACTAAATCTGAATCTCCTGCAAATCCTTCGTTCTTTTGGTAGTAATATGGGAGAGATATTACGCATTTTTATTAATATTTAGATGAAATATACATAGAGGTGGGGCTGTGGGGGGAGAGAAGAACAACCAACAATTATTACTAATTGTTATCAATAATTGTTGTAAAATGTTTCTTATGTAAGTATGTTTTTCTTAACTTTTAGTTGGCAATTTGTTACTTTTAATATTCCGAAAAACTGTCACACGTGTAATAGTCGGTAGATTAATAAAATAACAGTGAGCCTTTATCTTTTGTGTAGTTGCTTTACCTTCATGTTCTGTGAACTATGTACGTTTTAGAATGTTTAAATCAATATCAATAATTCCATGTAGTGATAACATCTGTTTTCTTGTAATATAAATTTAACATGTATATGTGTGTGTATATAATATGTTATTATTAATTTGTCAACCAGGAGCGAGAGGCTTTAGAAGATTCGTACAAAGAGCATCTGCAAAAATTTTGGTACCACGAGACGTGGGGGCCTGTGTCGGATTTTTGGGTTTACGAAGCCTCTAGTCACGGTTCATACTCTAGGAGCGTCCATCGAACTGATTATATCCGAACTACAGCCACCTACGGATTGTGTTTTGTAGAGGGTGGAGATCATGATTTGATGAAGATCCTTGCAGAATTGGGGCACAAGTTCGGCAACTTAATTAATGGTAGAGAGCTCGTTCAAGACCTGAAGAAGCTGTTAGGTGTTGATGTTTTTCTTATTTTTAAAGAAAAGGATAACTTTCCTTGTCTTTATGAAATAGGAATCTTTTACAGTTATATCTGGGAGTTGATTGATTACCCTATTGCTACTACTAGGCTACCTACGGGTTTGTTTAAATTGTGTTAGGTAAATAGTATTATGTCTAATCTAACTTGTGAGCCTGATCAGACTTGTGATTTATGTATTGTCTAATCAGACTTGTGATAAATTTAGTTATGCTATGTATGGTTATGTAATTGAAATATGATTATTGATTAACTAATTGTAAAATCCTTTTTTACATTAAAATTAGGTGCTCGTAACTCTCTATTGTTTGCTCCTCAAATTACATACTGTCAGTAATGTCATCATCTCATTCTCATGGATCATAGATGAGTAGACGTCCTTTCTATTAAAAATGATTCAACCTAAAACTTCTGTTTGTTAAGTCCAGTGGTACGAGGAACCAGCTAAGAAAATTTTCAATATGACCAAGAATTAACCGTGATCATATATTACTCTGTCGATTATTAGTTCTTGTATATGAGAATAAAGAAGTTGACTGATCATCGCTAGATTCTGGTCTTAAATTCTTGAAGATACCTTCTTTCTCTATACAAAATTATTGTTGCAAATCTGAATTTTAGTGAAATATTTTATTGGTATCGATGAAATTATTTTACCTTCTTTCTCGATACAAAATTATTGTCGCGAAAGATGATTCAACTATGATAATTTGTTTCAAAATATCACATTCCTTCGAAAAGTTGTAATTTCCTTCCATTGTGTTGGTGATATAGTAGAGAAGGTTACTACTTACTAGGACTATAGTACAGTACTTCGGGTCCTAGAAATAGTGGAGAGAAAAGAATGCTCCAGCTGCACTAACAAACTTTTGATATACGAACACCGGCCTTCATTCTCTTCTATTGTTAGACACGTGATTATTATATATATGATTCCTGAATAGGACTAAAATTATCAGATTGATGGATATTTGGCCTACTAGAAGTGGCAGACTCCATTATCTTTTGTAGAAGCTGAGAGTAGAAACATGCAGATTCACAGAATTGTTGCAAGTTTGGACATCTGGACATTCCTTCACTAAAAAAAATCATAACTTTCTGTAGAAAATTTCTTTTGAAGAACCGCTTGTTGCATAAAAAACTAGACTGCAGGACCTTTCTAATGGCATATTATTCATGGGCCCCAACTTCCTAGATGAAAGCAGTTTAATCTGGGAAGTAGTGCACTGTTGCAAATCTGAACAGCTTAATTGACATTCATTCACTAAAATAACCATAACTTTTTGTAGGAAAATTATTTCCATGAACCATTTTTTTGAATAAACTAGACTCCGAGACCTTTTCAACGGCATATGATTCGCTGCCCGGAACTTTCTAGATTAAAGCAGTTTATTCTAGAAAGTAAGGCATTCTGCAGCAGATTTTTGTTTTCTGTGCCACATTTTCTTCATCGCCTATTGTCTCCAGTGATTTCACTAAGGTTGTGCTGATAACTTAAACCGAAGATGGTATAATTCTCATAGAGTATCCGCTTTTACACTATCTCTATATCACGGTAAAGGTGCACATGAAAGTACTAAACTAAGAAGAGACAACATTCGATTGATATCTCTATTTCTGCCTGTAATGCAATTAATTCTTCCTTTGTTCTCTTCTGAGGGGCAAGCCGAGCTGAAGGCCTGCCTGGAGGAATATGTATTTAGGGAGATTATGTTATGCATTGCAGGATAAGAGTCGAAGAGTTAGAAAAGGCAGAGGTAGAGGAAGAGCTTCTTAAGCCATCCCACATTCCACAGGAATTTTGTTATTACATTTTGTTATTACTCGATGGAAGTCTCGAGGTTGGCTTCATTGATACAACTAATAAACTCATACAACTAATAAACTCTACACTCAAACACTTCAAGCAGGAGATGTACTTAAATTTTCTAAAACATTGGTTAATATTATCTTTGCTCACTTGTTCTATCTGTAAAGTATTCCAAATTTACATTTTTCGTCCTGATTTATTTTTCGTTCTGACTTGTTATTGTTTTCATATTTTCCAAGAGAATCAAGTTTCGACTTCTTGAACTTGAGACACTAAGTTGCAAACACGCGAATCCCTATACATTTTAAGCTGCCGTAGAAAACTAGTATAGTGGTACGAGGAACTAGCAAAGAAAATTTTCAATATGACCAAGAATTACCCGTGATCATATACTACTCTGTCGATTATTAGTTCTTGTATATGAGAATAAAGAAGTTGACTAATCATCGCTAGATCCTGGTCTTAAATTCTTGAAGATACCTTCTTTCTCGATACAAAATTATTGTCGCAAATCTGAATTTTAGTGAAATATTTTACTGGTATCGATGAAATTATTTTACCTTCTTTCTCGATACAAAATTATTGTCGCGAAAGATGATTCAACTCCGAATATATCAGTCCAAAAAAAATAATTGGCGAACTAAATTAGTTGAAATTCCAAATGCACGTCTTAATGAACATATACCGTAGAAATTGACAGTACAGATGAAACCATTTCAAATGCGCTTTCTAAACGCGCACATAAGAATCAGTACAAATCCCAAATACTTTACATAAATTGTTCTGTAACTAAATTTTATATAATCCTGCAATCAGCAAACAAAGTTGTTCAAATAAACAGAACAAAGTCATAAAAAACAGGTGTCCAAACGGATTTGTACCAACACTGACCAAACTACAGATACTACTAAACATTATGTAATGCATCATTGTTCCCAGACGTTGGTCCGACACCTTTTATGTTCATTGCTAACTCTGATGCTATTTTAAGTATAATCCCCCTTCTCTTATTTTTATTCCAGCTTAAGATCTTGTGGCAGTAAATTACCCTTAATTTGTTTAGCAACGTCAATTGTTTAGCAGAGGAATGTCAATTGTTTAGCAGATTTTCAACGCTATAAACTTTACCTGTGAAGTAGTATTCATTTTTCCTTTTCCGTCCTCTCCAATCCTGCGCTTAAACCTACGAAACTAAATTGCATTTTGGTACTCCTCATTGTCCCTACTTGTTTGCATGATTTATTACTTTCCTGGAAGTATTCTCCCGGAGTAACGAATTCTTTGCCCTCCTCGCTTCATTCTGCACTTACACTTACTAGTACCCACACGGACTTGGTTCTTGAAATCGAAATAATCAGCTACGGGACATCTACCACCCACACCATTTCTATTCTCAATAGCATTCTGTTCTGCACCTCCTTCAATATTTATATTTCTTTCAGACTCATCCGAATCAATGTACACAGCATTTCTCTTTGGCCACTTGTATAGCCATGGACTATCAATCAACCGTTCACTTCTTCTACGACCTGCATCGAAAAATGTGTTATTGCTGCCTCTAATCAATCTCTGCAACATTCATTTATTATAATAATGTGTTACAACAATCAATAATCAATAATCTTCTACTATTAATTCTCAAAGTATTATCACAAAATTTAATCTCCAGTTATAAAGGTGAGTGATGTTTTTACACACGAATAATACTAGTGCTGTACTTCTTCAGTCAACTGACCCAATTAATTACAGAATAATTCTATAAAACAATTTATATAGTCCTGCCAACATTCTTTTTTCAACAAGAACTCTACTTTAATTAAATCAAGTACAAGATAAGTAGAAGACAAAAAATCATATGAAAAAGACAATTCCTATGTGTTTCGTCCCAAAGTTGCAACTTACTTACAATGAAGGACTACAACTTCATAAATATGGAGACATACAGCTTCATAAAAAAGCATTTTATAATTAAATTGAAGGACTACAGTTTCATAATAAAAAAAACAAAAAAAAAAAAAAAAAGTGATGCAAGACATATAACCCAACTCTATCGAGGTAAATCGTATGTGTGCAGTCCCACAGTTATACCTATGGTATAATGACTATATTTAGAACATATCAGATGAAAAAAAATCCTTAAATATATACATGCAGGACATTATTACCATTCAAACTGCCAATCCTCAACTAATTTACCAAAGATTGCCTAGTCAGTTTTCCCCGATTTCTGGGAACAGAACGACAAGCATGATTTTTATGATAGATACATCCTTATTTTACATAATTAAGTTGTAAGAGACACAATTTACCTTCACTCATGAAGAGGCCATAATTGATTGCTCATGTTGAGGAACTTTACAGAATGTATCGCGCATTGGCTGAGCGATATGTGATCATGTGACAGGAGAACTGCGAAAGAGCATGCCTTTAGATCTCCAGTTGCAAGGCTCAGGCATCTCTGATGTTGGTTTTGAACGTCTTTCAACATTGTCATTTACAGATCAGGGGTTGACTCGCCGTAAATCGGGTTCTCGAGCTTCTGGTTTTCAATATTTTCTTGGCACAGGTGGAAGTGTTAGTTAGTATAACAGAGATGAAGAAATAGATAGATAATGTTCTACAGTTAACTATCAAAATGTAAAATGTATTAATGTGTTTATTACAGGAGATGAAGAAGTCTATATATAGATTGTATGACTGCCTAACTCCTACCTACTACAATTCATAAACGTAATCAGTTACATCACTTACTACTGTAGATCATCTGACTTAGCTTGGCAGTATTTGACAATAATGTTCTTGACAGCTTAATCATTAACTTGGCAGCTTGTTATTCTCTTGAGTAATGATAGTATCACATACTCTTACAGCCCCCCTCAAGTTAGGAGTGGCAAAGAAATTGACAACTCCGAACTTGGAAAGTAAAAACCTCAACTGGTATGATGGTAAAGCTTTGGTGAATAAATCCGCAGGCTGTAGTTTTGTGTGAACATGAGTAGGGAGAATGATTTGTTTCTGAAACTTTTCACGAACAATATGACAATCAATGTCAATGTGCTTAGTCCGCTCATGAAAAACCGGATTGGAGGCTATATATATTGCTGATTGATTGTCACAAAACAACTGAACAGGACGAGGATGATCAATGTGAAAATCCCGTAAAAGGGCCAGCAACCAGGTTATCTCACAAGTTGTATCAGCCATGGACCTATATTCAGATTCTGCAGATGATCGAGATATGGTAGTTTGTTTCTTGCTACGCCAAGCCACTAAAGAGTTGCCCAAAAGTATACCAAAACCAGTAACAGATCGTCTAGTAATTTGGCATGCTGCCCAGTCAGCATCACAAAAGGCTTTTAGTTGAGAGGAACTAGTGGTAGGAAAAAGAAGACCTTGGCCACATGTGCCCTGAATATAGCGAAGCAATTTGAACACAGCATGATAATGGCATGGTTTTGGATGAGCCATAAACTGAGCAAGAGTATTGACTGAATATGAGATGTCAGGACGAGAGATTGTAAGGTATATAAGCCTACCAATGATGCGTCTGTATAGAGCAACATCATCAATATCGGGAGTATCACCAGTGTCGACCTGAAGAGTGTGATTCTGTTCTAATGGAATTAACGAAGACTTGCAATTAGTAAGACCAACATCCTGGAGTAAGTCCACAGTGTATTTCTTTTGATGAAAGTAAATCCCTGTAGACGAACGAGCCATTTCAATTCCCAAGAAGTATTTAAGATGGCCCAAATCCTTTATCTTGAACTGGGTACTGAGAAAGAGTTTGACATCGTTGATAATGGTGGAATCATTACCAGCTAAAATCATATCATCAACATATATTAAGAGAATTGTAATGGAACCCTTATGACGATGAATGAACAAGCTGTGGTCACTAGCAGCCTGCTGAAAACCAAACTTAAGTAGAGAAGCAGCCAACTTGAGAAACCATTGACGGGGAGCTTGGTGTAACCCATAAAGAGACTTTAACAGTTTGCAAACAAGAGTCATATTAGGATACTTCGTTAGAATATCTGCTGGTATATCCAAGCCAGGAGGAACATCCATATATACATCTTCATCAAGGTCCCCATGAAGAAACGCATTGGTAACGTCAAGTTGGGTTAGAAGCCAGTTGTGACTGGCTGCAAGAGCAAGGAGAACTCGAAGAGTGGTCATTTTGGCCACTGGGGCAAATGTTTCAAAGAAATCGAGGCCCTCTGTCTGTGTGAATCCTTTAGCGACAAGACGAGCTTTGTACCGTTCCACAGAACCATCTGAAAGGTATTTGACCTTATAGAGCCATTTACACCCAACTGTTTTCTTATCTGCAGGTAGTGGGGTGAAAACCCAAGTTTGATTTGCTTCCAATGCTGCCAGTTCGGAGGCCATAGCAGTACACCATTCTGGTTCTTTTACAGCTTGTTTGTACGTTTTTGGTTCAGTTATTTGTGCTACTGAAGCAACAAAATGTTGGTAGGAGGAATCAAAGAACGTGTTGGTGACATGAGATGGATCAGGGATTGTATATGTAGTGGAACATGAGTGAGGAAGACCAACAAAGTCTTTGTATCTAGCTGGTACAGTTTTAGTCCTAGTTGGTCGAGTTGGTGGAACTGGAGCACTAGCACTAGGGATTACTGTAGGACTTGGAGGACTTGTAGAAGATGGGTCAGAGGTACATGGAGATGAGGGTGAAGATGATACTTGTGCATTGTTAGGGTCTAGAGGTGGTGTATATAGTGGGTCAAAGGCTGCTGTAGTATTGGTGGCAGGAAATAAAGTAGGAACTGAAGGTGTAGTGCTATTAGCAAAAGGGAATACATCTTCAACAAAATGAACATCCCTAGAGATGACTATTTTCTTTGTAGCCAAATCCAAAACCTTATAACCTTTAGTAGCATAGGGATAACCTATGAAAACACCCTTAATAGATCTAGACTGAAATTTGTCAGTAGGTTTAGGTAAGGAGGATGCATAACATAAGCATCCAAATGTACGAAGGTGTGTAAAACTTGGTGAGTGACCAAATAACAGTTCATGAGGGGTTTTTCCCAGAAGAACAGTGGAAGGAGACCTATTGATTAGGTAAGTTGCTGTTAACAGACAGTCCCCCCAAAAGGATATTGGTAGATCAACTTGTAACCTTAATGCACGAGCTACATTGAGTAATTGTCTGTGTTTTTGCTCAACAATACCATTTTGTTGAGGGGTATACACACATGTTGTCTGATGAACAATTCCTAATTGAGAAAAAATATGGAGAAGAGTTTTGTTGACAAACTCAGACCCATTATCAGTTCGAATTGTTTTAATAGTGGTATGGAATTGAGTTTTCACATAACAGATGAATTCATGTAGGACAGTAGACACTTGAGTTTTATCTGTAAGAAGAAAAGTCCATGTGTTTCTAGATTTGTCATCGATGATAGTAAGAAATAAATTGCAATTGCCAAAAGTTTTACATCGATAAGGACCCCATAGGTCAGCATGCACAAGATCAAACAACTCAGAAGAATGAGTAACACTACATGGAAATTGAAGTCTAGTCTGTTTGGCTAAATGACAGATTTCACAATTATGAAAATTCGACCAATTACAAGGTAAAGCAAGATGTTTGAGTAAAGCAGGAGAAGCATGTCCAAGGCGAGAGTGCCAGACTTGACTTGAAACAGTGACAGAATTCACAGACTTGACAATGGAGGACTGTGAGAATGTTTTGGGATTTTCCAGGTGCAGCACATAGAGACCATGAGAAGAACTACCAATCTCTATCTGCAGATTCCTGGAATGGTCCTGTAAATAACATGTTTGTGATGAGAAGTTCACAGTGAAGCTACTATGACCTAAAAGATGATGTATGGAAAGAAGGTTATAGGAAAAGGTGGGAACACAAAGAACTGACTCAAGAATTATATCAGGAGTAAGGTGTAATGTGCCTGTGTGAGTAACTTGAGCTGATTGACCATTAGGTAAGTGCAAAGTAGCAGAGTGAATTTTAATATTGGTTAATAAGTCAAGGTACGGTGTAATGTGGTCCGTGGCACCGGAGTCAAGTATCCATTGTTGTCTGGTATATTGTTTACTAGTATGTACATGACAATTAAAGTGTTGGAAAATACCTGCAAAGTGGACAGAGTTAACAGAGCTCGGAGAAGGCCACTTGTCGTTTGTGGTTGCATTCGTAGAGTGCATAGACTTCTGTAGCATCTGAACCAGTTGAGAGTATTGATTCTCAGTCATGCCAATAGTACTGGGAGCAGATGTAGCCTCATGTGATATAGCTACTTCAGAGGTAGCAACAGGAA
Organism: Kitagawia praeruptora; assembly: GCA_037693485.1. Taxonomy (NCBI): domain Eukaryota; kingdom Viridiplantae; phylum Streptophyta; class Magnoliopsida; order Apiales; family Apiaceae; genus Kitagawia; species Kitagawia praeruptora. The sequence goes on along the minus strand of CM075349.1, from coordinate 149,796,349 downwards.
CAAGAGATTGTTGCACCTGATTTGCCCTGTATTGCCCCCTTGGTTTCGGTTTTGGTTTGCCAAACAAACGATGCCATGCAGGATAACCGTGTAGGCAAAAACAAACATCTCTGGAGTGACCAGTAAGAAGACAGTAGTCACAAATTGGAGAATTTTCTGAATTCTTCCTAGAACCTGAGATATGTTTGCTGGTAGTATCTTGACGAAAATTGGTGTTGCCGAAGCGATTTTGATTTTGCTTACTGTACTTGACCGACATTGCAACAGTACCAGAATTCATGTGAGGCAAGTCTGAAGGTTCTCTTTGATTCTCCTCCTGGAGGAGCATAGAGTAGCATTGGCTGATTGTAGGAACTGGTTTTATCATTAAAATCTGACCTCTAATGGCAGTATAAGCATCGCTGAGTCCCATGAGAAACTGAGTGAGCTGAGTAGTTCGGTCAGATGCCTCTAGTTTGGAGTTAACTTCACAGGTACATTTGTTGCAAGTGCGGCTAGGTTTGACCGCTAAGCACTCAAGTTCATCAATTAGAGTCTTATATTTAGTAAAATAGGAGGCAATGGATAGAGTACCTTGAGAAAGCTTGCTAATCTCTTGACGAAGATGAAACAATTTCGGCAAATTACTTTGCGCATAACGAACAGCAAGATCCTCCCAGATTGCACTAGCAGAGATCATATACACTATACTGTTTCTAATATCACTAGAGACAGAGTTTAAAATCCATGATATGACCATATGATTACAACGATTCCAATGAACAAGTAACACAGAAGGAGAAGGAGGTGGAAGATAAGTTCCATCTATGAAACCTATTTTCAATTTTGCAGAAAGGGCTAATTCCATGGATCTGCTCCATTGAGAGTAGTTGTTCTCACTTAAGATCACATTAGTGAGTGTCATACCTGGATTATCCGAGGGATGAAGGTAGTATGGATGCATAGCATCAATTGTGGAAGATAGTGATCCACTAGTATCTGCTGTGGATGTAGCTGATGTTCCCATCTTGAAAAGCTTTAGAGAAAAATGTTGAGACAGGGATCAATGGCGGAAGGTATGAATGATCAGGTTTGTCTCTGATGCCATGTTAGTTAGTATAACAGAGATGAAGAAATAGATAGATAATGTTCTACAGTTAACTATCAAAATGTAAAATGTATTAATGTGTTTATTACAGGAGATGAAGAAGTCTATATATAGATTGTATGACTGCCTAACTCCTACCTACTACAATTCATAAACGTAATCAGTTACATCACTTACTACTGTAGATCATCTGACTTAGCTTGGCAGTATTTGACAATAATGTTCTTGACAGCTTAATCATTAACTTGGCAGCTTGTTATTCTCTTGAGTAATGATAGTATCACATACTCTTACTGGAAGCAGCTCAGATTTGTGCGACAAAGGAGATGAATCATCAAGACTGGATTCTGAGTCAGAATCAGATAATTCCTCTGTTAATAATTACTCAGGACTATCAGCCAATGGTGATGACCAGGGCCTACGTAAGAAGGTTAATGAGTTGGAAACTGAGCTTCGTGATCTGAAACAGAGGCTCTGAGGGCAACAAGAAGAAAATTTTGATGGCTCTTTTAGAGTTCCCAGAACTGGGAATTCTGATGGCCTGTCTGCTCGGAATGCTGAATACGAAGATGAATTGAGTGCGGCAAAGGCAAAGATCCAGCTCGCCGATGAAGAGATTGCTAGGTTAAGGAATTTTCTCACTGAACCTGACGGAATGCAAAAAGATGTCAAAGTTAATGGAGTAGGAACTGGAACTGAGGGAACACGAGGGGCAGAACTTCAGCTTGTCACGTTGGAAGGAGATGCTTCAGACCCAGAAGACAAGATCATATTCTTGAGAAAGAGTTGGGAATCACAAAAGAAAAGGTTCATGGTTCGGAGAAACAACTTGCCTGCCTAAAGCATCAACTTGAAACTACTACGTCCGAAGTTGTTTCAATTATTCCAAACAACTGAATTATTTTCAAGTTGTTTCTAGAGAGAGTCCCGTGCAGTCCAGTCATTATTAATTAATAAAAAAAAAAAATAGGGGTTCTCCACCGGACTCTATATAAAATGGTTCTCTCTAGAATATTGGCCTTTATACTATATAGGGTTTTGGTCCACAACCACAGCTGGTTGTGAAATGTTATAAAAAACCAAACCAAACATACCCAGTATATCCCGCATAAAGCAGGGTCTGGGGAGGGTAAAATGTACGCAGACCATACCCCTACTTTACAGTAGAGAGGCTGTTTCCGTGAAGACCCCCGGCTTAGTGCACCGAATAGCAAAGTGAATTTAATACAAAGATGATAAAGGTGTGTAAAGTAGTCGACCGAACCTGGGCCCATGGCCTGGAACTCATGGGGCTTACCTACTCGGGCAAGGGGCACTCCTGATCTATGAAGACCTCCGGCCAAGCTCCCTGCGCCTGCAAAAACAGAAAACAGAAGACAATATGACGATGAAAAGCCAAGCTTCTAAGCTAATGCTAAACGAGAGAGCCCAACTCTGAGGCTCTCAACCACAGAACCACTCCCTAGAAGGGAATCAACAACTCTAATCTGGCGCCTCCAACAACTCCTATCAGCTATCGCGTTCTCGTCCAAGTTTAAGGCCTTCAAATCCATCCTGAGCTGTTCTTCCCACGACCTCCTCGGTCTGCCTCTTCTCCTCACCCCAACAACCGTAAGACTCTCGACCCTCCTCACCGGGGCTTCCGGAAGCCTCCTACGAACGTGGCCGAACCATCTCAATCTCCCTTCCCTAACTTTCGCAGCAAAAGGTGCCACCTCCAACTCGCTCCTGAAAACCACATTCGGGATTCTATCTAACATCGTGCGGCCACAGGACCACCGCAACATCCTCATTTCAGCTGCTTCCAACTTGCACTCGAGGGCCTTCTTCGCCGCCCAACACTCCGAACCATATAACATCGCAGGACGGATAGCTGCTCTATAGAACTTCCCTTTCAGCTTTAACGGGACTTTCTTATCGCACATCACCCCTGACGCGGCCCTCCACCTTAGCCACCCCGCGTTGATACGATGAGTGACATCATCTTCAATCTCACCTTCCTTCTGGATGATCGAACCCAAATACTTGAACTTATCCGTACGGGGGACGGTCTGATCTTCAATCATAACCTCCGCACAACCACCGCAATGTTTCATTGCAGCCACCTCAATGTGTTTTTTTCTCAAAACATTTGTGTGCACGAGGAGTTGAACCTGGGGCATCCGGAGCATTGTGGAACATCACACCCAGCTGAGCCACAAGAATCTTGTATTGGGAAAGGAAATAATTAAACATAAGTTAAGTTTAAACATATTTCTGAATTTGATAGTAATTTATTAAAATCTCTAACCAAATTAATTTTTTATCTTCTTAAAAATTGAGAATATCATTAAATTAGATATATATTGACATCCGTACGGTTGGATCGTTCAAAAATATTTTTTAAAAAATAGAAACAATAATCCGTGACAAAGCACTAGTTACGAGTCATATTGAAAATAATAGTGATCTATTAAGATTTCCAATAAAATTAATTTTTTATTTTCTAAAACTTTGGAAATATCATTATATTATATATATATTGACATCCCTACGGTTGGATCGTTCAAAAATATTTTTTTTTTAAAATAGAAACAATAATCCATGACAAAGCACTAGTTACGAGTCTTATTGAAAATAGTAGTGATCTACTAAGATCTCCAATCAAATTAATTTTTTATTTTCTAAAAATTTGGGAATATCATTATATTATAAGTATATTGACATCCGTATGGTTGGATCGTTCAAATTTTTTTTAAAAAAAAATAGAAACAATAATCCGTGACAAAGCACTAGTTACTAGTCTTATTGAAAATAGTAGTGATCTACTAAGATCTCCAATCAAATTAATTTTTTATTTTCTGAAAATTTGGGAATATCATTATATTATATGTATATTGACATCCGTATGGTTGGATCGTTCAAATATTTTTTTTAAAAAAATAAAATAATAATCCGTGACAAAGCACTAGTTACGAGTCATATTGAAAATTGTAGTGATCTACTAAGATCTCCAATCTAATTAATTTTTATTTTCTGAAACTTTGGGAATATCATTAAATTAGATATATATTGACATCTGTACGGTTGGATCGTTCAAAAATATTTTTTAAAAAATAGAAACAATAATCCGTGACAAAGCACTAGTTATGAGTCATATTGAAAATAATAGTGATCTATTAAGATTTCCAATAAAATTAATTTTTTATTTTCTAAAACATTGGAAATATCATTATATTAGATATATATTGACATCCCTACGGTTGGATCGTTCAAAAATATTTTTTTTAAATAGAAACAATAATCCGTTACAAAGCACTAGTTACGAGTCTTATTGAAAATAGTAGTGATCTACTAAGATCTCTAATCAAATTAATTTTTTATTTTCTGAAAATTTGGGAATATCATTATATTATATGTATATTGACATCCGTATGGTTGGATCGTTCAAATATTTCTTAAAAAAAATAAAATAATAATCTGTGACAAAGCACTAGTTACGAGTCATATTGAAAATTGTAGTGATCTACTAAGATCTCCAATCTAATTAATTTTTATTTTCTGAAACTTTGGGAATATCATTAAATTAGATATATATTGACATCCGTACGGTTGGATCGTTCAAAAATATTTTTTAAAAAATAGAAACAATAATCCTTGACAAAGCACTAGTTACGAGTCATATTGAAAATAGTAGTGATCTACTAAGATCTCAAATCAAATTAATTTTTTATTTTCTGAAAATTTGGGAATATCATTATATTATATGTATATTGACATCCGTATGGTTGGATCGTTCAAATATTTTTTTAAAAAAAATAAAATAATAATCCGTGACAAAGCACTAGTTACATATTCGAATATTCGATCTCCCACTATATTTAGATTAAATATTTTTAATTAAATACATAGGACAGAAAAAAAATATTCTTAACTTAACATTGAAGATATTTCTAAGTTTAAACTAATTTATTATGATTTTACATGCATATTTTTATAACTTTACAAAAAAAAAAAAAATGAAAATGGGCTTTGTACCACAGCAATGCTTCAATGTGGTTGTCATGGTGAATAACATTTTTTCCACCAACGTTAAATGTGGCACTTGTAGTTGGTGGTTGCAGAATTGTCACCGCAATGAAACATTGCGGTGGTATTAGAGATAATCCCACCACCGCAATGAAACATTGAGGTGGTATTAGAGATAATCCCACCACCGCAATGTTTCATTGAGGTGGTCCAGGGAACAATTTTTTATCAGCACAGTGTATACGCACAACATTTGTAAAACACCTTTTCCCCACTTTTAAAATGATTACACACATTTTCACATATTAAAGGTTTGGAGGTAAAAAAATTTAAGAAAAAGGTTTGTTTTTCCCCATTGTTCACATATACATACACTTCCAAAATTCATATATACACTTTCAAAAGTTAAGGGTTTGAAGGTTCAAGAAAGATCAACAATTCTACAAAAAAAAAGGTTAGCTCTCTAATTACTATGGAATATTTATTTAGTTCTTCTACTTCATCGAGCGACCATGAAAATTTCGATTATGTTACACCCATAAGAAAAAATCCAGTTTTTCGAAAGTTATTTGTTAAAGATGATATTATAGATGTTGATACTTATGATATGGATAAAGAAAAAATGAATGTGGATGATGTTGGTGGAAGAAAGAATGATGTTGGTATGGGTAAAACGAAGGTGCACATAGAAATTGATAGTGATGATGATGAAGAAAATAATATTAAGATGGGAAAAAATGATGTCGATGATGATATTAATATCGAAAACGAAAATAATGGATTTGCATTTCCGAATATTAATGATGTTGTGCCTTGCGTTGGTATGAATTTTGATACTTTAGATGATGCAGAAGTGTTTTATAGAGAATATGGCCGACGTGTCGGGTTCCAAATAATAATCCGCGGTACTCATAGGCATCAACGAAGTAAAGAACCATCATCTCGTACGTATATTTGTCTAAAGGGTGGAAGAAACACACCATTGAATTCGGAATATCGTGGTAAAGGAAACGAATTAGGGAGTCGATTCCACGGACGGATTGTCATGCTCGGATGTGTGTCTCTCATAATGTTAAGACAAATAAATGGAGAGTTACATTGGTCGATTTGGAACACAATCATGATTTGGTGGCACCGGAGAAAGTACAATTTTTTCAAAATCACGCAACATAGATCCGCTCACCCGATCATTGATTGAGTTGTTTAATAAATCGGGGATCGAGACGAATAAAGTGATGAAATATCTTAGTGAGACATGTGGTGGTGTTGAGAATCTAGGTTTCTCTCATCAAGATGTTCGTAATGTCATACGTGACATTCGGCACCGAGTGTTTGATTCCGGTGACGCCGAGTGTGGATTGGTATTGTTACGAGAATTACAAGAGAATTTTTTTGGAAATTTCTTCTATCGAGTGGATGTGGATGAAGAGAATCGTGTTAGGGGTTTGGTGTGGGTTGATCCTCGATGCTTGAATGCCTACAAGAATTTCGGTGATGTGGTTACGTTCGACTCAACCTATCGGACGAATAGATATTGCATGCCTTTCATACCTATTACGGGGGTAAATCACCACTACCAAAATATTTTGTTTGGATTTGCACTAATGAGGGATGAGAAAGAGACATCTTACAAATGGGTTTTGAAAACATGGTTGGAAGCCGTTGACAACAAGGCACCCACTACAATCATTACCGATCAAGACATTGCTTTGGGAAATGCTATTGCGGATGTTATGCCGACAACAAAACACACGTATTGTACATGGCATATAAGTAGTAAGTTCCCCGAGAAGTTATCTAGCTTGTACACCAATTATCCGGAATTCAAAATGGATTTTAATGCATGTGTGTACAAGTCGTTGACACCCACGGAATTCGAAGGTCGGTGGGAGGAATTGGTCGAGAAGTACGATCTTGAGAATCGTGATTGGCTAAATGAAATGTATGCTATTGGAGGTCAATGGATTGGTGCGTACACGAGACAACACTTTGCCGCCGGTATGACTACAACCTCAAGAAGCGAGTCCATGAATTCTTTTTTTGATGAATATGTGCGAGCATCAACCGGTTTGAAAGAATTTATTGAGAACTCACAAAAGGCTTTGGAGTCACAAAATCTTAGGGAAGTTAAAAGCGATTATGAGACCGAGGAATGGGATAGGAAACTAGTGTTGCATTCGCCCTTGGAAATTAATGCATCCGAGATTTACACGAAAGAAATGTTTAAGCGTTTTCAAAAGGAGCTTTTCAAAAGCACATCATACCAAGTGACGAGGGCTAGCCAAGGTGAAACTTATTTGTTTAAATTGTACTTGGTTGAGAAGTGTACGGTTCCGGAGAATCGTAGAAGAAGTTACCTTTTAACGGCTCACTTTGACGGAAAGCTAGAATGTACTTGTAATAATTTTGAACATTCCGGGATGATTTGTAAACACATGATCCGGTACCTAGACAAGAAGCAAAAACTCAAAATACCGGACCTCTACATCATGCCTAGGTGGACAATGGATGGCAATAAAATTGCCGGACCTCTACCGTATACCCCTCCCGTTCTTGCCAATGTTGGTGCATCACAATCGTCAAGGTATAGTGCATTGTGCAAATCTTTTCAAAACTTGGGTGCCATAGCTAGTTGTTCCATCCCACGATTCAATTACTTGATGAAGGTGATTGAGAGAGAGAAATATAACGTGAAAAACAAATTTCAAGAAGAGGAACGTAACGAGCAAAAGAATGAGTCATTTCACCAAGATGATTACCAACATGATCCGATATTCGATCCTCCAATGTCACAAACTAAGGGACGAAAGAAATCGGAAAGATATAAAAGTGGTGTTGAAACTTCAAGTTCAAAGGCCAAGCCACGAAAGTGCGGAAAATGTGGGCAAGAGGGAGCAAAGCATGATAGAAGGAATTGTCCTAATCCTCCTCTTCAATGAATGTATTGATATTTAAATTAAATTTTCAATTTATTGTGTGATATTTAATTTATTATGTGAAATTGAATTTATTATATGATATTCAATTTATTATGCAATACATTATGAAAAAGATGATTATTATTCGTTAAGAAAAAATTGAAAATTATGATTTAAGAAAAAACAAATGTTAATTCGAAGTAAATATAAAACAGAAAAAAAACAGGGGAAGGGGCCTGGAGCTTCTGTCTATTTTCTACCCACCTCAATGAAACATTGAGGTGGCTGCATTGAAACATTGCGGTGGCAAACTGTTCCAGCTAAAACTTCTGTCTATTTCCTAAACACCTCAAAGAAACATTGCGGTGGCTGCAATGACACAATGCGGTGGCCAGACGCCTACTCTGTATTTCCTCTGTTCCAGCTAAAGCTTCTGTCTATTTTCTACCCACCTCAATGAAACATTGAGGTGGCTGCATTGAAACATTGCGGTGTCCAACTGCTCCAGCTAAAGCTTCTGTCTATTTTCAAGCCACCTCAATGAAACATTGAGGAGGCTGCAATGAAACATTGCGGTGGCCAGACGTATTTCAATAATTTTTCAAGTAACAATATTTTAAAATATTTATTTACAAATCTTGCATTTAAAAATAAAAAAAAAGCTTAAAATTAAATTTTATTCGTGAAATTTAATATAAACTTCCAGAAAAATGGAAAATTTTATTTTTTCAATTGTAGTCAAAATTTGAAAAAAAACGATTCGGCTAAAATTCGAAAAAAAATGATTAATTTATATTTTTTATGAAATTTCAATTTGAAACACGTAAAAAAATTTAAACTATATTTTAATCCAAATATCCCAGGAAAAAATAATTTACATTTTGAAAAAAATTATTACATATTTTTTCTAGCAAGCTTTAAAAAAAAATTTGGGGAAAAAAAAACTTCCCAGGGGGTCACCCATCTCAGATTACTCTAGCCCAAGCACGCTTAACTACGAAGTTTTGTTTTGCACCAACACTCCCGGCCAGGAATGCCACATCTGTTGAATCTCTTAACCATTCTAATATACATGAGAAACGAATTTCACTCATATTTCAATAATTTTTCAAGTAACAATATTTTAAAATATTTATTTACAAATCTTGCATTTAAAAATCGAAAAAAAGCTTAAAATTAAATTTTATTCGTGAAATTTAATATAAACTTCCAGAAAAATGGAAAAATTTATTTTTTCAATTTTAGTCAAAATTTGAAAAAAAACGATTAGGCTAAAATTCGAAAAAAAATGATTAATTTATATTTTTTATGAAATTTCAATTTGAAACACGTAAAAAAATTTAAACTATATTTTAATCCAAATATCCCAGGAAAAAATAATTTACATTTTGAAAAAAATTATTACATATTTTTTCTAGCAAGCTTTAAAAAAAATTTGGAAAAAAAAAACTTCCCAGGGGGTCACCCATCTCAGATTACTCTAGCCCAAGCACGCTTAACTACGAAGTTTTGTTTTGCACCAACACTCCCGGCCAGGAATGCCACATCTGTTGAATCTCTTAACCATTCTAATATATATGAGAAACGAATTCCACTTCACCGGCTCAGCCCAAGCTAATGCTCTCGGCCACCGAAGCTGCTGGCGTGGTGCAATCTCTGGACGCCCCGGATTCAATCTCTCCCACGCCCACAACTGAAGAAGCATTGCGCACCCGTTGAAAGAGGTGGAAGACTTCTTCACAGATTTAGACAGGGCTCTATATAAATGTGCAAGAACTGCAGCGCCCCAAGCATAATCAATAATCTGATCCGGCTGCTGCAAAAACTGTATGTATCGGGGATGCACAACATTCCGGTTGGAAGTAGGAAATAGTACGGCCCCAATAATATACAATAGATATCCCCTGGTATACACTACAGGATCCTGAGCAACCCATTCTGGACGCTTCGATCTCTTACACCTCACCTTATATCTATCCCGCAATTCACACAGTTGTACCCCTCCGTTTCCATACATGTCCTTGCGCTTCTGAGCACTGTGCAACCGAAGATCCTGCCATTCTTTCTTCCAGTAGCCAATCGGATCAGATAGCTCAGTATGGGTCAAAGCACGCCCACTGATCGGCAGCCCCATGATCATGTACACATCCTCGAGTGTAATAGTCATCTCACCAAAACTGAAGTGAAATGAATTAGTTTCCGATCTCCACCGCTCCACCAATGCTTTGATCAGGGTAATGTCATTCTGAGGTACTGAGCGGGGATTAGTAAACACCCCAAATCCCCAAGTACGCAAAAGGGCACGCTGGTCTGCCTGTAACTCCCACACACCCTGTAGTGTAGTATACTGCCTCACATCCAACTTCTCCCTATCACCTCCCTCCCATATCAAAGTGCTGATATGCTCGTCCTGCTGAACCAGGAGCGATCGATCAAGAGGACCACACTGCATATCCATAATATCTGCAACGATTCAAAATCAAAAAAATTATGCACACTGAATATTCGAATTAACAAATCATTTTTAATCTATTACAGATTAGAAAAGAAAACCAAGTAATAAATTAAACCTAATTTGGATTATAAATGATAAATTCGAATTAACACATCATTTTTAATCTATTTATGAGAGATTTAGCCTAAATTAGGGAAATTAAATCAAAACTAGGGAAATCAAGCCTAATTTGGATTAATGAATGATAAATTCGAATTAACATATTCACTTCACAACTAAGTTGAACTAGTGTGTCAAGTAAATGATTTCATACAACCACGCAGATCTTGATACTTTGCCAGATATTATAACAGAGGGAAGCAACAACGAAGAGGTTGTAGAAGAGTGATAACTTAGCTCAGGTTTTTTCTGCATTCCTCAAGTTTTAATTATTTGTTTTCTCATTGTTCACTTCACAAGCACAATGCTATTCGAGTTAACACAATGTTATTCACTTTGTTAGTTCCATGGATTGATTTTGTAGTTCTGAATTGTGACTAGCAAGTTAGTTAATGAAATCAAATTCTAATAGCCTGTTTCTTATTGCTTTTCTACACCTTAAAAAATAGTTTGCTAAGCTTAACATGTCGTAAAACTAGAACAGCTATTCTTAGCAGATGTTTAACATGTTTCTCTGCGATTCTTCTAGTTGTATCACATCAATTATTACCAGATGCTCGAACTGTACATGTTCTGTGATTTTCGATTAATAATGCATAATATATGCCATAATGTATAAACACAGTATAAACTATGAAAATCTGGATTTCAATACCAAAGTTTACCCACGTTTTAGCCAAGGCAATTTTGTAAACAATATACTGACTGATATCGCACACAACATAGCTCTAAATCCGAACCACCTCATCAGACTATAAAGTAATTAAAACAACAATCAAGAACAGAAACAAAAAACGAAACAGTTGTATGAGGCATTTCATCAAACACTTGTCATGCACTATTCGTCTAAAACATTAGAACAGGTAGTAGAGTGTGTGTATGTATACCAGTTTAAACCCTAATTCGAATTTAAACCCTAATTCGAATTTGGTAGTAGAGTGTGTGTATGTATACCAGTTTGTATATACATTTTTGTAAATCATATAACCCAAGAAGGATAATAAGAGAAGTAAAATACCAGTATTGAAGTAAAAGAAGACGAAGTCGAGGAGGAGGAAATCGGCTTCAAAAAGAAATCGTCGAAGAAATCGCAAAACTGAGTTTGAGTCGACTGAAGAAGAAATCGTCGAAAGATTGGCACCGCAATGTTTTGTGTTAGTGCTAAAATAAGGTCGGCCAATCTGTTTTGGGGTTAAAATAAGGGCAAAAACGTAAATTTGGTAACCCGCAATGTGTCATTGCGGAGAGCTTAGCCCGCATTGTAACAATGCGGTGGCCGCATTGGATTATAGCGGAGGCAGTAAATCCCCACCGTATATTTATGTTTTTAACGGCTAAGATGTGTTGGTTGGATTTAAAGCTCTAACCATCTATGGTTGTGGAAGGGCACCCTACTATATATATATGTATTTGACATCCTCTTATTCTTTTTCTACAAACTATGATCATATACATTATAGTAGTGAACTTCAGTGAGCAAGTGGGAAAGGTGGTAGCAAGCTGAAGTAACTCTCTGTGTGTTCTGATCACTACCAATTTCCAGGCGAGTTGACAGGATCAGAAATGCAGTTTTAGTGTACTTCCTTGCTGCATTATAACCTTCTTGGTAGTTTGTAGAATCTGTGTAAAACATCCAAAGTAACATTTGGTGCAAGTGGCCTTATCTAGCAACTGAATTGCAAAGAAACTTGAATGTGCTCCAAATCTATAAACAAATAATACCCACTCCTATAAGCTACCACATCACCAATTCAAGGAAAATAACCATATATTAATTCTAAATTGTTGCTGATCCAAGTTCAGTACATAGTATATACATTAATGACCTCACTTGTTACGATGTACATTTTGTAAAATAGTAGAAACCATAATTTGTCATTTATGTGGGTGTACAATTATAATATGTTGTGGACGAGACCTTTTACCTTTGTGCTTAAAATTCAACCAGAGCAACAGCTTCATCCATGTAACCATATTGTAATTCCTGGAACAGCAGCACAAAACTAAAACAACAAATATAAATTATATACAACTGGCATTGATAAGCTGCAGCCAGCAAAAAGATCCTAATCTATACCCATACCTGGTGTAGGGCAGTTTGTCAAGATAATCGGAAACAATTAACAAAGAGACACTATAATGGAAACAGTACCATGATAGAATGTTATACAACTTGTGCTCATACTGACAATGTCCTGATTCAATAAAACTTGCTAACTTTATAAAAAACAATTGTGTTAGTTCAGAATTTGGAGGTGGTTTAAATTGCTAATTAGTTTGGAATTCCAGGAAGCACGGACACGGATACGGCGACACGGGATACGGGTACGGGGACACGGGGATTCGCAGACTAGCAAAGAGTCCTGGATACGGAACACGGCAACAAAAAAGTAGAAATAAAAAAATATAGGATTTTCTATGTGTCTAACATTGAACAACTTCATTCGTAGCAGATTAGTAGTAATAAAAGTTTCTTTCACATTAAGTGATGAACTAAAATAAGATTTATTCTACGTTTTCATTAATAGAAGAATGTCCATCTCGTGTAAAAAGAACATATCCCATTTCTAGTTCATCAAGAAAGAGATTTGAAATCTCTAGAACACCTTCCACTTGTGATGAAAACGCGATGAAAATAGAAACGGGCATATAAAATATGAGAATGTCACACAATTAGGGTGAAATCAGATGGTATTGGGCGCTTTTTAATTAGGTGGGCCATGTCGGTCGCGTATCTACCCCGTGTCAGAGCCGTGTATCCTGCCATTTTTGTGTCGACACGCGACATGGCGTGTCGGACACGTACTTAGCCGTGTCGGTGCCGAGTCGCCATGTCGGAAGTGTCCGACACGCATACGGCATCCTTTTTGCCTTGTCCGTGCTTCCTAACTTTGGAATTTCCCCCCCCAACTGAAGATGATTGTTCCAGTGGCTTATTATGTCAATTTGTTTTCCCAACTACTAATTATGTATATCTAGGAGAGGGACAACTGTTAATAATAATAATAAAAAGGTCGAGGATTATGCAACTTAGGATTGAATGGTCATAGAACTTATATCCAGGCCTAATGAAGGCACCTAACAGGATCTAATGAAGGCACCTAATGTTTTGTATCCAGGCCTATGGGGTCTGTCTACCTCAAGTATAGGGTACATTTGACTTGGTGATGCATGTGAACCTCTTATAATTAAATCAAGCTTAAACAAAGATATGATGCTACTGACCTTTTCATCACTATCATAGAGACAGCGTTTTAATAGAATGAATATGCGGGGTACAACACAGTATAACAAAGCATCTCTAATTAGTGGTGTATAATCAACTTAATAACACTATTAAGAGCTATATGAAGTCCAAGTTTATTAGATAAGTAAAACGGTAAAATTTTACCTTCAACGGATCAACCATAGCACCAAACTTTGCTAATGTGCTCAAAGCAATGGCGCGAACAGTTGCATTCTCAAGTATCACTGTATTATAGATATACCTTATATATTTTCTGGGATCAGAAGTTTTTGGTTCTTTGATGCCAAGAAATGGAGTATCTAACACATTAACACAATAACCTTTAGTAACCAAACTAATCAGATTGCTGCATCATGTTACGATAAAAATGGGAAGGAAAATAGATGGGGAGAAAACACCAACCTAAGTAGAAAGATGAGTGAATTCACAATCCTCGATGAATCCACAATGATCAATCAGCGTTTGATTCATTGGCTGTTTTTAGCAGTGTGCTAATGGCAAGAGTGGCTATGCTTCTATTCTGGTCTGAAATTAAGCTTTCCATATCTATATTGCAATTGGTCACAGCCAATGGAAGGGTCATAGACACCAATATATAATTTAAATAGCTAGCCTATTTGAAAAGATTAACCATTCACATAACATGTTACATGAACTAATTACAGTGACCTTGACTGTTACATTCTAGAAGAAATTATAGAGAATAACAGTTGACAATAGTTGTCTTGAAGACTTTAATTAAAAGCTTAAGATACAAAGTTGAGCAAGGTGCATATATATAGCAAGCCTGCACATGCTCCATGAACATGGTGGAGAAGAGATCGATCGCACTACAAGGAATACAAAGATACTACTACAATTAGATGCAGTTACATGTGATGTTAATGTGCTATGCATGTGATGCCAGTAGCTGTTATCAAGATGAGGGAGCATGGGGTTGCATGTGCTAGCACTAAGATCTGTTGGAGAGAAATCATTCCTTATTACGCCCCCTCAAAACGGACGGCCAGGATGAGAGACCGATTTTGCGAGTTAAAGAGAGAAATGTGGAGCGAGGAAGAGGTTTTGTAAGTGCATCCGCCAGTTGATCATTGGTAGAGATGTGAGCTACTCGTAGATGTCCAGATTGCACATTTTCACGAACAAAGTGGTAATCCAAAGCAAGATGTTTCATTTTTGAGTGAAAAACTGGATTTGCACTCACATATGTAGCTCCTGCATTGTCACAGTAGATAACAGGAGTGTTGTTTGATGTTAATCCCAGTTCATGAAAGAGGTTTGTTAGCCACATTACTTCTGCTGTGGCATTTGCAACTGCACGGTATTCAGCTTCAGTAGAGGAACGTGCCCGTGTTCGCTGTTTCTTGGAAGTCCATGAAATCGGGTTTTTACCAAGATACACAATGTAGGCAGAGGTTGAGATGTAGTCATCCTTATCACGAGCCCAGTCAGCATCAGAGAAAGCATGTATATTAAGAGGAGAGTCTTTATGAAGGACAAGTCCTGTAGATAGGGTTCCACCTAAGTAACGAAGTAGTCGTTTCAAAGCTTGCATGTGAGCTTCAGTTGGTCTTTGCATGTATTGAGCCAATTTGTTGACAGAGAATGCAACATCAGGTCGTGTAAGGCTGAGGTATTGAAGGCTACCTATGAGAGCACGATACTCAGTAGGGGCTTGAAGTGGAGTACCTGCCAAAGACAAAGGGGGATGAGTTGATTGAGGTGTTGCAACTGGTTTAGCATTGTCCATGTTTGCCCTGCATAAAATGTCAGAGATATATTTCCTTTGATTTAGAAATAAACCATTTGGATGGGGTATAACTTCGACCCCTAGGAAGTAGGATAGAGTGCCCAAATCCTTTAGAGAGAATCGAGAGGAGATGTTGGTTATAAAGGCTTCAAGAACTGTTGAATCATTGCTTGTGACAATGATATCATCTACGTAGACTAACAAATAGATAATGGATCCATTTGAGTTTAGAATGAATAGAGAGGAATCAGAGATTGAGTTTTTGAAGCCAGATTCTAGTAAGTAAGTTCGTAGCTCTTTGTAACACACCCTTAGGGACTGTCTAAGGCCATATAAGCCTTTGTTCAATTTGCAAACAAAGTTTGGATGTATAGCATCACAATAACCTGGTGGTTGGATGGTGTAGACTTCTTCTGTGAGAGTTCCCTGTAAGAAGACATTGTTAATGTCTAGTTGGCGTAATGGCCAGCCTTGACTAACTGCAAGAGAAAGGATTAGTCGAACAGTAGCAGGTTTGACAACTGGACTGTATGTTTCATTGTAATCAAGACCAGGTCGTTGATGAAATCCCTTGGCAACAAGACGTGCTTTGTGTTGAAGAATCTTACCATTTTGATCTCGTTTTATACGAAATACCCACCTGCAACCAACAACATTTTGTGCAGTGGAGGGTGGTACAAGAGTCCAGGTTTTATTTCGAAGAAGTGCATTATATTCTTCATCCATTGCCTTTTTCCAAACAGGACTTTTAAGAGCTTGAGCAACATTTTTTGGAATGGTTTCCGAGTCACTTATTTGAGCAAGAATATTGAGTTTATCAATAGGTTTGCGGATATTGTTTTGTAATCTGGTTCTCATTGAGTGAAGTGGCTGTGTTGGGAATGGAGATAAGGGTGATTCAGAAGAGGTTTCATTAGTTGGTTCTTCAGAAGAGGTTTCATTAGTTGGTTCTTCAGACACATGAGTTGATGAATGTTGTGTAGGAACTGGAGTGGAAGGGATAGTGAGTGTAGATACTGGAATAGAGATGGGGCACCATTCCTCTAGAAGATGTTGAATAGAGATAGGTGATGAGACAGATCAGAATATGGAAACTTATTTTCCACAAAGTGAACGTGACGAGAGGTGTAGATTTTGTTTGATTTTGGATCAAGACAGTGATAGGCACTTTGAGAAGGTGAATAGCCCACAAAAACACAGGGAGTAGACTTGGACTCTAGTTTATGTTTGGTGTAAGGTTTTAACCATGGATAGCATAAACAACCAAAGCTTCTGAGTTTTGTATAATTTGGCATTCGCTTAAAAAGCTTGAGATAGGGGGAAGCTTGTTGTAATGTTGAAGTTGGGAGACGATTTATGAGATATACTGCTGTTGAACAAGCATTTGTCCAGTATTCCACTGGCATAGATGCATGAGTTAAGAGAGCAAGGCATGTTTCGACAATATGTCTATGTCGTCTTTCGGAATAACCGTTATGTTGAGGGGTATGAGGAGGTGTAGTGAGTCGTGATACTCCATTTATGGCCAGATATTCTTTAAGAGCTTCATACTCTCCACCATTATCTGAGTACAAAGTAATTAGAGGCAGTTGGAAATAATTTTCAACTAAGGTTTTAAATCTGATGAATACTTTATGTGTGTCTGATTTATGTTTTAAAGGATAAAACCATATGTATTTACTATAGTGATCTACAAAAATGTTGTAATATTTAAAGCCATCATGTGAGTAAATTGGAGATGTCCAAAGATCAGTATAGATATATTGCAGAGGTGCAATAGAAGATATGGAAGAGACAGAAAATGGTAGTTGATGACTTTTATTGCAAGAACAAGAATTACAGTCTAATGTGGAAATGCTGGAAACATTCAAATTGTTGGTGGATACAAGATGCCTAAACACCTTAAGTGAGGGATGCCCTAGTCTATGATGCCAGTCAAGAGAAGTGGCTTTAATGCTCGAGAAAACTTGGGGTAGAGATGGTTGAAATTCATAGACGCCTGACCTAGCTGGACCCTGAAGGAGAGACACCCCTGTTTTGAGATCCTTCACATGAAAAGAATCAGGTAAGAATTCTACAAATGCATTATTGTCAGCACAGAGTTGAGATATAGATATGATGTTTCGTGACATTGAGGGTACACAGAGAACATTGTTTAGTGTAATAGAGGAATGAGAGTTAGAAAAAGAAAGGGAACCAATGTGAGAGATGTGTAAACCTGTACCATCACCAATGATTAGTTCCTCAGTACCGTCATAGGGAGCATGGAGAGCAAGATTCTGGAGATCAGTTGTGACATGGTGAGATGCACCACTATCAAGCAGCCATGTTGAGGGAGATGAGCCAGACATGCTTGCAGCATGTGCTTGTGGGAAGCCAGATTTCTGACTAAATGAGTATGGTCTGTTGTTGAGATAGGATTGTGCAGGTGGTTTTGCATTTGGAAATCGTTGAGTAAATTGAGGGCATTGTGACACAACATGCCCTGGTTTGCGACACCACTGACATTTGCCTAGAAAAGGACGAGGTTCTTTGTTGAAATTGTTACCTGGTGTTGGTAGAATGCCTGGGTTGTTGGGACGGCCATAGTTGCGATGAGGTGGACGAGTAGAGACAGCAAAGGCAGTGACAGGAAGAGAAGAGTCATTTTGATTTTGTTGGATTGTGAGTTCACGATTTATGAGTTTTTCGTGCAATTCTTCAAAGGATATTGGAATGTCTCTGCTGTTTACTGATTCAATGATTGAGTTGTAAGGTGTGTCCAGACCAAGCAGTACTCGATCAATAAGATCCTCATGGTCAACTGGTTTTCCCAGGGCAGCAAGTTGATCTGCACATGCTTTGATGGATTGCATATATTCAGTGATTGAACGGTTGCCTTTTGATGTACGATTGAACTGATCTTTCAGTTGTTTGATGTGGCCTCTGCTAGGTTTTGCATATGTCTTAGCAAGAATGTCCCAGATGTCTTTAGTTGTTTGAGCTTGAGACACCAATGTGACAAGTGATGGAGAAAGAGTGTCAATTAAAGCACCAAAAAGCAGTTTATCCTGTCGAGTGCAGAATTGATATTCTGGATTAATTTTTTCGACAGCATTAGTGGTTATAATAGGAGGGGGGGAGGGAAGAGTGCCATCAATAAATTTGTACAGGTCATAACCTATAAGAATGGCTTCGACCTGCATTTTCCAGGAGATATAGTTTGTTGGTGTGAGTTTAATAGTATTTTGAATGTTAACAAAGATGAATGGTTTGGTTGGGTCATCACCATTTGGGATCTGTGATGAGAGAGTAGAGGGAGTTGAGGGAGGTGAGTTTGCCATGTATTGAGTTAGTAAGAGAAAGGATTTGAGAGAGGGAAAGGATCAACTCTCTGATACCATATAGAGAATAACAGTTGACAATAGTTGTCTTGAAGACTTTAATTAAAAGCTTAAGATACAAAGTTGAGCAAGGTGCATATATATAGCAAGCCTGCACATGCTCCATGAACATGGTGGAGAAGAGATTGATCGCACTACAAGGAATACAAAGATACTACTACAATTAGATGCAGTTACATGTGATGTTAATGTGCTATGCATGTGATGCCAGTAGCTGTTATCAAGATGAGGGAGCATGGGGTTGCATGTGCTAGCACTAAGATCTGTTGGAGAGAAATCATTCCTTATTAGAAATACCTTGTTCAAGGTACAGACAACAGCAAACCGGAGTACTGGCTTAGAAGAAGTTATGAAGAGTTGTAGGACGGTAATTGCAGGAGTAAATTCTCGACTTGTGACACACTTAACTCAGTAATTTCCATAGCTGCTTCAAATATAATCATTATCTGTACCCTTTTTGTGACAGTGACAGTCACAAAAAGGTTTGTTTCTAGTTTGGTTCATACCCGACTCTCTGATGACCTGCACAATCTATTATTAGTCATGCCCGCAAAAATATTTTAGAGATAGTACTCCAGTCACAAATACCACATCATTGTGAAAAATGCTGAGTGACATGAAGATGGTTTGTCAAGAATTGAAGTATTGTAATATTTGTTGTGTTTTAGAGTTACTCCTTGTCTTGTATGCTATATGGTTACTTATCTGAATTTAAACTATATGCTATATGCATTCCTTCATAATTAATCTTCATTTTGCTGATAACACAGTAAATGATAACAAACCTTGTGCTTTACCTCTAGAGGTTCACGCATTTTTCTCCATCCAGCTCAGCCAACATTGTAATAAAAAGAAAACTACCGTTTCTTAATTGGCAAATTTAAAGTTACCTGGAGATATTAATTGGCAAACTTAAAGTTACCTGGAGAAAAAAAACACTTGCAAAAGGAGGCCACAAGAAGTAGACAAGCCTGGAAAACAGAACCTAAAAGAACTATGAAAGGTCAATTTCCTGCATTACCTGATAATGAGGGAAATGGCCATATTTGTATTTACTTCAAGTTGCTACAGTCTACCAAGCTCAGATAAATTTCATATCGTCGTTGGCGGGTTAGTTATGTTTTAGGTAGAGAAGATTATATGTTCCGCAAAAAGAAGAAAACCTTGCATTGCAATGGCCACACAAATCATTCAGATGTTTCTTCAGCAAGAGCACAAGGGCTCGACAGACTATTAATTTACAAGAAATAGTTTAAATCAAACATAGCAGTCAGTCGTCGACGTCAAATGGTTTGTATTAGTACTACTGTACCACAGTTTCACTTTCACATGACTGATGTCTCAGGCCCAAAAATTTAGTACTACATTTTTATCAGGCCATTAAAGCATCACAGTAATTCTCTTAATCATAAAACTCACTTTTTTGCCTTACCAAAAGGATGCAGATTCTATAGCAGTAGACAAATCATTCAGATGTTTCTCAGCAAGAGCACAAGGGCTCGACAGAATGCTGATGTCTTGTTAAAAAGAGTGACAGCTTTTCCGACATGATAGATATGTTTGACAACATATTGGAGTAAAACTCAGAAATAAAATGGTTTTGCACAAGTTTAACGCTGTTCTGCTTACAAAATAATTAAGGTCCCTAATAACAGTTTTCATAAAATTCTTAAGAAACTTCTCAAATAATCAACTTTTAATAATATACACACAAGCAGAAACAAAAAACTAACACGTTACACAAGAATCCCCCCATATAGATGAGGAGAAACATAGGCAGAGTAAAAGGAGCAGCATCACTTGTATTATCTAAAACCTAATATTCAGTTTACAGAATTATAAATAGCATGAACAAAAACAAAATATCAACTGCAGAGAACCACTCGAACTCATACTTTATTCCACATATAATCAACAATTAATCAGTATAACAGTTGCTAAGTGATATCATCGAAACAGTCTAAATCGAAACCGCAGGAGACAATCAACATTAATCAAAACAATTAAAACGAAACACCAAGTACCTTATCTTGCTCACTTAATCCACTTAGTTTTCTTCTGAAAATTTGATTGTAGAATCCAATAAAACAGTAAAAGTAGGACTCTCATGGTAAATTTAGATCAAAACAAACCATGTCGAATTCCGAGTAATAATTTAGATTTTTGGTATCAATACAAGCTAGAAGGGTCCATGGGGAGACATCAGATTTACTTGTGTAAGTTTATCTTTCAATGAATAGATCCGGCCCTTACCCGGGAAGTTGTCCCAGTAGTTCCAATGAAAACAAGTATTTAATTCAGACAAGGTCTCATCTACTAAACCATCAGCGCAGAAAGGAAAATCCATATCCTGAAATGTAGAGTACATCGTTCTCCTCACCAGTCTTCCATCCTGACCAAAGGCGAAACTTGGACAAATACCGAAAAACTCGAACAGATCAACATCTAATAAATAGGAACCAATATCAACAGCGGGCAACTCCTGTGATATCAACCAAGGCATATCCCCAACAAGTACGCTGGCAGAAGATTCCATTTTACCCTTCTTAATTATGTGGATCACCTCAAACTCATCGTGACTACCTCTCAAATTGATATACCTTTCTTTTAAAAAATTTAGGAACTTGACTACTTGCTTCGATGTCCTAAATGAAACAATAAAAGCAGGACTCTCAAAAAATATTAACACTCTCTTCCCAGTTAGTTGAGACAAAGTAACCTACAAAATAAGCAGAGGAAAAAAGTTGGAAAACAAAGCTACAAATATTACACAAGTTATGGAATCGGCAACATAATTGCATCTAGCTTCGAACTTTCTATTGAATTAAATAAGGGCAACTAAAAATAAGGGCAACTAAAGGTTTCAAACATGGATCATCTTCAACTAACCTGGGAACCATCAATTCTTCTAAAAACAGTCTCCAGATCCCATAGCATTTCCATCCTCAGTTCCTGTACTTTTTCAGCCTCTAACTTCGCGACTTTCTTACGAGTGAATGGGTATGCCGGAATTTTATATCGATACAAGATGTCCTCCCCATATGGTTCGATGAATTCTCCACGAGGCCCAAAAATTACAAGGTTCGGTTCTAGATACCATTCATAACCACCTTGACAATACTCAAAAATACGCACCAACTTCTTATGATTCGGGTCTTTAAACGGGAGTGCCAACCAAGGCATAGTCTTAAAATCTATCCAGAATGATTCTTCTGTACAACAATCATAAGTGCGTACCGTGTCATGAAGGTAAATGAGCACAACCTCAAAGCTTTTTCCGGTTCTTGCCAACTCTTCGTAAGCCATCTTCAGTTCTTCAGTATCGGACTCCTCGGAGGTCTCATGTTCGTAGAAATACAGGGCTACCACCTTATCTTCAAGAGTGTGAATAGGTACCTGTATGTCCGAAAGGAAAAATGAAGGAAAACATTAATTAAATTTTATTGTGTGCATGTCTAGATGCCACCAAAAAAAAACAAAAAAACAAATCAAGATAGATACAGACTATATATAATAGGAGTTATGTAAAGAAAAGCAGTTCTTTGGAAAGATTATAATGGAGTAACCAAACATTAAGAAGAAAAGCTATGCTAGAGAACTAACATGATTCATCCTGATCCATGAATCTACTACAAAATCCTTCACATTGTATCTAATTAAAGCCAGGTATTGAAGACATTCCCTCATTTACATCTCCCATAAAATAAATGAAATATAAAGCGAACTTCAATATTTTAACAACGAACCTATATTTTTTATGAGATCAGTAGCAGCATGTGCAAAACTGGAGTCACAATACCAAAAAATTAAGGCCTGAGATGAATAAAATAAAATGTTTCTCGCCAATATTCCAAAACAATATATATTTATAAAATAATGTTCAATAACACATAAGATAACCATGACACTTTACTATAACGTCATAATTCTCATCATCACAATATTATGCAATCTACAAATCATACCTTATCTCCTTCGTTTGAGATGACATAATCACGATGAGGGGAGCCCAGTAATGCTTTCAACGAGGGATTTTTAATGATTGCATCATCTTCTGCCTCGAGGAATTTTACCCTTTCATCACTAAAAGGATAACCCAAGGCCCCATATTGTTCGACAATATCCAAAGCATGACACTGCAAAATAATGCCTTCCGAATCAATGACAAACATCGTAGGAGAAGCCGGACAATCGACATCAAAGCGTGTCTGCAACCTTTTACTGGATGTTATATCTGAAAATGGAATGAAAGTCCATGGCATGCACGAAAATAATTCTTCAAAATACCTAAGCGACTTTGTTTGGTAAGG
Organism: Kitagawia praeruptora; assembly: GCA_037693485.1. Lineage (NCBI taxonomy): Eukaryota > Viridiplantae > Streptophyta > Magnoliopsida > Apiales > Apiaceae > Kitagawia > Kitagawia praeruptora. Next base: position 149,773,032 of record CM075349.1, on the reverse strand, counting down.
ATAATGGAGTGATGTTTCTCCATGGAAGCAATGTAGAGGGACCAAAACAACCTCAAAACCATTGCTTGATCGAAGATAGTTGTATACATCTATCAACAATGTTGTGTACCAACTGGTATATGAACCAAACTTAGGCGGCATAAAATACAGAGCAATAATCTTGCCTGCCAATTGCTCAGCCTTAACCTACAAAACAAAGAGTATATATTACTATGTAATAACTAACTAAAGGTGGTAAGATTATAGTTTGAAACATAAAGAGTAGACCCGGCAATGAGACTGAAAAACAACACAAAAACGACACTAAACTTTAATGTTTGTGTTTGTATTTTGAGTACACGATATGATAGTACACAACCTGAACTAGTGTCGTGTTTGGGTACACGACATGACACGAAAGTACACGACATAAATATATTTATACAAAACACGAAAATAAACACATTAATGAATTGTAATGTGATAAAGAATCTCTCGTATGTTACGATTCTTATTCAGGTAAAGAATAAAGATAATGTGTTTGAATTCAAGGTGGTCCGAAGGACACAGTGAAACAACAAATTTTAGACCTTTCAAGTGAATCAGTCTAGAAGTAACAAAAGGGTTAATGTATTAAAACACTCAAAAGTGGTATATAGTAAAATAAATTGAACATACATGATTGTTAGTATTTGTAATGAGGTAATCCCTGTTCTGTGTAAATAAAAGGTCTGGCAAATCAATGACATCTCCGTTTCTTATGATCCACTTCCTATTTTGTTTCTCCGCCCCCATGGTACAATCTAAATCAGGTACTCTTTTTGCTTCCTCTTCCATTTGAAGGTCCTCGTATCCTGTCAGCCAAAGTTTCAAATCAAAACGAGGCTTTTTAATGAGGCCTAAAAAGCTATACATATATTTATTCAACTGCGATTGACACTTTTTAATACTGTGAAACATGAAAATTAAAACCTTTAAAGGACACAAAATCCAAATCCGTCGGATCAGGTTGGCTGTCGGATTTCTATAACTCCTCAGACACCACTTTGAGTGGTATTATAACTGAGTAAGTCTTGTTGTTTATCCATATCTGATCCATTTATATTTTTTAAGTTTTGAAATCTGGCTAAAATCTATGAGATTTTGATGGATTTGTCTCAAACTTTTCAAAATCTGTCAAATTCTACATCAACTCTACGAGGAACACGACTGATTAGGTTAAAATCAGTTTATATACAACTATACATACAAATATACACAACTGATTTACAAGTTACAACTTATATACATACACAAACAGTTATACATACAACTAATATACACACACAAACAGTTATTCATATAATAGAACAGTAGCTTGAACACTCACCAACTCTATGATAGAAAAGAGAGTTCTGGGCTTAAGCATAGACTGTCAAAGATTGTGAGTACATACTTGTTGTATACACACAACACACATGAACACAACTTAGCAAAAGAAATTTTCACATAAACACACATAGATGTCATACATATTACAAACACAAAAGTTCATACATGTGTTGATATGCAAAGTATATAGGGCTCTAAAAACTGACAATGACCGGAAGATGTACAAAACATATAGAAGCATATAGAAGATATATAAAAGATGGAAGAAAAGTACCAAGGGTTTGAACACGTACGGCTTGAACCAAAGCTAACTTTTTCTCAAATCCTGTTAAAAAACCCTAGTTTGATCTGATTAGACGTGTTTGTATTTATGTATTAAAATTATATAATTAAATAAAATAAAATATAATAATTTAATATGGATATAATTAAACTTTGTAATTAATTCATAAAATTATTAGTTATAAATAGTTATTTAGTAAATGATATGTATTGATTAGAATTAATAATATAAAATTTTAATGTAAATTTGTTATTGATAGGATTCGAACCTTGGATCTAGAAGAGGGATTTAAATATAAAATATTCTTTATTATTATTATTCGATATTAGATTTAACGGCTATCATCTATTTTCTAAATATCTAACGGTCTCTATTCTTTTAGATGATTGAACCAAGTTGAACCAAACAACCAAATTATACCCCTATTTGCTTATTATATAATAGTATAGATAGTATAGATAGTGAAGTTTGATTTTGTTTAGGGTTGTAATACTTGTTTGTTATCTACGTACTACGTAGGAGAGCAGTAGATTTAAAAAAAAAATTGCAGGAGGTGGGGTTTGATGGCAGGTCTATGATGCTGCTGTCCGCTTATTTTTACCAGCAGTTCTTTAGAAAAGCATCTCACGCCTGCTTCTAAAATAAGCAACTTTTATATAAAAAGCACTTTTTCCAAAAGCAGTTTTTATATTTTACCAAACGCTATTTTACCTGCTTTTGTGCTAAAAGCTGCTGTAGCTTTCCAGAACAGCAATTCCAAACACTACCTTAATTTACTGTTGACTTAAAGATGACCGAAAACCAAAATTTTCAAAACTTTTAATGTTTCGGCTTTAATATAATAGTATAGATTAGTGTGTAATATAGTTTTATCTAATACTTATCTTAAATTATTAATATTTTCATATAAATTCCTAGTCATACGTAGGGTTGTCAAATAGATATTTTGAATGCGAATTCGCTAGTATCTAAATCCGTATTCGAATCCGTATCCGGATACAAAAATATTTTTTAAAAAATATCCGAATCCGACGGAATCCATTTTCCAATCAAATTTTTCTATTTTAAATTCAGTTTTTAATTCAAAAAAAATGTAAAAATAATAAAAAAAAAATAGATTTTTAACTTGTCTAAAACTAAATAAAATTTACTTGGACATTTTTTATTTTAAGAAAAAATTATTTTAATATAACTTCTTATGTATATTTTTGTTATTCTTAAAATATTGAATTTATATGATATTTATATAAATTTATACCTATATTATGTTTACAAATATATTTATCTCATATAAATAATTTATTTGATGAATAAAGAACATAATAATTTCTAAATTATATGAATCTAAATATAAATATAAAATTTATAATATATATGTATAATTTCGAATTCGGATATTATCGGATACGGATGTGCCTATATCCATATCCGTATCCGAATACGGATAATATCCGATAAATTTCGAATACGAATAATATCCGATTTATTTCGAATATGAATACAAATATTTTGAACAAATATCGGATTTTTTGAATTTTTTGACAGTATGATTCATACGTACGAAATGACGGATCATATTTGGGCCAATCAAAAGTGTCAATAGTCTTTAATGTTTACTGGTTATAACCCGTGCAACGCACGACTCCTTTTTTATATCTAAAATTAAATTATTTTTTAAATAATATATGTTAGTAATTTACATATCAAATTGTTCTTTTAAAAAAAAAAGAATATCAAATTGTTCTTAAAAAATTGATGTATATATATATATATAATTTTACATGTTCGATTTAATATTTATACTCTATCTTGAATTTTTAGAATTTGATTTGCACGATTACAGCCCACGTTGAAAATTCTAATTGATTTATGAATTCTACTTATAATTCGTTTTGATTATCAAAATACCATTGTAATTATTTGAAAACAGTTCTACTAACAACCATATACAATTTTAACAATAAGTGTAAGAGGAATTTTGTCCAATATTTTGGTAATCGGTAATCTTGTCCTTCGTGCGGCAAAGATCTTAAAATAAATAGATGAAAATCGTTGGATCTAGCATTAAAAAAAATATTTTATATTTTAATATGTTGTAAATTAAAAAATTTATTTATATTGAAATACAAAAATGTCTATGTCAATGATTTAAATCATATATAATTAGGTTTTCTACATTGCATAACATTATCAACGTAGTACTTCTACATTGAATAGGATTAATATAAATATTCGTAATTATATTTTCTCTTGAGATTCTGAGTATTTCCATTTGAATAATAGTTATTAAATTATCACTAAATTGAAGATAATTTTATGAGGTTCGCGTGGATTGTAAAATCATCAAAATCTGATTTGTAGATCTCAAAATAAAGCCCAAATAGTAAATATGATTTTTTATACTAATAAGAAAAATAAAAAAAATTCAACTCTACTACAACCACGATTTAATTATGAAAATTAAAAAGGTGACATGATTTATGTAAAAAGGTACTCCATCTGTCCCAACAGATTCTATACATTACTTTTTACATTCTACTGGCACGCATTTTAAGGCACTTATAAAGTATAGTTCCATAACTTATTTTTAAAATTTTCTTTTTTTGTATAAAAATTTAACATACCTATTTTTATACAAAAATAGAAAATTTGAAAAATAAGTTATTGAACTATCCTTAAAATGCACCTTAAAAGCGTGCCAAATCCCCCGCCCCCCAATGTATAGTTCTTGCTGGGACGGAGGTAGTAATTGATTAGTTTATAATAATAATAATTTTCTTTAGCAAAAAAAAAAAGGAGAATTTTTTGTTAGATAAAATGTAAAAGATATGTATTTTACCTGAAAAAGGAAATTATTTAGTTACTGAAAAATAGAAAATGTTATGTTTAACCTGAAAAAGGAAATTGATTAATTAAGGAGAAATTTTAGTTTGATAAAATATAAAAAATATTGTATTTTACCTGAAAAATGAAGTTATTTAGTTATTGAAAAATAGAAAAGATAATATGTTTAAACTGAAAAAGGAAATTGATTAGTTAGTAGGATGGATTTTATTCGTAATTGAGTAAAGGTAAATAAGTAAAATCAACAGGTACCGTACCGATCGATCGACCAAACTTTTAATATTTCGACTTTTATATAATAATATAGATTTGGATTGAAGTTTTTATAAAATTTAGGAGATGTAATTTTTGTAAGCTTTAAAGTTTTGTAGTTTTAGATGGAAAAATATATAATTTTGACTAGATAATATAAAAAAGAAGATATTTTATAGAACCGCAAAATTAATGGGTTTAGTGGATATTTTTCAAAGCCTTTTTTGATATATTTATAATTTTTCTTATTTATTTAAATTAAAATTTATAGAAAATTCAAGAGACAAATGTTATAGCTTTAAATTTTTGTAGTTTTGGATGAGAAATTTATAATTTTAACTAGAAAATATAAAAAAGAGAATGTTTTCTAGGATCACAAATTAATGGGTTAGTTATTACTACCTCCGTCCGTCCCTAATTACATAAGTTTAGTTTTGACTTTTGAATTGTCAGATTGTTGATTAAAAATTTAAAATTATTATTTAATAATTAAGAAAAATTCTTACATTTTAGAATATATTGAATGAACTTTATAATAACATAATCTTTTAACTTTTTAAAAAAATTTAAAAATATTAATATATATAATTAAATTTTGGTCAAACTTCAATTTGACCAATACTATGTCAAAATTGGATCATGTAATTATGGACATAAATAGTACTTATTGATTATAATAATTTATTCTGTAAAATATTATTTTCAATTAGATACAAGTGACCATAAAAATCAAACTATCAAGCTTCTAATTTTTCATCATTAAAATAATATATCATGTTAAAACATATTTTTAAAATATATAGACCCATAAGTCATACAAGCATGTTTTTATAATTATAGTGTTCTTTGTTTATTTTATTTTATTTTATAATTATCATGTTAAAACATGTTTTTAAAATACATTTATGTTTTCTTTATGGGGATCCCATTAGAGTATTTTTATTATAATTTGCAAACAAATTTACTTAATTTTTAGTTAAAAATATTTGTTAGACATAAATTATTTCTATTTCTTTATAAAATTCCTTGTACCATAAAGATTGAATTAAAAAATTCGTAATACAATTAGGAGTATTGCATATTAAATCTATACTATTCTATAAATTCCGAAACATTGAAAGTTTTGGTACCTGTTTTTTGGTACTTAGTGAATTTACTTATTTACCCTTCATTATAAAGAAACATAAATACACCTAAAATATAAAATAACATAATATAATTAATGGTAATTAGTCGATATTCTATAAATTCCGAAACATTGAAAGTTTTGGTACCTGTTTTTTTGTACTTAGTGAATTTACTTATTTACCCTTCATTATAAAGAAACATAAATACACCTAAAATAAATAATAACATAAAATAATTAATGGTAATTAGTCGAGATAATACCTTTTATAAACACCTAAAAACATCAATATTATCATATCTTTCCATCATTAATATTTTCTTTCCAATTAAAACACGTTATAATTGATGATAATTAGTCGATTAAGATAATAAAATAAATGGTAATTAGTCGATTGCCTATTTCATATTTACTTTTAGTTGAACATATTACCTTTTATAAACACCTAGAAATATCAATCGTATCATATATTTTGATCATTAATATTTTCTTTCGAATTAAAACACATTACCTTTTTAATTTAAAACAAATCTAAATTAATGATAATTAATCGATTACCTTTTTCAATTCAGCATATCTACAGGCCCGTGCGGCACGGGCTTTTACGCTAGTATTAGTAACATTTGCCTTCCTAAAAGTTATAATTTACAGAACATATGTTACGTGTAGATTTACTATATTTTTCTAAGTATATTATTACCATTTTTGTTATTGTATGTATATTATTACAACTTTTAATTATTATTATAAAATTCGAATAAATTTTATTAAATTTTTAAAAGAAAAAATGAAATAAACAATATATTTCCGTAGGGATGGCAAGCGGGTCGGTCGGTTCAGGTTTTTGTGAAAACCAGACCCTGACCTATATATATATAAATATAAAATCTTAATGTAAATATGTTGTTGATAAGATTTGAACCTTGATCTTTGGAAGAGGGATTTAAATAAAGAATATTCATTATTATTAGATCTAACGGCTATGTGAAAAGTATTTATGTTTGATATATGGTGTTGAAAAAGAAGAGAAAAGCCGAAGAAGATTGTGTATTGAATTGTGAAGATTGCGCAGATGAGGTTTAGAAGAATTAGAGTTCTGTAAGGCAACGGAGGTTTTAAGTAGGGATGGGAACGGGTCGGGTTCGGCTCGGGTTTTGCAAAATCCAAATCCAAATATTTTCGGGTTTCGGGTTTCGGATCGTATCGGGTTTCGGATCCAAAACTCAATATCCAAATCCAAATCCGTCGGGTTTCGGATCGGATCGGGTTTTTTTCGGGTATTCAAAATTAAAAATAGTGTAAATAAGTTGCTTAACAAAAAAATAAAAAAAATTGTGTAAGAAAGTTAAAAAATACCGCTACATCCATGACAATTTATTTTCTCGATCTTTCCATATCTTATGTCTCAAAGATATGTGTATGTATAATATGTATTTATAATATACATTTATATATAATATATATATAAAATAGTGTGTATAATATGTATTTATAATATACATTTATATATAATATATAATATATAAAATATAAAATATAATAAATAAAAGTCAGGTATTTTTCGGGTTTCGGGTTCGGCTCGGGTTCGGATCGGGTTTCGGATCGGGTTTCATGAAATCCATATCCATATCCAAAATTTTTCGGGTTTAAAATTTAAATCCATATCCATATCCAAATCCAAAATATCGGGTTCGGATCGGATAAAAAATCGGATTTCGAATCGGGTATCCGTCGGATCGGATTTTTTTTCCATCCCTAGTTTTAAGTTTAGCTGTATTAGTAATGATGTAAATATAAAATACTACTCAGTATTGGTTTAACGGAATTAATTTAATTTGTTTTATATTATAAATAATTAAAAATTAAATAATTAGAGTGAAAACCAAAACTTAGGAGAAAACCAAAACTTTCAATGTTTCGGCTTTAATATAATAGTATATATATATATATATATATATATAGAGTAGGGATCTAGAGAAAACCCCTTTAAAAGGAGAACTTAGAAAACTAAATTAAAATATAGCACATATGGTATTCAAACTGATCGTTGGGAGATGGAGAAAAATGTGGTGAAATTTTATTTTAAAAAAATATCACCGATTGACGGGAAAAATCAAATTAAAAACGGAGGGGATTAGGTGGGATTGTGTGTGTGAGGGTGTATTTGATTAGTGTGTGGGTGCCCCTGGCGGGGCCATTGATTATAATACATCCAATGGTTAGGATTAGTACCTTAGTTTTCTTCAAAAAAAGAGTTCTCTTTTGATCATTTGCCTATATATATATATATATATATATATATATATATATATATATATAGGCTTAGGATCAATTAGAAACTAAAAATATTGGGTAACTGAGTAACTCCAATATAGCCGTTTGATTTTTCCTACAGTGCACGGCTATGATTGCTGGTGTAAACAACTTACAGTACTTGCACGTAGTCTAGTAAAACTGCTTACAAATACAAAAATATTACTAACTAAATTGAAAAGTAAATCTCTTTCCTGGTCACTTGCCAAACATCTACTTTATTTAATTTTGTCACTTTTATATTTATAGATAAATACAAAATACAAAGATTTCAAAATAAATAAAAAATTGCCAAAAATATAGAATTAAAAAATATTACAAATTACAATGAAAAATACGAAACCCTAACTATTACAATAAATATTTGTGTGTTAAGTGTTAATACCTAATTATTATAAGTAAACATATATAAGAACTATTTCTAACAGAAAACAAATTACATAATACATAAAAATTTTAAAAAGTACAAAAAAAATAACACATAACTTAAAATAAATACAGAACAATAAAAATACATATCAAGAAAAATAAAGGGCAAGAAAATACATAACACAAATAAATACATTCAAAATAAGAAACATTATTATAAAAAATACAGAACACTACTTATTTAACCTTATTACATATCATAAAAAATTTAAAAAGTACACAAAAAATAATACATAACTTAAAATAAATACAGAACAATAAAAATACATAGCAAGAAAAATAAAGGACAAGAAAATACAGAACACAAATAAATACATTCAAAACAAGAAACATTATTATAAAAAATACAGAACACTGCTTATTTAACCTACTTACATATCATAAATTTTTTAAAAAATACAAAAAAAAAGACATAACTTAAAATAAATACAGAAAATTAAAAATACAAAACAATAAAAATACATATCAAGAAAAATAAAGGGCAAGAAAATACAGAACACAAATAAATACATTCAAAACAAGAAACATTATTATAAAAAAATACAGAACACTACTTATTTAACCTACTTACATATGTGTTTTGTTGGTAATTTAAAAAAATTATTAATAAATAATTCAAGATCGCTATACGTAAAATTAATGTTCTGAATTTTTATTTATATTTATAAAAAACAAATCGTGTTCTGTATTTATACAATATTATTGTATATTAAACAATTATATTTAAAAAATATAAACAAATTAAGTTATGTATTTAATATTATAAACAGAAAAATATTAAATAAAATACAGAACAATATTGTAATATTTAAAAAATAGTATATTTTTTATTGTTTTGTATTTATATAATTTGGCATACAATATATTAAAAAAAATTGTATAATATTTTGAGTATGTAATAAACATAATAGTGAATGTAATTTAGTTCATAAAAAAATTTATATAAATAAAAATTATAGAACAAATAATTATATGAGAATAAATTAAATTATAATAAAATAAAAATGATACTAAAAGAAATGTGTTGAAATTAAAAAAGTAACTGTCCTTCCGTCCGTTAGTGTTGCTGACTGTTGCATGGCATGGGTGTGTACTGCGCGGTGCATGATAACGATCAACTGGTTTAGTATATTGGATGGTTGGATTTAAGTTACTAAGTTACTCGTTTTAACAGGTTACCCACAGAGAAGCACCCTATATATATATATATATATATATATATATGGGCTACTCCAATACAAACCTCTTTAGAGTACAAACCTAAAAACCAAATTTCCATCCAACATTCAAGCTAATCTAATGACCAAATTAGGGGTACCCCTATACAAAAAATATATAATAATAATTTAGGCTCCATTGTAATACCCCAACCTAAATTTCATAATTAGATTATTGAATTGTGATATATCGTACATGGATTGGATTTTGTATTTTGAGGCCAATATAAGGGATGATATAACTGAATTAAATATATACTGTCTCCAAATAAAAGGTCTGGGACTTGATGTTCGTGATGTACAAGTTGGTAAATAGTGAAAGTAGCTCAAGAAGTCACATACTTCTGAAGCAAATTTAATTCTAAGTATAAGATGGGTTCTAAGTCTCTTTCTATAGAAATGGAAGAAATAGTCCCACATTTTCTCTCGATGTGGGACAATATATCAATGTGAGAGAAAAATAAAAGATTATGACTTGCTAAGTAAACTTAAGAGTATGACAAAATCTGATTTATGTTAACATGATACCTTAGTCCCAAACATTATCAATAAAGGATACATTAGAAAACCTGCACCTGGTATAAGGATGATGAAAAAATTTTACTTAGATTTATTTGAGAAGTTCCATCAACCCTCTAGTTGTAAAGTCACGGCAAGGTTATATTTAAGTTTTAACTTTAACTGCAGCATCGTGGGGATTTAAACAAGTCACCAAGACACCGGTGAATTGAACCTTGTAAAGTTCCTGGAAAAACCTATTTAGTTTTATAGATTTGAGAGGAAGTTCCATTTTACATCATTTCGATGTGGGACGAGTAAGATAAGTGTTCAAAAGTAATAACTATTCTCTAGTTCTCTAGTTATTTTAAGTTTAAGTTTGATAGTAAGCTGAATCAAGTATATAGGAAGAAGAATATTCCTCTTATGGGATCTACAAACGATTAAGTTGAAGTTTAGACAATCCTTTAAATAGAACAAATCTTCGGACTTATAATTATAGTTAGAGCCAAAATTGATGGATTCTTGTCTTCTATTAATCAAGCTCATTGTAAGGCTCTTTTATAAAGAAGAGAGGCAGTTTGTTCAACACCCTCGATGTGGGATATACAACTTTGTAAGATATAATCATTTTATAATCTAGCAATTGTGGTATTAGATTATTGTGGGAGAATATGAAAACCTCCACTAGAATGCTTGGAGCATTTAAGTAGAAGCTTAAACTTTATTGATTTAAGATTTTCTCTTAGGTACTCAAGCCCTCAACGTGTTTTAAACATTTAAACTTTAGAGTCATCAGCTCCGAGTGAAGTCGGAATGAAAGCTAAAGACTTTCATTGTTTTAGTCCTTGGATCCCATTATAGCTTATATAGGATTTTGAAGTGAGTTTCTTCAAAGTTACTCGATGTGGGACAAGCACCAAAATGTTTTAAATACAACTAGGTGACTCTACGTTAGTTATCCTTTTAAAGGGCATAACAAGGGCATGACAAAGGTTAGTTTTCAAGTGTAAGAGAAACCTACACCTTGCCCTTCTAAATTTTTATACTATGAATTATCAGTTTATGTTTAGGATGGAATTGTGAATATGGCAAAGATCAGATCCTTAGCCTACTTCATGAGGGCACCTTTTAACTCGTGTGAACACAAGGGTTCCAACTCAAATCCCAAACGTGGGTCAAGTACAATTGTTATCCTATTTAAACATTGGTTCCCCAAGCCTCTTATATAGATGATTGAAAACGAATTTGCCTACAGCTTCTCGATGTGGGATGAATTGTAAGATAGAAAAAAATAACGGGAGAGCTTTCAGCCCTCCCCTACATGTTTCACAATATACAATTCGGAGCCATGCCTTCAAAGTACAAGAACTTCTAAATTTAAAAGCAAAGCCAAGGTTTTAAGATCAAGTCATTAACCCAAAGGTTAAACCTCGAAGAAATATTAAAGTAAAATGTACTCAGGAAACAAAAGTGAAAGTGGTCAGCTTATATAAGGGTTGCAAGAACCTTGTTCCTATATGTTATCAATGTGGGATAAGTTTAGATGTGAGGAAGTAAAAGAACCTATGCTCCCACATTGGAAATAAAAGGATCGATTATTGATAATATATAGAAGGATTTAAAAACACTTGTCGTTGGAATTTAATGGATGTAGTAACACCACATCTACATGTTGTCAAGTGATTAAGGAAGTGTTTTAAGTTTTCATTTTCTGTCTCTACCACTTTGAACCACATCGAAAAGGAAACCAGAGATTTCCACTTTCCTTTCTATATATACACATAAACTTACCATATTTAGAAGTTGTACAGGGCCAACAGGACACTGGTTAGTTCTTGTCTTTCCGTTTTAAGTTATATATTATTTTTAGAGTTAAATAGTTTAATTAATGTTAGTATAAATGGAATGATTTTGTTAGGATATTAAGCTGAATTTAAGATTCTGGACTAAGGGTTAAGAGCAGTCACATTACACGGCATAAAGTAAGTATATATTGTCTTATTTTATTCTAAAATCAAATATGTATCGACTTTATTTTAAATCGTTGAAACTTATTGGTTGTTGTCGAGTTACAATATTATGTGAATTATTTTATGATTTTTATTGATAATGATAATACTCATTGATATGGCTAATATTTGTTTGATAGCTATGACATGATGCGATTATCATAGTATGCTAGTTGAGGCAAACGAATAATGAAATCAAGATGTTGAGATTGCTGGCTATTGTTTCGGTTGATAGCTATTTTGTTAAGTTTGCTAGCCAATTGTTCTGGCTAATAGTTATGTTTTAAATTGAGAATGAAATAATCCAAGCTAAATGATGATTATATGACTGAGTTTAACAACCCATGTTGTGGGGTATTGATGATGAAGATTACCGGAAGGTAATGGTTAAGACAGATTGCCTGAAGTGCGTCTGGAAGTACGAATGGATCCATTTCGTGGTTACGAAGATTACCAAATGGTAATAGTAAGACAGATGATCATAATTGCATCTGGAAATGATAAGGTTAAGAGACCTAATAAGGTCGCTCAGTCAAAACACAAATTACTTTATGTTAAGGCCTTACAAGTCCTTCCTTTAAAATTATAGTCACGTTTTGATCTTGTGTATATCTTGACATTTTATATGCTGGTAAGGTTTTAAAAATTGTTGTATATGAAAAGAAAAGTTTTTTTTCATTTTCATTATATGCTGCAATATATACTTGCTGAGCTTTATAGCTCATTCCTATTCTAAAAATGGCACATTTCAGGAAGGAACGAAGTAGGTGAAGGATCTAATCCCTCCGGTAGGGGAAAAGAGAAAGCGACTTAGGAAAATGGGATTGTTTAGAAGAATTTTATGTAAAGTGTGTAAAAGACGTTTTGGCGATAGTATGTAGCATGTTTAACTGTGAGAGTAGAATAGTTCTCTTGTCAGTTCTTTTGTAACATTCTGTAATGTATCTATATATGTAAGCTTAAGACGTTTAACGTAAAATTTTATTGTTGGTTCAAGAATAAAGGTAGTATGACGGTCCCGGGTCGGGTCTTGGATGTGGGATCCGAGTCGGGGCTGTCACAGGTGGTATCAGAGAAGTAGTTAGGGACCGTAAGAACCCTATAAGGTAAAGTATCTTATTAAGGATATTTATGAGAATATTTAGAGGGACCAATTATGGTCTAATTAGTTAGGGTTCTGGTTGGCTAAGGTAGTAGAACTAGAGACGAACCCAAAAGTTATGTCTTTCGATTCTATTTGGTAGTTGTACTAAGATAAGGATGACACGTATTATGCATATTATATCATAAATCGTAATATGACATAGTTTATTATCTTGTACAAGATAAGCACGATGGAAGGAAATGGTATAAGACAAGACAATGAAAATGGGGAAGGATCGAATGTGCGTAACATACCTAACAGGACTTTAGTGATGGGTGCAATGAGAAGGTTGGTAGATGCAATGACTCCTGAGCAACATCAGGCTATCTTAAGTGGCACTCCTATACAGATTGGAACGCCTACTGAGACTACAAAGGAGACTGGGAAAACAAAAAGGTGTACTTATAAACAGTTTAGGGATGTCGACCCACCAACATTTAGAGGTGAGCCTAATCCACATGTAGCTGATACGTGGGTTAAGGAGATGGAAAGAGTTTTCAAAATTTCGGAGTGTCTTGAAGATCAAAAGGTAAAGTTTGCTACTCACTCGTTTAGGGGTGAAGCTGTGTTTTGGTGGGATTCGGTGGAGCAGACTGAGGATATTGATAAAATGACTTGGAGTAGGTTTAAAGACTTATTCTATGAGAAGTACTATCCTAAGAATGTTCAAAATGAAATGGAGGTGAAATTTCTAAATCTGAAGCAGGAAAACATGTCTCATGAGGAGTATCTCTCTAAGTTCTTAGAGTTGTCTCGTTTTGCGAAACATCAAGTGGACACTGAAGCTCGCAAGTATCAGAGGTTTCAGGAGGGTCTAAAACCACAAATTCGGAGCAGAGTGTCTATGTTAGAGTTGGAGGATTTTGATAAGCTAGTGAGTAAAGTGAGGATTATTGCGAAGGATTGTGAAGAAAGGAATCAGTTTTTCAATAATAAGAGGAAAGAACGAGATACGCGGGCAACTAAGAAGGATGTGAACCAGGGACCAAAGAAGTTTCAGAAGAGTGATAAGGGGACTAACCAGAAGGACAAAATTCTTACTTGTAGGACATGTGGGAAGAATCATTCAGGAGAGTGCATGAAGGGGAGTATCAATTGTTACAAGTGTGGGAAGCCAGGACATAAATCATTCCAGTGCACCGAGACCAATGTGATCACGTGCTATAATTGTAAGAAGCCAGGACACATAGCTTTCAATTGCCCATTGAAAAATAATGGAGGAAATGTTAAAAAGGAAAATAGGAATGAAGAATCGGGAGCCTCAAAGCCAAAAGCAACTGCAAGAACTTATGCTATGACAACTTATCAAGCTGAGAAGTCTAATGATGTGGTATCAGGTACGCTTCAACTTTGTGCTCAAGATGTTCATGTTTTATTTGATTCTGGATCTACTCATTCCTTTGTGGATATTAAGTGTATAAATAAGTTGAATGTGCCTGTTCAAACCTTGGGTAATGAATTACTAGTTAAGCTTCCAAATGGAAAGAATTTGGGTGTAGATAGAATTTATAGAGATTGTTCCTTAGTGATCGGAGGACAGACCTTTCTAGTAAACTTGTTGCCTCTAGAATTGAGAGAATTTAATGTAATTTTAGGAATGGATTGGTTAGCTAAGTACAAAGCTAACTTGAACTGTGAGAAAAAGCGAATTTGTCTGATCGGGTCGAATAAGAAGAAAGTGTACTTTAAAGGAGATAAGTTAGAAAAGCCTAAGGTTATGATTTCGGCCTTAAAGGCAAGTAAGATGCTAAAGAAAGGATATGAAGGCCTTTTAGCTTATGTAATAGGGGAAGAGAAGAAAGAGAGTAAAATTGAGAATATTCCAGTAGTTCGAGAATTTTTAGATGTGTTTCCTGAAGAGTTACCAGGGTTGCCACCAGAAAGAGAAGTTGAATTTGGTATCGATTTAGTACCAGAAGCACAACCTGTATCTAAAACACCCTATAGGATGGCACCAAAGGAATTAGAAGAACTAAAAGTTCAATTACAAGAATTGTTAGATAAAAAGTTTATAAGGCCTAGTGTATCTTCTTGGGGAGCGCCAGTATTATTTGTGAAGAAGAAGGATGGTTCTTTGCGATTATGCATTGATTATAGAGAGTTAAACAAGTTGACGGTGAAGAATAAGTATCCCCTGCCACGAATAGACGATCTTTTTGATCAATTGCAAGGGGCTAAGTACTTTTCAAAGATTGATTTGCGTTCAGGTTATCATCAATTAAGTGTGAAGAAAGAGAGTATCCCATTAACGGCATTTAGGACTCGATATGGTCATTATGAGTTTGTAGTGATGCCATTTGGAGTGACCAATGCACCCGCAGTATTCATGGATCTGATGAATCGAGTGTTTAAGGATTATTTGGACAAGTTTGTAGTTGTATTTATTGATGACATCCTTATATACTCCAGAAGTGAGAAAGAGCATGAGGAACATTTGAGAATAGTGTTACAAACCTTGAGAGAAAAGCAGCTATATGCTAAGTTTTCTAAGTGTGAGTTTTGGTTAAGAAGAGTTGCTTTTCTTGGACATGTGATTTCGGAGGAAGGAATTTCTGTTGATCCTGCAAAGATTGAGGTAATAATGGATTGGGAAAGACCATTGTCGTTACCATCATCACTCCACAACCACCACGCCACACCCATATATCACCAAATCACCACCACTCCTATCACCCAACAGAATCACCAATTTTCTGTCAAAATCACCAAAAATTACAAGCAAATCACCAAAAATTCAATACAAATCATAAAAAATTCGAGCATAAATCATAAAAAATTCAAATCTGAGACAACACAACCACCATGCTACAACCACACATCACCAAATCACCAACACTCCTATCACCCAACAAAATCACCGGTCAAAATCACCAAAAATTAAAAGCAAATCACCAAAAAATTCAATACAAATCATCAAAAAATCGAGCATAAATCATCAAAAAAAATTCAGATCTGAGACAAGACAAATCACAACACCACCATATCTGGTCGCCACCACCATCTCCGGTCGCCACCGACGCCACCACTAACCACCTGTTCATTTCAGATTTGTGAAGAGTTTTTCAATCAAGTCTCCATTTTCTTATTCATCTTCAATCACGTGCTCACCGGACGGAGATCGAACCATGGAGACTCCAATAGATCGACTTCCATGGATTGAAGCTCGTCGGAGGAAGACGATGAACATGGTGCCCCTGCGGGGCCAGACTTCGGAAAAGAAAAGGAGGTGGTGCCGGTCGTCGGAGAAGATGATCGGTTCCGATGCCGGTGCCGATGGGGGATGGGGTGGGGTGGGGGTGGGGATAAGAAATTGACATAGTACGTACTATAATTAGATTAAATTGTGGGGTAATATAGTATATAATGGAAAGGTCTCAGTTCTCACTATAAGGGGGGTCTCATTTGAGCACTTGCTTATATATATATATAGGGTCTTATTCTAATAGAAACTAACTTAGAATAGAAACTAGAAACTAAACCTAAATTAAATATTTCAAGCTAATCTAATGACCGAATTAGGGGTACCCCAACACAAAAAACGCTTAAAATTATTGCCTCTATTCAACAAAAATATAAAAAAAATAAAAAATAAAAAAAAGTACTGTTCACGTGATGACGTGGCGCATGAACAGTAACTTTTTTTTAATTTTTTTAATTTTTTTTTTATATTTTTGTTGAATAGAGCCAAGAATTTTATAAGTTTTTTGTGAAGGTGCCCCTAGCAGGGCCATTAAAATAAATGAAATATAATTTATTTAGTGTAGGTTTCTAGTTTCTATTCTAAAGTTGGTTTCTATTTGAACGCTAGCCTATATATATATATGAGTTGCACTCCATAGAGAACACTTTATATAAAGAACAAAGAAGAACACCATCAAAACACATTATTTTTTGAAAAAGATAGATTGTTAAAATTAGAATCACTAAATTTAAAATAGGTGCCCCTGGCGGGGCCTATTGCATATAAAGAATCTCATCTAAAATTTGAAAATCAAATATCATAGAATATATGATAGAATCCTACATATATTTTTATAACAATGAAATTAGTTGTTTTTAATCTTAAATTGTTGCTAAATCAATACTATTATATAAAAGCCGAAACATTAAAAGTTTTGGTACCTCTTTTTTGGTACTTCGTGAATTTACTTATTTACCCTTCATTATAAAGAAAAATAAATACACCTAAAAGTAATAATAACATAATATAATTAATGGTAATTAGTCGACTGCCTTTTTCACATGTACTTTTAGTTGAAGATATTACTTTTTATAAACACCTAAAAACATTCATCGTATCATATCTTCCGATCATTAATATTTTCTTTCGAATTAAAATACATTACCTTTTAATTTAAAACAAATCTTATAATCATTAATATATACCCGATAATATCACACCTGATGTGCTAAAATAAATGAGAAATTAAATCGCAAGCGCACGATTCAACCGTTGTAATATTTTAGGTATCGATCCACGGAGACTAACATTTTCGCAATCCTTTATTCTTAATTTAATCGAATTAGAATCATTAATTTTGAGTGGTGATTTGTTTCAACTAAATTGAAAATAATAAAAATCTAAAAAAAATTCGAAACAATTAACCTAAGATCTTAACTCGTTGGCAGCTTATATATTAACTAATGAGTAATAATCAATATTCAATATATATATATAAAGGAGGGTACACAGGAGTTTAGGTGGCGCTCTAAAATCGTCTCAATCTATTTTTCTAATTTTCTAGAATTTTAGAATTTAAACACTAATAAATATAAAAATATCATTTAACATATTAGAAGTAGAATAGTGTTCGAATTTATAGAGAAGAAAAGTTCGAATTTATAAGGAATACATATGATTAGAAGTTCTATTGGAAGTAGAATAAGTATTTATTAGACATATGATTAAAAGTTCTATTCGAAGTAGAATAGAAGTTCGAATTTATAGAGAATAAGAGTTCGAATTTATAGAAAAAAACATATAAATAAAAGTTCTATTAGAAGTAGAATAAGTGTTTGAATATATAGTGAAGATATATAAATAAATATTTTTTAGAAAGTACAATCTTCTTAAAATATGTCGTTTCATATAAGTTAATTATACTTCTATTAGGAAAATTTATTCAATACTATTGTCATAAAAAAAAATCATCGTATTTAAAAATAAAATCATTGATGTGTTAATATAATAAAATAACATTCTCATGCAGGAATCCTAAATTAATACAGGAGTATCTACAATATAAAGAAAAAATTAGATGCGTTTTCATTTTCTAAAACTCCATAAATTTTAGAAAGTCTAGAGAAAGTAAAAATTGGAATTCACTTTATTTTTTATGTTTTGATTTTAAAGAAAAAAAGTTGTTGTGTAAGATGAGCATCATCAATAATATGTAATGAAGTTAGAATTTCGATCCCAAACGAGAGCGGCTCGAAATGTGTTTAACGGGAAAACGGCTCACTATAAAATATTGTATTAGCTATTAAAATATCATATTAATGTTATAAATTTTATTTTATTTTTAGGATTTGATTTTTATGGATAAATATTATCATACAAGTGATATATGTAAAAGTTAGATTTTTGGTCTTAACGAGATAGCAGATCAATAGTAATAACCGTACGTGTTTAACGAAAAAGCGGTTCATTAGAGAAGACCGTATATAAGATGTTTGAATAAAATAAATACAGGAGTATATATAATATAAAGAGAAAATAAGACGTGTTTTCATTTTTTAAAATTCCATAAATTTTAGAAAGTTTAGCGAAAGTATAATTTGGAATTCACCCTATTTTTTTCGATTTTGATTTCAAGAAAAAAGTTGTTGTGTAAGATAAGTATTATCAATAATATGTAATGAAGTTGAAATTTTGATCCCAAATAAGAGTGACTTGAAACGTGTTTAACGGGAAGATGACTTACAATAAAAGATTGTATAAACTATTAAAATAGTATATTGATGTTATAAATTTTATTGTATTTTTAGGATTTGATTTTTATGGATAAATATTATCATATATATGTAAAAGTTAGATTTTTGATATTAGCGAGAGAGCGGATCAATAATAATAACTGTGTTTAATGAGAAAGCAGTTTATTAGAGAAGATCATATAAAAATGTTTTAATATATAAGGAATACATAAAATAAAATGTTTTATTGGAAGTAGAATACGAGGACGGTTGAGACGTCTTATACAATTTTTTAAAATTTTATATCTTTTTTCCTAGAAATCCTTTATTGTAACTTTTTTATACAAGTTAATTATACTTGCATTATAAAAATATATCCACAAATTTTATATTATTCCCGTAACGAAAAGTCTTCGTATTTTTTTATACATATATATTAACATAACATAAAGACATTTTCATACGGAAGTTGTAAATAAATACAAGAATATCTATAATATACAGAAAATAAAAGATGTATTTTCATATTTTAAAATTCCATAAATATTAGAAAGTTTAAAGAATATAAAAATTGGAATTTACTCTCTTCATATAATAAAGTTAGAATTTCGGTTCCAAATAAGAGTGGCTCGAAACGTATTTAACGGGAAGACGCTCATTAGAAAAGATTATATTAGCCATTAGAATTTGATACTTATGTCATAATTTTTTTATTTTTACGGTTCGATTTTATGGATAAAAATTATTATATAAGTCTTTATACTATATATGTTAAAGATGGGATTTTGGTTTTAACGAGAGAGCGGCTCAATCGAAAAAATTGTGTTTAACAAGAATTTTTTCTTGATTCATTAAAGAATATTATTTAATTATTAAAATTTAATATTAATATTATAATATAACGTAAATGTATTGAATTTTTTTAAAAATATTGTAACGCCGCCGCGAAGCGCGGTTTTATCAACTAGTATATATATATATATATATATATAAAGGAGGGTACACAGGAGTTTAGGTGGCGCTCTAAGATCGTCTCAATCTATTTTTCTAATTTTCTAGAATTTTAGAATTTTAAACACTTATAAATATAAAAATATCATTTAACATATTAGAAGTAGAATAGGTGTTCGAATTTATAGAGCAGAAGAGTTCGAATTTATAGGAAGACATATGATTAGAAGTTCTATTGGAAGTAGAATAAATATTTATAAAGCATATGATTAAAAGTTCTATTGAAAGTAGAATATGAGTTCGAATTTATAGAGATAAGAGTTCAAATTTATAGAAAAAACATATAAATAAAAGTTTCTATTGGAAGTAGAATAAGTATTTATAAAGCATAAGATTAAAAGTTCTATTGGAAGTAGAATAGGAGTTCGAATTTATAGAGAATAAGAGTTCGAATTTATAGAAAAACATATAAATAAAAGTTCTATTAGAAGTAGAATAGGTGTTTGAATATATAGAGCATCCATATAACTAAATATCTATATATTATAAATTGTTGGATAACCCTTACCTAAGGTTCGGTATCCATATTTAGGCTTGGACAAAATTTTGTATTGATTTTGACCCACTGGATAATCCATTTTTAGGTTTGGTATCCATATTACGATTGGGAAAGATTCAAAGATCCATTGTTAATTAAAGAAAGTTTGTATAGAAATTTAAATACTATTAATATATTCTCTTAATATTTATGGTAAGATTATTAATGAAAATTTGAATAAATCTTTTAATTTTGGTAAGCTTATTTATACATATTATCACATAATAACAAATATAGAAAATTTAAATAATTTTATCTTTGATTGCATTTGTTATAATATATAAAATAATATTTTATTAATATTATTTCTTTCAATATTATTTTATTTGATCTTAAATATAAAGTTATTTTCTTTATTTAATCGTTTATTAACATATTCTCTTAATATTTATGGTAAGATTATTAATGAAAATTTGAATAAATCTTTTAATTTTGGTAAGCTTATTTATACATATTATCACATAATAACAAATATAGAAAATTTAAATAATTTTATCTTTGATTGCATTTGTTATAATATATAAAATAATATTTTATTAATATTATTTCTTTCAATATTATTTTATTTGATCTTAAATATAAAGTTATTTTCTTTATTTAATCGTTATTATTATATATCATAATTATTATAAAATTTAAATTTAAACAAACGCATGCGTAGCACGGGCTATAATCTAATATTAAATAAATACGTAAATAGATCAAATTAGAATTATTGCCTACCATTTTAAACAATCCCCATCACCCCATGTACCAAAACCCTAAAATACAAATCATGACAAATCACAAATTATTTTCTTGCCAAAAATTATTTCCTTGATAATACAAGCCAAAAATTATTTCCTTGATAATATCAAAAATTGTTAACAAATGATTTTGATTGGTTATAATTATAATGGGCCCGCCAGGGTCATCCAATTAAAATATTCCAAAATGCCAAATAATTATTTCCTTCACAAAACACAAATTATTTTCTTGCCAAACATTATTTCCTTTCTAACAATTGTCAATTTTTCTTGGCAGTTGTTATTGTTAATGCCAAATAATTGGTTATAATTATAATGGGCCCTCTAGGGCCATCCAATTAAAACATTCTTGCCAAAAACAATTTCCTTGACAAAACACGAATTATTTTATTTCCAAAAATTATTTCCTTTCTAACAATTGTCAATTATAATTATAATGGGCCCGCCAGGTCTATCCAATTAAATAAATCTTTTAATTTTGGTAAGCTTATTTATACATATTATCACATAATAACAAATATAGAAAATTTAAATAATTTTATCTTTGATTGCATTTGTTATAATATATAAAATAATATTTTATTAATATTATTTCTTTCAATATTATTTTATTTGATCTTAAATATAAAGTTATTTTCTTTATTTAATCGTTTATTAATATATTCTCTTAATATTTATGGTAAGATTATTAATGAAAATTTGAATAAATCTTTTAATTTTGGTAAGCTTATTTATACATATTATCACATAATAACAAATATAGAAAATTTAAATAATTTTATCTTTGATTGCATTTGTTATAATATATAAAATAATAATTTATTAATATTATTTCTTTCAATATTATTTTATTTGATCTTAAATATAAAGTTATTTTCTTTATTTAATCGTTATTATTATATATCATAATTATTATAAAATTTAAATTTAAACTAACGCATGCGTAGCACGGGCTATAATCTAATATTAAATAAATACGTAAATAGATCAAATTAGAATTATTGCCTACCATTTTAAACAATCCCCATCACCCCATGTACCAAAACCCTAAAATACAAATCATGACAAATCACAAATTATTTTCTTGCCAAAAATTATTTCCTTGATAATACAAGCCAAAAATTATTTCCTTGATAATATCAAAAATTGTTAACAAATGATTTTGATTGGTTATAATTATAATGGACCCGCCAGGGTCATCCAATTAAAATATTCCAAAATGTCAAATAATTATTTCCTTCACAAAACACAAATTATTTTCTTGCCAAACATTATTTCCTTTCTAACAATTCTCAATTTTTCTTGGCAGTTGTTATTGTTAATGCCAAATAATTGGTTATAATTATAATGGGCCCTCTAGGGCCATCCAATTAAAACATTCTTGCCAAAAAAAATTTCCTTGACAAAACACGAATTATTTTGTTTCCAAAAATTATTTCCTTTCTAACAATTGTCAATTATAATTATAATGGGCCCGACAGGTCTATCCAATTAAAACATTCTTGCCAAAAATTATTTCCTTCCACAAATTTTAAATTATTTTAAATTTTGTTTAATGATAACAAATTACTTAAATAAATTATTTTAATTTATTTAAACTAAATAAGCAATTTATTTTAATGATTTTGTTTAATTTTGTGAAAAATTATTTTGTTTAATGATGTGTGTCATTTTTCTTGACAATTCAATAGTTGACTAGTAATTTCATTATCCAAATTCTTTTTTTAAAAATAATTATTTTCTTCACAAAACACAAATTATTTTCTTGCCAAACATTATTTCCTTTCTAACAATTGTCAATTTTTCTTGGCAGTTGTTATTATTAATGCCAAATAATTGGTTATAATTATAATGGGCCCGCCAGGGCCAACCAATTAAAACGTTCTTGCCAAAAAAAAAATTCCTTGACAAAACACGAATTATTTTGTTTCCAAAAATTATTTTCTTTCTAACAATTATCAATTATAATTGTAATAGGTCCGCCAGGGCCATCCAATTAAAACATTCTTGCCAAAAATTATTTCCTTGCACAAATTTTAAATTATTTTAAATTTTGTTTGATGATAACAAATTACTTAAATAAATTATTTTAATTTAATTAAAATAAATAAACAATTTTATTTTAATGATTTTGTTTAATTTTGTGAAAAATCATTTTGTTTAATGATGTGTGTCATTTTTCTTGGCAGTTCAATAGTTGACTACTAATTTCATTATCCAAATTCTTTTTTTAATTTTTAAAATTTTGGTAATATCACTAAATTAAAAATATATTGACATCCGTACTGTTGGATCGTCGATAATTATTAATTAATTTTTAATTACTCCATAGATGACAAAATTGGCATATTCCTAGCTTCAAAGATTTGGCAAAGAGTAATCGGGAAAAAAAAAAGGAAGAAGAAGAGTTTCTTGCTCCCCATTCTGTGATGTCTTAAAATCTATCCACGTGTTTCTGTGTTGTGCGTGTATGTGACTTTAATGTATTTACTTAAAATTTAACTTTAAATTGAGTGAGAACATACTAACTTCTTTTTTTCCCCGTATTATGATTTAATTGTTTTAATTTATTCTTTTTATCTACTACAGTTATAAAACATGATATAGTTGACACTACTAAAATAATGTTCATTTTTTTGATCTTCTAAAATTGATTATTGTATTAATAATTTGTTATACTAATTGTAATTTAAAATATCAAAACACCTCATGTTCTTTAAGAAATTAACATATTTAACTATTAAAGTAGGCAACTTTTTAGTACTACTATCATATTTCATTTCTACATTATAAAACTACACATAATTTATTAAAATTTAAAATAAAATTTATTTAAATTATGAACTCCCGTGTGCGAAGCACGGGCATTAAACTAGTTTTATAGAAAGTACGATATTCTTAAATTTTATATTTTTTATATAAGTTAATTATACTTCTATTAGGAAAATTTATTCATAAATTCAATGCTATTATCATAAAAAAAGTCATGTATTTAAAAAGAAAAGAATTGATGTGTTAAAATTATAAAAGAACATTCTCATGCAGAAGTCCTAAATAAAAATAGGAGTATCTATAATATAAAGAGAAAATAAGATGTGTTTTCATTTTCTAAAACTCTAAAAAATTTAGAAAGTCTAGATAATGTATAAATTGGAATTCATTCTATTTTTTAGGTTTTAATTGTAAGGAAAGAAGTTGTTGTGTAAGATAAGTATCATTAATAATATGTAATGAATTTGGAATTTCGACCCAAACGAAAGCGACTCGAAACGTGTTTAACGGGAAGACGACTCACTTTAAAAGATTGTATTAGCTATTAAAATATCATTATGATGTTATAAATTTTATTTTATATTTAGGATTTGATTTTTATGGATAAACATTATCATACAAGTGATATATGTAAAAGTTAGGTTTTTGGTCTTAACGAGGGAGCGGATAAATAGTAATAACCGTGTTTAAGGAGAAAGCGATTCGTTAGAGAAGACCGTATAAAAATGTTTGAATATATAAGGAATACATAAAATAAAATGTTTTATTAGAAGTAGAATACGAGGACAGTGGAGACGTCTTACACAATTTTTAAAACTATATATCTTTTTTTCTTAGAAATCCTTTATTTTATCTTTTTTATACAAGTTAATTATACATGCATTAGAAAAATATATCCATAAATTTAATATTATTCCCGTAACGAAAAGTCTTCAAATTTATTTTTTTATATGTTAACATAACACAAAGACATTCCCATGCGGAAGTTGTAAATAAGTACATGAATATCTATAATATACAGAAAATATAAGATGTATTTTCATTTTTAAAATTCTATAAATATTAGAAAGTTTAAAGAATATAAAAATTGGAATTTACTTTCTTTATATAATTAGTTAGAATTTCGGTTCCAAATAAGAACGACTCGAAACGTATTTAACAGGAAGACGGCTCACTAGAAAAGATTGTATTAGCTATTAGAATTTGATATTGATGTCATAATTTTTTTTATTTTTATTATTCGATTTTATGGATAAAAAATATTATATAAGTCTTTATAATATATGTTAAAGTTGAGATTTTGATTTTAACGAGAGAGCGGCTCAATCGAAAGAATCGTGTTTAACAAGAAATCGATTCATTAAAAGATATTTAATTATTAAAATTTAATATTAATATTATAATATAACATAAAAGTATTAATTTTTAAAAAAAATATTGTAACGCCGCCGCGTTAATTTAATGAAGAGGAGAATGCATTTAATACAAACGAACTACATTTGGCGTAATCCAAATCTAAACTTGGGACTAATCCAAGCTACATTTGGCGTAGCATTTTAGAATCTCAAAATCTGATTGCTCAGGGCATTGCTTGTCGTGTAGGCAATGGCCAGGACATTGATATCCTCAACTCTCCATGGTTACCAAGTACAGACGACCCTTATATCCACACTGTGAGTGAATCGATTATAAACCAAAAAGTCATCTCCTTAATGCATATAGGAGAAACAGCTTGGGACGTGAATTTGATCAAAGAAGTGTTTGAAGCTCGAGATGTAGATCTGATTCTCTCTATTCCTTTACAAGTTAATGTCAAGGACACTTGGTACTGGAGATTTGAAAAAATGGGGCATTATTCAGTCAAAAGTGCTTACATTTTTATACAGAACTCCAAATCTTCTATCGTTTCTGCAAATAACTCCGGTTTCTGGAGGAAGTTATGGCATCTGAAAATACCCTCTAAAATCAAGAACTTCTTGTGGCGTGCTGCCTCTGGGTGCTTACCAACAAAAGACCTCCTATTAGCTAGGAGAGTCAATGTTAATGCTTTATGCCCCGTTTGCAATGAAGAGCCAGAATCTGTCATGCACGCCCTGGTCTCATGTTCTTTTGCAGGTTATTGTCACAATCTGGTGTCAAGTTCATTTTCTCTCGCGAACCAAGGATCGACCACCTATTTTGCAGACTGGTTGAATGCTTTATTTGCTCATCAAAATGATTTAATATGGAAGCAACGAAGTATCGATCCTCTAGAAGTAGTCAATTTGACACTTTCTTTTCTTAACCAATGGCGAGCTGTTCAAGACAAAAATTTCGACCCATTCTTGGGATTCATGAATTCAGAAGATGGTATAGAACAGTGGCAACTTCCAACTGAAAATAGTGTTAAGATAAACGTTGATGCAGCTATCTTCGAAGACCCTAAACGATACAGTTATGCTTTCCTTATTCGTGATCATTGTGGTGCATTAATAGAAGCAGTTTCGAAATGCTTCCCAGGGAGTGTAACTCCTGAGTTTGCAGAGGCCTTAGGCATCAGAGAAGCTCTTAGCTGGTCAAAGCAAAAGCACCTCACCAATGCAATTCTGGAAACTGATTGCTTACAAGTTGTGCAACTCATTCGTAGCTCTTTCTCTAGTCTATCTTATTTAGGAAGAGTAATCGAAGACTGCAAAACTATCCTCTCAGAATTATGCTTTCAAAACGTTACGTTAAGGTTTGTGAGACGGTCTGCGAACAGAGTAGCTCACTATTTAGCGAGATACAGCTGTTCTATAGCTGATCGTAGATGGACGGGGGGAGATATCCACCCGGATTTTGATTTTGTTCTTTGTAAGGATTTATTGCATTAATGAAATCTTTACTCTTCGTGGCAAAAAAAAAAAAAAAATACAAACGAACAAATGGGTTGTAAAAGTGAACGGGCCAGGAAGAAAATAAAACATGGAAAACTAATTAAGCTAAAACAAACCCATAATGGGCCGATTACTACACATGGTCCAGAAACAATTAACGGGCCATTTTGACTTAAAAGGAAAGGCAATTTAAAAGAGCATGGGTGGACAAAATCACACTAAAAACATTAACATGAAAAATCAACACAGAAGCTATAAATTAAAAGCTAGCAAATGGGTGTGAATGGAGTAGAAATGTCACTGGTAAAATGATTTAAAAATTTGTAATTAACTATTAATTCAGCTAACGACCACCTAATTGATGTATAAATGATTAGAGCACTATTTAATAAAAAACAAGGCAATGGACAGAAAACATGGCAGAAGAATTTGTAAAGTAGGGTTTTGGTCGTCAGGGACCGGTTATTTAACAATCGATTCCTAAACCGTTGGATCGTTGATCCAACGGCCCCCCTGGATTACAAAATTTTTTTACTGTCCGCTTGCCTATCCGCGGAAAATTATAGCGGACAGTAAATTTTTTTTTTTTTAATCTCAGCCGTTGGATCAACGATCCAACGGCGTTGATCCAACTGCTGTGGAACCGATTGTTAAATAACCGGTCCTGTCAATCATTTGTCTGGGACCAGGACCCTGTAAAGTAATGGGCTACGAATTTAACCACAAACAAATGAAACAGGCGCGTGCGAAGCAAACTTGACAAAGGAGAAGGGGTGGTTGGCGCGTGGTTCTCACGCGCTGCAGCAACAGCGAGACATCAGTAACAAGAAGCAGGCAGGAACAACAGATGAGCAACGTAACTCTAACAAATAAACACCGGAAAATATAATTCAATCGGAAATCTCAACGAAACATAACCAAATTTTAATATTAGATCTAAAAATTAAAGACCCTACATTTAACACCACCACAACTAAATCAAGCTCTAAGTTATCAAACCCATTACACTAACACATCAAATCAAACACCAAAATTAGATCTACAACTATAAATCACCAAACCCACAATAAAATAGTGATTTAAAGGGGCTCAATTACGAAAATTATACTCCCTCTGTCCCTCTTGGTTCTTTACCTTGGGGAACGTAATTTTGGCACGGATTTTAAGGTGCAATTTGCGGATAGTTTCATAACTTATTTTTTAAATTTTCTTTTTTTGTATAAAAATAGAATTGTTCTATTTTTATACAAAAAAAGAAATTTTAAAAAATATGTTATGGAACTATACTTTTTAGGAGCCTTAAAATGCGTGTCGAGCAGTGAAAAGGAAATGTAAAGAAATGGGAGGGACAGAGGGAGTAACTAAAAATGGGATAAGTGCACAGAAAACTAGATTGTACATGCACTTTAGTCAAAGAAATAAAAAGGATAGTAAAGCAATTTTTACAAATTGCATTAAGTAATTTGATTTGCATTTAGCAACACCCGATATTACTTGCATGGGTTCCAAGTGTCTTTCTCAGATCGTATACGTGGTACTTGTTGAGCCTCTGCAGATTTCAAGAACTCTATTACTTCAAGTCTTCAACCACTTCGTATACGTATGTTTTGATTAAGCGACTGCTCTAACAATTGAGATACGAAATTAACAATTATTTTCTATGTTCGGAAAGGAAAATGTTCTTTTCAAAATTAATTTTAATTTTCCAAAATTGTTGTAATATATCATATTAGAATATAATATAAATTATGAATGCAGAAGAATATGTTGTGGAAATAAAAATGTGGTTGTGGAAATAGCATTTCCAGTTCGGAAATAATTGAAATTGATTTTGGCCTCGTTTGTTTCTCAGCTTTTATAGTTACATTGTAACTTAAGGTTCCTTGAAACTAGGTTACAGTGCATTTAGTTCCTGGGAAAGTAAAAGTCCCGTGTTTGGTTTATGAGTATGTAACTACAAATTACATAGGTTAATTGTTTTGTTTAATAATGAAAGTAATTTATTTAAATAAATAAATTTTTGAAAAAGCAATACTAAAATTAAAAAAAAAGATAAATTTCTACACAACATTCAAAATATAAAGCAAATACTAGATTTTACAATAGTGGAATGACTATTAAAATCAGTCAAAATAATAATTTATTATTGCTTGTTTTAAATAAATTAATAATACAAATAAAATTTCATAATGCACTTAAAATAAGATTAAATATATAATAATTTTAAATAATTTTAATTTAATAACTAGTTACTTGTACAATTTAACAATTTAATAAGTAAATAAATATAACATATACTATAAATATAAATTTAACAAATGCAATATATATTTTGACACAAAAAAATTATATTATAACATATACTATAAATATAATATTTTTTTAATTTAGATTTTAAACTATATTTTATAGTTAAGGATTTAATAAATTTACTATACATATAATATTAAATAGTGTTTAACGAAGGATAATTGATAGCCAGCTATGTAACTTCTAGTGACCACGCATGACCTAGGTAAGTGGGTTACCGTGTTTTGCTGTAAGTACAAGTACCACGTAACTTTAAGTTCCTCTATCTTTACGTAACCAAACGGTGTTAATTGTGCAAATTTCAAGGAAGTCACGGTTACTGTGTTGAGTTACATGGAACCAAACAAGGCCTTTGTTTATCATCCATTAGTAAAACTTTTAAGAGCATTGATTATTTGATTATGTAACTTTAGTCATTATTTTAAATATTTATTGTACATGATGTATGACTATCATTTCTAAGAAAAAATTTAAAATTTTAATAATTCAACCTTTCATGCAACCTTTGTTCTTAGTGACGACGAACCATGGCTAAAATCCTTTTTCTCAGCAAATTATATCCTTATATATAATAAGCATAAGAGGGATCTTATCCAAATTTTTGATCTGGTCCAAAATCATATGATCCGTTAGATTGAAAATAGATGATCAATATTAGATCACATTAAAAATAAAAATATAATCTGAAAAGGATATAATTAGAAAAGGTTGCATTAAAAGTAATTTTAAAAAGAAAATTATAATCTTAAAAGGATATAATTAAAAAAAAATTGTATTATAATTGAATTTTAAAAAGAAAATTATAATCTGAAAAGTATATAATTAAAAAAGGTTGTATTAGAATTGAATTTTATTTATTTTTTATTAGTATTAATAAAAATTCATATTTACTATTTGTGCTCTATCTTGAAATCTAGAAATCCGATTTGGATGATTTTACAATCCATGCGAACCTCATAAAATTATCTTTAATTTAGTGATGATTTAAAAATTATTATTTAAATGGAAACACTCAGAATCTCAAGAGAAAATATAATTACAAATTTTACATTAATCCTATTCAACTTAGAAGTCATACATTGATAATGCTATTCAATGTAGAAAACCTAATTATATATGATTAAATCATTGACATGTACATTTTCTTATTTCAGTATAAATACAATTTTTAGTTTATAACATATTTAAATATCAAATAATTTTTTATGCTAGATCCAACGATTTTCATATATTTATTTTAAGATCTTTGTCGTACGGAGGACCAGACTACCGATTATCAAAGATTTAAACAAAGTTCCTCTAACAATTATTATTAAAATTTAACAACAATTTAAAATTTACTATATATATATCAATTTTTTAACAACAATTTGATATGTAAATTAATAACATATAAAATTAAAAAAGCATATATAATCATAGATATTAAAAAACGTGTCGTGCGTTGCACGGGTTATAAGCTAGTATAATTAATTAACTGATTAACTTTTTCTTCTCCTTTCACATGCATTACCCTAGATATTAATAATTTTAAAAATTGCATCAGCTGAGGAGATAAAATAGGGGTACATATTCAAAAAATGTTACATTCCGTGGACCTCGTGGAACTCGTATTGTACCCGCAGCATACTGTATACACTACGGATGAAGAAAATTGAAATTAAGCCATGTTTATTATGTTTATGTATTAAAATAAAAATAAAAAAACAGACACAGACTTCTTTGGGTTCAAGTAATACTACAACGAAAAGGTCAATTAGCAACCATCATGACAATGAACAAAGGAATCCAATGTGTATTTTTAAGTACAAGAATATGTTCGTTCCATATGAACTACTAGTAAGACATTTTCAAAATGACATTAGAGGCGGAACTGCCACATACTCACTGACATCTAGGTTTTGCATAGCAATAAAGTCATTTGGGGAATCTCTTCCGGTATGAGTCAAGATCAACATAGCTTACAGTCACCACATGGTCATCGAACAAACGTCCATGCAAACAATGTGCTGCCATGCAAGATGCTTCGGTTCTTCTGAATTCCACTAATACACAACCAGCCTCGAAAACATTCCCTTGATCAAACTTTTCCTCTTTTTTCCCGTTGTTCTCAGTACTATCCAGCTCTTTACTCACATTATGATCCAAGTCAGAGGAAGCCCCATCTAAAATTGAGTCTTCCTTCCCATGTTTCTCTTGTTCAAATGAAATTATGTTTTCGACCTGAGGGACCTCAGTTTGACTAGTATCCTTGCATGAGTCATCAGGGATCTCTGTGTTACCTACACAAACATCAAGCTGGTTGGATATTTTTATCGAAATGTTGGAACCCTCCCGACTGGCAAAGTCTTCAACCACCTTGGCACCTTCATCACCTTGCATTGGTTGATGTACTTGATCTTTTTCCAGACTGTCCTGGAGTTTATCCTCAGACATGCTGCTGCTAGTTTCCGTAGCCTCAGCACCATCTTCAGGTTTACTGACCCTGCTTGATTGCTCCACCATGTTAATTTGATCATCAGAACTGATGCGGACATCTGCATCCACAGTGTCTTCAAAATTGTGGCTGCTTGAAGGCTCTGCACTACCAAGCTCTCCCAAGTCATGATGAACTGACTCTGGCTGAACTTCTGCTCTTGTCTTACTATGGTCATACTCCGGGTCAGCCTCATCTACAGCAGAAACAATATCACCAAATCCATTTGTTTCTGGAGGTATAATAGGATTCTGGGCCTTTACAACATTTACAGATACAACAGTGCCAAACCTGCAGAATTGTATGGTGATACAATAAAAACTATTTAATAAAATCTGATGACCTGAGAAACAGAAAAGAAGCAACACGGAGATTATAGTATATCTATTATGTCAATATTCTGTTACACCTGGCACACTCTAGTCGTATATCTTCTAACATTTCTTCAAGTTCTGACTCGGAGATTAGTGAGAGGTACTGCAGATCAATCTGCAAAAAGATAGAAATCATAAGCGAACAAGGACCTAAAAACTAACCAAACTAGCAGGGAAGCAAGGAACCACAATGCTGTCAAGAATACACAAGTACACTATTTAATCATACCACATTATTCAGCTTCAGAACGTGAGTGGGCTCTTCCAGAAGTGGCTTTGCATGCAATGGAATTTCATAGGAAGGTGAATTTTCATCATTCGCCTAACATAAATATTCCTTTGTATCAATTCACGAAGTTCGAGGGGATACTGGGAAAACATTCACCAAGAAAAGGAAAGAGCAGTCGTGACTTACAATTTGTGAAGCATTTTGCATAGCTAGGACCACAGTGAGAACTTTCCCACCTAACTTCATACCATTCAGTCCAGCACATGCCTTCTTGGTAATGGATTGGTCAACATACTGAAACAAGTCATATCAATGAGATCACCTAGTGCATATACAAGAAGGTCCAGATATTTCTACAACAAATAATCAGTAGGCCTGTAAGTTAGGCCTGAATAAAAGTCGAGAAGCTAGATCATAACAAATATAGAGAATTCTTGAACTTAATCACATTAATTAGTCTTGCAACCACGATTTTTACCCTCACTCAAAATCTGTGAATGTAATCATAGACCTGGTATATACTGTAATTTGTCTGAACATTATCTTGTGGTTTTTCCCCACTACTTTGCTGGGTTCGATTAAAAAAGCATAACAATCTCCAACTGCCAAAATAAAAGCTATATCATCAGTCTAATGATACAAAACAAGCATATCTCATCTCCATTCTCTGTATTCTGTTCAGGGGAACTGATTATCGCCTGAGACTTTGGGTTGTAAAGAAAGATTCCGAGCTCAAGGTTTTAGATACTGGAATTGTTAATTAGTTAAGGTAAAAGACTAAGCCTGTGTTACAACTTAAAAGATATACATACTAATATGATTATCAGAAAATTTTGTATTTCCTATCCATTCATTTAATGTTTGAAAAGACTACAAAAGAGAGCTGAAATCCCAAGGATCATCTACAAAGGAAAAATCACTTCCAGGCTCATAGAGCATAGACATTAAAGAATTATGGCAAGATGAACAATAACAGAGTTCATCTTGAAGGGCCTCAGAAAATCATATACACATTGCTTTGAATCATTAAAAACACTATGAAGTGAATAGATGAAACATCCGGAAAGTGCAGTTGAGAGAATTTCTTAAGCTGATTTAACAGAAAGCATAGGAAGCAAATGCTCATAGCTGACGAAAACTATCAATAACAAAAGACAACTCTTTGCAATTACATACCAATATTAAATAATAATTTATCACAAAAGAGTACACATGAATACATGATACTGCCTTTCTAACAGCATTCAAAATCTCAGTAATTAGCACACTGTTTTACCATGAGACTTGATTTACATTTACTGAATTATCAAGTAAATCAAAACATTGACTTTAAATTTCTATTTACCTACTAAAAGATTCAAAGAGATCAGGAAGTCTTTCTGTGGATAAATAATTAACCCTATAGAATTAAGGGAAATAAGAATTATAATCATTCAGTTCGGCTCTGATATGATTTTTAAACGAGGGCAAACTATATGTAGCAGTATCAGAAAAAAATCAGGTTGGAGTGTTGGACCTCCAAAGAGATGATCTCACCAATTCTTTGATTAGAACGATAAAGGTTTATCGATAAATTTGATAAATCACTCAAAGACCATAACAAATAGCATCCATGCATGCAACAGTGGGAGAAAGAGGAGGAAACAATTATTAACCTAAAAACCAATTATTACAAGTACGAGAAATACCTCAAGAAATGCACATGGTTCATTGAGATCGGTATTAACCTCGTACCGGTAGGCCTTCAAAGGCCCAAAGATGGAAGCAATTTCCATAAGCTGAGAAGGGAAGATAATCTGGTCAGTAGAAAGTACATGATTTGGAATAACAAGAAAAAAGGCTAATTTACCATGTCGGATGAAATGGCTTTTGAAATCCCGCCAACAAATATCTGCAATCACAGAGCATTGTTTTTTTAAAGTTTGGAAGATTAAGACAAGGAACATAAACACAGCAACCAGTTCTCATGAATCCAATGTAACATATTTAAACCAACATTACAAGAAAGAATATGCTACAAGTATTACACTTGTACAATTATTTAAAAACATTTTAGTTATTAAGAACACAAACAATTTAGTAAAAAACTGTTAAACTTTCATATATTTCTACACCTCGTCTATAAAATAAACTTAAGTTCTAATATTTGAACTTTGTCGAAGCCTCGAAGGTAAAATTAATAAGGGAAACATAAATTGGGAAACTAACTATCTGAGCAATACAGATGCAGGATCCTTTGCATGAGATCAAGAAATTGTAAAATATCAATTAACTCGTGTTTGCTGGAGATTTTAATTAATTTATTATGGAAGAAAAACATACAAAATAAATAAGTTTGTATGAATATAAAGGGAATAAAATGGTTTTGACTGGTGGCTACGAGTCTACGACTTATGAGGGTACATGTGTGATTTTTGGAATAAGTCAATTCGTTGTAAAAAATTCACCAAATGAATAGTGTTGAACCATAAGTGTACTATTCATTTAGCACAAATTCTACACCATTTTAGTGTCCGATTGAAGAGGATATGCATCAAAATAGTGTAAAAATCACACTACATCAAAGTTATAGTGTCCCACTGAAGATGCTCTCAATGCAAACTGCTGAGTATAGAAAATGACCGGTTTCGAGACAGAAAGATGAAGAAGACAAGCTAACAGACTCTAACATATTCTCAATATAAAATTGTACTGACGCTACTATTCTGATTCGCACTGCCTAAGATCATTCCAGATATTGGAACAGGAAGATGAACGAGGCTTTGACTCTGTATCCCAGCACTACAACATATAAGACCAATTGGGAATGACAATTCAAACACCGCATAATATGCTAAGTTCTTTGTCCACTGTCCTCTTATACACTTCAATCTCTAGCCCAGTCTATAATTGTAATATCTTGATCACCCAAGTACAGTTGAGGGAAACATATATTTTTCATTTATACCTTGTGTGGAGAATCCTGGACAGTAATGCTAACTGAACCAACCTCCGCCACAGATTTCCTGGGAATGCCAGTCTGCATGAAAATACAAACTGTCTGAAAACCTGCTACATGATGGTGAGCACATATACCTCAGAAGATGAAATGAATTATTTAAGAGAAAATAGCTTAGGAGTAACAAAGAACATAAAAAAAAACAAGAGAACAATGACGCCGAATATCTACAGTGTGTTCCTCAACTTAACCACCTATCATATCCCAAGTTTTTCTTCCTTCCCTTAAAACCTCAGGAACACAAGAAAGAATGTTTATATAGCTTCTTTAACTTCCCTCTCTTCTTGTCTCACCTTCTTTCCATTGCCGTCTAGGAGGGTGTGCAAGGAGCCCAACAGCACAGGGCCCCAAAATTATTAGGGCCCCAAATCAAAAAAACCCATTTATATATGTTACATAAGTCCATCTAGTTGTCAGCAAAATTACACCAAACCTTGACTTATTTAGACTTCAACTTCAATTACACACGTCTAAATCAAAACCTCCTCTAATGTCTCTTCAAATATAACTATTTTATATAACTTATTTAAATTTTAAATAAATTAAAGGTCCAATTTATAATTAGCACAGGGCCCCTATAAAATTTAAGACGGGCCTGCATAGGCAGCTGAAGAGGGAAATTTTTTATATTTCTTTGGAACTTCGGTCATGTAAACTTGAAGGTAGTATGTATTATCACATATCTCAATCAGCAGAATTCAAAAAAAATATTCCATTAAGATTTTGCTATTTGCTTATTTAACAATGAGAAGATATCCCTAAGGCCTATACACAAAAGCCAATATCACAACTTCTCAATTCTCATGCCAATTTGTGCGCTTATAGAGAACCAAAAGATCACGACTAACTACGGAGATAATGTGAAGGGAGTAAAACTTCAGGTACTTACCGCCCAATTATGTTTGTGACTTTTCCACTCCTATTAAATATTGACATAGAAATTAAAAAAAAAAAAAAGAAGTTATTGTTTAGTTGTGTTAGAACTCTACAGCTTGATCAATATTAATATTCTGTATCCTTCCCCCACTCGACTTTCATGCGCATGCGACATACATAACTGCCGCAGACAGATCCAATACACAATTAATCTGCTTGTCAAGTATCACTACATCATGAATGGCACAACTAAGAAGGGATGTTCATACTGTATATGACTTTTAACCAAGACCCAGGTTCAGACTACCAACTACATATATCGAGGTAATATATAAGGAACAACTAATTCAGAGGATTATAACTATGAGTCGTGGGAGCTATAATGAGACGTATATAAATAAACTTTCTTGTTTAGAAAAACAAATATATAAGTTAGAACTTGACTTCCTTACATCTTTAGATCTATTATCTATACGACTAGTCGACTATACCAGGATCTTCGTTCCCTTTTATATGAGCCTTGCTCACAAAATCAAGAATAGATGCCGCAAATACATAATGTACATAATATTTAAATTTTCAAATTATTACCTCTAACTGATATTGAAGGTGTAGACCATTAACTACCTGTAAGAAAGTATATAATTAACACGCAAATATGGTGTTTAATATTAATCACGGCCATTTAGAGGTACAGACAAAAAGGAATAGCACACGAGTGATACTGATAGAATATACAGCTTTACTATGATATAGAAACAAAAGGCAAAGCCGTATTGCACAAACACGTAAGTTTGTAATGTGCAAGGAGATTATGGAGGCATGTGAATGTCAAAAAGGTTAAAACGTACGGGCAGACACTAAGATTTGAAGCTATAGTGGGGTACTGCACTGCGATTGATATTTTTCAGGAGTTACCGAAAAGGCAGTAGGAGCAGGTCTTCAATCTTCACAATTTACATAATCAGCTACATAAAAGACTACTGAAGCAACCGTGGCATATACCGAAAGAAAGAACGATATGTGACCCTAATTGCATAGCAAGCTAATGATAGTTGTACAAATAAACTCACGCGAAACCCTTTAATATCCCCCAAGGCCATAATTGTTGCACACATATAAAGTACCTTTGTACCTTTTTACCCTTCACAAAAAGTCCGTTACAGATAACAATTTGATTCAATAACCTCTCAAGTTGCAAATCTTATATTTTAATTAAGTTGGCAGCATTATTTGACTACCTATATAGACCTTATAATATCAAATAGTAACTAAACTGCAACAGTAATTGACTGCTTAACTTACATAATAATTTATCACTTCCGTAGTCTATTGTTTAAGATGCAAATTTCTTTGTTTTTTAGAATATAGGAAGTTGAGTAAAAGGAAGGACAAGAATAGACATACCGGATGACAAGAGGATGTAACAGTCACACAAACACGTAGTTGGATATATACATATATAATATAAATCAACAAATCTCGGATCTGTGGAAAAGATCAGATGAAAACAAAAAAAAAATTATCCTTACACTCGCATTGAAGAAATCTTTAGGTCGCCTGACTTTAAGGATAGAGCCTTCAAAAGTACTGCCGTCAAGAGATAAAGCTGCAGAAGCATCCTCAGGTGTAAGAAATTCTACAAGAGCTTGATTTTTCTCCTTGTTTATCTGCATCCAAGTAAAATATGGTAAGATAATGCCCTCTTTAATAATATACTTATTAAGAGAAGTCTATCCAGACAAATGACACTACACTTACAATACAGCTTATACAAGGATGAGTTCCTTGAACATGGTGGCCACCTGAAGAGAGAATAAACTTATTGATGCATTTCATTACTGATTCCTCAGAGGTTGCAGTTGGCAAGTTTTCTACATATAGCCTCCTTGAAGGCCGGGTAGCTTGGGTTAGCTGAATGGAGTCCAAGGAAGTATCCACTCTTGGAGATGCAGCAGTGGACATAACCCCGACAACAGTCATTGTTGTATTTGAAGTAACTGGAACCATCATGGAGACATGAGGTACGTTAGCTGATACAATCTGGGTAGATGACTGCAAATTGGAGAGAACGGACCCATTAAAACTGCTTTCTGATTTTGAAGGTGGGTGATCCCACCCGGCACTTCTTTTCTCAGGAGAGCGAATGGTTGGGGAAGGAGTCTTAGCAGCAGACTCTGTTCTTCTCTTTCTAGGAGAATACCCACCCAGCTTACTTGCTGAACTTCCATGACGGCGATGGTGACCACTAAAACCATTATTAGACTTTCTAGTGCTGTCAAAATCGGAATTAGATCTTCCAGACCTGTCCTTGGAAGATTGCACAGACAACTCTCCTTGACCACGCACAACATGTGACACATGTTTGTGTGCTCTTGGTGAAAGTGAAATGGACCTTCTACCAGTATCTTTACTGCGCTCTCTACTTCTTGATCGTCTTCTTTTCAGTCGAGAGTCCTCATTGACAACTTTTGATGGTTCCTTATTTCCACTTTTTTCTTTAGGTTCAGAACTGTCGAAATCGGGATTAGATCTTTTAGGCCTATCTTTAGAAGAATGTACAGACAACTCACCATGATCACGCACAGAATGAGACGCGTGTTTGACTTTGTGCGCTTTTGGTGAAGCTGAGATAGACCTTCTACCAGTATTATTAGCACGATCTCTACTTCTTGATCGCCTCCTTTTCAGTCGAGAGACTTCATTAAGAACTTTTGATGGTTCCTGCCTTTCCCTTTTCTCTTTAGGTTCAGGTTCACGCCCTTTATATGAATCATGCTTCTTAGTTGCATTTCTGTCTTTAGCCTTTCTGTCATCTTCATTCCGGTGTTTCCTTTTGCCTTCTTGTTCTGTGTTACCTCTATTTCTCTCTGCATGTTTGTCCTCTGTTACATAATGTCTTGAATGCTTCCTATCAGATTCCTTTTCGGAATCATCATACTTGTTACTTCTTCTCTTTCCATAATCATGTTCATCTATCTCGCCTCTCTTAGCTCTATCAACAACGCCACTTCTCTTTGGTGAAGTCTTTGATTTTCTTTCAGACTTATGAATTTCTCTGTTGACATTAAACAATTTGCCTTCGTCTTTCTTTCGAGAGTTCAAATCCACAGAGTCCCCAAAAACATGCTTTTCATCATCATGTAAGTAATCCTTGTTTCTCTTTCTGCAAGATTCAACAGGATCGGGAACTTTCTCAGTTGTGTCTTCCCCTAATAGTTTCCCTCCAATAACTTCTTTGACATCTGAAGGTTGTTTCTTTTGTTTTCTTTGGAGCATTATCTCATCAAAACTGAAAGGCCTTGTTCTTGCAGCAGTTCCCACAGCGCAGTTATCCTCAGACAGCTTACTACTCTCACCATACTCCTTTTTCCGACTAGATCTGGTCATCCTAATCAAAACAAAATTTGCAGGATAATGCCTTGAATATTCAGTCAGTCTAAAGAGATCAGAGACGCAACAATTTAATTAGTTTTCCACCGTCATCGTAGTGGGGGTCAGCATCTAGAAAAGAAAGATCACAACAGTTAAAAATTTTACAACATAAGGCATGCACTGATCCAATGTAGCTTCAACAAATTGCAAGCCTTCAACTAAATGAAAGACCAAAATGCTCCAACACATTTGACATGTAATCCATCTTATCAATCAGAAAGTATAATAGTTAGGATATGTATCAGTAAAGACAGACTTTAAGGCTAATTCAGTCAGAATGTAGTTAGCACCTTTTAAGCAGCTTAAAACCATAACGCAAATAAGCACACACAAATTTCAAAATATACTTGCATAACACCAATCAATCATACAGAATTATTTGACATCGGACATTTAAATATATGTCACATCAAAAGATGACTCATTTTTAGGTTTCTAAATCCTTATCTATACTTATGTTTTAGCGGACTAAGAAAGGGTTTTCCAATAAGAGAGACCTACACAAACAGGAATGATTTTCAACCAGTTCAAAATCTGCAATAGCAAAAGAGTTTTTTATGAGCTTTCTGCTGGACTGTCAAAATAAAATGCTTATTGTTCAATTTAAAA
Organism: Kitagawia praeruptora; assembly: GCA_037693485.1. Lineage (NCBI taxonomy): Eukaryota > Viridiplantae > Streptophyta > Magnoliopsida > Apiales > Apiaceae > Kitagawia > Kitagawia praeruptora. The sequence goes on along the minus strand of CM075349.1, from coordinate 149,732,422 downwards.
TTTCTCAGAGGGTTGGCATGATTATAGTGTTTGTAGGAGGATCCTGTAGTCATGTATAATTTTCACAGTTGTTTTATCAAACTGGTGACTTCTCTCTGGGCTTTGGGCCTTGGCAATAGAAAAGTTCAATAAAAGAAATAAGATAAAAAACCATTAACAAAAATATCGAGAGAAAGAGAGAGGGAGGACAAAAATATCCTTCTAAAGCAAGACATATAATTTAGAGGAATAAAGAAAATAGCAGCCTAATCACCGTGGAAGTCTAAAACTATATTCTACTTATAATGGTCGCCCACTTCATTTATTGTGATGTACTTGTGCCTCCACTATGTTCTTAACTTTTGAAAATTTCCAGTACTTATTAAACATTTTAGCAATTATTTACATCCATATATCTTTGTTAAACAATAAACACCATAAAATGGTGCACAATCAATATTTCCACTTCCATGACTTGTTAAAAGTAAAGAAGATGTTATTCCGTGGAATGCAAGAAAAGTACCTCTACGTCACTCAGAAAATTGGAAAATACAACCGCTTGCCATCCCTCAACAATTAAAAGATACAGCCTCCCGTAAACATGTTAATATTACCTTAATCAGCTAAATACACTCAAATTTCAAATATCCCAAACCTAGTTAATACAAGATGATTACATCTCCAGAATACAAAGAAACAATTCTAATAATAATCTAGTATCCGATAAACACATTTAATATTGTACATCTAAATTCGAAGTAGATATCCATTAGCCTATTACCATATATGTAAACTCTAGAATATTCCTAACTGATCATACAAATACTTAACTACAACTACACGTCTACACCTATATCCATATATTAATATAAAAAGATGAAAAGACCAATTTTTTGCTCGCATCATGAGGTGTTCATAGTACATGTCCTTCGCACCGTACAAAGTAATCTCGTAATTATATAAAAATCCCTCACATTCCGTGCTTATATTAAAAATCCTCGTATTTGTAAACACGTAAATACATTACCACAAATATCAAACACTATCAATAGAAAGGTTTGCCACGTAAATCAGTGAGTGGTAAGTGGCAACACATACCTGCATATAGTCTAAATCATATCGGTACATCCGTACATTGTACGAAAAAGTCTAAGCATCCGGAATTTAATCATGGCGACATAACAAGGAATGCCTAATAATCTCGAACTTGCTAACAATGCAATTAATACAGAATCAAGGGAAAACAAGCAATTTGAACACTTGATATATAAAAATTAACAAAAAAGCAACATTTTCTGTGGATTAAATACAAACATATAATTAGTCAATTACATAAATTGAAGTGCTTGTAATCAAATTGTGAATTGTGTAAATGAATACAGAGTTTTACCTGTGAAACGAGAACGAAAGAAAGATTGGAGCTTTATAAGCAGAGGATGTGTGTAAATTGTATGTATAGGTGTGTGTATAGGTTTGGGATTTGAGTAGCGTATTGATTGAAGTTTGTGAAATAGAAACCTAGATGAATGAATGAAAAGATTCAAAAGATTGGTACTCCGTAAGTGTTTGTGTTTTGTGCATTAGCCCCTGTTGCTTCACATTACTTACTACTTGTGCCTTGCAAAATTAACATGATAAGAAGAAATAAAAGAAAAAGAATTTATTTTAATTTAGCTATTTCATGGTTGTAAAAATCGGTAATCGTCGGTTGAGGTATCGATTTAGGATTAATCGGTGTTACGACCCGTTTTCTCCCAGGCTTCGTTCGGTAGGACCTGCAGAAAGAGAATGCGAGGGTGGAGCCCCCGATTCACCTCCGGTGTGAGAATAATTTAGTCGGTTTTTTGTAAGGTAGTTTGAACGTAGAGAATTTGTATTGTTGTGTGTGTAGTCCTGGTTTTTATGAACAAACTTACCTCCTTTTATACTTATTTTCCTTTGCAGTTGTTGAGATGTAGATCTGCTTTCCAGAGTATCAAATATTCGTGGGATCATGGGCCATGTGACCGTTTAAAGTTAAAATACCTTTCATCATGGCTATGGTCGGCCATTGAAGGCCATGTGACCGTTCATGTAAAAATAGATTGTTTTATTCCTTGGGCTTAACATTGGATCATTGGTTCGGCCCATTAAGAGATTGGACCTCTAACATGTCCCTAGGCTTCGTTCGGAGTAATTCTCAGGACGAAGGCTAAAACCTAAGTCTTTCTTTGGAATACCCCCTTCGGATTGCCCGAAATTACTTTTAAAAAGAAAAGTTAATGCCTTGGCCCATCTTCGGAACATTCGTTCGGACGCCCTTCCAAAAATTACTTTTTAGGACGAAGATTAAAAACTGAGTCGGCCTTCGGCTGTATTATCTGGATAATGAGAACGAAGGACAAGGTCGAGTCTTTTCTTGGGAAGTCGTGTCCTTTTATGACTGACAGCTGCCTTTTCTCAAGATTCACGCCCCAATCTCAACCGTTGAATTTGAAACGCCAATCATCCAACCGTCACATTCCCTCTATTAAAACTTTATCTCTTTTCTTTTCCCCTTTACGCATACGCCCTCATAATTTCAGAGAAAAAGAATCCTTTTAGAGAAAAGCTTTAGCAACCATTGGAGCCGTCGTTTCGTCATCGATTTCTTTTGACTCTCCGGTTCCGGTTGACGTCCATATTCAAGCATTTTACCCCCGAGAACTCGATCTCATCAGCAATCTTCAGAACAGTAAGTCTCTATACTCTTCATTTCAATTAATGGTATGTCGTCTCTTTACATTCTTGAATATGTGTTCTTGAATAATATGTAGGCATTTGTATGTAAGTATCTATATACACACATATGTGAGTATACGCATGATTTTACCTGTGTTCTTTGTATAAGAAATAGGCGTGTTAGTGTCCCTTTGCCCCATTTACATGTTTCGTTAGGATTTCTGGAACTTATAAATTGTTTAGGAGAGACATATCCTTCGGGATGTTTGAATCTGTCGAGTGTTCTTCGGATTGTCGTGAGTCTGAATCACTTTGTCTTTAGATGGTATGGATTTTTTGGCCGGTCCTAGCCCTCTGTACTCGATCTTTTTCTTCCTTTCGATTATTTTCATTTTTGTCCGAGTACATGGCTAATCTCTACATTTCCGAATGCAGGGATATGGACCGGTCAAACGAAGGTACAGATCCTTCGGTCTCTTCTCCTTTTAGCAATGTCGTAGAGTATCCGGCCGCCAATCGTCCTTCTCAGCTGACCGAAGACGATATAGAGCATTTCTGCTCGACCTATTGTGTATTGAAATATGTATGGTATTTCTTCGCTCCAAGGAAGGATGATAGGATTTGGCAAAATCCCCAAGTCGCAGCTATCTGTGGGGGAGGGTTCGCTACGGGTATATCCGAAGCGGCATTCAAATGTGGCTTCCGATTGCCCATATTGCGTATTTTAAAGAGTGTCTTGAAGCAGTCGGGCATCGCTATCGGTCAGCTGGACCCGAACAGCTTTATTCATGTAAATACTTTCCAAGCTCGATGCATGGCTAGTAAGGTGACTCCAAGAACGTCTCTGTTTTGGCATCACTACGAGCTTCGCCGGAATCCGAAGAGTAAGGGTTTTTATACCATCGCTCGGCGAGTGGGCAGGCCTGATTGGTCGTTCACAAACTCGAATAATAACGAGGCTCATATTAAATGGGTTTTTGTTTCCGGCCCGAAGTTGGAGAAGTTCGGTGTTTGGAAGGTGATCGATCCCACGAGGTTTGTATATCCCGAACTCACGGAGGCGGATAAGCATTACTACCGATTACTGTGTGACCTTGTTATGGACAAGATACCATTATCGGATAGTATGGATGGAGACTGGTTGGTCGGTCTTTGGGGTAATGGTAACATTCCTCCGTTCTATTCTTCTTTTTTGCAATTTATCTTTCCGAAAGTATGATAACTCCTGTTTATTGCCTTTAGCCTGTATATAATGTTCTTCTTTATCTTGTATAGTGACAACTCGATTGGATATTCTGGAACGAAAAAGGAAGAAGGCGGCCGACCTAGCTGCTGCTGCTCTGGCGGCCGAAGCAAATGCTGCTAAGCAGGTCGAAGGGGTGGAAACCTTGGCTCTTGATCAAGGGGAAAAAAGCTTGGTTATTACTCCCCATACTTCTTCGCCTCCCAGAGAGTCAGTCTCGAAGGGAACAAATCAGGATACTCCTGTCGAACCGAGGAAGAGACCTCGGTCGGAGAATAATTAAATGTGTATTCCAGCCGATCGACCAACTATCGCCAAGCTGAATGATGTTGAAGCTTGTACTGAAATGATGACCCTTCTTTCTATGGTAAGTTTCTTTTCATTTGTACGTATATACTTACCTTATATATTTTTAACGTTTTCCATGTTTGTGTTCAGGGCGCTGCCTGGTCAGCTGTGGTGACCGAACGGGTAGAAGGGATGCAAACCAGACTGAAGCAAGTTGATCAGCTGGAAGTAAGAGCGGTCAAAGCCGAAGAAGACCTTCGGAACTCTTCTACCGAACTGGATAGGGTCACTGGCCAGGCTGAGGCTTTAAGGTCCGAAAGGGATGCCCTTAAGGAAGAGTTGGAGAAGTTGAAGGCCACAAGCTCAAGGCGCATCGAATGGAGGAACACCCAGCTGAAGCAATCAAGAAAGAGTGCTCGGAAATTGCATAAGCAGCTTCTTTTGACAGAGGAACGATGCTATCAGATGGGTTATGATGATGCTGTGGTGAAGGCCCATTCACTTGGTTTTGATCATACCCAACTGCTTGATGCTGCAATGGGTATGACCGATCCAGTGGGTAGGGAAAAGTCTGATGACCCCGAAGTTATTTCTTCGGGAGAAGATGAGCCGCTTGATGAGCCTTCGATGGAGTAGCTTTATATTTATTTTGCCTTCGAGCCTTGTAATTTAACATTTTCCTTTAGTCTACGAATTGGTGCCTTCGGGCTTTTTATATTTGCCTTGGCACAATTTGATGTATCATAGCTTCTTCTGCCTTAGCATAATTTTTTCTTTTCAGTCTTATGCATCTTCGGTTTTTGCTTTAGCATAATTGTTATATGCATCTTCGGCTTTCAATTGCCTTAGCATAGTTTTTCCATTTTTTATGCATCTTCGGTTTTAAATTGCCTTAGCATAATTTTTCCATTTTTTATGCCTCTTCGGCTTTAAATTGCCTTAGCATAATTTTTCATTTTTTATGCATCTTCGGCTTTCAATTGCCTTAGCATAATTTTTCCATTTTTTATGCCTTTTCGGCTTTAAATTGCCTTAGCATAATTTTTCATTTTTTATGCATCTTTGGCTTTCAATTGCCTTAGCATAATTTTTCATTTTTTATGCGTCTTCGGTCGTAACCTAGCTTCCCCCAGTTTTTAAGGGGTTTTGTAAAGGATTTAGGCCCCGTTCGGTCGGTTAAAATATTTCCTCCCGGACTTAATGAGTGACAAAGCCACTTAAATACTAGGACATTCTTGTAAGGGTCCAAATTTTGTTCGGTCGGCCCCGAATTTGGATATGTCAAGTATTGGTAACTTAAATCAGAATGTATTTGAACACTAGAAACAAGTTAGAGGGGCGCATGTTTTACTTGGTCGGCCCCAAGCATGGGTCCATTTAGCTTGATATTGTGCACTTAACCTTTCGGTTAGAGATGTACTTGGCTTAATTATGGCATGTAGAAAAATTGTAGCGAACAATCTGTTATTGCTCATGTGGGACTCGCATGGTTTTGTATTACAGATTGATGCTTACTTAGGGAATTCAAAAGATAACTTGCATTAAACCACAAATTTAAAAGGGTAATAAAATGTTTCCAGTAAGCTTACTGGTAAAAACGGCGAAGGCGAGCAGCGTGCCAAGTGTTCTTAATCAAGCTGCCGTCCGAATGAGCTAACTTGTAAGTGCCCGGTCGAACCACTTCGCTCACCACATAAGGGCCTTCCCAGTTGGGCATAAGTTTGCCTTGTTTTGTGGGCATTGATGTGGCCAATTCTCGAAGCACTAAGTCTCCGATTCGGAATGATCTCTTTTTTACTCCCGAATCGTAGTGTTGTGCTGCTTAAAGCTGGTACCTTAAGTTCCTTTGGTGAGCTGCTTCCCTTTCTTCTTCGAGTAAGTCCACATTCGCTCGGAGACCACATTCGTTTGTCTCTATGTTGAAAACTTGTGTTCGGTAAGATTCTAGGCAAACTTCGATTGGCAGAAGAGCATCTGTTCCGAAAGCTAATTTGAAGGGTGTTTCTCCTGTTGATGACCTTGGTGTCGTTCGGTATGCCCACAGAACCCATGGTAGCTCTTCGGCCCAAAGTCCTTTGGCTTCTCCCAGCCTTTTCTTTATTCCGTCGAAGATAGTTTTGTTTGCAGCTTCGATCGCCCCGTTTCCCTGGGGATGTCCGACCGAACTGAATTTTTGCCGAATCCCGAATTGAGCTAAGAATTTTCTGAATTTGCTTCCGATGAATTGGGTTCCGTTGTCCGATACACATACCATAGGGATACCGAATCTTAATATTACTTGTTCTAACATGAACTTCTTTGCTGCTTCTTCGGTAATGGATGAAAGGGGTCGGGCTTCTATCCACTTGGTCATGTAGTCGATCGCCACAATGCAGTACTTGGTTTGTTTGGTACTGGTGGGCAAAATCCCTACAATATCAACCGCCCACATAGCAAATGGAATGGGGCTAAGGACTGAAGACATCTCCTCGGGTGGTTGCTTCGGTATAGTGCTGAATAACTGGCATTGTATACATCTTTTGGCGTATTCGGTCGCGTCCTCCTTCATTTTTGGCCAGAAAAACCCTTGCCTTAGAATTTTGAGGGCCAAAGACCTTCCTGCTAGATGTTCTTCGCAAATTCCCTCATGAACTGTTTCGAGGGCTAAAACCTGTTCATCTTTGTTTAAACATCGAAGAAGGGGTTGCGTCGCTGATCTTCTGAACAAACGACCTCCAACCATAGTATAATTGGCCGATCGATGTTTTACCTTCTGTGCCTCCCTTCGTTCGAGTGGTGTTAGTAGTATTTTTGTGTGTTCGTTCTCAGGGAAGGACTGAATTGTAATATCAAGTTCAAGTTTCTTATCTCTCACAATTTAGAAGTGTAGAAGAATGATTGGTTTGTTTATTAACTAAATTAACCAAGAACTAATTATTAGCACTAAGAATTGATTTTAAACTGAGATTCAAATATATGGGAAAACAATCTAAGAACTGGGGTTCTTCACTTGGTTTCAATGCACATTCAATATCTATGTGATGTCTACGTTCTTACTCTGCTGAAAACAATTCTTCTAAGGTTATAATGTTCTCTTCCAAGATACAATATAATGTCTACAACTATACCCTAATTGTCACTTCCGTGATACAATCAAAGACAATCATAAACTATTAAGCTCCAAGAATTAGAAGTCTCACAACTCTCCTATTAATCTTCCAATCAAATATTCGAGTTATGTCTGTTAAATCATGTACTAAAATTGCAACTCCTCTTCCAAGTTATTACAATCCCTAGAATACAATCAAAAGTTAGCTACTCTTCTAATTGTGTTAAGCCCTCAATAACAGATCAGCAAAGCAAGAAAATCACAGATAATTAAACACACATGAATACCAAGGAATACTACCCGATCCTCAGATTAAAGATTTAGTTACACATAATTAAAGAAGAAAACAAAATAATAATGATAATGAATGAAAACATAATATTGAAGAATTGAAGATCGAAAGTACCTTGATACGATTACAAGCTATGAATTGTTAGCTATGAATTGTTATGATTTACAATGGTAGGATGTATTTAAATAGGCTCTACAAATCTTGCCCAGCAAGATATTACCTTCTATTACAATTAGGATTTAAAGAAGGTACCCAAAACTGCCCAGAATACAATTAGAATTAGAAAAAGGGCAAAACAGTAAATTCCCAGCTTTCTTTTACAAGAACACGTGCGCGACTTAATTCAGCATATTTCTTGCACTTGTTTCCTATCCCAGGTTATAGAAAATCTCTCAAGCTTCGCGTGGGCAGTAAGATCGCTGAAAACGGACTTCTAGAACTCCAGATATGGCCAAAACAGTATAAGCTGCGCAGCCTTCCCGGAAAATCCGAATTTTAATCAATTAAATCTCCAAAAATGACAAAAGCTTAGATATTCTTGCAAACCTGCACAACTACACAAAACACATCAAAACTACACAAACTTGAGTCCAAAACAATCAATTTAAGCCGAACGGAGACATTCCAAGTGGATATAAAATCCACTTATCAAACCCCCAAACTTAAACTGATGCTTGTCCTCAAGCATAAACAATTACAACTAACTAACTAACTAGTACCACTTCCGTAGGTGATCACGGTTGCATTTGGCATATGCAACAAGCCCTTTAAACCCCTAGGCAGCCCTAGTGGACGAGTAAGGTCTCGTGAGGGCCTATAGCGAATGTACCCACAAAATCCATTTAACCTAATGCAATGCAATGCATGAATGCAACTAATATGCAAATGCAATTAATCTAGCCTACCATACCTTCAAATCCTCTCATGCCATATCAACTTAAGAATCAAAGTAAATACGCAATGTCTTGGTGTCGAAAGTGCAAGTATTCACATAGTCTACTCAATGAACATGCATAAGTTCTCACAAGCCCATGTCAAGTGTAAGAATAAGTTAGTAAACATGCTAAGCCTACAAGAGCACATCTTTGAGACAAAACTCGGGATCTCATACGCAAAAACAAGCAAACACTCACAATCCACTCACAAAAGAATATTCACTCAAGATCAAGGGTAAGTGTATCACTCAATTCCAACAAAATCATAAGCATGCTTGACATTTGGTATCAATCTAACTCTTAACACAACATACATCAATGACGATAATTAAAAGGTCTTTAATTGGGTTGTAACGGGGGCTAGGGACAAGGTATGTCAAATAAGCCAAAACAGGTGAAGTGTCAAAAGCTAATAAGTACCATAATGAACCATTCACAACACCCTATTTTCCCCCCACATAATTTTACTAAGAACGCTCGACTAGTCGACTAAAGTAGGATCACAACAAACACAAACTTGCTCTCATAATATATTTTTTTTTCTTTTCTTTTTTCTTTTCTCTTTTTTTTTTCGAGAGCTAAATAAAACAATAATATAAATAATAACAATGATCCCCCAATTTATTACATATGCCGACTATCAAGTAAACAACCAAACCCAATCTCAATATTTTCCCCAAAAGTATGACCAACAATAAACCCCTACTTGCACACCTTATTACTCCCTTAAGCACTATACTAGCCTTTGACAATGTGGGTTCAAATTAATGTAAGGCCAATACAAGAAAAAGGTCTAGGCAAGTAATGTGGTATGTCACCGAAAAATAGGATTAAGCTCAACGGGTAACTAATTGATCATATTTAAATGGTGTGGTAATATGGGAAAATATGTGGTTATTCCTAAATGCCTTTATCATTTTAATCGTCAAATAATGTCATGCGTTTCAAGAAAGACCTCAAACAACTGCTAGCAATGCAAACAATCCGTGGACACTCAAGCAAACGAATAAATTGCAAAAAATATGCAATATGGCTCAAAAACTCACTTGGTGGAAAAACATACTCAATCCCAAGAAAAAATCTCTCTAATGCACCGACTTGTATTCAAAGCATGCAAACTAAATCATCTTGCACATATTCATGTCCTTCTAATCACTTACAACATTCAATAAGTCTACTAGCTTCAACTTACTAGTGTATGTGTGTGCACAAGAACAAAGCATATCACTTCTCAATCAAAAGCGTCAACAACACAAAATTCCTATCAAGCATGGGTGCAAATGCAAACTATTATGAACTCACATGAAATACGAAAAAATTAAAACAGAATGTCCTATATGAAACAAACGTAGATAACACAAACATAAATGCATAATTTATTACTACTAATATGCAAAACATGAAATCCTAGAATTGTAATATCAAGTTCAAGTTTTTATCTCTCACAATTTAGAAGTGTAGAAGAATGTTTGGTGTGTTTATAAACTAAATTAAACTAAACAAAATTAAACTAATTATCAATCGAGAATAAAATATATGAGGAAAATAATCCAAGAACTAGGGTTCTTCACTTGGTTTCAATGCACATTCAATATCTATGTGATGTCTACGTTCTTACTCTGCTGAAAACAATTCTTCTAAGGTTATAATGTTCTCTTCCAAGATACAATATAATGTCTACAACTATACCCTAATTGTCACTTCCGTGATACAATCAAAGACAATCATAAACTATTAAGCTCCAAGAATTAGAAGTCTCACAACTCTCCTATTAATCTTCCAATCAAATATTCGAGTTATGTCTGTTAAATCATGTACTAAAATTGCAACTCCTCTTCCAAGTTATTACAATCCCTAGAATACAATCAAAAGTTAGCTACTCTTCTAATTGTGTTAAGCCCTCAATAACAGATCAGCAAAGCAAGAAAATCAGAGATAATTAAACACACATGAATACCAAGGAATACTACCCAATCCTCAGATTAAAGATTTAGTTACACATAATTAAAGAAGAAAACAAAATAATAATGATAATGAATGAAAACATAATATTGAAGAATTGAAGATCGAAAGTACCTTGATACGATTACAAGCTATGAATTTTTAGCTATGAATTGTTATGATTTACAATGGTAGGATGTGTTTAAATAGGCTCTACAAATCTTGCCCAGCAAGATATTACCTTCTATTACAATTAGGATTTAAAGAAGGTACCCAAAACTGCCCAGAATTCAATTAGAATTAGAAAAAGGGCAAAACAGTAAATTCCCAGCTTTCTTTTACAAGAACACGTGCGCGACTTAATTCAGCATATTTCTTGCACTTGTTTCCTATCCCAGGTTGTAGAAAATCTCTCAAGCTTCGCGTGGGCATTAAGATCGCTGAAAACGGACTTCTAGAACTCCAGATATGGCCAAAACAGTATAAGCTGCGCAGCCTTCTCGGAAAATCCGAATTTTAATCAATTAAATCTCCAAAAACGACAAAAGCTTAGATATTCTTGCAAACCTGCACAACTACACAAAACACATCAAAACTACACAAACTTGAGTCCAAAACAATCAATTTAAGCCGAACGGAGACATTCCAAGTGGATATAAAATCCACTTATCAAACCCCCAAACTTAAACTGATGCTTGTCCTCAAGCATAAACAATTACAACTAACTAACTAACTAGTACCACTTCCGTAGGTGATCACGGTTGCATTTGGCATATGCAACAAGCCCTTTAAACCCCTAGGCAGCCCTAGTGGACGAGTAAGGTCTCGTGAGGGCCTATAGCGAATGTACCCACAAAATCCATTTAACCTAATGCAATGCAATGCATGAATGCAACTAATATGCAAATGCAATTAATCTAGCCTACCATACCTTCAAATCCTCTCATGCCATATCAACTTAAGAATCAAAGTAAATACGCAATGTCTTGGTGTCGAAAGTGCAAGTATTCACATAGTCTACTCAATGAACATGCATAAGTTCTCACAAGCCCATGTCAAGTGTAAGAATAAGTTAGTAAACATGCTAAGCCTACAAGAGCACATCTTTGAGACAAAACTCGGGATCTCATACGCAAAAACAAGCAAACACTCACAATCCACTCACAAAAGAATATTCACTCAAGATCAAGGGTAAGTGTATCACTCAATTCCAACAAAATCATAAGCATGCTTGACATTTGGTATCAATCTAACTCTTAACACAACATACATCAATGACGATAATCAAAAGGTCTTTAATTGGGTTGTAACGGGGGCTAGGGACAAGGTATGTCAAATAAGCCAAAACAGGTGAAGTGTCAAAAGCTAATAAGTACCATAATGAACCATTCACAACACCCTATTTCCCCCCCACATAATTTTACTAAGAACACTCGACTAGTCGACTAAAGTAGGATCACAACAAACACAAACTTGCTCTCATAATATATTTTTTTTTCTTTTTTTTCTTTTCTTTTTTCTTTTTTTTTTCTTTTTTCGAGAGCTAAATAAAACAATAATATAAATAATAACAATGATCCCCCAATTTATTACATATGCCGACTATCAAGTAAACAACCAAACCCAATCTCAATATTTTCCCCAAAAGTATGACCAACAATAAACCCCTACTTGCACACCTTATTACTCCCTTAAGCACTATACTAGCCTTTGACAATGTGGGTTCAAATTAATGTAAGGCCAATACAAGAAAAAGGTCTAGGCAAGTAATGTGGTATGTCACCGAAAAATAGGATTAAGCTCAACGGGTAACTAATTGATCATATTTAAATGGTGTGGTAATATGGGAAAATATGTGGTTATTCCTAAATGCCTTTATCATTTTAATCGTCAAATAATGTCATGCGTTTCAAGAAAGACCTCAAACAACTGCTAGCAATGCAAACAATCCGTGGACACTCAAGCAAACGAATAAATTGCAAAAAATATGCAATACGGCTCAAAAACTCACTTGGTGGAAAAACATACTCAATCCCAAGAAAAAATCTCTCTAATGCACCGACTTGTATTCAAAGCATGCAAACTAAATCATCTTGCACATATTCATGTCCTTCTAATCACTTACAACATTCAATAAGTCTACTAGCTTCAACTTACTAGTGTATGTGTGTGCACAAGAACAAAGAATATCACTTCTCAATCAAAAGCGTCAACAACACAAAATTCCTATCAAGCATGGGTGCAAATGCAAACTATTATGAACTCACATGAAATACGAAAAAATAAAAACAGAATGTCCTATATGAAACAAACGTAGATAGCACAAACATAAATGCATAATTTATTACTACTAATATGCAAAACATGAAATTCTACATGAACAAATAATACAACAACAACTTACTAATCCCTCAAACCACCCCCAAAATTAAAATATTCAATGCCCTCATTGAATGGAAGTAAATACAAGGGATATCAGAAAACATACCTACAAGACGCCTTACATATCCTTCCTCATCGCAACTCAACATGCTTGTTTGGCAAAAATCCCCTTTTTGTAGCAATTGGCCTCAACAACAACCGATTAAATTCAACCTCCGCATCCGGAGAAGAAAATCTCTCCACCCTAATAGAACCACCCCTCATTCGCTTAGGTGCCATAATAATCAAACTCTACTCAACAATAGCACCACCAACTACTACCAAGAAATATCCCACCAAAAACCACCAAGGAAAATCACACCAAAAATACCCACGTAATAAGAATTATACAAAAACCCCAATTTACAAGAACACAAATTCGTAATAAAATAAAATAGAGAAAAGAAATCCCACTACGAATCAAAGAGGTGAACTTGTACTAATTTTCCCCCAAACTTGAATTTTTTAAGAGATGTAGAGGAGGAAAATAATGAATTGGGTGTGTATGTATGGGTATATATAGGCCATGGAGTGATAGGATGAATATAAAAATTTTAATGTGAAAAGGAAAAAATTTAGGTGGAATTTGGAATTTGATATAGGATAAAAAAAATATTTAATGAATAAAAGAAAAAGAATTAGAAAAGAAATAGGAATTTGAAATTTTTTAGGAGAGATGAGGGGTTTTGGATTTGAAATAGAAAAATATTTAGGGGAAAGATGGGAGTATAAAAAATAGAATGGGGGTTGAAAAGTTTTTTTTTTTTATGTGCACAGCTGGGAAAAAAAAAACAATGGGACAAAACTACTCCAAGCAAACTGCGCGGGAAAAGAAGCAAACTGCTCACAGTGCAGTCACGCAGGCGCAACCTGCGTGACAAGGGGGCAGACTGCGGTACCAACAGTAACGCAGGAGCAGCCTGCGTTACACAGAGGTAGACTGCGGGAACAGCAGAAACGCAGGTGCAGCCTGCGTTACAGGGCTGCAACCTGCTCAAAAATTCGATTTTTTTTTTTTAAAAAGCACTCAAATTTTTTTTTCTTCCTACACTAATGCGTGGGTTGCCTCCCACTAAGCGCTCCTTTAACGTCAATAGCTTGACGCCGATTATACCTGGAAACTTTAATGAGGATAAAAAGCAAACAGATGCACATATCTACGAATTTCTAATATAAGCATATTGTGCAAATAAACCTTAGATTCATTGAAAGGTACGAAAACTTTCAAGAACCTATCATGCTCAAGAGACTTGGAAACATCAAAATAGCTAGAAAAGTCATCAGAATAATCATTATAAGTACGACTCATATACTCCTCCCAAATCGGATCCTTATACTCTAAAGCAAGATTTTCAACTTCATCAATCTTAACTTCCTTCTCTTCAATAATTGGACACTCATCAATTTTAATCTCGTCTACCAATGTATTAAGCTCAAAATTTTCTAGATTTGGTAGAATTTCAATTGCATCCAAATTATCATTAATGCGCATGGGACAATTATCAACTACACAAGTAGACTCATCAAACACAACATTATCATCAATTGCTAAACAAGAATCGTGGCATAGAGGAAAATTTACACAAGGGGGAGTTCTATAACAACCTTCATACCACACTGCTCTAACTTCCCAAATAAAATTATTTAGTTTAGCATTCTCCTCGTACCAAGCTATTGAATCACATGGAATATCATTGTCACTAGCAATCTCTAAAGTTGGTTCATCAAAAACTCCCAAAGAAAGTAAAGGAGGATTAGACTGAGTTCCTTGAATCATTTTACTGAGCGCAATTTCCCAATCAGCAGGTAAAGAAGGATTAGACTGAGTTAAACTCGTATCAACATCATTACACATATATGGATAAACATCATCATGATATTGATTTTCAAACGAATATGAATAATCATTGCCAGGGGCATATGGAGCATAACATGAGTTCTCAGAATAGAACGAATTCACCTGATATGCATTACAATCCTCATAAGCATTGAATTGTGGGTAAGGATTGAAGTCTTGATATCGTTCCTGACTGTTGTAGAAATTCTGAGCATTGTTCCAACCAAAGTTGTACTCCATCTAGTCTCTCTCCTCAAAACCTGTTTAAGTTGTCTACCTCAAAGAACCTGTAGACACTCCAAAGAAAGAAATACAAAAAGAAAGAAAAGAAAAATATATACAAAGATAAAATCCAAACTACAAGAAACAATTAACCTAAACTCAACTATACTGCCTTCCCCGGCAGCGGCGCCAATTTGTTAGTAGTATTTTTGTGTGTTCGTTCTCAGGGAAGGACTGAATTGTAATATCAAGTTCAAGTTTTTATCTCTCACAATTTAGAAGTGTAGAAGAATGTTTGGTGTGTTTATAAACAAAATTAAACTAAACAAAATTAAACTAATTATCAATCGAGAATAAAATATATGAGGAAAACAATCCAAGAACTGGGGTTCTTCACTTGGTTTCAATGCACATTCAATATCTATGTGATGTCTACGTTCTTACTCTGCTGAAAACAATTCTTCTAAGGTTATAATGTTCTCTTCCAAGATACAATATAATGTCTACAACTATACCCTAATTGTCACTTCCGTGATACAATCAAAGACAATCATAAACTATTAAGCTCCAAGAATTAGAAGTCTCACAACTCTCCTATTAATCTTCCAATCAAATATTCGAGTTATGTCTGTTAAATCATGTACTAAAATTGCAACTCCTCTTCCAAGTTATTACAATCCCTAGAATACAATCAAAAGTTAGCTACTCTTCTAATTGTGTTAAGCCCTCAATAACAGATCAGCAAAGCAAGAAAATCACAGATAATTAAACACACATGAATACCAAGGTATACTACCCAATCCTCAGATTAAAGATTTAGTTACACATAATTAAAGAAGAAAACAAAATAATAATGATAATGAATGAAAACATAATATTGAAGAATTGAAGATTGAAAGTACCTTGATACGATTACAAGCTATGAATTGTTAGCTATGAATTGTTATGATTTACAATGGTAGGATGTGTTTAAATAGGCTCTACAAATCTTTCCCAGCAAGATATTACCTTCTATTACAATTAGGATTTAAAGAAGGTACCCAAAACTGCCCAGAATACAATTAGAATTAGAAAAAGGGCAAAACAGTAAATTCCCAGCTTTCTTTTACAAGAACACGTGCGCGACTTAATTCAGCATATTTCTTGCACTTGTTTCCTATCCCAGGTTGTAGAAAATCTCTCAAGCTTCGCGTGGGCAGTAAGATCGCTGAAAACGGACTTCTAGAACTCCAGATATGGCCAAAACAGTATAAGCTGCGCAGCCTTCCCGGAAAATCCGAATTTTAATCAATTAAATCTCCAAAAACGACAAAAGCTTAGATATTCTTGCAAACCTGCACAACTACACAAAACACATCAAAACTACACAAACTTGAGTCCAAAACAATCAATTTAAGCCGAACGGAGACATTCCAAGTGGATATAAAATCCACTTATCAAGTGGCAAAGTTCCTTTCTCTAGGAATGCTCTGATTGGGGTCATCCAGTTGGTTCCTTGGTGAATTTCCATGCATTGCTTTTTGTCTATCGAAGAAGTCTTTACTTCGGTCAGATAAATTGACCCGTTGAGGTTTTGGGTTTCTGCCGAGGCTAACCTTGATAGAGCGTCCGCCCGACTGTTGTTCTCTCTTGCTACCTGATTTAATTCGAATGATTCAAATAGTAGAGATCTCTCGCGTACCTTAAGGGCGTAGGCCTTCGTTCGGGGATCTTTTTGTCCATACTCTCCTGTGAACTGTTTTACCACCAACATTGAGTCGCTGAATGCTCTTAGGTGCTTAACATCCAAATTTCTCGCCAAATCTAGGCCTGCCAGAAGTGCTTCATATTCGGCCTCATTGTTCGTTAAAAGGAAAGTGAACCTGATAGCTTGGCATATTTTGAATCCTTCTGGGCTTGTTAAAATTAAACCGGCCCCACATTTTTCTTTGGCGACCGACCCGTCAACGAATAATTTCCATTTTCCTGGCGCCGGAATTAGTTGTTCTTCGGAAGTCAAATCCTTTACACTGTGTTCCAGAAACATTTTATAGGAAGAAAAGAAAAGAAAGTGAGAAATTTAATTTCTTCAACTTGTTCCTGAATGATTTTTTAGGAAAGAAAAGAATTGATTTCTAAAGATTTAGAAAGAAATTTCATGTATAATTGTCTTCAAAATTTTCTTCCCACTTTTGGAAAGATTTGGAGAGAAAAGAAAATTATTCATTTTCTATTCTTTTCTTTTCTTTCTTTGTTTCGGGAACACAGTGTTAGTTCGGAAAATGAGCATTCTACCATAAAATCTGCAAGTGCTTGGGCTTTGATCGCAGTTCTTGGTGTATATTCCAGGTCGTGCTCCCCAAGTTCGATCGCCCGGGCTACCACTCTGTCCGATGCTTCTGGCCTTTGTAAGATTTTCTTCAAGGGTTGGTCTGTTACTACTTTGATCGTCCTTCCTTGGAAATAGTGTCTTAATTTCATTGCTGCCATTATTAATCCGTAGGCGAAATTCTCTGCGTTTGGATATCTAGTTTCGGCATCTTTGAGAATATGAGAAATGTAGAACACCGGATGCTGGTTCCCTTCGTGTTCTTTGACTAACACTGCTCTGAGCGTTCGGTCGTTCACAGCTAAGTACAGCTGCAAAGTTTCTTTCGGATCGGGCCTCATTAGGAGTGGGGCTTTTACTAGATATTCTTTAACTTCCTCAAATGCTTTTTGGCAATTGGGCCCCCACTTAAAGTTCTTGGGTCCCCAAAGTACTTCAAAGAATGGCAAGGCCTTTTCGGCCGATCTGGAAATGAACCTCCTCAGGGCGGCTAACCGTCCGGTCAGCTTCTGAATATCCCTGATCGTCTTCGGTGCTTCCATATCGATGACCGCTTTGATCTTTTCTGGGTTTGCCTCAATTCCTCTGGCGCTAACCATATACCCCAAGAATTTTCCGCTGTTGACTCCGAACGTACATTTGTTCGGATTTATCCTCATGTTGTTTTCCCTGAGCGTTACAAAACATTCTCTTAAATCTTCAGCGTGGTCCTTAAAGAGAGATTTGACAATCATGTCGTCCACATAACACTCCATATTCCGACCGATTTGAGCTTTAAATACTTTGTTGATCATTTTCTGGAAAGTAGCCCCTGCGTTCTTCAGTCCGAAGGGCATTTTTACGTAAGCATAAGTGCCGTTCGGTGTGATGAATGCTGTCTTTGGTATGTCTTCGGTGTTCATGGCGATTTGGTGATATCCCGAGAACGCGTCCAAGAAACTGAGTATTTGATGCCCCGAGGTTGCATCTATCAGTTGATCAATGTTCGGTAGAGGGTAGTGATCCTTCGGACAGTGCTTATTTAAGTCAGTGTAGTCCACACACATTCTCCATTTGCCGTTGGACTTTTTCACCACAACCACGTTCGCCAACCAATCTGGGTAGTCTATCTCTTCGATGAATTTTGCCTCTAGCAATTTTTCGACTTCGGCCTGAATGACCTTCTGCCTTTCCATGGCAAAATTTCTCTTTTTCTGTTTCACCGGTTGGGCTTCGGTTTTTACGTTAAGATAATGTTTGGCTACCGATGGATCCAAACCCGGCATATCTTCGGGATTCCATGCAAATACATCGTGGAACTCCCTAATGACTTTGATGACTTTCTCCTTCAGCTCTGGCTCCATGTTCTTTCCTATCTGAATCATCTTCCCTGCTTGGCCTACGTACAATTCAACATCTTCGGTTTCGACAGCCGATTCGGCTATCGGATTTGACAGGTCGGCTCCAAATTTCTCTAACTCGATATTCATTAGTTGGTGACTGCCTCCTGTTTCGGCCTCATTTCTTCTCCTTTTTCCCGCTTCGGTCATTTCGACATCTTTTTCCTTCTCTAGGTCTTCCAACATAATGATTCGTGCGGCTTTTTGATCGCCTCTCATTTCTCCGATCCCGTGTTCGGTTGGAAATTTCAATTTCAAGTGGGGGATAGAGGATACAGCTTGGAATAGGGATAAAGTCGGTCTTCCCAGGATCCCATTATACGGGTTGTCGACTCTAACAACGTAAAATTTCGTTTCTTTCACCGCTGTGAATGGTGCTTTCCCCAATAAGACGTTCAGTGTTATAGTTCCTTCGATCGGTACAGGTTGATTACCGAAGCCGTATAGCGGTGCTTCATGGCATGGCTCTAGTTGTTCGCCCCCCAAGTTCATTTTACAATAGGTCCGGTGATACAAGATGTTGACTGAACTTCCTTCGTTGACCAATACTTTCCAGATCTTGTTTTCCCCTATCACCGGATTTATAACGAGTGGGTCTTCATGTGGCCATATCACGTCTTCAAAATCGTCCTCCGTGAATGAGATCGGAAGTGGTTGTTTGGCTGCAGTTGATTGGTAAAGGTTGTAGATTTGCCTTGCATACCTCTTTCGGGCTGACTTGCTGTCCCGATCCAGTATGGTTCCTCCGGAGATTGTTTGAACTTCACCTCTGTACTTTTCAGATCCTTCGGCTTCCTTGTCTTCTCTTTTTCTCTCTTTCGGTCCGAGTTTGTTTCTCAGATCTTCGACGAATTTGGTCAATTCTCCGTCTTTTATCATTCTCTCAATTAATTTCTTCAAGTGGTAACACTCGTCAGTGTTATGAACTTTATCCTGATGATATTCACAATGTCTGTTTTCGTCCCTTCTGCTTTCAGGGGTCTTTAGCCTGGGTGGTCGAACGAACCCGGGCTTACCCTTTATTTCATGGAGAATTTTTGAGATGGGTGTGTTGAGCGGTGTGAACACAGCATTATCTCTATCCCGCCTTCGTTCGGCTCCTTTATCAGGCCTTGTGTCATTCAATCTACTTTTAACATCGCCTCGACTCCTTCGGTCGTCTCTTCTGTCATTTCTCCTATCGTCTCGATCGGAGACATTTTTCTTACTTTCTTTTTATCCCCCGATCGATTCAATTTTCCTTCTAATTGCTTCTCCCCTAAGATAAATGTCGTTCAAATTTTTGGGAGGTACATCGTAGAGTGAGAATCGGAGTTTCTTGCCTTTAATGGGGTCTAGGCCGGCCGCAAGGAAACCTGCCGCATTTATTCTATCTAAATTGGTGACCATTCCAGCCTCCTCTTTGAACCTCGCCAAGTAATTGCCTAGATCTTCGTTCGGCCCCTGTCTGCAATGAATCAGGGCCTCTGTATCTTTCTCTCTTCGGCACAAATAAGAGTAGTGCCTCAAAAATTTCTTCTTGATTTGTTCGTACGAGACGATCGACCTGGGTCTGAGCGATCGATACCACATGGACGCGTTTCCTTTGAGATAGGTTTTGAACATCTTGCAAAGCATCATATCACAATGTCCCATACCAGTCATGAGTGATTCGTACTTCTCACAGTGGTCTTCTGGGTCGCCTTTTCCGTTGAATTCGTGCATTTTTGGAAACTGCCTTCCGGGTGGTGGCCGAAACTGTTCTACCTCTTCGGTGACTATAGGTTCATGGCTGATCTTTTTCTCTCCGAACATGACTTTCTCTAGCCTTCGGATTCGGTCGTCAGTGTGGGGGCCTTCTTCCGAATCGGATGAGTCGAGTGCCTTCGATCGGGTACGTTTTGAATAAGATTCGGACTGTCCAGATTCATCATCGTCGTTCTTAATTCGTTTTTCTCTCCGATCTTCTTCGAGCTCTGGGTCTTCGGCCTCGAGGGCCTCACGAAGTGACTTCTCCTGCAACTCGATTTCTTCTCTTCGGAGCTTTAGGCCTTCTAGCCTCAAACGATCGGCTTCCCTTCTTTTTGCCAGACGTTCAGTTTCTTTGTTCTTTTCCATCTCCTTATGCTTCCCCTTCGCCTTTTGTTGCTCTCTCCATTTCGCGAGCATCTCTTGTTGTTCCTCAGGAGTTGGCATATCTCCTTCTTCATCAAAGTTTAGCAGCCTTGGGGGAATGGGTGGGGTTGTCCTCGGAAATATAGGAGGAACGGAACGACTGTCTCCAGCCACGGTGCTGCTATCATTGATGGGTGTTTCTTCAATCGTCATAGTTTTCTGGTAGGTCTTTTAATACGAGTATATCTCTACGTTCCCACAGACGGCGCCAAATGTTACGACCCGTTTTCTCCCAGGCTTCGTTCGGTAGGACCTGCAGAAAGAGAATGCGAGGGTGGAGCCCCCCGATTCACCTCCGGTGTGAGAATAAGTTAGTCGGTTTTTTGTAAGGTAGTTTGAACGTAGAGAATTTGATTTTTTTGTGTGTAGTCCTGGTTTTTATGAACAAACTTACCTCCTTTTATACTTATTTTCCTTTGCAGTTGTTGAGATGTAGATCTGCAAATGCTTTCCAGAGTATCAAATATTCGTGGGATCATGGGCCATGTGACAGTTTAAAGTTAAAGTACCTTTCATCATGGCTATGGTCGGCCATTGAAGGCCATGTGACCGTTCATGTAAAAACAGGTTGTTTTATTCCTTGGGCTTAACATCAGATCATTGGTTCGGCCCATTAAGAGATTGGACCTCTAACAATCGGGTAATTGGGGATTAATTAGAAAAATTAATTAGAATATAAATCGGATATTATAATGATATTTAATATATTAGTCTAATTTACAATAAAATATATTATTTTAAATCAATTCACAGGAATTAATCGGATTTCAAAAATCGAATCGGTTAACTACTTTACAAAGGATTAATCGGGGTTTAATCGACTAAATCGGAGATTTTTAGAACAATGCTATTTTTATATAAAAAAATCTGGACTTGGATATTTATGAAAAAAAATTAAAGTTAAATTATAAATTTATTAAGGATAAAAATAGAATATTTATAAAAAATATCATTTTTTCTAAGTTTTTTGTGATTTTATCATTTTCTTAAATAATTCGTAAAAATATCTTTTTCAAAAAAATTATTTTATAAAAACATAAAATTATTTGCAAAAATATGATTGCATATATAGTTGTGCGTAATAGGTTACATGCAATTGCATATGGTTGCAAGCAGTTACATTTGATTAATTTGGTTACATAACATATTTTTATAAAATTGATAATTTTTGAAATATTTTTTTTAAAAAAATTTTTACAAAAAAATTTCTAAACTTAATATTTATGAAAAAAAACCTTAAAAATAGTATCAAATATAAAATTAATAGTATTTCTCAATTACTCCCTTTTCCTCTAAATTTACTATTTGAACAAATAGATAAGAAAATTAAATCACAGGAGCACAAAAAGCACAGGCCCAAACCAAAACACACAGAAGATAAGAAAAAATGGCAACGCTCATGGCTTGTTCAACAGTAGGCATGTTGAGCTCAAGAACTCACCTTTCATCTTCTTCAAGACAACCCATTTCACCATTCTTGAAAACGACGTCGTTTACTGACCTGGGTTTCGTTTGTTCTCAATTGAGTGGTCTTCAAATTTCAAGCAATGAGTCCATTAAGCTCAAGCCCATTTGTGTGCCCACCAAGCTTCCTCTTCAACCTGTTGCTCGTAAAGTCCTCTACTTTATATATATATATATATATATATATATGTGCATATACACATGTTCTTGTTAAATTTTGTGTTTTAATTTTTGGTATTTTTATGTTTTTTTTTTTTGGGTTTTAAAGTGAATGTGGTTTGGGTTTTATTAGTGTGCAAGTTAAATTGATGTAGATGTTTATTTTACGGCTGGAAAGGAGGGTGTTTTGAGGTAATGTGAATGACCCTGGATTGAGTAAAGAAGAATATTGGAAAGTTGTGAAATTTGTTGAATGTGTGTTTTAGTGTGTGTGTTTTGGGATTGGTAATGTGGGTTCTTGATTATTTGTTTAGTTGTTGGTTTAGGCAAAAGAGCGAGTTTCGAGTTTGTGATTTTGCTGTTGGTGTGGTGGTAGGATTAGAAGAAATAGGGGTATGAAAGATTGGAAAGTTAATGTTTTGCTTTATGAGTTTTTTTAAGTTACTGAGATATTATAATTCAGTTAGTACGTGGTCGGTATGCAATATGAGTTTGGATGATTGAGGGTTAGAATTCTGATTTGTACAATGGAGCTTTAAATTTGACACAGTTACACTGACACACGTGTGTTATATAGCTACCGGTAAATTAGTCTAATGTTCATAGTCGCAATTTAGAAGATGCTCTTGTAAGAATTAATGTTGAATATAACTGTTGGGAATTAGGGGAAACTGTCAAACTGAGGATTAGAATCAGGCTTTGTTTAGTACTCTTGCCAAGTGGTCAGAGAGAAAGAACCAGCTGCAATAGGATAGAGGAAAGAAAGGAAGTGTGACCTGCACGAAGTGCAGAGGGAAAAATAAGGACATAATGCGAGTGAAGGAGAAAACTTTGTGGTTTAAACTGATGATTTCAGAGATGGAAGAATTGTCATTGATGTTGTCACCATACATAGCTACTCCAGTATTAATGGCATATATAAAGCTTTTTGTCTGATTACCTCTTTGGAAAAAAAAAATCGTAAATACACCTATTTACTCGTGTTTATTATATTGCACTTCTTTCTTACTTGTAAATGACGTAAAAGTGATAGTGTGATTACACTATAATTTGCAATTAAATGACTGGCCAAAGCTTTCCCAGCCAAGTGTTGATTTAAGTTGGCATTTCATTTCTTTGCAGTGAAAAAAATGTGTTTCATCTTATTACCTCATATACGAAATAGTAAATAGAATACTACTTGAAATTTTCATATTTTCATCTGGAAGACTGTGCTTGTGCAATATATTTTTAAGTGTTTTTTGTCATGACGAATTGAACTTCTTATATCGTGGCTCAGCGGCTCACCATTTATTTGGTTTAATCAAGGTCTAAATGGTTTGGACAACAGTGGGGTTTTGAGTTCTGACATTTACATTTGTTGCCCGTACTCTTGTTGCCTGGAAAGAAGTGAATGTTTAATATTAGTAGAAAATAGTATGTACCCCATACATAACTTTCCTACCTCGTGTTATAGGATCATGTGAATAGGAATATGCTGGCTCTAGCTGATACCTGGTTATTGATTTAAGCTGGTGCACCGTTAATCTCTTTTTCCATTGGCATACTTATGGGAAATGCGATCCTCTTCTGCAAATGTGCACAGTGCAGTAGCATAGCACCCTCCCTTGCTATGTATCTTGATAGTGAATTGTAAAATATATTGCCATCTTGTCTTTTCATCAATATTTCTTGTTAAATTGGGTTCTTATTATGTCATGTTAAAAAGAACCCATGTCTATCATATTTGCCTCTTAATTTATGTTATCAAGTATCCTTGCTCTTATGAATTATGACCAAAAGAGATGTTTACGTCCCAGTGTATTAGTAATTGCTGTGTGAATCATGTTTTTCAGGTAGGATATGCCCCTTTACCGGAAAGAAAGCTAACAAAGCAAACAAGGTTTCACATTCAAACCACAAGACTAAAAAGTTGCAGTTTGTGAACCTACAATATAAAAGAATTTGGTGGGAGGCAGGAAACCGCTTTGTAAAATTACGCCTGTCAACCAAGGCTATAAAGACTATAGAGAGGAATGGACTGGATGCAGTCGCTAAGAAAGCTGGAATAGATCTTCGCAAGTTATAGATTTGTTCAACAATTTTTCTGCCTCATCTTTGATACATTGCAATTATAATTGCTTTTCAATGATGTTAGTTGGTAGCTTTGTAATTTTGTTCAGCCACAATCTGTCTTAAAATGGAGGAAATCACATTTTGTTCATGTTTTGTTTGCTCCTCAATCTACATGTACTTTCTTGAAACAAAACAAAAAATCATTCCTCGAGGTAGATTGATTCATCTTATATCCAAAACAAAACTTGATAGTTATGACATGATCAAGCAAAAAACTGAGCCAGAAAGTTTGCTTTCACCCAGATACAGCTTACAGGTAGATTAGTGACACTTGAATATGAATCCAGACAAGATAGCAACATAACTACTACTAAAGCATCCTCATAAACCATGATGCATTATATACTTTTCTTTCTGTCATGTTGGTCCAGGCCGGACTTTTTTCGGGCCGGGTTTTTTTTTGGATCGGATTGGGCCGGATTTCTGGCTTGAGGCGTTTTGAACATCTCTACTTGTAATCGGAAAGGGTCCCAAAAGCTCTCTCACTTTTAGTATTGTATTACAATTACTAATCAATTTTTTTTTTCCATCAATACATTCTGCAGTTCCTAATCAAAATTGAAGAATAATATAATAACTTGATAAAATTCTATCAATTCCTAATCAAAATTTGTTTCCATCTGACACATTATACAGTGCCTAATTAAAATTGAATATTAACTATTTGTTGTCTCTACTCTCTATAAATACATACATCGTCTACTTCAAGGTTAAAAATAAAGCCTTTTTTTATATTGTTAATATGGCAACTGCTTTAGCGGTCGATTCTGCTACAAAAAAATTTGAAGAATTCTTAAACGCAGACAACATGGAGGCTGTGCTAGCACAACTCTCTTACAATTGGGGTGATCTTAAAAAGCTTCAAAGTAAGCTGGAGGGCATGCAAAGTTTGTTAAAAGAAGTCGAGGAGAAATATAATTATATTCCAGAGGCAAATACATCGTTGTTGGAAGTAGGAGAGCTTGGTTTTAACATAGAAGACGATGTTGATCTAGATTTCGTAAAATTTATGCTCAGACGTAGATCAGTTTTCGTGAGGAGCAAAAAAGCTTTAGATAGAGTAAACATGGCCGAATTGAAAGCAGGCCAAGAGGACATGGAACGTACGTTAAGGAAAGCTGCAACAATAAATAGATTGTTGTCAGTAATAAAAGGGTATGCTTGTAATGTAGAAGCTGCTATTGATCCAGATTTCATAGAATTTATGACCAGGCGTAGATCAGTTTTGGAAAATATGTTATTAGTATTTTCTGGCAACATAGACGAAAGGGAAACCCGCATCATATATGTTTTAAAGAATATCGACGGTATAAGAGATGCGTATCTCGCACTTAGCCTTAGATGTAACCGTAAAAGTTAAAAATTTAGACATGTAACAACCTTAGTCTGCAGAATTCTTGGTCCTTTTTTTGTCAGGAGAAATCTTGGTCTTTTAAGTATGTGTATCTAATGATTTTTTTGCATGTTTTTTTTATCGTCCAATATCAGATTTTTGATGTTTCACTAAACATGTATAGTATTCCAATATGATCGATCTTGCATTAGAAAATAGGTAGGATATAGTGTGTGTTGTATGCAAAGAAAGTTCTTATTATTTCCAGTATATCTTCGCCTTAAGTACAGAAATATGCAATAGTAGATTTTTTAGAAATCAAAAGTCCTCATCCCCCATGCACCTTTACAAGTCCATTGGTTGCAAAACTGCCATCAATGATCGATACAAGTCCCAGTTTATGTAAAAAAAAAAACGTGTAATTTTTCGATTAAACCCCTATTTTAGGAGTCAGTAGAGCTGTTCATATCCAACAATTACAAGTCTCAGTCTTGTAGTCTTGTCCAAAAATGTTGTTTCTAGAGTTCTTTCTGCTCCATCATCCCCAATGCAATCCAACAAGACCTGTCAATAAAATCTGGCCAAACTTGTTTGAAACAAAATAACAAGTATATGAAAACATCCTTGGATACTAACATAGTAACACTCATATTAATAATGTCCGTTACCCAGTTTTGATATCTACCTTTCTACGTTGAAGGGTGTTCTGTCAATGAAAATATTAAAAGCATGTAAAGGACAGTGTTAACCATAACAAAAGTTTATCTCTTTAGCATTTGCTATAAGATGATAGAAGGGAAAGAACGTTGTAAGCTTGTCAAGAGATTGAACTTGGTCCGAATCGAGCTGTCCGCGCAATTGGATTCTACAGTACAATTTCGAAAACAACCCCAAAAAGACCTAATTATTTTACATATATATCAGAAACTTTATGCATGTCCATTCATTACTTACTGAGCAGTGTCGATCAACCTGTGACAATTCAAATAAAGACATTCTCCTCAGAGATGCTAAGATGCCAGAGGAGTGGAGGCGCAGTATTGTGGTGCCTTTTTTCAAGAATAAAGGTGATGCCTAGAGTTGTAGTAACTATCGGGGTAATAAACTACTCAGTCATTCTATGAAGCTTTGGGAGAGAGTGGTTGAAGGCAGGGTGAGAAGAATGGTAGAGATCTCAGAGAACCAATTTGGGTTCATGCCTGGGAGATCGACGACAGAGGCTATTCATCTCGTCCGTCGCCTTATGGAGAAGTTTAGGGAAAGGCGTAAGGACCTTCATATGGTGTTCATTGATCTTGAGAAAGCTTATGATAGCATCCCGCGTGATGTAATTTGGAGGAGTCTGGTAGAGAGGAGGGTGCCATCTGTGTTCGTTAGGGCGATCCAAGACATGTACTGTCAAGCTACGACTTGCGTTAGGACTTCAGTTGGCGATACCCACTTTTTCCCGGTTGGGATAGGGTTGCACCAGGGGTCGGCACTAAGCCCGCTCATTTTCGCCCTAATACTATATGTCATATCGCGGGGGATCCAAGATGAAGTCCCGTGGTGCATGCTTTTTGCTGATGACATTGTGTTAGTGGCGGAGTCGAGAGGGGAGGTGAATGCTAAGTTGGAGTTATGGAGATCTAATTTGGAATCCCATGGCCTGCGTGTGAGTCGGTCTAAGACCGAGTACCTCTGGTGTAACTTCAGTGGTGAGTCCACCGAGGAAGGGGTTGAGGTTATGATTGGAGATCAGATTGTTCCCCGCACGGACGAGTTCAAGTATTTGGGTTCTATCATTCAGAAGGAAGGAGAGGTGGAGAGTGATGTAACCCATCGTATCAAGGCTGGGTGGCTAAGATGGAGAGCAGCTTCAGGAGTGCTTTGCGACAGGAAAGTCCCTTTAAAATTGAAGGGTAAATTATATAGAGCAGCAATCAGACCTGCGTTGTTGTATGGCTCCAAATGTTGGGCGGGGACGAAAGCGCTGGAGAGCAAGATGGAAGCGGCTGAAATGAGAATGTTGCGTTGGTCGTGTGGGCGCACTTTGCTGGATAGAATTCCGAATGCTGTTTTTCGGAATGAGTTTGAAGTTGCGCCTTTTTCTGAGAAAGTTCGGGAAGAGAGATTAA
Source organism: Kitagawia praeruptora (assembly GCA_037693485.1). NCBI lineage: Eukaryota > Viridiplantae > Streptophyta > Magnoliopsida > Apiales > Apiaceae > Kitagawia > Kitagawia praeruptora. The sequence continues at coordinate 149,704,447 of CM075349.1, read as the reverse complement.
GATGGTTCGGTCACGTTCGCAGGAGGCAGGCTTCAGCGCCTATAAGGAGGGTAGAGAGTCTCTCGGTAGCATGAGTGAGAATGAGAGGTAGACCGAGGAGAACTTAGGAAGAGCAACTTCGGTTAGATTTGAAGGACTTAAACCTAAACGAGAGCATGACCGCGGATAGGTCCTCTTGGAGGCGCCATATCAGAGTTGTGGATTCTCTTTTAGGGAGTGGTTCAGTTGTTGAGAGTCTGAGGGTGGGGTTGTCCCGTTTAGCGTTGTCTTAGAGTTGGGTTGTCCCGTTTAACTTTAAATTTTTGACTGTTTGTTGCTTGTGGTTTAGTTTTTTTTGGCAGGGAGATTGTATTCAGGAGGGTTCGAGCAGAGCTATCCTCAGAAGCCGGTGAAGTGAATCACATCAAGTTCTAAGTAGCATTTAACCCTCGCAGGTATGTCCCATGTGGAGAACGCCATGGGCTCAGGTATTACTTTGGACAGTGTCGTATTCATTATCTGATTCCTTTGTATATATCACCCACTTTTTATGTCGTGCACTAAGCCGAGGGTCTTCACGGAAACAGCCTCCCTGCCCTTAAGTGGGGGTATGGTCTGCGTACAACTTACCCTCCCCAGACCCTGCTCTGAGCGGGATATACTGGGTATGTTTGGTTTTTACTCTAAGGTTTTCAAAAGCTCATCCTTCTTTGCCAACTCGGCCTTCACTTTTGCGAACTCAGCTCCTAGAAAGACATAAACAAAGGCACCACACAGTGGCGGAACCAGGATCAATTTGCAGGGGGTTGAAAAATGTGTTGGCTCTCGCGCGAAGCGCGAAAAAAAAATTTGTACTTCGGATCCGGCGCTAAGCGCGATTTTTTTTATAGTTCGAAATCATTGCTTCATCTTGACTTATATCAATAAGAATAAGAAAAAATAATTAAAGAACTACATTTATAAAGTGGTGAATCTCTTAGTCTATGAATTTGGATGAGATTGTGTGAAATTATTGGTTTGGCCAAGGCTTGGAATTCTAAATTTCAAAATTTGACCTAGGCTATTAAAAAATATATATAGTCATTTTCAAAATTAACCCCGGGATAAAAAAAAAATTTTACTTATTTTTTTCGGTTCGACCCGGGTTAGCGCCTGGGCTAGCCCCCTAGTTCCGCCCCTGGCACCACATGTTCTTGAGGGATATTTAATTCACTATTGAAGCCTATTAGTTTTAGTATAAACATTCTAATCAAGAAATGTAGTACATCATCTTTTCAAATGTAAGACCAAAGTAATCTACGCTAAAAGAAAACACCTGCTTGAAGACGGTGCTAGTTCCAGAACCTTGAGTCCAATTAGAAAAGGGAAAATGAATTTTTTTGCCACTGAACTATTGACCTTTTTAGAAATCTGCCACTCAACTATGAATTTTTCTGTTTTAGTCACTAAACTTAGGTTCGGATTTTGTTTTACTCACTAAACTTAAGTTCGGATTTGATTATTAGCATTATGTTAATTATTAGCATAAATTAATAATTCCTTTATAATCATAAAAATATTTATTACACTTTTATAAAAAAATAATTCTAATAAATTTAAAATTTAAATTTATATGAAACTCATCCCTAATCTTTTTTGTTACATCCAAAAATTCGAATATGGTATTTTTGTACTCCATCAAAAAAATATTAATTAATGTTTTTAATGTCTTGTTGAATACTTTTTACGTGCAACATATCTAAAAATGTTGTATTATCTTTAATATCATCTATATATAAATATATAAACATTAATTTTTTGTATTCTTGAACTTGTAAACATATTGAATTATTTGAATTAAGTGTAAAATATAAATTTTACGATTCATTCTATTTAAATTTATATAAATAAAAGTTAATTTTATTTGTTGTCGAAATTTTTAGTAAATTATTAATTATTAATTTATTAATCAATTAATACATTTTTAACTTAATACAATTCTCTGATCATAATTATATTAATTTATAGAAATTATGCCGTATCTTAGCATGCATCCAAACGGATTGCATGTTTATGTGATTAGCATCTTGCTTCCCTCAACACTAGGGTTGTAAGTGAATCGAGTCGAATTCAAGTTATTTTGTACCGAATCGAATTTGAGCTAGATTACCATAACAAGCTTTTTTTCTTGCCGAACTCGAGTTCATTACGACCTAAGCCGAGTCGAGTCGGTAACGAGCTTACCGAGTCGATCCTTCTCAAATTTAATTTTATCTTCCTATATCTTAGTAAACTTTATTTTATTATGATTTTTAAGATGTAGTAAAATATCGATAAATAAATGATTGTTAAAGTGGATTACTTGGACATGCTGAAAAATTCTGTGTGGGAGTATTTGAACACCGATGAATGAGATAACGAAACCATACGGACCATGGATGAAAGCAGTACCGAGGAGACAACAATACTTAACTGGTTCAAAATGGCTAAGATCGGGATACTCAACACAGGTTCCGGTGATTGACGGTGACCTGAGAGAGAAAGGTGCAGGGGTGGATGAAGCCGAAAATAAAGGAATGACTGTTAGACAACATGAATTTTCGGATATAGAGGAGGGAAAACTAGAGGGAGATAACAATTCAAATTCCGTAACTGATGCAAAGAGGATGGAGGAGGATTCAGAATATATTTTTAATGACCCAAAAAGAAAGAGGCCCGGTGAGAATACTAAAACCAACCCAAATTGTGAAAATGGTGGGCTTCCAAAAAACTTGCAGATGGAAAGCCTCAAGACAGGGTTCTGCCAAGGATTATGAGTACTTTGTCTTGGAACTGCCGTGGGCTTGGGAACCCATGGGCCGTTCAGTTCTTTATGGATATTATTATCCAGAAGAAACATGCGCTGATTTTTCTTTGTGAAACTTTACTAAAGAAAGGGTGGATAGGTTCAGAACACTGTTTGGTTTTGAAGGATCCTTTGCAGTTGATGTTGGGAGAAGTGGTGGACTAGCACTTTTATGGAGAAATGAGGGGGAGGTCAGCAATACTAGCTATTCAAAAAACCATATTGATGATGTGGTTAGTATCGCAGGCAGTCTAGATTGGAGGCTAATAGGTTTTACGGGGAGCCTAAGCGTAGATTGCGAAGAAATATTTGGAATTTATTGCGAGTACTTAGTCAGCAATGAAATTTGCCATGGTGTGTTACATGGGATTTGAATAATATTCTTTGACATGAGGACAAAAGAGGATGGCGTCGTTATCCAGAATGGCTGGTACAAGGTTTTCGCGAAACAATTACGGATTGCAATCTTGTTGATATTGACTTGGTGGGTCATTCGTTTGCGTGGGAAAAATCCAAAGGCACCAGCGCAGGGTGGAATTACGTCTGGATAGAGCTTTAGCCACGCAACAATGGTTAGAAATCTACAAAGAGGCAACTCTGTTTAATATCGAGATTTCGACCTCGGATCACACCCCTATATTTTTAGAATTGAATAATAGCATAACGATCGCAAACTCTAGACGTTTTCGTTTTGAGAATGCATGGCTCAAAGAAGCGATGTGCAAGGATATAGTGTTGGATTGCTGGGAGTCGAATGGTGAGTTAGGGTACAGTCAAAAACTCCAAGCTTGTCAAACAAAGTTGGGTGTGTGGGGGAAAGAGATCACATGGAAATTTACTCAAGGAATCCGGGATTGTAAGAATCATCTGAAACATCTTAAGCAACGGAAGGATAGAGACTATATTCGTTTATATGCTAAGGAACAAAATAGGTTGAATGAGGTTTTGATCCAAAAAGAGATCTTTTGGAGACAACGCTCAAAACAGCTATGGTTGCAACATGGGGATCAAAATAGTAATTTTTTTCACGCCACAGCTAGTGTTCGTAAAAAGAACAATTAAATCAAACGCTTGCATAATATAACGGGCACTGGTTGGATTGGTCGAATGGTCTGGATCAGCTGATAACTGATTACTTTACTCAGATCTTCACAGCATCTAATAACCGGTGGGACGAAATTTTGAATAATGTGCAGACATCAATCGCAGATCAAACAGCCTTATAGGTCGCTTTTGGCAATGGCCAAACTCTCAACATTCTAAATTATGTATTAGATTCTCTCATCTACTTTATTTCAATTCTCTTAACTAATCAAAAAAATTGAGAAAATACATATGCAGAGTACAAACAATTCCACAAATCATACAGAAAAACAAATAATCAAAAACCATAAATATCAAATCATCAAATAAAAATAATCTATACTTAGGGGGATAGAGAGAGAACATACCGTGATCTTTCGGAAGCCAGCATCATAAAGGGTTTGATGAAGCTTGTCCACGACATTACGACGATCACGAGTCTCAATCTTGACCGAAAGATCCAAATCGCTTCGAGTTCGCAAAGCAACATTAGCCGCAAAAGACCCATAGGGTTTTATGATAGCTAGGTGTGTAAATGATTCGAGCCGAACTTTAGAATGTTCATGTATCGTTGTTAAGAAATTATCGAATTCGAACTCAAGCTCGAACTTGAATCGAGCCAAAAAATGTGTTTGAGCTCGGTTCGTTAAGAAAAATTGTTGTTCGCGAATGGTTCATGAACAACTCATGAACATGTCTTATGAGTTTACTCACGAACTTTTACTTCGAACAACTCTTAACCTTGTTCATGAGCTCGTTCACGAAATTGTACTAACGAATAAATTTTAAATATTTGAGAAACATATTCTGATTAATATTTCACGAGAAACTTGTAATCTACTTAAAAGTTGTCTCATTTTTTTATAAATCGTAAAAAAATATCGATTTTATTACAAAATAATATAAATTAAGTTAAATTTATATTTTGTAAACTTAAAATTAACACAATTATGTGAATCATGTTTACGAGCTATCGATTAAGTTCAATTTGGGTTCGGTTCGATTCACAAACGAGTCGATCGTAAACATGATTTTAATGATCGAGTTATAAATGGTAAAGTTAATTTATATAGCTCGTTTTCTTGATCATGGTAAAGTTAATTTACATAGCTCGTTTTCTTGATCATGGTAAAGTTTGACTCGATAGCTCGCGAACAAGATTGATTAACGTGCTCGTGAAGAGGCTCGTGAATATAACTCATGAACATGTTCGTGAATAAGTTCGATAATTAAGTGGTATGCGAGTTCATTACCGATGCATAAACAAAATTGATAAATAATCTCGTATTATATAAAATATAATACATGTTTGTTTATTAGAATATACTCTCGAAACTCTTATGAATTGTACACCATTATTAGAATATCTTATATAGATAGTATGATTGTTTATTTTATAATTTTGATTAATTTTATTATAATAATAATGACGACAATAACAACAACAAAATCTTGCAATTAGTATAACTAGTTTATATTATTCAAAATATGTTATCAAATTACATGTTACATTATTTCAAGTGCTAAATTTTAATATTAAATATTAGTGATGTATAAATTTATTTATACTACTTAAATATATAAAAAGATATTAATATATCTTAATGATTGTGTAAAATTTAAAACTAAAATAACTTGCTATACCTGCAAATATGTTATTCAAATACCAAAATGAGTTATTTTAACACAACAATTACATTAATAATTTTTTTTTCTGTAAATTTGTACTTCGGATTTAAGAATATCAGTAGATTAAATAGTAAATGTGTAATATATGTCAAAATTTACATATAAGATTGTAGTTTCTATGTAAGAAAACTAATATTTTTGTATGAATATGATATTTTATAGATTTTATGTAAAAAAAGTTAGTATTTTTGTATGATTATGATGACAATAATGATCAGTAATATTTTAAGTTTACAAAATATAAATTTAACTTAATTTATATTATTTTGTAATAAAATCGATATTTTTTTACGATTTATAAAAAAATGAGACAACTTTTAAGTTAAATTAAGTTAAAACGAGCTATCGATTCATGCACTAGATTATATAATTTGTCGAATTCAACACAATTATGTGTGATATCTTTTCTAAAGACGATACCTTGCATTGATCTACACTTGCATGGGATTGCACTAAATTAAACTATAATTTGTCGAATTCAATACAATTCTTCGTGATATCTTTTCTAAAGGCGATGCCTTGCATTAACATTTACTTTAAATCAAATCTGATTGTGTTTGTGTTGATATAATAATCACCATAACATTTTAAAGTATCAAAGCAGAGTTTTGATAGAATATATTTTATATATATTTTAGATTATTTTATTCTCATATTTATTGTGTTTTGCATTTATTTGGATTTTTATTTAATAGATTTGATTGTTTTATTGTAGGAAATAAAGAGTTCATGACTTGGAAGGATTTGGAGCAAAAAGAGCTATTTTGGAGATAAAATAGGAGAAAATTCGCATTATTGGGCTACACGGGCTGTGCTACACTGTTTTGGCCGTATCTTGAGTTCCAGAAGTCAGAATTTGACGATCTTACTATCCACGCGAAATTTGTGGAATTATCTTTAATTCAGAGGTGGTCCAGTAAGCAAAATCCAGTTGGAAGAGCCCAGAAACAAAGGAGTAAATATAGTTACGAATTTTAATTAAGAAATCCTATTCAGTTATGGAATCCTACTTGTAATTTATTTAGAGTATTAAAATACTTTTATTGGGCAAGACTTTTATAGCCTATATAAACACATCTAGGGTATTATTTTATGGGGGAAGAAAATGGATGTAATATTAGATCAGATAATATAGTTTAGAGTAGATTAGTATTATTAGTTGGAGATGTAGAGAAACACCATGACTCTTCTTTTGGGTGACAACATTGAAGTTTGAAGGTTTTGTTCTCTTAATCTTTTCTTTGTTCTTATTAGTTTAATTATGTTTTCTTGTTTTACTAGTTGTTTTACTTGTTTAATTATTAGCGAGTAGTTATTTCTAGGGCTTAAAGGGAAGCCATGTTTGCACTAATATTGGCATGATTTTCATAGTGGTTTGATTGGTTATGGTTAATTCTGATTGATATGTTTTAATCATTAATTTGTGTAATTGGCCAATATCATGGATTAATTATATGCAAATAGGGGTATGGATCGAGAGATTTACTTACTAAAGGTACACATACGATTAGCAGAATTGAATTTGAGTGCGGAAACATCATTGGATTTCTGAGAGCGTTAATTCTTGGAAGAGATTAACTTGACTCTAATTACCTGATTGATTGAATTACTAAAAGTGGTTAATTGTGTTGAATGTTTCGAGAGTGTTAATGCTTGAAAGAGATTAACATACTCTAGTTATAGGATCACATTGATTGCTTTAGCTTAAGAGCCAATTGTGTAAGCATGGTGGACCTGATTGCCCTAGGTTTTAAATAATTTGTTTATCATCTGTTTAATTAGTGTTAATTTAGTTTAATTAGTTAATTAATAATTTCACATATTCGTATGACCCTTGAAACAATTAGCGATAACTGAAAAGGAATTAGTAGAACCTCTCTCCTTGTGGATTCGACCCGCTTGCCATCTATACTAGCAATAGACACCGTGCGCTTGGGTTAGGTATAATTTGACATATCAAGTTTCTCTAAGAAAAAGTATCCAATAAGAAAGATAAACATTTGCAACTACTTTACAAAACTCCAGCAGTGCACAATGTCCAGACTTGCTCATGCTTTAAAATGAAATAGATTGAGGGATACATTCAAGTTTTTAGTGCTCTGAATTCGCTCTGCATATGCCCCTTCAATGCATCTACATTGTTTAGAAGTTCAGTGTTTAAAAGAATGCAAAAAACATGGTGGAACCAACCAAATCTACAACCATCCGACCCATGGATCAAAATCATAATGATCCTTTGTGTACCACATGATGTATGTCTGACCCTTTATTGGTGTTCTCAATATCACTGCACTCTGAAACTACTATCCTATAGATAATACAATCCACAGGGAACATGTGATAATAGTGTAATACCATATCTACCACTTAGGAATTTTCTGATAAACATTAAACAACAAAAGATCATCCAATATGTGTTATATAGGAAAATTTGTATGCAAGTGTCTAGTCATTCATCGAAGAAAAGACGAACTTATGGTCTGGGGATGAAGAAACCAAAGAAAAGGTTGAAGTGCGAAAAAATAGGCAGCTATGAGGCGGACGAGTGAGCTAGTCAATTGTTTCCAACTGAGATTGATGTACCATTTTCATGACTAAGATGGATTGCATGGATACGGGATAAGCCGAGAAATCAATTTTTGAATAGCAATTATAGGCAACTTCCAAGCTGTTACTTGTATACGACCTCTTCCTCCAATTCTTATTTAAGTTATTGCAACAAAAGCGGACTATTTGATAATGAATTTAGATAGAGGTGTGTTAACGTTGTTGTGTTTGTGTCTGTTTAAAACTTTAATATTGTTTACTAATTGATTAAGCCTAATTGACTAAGCCGTGCTTCACGGCGGTCTTTTAATATTTTTTTAAAAAAATTCAAATTATAAATTAAATAAATATAAATATAAATTAATAAACATAATGTTTAACATGCAAATTTTAATATATCTAGATAACTAAATAAAGTCTATACTTATTTTTTAGGGAAATTACTGAAAATACGACTTTTCATACTTTGATTTGCAGATTTACGTTCTTCTTATTATTATTGCAATTATACGATCCTTTTAATATAAAAAATAAAACTTTGCAAAAATACGGTGCTTATCATATGTACGTACAGATGCAATACTACTCGATGCTTACTATTTTACAATCATATATTAATCTCATCTCCTCAACTTATCTCTTCCTTTTTCATCTTCTTAACTTATCTCTTCTTTTTTCACTTCTGTATTGCTAAAATTAAAAATTCAGTTGCAATTAATTGCTTTGAGTTGCTTTCAGATTCTGGGGCTTTATTTTAGATTTTGGATGAAGTTGCGTTTGGTTGATTTTCAGTTGCATATGCAATCTATGCAACTAAATGCTACTAAAAATTAAAAGTTAAATTTCCATTTTTTGATGATTCTTAGCCCTTATATAGATCTGGAAGTTGGTAAATAAAATGAAAATTTATTACAATTTTTAGTTGCAACTGAATGCAACCTGCTGTGCAGCCATTACAAATAAGATAGTATTTTTACTAAATTGTCAAAACAATTGCATCTTGTTGAATGTAGTTGCATCCCGTATATGTTGGGGTATTTATAAAAAAAGCCCTTTTTATGTTAATTTTGTATCACGATTTCTTAGGCCGACACCCGCTGTAATAAATACATATAAGACACGTTTCTCTACGGCCTTGTATTTTTTTTTTTAAATTTTTTCAAAATATAGACTATTTAAGAAAGAATAAAAAAATCTATAAATAAATTAGTGAACACAATATTGTACAAATTTTAATATATATAGACAACAAAATTAACCTTATACTTATTTTATACGTCAATTTTGTGTCACATTTTCTTAGACCGACACCCGTTGCAACAAATACATATAGATAAAAAAAGTAGATTTGATTATGTAGACCTGACAAATCGTTTTATACATTCATGTCATGTAGTTTAGGGTCTTGAATGAAAATGACATGATATTAAATCGTGTACCCGAAATTAGAACATAAAATGAAACTAAACTACACGAATTTTTCGTGTAGTAAATGAAATGAAATACGCGAATAGAATAAATATGACAATTACATGAAATATTACTATGTATCCAAGTTATGTAAATATATAATAATATGTCTTAGAACAACATTGAGATGTTACAAAACAAAACTAAGAGTAATATGCATGGTGTAAAGTCTCATGTTGAGTATTGAACACAAGAAAAGAATACAGAGGGGGGGTGAATGGATTCTTGAACTTTTTCTCGTTCTTTCTTGAATCTGTTGATGAATGTAACAAGATATGTGTTGTGTGTGTGTGTGCTGAAATATAAGTGCGGATAATGAATAACATAAAACACGATATCACTTTAATATAATATTTTATTAGATAAAGATTTGCTACAACCTGTGAATACAAATGGTAGTATTCTCAGCTTCGTTTTTATCAGAGAGATGTATCTTTGAATGTGTATATGAAAAACTTAACTGCTAGAGAAGTGAGGCTGTATTCTTATAGAATAAATACAACCTACTTACTACAAATAAGATAGCAAAACAAACTTTCTTTCTATTGTATCTATCCTATTTTAGTAAGCATCCAAACGGCTACAAGTTTGACTTCTTGAGGTTCTGCTCAGATCCACTTCTTTAGCTCTTTGTCTCTTGTACATCTCTCTAAGCTTCTTTGTAGGCTTTCCAGAACACTTTACAGTTTGTGGTCCATAAAGTGCTTTGGCTTGTTACAGGTTTCTGACTTGTAGAACTTCTCCAATAGTTTCTATTCAAGGATGTATTCGAGAAGTGGCTAAGTGATTGATTCGAGAACTAGAATTGACTTGATCGATAACTCTGAGTTCTCGAATACTGTATAATTATCATATTGAGTCACTTCTCGAATTAGTCTTTACTTTATGAATCCTTGAGTTGTCGAATAGAACATTTTTCTTGTGGAATCCCTGAGATGTCGAATAACTTTCCGAGTCCTTGAGATATCGAATGCAACTTTGACTTGTTGACTCTTAGAGAACTCGAATACCACTTTGACTTGTTGACTCCTTGAGTTCTCGAATAGAGTGTTAGACATGTCGAATCTCTGAGTTATCGAATGACATTTTGACTTGTTGACTTTCAAAAATGTCGAACAGTGTCTTTACAGATATCGAATCTCTGACTTATCGAATGCTAGACTTCTCGAACAGAGCAAACCACTTCTCGAATTGGTACTTAGGCAAATCTTCATTCTCCAAAATCTAACTGTGTTTATTTTGACAGCCTTGTTCTTTAAGCTTGAGGCATGAACCTTGGAACTTCTTTCAAGCATTATTTTCTGACTTAAATTACAGTTTTACAGATAGAAATTGATGCCTATTACAAGTACTAAACAAGTAGAAACTCTACAACTAGAGGTTTCCTCAGTTAAGAGGTCATGTAAGTAATGCATATCATTACAAACAATTAGGCTTGTTATTAGATAAGCTCAGGCATGCCTCTGTGACTAACAATCTCCCCCAAATTGTGAGTAAGACTCTTAGTCACAATTTCATGTCTGATAACAAGCCTATCATACATAAAGATAAAACTTGATAGAACATGTATGAAATCAATTAACAGTATAGACAAAATTACAATGAGTGATCTTACAAACTATGATGAAATACTAGCCTTTGTCATTTGATTCCATCTCCATTGCCTTGGTTTGTAGATCATCATATGCCTTCCGTTTCCTTTCTTTCTCCTTTCTTGCATTCTCATCCATAGCTTTTATGATTTCTGTCATAGCATCTAGTTCTTTAAGCAGAATGGAGTTCTTGAAATCTTCAAGTACTAGCTTCAGAATGTTGTCAGGGCAGTGATTGAGTAGATTCATTCTTATGTTGACTTGATCTCTATTTCTCCTCCTATACTTCACAACATAGGGGTTGAGCTGAACTCTACACAATCCTTTTGCCCTTAGTTTTTCTGCTTCAACTTCCAGCCTATCAAGCTCTTTCTCCCTTTCTAGCCATTTCTCAAAGCACCCCTTCCTTATCTTCTCATCATAATCTCTCTTCATTTTCACAAAGTTAATCAATTCCAGCTTCCATACTCTCTCCACTTTGTCTTCAGAATCCAATAATGCAATAATTCTTTCAATTTCATCTAACTTGCCCCAATTTTGACAACCCCCATGTTTGAATTTCATGTGTCTCCCATCAGTGTATTTGATCTCAAGGCAGTCATTCATAATGGTAGCATAATAGATTCTTTGAGCTCTTAGAAATTACAGTTGGTCTTCATCAAAGTCTTCATCTAGTGGTTGGAGTTTCAACCCTGGAATGATTGTTAGGGCTTGAGATGTAGATGACTTTATCTTTCTTGCTCTTCTGGTTGCTTGCTTGAATTTCATTCTTTTCATCTCCTTCCATGGCAGAAACTTGTGACCTTTGCTTGTAGACCATTGTAGTACTCCATTAGCAGTTTGCTTTTAGAAATATACACATGGTTTCTTGAGTTGAATCTTCTTCTCTTCTTGAGGTGGCAAGACAGTTGTAGAAGCCATAGATGTAGATTTTGGTAGGTATTACTAACTGTATTCCCCCTAGACTTAGAGTCTTGTGTTGTGGTGAGATTACAGCTAGTAATGCCTAGGGCTTGCTGTTTTCCATTCTTCCTCTCATAGACTTTGCTTTGATCTTGATCATCATCATTGTTCTTGTCCTTGCTACTCTTCTTCTTCTTGTCTTCATCTCCCTTATTGCTCCTGTGATGACTTCTCCTCCCATCACTTTTGTCTTCATCTTTATCATCCTTATTCCTCCTTTCTTTAGCCATTTCTGGTTCCATGCCAGTTGCAATGAAAGTTCTGAGAATGTGCAGGGCCTCCAACTCTTCAGCAGTTCTGATTCCTTGCTTTTTAGTTATTCTTTCAGTGATGGCAATGATGAGATTTCTGTTCTGAGGAACAAGATGCTTAGGAATGATTAATTGTATGATCTCGTCAATTTTTGTTCCATATTGATAGAGGATGGTTCTTGGATTTGTAAGCACTTTAGGCAATCTGGCAGGTTACTCATTCTTTAAGTCATCATACAGGCTCTTGTTATTTTCATTTGTCCTCTCAATCAGTTTGACCAGTGCATCAACTTCAGTGAATTTGAGAGCCTTCGTAGTGGTGCATGTTAGATGCCATATCCTGGATTTGGTTACCATCATTATCTCCTTTAGCCACATATTATCAACTCTCCTTGGCATAACAGTGAGGTAGTCAATATGATCACTCAAACTCCTTAGATATAATTGTGCATCACCAACTTGTTCTCTTAAGACTTTCAGAAACTCCAAGAATACATCATCATGATAGACATTAGACTTTGTAACTTCTTGTAGCTTGGCCTCAATAACAACCTTTACTTCTACAGGCTTGGCACTTTCAGCACTACTAGAGGGTGGAGGCTTGTCAGATGGCATACTCCATGCAACCACTATAGTAGTGATAGTTTTCTTTTGGCCAGTTGGAGTAATGATGTGCACAGGTGGTAGAGTGACAACTGGAGGTTCATCAGTTTTAGCTTTCTCTTTGCCTTGAACATGAGTGGTAGATCTTGAAGTTCTTGGATGACCACCCTCAGAAATGATTATGCCTTTCTCCTTAGGTCTCTCCTCTTTAGGCTTCTCCCTCTTAGGTTTTGAGTTCCTTAACTCCTCTTCTCCCCCTTAGGCTTGTTGTCAGGCATAGAGGCTGTAGTAGGGGACTTTGGGTTGGAAGAGGTGGGATTGATAGATTCATCAAGTAGAGGGAGCCCCATGTGCTTCATCATGGCAAACAGCATATGTTGTTAATGAAGAAAGACTTTAACTGTGGTGGTAGCTTGAGTATCCAACTTGTCAGTGAGAATTGCAACAGTGTCTGTAAGCTGAGTATTTGATTGTTTGAGTGAGGTCACTTCTTTTTCCAGAACATCCACCTTGGTGAATAACTCAGTGGCTTTAAAACCAGATAATGATTACTCCTTGAGCCTCAACACCTCAAATTTGGTCATTTCATGAATAGGGACTTCAGTCACCAGTTTATCTCCATATTGATTTGCAACTAGTGTCCTTAGCATGGCATTGGCATCAGTTGTCTGACCAGATAGATTTTGAAATTGAATTCCTAGATTAGTGACAATCCCATGAAGCAAGGCCAAGCCATTGTCCATCTTGGTGCATGTAGATTTGCAGTCTTGTATAGTTTTGAGGACAAGATCTAAAGTGGGAAACTTTGCAGAAAATTCCCTTTTGATTGCACTCACTTCTTTGGCTATTTTATCACATACTTTATTGATTTCTTTTTAACTCCCTTGCCAAGATAGTGAGTAGCCTTGAGGAATCCCTTGTAAGAGTCATTCATGGCTTCATACACCTCACCAGGAGTCAGAGATTTAGCATCAGTGTAAGAACCCAGATTTTTGGGTAGAACTAAAACTTTTATTATGTAATAATATGGGAATGAATAGTGGTTATGACTGCGATGTAACGACTGTCTATTTAATGAATGGAATGGATTTGGATTCAATTATTATATGTCATGCAGAATACCTTTGGTTGACAACATAGATAAGAATGATCTATCTCCTAAGAATATGAGAAGATTTCTCCAAGTAAGATTATTCTTGTGTCATCCAAATCAATATCTATTATAAGCCCAGCGGTTCCGTAAAAAGGTTAAGGAACACTCGAGGGTGAACCAGGTTCATTTTCCTAATTATAGGAATTAAATAAAAATAAGTGATGAATAGTGATTTTGGTGGAATTTGGAATATTATTATAATAATGTTATACCCGGTATTCGGAACGGATTTCTGAGTTCGTATTAGTGATCCAGGAGGAAAATAAGTGTATGTAAAAGCTGTCGGATTCAGAAAAAGAGCACTTTTATTTTCTCCGAGATTTCCCTAGACACTGCAAGACTTAAGGATTTATAAAAGGGAATTAAGGAATTTAAATTCGAGAAGTATTAAGAAAGATGAAGAATAGTATTAGAATTATTAAGAAGGTTTTCGGTAAAACCCTAACTAGAAACGAATGAGTTATTCCCTCGAACGATCAACGAATTGAGTAATAACCGGACAAAGAACAAGCAAGAGGATCAAGATACATGCATGTGCAAGTGGATAAGGGCAAGTAACCAAGTAGTTACCAAAGGAACTAGATCAATTAGGATCAAACTAGTACTTAGCATAACTTTCTCATCTTACCACCAAAACATCAACACTTGTCAACTTGATTTCATCATCCATGATATACTACCTTTATTAAAGTAGCTTTATGGACTAGATATTATCCTTACATATCAATAATACATATTAGATTAGATGAGAGCAAGAGACAAGCCAAGCAAACTACATTCTCTCCATTTTTTTCAAAACTGCTCAACAAGAACAGCCATGAGAGAAAAATTCATATCTCCATTTTCATCCATGATAAAATCACCAAATTTGAACCACAACCTCTCAACTCCATGGGAAATATTCGCTCCAAATTTCATAGCAATCAAAGTAGTATAGCCTAGGCAAATCATCTCCCCAAGTTGAAGAAGCAAACTGTCCAGATTGTTGGCAGTTTCTGTGATGATTTTCAAACGGCCATATCTCCTTCATTACTCAATGGAATTTGGTGTTCTTTAGCTTTTTGGAAAGCTGGTTGGATGATCTACAACTCTCCTTTAGAAGCCTTGTCCAGAAAACCTTGGTAAGGCCCTCGTTTTTCATGATCTTTCAACTGCGTTATAGCAGATCCGAAATTCACTAACTATGTTCTTGATGATTCTTGCTAGTTTAAGGTTGTAATGAGTTCTAAGGACTAGATCAAGGCTTAGAAAGGGCTTTAACACTCTCCAAGGAAGGTATAAACCTCATGAACCCTAGATCTTACTTTGAGATTTTGCATGCTCTTGATGGATTTAGTATAAGATGTGTTAATAGCATGATTATAAGCATGATTATTTAGTGATTGTTTGATTTAAGAGATGTGATGATCATGTTGGTAAAGTAGATGAGTTTGGACAGTTGGAGATATGTAATATGTTTACAAGTTGTTTGGATGCCCGGTGTGGCTTTGTGGAATCGTTATGATTTTAGAACGTTCGATTTATAGCCGTCGTAATGCCGAATTTTCGTTAACCTTAAGAAATCATATTTGACAGTAGCCATAACTCACTGACTAGCTTCGTATTCTGCCATGACAAGGTATATTATGTTATAAGCTTCGTTTTGATATAAAGATCGTATGAAATGAACTTACGGTTTAGGAGTTATGATTAAATTCGTAAAAGTGGTTCGAAATCGTAAACGAAAGTTCGTAATTGAAATTGATTCCCTTAAATGTCGTTTAATCAGTGGCGAATCTTATTAATTAAATATTAGAGGTAAAAAGGAAGGTGTGGGAGAAAACCACATGTCGAATGGATCGTTTTCCGATTTTATAAAAATGTTTGAATCGAGGTTAAACGCGAACGAACCCCTTAAAGGTATGACTTTGGTTATAACTTAGAAAACGGGCGATAACACTCGACGTATAATCTTGATTCGTAAACGACCGACCTTAGAACTTATATGACTTAAGTATATACCAATTATAAGCATGATGACATGTCTTGATAACGAACGAATGTCGGATCGTATCGGGGATAAAAAGAGTTACACTAAAAGAGACGTAACGAGATAACTCGAAAACATGTTTCGATTTAAGTGGAGTTTATACTTAGCCCTTTAATAAGCGTTAAGTGGTTAATCTTAAATATTCTGATTGTTTATAGATTGTCGAGCTGACCCGGGACACATTACCCCTACCCGCACTCGATTCTCAGGCAAGTTTCCAATACTTGGAACTGTTGTTGTGATAATATATATGATGATTGTTTTATACATATGCCATAGCATATGTATAAAACAATATACATATATATATATATATATATGTATATATATATATATATGTATATATATATACATATATATATATATATGTATATATATATATATTGTTTTATATATATATGTATATATATATATTGGCAAGGTGAAAAAGTGTTGAAACCGGAATTGCAATATTTTTCCTGCAAGTTCCTCTTTTATGATAATTGAGAATATCTTGCTTATCTTTTGCATAGCAGATATTTATTCAAAACAAATATATTTTTGAGTTACCTTGTAACTTCATCTCATACCTTATATTGGTACTACATCGTTAATGCATGGCATATGGTTTCAAAGATAATTTGGACTGTTATATGTTATCACTGTTCAATTATATTTCTGGTGGGCTATTGCTCACCCTTGCTTTATTTATTTATATCACAACAACAGCTAGATCAGATGGCCGCGCAAGGCGCACACAGCGTAAGCAGGTGTCAACCGTCAGAGGTTTACCGCTAAGGTCTTGGCTACCTTTGTTGAGGATGCAACTACTGGTAGGCTAGTTGTTAGCAATTGAGCCTCAAATGTATTTATATTATGGTATCTATTAATGGATGGCAAAGAGTATGTAATTGTACAATTGTAATTCTTTGGGTTGTAAGGACTCAAACTTGTGATTAATAATATTGTTGGTTACTCTGATTTCATCTCTGGGACTATAACGGGTGTGTTTTATGTTGTTGTTTTGGGTCACAAGGTTGTAATTTAAATCATGTTGGTTTTGTGGTTGGATATTGAGACCGTAACGACCAGATCCCTGACCCTGGATCTGGGGGTGTTACAATCAGAACCCAGGGAAGTGATGTATTCCTCTCTTAAATATTGGAGGGCTTCATTGAGAGTAATATCATATTTTCCTTGCAGCCAGACATCTACATTGCCATCTCTCTCAGCCTCATTTGTAATTTTCTCCCTTTGAGCCTCCACATCTTCTTTATGACACAAGAGAATAACCTCATATTCTGGATTTGGCATGTCAGTAGTGAGTAGGTGTTGAGCAATTTTTATGAACTCAGGGATCTGATCCACAATTAAGCTTTGGAGTGCTTCAACCGTCAATGGTTGTGGAACAGACCCTGATCCTGAAGCACTGTCATATTTCACAGGCTTCAGCCATTGGGACATAAAGTTAGAGCTAGAGCTAGGCAAGCTACCCTCTTCAGTTACAGATGCAACTTCTGCAACCGGATGGATTGACTCTACTACTGTTGTCTCCATAGAAGTGGGATGAGTTACAACAGTAGTTGACACAGGCACAGAGTCTCTAGTGAAAACTAGTGAATCCTTTGTGTTTGTGATGGTGTCATCAGGATATGCCGCAGCTTGTATTCCCTCACCATCTAAATGTGGTTCCTGGGTGGTGAGCAAAGTGTCATGCACTAAGTCACTTGAATCCATTGGCTCACCAAGAGAAGAGAATTCTTGGTGATCAATGCATTGCTCCCCAATTGCTTGAGTTGCAGGCTCCAAAGAAATCTGAGTGTTAGATTCTGAAATAGAAGTGTCTTTTAGAATGGATTTTTGCAACTCCCCCTGAGAGATATAGAGAGTTTCAAGTGTGATGTGCTCTCCACTTAGTATTGTGCCAGCCTTATCACTCCTAGGTGTTGACTTTTTATAAGAAGGTGCATTGAGGAGGATGCTTGTTTCTATAGATGCACCCTGTTGAGAGGATACATCTAGTGAGCTGTTTGCCCCTGATTTTACAACTTCAGCCATTTGTGTGACTGAAGAGGTGGTTCTAGATTTCTTTTTCTTTGGCTTCTGTAAAGGTAACACATGTTCCTCACTTACTAAGCCTAGTTCTGCATTTAGAGCAGCTTCAGATAAGATATTTAAGGGCTCAAATGCTCTCTCCTTTCTCTTCTTGTTACTAGCATCACCCTTTTGAGAGGATGATGCAGTTGGTTCACTATTTGGTTGAGTGTTTGGCTGAGAGGGTTGGTTAGTAAGCCCTGGGTTAGCATTTTGATCTACTTGCTTAGGCTATGCTAACTCAGATTTAGAGGCAAATATTGGCATGTTGTGGGGGGTAAGTCCTAAATAAGCCCTCCATATGGGGAGTTATTTTAAGTCATACATCCACATCATTCCTAATCTCCAAATTACCAAAAATGAGTTTGGTCATGGATCTAGGATAGCCTATTCCACTCTTATCTATTCCAGGCAATTCAATCAATTTATCATTTACAAAATTAAGTGCAGATTGAATAAATCGAGGAAAGAAAATTTCAGTACCTCTCTTGGCTGAGTTCTTACCAATTCTCCCATACAACTCCTGTAGAATGATCTGCCCAACATCTATCTTTCTCCTATAGGCCAAAGCATATCCTATTTGCTGTGCAGGTGCACTCACTTGATCAAATCTAGACTTCCTTGCTGTGAAGACTTGAAGAAGAGTGGCAAAGACATAACTCCAT
The DNA here is from genome assembly GCA_037693485.1 of Kitagawia praeruptora. NCBI lineage: Eukaryota > Viridiplantae > Streptophyta > Magnoliopsida > Apiales > Apiaceae > Kitagawia > Kitagawia praeruptora. The sequence continues at coordinate 149,685,526 of CM075349.1, read as the reverse complement.
TCTTTCCTCAAGAACTTCCGATTCAAGTTTCCAAGTTTGATTTTATCTGAGTAGTTGATAAAATCAAAGAAGTCTTCTAACTCTGCATTTGTGGCCAGTGGGTCATACACCTCTTGTTGTAAACCCAGTGCTTGATTCATAGTTGTTGTGGTGATAGTGATATCCTTGTCTTGAATCTTGCAGTAGACTACATAAGAGGTTTTTGCGTTCTCAAAAGCAATGACCTCCACAATAGCAGTTCTCCAAAACTGTTCTAGTAAGTCTAGGTACAGAGTTGGGTTGGCTGAGAGTGCACCCTTGATGTATGACTCAGACATCCATCGAACAAAGCATTTGAAATTTGTATTTGGTGCTTCCACATCATTAGTTATTGTGATGAAATTGGTTTGTGTGGGCATGGTGAGTTGGGTGTTTGCCATTGTTGTACAGTTATTAAGAAGAGATGAAGTTTGAAGAAGAAAATTAGCTTTTGAAGTTAGGGTTTTCAGAGGTTTTGGAACTTTAGATGTTTGAGAGATCGAATGAAATGAAACGAATAGATGTTGAATTGTATAAGTATGAAGTACTTGAATTGTCGATTAGATATAAGTTTTGTATCGACAAGTCAGGCATTCGAGAAGTAAAAATCAACTATTCGATAAGTCGAGAAAGGCTTATTCGATAACTCAAGCAGGTTGTAACTCACAGCTGGCAGTTATCTAACGTAAAAATAATTCTAAATTAAATAAAATGTGTTTTCATGAGTGATTTAAATTTTTAAATAAAAATCCAAAAGCGATTAAGTGTCAGCGAGAAATTAGCCTTTTCAAATCATTCGACAACTCAAATATTCTATTCGAGAACTCATTTATTCGAGAACTCAAAATACCCTATTCGAGAAGTCAAGCAAGTCTCTGTTCGATTTCTCCAAAAGACTATATTCGAGAACTCAAGAGGGTTCCGAATAGACTTGTTAGAGAAGTCGAGCAGTAGTAATAAATGAGTAATTCGAGAAGTCTGATTTATCGAACTATACTTATCACTCATAAAATTCAATTTTCACTATTTTTCAAAATTCATAAGAATTATTCAATGAGGAATATTCCAACAAATTAAGTAGTGATTTTCTCAAAATTTCATGAAAATTTTAAGCTAAAAAGAGTATGATTTCTCAACATGTGCAACATATTTGAAATATTTATAAACCATATTTCAGCCAACACTTACTTCAAAAATATTGAGCATTTAGATAAGTAAGTATTTACTGCTGCAACAATCTAGTTGATATTTTCACTTAGCCAGAATCTGAAGAATTCAGCATTACAATCTCACTAACCAACCTTGTGAAGGTGGCTTCATCTAATGGCTTAGTGAATATGTCAGCAAGTTGTTTGTCTGTAGAGACATAATGCAACTCAATGGTTTCATTAGTTGCATGCTCTCTAATGAAATGATATCTGATGTCAATGTGCTTTGTTCTAGAATGATTGACAGGATTGGCAACTATAGAGATTGCACTTGTGTTATCACACATGACTGGAATTCTTTCCAACCCAAGTCCATAATCTCTAAGTTAATTTCTAATCCAAAGCAGTTGAGCACAGCAACTTCCAGTAGCTATGTATTCAGCCTCAGCTGTGGAAGTTGACACGGATTGTTGTTTCTTGCTGTACCAAGAAATTAACCTTTGTCCAAGAAACTGACAGCTACCTGAGGTGCTTTTCCTATCCACTCTGCATCCAGCATAATCAGCATCAGAATAACCGACCAGACTGAACCCTGTGTCCTTAGGATACCATAAACCCAAGTTTGAAGTGCCCTTCAGATATCTAAAGATCCTTTTGATAGCAATCATATGTGATTCCTTTGGATTTGACTGAAACCTTACACACGGACATGTAGCAAACATGATGTTTGGCCTACTTGCAGTGAGGTAGAGTAAAGAACCTACCATGCCTCTGTACACTGAGATATCTACTTTCTTTCCCTTAGCATCTTCATCCAATTTAGTGGTAGTGGCCATGGGTGTCTTTGCAGGTGAGCAATCTTCTAGATCAAACTTCTTCAACAAATCCTTGATGTACTTGGTTTGACTGATAAAGATACCATCCTTCCTTTGACTAACTTGCAATCCAAGAAAAAATGTCAACTCTCCCGTCATACTCATCTCATATATGCTCTGCATGAGCTTAGAGAATTTCTCACACAGCTTCTCATTAGTAGAACCAAATATGATATCATCCACATAGATCTGAACTAGGATAATATCATTACCATGCTTCTTGTAAAATAGTGTCTTGTCCAATGTGCCTCTAGTGAATTGATTTTCAAGGAGAAATTGTGACAGTGTGTCATGGCATGCCCTTGGAGCCTACTGAAGTCCATATATTGCCTTAAGCAATCTGTAAACAAATTCTGGGAAATGTGGATCCTCAAAGCCAGGTGGTTGTTGCACATAGACTTCTTCTTCCAACTCTCCATTCAGAAATGCACTCTTGACATCCATCTGATAGACTTTGAAGTTTGAATGACCAGCAAATGCCAAGAAAATTCTGATGGCTTCCAATCTAACAACAGGGGCAAATGTCTCATCATAATCAATGCCTTCCTATTGAGAGTATCCTTTTGCAACCAACCTTGCTTTGTTTCTTACAATTACACCATCTTCATCCATCTTATTTTTCAGAACCCATTTTTTTCCAACAATGGTTCTGTTCTTTGGTGCAGGCACAAGCTCCCATACTTTGTTTCTTTCAAATTGATTCAGCTCCTCTTGCATAGCAATAATCCAATCTGGATCCAGTAGTGCATCATCAAGTTTCTTAGGCTCAATCTAATATAGAAAGCAACCATAGAGACACTCATTTTGAGTTGCTCTCCTAGTTCTCACTCTAGCATTTGGATCTCCAATAATTTGCTCTACAGTGTGTGATCTATCCCATTTCCTTGAATGCTCAGTTTGATTTCTCAACCTTGATGTTGCTTCATCATCCAAGTCATGATCATTTTCATTTCCTCCCCCTGTGAAGTTGCCACTATTCACAGGTGTGTCTTGGATGCTTGTCTCTTCTTCACTGTTGATTGGCACAAATTCTTCTCTTGCTTCATCATTCACTTGAGTTTGCAGAACTGCAGTTCCAACTTCAGTTTCAACCTCTTCATCATAATCATCTAGATTTTCAAACTTTAATGGATCTCTATCTTCATCATTGGCTTCTTCTAATCCTGGTAGTTTGCTGTCATCAAATGTCACATCTGTGCTTTCATAACCTTCTTTTGACTGATGACATAAACTTTGTATGCAATTCTTTCCATAGAGTAGCCAAGAAAAATTCCTTCAAATGCCTTTGCATCAAACTTTCCAACATATTCTGAATTATCCTTCAACACAAAGAATTTGCTTCCAAAAGTATGAACATACTTACGAGTGGGCTTCTTTCTAGTCATCAAGTTGTAGGGTGTCTTTCCAGTGTTTTTGTTGATGAGGGTTCTGTTTTGAATGTAGCATGCAGTGCTCACAACCTCAGCCCAAAAACATGTAGGTATCTTTGCATCAAGTAGTATTGTTCTAGCAGCTTCAATCAAAGTTCTATTCTTTCTCTCAACAACTCCATTTTGTCGTGGAGTCCTTGGAGCTAAGAATTGTTGAGAAATGTCATTCTCTTTGCAGAATGCTTCAAGTAAGGCATTTCTGAACCCTGTTCCATTATCACTTCTCATTGCAATCACACTTGCATTGTTGGCCTTTGCTTCCTTATCAATTTTCTTTATGTGCTCAATGATTACTTGTGGAGCCTCATCCTTTGATGCTAGAAATTTCACCCATGTATACCTTGTGTAGTCATCAACCATCACCAGGGCATACTTCTTTCTTGAGAGTGACATAACATTAACAGGCCCAAAAAAATCCATATGAATTAGTTGTAGGGTCTTGGTTATTGATGTCATTATCTTTGACTTGTGGCTTGACCTCTTCATCTTTCCCTTTTGACAAGCCTCACACACTCCTTCTTGACAGAATTCAAGTGTGCATGCATCTCACTAACTCTCTTTTGAACAGAGAATTAATGGCCTTGAAGTTCAAGTGTGATAACTTCTTATGCCACAACCAACAATCTTCATTTGATGCTTTTGAGTAGAAGCAACAAACTTTATCCTTGCTTGCAGAGTCCATATTGGCTACAAACAGACTTCCCTTCCTTACTCCAGATAGAGAAAAGTCACCAGTCTTCTTGTGGGTGATCAAACATTCATCTTTGTCAAAATTTACTTTGAATCCTCTATCAGTAAACTGACCAACACTTAGCAGATTATGCTTGAGTCCCTTGACTAGTGCTACATCTTCAATGATGACATTTCCAACCTTCAACTTGCCATATCCCAATGTGTTACCCATGCTGTCATCTCCAAAAGCAACCATTGGGCCAGCCTTCTTCTCATGCTTTGATACCACTTGTTGAGTATTGAACACATGAAAAGAATACAGATGGGGGGTGGTGAATGGATTCTTGAACTTTTTCTCGTTCTTTCTTCAATCTGTTGATGAATGTAACAAGATATGTGTTGTGTGTGTGTGCTAAATATAAGTGCGGATAATGAACAACACAAGACACGATATTACTTTAATCTAATATTTTAATAGATAAAGATTTGCTACAACCTTTGAATACAAATGGTAGTATTCTCAGCTTCATTTTTCTCAGAGAGATGTATCTTTGAATGTGTATATGAAAAACTTAACTACTAGAGAAGTGAGACTGTATTCTTATAGAATGAATACAACCTACTTACTATAAATAAGATAGCAAAACAAACTTTCTTTCTATTGTGTCTATCCTATTTTAGTAAGCATCCAAACGGCTACAGGTTTGACTTCTTGAGGTTCTGCTCAGATCCACTTCTTTAGCTCTTTGTCTCTTGTACATCTCTCTAAGCTTGTTTGTAGGCTTTCCTAAACACTTTATAGTTTGTGGTCCATAAAGTGCTTTGGCTTGTTGCAGGTTTCTGACTTGTACAATTTCTCTAGTAGTTTGTCCTCAAGGATGTATTCGAGAAGTGGCTAAGTGATTAATTCGAGAACTAGAATTGACTTGATCGATAACTCTGAGTTCTCGAATACTGTATAATTATCGTATTGAGTCACTTCTCGAATTAGTCTTTACTTCAGGAATCCTTGAGTTGTCGAATAGAACATTTTACTTATCGAATCCCTGAGATGTTGAATAGCTTTCTGAGTCCTTGAGATATCGAATGCAACTTTGACTTATTGATTCTTAGAGAACTCGAATACCACTTTGACTTGTTGACTCCTTGAGTTCTCGAATAGAGTATTAGATATGTCGAATCTCTGAGTTATCTAATGATACTTTGACTTGTTGACTTTCAGAGATGTCGAACAGTGTCTTTATAGATATCGAATCTCTGACTTATCGAATGCTAGACTTCTCGAACAGAGCAAACCACTTCTCGAATTGGTACTTATGCAAATCTTCATTCTCCAAAATCTAACTGTGACAGCCTTGTTTTTTAAGTTTGAGGCATGAACCTTGGAACTTCTTTCAAGCATTATTTTCTGACTTAAATTACAGTTACACAGATAGAAATTGATGCCTATTACAAGTACTAAACAAGTAGAAACTCTACAACTAGAGGTTCCCTCGGTTAAGAGATCATGTAAATAATGCATAACATTACAAACAATTAGGCTTGTTATTAGATGAGCTCAGGCATGCCTCTGTGACTAACATCTCCCAAACAAAATAAAACTCTTCTTTATATTTTTTCTTATCTCGTTAACAAATATCTCTCTTTGTGTAGAAACTTTCTACCAGGTTATTAAGTTTTCTTACCCATATTTTATGCTTTGTTGATATAAAAAAGAAATTATAATCAACCAACCAAGCAAATTCAATATATGCTCTTAGGTTAAGATATGCGAATTGATACTATTAATTTAATTCAAGAATACAAAATAAAAAAAAACCCTTTTATTAAAAACAATATATTCCCTCCGTCCGCCGGTTTATTAACATTTCAGAATAGGGTGTTTGACACACATTTTAAGGTGGATTTTAAGGATAGTTACACAATTTATTTTAAAACTTTTATTTTTTTTGTATAAAAATAGAACAATCGTTTTTTTATATAAAAATACAAAAAAGTATTAAGAATTATGGGATGGAGGGAGTATAATTTTAAGTGTATCAACCTTTTTATTTATCAATATTAATAATTTTTATAACAAAAACCGTAGGTGCTGCTGCTCTCTCTCTCTCTCTCTCGCTTTCTCTCTCCACCTTTCCTAAAAAATGTTAAACTAAAGTTTATGAGCTTATATTAACATTTTGAGTTTTTTTTATATATTTTTAGAATTCTTTTCTTGATATTTCTTTATTTTTTCAATAAATATATCATTGAGAGTCTAGTACCCGTTGCCCGTTGGTGGATTTTATCTATCAAAATATTAGATATTGTAATATCTCCTTGTGAATGATAAGCCTCATTTTCTCTTCCTTAATTTTACTTTGACTTTCAATAAATATCTCTCTCAATTGATTGAGAGCCTAATATCCTATTCGTGGATTTTGTCTACCCATATATTAGATTTATTTAACCGTGATTAGTAAATTAGAATAAGCATGGTAAATAATAAAAAATTTGTATATAATTGATTGATTAAAGTTTAGAAATAAATTCTGATTGACTCTAAAATAATTTTAATTTTTTGATTGGTAATTTATTCACCAACCAATAATAATACTCTTATACCATATATTTTATAATTAAAGTAATTAAAATATATGTAGTGTTCATTTATATGAATTTGTTAAGTGAATAAATATATTTTTGAGCCTTTCAAAAAATCGAGTCTTTGAAGATATGGATTTTATCCAGCTATTTGAAATTTGATTCAAATGCGATTTGTTGTGTTGGCTTACATGCATTTATTAATTAACTATTAACAAATTATGAATAAATATATTTTTGAGCTTATCAAAAGATCAAAATTGTGAAGGTATGGATTTTATCCAAGTTATTTAAAATTTGATTTCAAATATGATTTTTTAAGATATTCAGTTAAGTTAGATTATAATTATTCAAAATCGATTATAATTGTACAATGTATATTATAAAAATCAATTTATAATGTATGATAATATGATTGTGATTGACTTTTTATTAAAAAAGTGGTTGATTAATGAATGGCGAATTATGAAATTTAATTTAAAATATATAATAGTATATCGTGATTGATTTCAAATTAAAATTGTAACTTTCTAATAAATAAATTTTGATTTAAAAAATATGTATTTGTGAATATGTTTAATAAAATTATTATTGTATTTAAATTAAAAGTGTTAACTAATCATGGTTAAAAAGGTAAGGTGAGATTATAAATAAGGAAAATTCTTAATATAACATGATTTGTCTAAAATTTAGGAATTAGCTCTGATTGGTTCTAAAATAATTCATAGTTTTCTTATTGGTTAACTGCAGATTGGTAGACTCAGGTATTATAATAATGGGTTAGTGATTAGAAGATATTGTGTGATATTTTAATTATTGCAAGATTATGTTTTAAATTAAAAGTTAACGTGTTTTAATTAGAAATGAAATATTATTGATTGGAAGATACGATATTTTAGGTGTTTATAAAAGGTAATATCATCAATTAAAAGTAAACATCTTTTAATTTAAAAAGGCAATAGGCTAATTATCTTTAAATATATTATGTTATTATTTATTTTAATAATTAGGATAATCGTACAGAAAATATAACCGACAAACTTTCAATGTTTCGGCTTTAATATACTCCCCCTGTCCCATTCATTTATATACGTTTTTAGAGTGTATGGCACACATTTTAAGGTGCATAACTAGTATAGTTTCATAACTTATTTTTACAATTTTCTTTTTTTGTATAAAAATAGGATTGTTCTATATATATACAAAAAAAAAATTGTTAAAATAAGTTATCTAACTATAGTAGTTAGGAACCTTAAAATGCGTGTCACGCCCCCGTCCCCCGATATATATAATTCAATGGGACGGAGGGAGTAATAGTATAGATTACCATTAATTATATTACGTTATTATTTATTTTAATAATTACGATAATCGTACTGAAAACCAAACCGACAAACTTTCAATGTTTCGGCTTTAATATAATAGTATAGATTACCATTAAATATATTATGTTATTATTTATTATAGTAATTAGAATAATCGTACCTAAAACCAAACCGACAAACTTTCAACGTTTCAGATTTAATATAACTAGTTTATAGCCCGTGCAAATCACGGATTACTTTTAATTTTTTATAATTTATTTATAGTGTAATATGATATTATAAATATTATTTTTAATATGTTATTGGAAGAATTCGATACTTAAATATTTGTATATTATAATTTTTAATATTAAATATGAATTAATATATTATTGGCGAGAATCGAACCTTTAATTTTTTTTATAATTTATTACAGTGTAATATTATATTATAAATATAAATTTTAATATGTTATTGCAAGAATTTGAACCTTAAATTTTTGTATATAATAATTTAGTATTAAATATAAATTAATATGTTATTTGTTATAAATTAACATAACAATTTTTAGTATTTTGTATCTAACGTCATGATCTATTTGAATTGAAAATCTAACGGTTGTGAATAGTTTGGTTAATCAAACTACAAAATATCTCTAGTTTGCTTATAATAATATAGTATAGATAGGGATGACACTCTCGAAAGAACCATCTATATACAAAAGAGAACCACCACAAAGTATATACATTTATTTATTTTTTTATATGAAATATTGAAACGATCGGGAAAATTTCGTGTAATTTATTATATTAAAATATATTTTTAGTTGATTTTATTGTGTTTTAGTTTATTTTTAATTATATCCTTATATATAATAAAAGTTATGATTTTTATTAAATAGGAAAATTAAGTGTAGCATAGAATATTGTATTCTATTTTTCTGTAATTTTTAAATTTTTAGAATACGGTTATTTCGCATTAAAAGTTTCAGACCCAGCCCCTGTATTGAATTTGAGACCCTATTTTTGATAAAATTATTTTTAATATAATAATATGATATTTAAACATGCATTATTTTTTAATTTTTTTATATTCATAATTTTTGGGAAATTTTGGCATTTATATTATATTTGTTTAAATATAAAAAATTTCATTTTTATCCCATAAAAATTATTTTTAAGGCTTAATAATTTTAATCAGGGGCTAAAAATATTTTTGGATATTAATTTTTGATTAATATAAATAGGAATAAGATTTTTTTAATTATTAATAAATCATAAAAATCAGTTTTTATATATAAATAAATATGAAAATATATTTTCTCTCTCCCGTTCTTGAGGATCAAAGCTGAATTTGAAGGTGTTATTGATATCGGATTTTGTTGTTCTTATACTCGAATCGAAGCTATCAATATCCTATTTCATAATCTATCAATAGTTTTCTAGTTTGGTAAGTTTCTGATTTTATATGAATTTTCTTTTGAAACTGCGTTTTTAGGGTTCTTCATCAACTTTGGGAGTTTTTGATTATTTGAATTTCCGTTGAATTAATTGTTTCTAAAGCTTCATATTGATGCCAGGAGTTCAATTCCATTTTTAATTTATCGTTCTATTGCTAGTTTTGTCATTTCGAATTAGGGTTCTTGAGCCTAATTTGGGGCTTTTTGATTGAGTGATTTTCCGGTTGTTTTGATGATTCCAATAGCTTTATATTATCATTTAGAGTCGATTTATATGGTCAATTGTATCATTATTTTTCCGGATTGTGATATTCAAGTTTTAAGTTTATTTAGTTTCTTTAATCAATTCGTTCGTAATATCTGTTAATTTTTCGTGTTAGTGGTGTAAGGGGTTAGATTGTATGAGTTATAAGCTTCATTTTGTGATGTTAAACGCACGATTTGGTTTAGAAACGAGGGAGAATGATTATCGGCCGAATTTGGGTTCAAGCTCGCTAGATTTCGGCCGGGTTTTGTTGTTTTCATTGGCACGGTTGAGTTTGTCGTGAAATTTTACTCAAAATCCATATATTACACGCATGCTTTGGTTTAGTTATGTTGAAGTTATGATTGCCGGAACATTTTGAGGTTACCGAAAAATTTTCGAATTCCAGCGAACCTCTATTAAAGCTAGCTTGAAGCATTCAAGCCTTGAATGTGTGAAGAACGTGATAATAGTGCTGTTTGATCCGTTTTTTCAGTAGAATTTTTCAGCAAACTGTTTTTGGGGTCAAATCTTTATAAAATTTTCTAAAATTCAAAATCTTTTATGATTTATTATTTTAATTTCTAAAAATTAAAGTAAATTAGTTGATTATTTTTAAATAATGATTTAATTAATTGATTATTTCATTTTAATTAATTAATTATATTAATTAATTGTTATTTAAATGTATAATTGACTTAATTAAATTTAAATCTTTTTACGATAAAAGATTTATTATTTTTATGAGTTGATTAATATTTAATTAATTTGAATATTTAATTAATTTAATCATTAATCCATATATTTAGTTAATAGTATTCTTATTAATTACGTATTAAATAAATTGTTTGTCCGTTTTTGACGAGAAAAGTCTTTCTGGAATCAGAAAAATGACCACACACTCACTAATCAATTCATGCATATCCACAACGTATAATCACCATAATCAACACAGTAATCACTATAATCAAATTAAATAATTAAAATTAAGTAATAATCATGCAAATCAACACAAACAACCACATTCAATCACGACCTCCCTATCACCACATTCGGCTAGAGCTGTAAACGAACCGAGTCGGACCGAGTTTCTACCGAGTCGAGTAGATCCCGAGCTTTTTCTGACCGAGTCGAGCTCGAGCTCGATTATCTTAAAGAGCTTTTTTTTCTTGCCGAACTCGGGTTCGTTAACGACCGATTCGAGTCGAGTCGATCCCGAGCTCAGCTCGGTTCGTTTACAGCTCTACATTCGGCCATCACCTCTGACATCACCAATATCATACCAAAATTACTTGCTTTAAATAATAATTTAAAAAAAATTGAATCAAAATTATCGCTAAATTCATGTTAGAGTTGACCGGATTTTTAATTCGTACAAAAATCACTTGCTTTAAATAAAAATTATCAAAATATTGAATCAAAATCACTGCTAAATTCATGTTAGAGTTGATCTAAATTTGCTATTCGTTAAAGTTAATAACATCACTGTCACAATCGAATTTAAATTTCTAATAGATATTTATAGTTATATGTACATCAACCCATATGTGTATGTATCAAGAAAGAAAGAGATTAAAATATATTTTATAAAGAAGATTAGACAGTGTAATTATAGGAAAATGAAACGGATGACTGAAAATTAATGGTGATAGCAGCCGGAATTTGACGGTGGTGGTCGAAGTTTGGTCCGATATGAAGGAAGATAGAAGTGAACTAGAAAGGAAGAAGAGATAGTGAGGATTAATAATATAATCTTCATAAATCTTACTAATATTTTTTTGAATAATGATTCTCAAATAATCTAAATTGGATTTTTATTAATTATCATATAAAATAATAAATTTAATAAATATTAGAAGAATATAGTTGGTCGAAAAAATATAGAACTAAAACTAAAACAGATTTAACAAAATAATTTCAAAAAACCATTCAACAGAGATGAAATTAAAATCCAAAATTTAAATTTATTGAACAAATGCATAATATTAAATTATGATTATGTGACATGTAAAAAATATTGTATTAAGATATTGATATAAAAATTTCATAATTTTTTCTATTTAATCCAAGTCTAAAATAATAACTTACCTATATTATTATGATACTATCTTAAATTCTGTGTTAATACATGAATTTTATTAAATGAATTTGACAAAAAGACTAGATTATACATAATATCATTATTATTTTTAAAAATTTGGCCCACAACAACCAAAATATTTGATATATTTATTTTAATAAATAATTATATGAATATTAATCGGGAATTAAGTATATTGTGAATATGTATATAGGTGAGATTAATTAATTAAAATCATGCTCTTATGTGATATGATCCTAACAAATTATTTTTTATTCAATGTACCATCCATTTAATTAAACCAATTTTTATTTTATAACACTCATTAATCAATCCATATCCACATCCTCAACGTACAATCACTACATTCAACAAAATAATCACTATAATCAATTAAATCATTACAATTAAGCAATAATCACGCTAATCAACACAATCACCACACAACAACCACATTCGGTCATGACCTCCCTATCACCATATCCGGCCATCACCTCTGTCATTGATAAGCGTGCATTTAATTTTAATATTGTCCCTATATTTAAGTTATTTTGCATTGATTTGGATTTTTATTTTATAAATTTTAATGTTTATTGTAGGTACCAAGGAGTTATAATAAAGGAGGGCTTGGAGCTTAAATAGAAGGAGTTAGATATTTATTTGATTAAAAATCGGATTTTAAGGGTAGCTTGCGTAGTCTGTACTGTTTGGGCCATATCTGGAGTTCTACAAATCCGATTCTGACAATTCAATATCCCACGAAAAGCTTATGAGAAGGGCTTCAATTTAGAAGTGGTCTTGATATCAGATTTCAATTGTATCAACCCAGAAACAGAGCCCAAAAGTCAATTATGAATTTCCTTTTTTAGAAATCAATTTTTATTGAAAAATCTCCTTGTAATTGTATTAAATAATTAAAAATACTTTTATTAGAGGATATTATTATTAGAGATCAGACATCCTAGTAGAATTGGAGGGAGATACATCGTACAAGAGAGAGGCACAGGGAATGGAGAAAGAAGAAGCTTGGAAGAAAGAGATTCAACCATTGGAGACGTTCAATTGGATTTGTTTTCTTCTTCTTTTTGTTCAGAATTCTCTCCTTAACTTTTACAATCATGAACATGTGCTATCAATTTTTGTATGATTTTGAGTTGTGCATTATGAACTAATTTTATAAAGTTGGGATTTTTATGGAACCCTAGCATGAGATTATTGGTGTTTTGTTAAAGAGTATTGTATGCAGTTCTACGGTTTACTCATTTAAATGATTTTCTTGCTAATACTTGCTATTTTCTGATCAACTTTAGTAGGTTACCGAGTTATTTATAATATCGAAAGGGTTATATTTAATTGACATAAGACTTTAGTGGTGCATGCTTATGATCTTTTGATTGTAATATTGTTATGGTATATACATATATTGTGATCATGCATAACTTTGTGAATTGGTGCATAATTACATTCTGAAAAGTAAATTGGCATAGACATATGTTAGTTTATTTGATAGGAATTACACCATAGTGATTTCGAGAGAAACCTATGACCATTGAATTCTAGCTAGTAAATTGTGAATTTGCCAAGTGCTCTGCAACTTTATTACCGATTTCCAAGTGTTAGGGGGAAGTAATTATCCTGACTTATCTTCTCATATTTGGAACTCATTAAACTCTCTTCTCTAGTATAATTTAGCTGGTTAATTAATTCTTATCAATTAGTTAGTTATAAAAACCATCAACAATTTTTGTATCGATAACCAAGTTGTTAGATATTACTTGCGATTGATACAAATTTGCAATCCTTGAGGAACAATTTTCGGTATTTACTATAGTATTACTTGCTTGCGATTGTGTACACTTGCACATCTAGATTTTACGCACAAAGTTTTTGGCGCCGCTGCCGGGGACTGTTTAAGTTGTTAATTGCGAAGTTAATTTTCATGCAGTTTGGTTTTAGTTACTTCTGTGCTAACGGGAGTAATGTTTGTTTCTTATCATGTTTCTTTGTGTACGAATGAAGATCCTTCAGAATTATTTGCCTTTGATCCTGAAATTGAACGAACTTTCAAAGCAAGAAGAAGAGTGCAACGCGGACTTAAAGAAGCGAACCTAGTTATGGGTGATGAGACTGCTAATAACCGGAATGTGGCACCTAATGTCCAAAATGGTATGATGGTGTTAGATGATCGAGATAGTGCCATTCGATAGTATGGGAAACCTCGTGTTGGTGAGTTAGACTCAGGAATTGTCAACCCTGATATTCCAGCAACACAATTTGAGCTGAAGCTAGTCATGTTCCAGATGTTGCAGACTGTAGGTCAATTCAGTGGGATGTCTAATGAGGATCCTCATCTTCACCTTCGTTTGTTTGTTGAGGTTTGTGATTCTTTCAAACTTTCTGGAGTCACAAATGATGCTTTGAGATTGAAGTTGTTCCCATATTCTGTGAGAGACATGGCTAGAGATTGGTTGAATTCATTGCCACCAGGTTCGATGGCTAATTGGAATGATTTGGCAGAGAAATTTCTTATGAAGTATTTTCCTCCCACCAAGAATGCAAAGCTTCGTAATGAGATTAATTCTTCAACAGTTGGTCGATGAATCTTTATATGAGGCATGAGAGAGATTCAAGGCATTACTGAGAAAATGCCCACATCATGGTCTTCTTCATTACATTCAGATGGAGACATTCTATAATGGCCTCAATACTCAGACAAAGTTGGTGGTGGATGCATCTACAAATGGAGCTCTGTTGGTCAAATCATATAATCAGGCATATGAGATTCTTGAAACAATTGCAACAAATAACCATCAATGGATAACTAATAGGGCTCAAGCTGGGAAAAAAGTAGCTGGAATTTATGAAGTTGATGCTGTAACTTCATTGAAAGCTCAAATATCATCCATTGAAAATATGCTCAAGAACTTGACGACATGAGGTAATCAATCTATGGGGCAGTCAGTGAGTCCACAGGTTAATCAAATCAAGAATGTTTCATGTGTGTATTGTGGTGAAGAGCATGTTTATGATAATTGTCCTTTAAATCCCGAATCTATCTATTATGTGGGAAATCAAAATAAGGGTGGCTCTTATTCAAACACCTACAATCAATCATGGAGGCAACATCCTAACTTTTCTTGGAACAATTGTTAACACAAAATCATGCAAGCATACGTGGTCACAAGTAATATAGATATAAGTCAAGTTCGTTCCCACAGAGATCTGGTTTTTAATTCAGTATTGTACCTATACAACAATGTATGGTTTTAATTCACTGCTAAGACAAATAAAAATTGGGGTTTGATTATCTAAATTTAACTAAAAAAAACAAATTAACAAACTAAGAATTAACTAACTAACGAGAATTTAAATCAAATTACTTCTGCAAGAGAAAACATGAAATCCTAACTTCATTAAATACTTTGCTTAGATCTGACGCCTTTAATCACTATATGCAATGGTTATGATATCTGATCGGATAACACGAAATAAGTATACGCTACTTCTCAGTATACGAATACCAGACTAAACATACATCCACAAAAGAGATATAAGATGAATAGACACCAATTATGCTTAGACCCTATATGTCTATAGAATTTGAAAACATAACGGTTGAAGAGCAAGTTATCCATAAATATCACACATGGCAATATAACTATTCTCATCTCATACTACGAATCATGTTGATAAACAATTATGAACCTATGCTAGCATGGCAAGTTCTAAATCTCAAGATCCACTTTCACTTCACAAGAGATTAACAATTAAGCATAACCATACGAGGATATCAATTATACAGCACACACAGATCTTTAAAGCATCAAGATACTAAATCTCCATAAATAAATCCGTTAGAATCCCATGACAACAATTAGTTCATAATCGAACCGTTCGTCATCATGGGATCTGATGAAACCATGATAAAAAACAAAGTATGAAAAGATACAAATAAACCTAAGTAATTGATATGTAATGGTTCTCCAAATTACAATGGTAGGATGTGTTTATATAGGCTCTAGATTTCATGCCCAGCAAGAAATTACCTTCTATTACAATTAGAATTCAATTAAGGTACTAAAAACTGCCCAAAATACAATTAGAACTTGAAAAGGGCAAAACAATAATTTCACTGCTTCCATCAGCCTGCTTGTCGTGCTTCCTGCGCCCACCACACGCAGTCTGATTGTGCAAGACCTGTCCCATGTTGTAGAAAATCTCCCAAGCTTCGCGTGGGCAGTAAGATCGCTGAAAACGGACTTCTAGAACTCCAGATATGGCCAAAACAGTGTAGACTGCGCAACCTTCCCGAAAAATCCGAATTTTAATCAATTTAATCTCCAAAAAACGATAGAAGCATTAACCATAATCGAAATTCTTGCAAACCTGCACACTACACAAAACACATCAAAACTACAACAAACTTTAGTCCAAAACAATCAATTTAAGCCGATATGGAACGCTCCAAGTGGATATAAAATCCACTTATCACACCCCCAAACTTAAACCGATGCTTGTCCTCAAGCATAAACAATTACACTATCTAACTAACTAGTACCACTTCCGTAGGTGATCACGGTTGCATTTGGCATATGCAACATGCCCTTTAAACCCCTAGGCAGCCCTAGTGGACGAGTAAGGTCTCGTGAGGGCCTATAGCGAATGTACCCACAAAATCCATGTAACCTAATGCAATGCAATGCATGAATGCAACTAAATGAAAATGCAAATAATCTAGTACTAATATCCTACCATACCTTCAAATCCTCTCATGCCATATCAACTTAAGAATCAAAGTAAATACGCAATGTCCTGGTGTCGGAAGTGCAAGTATTCACATAGTCTACTCAATGAACATGCATAAGTTCTCACAAGCCCATGTCAAGTGTAAGAATAAGTTAGTAATCATGCTAAGCCTACAAGAGTACATCTTTGAGACAAAACTCGGGATCCCATACGCAAAAACAAGCAAACACTCACAATCCACTCACAAAAGAATATTCACTCAAGAACAAGGGTAAGTGTATCACTCAATTCCAACAAAATCATAAGCATGCTTGACATTTGGTATCAATCTAACTCTTAACATAACATACATCAATGACGATAATCAAAAGGTCTTTAGTTGGGTTGTAACGGGGCTAGGGACAAGGTATGTCAAATAAGCCAAAATAGGTGAAGTGTCAAAAGCTAGTAAGTACCATAATAAATCATACACAACACCCTATTTCCCCCCCCCACACATAATTTTACTAAAACAAACACTCGACTAGTCGACTAAAATAGGATCACAACAAACACAAACATGCTCTCATAATATTTTTTTTCTCTTTTTTTTTGAGAGCTAAATAAAACAATAATATAAACAATAACAATGATCCCATAATTTTGTTACACATTCCGACTATCAAGTAAACAACCAAACCCAACTTCAATATTTCCCCCAAAAGTAAGACCAACAATACCCCTCCTTTGCACACCTTATTACTCCCTTAAGCACTCTACTAGCCTTTGACAATGTGGGTTCAAATTAATGTAAGGCCAATACAAGAAAAAGGTCTAGGCAAGTAATGTTGTCTGTCACCGAAAAATAGGATTAAGCTCAACGGGTTAACTAATTGATCATGTAAATATGGTGTGGTAATATGGGAAAATATGCGGTTATTCCTAAATGCCTTTATCATTTTAAACGTCAAATAATGTCATGCGTTTCAAGAAAGACCTCAAACAACTGCTAGCAATGCAAACAATCCGTGGACACTCAAGCAAACGAATAAATTGCAACAAATATGCAATAAGGCTCAAAAACTCACTTGGTGGAAAAACATACTCAATCCCAAGCAAAAATCTCTCTAACGCACCTATTTGTATTCAAATCATGCAAACTAAGTGCCCGTTTGGCAAATCTGCCTATAAACTTATAAGTTACTTATTTCAGAAAAAATTTCGTATATATATATTTTTTTTAGAGAAAAATGTGTATCGAGAGTTTAATATTCGTTATCTTGCAAAAATAAGTTACTTATTTCAGAAAAAATTACATATTTCCTAATTTTTTTCCAGAATAAGTAACTTATTTCAAAAAAATAAGATTTCCCAAACGGGCCCTAAATCATCTTGCACATATTCATGTCCTTCTAATCACTTACAACATTCAATAAGTATACTAGCTTCAACTTACTAGTGTATGTGTGTGCACAAGAACAAAGCATATCACTTCTCAATCAAAAGCGTCAACAACACAAAATTCCTATCAAGCATGGGTACAAATGCAAACTATTATGAACTCAAATTATATACGAACATAAAAACAGAATGTCCTATATGAAACAAACGTAGATAACACGAACATAAATGCATAATTTACTACTACTAATATACAAAGCATGAAATCCTACATGAACAAATAATACAACAACAACTACTAACCCCTCAAACCACCCCCAAACTTAAAATATTCAATGTCCTCTTTGAATGGAAGTAAATACAAGGGATAGTACAAAACATACCTACTCGTCCTCATCCTCGAATGAACCATGCGGTGGATACTGCGTACGAGCTCCATAGACGGGCCACCAGCTCAAATAACAAGAATACTACAAAACCCCCAATTTACAAGAATACAAATTCGTAATAAAAATAAGATTAGAGAAAAAAATTTACCCAATATGAATCGAAGAGGTGAACTTGCAATTAATTCCGCCCAAACTTGAATTTTTAGAGATGTAGAGAAGTAGAGGATGAATTGGGTTTGCATGTATGGGTGTATAGATATAATGGAGTGATAGGATGAAAATAAATTTTAATGTGTAAAGAAAAAATTTGAGAAGGTATGAAATTTGATGTAAGATAGAAATAGGATTTAGGGATTAAAAATAATAATAATAATCATAATAATAATAATAATAATAATAATAATAATAATAATAATAATAATAATAATAATAAATATGAATTAGAATATATATAGGTTTAGAAATTTGAAGAAAAGATGGAGGGTTTTGGAAGTGATATAGGATTAGAATTAGGTGTAGGAATGATTTAATAAGTGATATCAATATAATGGAAGGTGGACAAAAAACAAATTTATACAACAGCAGACTGCGCGCAACAGGAGCAGACTGCCCAAAGAGCAGACACGTAGGCGCAGCCTGCGTGACAGCCAGGCAGACTGCGGGAGAACCAGTAACGCAGGCGCAGCCTGCGTTACAGAGCTGCAACCTGCGCTGAAAGCAGAAACGCAGGCGCAGCCTGCATTACACATCAAAATTCGATTTTTTTTTTTGCACAACACTCATTCTTTTTTTTTCTTTTCTACACTAATGCGTGGGTTGCCTCCCACGAAGCGCTCCTTTAACGTCAATAGCTTGACGTTACTTCCAAGCCTCCATTAAGGATGATAATAGTTGGTCTGGTCATCTCTTCGCGAGACTTCATCATCATCACGGCGGCACACTTTCTGCCCTTTCTCCTCACTTGGCCTATATTCGTATAACAGCTATTTCCTATTCCAATGCCTTCATCTGTTGACCCAAAATCTATCAATTTGTAGAACAACACACATTCACGGGCTTCGCTTGAATATAATGGAGGAGGGTAAATGTAAGTTGTTGAAGCCTTTGGTTCCTCAAAGAGAACTTCCTCCATTGGCTCTAATGCGCTACCTCCATCTTTATACTCTGAGACAAGTAAAAGACCTGCATCTTTCCCATGGTCATCAG
Organism: Kitagawia praeruptora; assembly: GCA_037693485.1. Lineage (NCBI taxonomy): Eukaryota > Viridiplantae > Streptophyta > Magnoliopsida > Apiales > Apiaceae > Kitagawia > Kitagawia praeruptora. The sequence goes on along the minus strand of CM075349.1, from coordinate 149,665,992 downwards.
TCTCTTGGTACGCACATACCAATTCTTGAAATTTCTGTAGCTCACCAGTGTCTGTCTCAAATAGTGCCCTTTCCGAATCATCCACCATACTAGCATGATCAAATTCCTCACACGGCTTGTGAACACTCACCTCACCTTGGAATTTGTCTTCCTCAATTATGCATGCAGTACCTTGCTCCAAGTCACCGTTATTTTCTGGAATTGTCTCTAGTATGAATTGTTGTTTATCTTGTTCCAAGGCACTCACAGCTCGAGCAACTAGTATCTCCAAAGATTTGACAGACTCCTCATTACTCTTTACAAGCATCCTAAGCTCCTCCATAGTTGTTACAACCTCATCTGACTAAAAATTAGGAGTAGGTTGCTGATGTTGAAACTCTTCACTACCAAAGAGATATGACATATTTGGAACATCTTGCTGGTACTGTTGAGGATGGTATTGAAAATATGGTTGTTCCTCATAATTGACATATGGATCAACTACTTCGTAGTAACAATATTGTGAGGTCTCATGAACGCCCAAACACTGCTCACATTGCTGAGGCATGGATGTCCTTGAATATGCTCACCATGGCAATTCCTCACATGCCATCTTCAAACACTCAAGTACCTGAACACACCGAACTAAACAAAATAGGTAAAAAAAACTGAGTCAGTGAACTCTAACGACCACTATTGACAAGCACATAAACCAAAAATAAAACACCGATGATCCCCGGCAGCGGTGCCAAAAACTTGCTAACACAAAATCACGCAAGCGTACGTGGTCACAAGTAATATAGATATAAGTCAAGTTTGTTCCCACAGAGATCTGGTTTTTAATTCAGTATTGTACCTATGCAACAATGTATGGTTTTAATTCACTGCTAAGACAAATAACAAATTGGGGTTTGATTATCTAAATTTAACTAAAAAAACAAATTAACAAACTAAGAATTAACTAACTAACGAGAATTTAAATCAAATTACTTCTGCAAGAGAAAACATGGAATCCTAACTTCATTAAATACTTTGCTTAGATCTGACCTTTAATCACTATATGCAATGGTTATGATATCTGATCGGATAACACGAAACAAGTATACGCTACTTCTCAGTATACGAATACCAAACTAAACATACATCCACAAAAGAGATAGAAGATTAATAGACACCAATTATGCTTAGACCCTATATGTCTATAGAATTTGAAAACATAACGGTTGAAGAACAAGTTATCCATAAAGATCACACAGGGCAATATAAGTATTCTCATCTCATACTACGAATCATGTTGATAAACAATTATGAACCTATGCTAGCATGGCAAGTTCTAAATCTCAAGATTCACTTTCACTTCACAAGAGATTAACAGATTAGATGTTAGCTACGCATCTAACAATTAAGCATAACCATACGAGGATATCAATTATACATCACACACAGATCTTTAAAGCATCAAGATACTAAACCTCCATAAATAAATCCGTTAGAATCCCATGACAACAATTAGTTCATAATCGAACCGCTCGTCATCATGGGATCTGATGAAACCATGATAAAAAAAACAAAGTATGAAAAGATACAAATAAACCTAAGTAATTGATATGTAATGGTTCTCCAAATTACAATGGTAGGATGTGTTTATATAGGCTCTAGATTTCTTGCCCAGCAAGAAATACTTTCTATTACAATTAAAATTCAATTAAGCTACTAAAAACTGCCCAAAATACAATTAGAACTTGAAAAGGGCAAAACAGTAATTTCACTGCTTCCATCAGCCTACTTGTCGTGCTTCCTGCGCCCACCACACGCAGCCTGCTTGTGCAAGACCTGTCCCATGTTGTATAAAATCTCCCAAGCTTCGCGTGGGCAGTAAGATCGCTGAAAACGGACTTCTAGAACTCCAGATATGGCCAAAACAGTGTAGACTGCGCAACCTTCCCGGAGAATCTGAATTTTAATCAATTTAATCTCCAAAAAACGATAGAAGCATTGACCATAATCGACATCCTTGCAAACCTGCACACTACACAAAACACATCAAAACTACAACAAACTTGAGTCCAAAACAATCAATTTAAGCCGATATGGAACGCTCCAAGTGGATATAAAATCCACTTATCAACAATCAAGGGGCTACTTCTAGAACTTCATCAAATACCTTTATGCCAAATTATCCGCCTGGATTTTCTCAACAAGCTCAACAACAATTGCCTCAACAAGCATCTCAATCCAGTTCTCTTGAAAATGTGCTTAAAGCAAACATGGCAAGTAATGATGCTCTCATCCAAAGTCAAGCAGCATCACTGAGAAATTTGGAGAATCAAGTTAGACAACTAGTTAATAAGCTAAGAAATCGACCACATGGCACTCTCCCTAGCGACACTGAAAAGCCTAGGGATGTTGGGAATGAGCACTGCAAAGCCATGACATTGAAAAGCGGGAAAGTCTCGGAGATTGCTAAATCTAAGTCCAAAGAAGGTGATTCCTCTATGACTGAAAGTGAGGAGAAGAATTCAGAAAATAATGGTGTCCAGACTTCTAAGGTGGTTCCAACCATGCAACCACAACCACCATTCCCTCAACGGTTTCAAAAGTAGAAGCAAGATGTTCAATTTAAGAAATTTCTAGATGTTCTGAAACAGCTTCACATCAATATTCCACTTGTAGAGGCTTTTGAACAAATGCTCAACTATGTGAAATTCATGAAGGACATTCTTACAAAGAAGCGGAGGTTGGGGGAGTTTGAAACTGTAGCTCTAACACAAGATTATAGCTCATTTGTGTAGAACAAATTACCACCGAAGATGAAAGATCCAGGGAGTTTCACCATTCCTTGCACTATTGGAAATTTTTATTGTGGTATGGCATTGTATGATTTGGGAGCTAGTATAAACTTGATGCCTACGTCTGTATTCAGGAAATTGGGAATTGGAGAAGTTTGACCTACAACTGTCACTCTTCAACTAGTAGATAGATCTCTTTCTCATCCTGAAGGAAAGATTGAAGATGTTTTGGTCAAGGTGGACAAATTCATCTTTCCTACTGATTTTATTGTCTTGGATTATGAGGCAGATTGGGAAGTTCCCATTATCTTGGGTAGGCCATCTCTTGCTACTGGAAGAACATTAATTGATGTGCAAAATGGGGAGCTAACAATGAGGGTTCAAGACAAAAAAGTGACTTTCAATGTTTTTAAGGCTATGAAATATTCTGATGATGTAGAAAATTGTTCAGCAATCACTTTGGTTGATGATCTAGTTTCTGAAAAACTAGTGTATAATTATTCTCATGACCCTTTGGAGCAATTGATTATCAATGTATCTGAAGATGAAGTTGATGATGTTGATCTTTTAGCTTCGTTGATCTTTTAGCTTGGTTGGAAGCTAATTCACATGGTACAAGAACTAGAGGCTGTTTTGAGTCACTAGAGTTATCATCAAGGGAATTCAAGATTCCAAAACCATCCATTATCGAACCATCGGAGTTAGAATTGAAAGTTCTTCCTTCTCATTTGAAGTATGCTTATTTGGGACCTTTTTCTACTTTGCATGTTACTGTCTTTGCTAACTTGTCTAGTGCTCAGGAAGATCAATTATTGGAAATTCTTATTAAGAAGCACAAGAAAGCTATTGGGTGGACTATTGCGGATATTCGAGGTATTAGCCCTTCTGTTTGTATGCACAAAATTTTGTTGGAAGATGGTGCTAAGGGATCTATTGAAGGCCAACGTTGATTGAATCCCATTATGAAAGAGGTGGTAAAGAAAGAGATTATCAAATGGCTTGATGCTGGAATCATTTATCCAATTTCAGATAGCTCATGGGTTAGTCATGTTCAGTGTGTGCCTAAGAAGGGTGGATTCACAGTGATAAAGAATGAAGACAATGAGTTAATTCCGACCAGAACAGTCACGGGTTGGAGAATTTGCATTGATTATCGAAAGTTGAAAAAGGCTACTAGGAAGGATCACTTTCCATTGCCATTTGTTGATCAAATGCTGGACAGACTTGCTGAAAGAGAGTACTATTGTTTTCTTGATGGGTACTCTGGTTATAATCAGATAACTATAGCTTCAGAAGATCAGCACAAAACTACATTCACATGTCCCTATGGTACTTTTGCCTTTCGAAGAGTTTCGTTTGGGTTGTGTAATGCGCCTCCAACTTTTCAAAGATGTATGATGGATATCTTTTCTGACATGGTTGGTGATTTTCTAGAGGTGTTCATGAATGATTTCTCTGTGTTTTAGATTCTTTTAATGATTGTCTATGTAACTTGGGTAAGGTGTTAAAAAGATGCGAGGAAACTAATCTTGTACTTAACTGGGAAAAGTGTCACTTCATGGTGAAGGAGGGCATTGTATTGGGTCATAAAGTTTCAAGGAAGGGACTCGAAGTGGATAGGGCAAAAATCGAAGTCATTGAGAAGCTACCTCCTCCTACTTCCATCAAGAATATTCGAAGTTTTCTTGGGTGGGCATGAAGGAATACTCGAAGTGGATTGTATTCCGTCAAGAATTGGAATTTGATTGTATTGGAAAGATTCTTCTATCTTGTCTGAATTTTTATGCTTGATTATCATCTTCTTATTCTTCTTTCCCTATTTCTTCTTCTTCATCTTTATCTTATTCTTTATCATCCTAATTAAATGGGAAAATCCCAATAACAACCGCCCTTGATTTGATTTTGATTTCTTCTTAAATTCAGTTGGTTCCGTAGTTTTAGAATTTTGCTGATCCCAATCATATAACCATGCCATGATGACTTAATGACTTGTTAGCATACTCAATAATCAGATTTTTGCTTCTCAAAAGTTTTGACATGAGTCCCTTTTTATAGAGCATCATTGGCTATAATTTTGATTTTATTGAGGATTTTGATCTTGTTTGGGATTTAGACGATGTTGTTCCCTTTTTTGACTTGGATTCTGACATGGTGTAATCCGAAAGGGACATTGTTAGAATATAATATAAGATCCATATAAGGCCTCCCTCTAACACCTTAAGGGTTTAGATGAGTTGGTTACTTAACAAATGTAAGATAACTATACTCCCTGTCTCTTCCATTAATTTGATAAGAATATATACAAAGATGTTTCCTATCTATGGTAATAATCACATAGCCTAAAATCAGCATTTACAGAATATTTACGCATTAATACTAAGGGATTACAATCACAATATTTATTCTAAATATATCTTCTAACACACCCCCTCAGTCTGAGCGGGAGGTTGGCGCACGCTGAGACTGTCTCGAAAATCATAAAAAAGTATGCGTGGAAGTCCCTTAGTAAAAATATCTGCTATCTGATATTTGGATGGGATGTGTAACACACGCACTTCTCCACGAGCAACTTTCTCACGTACAAAGTGAATGTCCATTTCGATGTGTTTAGTGCGTTGATGTTGAACTGGATTTCCTGAGAGATATACTGCACTAACATTATCACAATAAACCAAAGTTGCATTAGTAATGGGATAATGAAGTTCCAAGAGAAGATTGCGTATCCAACAAGATTCGGACACAACATTGGCGACACCTCTATACTCGGCTTCAGCACTAGATTTAGATATTGTTGGTTGTCTCTTTGCAGACCAAGAGATTAAGTTATCACCAAGAAAGAGACAATAGCCAGAGGTAGATCTTCTAGTATCCGGACACCCACCCCAATCTGCATCAGTATATGCAATAATTTTGGAAAAAGTGGAGCGATAAAGATGTAAACCATGATCAAGTAAGCCTTGGATATACCGAATAATGCGTTTAAGTGCATTCATGTGTCCCTCTTTAGGATCATGCATATGCAAACACACTTATTGAACAGCGTAAGAGATATCTGGTCTCGTGAATGTGAGGTATTGGAGAGCCCCTGCTAAACTACGATAGTGAGAGGGATCATGATATGGAGAACCAGATTCAGTACTTAACTTTGTTTTAGTATCAACTGGAGTATAGACAGGTTTGCAAGCAGACATGCCAGCAGCGGGACCACCTCCGATGGCTGCAGTCAGACCCAAGTACCCTAAGGAATAGTTTAGGCATGAGGACCTTCTATCCCGACACTTCCTGAAAGCGGGCTAAACCGACTTTCCTACTAGACGGACTATCTAGCAGCTATAGAGAGAGAATAGAGAATTTTGGTGTATTTTAGAATGAAGGAGGAGGGAGGTATTTATAAGAGAAAAATGTAGTAGGTGGGGGACGGGGGTTGTTGAAGTTTGGTATGAGTTTGAAAATAAACCTAGTAGGCTGCCTAACAATCTCCCCCTATTTCCAAACTCACAACTAATCACTTGCACTCCATACCAGCGCTCTGTTGGCACAACTCCAACTTTTCCTCGATCCGTATCATTCCCTACGACAAAACTCCCCCCGAGTCCAAGACTCCAAACTATACCCTAGTTTGCACATTCATTCTCGAATGCCCACTTGCTATACGCACAAGTGTACCATTGACCTCTATTTGTCCAACTACATACATGTGAAGCAATCTGTTATATACACACATACTCACTTGATTCACGTCGGCCAATCCCATATGTAGTCCATCACACACGCAAGTGTGACCATCACACACACAAGTGTGACCATCACACACACAAGTGTGACCATCGATCTTTCATTTACTCCCCAACTGCATATCAAACAAATCAATCTGTTGCATGGTTCACTGCTCACTTGATTCGTGTTGATCGATGCCCATATGCAGCTGCAACACACCAACTACTCGTTGATGTCGTGGAAGCCCTTCGACCAAGCATCCATCCCAGCAGTCTTTGCACCATCGTCTAGACTGGAAGGCAATACAACCGCAGCAGTATCCTTCAAGTCACTCTTCCTCTATTATTTTGACTACGCAAAGCCAAAACTGTCATTCCGTCCTTGTCACCATCCTGGTTCTTCCTTCCAGCATTTGAAAAAAGTGCTGACTGAACCTCCTCCATTTTTAACGTGTCCTTTCCGTACAAAATGGTTGTGACCAAATGATCGAATGACTCCGGAAGCGAAGTAAGAAGAATAAGGGCCTTATCTTCTTCCTCCAATTTTACATCAACCTTTTCAAGTTGATCAACAATACCACACATTCATGTGCTCAATAACATTGCCTTGAGCTGCCATCTTCAGCTTGTATAACTCGCGCTTCAGATTTAACTTCGTAGTCAAGTTCTTCCCGAGATACAATGTCTCCAACTTTGACCATAATTCCTTCGGCGTGCTTTCGTCAACAACATTATTGATAATGTTATCAGCAATGCATAGTCTGATGGTACTCATGCATTGCGACTCAGCATCCTCCCAATCTTCATCGCTCATCTTTGTTGGTTTTCCCTCCTTCCCCTTCAAAGCCCTTGCTAGCTTCTGTTGGGTTAGGATATCCTTTACCCTTCTCTGCCAAAGAGTAAAACTTCTTTTACCATCATATGGACTCACCTTGAATCCTCCAATACTTGTCATGATCTCCGTTTGCACACACAAACCAATCCAAACAACTAAATCAATTGGCCAGGTAAGTGTAAGAAACAATGGGAGCACTTCCGTCAAAACGGCGCCAAATTAGACAACCACTTTTCTTAACGACTTTCCTTCAGCACCAATAATTTAGACACAACTAGCTCTGATGCCAACTGTTAGGAATCTGCCCGATTCCCTGCGAATGCGGAAGCGATTTGGTAAATATGTGTGCTTAGATCCCACAAATATACGTGATAGTAATGAAGCAACAAACCAACAATACAGTAAAAGAGACAAGAGATTTAACGTGGTTCGGCCCAGCCTACATCCACAAGAGTAACAACTTCACACTAGATAAAAGAGATTACAATATCCGGGTATCCGGCCCCTTGAATTTCATACAAAAATTCAGCCCTACAATACCTATTATGTATATCCCCAACTCACTGAAGTGTTTATCTCAAAACCTCCCCCTATCACTGTTTCCCGACAACCTTTCCTTCTATCCCTCTCCTAACCCGGACAGTGCCACACAACCTGATAGAAAGACCCCCTGCAGCGGGACCACCTCCGATGGCTGCAGTCAGACCCAAGTACCCTAAGGAATAGTTTAGGCACGAGGACCTTCTATCCCGACACTTCCTGAAAGCGGGCTAAACCGGCTTTCCTACTAGACGGACTATCTAGCAGCTATAGAGAGAGAATAGAGAATTTTGGTGTATTTTAGAATGAAGGAGGATGGAGGTATTTATAAGAGAAAAATGTAGTAGGTGGGGGAAGGGGGGTTGTTGAAGTTTGGTATGAGTTTGAAAATAAACCTAGTAGGCTGCCTAACATGGTGGAGATTTCAATAGAGGTGATTGATTGAATTGAGTAGTCATTACTTGAGTTGTAGGTAAAAGAATTGTTTTGAGAAAGAAGAAGAGAAAGGAAGAAAAGCACAGGAGGATTTTTACGTCTATGATACCATGTAAGATAACTATACTCCCTATCTTTTCCATTAATTTGATAAGAATATATACAAAGATGTTTCCTATCTATGGTAATAATCACATAGCCTAAAATCAGCAATTACAGAATATTTACGCATTAATACTAAGGGATTACAATCACAATATTTATTCTAAATATATCTTCTAACAGACATGTAGTAAGTTTGAAGTTGATAAATCCAAAATTCATTATTCTTAACCACATACATTATTCCCTTCCCCACTTACGAGCAGTGTCATTCTACTCTTCACCTTTTATTTGTGGTCAAAAGAATAGTATTTTCCAATTCTATATATAATATGCAAAAAAATATAGTTGGTTATAGAGTGCTTTTAATCAGCCATCCCACATATGATGGATGTATGCAGGAAGAACTGGAGTGGTGAATCATCTGAAAGGTTTAACTGGTTCAGATTCCTCGAGTATAGCTGCGGCTTCAAAACAATCAGCAGCTTCTACTGCTGATCCACCATTTTCCCCCTTGTAGAGTAGTCCAAGATTGTACCATGCAGATGAATTTGTTCTGTCTAGTGTCAGAGCATCCGTCAAAAAGCTTTTCACTACTGGCAAGGATTGATCATTGAGTTCCCTCAGAGTAATGCCTGTAGCTATCAAGCTTGGGACATGTCTAGAATCCACGTCAAGTGCATTCTCAAAAGATTTCAGGGCTTTTGCATGGAGGCCTCTCCCTTTGTAGAACAAACCTTGAATAGTGAAGATTTATAATCTTAGCTTCGAAGATAGTGACAGTCTTGACAACTGTCTTCTATATGCTAAATGCAACTTTGTATGTAGTGGAAAATGCTAAGCTTCTATGTTCGGTATGTACGTATATAATATAAAGGATTAGTCATAATACTAAAGCAAATGTCATATCATCAGTATAAGAAAAGAAATCAGAGCACTTAGCAAGAATAAACAAGGATTTGATGTATACTTACCTAATGAGTACCATCTGGAAGCGGAATGAGGATTGATAGAGGAAGATTTTGACAAACAGACCTCAGCATCCCGCCACTGTGACAAGCTTGTGTATATGTTTGCAATATCATTCCAAGTCTCCATTTCCAAAATTCTGTCACAGTTTCCCCTGTTCTGCAATGAAAAATAAGACAGTTAGACGACACAAGAGTAAGGCAATTTTGGAGGAAAATCTATTTCCCCCATATAGAGTTTTTGAGAACATGATGAAAACATAAGAGTATATCATTGTCTTCCAGGATGACAATCTAGGTGAGTGGTATTAATGCTCTTGTATGCTAATACCTCCTCTGTCTATAACTGGGAAATAGGTAACTGAATTAGAATGATTCTAGCACTACCACTACATATTTAGCCTTCAACACCTAATATTCATTGCTCTATCGAGGCACCACCTGCAATGGGTTATGTAGGGCTTTGTATATCATAGTTTTATGAATATTATCAACATGTCAAAAAAAATATGCTGAACAGTGGAAACAGGATTGCAGCATACATTTAAAATCTTTTTCTGAACTCCAAAGCTCTTACTCCGAACTTGAAGAACAGCAAGAAGATGTGTACATCTCTACAGCATTTCTTATGTGGCCTTGTGCAGTCTACAGTTTGGCTTTGGTTCTCATCAGTTCTCCTTGATCCCACTTTCCTGTCTCATCTAGAGCAGCGTTAATAATATTCTCAGCATCTTTGTGCTGACAATATGCGAGCTAGAAGGATGCATCCCTTGACACTAGACCCAGCCTCATATTTCAATAGCTGTTTCACATAATAAAGAGCAACATCCAACTTTCTTTGCTCTGCATTTATTAGACTAAGATGAAAGAAAGCATTTGGATCTGTCTCCCTCATCGTATTTTCTGCATTCTCAAGGGCTTCAATTGCTTCAGACTGTCTTGACATCCTCTGAAGATCAGACACCACTATCCTAGATTGTGATGAAAGAGAAAATCCAAGTAAAGAATGTGCCACAGCCACCATTTCATTACATCTTCCACTAATTTTTAAAAGATATCTCTGCACAGAGCCTATACCTTCTTGAAGGCAATCAGAATTCTCAGCACAAATCTTTGAAGCTAGTAATAATTCAGTGATGCAGGTCTGGTTCTCTCTATCATTCAACAGGTTCCTCAATATATTAATAGCAACCATGTCCTCGCCTTCCCCATAATAACAAAGGGATAGAGTATTGTATTGTTCACGTCTTTCCATGATCCCAGGAGGCAGTTCCTCAACATGATAGGCAAGGGATCTAAGATCACCTGCAATAGTTAGTGCAAAAGAAAGGTGATTCAAGATTTAAGGGTCCCATCCAATCTTTCTGAGGGAAAATTTTCGGAGAAGAATCAGCAACAAAAGAGCAGCCTCTTCTATATTGTGTTATAGCTTGATATATATATTTGATACAACTCAACAACAGATACGAAGAACAATGATTTGAACAATAAAAGAGGGCTTAATTGATAAATGAAGTCTTAACACACCAGTACACAACGATTAAACAAGAACAAAGTGCAGAGCCTTCGAGTCGCTCGCTAACTCCTTAGACTTCTAGGGTTTACTAACACAAAACACATAACCCGATCCATCTCCCCCTTTTCTCTTTTTAACTAATTCCCCCAAATATTACTTGTGAAATTACCCAATTACCCTACTCCTGGCTGGGTACTTCTTTTATTTGCAAAACGACGTCGTGGGTAGGTCAATGAGTCAAACTTCTTGTTTGGAGTCATTGCAATACCCTCCGCCTGAACTCTCACCTTATCCTCAAGGTGGAAGAGTGGAAACTGCTCCTCTATGGCACTTGCTTCCTCCCATGTTGCTTCGAACTCTGGTAGACCTCTCCACTTCACCAGTACTTCAGTAATCACCTCCTGACCTGTCTGTTTGTTTTTAACTGCTAGCACTTCTTCAGGTGTCACCTCAAACTCCAATCCAGCACTGATGTTAGGTGGTAGTGTTGTAACTTGTGGGGATTTCCCTACCGCTTTCTTCAATTGAGAGATATGGAAGACATGATGAACTTTACTGGTTGCTGGTAGAGCTAGGCGATACGCCACTTCTCCAATCCTCTCCAACACTTCAAACGGGCCATAGAAACGAGCTGCCAGCTTCTCAAAAGGTCTCCTAGCCAGTGATTTCTGCCGATACGGTTGCAACTTAAGATACACCATCTCACCAGGTTGCAGTTGCAAGTCTCGACGATGGGTATCTGCAGCACTTTTCATAATTTGCTGAGCTCGCAGGAGATACAATTTCAATTCATCTAACATGACATCCCTTGCCTTTAACTATTCTTCAAGGCTGTCAACAGGGGTCTGCCCCGTTCCTATTCGAAGCAGGTGGGGTGGCTCACGTCCATACAATACTTGAAAAGGGGACATTTTAATGGAGACGTGGGGTGAAGTATTGTACCAAAATTCTGCCCAACTGATCCACTGTGCCCATGATTGAGGATGGTTGGATGCAAAGCACCGTAAATAAGTTTCGAGACACTTGTTTACCACCTCAGACTGCCCATCGGTTTGTGGGTGGTACGCAGAACTCCTCTTAAGTGTAGTACCCTGTAGTCGAAAGAGCTCTCTCCAAAACAGGCTCATAAATACTCTATCACGATCTGAGATGATCTCGACGGGATAGCCATGAAGTCTGACCACTTCTTCCACAAACACCGAAGCTACTGTTAGTGCTGTAAACGGGTGCTTTAATTTGATGAAGTGAGCATATTTAGATAGCCTATCCACCACGACCAAAACAGTGTCAAACCCCTTGGATTTCGGTAATCCTTCGATGAAATCCATGGTGATTTGGTCCCAAACCAAGGTTGGTAAGGGTAGAGGTTGGAGGAGGCCAGCTGGGTTCTGATTGGAGGCTTTACTTCGTTGACAAATTTTGCACTCCCTTACATAATTAGTCACATCCTTCCTCATGCCTTGCCAGATTCAGTCGTTAGCTATCCTCAAGTAGGTTTTTAGTTCACCCGAGTGACCCCCAACCGGAGAGTCATGGTATTCTTGTAGGAGCTTGGGAATAAAGGTGGAGGATTTAGGAATTACCATCCGTTGTTTATACATCAGATGTCCTGCCACTATTTCGAACCCTGGGATTTGCCCCGTTTTCTCCCCCACATCTCTCTTGAGGCGCTGCATAAACCCATCCTGCTCAATCTCCCTCATCAGCCCACTCCAATCAATGGTGGTGGTGGTAATCATCTCCTGTAAGACCATTTCGCCCTCTGTCTTCCTCGATAAGGCATCAGCCACCTTGTTAGAGGACCCCAACTTGTACCTGATTTCAAAGTCAAAAGCCATTAACTTACTAATCCATCTCTGGTAATTTGCTCCCACCTCTCTTTGCTGCATTATGTATTTCAAGCTCTGCTGGTCCGTATGGACAAAGAAATGCCTCCCCAATAAATATGGTTTCCACTTTAACACAGCTAAACAAATCGCAATAAGCTCCTTTTCATAAATTGATTTCTGTTTCGCTTGGGGCCCCAACAGTTTGCTATAGAATGCAATGGGCCTTTCGTTTTGCATTAAAACCGCGCCTTTACCATATCCAGACGCGTCTGTTTCCACCACGAATGGCATGGAAAAATTGGGCATGGCTAATACCGGGGCAGTTACCATTGCTTGCTTGAGGCATTCAAATGCTATTGATGCTTCCTCACTCCACCCAAACTTGTCTTTTTTCAATTGATTGGTAAGAGGCTGGGCTATTTGGGCATACCTTGCCATGAATTTTCGGTAATAACCGGTTAGCCCCAAAAACCCCCGGAGCTCCCTCAAATTCTTGGGTTCAGACCAATTTACCATGGCTTGTAATTTACTTTGATCTGCTGCCACCCCCTTGGCGGATATAACATGCCCCAAATACTCTAATTTCCTCCTCCCGAACTCACACTTCTTTAGATTCACTACCAGGCTGTTGTCATGCAAAGTTTGTAGAACCGCCGCCATATATTGCACATGAACTTCCGGTGTGGGGCTGTAGACCAAGATGTCGTCAAAAAAGACCAAGACGAACCGGCACAAAAATGGCTTGAAAATCACATTCATTAGTGATTGGAAAGTGGACGGCGCATTCGATAGGCCGAAAGGCATTACTAGAAATTCGTAATGACCCTCGTGCGTTCGAAAAGCCATTTTGCAAACATCCTCATCCCGTACCATTATTTGGTGATAGCCCGCTTTTAAGTCCAACTTGCTGAATACTTTGGCCCCGTGTAGTTCGTCCAACAATTTATCAATTACGGGTATCGGGAACTTATCCGGGACCGTCTCTTTATTAAGAGCCCTATAATCGACGCAAAAGCGCCATGACCCATCTTTTTCTTTAACTAGCAATACCGGGCTCGAGTAGGGACTTGTCGAAGGCTGAATGATTCCCCCGTCCAACATCTCACGGACCAATCTTTGAATTTCATCTTTCTTGAACTGTGGATATCTGTAGGGTCTTACACTCACAGGATTGCTGCCCTTCTTCATTACAATTGCGTGTTCATGTCCCCTGTACGGGGGAAGTGCCTTAGGTTCCTTAAAAACGGCCTCGTACTGCTCCACCACTGGTTGCAAGTACCCTGGTATGGGTGGTGATCTTGCCTCTGGTTCTTGTTTTTCCACCTGCTTTAACTCCAGTAGCAGGCCCCAACCCTCCTTACGCACAGTTTTTACCATTGCTTTCAATGAAACTCTCGAGTGCAGCAATGTAGGGTCCCCCCTCAATTCTACTGTCTGTTTTCCCACTACGAATTTCATCCTTTGTGACTTCCAGTTGGTGGTGACTGCCCCTAACTTCTCCAACCATTGGACCCCCAAGATCACATCCGAGTTGCCTAATTTAAATGGTAAAAAATCCTCCACAATGTCTAGTGACTCCAACTGCAAATACACGTTCCTACACTCCCCTGCACCCCGTACTGCCTCACCGTTTCCCAAAGATACCCCAAATTCTTTAGTTTTTACCATCGGAATTCGTAATTTTTCTACCAGGTCTATAGACAAAAAATTGTGGGTTGCCCCCGGGTCAATCATGACAATTACCTCGCTTCCGAGAATGTTGCCTCAAGGGCTGAAAACGAATCCGAGTAATCCGGATTCGGACCGGATCCGGTCCGGTAAAAACGAATATTACTCGTATTCGAATAAAATTTGGACGAATTCGAGTCATATTTTATTATTCGAATATAATTCGAGTCGGATCTGACCATAAAATTATTCATTCGTATTTTGATTCGAAAGCTCGGTCAAAATTCGAGTACTCGTATCCGATTCGTTCGTTAAGATTCGAATTACAAAAAATACATACACATGTAATTATTAAAGAGAGGTGTTTTTTCAGATATTGTTGTCTGCCTGTCTCCCGGTTAATGATTCATATTGTATATTATACTAGCCACTAAGCCACAAATTAAGGCACCAACTAAGCCACTAGTTATTTTTAACACCCACAAATTAAGCCACTAACACAGTCAATTGTTCAATTCCATTCTAAAGGTCTGATGTTAATATTCTATTTCTATGCGACTATGCCTATATAAAGATCATAATCTCTGGTTTTCCAATACATCAACATCACACTTTGCTGCTAATTTATACCCGATTAAAACCCTAAGTATTCAAGTTGTGCTCTGTGTTCAATATGAATGGTGATTTTGAATCATCTCAGAATGAGAATGGTAATTATTTTTATTTTGTAGTTTAGTAGGCCTGATGCATATGTTTTAATTCATGTTTCTTCAAATTTGTTTTGATGATTTTATACTAATTATATTCAAACTTTTGTATTGATCTTGCCTTACTGACAGGTACTGATGGGCATATTCTTATTAGCCAAAGTGAGAATCCCTCTGCTCAAGATACTCAAACAGCTAATGAAGGGATTCGGAAAAGGGACATCGATCAATCCTCTGAACCATCACCTCTTGTTGTTGAAGATGCTGCAATTAAAAAAGTAAGAAAGAAGAGGTCAACCTCAAAGGTATGGCTTGATTTTACCAAAACTGTACTAGAAAATGGTGAAACAAAAATTGCGTGCAACCATTGTGGCTTGAATATGGCACCTCAACCCAGCGGTTCAACAAGTCATCTAGGTAGACATTTAAATGTTTGCATGATAAGATTGGCTAAAATTTCTGGCACAAATCAGAAAGTACTATCTTTTCCTAGTATTGATCCTGAGGGCAAGTTGAATAGTCTGACTTCCTTTAAGTATGACAAAGAAAATGTTAGAGAAGTATTGGCTAAAATGATAATCGTGCATGAGTACCCATTTAGAATGGTTGAGCATCCTTTTTTTGTTATGTTTGCAAAGAGTTTGAACCCTAAGTTTGAACCGATGTCAAGGGTAACGATTAAGTCTGATTGTATGAAAATATACGCACTTGAGAAAAAGAAATTGATGGCTTTTTTTACTGGTATAAGAACATTTAGCCTAACTTCTGATTTGTGGACTTCAAACCAAACCGTAGGCTACATGACAATCACTGCTCATTTTGTTGATCCTGAATGGAAACTGCAGAAAAGAGTCATTAACTTTTGTCATATCCCGCCGCCTCATACTGGTGTCATGATAAGTGACTCAATTTTCACATGTTTGAACTCTTGGGGAATTGAGAATAAAATATCAACTATTACTTTGGATAATGCAACCAGTAATGATTCTGCAGCTAGGCATTTGAAAGATTCATTTTACTTGAAGGGCAACTTGCATTTTGTTGGAAAGATTTTTCATGTTAGATGTTGCGCCCACATACTTAACATAATGGTTCAGGATGGGTTAGAAATGATGGAGGATGTAACTGCTAATGTCAGAAATAGTGTCAAGTATTTGAAGGGTTCTCCAAGTAGGTTGCACAGGTTTTATGAAATTGCTAGGCAATGCCAGTTGTCTAATGTTAAGAAACTTACATTAGATGTCCCGACAAGATGGAATTCAACATATGCAATGCTAAATTCTGCTTTGATATACAAAGATGTGTTTCCAAGGTATCATGACAGGGATCCCTTTTTTCGTTTTGTGCCTTCTGAAGAGGATTGGGAAAAAGCAATTAAAGTGATTCGATTTCTGGAAGTGTTTCATGAGGCAACTACTGTGTTTTCAGGTTACGAGTATCCTACCTCAAATATTTTTCTTCCAGAGATTTGGAAAATAAAAGAGTTGTTGCTCTCTACTTGTGTTGACGAGTCTGAATTTATGAGGAATATGGCTATGAAAATGAAGGTGAAGTTTGACAAGTACTGGGCAGAATGTAATCTGTTGATGGCTATTGCAACTGTGCTTGATCCAAGATACAAGATGTTCTTGATTCATTTTTGTTTTCCAAGAATATACTTGATCGATGTAGAAGCAAAACGAAATACTGATTTGGTTGTCAAGACTCTGCATGAATTGTATAATCATTATGTTGCTAATCACTACAAAGCGCATTCAACTAGTTCAATTTCATCTACTAGTAAGACAGATACCAAAATGCAGATGGGTGGTGGTACTAATGTGACTAAAAGTATTGCTGAATTTAATACTTGGGCTCAAGGACTTGATCATATATCTCCCCTAAAATCTGATTTGGATGTGTATCTTGAGGAAGGAAGATATATATGCTCTCTTGGGGAGTCATTTGATGCTCTGCAATGGTGGAAGAGAAATACTCTAAAATTTAGAGTATTTTCTGAAATGGCGAAGGATATCCTTTCTATTCCAATTACTACTGTTGCATCTGAATCTACCTTTAGTGCAGGTGGTCGAGTACTGGATCAATACAGGAGTTCTTTAAAGCCTAATACCGTCGAAGCCTTGATTTGCACTTCTGATTGGCTTAGAGCTGAATACAAAATTCCTGTTGCTGCTCCTAATCCAGCGGTATGATATATTTAGTATCAAGTTCTCTGCATTCTCTTGTATTAATACTTTATAGTTTATTCACATAAATATCTTTGTGCAGTATGATGAAGAAGGTGATTTAACTGATTCATCCGGCTATGCTAGCTCTGTGGTGTTGGATTAAATTCCAAAGGATGAAGAAATCAAGAAGTTGCAATTCCATCTTATTTTTAATTTTTTACTATCTATTTCAGACTTTGGTTTTAATACTTAATTTCAATGTTGGTTTGGTGGAATGATTGTAATGTTGGTTTGGTGTAATTTTAAGACTTTATTATTGGATTGGTTTTCGCATGTTGCTATCATGCTATGTGATTATTTTAGAGCCGAATATGTCAACAAACACAAATGTAATCGAATCCGAGTAGTTCGGTAAATACAAACTCGATATTTATTCGAATCGAGTCGAATCGAATACGAATATTAATAAACAAACTCGAGTCGAATATGACCAAGATATTTAAAAAATATTCGAATCCGAGTCGAATAAGACCGTGTATTTAAAATTTCGAGTAGAATCTGACCACATGTATATTCGAAGATGTTCGACTCGTTTACACCCCTAGTTGCCTCTGAGCTTCATTGTTTTAGGTGACGACAACCCAATCACCGAGTTCAGTGACACCTCTGGGTTGATGGGCTCTTCTACCTCAGGTTGCTGCGCACATATCTCCTCCACTGTCTCCTCCTCATCTTCATAAGTTAACAAGACATTTAATTCCCGTTGTTTACACCTATGCCCTGCCACCCATTTATCATCACACCTGAAGCATAAACCCTTCTCCCTTTTGTACTGCAGCTCCTTCGGGGATAGTTTCTTAATGGCTCCCAAGGGCTGGGCGATAGGAATCGTTTGTTGTACGGTGCGGGGGCTGTTTTGAGATGTTTGACTATAGCTGGAATGGGTGGTCGACCCCGAACTTGGAGACAGTGACCCTGTTTCTGACTTAGTTCCCCACCCACCTAGTTTGTTGCCTGAGGGCCAGGAAAAATTGCTTGTCCCCCTCATTCCACTAGACATTTGCAGCAACGAACTGGGCCTCTGAGAAGTAAACGATGTCGACCTCCCCTCTTTACTCAATACTCCCTTAACCCTATTCTTTTCTTCCACTTTGAGAGCTAACTCCATTGCTTGTTCCAGCGTATACAACCCCAACATTCGCACCTCTGCTCTAACCTCCTCCTTCAACCCATTCACAAATTGAGCCATCAATACACTCTCCGGCATCTGTTCCAAGGGTGCAGCTAACTCGATGAATTGTCTCCTATACTCCTCTACTGTTCCTATCTATTTTACTGCCATCCCTTGTTCACACAACGTCCCCGAATGGAGTGGTCGAAAACGCTGCAAAATTAAACTTCTCATATCCTCCCATGTCCTAATCGGTCTCCTCCTATTCTCCCATTGGTACCATGACAGTGCGTCCCCATCAAATCCTACCACCGCCGCCTCTAGTTTTTCTGCATCATTCAAGTGATAAAACGTGAAATATCTCTCCACCCTTAGGATCCACCCATCTGGGTTAGTCCCATCAAACTGGGGCAGGTCCAGCTTCCTATACTTCCAATTACTCCGGTGTACCTTGCCTTCACCACTACCCCAACCATCCCCCTCTGTAATTATTTTGTCACGATTACCTCCTCCACCTCGACTACCACTGGACCCTCCGGGAAACACTCCTCCACCACGGCCCCCAAACCCAGACCCAACACCTTCACTCAACTGTTTATGCCCCTCTACATCTCCCCCTGCAGTCGTTGAGTGGAGGGATTTAAGTGTTGTCATCGTAGAACGCATATCGGCTTGAAACTCAAACTGTCTCCTCTTCATTTCTTCGATCATGGTCTCGTTGTTTTCCCTTGCCCGATCTATACGCACCTGAAGCTTCTGTGTAATTTGATCGAGGTTTGAGGTTATTTGATTGGCTAGGGTTAGCTGCATCTCCGCGGCGGCGCTGTTTACGGCCGCCTTCACCTCTTCCAACATCGTCTTCTTTAGATCAGCCACCGCGTCTTCCAATAACTCGATCCTGGATGCTTGACGTGTTTCTGGTTGTGGTGCCATCGTCGATTTGCTCTGATACCAGATTTGTTATAGCTTGATATATATATTTGATACAACTCAACAACAGATACGAAGAACAATGATTTGAACAATAAAAGAGGGCTTAATTGATAAATGAAGTCTTAACACACCAGTACACAACGATTAAACAAGAACAAAGTGCAGAGCCTTCGAGTCGCTCGCTAACTCCTTAGACTTCTAGGGTTTACTAAAACAAAACACATAACCCGATCCATCTCCCCCTTTTCTCTTTTTAACTAATTCCCCCAAATATTACTTGTGAAATTACCCAATTACCCTACTCCTGGCTGGTTACTTCTTTTATTTGCAAAACGACGTCGTGCGTAGGTCAATAAGTCAAACTTCTTGTTTGGAGTCATTGCATATTGTTTCTTGGTACGAAGGAACTTTCCATCTGGAAGCGAAGATTTGGAGGGGTTGCATCCGTGCCACTGTATAGAAGAAATACTGCAAAGTTCTTTTCTACTTTTGTTCTGGTTTCTGTTTCTGTGTCTAGATTCCATTGGTAGAGTAGAGCTCGTCTGTATGCCAAAATCGCTTCTTCAGGAGCCAAAGAAAGAATACATAGATCAGGAAGTAGTTCAACTGCCTTGTTTATGGTTTCCTGAAATTTGCAATCGGCAGCAAAGTCTCCAGGTAAGCCTTCTGGCGATGCGGATTCAACTGTGTCCAGAAGTACTTTGCACGATTGAGAAGCCTCTAATATTTTTCAATGGAGACAAGGATTAGACCATGACATAAAATAATATAATATGATTACTTTCAGCCTCCAGACTTCCACAGTGGTTACAAAAGATCATAATTAGTTGAATCGAACTCAGCTCCTTTTTAAATGCACTAAACTAAAAAAATGTTCATTTAGTATACAAGCTGGACTCATTTAGGTCATCAATGCATTACATCGACGGAATTCACAGGAAAACAAATACATACACAAATTATTTAGCCTGCACATTCTCACAAAGTCTGTTTAATAGAAAATTTTTACATAACACCACTGCTTAATTTAAGCAAATACACTTAACACTCATATTAATAATGTTGGTTACCCAGTTTTGATATCTACCTTTCTTCTACGTTGAAGGGTGTTCTGTCAATGAAAATATTAAAAGCATGTAAAGGACAGTGTTAACCATAACAAAAGTTTATCTCTTTAACATTTGCTATAAGATGATAAAAGGGAAAGAACGTTGTAAGCTTGTTGTAACACCCCCAGATCCAGGGTCAGGGATCTGGTCGTTACGGTTTCCATATCCAACCACAAAACCAACATAATTAAAATTACAACCTTGTGACCCAAAACAACAACATAAGACACACCCGTTATAGTCCCAGAGATGAAATCAGAGTAACCAACAATATTATTAATCACAAGTTTGAGTTCTTACAACCAAAGAATTACAATTGTACAATTACATATTCTTTGCCATCCATTAATAGATACCATAATATAAATACATTTGAGGCTCAAATGCTAACAACTAGCCTACCAGTAGTTGCATCCTCAACAAAGGTAGCCAAGACCTTAGCGGTAAACCTCTGACGGTTGACACCTGCTTACGCTGTGTGCGCCTTGCGCGGCCATCTGATCTAGCTGTTGTTGTAATATAAATAAATAAAGCAAGGGTGAGCAATAGCCCACCGAAAATATAATTGAACGACAATAATATATGACAGTTCAAAATATCTTTGAAACCATATGCCATGCATTAACGATGTAGTACCAATCTAAGGTATGAGATGAAGTTACAAGGTAACTCAAAAATATATTTGTTTTGAATAAATATCTGCTATGCAAAAGATAAGCAAGATATTCTCAATTATCATAGAAGAGGAACTTGCAGGAAAAATATTGCAATTCCGGTTTCAACACTTTTTCACCTTGCCAACACCAACAGTGTTACAGAAATTTCTTACTTTTAGAAGATGAACTAATACGGGAGCATTGCCGCGCCAGATGCCCTGACGTTTACGATGATCAGTCGTATGTCATGCATCTCATCAGTCGTTCTCTACATGTAGAAGGTAGCTCCGACGGAATTATTTATCTACCGCCCTCTGGAACTCCTCAGCCAACGGTTGGGCTATTGCTGGACCGGCGCCACTCGGCCACTTACGCGTCTCCTAGTTCGAATATCATCCATGACTCTGAAACGTAAAGTTCGTTCCCCTTTTCCCCAAGTGTAACACTTGTTGATAGGACTCCACAAAGTAGTCGTATCTAATTGGAAAGGAAAAATTCACCAATATTTCCCAAGCTGATGCTTGTTAATGGATATAAACTTGTTACATCAATCATACCCCTCGAGCGTTGAGGAGGTAACCAAAAGACTCATATCGATACTTGAAAGAATCAAGATGTGAGTGACAAGATAGTTTTAGCAAGTATAGGACCGGGCAGTCCAATAAATAACATCTCCAAGTGAGGTCCCCTTATATAATTTTTGGAAGTTGAGCGAGTATTTAAATCTTCTTATAAGATAGATTTAAACGAAAATAAAGTTTTGGGAACCTCCCCTTGATAAAATAGTCATAAAAGACTTTGAAATATTTTACATAATATCTGAAGGTGAAGGATAACCTTTGAATAATATAAATCATTACAAAAAGAATTCAAAAGAATTTTATTAAATATTCCAAGAATATTTATTAAGTCAATAATAATTACGGAATATTATTAAATCGTAATATTGCTCGTAAGTAATCCTCGAATGAATATATAGAATTATTTATTAAATAAATCTCTTCTTAAATGAATATTTAAAATAATATTCATTGAATAAATAAACTTAAATAAATATTTAAAATAATATTTACTGAATAAATCAAACCTTAAATGAATATTTGAAAATAATATTCATTTAACAAATAACATTCCAAATGAATATCCAAATAATATTCATTAAACAAATAATATTCTAACTGAATATCCCAAAATAATATTCATTTCACAATTAATATTCTAAATGAATATCCGAATAATGTTCATTTAGTAATCAAAACTTTAAAGAAATATTCAAAACAATATTCCATAAGTAATTAGAACTTCAACTGAATATTTTAAAATAATATTCATTAAGTAAATAAAACCTTAAACGAATATTCAAATAATATTCATTTAATAAATACTATTCTAAATGAATATCCAATTAATATTCATTTAGTAATCAATACTCTCAAGGAATATTTGAAATAATGTTCCTTAAGTAATTAGAATTTCAAAGAAATATCTTAAAGTAATATTCATTGAATAGATAAAACCTTAAATGAATATTCGAAAGTAATATTCATTTAATAAACAATATTCTAAATGAATCTTGAAATAATATTCATGAAATAATCAAACTCTTAAATGAATATTCGAAATAATATTCATTTAATATCTCTCGACTGAGATAATACTCAAATAACATTTCTCGAAAGATTTCCAAGTAAATAATACTTTATGGAAATATAATTAATGTTTAATAACAACATTCCTCAAACGGAATACTAATATGTCGTTGGAATCCCTCCGGGTTTCCAAGACTACATCTATATCTCAAAATACCGACTCCCGGTCTATATTTAAAGAATGAATATCACATGCCCTTCACTAGGGGTTTTAACCAAAAGTCCGGCTTATACTGATATATCGTATCTAGTCTATAAGCCAATATCAATTCAGGGAACAAGTATTGCAATATAACTTGAAAGTAGACATGCATGCTATGGCATATGTATACAACAATCATCATATATATATTATCACAACAACAGTTCCAAGTATTGGAAACTTGCCTGAGAATCGAGTGCGGGTAGGGGTAATGTGTCCCGGGTCAGCTCGACAATCTATAAACAATCAGAATATTTAAGATTAACCACTTAACGCTTATTAAAAGGTAAAGTATAAACTCCACTTAAATCGAAATATGTTTTCGAGTTATCTCGTTACGTCTCTTTTAGTGTAACTCTTTTTATCACCGATACGATCCGACATTCGTTCATTATCAAGACATGTCATCATGCTTATACTTGGTATATACTTAAGTCGTACAAGTTCTAAGGTCGGTCGTTTACGAATCAAGATTATACCTCGAGTGTTATCGCCCGTTTTCTAAGTTATAACCAAAGTCATACCTTTAAGGGGTTCGTTCGCGTTTAACCTCGATTCAAACATTTTTATAAAATCGGAAAACGATCCATTCGACATGTGGTTTTCTTCCACACCTTCCTTTTTACCTCTAATATTTAATTAATAAGATTCGCCACTGATTAAATGACATTTAAGGGGATCCATTTCAATTACGAACTTTCGTTTACGATTTCGAACCTCTTTTACGAATTTAATCATAACTCCTAAACCGTAAGTCCATTTCATACGATCTTTATATCCAAACGAAGCTTATAACATCCTCTATCTTGTCATAGCAGAATAAGAACCTGGACCGTGAGTTAAAGCTACTGTCAATCTTGATTTCTTAAGGTTAACGAAAATCGAGCATTATAACGGCTATAAATCGAACGTTCTACTAATCGTAACACTAAAATCAAGCCACACCGGGCATACCATA
This sequence comes from Kitagawia praeruptora, assembly GCA_037693485.1. Lineage (NCBI taxonomy): Eukaryota > Viridiplantae > Streptophyta > Magnoliopsida > Apiales > Apiaceae > Kitagawia > Kitagawia praeruptora. Next base: position 149,642,062 of record CM075349.1, on the reverse strand, counting down.
CATCTCTAAATCATATTATCCATCTTACAAGACCAAGAACCACTGACTTTAACATCATGATCAACATCATACTTGGATCAACTTAAACCACTAACTAATCATGCTTATAACACCACTATAATCATAACTACACTAAGATCATCAAGAACATGCAAAAACTCAAAGTAAGATCTAAGGTTCTCAAGTCTTATACCTTCCTTGGAGTATGATCTAGCCTTAATAAGCCTTGAATGGTCCTTGTCTAGCCTTAACAAACCTTAGATCAACCATGAAAACAAGAAAATCAAAGATTAGTTCATGAAAACACTATTCATCCTCCTCTTGAATGATTTATTTGAAAATGGAAACAAAGGAGTTTGAAGCTAAGATTTCTTGGAGATTACTTTTATGAATTATAGAACTCACAATAAAAATTTGAAGATCAACCAAAGGGTGGAAGCTTGATTTGTGTTCTTGAATTTATGTAATAGCCGAATGGCTTTCTTTGGAGAGAAGATGGAGTGCTTGGCTTGTTTCTTTGAATAATAATGCATAAAGTGAAGTGTGTTGAATAATATCTCATCTCATATTGATTTAATAAAGTTATGATGCAAGGGATGATGTTTTTGGATGAGTATGTGTTGATATTTAAGTGGTGGAATGGTAAAGAGGTGCCAAGTACTAGTTGATCTCTAATGGTGCTAGTTAGTAATGCAACCAACTTGGTTTCTTTGATCTTATCTAGCATAAAGTGATCATGTCACCTTCCACTAGCTCATCACCCCTCTTGGTTCTCTGCTTGTTTCTTTGTCCGTTTATTGCTTAATTCGTTGATCGTTCGAGGGAATAACTCATTCGTTTCTAGTTAGGGTTTTACCGAAAACCTTCTTAATAATTCTAATACTATTCTTCATCTTTCTTAATACTTCTTGAATTTAAATTCCTTAATTCCCTTTTGTAAATCCTTAAGTCTTGCAGTGTCCAGGGAAATCTCGGAGAAAATAAAAGTGCTCTTTTTCTGAATCCGACAGCTTTTACATACACTTATTTTCCTCCTGGATCACTAATACGAACTCAGAAATCCGTTCCGGATACCGGGTATAACATTATTATAATAATATTCCAAATTCCACCAAAATCACTATTCATCACTTATTTTTATTTAATTCCTATAATTAGGAAAATGAACCTGGTTCACCCTCGAGTGTTCCTTAACCTTTTTACGGAACCGCTGGGCTTATAATAGATATTGATTTGGATGACATGAGGGTATCTATTTCTCTCTAGGGAATCTTATCTTAACTTTCTAGGAGATAGATTATTCTAATCTAAGTTATCGCCCAATAACATCCTTCAGGCCATATAACCTTGGAATATATATATCCTGTCATTATTCATTCTTTAAAGCCAGTATTACACTGCAGTTGTAACCACTGTTCACTCTTACATCAATGCATAATAAAAGTTTTAATTCTACCCAAAAATCCGGGTTCTTACAGTCTTCCCTCCTTAAAAGGATTCCGTCCCGGAATCAGGTAGAAGACAATTGGGTACTTGTTGGTTATTTCGCTTTCCAATTCTCTGGTCGATCCTTACACATTCCAGTCTTTCTAAAGCACATCATACTGGTGTTACAACACACCCTTTATCCGTTCTACCAATTCTTTGATACTTTCGCATAACACATCATCCGGTATATGCTCTTGTCCGTTCTTATACTATTAACCTTATTGGTATGTGCAGTGACTTCGGTATCACTAACGTGCTACGAATTTGAAGATAATCTTACTCGTACTACGTTCTTGATCGCTTTTAATCTTCGCAATCTAGATCAATATATAGAATTAGAGGAATTTGTTTAGAGATCACTATGATCAATGAACATTTGTTATATTGCATAGTTAGTACAAAAAGGGGGCCAGCCTTTAGTACTTGACGAGCAATTAAACAATTAATGGCATTCCACTTAGACTCCTATCACACAGACAGAGAGTCACGTAGTATTACCTCCCCTCCTTAAAGGGTTGTTCTTCTCAATTTAGAAGAAGATAAATAAGGGAGAAGAAAAGAACGAATTTCAAAGAATCATATATGAAAGTTTTCATGATTGTCAAAATATCATACTTAGAATTTACCTCTGAACTATAGAGGTTTATTAGAGAAGAGAAATAATCATTTTATGAACCATCATAACCTAATTCTTCATTTCAAATATCCCATCGATCCAGAAATTACACCATCCGAAATAAACCTGGATGATTTCTCTAACGTAGATTCACTTCGACATTTCCACAGTCGTTACCACCTAATTTCTCAGAAGGATCACCATCGTTTACACAGTGCTTTACTAACTAAGCATCATAATTGTCAATTCAAGATCCTCTAGGAAAACAAAATAATCACTATTTCCTATCCATAAGGAACGCTTCCTGAACTTGACGTAGATATTACATGAAGCAGATAAAATTGCAGGAAAGCTTCCAGCATCGCAGCTGGAACAGGCTGGTGCGATTATTAATCATATATCTCCGGTAGAAGACTAAAAGCTTAGCGGTTTGCTTAATCGCTTGCCAATCTCATAATTCTCTATCTTGTTTGCACAGAAATACACCAACATAAACTTGCTTGTCATTCATCATCGTGCCATTTGGCTTATCAGTATTTGTACCATCTCTGTTTTTGGTCATCTACTATCAATTCATTGCTACTTAACCTCCCCTCTCTCTTTCCAAAGAAAAGGCGAGTCTCTTGGGGAATTTGGTCTGGTCTGACGCAGAGCCTCCTAATGTCGGTAATGTACTATCGGCAACATCAGGAATCGAATCTTTACTTAAACTATTCTTATAGTTGATCCTGGCACAATCATCAAACGGAATGTAACTTTCTCTACCACATTATGACCATCAAGGTCCTTTACACTATCATTCTATCTCTTTAGTATGAGCATATATACTTACTCCCTTATACTTAAAGTGTCGGCCACCTCATTGGCCTTTCCTGAATATAATATTTTCTTGAAATCAATATTTTCTGGATCTATTCCAACTCAGGGTGGAAGCATTCTCCCTTAAATTCTGCTGAACGAGAGAAAGCATCTATCAGTCTTTTCCAAAAGTCATTGCTCCCACCTTTCTAGTGCGATCTTGACTACAGGTACTCCAAATCATACCTAGGATATTTCCTTACTTAAATCCCTTCTGGTTTTAGGATAATCTCAACCTTATTGGTTCAATCCATACTTTCTCATGGTTTCACACATACTTCCTCTGGCCTTATTGTTACTATGTCATACATTCCTTACCCAACCTCCCTTTCTGAAGTTCAGAACATTACCTCTTCCCTTATAGGGTTCCTTAGGTCATCCTCATCATTCATCTTATACCTTCTGGGTACAGGGTATATCAAACATCATTAACCAATTCTATAACAATTTTGTCTATGTACTTTTTGAGACTCCTTTCCACAATTCCTTATAGGTTATTGACATCTTGGTCTATTCATTTATATCATATGATTTCACAATGTCTATTGTTAGGGGTGATGCTATCCTTTGTGCATCCCCCAGGGTTCGTCTTAATATATGGACATCCTATGCTCAATTCTAGTTTCAAGGAATACTTATATCCTGTACTTGGCAATTCAATCATATATCCTTAATAAGGGTCTCTTTTAATCATTCTCATCTTGATAGTCTATAAGTAGACTAATGGTAACCTCTTCTTTCAAACGAATGTTAGTCTATATGACCTTCCAAAAGACAACACATGTCTATCTGCTCTTTCTTACAGAACTTGGTAATGGTAGCAAGGATGTTCTGGAAGATATTGGTCGTGCTCAACGTGAATCTCTTAATGCCTAATGCTCCTCTTGAGGACACTAAGTTTCAGATAACATTTATGCATCACAGTGCACTAACTTTGGTAATTTTCGTAACTTTTCAGTGGTCACTACCCTCAATCCTGATACGTCCATGGTATATATATAAATCCATCATCCTGTATCTCAATTCATTTTATATCAAAAGCCCTTGCGGTTGGCACTTGATTAGAAGCACCCCGCTTTGTCCTTACATTGTTGATTCAGTCACTTGATAATCCTTAGTGACTTGGCCCCAATGGCCATGCTAAAATATGTGAGTTTAGGGGTCGGTTAATAGCATTACTTTTCTAGCAATTGCTGGCATAGTGCCTTCTACTTTGATACCTTTTGGTCTTTTCAAAATTTTACTCCATATAAGTCTCACTTGACTTCTCGGTACCGTCTCCGGTCACCTTTCCTTTATTTTTATCATTTCAACTTCTCTTATCAATTTCACGTACCACGTAAGCTTAACACTTCTAGCATAACAACCTTTTCATTTCAGTCAATCCCGGAATTTCTCAGTCCGGCTTGTTTCTTAATTACATTTCCCTTTTTCCTTCAAATCTCAACTTCATAATTTTATCCCTACAATCAATCGTAATAATTGGGATCTATCTACCAATCCGTGTAGCGGCTACCTTACCCAATTCATGGGGTTTGCTTCAGTTTCCACTCTCTTCGGTGATGTATTCAGATAATCAGAAAGACAAGGTTTGCCAAATTTTGTCCAATTCCTTTCCAGGATCAGGGAAACTTGGTCAATCTATTCATCCACTAGTAACATGCCACATCTTCCCGATACATATTCGTCCTATTAGTTGATACTACCAAATACCAGTCTTCTTAACAACTAGTCTCAGAAGGAACACTACTGTCGGGGTTAGTCGTTCCTCAACATTGGCACTACCAAGGCAATCCGAATCCGATGAACTGTGCTGTCTAAATGTATTCGAAATTACGCCGTCGTGCTGCATAAGCGCAGACCTATACCTGTATGAGTTGCATCATAATATCTCCCAAAGTTTCCTTCTTCCATTAGGCAATGCCAACCCTGGTCATCACCAACTTCACCTTTAGCTCCAGGAAGATCTTTTCACGTTTATCTTGTCCATTCAAACTTTTATTCTTATAATAAGTCGGGTTACGGGACTACACTTTCTGTAAAGTCCTGAGCAAATCTTTGGTAATACCTTGTGAATTTTATGAAATTTCTCACCTTTGCCAGTGTGGTTGGCCAATCTTCATTTGAAACTGTTTTTAACTTGGTAGGGCCGACCAACACTACTTTTATTGTTCATGTGTCCTATTGCTGGACTTCATTTTGCCAAAACTCTTATTTCGAGAACATGTCCTACACCTGTTCTATCAGGTTGCACCTAGAAGCATTCTCAATTACATCTCGACCACTGCTCGCCTTGCCTAATCCATTTATGATTCAGTGTCAGAATAAACTTAAGGTAACTACCATAATCCATTCAAGGAAAAGAAAGAATTTAATATTCTTCTGAATCACATGCATATAATGTTTCTGGTTCATCATTTCACTGAATTGAACTGAACTTATAATTGGTTCCTGATGATAGCCTTATTACTAATTTATCACAGACTCACTGGTCTTCTCCTCTTGTAGGTTCTGAGATCATTGTCTCGCTTACTATTTCCTTATATACTTTATCCGTTCAGGCCATCACTTCCCAATGTCTTTTCTTTCTAAGTTGATCCATTTATAAGATGGGCATTTCCCTGAATAAAATCACCTTAACAATCTCAATTTGGTTTCATAAATTAAAACCTATGAAATCTGTCTTCTCACGGCGAATTACCATTGACAATATTCACACTAAACCATTTATCTGAAGATATGGCACTTGCCACCTATGTCTTAACTGTTCCTAGGGACTCTGCTCCCCGTCCTATATCAATGTCTTTAATAATCATGCATCATTCTAATTCCTTTCTCATTAATCTAAAAGTCTCCAAGGATTCTTATCTATCCTTACATACGATCTTGAGTAATTCCTCAAATCCATCTTACTTGCTGGCACTTCATTCGGTAGTCCGGCTATGAATCCCATATGCCTCTTTAATTCTCTTAATAATATCTCAATTCTTTAAGCTCGCTTCTCTGAGCACTATATCTAGACTCTTAAAATCTCTCTGGCTGCAGCCCTCATCTCCTCAAGATAAACTTCCCTGTCTCTAACAGGATTCTCCCTCTCTGCTGGAACCTCTTCCGGGTCCTCAGTAGGGTACTCTATCGAATCCACCATCCGATCTTCAACATCAAAACAAGCATCATTATGTTACTGCTCGTAATCCCCAAGGTCTGTCGCCTTACTAGTCGATACAAGAACGAGCTAAATTATTATCATGATACTTTAGGGTTCCCATAAGGGTTTTATATGTCAATACTACATTATGTAGTCTGACTATGAACTTGGCAAGAGTTCTTATTATCTTAATGAATTTATTGTTTTAACGTCGCATCATCTCTGGGATATATAACGCTCTCTCTGATACCATTTCTGTAACACCCCCAGATCCAGGGTCAGGGATCTGGTCGTTACGGTTTCCATATCCAACCACAAAACCAACATAATTAAAATTACAACCTTGTGACCCAAAACAACAACATAAGACACACCCGTTATAGTCCCAGAGATGAAATCAGAGTAACCAACAATATTATTAATCACAAGTTTGAGTTCTTACAACCAAAGAATTACAATTGTACAATTACATATTCTTTGCCATCCATTAATAGATACCATAATATAAATACATTTGAGGCTCAAATGCTAACAACTAGCCTACCAGTAGTTGCATCCTCAACAAAGGTAGCCAAGACCTTAGCGGTAAACCTCTGACGGTTGACACCTGCTTACGCTGTGTGCGCCTTGCGCGGCCATCTGATCTAGCTGTTGTTGTAATATAAATAAATAAAGCAAGGGTGAGCAATAGCCCACCGAAAATATAATTGAACGACAATAATATATGACAGTTCAAAATATCTTTGAAACCATATGCCATGCATTAACGATGTAGTACCAATCTAAGGTATGAGATGAAGTTACAAGGTAACTCAAAAATATATTTGTTTTGAATAAATATCTGCTATGCAAAAGATAAGCAAGATATTCTCAATTATCATAGAAGAGGAACTTGCAGGAAAAATATTGCAATTCCGGTTTCAACACTTTTTCACCTTGCCAACACCAACAGTGTTGCAGAAATTTCTTACTTTTAGAAGATGAACTAATACGGGAGCATTGCCGCGCCAGATGCCCTGACGTTTACGATGATCAGTCGTATGTCATGCATCTCATCAGTCGTTCTCTACATGTAGAAGGTAGCTCCGACGGAATTATTTATCTACCGCCCTCTGGAACTCCTCAGCCAACGGTTGGGCTATTGCTGGACCGGCGCCACTCGGCCACTTACGCGTCTCCTAGTTCGAATATCATCCATGACTCTGAAACGTAAAGTTCGTTCCCCTTTTCCCCAAGTGTAACACTTGTTGATAGGACTCCACAAAGTAGTCGTATCTAATTGGAAAGGAAAAATTCACCAATATTTCCCAAGCTGATGCTTGTTAATGGATATAAACTTGTTACATCAATCATACCCCTCGAGCGTTGAGGAGGTAACCAAAAGACTCATATCGATACTTGAAAGAATCAAGATGTGAGTGACAAGATAGTTTTAGCAAGTATAGGACCGGGCAGTCCAATAAATAACATCTCCAAGTGAGGTCCCCTTATATAATTTTTGGAAGTTGAGCGAGTATTTAAATCTTCTTATAAGATAGATTTAAACGAAAATAAAGTTTTGGGAACCTCCCCTTGATAAAATAGTCATAAAAGACTTTGAAATATTTTACATAATATCTGAAGGTGAAGGATAACCTTTGAATAATATAAATCATTACAAAAAGAATTCAAAAGAATTTTATTAAATATTCCAAGAATATTTATTAAGTCAATAATAATTACGGAATATTATTAAATCGTAATATTGCTCGTAAGTAATCCTCGAATGAATATATAGAATTATTTATTAAATAAATCTCTTCTTAAATGAATATTTAAAATAATATTCATTGAATAAATAAACTTAAATAAATATTTAAAATAATATTTACTGAATAAATCAAACCTTAAATGAATATTTGAAAATAATATTCATTTAACAAATAACATTCCAAATGAATATCCAAATAATATTCATTAAACAAATAATATTCTAACTGAATATCCCAAAATAATATTCATTTCACAATTAATATTCTAAATGAATATCCGAATAATGTTCATTTAGTAATCAAAACTTTAAAGAAATATTCAAAACAATATTCCATAAGTAATTAGAACTTCAACTGAATATTTTAAAATAATATTCATTAAGTAAATAAAACCTTAAACGAATATTCAAATAATATTCATTTAATAAATACTATTCTAAATGAATATCCAATTAATATTCATTTAGTAATCAATACTCTCAAGGAATATTTGAAATAATGTTCCTTAAGTAATTAGAATTTCAAAGAAATATCTTAAAGTAATATTCATTGAATAGATAAAACCTTAAATGAATATTCGAAAGTAATATTCATTTAATAAACAATATTCTAAATGAATCTTGAAATAATATTCATGAAATAATCAAACTCTTAAATGAATATTCGAAATAATATTCATTTAATATCTCTCGACTGAGATAATACTCAAATAACATTTCTCGAAAGATTTCCAAGTAAATAATACTTTATGGAAATATAATTAATGTTTAATAACAACATTCCTCAAACAGAATACTAATATGTCGTTGGAATCCCTCCGGGTTTCCAAGACTACATCTATATCTCAAAATACCGACTCCCGGTCTATATTTAAAGAATGAATATCACATGCCCTTCACTAGGGGTTTTAACCAAAAGTCCGGCTTATACTGATATATCGTATCTAGTCTATAAGCCAATATCAATTCAGGGAACAAGTATTGCAATATAACTTGAAAGTAGACATGCATGCTATGGCATATGTATACAACAATCATCATATATATATTATCACAACAACAGTTCCAAGTATTGGAAACTTGCCTGAGAATCGAGTGCGGGTAGGGGTAATGTGTCCCGGGTCAGCTCGACAATCTATAAACAATCAGAATATTTAAGATTAACCACTTAACGCTTATTAAAAGGTAAAGTATAAACTCCACTTAAATCGAAATATGTTTTCGAGTTATCTCGTTACGTCTCTTTTAGTGTAACTCTTTTTATCACCGATACGATCCGACATTCGTTCATTATCAAGACATGTCATCATGCTTATACTTGGTATATACTTAAATCGTACAAGTTCTAAGGTCGGTCGTTTACGAATCAAGATTATACCTCGAGTGTTATCGCCCGTTTTCTAAGTTATAACCAAAGTCATACCTTTAAGGGGTTCGTTCGCGTTTAACCTCGATTCAAACATTTTTATAAAATCGGAAAACGATCCATTCGACATGTGGTTTTCTTCCACACCTTCCTTTTTACCTCTAATATTTAATTAATAAGATTCGCCACTGATTAAATGACATTTAAGGGGATCCATTTCAATTACGAACTTTCGTTTACGATTTCGAACCTCTTTTACGAATTTAATCATAACTCCTAAACCGTAAGTCCATTTCATACGATCTTTATATCCAAACGAAGCTTATAACATCCTCTATCTTGTCATAGCAGAATAAGAACCTGGACCGTGAGTTAAATCTACTGTCAATCTTGATTTCTTAAGGTTAACGAAAATCGAGCATTATAACGGCTATAAATCGAACGTTCTACTAATCGTAACACTAAAATCAAGCCACACCGGGCATACCATACATCTCTAAATCATATTATCCATCTTACAAGACCAAGAACCACTGACTTTAAAATCATGATCAACATCATACTTGGATCAACTTAAACCACTAACTAATCATGCTTATAACACCACTATAATCATAACTACACTAAGATCATCAAGAACATGCAAAAACTCAAAGTAAGATCTAAGGTTCTCAAGTCTTATACCTTCCTTGGAGTATGATCTAGCCTTAATAAGCCTTGAATGGTCCTTGTCTAGCCTTAACAAACCTTAGATCAACCATGAAAACAAGAAAATCAAAGATTAGTTCATGAAAACACTATTCATCCTCCTCTTGAATGATTTATTTGAAAATGGAAACAAAGGAGTTTGAAGCTAAGATTTCTTGGAGATTACTTTTATGAATTATAGAACTCACAATAAAAATTTGAAGATCAACCAAAGGGTGGAAGCTTGATTTGTGTTCTTGAATTTATGTAATAGCCGAATGGCTTTCTTTGGAGAGAAGATGGAGTGCTTGGCTTGTTTCTTTGAATAATAATGCATAAAGTGAAGTGTGTTGAATAATATCTCATCTCATATTGATTTAATAAAGTTATGATGCAAGGGATGATGTTTTTGGATGAGTATGTGTTGATATTTAAGTGGTGGAATGGTAAAGAGGTGCCAAGTACTAGTTGATCTCTAATGGTGCTAGTTAGTAATGCAACCAACTTGGTTTCTTTGATCTTATCTAGCATAAAGTGATCATGTCACCTTCCACTAGCTCATCACCCCTCTTGGTTCTCTGCTTGTTTCTTTGTCCGTTTATTGCTTAATTCGTTGATCGTTCGAGGGAATAACTCATTCGTTTCTAGTTAGGGTTTTACCGAAAACCTTCTTAATAATTCTAATACTATTCTTCATCTTTCTTAATACTTCTTGAATTTAAATTCCTTAATTCCCTTTTGTAAATCCTTAAGTCTTGCAGTGTCCAGGGAAATCTCGGAGAAAATAAAAGTGCTCTTTTTCTGAATCCGACAGCTTTTACATACACTTATTTTCCTCCTGGATCACTAATACGAACTCAGAAATCCGTTCCGGATACCGGGTATAACATTATTATAATAATATTCCAAATTCCACCAAAATCACTATTCATCACTTATTTTTATTTAATTCCTATAATTAGGAAAATGAACCTGGTTCACCCTCGAGTGTTCCTTAACCTTTTTACGGAACCGCTGGGCTTATAATAGATATTGATTTGGATGACATGAGGGTATCTATTTCTCTCTAGGGAATCTTATCTTAACTTTCTAGGAGATAGATTATTCTAATCTAAGTTATCGCCCAATAACATCCTTCAGGCCATATAACCTTGGAATATATATATCCTGTCATTATTCATTCTTTAAAGCCAGTATTACACTGCAGTTGTAACCACTGTTCACTCTTACATCAATGCATAATAAAAGTTTTAATTCTACCCAAAAATCCGGGTTCTTACAGTCTTCCCTCCTTAAAAGGATTCCGTCCCGGAATCAGGTAGAAGACAATTGGGTACTTGTTGGTTATTTCGCTTTCCAATTCTCTGGTCGATCCTTACACATTCCAGTCTTTCTAAAGCACATCATACTGGTGTTACAACACACCCTTTATCCGTTCTACCAATTCTTTGATACTTTCGCATAACACATCATCCGGTATATGCTCTTGTCCGTTCTTATACTATTAACCTTATTGGTATGTGCAGTGACTTCGGTATCACTAACGTGCTACGAATTTGAAGATAATCTTACTCGTACTACGTTCTTGATCGCTTTTAATCTTCGCAATCTAGATCAATATATAGAATTAGAGGAATTTGTTTAGAGATCACTATGATCAATGAACATTTGTTATATTGCATAGTTAGTACAAAAAGGGGGCCAGCCTTTAGTACTTGACGAGCAATTAAACAATTAATGGCATTCCACTTAGACTCCTATCACACAGACAGAGAGTCACGTAGTATTACCTCCCCTCCTTAAAGGGTTGTTCTTCTCAATTTAGAAGAAGATAAATAAGGGAGAAGAAAAGAACGAATTTCAAAGAATCATATATGAAAGTTTTCATGATTGTCAAAATATCATACTTAGAATTTACCTCTGAACTATAGAGGTTTATTAGAGAAGAGAAATAATCATTTTATGAACCATCATAACCTAATTCTTCATTTCAAATATCCCATCGATCCAGAAATTACACCATCCGAAATAAACCTGGATGATTTCTCTAACGTAGATTCACTTCGACATTTCCACAGTCGTTACCACCTAATTTCTCAGAAGGATCACCATCGTTTACACAGTGCTTTACTAACTAAGCATCATAATTGTCAATTCAAGATCCTCTAGGAAAACAAAATAATCACTATTTCCTATCCATAAGGAACGCTTCCTGAACTTGACGTAGATATTACATGAAGCAGATAAAATTGCAGGAAAGCTTCCAGCATCGCAGCTGGAACAGGCTGGTGCGATTATTAATCATATATCTCCGGTAGAAGACTAAAAGCTTAGCGGTTTGCTTAATCGCTTGCCAATCTCATAATTCTCTATCTTGTTTGCACAGAAATACACCAACATAAACTTGCTTGTCATTCATCATCGTGCCATTTGGCTTATCAGTATTTGTACCATCTCTGTTTTTGGTCATCTACTATCAATTCATTGCTACTTAACCTCCCCTCTCTCTTTCCAAAGAAAAGGCGAGTCTCTTGGGGAATTTGGTCTGGTCTGACGCAGAGCCTCCTAATGTCGGTAATGTACTATCGGCAACATCAGGAATCGAATCTTTACTTAAACTATTCTTATAGTTGATCCTGGCACAATCATCAAACGGAATGTAACTTTCTCTACCACATTATGACCATCAAGGTCCTTTACACTATCATTCTATCTCTTTAGTATGAGCATATATACTTACTCCCTTATACTTAAAGTGTCGGCCACCTCATTGGCCTTTCCTGAATATAATATTTTCTTGAAATCAATATTTTCTGGATCTATTCCAACTCAGGGTGGAAGCATTCTCCCTTAAATTCTGCTGAACGAGAGAAAGCATCTATCAGTCTTTTCCAAAAGTCATTGCTCCCACCTTTCTAGTGCGATCTTGACTACAGGTACTCCAAATCATACCTAGGATATTTCCTTACTTAAATCCCTTCTGGTTTTAGGATAATCTCAACCTTATTGGTTCAATCCATACTTTCTCATGGTTTCACACATACTTCCTCTGGCCTTATTGTTACTATGTCATACATTCCTTACCCAACCTCCCTTTCTGAAGTTCAGAACATTACCTCTTCCCTTATAGGGTTCCTTAGGTCATCCTCATCATTCATCTTATACCTTCTGGGTACAGGGTATATCAAACATCATTAACCAATTCTATAACAATTTTGTCTATGTACTTTTTGAGACTCCTTTCCACAATTCCTTATAGGTTATTGACATCTTGGTCTATTCATTTATATCATATGATTTCACAATGTCTATTGTTAGGGGTGATGCTATCCTTTGTGCATCCCCCAGGGTTCGTCTTAATATATGGACATCCTATGCTCAATTCTAGTTTCAAGGAATACTTATATCCTGTACTTGGCAATTCAATCATATATCCTTAATAAGGGTCTCTTTTAATCATTCTCATCTTGATAGTCTATAAGTAGACTAATGCTAACCTCTTCTTTCAAACGAATGTTAGTCTATATGACCTTCCAAAAGACAACACATGTCTATCTGCTCTTTCTTACAGAACTTGGTAATGGTAGCAAGGATGTTCTGGAAGATATTGGTCGTGCTCAACGTGAATCTCTTAATGCCTAATGCTCCTCTTGAGGACACTAAGTTTCAGATAACATTTATGCATCACAGTGCACTAACTTTGGTAATTTTCGTAACTTTTCAGTGGTCACTACCCTCAATCCTGATACGTCCATGGTATATATATAAATCCATCATCCTGTATCTCAATTCATTTTATATCAAAAGCCCTTGCGGTTGGCACTTGATTAGAAGCACCCCGCTTTGTCCTTACATTGTTGATTCAGTCACTTGATAATCCTTAGTGACTTGGCCCCAATGGCCATGCTAAAATATGTGAGTTTAGGGGTCGGTTAATAGCATTACTTTTCTAGCAATTGCTGGCATAGTGCCTTCTACTTTGATACCTTTTGGTCTTTTCAAAATTTTACTCCATATAAGTCTCACTTGACTTCTCGGTACCGTCTCCGGTCACCTTTCCTTTATTTTTATCATTTCAACTTCTCTTATCAATTTCACGTACCACGTAAGCTTAACACTTCTAGCATAACAACCTTTTCATTTCAGTCAATCCCGGAATTTCTCAGTCCGGCTTGTTTCTTAATTACATTTCCCTTTTTCCTTCAAATCTCAACTTCATAATTTTATCCCTACAATCAATCGTAATAATTGGGATCTATCTACCAATCCGTGTAGCGGCTACCTTACCCAATTCATGGGGTTTGCTTCAGTTTCCACTCTCTTCGGTGATGTATTCAGATAATCAGAAAGACAAGGTTTGCCAAATTTTGTCCAATTCCTTTCCAGGATCAGGGAAACTTGGTCAATCTATTCATCCACTAGTAACATGCCACATCTTCCCGATACATATTCGTCCTATTAGTTGATACTACCAAATACCAGTCTTCTTAACAACTAGTCTCAGAAGGAACACTACTGTCGGGGTTAGTCGTTCCTCAACATTGGCACTACCAAGGCAATCCGAATCCGATGAACTGTGCTGTCTAAATGTATTCGAAATTACGCCGTCGTGCTGCATAAGCGCAGACCTATACCTGTATGAGTTGCATCATAATATCTCCCAAAGTTTCCTTCTTCCATTAGGCAATGCCAACCCTGGTCATCACCAACTTCACCTTTAGCTCCAGGAAGATCTTTTCACGTTTATCTTGTCCATTCAAACTTTTATTCTTATAATAAGTCGGGTTACGGGACTACACTTTCTGTAAAGTCCTGAGCAAATCTTTGGTAATACCTTGTGAATTTTATGAAATTTCTCACCTTTGCCAGTGTGGTTGGCCAATCTTCATTTGAAACTGTTTTTAACTTGGTAGGGCCGACCAACACTACTTTTATTGTTCATGTGTCCTATTGCTGGACTTCATTTTGCCAAAACTCTTATTTCGAGAACATGTCCTACACCTGTTCTATCAGGTTGCACCTAGAAGCATTCTCAATTACATCTCGACCACTGCTCGCCTTGCCTAATCCATTTATGATTCAGTGTCAGAATAAACTTAAGGTAACTACCATAATCCATTCAAGGAAAAGAAAGAATTTAATATTCTTCTGAATCACATGCATATAATGTTTCTGGTTCATCATTTCACTGAATTGAACTGAACTTATAATTGGTTCCTGATGATAGCCTTATTACTAATTTATCACAGACTCACTGGTCTTCTCCTCTTGTAGGTTCTGAGATCATTGTCTCGCTTACTATTTCCTTATATACTTTATCCGTTCAGGCCATCACTTCCCAATGTCTTTTCTTTCTAAGTTGATCCATTTATAAGATGGGCATTTCCCTGAATAAAATCACCTTAACAATCTCAATTTGGTTTCATAAATTAAAACCTATGAAATCTGTCTTCTCACGGCGAATTACCATTGACAATATTCACACTAAACCATTTATCTGAAGATATGGCACTTGCCACCTATGTCTTAACTGTTCCTAGGGACTCTGCTCCCCGTCCTATATCAATGTCTTTAATAATCATGCATCATTCTAATTCCTTTCTCATTAATCTAAAAGTCTCCAAGGATTCTTATCTATCCTTACATACGATCTTGAGTAATTCCTCAAATCCATCTTACTTGCTGGCACTTCATTCGGTAGTCCGGCTATGAATCCCATATGCCTCTTTAATTCTCTTAATAATATCTCAATTCTTTAAGCTCGCTTCTCTGAGCACTATATCTAGACTCTTAAAATCTCTCTGGCTGCAGCCCTCATCTCCTCAAGATAAACTTCCCTGTCTCTAACAGGATTCTCCCTCTCTGCTGGAACCTCTTCCGGGTCCTCAGTAGGGTACTCTATCGAATCCACCATCCGATCTTCAACATCAAAACAAGCATCATTATGTTACTGCTCGTAATCCCCAAGGTCTGTCGCCTTACTAGTCGATACAAGAACGAGCTAAATTATTATCATGATACTTTAGGGTTCCCATAAGGGTTTTATATGTCAATACTACATTATGTAGTCTGACTATGAACTTGGCAAGAGTTCTTATTATCTTAATGAATTTATTGTTTTAACGTCGCATCATCTCTGGGATATATAACGCTCTCTCTGATACCATTTCTGTAACACCCCCAGATCCAGGGTCAGGGATCTGGTCGTTACGGTTTCCATATCCAACCACAAAACCAACATAATTAAAATTACAACCTTGTGACCCAAAACAACAACATAAGACACACCCGTTATAGTCCCAGAGATGAAATCAGAGTAACCAACAATATTATTAATCACAAGTTTGAGTTCTTACAACCAAAGAATTACAATTGTACAATTACATATTCTTTGCCATCCATTAATAGATACCATAATATAAATACATTTGAGGCTCAAATGCTAACAACTAGCCTACCAGTAGTTGCATCCTCAACAAAGGTAGCCAAGACCTTAGCGGTAAACCTCTGACGGTTGACACCTGCTTACGCTGTGTGCGCCTTGCGCGGCCATCTGATCTAGCTGTTGTTGTAATATAAATAAATAAAGCAAGGGTGAGCAATAGCCCACCGAAAATATAATTGAACGACAATAATATATGACAGTTCAAAATATCTTTGAAACCATATGCCATGCATTAACGATGTAGTACCAATCTAAGGTATGAGATGAAGTTACAAGGTAACTCAAAAATATATTTGTTTTGAATAAATATCTGCTATGCAAAAGATAAGCAAGATATTCTCAATTATCATAGAAGAGGAACTTGCAGGAAAAATATTGCAATTCCGGTTTCAACACTTTTTCACCTTGCCAACACCAACAGTGTTGCAGAAATTTCTTACTTTTAGAAGATGAACTAATACGGGAGCATTGCCGCGCCAGATGCCCTGACGTTTACGATGATCAGTCGTATGTCATGCATCTCATCAGTCGTTCTCTACATGTAGAAGGTAGCTCCGACGGAATTATTTATCTACCGCCCTCTGGAACTCCTCAGCCAACGGTTGGGCTATTGCTGGACCGGCGCCACTCGGCCACTTACGCGTCTCCTAGTTCGAATATCATCCATGACTCTGAAACGTAAAGTTCGTTCCCCTTTTCCCCAAGTGTAACACTTGTTGATAGGACTCCACAAAGTAGTCATATCTAATTGGAAAGGAAAAATTCACCAAAATTTCCCAAGCTGATGCTTGTTAATGGATATAAACTTGTTACATCAATCATACCCCTCGAGCGTTGAGGAGGTAACCAAAAGACTCATATCGATACTTGAAAGAATCAAGATGTGAGTGACAAGATAGTTTTAGCAAGTATAGGACCGGGCAGTCCAATAAATAACATCTCCAAGTGAGGTCCCCTTATATAATTTTTGGAAGTTGAGCGAGTATTTAAATCTTCTTATAAGATAGATTTAAACGAAAATAAAGTTTTGGGAACCTCCCCTTGATAAAATAGTCATAAAAGACTTTGAAATATTTTACATAATATCTGAAGGTGAAGGATAACCTTTGAATAATATAAATCATTACAAAAAGAATTCAAAAGAATTTTATTAAATATTCCAAGAATATTTATTAAGTCAATAATAATTACGGAATATTATTAAATCGTAATATTGCTCGTAAGTAATCCTCGAATGAATATATAGAATTATTTATTAAATAAATCTCTTCTTAAATGAATATTTAAAATAATATTCATTGAATAAATAAACTTAAATAAATATTTAAAATAATATTTACTGAATAAATCAAACCTTAAATGAATATTTGAAAATAATATTCATTTAACAAATAACATTCCAAATGAATATCCAAATAATATTCATTAAACAAATAATATTCTAACTGAATATCCCAAAATAATATTCATTTCACAATTAATATTCTAAATGAATATCCGAATAATGTTCATTTAGTAATCAAAACTTTAAAGAAATATTCAAAACAATATTCCATAAGTAATTAGAACTTCAACTGAATATTTTAAAATAATATTCATTAAGTAAATAAAACCTTAAACGAATATTCAAATAATATTCATTTAATAAATACTATTCTAAATGAATATCCAATTAATATTCATTTAGTAATCAATACTCTCAAGGAATATTTGAAATAATGTTCCTTAAGTAATTAGAATTTCAAAGAAATATCTTAAAGTAATATTCATTGAATAGATAAAACCTTAAATGAATATTCGAAAGTAATATTCATTTAATAAACAATATTCTAAATGAATCTTGAAATAATATTCATGAAATAATCAAACTCTTAAATGAATATTCGAAATAATATTCATTTAATATCTCTCGACTGAGATAATACTCAAATAACATTTCTCGAAAGATTTCCAAGTAAATAATACTTTATGGAAATATAATTAATGTTTAATAACAACATTCCTCAAACGGAATACTAATATGTCGTTGGAATCCCTCCGGGTTTCCAAGACTACATCTATATCTCAAAATACCGACTCCCGGTCTATATTTAAAGAATGAATATCACATGCCCTTCACTAGGGGTTTTAACCAAAAGTCCGGCTTATACTGATATATCGTATCTAGTCTATAAGCCAATATCAATTCAGGGAACAAGTATTGCAATATAACTTGAAAGTAGACATGCATGCTATGGCATATGTATACAACAATCATCATATATATATTATCACAACAACAGTTCCAAGTATTGGAAACTTGCCTGAGAATCGAGTGCGGGTAGGGGTAATGTGTCCCGGGTCAGCTCGACAATCTATAAACAATCAGAATATTTAAGATTAACCACTTAACGCTTATTAAAAGGCTAAGTATAAACTCCACTTAAATCGAAATATGTTTTCGAGTTATCTCGTTACGTCTCTTTTAGTGTAACTCTTTTTATCACCGATACGATCCGACATTCGTTCATTATCAAGACATGTCATCATACTTATACTTGGTATATACTTAAGTCGTACAAGTTCTAAGGTCGGTCGTTTACGAATCAAGATTATACCTCGAGTGTTATCGCCCGTTTTCTAAGTTATAACCAAAGTCATACCTTTAAGGGGTTCGTTCGCGTTTAACCTCGATTCAAACATTTTTATAAAATCGGAAAACGATCCATTCGACATGTGGTTTTCTTCCACACCTTCCTTTTTACCTCTAATATTTAATTAATAAGATTCGCCACTGATTAAATGACATTTAAGGGGATCCATTTCAATTACGAACTTTCGTTTACGATTTCGAACCTCTTTTACGAATTTAATCATAACTCCTAAACCGTAAGTCCATTTCATACGATCTTTATATCCAAACGAAGCTTATAACATCCTCTATCTTGTCATAGCAGAATAAGAACCTGGACCGTGAGTTAAAGCTACTGTCAATCTTGATTTCTTAAGGTTAACGAAAATCGAGCATTATAACGGCTATAAATCGAACGTTCTACTAATCGTAACACTAAAATCAAGCCACACCGGGCATACCATACATCTCTAAATCATATTATCCATCTTACAAGACCAAGAACCACTGACTTTAACATCATAATCAACATCATACTTGGATCAACTTAAACCACTAACTAATCATGCTTATAACACCACTATAATCATAACTACACTAAGATCATCAAGAACATGCAAAAACTCAAAGTAAGATCTAAGGTTCTCAAGTCTTATACCTTCCTTGGAGTATGATCTAGCCTTAATAAGCCTTGAATGGTCCTTGTCTAGCCTTAACAAACCTTAGATCAACCATGAAAACAAGAAAATCAAAGATTAGTTCATGAAAACACTATTCATCCTCCTCTTGAATGATTTATTTGAAAATGGAAACAAAGGAGTTTGAAGCTAAGATTTCTTGGAGATTACTTTTATGAATTATAGAACTCACAATAAAAATTTGAAGATCAACCAAAGGGTGGAAGCTTGATTTGTGTTCTTGAATTTATGTAATAGCCGAATGGCTTTCTTTGGAGAGAAGATGGAGTGCTTGGCTTGTTTCTTTGAATAATAATGCATAAAGTGAAGTGTGTTGAATAATATCTCATCTCATATTGCTTTAATAAAGTTATGATGCAAGGGATGATGTTTTTGGATGAGTATGTGTTGATATTTAAGTGGTGGAATGGTAAAGAGGTGCCAAGTACTAGTTGATCTCTAGTGGTGCTAGTTAGTAATGCAACCAACTTGGTTTCTTTGATCTTATCTAGCATAAAGTGATCATGTCACCTTCCACTAGCTCATCACCCCTCTTGGTTCTCTGCTTGTTTCTTTGTCCGTTTATTGCTTAATTCGTTGATCGTTCGAGGGAATAACTCATTCGTTTCTAGTTAGGGTTTTACCGAAAACCTTCTTAATAATTCTAATACTATTCTTCATCTTTCTTAATACTTCTTGAATTTAAATTCCTTAATTCCCTTTTGTAAATCCTTAAGTCTTGCAGTGTCCAGGGAAATCTCGGAGAAAATAAAAGTGCTCTTTTTCTGAATCCGACAGCTTTTACATACACTTATTTTCCTCCTGGATCACTAATACGAACTCAGAAATCCGTTCCGGATACCGGGTATAACATTATTATAATAATATTCCAAATTCCACCAAAATCACTATTCATCACTTATTTTTATTTAATTCCTATAATTAGGAAAATGAACCTGGTTCACCCTCGAGTGTTCCTTAACCTTTTTACGGAACCGCTGGGCTTATAATAGATATTGATTTGGATGACATGAGGGTATCTATTTCTCTCTAGGGAATCTTATCTTAACTTTCTAGGAGATAGATTATTCTAATCTAAGTTATCGCCCAATAACATCCTTCAGGCCATATAACCTTGGAATATATATATCCTGTCATTATTCATTCTTTAAAGCCAGTATTACACTGCAGTTGTAACCACTGTTCACTCTTACATCAATGCATAATAAAAGTTTTAATTCTACCCAAAAATCCGGGTTCTTACACTTGTCAAGAGATTGAAGTTGGTCCAAATCGAGCTGTCCGCACAATTGGATTCTACAGTACAATTTCGAAAACAACCCCAAAAAGACCTAATTATTTCACATATATCAGAAACTTCATGCATGTCCATTCATTACTTACTGAGCAGTGTCTATCAAGCTGTGACAAATAAAGCCTCCAAGGTTTTCAAAAGCTCATCCTTCTTTGCCAACTCAGCCTTCATTCTTGCCAACTCAGCTCTTAACCTGATAATTTTCACATCTTCACCTTTAGCTGCAACTGAGAAACAAGTATATTCAGTTAATCAGTTCACATAGGAATAGAAGTTCTAGCCTTCTAGATGTGATCATGTGACAAGTCAGCTTTACCTGTTACAGTTTTCTCCAGAATGCAATCCCCTTGTCCCTTACTACCACCACCATGTTCATGTTGGATCTGCTCTGCTTTGAAGGTCTTTCTCTCTTCTACCACCTGCTTTTTCTTTAAAGGTTCCTTAACCCATGCTGCGTTACAATGTTGCCTTCATATTTAAGGATAAAAAGTAGCATATCTTTGAAATTTCTGTGACTTGGTTGACCAACAAAAATCATTACAGAAAAAATCATCATCATCGAAAGTAAACTCAACATGAACGCTTTCAACTGATCGAACATACCTAATACCACCACCCACTTGAAAAGAGTCACGAATCTTTGCTCTCTCATGTAGAAATTGTGAGGGTGACCTTGTGCCATTGCTTGTGTGCATATGTGTAACGTAGCACAGTTACAATATCGTATAAGCAATATGAGGCTACAAGGGAAGCTGAACAACAATGTAAGAGAAAGAACAATTAAACTCTTGTATTGTTATGTAGTATTCAGCTTAGTTTTATTGTAGTAAACATACATATATATAGTGTTACAATCCAAATGTTATACAGCTAAAGTCAAGGACAGCAGCTATGTTAGATAGCAGCTTTGTTAGACACAGCCAGTATAGACTTTAACATGCTGTCAATATAGACTTTAACACCCCCCCTCAAACTAAAGATGGTTGAAAAACCAGCTTGAGTTTGTAAACAAAATTACCGAAAGTGGTAGGAGGATTTTGAACCGGAGACACGATGTAGATGAATCGTGCCTTTTTGTTGGTCTTTGCACCTCCCCAAACTGATGTAATTCTGATAGCTAGAGAAGCATTGTCAGAATAATAAGCTAATCTGATGGCTGAAGAAGCACTGTCAGAACGGTAAAACAATTCTGATGGCTGGAGAAGCACTGTCGTAATGAAGATCGAAAAATCAATTCTGATGGCTGAATAAGACACTGTCAGAACGAAAACAATTCTGATGGCTGGAGAAGCACTGTCAAACCTTTCATGGCTACGTTGTGTCCCAAGAGGTCCTGACTGGGAATGTAGTGGAAAGTTATTTTTTTTTTATTTTTTATTTTTTATTTTGCAAAATCTGATGTGTGATTATCGAGATATAATTAGGTCAGTAAAAGCAATAACATAATTAACACCAGTTCGGGTTGTAGGCGCTCAATTAATCATGTTGCTGCCTTAGTGGGCCCAAAACAAATTATTTGTATTATAAACACGGTAAAACAGAACAGCCGAGCATCAACAGCTACATCTCCCTCCCGTTGACTCTCTCCCAATCTCTCTCTAAATCTCTCCCCACCATTTCTCTCCACCCACATCGTATCTCTCTCTCTCTCCCCACACTCTCTCCATCCTCCTCCTCTCTCAAATGCAGTCGACGCCGGTGGATGTGGTTGATAAAACAGAAACTGGGTGTTGAGTTGATTGTGGGGACCCGAATATATACAAGTGTGTGAACTCAGTGTGATTTTGTGGGTGAGATGAGTGAACTCGGGCGGAGTTTTACCGGAGCTGGATTTGTGTGTGGTATGATGTGTGTTTGTTGTATCTATATATGGCTGGTAGGAGTTGAATTATGCAGTTTTTGTGTTGCTCTATGTGTAGACTCACAAAGTGTTTGGGTAAATGTCTCACAGAGAATGGACACAGGAGGATATGTTGACACTAGCAAAGTGTTTGTGACTCAAGATGATTTGTGGCCACCAACTGTTTGAGCAATTGTCTCAAAGACAAGTGCAGTTGGGTGACTGAAAATGATGAATTCGGCAAGCTAAAATGAGTGAGTTACTGAATTAACTCGTTACTCTGCTGGGTTTACTGGGAGTTTGGTAGTTGTGGGTGCAGCGGAAAGAGGAGGGAAGCAACAAGATAAGCTGGTGGTTTTGACAGAGGTTTGCAAAAACTGCCGGAGCTTAATGTTGAGGTATGTGGTATGTTTTGTACAACTGTTTTTGGTGACAGCGGAAATACCGAAGATCAAGAGCCTAAATCTCTGATACCATGTAGAAATTGTGAGGGTGACCTTGTGCCATTGCTTGTGTGCATATGTGTAACGTAGCACAGTTACAATATCGTATAAGCAATATGAGGCTACAAGGGAAGCTGAACAACAATGTAAGAGAAAGAACAAACAAACTCTTGTATTGTTATGTAGTATTCAGCTTAGTTTTATTGTAGTAAACATACATATATATAGTGTTACAATCCAAATGTTATACAGCTGAAGTCAAGGACAGCAGCTATGTTAGATAGCAGCTTTGTTAGACACAGCCAGTATAGACTTTAATATGCTGTCAATATAGACTTTAACATCTCAAACAAGTAAAATATTCAACCCACAATTCATATATATAAAAAACTTGCTTGCTATTTTTCCAATCGAGTGCCACTTTTAATCCAACAATACTGGCCAAACGGCTCCTTTCGCAACATCAAGCAAGTAGAAACAAACCCACAATGTAAAATGGCGAAATTTATTTTAGCAAGAAAAGTCCACAAAATCCGTAAATTTGCTCACTGGATTATAAGGAATCCTTATCCACTAAAGGCTTGTTCAGCATTACAATTAAGCAAAACCATACTCTCTACAAAAGGACTAATGGAAAAAGGTGGCGCAAAATTTTCCTCGTAAAAGGAGAAATTACCCCAACGATCCCATGAATCAACAAAATCTTTTGCCTCGTGACTATCAAGACTATACGAAACAAAATCAAATAAGCTGAAAAGTATGGGTTCACCATTGTTCCTCAAACCCAATACTTCTGGCCGAATATCTTCAGGTAGCCCGACACTCATCTTCTTCTCCCAGGAAAACTCATTTATCGGATTGCCTCTCAATACCCACATGTCAAAATGATTTAATTCTCGGTTCTGAACAAAGTAAGCTATAGACTGTCCAAATGGATGAATGAGAGAACTTGCAGGATAATCTTGACTTTCAACCCAGTCTGGCAACGAGATTTCTCGCAAAATACTGGACTTGGTATCAAAGCACATAATTATTTGATGACCCATCTGGGGCTCAGTCCCTAGCCAATATGCAACACCATCAACAAAAAGATGGTGATATTTACTTACGCTAGAAAGGAAAACATTATCTTGATTTGTTATCTTCCACGAATTAGAGTTGAGACTATACACACCGATCATAACTGAATGGGGGTCAGGTGCAGAAAGTAAATGAGGTTTGACGATATGAACCACCACATAATCATTAAGTTGCGGTACAAATCCAAAAGATAAAGCAGTCCACCTAGTCTTTCCTTTAGAAATAGGTGAACGTGGAAGAGTTTTATATTTTTGAACAAGAGGATTCCAGATATATGTGTCAGGTTTATAATCAAGTTGATAATCAAACATGGCAGTCATACAAATTAAACCATATGATTGTGCCAACCAGACTGACTTCCACAAGCCGTCGGGAGGAGATTTAAGTGAATAGTATTCTTCACATTGTTTATCATCAAAGCGTATGACTAATCTGTTACTAAATCGATGCTTGAAAAAGAGAAATTTGGGATGGTGACTATGGGTGGTAAATAATTGATCCATCGTCATCATCTTTTGATGATTTAAGTGGGTGGTGATAAAGGTAGGAGATTGGATAAGAGAATACCAAGACTTGTGGACGGACCTGCAACGCAAGAGATTTTTAAGTGGAAGTCTGATGAGAATTACTGTTAAGACTTCTTCGGGTAAGTGGTGTATCATGGTCTTTTTCTTGTCCTCCTCCTCCCTATTAGATTTAATAGGTAATTTGAAGCTAAACCGGGAAATGTCGTTGACAAATGCAGATTGAGTACTACTCTCCGATGATATTATCATCCTCTTATTCCGCTGCTGCTCTTGCCTACTACTGACTTGGACTTCAATGGCCTTCCTCTTGCCGAGAATTGGAGGACTAATGCTGCTGCTGCTGCTACTACAAACTCGAGATTTTATCTTTTTCTTATTCTTTATCATCCTAATTAAATGGGAAAATCCCAATAACAACCGCGATTTTGATTTCATCTTCGTCATCTGCTGTGCTGGGTCTCTTCGGGTCAAATACATATTCCCCTAGGGTTTCAGAGGATGTGAAAATAGTAAAAACACTTTCATTCACATCAACATACGCACATATACACACCTATAAGCACCTATACATTCATACATATATACTTATAAATCAAAATTATAATTTAAAAAGGATACAATTAAAAAAGATTGTATTAAAATTGAATTTAAAAAGAAAATTATAATCTGAAAAGGATATAAAATAAGGTTGTATTAGAATATTAGATCATATTTAAAAGAAAATTATAATCTAAAAATGATATAATTAGAAAAGGTTGCATTAGAAGTGAATTTTTAAAAATATATATAATTTAAAAATGATATAATTAAAAAAGGTTGTATTAAAATTGAATTTTAGAAAGAAAATTATAATCTGAAAAGGATATAATTAAAAAAAGGTTCTATTGAATTTTGTTTATTTTTTTGTTAGTATTTGAAAAAAATCATCTTCTTGGCAAAAAAAAAATCATCTTTACTATTTGGGTTTTATCTTGAGATATAAAAATCAGATTTGGATGATTCTACAATCCACACGAACTTCATAAAATTATCTTTAAAATAATTATATTCAATATAGAAGTCCTGCATTGATAATGATATTCAATGTAGAAAACCTGATTATATATGATTTAAATCATTGACATATACATTTTCATATTACAATATAAATATAATTTTTAGTATATAACATATTAAAATATATAAAACAAATTATGTTAGATCCAACGGTTTTCATTTATTTATTTTAAGATCTTTATCGTACGAAGTACCGGACTACCGATTATCAAAGTTTTAGAAAAAAATCCCTCTTACACTTTGTTGAGTCATACATGTTTTAAGATGATGATAACAAATACCACAAGGCAGAAAATGAATCAAGGAACCGAAGCTGATAATCCAATTAGGAAGCCAGTTGTATTGCAGATAAACAAAGGCTACATCTTGTGAATGAAACACTGCAAACAGTTAGGGTTTAATCTAAGTAACAAGCCACGGCATGCTACAATCAAATATCCGTAACCAAAAGAGGGGTTGGCCATAACCATGCAAGTATATTCGAGAAGTCAAGAAAATATGAGTTCGAGAAGTCATTTGAGAACTCTACCAAAAAGGGTTTATTCGAGAAGTCCCAGTTCGAGAAGTCAGAGTGTTATATTCGAGAAGTTCTAAAAGTTCATACTGTTCTATTCGAGAAGTCTGCAACAACTCTATTCGAGAAGTCTACAACAACTCTAATCGAGAAGTCTGCTCAAGAAACTATTCGAGAACTCTGAGGAACTATTCGAGAAGTCATCATTCGAGAACTCAAGATACATCTGTTCGAGAACTCAACTCTGTGTTAATAAAACAGAGCTCTATAAAAGAAACATATCGAATGAAAATCAAAACCAGAATTACTTTGCAACCCGTGACTTATAGACAGCAATCAATTACACAGAGGATTTTACGAGTAGGGAGTCAAATTGTAAATATTCGAAGGCTCAAACTCTTCCAAGTGAAAGGTGAAATCAGTCACTGTTTATTCGACTTCAAGGGCAACAATAAGAGTGAAAGCAACCTCCAACATGGTTACACACCTACTGAAAGATTCAAAGGATATTTCGACAAATACATAAAGATCAGCCGTTATGTCTGGGAAGTTCTAGCACAGCTCAATAAGCAGAAAGGCTTATTGACTCTCAAAAAGGATTAACCCTTTTTGTTAAAGCTACTTTCAGAGACAAAGATCCAAAAGCAAAATGATCTTGTGCAGAAAGCATCACGTGGGCTTGGAAGCTAAGTCACCTCAAGAACTTAGTCACTTTTGAAGAAAGAAACATACACTATCTCAAAGCCTACTGAGATTGTCCAAATCAAGAAGAGAAGACTTTCAAGATAATTCCAGAAATGGAAATCACTTTGAGTATGTTTGTGTGACAAGTTATATAACAAATGTATTATTACATTTTATGAAACTTACTTGTCTTCATATAGTTTAAAAATAAGCTGTATGAGAAGCATAGTTTTAGTAGAGAAGAAAACACTGATCACAAGGCTGATAGCTTTAGGTTTTCTTGTAAACACTAAAACTTTGTAACCACGGCTGTGTATTATTACGCAGAGCATTATCTTCAAATACAACCATCAGGTGGATCAAGCTGATAAGCCAACCCACCTGAGATTTTTTATATCGTGTGTTGTATATGCTTTAGATATTCTATTTATCTTGTTTTGTTTACGTTCTTATAACAATCTATCAAGACCTCGTCAATTCGAAAGAATTTTGTTGAGATTGTATTCAACCCCCCCTTCTACAATCTCGTGATGTACAACTGGGACATATCAATTGGTATCAGAGCAAGCTTCTAACATACAAGAAGTTTAAAGATCACCACCAGGGGATTCAAGGATGCAGGAGTAAAAATACCAATCCTCGATAAAGATAATTACTTTCACTGGAAAGTAAAGATGTACCTACATCCCTCATCCATCGATGAAAGCTATGTAAACTGCATAGAGAGAGGTCCTCATATCCCTATGAAGGCCAATACTGCAGTTGAAGAAGCAGTTGAAAAAGCAGCTGGATCTGGACCTGCTGGAAGGCCAATTCCCAAACTGCCAGCAGAATTCACAGATGGAGACAAAGAAGAACTCCAGAAGGACAAAAAGGCCATGAATATACTGTTCAATGGCATTGATCAGGACATGTTCGATAGTGTAATCAACTGCACCACTGCCAAGCAAGTCTGGGACACTGTTCGGACACTCTGTGAAGGAACTGAGCAAGTCAGAGAGAATAAGAAACAACTTCTCATACAACAGTATGAACATTTTCACTGTAATACAGGTGAAGGCTTAACTGACATATTTAGCAGGTTTCAAAAACTGTTAAATGGGTTAAAGTTGTATGGAAGAATTTATGAAACCAAAGACTCCAACCTAAAATTTCTAAGGTCTTTACCTAAAGAATGGAAGCCAGTGACAGTCTCACTGGGAAATTCCCAAGACTACAAAGACTATACACTTGAGAGACTGTGTAAAATTCTAAAGACCTATGACCTCGAGCTTCAACAAGATGAAGAAGTTGAGAAGAGCCAGAAGAAAAGTGGAAATGTAGCTTTGGTGGCCAATATTCCAACCTATCAAGATGGAGAGAAGATGAAGGATGTTGAAACCACACCAAGTCAGAGAACTTGTGAAGGTGGAGCTTGAACTAGCAAAGGAAAAGGCAAGATGATTGAAGAACTTGAATCATTGAGTGAGGATGAATCTGAAGATCTAGATGAATACTTGGCATTTCTATCAAAAAGGTTTTCAAAGCTAAGATTCAAGAAGAATCCAGCAGGAGCCGGGCAATTCAAGAAAAGCTATCAACCAAACAAGGGTATGGTTGAGAGGTCAAAGATCAAGTGCTATAGCTGTGGAATTGCTGGCCACTTTGCCAATGAATGCAGAAAATCCAAAGCTGAGAATGAAAAGAAACAGTCTGGAACTGATGACTACAAGAAGAAATACTTTGATCTTCTCAAGCAAAAGGAAAGAGCATTTGTGTCTAAATATGAAGACTGGGTAGCTGGAGGAAACTCAGATACAAAAGAAGAGTTTGTCAATCTTGCACTCATGGCAAAAGAGAATGATGAAGAGGCTAGTTCAGCAAGCAACCATGTATACTCTACGAACCTAACTGAGCTTTCTAAAGATGAATGTGATGATGTTGTCAATGAAATGTCAAATGAACTGTATAACATGCATGTCACATTGAAATCACTTAACAAAGAGAATAGCAAGATTAAGGATCTGAATGCTAAGTTAGGTGACAGGAATACACTGTTAGAAACTCAGTTAATCGACTTTGAGACAATGAGAAGAGAGTACCAGGATGTAAAAGATAAATTGCTTGAGGCCTTAGAGAAGATTGTTTAAAGGAACAATTAAAAAGGGAACAAGATCTAATTGCCAAGTGGGGTGGATCAAAAGTTAAAACTGAAGAAATTTGTAAAGTTTAAGGAATTAGATCCTTCCACAAATTAGCAGAAGCAAAGTTAGATGTTGATAGAGAGAGTGCATCAGACAGTGACTCTGTGGATGATAATTGTTCAAAGGAGTCGAAACTTGTCAGTAATGCAACCTTGATTAAATTGCATAATAAATATGAACCTGTCAGCAAAAACTTTGTGTTAGGAGAGTGTAGCAAAACCAAGTCAGTCGAACAAAGCAACATAGGCAACTTGTCTACTGAGAAATCAACGAACAAGTTAGAGAAGACTGAATCTAAGACTAAGGTTAGTAAGAAGAAGAGAAACGGCAAGGTAGGAATTAACAAACACAGTAACTACACACCTGATAAATATGCTCCTCGAAAGGAATGTGCATACTGTGGAAGTGTAAATCATTTGTCTGCCAACTGTAAATCTATTAAGAAAACTTCTGTGCCTAGTATGCCTATGTCTGTACCTATGCCTGCCATGAATGTTATGCCTAACATGTTTGCTCAACCTGCTCAAGCATCTACTCACTATGCTAACATGCCATTCATGCATAATCCATACTACAATGCTTATAAAATGCCTCAGTTGCCATGGATGATGAATAACATGTTTGCACATAATATGCCAAATTGTACAACTAGCTTAAATGAATATGAATATGTGAACAAACCTGTCTTTCAGAGTCCTACACCTAGAGTAAAGATTGATTTAACTCAATCAGAACCCTTGGGTGGTAAAGGCTTGAAAAACAGGAGAAAGGCTAACAAGGCAGGACCCAAGGAAACTTGGGTACCAAAATCAACTTGATTTAATTTTGATGTGTGCAGGGAGACAGATAGAATCTTTGGTACCTGGATAGTGGTTGTTCTAGGCATATGACTGGAGATTCTACCCTGCTCACTAAGTTTGAGGAGAGAGCTGGCCCTAGCATTACCTTTGGAAACAACAGCAAAGGATATACTAGAGGATATGGCTTGATTTCACAAGGAAATGTTGTCATTGAAGAAGTAGCACTGGTTGATGGACTTAAGCATAACTTGCTAAGTATCAATCAACTGTGTGATAAAAATCAAAATGTGTGGTTCACATCTGAAGCTTGTGTCATCTTCAAGAAGAATGACAACAAGATAGTGATGATAGGAAATAGAAAAGGAAATGTATACATTGTTGACTTTAACTCAACGAGTACCAACTCTACTACATGCCTCATCAGCAAGTCAAGCATGGACGAAGGATGGCTTTGGCACAAACGCCTGTCACACTTGAACTTTAAAGCCATGAATGAATTGGTCAAGAAGGATTTGGTCAGAGGTATTCCAAAATTGAAGTTCTCCAAAGATGGACTCTGTGATGCTTGCCAGAAAGGAAAGCAAAGAAAGACCTCTTTCAAATCCAAGTCAATGTCCTCAATCGATCAACCCTTGCAGCTTCTGCACATGGATCTATTTGGACCAGTCAATGTATTATCGATAAGCAACAACATATACTGTCTTGTAATTGTTGATGATTTCTCCAAGTTCACTTGGACCTTCTTTCTTCGTTCAAAAGATGAGACAGGGGAGGTCATTATTAAACATATCAAGACAATCAACAACAATCCACACTTCAAAGTGAGAAGGATTAGAAGCGACAATGGAATTGAGTTCAAGAACTCTGTGCTAAGAAAGTTCTACGAAGAAGAAGGAATCACTCAAGAATTCTCTACACCAAGAACACCTCAACAAAATGGTGTGGTGGAGAGAAAGAACAGAACTCTCATTGAAGCAGCAAGGACTATGCTTGAAGAATCAAAACTGCCAACATATTTCTGGGCTGAAGCTGTTAATACTGTATGTTATACTCAGAATATTTCTTTGATCAATCAAGCAAAAGGCATGACACCTTACCAACTGTTCAAAGGCAAGAAGCCAACAATTAACTTTCTGCATGTATTTGGATGCAAATGCTTCGTATTGAAGAATTTTGGCGAGAGCCTTGGAAAATTTGATTCAAAGGCAGATGAAGCTATATTTGTTGGATACTCTGCTGGAAAATCTTACAGAATCTACAACGTAAGACTCAACATTGTTATGGAATCCATACATGTTGTCTTCGACGACAAGAAAATATCTGATCTTGTAGATGAAGGTTTCCATGGGTCTTTCTCATTTGAAAATGAGACAAGTAGTGGAGTAAGTGAAGATGATGATGAAAAAAGGATAACGATTGGTGTAAACGACAGACATGGACCATCAAATGAAGTGCAGAATGGACCATCTGTAGAAGAGCAACTCACACCATCTGATGAGAATCACGTTGAAGCATCAGTTGAGAATCAAAGGGAAATATCTGTAGACAACTCTGTTAGAACTCCTCTCAACTCGAGGATAACCCACTCAGGGGGAGTTTCTCACAGTCAACACTCAACAATGAATCAAAATGATCAACATCAAGAAAACGAAGCAACTTCATCAAGATCAAACTTACCATCTCAAAGAAATGGACTAAGGATCACCCTTTTGAGCTGATCATTGGTGACTCAAATGCAAAAGTCCAAACTAGGAGAGCAACTCGAGAAGAATGCTTGTATAGCAGCTTTCTTTCTAAAGAAGAACCAAGGAAGATAGAAGATGCTCTTCTAGATCCAGACTGGGTTTAGCAATGCAAGAGGAGATAAACCAGTTTGAAAGAAACAAAGTTTGGACACTTGTACCCAAGCCTAAGGGCAAGTCAGTGATCGACACTAAATGGGTATTCAAGAACAAGATGGACGAAAATGGCATAGTCACAAGGAACAAGGCTAGACTAGTTGCCAAAGGCTACTGTCAAGAAGAAGGAATTGAATTTGAGGAAACCTTTGCACCAGTAGCAAGGTTAGAAGCAATCAGAATCTTCCTAGCCTATGTAGCCCATGCCAATTTCAAAGTCTAACAAATGGATGTCAAGAATGCCTTTCTAAACGGGATTTTGGAAGAGGAGGTGTATGTTAGTCAACCTCCTGGTTTTGAAGATCCAAACTTTTCAGAATATGTTTACTACTTGCTCAAAGCACTCTATGGCCTGAAGCAAGCACCTAGAGCCTGACTATGCAGGTTGTAAGATGGACAGGAAGAGTACCACAGGCACCTGTCAATTTCTAGGAAACAAGCTGGTCTCTTGGTTCAGTAAGAAGCAGAATTCAGTTTCAACTTCAACAGTTGAAGCTGAGTATATTGCTACAGGAAGCTGTTGTGCACAGATTTTATGGATGAGAAATCAACTGCTGGACTATGGAGTTAAGGTTGAGAAAATTCCAATTTTCTGTGACAACACAAGTGCAATTGCAATTTCTGATAATCCAGTGCAACACTCAAGAACCAAGAACATAGATATCAGATACCATTTCATCAGAGAGCATGTGATGGAAGGTACTGTGGAACTTCATTTTATTCCAAGTGAGAAACAATTAGCAGATATATTTACTAAAGCTCTGGATGAAGCAACCTTCTCAAGGTTGGTAAGTGAGCTTGGTATGTTGAACTTCTCAAAAACTTGAAGTATCTGTTCAAATTTTTGCAGCCAGTGAATCTTATTCTCTGGATTATCTGTTTATTTTTATCTTTTTATTATTATTTTTATTCTGGAGTTATCGAACATTTAATTAACAAGAGATATCGAATGAATGTGTGCACCATTTTGAGTTGTCGAATGGATATTTTGATTGAGATATCGATCAACTAATTCTCTAAGATATCGAACTAGTGTAAGTGTAACTAGAGATATCGACTAGTGAAATGTTGAGAGACATCGAATCAGTAAATGTTTAGACAAATCGAATGGTCATGGTTAGAGATGTCGAATTGTTTAATTATTGTTGATATTATTTTGCACTATCTTTCGTCCAGAATAATTGAATCTTTTGTGTGCTCTGTACTCTTGTCTTGGTTTGATTATACTTAAGCAGTCACATATAAATGTTTTTGGAGCGTATCACACACATAATATTTTTCTTTTTACTCTTTCTAAATGATCTGTCAGGATGATTATAGGTTACCGTGTATCTCTTTTGCATGTGTAAATGTGCATTAAAGGTGAGTGACCCTTGGTTATCCTTGCACTCGGTTTTCTCTTAGTTTTTAAGACGTGTCTTTAGGACTTCTGGGCTTATAAATAGGAAGGGGCATAGATCATTTAGACATACTCTTAACAAAAACAAAACCCTTTCTCTCCTTCTTCAAACCCTCTCATCAAAAATGACCAGGAGCATTCTCAGAGTTTCAGTGGAGGAGTTCGAGGCCATGCCCTTCTACGAAAAGGTGATGGCTCTCCAGGAGAAGATCGATGAGCTCCTTGCTGCCGAAGAGAGGAACCTTGCTGCCATGCGAGTGGCACTGGAGGTTCTCCGCGCTCCCAACTGGGAGGACGCTGTTGAAGACCCAGCAGGCCCAGCCAAGGCTGCTTAGTTGGCTTCGGTGGGGGGGGTCTAGTTTAAGTTTTTGTTATTTTTGTTTGTTTGTTTCAATGGTCTTTTTGACCATTTTTGTAAGTTTTTTTAATGAAATGAAATTTGCTCTTATCTATATCTTGTTGATGCCTGTTATAGTCTTGATCTACTTGCATGTTCCTTTGGTTCGACTTGTCAGATTCATTTTGCTTGACTTGAACACATCTTTGAACACTTAGATAAGATTAAAATGAACAGTGCATGAATCACCTAAGTTGTCTTAATAATCTATTTTGTGCGAATTAGTGTTTTAAGTCAACTTATGCGTTTATCAGATCTGTTAGTGATTTGGCACACATTTCATTTTGTTATCAATAATCTAATCAACCTGTTTTGTTTTTTGAATCAGACTGACTAGATTTGATAACTTACATAATATCCATGTTGTTTTAATTCTAATTTCACATTATCATCTAACCTTACAAGTGAGCCTTAAAAGGTACACAGTTGCATAGTTTTGGGTCTAAACTACATGTTGGGGAATTGGGTGATAATTACTTGGATTTTTCTGAAGTCGTGTGAACACTTTCAGATTGAAGTTATTTGTGGTTCACCCAAATAATTCAATCGGATAAAATCAGAAAATCTGCAAGAAGAGAGAATGTATTTTGCTGTGTATTTCAAAATGAACCTCTATATAAAATGATCAATGCCACACCTATTTATAGATGCCAACAGATGTGTCTTTTGCCAATAGACACACCTCAAGATGTGTCTTTTCCAATAGACACATCTCATTTCCAACAGTCATGTCCAATGCCAATAGACACACCTCAAGGTGTGTCTTTTCCAATAGACACACCTCATCTGAAGCCAATAGACATGTTCATAGTGAATACATGAAGATAATATACACATAAATTTACATTCTCAAATGTTCTTACTTGACACTATCTTTTACTAGCCTAGTGTCCTAATCCTTCATAAGCATATCAAAGCCAAGTCCAAGCTTCTTGAAGCGGCTAAACTTCATGCTCATATAGGTAGTTCTTTTATTCTCGCACCTGCATATGCAATTTTTCAAAAGAACTATTAAGAAGATAAACTTCAACCTCCTTAACTTGCAGGTCTGAACACATACCTTGGGATGATGCTTTAATGTGTTCCAATCTCTAAATGTTAAGCTTTCCACATTGAATTCAACACCTAATGTCATATTAGATGGGAATTGGGTATCTCAACATGAGAGGTTATTCGATGGACTTTAATCCCATCCCTACAGCCGACTTGTGCACAAGATCTCTACTCAACCCTTTGGTTAGATGATCGGCTAAATTATGTTGAGTTCTTATAAACTCCACTGATATAACACCATGCGTGATAAGCTCACGAATCATGCTGTGTCTAACACCTAAGTGTCTAGACTTGCCTTTAAACACTTGTCTATAAGCATTAGACAAGGCAGATTCACTATCACACCTGATAGATATGGGAGATATCGGTTTAGGCCACAATGGAATCTCATAAATCAGATTTCTTAGCCATTCAGCTTCTTTACCAGCCGCTGATAATGCCACAAATTCAGATTCCATCGTTGAATCAGTAATGCAACTTTGTTTCTTTGATGCCCAAGAGATAGCACCTCCCCCAAGAAGGAATACCCATCCACTTGTGGAAGAATGATCCTCCTTATTGGAAATCCAACTTGCATCTGAATGACCTTCAATAACCGAAGGAAATCCAGTATATGTCAAACCATAATCCATGGTTCCTTTCAAGTATTTGAACACTCGGCTTAAGGCTTGCCAATGATGTGTACTTGGCTTGCTAGTATACCTACTAAGCTTTCCAACAGCATAGGCAATATCTGGCCTAGTGCTTATCATGGCATACATGAGACTACCAATAGCCCTTGAGTATTCAAGTTGAGATACTGCAACACCTGTATTAGGTAGGAGTTTAATACTAGGATCAAGAGGAGTGCTAACAGGAGAACAATCCTTAAAGTTAAATCTTTTAAGAATCTTCTCAATATAATGAGATTGAGAAATTGAAATGCCATTGTTCTCTCGCTTGATCCTTATACCAAGAATCACCTCAGCCTCCCCCATGTCTTTCATATCAAAATTAGATGACAAGAACTTCTTGGTTTTATCCACTTGATTTTGGTCAGTCCCAAAAATCAACATGTCATCCACATATAAACAAATTATAACTCCTTTACCAGAAGCATCAAATTTGTTATATACACACTTGTCTGCTTGGTTAAGAAAATAACCGTTAGACAAGACCACAGTATCAAATTTATCATGCCAATCCTTTGGTGCTTGTTTCAGACCATAAATTGATTTCTTCAATTTACACACCTTGTTCTCACAACCAGGCATAACAAACCCTTCGGGTTGTTTCATATAAATCTCTTCATCTAATTCACCATTCAAGAATGCAGTTTTCACATCCATTTGGTGAATGACAAGGTTGTGTATAGCAGCAAGTGCTATTAACAACCTAATAGTGGAGGTTCTAGCAACAGGAGCATAAGTATCAAAATAGTCAATCCCTTCTTTTTGTCTAAAACCTTGGATCACCAATCTGGCTTTAAACTTATCTATGGTACCGTCCACCTTCATTTTCCTTTTGAAGATCCATCTATTTCCCAATGCTTTACAGCCAGGGGGCAGATCACTCAATTCCCAAGTATTATTATTCATGATAGAATCCATTTCATCTTGGATAGCTTCTTTCCAGAATGCAACATCCCTAGATTTCATAGCTTCGCTAAAAGTATTTGGATCCTCCTCAATAAGAAAACAATATTGGTATTGATATTCAATTTCATCTCTAGAGCCTTCTACTAGATAAAGATGAAAATCATCTCCAAAAGACTTTGCCTTTCTAGCTCTAGTGCTTCTCCTTGGTTCAGACGGTCCATTCACATCTTCAGTAGAAACTGAGTTCCTACTAGAAGAATTCTGAAGCATGTCCCTTGGTCTAGGTATAGATGTAAATCTATTTTCATCAAAAATAGCATCTCTTGACTCGATAATCGAGTTCACAGATACATAGTCATTAGATTCTAACACATAGAATCTATATGCTATAGAATGCTCAGCATAGCCAACAAATATGCAATCTATACCTCGTTCACCCAAGTTTCTTCTTTTGGGTTCAGTGAGTCTTACAACTGCTCTACATCCCCAAACTCTCAGAAAACTTAATTTTGGTGACTCTTTATACCAAAGTTCATAAGGGGTAATCTTATTCCTCTTACTAGGAATTCGATTCAATAAGTAACAGGCTGTCAACATAGCCTCACCCCAAAATCCCTCACTCAAACCCGAGTAGGATAACAAGGAATTAACCATTTCTTTCAAAGTCCTATTCTTTCGCTCTGCCACACCATTTTGCTGTGGTGTATAAGGAGCCGTGGTTTGATGTATTATACCAGTAGATTGAAAATAAACCGGATCATAATACTCACCTCCTCTATCAGTACGTAGATTTTTAATCATGGTACTCTGATGTAGCTCTACTTCTTCTTTAAAAATTTTAAAGAAGTCAAGAGCTTCATCCTTAGCATTCAATAAATATACATAGCAATATCTAGTAGCATCATCAATAAAAGTAACTACATACTTTTTATTTCCTAATGATGGTGTAGAATGGAAATCACACAAATCACTATGTATTAGTTCTAAAACATCAGACACCCTATTAACCTCCTTAAAGGGCTTTCTTGTTATCTTTGTTAACATGCATGTTTTGCATTTTTCATTGTCTAAATCAATAGCAGGTATGAGACTCATTTTTGACATATCCTTTATTCTTTTGTAATGTACATGTCCTAGTCTAGCATGCCATAATTCTGGTTTGTTCAAATTATTGCTAGTACTAGTAGAAGCCATGCAAGCAGATTCATCAGTAAATGGAGTATTAACATTCAACATAAACATGCCATTACACAAATAGCCAAAGCCAACAAAAGAGCCATGTTTTGACAATATATATTTGTCACTTTCATAAACTTGTTTATATCCACAATTGTTCAATACAACACCAGACAAGAGATTCTTACGAATCCCAGGAACATACAACACTTTATTTAACAATATACATTTGCCAGAAGTAAAAACTATCTTGACATTTCCTAGTCCTTTGATCGGTTCAGTTGCAACATTTCCCATCTTTAAGATAGATCCATCTTCGATTGGTTGAAAGTCTATGAACCAACGAAGATCTTTGCATACATGACTCGTTGCTCCTGAATCAATCCACCAAGCAACATTGTCATCCTGCACATAAAATGCCTCAGATATTAGTGACACATAATTCTGACTAGAATTACAATTTTGCATTAAAATCTGACCTTGTTGCAATTCTGGATCCTTGGATCCACTTGGACCAGCATTTTGCTTTTCTTGCTTGCCTTTACCAACCCGACAATCCTTCTTGAAATGTCCAGGTTTGCCACACTTCCAACATGCCATCTTAGGCTTTTTGTTGGAAGAATTGTTGTTGTTTCCTTTAAACTTTCGTTTATCACCCTTGCCATACTTAGAATTCTTTGAAGATCCACCATCTTCAACCATATTCACAGAAGAGTTACTGACTTGGTTCTTGCCCTTAGGATTATTCTCAATTTCTTGAGTCCTCAAAGCCTCTTCAATTCTGAAGTGACTTCCAAGTTGAACCAGAGTCATATCCTCTTTGTTATGTTTCAAGGAGTGTTTAAAATCCTTCCATGATGGTGGTAGTTTGTCTATAACACCAGAAACTGAGATAGATTCATCCATCTTCAGATTGTGTTGGGCAAACTGTCCCAGAATTCTCAACAATTCATTGTATTGTTCCATCACAGGTCTAGAATCGACCATTTTGTAATTCATAAAATTACTGACCAGAAACTTCTTACTAGAAGCATCTTCTGCCATGTATTTGGATTCAAGAGAATCCCACAATTCTTTTGCTGACTCAACATTTTGATATACATCGAAAAGGGAATCAGACATACCGTTTAAGATGTGACCGCGGCAGATGTAATCAGCGTTTTCCCATTTGCAACGCCTCCTTGTTTGTTCAGCGGTTTCATCCTCAACCACTTCTGGAATGGGGGTACTCAGAACATATACAACCTTCAGCGTTGTCAATAGAAAATGCATCTTCTTTTGCCATCTTCTAAAATCTTGACCCTCAAACTTGTCCAACTTTGCAAACTTGCTTGTCATGTCTCTTGCAGATTCTGAGTTTGCCATCTTCAGAAAATAGATAACTTCAATCTTTGTTGGGGAATTGGGTGATAATTACTTGGATTTTTCTGAAGTCGTGTGAACACTTTCAGATTGAAGTTATTTATGGTTCACCCAAATAATTCAATCGGATAAAATCAGAAAATCTGCAAGAAGAGAGAATGTATTTTGCTGTGTATTTCAAAATGAACCTCTATATAAAATGA
The DNA here is from genome assembly GCA_037693485.1 of Kitagawia praeruptora. Classification (NCBI taxonomy): domain Eukaryota; kingdom Viridiplantae; phylum Streptophyta; class Magnoliopsida; order Apiales; family Apiaceae; genus Kitagawia; species Kitagawia praeruptora. The sequence continues at coordinate 149,602,909 of CM075349.1, read as the reverse complement.
TCAATGCCACACCTATTTATAGATGCCAACAGATGTGTCTTTTGCCAATAGACACACCTCAAGATGTGTCTTTTCCAATAGACACATCTCATTTCCAACAGTCATGTCCAATGCCAATAGACACACCTCAAGGTGTGTCTTTTCCAATAGACACACCTCATCTGAAGCCAATAGACATGTCCCATAAGCAATAATTCTGAAATCATAACGAACTCGAACAGAGCATGCACTCCACATTCTCCTGACTTGTTCGATGTAGCATTACGATTACATTGATCAACTAGCCAATCCAATTACACTAAAATATCCAACACTACAGTCATCCATATGACTCAAATTGACAACGAAGGGTAATGATAAGGAAGTGATGTGCTCTACTCAGCAAACTTGGTGATTGCAACATCCAGGTTCAATAATTCTTTCATATGCCATGTATACACACACTCAGAATTAGAATTTAATTAGAAAAAGAACTGATTTGTAATCTGTGGTAAAACAGGACTCATTAGTTAATCCAAAACACATGAATAAGTATTTTTGCTGATCAAACTCATGCTTCGAATTGACTAACAATGGTACTAGGTTTAGGTTCCATATTCTTACAGATGATTAAATGAATATCCATGACTGTCTCTGCAAACCTTTTCTTAATTACAGCTACAAGCAATGTCAATTTGATTAATCAAGTTCAGTAGTGCTCTGCAATCTTAAGAGACTAAACCTTCATGTGGAGAAGGCTCTTACAGTAGTTCACTCAGATCAGGTATTGAGTTTACTTTTCATCAGCATTTTCTTTCCTTAATCTTTGTCTAAATTTGTTGAACTGAGAATTGCTGGAATGTCCACCAGATTCTCCACCCACTCAGCACACCATACATTCACATTTCCATCCTTAAACCCCCTCTATAGTTTCTCAACAAGCTGTAGTTGATAATTCTTGTAAATCTTACCTTGAGGGGAGTGAACAGGAGGATAGTGAGGGTGGGGGAAGTGGTGAACATCAAGAAGCCTCAAGGACAAGGAAGGTAAGGGTGTGTAAAACCAGCCTAACCATCCTATGTCTTCCCAAAAAGGCATAATGATTAAAAAGGACATCCACACTTCTAGTTCTAGCCTCTCAACAGCCTTTAACTATTGAATCAAGTTCCCATCCAGGAACACAATCAGTAAGGGTAAGGGACACAGTTGTGCAACCTATATCACTTGTCATCTAGCTAGGAATTAGTACAAGATGCATTGACACAGGGGGAGCACACACATGTTACTCTTAACTATTTCTCAAATTCAGGTTGATGGATCTTCTGTAAATGTGAAGATTCAGCCCCACTCATGGATACCTAATTTGTGACATTCAACCACTTCATTAACAACTCCAAACACTCTTGATTCTTCATTTCATTTCTTGAAGAAGCCAACACTCAATCCTTAGCTCTCTGAGATTACTCTACACATTTTTCAGGTGTGATAAAGAGTGGTCTTTTATTTATTCCCGGAAAACAAAAGGAGAGATTGAGTACCCCTTTAGAAAGGGAAGGTGAGTTGTGAGAAGTGAGCAAGGATGAGATCCTGATGCAAAAACAGAGAGATTACAGAGAGAATTTTTTTGCAATTTCTAGGTTCTCATTCCTCGGCGTTCTAATTCTACTACTCTGATCCTGCTGATAACAAAAAAGGGGGAGAAGTTACTAGAGGGAAAGTGACTTCGACCAAGGGGGAGAAGGGTTAGTTTTATCTTCAGACCAATCAGCATATTGAGAAACAGAACAACCTCTCAGGATATATGTTATACTTAGGGGGAGTAGGGAGCAGTTCTAAATACTCAAGGAAAGTGAGTAGTACAATTCAGAAAATGTGTCAAAGAAGCTTGATCAATAATTTCTGCTCTAATGAAAGTCAAATCTAAAGAGTGGTTTTTGTTATCATCACTCTCAGGATTTATGTTCTTTCCTCAAGACATAAATAGGGGGAGATTGTTGAGTTATACATGTTTCAAGATGATGATAACAAATACCACAAGGTAGAAAATGAATCAAGGAACCGAAGCTGATAATCTAATCAGAAAGCCAGTTGTATTGCAGATAAACAAAGGCTACATCTTGTGAATGAAACACTGCAAACAGTTATGGTTTAATCTAAGTAACAAGCCACATCATGCTACAATCAAATATCCGTAACCAAAAGAGGGGTTTGCCATAACCATGCAAGTATATTCGAGAAGTCAAGAAAAGATGAGTTCGAGAAGTCATTCGAGAACTCTACCAAAAAGGGTTTATTCGAGAAGTCCCAGTTCGAGAAGTCAGAGTGTTATATTCGAGAAGTTCTAGAAGTTCAGACTGTTCTATTCAAGAAGTCTGCAACAACTCTATTCGAGAAGTCTGCAACAACTCTATTCGAGAAGTCTGCTCAAGAAACTATTCGAGAACTCTGAGGAACTATTCGAGAAGTCATCATTCGAGAACCCAAGATACATCTGTTCGAGAACTCAACCCTGTGTTAATAAAATAGAGCTCTCTAAAAGAAACATATCGAATGAAGATCAAACCCAGAATTACTTTGCAACCCGTGACTTATAGACAGCGATCAATTACACAGAGGATGTTACGAGTAGGGAGTCAAATTGTAAATATTCGAAGGGTCAAACTCTTCCAAGTGAAAGGTGAAATCAGTCACTGTTTATTCGACTTCAAGGGCAACAATAAGAGTGAAAGCAACCTCCTACATGATTACACACCTACTGAAAGATTCAAAGGATATTTCGACAAATACATAAAGATCAGCCGTTATGTCTGGGAAGTTCTAGCACAGCTCAATAAGCAGAAAGGCTTATTGACTCTCAAAAAGGATTAACCCCTTTTTGTTAAAGCTACTTTCAGAGACAAAGATCCAAAAGCAAAATGATCTTGTGCAGAAAGCATCACGTGGGCTTGGAAGCTAAGTCACCTCAAGAACTTAGTCACTTTTGAAGAAAGAAACATACATTGTCTCAAAGCCTACTGAGATTGTCCAAATCAAGAAGAGAAGACTTTCAAGATAATTCCAGAAATGGAAATCACTTTGAGTATGTGTGTGTGACAAGTTATATCAAAAATATATTATTACATTTTATGAAACTTACTTGTCTTCATATAGTTTAAAAATAAGTTGTATGAGAAGCATAGTTTTAGTAGAGAAGAAAACACTGATCACAAGGCTGATAGCTTTAGGTTTTCTTGTAAACACTAAAACTTTGTAACCACAGCTGTGTATTATTACGCAGAGAATTATCTTCAAATACAACCATCAGGTGGATCAAGCTGATAAGCCAACCCACCTGAGATTTTTTATATCGTGTGTTGTATATGCTTTAGATATTCTATTTATCTTGTTTTGTTTACGTTCTTATAACAATCTATCAAGACCTCATCAATTCGAAAGAATTTTGTTGAGATTGTATTCACCCCCCTTCTACAATCTCGTGGTGTACAACTGGGACATATCACACTTATCATTACTTTACTTGGGCTTTATCTTAAGATCTAGAAATCAGATTTGGATGATTTTACAATCGACGCGAACCTGTAAATTATTTTAAATGTTTTAATGATTTAATAGTTATTATTCAAATGAAAATACTCAAAATTTCAATAAAAAATATAATTACAAATTTTAATATTAATCCTATTCAATGTAGAAGTCCTACATTGATAATGATATTCAATGTATAAAACCTAATTATATATGAATTAAATTATTGACAAATACATTTTCGTATTACAATATAAATACACTTTTTACTTTATAACATTTTAAAATATAAAATATTTTTCTATGCTAGATCCAACGGTTTTCATTTATATATTTTAAGATCTTTGTCGTACGGAGGACCATACTACCGATTATCAAAGTTTTGGACAAAACCCCTCTTACACTTAATATTAAAATTATATTCGGTTGTTAGTAAAACTATCTTCAAATAATTACAAGGGTATTTTGATAATTGAAACGAATTATAAGTAGAATTATAAATCAAGTAGAATTTTCAGCGTAAAAAACGTCAATTTCTTCTCTTCTTTGTTTCTACGTAGATTTAATTAAAAATTATTAAACCATCACTAAATTAAATATTATTTTGTTAATTTCACATGAGCTATAATAATCCAAATCAAATTTTAACAAACAAATATTAAATCGAACATGTAAAATCTTGTATATATATATATATAATTTTTAATAACAATTTGATATGTAAATTAATGACATATATAATTTAAAAATATTAATATAATTCTAGATATTAAAAAAGGAGTCGTGCGTTGCAGGGTTATAAGCTAGTATAATAAGAGTAGGGATAATAAAACAGTACGATTCCTCACAATTACATGGACAATACTCCGTGTTAAATTATATATTATATAACAACAAGTGGTGCAAGGGAATATTAAACAAATAATATCATAAATTTAGACTATCTATCTATCTATTCTATTATATTAAAGCCGAAATATTAAAAGTTTGGTTGGTTGGTTGGTACCTATTGAATTTACCTAATTACCCTTACTTAACTATTAACTAATTACATAATTTCCTTTTTCATATTAAACATATTACCTTTTCTATTTGTCACTAACTAATTAATTTCTCTTTTAGGTAAAGCACAATATCTTTTATATTTTATCTAACTAAAATTTCTCCTTTCTTATAAACACTACAAGCAATTTTGAAAATAACATAATTATATTATAATTACTATTAACTAATCAATTACCTTTTTCAGCCAAAACATGTTACCTTTTCTCTATTCTATAACTAAAGTATCTCTTTAACTAAAATATCTTTTTTACAAATATATCAAGGGTGGTTCTATTTAATAAATAATAATATTATAATACTAATAATTATCAATTACCTTTTTCAACTAAAACATATCATCTTTTCCCTATTTTATAATTCAAATTCCATTTTTCTAGAAATATCACGGGCAACATTAAGTTCTCACTATCTAAAAACACTACGAACAATTTAATTTAGTGAAATAACATAAATTAAATTATAATTACTATAAACTAATTAATTACCTTTTTCACCTAAAACATGTTTCCTTTTTAATTTTCTCTAACTAACACCTCACTTTTTTTAGTTAAATCACGGCATTCTAAATTATAATTTTATAAGTACTTATAATTAAACGATTACCTTTTTGAATACCTTTTTCAGCTAAAACGTATCATAATTCAAATTCCTTTTTTTCTAGAAATATCATGGGCAACATTAATTTCTCACAATCTAAAGACATTACGAACAATTTAATTTAGTGAAATAACATAAATTAAATTATAATTATTATAAACTAATCAATCACCTTTTTCACCTAAAACATGTCATCTTTTTAATTTTCACATTACATTTTCTATTTTCTCTAAATAAAATCTATCTTTTTTCAATTATATCACGAGCGGTTCTATTTAATAAAATAAAATAACAATATTATAATGTTAATAATTAACCGATTAAGTTTAAGCTAAAATATATCATCTTTTCTATATTTTCTAACTAAAATATCTCTTTTCTTTAAAATATCACGGGCAACACTAATTTTTCCTTTTCTTAAAACTTTACGAGCAATTTTATTTAGTAAAATAACATAATTGAATTATAATTACTATAAACTAATCAATTACCTTATTCACCTAAAACATGTTTCCTTTTTAATTTTCTCTAACTAACACCTCACTTTTTTCAGTTAAATCACCACATTCTATTTAATAAAATAAAATTATAATTTTGCAAGTACTTATAATTAACCTATTTCTTTTTTGAACTAAGATGTATTATCTTTTCAATATTTTCTAACTAAAATCCCTCTTTTCATAGAAATATAACGGATAACATTTAAATATATTTTTTTTTGCTAATTAACATTTATATAATTATTATCAAATCATCTCATTTAAAAATTTAAACCTCCAAAATTCATATTTAAAAAAAAAGTAAATCGAATTAATAAAACATATCATATAATATTAAAAGAAATATATACCTAAAAATATCAAACCATAATTTTCAAGAAAAGTATAACACCTAAAATAAATAATAACATAATATAATTAGTGGTAATTAGTCGATTGTCTTTTTCACATTAACATAATAAAATTAAAGGTAATTAGTCGATTGCTTTTTTCACATTTAATTTTAGTTGAAGATATTACCTTTTATAAATACCTTACCTTTTTTTGAATTAAAACATGTTACCTTTTTAATTTAAAACAAATCTTATAATCATTAATATATATCGAAAAATATAACATCATAATTTTCAAGAAAAAAATAGCCCGAAAATATCGCAACATATTTTTCAATTATTAATAAAATATATTAAAAATCATATACGTTGTTTATAAGAAGGAAACATTAGTATAATCCGTAAACATGAGTATATTAAATTATATCAAATTAAAAAAAAATGATTATATAAAAATATAATTTTAATATTAAATAAAATTTAAAACATATTACAAGAAACCCGTGCATTGCATGGGTTATAAGGTAGTTATAATATTAAAGTTGAAACACTTAAAATTTTATCAGTTTGGTTTAGGTATAGTTATCTTATTTAATAATTAAAAAATAATGCAATTAATGTTAAGCAGCCGATTGCCTTTTCTAATTAAAATACGTATTTATACTACTATATTAAAGTCGAAAGATTGAAAATTTGTATATTTGGTTATCCTAATTATTAAAATAAATAATAAAATCATATAATTAATGGTTATTAACCAACTGCCATTTTCACATATACTTTTAGTTGAAAATATTACCTTTCATAAACACCTAAAAACATTATAATATTTTTTGATCATTAATATTTTATTTTGAATTAAAACAAGTTACCTTTTTAGTTTAAAACAAATCTTACAATCATTAAAATATACCCAAAAATATCACACCATAATTTTTAAGAAAAATATACCACATAAAAAAATAATAACATAATATAATTAATGATAATTAGTCGATTGCCTTTTTCACATTTACTTTTGGTTGAAGATATTAAATTTTATAAACATCTACAAAGATCAATTGTATCATATATTTCAATCATTAATATTTCCTTTCTAATTAAAACACGTTACCTTTTTAATTTACAACAAATCTTACAATATACACCCAAAAATATTACATCATATTTTTCAATTATTAATAAAATATATTAAAAATCGTATACGTTGTTTATAATAAGGAAACATTAATATAATCCGTAAACATGAGTATATTAAATTATATCAAACTACAATTAAAAAAAATTATTAAAATTAGTGATTATATAAAAACATAATTATAATATTAAATAAAATTTATAGCATAATATAAGAAACCCGTGCATTGCACGGGTTATAAGCTAGTACTATACTATTATAAGTGAAATAGGGTATATTTGGTTGGTTGGTTAATATAAATTATAATGATAGCTCCACATATCTATCTATCTATACTATATTATATAAAAACTGAAACATTAAAAGTTTTGGTACCTGTTTTTTGGTACTTATTTTTGGTATTTCGTGAATTTACTTATTTAACCTTCTTTATAAAAAATAATCCTAAAATAAATGATAACATAATATAATTAATGATAATTAGTCGATAAACATAATAAAATTAATGGTAATTAGTCAATTGTCTATTTCACATTAATATACTAAAATAAACGGTAAACAGTCGATTGTCTTTTTCATATTTACTTTTAGTTGAAGATATTACCTCTTATAAACACCTAAAAACATCAATCATATCATATCTTTCGATCATTAATTCCTTTCGAACTAAAACACGTTACCTTTTTAATTTAAAACAAACTTTCAATCATTAATATATACCCGAAAATATCGCACAATAATTTTCAAGTAAAATATAACACCTAAAATAAATAACAATATAATATAATTAATGGTAATTAGTCGATTGCTTTTTTCATATTTACTTTCAGTTGAAGATATTACCTTTTATAAACACCTAAAAAAATCAATCGTATCATATCTTTCAATCATTAATATTTTCTTTATAATTAAAATATGTTACCTTTTTAGTTTACAACAAATCTTACAATCATTAATATATATACCCGAAAATATCACACCAAAATTTTCAATTATTAATAAAATATATTAAAAATCATATATGTTCTTTATAATAAGGAAATATTATTATAATCCGTAAACATGAGTATATTAAATTATATCAAATTAAAATTAAAAAATTATTAAAAAATAATGATTATATAAAAACATAATTATAATATTAAACAAAATTTATGACATAATACAAGAAACCCGTGCATTGCAATACTAATAGTTAACCGATTATCTTTTCAGCTAAAACATATCTTCTTTCTATTTTTAACATATCTTCTTTCTATATTTCTAATTAAATTCCTTTTTTTTCTAAAAATATCACGGGCAACGTTAATTTCTTATTTTCTAAAAAACACTATGAGCAATTTTAATTAGTAAAAGAACATAATTAAATTATAATTAGTATAAACTAATCAATTATCTTTTTCACCTGGAGCATGTCACCTTTTTAATTTTCACGTTATATTTTCTATTTTTTCTAATTAAAATATATCATTTTTCAATTATATTAACGGCAATTCTATTTAATAAAATAAATAGTAATATGAATACTAATAATTAATCGATTAACTTTTTCAGCTGAAATATATTATTTTTTCTATATTTTCTAATTAAAATCCCTCCTTTCGTAGAAATATCGCGGGCAACAGTAATTTCACTTTTTCTAAAAACATTACGAGCAATTTATTTAGTAAAATAACATAATTAACTTATAATTATTATAAACTAATCAATTACCTTTTCCACTTAAAACATGTTACCTTTTTAATTTTCTCTAACCAAATCCTCTATTTTTCCAATTATATCATAGGCATTCTATCTAATCAAATAAAAAAATTATTTTATAATTACTAATAATTAACCGATTACCTTTCTCAACTAAAATCCATCATATTTTCTAAATTTTTAACTAAAATCCCTCAATTTATAGAATTATCACGAATCACATTTATATAATTATCATTAAATAATCTCATTTAAAAATTTAAGCTTCCAAAAATCATGTTTAAAAAAATTAATTCAAATGATGAAAAATTTTCATATAATATTAAAAAAATCCATGCATCGCACGGGTTTTAAGCTAGTATTATCTAAAAAATTATGATTCGAAAAATATTGACAACATAATGTAACACATATATAATGTAATATATTGTTAGCCCCTAAATTGCGAAGTCTATTACTATTTATATAATGTAATATATTGTTAGCCCCTAAATTGCGAAGTCTATTACTATTTCTTTTCTTTTCTCTTCGGGGATTCCAAAGTCTATTAGTTAGGGGATGTTTGGGAAAAATTATTTTCCAGAATAAGTCAAATTATTTTAAGTTGAAAGTTAAAATTCCTAACTTTTCAACTTATTTTGCAACTTATTGAATCTCAAACATACATTAAATACTTGTACAAAAAAAATTATCAAAATATCAAATTTTTATCCGAAAATAAATTCATAAGTCCATAAGTTAAGCTGAGCCAAACAGGCCCTTAGTCTGATCCTTGGTTGGTCTTTTATATTGCTTTCGTCTTAGTTTAAATCGTTATAGCTAGTTTTCTTTCCACCTTATTTTAGTTCATGTCTCGACGGTGCTAGTGGCGTTGTAAGGTTTTCGACCATGTTTCTTTTAGCAATATGCCCATCACAAGATTATGTTTTTTAGTTAAAATATATCCTTTTTTTATATTTTTAAAATAAAATCAGTCATTTTTTTAAAATATCATTGACAAAACATATATACTTATTATAGATCGTATCATTTAAAATTTTAAAACTACAAGATTCATGTTTTAAAATTTTTCGATTGAAATAAAAAAAATATGTGACAATCCGGGTCAAATCCCGAGCCTTTTTCGAAAATTGGGTCGAGTCCTAATTTCGAATCCGAAATAAGCCAAAGCAAACTGGCCCAAATGCTGCCAACTTGGGTAGTCCACAAGCCCACCACAGGCCCCCAAAAGATCATGATTTGTTGGTGCGCTTAGTAGTAGTACTTTGCCTTATAAACTGAACAGAAGTCACAAATCTCCTCAATGTGGGACTTGGGTGTTACAAACTCCCTCACTTAAACTCCTGATGTCCTCGTCAGGCCTGAACGGATATCCCACAGGTCCAAGATCGTTCCTCCCTAGCCATTGTGGGATAATTCCAGCTAGCTTCGTGTCCCCACCTCCGGACCTCTGTCCATTGTGGGATAATACCACCAGCCTTCGTGTCCCCACCTCCGGCAACTTGAAGAATCAAGTTTTTTTTAGAGTCGGCTCTGATACCATATGTGACAACCCGGGTCAAATCCCGAGCATTTTTCGAAAATCGGGTCGAGTCCCAATTTCGAATCCGAAATAAGCTAAAGCAAACTGGCCTAAATGCTGCCAACTTGGGTAGTCCACAAGCCCACTACAGGCCCCCAAAAGATCATGATCTGTTGGTGCACTTAGTAGTAGTACTTTGCCTTATAAACCGAGTTTTCATTAAATTAAATAAAAAATAATAAAGTCCATCTATACGTTCACCCATTCCAATCAGCTTCCTCGTATGAAGGTCTTGAATAACACTAGAAGAAAATTGTACAAAACAATGCAGGTCATCAGTTAGTTGTGTAACCAAAATCAAATTACAGTGCAATTTAGGGACATAAAGGCTAAAGCACATCTTTAAGATGCAATCCTTCCAAGAGCCTCACACTTCCCTTTTTAGTAGCAACTAGTAAGTAAATTTTGGCCATCGAGAAGTCCAACTGGACATGCCACAATGTTAAAAATATCAAACAAATATGATTCATTCCCTGTCACATGATTAGAAGCACCGATATCTAAAATCCAAGAAATTTTAGAAAACTCACCATGTAAACGATCAGTAGAGGTTTGTGTATTACCAAACATAGTAGCTATAGTTTGCCACTGTTCTGCACTCAAATTAGGAATTGATGTCGGAGTGTGTGATCCATGGGCTTTACCACTAGAAGAGCCCTCTTTGACCAGAGTACTGATCATGCTATTGTAGCCATCCACCGCCACTGCTCACACAGTAGCTCCTTTACCACGTCCAACTGCCGGTAAGTTTGCACTACGATCACCCAATCCTTTGCCGCGAGAAGTGATTGCACTACGACCACCCGATCCTTTGCCGCGAGAATTATTGACTCCTTGAGTGCGAGGTCTTTCGCCCCACCATTCAGGATACCCAAGAAGCTGAAAACAAGTAACAATGTCATGTCCTAATCGGTGATAATGAAAACATATCAGTCCAGACTTGTCAATCTTTTCTGATTTTGTTCGACCACGTCCCTCTGTACGAACATTAAAACCCACTACTTCTGTTGGAGATTCTCGAGCATGTGTGATTCCACATACGCGTTCTTCTTGAGTCACTTGTTGATAGGCCTGATCAAGAGAAGATAAAGGTTCTTAAGACAATAAAGTATAACGTAGTTGGGCATAGTGATTAGAATTTAAATCCATCAAAAATTGATGAAAGTGCTCGTTACTGCGTCATTTTTCATGTTTCTGGCCCATATTACATTCACACTTTCCACACTTACAAGATATAATCGGTTCATGATTAGCCAGTTCATCCCATAAAAACTTTAACATCCCAAAATATTTTGAAACTGGCATGTTTTTGGCTTGCTCACACTTAGCTAAATCGGATTTTAACTGTTGAATTATAGAGAAACGAGCCTTCAATTCATCCCACAAGAGTTTCGCATCATCGTAGAAGTTTATGGTTGATTTAACATCTGGATCAATAGTATTCAGTAGCCACGAAACAAGCATCGAGTGAATTGTAAGCCAATCCTCTTTTGTGAAAGGTGCTTTCGGTTCCTTAATCGTTTCATCGACAAAACCATATTTTCGGCGAGCTAGTAGAGCAAGACGTACAAACCTTGCCCATTCATCATAGTTATTGTTTCCGAGACGAACCGGAGTGATGAGATCTCCAGGTTTGTCCTGTAAGCCAAGAAAAAAAGGAGATATGGTCGTTGCGGGTAGACATAGGTGAGACAGGTGTTTTAGGCGTATTAGTTTCATCACCCATTGTTGATTGTGTATCTTAGCCGTGATGCTCTAATACCATGAAAATAATCTATGCAAGTCTGGATAAATATTGTTCAATGGCCTTTTTACTGATTCACTTCATAAACTAAAGCTGTACATCTAACCTAATCCCGTAATATCTCAGCATATCAGTAGAAGATCACAATAAATCTCAACAACTTTTAATCCAACAATACTAGCCAAATGCCTCCTTTCGTAACATCAAGCAAGTAGAAACAAACCCACAATGTAAAATGGCGAAATTTATTTTTGCAAGAAAAGTCCACAAAATCCGTATATTTGCTCACTGGATTATAAGGAATCCTTATCCACTAAAGGCTTGTTCAGGTTTTCAATTAAGAAAAACCAAACTCTCTACAAAAGGACTAATGGAAAACTAATGGAAAAAGGTGACGCAAAATTTTCCTCGTAAAAGGAGAAATTACCCCAACGATCCCATGAATCAACAAAATCTTTTCCCTCGTGACTATCAAGACTATACGAAACAAAATCAAATAAGCCGAAAAGTATGGGTTCACCATCTTCACTTAGCCCGACACTCATCTTCTTCTCCTAGGAAAACTCATTTATCGGATTGCCTCTCAATACCCACATGTCAAAATGATTTAATTCTCGATTCTGAACAAAGTAAGCTATAGACTGTCCAAATGGATTAATGAGAGAAACTTGCTGGATAATCTTGACTTTCAACCCAGTCTGGCAACAAGATTTCTCGCAAAATACTGGACTTGGTATCAAAGCACATAATTATTCGATGACCCATCTGGGGCTCAGTCCCTAGCCAATATGCAACACCATCAACAAAAAGATGGTGATCATTACTGTTAGTTACAGAGGCATGCCTGTATACATCTAATAACAAGCCTAATTGTTTGTAATGCTTTGCATTACTTACATGACCTCTTAACTGAGGGAACCTCTAGTTGTAGAGTTTCTGTTTGTATTGTACTTGTAATAGGCATCAAATCCTAGTTGTGTAACTGTACAAATAGAGTCTAGAATAATGCTTGAAAGAAGTTCCAAGGTTCATGCCTCAAGCAAGGAGTTAAAGACTATCAAATAATCACAGTTGGGATTTGAAGAAATGAAAAATTTGCCTAAGTACCAATTCGAGAAGTATATTTGTCTATTCGAGAAGTCCAGCATTCGAGAAGTCAGAGATTCGATATCTCAAGACACTATTCGATATCTCTGAATACACTGTTCGATATCTCATTCGATATCTCAGGGATTCGATATGTCTACTACTCTATTCGAGAACTCAAGAAGTCAACAAGTCAAGATGGTATTCGAGTTCTCAAAGAGTCAACAAGTCAAAGTTCCATTCGATATCTCAAAGACTCAGAAAGCTATTCGACAACTCGAGGATTCGATAAGTCAAATGCTCTATTCGACAACTCAAGGAATCCTGATGGAAAAGAGCTATTCGAGAAGTGGTTCGATATGTCACTATAACAGTATTCGAGAACTCAGAGTTATCGATCAAGTCAATTCTAGTTCTCGAATCACTTACTTAGTCACTTCTCGAATACATTCTTGGAGACAAAATACTGAAGAAATTGTACAAGTCAGAAACCTGCAACAAGCCAATGCACTTTATGGACCACAATCTGTAACGTGCTCTGGAAAGCCTACAAGGAAGCTTGGAGAGATATAGAAGAGACAAGGAGCTAAAGAAGTGGATCTAAACAGGCTTTGCAAAGTCAAATCTGTAACCGTTTGGACTCTTACTCAAAAAGGATAGACAGACTAGAAAGTAATATGTTTAGCTACCTTATTTGTAGTAAGCAGGCTGTATCCATGTTCTATAAGGACACAGCCTCACTTCATAACTTAGTAACTTTTGGGAGTCAAGTTTTTCATACACTGTAAGAGCTATATCTCTCTGAGAAAAATGAAGCTGAGAATACTACCATTTGTATTCACAGATTGTAGCAACCTTTATCTAATAATACATTAGATTAAAGTGATATTGTGTCTTGTGTTGTTTATTTATCCGCACCTTAATTTCTGCACACACAGGCACTTATCTGCTACATAGACTCAATCCAAGAAAAGTTCAAGAATCCATTCACCCCCCCCCTCTGTATTCTTTTACCGTGTTCAATACTCAACAAGTGGTATCAGAGCGGGCTGTTTATTCAAAAACAGAGAAACGATCATGAGTTAGAATACACCAAAGACTACAGGAACGGTGAAGGTCCCTAAGTTTGATAAAGAAAACTTCAACCTCTGGAAGATAAAGATGATGTTGTTCATCAAAGCCTCTCATCCCTTGTATCCTGAGATTCTCAAGAATGGTCCTTTTGTTCCACAACAAGAGATACCAGAGAAGACTGTTGGAACCATAACTATCCCAAGAGCTTATGAGGCCAAGGATCCATCAAAGTGGACAGAGTCAGAAAGGGAGAAGGTTGCTCTTGACAGCCACCTCATGTTGCTTATCATTGATTCCATGGACATGTCAATGTTTGCAAACATTGCATCATGCACGTCTGCTAAAGAGATGTGGGATCACATTGAGGTGTTGTGTGAAGGGACTGATGAGGTTAAAGAAAACAGAAAACAGATACTGGTCACACAGTATGAAGCTTTCATGGCACAGCCCAAGGAAAGCATCACTGAAATGTTTGAAAGGTCTCACAAGCTAGTTACTGAGTTGCAGATGAATGGAAAGGTGTACAGCACCAAGGAGTTAAATATGAAATTTCTGTTGTCTTCACCAAATCATCTGGAGCAAAGAGTCATTTCTCTAAGAGAGAGAGATTTGAACAAAGTCACCTATGATGTACTCTATGGAGTCCTAAAGACTCATGAACTTGAGTTGCTTCAGAAAAGGGCTATCCAAGCCAACCAAGGTAGGATGATAAACACATCATGTGCCTTGATTGTCAACAAATCCATTCTGGACCTAGAAGCATCTACAAGCCAACTAAGAATAGAGGAGGTGGCAGATGATGAAGAAACTGAAGCTGGGGTGAGTGAACCTGTTGAGGAAAAGGAGGAAGAAGAAGAAGAGTTTTACACTCTGGAAGAACTTGATGGGATGGAAAATACCTCATATGCCTTCATGGCCAGAAAATTTCCAAACATCAGATTTAAAAGAAATCAACCCTTCAAACCCAAAACTCAAAACCATTCAGCCAACAAGAACAAGGCACCTGTGAAACCAAACAGAAATAAGTTCAAAACCGGTTATGTGGATAGGTCATCTGTAAGGTGTTATAGATGCAATGACCTAGGGCATTTTGCCAGTGAATGCAAGAAGCCTAAAAAGAAGGATAGAGATTATCTTGAGCTAGAAGCTAAGTATGAGGCCCTTCTGAAAAAGCAGACACATGGTAAGGCCTACATAGCTGAAGGGAAGTGTTGGGATGATTCTGAGAGTGATGAAGAGGAACAAGAATTCTGCAATTATGCCTTGATGGCCAACTCCAAGGATGACTCATCTTCATCTGATTCTCAGGTACCATCTCTCACTACTATAGACATGTCTGTTTCTGAATACAAATGCATGATTGAACAATTATCTGTTGAAATGTTTAATATTCATACTAGTATGACTGCTGCTAATGAGGAGATTGCTAAACTGTCTACTAGAAATGAAATATTAACCAAGAAGAATGAGGAACTTGAGCTAACTGCTATGAAAGTAGAAAACCTTAAGGAAGAAGTTGAATATTTGAAGAACAAGGTTCTATGTGCTAGTCAAGTAGAGAAGGCTCTTAGGGATGAATTAGCTGAGAATGAATTCAAACTTAAAACTTTCAAGAAATCATCTGGTTTAGTGCAATCCTACTGTGAGAAAATTGAAGCTAAACCCAAAGCAGCTATTGGACTTGACTATGACTCTCTCAAATAAAGGAAAGGCTATGCTGTCATTGAAGAGGACACAGCTGTTCATGAGAAAGTGCCTCACATTTTGAGAAAAACTGAAAATCCAATTTTTAAGGAATCAACATTTGAAATTGATGAGGATTCTTTACTCATCAAGCAAATGTTGAATGATGAGGATGAGGCACAATCTAGTGAACAGCAAGCATCCACTAAGGGTGAGAGTGTCAAGTCAAAGACCAAGAAGCCAGTAGTTGATAGGCCAAGACCTAAGAAGTTTGTTAAGTTTGTATCAGCTGGGAAGAGTGGATCAGAAAAGGAAGTGACTAAAAAGAAACAGAACAGAAATGGCAAGTTAGGGATTAACAAGGATAACAACTATGCTTATATGCCCAATGCCCCTAGGAAAACTTGTCAGAACTGTTTCAGTACAAATCATCTAACTCATGCATGCAAGAAACCTGTTGGTAGTGTGTCTAAACCTTTCTATGATTGTTCTGTGCCTCTAAGTCATAGAGATGCACCTTTCTGTGATAAATTTGACTGTATGCCATGCAATATGAATGTTATGACTAGTTGTTTTAATTTAAGAAGGCAGTTCATTGATGGTTGTATCAGTCACAATTCTCACACACACTACACAAGGTCAAAGTCTTCAAGTCCTCCTAAAGCTAGGAAGGTACCTTTGTCACCTAAGTCTGAAACCTCAGGTTCTAAGACTTCCAACAGTGACAAGAAGACTAACACTAAGAAAGTTGACAAGCATGTTGCTTATGATAAAACTGTCTCTAAGTCACATGGACCCAAACTTGTTTGGGTACCAAAGGAAAAGTAATACCTTTGTGTTTGCAGGGCAAAGAAAGTGAAAGGAAGGTCATGTGGATTTTGGACAGTGGATGCTCAAATCATATGACTGGTGATATGGCCCTGCTATCACAGTATGAGGAAAAGGCTGGCCCAATGGTTGCTTTTGGAGATGACAGCATGGGTAACACATTGGGATATGGCAAGCTGAAAGTTGGAAATGTCATCATTGAAGATGTAGCACTAGTCAAGGGGCTCAAGCATAATCTGTTAAGTGTTGGTCAGTTTACTGATAGAGGATTCAAAGTGAATTTTGACAAAGATGAATGTTTGATCACCCACAAGAAGACTGGTGATTTTGCTCTATCTGGAGTAAGGAAGGGAAGCCTGTTTGTAGCCAATATGGACTCTGCAAACAAGGACAAAATTTGTTGCTTTTACTCAAAAGCATCAAATGAAGATTGTTGGCTGTGGCACAAGAAACTATCACACCTGAACTTTAAGGCCATTAATTCTCTAGTCAAAAGAGAGTTAGTGAGAGGCATGCCCACACTTGAATTCTGCCAAGAAGGAGTGTGTGAGGCTTGTCAAAAAGGAAAAATGAAGAGATCAAGCCACAAGTCAAAGACAGTGACATCTGTAACCAAGCCACTACAACTTATCCATATGGATTTGTTTGGGCCTGTCAACATAATGTCACTTGGAAGAAAGAAGTATGCCCTGGTAATGGTTGATGATTTTTCAAGGTATACATGGGTGGAATTTCTGGCATCAAAAGATGAGGCTCCACAAGTAATTATTGAGCATATAAAGAAAGTTGACAAGGAAGCAAAGGCAAACGATGCAAGTGTGATTGCACTGAGGAGTGATAATGGAACAGAGTTCAGAAATGCCACACTTGAAGCATTCTGCAAAGAGAATGGCATTTCTCAGCAATTCTCAGCTCCAAGGACTCCACAACAAAATGGAGTTGTTGAGAGAAAGAATAGAACTCTAATTGAGGCTGCTAGAACAATGTTACTTGATGCAAAAATGCCTACATGTTTTTGGGCTGAGGCTGTGAGCACTGCATGCTATATTCAGAACAGAACCCTCATCAACAAAAACACTGGAAAGACACCTTACAACTTGATGACTGGAAAGAAGCCTTCACTAAAGTATATTCATACTTTTGGAAGCAAATGCTTTGTACTTAAGGACAATTCTGAATATGTTGGAAAGTTTGATGCAAAAGCATTTGAAGGAATTTTTCTTGGCTATTCTATGGAAAGAATTGCATACAAGGTTTATGTCATCAGTCAAAAGAAAGTTATGGAAAGCACAAATGTAACATTTGATGACAGCAAACTACCTGGACTAGAAGAAGCCAATGATGAAGACAAAGATCCATTGAAGTTTGATAATCTAGATGATTCTGATGAAGAGACTTAAACTGGAGTTGAAACTCAAGTTCAACAAACTCAAGTGAATAGTGATACAAGAGAAGAATTTGTGCCAATCAATAGTGGAGAAACAAGCATCCAAGACACACATGTGAGTAATGGCAACTTCACAGGGGGAGGAAATGAGGATGACCATGATGAGGATGATGAAGCAACATCAAGAATGAGAAATCAGGCTGAACACTCAAGGAAATGGGATAGATCACACACTGCAGAGCAAATCATTGGAGATCCTAATGCAGGAGTAAGGACTAGGAGAGTAACTCAAAATGAGTGCCTCTATGGATGTTTTCTATCACAAGTTGAGCCTAAGAAACTTGATGATGCATTGTTGGATCCAGATTGGATTATTGCCATGCAAGAGGAGCTGAATCAATTTGAAAGGAACAAAGTATGGGAACTTGTGCCTGCACCAAAGAATAGAACCATTGTTGGAACAAAATGGGTTCTGAAGAATAAGATGGATGAAGATGGTGTAATAATAAGAAACAAAGCAAGGCTGGTTGCAAAAGGATACTCTCAACAGGAAGGCATTGATTATGATGAGACATTTGCCCCTGTTGCTAGATTGGAAGCCATTAGAATATTCTTGGCATTTGCTGCTCATTCAAACTTTAAAGTTTATCAAATGGATGTCAAGAGTGCATTTCTAAATGGAGAGTTGGAAGAAGAGGTTTATGTGCAACAACCACCTGGCTTTGAGGATCCACATTTTCCAAAATTTGTCTACAGGTTGCTTAAAGCACTGTATGGACTTAAGCAAGCTCCAAGAGCATGGTATGATACTCTATCAAAATTTCTTCTTGAAAACCAATTCACTCGAGGCACATTGGACAAGACACTGTTTTACAAGAAACATGGTGATGATATGATCCTAGTTCAAATCTATGTGGATGATATCATTTTTGGTTCTACAAATGAGAAACTGTGTGAGAAATTCTCTAAACTCATGCAGAGCAGATATGAGATGAGTATGATGGGAGAGTTGACATTCTTTCTAGGGTTGCAAGTCAGTCAAAGGAAGGATGGTATCTTTATCAGTCAAACCAAGTACATCAAGGATTTATTGAAGAAGTTTGACTTGGAAGATTGTTCACCTGCCAAGACACCCATGGCCACTGCCACTAAATTGGATGAAGATGCTAAAGGCAAGAGAGTAGATATCTCAGTCTACAGAGGCATGGTTGGTTCTCTACTCTACCTCACTGCAAGTAGGCCAGACATCATGTTTGCTACATGCTTGTGTGCAAGGTTTCAATCAAATCCAAAGGAATCACATTTGATTGCAATAAAAAGGATCTTTAGATATCTGAAGGGCACTCCTAACTTGGGATTATGGTATCCTAAGGACACAGGGTTCAATCTGGTTGGTTATTCTGATGCTGATTATGCTGGATGCAGAGTGGATAGGAAAAGCACCTCAGGAAGCTGCCAGTTTCTTGGACAAAGGTTAGTTTCTTGGTATAGCAAGAAGCAACAATCTGTGTCAACTTCTACAGCTGAGGCTGAATACATAGCTGCTGGAAGTTGCTGTGCTCAAGTGCTTTGGATTAGAAATCAACTTAGAGATTATGGACTTGTGTTAGAAAGAATTCCAATCATGTGTGACAACACAAGTGCAATCTCTATAGTTGCCAATCCTGTCAATCATTCTAGAACAAAGCACATTGACATCAGATATCATTTCATAAGAGAACATGCAACTAATGGAACCATTGAGTTGCATTATGTCTCTACAGATAAACAACTAGCTGATATATTCACTAAGCCATTAGATGAAGCCACCTTCACAAGGTTGGTAAGTGAGATTGGAATGCTGAATTCTTCAGATTCTGGCTAAGTGAATACATCATCTAGATTGTTGCAGCAGTAAACACTTACTTTATCTAAATTCTCAATATTTTTGGAGTAAGTGTTGGCTGAAATATGATTTATAAATATTTCAAATCTGTTGCATATGTTGAAAATCATATTTTTACTAACTTAAAATTTCTATGAAATTTTGAGAAAATCATTATTTAATTTGCTAGGATATTTTTCAATGAATATGTCTGGTAAATTTTTAAAAGATAGTGAAAATCAAATTTTTATGAGTGATGGGTATAGTTCGATAAGTCAGACTTCTCGAATGATTCACTATTCGACATCTCTAATAAGTCTCATTAGAGTACTCTTGAGTTCTCGAATAGAGTCTTTCTGAGATATCGAATAGAGGAATTCTTGACTTCTCGAATATAGTAACTGAGTTCTCGAATGATTGAGTTCTCGAACACTATATTTGAGTTCTCGAATCATTTGAAAAGGCTGAATTCTCGCTGAATTTTAACCGATTTTGGATTTTTGTCTAAAAGTTTAATTCACTCATAAAAACACATATTATTTAATTTAGAATTATTTCTAA
Source organism: Kitagawia praeruptora (assembly GCA_037693485.1). Classification (NCBI taxonomy): domain Eukaryota; kingdom Viridiplantae; phylum Streptophyta; class Magnoliopsida; order Apiales; family Apiaceae; genus Kitagawia; species Kitagawia praeruptora. The sequence continues at coordinate 149,582,263 of CM075349.1, read as the reverse complement.
GTTAGATAACTGCCAGCTGTGAGTTTCTATCTGCTTGAGTTATCGATTAAGCCATTCTTGACTTCTCGAATAGTTGTTTTCTACTTCTCGAATGCCTGACTTGTCGATACAAAACTTTCTGCTAATCGACAATTCAAGTACTTCATACTTATACAATTTCACATCTATTCGATTCATTTCATTCGATTTCTCAAGCATCTACACTCTCTAAACCCTAGCTACGAAAAGCCAAATTTCTTCTTCAACCTTCAATTTCTTTTCTTTCTTCTACACAAATGGCAACAGTAAAGTTCAACACCAACTTCATCGCTCTCACTAATGATGTTGAAGCACCCAATGCAAATTTCAAGTGCTTTGTGAAATGGATGGCTGAGTCATATATCAAGGATGCACTCTCTGCCAACCCAACTCTATATCTCGATATTCTGGAACAATTCTGGAGTACTGCTATTGTGGAGGTTGTAGCCCTGGAAAACGCCATCACTTCATATTTCATCTACTGCAAGGTTCAAGATAAGGAAATCACTATCACTACTGCAGACATGAACCAAGCACTAGGACTACAACAAGAGTCATTTGACAGAATGGCCACTAATGCAGAGTTGGAGGAATTCTTTGAGTTCATAAACTACTCAGATGGGATTAACCTTGGAAAGCTAAACAGAAAGAATCTGAGAAAGGAGTGGAGCTATGTGTTTGCAACTCTTCTCCAAGTCTTCACTGCCAGGAAATCAAGCTTTGATCAAATCAGTGCACCTGTGCAGCAAATTGGATATGCTTTGGCCTATGGAAAGAAGATTGATGTTGGCCAAATCATACTTCAAGAATTATATGGGAGACTTGGTAAGAACACAACCAAGAGAGGTACTGATATTTTCTTCCCTCGCTTTATTCAATCTGTACTTAAATATAAAAATGCTTCATTGATTGAATTGCCTGGGATTGATAAAAATAAAATAGGCTATCCTAAGTCCATGACCAAACTCATTTTTGGTAATTTGGAAACTAGGAATGATGTGGATGTAAGACTGAACATAACTCCTCATATGGAGAGTTTGTTTAGGACTTATCCCCACAACATGCCAACATTTGATGCAAAATCTAAGTTAGCACAGCCCAAGCAAGTAGAACAAAATGCTAACCCAGGGCCTGCTAACCAACCCTCTCAACCAAACACTCTACCACATACTGAGCCAACTGCATCATCCTCTCAAAAGGGTGATGTTAGTAAAAAGAAGAGAAAGGAAGTAATGTCTGCACCATTAAATATCTTGTCTGAAGCAGCATTAGCTGTTGAATTAGGTCTAGGATGTGAGGAACCTGAGTTACCCTTACACAGGACAAAGAAGAAGAAAACTAAGACCACCTCTTCAGTCACACAAATGACTGAAGTTGTAAAATCAGGGGCAAACAGCTCACTAGGTGTATCCTCTCAACAGGGTGCACCTATAGAATCAAGCATCCTCCCCAATGCACCTTCTTGTATAGAGTCAGCACATGGGAGTGATAAGGCTGGCACAACACTGAGTGGAGAGCACATCACATTTGAAACTCCCTCTATCTCTCAGGGGGAGTTGCCAAAATCTACTCTTAAACACACTTCTCTTCCAGAATCTAACTCTAAAATTTCTTTGGAACCTGCAACTCAGGCAACTGAGATGCAAGGTATTGATCATCAAGAATTCTTTTCTCTTGATGAGCCAATAATTTCAAGTGACTTAGTGCATGACACTTTATTCACCACTCAGAACCCCCATTTAGATGGTGAGGGAATGCATGCTGAGGCATCTCCTAATGACACCATCACAAACACAGAGGTTCCACTAGTTTTTACTAGAGACTCTGTGCCTGTGTCAACTGCTGGTGTAACTCATCCCACTTCTGTGGTGACACCAGTAGTAGAGTCAATCCATCCGGTTGCAGAAGTTGCATCTGTAACTGAGGAGTCTAGCCTGCCTAGCTCTAGCTCTGACTTCATGTCAAAATGGCTGAAGCCTGTGCAACATGACAGTGCTTCAGGATCAGGGTCTGTTCCACAACAATTAACGGTTGAAGCACTTCAAAGCTTAATTGTGGATCAGATTCCTGAGTTCACAAAGATTGCTCAGAACCTTCTCACTGCAGACATGCCTAATCCAGACTATGAGGCTATTCTGTTATGCCATAGGGATGATGTGGAAGTGCAGAAGTCAAAGATCATTGATGATACTGAGAGAGATGGCAACATAGATGCCTGGTTACAAGGAAAATATGATATTACTCTCGATGAAGCACTTCAGTATCTCAGGGAGGAATACATCACTTCACTGGGATCCAATGCAAAATCCCTGTCACCTGGTGAAGTGTATGAAGCTGTAAATGACTCCTACAAGGGTTTCCTCAAGGCTGCACACTATCTTGGCAAGGGAGTCAAAACTGAAGTCAACAAGGTGTGTGATAAGACAGCCACTTCAGTAGCAGAAGTCAAGAGGGCCTTTGATGCTAAATTTCCTCAATTTGACAGTGTGTTCAAGGACATCAAACACTGCAACTCTACCTGCACTCAGATGGACAATGGGCTGGCTCTGCTAAAGGATACTGTCACAGGTCTGGGGCACCAATTTCAGAATCTATCTGACCAGACTACAGATGCCAATGCCATGCTGAGGATAATGTTCAAGAATCTTTATGGAGATAGGCTAGTGACTGATGTTCCTGTGCATGAATTGTCTAAATATGAAGTGAAGAGGCTGCAGGATCAATCTTTATCTGGTTTCAAGGCCAATGAGTTATTCACTAAGGTGAACACTCTTGAACAGGAGGTAGCTACTCTCACCAAGACCAATGCTCATCTCACAGAAAAGGTTGCATTGCTAAATGATCAGTTGGACACTCAAGCATCCACCACAGCTGATGTCCTTCTGCATCAACAAACCATGTTAGCTGCAATGATGAAGCATATGGGTCTCCCTCTACCTGATGAATCTTCAATCCCAAGGGACATTTCTACAGCCTCTGTGCCTGATAACAAGCCTAAGGGGGAGAAGAAGGCTAGGAACTCAAATTCAAAGGGGGAGTCAAAGGGGGAGAAAGGCATAATAATCAAAGAGGGTGGTCAACAAAGGGCTTCAAAGTCTCTGGCAAATGTGCCTGGCAAGGGAAAAGCCAAAGTGGATGAGCCTCCATCTATCTTGCCAGTTGTCACCTTACCAACTGTGCACATCACTACTCCTGGAGGACAAAAGCAATCCATAACTACCACAGTGGTTGCAGGGAGTATGCCATCTGACAAACCTCCAATCTCTATATCTGAGAGTGCCAAGCCTGTAGAAGTCAAAGTTGTTACTGAGGCCAAGCTACAAAAAGTTGCTAACTCCAAAGTCTATCATGATAAAGCCTTCTTGGAGTTTCTGAAAGCCATAAGGGAACAGGTTGGTGACACTCAGTTTTATCTGAGGGGGGTGAAGAAACAGATTGACTACATCACTGTCATTCCCAAGAAAGTCAACAATATATGGGTCAAGGAGATAGTGATGGTTTCCAAACTAAAGATATGGCATCTAACATACCAGACTCTACAAGACCTAAAGCATTCAGAGATAGATGCCATACTTGAGCTCATTGAGAAGAGGAATGAGAACAGCAAGAGTCTGTTTGATGATTTGAGGAATGGTCAACCTACAAGGCTACCAGAAGTGATCAAGAAGCCATGGACAATCATTTATCAGTCTGGTACCAGAATTGAAGATATCAAGCAATTGGTCATTCCCCATGATCTCACCAATAGAAATCACAGACTGATCATTGCTATCATTGATCAATTACAGAAGAAGGTTGGAGCCAGAAATGCTGAAAAAACTGAGGCACTGCACATCCTCAGAACCTATATTGCAACTGGTGAAATTCCAGAGATGGCTCAACCTAGGAGAAATAAGGATGATGATTCTGAAGACAAAGGTGATGGGAGGAGAAGACATCACAGGAGAGATAAGGGTGATGAAGATAAGAAGAAAAAGGGGGACAAGGATAAAAAGGATGATGATGACCAAGGTAAAACCTATGAGAGGAAGAGTGGAAGACAGCAAGCCTTAGGCACTGCTAGCAGTAACCTCACCACAACACAAGACTCTAAGTCTAGGGTGAATACTGTTAGTAGTGACCTAGCAAAATCTACATCTATGGCTTCTGCAACTGTCTTACCATCTCAAGAAGAGAAGAAGATTCAAGTCAAGAAACCATGTATATGTTTCAGAAAGCAATCTGCTAATGGAATACTACTATGGTCTACCAACCAAGGTCAAAGATTTCTGCCAAGCAATCATGTCAAGAGGATGAAATTTAAACATGCTGCAAGGAGAGTGAAGCTATCCAAATCTAGAGCCCTAACAATCATTCCAGGATTGAAACTCCAGCCACTTGATGAAGACTTTGATGAAGAGCAACTGCTATTTCTAAGAGCTCAAAAGATATGCTATGTTGCAATTGTGGATGACCACCTTGTAATCAAGTACACTGATGGGAAAGAAATGAAATTCAAACAAGGGGGTTGTCAACATTGGGGTAAATTGTATGAGATAGAAAGAATCATTGCATTGCTGGATTCTAAAGACAAGGTGGAGAAAGTATGGAAGCTGGAATTGATTGACTTTGTGAAAATGAAGAAAGAATATGCTGAGAAGATAAGAAAGGGCTGCTATGAGAAATGGTTAGAAAGGGAGAAAGAAATTGATAGATTGGAGATTGAAGCAGAAAAGCTAAGGGCAAAGGGATTGTGTAGAGTTCAGTTTGATCCCTATGTGGTGAAGTATAGGAGAAGAAATGGAGACAATGTCAATATAAGAATGGACCTACTCAGTCACTATCCTGCCAACATTCTAAAGCCAGTGCTTGAAGATTTCAAAAACTCTATTATGATTGAAGAATTGGATGCTATGACAGAAATCATGAGAGCAGTAGATGAGATTGCAAGAAAGGAGAAAGAAAGGAAACAGAAAGCATATGATGATCTACAAGCCAAAGCAATGGAGATGCAATCAAAAGAAAATGGCTAGTACCTCATCATACTGTAAGAGTATTTATCTTGTAATTTCATTTATGTGTTCAATCAAATCACATACCTGTACTTTTAAAGTTTTATCTTTAATGTATGTTAGGCTTGTTATCAGACATGAAATTGTGACTAAGGGTCTCACTCACAATTTGGGGGAGATTGTTAGTTACAGAGGCATGCCTGTATACATTTAATAACAAGCCTAATTGTTTGTAATGCTTTGCATTACTTACATGACCTCTTAACTGAGGGAACCTCTAGTTGTAGAGTTTCTGTTTGTATTGTACTTGTAATAGGCATCAAATCCTAGTTGTGTAACTGTACAAATAGAGTCTAGAATAATGCTTGAAAGAAGTTCCAAGGTTCATGCCTCAAGCAAGGAGTTAAAGACTATCAAATAATCACAGTTGGGATTTGAAGAAATGAAGAATTTGCCTAAGTACCAATTCGAGAAGTATATTTGTCTATTCGAGAAGTCCAGCATTCGAGAAGTCAGAGATTCGATATCTCAAGACACTATTCGATATCTCTGAATACACTGTTCGATATCTCATTCGATATCTCAGGGATTCGATATGTCTACTACTCTATTCGAGAACTCAAGAAGTCAACAAGTCAAGATGGTATTCGAGTTCTCAAAGAGTCAACAAGTTAAAGTTCCATTCGATATCTCAAAGACTCAGAAAGCTATTCGACAACTCGAGGATTCGATAAGTCAAATGCTCTATTCGACAACTCAAGGAATCCTGATGGAAAAGAGCTATTCGAGAAGTGGTTCGATATGTCACTATAACAGTATTCGAGAACTCAGAGTTATCGATCAAGTCAATTCTAGTTCTTGAATCACTTACTTAGTCACTTCTCGAATACATTCTTGGAGACAAAATACTGAAGAAATTGTACAAGTCAGAAACCTGCAACAAGCCAATGCACTTTATGGACCACAATCTGTAACGTGCTCTGGAAAGCCTACAAGGAAGCTTGGAGAGATATAGAAGAGACAAGGAGCTAAAGAAGTGGATCTAAACAGGCTTTGCAAAGTCAAATCTGTAACCGTTTGGACTCTTACTCAAAAAGGATAGACAGACTAGAAAGTAATATGTTTAGCTACCTTATTTGTAGTAAGCAGGTTGTATCCATGTTCTATAAGGACACAGCCTCACTTCATAACTTAGTAACTTTTGGGAGTCAAGTTTTTCATACACTGTAAGAGCTATATCTCTCTGAGAAAAACGAAGCTGAGAATACTACCATTTGTATTCACAGATTGTAGCAACCTTTATCTAATAATACATTAGATTAAAGTGATATTGTGTCTTGTGTTGTTTATTTATCCGCACCTTAATTTCTGCACACACAGGCACTTATCTGCTACATAGACTCAATCCAAGAAAAGTTCAAGAATCCATTCACCCCCCCCCCTCTGTATTCTTTTACCGTGTTCAATACTCAACAATTACTTACGCTGGAAAGGAAAACATTATCTTGACTTGTTATCTTCCATGAATTAGAGTTGAGACTATACACACTGATCATAACTGAATGGGGGTCAGGTGCAGAAAGTGAAGGAGGTTTGACGATATGAACCACCACATAATCATTAAGTTGCGGTAAAAATCCAAAAGATAAAGTAGTCCACCTAGTCTTTCCTTTGGAAATAGGTAAACGTGGAAGAGTTTTGTTATGCTCAAATCTTGGCATAAGCCCTAAGCAGGCCTAATGGGTTTGAATAGAGGTCCACAACTCATAATGGGCCTAGAGATGAAGATTGGGTCACTAAAACCCACCACTAGGAGTCAGTCCAATATACTATCAAGCACAATGTGGAAGTTTGCGACCCCAAGCTGTGGGTCGAGTTCGCCAACAAAGTCCATAGTATGGGATAACATCTATCATACACGTCTCTCTACAAGGTCTAGCGTGGCCTAGAATACTTTTATGGAGGCTAGAGGTCCAGCATGGCCTAGAATACTCTCTCTGCAAGGTCCAGCGAGGCCTAGAGCATATTTATTATGAAGGCTTACGGTCAGGCCCAGCGAGGTCGCGTGAGTATAATACGGTCAGGCCCAACGAGGTCGCGCGAGTATAATTATCTTCTTACAGCGTGGACCACCTCGCATGACTAGCCCAGCGAGGCCACATGCGAGGCCATGCAGCTTCTCCATTCGCCTCGTCAGCGAGGCCAGTTGATTTAAGCATAATGCTAGCCATAGGCAACCTTTAATGGGCCATGGGTCATGAGCAGAATAAATGGGTAAAATATATCAACCCAAGAAGACGTCTAGCGGATTTGGGCCTAGTCGAGCCCAAAGAAACCCTAACACGTCTAGGTAACTTCTTCTCCAAGAGAACTACGTATGGCTTGATCCCTATAAATAGGGTACGTAGGCATCTTGTTATGGATGATTGACAGTTCACCTCTGAAAACACCATACAAGATCAGCCACAAAAAATCACCAATCTCCTTTCGTGTTCTTCGTGTTCTTAGCGAAATATCCGTATTTTGCTCCATGATTCCAGCAAACCTCCAAAATATTGTTATACAATATTCTCCCTATAACATTTGGCGCTAGAAGGAGGGGCTAGTCATCATATTGGGAGAAGGATGACTAAGTCGAACAAGAAGAACAGAAGGAACGACAACGGGGAGAACCCGGGGTCGCACAAGATACCCAAAGGTGATCACCCTAGGGGCGAGGACGGGCCCGGGAAGGTGTCAGCAGTGCAAGAAAGGATGACTAGAGAGAAGAAGAGGTATAGCTCAAGGGGCGCGAAGAGGAATGCCAGGAAGGGGCCCAAGTCCTATAAGGAGGAGAGTAGTAAGGGTCTCATCAAGAAACTCTTGGATGAAGTTGATGATGTTGTTACGGATCAAACAAACCATTCTGTGAAGACCTCGAGTGGGATGAGGATATAGAGGCTACTAAGACAAAAGAGGGGTCGCAGAATGAGGCCGCCTCATCTAAAGGGAGCTGACAAGAAGGATAAGCGATCCCAGGCTTGGAGCCAAGGTTTGGAATGACCCCCCTCTCTTCATCGAGAGCGTGAGCGGTCCCAGAAGTACAAACTTGACCCCCTGAATCGCAAGGAGGATCAAGAGGAGTCTAGAGCTCCCAATAAGACCCAATCCCACCATGACTACACGGGAAAGGGAAAGAAAAAAGTTGAAGATAAGAAGACCAAGGTTGGAGACTACAAGCTAGAGGAGCTGAAGAAGGCCTTGGATAAGAGGAATGTAGATAAGGGGATCCTTACAAGCTAGAGGAGCTGAAGAAGGCCTTGGATAAGAGGAATGTAGATAAGGGGATCCTTAACCCCATAGGTCTGGCCTTGTCTTTCACTCAAGAGATCAGGACCACTCCGCTTCCCACTATATTCCAGAGTAGTAACCCAGGCATGACTTATAATGGAAACACTAACCCTACAGAGTTTGTTATTCGATTTAACAATGATATGGATGTGTATCGGGCCTCGCAACGCTAGGTGCTGGCTATTTGCGGCCTCGTTGAGGGGTAGTGCCCAGCAGTGGTTCTCTAAGCTAAGGGCTCACATCACTATAGACTCTGTGCACCTCCTGTATCCACCATGGTGAACATGAAGCAGAAGGAGGGTAAGACCCTACAGGACTACTTCAAGAGGTTTAACGCCAAGGACCCTAGGGTGCAAGGAGCAAATGACGAGGCCATTAAAAATTTTCTTATTGCTGGGTTGAGAGAGGGCACCAAGTTCTGGAAGAAGTTGCAGGCATAGACACCCGACACTCTTTTTGAGTTTTACAAGGAGGCCGAGCCTTGCAAATGGATTAAAAAGTCGATGGAGGATCTCAAGAAGAATAATGAGGCTAGCAACAGTGGAAGTAAGAGCAAGGGAGTCAAGAGGAAGGACTCTTGGAGCCCTAGGCGAAGACGGGATCGCAGTGAGAGCCCAAAGAGGAGGGGTTGCGGTCCACCAAGGAGGTTACCATCGCGAGCTCAAAGTGGATGGAATGAGGGTTAGTCCACACCTTTAGTGGCCCCCATTGATCACATCTATGCAGTTAATGTTGACTTGGGGATGTTTAAGAAGCCCTCACATATGAATAGTCGGGCAACCAGGGCTACTCGTAAATATTGTGTCTTTAATGAATAGACAGGGCATGATACTACAAATTGTAACCAGCTCAAGTAGCAAATTGAAGAGCTAATTCGCAATGGCCCGGCTAACTTAATGGGTAGTTCGTGAGGTGAAGAAGCATGGCACTAAGCCAGGTCTTGGTTTCAATAATGTCCCATCGTTTGGGCAAAAATAAAAGTCCCACAAAGAAAGAGAGGAGCGATCTAGGAGTATTCATGTCATTATGGGGGGGCCATATTGGAGGAGATAACAAGGTCAAAGAGAGGTATGCTCGTGAGGCTAAGAAGCGGCCCCTCACCAATGTACATCACCTTCAGGAGAGACCCCAAAGCTCTTCAAAGGGGAGGGTACAAATATCATGTTCATCGAGAAGGATGCGAAGTGGGTTCATTATCCCTACTCTGAATCTCTGGTTGTTCGGGTTCGCATAGGTTCTCAAAATATCTACAGGGTCCTCGTGGATAATGGGAGCGCAGTCAATGTCCTTACATATGAAGTCTATAGGAAGATGGGATTTATGGACAAGGTGACACATTGCGAGGTCGCAAACCCGTTATCTTGCAATGTGAGGCCTCTTGGCCCCATTAACGATAATGGATCAATCCATAAATCTATACAACGTGGAGCTATCTCTATGCATGCATTAAAGTCAGTCTATTAGCAAAGGAGAAGATGTGAAGACTCAACGAGACCCCTATATGGTGTGGCTATCGAGATCAATGAGACGCCTCTACATGAGATACTTCTTGGTGAAATACCTCTACATCGAGGAGAGGGGGGACACCCCCGAACCTTGGGGAGAGGGGGGATGCCCCCGATCCTTGGTGGCAATGAGGAGGTCCTCAATTACCTTAGTACACCAGGAAGAACATCTATCAAACAAGCCCCCTGCTTGGTATGGACTTCACTAATATCAACATACATTGCCCCAATCTGAAGGAGAATTCATAGCGGGGTCACATCAGAATTCTCTTTATTACAAATGGTGTCAACTCCAAATAATACAAGAAGGTTGCTGAAACATGTTGATTCCTTATCACATCTACAATTATAATAAGGACTCGGGGGTAGTGGCATTAAATAAACACCACTCTTAGCCAGACATTTGAAAATTTGCAAGACAAGGCCAGCACCTAGCGTTGCGAGGCCGACACCTAGCGTTTTGAGGCCTGCACCTAGCGTTGTGAGGCCGTACCTAGCGGTGCGAGGCCGTACCTAGCGACGTGAGGCTGCAAACTCGACACCTTGCGATGCGAGGCCTCTCGGCCCCATAGGCGCAATCAGGATCATTTGAAGACCCCATCAGCTATTCTAAAACACTTGGGAAAAATTTAACAGATATAAAGAGGCGTTATGGAGGAATCTATACATGCTAAAATCATGCAACATGAGTCCTTTGTGCAAGCAGATACGAGGTCTATGGTACTTTGCAATATTATATATATCAAATAAAGGAGCATCAATAAAGCAAGCCAATCCGGGTTCAAGGAGCATCCAAATAAGTAAAAGAAATTAAGTCTACAAATGCGAGGCAAATAAAGGGAGTGCCCGCATCTCCACTGAGTCTAGCAGATAAAGTTTAAAAGCAATAAAAAGGAAGTCATGGGGATCCATTTGTCGCTTCCTCATTCATCTCCATCTTGAGGTTATCAGCAAACTTTCAAGTTTCTTCGCCCAACCGGTACCAATCAAAGTCGTCAACCTTTTCAAGGAATTTTTTCATGAAGTCAATAGATCCTTGGGTCTCGGCCTCCTCAATGATAGTGGGAAGAGCATTAGCAGCATCTTTAGCTTTCTTCTCTAACTCAGCGACGCGGTCTCTAAGCTCCTTGATCTGGGAGTCTGACTGCTCCCTCTCAACAGTATGATCCAGCTTAAGCTTCTTTCTATCCGACTGCTCCTCGTGAAGCTCTCTCTTAAGCTTCTCAGTCTTGCCTTCAAATCATTTTCTCAAACTATTTTTTGCGTCCTCGACATTAGCCTGAGGCTGTGCAAGTATGGATTTGAGATTCACAATCTCTTCGCTCATCTTACTATTGGAAGAAGCCAAGGCTCGAACCTCCTTGTGGTGACGCAATTGATGGAAGAAAAGCTCAGCTATAGCTTTAGTCTTGGAAGCATTGGACTTCTCCAGAGATTGTAGGGACCAGGAATACATATCAATCTCAGAAACATGGGCATGTGCCAATTTGCCATATGTCTGGCGGACCAGTCTAGGAGAAGGATGAAGGGGAGAGAGACTCATGTCGTCCTTGTTCTTCTTTAGTGGTGGTTCTTCATGAAGACTCGTTATCTCAGTTGATTTTTTCCTGCTAGGATGGAGGGAAGAAGATGATTGTCGAAGAGGCATTGTGAGAGTGGTCTGCTTAGGAAGAGGCATGACAACATCAGACTTGGTAGCTGAACTCCCAACAAGGGAGGAATGGTGAGTCAGATCGCCAGAAGGGTTAAGAGAGGTACTCGTAGCTTTGTCCTTCTTCATGAAAGGGATCGCAGAATATTTCTTGGAAGCCATACCTGTAAGTATAGAGAAGAAGATACCTCAATACAAGGAAAACTGGAAACCAAAACATACACACTTAATATTCAAGCTGGTGCGAATTGGTTTGCGAGGAGAATTAAATTTACGAAGCAAGTAGACAGCTTGCATGGCAGAAAAATAAAGCGTAGCGAGGTGGATAGTACGAGGAGATATGGGCTCGTATTAAATTAAAAATTTTAAAGTTGTCAAGCGAGGAGGCTTTTCGACAAATCAAATAATTATTTTGATTTTATTTTTGAAGAAATTTTGAAGACCAGAAAAAATAGTTCTCCGCTACATCTGCGTGCACCAAAGAACTGGGGGTAGTTGTTATGCTTGAAAATTGATACAAACTCTAAGAAGACTCATTACAAGAATTGAGGAGGCCTCACGACGTATGAGGCTATGAGGAGGCCCCGCAACGTATGAGGCTGCGAGGAGGCCTCGCGACGTATGAGGCTGCGAGGAGGCCTCGCAATGTAAGAGGTTGCGAGGAGGCCTCGCAATGTATAAGGCTGCAAGGAGGCCTCACGACGTATGAGGTTGCAAGGAGGGCTCACAACATATGAAGCTATAAGGAGTCCTCTCAACATATGAGGAGGCCTCTCATCATAATAATAAGGAATAGCGGAGAGTCTTCTCATCATACTTTAAGAAGACCTAAAAATATTGGTGAGAGCCCGAGCTCACATATCAACATGAGAGAAGATATAATTGTAACAACTTATGACTTCAAGGCCCTATGGGGTCGCCTCTCAAGGTCCTTGCAGGACCATATTGCGCTTGGAAGGACCCTTCGAGGTCACCATCACTCACTTATACATGGCTTCGCATTAATTGAAAGACACACAACACATGTCATCATCTTAGCAGCTGGGAGAAGATCTCGAAATACGACAGTTGTCTGCAACCATTCAATTTCATAGGGGTCGCGATGCGATCCCAAGGCACTTGAGATAGATATGCTTTCATCTACAGTAATCTATAGCGATCCCAAGGCACTTGAGATAGCTATACTTTCATCTATAGTAATCTATAGCTAGCACAGGCCTCGCATCGAAGTTTTGACAAAGCAATTTTTGAGTCCACATCGCATCTCTAATGACAATATGGACTCGGGGGGTAGTTGTTATGCTCAAATCTTGGCATAAGCCCTAAGCAGGCCTAATAGGCTTGAATAGAGGTCCACAACTCATAATGGGCCTAGAGATGAAGATTGGGTCACTAAAACCCACCACCAGGAGTCAGTCCAATATACTATCAAGCACAATGTGGAAGTTTGCGACCCCAAGCTGTGGGTCAAGTTCGCCAGCAAAGTCCCTAGTATGGGATAACATCTATCATACACGTCTCTCTACAATGTCCAGCATGGCCTAGAATACTTTTATGGAGGCTAGAGGTCCAGCGTGGCCTAGAATACTCTCTCTGCAAGGTCCAGCGAGGTCGCGTGAGTATAATACAGACAGGCCCAGCGAGGTCGCGTGAGTATAATTATCTCCTTACAGCGTGGACCACCTCGCATGACTAGCCCAGCGAGGCCACATGCGAGGCCATGCAGCTTCTCCATTCACCTCGTCAGCGAGGCCAGTTAATTTAAGCATCATGCTAGCCATAGGCAACCTTTAATGGGCCATGGGTCATGAATAGAATAAATGGGTAAAATATATCAACCCAAGAAGACGTCTAGCGGATTTGGGCCTAATCAAGCCCAAAGAAACCCTAACCCGTCTAGGTAACTTCTTCTCCATAAAAACACCATACAAGATCCCTATAAATAGGGTACGTAAGCATCTTGTTATGGATGATTGACAGTTCACCCCTGAAAACACCATACAAGATCAGCCACAAAAAATCACCAATCTCCTTCCGTGTTCTTCGTGTTTTTAGCGAAATATCCGTATTTTGCTCCATGATTCTAGCAAACCTCCAAAATATTGTTATACAATATTCTCCCTATAACAAGTTTTATATTTTTGAACAAGAGGATTCCAGATATATGTGTCGGGTTTATAATCAAGTTGATAATCAAACATGGTAGACATACAAATTAAACCATATGATTGTGCTAACCAGACTGACTTTCACAAGTCGTCCGGAGGAGATTTAAGTGAATAGTATTCTTCACATTGTTTATCATCAAAGCATATGACTAATCTGTTACTAAATTGATGCTGGAAAAGAGAAATTTGGGATGGTGACTAGGGGTGGTAAATAATTGATTCATCATCATCATCTTTTGATGATTTAAGTGGGTGGTGATAAAGGTAGGAGATTGGATAAGAGAATACCAAGACTTGTGGACGGACCTGCAACGCAAGATTTTTAAGTGGAAGTCTGATGAGAATTACTGTTAAGACTTCTTCGGGTAAGTGGTGTATCATGGTCTTTTTCTTGTCCTCCTCCCTATTAGATTTAATAGGTGATTTGAAGCTAAAGCGGGAAATGTCGTTGAAAAATTGAGTACTACTCTCCGAAGATATTATTATCCTCTTATTCCGCTGCTGCTCTTGCCTTCTACTGACTTTGACTTCAATGGCCTTCCTCTTGCCGAGAATTGGAGGACTAATGATGCTACTGCTACTACTACAAACTCGAAATTTTATCTTTTTCTTATTCTTTATCATCCTAATTAAATGGGAAAATCCCAATAACAACCGCCCTTGATTTGATTTTGATTTCTTCTTGAATCCAGTTGGTTCCGTAGTTTTTGAATTTTGCTGATCCCAATCATATAACCATGCCATGATGACTTAATGACTTGTTAGTAGCCTCAATAATCAGATTTTTGCTTCTCAAAGTTTTGACATAAGTCCCTTTTTATAGAGCATCGTTGGATATAATTTTGATTTTATTTAGGATTTTGATCTTGTCCGGGATTTGTAGGGATGAGAATCGGGTCGGATAGGCTCGGATATGGTAATATCCATATCTATACCCGAAAATTTATCCAATACCCGAACCCGATCCGAACCTGAAAAATACCCAAAAATTAATATCCAAATCCGATCCAACGGATTTCGGATCGGATTTGGATATACCCGATACCCGGAATTTTTTGGATACCCGAAATCCGAATTTTAATACCCGAAACCCAAAAATTTTAACAATTTAACATTTAAATTTTAAGAGCAGTAATTCAGCAAATATTATCCTGACTTTGCAATACATTACAACAATTCAACAACAATGAAATTGTTAAAATCAAATTACATTAATTTAATAGTCAATAATTCAACAACAATGAAATATCTGAATTTTAATAATAACAATGAATAAAACAATGCTGTCAAAACTGTGGGAATAAAAAAAATATCAAATAAAACAATACTGCACACAAGGTTAATAGCTCATATATATATATATATATCAAAATCTCAAAGTGTTATGAGTTTGAACTTAACACAAAACACAAATGTATATGTAATACCCCCAGATCCGGGGTCTGGGATCGGGTCGTTACGGTCTTATTTTCCATGATTGATACTTAACTTGAATCCACAATAAATGAATCAGATGCTTTGACCCCACAATAATATCCACTCTCTCACACACACACAGTTATAGTCCCAGAGATGAAATTGAAAGTAACCAAATTTTATTAATCACCCAATTGAGTTCTTACAACCCAAAGAATTACAATTTATACATTACTTAATACATTTGATATTCAAATGCTAACAACTAGCCTTCCAATAGCTTACTCTTCAGCAGTGGTAGCTACGATCTCAGCGGTTAATCCTCTGACGGCTGACACCTGCTCGCACCAAGTGCACCTTGTGCGGCCATCTGATCTAACTGTTGTTGTGATATAAATAATAAAGCAAGGGTGAACAATAGCCCACCAACAAGAATATAACTGAACAGTAATATATATGACAGTTCAAAGATATATTTTGAAACCATATGCCATGCATAAACGAAAATAGTGCCAGATCCATATAAAGGATGAAGTTACAGGGAACTCAAAATATATAAGTTTTGTGGAAATATTTGCTTTATCAAGATAAACAAGATAGCATCATTTTTATTAGAGAGGAACTTGCAGAAAATATTGCAATTCCAGTTTTCAACACTGCCAACACAGATTGGGCTGCAAAAGATTTCTAATTTAAAAAGATGAACTAATACGGGAGCATTGCCGCGCCAGATGCCCTGACGTTTACGATGATCAGTCGTATGTCATGCATCTCATCAGTCGTTCTCTACATGTAGAAGGTAGCTCCGACGGATTTACTTGTCTACCGCCCTTTGGATCGGAACTCCTCAGCCAACGGTTGGGCTATTGCTGGACCGGCGCCACTTGGCCACTTACGTGTCTCCTAGTTCATTTAACATCCATCATTGTGAAATGTAATGTTCGTTCCCCTTTTCCCCAGGTATGATACCTGTTGATAAGACTCCACAAGGTAGTCGTATCTAATGTTGAAAGGAAAATTTCCCATGCTGTTGCTCGTTAATGGATACCAACTTGTTCCAACATTCTACCCCTCAAATGATGAGAGGGTTCACACAATTCCATTAAAAATAATAGCAACCAAGTTGCGAATGAAACGAATAATTTATGACCGGGAAGTCACAAGATAAATAACATTCCTCAAGTAAGGTTCCCTTATAATAGAATCGAAGGAAGAATGGAATTACTGAGAACCTTCCTTGATAATATAATAATAAAAAAAAATAAGACTCTGTAATAATTTATATAATGTTCGAGGGTCGATGATACTATGTGAATGAAACCAAGTATCTTTGAAACGAGTTAGAAGAATTAAATGATTATTCTAAGAATATTTATTAAGTCACAGATACTGAAAAAGGGTTGCTTGGAATAATCTTTGAGTAAATATTCAGAATAATATTCATTGAATAAATAATGAATATTCAAATTAATAATAATATTTGTTGATGAAATAATCCTCAAATGGATAATTGAAATAATATTCATTGAATCAATAATGAATATTATACTTAAGAATGATACTTATTTGTTAGGAATAATTCATAAGTTGTGATGTTAAGAATAGAATTTACACATTATACTTCTTGTAATCCTGATCTTATAAAGGATTTAGCACTGTATATAGGATTTATGTGTAAGACAGTTATCTGTATAGTTTAGTCAGGAATGAACAGTGTATCGGAGACTACATGTCAGGAACAAAGGGCAAATCCTGATGATGGTCTAATATTGATGATGATCAGATACTGATGCAAGATGAAATCCTGATATCAGTCATGTTACTGATGATGTCATTATGGATGCTACAGAAACTAGCAAGTGCTATAAAACAGGATCGTTGTTTGAGGAACAAGCAAGAAGATATTATGAAGGAAAGAGTTTTCTATTGATGGAAACTATCGACTAGAAGGCAGAACATTGTCATGTATAGATTATATCTTTCTGTTATTAGTTGATAGGTAGCATTATAAATACTCTCTCAATGTCATTGTAAAGAACGTGAGTCGAACAAGTGTGTTGTGAGTTCGTGTGTGTAGCTCTGTATAAGGTTTGTATTCGAGAGTTCGAAACAAACAGAGAGAGAGATTTGTATTGTCAGCAGCTGCTAAAGGTATTGTACACCTTTGATAGAGTTTGTATTTGATCTTACTAATACAAATAGAGTTTGATTCATTCGTTTATTCTTGTTCATATAATCAAGTAAAAATCAGACACGATTATATAACTTGTATTCAACCCCCCTTCTACAAGTTATTCGAGTTAACAATTGGTATCAGAGCAGGTTGATTTCGAATAATCATAAAGATCTGCAATCATGTCTGGTTACAAAGATGGGAATACTAAAATTCCTATGCTCAAGAGAAACGAATATACTCTATGGGAAGTAAAGATGTTGCATCATCTGGAAGCAACAGATCCTGATTATCTTGACAGAATCAGAGATGGACCTTTTGTTCCAACAAAGGTCGTTGGACAAGCAACTGTTGATGGTGTGGTTGTTCCAGAACATACAGCAGAGAAGCCAAAATCTGAATGGTCAGATAAGGACAAGGAGAATGTTCTTAAAGATGCTAAAGTGAGAAACATATTATTCAACAGTCTTGATTCTGTTCTCACTAACTATGTTCTCTCTTGTAAAACTGCTAAGGATATATGGGACAATCTTAAGGTTCACTATGAAGGAACTAAGCCTGTCAGGAAGAATATGAGGACATTACTTATACAACAGTATGAGTACTTTGAATCCAAGTCTGGTGAGTCACTTACTGATACCTTTGATAGGTTTACAAAACTCATCAATGAGATGGCCATGCATGGTAAATATTATGACTTGGAGGATATGAATACTAAGTTCATGAAAGCTTTGCCTGATTTCTACAATGAGAAGATATCTGCGATTGAGGAAGCTAATGATCTAGATGAGATTTCATTGGAGGCAGTATATGGAAAATTGAGAGCTTATGAACTTGACAAGCAGCAGAAGAAGAGCAGGAGTGAAGGAAAGATGAAGACTATTGCACTTACTCCTCAATCTGAAGTTAAGAAGCTTCCTGATGATCAGCATGAAGAGATTGCTGTAAAGAATCCAAGGAAGAAGAAAAGCAAAGAAAGTTCTGAGTCAGAGACTACTGATATGGACTCTGACAACAATGATTCTGAATCTGAGATGCAGGAACTCTTTGCTATGTTTGCTAAAGCTTTCAAGAAAGGAAGATTCAATAGGAGAAGATTTAGCAAAGGACCTTTTCAAAAGAAGGAGGAGAAGAAGAGTGACAAAGGCAAAAGTACAATTGTCAAGCTTGATAAGGCCAAGATCA
Organism: Kitagawia praeruptora; assembly: GCA_037693485.1. Classification (NCBI taxonomy): domain Eukaryota; kingdom Viridiplantae; phylum Streptophyta; class Magnoliopsida; order Apiales; family Apiaceae; genus Kitagawia; species Kitagawia praeruptora. The sequence goes on along the minus strand of CM075349.1, from coordinate 149,563,826 downwards.
AGTGCTTTAATTGCAGCGAGCTTGGACACTTTGCTAGTGAGTGTAAGAAGCCTAGAAATTCAGGAAAGGGTAATGCACTTATGGTCACACAGAAGGATTGGGCTGATTCCAGTGATTCTGAAGATGAATTGGATTATGACAACATTGCATTGATGGCAAATAGTTCAGACAAACCTAGATCTCCAAAGAAAATTTCTCCATTTTCTGTTAAGGTATCACTTCACTCTCTTGATTCATTTGATAGCTTAAATTCTGATGAAATTAGATCTATCCATGCTGAGTTTAAGAATCTTATGACTAATTTTAGAATTCTTACTTGTGAAAGAGATGAACTTAAGGTTAAGAATGATAAATTAGTTGATAGAAATAATTTTCTTGAATCTAAATTAATTCAAATGGAAGAATACAAGTTAAGTTCTGATAAAGCTAAGCATGATTATAGTGTTATTCTTGAGGCTTATGACTATGTCAGAAAAGAACTAGAAGAAGAGAGAGATGTGATTAAGACCATTAACAATTCCAGTAAAAAGACTATAGAAATCTTTGAAAGTGGAATTCGTGGTAAGGTTAATGGTTTAGGTTTTGATAAGGCTAGACAAGAAGAAAAAGTAGCTATTGTCAATGATGATAGTAAGGTAGAAGCTAACACATCTAAATCTGAAGGTAAGAAAAGTGTTTCTGAACCTAATCATGTTAAATTTGTTGATTCAAAAGGTACCCCTGTTGTACACAAAAGGATTAACAATAGTAATTCAGATGAGAAAGTGTTAGAGAAACCTAAGAATGTAAACATAGGGTTTCTGTCTAAGTCTCAGTTGAAACAGAGATTAGATGGTCTTTCAGAGTCTAGCAAGATAAAAAGAAAAAGGAATGGAAAAGAAGGTATTAACAAAGAGAATAATTACAAGAATGTACCTGATGCACCTAGGAAAAAATGCTATAAGTGTGGAAATCATAATCATTTGGGCCTAGACTGCAATCAAAAACCTTCTTGGAAAACTGAGTCCAGATTCCCCAAGACTCAGAAAATTCAATACCAACCACAAAAAGCTTGTTATCATTGTGGTAGTTTACTTCATTCCATTTACATGTGTAGAGAATATCATGAACTGTATTATGACTATTATTCTTTGAAATCTGAAACTCCTAGTCACAAACAGTTTATGAAATCAGAGTCTAAGATTGACTCTGCAACAGGTAAAATAAAAGCAAAATCTTCAAAGCCTGTTGTTTCTAAATCTAGTAAGAAAGGATCCAATCAAAGTTGGGTCCTAAAAAATTCTAACTAGTTACTTTTTGTTTGCAGGGCACAGGAAAGAAGCATTCAATTATCTTGGACAGTGGATGCTCTGGACATATGACTGGAAAGAAGTCCCTGCTTACAAAGTTTGAGAGGAAAGCTGGCCCAGTAATATCTTTTGGAGATGGCAACAAAGGAGAAACTCTGGGATATGGCTCAATTGTTTTGGGGAATGTCATCATAGAAAATGTAGCACTGGTTGAAGGCTTGAAACACACTCTTTTAAGCATAAGTCAACTGGGTTGTAAAGGTTACAAATCAATCTTTGACAGAGAAGGATGCAAAATCTTGAATATGCAGAATGGAGACATTGTTCTAACTGGTCAAAGACATGGTAACATATATGAAGCCAGCTTAAGTGATACATCTAAAGGAAGTGTTAGATGTCTCTACAGCAAAGCAACAAGTGATGAAAGCTGGAATTGGCACAAGAAGCTCTCACATCTTAACTTTAAGAAGCTTAATCAACTTGTTAAGTACAATTTGGTGAGAGGCCTACCTCAGGCAAATTTTGTGCAAGATGGACTTTGTGATGCATGTCAGCTTGGAAAGCAAAGAAGAACCACTTTCAAGAGCAAGACTGAAAATTCAATTACTGAACCATTTCACATGCTACATCTTGATCTGTTTGGTTCAGTAAACATTATGTCTATCAGCAAGAAAAGATATGCTCTAGTAATAGTGGATGATTTCACAAGGTTCACATGGGTGTTCTTTCTACACAAGAAGGATGAAGCTCCTCAGCAAATCATTGAACTTATAAAGAATATTCAGAATAACTCTGAGTACAAAGTCAAAGTACTTAGAAGTGACAATGGTACAAAATTCAAGAATTCTACAATGGAGGGGTTTTGTGCAGACAATAGAATCACTCAACAGTTTTCTGCACCTGGTACACCTCAGCAGAATGGTGTATTGGAAAGAAAGAACAGGACTCTCATAGAGGCAGCAAGAACCATGCTTACAGATGCAAAACTTCCAACCTACTTTTGGGCAGAAGCTATTAACACTGCATGTTTTACTCAAAACTGTACCTTGGTAAATAGTCATGGAAAAACTCCCTATGAGATGATCAAAGGAAAAAAACCAAGTGTGAAATACTTTCACATCTTTGGATGCAAATGCTATGTCCTAAAAGTTCATCCAGAACAACTTGGAAAATTTGAAGCCAAATCGGATGAAGCAATTTTTCTAGGATATTCAGCATCTAAGGCCTTCAAAGTTTATAATCTCAGAACTCACAATGTTATGGAATCAATTCATGTTGCATTTGATGATAAGAAATTTGGAATTCTGCAAACTGATGAAAGCCATGACAAGTTGGAATTTGAAAATCTGAAGAATTCTGAGATACTCTCCAGTGATGATGAAGGTTCTCCAGAAGGAATTTCTATTACTTCTCAAAGAAATGCTATTGTTGAGGGGGAGCAAATAAATCAAAGAGAACACAGTGATCATCAGGAGCAGACTAGCCTTTCAGAGTCTACTCCATCAGGAATTGACGTTTCAGAGTCTACTCCATCAGGAACTGATCTTTCAGAGTCTACTGAGGAAAGATCAATAACTAGCAGCAATATGGAATCTACTGATTCTATTGATCAAAGGAGAGTCTTTGAAGGTAGAGAGAATTCTTCTACAAGAGATACCATATCAGGATTATGAAAATTGTTTCAGATCATGACGTTTACTTTGTGTAGTAATCTAATTCTATGATATGTTAAGTCTATACCAGCAAGTTTTAATATTTGCATACTGATAATTTATACATCATTCAGTAATCAAAAGACAAGTAGAAAACAAGAAATTGTATTTTCATTAATTGAAATCATTACATACATGGAAATGAAATACAACATATTTTTGTCTAACTTCTACTGATAATTCTATACTTGTCTATTGATATGAATTCTGAGGTACAGGACAAGGAGCATCTCAAGAAATCCATCAGGGGATAAACAGCTTCGTCTGCTCTTGGATTCCTTGTCTGGGCGACTTGAATGAGAGCAGCTAACTTAAATGAATAGCATCCTCATCAAGATCAACCTCAGACTCTCGGCCAAATTCTTCATCCTCAAGTTTTGAGGAGGTTAGGGGAAGATTGTATCCAACAGATGGATGTTCTAGGAGAAACCTTTGGATATTATCGAAAACCAATCCATTCATGATTAGTTCGATGAGAAGAGTCATCTGTTCAAAGAGATGATCAAGAACAGGATGTTCATCGACCGAGAAAGATCTAAAGAATGGGTTTGAATGGAATTTTGGTTTGAGAAGCATTGTTGAGAAGAAAAGAGATTGAAAGGTTTATGGAGAATGGCATAAGGCGTCTGTTTCTTTTAAAGAAAGACGTGAGAAACTGAACAGTCACTTGGAAGTTTTAATGAAGTCAGATGCTAATTATTGCGTGTGACTGTATTTCTTGTTTTCAAGAAATATTGAATATATCTAACCAATTGATTTTTGTTCAGATTAATTGTTTATTTCTTTTTCAGATAAAAGAAAAATGCCACGTGGAAACTCCATATTAAGTCTCTGATGACATTTGATCAGGATTTCATGTGTGACCATCAGGATTTGAGAATTATTATATTTTTAAATCACATTGTATTTTGTGATTATTTTGATGAGAGGTCAACAAAAAAAAAGAAGCTGATCAGTATTGATTATTTATACCCTGATTTATTTCATGAAAATCAATTTTGGATTTTATTTTCCAAAAATTGTGGGTAACCGCATTTTTCAGGGACTGACACCTGTCAATCTACGTGTCAATGTGGGATAGTGGTCTGAAAGATTTATGAAATATATTTGTTTTGAAACTCTAATCGTGTATTTGCTTTCTCTAATTTTACATTCTCTAAAGCAAAAACTACTTTTGAGTTTTCAAAATCACTAATCCATTTCAAGAATTTTTCAAGTTCTTTTCAGATCAAAAATGGCAGCTCAGAGAAGATTACCTAAGTCAGTAGCCTTCAAGTTTGGTGACTTTGATTTTATGACAAACAATCATGTAGCAGCTATCACCAACAAAGAAGGAGTGTCATCTGATTTTCATCCAATCATGGACTTTCTGGCGTATGGACCATTAAGTTATGCATTGACAGCATCTCCACAAATTAATCAAGTAGCTGTTTCACAAGCTTGGGAGAATGTTGAGGTAATTGATTCTACTCAGAGTCAATCAGGTAAAATTGTTCTACATTTAGGACAAGATTCATTTGACATTACTGAATCTGTTGTTAATTCAGTACTTTGCTTACCTGTTACTGATAGTTATGAGAATGTACCATCTGATGATAATATAAGAACTATGTTGTCTGAATTAGGTTATAGTGGACCTCTAGACAACATGAGCCAGTTGAATAGGTCTTTTCTTAGAAAGGAATGGTCTTTTTACTTTGATCAAATTGCTAAATGTTTTACTGGTAAATGTAGTTCTTTTCAGCAAATTACTTCTGTTACATCACATATTGCTTATAGTTTGCTTTATGACAGAGTAATTAACATTGGTCATATTATCTTAAGTCAGATGAGTATTAAACTTGGGTTAAGAGATCAAAATAGGAAAATGGTTTATTATCATAGATTTATGCAAATGTTTATTAACCATTTTATTCCTGATGTTGAAGCTAGATTTGGTAGAGAACATTGTGTTTCTTCTTATGAACAGTAAAAGAGAATTTTCTCTGACATTACAAAGAAGGACAATGAAAAGAATCTAGATGAAATACCTGTAATTCATTATTCACATCATTTTCAGGTAATTCTTAAAACTCATCTTCCTACTCTCTACAATTCTTCTTTCTTTTGTGGTAAAATGGCTCAGGAATCTCAATTGGAGGAGAACCCACCTGTGTCTACCCAAGTAGCCCAAAACATTATAGTCTCTGAAACAATTCAAGAACCAAATTTTGATCCACAACCTATTGTTTCAAAGAAACCAACCTCTGGTGTTTATCAAAAGACATCAGTTGTAAGGAAGAGAAGATTTGTTGTGTCAAGTAGTAGTAATTCTAGTGAAGATGATGATGATTTAACTCTTGCTGAGAGAGCAGAATTGAAGGCTGCAATTCAACTTTCTCTGTTAGCACAAAGAGATAAAAAACCTAGTCACAACCAGGCTGCAGTCTCCCAAAAGGCTGTAGTTCTTAAAAAGGGAAAACAGTTACTGGATACTGTCTCTCAAAAGACTGTGTCTATTGAACAAAGATCTTATCCCAAGATCAAATCTGTGTCTACACCTCTTGAATCTTCTCAGGATAAATCTTTTGCTCACTATACCAGGAGAACAAGAAGAAAGATTCAATTGTCACCTACACACACAGAGTCTAGTCCAACTAATATCATGCAGGTCTCTCCTAATGAAGCTACAATCAAGTCAGCAAATGACCATAGAGATCTGGATATTGATTCTTCATGGGAAACTACATTATCATACAGACTGGCTATGGGACTAATTTCTCTCAAAGTGAAGTTGTCAAGGCCTGTTCTAGATTTTCTGGTTGAAAGAGTACCAAAACTTTTATTTCCAGATGAATATGGACTTCTACATCAAAGACTTGACTTAATGAAGATGTATTTCTATGTATCTGTCAGAAGACAATTAGTCAAGAAATTTGGACTCTCAAATCATGTTGCACTTCAATCACTTCATGCATATTTATTTGACAAAGATGTCATTATTGAAGATGCTTTAGCTCAAGGTGAATAACTGGAGGAAGTAGATAGAGAGAAGCAGTCAACAGAAGATACTATTGCACCAGTGGTGAATAGTAGGAAAGATCAGATCACAGTCACTGCAACACAAGAACCATCTAATCAGAGGAAGGATGACTCAGGAGCTGTGATAGCTGATGTTGAAAGGACTTCTGTGATGGCTGAGAATGCAAGTGAGATACCCTATGATATGGGAGGAATGACTTTGTTTGATTTTTTTGAAGATCAAACAAATTTTGTTCAGTCAGAGTCTATCCACCTTGAGGGTGTGTCTCAGCAAACAACACTTAAAGACGGTGATGTACTAACTGTGGTGTCTAATGAAGTATTACTGAAGACATCAGAGTCTAGTAAAGAACCTGAAAGTGGTATACTGGAGCCTGTAGTTTCTGAAAAGAAAGAAGATGATTGTAAGGGTTTAGAGACTATAGCAGCTCACTCCTTGGAGAAAACCTCAAGCCACATGCCAAATGAGGAACCCTCTCTCCATGTGAGTTCAGGTATAAAAACTCCTTCTAAACCCTATTTTTCTGTAGGTCATGAGAGCACTTATCTAAATTTGAGTGATACACTTGAAAAGATGGACTTAGATCCACAAACTGAGAGGCTGGCTCCTGACCAGGCAAAAGGTGAGGTAGAAAGAGTGTTGACTTTAGTAAGTCATAGTGAGAATGAGGGTATGGATGATCAACTCCATAGTGAGGGAGAGAAAATTAGGAAACCATCATTTGATTTCTGGGATCAGGTTTTTCCTGAATCTTGGTCTGAAAATTTGGATATGGATGCTGGTACTTATCCATTCATCAAAATGTATCAGAAGAATGACCTAGCACATCATAATGCAAAGCCAGAAGTTAAAGCTCAGAAGCAAAAGGAGAGGCTTGCAGGAATCATTAACAGAAGAGGTGCCAGGATAAAGCAATCTCTTGATACATATGTACCAGATGAAGTTCCTAATGATCCTAGTGTTCCTTTGTATGTACTTCTAATATCAGCTAGAATTGAGACATCTACAGTCTCTGATCACTCTAAGGAGGAGTCAAGATTTGAAGATGTTAGTACACAGAATACTGGTGAAGGAGATGATGATCATGTTTCAGTTCCAGATCAGAAAAGTGAAGATGTTGATACTTCTAATTAGGTTTTATTACTTGAATATCATACAACTCAAGCAACTTCTTCTACAAGACTTGAAGATACAGTTCTTTCTGATTCTGATACTGAAGATACTAGAAGCACTTCCAACATTGAAGTTCATTCTGATGTTTTGAAAGATATTCAGAATTCTCAAATTGCTATGCAAACAAGACTTCAATCACTTGAAGATAACCAAGTCACAATTATGGAAAATCAAGCAGTTCTGATGAATCTCATTTGTTCTGTTTCTGAATCTCTTGGAATTAATGTTGCTGATGTCAAAAAGGGGGAGATAAAGACAATTCAAAGACAACAACAACAACAACACCACCAGACTGAGCGAGATAAAGCTGGGGGAGATAAAGAGCAGACAAAGAGAAGTAAAAAGAAGAACCAGGAGTGACAGTGGTGAATCTCAGCTAGGAAGTGATAAAGGAAGAGCAACATTAATAGTTAAAATTCTTTCTTCTAAGTACTAGATAAACGTCTACATCTGGGAAGGAGGTACTTAACTTCATAATTCTACATTCATAAATTCTATTCTGGTTGTATTGTTATATGTTTTGACATCCACAACTTAGATTTATGCTTCAGATTTTAAAGCATAAATAGGGGGAGATTGTTAGGAATAATTCATAAGTTGTGATGTTAAGAATAGAATTTACACATTATACTTCTTGTAATCCTGATCTTATAAAGGATTTAGCACTGTATATAGGATTTATGTGTAATCCTGAACCATTTCACATGCTACATCTTGATCTGTTTGGTCCAGTAAACATTATGTCTATCAGCAAGAAAAGATATGCTCTAGTAATAGTGGATGATTTCACAAGGTTCACATGGGTGTTCTTTCTACACAAGAAGGATGAAGCTCCTCAGCAAATCATTGAACTTATAAAGAATATTCAGAATAACTCTGAGTACAAAGTCAAAGTACTTAGAAGTGACAATGGTACAAAATTCAAGAATTCTACAATGGAGGGGTTTTGTGCAGACAATAGAATCACTCAACAGTTTTCTGCACCTGGTACACCTCAGCAGAATGGTGTATTGGAAAGAAAGAACAGGACTCTCATAGAGGCAGCAAGAACCATGCTTACAGATGCAAAACTTCCAACCTACTTTTGGGCAGAAGCTATTAACACTGCATGTTTTACTCAAAACTGTACCTTGGTAAATAGTCATGGAAAAACTCCCTATGAGATGATCAAAGGAAAAAAACCAAGTGTGAAATACTTTCACATCTTTGGATGCAAATGCTATGTCCTAAAAGTTCATCCAGAACAACTTGGAAAATTTGAAGCCAAATCGGATGAAGCAATTTTTCTAGGATATTCAGCATCTAAGGCCTTCAAAGTTTATAATCTCAGAACTCACAATGTTATGGAATCAATTCATGTTGCATTTGATGATAAGAAATTTGGAATTCTGCAAACTGATGAAAGCCATGACAAGTTGGAATTTGAAAATCTGAAGAATTCTGAGATACTCTCCAGTGATGATGAAGGTTCTCCAGAAGGAATTTCTATTACTTCTCAAAGAAATGCTATTGTTGAGGGGGAGCAAATAAATCAAAGAGAACACAGTGATCATCAGGAGCAGACTAGCCTTTCAGAGTCTACTCCATCAGGAATTGACGTTTCAGAGTCTACTCCATCAGGAACTGATCTTTCAGAGTCTACTGAGGAAAGATCAATAACTAGCAGCAATATGGAATCTACTGATTCTATTGATCAAAGGAGAGTCTTTGAAGGTAGAGAGAATTCTTCTACAAGAGATACCACTAACTTAGGGGGAGAGACTAGCAGAGTTAATCTACCACCTGTTAGAAAATGGACAAAGGATCATACTGAAGATTTGATAATTGGTGATCCAAATAGTGGTGTTCGAACTAGAAGATCAATTCAAAATGAATGCTTGTATAGTTGCTTTCTCTCAAAGAATGAACCTAAGAAGGTTGAAGAAGCCTTACAGGATCCTGATTGGGTAATTACAATGCAGGAGGAGTTAAATGAGTTTGAGAGAAACAAAGTATGGAAACTGGTACCAAGACCTAAAGATAGATCTATTGTTGGTGCAAGATGGGTTTTCAGAAACAAGCTAGATGAATCTGGTATGATTGTAAGAAACAAAGCAAGACTGGTGGCCAAGGGTTATTCTCAGGAAGAAGGCATTGATTATGATGAGACCTTTGCACCTGTAGCAAGATTGGAAGCAATCAGAATGTTTCTTGCATTTGTAGCTCATTCAAAATTCAAAGTATACCAGATGGATGTAAAGAGTGCTTTTCTAAATGGCAAACTTGATGAGGAAGTGTATGTGGAACAGCCACCTGGATTTGTTGATCCAAAGTTTCCAAATCATGTCTACAAACTTGACAAGGCACTCTATGGACTAAAGCAGGCACCAAGAGCATGGTATGAGACTTTGTCTAACTTTCTTCTTGAAAATGGCTTCACAAGAGGTACAATTGACAAAACTCTATTCTTTAGAAAGATAAAAGGTGAATTGCTTTTAGTTCAAGTTTATGTTGATGATATTATTTTTGGTTCTACTAATGAAAAATTGTGTGCTAAGTTTAGCAAGCTTATGCAGTCTAAGTATCAGATGAGCATGATGGGTGAATTAAATTATTTCTTAGGCTTGCAGGTCAAACAGACTGAGACTGGTATTTTCATTAATCAGTCAAAGTATATCAAAGATCTTTTAAAAGGTTTGACTTTCAAGACTGTGCAGTTGCAAAAACACCCATGGCAACAGCCACTAAACTAGACTCTGATCCTAAAGGGAAGAGTGTGGATAATACTAGTTATAGAGGCATGATAGGCTCATTGTTATATCTAACTGCAAGTAGGCCAGATATAATGTTTTCTACCTGTTTATGTGCTAGATTCTAAAGTGATCCTAAGGAATCTCATTTAATTGCTGTGAAGAGAATTTTTAGATATCTCAAAGGAACTCCAAATCTTGGTTTGTGGTATCCTAGAGAATCTGATTTCTTTCTAATTGGCTATTCAGACTCTGATTATGCAGGGTGTAAGATAGACAGGAAAAGCACTACAGGTACATGTCAATTCTTGGGAAATAGATTGATTTCTTGGGCAAGCAAGAAGCAACAATCAGTTTCAACCTCAACTGCAGAAGCTGAGTACATAGCAGCAGGCAGTTGTTGTGCACAGATCCTTTGGATAAGAAATCATTTGATGGATTATGGTATGATACTTAGTAATATTCCTATGTTTTGTGATAATACTAGTGCTATTAAAATTGCAGAAAATCCGGTTCAACATTCAAGGACTAAGCACATTGATGTCAGGTATCATTTTATTAGAGAACATATTGAGAATGGTACTGTGGAACTTCATTTTGTTCCTACTGACAAACAGCTTGCAGATATTCTAACTAAACCACTTGATGAGACTACATTCAGTAGATTAGTAAGTGAGTTAGGAATGTTAAATTTTTAGATCTTTAACATCTGCAAAAGTAGCAAGGTGTGTTGTTCTTAGCTTATAGACTTGATATTTTGTCAGGATCTATATTTAATTGTTAAATGCTTTAGCTATAACACTTTGCCTTGATAAATTTCAGTATGATAGACTTGTTAATAATCATCAGGATTAGATTTGTTATCAGGATGCTGACGTCATCAGTATTGTGTCAGTATCAGGATTATGAAAATTGTTTCAGATCATGACGTTTACTTTGTGTAGTAATCTAATTCTATGATATGTTAAGTCTATACCAGCAAGTTTTAATATTTGCATACTGATAATTTATACATCATTCAGTAATCAAAAGACAAGTAGAAAACAAGAAATTGTATTTTCATTAATTGAAATCATTACATACATGGAAATGAAATACAACATATTTTTGTCTAACTTCTACTGATAATTCTATACTTGTCTATTGATATGAATTCTGAGGTACAGGACAAGGAGCATCTCAAGAAATCCATCAGGGGATAAACAGCTTCGTCTGCTCTTGGATTCCTTGTCTGGGCGACTTGAATGAGAGCAGCTAACTTAAATGAATAGCATCCTCATCAAGATCAACCTCAGACTCTCGGCCAAATTCTTCATCCTCAAGTTTTGAGGAGGTTAGGGGAAGATTGTATCCAACAGATGGATGTTCTAGGAGAAACCTTTGGATATTATCGAAAACCAATCCATTCATGATTAGTTCGATGAGAAGAGTCATCTGTTCAAAGAGATGATCAAGAACAGGATGTTCATCGACCGAGAAAGATCTAAAGAATGGGTTTGAATGGAATTTTGGTTTGAGAAGCATTGTTGAGAAGAAAAGAGATTGAAAGGTTTATGGAGAATGGCATAAGGCGTCTGTTTCTTTTAAAGAAAGACGTGAGAAACTGAACAGTCACTTGGAAGTTTTAATGAAGTCAGATGCTAATTATTGCGTGTGACTGTATTTCTTGTTTTCAAGAAATATTGAATATATCTAACCAATTGATTTTTGTTCAGATTAATTGTTTATTTCTTTTTCAGATAAAAGAAAAATGCCACGTGGAAACTCCATATTAAGTCTCTGATGACATTTGATCAGGATTTCATGTGTGACCATCAGGATTTGAGAATTATTATATTTTTAAATCACATTGTATTTTGTGATTATTTTGATGAGAGGTCAACAAAAAAAAAGAAGCTGATCAGTATTGATTATTTATACCCTGATTTATTTCATGAAAATCAATTTTGGATTTTATTTTCCAAAAATTGTGGGTAACCGCATTTTTCAGGGACTGACACCTGTCAATCTACGTGTCAATGTGGGATAGTGGTCTGAAAGATTTATGAAATATATTTGTTTTGAAACTCTAATCGTGTATTTGCTTTCTCTAATTTTACATTCTCTAAAGCAAAAACTACTTTTGAGTTTTCAAAATCACTAATCCATTTCAAGAATTTTTCAAGTTCTTTTCAGATCAAAAATGGCAGCTCAGAGAAGATTACCTAAGTCAGTAGCCTTCAAGTTTGGTGACTTTGATTTTATGACAAACAATCATGTAGCAGCTATCACCAACAAAGAAGGAGTGTCATCTGATTTTCATCCAATCATGGACTTTCTGGCGTATGGACCATTAAGTTATGCATTGACAGCATCTCCACAAATTAATCAAGTAGCTGTTTCACAAGCTTGGGAGAATGTTGAGGTAATTGATTCTACTCAGAGTCAATCAGGTAAAATTGTTCTACATTTAGGACAAGATTCATTTGACATTACTGAATCTGTTGTTAATTCAGTACTTTGCTTACCTGTTACTGATAGTTATGAGAATGTACCATCTGATGATAATATAAGAACTATGTTGTCTGAATTAGGTTATAGTGGACCTCTAGACAACATGAGCCAGTTGAATAGGTCTTTTCTTAGAAAGGAATGGTCTTTTTACTTTGATCAAATTGCTAAATGTTTTACTGGTAAATGTAGTTCTTTTCAGCAAATTACTTCTGTTACATCACATATTGCTTATAGTTTGCTTTATGACAGAGTAATTAACATTGGTCATATTATCTTAAGTCAGATGAGTATTAAACTTGGGTTAAGAGATCAAAATAGGAAAATGGTTTATTATCATAGATTTATGCAAATGTTTATTAACCATTTTATTCCTGATGTTGAAGCTAGATTTGGTAGAGAACATTGTGTTTCTTCTTATGAACAGTAAAAGAGAATTTTCTCTGACATTACAAAGAAGGACAATGAAAAGAATCTAGATGAAATACCTGTAATTCATTATTCACATCATTTTCAGGTAATTCTTAAAACTCATCTTCCTACTCTCTACAATTCTTCTTTCTTTTGTGGTAAAATGGCTCAGGAATCTCAATTGGAGGAGAACCCACCTGTGTCTACCCAAGTAGCCCAAAACATTATAGTCTCTGAAACAATTCAAGAACCAAATTTTGATCCACAACCTATTGTTTCAAAGAAACCAACCTCTGGTGTTTATCAAAAGACATCAGTTGTAAGGAAGAGAAGATTTGTTGTGTCAAGTAGTAGTAATTCTAGTGAAGATGATGATGATTTAACTCTTGCTGAGAGAGCAGAATTGAAGGCTGCAATTCAACTTTCTCTGTTAGCACAAAGAGATAAAAAACCTAGTCACAACCAGGCTGCAGTCTCCCAAAAGGCTGTAGTTCTTAAAAAGGGAAAACAGTTACTGGATACTGTCTCTCAAAAGACTGTGTCTATTGAACAAAGATCTTATCCCAAGATCAAATCTGTGTCTACACCTCTTGAATCTTCTCAGGATAAATCTTTTGCTCACTATACCAGGAGAACAAGAAGAAAGATTCAATTGTCACCTACACACACAGAGTCTAGTCCAACTAATATCATGCAGGTCTCTCCTAATGAAGCTACAATCAAGTCAGCAAATGACCATAGAGATCTGGATATTGATTCTTCATGGGAAACTACATTATCATACAGACTGGCTATGGGACTAATTTCTCTCAAAGTGAAGTTGTCAAGGCCTGTTCTAGATTTTCTGGTTGAAAGAGTACCAAAACTTTTATTTCCAGATGAATATGGACTTCTACATCAAAGACTTGACTTAATGAAGATGTATTTCTATGTATCTGTCAGAAGACAATTAGTCAAGAAATTTGGACTCTCAAATCATGTTGCACTTCAATCACTTCATGCATATTTATTTGACAAAGATGTCATTATTGAAGATGCTTTAGCTCAAGGTGAATAACTGGAGGAAGTAGATAGAGAGAAGCAGTCAACAGAAGATACTATTGCACCAGTGGTGAATAGTAGGAAAGATCAGATCACAGTCACTGCAACACAAGAACCATCTAATCAGAGGAAGGATGACTCAGGAGCTGTGATAGCTGATGTTGAAAGGACTTCTGTGATGGCTGAGAATGCAAGTGAGATACCCTATGATATGGGAGGAATGACTTTGTTTGATTTTTTTGAAGATCAAACAAATTTTGTTCAGTCAGAGTCTATCCACCTTGAGGGTGTGTCTCAGCAAACAACACTTAAAGACGGTGATGTACTAACTGTGGTGTCTAATGAAGTATTACTGAAGACATCAGAGTCTAGTAAAGAACCTGAAAGTGGTATACTGGAGCCTGTAGTTTCTGAAAAGAAAGAAGATGATTGTAAGGGTTTAGAGACTATAGCAGCTCACTCCTTGGAGAAAACCTCAAGCCACATGCCAAATGAGGAACCCTCTCTCCATGTGAGTTCAGGTATAAAAACTCCTTCTAAACCCTATTTTTCTGTAGGTCATGAGAGCACTTATCTAAATTTGAGTGATACACTTGAAAAGATGGACTTAGATCCACAAACTGAGAGGCTGGCTCCTGACCAGGCAAAAGGTGAGGTAGAAAGAGTGTTGACTTTAGTAAGTCATAGTGAGAATGAGGGTATGGATGATCAACTCCATAGTGAGGGAGAGAAAATTAGGAAACCATCATTTGATTTCTGGGATCAGGTTTTTCCTGAATCTTGGTCTGAAAATTTGGATATGGATGCTGGTACTTATCCATTCATCAAAATGTATCAGAAGAATGACCTAGCACATCATAATGCAAAGCCAGAAGTTAAAGCTCAGAAGCAAAAGGAGAGGCTTGCAGGAATCATTAACAGAAGAGGTGCCAGGATAAAGCAATCTCTTGATACATATGTACCAGATGAAGTTCCTAATGATCCTAGTGTTCCTTTGTATGTACTTCTAATATCAGCTAGAATTGAGACATCTACAGTCTCTGATCACTCTAAGGAGGAGTCAAGATTTGAAGATGTTAGTACACAGAATACTGGTGAAGGAGATGATGATCATGTTTCAGTTCCAGATCAGAAAAGTGAAGATGTTGATACTTCTAATTAGGTTTTATTACTTGAATATCATACAACTCAAGCAACTTCTTCTACAAGACTTGAAGATACAGTTCTTTCTGATTCTGATACTGAAGATACTAGAAGCACTTCCAACATTGAAGTTCATTCTGATGTTTTGAAAGATATTCAGAATTCTCAAATTGCTATGCAAACAAGACTTCAATCACTTGAAGATAACCAAGTCACAATTATGGAAAATCAAGCAGTTCTGATGAATCTCATTTGTTCTGTTTCTGAATCTCTTGGAATTAATGTTGCTGATGTCAAAAAGGGGGAGATAAAGACAATTCAAAGACAACAACAACAACAACACCACCAGACTGAGCGAGATAAAGCTGGGGGAGATAAAGAGCAGACAAAGAGAAGTAAAAAGAAGAACCAGGAGTGACAGTGGTGAATCTCAGCTAGGAAGTGATAAAGGAAGAGCAGCATTAATAGTTAAAATTCTTTCTTCTAAGTACTAGATAAACGTCTACATCTGGGAAGGAGGTACTTAACTTCATAATTCTACATTCATAAATTCTATTCTGGTTGTATTGTTATATGTTTTGACATCCACAACTTAGATTTATGCTTCAGATTTTAAAGCATAAATAGGGGGAGATTGTTAGGAATAATTCATAAGTTGTGATGTTAAGAATAGAATTTACACATTATACTTCTTGTAATCCTGATCTTATAAAGGATTTAGCACTGTATATAGGATTTATGTGTAAGACAGTTATCTGTATAGTTTAGTCAGGAATGAACAGTGTATCGGAGACTACATGTCAGGAACAAAGGGCAAATCCTGATGATGGTCTAATACTGATGATGATCAGATACTGATGCAAGATGAAATCCTGATATCAGTCATGTTACTGATGATGTCATTATGGATGCTACAGAAACTGGCAAGTGCTATAAAACAGGATCGTTGTTTGAAGAACAAGCAAGAAGATATTATGAAGGAAAGAGTTTTCTATTGATGGAAACTATCGACTAGAAGGCAGAACATTGTCATGTATAGATTATATCTTTCTGTTATTAGTTGATAGGTAGCATTATAAATACTCTCTCAATGTCATTGTAAAGAGCGTGAGTCGAACAAGTGTGTTGTGAGTTCGTGTGCGTAGCTCTGTATAAGGTTTGTATTCGAGAGTTCGAAACAAACAGAGAGAGAGATTTGTATTGTCAGCAGCTGCTAAAGGTATTGTACACCTTTGGTAGAGTTTGTATTTGATCTTATTAATACAAACAGAGTTTGATTCATTCGTTTATTCTTGTTCATATAATCAAGTAAAAATCAGACACGATTATATAACTTGTATTCAACCCCCCCCCCCTTCTACAAGTTATTCGAGTTAACATTATTGATGAAATAATGATCGACTGAATAATTGAGACAATATTCATTGAACAACCAATGAATATTCGCTTAATAATATTTATAGAAGAAATGATTATCGAATGAATATTTGAAATTATGTTCAACAATTGAATCGACTTTAAACGAATGTCGAAGATAATATTTATCGTCTCAAGGGAATATTTAAAATAATATTTGTCGAATAACTGGAGTTTGAATCAACGTTCAACTAATGTTTATGAATAAATAGAGATTGAATGAATATTCGAAATAATATTCATTTAAATAAATAAGGCTCGAATGAATAATAAAATAATATTCATTAAATAATTAACTTGAATGAATATTCAGAATAATATTTATCAAATAAATAAGAATGAATATTCTTTAAGTAAATAACTCAACTGAGGGTTCGAATTAATATTCGAACATTAAATCGACTTCATATGAACATTAAAGATAATATTCATCGCATAAATAATTAACTGATGAATAATCCGAATAATATTTATCAAATAATCTCAAGGGAATATTCCAAAAATATTCGCCAGATAACAAATGGAAATATTTACTTAAATATTTTCCTCTGAAAATAATATCAATATATCAAGAAATAACAACTCCCGGTCTATAATCAAAGAATGAGATTCACTGCCCTTCGATTAAGGGTCTAAATAATTTCCGGCTTATAACTGATATATATCTATCTAGCTTATAAGCCAACAATAAATCAGGGAACAAGTATCACAATATAACTTGAAAATAGGCATGCATGCTATGGCATATGTATAACAGAAATCATATATATATATATACATTCACAACAACAGCCTTTAAAAAGGTTTGAAAACTTGCCTGGGAATCGAGTACGGGTAGGGGTAGTGGTAGCGTGTCCCGGGTCAGCCTGATGATCTATAAATAGCCAAGGCATTCGTGATTAATCACTTAATACCTTTCAAAAGGTTAAGTATAAACTTACTTAAATCGAAATACGTTTTCAAGTCGTTTCGTTATACCCCTCTAACTCACTCTTATTATTGCTTTTATTATCCGACACTTGTTCGTTAATAAAGCATGTAATTACCCTTACATATGGTAAGTATTTGATTTGTAAAAGTTTTAAAGTCGAAAGATTATACCTCGAGATTTATCGATCATTTTCTAAGTGGTTTACCGTAGTTATAACCAAGTATACTCTTTAGGGGTACTTTCGTACTTAACCTTGATTCGAATATTTTTATAAAATCGAAAAACGATCTTTTTAATACGAGGTCGTCTCTCACACCATCCTTATGATCTCTAATATTTAATTACCAAGATTTGCCACTGCGATACTTATTTTACATGGTTCAATTTCAATTACGAATTCGCATTCTCGGTTTCGAACCCCTTATATTCGATCGGCCATAACTCCTAAACCGTAAGTCCATTTTATGCGATCTTTATATCAAAACGAAGCTTGTAACATGATCTAGCTAACCATGGCAGAATATGAAACTGGACAGTGAGTTTTATTAACTGTAAAGCTCGGATTTCAAGATTAAACGAAAATCGGGCATTACGACGGCTATAAATCGAACGTTCTACTAATCGTAACACCAAAACCAAGCCACACCGGGCACCAATACAACTTATACACATGATTCTCATCTCAAAAAGTTCAAGAACACAATATTATACCAACATAATCACCCCCTCTTAAATCCATTAGATCTACTACATAATCATGTTTATAACATCACTAACATGCTACTAACACTTAAATCTATCAAGAACATGCATAATACTCAAAGTAGACCTAGGGTTTCAAGATCATTATACCTTCTTGAGAGTGTGATATAGCCTTACAAATCTTGGTATGGTCCTTGTCTAGCCTTAACAAACCTAAGATCAACCAAAGAAACATGAAAATCAGAAGTTAGTTCTTGAAGAACACTATTCATCCTCCTCTTTAATGATTTTTTTGAAAATGGAAAAAGAAGAGATTGAAGCTAGGATTTTGAGGAGATCATTTTAATGAATTATAGAACTCACCATAAAAGTTTCAAGACCAAACAATGGTTGGAAGTAGAATTTTGGTCTTTGAATTAAGCAAGAAGCCGAATGGCTTATTTTTGGAGAAAATGGAGTTGATTTCTTGTTTTCTTGCTTGGTGGATGTGTTATGATGAATTATTGATGAGAGTAAGATAATATATTGGCTAAAAGCTACTTTAATAAAGTGATTGGGTCATTACATGCATCACTTAATGGACAAGTGTTGGTTTTGTGTGGTTAAATGAGATGATGATGCTAAGTACTTGGTTGGTTCACTTGATTCTAGTTACTCTTGTAACTATGTTGGTTACTAGATATTTTCTAGTGGCTTATGCATGAATCTTGCTCCCTCTACTTGTTTCTTTGTCCGTTTATTGCTTAATTCATTGATCGTTCGAGGGAATAACTCCTTCGTTTCTAGTTAGGGTTTTACCGAAAACCTTCTTAATAATTATAATAGCATCCTCCATCTTTCTTAATACTTCTCGAATTTAATTTCCTTAAATCTCTTTAATAATTCCTTATGTCTTGCAGTGTCCAGGGAATTCTCGGAGAAAATAAAAGTGCTATTTTTCTGAATCCGACAACCTTTACATACACTTATTTTCCTCCTGGATCACTAATACGAACTCAGAAATCCGTTCCGGATATAGCATTATTATAATAATTTTCCAAATTCCACCAAAATCACTATTCATCACTTATTTTTATTTAATTCCTATAATTAGGAAAATGAACCTGGTTTACTCTCGAGTGCTCCTTAACCTTTTTACGGAACCGCTGGACTTATAATAGATATTGATTTGGATGACACAAGAATAATCTTTCTTGGAATAATATAACTTACATCCTTAGGAGATAGATCATTCTTATCTATGTTGTCAACCAAAAGTATTCTTCACGACATATAATATTTGAACCCACATCCATTCTATTTATTTACTAGAACAACCGTTACAGCGTAGTCGTAACCACTATTCGCTTCCATATTATTACATAAGAAAAAGTTTTAATTCTATCAAAAATCTGGGTTCTTACAGTATACAAGGTAGATGGAACTTGGAATGCTACATTGGGAGAGGTCTACTGTCATGCATTACCCAAAATATGAATACAGGTTATCACCATTCACGCACAATAGCTATTATAGGTCATGTTTTATAGATGGAGATTAGGAGATACTTGAGGCACCATTACTTCCAAGGATCCGAAACTGGATTGCAGAGCAATCTTAGTCAAGAAGAATCATTAAAACCAAAACTTCACTAAAATCAAGCAATCACCAGTAACAGAGGTAAAGTTTTATGAAAGTTGGCAAGGATGTTCTCCTAAAAACCAAACCAAACCAAACCAAACATACCCAGTATATCCCGCTCAAAGCAGGGTCTGGGGAGGGTAAGTTGTACGCAGACCATGCCCCCGCTTTTTAGGCGGGGAGGCTGTTTCCGTGAAGACCCTCGGCTATGTGCGCGACAGATATTGTGGGTGCTATATACACAGGAATGTAAATGGTTAGAAAATGTTCAAAGCAATACCTGAGCCCATGGCGTTCTCCACATGGGACCTACCCGCCTGCTTGGAAAAATGATACTAAGGTCCTGCTGCTCTCCGCTCTACCAGCTTGAGAGAATAGCTCCGGACGGGCCCCTGCAAAATAAACCACAAGCAAACGACAACAGACCAAACGAACCGAGTCACAGATACCCAGTAAACCTCACACAGAGAAAAGACCGGTCCAATCTCCCTACAACTGCACAACCGGCAAACAGAAGACAATAAAAACGTAAAATTCCAAAACAAAGCTGAACTTCTAAGATAAAGCTAACCGAGACAACGCAACTCTGAGGCTCTCCACAACCGAGCCGCTCCCTAAAAGAGAATCCACCACTCTGATATGATGCCTCCAAGAGCACCTGTCAGCTGTCATGGTCTCATCCAAGTTCAAGGCCTTTAGATCCATCCTAAGCTGCTCTTCCCACGACCTTCTTGGCCTGCCTCTCCTCCTCACCCCAACCACCGAAAGACTCTCGACCCTCCTCACTGGGACTTGAGCCAACCTCCTACGGATGTGGCCGAACCATCTCAACCTCCCTTCCCTGACTTTCGCAGAAAGAGGCGCCACTTCAAGCTCGCTCCTAAACACCCCATTCGGGATTCTATCTAACATCGTGTGCCCACACGACCACCTCAACATCCTCATTTCAGCAGCTTCCAGCTTTCTTTCGAGGGTCTTCTTCGCCGCCCAACACTCAGAACCGTAAAGCATCGCAGGCCGGATTGCCGCTCTATAGAATTTCCCTTTCAACTTTAAAGGGACCTTCTTGTCGCACATCACCCCTGACGCTGCCCTCCACCTTAACCACCCAGCCTTGATACGATGTTTGACATCGTCTTCAACCTCACCTTCCTTCTGGATGATCGAACCTAGATACTTGAACTTATCCGTACTAGGTACGATCTGATCTTGAATCTTAACCTCCACTCCTCCCTCGATCTCCTCACCACTGAAGTTACACCATAGATACTCGGTTTTAGATCGGCTCATACGTAGGCCCTGAGACTCCAAAGTAGATCTCCATAGTTCCAGCTTCTCGTTTACCTCCCCCCTCGACTCCGCTACTAACACGATATCATCAGTGAAGAGCATGCACCAAGGGACGGTAACTTGTATCCCTCGCGACATGACATCAAGAATAAGGGCGAAAAGAAGAGGACTTAGGGCCGACCCCTGATGTAGCCCTATCTCAACAGGGAAAAAACGGGAGTCACCCACTGGGGTCCGGATGCAAGAACTAGCTTGTGAGTACATATCTTGAATCGCCCTAACGTACGACGACGTCACTCTCCTCTCTACAAGGCTCTTCCAAATAGCTTCACGGGGGATGCTATCATAGGCCTTCTCAAGATCAATGAACACCATATGAAGGTCTTTGCGATGCTCCCTGAACTTCTCCATAAGACGTCTGACGAGATGGATGGCCTCGGTCGTTGATCTCCCCGGCATAAAACCGAATTGATTCTCTGAGATTTCAACTTCTCTTCTAATCCGACATTCAACCACTCTCTCCCAAAGTTTCATAGTATGACTGAGTAATTTAATACCCCGGTAGTTACTACAACTCTGGGCATCGCCTTTGTTCTTGAAAAAAGGGACCACGATACTACGTCTCCATTCTGTTGGCATCTTAGCACCCAAGAGGATATCATTAAACAAATCTGCTAGCCATCGAACGCCCACCTCACCTAGACAAAGCCACGCCTCGATTGGGATCTGATCCGGGCCAACCGCCTTCCCTCTGGCCATCTTAAGAAGGGCACCTTTGACTTCCTCCTTACTGATACGCTCACAGGACCCGATAGGAAGCACCGACGTAGGAGGGACCTCTTGCTCCTCACCGGTACCACTCCTCCTAGCCTCATTGAAAAGATTATGGAAATACGAACACCACCTCTCCTTGATAGCCTCTTCATTCAATAACACCTGGCCTGAATCATCCTTAACAAACTTAACAGAACCCAGGTCGCGCCGCCCTCTCTCCCTAGCTTTAGCTAGTTTAAAGATCTCGTTCTCTCCTTCCTTGGTATCTAGGCGCTTGTACATCCCCTCATATGCTTCCTCTTTGGCTTTTGCCACGGCCTTTTTTGCCTCACGTCTCGCCACCTTGTACGCTTCCATCTTCAGACTCCTCTCCGCCCCTGCACACATGTACAAAAGCTCTTTAAAGAGCGCAAGTTTAACCTTAACTTTTTTTTGAACCTCCTCGTTCCACCACCACGACTCCTTATGACCACTAAACCTTCCTGCGGAAACCCCCACCACCTTCTCGCCCACACACCGAATAGCCTTCGCCACGTTGGTCCACCTACTGTTGGCATCTCCACCACGCGCAAAACAACCCTCGTTGGCCAGAGACTCCCTGAATTCGGCCGCCTTCTCGCCCTTCAAGTCCTTCCAAAGAATTCTAGGTCTGAACTCTCTCGACCTGCGGACAACTCGACCCCTGCATTACATAGTCCAGGTTTCAATCACTACTTTCCAGCCTTATTGAGATTTGAAAATTATAGACCTCAAAGCTCACACAGTAAACACTACAAGTTAATCAAATTAATAATCTTAGTAGAATATCAATCAAAGATATTTCATATATTATAATTAAACTTAATCAAAATTACTATATACGAAACAAAGATAGAAAACAATTCAAAGATTAACATTTGGGAAAATGGGAAAAATAAGTATTCTAGGTTTAATTAATCAAAATTGGAAAAATAATTAACATAGATTCTAGGTTTAATTAATTGAACATCTAATTAAAGATTCAATTTCTAAATCGAGATCGAAACAACTCAAACTATTAAACTATTGAGGATGATGACAATTAAAAAGAGAAAGAAACAAGACTTCTTCAAAGAATATGTATGATGGACTTTTAATCGAAATCAAAAGTGAAATAAGGGGCTGACCTTTTGTAACTATTTTAACTAGAAAATAGTTAAAATAGTTATAAATAAATTATTAATTTAATATTATGACTGGTAGCTGTGGTATGTTGTCGTTTCGTTAAAAATATCGTTAGTATCCAGTTGAGTTTCCGTGCCATAACGATTTTTGAGGTCAACCAGTACATTCGTGACACGTGGAAGGAAAGGAACTACATATGCAGAGTGTGAGGAGAGATATAGGCAGATCTGAGATAGTTATTTTCATTCTGTATTTTCTTGTGCTTTACTCTTCCTTGTCCTGTACTTCCATTTTTTATATTAGTAATGCATTTTAATTCCTTGTCTTTATTTTCTTCGTTTAATTACTGTTAAATTTTGTCTTTGCTTGAGTATTGGTTACAAATTGGTATCAGAGCTTCACATCCTTGGCTTGAATTGCTATGGCAGAGGGAACACGTCATAAGAAAACTATGGATGAAAGGTTGGGGTGTTAGAAAGTAAATTCACAGAATTCACTGTTGAGATGGGAAAAGAGAAGGGAGATCGAACCCAACAGCTAGGAGATATGAATAAACAGTTGGAAAACATGGGAATCCAAGTAAGTAAGATGGGAGCTAACTTTGAAGAGATCAAAAGGTTCATGATACAGCTACAGAGTAAAGATACTGGGAGTTCTGGGCTGAGTAATAATGGTGAGGTTGCAAAAGAAATCAGTTCGGGATTTACGCACACAGACGAGGTTATCCATCCAGATTTAGGTGAGATTCATACACCCAGCTACAATATGTTTACTCCTGTCAGTAATACAATTGCTAATAACTCTCAGATTATGAATTCACCTGTATACACTAACCCACAAGCTTCTTCTTACTCTGTTAGTCATGTGGCTTATCCACCCCCCAGTATTAATCCTCAAACTACAGTTTATACTATGGCACCATTACATACAACTGCCACAGTTCCTTTAACAACTCCTCCATTTAATACACAGACTACTGGGGTAACCAACGTACATCCATTGGTTATTCCAAACAACACTTTTATGTACCAAAACCCTAGCCAAATACCTTTATACTCTCACCCCAGTCATAATCCTCCACCACACACCCCTACCAGCCCACATTACCACTTCAATCCTATACCCAAAATTGAGTTTCCCAAGTTTGATGGTACTGATCCTAAGGGATGGGTTATCAGAGCTGAGCAGTATTTTGATTTTATCTCTATGGATGAATTCAGAAAAGTTAAGTTGCCAGGATTGCACTTTGAGGGAAGAGCCAGTGTATGGTTTAGGTTCTATCAGAGTGGACGTACTAATATACCTTGGAGGTTGTTTGTCATAGATGTGGTGAATAGATTTGGGAATCCTGATAATAAGGATGTACAAGACTTATTTAATAAGCTCAAATAGGTAGGAATTGTCAATGATTATTGGGATAAATTTGAGGAGTTTAGAGCACTGATTGCTGCAAAACATAGACATCTTACTGAAGATTATTATGTGTCCAGTTTTGTAAGTGGATTGAAGGATCACATCAAAGGGGCAGTTAAAATGTTTAGACCACAAACCTTGGCTGACACCATCTTCTTAGCCAAACAAGAGGAGGCCAAAATAGTCAAGGCACTGGTTCCCAACTCTAAGACATATACCAAAGCTACTAATCCATCATGGCCAAGTACAAAGACAACCACTCTAATTCCGGAGGGGAATAGTTATAAAACCCCACCCAAAACCAACTATAAACCAAGATCCACACTATCTAGTAAAGAAATTGTTGAAAGAAGAGAAAAGGGTTTATGTTTTCATTGTTATGATATGTACCATCCTGGCAAGGAATGCAGAGCTAAGTTGTACACTATGTGGGGAGAGGAGGAACCAACTTCTGGGGAAGAAGATGTAACTGATGTAATTAAGGAGATGAAAGCCATGTTAAAACCAGAGGTAATACCTGGAGAGATTTCTCTTCATGCTATGGCAGGCAACAAGTCACCCAGTACTGTGAGGCTTCAAGGCCATATTAAAAGTAAGCATACTAGTAGAAAGTGGGTCTACCCACAATTTCATTGATACTGCTTTAGCCAAGAAATTGGGTTTAATGGCTGAACTAGTATCTCCGTTGGTAGTTACAGTAGCTAATGGTACTCAAGTAATGGTTCACACAGCTTGCAAAGGAGTAGCTTATGTGGTTAGGGGCATACTTTTATTAGTGACTGTTAGGAATAATTCATGAGTTGTGATGTTAAGAATAGAATTTTACTTATACTTCTTGTATATCCTGATCTTATAAAGGATTTAGCACTTTGTATAGGATATATGTGTTAGACAGTAATCTGTAGAATTAAATCAGGAACAGTGCATCGAGGACTACATGTCAGGAACTGAGATTGAATCCTGATACGTCAAGTCAAATACTAATCAAGTACTGATGGGATGGTTAGATCCCGATGTAAGATGGAATCCTGATATCAGTCGTGTTACTGATGATGTCATTATAGATGCTACAGAAACTGGCAAGTGCTATAAAACAGGATCTTTGTTTGAGGAACAAGCAAGAAGATATTATGAAGGAAAGAATTTTCTATTAATGGAAACTATCAACTGGACGGCAGAACATTGTCATGTATAGATTATCTTTCTGTGATTAGTTGATAGGTAGCATTATAAATACTCTCTCTATATCATTGTAAAAAGAGGACGTGAGTTAAAGAGTACGTAAGTTTAGCAATTGAGTTCGTATGCGTAGCTATGTATAAAGTTTGTATTCGAAAGTTCGAAACAAATAGAGAGAGATTTATATTGTCAGTAGCTGCTAAAGGTATTTGTACACCTTTGGTAGAGTTTGTATTTGATCTTATTAATACAAACAGTTTGATTCATTCGTTTGTTCTTGTTTATCTAATCAAGCAAAAATCAGACACGATTATATAACTTGTATTCAACCCCCCCCCCTTCTACAAGTTATTCGAGTTAACCATTGGTATCAGAGCAGGTTGATTTCGAATAATCATAAAGATCTGCAATCATGTCTGGTTACAAGGATGGGAATACTAAGATTCCTATGCTCAAGAGAAACGAATATACTCTATGGGAAGTAAAGATGTTGCATCATCTGGAAGCAACAGATCCTGATTATCTTGACAGGATCAGAGATGGACCTTTTATCCAAACGAAGGTTGTTGGACAAGCAACTGTTGATGGTGAGGTTGTTCCATAACATACAGTAGAGAAGCCTAAATCTGAATGGTCAGATAAGGACAAGGAGAATGTTCTTAAAGATGCTAAAGTGAGAAACATATTATTCAACAGTCTTGATTTTGTTCTCACTAACTATGTTCTCTCTTGTAAGACTGCTAAGGATATATGGGACAATCTTATGGTTCATTGAGAAGGAACTAAGCCTGTCAGGAAGAAGATGAGGACACTACTTATACAACAGTATGAGTACTTTGAATCAAAGTCTGGTGAGTCACTTACTGACACCTTTGATAGGTTTACAAAACTCATCAATGAGATGGCCATGCATGGTGAAGGAAAGATGAAAACTGTTGCACTCACTACTCAATCTGATTCAAAGAAGCTTCTAGAGGAACAACATGAAGAGCATGCTGTAAAGAACTCAAGGAAGAAGAAAAGCAAAGAAAGTTCTGAGTCAGAGACTACTGATATAGACTCTGATAACGGTGATTCTGAATCAGAGATACAAAAACTCTTTGCTATGTTTGCTATAGCTTTCAAGAAAGGAAGATTCAACAGGAGAAGATTTAGCAAAGGACCTTTTCAAAAGAAGGAGGAGAAGAAGAGTGACAAAGGCAAAAGTACAATTGTCAAGCTTGATAAGGCCAAGATCAAGTGCTTTAACTGCAGCGAGCTTGGACACTTTGCTAGTGAGTGTAAGAAGCATAGGAATTCAGGAAAGGGCAATGCACTTATGATCACACAGAAGGATTGGGCTGATTCCAGTGATTCTGAAGAAGAATTGGATTATGATAACATTACATTGATGGCAAATGTTTTAGAAAAACCTGGATCTCCAAAGAAAACTTCTCCATCTTCTGTTAAGGTATCACTTCACTCTCTTGATTCATTTGATAGCTTAAATTCTAATGAAATTAGATCTATCCATGCTGAGTTTAAGAATATTATGACTAATTTTAGAATTCTTACTAGTGAAAGAGATGAACTTAAGGTTAAGAATGATAAATTAGTTGATAGAAATAATTTTCTTAAATCTGAGTTAATTCAAATGGAAGAATACAAGTTAAGTTCTGATAAATCTAAGCATGATTATAGTGTTATTCTTGAGGCTTATGACTATGTCAGAAAAGAACTAGAGGAAGAGAGAGATGTGATTAAAACCATTAACAATTCTGGTAAAAAGACTATAGAAATCTTTGAAAGTGGAATTCGTGGTAAGGTTAATGGTTTAGGTTTTGATAAGGCTAGACAAGAAGAGAAAGTAGCTATTGTCAATGATGATTGTAAAGTAGAAGCTAACACATCTAAATTTGAAGGTAAGAAAATTGTTTCTGAACCAAAACATGTTAAATTTGTTGATTCAAAAGGTACCCCTGTTGTACACAAAAGAATTAACAATAGTAATTCAGATGAGAAAGTGTTAGAGAAACCTAAGAATGTAAACATAGGGCTTCTGTCTAAGTCTTAGTTGAAACAGAGATTAGATGGTCCTTTAGAGTCTAGCAAGATCAAAAGAAATAGGAATGGAAAAGAAGGTATTAACAAAGAGAATAATTACAAGAATGTACCTGATGCACCTAGGATAAAATGCTATAAGTGTGGAAATCATAATCACTTGGCCCTAGACTGCAATCAAAAACCTTCTTGGAAAACTGAGTCCAGATTCCCCAAGACTCAGAAAATTCAATACCAACCACAGAAAGCTTGTTATCATTGTGGTAGTTTACTTCATTCCATTTACATGTGTAGAGAATATCATGAACTATATTATGAGTATTATTCTTTGAAATCTGAAACTCCTAGTCACAAACAGTTTGTGAAATTAGAGTCTAAGGTTGACTCTGCAACAGGTAAAGTAAAAGCAAAATCTTCAAAGCCTGTTGTTTAAAAATCTAGTAAGACAGGATCCAATCAAAGTTGGGTCCTAAAAAATTCTAACTAGTTACTTTTTGCTTGCAGGGCACAGGAAAGAAGCATTCAATTATCTTGGACAGTGGATGCTCTGGACATATGACTGGAAAGAAGTCCCTGCTTACAAAGTTTGAGAGAAAAGTTGGCCCAGTAATATCTTTTGGAGATGGCAACAAAGGAGAAACTCTGGGATATGACTCAATTGTTTTGGGGAATGTCATCATAGAGAATATAACACTGGTTGAAGGCTTAAAACATACACTTTTAAGCATAAGTCAACTAGGTGATAAAGGTTATTAATCAATCTTTGACAGAGAAGGATGCAAAATCTTGAATATGCACAATGGAGACATTGTTCTAACTGGTCAAAGACATGGTAACATATATGAAGCCAGCTTAAGTGATACATCTAAAGGAATTGTTAGATGTCTCTACAGTAAAGCAACAAGTGATGAAAGCTGGAATTGGCATAAGAAGCTCTCACATCTCAACTTCAAGAAGCTTAATCAACTTGTTAAGCACAATTTAGTGAGAGGCCTACCTCAGGCAAATTTTGTGCAAGATGGACTTTGTGATGCTTGTCAGCTTGGAAAACAAAGAAGAACCACTTTCAAGAGCAAGACTGAAAATTCAATTACTGAACCATTTTACATGCTACATCTTGATCTGTTTGGTCCAGTAAACATTATGTCTATCAACAAGAAAAGATATGCTCTAGTCGTAGTGGATGATTTCACAAGGTTCACATGGGTGTTCTTTCTACACAAGAAGGATGGAGCTCCTCAGCAAATCATTGAACTTGTCAAGATTATTCAAAATAACTCTAAGTACAAAGTCAAAGTACTTAGGAGTGACAATGGTACAGAATTCAAGAATTTTACAATGGAGGATTTTTGTGTAGACAATGGAATCACTCAACAGTTTTCTGCACCTGGTACACCTCAGCAAAATGGTGTAGTGGAAAGAAAGAATAGGACTCTCATAGAGGCATCAAGAACCATGCTTGCAGATGCAAAACTTCCAACCTATTTTTGGGCAGAAGCTATTAACACTGCATGTTTCACTCAAAACTGTACCTTGGTAAATAGTCATGGAAAAACTCCCTATGAGATGATCAAAAGAAAGAAACCAAGTGTGAAATACTTTCACATCTTTGGATGCAAATGCTATGTCCTAAAAGTTCATCCAGAACAACTTGGAAAATTTGAAGCCAAATCGGATGAAGCAATCTTTCTAGGATATTCAGCATCAAAGGCCTTTAAGGTTTATAATCTCATAACTCACATTGTTATGGAATCAATTCATGTTGCATTTGATGACAAGAAATTTGGAATTCTGCAAACTGATGAAAGCCATGACAAATTGGAATTTGAAAATT
Organism: Kitagawia praeruptora; assembly: GCA_037693485.1. Classification (NCBI taxonomy): domain Eukaryota; kingdom Viridiplantae; phylum Streptophyta; class Magnoliopsida; order Apiales; family Apiaceae; genus Kitagawia; species Kitagawia praeruptora. The sequence continues at coordinate 149,534,474 of CM075349.1, read as the reverse complement.
TGAAGAATTCTGAGATACACTCCAGTGATGATGAAGGTTCTCCAGAAGGAATTTCTATTGCTTCTCAAAGAAATGCTACTGTTGAGGGGGAGCAAATGAATCAAGGAGAACACAGTGATCATCAGGAGCAGACTAGCTATTCGGAGTCTACTCCATCAGGAAATGATCTTTCAGAGACTACTGAGGAAAGATCAGTAACTAGCAGCAATAAGGAATCTATTGATTCTATTGATCAAAGAGGATTTTTTGAAGACAGGGAGATTTCTTCTACAAGAGATACCACTACCTTAGGGGGAGAATCTAGCAGAGGCAATCTACCACCTGTTAGAAAATGGACAAAGGATCATACTGAAGATTTGATTATTGGTGATCCAAATAGTGGTGTTTGAACTAGAAGATCAATTCAAAATGAATGCTTGTATAGTTGCTTTCTCTCAAAGAATGAACCTAAGAAGGTTGAAGAAGCCTTACAGGATCCTGATTGGGTAATTGCAATGCAGGAGGAATTAAATGAGTTTGAGAGAAACAGAGTCTGGAAACTGGTACCAAGACCCAAAGACAGATCAATTTTTGGTGCAAAATGGGTTTTCAGAAACAAGCTAGATGAATCTGGTATAATTGTAAGAAACAAAGCAAGACTGGTGGCCAAGGGTTACTCTAAGGAAGAAGGCATTGATTATGATGAGACCTTTGCATTTGTAGCAAGATTGGAAGCAATCAGGATATTTCTTGTATTTGTAGCTCATTCAAAATTCATGGTATACCAGATGGATGTAAAGAGTGCTTTTCTAAATGGCAATCTTGATGAGGAAGTGTATGTGGAACAACCACCTGGATTTGTTGATCCAAAGTTTCCAAATCATGTCTACAAACTTGACAAGGCACTCTATGGACTAAAGCAGGCACCAAGAGCATGGTATGAGACTTTGTCTAACTTTCTTCTTGAAAATGGCTTCACAAGAGGTACAATTGACAAAAATCTATTCTTTAGTATGATAAAAGGTGAATTGCTTTTAGTTCAAGTTTATGTTGATGATATCATATTTGGCTCTACTAATGAAAAGTTGTGTGCTAAGTTTAGCAAGCTTATGCAGTTTAAGTATCAGATGAGCATGATGGGTGAATTAAATTATTTCTTAGGCTTGCAGGTCAAACAGACAGAGACTGGTATTTTCATTAATCAATCAAAGTATATCAAAGATCTTTTAAGAAGGTTTGACTTTCAAGACTGTGCAGTTGCAAAAATACCCATGGCAATAGCCACTAAACTAGACTCTGATCCTAAGGGAAAGAGTGTGGATAATACTAGTTATAGAGGCATGATAGGCTCATTGTTATATTTAACTGCAAGTAGACTAGATATAATGTTTTCTACATGTTTATGTGCTAGATTCCAAAGTGATCCTAAGGAATCTCATTTAATTGCTGTGAAGAGAATTTTTAGATATCTCAAAGGAATTCCAAATCTTGGTTTGTGGTATCCTAGAGAATCTGACTTCTCCCTAATTGGCTATTCAGACTCTGATTATGCTGGGTGTAAAATAGACAGGAAAACCACTACATGTACATGTCAACTCTTGGGAAACAGATTGATTTCTTGGGCAAGAAAGAAGCAACAATCTGTCTCAACCTCAATTGCAGAAGCTGAGTACATAGCAACAGGCAGTTGTTGTGCACAGCTCCTTTGGATAAGAAATCAGTTGATGTATTATGGTATGACACTTAGTAATATTCCTATGTTCTGTGATAATACTAGTGCTATCAAAATTGCAGAAAATCCAGTTCAACATTCAAGGACTAAGGACTATATCTCTTGCTGAGAGAGAAGAATTGAAGGCTGCAGTTCAACTTTCTAAGCTAGGACAAAGAGATGAAGCACCTAGTCACAACCAGGCTGCAGTCTCTCAAAAGGCTGTAGTACTTAAAAAGGGAAAATAGTTACTGGATACTGTCTCTCAAAAGACTGTGTCTATTGAAAAAAGATCTCATCCCAAGATCACTTCAATGTCTACACCTATTGAGTCTTCACAGGATAAATCTTTTGCTCACTATACTAGGAGAACAAGGAGAAAGATTCAATTGTCACCTACACACACAGAGTCTAGTCCAACTAATATCATACAGGTCTCTACAAATGAAGTTACAATCAAGTCAGCAAATGACTATAAAGATCTGGATATTGATTCTTTATGGGAAACTACATTATCATACAGACTGGCTATGGGAGTTATTTCTATCAAAGTGAAGCTATCCAGGCCTGTTCTAGATTTTCTAGTTGAAAGAGTACCAAAACTTTTATTTCCAGAAGAGTATGGACTTCTACATCAAAGACTTGACTTAATGAAGATGTATTTCTATGTATCTGTCAGAAGACAATTAGTCAAGAAATTTGGACTCTCGAAGCATGTTGCACTTCAATCACTTCATGCATATTTATTTGACAAGGATGTCATTATTAAAGATGCTTCAGCTCAAGGTGAACAACAGGAGGAAGTAAGTAGAAGAATGCAGTCAACAGAGGATATTATTGCACCAGTGGTGGATAGTAGGACAGATCAGATCACAGTCACTGCAACACAAGAACCATCTAGTCAGAGGTTGGATGATTCAGGAGCTATGATAGCTGATGTTGAAAGGTCTTCTGTGATGACTGAAATTTCAAGTGAGAAACCCTATGATATGGGAGGAATGACTTTGATTGATTTTTCTGAAGATCAAACAAATATTGTTGAGAACCTGAATCATCAACCAACACTTAAAGATGGTGACATACTAACTATGGTGTCTAATGAAGTCTTCCTGAAGACATCAGAGTCTAGTAGAGAACCTGAAAGTGGTATACTGGAGCCTGTAGTCTCTGGAAGGAAAGAAGATGTTTGTGAGGATTCAGAGACTATAGCAGCTCACTCCTTGGAGGAAACCTCAAGCCCTTTGCCAAATGAGGAACCCTCTCTCCATGTGAGTTCAGGTATAAAAACTTCTTCTAAACTCTATTTTTCTGTAGGTCATGAGAGCACTTATCCAAATTTGAGTGATACACTTGAAAAGATGGATATTGATCCACAATCAGAGAGGCTGGCTCCTGACCAGGCAAAAGGAGAGGTAGAAAGAGTGTTGACTTTAGATAGTCAAAGTGAGATTGAGGGTATGGATGACCAACTCCATAGTGAAGGAGAGAAAATTAGGAAACCACCATCGTTTGATTTTTGGGATCAGGTTTTTCCTGAATCTTGGTCTGACAATCTTGGTATGGATGCTGGTACTTATTCTTTTATCAAGATGTATGAGAAGAATGACTTAGCAAAGCACAATGCAAAGCCAGAAGTTAAAGCTTATAAGCAAAAAGAAAGGCTTGTAGGAATTATAAACAGAAGAGGTGAAAGGTTATGACAAACTTCTACACCACCAGTACCAAAAGATATTCCTAATGATCCTAGTATTCCTTTGTTTGTACTACCAATATCAGCTAGAATTGAGACATCAACAGTATCTGATCAATCTAAGGAGGAGTCAGGATTTGTAGATGTTAGTAAACAGAATACTGGTGAAGGACAAGATGATCATATTGCAGCTTCAGATCAGAAAGATGAAGATGTTTGTAACTCTAATCGAGTTTTATTACTTGAATATCATTTTACACAGGCAACTTCTTCTACAAGAATTGAATCTGAAGATATTCCAAACACTTCCAATATTGAAGTCAATTCTGAAGTTTTACAAGACATTCAGAAATCTCAAGTTGAAATTCAATCAAGACTTCAAACACTTGAAGATAACCAAGTCACTATTATGGAAAATCAAGCAGTTCTGATGAATCTCATTTGTTCTATTACTGAATCTCTTGGAATTAATGTTGCTGATGTCAAAAGGGGGAGATAAAAACAGTTCAAAGGCAACAGACTGGGGGAGGAGATAAACAGACTGGGAGAGATAAAAGAAGAACTAAGGATGACAGAGGTGAATCTTATCAGGGAAGTGGTAAAGGAAAAGAAGCATAAAATAGTTGAATTCTTTCTTCTAAGTACTAGATACTATGTCTATATCTGAAGAGGGAGGTACTTAACTTCATGATTTTTGAATTCATAAATTCTATTCTGATTGTACTGTTATATGTTTTGACATCAACAACTCAGATTTATGCTTCAGGTTTTAAAGCATAAATAGGGGGAGATTGTTAGGAATAATTCATGTGTTGTGATGTTAAGAATAGAATTTTACTTATACTTCTTGTATATTCTGATCTTATAAAGGATTTAGCACTTTGTATAGGATATATGTGTTAGACAGTAATCTGTAGAATTAAGTCAGGAACAGTGCATCGAGTACTACATGTTAGGAACTGAGATTGAATCCTGATACGTCAAGTCAAATACTGATCAAGTACTGATGGGATGGTCAGATCCTGATGCAAGATGGAATCATAATATCAGTCGTGTTACTGATGATGTCATTATGGATGCTACAGAAACTGGTAAGTGCTATAAAACAGGATCTTTGTTTGAGGAACAAGCAAGAAGATATTATGAAGGAAAGAATTTTTTATTGATGGAAACTATCAACTGGACGGCAGAACATTGTCATGTATAGATTATCTTAATGTGATTAGTTGATAGGTAGCATTATAAATACTCTCTCTATATCATTGTAAAAAGAGGACGTGAGTTTAGCAATTGAGTTCGTATGCGTAGCTCTGTATAAAGTTTGTATTCGAAAGTTCGAAACAAACAGAGAGAGATTTATATTGTCAGTAGCTGCTAAAGATATTTGTACACCTTTGGTAGAGTTTGTATTTGATCTTATTAATACAAAAAGTTTGATTCATTCGTTTGTTCTTGTTTATCTAATCAAGCAAAAATCAGACACGATTATATAACTTGTATTCAACCCCCCCCCCCTTCTACAAGTTATTCGAGTTAACAGTGACCTCATACTATTTTCGTTGGGGGGATCTGTATGGTGTTAGGTCTGGATTGGTTGAAACTGCACAATCCTGTCACCTTTGATTTCCAAAAGGTCAACATTACTATAAATAAGGGAGGACAACAACTGGAATTTCAAGGAGAAATTACTGAAGGAAGTCTCAAGACCATCAGTTGCAAGAAACTGAGCAAACTAATGAAGGGAAGTAATACTATCACTCAAGGGTATTTGTGCATGATATCTGCTGAACTTGAAGACAGTGCTTTAGGGTCTCAAGAAACCTCAGACCCTAAATTGTAAAAGCTACCCAAAGGTTATCAAGACATCTTCTCTGAACCTAAAGGGTTACCTCCTACCAGAAACCATGATCACCACATCCCATTACTACAAGGGAGCCAGCTTGTGAATCAAAGGGGATATAGAGTTCCATATGCACAGAAGTTGGAAATTGAAAAGCAAGTGCAGCAGATATTGGAAATGGAATAATTCAGGTAAGCTCTAGCCCTTTTGCTTCACCTGTTATTTTAGTCAAAAAGAAGGACAACACTTGGAGGATGTGTGTTGACTATAGGAAGTTAAATGATATCACATTTAAGAATAAATATCATATTCCAATTATTGATGAATTGTTAAATGAGTTAAGGGATGCATCTTGGTTTACTAAACTTGATCTGAGGTCTGGTTACATCAGATCAGAGTGGCTGAAGAAGATGTGTACAAGACTGCTTTTAGAACTCACAATGGCCTGTATGAGTTCAGAGTTATGTCCTTTTGGGCTAACTAATGCTCCTGCATCATTCCAGTCATTAATGAATGATGTTTTTCATCTGGAAATCAGAAAAAGTGTCCTTGTTTTCTTTGATGACATTCTAGTCTACAGTAAGACTTTTGGTGACCACCTGTTGCATTTGGAAGAAGTATTGAAACTTATGAGGCAACACCAACTGTTTGCTAAAATTAGTAAGTGCTCATTTGGAAAACAACAGATGGATTACTTAGGTCATATCATTACTGGTCAGGGAGTCTCAACAGATCCTGAGAAAATTAAAGCCATGGTAGATTGGCCTACACCTACCTCAATCAAGCAACTCAGAGGTTTTCTAGGGCTTACTGGTTACTACAGGAGATTTGTAAAGAACTATGGGCTTATTTGTAAACCATTGACACAATTATTGAAGAAAAGGGGGGGGTTTTTGTGGACAAAAGAGACTCAAGCAGCCTTTGAGACTCTTAAAACTGCAATGACTACTGCTCCAGTATTAGCCTTGCCTGACTATAATCAACCTTTTATATTAGAAATAGATGCAAGTGGGGTAGGAATTGGTGCTGTCTTGATGCAGAATGGAAGACCTTTAGCTTTTCTAAGCAAAGGATTGACTGCAAGACAGCAAGCACTATCAACCTATGAAAAGGAATTGTTAGCTATTGTGATGGCTACCCAGAAATGGCACTATTATTTACAAGGCAACCATTTTGTCATCAGAACTGATCATCAAAGCTTGAAATTCTTACTAGAGCAAAAATTGTCAACTCTACTGCAGCAAAAGTGGCTGGCTAAACTCATGGGATTAGATTATGAAATTTGCTATAAGAAGAGGAAGGAGAACCTGGTGGCAGATGCCCTTTCAAGAGTCCCAGAGGCACTACAAGAAGGGAGCCTTAATGAAATTGCAACTCTGCAGCAAAATTGGGTCAGTGAGGTGGTTGATAGTTATTAAAATGATCAAGAAGCACAGAGAATCATTTCTGGCTTAACTGCAGGAGAGGAACATTATAAAAACTATATGTTTACAAAAGGGTTGCTCAGAAATGTAGACAAGATTTATGTGGGGGCTCAAGGGGATATAAGGCAGAAGATCATGTGGGAATGTCATGACAGTTCTTATGGAGGGAATTCTGGTCAAGAAGTAACCTACAGAAAGATACACAATTTTTTGTTTGGCCAAACATGAGGAAGAAAATAAATGATTATGTGGCTGGATGTGATGTGTGTCAAAGAGTGAAAAGTGGGACTCAATTTCCTGGAGGGTTGCTACAACCACTACCAGTCCCACAGCAAATCTGGGAGGATATCTCTATAGACTTCATTGAGGGGCTACCCAAATCTGGAGACAAGGATTGCATTATGGTAGTACTGGATAGATTAACAAAGACAAGGCATTTTATTCCAGTCACTCATCCCTACACAGCTACTCAAGTGGCTCAAACCTTCTTGGATGTTGTTTATAGATTACATGGGATGCCAAAATCAATAGTATCTGACAGGGATAAATCCTTCACTAGTTCCTTTTGGAAGTCTCTATTCTCAGCAGTTGGTACCAAGCTACAGTTCAGTACAGCCTATCATCTTCAGTAAGATGGTCAGACTGAAAGGCTGAATAGATGTTTGGAGCATTACCTCAGATCTATGGCAAGTTGCAGACCAAGGCAATGGAGTAAATGGTTGCCATTAGCAGAATGGTGGTACAATTCTTCCTACAATTCTGCTATTCAGATAAGCCCATTTGAAGCACTGTATGGGGTTAAGCCTAGACAATTCTGTATTCCTACTGACCATAGAGCTGCTACTGTGACAGTTGAGGACTTTCAAGTTAAAAGGGAAGCCATGAATTCTTTACTACAAGATGTTATTAAACTAGCACAACACAAGTACAAATTCTATACAGATAAGAAAAGGAGAGAGGTAGAACTACAGAAAGGGGATTGGGTTTTTCTGAAGCTGTAGCGCTATAGACAGATATCAATTGCAGTAAGAAAGTACTTGAAATTGGCACATAAATATTATGGACCATATCAAGTACTGGAAAGGGTGGGACCTGTGGCATATAAGTTGCAGTTACCTGTGGGAAGCTTGGTGCACCCAGTCTTTCACATTAGCTTACTCAAAAAGAAGGTGGGTACCAAGTATACGATTTCTACTGAATTACCAAAGTTAGGCCCAGAAGGTCAATTTCTAGTATATCCCTATAAATTGCTACAGAGAAGATCAGTCAAGAAGGGAAACATGGCAGTAGTACAGTGGTTAATTCAATGGTCACATTCAATTCCTGAGGATGCTACGTGGGAAGATGCTGCAGTGATCATGGAACAATTTCCAGGCTTCAATCCTTGAGGACAAGGATCTGTTTAAGAGAAGGGCATTGTAACTATTTTAATTAGAAAATAGTTAAAATAGTTATAAATAAATTATTAATTTAATATTATGACTGGTAGCTGTGGTACGTTGTCGTTTTGTTAAAAATATCGTTAGTATCCAGTTGGGTTTCCGTGCCATAACGATTTTTGAGGTCAACCAGTACATTTGTGACACGTGGAAGGAAAGGAACTACATATGCAGAGTGTGAGGAGAGAGATAGGCAGATCTGAGATTGTTAGGTCGAATACACAAATTATAATCAAGTACTGTAAGAGAGATTAACAAGAATACACGTTTTTGTACTTAAAAACTGTTTGGAATTAACAATTCCTCTCTCAGTGATGTAAATTATCACAGAGAGCTGCTTAGGTTACAATGAATCAATATTTCAATGTTCGATACCCTTCTAGGGTTAACCTAACTGTATTTATAAAACATACAGCTGCTATACAATCGTAAATTGATACTCCTACAATTAAGCTATACAATTGATATCAATTACGATTGTTACACGTCTTCTAAGTCAACTCAATCTCTTTGATAACTATCCAATCTTCAAAGATATTGCTTCCATGTTTATCTTCAATTAATCTTCAATCACTATTGACTTGTAGACACTTCCGCCAGACAGAGTTTAACAAACTCTGTTGCGCTTCCAGTAATCAGAGTTTGCGCTTCCATCCGTCAGCGTTTATTCAAACTCTAACTGCTTCCAGTTTAAACTCTGTTTTAACACTGTATCACTTAAACATTGTTTAGTAATTACATCAATTATATCTAACAGAGATAGTTATTTTCATTCTGTATTTTCTTGTGCTTTACTCTTCCTTGTCCTGTACTTCCATTTTTCATATCAGTAATGCATTTTAATTCCTTGTCTTTATTTTCTTCGTTTAATTACTGTTAAATTCTGTCTTTACTTGAGTATTGGTTACACCTTTGAATCAAAAGAATATGTATGTCAGTCGCGGCGATCTGGACTCTGGAGCCTCTCCCTCTCGCGGCCACGGCGGCGGCGAAATTTTGAAGATCTGAAAGTCACGACTCACGAGTAGTGAACTGAAGTACCCTAAATCCCTAATCTCATTTTTTTGATTATTAAAGTCTAAATCTTTTTGCTCTTAAATTAAACAATACATTATAAACTTTCAATATTTTATACATTAACATTTTAATATTTTATATTTTTATACATTACAAATGTAACGTCCCAAATCCGGGGTCAGGGATTTGGTCGTCACGCAGAAATCCTTAACATCAAATTACCTGTTTAACAACATTAAACCATCTGTAATCGTTAAAACTGAATTATAACTCTGCGACCCCAACCACCAAGCATCTTTTAGGTCATAGGGCTAGAAACAAGAACTAAAATCTTTACGTCTTCATTACACCCATTCTATTACATCGCACTATGTCTTACAAATCTTATACTACTAGTATAGCTTCATTGGGAAGTACACCAGCAACTAGTACTACTCAATACAAAGTAATATATATTACACATCAATGTACTTACATATAACTTATTCCAGCTATAACTTTTCTGGATCATATCATCTTCATAAGGGCGTACTGCCTGCTTCTTCTGAGCCATGCAGATAAGCCTCAATCATCTACCTTCCTCTGAAAGGTTAATATTTAAAACAAGCAAGTATGAGCGAAAGAATTGCCCAGCAAGTATTAATAGAGCACAACAATATATATATCAATATACACATGGAGTTTTCAAAATACAACGATACTTAATATCAATTTCAAAATATTTACAACAATGAAACTTCAATAAGGAAAATATGACATTTAACGCAACATCCAATGAACAGATAAGTTTATAATAATCGTAGTAATCCTCATATCTTAGCGAAATAGTGTACACTACAGTATTGCTAATCTTTTAGAAGGCTTTTCAAAATACGCAGTTCAATATGCTGCTAAGACAGTTGTTTATCATCATATACAAACCAACCATTAGAAGGTTTCATTTTTTTGTATTTCTCAATCTGAAAGCATATACATATAAGTATGTCATTTCCATCAAACACCTTACAGAACAACATCATGTACCGGGTATAAGTTCTTTAACCACTTGATAAGTCTAAACGCAGAAATAACTGATAGGAAGAGAGTCAAAGCTCTTGAAGCAAAACATTTGGGATTTAACATCAATAACCGATGAACCATCTTTCATCTTTTGAATAATTGCAAAAGTGCACAAGCACGTGCCATTATTGTTAGAATAATCTTGCAGTTCTAGATACTGCATGAATTCATCATCTTTCAAAATTGAAAACAACACTATCGGCTACTTGGCACTTAGGCCTAAGAAGCAGTGTTTGAGTATTTTTCCAAAGTGGAGGATGGGACTTAAAGAAAACATAAAAACCTGACAAGGATTGACGATGATCAGTCGCCACATCCAAGTCCAATAATCCGCGGGTCTTCTCTACCGGTAGAAGGATAGAAACTACATCCGTAACTATCCCTGAGTGAAAACTACATCCGTAATCACCCTCGATGAAAACTACATCCGTAATCATCCTTCGGCAACACATGGGCCGGAATAATAATTGATGGACCGCCTGGCTCACGGCCACTTACACATCCCGGGAATCGTTCGTCAACGATTCCCACACCTGCCAGAGTCCCCTTTTTCTTTTCTTGTCAAAATCATTTTGATAGAAAACTTGAGTAGTTGAAGTTCGACTTCAGTCGACCGATAATTTCTTGAAAAACGAGCAAGAGAGTAAAACCTAACCGGGGGTTTTCCAAAATGTTTTGAGTTCAAAAGAGTTCAAGTATAGATATACACTTGTACCGATATCAATCTCGACACAGGGTTTTGTGATCACACATGGAAAATGGTACGCATAAAGCTTGTAACCACAACAGGGTAATTCCATATATATATAAGTTCTTTGAAAAATAACTTACCTAGATAGATTTAAAAATATAATATTTTAAATGACTATGAAAGTCCTTAGACAACCTTTAAATAGTGTTTTATAACCTTCAAAACACTTAGAGTATTTAATAACTATTTGACTACTACGTAACAAATAATAAATATTCAATAATCCCTTTTTAAAAGAATACTCAAATTAATATTCATTTATTAAGTAATATTCAAATAATACTTACTATTAATACTGGAATATTTAATAACCTCAAAACACCCAAATACAACTCTTGGAATGTTTCTAATCAAAATCAAGACACAATCTGTCCAGCAGTCTCCAAACTTTAGCCACTTTATCAAATAACTACTACTGACTCTCGGTCAATAAGAAATAATTAATAAGCATTCAAGTAACATATACCGACATCAATCTAGCTGGTTTAAGCTGAAAGTAACCAATTTATAACCATTGGAATATCTTTAATCCGTATTGAAAATAAACTATCTCCGATAAATAATATACTAGATAGAATCACTCCATTAAATTGTTTTATTATTTCTCCGGGACAAAGTGATTTAAAGAAAGCGTTTTGAAAACGATATTCATCTAATTAAATAAATTTAATTAGGCGAATGAGGTTTATTTAATTAGTAAATGCTCTCAGGAGCATCTATTACTTAAATAAACACTGGTTTATTGGTGATGTTGCCTTTAGGTTAATTATTGCGAAATTCTTTTTTAAAAGCTTTGCCCGGGTTTTCGAAAACATACAATACAAAATAGCCCCGACACGCGGGCTAAATTCGATAACTCAATACACGCTCTACCCTCGGAGCCTTTACCACGTAGTTCCATATACGTATATGTATCTATATATATACCTCATAACATATAGTCCTCTATCACATTACAAAAGTTTATAAATATACAACATATAAATCGAGATGTAGAACCATAAGAATGTCACCGTCCATCGACAGTATTATAAGTCATGGGTTTTGATTATTGCACGAGAATAATTTAATATCGCTAGCAGAGTCAAGGATAAAATGATTTGGAAGGAGGAGCACAAGATTAAAAACTCGCAATTAGGGATTGAAAACCCTTTTCCGCACATTTTATATAATTCAAATAGGTATACTCTGAACGATAGAGTATGTGTAAATAAACTTGCCTCTGGTCCTTAGCAGAAAACAGAAACCGCGAACAAATCCTTCGCACCTCGTCCAAGTAATTCCATGGACCTTACCTGACGTCTCGATCTTCCTTTTTAGTTGCACGTCGCTCCAATTTGATTTCGCCCTAATGGTACTGAAATGGTTACGAGTACGTGTCAGTCATACCACGTATATCGAGTAGACACAACTCGGGATTATCACTAAATAATCATAAAGTCAAACTATAGGTGTCCTCCCTATAGTTGACTACTCTAATAGCACTTAATGCACATAAGACATTTAGTAATAGCAAACAACACGGGAAGAGTCCCCTTATATAAAGTGAACATTTCCTAGTACTAACACATCATAACACTACACAGTTATAACACTTAGTCAAAACTCCACTTAACACTTTTGACCATAATACTATTGACATACTCTTGTCACAAGTTAATTAACAAATAATCCTCAAAACATACTTAGCCCTCGATAAAGACTCATAATACCCATTTAATCTTCAAGACACATTTAATCCTCGAATTAGCACATAATCCTCGAATTAATTCACTTAACACATATACACATAAACAGTTAACACCCAAATCATACCTTTAAACCCTTGAAATCAAATAAGTTAAATAAATTAAAATGCAGGGGATTTTTAGAAAATTTCGGCATGTAGTATTCGTTTATCGGACTATGGGCTCAGCCCCTCCATGCCAACAAAACAATTTATAACCCTGCTTTTGATAAAATAAAAGCTGCCTCAACTTGCAGCAACATAAAAGTAAACATATAAGAAAAGTACCCGCCCAGACATGCGGCAACTAGCACATAAGGAAAAGTACCCGCCCAGACATGCGGCAACTAGCACATAAGGAAAAGTACCCGCCCAGACATGCGGCAACTAGCACATAAGGAAAAGTAAACTAAGTTTATCCACATTTAAGCCAACACCACGTAGTTGGCGCTTATGACTTCTAACAATTACTACGACCCGACTTATACCATTTAGCACATAAACATTTACCGATAAGCCAACTCTTATAACTATACCTCATATGACAATAACAATTAGCACTTAGCACTTAGCACTTAGCACTTAACAATTTAAAAATTACAATTTGGAAACTAACAATTAGCAATTAGCACTTAACAATTACTTGACAACTAACCCGAATATTTAATCGGACTCACAATTAAACCCAAAAATAATCCAAATTATTAATACTCCAATATTTTTAATAAATCCAAACATTAATCATAAATCACCAAATTTTATGGGCTTCTTTCTGAATATCAAATAAAGATCTCATAAAAGTTTCCAATTCAATACCATTTTCTAACTAGGTGAATCATTATTCCAAACTCAACACATAAACTGTTCATTAAATCCGCGCACCTTGCATTCTAAAAATTCTCATAAATTGAAAAATTAATCTTTGCCTCCAAGACCTCTGGGATTCCAAAACTGAAGATAATATCTTCACACCATAAAACTTTTAGTCTGAAAAAAACATAGTTCATCTAGGACAATTACCCATCCAAATACAACTCAAGAACAGAGCAGTTTCTTCCAACACAGTGACATTCAAACATTTTTAATAAATTGAAAAATCAATATTTTTACCCAAATCTTTTTCTAAAATCTTTCTAATTCCTTCTTTTATCCTGAATAAAAGTATCAATCCAATTTACAGAATTTAACTAGGTGAAACATAATTCCAAAGTGCGAATCCCGAGAGGTTCGGGTGTCCTGCGTGGGTTTCACTAAAACGTCGTTTTCTCCTTACTCGTTAACTCAAACGACGCACCGTTTTCTCCTACACAAACTAGACTCTAAATAGAACAACTTTTATGAAGACACTACTGCCCAGAAAAGAGCACAAATGGTTCGAAATTCACTTGCAAAAACAGGGCAGGCCCTGAAAAATTCTGGACAGTTTTGCATACTACTCTAAACAAACCCACTTCATCAATTCATTTATTAAACACTACTAAACAATAATATACTCTTAGAAACCTTGAAAATCTGCTAACTACTACTACTACTTATGCTCGTTAATTAAACACAAAATCAAAGTTTGAAACAAAGATTTTATACCTCTTTAATCAACCAAAACTCAAGAACACCACTATTCATCATCTTCTCCACCTTCATCTTCTTCCATGGCCGAAACAAGCAAGCCTTCACTCTTTCCTCTCCTCTCCCTTGGCTGACTTTGAATTGTAGAAAAGAGGGAGGATGATCCTCCTTCATCATCTCCTTCTCTCTCTCTCTCTCTCTCTCTCTCTTTTCTTCCCAATCTCTTTTCTCTCCCCGTCGTTCTTGTTTGTGCGGCTGTGTGTGTTTTTATGTGCGTATCTGGTATGTATATGAGCTGTGTTGAAAACCTAATGGGCCTCAAGCCCAGCACAATTTAAAAAGCGATACATTTAATTACTACACACTTTAATTAATATTTTACACTAATAACTCTAATTTGTAAAAATAAATTTTTTTAGCATAATTAAATACTAGAATATTTTTAAAGACTTTTGGAGAAAGAATTGGAATTAAATCTCAATTTTCTAAATTGATATGCATTTTACAAATATTAATAATTTATAAAAACAAATCATAAAAATAATAATTGTGATTCATAATTCACAATTTACAGGGCTTTATAAAAATACTACAAATACTATTGTTTTAGTAAAATCTCAAATTCTTGATATTATAAATTAATCGAGTAATTTCTACAAATCCTCAAATAATTAAAATAATCATTTTCTAAGGATTTTAAAATCTCTAAATTATTCAGTAATTTAAAATAAAATCTTTACTAAATAATTTCACATTCCAAAATCAAATCTTTGCCCAAATAAACTATTGACTCGAGATATCTACTAGGTCAATAAAATTTTAAAATGGGACCCAGTTCCACTTAACCGAAAATAATTAAATAATTGAATAATAAAATAAATAATAAAAAAAAATCCTCCTTATTTTAGGAAAACATTATTATTATTGAAATAATAATAAAAATCTTTTCTTAAAAATCCGGGTTATTACAGTCTACCCTCCTTAAAAGGATTCCGTCCACGGAATCAGCTAAGGCCACTACTGGGATTCCTTAACTCTTTTATCATCAACACTTATTCTGCAAAACAGGAGATAGTGTCTCTTCGTGAACAACTTCTCCACTATCTCAATTCAAACCTCGATTCTCTATCTGACACTATTATCGCTGGAGTCCTATAACCCACCATTATTCCTTTCACATATACGTCTTACCCAACTTTCTATTATTATACTATCCTTGAGAGAGAGAGTTCACTGACTCTATTCACATAACATTCTTGAGAGAGAGAACGAACCAATTCTATCTATACATCACTGATATTCTATTCGTGTTGGGATTCGCTCTTGCTCTTGGCGGTTCCGCTGTGAATCTAGTTTTGATCAGCAAATTTATGACTTGGCCGACCTGGTTGGCATCCCCTTGAAATTTATTAGAGATAATAAGAATTATGGACCTTTGAAAAGATAGCTGTCATATCAAGGCAATTGTTACACACTGGTGATCATAAGGTTATGAGTGTCAAAGTCAACCTTATTTAAGATAAGGGAATTTACCGAGAGATCAATATGATCAAGAGAACTCACGTTGCGTGTCTCAGTTAAGACATTACTAAAGGTAGTTAGCCTTCTTGTATTTCACAACTCACAAGTGACGGCGTCCCGTCAGACTTCTATCACACAGACAGATAGCCCTTGTGTCCCCTATAAGTATAGGGTTGTTCGTCTCAGTGGAAGCTGAGAAGTATGAAAGCAATTCGAAGTGAAGATAATAATTATAGTCTTTCGACAAAAAATTCTCAAGTGGACACCCTGGATTAAAATTAATCAGATTCCAAGGTGCAATTTTCAAGGAAAAGGATAACCAGAAAGATACTAGTATGCAACAAGCAAGTGGTGCTATACCACCATAGGGTTATCCAATATTTGAAGAAAAGTGGGAATTTGAAATAACATCATTCAACAGGGCTTCAGAAATCTGAAGGTAGGAATAATGACAGCTTCTGGCACAATCGACATTAAATATGGTTTAACAAAAGTATTAAAGAACAACTTCGAAGAGGGAGTATATTCTTTATTAAAATTCTCTCTTGGAGAGATGTCAAGATAGATCATAGACTGGGGAGGTAATCAAAATAATCTATGCACGAGGAGGTGTCAAATAATTTACAGATTGGGGAGGTAATAAACATAATTTGCAAATGGGGAGATGTCAAACAATTCGGATTGGGGAAGTAATCAAAATGATTCATAATTGGGGAGGGTAATGCCAAGGTCTCCATGGATGCCTTTCACGTCGGCTCCTCTGACGGATAATTGTTCGATTGTAGCGCTCTTCTTTTCCACGCACACCCTAAGGTGCTCGATAACCGACGTCATCGTCAACTCGTAAGAGTCGCTAGAGATTCAACCATCGGCATTTTATGATATTAAGGAGTTCTATTCGACTCGGCGCAAGCATCTCACGCAAGCGTTCTATTCTTTGAGAAGACTTCGATACCGGTGTCGCCCCTAGCAACGACGAATTCCACATGTCGAATGGGCGAGATTCCGGAACATTGCTGGAGATACATACTTAGATCCAGTCACCATTATATCCGTATTTATACCACATGTTCCTGTCCTCGTGACGATTCCATGTGCCACTTAAGCTTTTCCCTTTTCGGCATAACAACCTTCGTACTAGTCCCTCTCAGACTTTCTCGGTCCGTCTTGGTTCTTAAAACATTTCATCTTTATTGACCAATCTCATCTTCACCCTCTTTACTTCTATAATTTTGAGACAATCGGTGTCTATCCACCAATCCCTTCATAATATTACCTTAAACTCTATCAAGCTCGAGAGGGTTTTAAATACCCGCAACTTCGACTGATAACCTTTCATAGTGATCTTGTTTTGCTTCCCTTTTTGGAATTTTAACAGTATGAGTACATTCTCAACACATCCTTGCCATAATACTAGATGTCATCTTCCTATCATTCACCATCATATTGAAATTTCCTATCATTCGGGGAATACATAACTTCATCCATGAACCCCTAAAATTATCTTAATCTTAGGCCACGGGCGATTCATGCCCCTGCCGACCAACACTTGTCTCTAAGAGTTCTTTAGCAGACATCCATCACCACAAGAAGTGAAGTCTACCTCAACATATTCCTCAAAATCTTATCTTAATCATTGGTACTATATCCAATAGTCCAACATGAACTCTACATGAGTTCTGACGTCCTCACATAACTATACACACTCCTACTCACTCTCGTTTCTAGTTTACTATAACCTAAGCTCTGATACCATATCTGTAACGTCCCAAATCCGGGGTCAGGGATTTGGTCGTCACGCAGAAATCCTTAACATCAAATTACCTGTTTAACAACATTAAACCATCTGTAATCGTTAAAACTGAATTATAACTCTGCGACCCCAACCACCAAGCATCTTTTAGGTCATAGGGCTAGAAACAAGAACTAAAATCTTTACGTCTTCATTACACCCATTCTATTACATCGCACTATGTCTTACAAATCTTATACTACTAGTATAGCTTCGTTGGGAAGTACACCAGCAACTAGTACTACTCAATACAAAGTAATATATATTACACATCAATGTACTTACATATAACTTATTCCAGCTATAACTTTTCTGGATCATATCATCTTCATAAGGGCGTACTGCCTGCTTCTTCTGAGCCATGCAGATAAGCCTCAATCATCTACCTTCCTCTGAAAGGTTAATATTTAAAACAAGCAAGTATGAGCGAAAGAATTGCCCAGCAAGTATTAATAGAGCACAACAATATATATATCAATATACACATGGAGTTTTCAAAATACAACGATACTTAATATCAATTTCAAAATATTTACAACAATGAAACTTCAATAAGGAAAATATGACGTTTAACGCAACATCCAATGAACAGATAAGTTTATAATAATCGTAGTAATCCTCATATCTTAGCGAAATAGTGTACACTACAGTATTGCTAATCTTTTAGAAGGCTTTTCAAAATACGCAGTTCAATATGCTGCTAAGACAGTTGCTTATCATCATATACAAACCAACCATTAGAAGGTTTCATTTTTTCGTATTTCTCAATCTGAAAGCATATACATATAAGTATGTCATTTCCATCAAACACCTTACAGAACAACATCATGTACCGGGTATAAGTTCTTTAACCACTTGATAAGTCTAAACGCAGAAATAACTGATAGGAAGAGAGTCAAAGCTCTTGAAGCAAAACATTTGGGATTTAACATCAATAACCGATGAACCATCTTTCATCTTTTGAATAATTGCAAAAGTGCACAAGCACGTGCCATTATTGTTAGAATAATCTTGCAGTTCTAGATACTGCATGAATTCATCATCTTTCAAAATTGAAAACAACACTATCGGCTACTTGGCACTTAGGCCTAAGAAGCAGTGTTTGAGTATTTTTCCAAAGTGGAGGATGGGACTTAAAGAAAACATAAAAACCTGACAAGGATTGACGATGATCAGTCGCCACATCCAAGTCCAATAATCCGCGGGTCTTCTCTACCGGTAGAAGGATAGAAACTACATCCGTAACTATCCCTGAGTGAAAACTACATCCGTAATCACCCTCGATGAAAACTACATCCGTAATCATCCTTCGGCAACACATGGGCCGGAATAATAATTGATGGACCGCCTGGCTCACGGCCGCTTACACATCCCGGGAATCGTTCGTCAACGATTCCCACACCTGCCAGAGTCCCCTTTTTCTTTTCTTGTCAAAATCATTTTGATAGAAAACTTGAGTAGTTGAAGTTCGACTTCAGTCGACCGATAATTTCTTGAAAAACGAGCAAGAGAGTAAAACCTAACCGGGGGTTATCGAAAATGTTTTGAGTTCAAAAGAGTTCAAGTATAGATATACACTTGTACCGATATCAATCTCGACACAGGGTTTTGTGATCACACATGGAAAATGGTACGCATAAAGCTTGTAACCACAACAGGGTAATTCCATATATATATAAGTTCTTTGAAAAATAACTTACCTAGATAGATTTAAAAATATAATATTTTAAATGACTATGAAAGTCCTTAGACAACCTTTAAATAGTGTTTTATAACCTTCAAAACACTTAGAGTATTTAATAACTATTTGACTACTACGTAACAAATAATAAATATTCAATAATCCCTTTTTAAAAGAATACTCAAATTAATATTCATTTATTAAGTAATATTCAAATAATACTTACTATTAATACTGGAATATTTAATAACCTCAAAACACCCAAATACAACTCTTGGAATGTTTCTAATCAAAATCAAGACACAATCTGTCCAGCAGTCTCCAAACTTTAGCCACTTTATCAAATAACTACTACTGACTCTCGGTCAATAAGAAATAATTAATAAGCATTCAAGTAACATATACCGACATCAATCTAGCTGGTTTAAGCTGAAAGTAACCAATTTATAACCATTGGAATATCTTTAATCCGTATTGAAAATAAACTATCTCCGATAAATAATATACTAGATAGAATCACTCCATTAAATTGTTTTATTATTTCTCCGGGACAAAGTGATTTAAAGAAAGCGTTTTGAAAACGATATTCATCTAATTAAATAAATTTAATTAGGCGAATGAGGTTTATTTAATTAGTAAATGCTCTCAGGAGCATCTATTACTTAAATAAACACTGGTTTATTGGTGATGTTGCCTTTAGGTTAATTATTGCGAAATTCTTTTTTAAAAGCTTTGCCCGGGTTTTCGAAAACATACAATACAAAATAGCCCCGACACGCGGGCTAAATTCGATAACTCAATACACGCTCTACCCTCGGAGCCTTTACCACGTAGTTCCATATACGTATATGTATCTATATATATACCTCATAACATATAGTCCTCTATCACATTACAAAAGTTTATAAATATACAACATATAAATCGAGATGTAGAACCATAAGAATGTCACCGTCCATCGACAGTATTATAAGTCATGGGTTTTGATTATTGCACGAGAATAATTTAATATCGCTAGCAGAGTCAAGGATAAAATGATTTGGAAGGAGGAGCACAAGATTAAAAACTCGCAATTAGGGATTGAAAACCCTTTTCCGCACATTTTATATAATTCAAATAGGTATACTCTGAACGATAGAGTATGTGTAAATAAACTTGCCTCTGGTCCTTAGCAGAAAACAGAAACCGCGAACAAATCCTTCGCACCTCGTCCAAGTAATTCCATGGACCTTACCTGACGTCTCGATCTTCCTTTTTAGTTGCACGTCGCTCCAATTTGATTTCGCCCTAATGGTACTGAAATGGTTACGAGTACGTGTCAGTCATACCACGTATATCGAGTAGACACAACTCGGGATTATCACTAAATAATCATAAAGTCAAACTATAGGTGTCCTCCCTATAGTTGACTACTCTAATAGCACTTAATGCACATAAGACATTTAGTAATAGCAAACAACACGGGAAGAGTCCCCTTATATAAAGTGAACATTTCCTAGTACTAACACATCATAACACTACACAGTTATAACACTTAGTCAAAACTCCACTTAACACTTTTGACCATAATACTATTGACATACTCTTGTCACAAGTTAATTAACAAATAATCCTCAAAACATACTTAGCCCTCGATAAAGACTCATAATACCCATTTAATCTTCAAGACACATTTAATCCTCGAATTAGCACATAATCCTCGAATTAATTCACTTAACACATATACACATAAACAGTTAACACCCAAATCATACCTTTAAACCCTTGAAATCAAATAAGTTAAATAAATTAAAATGCAGGGGATTTTTAGAAAATTTCGGCATGTAGTATTCGTTTATCGGACTATGGGCTCAGCCCCTCCATGCCAACAAAACAATTTATAACCCTGCTTTTGATAAAATAAAAGCTGACTCAACTTGCAGCAACATAAAAGTAAACATATAAGAAAAGTACCCGCCCAGACATGCGGCAACTAGCACATAAGGAAAAGTACCCGCCCAGACATGCGGCAACTAGCACATAAGGAAAAGTACCCGCCCAGACATGCGGCAACTAGCACATAAGGAAAAGTAAACTAAGTTTATCCACATTTAAGCCAACACCACGTAGTTGGCGCTTATGACTTCTAACAATTACTACGACCCGACTTATACCATTTAGCACATAAACATTTACCGATAAGCCAACTCTTATAACTATACCTCATATGACAATAACAATTAGCACTTAGCACTTAGCACTTAGCACTTAACAATTTAAAAATTACAATTTGGAAACTAACAATTAGCAATTAGCACTTAACAATTACTTGACAACTAACCCGAATATTTAATCGGACTCACAATTAAACCCAAAAATAATCCAAATTATTAATACTCCAATATTTTTAATAAATCCAAACATTAATCATAAATCACCAAATTTTATGGGCTTCTTTCTGAATATCAAATAAAGATCTCATAAAAGTTTCCAATTCAATACCATTTTCTAACTAGGTGAATCATTATTCCAAACTCAACACATAAACTGTTCATTAAATCCGCGCACCTTGCATTCTAAAAATTCTCATAAATTGAAAAATTAATCTTTGCCTCCAAGACCTCTGGGATTCCAAAACTGAAGATAATATCTTCACACCATAAAACTTTTAGTCTGAAAAAAACATAGTTCATCTAGGACAATTACCCATCCAAATACAACTCAAGAACAGAGCAGTTTCTTCCAACACAGTGACATTCAAACATTTTTAATAAATTGAAAAATCAATATTTTTACCCAAATCTTTTTCTAAAATCTTTCTAATTCCTTCTTTTATCCTGAATAAAAGTATCAATCCAATTTACAGAATTTAACTAGGTGAAACATAATTCCAAAGTGCGAATCCCGAGAGGTTCGGGTGTCCTGCGTGGGTTTCACTAAAACGTCGTTTTCTCCTTACTCGTTAACTCAAACGACGCACCGTTTTCTCCAACACAAACTAGACTCTAAATAGAACAACTTTTATGAAGACACTACTGCCCAGAAAAGAGAACAAATGGTTCGAAATTCACTTGCAAAAACAGGGCAGGCCCTGAAAAATTCTGGACAGTTTTGCATACTACTCTAAACAAACCCACTTCATCAATTCATTTATTAAACACTACTAAACAATAATATACTCTTAGAAACCTTGAAAATCTGCTAACTACTACTACTACTTATGCTCGTTAATTAAACACAAAATCAAAGTTTGAAACAAAGATTTTATACCTCTTTAATCAACCAAAACTCAAGAACACCACTATTCATCATCTTCTCCACCTTCATCTTCTTCCATGGCCGAAACAAGCAAGCCTTCACTCCTTCCTCTCCTCTCCCTTGGCTGACTTTGAATTGTAGAAAAGAGGGAGGATGATCCTCCTTCATCATCTCCTTCTCTCTCTCTCTCTCTCTCTCTCTCTCTCTCTCTCTCTTTTCTTCCCAATCTCTTTTCTCTCCCCGTCGTTCTTGTTTATGCGGCTGTGTGTGTTTTTATGTGCGTATCTGGTATGTATATGAGCTGTGTTGAAAACCTAATGGGCCTCAAGCCCAGCACAATTTAAAAAGCGATACATTTAATTACTACACACTTTAATTAATATTTTACACTAATAACTCTAATTTGTAAAAATAAATTTTTTTAGCATAATTAAATACTAGAATATTTTTAAAGACTTTTGGAGAAAGAATTGGAATTAAATCTCAATTTTCTAAATTGATATGCATTTTACAAATATTAATAATTTATAAAAACAAATCATAAAAATAATAATTGTGATTCATAATTCACAATTTACAGGGCTTTATAAAAATACTACAAATACTATTGTTTTAGTAAAATCTCAAATTCTTGATATTATAAATTAATTGAGTAATTTCTACAAATCCTCAAATAATTAAAATAATCATTTTCTAAGGATTTTAAAATCTCTAAATTATTCAGTAATTTAAAATAAAATTTTTACTAAATAATTTCACATTCCAAAATCAAATCTTTGCCCAAATAAACTATTGACTCGAGATATCTACTAGGTCAATAAAATTTTAAAATGGGACCCAGTTCCACTTAACCGAAAATAATTAAATAATTGAATAATAAAATAAATAATAAAAAAAAATCCTCCTTATTTTAGGAAAACATTATTATTATTGAAATAATAATAAAAATCTTTTCTTAAAAATCCGGGTTATTACAACAAAGAATGTAATATACATATTATATATATATATATATATATATATATATATATAATAACTTATATTTTTCTATTTTTGAATTTATTGCGAGAATGAATTAATAATTAATTCTTTAAATTTTCAATGGGTACTAGTCAAAGTACTAGTTTACCGTTAAAATTAATACCTTATATATAAAAAGCATAAGAGAGATTTTATCCAAATTTTTGGTCGTCGTCGCTGTACTACCAAAAGCATATGATCCGTTGGATTAAAAAATTGGATTAAAAGTCATCCGTTGGATTATAAATTATATCCTTATATATATATATATATTTATAATTTTCACTTTGTTAATTTACTATAATACCCTTTCTTCATCGATTTGTTTTTTTTCTTCATCATTAGAAATAAATTTAATTTAAAAATATATTTAATTTAGTAAACAAATAAAATATGTATAAACAAATAAAATCAGTTACAAATAAACAAATAAAAAAGATGTCTACAATGATTTGGAAAAAAATCCTAATACAATAATAATTACATTATTCTATCAAAAATCTATAAATACAAGGGAAAAAAAATCCTAATACAATTATAATTACATTATTCTATCAAAAATCTATATATGAACTAAAGGCGAAGGATTTATATGTTTGTCTACCTGAGAAACATTCTGCGAGGGCTCACCCTCGTGAAGTCGGTAACATTTTAAGAAGTCATGGAAGAGAAACATACATTATGCCAATAGATTCGGAGGATGTGCACTGTTCTTTTGTTGATGATATGTGTATATCATATTAAAAAGGAAATTATAATCTAAAAAGGATATAATTTAGCAAAATCGTATTAGAATTGAATTTTAAAAAGAAAATTATAATATGAAAAGGATATAATTAAAAAATGATACAATTAATTTTATTTATTTTATTTTATTAATATTAAAGTTTTAATTGGAAAATAATTTTTAAATTATCACTAAATTAAAGATTATTTTGTTAATTTCATGCGTGCTATAAAATTGTCAAAATCAAATTTTAATAATTCAAGATAGAGCACAAATTATATCTTATTATATAATAAGAGAAAGAGAAATAATAATAGGTATTACCAAAGGTCACAACTATACTAGAAGAGTATTTATTGACCTGCCTCCTATTCTCGTCCAATATAGTATGTAATATTAATGTTAATGTATAATCTCTCGCTTAATTATGAGAAAATTATTATAATATTAAAGTATTTAACTCCAGCTTTAATTAATATGTTCCATGTTCATAGATGTGACCTTTTGGGGCTCTGTGTACGCCTAAAAGATAGGAAACTAAGAAGCTTTTAGCACACCATAATTAATATTTTTTAAAATATTTTAATTCATCAAATTTAATTAGTATTTTTAATAAACAATTTTATAAGTATTAAATTCTTCTAGATTATCTCAAAATCTATATGATTTTCAATATCTTAATTAAATTTTTTTTATATATAATAATTTTAAAAGATATCTTATCCAAAAATTTGATACTATGATAATTAGTCGTTGCCAAAACAATCTCAACCGTTGGATATAATTTTTTTTAAAAAAATGATCAAAATTATACTATATAAAAAATAATTATTGTATAAAAAATTATAAGTTAAAAGAAGTTATATTAGACCTGGATTTTAAAAAAGTCTAAAATAAAAAAAGTTATAACTTAATAAGGAGACAAATTTAATTATTATGTAAATAACATTAAATTTCTATTATATACCAAAATAAAAAAGATCGTTAGGTCTTAAAATCAAAATATGGATATCGTTATTTTCTAATATTAAAACATGTATTTGGTTGTTAGTAGAAGTATATTCAATACTGAAAATGATTTTGATAAATTCAACCAAATATAAGTAAATTTTCTAAATCAAATAGAATTTTCAACGCAAAAAATAGTCAAATTCTTTTAAGGTCTAATAGAATTTGGTTGAATATCCAACAAAATTTTCAATAGAATATTCAACGCAAAAAATCGAATAAATTCAACCTTTGTTTGATTCTGCGTTGATTTGATTTGAAAATAATAATTAAATCATCAATGAATTAATCCTTATTTTATTAATTTCACATGGACTGTAAAATCGTTCAAATCAAATTTTAAGAATTCAAGATAGAATACAAATATTAAATCGAACGTATACAATCGTATATATATCAATTTTTTAACAAAAAATTGATATGTAAATTAATAACATATAAAATTTAAAATTTTAATATAATTATAGATATTAAAAAAGGAGTCGTGCGTTGCACGGGTTATAAGCTAGTAACATTTAAAAGGATGGATTTTAACATCCGTACGGTTGGATCGTCGATAAATATTTTGAAAAAAATCGAAACACGAATCAGGGACGAACCCTTGTTTAGGGGTACTAGTCAAAGTACAAGTTGAGTCGTTGACCGTTAAATTACAAAATCAAATAAAATTATTTTTTTCTGAAATTTTGGCAATAATATTGAAAAAGATGGATCTTAACATCCATACGGTTAGATCGTTTAGAAATATTTTTAAAAAAATCGAAAATCGAAACCCTAGAAACCCTAAACCCTAGTAAACCGCTAAACTTAAAATTTCTAACATCCGTACTAGTACTACTATTGCTACTACTATTTTTAGTTGTTTTGTAAAGTTCATAGAATCATAGTGAGTATGACTAATTTAGTGTGTATGAATTTTTATTCAAATTTTGGTTTTTCCCTATTTTAAATTAATTTTTAAAATTTACTTTACAAACTACTTAAAAATGAATGGAAAATCAAATTATTAGAAAATTAGTGGAAGTAAGGTAAAATTCTTCACAAAATTAGTTAGTATGACTACTTGGTTGTGTATGAATTTTAAATTAAATTTTGACATTTTTTTCCTAATTTTATTTAATTTATCAAGTAATTCTACAAACTACTTAAAAAAAAGGGAAAAATCTATTTATTAGAAAATTAGGAAATATCATCACAAAAATAGTTAGCATGAATACTTGGATGTGTATAAATTTTAAATTAAATTTAGGATATATATATAGAGTTGCACTCCATACAGAACACTTTAAATAAAGAACAATAAAGAACACCAATCTCTACCACTGAATTAAAATAAAAAACGGACGCTCAGGATTAAAAGAAACAAAAACACATACAAGCACAATACAAACAATACAGACACATTACACGCAATTGGAGAGCACAACGCTGTTATACATGACGCACAAATCACAATTGAAGAAAAACTTAGGGTTTGTAAGTTAGTTGAAGAATCGTTGAATAATCTCATAATAGAAGAATCGAAGCAGAAAGTGAAGAATTGAAGCTCATACTCAAAGAATCAAAGCTCATTATCGAAGAATCAATGTACTGATAGAGTATATTTTTATATATATTTTAGATGATTTTATTCTCATATTTATTGTGTTTTGCATTGATTTGGATTTTTATTTAATAGATTTTATTGTTTTATTGTAGGAAATAAAGATTTCATAACTTGGAAGGATTTGGAGCAAAAAGAGCTATTTTGGAGATAAAATAGGAGAAAATTCGTAATATTGGGCTACACGGGCTGTTCTGCACTGTTTTGGCCATATCTTGAGTTCCAGAAGTCAGAATTTGACGATCTTACTGTCCACGCGAAGCTTGTGGAATTATCTTTAATTTAGAGGTGGTCCAGTAAGCAAAATCCAACTGGAAGAGCGCAGAAACAGAGGAGAAAAAGAAGTGACGAATTTTAATTAAGGAATCCTATTCAGTTATGGAATCCTACTTGTAATTTATTTAGAGTATTAAAATACTTTTATTGGGCAAGACTTTTAGAGCCTATATAAACACATCTAGGGTATTATTTTAGGAGGAGATACATACGTGCTCCTACTCTTAGGAGCTAGGGTTTTGGAGAGGAGACCATGAATTTCATTCTTGTGACAGGATTGATGATTGCAGGTTTTCTTATCTGAATTTCTTCTCAATTCTTATTAGTTTAATTATGTTTTCTTGTTTTATGAGTTGTTTTACTTGTTTAATTATTAGCGAGTAGTTATTTCTAGGGCTTAAAGGGAAGCCATGTTTGCACTAATATTGGCATGATTTTCATAGTGATTTGATTGGTTATGGTTAATTCTGATTGATATGTTTTAATCATTAATTTGTGTAATCGGCCGATATCATGGATTAATTATATGCAAATAGGGGTATGGATCGAGAGATTTACTTACTAGAGGCACACATACGATTAGCAGAATTGAATTTGAGTGCGAGAGCATCATTGGATTTCTGAGAGCGTTAATTCTTGAAAGAGATTAACTTGACTCTAATTACCTGATTGATTGAATTACTAAAAGTGGTTAATTGTGTTGAATGTTTCGAGAGTGTTAATGCTTGAAAGAGATTAACATACTCTAGTTATAGGATCACATTGATTGCTTTAGCTTAAGAGCCAATTGTGTAAGCATGGTGGACCTGATTGCCCTAGGTTTTAAAGAATTTGTTAACCATCTATTTACTTAGTGTTAATTTAGTTTAATTTGCTAGTTAGTTAATATTCTCCAATAATCGTTTGTCCCTGAAACAATTAGCGATAACTGAAAAGGAATTAGTAGAACCTGTCTCCTTGTGGATTCGACCCGCTTGCCATCTGTACTAGCAATAGACACCGTGCGCTTGCGGTTAGGTAAAATTTAACATATCAAGTTTTTGGCGCCGCTGCCGGGGAGACAGCGAGTTTCTATTGATTTTAATTTAGTTGTTTAGATTGTTTCCATTGTCTCATTGGAACTTTTGTTCCAATTGAGGCAGATTTTACTACGTTTTCTTGGCTTTGTTGAGTGTCTACAGGTTTGCAATGGGTGAAGTTGATACTTTTGCACTACTCTCTTCCATGTTGGAGGCACGCACTCAAGAAATTGCCTCATTCAACCCTACAGAGCCCATTATGCGTCCAATGAGTATCAATGAGATGTCACAAGTGGCCCCTAAAACTTACAACTTCTGTCCAATTTGTGGTGTCCAGGGTCATTATGGTTTGGAATGCTATTACAATGTCTATAATTCTCAGAATGCTCAGTTGGGACAAATGAATTCTTTTGAAGAAGGATATGGGTACAATCAGTATTCAAACACTTTTGATCAAGAATACGTGAATCAACCAGATTTCTACTACCAGGACAATGGTGTTCAAAATTTTTCATATCATAATCAGCAACAGTTTGAGCAACAATATTATCAGTCATATGAGCAGCCGCCACAGCAAGAATATCAATATCCTCCTCTACAAGAAGATCTACATGTTTCTCAATCCAGTGTGGATGTACAAGCTGACCAGACAAATGAGATGTGGGATATCTTGAATAAATTGCTAAAGAGTTGTGAAGAACAAGCCGAGAAGATCAAAGGATTAGAAACTCAAAGTTTGGCGATTGAATCTCAAATTGTAGAGTTGGCTAACTCTTCTACTACAGGGCAACTCGACTATTTACCATCATCATCTATCCAATCCGAAGAGGACCTGATTGCTATCAATCTCACAAGCGATCAGGAATATGATAGTTTCTCCATGTATGTTAATGATGAAGCCATTGATAAAGAGGATGAGTATGCCACCGATGACGAGATCAATGATGTTGTTGTTACCGAGAACAATGTGACTGGTGATGAGGCTACAAAGGAAAGCAATACAGAGATGGTTGTTATTTCTCTTCCACAACCTGTGACTAAGCTACCATGTATTGATAAATTTGCTCTCGATCTAGCCTCTACTTACAAGGCTTCTTTGCTCAAGACTACTTATTTCAAGATTGATGTGATAACAAATATTGTCCAAGATGATATTTCTCAAATTCTGGTTGAGGATCCATACAAAGTGGCTCATACGTTTCAAGCTCGAGGAGAGGGAGAAGATGGAAGTGTCTTATTAGCCAATGATGTGATAAGCCAAGATGTCCGAATGACTCCAGTGAAAGTGAGGAGTGAAGAAAAACCGCCACCAGAACCTCCACCTTATGTCAAGGGAGTTCAATATTTTCGTGGTGTTGAATTTTATCGCTGTTTTATCACAAAGTTTTCCAAAACTGCACAAGCACTCTCTCTATTGCTTATTAATGACATATTTTATTTTACTGATGCTTGTTTGGAGACTTTTTGCAGGATAAAGACAACCACTAACACTCTTGATACTTTTTGTGATGGCGAGTTTATGATCGAGAAAGTGGATATTACGCCTTTATCGGAGTAT
This sequence comes from Kitagawia praeruptora, assembly GCA_037693485.1. Lineage (NCBI taxonomy): Eukaryota > Viridiplantae > Streptophyta > Magnoliopsida > Apiales > Apiaceae > Kitagawia > Kitagawia praeruptora. The sequence continues at coordinate 149,504,830 of CM075349.1, read as the reverse complement.
TTCTGAGGACGTCAAGCTATTGACGTTAAAGAAGCGCTGCTTGGGAGGCAACCCATGATTTTTATAAGGTTAGTAGGTTTTTTATTTCATTTTCTTACTAAAAAAAATTTTGTGTTGTATTTGTTCTCTTAAAAAAAAAAAAAAAAAAAAAAAAAAAAAAAATATTGAACAGTTCGAGCAGGCTGCGCCCCAGTAACGCAGCTTGCGCCTGCGTTACTGCATTGGCCGCAGTCTGCCCCCCAGTTGCGCAATCTGCTCTTGCGTTAAGAGTAGTATTTTTACCCTGTAACGCAGCCTGCTGCTGCGTTACTGACCATTCCGCGCGCTGAGCCCCTGTAACGCAGCCTGCTGCTGCGTTACTGCCCCCTTCTGCCCAGAATTTTTGTTTATTTTCCCCGAAAATTGTTGTTTTGCAACACAAAAACACACCCAAACCTATTCTAATTTTTATTCTATCAATTCTTAATTCTTATACCTAGCCTACATCAAATTCAACCCATCCCAAATCTCTCCTACACTCTAAATTTTTAAATTTCACCTATCCATCATCTTATATTTATACCCACCTATCCATAACAAATCCAATTCCTTTTCTATTTCTTTATATCTCTAAAAATTCAATTCTAAAGAGGAATTAATTGCAAGTTCACCTCTTCGATTCGTATTGGGTAAATCTTTTTCTCTAATCTTATTTTTATTACGAATTTGTGTTCTTGTAAATTGGAATTTTGCATTATTCTTGGAATTTGGGCTATTTTGGTGGGATATTGCTTGGAAATTATTGGTTGAGCTTCTTGTGAGTTGGGAGAGATGGTGCTAGTGTTGGGAAATTGCTACAAACAGGGGATTTTTGCCTAACAAGCATGTTGAGTTGCGATGGGGAAGGATATGGAAGGCGCGCCTTGTAGAAATTAAATTTGAGCAAGCACATACTTCTTCAATATTTTCAAAGGCCACTTCATGCTTATGCACTAGGGGAGTATTCTACACCTTTCTTTGTATATTTATTATATTTATTTTTTTTCTTTATTTTTATTTTTTTTTTCTTTTCTATATTTGTTCATTAGGGACAATGAACCGCTTAAGTGTGGGGAGGTGTTCTCAACGTAGTGTATTACTTGTTTAAAAAAAAAATCCAAAAAAATTAAAAAAATTGAAAAATACCAAAAATAATTCTAGCCATGCAATTTGATTAGTTGTTGTATTTTGCTTGATACACCCATGCATGCGTAGAATTCTTGTGTTTATTGACGCTTTTGTATGAGAAGTGATGTGCTTTGTTCTTGTGCACACACTTACACTAGCAAGTTGAAGCTGGTAGACTTAATTGGATGTTGTAAGTGATTAGAATGACATGAATATGTGCAAGATGACTTGGTTTTCATGCTTTGAGTACAAGTAGGTGCGTTAGAGAGTCTTGTTACTTGGGATTGATTATGTTTTGTCACACCAATTGAGTTTTGAGCCTATATGCATATCTTTTGCATGATTTTTCGTTTGCTTGAGTGTCCACATGTTGTTTACATTGCTAGCACTTACTTGAGATCTTTCTTGAAATGCATGACACTACTTGATGATGAGATGTTAAAGGCACTTAGGTTTAACCTCGTATTTCCCATATTTCCACACCTTTTATACATGATCAATTAGTTAACCCGTTGAGCTTAATCCTATTCTTTCGGTGACACACCACATTACTTGCCATATATCTTTTTATTCTATTGGCCTTACATTAAATTTGAACCTAAATTGTCAAAGGCTAGTATCGTGCTTAAGGGAGTAATAAGGTGTTCATAAAAGGGGGGTTATTGATGATCATACTTTTGGGGAATATTAATTTTGGGTTGATGCTTGCTAGTCAAAATTCATAAAAATATCTATGGATCATTGTGTTTATTCTTCAGCTCTCAAGAAAAAAAAAAGAAAAAAAAAAACAGAAAAAGAAAGAAAAAAAAAAGAAAAAAAAAAGAGAAAAAAATAAATCTGAGAGCATTCTTATGTTTGTATGATCCTTCTTCATTCGACTAGTCAAGTTATTATAAGGGTTATTGAAAAATCCAAGTGTGGGGAAGTATTTGTTTTAATAGAAAAGGAATGGAATGAATTATATTGTTGGGTACTAGCTTTTGACATTTAACCTGTTTTAGCTTTAATTGACATACCTTGTCCCTAGCCCACGATACAACCCGAATAAAGACCTTTTGATTGTCATCAGTGATGTATGTTGTGTTGAGAGTGAGATTGATTGCGAGTGTCAAGTTGTGTTTATGATTTTGTTGGAATTGAGTGATACACTTAACCTTGTTCTTGAGTGAATATTCGTTTTTGAGTGAAAGGTGAGTTATTGCTTGTTTTGGCATAGGAGATCCCGGGTTTAGACTTAAAGATGTATTTCTTGTGGGCTTAGCATGATTACCAACGATTTTTACACTTGACATGAATTTTTATGACCTTCTGCATGTTGGTTGAGTAGACTACGTGAATACTTGCACTTTTGACACCAAGACATCGTATGTTTGCTTTGATTCTTAAGTTGATGTGGCATGAGAGGACTTGTGTGTGTGGTGTTGTGTTAGCATTGATCTGTTGCATGGTTGGATGAATTTTGTGGGTACATTCACTATAAACCCTCACGAGACAACACTCGTCCTACTAGGGCTGCCTAGGGGTTTAACGGCTTGTTGCATATGCTCAATGCAATCGTGTCATCTACGAAAGTGATGTTTGTTAGGACTTAGTTTTTATTTCACTTATTTGCCCGAGGACGTGCAAATGCTAAGTGTGGGGATGTTTGATAGAGTATATTTTTATATATATTTTAGATGATTTTATTCTCATATTTATTGTGTTTTGCATTGATTTGGATTTTTATTTAATAGATTTTATTGTTTTATTGTAGGAAATAAAGATTTCATAACTTGGAAGGATTTGGAGCAAAAAGAGCTATTTTGGAGATAAAATAGGAGAAAATTCGTAATATTGGGCTACACGGGCTGTTCTGCACTGTTTTGGCCATATCTTGAGTTCCAGAAGTCAGAATTTGACGATCTTACTGTCCACGCGAAGCTTGTGGAATTATCTTTAATTTAGAGGTGGTCCAGTAAGCAAAATCCAACTGGAAGAGCCCAGAAACAGAGGAGAAAAAGAAGTGACGAATTTTAATTAAGGAATCCTATTCAGTTATGGAATCCTACTTGTAATTTATTTAGAGTATTAAAATACTTTTATTGGGCAAGACTTTTAGAGCCTATATAAACACATCTAGGGTATTATTTTAGGAGGAGATACATACGTGCTCCTACTCTTAGGAGCTAGGGTTTTGGAGAGGAGACCATGAATTTCATTCTTGTGACAGGATTGATGATTGCAGGTTTTCTTATCTGAATTTCTTCTCAATTCTTATTAGTTTAATTATGTTTTCTTGTTTTATGAGTTGTTTTACTTGTTTAATTATTAGCGAGTAGTTATTTCTAGGGCTTAAAGGGAAGCCATGTTTGCACTAATATTGGCATGATTTTCATAGTGATTTGATTGGTTATGGTTAATTCTGATTGATATGTTTTAATCATTAATTTGTGTAATCGGCCGATATCATGGATTAATTATATGCAAATAGGGGTATGGATCGAGAGATTTACTTACTAGAGGCACACATACGATTAGCAGAATTGAATTTGAGTGCGAGAGCATCATTGGATTTCTGAGAGCGTTAATTCTTGAAAGAGATTAACTTGACTCTAATTACCTGATTGATTGAATTACTAAAAGTGGTTAATTGTGTTGAATGTTTCGAGAGTGTTAATGCTTGAAAGAGATTAACATACTCTAGTTATAGGATCACATTGATTGCTTTAGCTTAAGAGCCAATTGTGTAAGCATGGTGGACCTGATTGCCCTAGGTTTTAAATAATTTGTTAACCATCTATTTACTTAGTGTTAATTTAGTTTAATTTGCTAGTTAGTTAATATTCTCCAATAATCGTTTGTCCCTGAAACAATTAGCGATAACTGAAAAGGAATTAGTAGAACCTGTCTCCTTGTGGATTCGACCCGCTTGCCATCTGTACTAGCAATAGACACCGTGCGCTTGCGGTTAGGTAAAATTTAACATATCATGTACAAATCGAAAAATCGAAGCTAATCGCTCTAATTGATAAAGGTAATGCATTGTAGAACTCAAATCTATGATTCTATAGTATATATCAGTTTTTTTGTAAAATTGTTGAATGTAATTAGTGATTCTATGTTTGATTCAGCAAATTATAATTATATATTTAGTTATGTAATGTTTATATGAGAGAGCGGAAAATGATTCTATGCTCGATTCTATATATTATTTTAAATGCAATACTACTTTCTTCGATTCTACACTTGATTAAATTATTTTTTTTAAAAGTTAAGCCTAAACTAGGTGATGAGTCTCTGTTTGATTCTTGTTTGATTCTGTGATAGTTTCTCTAACGAAGTTTACAGGTGTAGTTATGGGGAGAGGTGTAGTATGTTATTTTGTGAGAAGAGAGCATTGTATGCTACAGTTGATTGTTTTAATTGTATGCTAATTTCTGGTGGACAATCTCATGGTCCTGGTTGGCTTATTGGCAGACATGACTCGAGGGTCATCAAAACTTCTTCCCAGACTCCAGCTCCAATAGATTCATACATAGAAGAGTTGACCAATAAGATACGACAGAACCTTGTTGACGACATGGAAGTGAAACTACAGAGGAAGGTCAATGAAGAAGTGGATGCCAAGGTCAATCTGAAGGTCCAGGACAACATCGCATTTGCCCTCAAAAAATTGGCTGAAGCAAACCCAGGATTGCAGATTAATTTGGGTGAACTTTGTGGCACAATTTCTAGTGACACAGAGGGAGATGGTACTCACGTGACCAACGGTCCTAGCTCGTAGAAATCCACGTAATATAACCTTTTGAACTAGTGTCTTGGCATTTCCCTTTTGTTTAATATTTTATTCTACTGCACTTTAATGTTGTAATCTTGGTGTTGGCGGATTTGATCGAATTATGTAGTTTGGTGTTGGAGGATTTGATCGGATTATGTAGTTTGGTTATTTTGTGATGGGATATTGGGATTATGTAGTTGGTTTATGTGACTTGGTTTGTTGGTTTTTCTAATGGGAAATGCAAAATTTATGCTTTACATTTTTATTATGTTGAACTCAGGGTGTTACCTTAGGTATTGTTATATGTTACCATAGACTAAAAGCTGCTGCACAATTTATGGGCCCCACATGGTACAAGTTTTTCATGTCAACTCAGCTAGGATGTAGATTCTAAGTAATTTACTACAACTTAATTTAAAGTCGATAAGGAACTATAACAGATTAAATAATAGATGTAGACCAACCATCCTATATTTGGAATTGGCAAGCAGATTCAAGATCTGGAAAACGTTGTCCAACATATGGTTTTAATAAGATCTGGAAAGATAGCTTCTCGTACCTTATATAAATAGATCGTTTTTTTTTTGCGAGACCACAATATTTAAGGGTGAACAGAAGACAATTGTATTAATAGTCAAGATCAAAACAGCGGTTTAGTTGCTTTCAAGTTAATAGCAGGTATATCATAATGGATTTATAAATGGACTTGTTAAATCCCAGTTAAATTACTTAATGGGTGGTACATTGATAAATGTCAGAAACTAATATATTCACAGTGATGGGTGGTACAAAGATTAGCATCCGAAACAAATATATTTAGTGGCAGATTAGAATTTGCATGCCTTTCATTCAATTTTTCCCTACGTTGTCTTTCACGGCATGCTTTGTTTCCGATGCTGCTACATGATTTACTGCGACCCCTGCCAGTCACAAACAGTCAATCATGTTAGCAATTCGTGGGAAATTTCTCAATTTTATGGAAGCACACCATTACAAAGCAAAAAAATAAAAGTATAACCAAGTAACTAGCTGGAAAAATACTAAATAAAGAATTAAGGATACACACATTTTGTGTATACTAGGCAGAAGCATACATAAGATTCACCGTGCAATCCCATCTACAAAAACTAAAGAACACAAAGAAGTATATTTGTTTGGCTTTTCTTCTTCTCTCAACTTATTTCCTGTTTTCTACCCAAAACTTACCAGAAGCTTTATAGGCCAACTAAAATCCACTTGTATCAGAACTAAATGAAGTGCTCCTATATCATTCGAAGATTCACATTTAGATGCCAACATATTTGCCTAGATCTATTTGTTTCCTCTTTTTTCTATTTAACTTTCTTTTGGACTGAAATCTGACTGGCAATTGCCCTGGTGAAAACGCCATTGTTCGCATACGATAGCAAAACAACATTCTGAATAATCTTAGTCTGATGTATGCACATATAAAAACAATAAAATAATCATATCAACATGACATTACACTGCTTGTTAGGACCTGAATGGCAATCTATCTATTTAGAATCAGTTACATTATCTAGTACTTCTAACTACTTTATCCCAGAAATATAAACAACCAACAAGAAGAGATAAAAGATTAATTGCAAAACACCTTACCTCTTTCTCGAGCATTCTTTCTCGGCACATTCTTTGCCTTCTAACGCAGCACCACTAGAAAGTGGAGCATCAAATTCTGGACCACCACTGCAACCAAACAGCAAAACCAAATTAATCCCCTCTCCTACTCTTAAATCAAACATAAAAACACGGTCAACCAAATTGATTACCAACTTCAGCATGATACGGAAAAATTACCATAACTGAGCACTACTACTGAATGAATCGTCAAAGCCCTCTATAAATTCCTCAACTTCATTATTTGCAATAGAATCGCAACCAGTGTCAACAATGACATTATTTCCAGCACCTGGACAAGGCATAATTGATGCAAATTAGAATCATAAAATTAGAATCAAACATAGAATCAAAATGTTAAAACTTTAATAAATGATTAAAAAGGCATGGTGTAATTAAACAAAATTGTTCAAACAGAGAAATGGAATCAACTGTAGAATCAAACTATATAAAACTCAGAAATTACACAGGGGAAAACAAAACAAAAGAGAACTCAGCTGCTAGTAAAGAGAGTATAGAATCTAACACAGAATCAAAAGAACAAAAGCATTTAATAAGTGATTAAAAAGCAAGGAGTGATTAAACAGAGATACTATTACACAGAATACATAATCTAATGTAGAATCTAAGCACAAATAACAGAAACACATGAAAACAGATGATGATAGTATAGAGAGTAATGAATCTATTGTAGAATCATAGTAAAATATTTACTTAATCCGTATAAAAAACTAAACCGTACGGATCACAACTGCAACTGTAGATATTATAGAATCTAAAGTAGAATTAACATATGAACAATTAAAAAGTCTTCACAGAAACAAAGGAACATGATTTGATGATATTGAATCTAAAAATATGACACATTGAAGATAAAATTTACAGTAACAACAAAAAAAACTACGAACCTGATAGTAATTCAACGGAATTAACAATATTCAATCCGCAAGTAGAATCCATCAACACACTTTGAAGATGATGCTAACGAAAGAGATCACTGCTACGAAAGAGATACAGAGACAGAGAGAAAGAGAAAGAGTCAGAGAGAGATTCCTGCGAACGAGAGAGAGAGATTAGCGCGAACGAGAGAAAGAGATAAATATTCGCGTTCGCGCGAAAGAGAGAGAGAATACAGTTAGGATTAGGTTTTAGTCTGAGCCGTTAGATTAGATAAAGAATTAATGGACCAAATCTTTTGTAAGTGTTTGTTATTGTTCTTTATTTAAGAGTGTTCTGTATGGAGCAAAGGCATATATATATATATATATATATATATATATATATATATATTCGGGTTTTTTTCCAGGTTTCGGGTTCGGATCGGGTTTGGATCGGTTTTCGGATTTCAGATCGGTATACGTAATATCCAAATCCATATCCAAAAATTTTCGGGTCTAAAAATCATATCCAAATCCAAAAAATTGGGGTTGGTTTATCCAAAATTTCGGGTTGGGTATCCGTCGGATCGGATTTTTTTCCCATCCCTATTTGTCCAACTGTTAACAATCCGTCTAACTCTCCCATTCGGAGAAATATATGACGTAGGTTCATTCCTAACAGTTGAATCATCTACATTACAATCAATCCCAACATTTTGACTAAAACTATCAATATTTGGACTAACCCTACTTCCACGACAATCAAGATTTAAAATTTTTACCTCAGATTCAAAATATCTCACTCCTTTTACCTGATCAGAAAGTTGCAAAGCAAACAACATGATGCCACAATAACTAATGACAATGCATCGCTGCATCTTTTTTCTCACTCCTTTTTTGATATCTTGTTGATACCCCAACTCTCTCAAAACCTGTAACAACCAAATTCAAAATATCCTGGTGCTGCTGTGCACATAATAAAAGCTCTGTGTGATGCATAAACATCATCTGTTTCAACAAAAAAAGTGTAATCAACCATGGAAAAATAGTTGAACAAGATTGACCCAAAATGTACCCAAGTGCCAAATTCCCATCTTTAGCTCAGAGCTGGTCACTATACAACAATAAATTCTCAAAGTGAAAGTGTTGAGTGCAACAACAATCTCCTGAGAGCTAAAAACATAATCAAAATACTTAATAGACCGGTTAATTAACACCAACAAGATCAAAAGCTATTTCGACAAACAATTTTGTTACAGTATTCATCCAGATTCATAAAAACATTGTGAGTAGTGAGCACTTATATTCTCATTATGGAATTACTGAAAAAAGGCCCCCAATATCACAATTTGAGAGTAAATGGTCCCAAATATCATAGCTAAAAACTTGGCCCCTAATATCACTCCAAAACACAGTTGCGTGTAGTTTTTTGATTTTTTTTGTTTTTTTTAAAAACTCTAGAGCGTGCAGCGTTCTGCAGGAAAGATAGAGGGATAACGCTGCTTAAAATAGTGTTTGGGGAAGAATACGATATAGCGTTTGGGGAGGGGGAAACACCACTTCATATGGTGTTTTGGGGGGTAGAACGCCAAATTGTGTGGCGTTTTGTGAATTGTGTGTTTTGATTATTTTTTTTTGTTCTTTTTTGTTTTCTCCTAAATATATATTTGCAAACAGTATTAAAAATTTATAATCAAATATTTAATTAAAATTGTATTTTTAAATTTAAAAAATCCAATTTTAATTAAATTTAGGGGTTCAACAATTAATTTTTGGAGTTCAATATTTCCATTTTGGGTTTTAGAAATATCTGGAACGACGAATAAACCGTATACAAACTTAGGGTTTAGGGTTGTTTACAACCCTAAACCCTAGACCCTAAACCCTAACTTATCCTGATTTTTAAACGTGTTAGCGTTTTAAAATTTGATCGTCGGATTCAATTTTTTAATTAAAATTTTTAAATTTTAAAAATACAATTTTAATTAAATTTAGGGATTCAACAATGGGTGAAAGACCAAAATACCCACCAATTAAATCCATTTGCCCAAAATAACTACAGGCGCGAGGCTCCGCCCTTTTTACCCACGGTATACGCATTTCCAACATGCATATTCTTCCTTTTTTTAAAAAAAAAAAAAAAGCAAGCCACGCATTACTAACATGCGCATTCCTTTAATTTTATTTTTTTTTAAAAAAACAGACCACGCATTTGGATTATGCGTGTAGTTAGAATTTCTGAAGAATACGCATATTAACCATGCGTGTAGCTCTCTGAAATTTAAAAAAAAAATGAGGAGGAGTGCCCCTGCGGGGCCAACAGAAATGAGAAATACGCATAACCTATATGCGTGTAGGTTTTGTATGCGCATAATTGTTATGTGTGGTATGTATATTTTTTTATTTTTAAAATCCTATACGCATAGCTAAGATGCGTGTTCTTTAGAAAGTCTGACTAAGCATGTCACACATTCGTATTTGGTGGGTATTTTGGGCGGTTGTCACCGCCTACAGGCATTTTGGGTAATGGGTTCCCAAAAGTGGTGTATTTTGGTCATTTTTTCTTCAACAATTAACTTTTAGGGTTCAACGTTTTCATTTTGGGTTTAGAAATATTTAAAACGACGAATAAACTGTATACGAATTTCAAAAAATACAAGTTTATATTTTAATTGACCATTTATAAATAAGTTTTTTAATATTTTTTACAAATATATATTTGGAAGAAAATAAAAAAAAAACAAGAAAAAACAAAAACAAAAAAAAAGACAAAAAAAAATAAATTAAAACACCACAACGCCACATAGAGTGGCGTTTGGTTCTAACCAAATCTTGAAAACCAAGTATAATCCAGCGTTTCAACTAGGGATGGGCATTCACCCCGGCCCGCCCGATCCCGATCCGTTCCCCGCACCGAACGGGGCGGGGAATCGGGGATTTTTTCGGGGACGGGCCGGGGAGCGGGGACAATTTTCAAAAAAAAAGCGGGGAGCAGGCCGGGGACGGGATTCTAGGTCTCCCCGGCCCGATCCCCGAACCCCGCCCCGATTCTCAATCCCCGACTCGATTTCACCACATTAAAATATATATAACTATATATATTATTAATCATATATTAATATATACGAATTTCCAATACTTTATATTGGAAACAAAATGATATTTTAATCTTATATGTTTGCTTTCTAGTAGTTAAATAACTTCATTTCCATGTTATTTATAATTGTTTATTTTAGTAATATTTTTTATCTTAACATGTAATCTAGTTATAGTTGCTAATTTCGCTATATATCACAAGAAAAAATTATTTCAAACTATAGTTAATGTTTAATATTATTTAAATATTATTTTTTGTTTAAAATGAAATTCCCCGATTCCCCGCGGGGATCCCCGTTACCCGTTCGGACCGGGGACGGGGAATGAAAAATAATCCCCGACGGGGATCGGGCCGGGGACGGGGATCGGATTTGAATTCGGGGATGGGGGCGGGGATAGCACTCCCCGGCCCCGAAGTGCCCCGATGCCCATCCCTAATTTCAACCAAACAAAACAAAAAAAAATTCAAAACCCCCCAACGCTATTAGCATTCTAAAAAAAAACAAAACGTTATATTAGACTATGTTTTGGAATGATATTTGGGGTTAAGTTTCTGAGCTGCAATATTTGGGACCATTTGTCTTAAAATTATGATATATGGGGTCAACACCCGGAATTACTCTACTTTAAACGAAATATTTTGATATGTTCAGTTTATAATTTTGTTATTAAAAAAATTAATAATTTCAAATAAATAATAAATTTCAATTATAAATTTCAATTAATCTCAATAAAATATATTAATTATAATTAATTAACGCACGCTAAAGTCTAAACCGTGCCATACACGATTACACACCTGATATATAATCCCACACTCAAATAAATCGAAAAAGATATCATAATTAGGACCAATAAATATTCGCAATAAACAATATACATATTATGTTTCCGGATTTAATTCTTCTAAGTTCTAACAAAAAAAGGAGTCGGCGAAAATCTCTACGAGAAAGTAAGTTCCAATATTCAATTCATATTCGAATTCAACAATATACATCTTATGTTTCCAGATTCAATTCAAATTCGTATTCAACAGATACGTATATATATATATCCGTGGAGTTTTAAAATTCAATTCAATCATAGTATTGTCAGGATATAATTACTTTGTTATGTTATGTTTTAATACTCGGATTAGAGGCTTACATTCGATCTAGGGTTCGATCTAGGGTTTGTATATTGTTACAGTTATTGTTGTTGTGTGATCATGGCGGAAGATTTTTCCGATAGCGATTCGGATGATTATGGTTTGCCAGATGACATGGAAGCCTTACGTAGGGCTTGTAGTTTTGGTAGAAGTGGTTATGGTGGTGTAGTTTGTGATAATTCGAGTTCCGAGTCGAGTGACGATGATTTTGAAGTGTATAGGAATATTAAGAAGAGGTTTTCGAGTGATGACTACGAGGAGGAACCGTTGAATTTGAAACCTATTTGTGTTTTGCCTCCGGTAGATTTGGATAGTGATGATGATGATTGTAATGGTGATTTGGAGATTTTGAAGGATGTACAGCGTCGATTTATGGATAATGTGAGTGGGAGTGAGGATGGGGGCTCGGTTGTTATTGATTCGGAGAAGGAGAGTGGGGATGGGGGAATAGGTGGGAATTCGAGTGTTTGTGAGGAGGAGGTTGATGTTGGTGATGGAGGGGGCATGTCTGGTTTTTTTGAGGGGGATGTGGTCGATGATGTTGAGGATTTGGAGGGTAGGGATACGGGGTTGCCTAAAGCTGCTCAGGCATTTCTTGATGCGATTAAGAAGAATAGGGTGTGTCAGAAGTATTTAAGGAGTAAGTTGATGCATATTGAGTCGAGAATTGAGGAGAATGTGAAGTTAAGGAATAGGATGAAGGCTTTGAAAGGGATTCAGTCTGGTTGTAAGAGGAGGACAGGGCTAGAATTGTCGCAAAAGAAAGATGCATTTCTTCAATTGATTCAAGCTACGAAGGTGAGGGTTAATGCTAAAGTGAATGCGAATAGTTCTCGTGTTATGAGTTATGCCCCTAAGGAGAATTCTCATGTTGCGGATTATAAGGCTATGCTTGAGAAATTTTCGGATTCGATGGATCGGGATAAGTGGACTAAACAAGATGATGTGAATCTTGTGAAGGGAGTAAAGCAACAATTTCAAGATATGTTGCTTCAAAAGATGTATAAGAATGCTGATGGACTTTTTGATTCAAATAAGTTTGATAATAGTATCACATCTATTTGTGATCATGACATTACTGACGAGAACTTGAAAGAATTCTTGCCCAAGGTTAATTGGGAGCATTTGGCTTCCAGGTACACGAAGGAGCGATCCGGCGCAGATTGTGAAGCGAGGTGGTTGAACTGTACAAATCCCTTGATTAACAAAAATTTATGGACAAAATTAGAAGAAAAAAAACTTTTGTACATAATTCAGCATAAGGGGATAAGCAATTGGATCGATATTGCAACATCATTGGGAACGAATAGGACACCGTTTCAGTGTTTGGCACATTACCAGAGGAGTCTCAATCCTTCTATAATGAAACGGGATTGGACCGAGGATGAGGATGATAAGCTATGTGCTGCTGTAGCAATGTATGGTGAGAGTAACTGGGAGAACGTTGCTTCTGGCTTGGAAGGACGGACAGGTACCCAGTGCTCTAATAGATGGACAAAATCACTTCACCCGAAGAGGAAGAGGAAAGGGAAGTGGATTCCAAGCGAAGACAAACGTTTAAAAGTAGCGGTGATGTTTTTTGGGGCTAAAAACTGGAGAAGTGTAGCTAAATATGTTCCTGAACGCGATCATGTGCAGTGTAGGGAAAGATGGTGTAATAGTTTGGATCCTTCTGTTACGCTGGATAAATGGTCTGAAGAAGAAGATCAAAGATTGGAAGAAGCATATCAAGAATATGGACCCTCCTGGAATAAGATCGCCTCGTGTGTGACTAAACGTACGGATAATCAGTGTCTCAGAAGATGGAAGATTCTATTTCCAGATGAATTCCCTAAGCTTCAAGTGGCTAGAAAAATAAAAAAAATAGCTTTACCTTCAAATTTTGTGGACCGGGAAGCAAGAAGACCTGCCCTTGGGCCTAGTGATTTTGTCCATTTGCGATTGTTAGATTCTGTTCCTAAAGCTAAAAAGACAAAATCCTGTGGGAAGAGAAAGAGGAAATCCGGTAGATGTGATGTTGCCGAGCCTATGGTCAGGGATGAGGAAAGGCCTTTGAGGTGCTCAACACCGGAAATTATGGATAGTTTGAACTCAAGGTCATCCATTGTTTGCAGAAAAAGACATAGACGCAAAAATTCTAAACAAATGCGAAATGTTTGTTTTAGGGATGACATGGCGGTTTCCCCTGTTAGTAGCAAGCCACGGAGAAGCCAAAGAATTTCATCGTCTAAGTGTGCTTGAAGTACCGAAATGGTCGATGCTTCCAAAATTATGGTGCTACTGCCAAGTGGCCATCATCTGAACTTGAAGAACTTGATACCTCAAGTGAATCTATTGTAGGAAAACACCAAGGGTCCAAGAGGTTAAAGTCTCGATAACTTCACTAGAGGCTGATGTCTGAGTCAAGAACTGGGAAATGATATCACTCTTGCTTAATTTGTTTCGGATTGAAGAAGAGGAAGATTAGCTCGCCTAAATTGTGAGGTCTTTTTTTAATTGTGTGAGGGTACACACATGATACTTAAAATTTTGTAATTGATGCTTAGAACAGATTCTTGATTATTATTGTGGAATACAGTCATTAAGTTGTATTACTGTATTGAACTTGTGTTTTCACTTGTATGTGTGGGGGTATATGTTCATATTTGCTTATTATCGGTTGTTTCAGATTTTTGATGTTTTCTTTTTCATTTTTTGGTTGCAGAGGTGGTGAAAGCTCAACTTGGAAATCATGATTCTTCTATTTTGTTTATATATATGTAAGTTGGTGTGTAATTTATCCTAAATGTAATTCAATGCAGGCATATTTGTCTTTGTAAACCAATGTAATACATTTAAATATAGCACTTTGCAATTTAATTTTTGAAATTAGACACCTTGAGTTGAGATGAGTCCGGATGTCACTTACCTGAGCTGCTAATTTGCTAAGGGTGCAAGTGGCTACCCTTACTCCCTTAGTTCTCTTATACTGAATGTGTAGTAATATTGTTATGCATATTGATGTAAGTTTGCTTAATTAGTTGATTTGGTCATGACTTTTTTATGTGCAGATCAAAGATCCAGCTCTTTCCCTCCAAAATCTTGTCTTTGATTCTTGCGTCCCTTCATATTTTTCAGTTGTTCCTTCCCTCAATTCCTTCTTTCCTTCTCAATTCCTTCCTTCTTTTATGTTACAGTTCTCCACTTCTGGTGCTTGCTTCTTCTTGTACTATGTTACTTATTTCTAATTCATGCGTGCTATATCTGTTTTTCTGTTTAATGTTATAGTTCTACAGTTTCCTTGGTGCAAATTGGTCTTTGATCATCTGTTTTGTGGTAGCTGAGGTTTTATTTTTATATTGTTTGTAATAATTATGTAGTTTGTTTTGTTTGCTAAATCAAATGTTTAACTTCATATTTCATCATACAATATGGAAAGACAATATTACATAATCAGTAATAATACAAAGTAAATCAAGTTAAATGTAGACTTCATGTTTTTATCATACAAGATCCACTACTGGTTTATGTGAGTAAAATAGGCATGTTGATCCTATTTTGCAAAGCAATTTATAGTAGACTAGTAGTATACAATGTTTTGATAGGCTGATAAGACTTTGGTCAGTATCAATTCTTGTAATGGGTTATTGACACTGGCAATCCAATTATATTATTGAGTTGCCTAGCATGTATACTTGGGGATGTTACTGTCACCATACATTTTGGGAGTTTGTTGAATAGTATATTTTAGTTGGTGTGTTTGGTATTTGCTTATGAACTCCCAACTACTTGTAGGCAAGACACGATCATATGGAGAACTTGGCGAAGACTAGGATAGATTTGTGAATGCAGATGGTGTCAAATTTGCATAGGAGTCTGTCAGGAAGGTAACAGCATTTTAAGAGGAGTATTCAATGGTAATATCTTCTCTGTACATTTAAGAGGAGAATAATTTTTTCCCTGGTCAAATTTAAAAAGCCTGATATTAAAATTTATATTAGTTAAAAGTGATGGTTGTGTACTATTCAACTTAAATGTATAGATAATTTATTAATATAAATATGTTCTTTTTCGATCAAAAATGAGTATGATCTATGTCTACCAGAAAAGCTACTGGTCATATATATTGTTCCAGATGATGCCAAAATTTTAGAAATTTAGCTGCTACATGTATGAGTTAATTCTGTATGTTAATTTACTTTTGCAAGTTTCAAATTCGCTACTACAAGATAGTTCAAATGCCACAACTGATTTGTTTAGTTATTATTTTGGTCTTTTCAGTTGATATCCTAAATTGGATGGCTAATATTGTTCTTTGGTAGGCTGGAGATGAGTTTGCAGACTATATAACTGTATCAAGATCAGTTAAGGCCATCAAAACTTGAAGCAAAGGTAATCTGTTCACCAAATAATCTTAAACTCAAATGCTAAATATCATTGAGGCACATCTTGAGGTTTGTTAAACTATATGCAATGATAGTTATAGTATGCAGTATTTAACTTTCTTGGCAAAAAACTTTTTAGCTGTTTATACAATATTATTCAAGATCCCTTTTGCTGATGAAAGATAAAGAAGCGACCTTCTGTACCTTACACCTTCCTAGTGCTAAAAACCTTTACTGTCGTCTGAACATCCCTTTTGCATTTCGATTTGCACTCAGTGTCCACTATTTTGTGTGATTGAGCATTTTAAATGCTTTGCGGAAGAATCTTCTGGTACATATTTATTTTGGACTTTGGTGTAGGTTGCTTCTAACATATTTTTTTGTGTGTAAATAAGTTGCTTTTAGCGTTAGGCCTACCACTTGGAATTTTTTTAGGAATTTATAATTAAGAACTTGTAAATAGGTTGCCATGGAGAATGCATCACTATGAAGCTGCTTTTTTTTTTTGCACCATTTTCCTCTAATTTACTCTGTATGTTGTTTATTTTCAAACTACAAGCGATATATGCCAGACATCATGTGCAGGTAATATTGCTTGTATATTTCGCATCGTGTGTAGCCTATTAGTCCAGGAGACTTAATACTGTGAATTATCTGCATTGGTTTATTGGGTAATAAATTCTTGGACTGTCATGTTGGGTTCATATAATTTCTGCTAGCATACGACTTTATGAATTTATACATCGTTTCTAATAAATGCTCATTGCTCAGGATTTGCTTATTGGAGTGATGTCGTCTCGTTAGTTTTGAAGAAGCAAAACAGACAGTTAAAAGGAAAAAGTAAATTGTGAAATTGAAAAGGTCTGATATTGAAATTTATTACTTTGTAAACATTGCTGGTTATGTACCTTTTTAACTTTAAAATATAGATGAATATTTTACATAATTTTGTGGTAGATAACAGGTACCATATTAACTCTAGAGATGACTTCTTCAAGAGATTAAACGTCAGATTTGAATACTTGGTCTATGCAACACTTGTGAATGGAAGGCCAAAAAATAAAAATATAAATGAGGTACGAATGTAAGATATGGTGTCTAAAAGAGAAAGTAATGAACGCATATTTTTTTCATATGTATAAACCGGCTCGGCAGAAGTGCAAGTGGAAGTTTAATCTCTCAGTAAGTATGTATCTTTTTTGTTGACTAAATTTTTTATCATCGACTTTCTTTCCTTCGTTTTCAGTTTTTTTTTCTCGTGTCTCATTTATCAAGATTAAAAAGGCATCCCCTATTATGTCGGAACTGAAGAAAATTATTAATTTGACAAAAGTATTCATATATCGAGGTTCTGTATATGTTAATATTTGCAAGAGAGGCTGAATTTGTTTTCTCCTTTTAATCAAGAAGCTCGTTGTTAGTTTCGATGTTTATAGTGATACTTTTTTGTTTTTTTTGTACCTTTGGCATATATAAGCATATTCTTTGACTCTTGTACTTCTAATTTTGCAGTTCAAATTTCTAATTTCTAATTTCTACACATTCATGATAATTTCTATGTATACTGCTATAGATAGATAATTTCTGTTATAAATAAATGATTTTTGGCTTGGAAACTACTAGAAAAGGTATATTGTCGTCGGATCTCTTGTTTAAGATATCAAGTTTTCCATAACTGCTGCTAACATGCCTCTGGCTTTGCTGAAATATGAAGTTTTTTAGTCGCAGCAGCTGAAAGAAAATATTTCTTTTTTTAAAAAGCCCTTGGTGGCGATGAAAGAGTGAGTGATGACAGATTGTTTGTTGGAGATAAGTTAAAGGGAGGTGATAAAAACCTGTCATAATCATTGTATGATTATTAACAGAAATGGACAAAAAAGAAAAAAAAAAATAATAGAAGTGATGGCCGGTTGATAAATTAGAAAGTGAGATCTCAACATTGAAATCCAGGCTCGTCACCTGTGTATTCGAGGTAACTCTGCTTGGAATGAAGACAATGTCGTGGGTTTTAATTTCAGGTTCGACATTGATGAAAGGGTAGAAAGTCTGTGATGTGGATATGCTTAAAAGGCAGTGTAAAAGTAAATTGTTAGGCAAAAAGCTCTGTTTTCGCATCGAAACGAAGAGTTGAAGAGCCTCATCAAAACAATTCTTGGACACAAAGCCTTGGATGTTCGAAAGAAACACATTGGGTTGATGGGTTTGATTAAAAACAAGACGAGCATAAGATTGGTTTGAAAAGCATAAGATTGGTTTGAAAATGAGAAAGTGGATTTCAAGAACATGTTGATAAGGTAGTTGTCTTGGTCAAGAGTCAAGACCAAAACGGAGGAGATGAGTGTGAACATGTTTGAGATGTCTGAAAGAATTGAAACCTCGTATTGAACAGTGTTTGATGTCGGAGGATATTGAAACTGATGGAGCTGTCATGTTCCCGCGCTAAATATTAAATAGTGTTTGATGTCGGAGGATATTGAAATTGATGGAGCTGTCATGTTCCCGCGCTAAATTATTCAAACAGTTTAACTCTTAACCGCCGCTATATATACAGGTTTTGAAAGATTCAAAGTTCTGCAGTAATTTTTTTTGACATCAGGGCTATGCAGTAAATTTTTAGTGTTTAAAGTACGAAACAAACCCTAAAAAAAAGTATGATCGAGTTAAATTTTGAATCGGATGTCAAGCTGGGCCTGGTTAAATCTTTTTGCACCTTCTTTCAAATAACTTTCAGGAAGTGTTAGAGCATCTCCAATGGGAGAGATCCCTTAGCTAAATTTTAAAATTAATTACCATAAATAAGAATTATAAAGAATGTGTAAAAAAAAATTACATTCCAATGGGACAAAACTGTTATCTATAATTATAGATAATCTCTTTTTTTTTTTTGAACAATTATAGATAATCTCTTGATGTTGGCTATATTTGTCGAACCTCTAAAGACCTGTAGTGAATTGCCACATCACTTATTTCTATATTAAAATTATATATTCCATTAATAACAACTTGAAATATTAATAACATACCATTTTTAAAATATAGCCAATCATTATAGCCAATACCCTCGGAACACAATGTTTTACAGGTTCGACAAATTTTACATAATCAATATTTTATGTAATTTAAC
The DNA here is from genome assembly GCA_037693485.1 of Kitagawia praeruptora. Taxonomy (NCBI): domain Eukaryota; kingdom Viridiplantae; phylum Streptophyta; class Magnoliopsida; order Apiales; family Apiaceae; genus Kitagawia; species Kitagawia praeruptora. Next base: position 149,485,680 of record CM075349.1, on the reverse strand, counting down.
CAATCATTTTTAGCTAACGCCATTGGAGATGCTCTTAGTTGTGTTTATGGTTCGATCTGTGAATAATGTAGCCCATTCATTAGCACAGGCTTTTTATTCTATGTCAGGTCCTCAGGAATGGTATTATGCTGCTCCTGAATTTATCTTATGTAACCTTGCCCAGGATGGTATTTGATTAACGCAAGTACGTATTTTCAAAAAAATAAATTAATTAATTAATACTCCCTCCGTCCAGTATTCTTTACATTTGAGAGTTGCACGGAAACCAAGATAGTGGGTGTAATATTGTTAAAATAAATGAAGTAGAGGGTGTAATGGTGATTTTATTGTTAAAATAAATGAAGTAGTATGTGTAATAGTGTAAAGTATTGAAAAAGTGAAATGAAGTAGTGGATGTAATAATGTATTTTATTGTTAAAAGTTACTATTTTTAGTAATGTAAAGAAATGAAATGGACGGCCCAAAATAGAAAGTGTAAAGAAATGAAAAAGATAGAAGGAGTACATACTATAAATAAAATTTATAAAGATTATGTAAAAAAAATCAACTCCAATGGGACATTCCTCTTATATATAATTTTAGCCAACCTCTCGATATTGGCTATATTTGTCGTTGGCTATATTTGTCGAACCTCTAGAGACCTGTAAGAAAATTCCATGTCATCATTTACCATATTTAAATGATATTTTTTATTTATAATCAACTTATCATAATAATAAAATACTATTTTTAAAATATAGCCGATCAATATAGTCGGTATCATCGAAGCATAAAGCCTTACAGGTTCAGTAAATTTTACATAATTAGTATAATCTATTATTTTAGCCAACCATTTTAAGCAACCCGTTAGAGATGCTCTTATTCAGGCCTACATTTTTTTTTTATTGAAAATCAATGTAGCTTTAGGTAAGTACCTGAGTTCAACAACAGTCCCATGTTTATAATCAAAATTTCAAATTGTGAACCCCAATCCCATGTTTCTCATTAATAATAATCAAAATTTCAAAATTTAAACAAGCTATCATGACTAAGGTATTACTCCTTCCGTCCCACCGGGATCTTTACGTTCCTGGTGGGCACGGAGGACAAGACACATGGGTATAAAGTGGGTGTAATATTGTTAAAATAAATGAAGTAATGGATATAATCGTGATTTTATTGTTAAAATAAGTGAAGTAGTGGGTGTAATAGTGTAAAATATTGTTAAAATAAGTGAAGTAGTGAGTGTAATAGTGTTAAAACTTACTATTTTGGGAATGTAAAGAAATGAATGGAACGGCCCAAAATAGTAAGTGTAAAGAATCCATCGGGACGGAGGGAGTGATATACATTGCATAATGATTAATGAATAAATAATCGACCGTCTATAGTAATAGAATCTGTCGCCTAAAGTTTCCTAGAACTTTGCATCTCAGCAAGCAGTCCACGAATACGTTGTTAATTATTCGGGCACCAGACCAGATAAGCATATTGATCAACACCAATTTCTTGTATTCTGATAACCACATTATATTATCAAATATAGACGGAAGTACCAATAATGTATCTGCAAAAATATACACAAGAGATATGTAATGCGCTCGGAGCATCTCCAAGAGATTCTTTATATGAGCTCTTAAGTGAAAATACAAAATGGGTATAAAAAATTAGAACTCCAAAAGATTCTTAGAAACTCTTTAAAAAGTTAAGAGCTCATTCTCTCTCATCATTTTTAAGAAGCTCTAGGTAGCTCTTAACTTTTTTCGTTAATAACATATTCATTCTCTCCGATTCTTTCACTACTTGAATTCAATTTTTTGTCATAATGTAGTTGAAATATGAATAAAATATAATTAAGAAGCAAGAATTCAGTTGTTTATAATATTTTTAAGAGTGAACTAGGAGACTTGGAGATGCTCTTATACTCTGGACATTGTTGTTTGCAAATTGCATGTTACATATCCAAACCACTTGAGAGGTGGATTAGGCAGGACTAACTAGAAACTAGATTTTGTATAGTACATCTATACATGTATATGGTAGACAAAAAGAAAATTGATTCATAACAACTAGCTACTATGAAAGAATATTATCCTCATCCACTTCATGGATGTCATCCCCTTGCGTAGGAATTCCGTATCCGAGCAAATATCTGGGAAGAATATTTGCAAATCCGAGCAAATATCTGGGAAGAATATTTGCAAAACATATTGTCCAAGAAACTCATCAGAGCACAAAATTTACGAATCGCTCCAACTATCTCCATCATTCGCTATCAGCCAATGCTGGTTTTGGTTTTTCATTAGTCCGGCAAAAGTAAAACAAAAACAATATAGAGAAAAATGGGGGGGGGGGGGGGGGGGCAGTGTGGGAGGAAAGAAGGAAAAGCTGCCGAATCGCATTTGCTTTCTCTAAAATGGCTGCAAATCTCAAATTTGGTTTAGGACCATGAATGCTAGGCCGAGTCACTACTGCAGGTTTCAAGTTGAAGGACTGAGAACCCAATAAGATCAATCATTATCATTTCATAAATGAACTTGATGAAAACAAAAAGAAGAGATTGGGAAGGAGGAATTATGGGATTTCATAAGTAGTACCTTGGTACGTATTTGCTGTAAAAGACTATCTCTATCTTCTACCTTCTGTACCTCAGGCCGAGGTCGTTCCTTCACCTTCTTCAACTGCATATAGTTCCATAATATCAGGAAACAAAAAATTCACTGGTAATGCAGTTATCTAAATTACTGGAGTACAATAATTACCATGCTTCTGTCATGAGCAGCCACAGCATCAATGAGAGGCGTACGAGGTCGCTGAAGTTTCATTGGCCGTTTCTCATTAAGAGTTCCATCTTCAAGATCTGGATACAAGGAGTTACTTGTTGATGATACAGCTTCACCTCGTGAAGTTGTAGAAACAACCTTAAGATGTTCATCGGCTAATTTTGATTGTGGCACATGTGTGTCAGGAAAGTTTATTAGCATTACTTCCGATCTTAAGGAAGTGTTCTCAGGTTCTAGACATACTTCCGATCTTAAGAAAGTGGTCTCAGGCTCTAGATATTCTTCCGATTGCATTTGACTTATTGGATAACTAGGTACAGATCCAGAGAAACATGATGCATCGACAGTAGTTGCTGCGGGCGAAGAAGAAGTGAAACTCGACTGCGTACTTCCTGCTTATTCAGCAGGCATATCATGACCAGGGTTCTCATTTTCGGTAGAAGATAATGTTACACATGGGTCCATGTTACATGTGCTATCAGAAGTTGGAACATTACTGAGTCCATCATTAGAGGTGAGTGGCATTTGCATGGTCACTTGATCAGACTGTTCCGTATTCTCCAACAAGTATTGATAATTATTTTAAAGGTCCTCTCTTTGACAGCAGGAGATTGCAGAACTGGCACCGGAGATAGCAAATCATCCGTACTCACTGGAGAACCGTTTAGAGTATCATTGCTGGTTTTCAACGGAAACATTGGTGGAAACAGGCCAAAGGTATTTTGCACCGAGTCCCTATCTGAAGGAAGGAAAGCATTTTGCTGAGCCCTCCCTAACCTCCACTGTGCTGGAGGTAGAGGTGGTAGAGGAGGCATTTCAGCCAAATCAATTTGAGGTACTTCAGGAAGCAGGGGATAGCGTGAACAGACTTCACTTGATTCATCGCTGGCATGTGCAGAGATGCCAACTCCATGGCTGTCTGGTTGTAAGATTTCTGACTCCATAGCTTCAGATGAAGAGGGAATCAATAATGACCTGGGAGAAGTAATAAAGTTTTCTCCATGACCCGTATTATTTAAGTGCAGCTTAGATGACGACCTATAGTTTTCTTTCTCACCAGACAGAGACTCCATGCCAAATCCATCAGCCTGCATGCTCACCTGAACTACAGGGATGCTTTCTACAACACAAGGTTCAGAAAGAGCTTCAACGCTTCCTTCATCTGGATGATCTAAACAGCATAGCTGTTCTGACTGAGTTTCCTCCTTGAGATTTTTGTCATCCAAATGCCGGTGTTCGAGATCAATCTGATCAGTCTGTAGGGTGAGCTTTGGTTCAGAAAGTGTCCTTGCTACAGGTTAGTGATGGGTTGAAAGCAAAGTTTCACCAGAATGCTCATGAAGTTTACTCTGCACAGAAGATACTGGTTCTGTATGTTGGACACTGTATATTGAAGATGCATGAGCTTCAACATCGAAATGATCACGGAAGGCTGCCTCACATCGGACAGAGTCTAAATCTGGTGATGCAATCTCCTGATTAACCATTGCTGTCTGCTTAACTGATTAATCATCATTTTGTTGAAGAAATTCGACAGAGACTTCAAATCCATACTGATCTAGGTTCTCTACACTGTGGAATTCTTCTGCCGCCAGAATTTTTTTATGTGTTGAATCAACTTCGTTAGCGTCACTATCATGATTTGCAACAATGCCTTCAACGAAAATGTTTTCTGATTGATCATTTTTAGTTTGTTTTTCATCAATGAGTGATCCAGGAGCTGTAGTATTCAGGGAATCCAAAGAAATTGCAAGCCCAACAGCTTGCCTTCCAATGAAATTTATATTGGAGGGAATTTCACCTACTTCAACATCATACTCTTTGCTTGGAAGAGGAGAACTGGTGAAAGATCTAGGACTTTTAGAGTCTATGTAACTAGAATTCTTATTAACTGCAGTAGTTTCGCTTTCCATCAAACCAATACTGCAGGTTAATAAACCCATCTCACAGCTGTCAGGTTCAGGTAGAACCCTATCAGATATTTCCTCCTCGTAACAAGTATCAACATCTAGACCAATAGTACTTTTGAGGAACATCTGTACACTCTGCTCTCTGTTGCTCCATAGTTGAAGAAATATGAAAACTATCTGATTGTGATTCAGAGTCAAAAGTTTTCTCTTTAGCTGAGGCATTATCTACAGGATTGTCGACATCAGGCTGCAGGACTGTGTTACTTGTTTCAGAGTCCAAAGAGGATGGCACAGAAGGTTCAACTTCTGCTTGTGGAATAACTGTATGCAACAGACTAATTTAATTATCTTCTAATTTTTCAGTGCAACTATTTTGTTCATGTTGTGCTGTGAGCATATTATCCGATGAATTTTCATTGCCATACTTTTCGGGAATTACCTCAAGGATATCTTCAGAAATATTGACTGAAGCAATAGAAAGATCACCCGGACAATCACTAAACTTATCCAGAATATGGTGTTCTGCGGGTGCTGTCTCTAGAGGTGGTTTTGTTTGTGAAGTACTACTAGAGTGTCTAGATATCCAGGGTATACTATTGCCCCGAGTCCTGCACTTCTGCTATTTTCTTCAGTCTTGATGGTTCTGGTATCAAGTTCATCATGGGTAGACCATATCTCAACCATCTGTGGTCCCCTTAATGTGCCTCTAGCCAAAATTTCTCCTTCCTCCAGAGGTATATATGTCGAGGATGAATCTGAATGACGCAAACTAGAACACAGTTGTCCAGATTCAGACTCATTAATTGGAATGTCGGGTACCTCATTAGATGTATAATCGGAAACATCACCCTTTGGAGGTTGACAAGCCTCAGATACTGAAAGCTACTCACTTGTGGAAACCTTTTCCTTTGCCACCACAACCAAATCAGCTTCACAAACTTTAGTAGATGGTGACTCTTTATCTGCAACATCAACATCTACTGGCATATTCTTAGATCCATTGCTTCCAGTATCAGAATAAGAAAAACTAGATGATCCTTTTTTAACTGAATCATTCCTATCTTCTGACGCGCTTGAGTTCCTTGCTGACTGAGAATCAAGTCATCATTTGAATCAAAATCTGTCCCCTGCTTTTCCATATTCACAAAACCAATATCATTTTTGGTTCTGTATTCAGTGTCTGTTTCAATTTCTGTCTCCATCAATATGCCATTTCTTTTTTCCTTCTGAATTTCTGCACTTGAAAGCCCATAGGAAGACCCATAATATGGTCTTTGTTTCTACTATCGACCCATAATAGTGGAAACAAAGATCATCATGATTCTTGTTTATGAAGTATACCTTGGATTTACGAGATCCTTTTTCCTTCTGAATTTCTGCACTTGAAAGCCCATAGGAAGATGGTTCCACTTTAAAGAATGATGGATCTGTGTACCGCTTTAAACATGCTCCAGCTCCAGCAACATCAAATCTATTATAAAACAGATTTGTTTACAAGAGTCCATCACATAAGTAATATTTCGTGTAAACGGGAAAATGACTGGGCATACTTGTGAAGAAGAAACAATCTAGGAGGACCACGACATTCTTCCTAAGAATCCATGATAAACCTTGGTAAGTCTCCCCCGGTGATCAGATTCTGATTTGTGTGCAAACTAGGATGCCAATTGGTACCTGAAAAATTGATTATCCATACTTAACTGTTATTAAATAGGGAAAATTAATTCAAAAGTCCCTGAACTATATGCCTTTTATTGTCTAGGTCTCCGACTATTTTTTCCAACATTGTGATCCCTAAACTTTTAACTTTTTTAATTCGCATCCTTCCGTCCGAATTTGACCAACGGACGTTAGTTAATGCTGACGTGGCAGTCATGCCACGTCTAACGTCCGTTAGTCAAATTCGGACGGAAGGATGCGAATTAGAAAAGTTAAAAGTTTAGGGATCGCAATGTTGGAAAAAATAGTTCAGGGACATAGACAATAAAAGGCATATAGTTCAGGGACCTTTGAATTAATTATCCCTTGTTAAATATCTTGTCCCAATAATACCGTTTTCAAACTACAGAATATTAGCATAGAAGCTAGCATTAAGCATGCTGATGAATCGACCTCACAGACTAGTCAATTTTAAAGTACAGCTCTCAGCATGCTGATGAAAATGAGATTAAAACCAATAGCAGGGGAATTGTACTAGGAGACTAGGTGAAATCCAAACCTACATTTGAGAAGAAAACCGAGGGACTCGTTTATGACAGGCCTTTTCGATAAGAGGGACCTTTGTCTCAAGTTGTTTTAAGCTAACTACTAGACCATGGCCTCTTGTAGTTGTTGCCATCACTTCTTCATGCAAATCGTGGAAAATCTCAGCAGCAAATCTGCAGCATGCAAGTAACAAGTTTCATATGCAATCCTTTCATGAAAGCATGTATATATAAAATGAAACTGAATAAGAGCTATTTCGTTATTTCCTTTATCTATTTTTTCTAATAAAAGTCTTATTGCAAAAGGAAGTCCAACTATTGGAGTAAACAACCTAATAGTTTCCTGGTGAATGCAATATGTAAATATATCAAATTTTCCATTCCACGGAAGCTCACTTTTTTATAATCACAAATATATATATATATATATATATATATATATATATATATATATATATGTGCGGAAGAATTAATCCTAAAAGTTCACAAGTAGCACTTAAAAAATTTCAGGAACTTCCCCGATTTATTAAAGGAAGGAGAAGATTTAAGTGATAGGAAAGAGAAGAAAAAGAAGAAGAAGAAGAAGAAGAAGAAACTTTGTCAAGCTCTCTATCAATTTTTAACGAAAAATCCTTGTAATAAAAACTTTCCATGGTGTACCTTCGGTCTATCTTAATTATTAAGTATTGTCCCTTTCATGAAATGGTTTTAGAAGTATCATGTTGCTTTTAGAAGACAAATCTAAATATAAATACCTTTTTGTAAAATAAAACTAATCCCTCCATCCCCTTTAACATGTTTGTTTTCAAAATAAAATTTGTCCATTAATACATGTCATTCTCTTATTTCAGAACAAATTTATGTGTAATTTTTCAAAACTATTCTTTTATTTACAATTTTCCAAGGTTTAACTCTTTCAAAACTTAGTTGTATCCCCATTTTTCAGAGCAATAATTAGGGTACATACAGGAAAATATTACCAGACTAACATATTTTTAGTAAGTGTAATTTTTCAAAAGAGACAGCAAAAGTGTGAACCTTAGATTGTTTAATTTTCTGCAATATACCAGGTCTGTCACATAACATTCAAGTTATATGAACATAGGATATAAGTAAATTTGCTATATCTTAATTATATAAAATATGCTTTGTCACTTTGCTACACGAGTTCGGAATCAACCTTGATTTCATAATATCTCCAGCAATATCTTAAGTTTGGGATATCTCCTTGGTATTTTCAGTTTAGATGTGAGAATATGCTGCCTAGATTACAGGAAATGAGGAAAATCAAAGCAAGATGGTTTTTCAATATGCAGTACTCTGTCCTTATATCTGTTGACTCAGATCAGTCTAGAGAGTAAAATGACAAATAAGGCAATAACAAGGAAGAAAAATCTCTAGCTGGGTAGCTGGTAATAAAACTGAGAAATCGCCCTGACATAAACACAAAATGAATGAATTAAGAATGGTCTTACTATTGTGACTGCATTTTGCTTTCTTGACTCTAGTGACAAATATAACTAGTTTTAGATGAAAGACCAAATAAAGATCTGTTTTCATAACAAAATCACCCGCTTTCACGACCAGCAGAGCATTAATCACTCGTTGTCGCAACAAATTTCTTGTAAAAACTTTTGTAACAAATGTATAGAAATAAACCACCCATTAGAAAAATGAGATAATTGTGCATGTATTATACCTTCACCCAGGCCAGTATCACCCAATAATTATATCAGTACCATCTACTCAATCCATATCTATCTAATTTACGTTTTTAGGTCCACTAGCAATTGTATGCACCCATTGATCATCAAAATCACTCATCCAATTTTAAAAAATGCATGTCTTGCATCTTAAACTCCTATTCAGGCAACTACCCAACTACCTCCAATAAACCAAAAAAAAAAAAAAACTAAATTCCTCCAATAAACTCTCTCTCCCCACCTCCCCTCCCTGTCTCAATAATTACATAACTCTGATATATTTGCTAAATTAACTAAAATCTTCCTAGTTCAAGGAATGAATCTTACAAACAAACAGCAATCCCTACATAAAATTTTAAAGAGAATTTCTAGTGTGTGCCCAAAGGCACATAACACATTCTAACAGCTACTTTTTAATGAGTTGCTAATTTTAATTGGTTAAATTTTTTGTGCATGCAAGAGGGCCCATTATTATTAATGAAAACAAACCAATTAAAACATGTCAACTAAGCTCTTAGGCACACATTAGAAAAACCGAATTTTAAATATCACACATTCCTTTGACCCAAAAAACTTTATTAAAACCACTAAAACACAATAAAATCAAATTACACCCCGTTTCAAAACAGAAATAAATATCAAATTCAACCGAATACTATATATACTCTCTCTCATAACGCAATCTTCATAATACCGCGAAATTACCACCGATTTAGCAAAGTAAGTATCCAAATTCAATTCATATTCGCATATCCATACATATATATCTGCTTATGTGTAATCAGCGATTTAATTATCATATATTTTTTATCATGTTTAATCTCATGTTAATTCGTAAATTAAGGTTTGGTGTTTAATTTTAGGGTTAAATATCAAAGTGATCACTGAAGTGAAGCCCATATATCATTTTACTCACCGATCTAAACGGGGTATCATTCGAATCACTTAAGTCATAATAAATATCAAACAGATAACTCTAAATATGTGCTCGAAAACTAAAAATAATCTTCTGTTAATTCTGCACATTTTTTTTGAATGCTACCACAATCAAATGAAAAGTTGTTAAATTCTAGTATTTTTTATAATATATTTAGATTTTTAAAAATTTATTTACTATTTATTTTTAATTTTATAGTCATTTTCCTTATTTTAATTAAAAATAAATAGTAAATAAAGATTTTAAATTCTAAATATATTATCTGAAATACTAGAATTTAACAACTTTTCATTTGGTTGTGGTAGCATTCAAGAAAAATATACAGAATTAACATAATTTTATTTTTAGTTTTCCAACACATATTTAGAGTTATCTATTTGATATTTATTATGACTTTAGTGATTCGAATGATACCCCATTCAGATCAGCAAGTAAAATGATATATGGGTTTCACTTCAGTGATCACTTTGATATTTAACCCTTTAATTTTAGGGTTTAATACTGTTATAGTTATTGTTATTGTTGTGGTGTGATCATGGGGAAGATTTTTCCAATAGCGATACGGATGATTTCAATTTACGAGATGACATGGAAGCTTTTCGTAGGGGTAGAGGTGGTTATGGTGGTGTAGTTTGTGATGATTCAAGTTCCGAGTCGAGTGACGATGATTTTGAAATGTATAGGAATATTAAGAAGAGGTTTTCGAGTGATGATCACGAGGAGCCGTTGAATTTAAAACCTATTTGTGTATTGCCTTCGGTGAATTTTGATAGTGATGATGATGATTGTAATGGTGATTTGGAGATTTTGAAAGATGTACAACGTCGGTTTATGGAAAATGTAAGTGGGAGTGAGGAGGGGCGCTCAGTTGTTATTGATACGAAGAAGGGGAGTGAGAGTGGGGATGGGGGAAGGTGCAAATTCGAGTGTTTGTGAGGAGGAGGTTGATGTTGGTGATAGACGGGGGATGTTGGGGTTTTTTGAGGGGGATGTGGTTGATGATGCTGGGGATTTGGAGGGTAGGGATACAAGGTGGCCTAAAGCTGCTCAGGCGTTTCTTGATGCGATTAAGAAGAATAGGGCGTGTAAGAATTATTTAAGGAGTAAGTTGATGCATATTGAGTCTAGAATTGAGGAGAATGTGAAGTTGAGGAATAGGATGAAGGCTTTGAAAGGGATTCAGTCTGGTTGTAAGAGGACAGGGCTAGAGTTATCGCAGAAGAAAGATGCATTTCTTCAGTTGATTCAAGCTACGAAGGTGAGGGTTAATGCTAAAGTGAATGTGAAAAGTACTCGCGTTATGAGTTATGTCCCTAAGGAGAATTCTCATATTGCGGATTATAAGGCTATGCTTGAGAAATTTTCGGATTCGATGGATCGGGATAAGTGGACTAAACAAGATGACGTGAATCTTGTGAAGGGAGTAAAGCAACAAGTTCAAGATATGTTGTTTCAAAAGACGTATCAGAATGCAGAGTGATTTTCTGATTCAAATGAGTTTGATAGCATTATCGCATCTATTAGTGATCATGACTGACGAGAACTTGAAAGAATTCTTGCCCAGAAACTGAACATAAAATAATGTGCCAAATTTTTGTAGTAAAAATTATTCAATTTAAAAAATCTACTATATTTGGTTTTGAACCTTAAAACACACATTTTTATATTTTATATTTGAATATTATTTTACTAACAACCAAATATATTTTTAATATTAGATACAATGATTCTCAACTATTTACTTTAAAATCTAGCGATCCTTATAATTTTGATATATAATAGATTGATATTTAATAAAACATAATTTGATAATTTACGTATTAAATTAAATTGGTATCCTTATTAAGTTATAACTACTTTCATCCACCAATTAGATTTTTTTAAATATTAAATAAGTTGTGTTTACTTATTTTCATGTGATATTCACATCCACATATTATATTTTTTGAATATTAAATAAAGTGTGTTTGAGGCGCATGAAAATCTTGTAAAAAGACAATTAAAAATTCATTCTCGTATATGTAATAGTAGAATGTGTTGCACAAAGAAGAACACTTTATATAAAAAAACAATAAATAATATCACTATTATACTTTATTTCTCATAAAATTTGATTTATTAATATTACATAACAAAATTTAACGATAATTAAACTCAACATATCGAATTTAACGTAGAAGTTTATCTAAATTTAAAAATCAATTCTTTCATAATATTTAAAAATCTTAAATATGTTTATAGTAATGAAAATATGTGTGATCATATTATATTTGATTCTTTTGTTAGATTCTATTTTTATTCATAATTGTTTTAGTGTAAAAATTAGAATCCAATGACAATTTTAAGTAAAATTTTATGGTGTTATTTATTATTTTTTATATAAGGGTCTTCTTCATGAAGGATCAACCACAATAGAATATTATAAATTTAGTTATAATATTGATATCTTCAATTTTCAATTCATTATATAAATTTATTTATCCCTTTAATATACATGTTCAAATTTCCTTTCCTATATAATTTATGTTAGATTTTGATATATTTTGGGGAAACAGGTAAATTTAACATTTAACTTTATATTTTAGTTCTAAAAAAATAGAGCCACCTTTTAAGTTTTATAGACGCAAACGTAATCCACAAAACTAACACCACAATCCACATGGAAAGATATAGGCATCAATTATAGGCATCAATTTTCTTTCAAAAAAATGAAAAAGAAATATTGGCAGCAATTTGAATTGGAATGGAACTCGGTTACCTGTCAAACGAAAATAGAAGATATGATTCCACGATGGCGAACTATTTTTAGCACAACTTCAATATTACTCTTATTACATAATAATAGGATATAATATAATATAATAAGTCGGCTTATTAAAAAAATCAAAATTACAACCGAATACTATATATATCCACTCACATACGCTGATTTCATAAGGCTCACGAAATTATCTCCGGTATAAACATTATATGCAAAAGTAAGTACCCTAATTCGATTCTAATTCACATATCGATACATATATATTTGCGTGTGCGTAATCAAGGTTTTATTATTATTCAATTCAATTAGTTTTTTTCATGTTTAATTTCATGTTAATTTGTAAATTAGGGTGAAGTGTTTGATTATAGGGTTTGCTAGTATTATTTTATTGTTGTGGTATGATCATGATTGAAGATTTTTCGATAGCGATTCGGATGATTTCAGTTTACGATATGACATGGAAGCCTTACGTAGGTCTTGTAGTTTCAGTAGAGGTGGTTATGGTGGTGTAATTTGTGATGATTCGACATCCGAGTCGAGTGAAGATGATTTTGAAGTGTATAGGAATATTAAGAAGAGGTTTTCGAGTGATGATCACTAGGAGCCATTGAATTTGAAACCTATTTGTGTGTTGCCTCCGGTGAATTTTGATGGTGACGATGATGATTGTAATGGTGATTTGGAGATTTTGAAGGATGTACAACGTCGATTTATGGATAATGTGAGTGGGAGTGAGGAGGGGGGGCTCGGTGGTTATTGATTCGGAGAAGGGGAGTGGGAGTGGGAATGGGGGAAAGGTGCGAATTTGAGTGTTTGTGAGGAGGAGGTTGATGTTGGTGATGGAGGGAGAGTGTCGGGCTTTTTTGAGGGGGATGTGGTTGATGATGTTGGGGATTTGGAGGGTAGGGATACAGGGTTGACTAAAGCTGCTCAGGCGTTTCTTGATGCGATAAAAAAGAATAGGGTGTGTCAGAATTATTTAAGGAATAAGTTGATGCATAATGAGTCGAGAATTGAGGAGAATGTGAAGTTAAGGAATAGGATTAAGGCTTTGAAAGGGATTCAGTCTGGTTGTAAGAGGAGGACAAGGCTAGAGTTATCGCAGAAGAAAGATGCATTTCTTTAGTTGATTCAAGCTACGAAGGTGAGGGTTAATGCTAAAGTGAATATGAAAAGTACTCGTGTTATGAGTTATGCCCCTAAGAAGAATTCTCATGTTGCGGATTATAAGGCTATGCTTGAGAAATTTTCGGATTCGATGGATCAGGATAAGTGGACTAAACAAGATGATGTGAATCTTGTGAGGGGAGTAGAGCAAAAATTTCAAGATATGTTGCTTCAAAAGACGTATCAGAATGTTGAGGAATTTTCAGATTCAAATGAGTTTGATAGCATTATCAAATCTATTGGTGATCATGACATTACTGACGAGAACTTGAAAGAATTCTTGCCCAAGGTTAATTGGGAGCAGTTGGCTTCCATGTACACGAAGGGGCAACCGGCGCAGAGTGTGAAGCAAAGTGGTTGAACTGTACAAATACCTTGATTAACAAAAATTCATGAAAAAATTTAGAAGAAAAAAAATCTTTTGTACATAATTCAGCATAAGGGGATAAGCAACTGGATCGATATTGCAGCATCATTGGGAACGAATAGGACACCGTTTCAGTGTTTGGCACATTACTAGAGGAGTCTCAAATCCTTCTAGAATGAAACGGGATTGGACCGAGGATGAGGATGATAAACTATGTGCTGCTGTAGCAATGTACGGTGAGAGTAACTGGGAGAACGTTGCTTCTGGCTTGGAAGGATGGACAGATACCCAGTGCTCTTATAGATGGACAAAATCACTTCACCCGTAGAGGAAGAGGAAAGGGAAGTGGATTCCAAGCGAAGACAAATGTTTAAAAATAACTGTGACGTTTTTTGGGGCTAAAAGCTAGAGAAGTATAGCTAAATATGTGCATGAACGCGATCATGTGCAGTGTAGGGTAGGATGGAGTATTAGTTTGGATCCTTCTGTTATGCTGGATAAATGGTCTGAAGAAGAAGATCAAAGATTGGAAGAAGCATATCAAGAATATGGACCCTCCTGGAATAAGATCGGCTCGTGTATGACTAAACGTACTGATAACCAGTGTCTCGGAAGATGGAAGATTCTATTTCCAGATGAATTCCCTAAGCTTCAAGTGGCTAGAAAATAAAAAAGATAGTTTTACCTTCAAATTTTGTGGACCGGGAAGCAAGAAGACCTGCCCTTGGGCCTAGTGATTTTGTCCATTTGCGATTGTTAGATTCTATTCCTAAAGCTAAAATGACGAAATTCTGTGGAAAGAGAAAGAGGAAATCAAGAAAGCTCGTGTCTACCGCTAATAGTTATGTTTCTAAACTTAGATTAGCAAAGTACAAAAAGGTTGCTCAAGAAACTTGTGAAGGTAACGAGACCCCCACTCATGAGGTGCATACTGCTAGCAAGAACGCTATAAGGAGTAGATAAAGAAAACAAGGAGGCATGAATTTTCTGAAGCAATCACAGCATCTCGGCAGGATGATACAGAAAATACGAGGAAACCATCTTCATGTGAACGTGAATGCGTTGATATAAATAATGTGGAAGTGGGGAAGCCGAGGTGAATTGATGCTACAAAGAATATAAATAGATTGAAACTATCCGACAAGATAACTAAGTCAATGGAACAAGTAAACGAAGCTCAAGTACACACAGAATCTGATGGAGTTGATGTTAACGAGAAGGGTGATGATGTTGAACCATGTTTGAAGTCACCTGGTAGAAGTCCAGAAAAGATGTTAATGAACATCAACCAGGTGACTTCATCCCTGGCCATAGGCTCAGCAACATCACCATTCATTAACATCCTTTCTGGACTTCAACCAGGTGATTTCAAACACGGTTCAACATCCCACTCTTCTCGTTAACATCAACTCCATCAGATTCTGTGTGTACTTGAGCTTCGTTTACTTGTTCCATTGACTTAGTTTTTTTGCCGGATAGTTTCAGTCTCTTTCTATTCTTTGTAGCATCAATCCCCTCGGCTTCCCCACTTCCACATTATTTATATCAACGCATTCATTTTCACATGAAGATGGTTTCCTCGTATTTTTTGTATCATTCTGCCAAGATGTTGTGATTGCTTCAGAAAATTCAGGCCTCCTTATTTTCTTTTTCTGCTCCCCATAGAGTTCTTGCTAGCACTTTGCACCTCATGAGTGGGGTCTCGTCACCCTAACAAGTTACTTGAGCAACCTTTTGGTGCTTTGCTAATCTAAGTTTAGAAACATATTATTAGCAGTAGACACGAGCTTTCTTGATTTTCTCTTTCTCTTTCCACAAGATTTCATCATTTTAGCTTTAGGAATAGAATCTAACAATCGCAAATGAACAAAATCACTAGGCCCAAGGGCAGATCTTCTTGCTTTCCGGCCCACAAAATTTGAAGGTAAAACTATCCTTTTTATTTTCTAGCCACTTGAAGCTTAGGGAATTCATCTGGAAATAGAATCTTCCATCTTCCGAGACACTGGTTATCAGTACGTTTAGTCATACACGAGTCGATCTTATTTCAGGAGGGTCCATATTCTTGATATGTTTCTTCCAATCTTCGATCTTCTTCTTCAGACCATTTATCCAACGTAACAGAAGGATCCAAACTAATACTCCATCCTACCCTACACTGCACATGATCGCGTTCATGCACATATTTAGCTATACTTCTCTAGCTTTTAGCCCAAAAAAACATCACCGTTATTTTTAAACATTTGTCTTCGCTTGGAATCCACTTCCCTTTCCTCTTCCTCTACGGGTGAAGTGATTTTGTCCATCCATAAGAGCACTGGGTACCTGTCCGTCCTTCCAAGCCAGAAGCAACGTTCTCCCAGTTACTCTCACCGTACATTGCTACAGCAACACATAGTTTATAATCCTCATCCTTGGTCCAATCCCGTTTCATTATAGAAGGATTGAGACTCCAATAGTAATGTGCCAAACACTGAAACGGTGTCCTATTCGTTCCCAATGATGCTGCAATATCGATCCAATTGCTTATCCCCTTATGCTGAATTATGTACAAAAGTTTTTTTTTCTTCTAAATTTTTTCATGAATTTTTGTTAATCAAGGTATTTGTACGGTTCAACCATTTTGCTTCACACTCTGCGCCGGTCGCCCCTTCGTGTACATGGAAGCCAACTGCTCCCAATTAACCTTGGGCAAGAATTCTTTCAAGTTCTCGTCAGTAATGTCATGATCACTAATAGATTTGATAATGCTATCAAACTCATTTGAATCAGAAAATTCCTCAACATTCTGATGCGTCTTTTGAAGCAACATATCTTGAAATTTTTGCTCAACTCCCTTCACAAGATTCAAATCACCTTGTTTAGTCCACTTATCCTGAGCCATCGAATCCGAAAATTTCTCAAACATAGCCTTATAATCCGCAACATGAGAATTCTCCTTAGGGGTATAACTTATAACACGAGTTCTTTTCGCATCACTTTAGCATTAACCCTCACCTTCGTAGCTTGAATCAACTGAAGAAACGCATCTTTCTTCTACAACAACTCTAGCCCTGTCCTCCTCTTACAACCAGATTGAATCCCTTTCAAAGCCTTCATCCTATACCTCAACTTCACATTCTTCTCAATTCTCGACTCAATATGCATCAACTTACTCCTTAAATACTTCTGACAAACCCTATTCTTCTTAATCGCATCAAGAAACGCCTGAGCAAACTAGCAAAAAAGAAAACAAAAAAAAAAGAAACGCCTGAGCAGCTTTAGGCAAATTTGTATCCCTACCCTCCAGTTCCCCAACATCATCAACCACATCACCCTCAAAAAGCCTCGACACTCCCCCTCCACTAACATCAATGTTCTCCTCACAAACACTCAAATTCGCACCTTTCCCCAATCCTCACTCTCACTCCCCTCCTCCGAATCAATAACAACCGAGCCCCCCTCCTCACTCCCACTCATATTATCCATAAACCGACGTTGTACATCCTTCAAAATCTCCAAATCAACATTACAATCATCATCATCACTATCAAAATTCGTCGAAGGCAACACACAAATAGGTTTCGAATTCAACGGTTCCTCGTGATCATCACTCGAAAACCTCTTCTTAATATTCCTATAGACTTCAAAATCATCGTCACTCGACTCGGAACTCGAATCATCACAAACTACACCACCATAACCACCTCTACCGAAACTACAAGCCCTACGTAAGGCTTCCATGTCATCTCGTAAACCGAAATCATCCGAATCTTTATCGGATAAATCTTCAGTCATGATCACACCCACAACAATAACAATAGCAAGCCCTAAAATCAAACACCTAACCCTAATTTACGAATTAACATGAAATGAAACATGAAAAAAACTAATTGAATTGAATAATAATTAAAACTTGATTACCCACACGCAAATATATATGTATCGATATATGAACTAGAATCGAATTAGGGTACTTAATTTTGCGTGTAATGTATATACCGGAGATAATTTCGCGAGCCTTATGAAATTTGCATATGCGGGTGGATATATATGTAGTATCCGGTTGTAAGTTTTTTTTTAGTAAGCATGCTTATTATAATATATTATATTATATCCTATTATTATATAACAAGAGTAATAAGAGTACTAACTCAGCAAGGTCGCCCAATTGACGGAGAAGACCAACGAGACCACTAGACCAGCCATAGAAACAGCTTCAACCAAGCTTCAGGGTCAATATCATCAGCAGCTCCATAAAGCTCCGGATCAGCCAGGCTGTACTCGTTTCGTATCTCATATCTACTCATCGGCATCTTCTTACAAAACCCTAACAAACTAGTCACCTCAATTCTCTACTACTACATTTACCAGCACCTCCACTAGTAGCTAGCTAGATATACACACAAATTATACAAGGGAGAAGATTTGGGGGTGAATGTAGTTAAATCGTTATTTACTCAAGGTGGAGAGACAAAGTCAGCTGCGACGACGAGGAGGAGACGGACAGTACTACCATTTTCGATTGTAATAACAAAAATATTAGTACTAGTATTAATGAAGTTGGTTGGGGGTGTATATATAAATTAATATTTCCTCTGTTTGTCGTTGTCCTAGTTAAGACCTTATCCCTCGGCGAATATGTGACCAGGACTAAACGAATCAAATATTTTGATAAGTTCTTACAGTACATGTTATCGAAGTCGTATATGATATTCGCATATATTTCAAATTTTATTAAATATATACCAAGCATATTTGTTTCAATTCAATATTGTTGAAACTTTTTTTTTTTTTTTGAAATAAATATTGTTGAAACTTTTTTTTTTTTCAATTCAATATTGTTGAAACTTGAAATATAAAGAATATGGTATGATATTCGATTGCTCAAACAGTTACTATGCGCAGTAGTGTTCTAGTAGATTGAAAAGGATGATCTTAATATTATGGCTAGAAGATATTGTATAATGCTCACAAAAGAATAAAATTATAAGATATTGTATAGGTAACGATTGATACTTGGATTAGAAGAAGTTTTGATGATTGTAGTCATTTGGTTTTTAAGTATTGGAATAGTGCTTTCCAATTTATTACTCGTGTTAGAGCGAGTCTAATGGCAATTTTCGATTGTAATAACAAAAATATTAGTATTAATGAAATTGGTTGGGGATAATATCTATACTATCTATATTATATTACTCCCTCCGTCCCAATTTACATATCTTTTTGAAAAAAATATGTATATTAAGAAAAAGGTTGGTTGGATAAGGTTTTTCAATAAATAACTTTAATAAATGTATTGAAAAATGAGAATATAATTAAGTTTTAAAGAATTCATTGAAAATACAAATATAGGGGTAATTTTGGAAAATTAGACTTAAATTTGTATAGAAAGAAATATATTTGTATGGAAAGAAGAGGGGGACATGTAATTTTGGCAAATTTTTTTACATAAGGGACATTTATTTTGGGACGGAGGGAGTACTATAATAAGCGAAAAAGTATATAATTTATAGTTTGGTTAAAGTTTATCCTCTATTTTTGGTTATCCCTCATTCTTCGACTCAAATAAATCATGACCGTTAGATACAACAATACTAAAATTGATTATATACGGAGGTCTAAGATTCGATTCTCGCTAACAACATATTAATTTATATTTAATACTAAAAATTATTATATACAAAAATATAAATTTCGAGTTTTTGCAATAACATATTAAAATTAATATTTATAATAATATATTATATTATAAACAAATTATAAAAAATTAAAGGTAATCCGTGCTTTGCACGGGCTATAAGCTAGTATATATAAATTAATATTCCATATGTCCTAATTTACATGTCACTTATTTTTTAATGGTCAGACTAATCATTAAAAATTATTCAATTATTATTTAAAAAAGTCAAAAATTACATGTAAAAATAGATTACATGTAATTTTTAATAATATAATTATTATTTATTTTCTCAATAATATTAGACATAAATTTTAGTCACACTGTAATAAATTTGATCGGTCAAAAAATAAAAGTAACATGTATGATGGGACGGAGAGAATAATTAAAAAAAATGAGCGGCGCATATCAGAATTATTAACTAGTACTGGCCCATTTTGTTTTCCCATTATTAACTTACTATAAATAAATTTGGGGATCTTAATTTTTAATGTAATATATTCGATAACAAAATTACTGTAATATTTTTGATAATAAATTCGGGGATCAGAAATCTATACTATCATACAAAAATCGAAACATTAAAAGTTTGGTTGGTCGGTACCTATTGAATTTACTTATTTACCCTTACTCAATTATATATAAAATTCATCCTAATTAATCAATTTCCATTTTCAGGTTAAATGTATTATATTTTCTATTTTTCAATAACTAAATAATTTTCTTTTTTAGGTAAAATACAATATTTTTTATATTTTATCTAACTTAAATTTCTCATTTATTAATCAATTTTCTTTTCCATGCTAAGCATATTACCTTTTCTATTTTACAATAACTAAATAATTTCCTTTTTCAGGTAAAATACAATATTTTTTACATTTTATCTAACTAAAATTTCTCCTTTTTTTTGCTAAATAAAATTTCTCCTTTTTTTAAAAACATTACGAGCAATCTATTATATATATAATACCACAACATGTCACATTTAATTCCTTGCAAAGTTACTATTTTAGCCCTGCATTTTAATCCATTTAGTTTTATTCCAAAAGTTGTTGTCGTGGAGAATCGAACCTAAGTCTTTCCATTCATATGCACATCACCTTACCACTAGGCTAACCAATCACTTGTGTTGTAAGTCATAAATATGCTATGTAAGTCTCTTGATGATTGAAGAATATTTGGTATTTTAATTTTTAAGATATTTTATATGTTATAGTTCATGATATGTAGTGAGCTTAGATACTCCGTATATACCATAACATGTCACATAGGGTGGAACCAAAAGTGGTACCGTTAAAAGGGTGTTTCGCTTATTAATAAAGGTTATAGATTATAGATTTTTTTTTCTTTTTCCAGACAAAAAAATACTTTTCTCTTTTGAGCAAATATTTTACGAATAAAGTTAGTTGGATGATACTGCCATGTCAGCATTGATGACATGGCAGATGATGTGGCATTGTTGCGTCAGTACTGATAACATGATAGGTGACGTGACACGTCAACAGTGTTGACATCATTGATAACATGGCGGCGCCAGATTTTAAAAAAGAAAAAAGATTTTGGCTCTGTTACATAATCAGAAAAAAAAAAATGGTTCTCCACGTAAGTTGGTTCTCCATGAAGTGCTACTCAGTTATGTAATGTAATCCATACGTTTTATTGTTTTATATAATGTCTTATATATTATGAATTTTCAAGTGGAGTTTAATTACTTTGAATCGATTTCGGGTTGATATCATTTTACAAAATGATCATACAAATACAAAAAATTTACTATGAAAAAACTATGTATCAGTATTTTTTTTAAAATTATTGTAATTACAAAAATTAATCATATATTTACAATTATGTCATTAAAATGTATTTACGTAAAACTCCTAACTAGACATTTACGACAACTTATTTTAGAAAAGAAGATGAAAAAGAGTGGCGTTTTAAGTCTTTAACCGTGAAGCACTGGACTAAACAATATGCATGTCGGTTGGACTTGGCACCTGTCCATTAACTCAGAGTCTCTTATTTGGGCCTTTAATTTGAGGTACCTGGTTCTAACTTCTTCTGGGGCGGCTGAGTGCAACAAACCTAACACTACGTGATTATAAATTTTGTACCCAAATAATAATGTCAATGGACTAGTCTAACTAGACCTGTCAAGGGATTAGATATCTGACCCGATTCGATCCAATTTGTAACTAAATTAGTGGATATGGATCCTTTCAAAAAAATCAGATCCGTTAATGATCCGATCCGATAAGGGTCCGATCCATAATATATGACCTTATCACTTTATGCACGGATTTCTAGGAACATAAATGAGGTACTTTCATATAATATTTTTTTATGATTTTTATTTTGTATAAAAGTTTGAACTTTAAACTTTTATACAAAACAAAAATTATGAAAAAATATTATATACAAGTACCTTTTTTAAACACAGTGAAGTACGCGTAAACAGTAAACATGTCATATATTATGGGACGGAGGTAGTAATACATAACATAAGTGATGCATTTTTAGCTTTTAAAATTTAAAACAGGTTTAGATCATGTCCAACAACATTGGATAAAATGATTACAAAAAAATAATTTAAAATAATGATTGATTAATATTTATCGAAAATGTAAGGTATTTACTCCAATAAGATTGACTATAATGTTTAAAATTATATGTACAACTTTGTTAATGAGAGATTAGACAAAAATATTTAATGTGAGAAGATTTGGTTGTACTTTTGCCCAAAGATTTTGCATTGTTGGAACAAATTATGTAGGGTGTCTTTGAAGCTCTATTCTAAAACAAGGCCGCCTAATCGCTTAAGCGGTCCGATTAAGCATTAAAGGTCCTCCAATCGTTTCGATTTTATGTTAACCGCTTATTCCCCGATTTTATATAATTATTAAATATATATATACTTATGTATATAAATAATTAAATATATATTATATAATCCGCTTAATTGATCCGCATTGAAATCCGCTTAAGCGTCCGCGTAGCCGCTTAAGTGCTCGAAGGTCGTCTTACCGCTTAGAGCCGCTTACCGCTTTTTAGCTTTTTAGAACACTGCTTTGAAGTTTGTTAAACGATCTACGAACAATGTCGCTCACTACCTAGCGAGATTTAATTGTTTTATGGCTGAGCGTAGTTAATGTGTGGATGATGTACATATTGAATTCATGCATGTAATGATGAATGATTTGAAAAGTTAATGAATTGCTTTTCCTTCTTCAAAAAAATATTTTTTTAAGGACTTCTTATATTGGGGATGCACGGGCTTATTTTAAATATGATATAATATTTTTATTATAATATTTTCTTATAATAAAATTACATTTTTATCTAATTTTCTAGTTAAATAGTTATTTTAATTTTAATTTAATATATACTAGCCAAAAGCTTATGTACCGTTTAGAACTAATAATATAAAATTTTAACTTTAATTTGTTGTTAACAAGATTGGAGACTTGGTTGTTCATTAAATTAGCATCATTAAAATAAATATGGAATATTTTTTAGTATTAAATCTAACTATTCTCATCGATTTACTAAAAATTTAATGATCATTATTGTTAGTATGATTTAATCATTGAAGTAAGTTACTTCAAATCTAGCTTTTCTCATCTATTTGTATTTGTGTTGTATCTTGTGTTACTTCAAATCAGTATCCTTATTATAAATTTCAAATCAGTTACTTATATTTTGTTTCATGTTCTTTTTTTATATTGACACAACATACTTAGACTTGGTTGTGTCGGATCAAACTAAAAAATTAAAAAATTTGAGTCTAGAATGTGCATGTGGACACTTACAAGATACATGCTGAGATTATAGGAGAATTTAATCAGCATGCAAAAAGAGATTATAAGAGAATTTTGTATCAACTAATTTTCTAAGACCTTGCCCTGTTCATTAGATTAAAAAAATAACACTAAATTCTCCCATTAAAAAACAAGATGCCTGGCAATTTAAGAACTCGTCAACACATGTAAAGAATGATCAATGGTCCCAGCATATGACTCAAGACATGACCAAAGTGCCTGCCCACATCATACGTTCCAGCCCCATTTTTATATATTTGTTATCTTTTATATCTCCAATTAATCCTTTACATAGCGAAGCAGATTCATTTGCTTACTCCAATATTCCTAACAACATAAATTTTACACCTAAGAAATTCCAATCTCAAAACAATTTCAACCACTGCTACCAATGAATGACAATATCGCCCCAAAATCTTGTTCCGCAATATTGGCTTAAAAATACACACACAAAGTAAAAAAAAAACCAAAATACACATGATCCACAAAATTTGACCACATAAGATAACGATGAAGAAAAACATACAAACTCACAGAAGTGGTGTTAGAAAATGGAAAGTTTGAGGCATATTTAAAATATTTCTTGATATAATTTTCGAAAATTAACAAGTGGAAGTTGTTCCTTATAATGAGAACTTAAAACTTTCATATTTGAATCTAAGACATTTTCTTAGTGGAATCCATAAATAAATTGAGTGAAAGAAGAATTAATTATTGATTTATTTTAACAGGTTTCAGATTTATTTGTTAAAACAATACTGGAAATTTGGATTAAATCATAATGGAAATTGGATCAGTACTTGGAGAAAATCCTAATGGACTTGGTCAGACATCTGATGGGCTAAATCCTGATGGATATCAGTTCTTGATAAGTAATAAATCATGATCCTGATGGACACTAAATTCTGATACTACTGATGACCAAATCCTGATGCTACTGTAACTGAAAAAATAAATCCTGATGCAGTTAATGAAATTAAATCAAAATATTTACTTTCCTTTTATGGAGTATCAGTTACGTTTATTTTTGGTAATATGTATATACAATACAGAAAGAATAAACGTTAAGAAGAGATACGTCCTAAGGATAGAAACAAGATCTGTTTTCTTCTTTCTCTGCTCTCTCTCGATACATATAGAAGAAACACATAATTCTCAGGCGAACTGAGGTACTGGTCGCTGTTGATCACTAGAGTATTTGTGAACCCATTGATCGGTGCTGTTTTATCCTGGAAGTGATATTGCTGCAACCCAATCACAATGTAAGTGGGGCAATAATCTCTTCAAGAACAACCAAGTCTTCTTGAAGGGCTTGGTGACTCAGCTGTTCTTCTCTCTCTAATAAGTAGTTGCTAAAGCTTCTTTGGGAGATAAGTATTCTTGCCTTTCTTGTTAATTACAGTTACTGATTATATTCTTGTTTTTGCCTTCGTGATTTATTTTGTTAATAGGTACCATTGCCTGTTCTTGTTTATTAATATATATATATCACTGCCTCATTGTTGTGTTATATTTTTATTATTCCCAACAATCTTGAAGAGATTATTTGTGTTATATATTGTTAATTAACAAGGTTAACGAAACTGAAACTCCTGTTGTTGAGACTGGCTCTGGGTCTACTATTATTGTACCCACTATTGATTGGACCACGTACCGTTTCCCACAGCCTATCGATTTGTCAGGTATGCCTGATAAATTCGGTGGGGGTGTTGGTTTTTCTCGTTGGCAGAAAAAGATGAAACTATGGTTAACGGTAAAGGGTCTATGGCCAGTGGTGCAGTATGAGAAACCAGTTGTGGTTAAGGAGAAAGCTGAAACTGTTAAGGCTTATACTATGTGGGAGGAAAATGATGGGGTGGCTAGGGCTGCTATTCTGGCAGCTTTAGCGAACACTCTATTCGATGTTTATTCATCTGACTTCTACACTGCTAAGCTCTTATGGGAGAAACTTGACCAGACACATAATACTGACTCGCAAGGGTTGGAAAAGTATTCTGTGGTTAGGTTCCTTGACTTTAAAATGATGGATACTAAATCCATGACTGAGCAGGTGCATGAGTTTGAGATGTTGGTGCATGCTTTGAAGGAGTCTGGTATAGACCTTCCTGAAAAGTTTCAGGTTATGTCTGTGATTGAAAATCTCCCTAAGTCTTGGGAAGATTTGCTTTCTCCCTGAAAAGACAGAAAGGAGAGATCACTTGGACTAACCTGATGTTAGACATCTCTGTGCAAGAGCAACACAAGCCCAAGCAAGGACATGTGATGCCTACTGAACATGCTGGGGAGTTCGAAGGTGAATGTAGTGACTGTAGGACAGAAAAGAAAGTTGATAAGTGGATTTTATATCCACTTGGAACATTCTATATCGGCTTAAATTGATTGTTTTGGACTCAAGTTTGTGTAGTTTTGATGTGTTTTGCTTAGTTGTGCAGATTTACGAGAATGTTGATTAAGGTTGATGCTTCTATCGTTTTTGGAGAATTAATTGATTAAAATTCGGATTTCCGGGAAGGTTGCGCAGTCTACACTGTTTTTGCCATATCTGGAGTTCTAGAAGTCCGTTTGAGGCCCATAAGCAGTCCACGCGAAGCTAACATGATTTTCTATCATTCTAAAGTGGTCCAGAGGCCCAATTACAAATGGAACGTTCCATAATATCTGAAGAAAAGTCAGCCACGAAATTTTCCTGAAAAACAGACTCAGTTTAGGAAACGTATTTTGCAGAAATTCTATTATAATTCTGTTTTGGTATTTTCTTGCTGGGCAAGATGTATAGAGCCCTATATAAACACATCTAGGGTATTATTATAGGGGGAGTATTCATAACCTATTTTCAGTACAATTCATACTTTAGATCTAGAACTATTTTGAGATTGGAGAGAAGAGAAGGAGCAAGGATTGAAGGTGTTCTATCCAAGCTTTATTCAATTTTCGAAACGTGTAATCTCTAAACTCCATATTTTTAATATCATGTTTTCATTCAATATTATTGTTTTGTTTTCTTCAGTAATTATGTGTAACTAAATCTCTAATCTGAGGATTGGGTAGTATTCCTTGGTATTCATGTGTGTTTAATTATCTGTGATTTTCTTGCTTTGCTGATCTGTTATTGAGGGCTTAACACAATTAGGAAAGTCATGAATCTTTGATTGGATTTTAGGGATTGTAATAACTTGGAAGAGGAGTTTCAATTTTAGTACATGATTTAACAGACATAACTCGAATATTTGATTGGAAGATTAATAGGAGAGTTGTGAGACTTATAATTCTTGGTGCTTAATAGTTTATGATTGTCTTTGATTGTATCACAGAAGTGACAATTAAGGTGTAGTTGTAGACATTATATTGTATCTTGGAAGGGAACATTATAACCTTAGAAGAATTGTTTTCAGCAGGATAAGAACGTAGACATCACATAGATATTGAATGTGAATTGAAACCAAGTGAAGAACCCCAGTTCTTGGATTATTTTCCTCATATATTTTATTCTCGATTGATAATTAGTTTAATTTAGTTTATAAATAAACCAAACATTCTTCTACACTTCTAAATTGTGAGAGATAAGATACTCGAACTTGATATTACATTCAGTCCTTCCCTGCGAACGAACACATAAAAATACTACTAACAAATTGGCGCCGCTGCCGGGGAAGGCAGTATATTTGAGTTTAGGTTAATTGTTTCTTATTGTTTAGATTTTAATTGGTTCCACAAGTTGTTTTGTTGGTGATTTTCAGGTGTATGCGACGTTCATCTTGCGTTAGAAAGTTGGAATTTGACCCTGAAATCGAGCGTACTTTGAGAAAGATCAGAAAAGAGAAAGCTAAGATGGGAGAGCCGGTAGCTCAAGCTGTTGTTAATGATAATGTTGATGAGACTTCTATTTGGGACCATGAGACACCAAATCCTGCTAATTGCATGTACAAAACTCCAGAGATTGGTGCAACCCAATTCAACATTAATCCAAGCTTAATACAGATGATCAGCAATCAAGCTTTTGAAGGAGACATTGAACTAGAAGACCCACACAGACATCTAGAGCGTTTCGTGCAGATGTGTGGCTCATTCAGAATCAATGGTGTCACGAGTGACAAGATTCGTCTCCATATGTTTCCCTACTCTATTAAGGGAAGAGCTTTAGAATGGTTTCAACAACTTCCAAACACTACGGTTGCTACATGGGATAGTCTTTCTACTGCATTCTTGTCCAAATATTATCCTTCTGACAAGACGCAACAATTAAGGACTATGATTATGAGTTTTAAAGCAAAAATCGGGTGAAGGTCTATATCAGGCATGGGAGAGATTCAAGGCACTATTGAGGAAGTGTCCACATCACGGCTTAGAAGATTGGTAGATCATTAGTACTTTTTATGGGGCCATGAATGCAGATATTCGTTTGAGTTTGGATGTGGCTGCTGGTGGAAATTTCAAGAAGGCACCAACTACACAGGCTAAAGCACTCCTTGAGGAATTGGCATCTAATAATTATTCATGGGCACCTAGTGGGACAAGCTCAGCCAAAGCAGCACAAGAATCTGAGATGATCAACATGCTGGCTCAAAAATTGGATACTCTAACTCAGGAGGTGCGAGGACAAAGGGTAAATGTGAATGCTATTTCTTCACCTATGGAAGGGTATAATGATTATGGTGCTAGTCAGAACTCCTATGTGCAACAATTTCCAGAAGAAGCATCTTTTATTCAAGGAAGATAGCCGTGGCCTGTTCAGAATAACTCCTACTACAATCCGAATCAAAGGCCAAACAACAATCTTTCTTACAGTAATAATCATGCGGCTAATCCTTCTTATTCAATTCCAAGGTAGAATCAACCTCCTGGTTTTCAGTCACGACCATCGTATCAAGCACAGCAGCAGTATCAACCTCCGCCAAAGAAAGAACCAGCAGATTGGGAGGTTGCACTAAATAAGATTATGCAAGGAACCTCTAGGGCATTGGCTAATATGGAATCAAGAATAGATCAGATGGAATCATCTCAAAAGATGCTAGAAACACAGATTGGACAGATTGCCTCCAAGATGGGTGTTCGTGAGCAATGATCACTTCCAAGTCAACCCGACCAGAATGGTAAGGAACAATGCAAAGCAATTACTTTGAGGAGCGGAAAAGAGTTGCCCAACGTTGAGATAGTAGAGATTGATGCAGAAAAGTCAGAAAAAGTAGATGAAGAGAAGAAGGAAGAAGAACCAGAAAAGCCGTATGTTCCTCCACCACCTTATGTTCCTCCTATTCCATTTCCACAGAGACTTCACAACAGGCAGTTAGAGAAGCAGTACGAGAAGTTCTTGACTATGTTCCGGCAGTTACATGTCAATATTCCTTTGGCTGAAGCTTTGAATCAAATGCCACTTTATGCTAAATTTCTTAAGGAGATGTTGACAAAGAAGAGGAAACTTGAGGATGCAGAAACCATTACTCTTAATGCGGAATGCAGTGCAGTCATCCAAAAGGCCATTCCTCAGAAATTGAAAGATCCGGGAAGTTTTTCTTTGCCTTGCACTATTGGGAAGATGGAGAACATGAAAGCCTTGTGTGACTTGGGGGCAAGTGTGAGTTTGATGCCATACTCAATTTGCAAACGACTTGGTCTTGGGGAGCTTAAAAAGACACGGATTTCACTTCAGTTGGCGGATCGTTCTGTTAAGTATCCGTTGGGGGTCATTGAAGATGTAGTTGTCAAAGTGGATAAATTTGTCATACCTTGTGATTTTGTGGTGTTAGAGATGGATGAAGATGTCGAGATACCCATTATCTTGGGAAGGCCATTCTTGGCTACTACTGGAACTACAATCGATGTTAAAGCTGGAAAATTGACATTGAATGTTGGCGAGGACAAAGTGGAATTTGATCTGAACAAAGCAATGAGGCTGCCTCCTTTTGGAGCAACTTATTTTACTGTTGACAGAGTTGATGAAATTGTGCAGCTCGAAAATGAACACTTCGTGGGAGCAGAACGGGTGTTAGATGATGTAGTAGAAGAAGAAGCACTTGTTATTCGAGACACAGAAGTTGAGATGGTTTTTACACTTTCAGAGGCACCACAGGTGGAACTTAAACCTTTACCTGCTAATTTGAGGTATGCCTTTCTTGGTCCTAATGATACATATCCTGTGGTAGTTTCTGATTTGCTTAGTAATGATGAGCTAGAAAAATTATTACATGTTCTTCGGTAATATAAATCAGCTATTGGTTGGACAATTCAAGATATCAAGGGAATTAGCCCTGCTCTTTGCATGCATAGAATTGCCTTAGAAGATGATCATAATCCTGTGATTGATGGACAAAGAAGATTGAATCCAAATTTGCAAGAGGTGGTGAAGAAAGAAATCACTAAGTTGCTTGACGCTGGTATCATATATTTCCACACAGTAAATGGGTTAGTCCTATTCATGTTGTGCCTAAGAAAGGTGGAATGACTGTTGTACACAATGAGAAGAATGAATTAATTCCCACGAGAACAGTAACAGGTTGGAGAGTTTTCATTGATTATAGGAAGTTGAATAACGCTACTCGCAAAGATCACTTTCCCCTCCCATTCATTGATCAAATGCTCGAAAGGTTGGCGGGTAATGAGTATTACAACTTTCTAGATGGCTTCTCGGGCTACTTTCAGATTCCTATTGCACCCGAAGATCAAGAGAAGACCACTTTTACTTGTCCTTATGGTACTTTTGCTTATCGGAGGCTTCCTTTTGGTTTGTGTAATGGTCCTTCGACGTTTCAACGGCTCATGAACCACATCTTCTCAGATTTTATAGGGAAAGACATGGAGGTCTTCATGGATGACTTCACGGTGTATGGTTCTTCCTTTGAATCCTGTTTAGCCAGTTTGTCGAAGGTGTTGCAGAGATGTACTGAAACTAATCTTGTTCTTAATTGGGAGAAATGTCACTTTATGGTGAAGGAAGGCATTGTGCTTGGGCATAAAATTTCTAATAAAGGAATTGAGGTCGATAGAGCAAAAATTGAAGTTATTGAAAAATTGCCACCACCTTCATCTGTGAAAGGAATTCGAAGCTTTCTTGGTCATGCTGGTTTTTATCGATGGTTCATCAAGTATTTCTCCAAGTTAGCTCGACCTCTCTGTAATCTTCTCGAAAAGGATCGTGTTTTTGACTTTGTTGAAAGTTGTCTTGTTGCATTTAACAAGATGAAGAAGGAACTTACTTCTGCACCCATAGTTACATCTCCCAATTGGAGCTTGCCATTTGAGCTTATGTGTGATGCTAGTGACTATGCCGTGGGTGTTGTTCTTGGGCAAAAGAAGGATAAGCATATGCATGTGATAGCTTATGCAAGCAAGAATCTTGATGATGCACAAATTAACTATTCCACTACGGAGAAAGAGCTACTCGCAGTGGTATTTGCACTTGATAAATTCAGATCCTATCTTGTTGGGTCTAAGGTGATTGTCTATTCGGATCATGCTGCGATTCGTTTCTTGATGACAAAGAAGGATGCCAAGCCTCGTTTAGTTTGTTGGATTCTCTTACTTCAGGAATTTGATCTTGAGATTCGAGATAAGAAGGGGTTTGAGAACTTGGTAGCTGATCATTTATCTAGGTTGGATCAAGGAGATGGAGAGGTAGGAGGTGAAAAACCTATCAATGATAAATTTCCAGAAGAACAGCTTCTAGGTGTGTCCTTTTCTACACCATGGTATGCAGATTTTGTGAACTACATTATGGGAGGAGTTGTGCCGGATAATCTCTCTTATAACCAAAAGAAGAAATTCTTTTATGATGTGAAGCACTACTATTGGGAGGAACCGCTACTTTATAGGGAATGTGCTGATGGAATGTTTCGTAGATGTGTACCTCATGATGAAGTTCCTCATATTTTTAGGCATTGTCATTCTCTGGAGTGTGGAGGTCATAGCAGTAAGATGAAGACAGTGGCAAAAGTTTTGCAGTCAGGATTCTATTGGCCAACCATGCATCAAGATGCTAGGGACTTTGTGGCGAAATGTGATAGATGTCAAAGAGTTGGAAATATTTCGAGGAGGAACGAGATGCCTTTACAATCTATTCTTGAGGTGGAGATTTTCGATGTGTGGGGGATGGACTTCATGGGTCCATTTCCATCTTCTTATGGGAACCAGTATATTTTTATGAGAGTTGATTATGTCTCTAAATGGGTTGAAGCTATTGCATCTCCTACTAATGATGCTAGAGTGGTGAAGAAGTTCCTAAAGAAGCATGTGTTCACTAGATTTGGAGTGCCAAGGGCTATTATCAATGATGGAGGTACGCACTTTTGCAATAAACAGGTGGCTGATCTCTTGAAAAAGTATGGTGTGACACAAAAGGTGGCAACTCCTTATCATCCGCAAACAAGTGGACAAGTTGAGATTTCGAATCGTGAGCTGAAGTAAATTTTGGAGAAGACAGTGGCAATGTCAAGAAAGGATTGGTCAATAAAGCTTGATGATGCTCTTTGGGCATATAGGACGGCGTTTAAAACACCTATTGGAATGTCTCCATATAGGTTGATCTTTGGGAAGCCATGTCATTTGCCGGTGGAACTTCAGCATAAGGCATTTTGGGCAACAAGAGATTTGAATTTTAATCTAAAATCTGCGGGAGAGAAGCGGTTACTTCAACTTGGAGAGCTTGAGGAGATTAGGCTCCAATCTTATGAAAATGCTAGTATCTACAAGGAAAAGACCAAATTGTGGCATGACAAGCACATTCAGAAGAAGGAATTTGAGGTTGGGCAACATGTTCTATTGTTTAATTCAAGACTCCTTTATTCCCTGGAAAGCTTAGATCACGATGGTCCGGACCTTTTGAGATTGTGAAGGTCTATCCTAATGGGGTTTGTGAGATTACTAGAGAAGGGTCGGATGTATTCAAGGTGAACGGGCAGAGACTGAAGCCATACCTGCTTGGAGAAACAGTGGAGCGAGAAATGAGCATTCTTCGTCTCCAAGAACCTATCATGAGTTGAGGAAGTAACGTCAAGCTATTGACGTTAAAGAAGCGCTTCGTGGGAGGCAACCCACGCATTAGTTTGAAAAAAAAAATGTGTATAACGCAACTTGCGCCTGCGTTTCTGACCTTAGCGCAGTTTGCGCTTCTAACGCGCAACTTGCGCCTGCGCAACTTACGCCTGCGCAACTGACTTCAAGGCAATTTGCCCCCTTGTTGCGCAACTTGCGCTACCGTGTCTGGTCTCCAGGCAGTTTGCCCCTCACGCGGGCAGTTTGCGCGTGCTCCAGTATATAAAAAAAATAAAAAAAAATTCCACAAGTTGTTCACTGTTGTGTCCGTGTGCACCTGTTGCATATAAAAAATTTTTTTAACCCCAAATCTTATTTATACTCTCTTCTTTTCCCTAATTCTTTTCCTATTTCAATTCCAAAACCCCTCATCTCTCCTAAAAAAAAAAATTCAAATTCCTATTTCTTTTCTAATTCTTTTTCTTTTATTCATTAAATATTTTTTCTATCCTATATCAAATTCCAAATTCCATGATATGGGCTAAAAGTAAGCCCTAAGACACATTTAATGTGGCATTAATTAGACCTAGAATGGTCCAAACGTGGGGCCCACCAGATGGGCCCAAACCCTAACTATAATATTAATTTCGTAATTAATATTAGGGGTAATAAACAGCCCAGCAAATAAGAGTCAAACAAGAATATGATTCTTGCCTGACTTAGCCTCCAAGATACATATTCTAACATGGAAACTGATTCATACATGGAAGGAGACTGGAACCTTCTTCTAGTCGGTGACTTGCCCACCAAGTCACCAAACCCTACTACGATTTTAGGGCTTCTCAGCCTATATAAAGGGTCTGACCCCTCATCTCAGAACTACGTTTTCTTGGCTTGATTCTCTAATACAGAGATACGTAGGCATTCTGTGAGGACCGGTCAGTCTCGAACGCAGAAGCAGCCATAAAAGCACGAAGCTCACGAACCCTAGCCTTAAATACACAAACCCTAGCCGCAATAATTTAAACCTAGTTTTTATTCCACAACATTTGGCGCCGTCTGTGGGAAGAAGATATCAACCATGGTTCAAACACGAAGAACTGCTCCAGGCGCTACAGAGCCAATCGCTACCGAGGCCCTACCTCTTAGCTCTGCTCCGCCCCTTACTGAACAAGTACTTCCGACATCTGAGCAAGTACCTCCGGCATCCGGAACTATCGTTTCGTACCAAGTTTCTCAACCCTTAGGGACGACTACCCATGTTGAGAGTACGCTACCTCCGATCATCCACACAGTTCCAGGGACTAACCCCCCTAAGACGGGGATTTCCTCTCTGATTGTAGGTCCCAACAACCTTACACGAGGGGTTCAGATCCATACTACGGATCTCCCCATAAGCACCAATCCAACATATGGGATGTCCAATTACGGAGCTGGACCGAGTGGGCATGCCCTGTATATTCGAGATCGAGATTATCGCGATTTTTCTGGTCCTTATTCAGATGAATCATCTTCTGACGATGATTACGAGCGTGATGAAGCCCCAAGGAGGCGACGTGCAAGTAAAGAGCCTATGGGGAGAACTCGAACTATCCATGATGGACTCACTTCAACAGTTGCTGAGAGGATCAAGGCTTATGAAGCCGAGATCTTAAAGTTAAAGGAAGATATGGCCAGGGAGCAAGCTAGATCAAATCTGACTTTGCCACCTCCCACGTCAGGACCGATTCCCTTCATAGATCTGGAGAGACCTCTAAGGAGGCAAAGAAGGACTACCGTCCCACCTGAAAGAACTACAAGGGTGGAAACCCCTAAAAGCAACCCTAAGGATCTGATGCCACTTGGGGACCCTGATGATCCCACACCTCCGTTTACTGAAGACGTGATGAATGCTCATATCTCAAAGAAGTTTAAGATGCCAACAATCAAAGCTTATGATGGAATGGGTGATCCTGCCAACCACGTTAGAACGTTCTCAAACGCACTGCTGTTGCAGCCTGCAAGCGACGCTTTGAAGTGTAGGGCTTTCCCTCAAACTTTGTCAGGCATGGCTCAAAGATGGTATAGTCGGCTTCCTGCAAACTCGATTGGTTCCTTTAAGGAGTTGAGTGCTGCCTTCATTAGTCAGTTTATCAGCGGAAGAACGCATGAGAAAAGCTCTGCATCTCTTATGTATGTGGTACAAGGGAAGAGCGAAAGTCTGAGAGACTACCTTAAGAGGTTCACCAAGGAGACTCTGAACATCACTGATCTGGACAATAAGGTTGCAATGGTAGCCTTGGAGCATGGTACCACCGACTTATACTTTAAGAGATCGTTGGCAAAACATCCCCCGGAGAATATGGCTGATCTCCAACGAAGGGCTGACAAGTACATCAAGGCCGAGGATAGCACGAAGAAGGAGGTCACATTAGGCAATGGTCAGGGAAACAATGATACAAAAAAGCGTAAGCAAGGGCAGGAGTACGATGCTAGGGACAAGTATCCCCGAACTAGCAAGGACTCTGATTCGCCACCAAAAAAGAACTTGGGACCAAGGTTCTCTGACTATGCAAGGTTGAATGCCCCTAGAAGTCAAATCTTGTTGGAAATTGAGAAGGATAAAGACTTCCGATGGCCGAAGCCACTCAGGGGAGACCCCGCAAAGAGGAATAAGGATCAGTACTGTAGGTTCCACCGAGATGTAGGACATGACACGGATGATTGCAGACAGTTGAAGGACGAGATTGAATTCTTGATCCGTAAAGGAAAGCTGAACAATTTCACAAAGGGTGGAGATCATGGAACCCAAAGAGGGGATTACAACAGGAGAAACAATGACAGGAGGGATAACGATCGTGACCGCAACACGCAGCCCCGAGGGCCAGTTATCAACATGATCTGGGGAGGCCCAACAGCGGCCGGTACAACCCGCAATTCTCGAAAGGCATACGCAAGAGAAGTGATGCATATTGTGGGAGAGGCCCCGAAGCGTGCTAGAACAGAAACCGTGATTGGTTTTGATGACTCTGATCTGGAAGGGGTGAAATTCCCCCATGATGACCCATTAGTTATAACCCCTGTGATTGGGAACTCGGAGGTAAAACGAGTCTTGATAGACAATGGGGCTTCTGTTGACATTCTGTTTCATGATGCGTTTGTGAAGATGGGATATACCGATTCTCAGCTAACTCCGACTAACATGCCTATTTATGGGTTCAATGGGGTTGAGTCCAAGGTCGAGGGTACTATCCAGTTACCCGTGACAATCGGGCAGGAACCTAAGGAAGC
Source organism: Kitagawia praeruptora (assembly GCA_037693485.1). Classification (NCBI taxonomy): domain Eukaryota; kingdom Viridiplantae; phylum Streptophyta; class Magnoliopsida; order Apiales; family Apiaceae; genus Kitagawia; species Kitagawia praeruptora. Next base: position 149,450,161 of record CM075349.1, on the reverse strand, counting down.
TACTCAAATGCTAAACTTTCTGGTAATTAAGGCAGCCTCGACTTATAACGCAATCCTGGGAAGGACTGGACTTCATGCGTTCAAGGCTGTTGCCTCAACATATCACATGAAGATTAATTTTCCAACTCGAAACGGGGTTGGAGAACAGAAAGGCGACCAGAAGATGGCAAGAAGTTGTTATGTGTCCGCCCTAAGAGCTGATGGAGTCGGGGGGCAGGTACTCCCAATTGAAGACATGGATGTCCGTAGTGATGATGAACAGCGAGGAAAGCCAGCAGAGGATTTAATACCCGTCCCTCTAGAGCTGAGCGACCCGGAGAAGGTTACATACATAGGAGCATCTTTGAGGGAACCCCTGAAGGGCGAATTGATAGCGTTCTTGCAAGAGAATAGCGATGTGTTTGCTTGGACAGCAGCAGACATGCCAGGGATTGACCCCCAACTTATAACTCATAGGTTGAACGTCGATCCTGAACGGAAGAAAATAAAGCAGAAAAAGAGGAATTTTGCTCCTGAAAGGCAAGAGGCCATTAAGCAAGAAGTTGATAAGCTTTTGGAAGCTGGGTTCATTGAGGAGATTCAGTTCCCTGAATGGTTGGCTAATCCCGTCATGGTCAAGAAAGCGAATGGAAAATGGAGAATGTGCATCGACTTCACAGATTTGAACGATGCATGTCCAAAGGATTGTTTCCCTCTACCAAGGATTGATACCCTAATAGATGCTACAGCTGGACACGAGATGTTAAGTTTCATGGATGGTTTCAGCGGATACAATCAGATTAAGATGCACAAGGACGACATTCCTAAGGTATCTTTCATAACCGACTTTTGTGTTTTCTGCTATCTTGTTATGGCTTTTGGTCTAAAGAATGCAGGAGCTACCTACCAACGATTGGTGAATAAGATATTCGCCCATCTGATTGGAAAAACCATGGAGGTCTATGTTGATGACATGTTAGTCAAGAGCCTACTCAAGGCAGATCATATAAGGCACCTCAGAGAGGCATTTGAAGTGCTAAGGCACCATAAGATGATGCTAAATCCAGCAAAGTGTGCTTTTGGTGTTGGATCGGGAAAATTTTTGGGGCTGATGGTTTCCAAGAGAGGCATAGAGGCCAACCCGGACAAGATTAAGGCTATTCTGGACATGGAGTCACCCCGCTCAATACGAGATGTACAGAAATTAACTGGCCGGGTTGCGGCCTTAGGAAGGTTCATCTCCAAGTCTGGTGACAAATGCTTGCCTTTCTTTCAGGCATTAAAAAAGGTGAAAAATTTTGAGTGGACCACAGAGAGCCAGGAGGCCTTTGAACAGTTGAAGAAATACATGGCTGAAGCCCCGTTGTTGGCCAAACCTAATCCTGGAGAGATTCTCTACCTATACCTGGCGGTATCCGAACAAGCATTGAGTGCTGTTCTAGTCAAAGAGGAAAAGAAAGTTCAGAAACCCATCTACTATGTGAGTAAGGTGTTGCATGGAGCGGAATTGAATTACTCTCCCATTGAGAAGTTTGCATTGGCATTAATCACTGCTTCAAGGAAATTGAGACCGTACTTTCAGGCTCACAAAATCGAAGTCTTGACAGACCAACAGTTGAGGAGCATATTGCACAGTCCGAAAGCAAGTGGAAGATTGATCAAATGGGCTATAGAACTTGGAGAGTTTGATATCAAGTATAAGCCTCGGACAGCCATCAAGGCTCAGGCATTGGCTGACTTCGTGGTTGAATGCACTATTGACAACCAAGAAGTCGGGGGGCAGGAGATGATAACCACCCCTGAGAACGAGGATAAAGGTGAAGAACTTATAACTGGTCAGAAGGAATATTGGGTGCTCTATTTTGATGGAGCATCAAAAACAAAATCTAGTGGTGCAGGTTTAGTTCTGCAAAGCCCCGATGGGTTCACAGTTGAGTACGCTTTGAAGTTGGACTTTCCAACAACCAACAATGAAGCTGAGTATGAAGCCCTGATAGCCGGATTAGGCTTGGCCAGAATCATGAGGGTCAAGAATCTCAAAGTATGTGGAGATTCGAGACTGGTGGTCTCACAAGTGAATGGCGAGTTTGAAGCCAAGGATGAGACTATGGCAAAATACCTGAGAGTCGTGAAGGCTGTTATGACTCAGTTTGAAGAATGCTATGTGGAACACATTCCGAGAGAGGAGAACGCTAAGGCCGATGCCTTATCTAAATTTGCTTCTTCTGAAATTGAGAACTATGCAGGTAGTGTTTACTTCCAGGTCTTGAAGGCCCCGACCATCAACTCTAAGTTGGTAGCACCTATCGATGTGGGAAGCTGTTGGATAGATCCTATTAAAGCTCATCTAGAAACTGGATGGCTTCCAGACAATGCCTTGGAGGCACGAAAATTGTCAGTAAGAGCATTGAGATATGCCTTGATTGAAGGCATCTTATACAAGAGATCGTTTGTCATCCCGTACTTGAAGTGCCTAAGGCCCCAAGAGGCAAGAGAAGCGTTGGAGGAAGTTCATGGAGGGATCTGTGGGCAGCACTTGGGGGGCAGAGCCCTAGCTCACAAGATTGCCCGCCTGGGATTCTATTGGCCAGAGATGTTGGCGGATGCCCAGGACTATGTCAAGAAGTGTGACAGATGTCAAAAGCACGCTCCAATTGTAAGGCAACCGCCTGAGATGTTAACTTCGATCAATTCTCCCATCCCGTTTGCAATGTGGGGAATGGACATATTAGGTCCTTTCCCTATGGCTTCGGCACAGAGGAAGTTTCTGATAGTCGCCATTGACTACTTCACCAAGTGGATTGAGGCTAAACCTTTAGCCAAGATAACCACCAAACAAGTTTCCCAGTTCTTTTGGGAGAACATAATTTGTAGATATGGAATCCCGTGAATTCTTGTGACAGATAATGGGACACAATTTAACAATGAGGAATTCAAGAAGTATTGTGAGGAAAATGCTATTGAGCTTCGTTTTACCTCAGTGGCACATCCGCAAGCGAATGGGCAGGCTGAGGTGGCCAATCGAATTATCCTGGATGGACTAAAGAAAAGGGTCGAGCGCTCAAGAAACACTTGGGTGGATGAGCTGCTACCTATACTCTGGGCTTATCGCACTACTTGTAAAGTAACTACCGGAGCAACCCCATTTTTGCTAGCTTATGGAGCTGAGGCTGTTGTGCCGCTGGAAATCATGCAGGCATCACCTCGAGTTGAGGCATATGAACCTGAGGCTAATGAAGAAGGCATGAGGCTCGCTCTAGATCTGATTGATGAAGTTAGAGATGAGGCAAACGCCAGAAATGCGGAGCATCAAAAGAAAGCGTCTTTCTATTACAACCACAGGGTTAAGGAGAGGTTCTTTCAGCAAGGTGACTTGGTTCTCAGGAAGATTGAAGCTTCTGGAGTTGGCCAGAAAGGGAAATTAGCCCCCAACTGGGAAGGACCATATCGAGTCAGAAGGACTCTAGGACGAGGATCATACAAGTTGGAGACCTTAGATGGGAATGAAGTGCCCCGAACTTGGCATGCTCTGAACTTGAAGATTTATTATGTATAAGCCTTCCTAGTAAGGACTTGGCTTTTTGCTATTTATTAATAAAAGTAGAAATAAGGTTCGATGAAACCATTCCAGGGACTAGTACCCCGAGTAGGACCATAGTATCTATGTAAGGGTTGAACCCTCTTTCGAGATATCAATGCAAATCTGTTTTCCATTCTATGATTCTATGTTTTGTTTATGTACCAAGCACCTGTTGAGTGCAAGTCTGGAAAGATCAAGTACTGAAAGTAAATAAGCATATGAATAAAGGAAACAGATACATAAATAAAACGCCCTGAAGGGCCATGGTTTAAGTTAAGTTACAACACACGAATAAAAGTTAGGTCCCGAAGGACATTGACTGAAAGATGATAAAATAAAGCCACAAACGGCTAGATAAAGGCCGTGCAAGGCCATAGGGGAACCCATCCTACTTAGTTGGGGATTCTTCCTCGCTGCTCTCCTCGCCCGACTCCTCCTCACCTGAATCCTCTTCTTCGCCGGACTCTTCACCTGAAGTTTCTTCCTCGGCTTGATCAACGACCGCCATAGGTTGAGTAGTAGTCTCCACATCTTCGGTTTCCTCCTCCCCGGAGGATGAAGTCGAACTGTCTTCGTTACGGATCACCCTCTTGCCTGGGATCGGTTGTCGAACAACTCCAACTTTCCTGGCAGGCGGGGGCTTCTTTCCACGGGATCCCGAAGAACTTGAGTCTTGACTAGCAGCTGGAGGACGCCTCCTGGATCCCGAAGATCTACGGCTACCTTTAGAGCCTGAACCTGATGCTTGGGGAACAATCCTGGTTCCCGATCCAGAGGCAAGGTTTGCACGGTCCTCGTCACCCGCAGTCCAGAAAGGGCAAGGAAAATCAGAGGGGATAACCACTGAGGGATGTTTGCTACTTACAGCATTGATTGCCTTGTCCCAACCAACAGACATGTTGTAAGGACGTACCTCATCATCATGATCATCAATGAACTTTAGAAACTCTTCAGATTTATGATATGCCTTAATCAATTTGTTAGCATCATTCATCTTCTTTTGAGCCAAGGAGGCAAGTTGCTTTCGGGAGGATAAGGCATCCGCTTCGGCATGGGTAACCTGAGAATGCAGGTCGTCAATCTCTTCCTGGAACCTAGCTGAGTCAGTCTTCAAGGATATATTCTCATCCCTGAAAGCCAGGCCTTGGGTACAGACAGCTTGGAAGAAGGCATTAGCCTACAACCAAAGTTCACAAAGCATAAGGAATGTGAAAGAGGTAAATCATACCAGAATCGGTAGGAAAAGTATCTTACCTGATACAAGGCTTGGGAGCCCAGAAGTTGATTCTCATTCATTTTGTCCCCAGCAAGTAAGGACAGTCTATCAGGAGGAGTAACAGAAAGCTTCGACCAGTCTAGGGATAGTTCAGGACTCCCAGAAACCGAGTCTTGTTCGCATATACCCCAGGATGGCATAAAGGGGGTTCTGATACTTCCACGGGATCTTTTCCCGCCTTGAGAGCAACCTTCCAAGAAGTTGGGGATCCGAGGCTTAGCGGGATTCAAAAGCTCCTCAGCTTTTTTCTTCATTCTTTGAGTCATAGACGGCTGATTCTGAGGACGGCTGTCAATCTCCTCCGCAGCTGAAACACAAAGAGAAAACACAGATATAAGAACAAACAGAGTTCATAAGAAGCTTAAGTAAGGAAATTACCCTCAACGGAAAGAAAGCTAAGGCCAGCTTCGATAAGGTTCTTTTCATTCAGAAACATTTTATAATGGGTACTGCCATCATCGGCCAGAAGCCAATCTCGATCCTGTAACTCCGAATCATCAAGGTCGCAAATGAAGTGTTTACTATCTTGCACAACTCCGAATCTCTTGACGAAAAAGTTACCCCAATCACCGCCTTTCCATTCAAGAATTACAAACTCTCTCTCCCAGAAATGTTGGGAATCTGGTAAAGAATAAGGGTTCACCATGTGTGGAATTTTGGCCCTGTGCTTGAGACTGACCCATCCTTTCTTTTGGTCGGAAGAGTTACTGGCTATGAAGATACTTCGAAATAATGTAGTAGTCGGGTGAATCTCCAATTGACGACATCTTATTAAAAATATAGAGATATATCTCCAAGAGTTGGGATACAACTGACAGGGATGAATCTGATACTCTGCCAGCAATCTTATGATGAAGTTATCAACGGGGAATCTGAACCCAGCATCCAGAGCACCCCAGTGGACGCAAAGCCTCTCGGGGTGCCAGTTACAGGTCCTGTCTGATGGTTTTGCGAGACGAACTTTGATAGCACTCGGAAAGTGATATGAGTCCTTTATTTTCTGGACATCTTTTTCGTTTAACTTACTGGGACTGCTAAAAGCATCTAAACTAGCACAGTTCGGGAATGTGTCCCTCATAATATTAAGAAGATCTAGTAAGGATTCAAATTTACGATCAACGAATGAAGAAGGTTTGATTTCTTCCTTACCTTTAGCTGTCCTCCTCTTACTCCTCTTTGCCATGGCTTCCATCATGGATACAGGGGGAGCCACTGGCCGGTTACCTTCTGACATCTTGATTACAAAGCTGGAACTTGATCTTGAAACTTGAAGGCTAGAGAGCTTAAGAATTTGAAAACCCAGAAATGAAGAAGTGAATGAAATGAAAGCTACCACACTTCTTTTATAAAAGAAGTATGACCTGCTGTAAAAGGTTGAAGTTCAGTCTGGTTCGCGTTTACAGGTCATCTATCGTTTAAAGATGAAAAAAGGACAGAAATTGCTCGTTTTATACAGAAAGGATCGTTAAAATTCAAATATGCCAAAGAAGAAATAGCTGATGTTTGAATAATATCGTCGGAAGTCACGAGTGACCAAACTGACGATCCAAGATCAAGGTCAAGTTCCTTGATCCTGAAGATAACAAAGTCATGAATGGCCAAAATGATGGTTTGAGATTCAGATCAAAGTCTTTGATCCTCAAGATCATTAATGATTTTCACGTCTGGGTTAACTAGCTAGCCAAGAAGCAATCGACCGCGACGCACAAGGGGCCTCAGCCGACCAGGTCCCGGAAGACCAGGTCCCGGCCGACCAACCTATTTTAAGGAGGGTCAGCCGACCAGGTCCCGGAAGACCAGGTCCCGGCCGACCAACCTATTTTAAGGAGGGTCAGCCGACCAGGTCCCGGAAGACCAGGTCCCGGCCGACCAACCTATTTTAAGGAGGGTCAGCCGACCAGGTCCCGGAAGACCAGGTCCCGGCCGACCAACTTACTTTGGAGGGGTTCAGCCGACCAGCTTCTGAACCTGGATCCCCCCGGTCCAGGTTCAGTTCTTGGTCCTGGATCCCTACTTTTTCAGCAAATGATTTTGGACATGGTTCTCGACTTTTTCAGCGAATATCAGATGATTATCAATGTTAAAGAGAGGCCAAGGTTAGCCATGAAGGCCAAGATGAGTCATGAAGGCCAAAGTTAGCCATGAAGTCACAAGCGACCATACTGACGATTCGTAATCAAGGTCAAGACTATGGATCCTTAGGACCATGGATGGTTTCTGATCCTAGATCCACACTCTCTATTGAAATCAAGAAGGAGTCTAAGTTCAAGTTTTTTAGGCCAATTATTGACTAGTTAGCCCTAGAAGAGGAATTTCAGCCAACCAAGTCCCGGAAGACCAGCTTCTGGCCGACCAGCTCCCCTGGAGGAGGGCCAGCCGACCAGCTTCTGGCCGACCAGGTCTCAGCCGACCAGCTTTTGGCCGACCAGCCCATTTTCAGGGGGTCCAGCCGACCAGCTTCTGAACCTGGATTCCCCCGGTCCAGGTTCAGTTCTTGGTCCTGGATCCCTACTTTTTCAGTGAACTTTTAAACCTAAATCTCGACTTTTTCAGCAAATCTTGGATGATTGTTAATAATGAAAAGAGATTGAGATTAGCACAGTTTAGTGCCGATTAGCACCGTTTAGTGCTGTTTAAGCACTGATTAGTGCCGGTTAGCACTGTTTAGCGCCGATTAGTGCCGTTAGTGCCATTTGATGCCACCTAACATTGTTTAACACTGTTTAAACATTGTTTAAGGCTGATTAGCGCTGTGTAGTGCCGTTTAACACTGATTAGTGTCGTTCAACGTCATCGTAAATGCGTCGGTCGCTCCACGCTTTACATCAATATGATATTGTTGAAAATACTCGCGTAAGAGCAATAAACCCTGACCCAAGTCTCGAATAAGGCCGTTATAACTTCAAGGAAAACCTGATCAGTTTTCCTAGAAGTTGGGGGGCAAATGATATGGGCTAAAAGTAAGCCCTAAGACACATTTAATGTGGCATTAATTAGACCTAGAATGGTCCAAACGTGGGGCCCACCAGATGGGCCCAAACCCTAACTATAATATTAATTTCGTAATTAATATTAGGGGTAATAAACAGCCCAGCAAATAAGAGTCAAACAAGAATATGATTCTTGCCTGACTTAGCCTCCAAGATACATATTCTAACATGGAAACTGATTCATACATGGAAGGAGACTGGAACCTTCTTCTAGTCGGTGACTTGCCCACCAAGTCACCAAACCCTACTACGATTTTAGGGCTTCTCAGCCTATATAAAGGGTCTGACCCCTCATCTCAGAACTACGTTTTCTTGGCTTGATTCTCTAATACAGAGATACGTAGGCATTCTGTGAGGACCGGTCAGTCTCGAACGCAGAAGCAGCCATAAAAGCACGAAGCTCACGAACCCTAGCCTTAAATACACAAACCCTAGCCGCAATAATTTAAACCTAGTTTTTATTCCACAACATTCCACCCAATTTTTTTTCTTTTCACATTAAAATTCTTATATTCATCATATCACTCCATTGCCTATATATACCCATACATACACACCCAATTCATTCTATTCCTCATTTACATATCTAAAAAATTCAAGTTTAGGGGAAAATTAGTACAAGTTCACCTCTTTGATTCGTAGTGGGATATCTCTTCTTAAATTTTATTTTTATTACGAATTTGTGTTCTTGTAAATTGGGGGTTTTGTATTAGTCTTGTAATTGGGTATTTTTGGTGGGATATTTCTTGGTGGTTTTTGGTGGGATATTTCTTGGTAGTAGTTGGTGGTGCTATTGTTGAGTGGGGTTTTATTATTATGGCGCCTAAGCGAATGAGGGGTGGTTCTATTAGGGTGGAGAGATTTTCTTCTCCGGATGCGGAGGTTGAGTATAATCGGTTGTTATCAAGGTCAGTGGCGAAAGAAAGGGGGTTTTTGCCAACTCGTCATTATGGGTTGGTGTTATTCCCAGATTACACACTTGTATAATTGTAGAAGGGGGGGGTTGAATACAATTCTTGATAGTTATAAATTTCTGATAAAAACCACAGAAATCTATAAAGAAATAATTGCTGAATAGAAATAGTTCACAACCACATAAAAATCAGGTGGTTAAATGTACCACCTGAGACTTTTATTTGAAGAAAACCCTGTGATACAAATGTACACAGCTTATGTGTTTACAACTCTTTGCTTCTAAAGATATTCAAGAAACCCTAAGCAAATATGTATGTTTTCTTACATTCTAAAGAGTTGCTACACTTGGTTATATATCCCAAGTTTACAAGTGCTACAGGAATAAGATAATATTAATCTAATTCAAGTTGACTTGCTACTCCACTCCGAATCCACATGTAGCCGAAAGGTTGTCCTTGTGAACAGATATGTCCCCTGCACATTTCTTGTATGTACTGTGTAAATGGAATGCTTCTTTCTTCTGTGTTTCCAAAGTATGGCTGCCATACTGCTTTTTATACCTACTATCAACCCATGTGATCTGTCAGTCAAACCTGTCCTTATCAACTGCTAATTCCCAGCTAGCATAGGATAAAGTGACAATGATTATCCGTTGATGTTGTGCACACTTATCCGTTGATGGTAGTTTGAGCTGTATCCGTTGATCGAGTAGATTTGAGTTGTATCCGTTGATAGAGCCCTGTTCTTATCCGTTGATACATTTTCACTTAGACAGAATTACATAGCATAGCTTATTTACAATTGGTTACCCTATTCTGCCTATCCATTGATGGTCAACATGACTCTGAATAAAAACACTATCAACTGATAAATAGAGATATTGCAGTATGCTACAAAACCTCATCCGTTGATGAGCTACCTGTCAACGAATAGAGTTATAAGGTCTTATCCGTTGATAGTTACAAAACTTGACTTATACAATTTTGCTTGAATGTTAAGTTATCATCAACTACAACATATTCCTAACAATCTCCCCCAATTTATACTTGATGGCAATAAAGCATAAATTCAGAACCTTGATGATAACAAAACATTCCTAGAGATATATACACACTACAGTATGCAAACATTACATTAAGCTACAAAAATTAAAAACAAAAAGCTTTAAGAACCTTATCAGAGATGTGCTCCTTTAGATTGAGCAGATTAATGATGTTTCCTCTCTCTGGTTGGCTGCACCCTTGACTTTCCTTCCTTGGCAGAGTTGGACTCAATTTGCACTTGAAGTTGCCTATAGAAGGTATCTTCTTCAACAACTTTTGGATTTAGCTTTAGTTGTAACCATCTCAGGTAATCAGAACTAGCCTTTGACAGTTGGTCTTCTAACCTAAAGAATCTCCTAGTGCCCTCATCATCCCTGAACTCCATCATCCAAAAGGGTTGAATGTGGATTTTCTGTCCATTATAAGGGATCTTCATTTTCTTTGGTAGACTTGAGGGTGAGTTCCATTCTCTCCTTATTTCTTCTATTCTGTTAATTATCTCCCTTCTGGCTATCTCAGAGAACCCTGTGTGTCTCTTGAATGCTGAGAACACTCTGGTCAGTGTATGATAATTCTCTCCAAGAACCTTCTGTAGTGGCCATGTCCTCTGACTTCCTCCCTTGTAGACAAATACTAATCTCTCAGGCTGATTCTTGTACTTGTCAATTCCTATAACTTCTGACAGTTCATCCAAATATAGATTCATGCCAGAGTATTCTTCAATTTTTGCCTGATAGATAAAGTCTTCTTTGTTTTCCAAGATTGGTTGTTTGACAATAGCAGGTACCCTAGCAACTTGAACTGGTCCCTTTGAAAGTTGCTTCTTTGGAGCCCTTTTCTTCTGTTTTGGATTTAGCAAGAATGAAGGAACTTCAATTGAATCAAAATTCATTGGTTCCTCTTTAGGCCTTATGGGGTCACCATGAAAGTTTACAGTTGGGTCGATTACTGTTGCAGACATATGTACTGGTGAGCCAATGGTTTCTTTTTCTGGATAGGGTTCTGGAGAAAGAACCCTCTTGGTTTTAGCTTTCCTTCTTTTAGGTTTGATTTTGGGAACTTCCTCAGGTTCCTTCATTTCAACCTCTACCTCATCCATTAACTCTTGAGCTAGCCTGGCTTACTTCTCTTCTGAGTTTTCATGTTGATTTTCTGTACTTGGATGGGCTTCCCTTTGGATTCTGGAGACTTCTTCTCTTTAGCTTCCACAAATCTAGGATGATTGTTGGATATATTTAATACTTTTCCATTCCTCATGATTACATCCATCCAATCTCTTACACTCTTATTTGTCTGAACTTTGAACTCCATGATTGTTTTTCCCATTAGCTTTTCTTCATCATTCTTGGGAAATGGGTAGTCCAATTGAATCTTGTTCTTCCCATTTTCCTTTGGTGGTGAGTAGGCTCTGGTTTTGATAGCCGGTTCAAATTCTTTGACAAATGATGGCTCAGCATCATAGAATGTAGGAGCCACAACCCTTGGAGTGAGCACCTTCATGATTGTGGTTGAAATTGTTGGAGCAGAAGATTGAGCATTAAGAAACAGAGATGATGCAATTGATTCATTGATCATCCTCTCTGTCCTTAGAATTCTTTCACTGGTCTCCTTGTTGATCTTTTCCAAAGCTTCTATTCTGACTTGCCTTTCACCATCTGAGATTTCTTCTAAGCTTTGAATCTCAGGCAAAGCCACTTGTTTCTTCACAGGGGAAGCCTTTATCTCAAACTCTGTTGGATTGACCACTACAATTGGCTGTTGCTCCCCCTCAATCTGTGCTATCTCACTACTGGTAGCTTGAAATTGGCCAGTAGATGTTGCAGCCTCTTCTGTGCTTGTTCCCATCTTCTCCATTTTCTCCCCCTTTTTGTTAGCATCAAGGGTTGGGGTTGAAGCTGCAAGTAGCATTTCCAGTAGTTGAGTCTATTTTGATTGATTGGCAATGATGGTGTGCATTTGAGATTCCATACTATCCACTCTTGAGGAAAGAAGCTGAACAGACTTAGCCAGGCTATCTTCTTTGAGAAGTTTGCTAGAAAGCACCTTCTGAGTGGTAGTAGGAGCTAGTGCCTCAATCCTGGCATCTAGTGCTATTTTCATATCTCTAATTGCAGACTTGACCTCCTCTTGTTGTGTTCTTTGAATAACAGATTGCATCTTTTGTAATTTCAGGGAGGCCATAACTTGCTCAAGAACAGTCTTTCTCTGTGGGTCTGCAGTTTGGTGCTCAGCCTTAGCAGATTGGTATTGCTTCATGATTTCCACATTGAGATTCCCAAGTTCAGTGGCGTTGGAAAACATCCATCCTGGAGTTTCATCCTCATTTATTTCTTCACCATCTGAACTTTGACTGTCATCACTGCCAAACTCTTCACTTCCAGCACTTGGAGACAGGGTTTGTAAAGCTTCTTTTGCTCTTTGAAGAGATTCTGAGGTGTGCACTAGGTGCATTGCCTTCTCTGCCTCCACATTGCCCTGTTGTGCCATTACTTGATAGGCAGAAACAGGATGAGTAAAGGTTTCAGGATCCAAAGAGATGGAGTCAATAATTGACTGATATTCTTGTCTAAATTCCATCTCTTTGGAAGCTTCATTAACCTCCATTAACTCACTTGCAATGGCTGATTCTTCCTGCTTTATTTCTTCTGTAGTCCCTTCTCTCCTCTCATCTCTCTTTTCTTGCATCAGGGGCTCCCCCTGGCTCACACCTCTCACACCCTCACCTTCACCTACTAAGGTGGAACTCTCTAGCTCTCCTTTTGCCTGACCGGAAGAAATGGTCAGCCTCTCATTGATTTTCTCTCCTTTTGCCTGCTCACAAGGCAGCCTCTCACTCCCTTCCCTCATTCCTAAAAGTGTTTCAATTACTACAAACTCCTCCACAGTTGACATAGGAATGTCACATTTTGCAGTGGTAGAGAGAGTTGTCAACAGATAAGGTGTATCCGTTGGTGTAGTGGTTATTGCTGTCAATGGATAATTAGTTGAAGACATATCCGTTGATGGAGAAACACTTGTCAACGAATGAAGGATATCCGTTGATGAAGGAAAACGAGTATCCGTTGAAGTGAAAACCAACACTGAATCTGTGGTGATTGATTTTAAGGAAGAGGCCACAGATAGTGTTGTGAATTCAGGAATGGAAGATTGATGGCCCAATAAATCATCTAAAAGATGATGACCACCAATTGTTGAGTGGGACTTCTCCAAGAATTTTAAAGATGGAGAATCAGGAATTGATGTAGATATCATATCCACATCCAGAGATGGAGTTGGTGATGGTGGATCAAAATGTGTATCGATTTGAAGGTTAAGATCAAGGGGCTGTGACTCCACATTTATTGAAGTCACATCAAACTGAATTTGAGAAGGTACAGTTTGCTGTACAGTGTGTGCACCCTGTGATTCCCCAATGGTTTTGGATTTTACTCTTCTACCATAGGTTTTTGAGTGAGAGCTATCTGTGTCCCTTGCCCTTTTGTGCTGTGTTCCTGGAATGGAACTTAAATTAGTAGTCACACCCTGTTGAGAGGATGTAACTAGAATTTGGCTTGTAGGTTCATTAACAGTCTTTTGAGAGACTGAAATGTTGGTTGCACCTGCCTCACCTTCCTTATCCTTAGGGCTTCTTTGATGTTCACCCTGTCCCTCACCACTCACTACCACCTTCACACTCCCCTCAAGAGTTTTGGTAGTTTTTGCAACAGGCACCTTTTGAGAGACACCTGAGGTTTGTCTTTTAGATTGTGGTTTTGGAATTCTGGATTTGGTCACTTTGGTAGGAGCCTGTTTGGTCACAGCCACAGACTCCATTGTGACACTAGAAGGCAAAGAAATTTGGGGGTTGGAGATAGGAGTTTCAGGATTGGAAATAGTTACCTGAACAATTGGTAGATATACCAATTGTACTTCTGCATTTAGGTTCATTCGAATCAAATCACTTAAGACTCTCTTCTCCTGAACAAAACAATTGAACTTGCTATCCGGGTTAGCAATGGATAGCTCATTCTCAGATACATGCAGTGCTAGGAGCATAAAAAATCTAGCAAAATAAACATTCTTACTCCTAGTTTCCTTTTTACCTAATTTAGCTGCTATCTCATACATGACTAGTGTGCCAAAATTATAGAATTTATCAGTCAAAAGCATACATAGCATAACTAGCATGGAGTTGGTAACAGCATCAAAGTTACTAATCTTGCTAGAAAAAGTTTTAATGAAGGCATCACAATGATAACTCCATTCCTTAACCATACCTTTCCTAACAATTTTCCCTAAGTTCTCAGTATTAAGGGTATAATTCATGGAATTAAGCATGGTAACGATTTCAGCATTACTGGGTACCTCCAGACAGTTATTCTCAGGCAATTTTAAACAAGCAGTTAACACATCAGAATTAACTACATAATTTTTACCCTTTAAAGAAAAAGCAAGTGTACCATCTGTGCCATTGTACTCAGCAGATGCCCACACCTCTTCAATTACCTCATGGATTAGAGGAGTGGTGGCAGTCATAGCATATGACAGTTTGCATTTCTTCACGAAATTCATCATGGTGTGATATGCTTCTGGAGCGTTCACTGTATCAACAAAGGCCGCGAAATTGTTCTTCTCATAGGTAAACCCGGTGGAAGACATCATCTTAACAATAGGCGCCATTGAAGTGTTTGAACTTTTGTTGCAGAGAGAGATTTAGTGAAGAAGATGCAGTTAACTAATGAGATTCTTGAAAATGAATAAAGGTGAGATGTGAGGGCACAAAATAGCCTTTTATATTTTCCAAGAATTAAAAATGAAATAATTAAAAGTAATTACCCCATTGGACAAAAGTAACTGTCAGATAATAAATGAAAAGAAAAGAAGTACAGCCGTGACTAATTATACACGTTTACCAACGGCTATAAAAAGAAATATGTATATCAACGAATAAAGATTGGATGGTTGAGAAAACAGTTTATCCATCGATGACGTGGACAACCTGTTATCCGTTGACATACGAAAATCTAGTAATGTGTTTATACTACCAACAGATAAAAGGATATCCGTTGATAAGCAAATTTTGCCTTAAGCAAAATTTCTGCTAAGAGTTATTCTGAGAGTTTTTAATTCTCAAGTAAATCAAAACACATTTCTAGCTGTAATACAGTATTATTAGATACCACTAGGAATTATGAAAAATTAAGCATACCTAGTTCACCTACCAACCTTGTGAATGAAGATTCATCAAGAGGCTTGGTGAAGATATCTGCAAGCTGCATTTCACTTGGCACAAAGTGCATTTCTACTGTACCATTCATCACATGCTCTCTGATGAAGTGGTATTTGATGTCAATATGCTTGGTTCTCGAATGTTGCACTGGATTTTCTGTGATGGCAATAGCACTAGTGTTGTCACAGAAAATTGGAATCTTCTCAACTTTTAGACCATAGTCAATAAGTTGATTTTTCATCCAAAGAATCTGTGCACAACAACTTCCAGCTACAATGTACTCAGCTTCGGCTGTAGAAGTGGAGACTGAGTTCTGTTTCTTACTGAACCATGACACAAGCCTATTCCATAGAAACTGACAGGAGTCTGTAGTACTTTTCCTATCAATTCTGCAACCTGCATAGTCTGCATCTGAATAGCCAATTAGATCAAAGCCAGAATCTCTTGGGTACCAAATGCCAAGGTTTGGTGTTCCCTTGAGATACCTGAAAATTCTCTTAATAGCAATCAAGTGAGACTCTCTAGGGTCAGCTTGAAATCTAGCACAAAGACATGTGGAAAACATTATATCAGGTCTACTAGCTGTTAGATATAGAAGTGAGCCTACCATGCCTCTATAGCTTGAGATGTCCACAGATTTTTCCTTAGTATTCAGCTCAAGCTTAGTTGCAGTGGCCATAGGTGTTTTTGCAGAGGCACAATCGATTAAGTCAAATTTCTTTAAGAGATCATAAATATATTTTGTTTGACTTATGAAAATTCCCTCATTAACTTGCTTTACTTGTAAGCCAAGAAAGTAAGTTAATTCACCCATCATGCTCATTTCATACCTACTTTGCATAAGTTTGGCAAACTTTTTGCAAAGTTTCTCATCTGTAGACCCAAAAATAATGTCATCTACATAGATTTGAACAAGTATTGAAGAACCATTGACATTTCTATGAAATAAGGTTTTATCTACTGTACCTCTAGTGAAGTGATTCTCCAAAAGAAATTGAGATAAAGTGTCATACCAGGCTCTTGGTGCTTGCTTCAAACCATAAAGTGCTTTCAAGAGAAGATATACATAATCTGGAAATTCTGGATCTTCAAAGCCAGGAGGTTGATGGACATATACCTCTTCTTCCAGTTCCCCATTTAGAAAGGCACTTTTAACATCCATCTGATAGACTTTGAAGTTGGCATGTGCTGCATAGGCTAGGAAAATTCTGATGGCCTCAAGTCTTGCCACTGGAGCAAAAGTTTCATCAAAATCTATTCCTTCTTCTTGAGAATAGCCCTTTGCCACTAATCTAGCTTTATTCCTCACAATTATGCCATTTTCATCAGTCTTATTCTTGAGAACCCATTTGGTACCTATGATACCTCTATCATCAGGTTTGGGCACAAGCTTCCATACTTTATTTCTCTCAAATTGGTTTAGCTCTTCTTGCATTGCTAAGACCCAATCTGGATCTAGAAGGGCATCCTCCACTTTCTTAGGTTCCTCTTGAGACAAGAAACTACTGTATAGGCATTCTTCTTATGTGGCCCTCCTAGTTTGGACTCTTGAGTTTGAGTCACCAATGATTAACTCAAAAGGATGATCTCTGGTCCATTTTCTTGAAGGTGGAAGGTTTGATCTAGATGAGGTTGCTTCATCTATGTGAGCATGATCTTGTTGATTGGATATTGAGTTTTGACTTTGAGAAACTCCCCTTGAGTTTGTTGTCCTTGAGGAATTATGAAGTTGACTGTCAACAGATGCATCATTTTGTCTATCAACGGATGCTCCATTTTGCCTGTCGACGGATACATGAGAATGCCTGTCAACGGATGCATCTGATGATCTAGTATGACTGTCAACGGATGCTTCATTTCCAGTGTTAGCATAACTTCTAGTTGGACCAACAACTCTAGGTGAATTTCCAGTGTCATGATCTTCATTTTCCTCGTCATCATCAATGTACATTCTTCCTTCTACCTCATTTTCAAATCTCAACTTTTCATGGAAGCCTTCATCATTTAGACCTAGAATCTTTTGATCATCAAACACAACATGAACAGATTCCATAACAATGTTGGTTCTTAGATTGTAGACTCTACAGGCTTTCCCTACTGCATATCTAATGAAGATAGCTTCATCTGCCTTTGCTTCAAATTTGCTCAAGTTATCTCCATGATTTCTTAGCACAAAACACTTACATCCAAAGACATGAAGAAAAGATAACGTTAGTTTCTTGTTGGTAAATAACTGATAAGGAGTCATTCCTCTGGCTTGATTGATCAAGGAAATATTCTGAGTGAAGCAGGCAGTGCTGACAGCTTCAGCCCAGAAATATGTTGGCAATCTTGATTCACTTAACATTGTTCTAGCTGCTTCAATGAGAGTTCTGTTTTTCCTTTCAACAACCCCATTTTGTTGAGGTGTTCTAGCAGCAGAAAACTCATGGACAATTCCATTCTCTTCACAGAAAATATTCATTGTGGAATTTTTGAATTCAGTGCCATTGTCACTCCTGATTCTTTGTACTTTTACTTCAGAACCATTGTTTACTAGTCTGAGATGATTGATGATGATTTCACTTGCACAATCTTTGGAGTGCAGGAAGAAGGTCCATGTAAACTTAGAAAAATCATCCACAATCACCAGGCAGTATTTCTTCTTTGAAATGGACATGACATTTACTGGACCAAATAAATCCATATGCAGCAATTGAAGGGGCTTAACAATGGATGACTCTGTCTTGCTTTTGAAGGATGATTTCTTTTGCTTCCCTAATTGGCAGGCATCACACAGTCCATCTTTGATGAACTCCAATTGAGGGATTCCTCTAGCAAGATCCTTTCTTACCAAATCATTCATTACTTTAAAATTCAAATGAGACAGCTTTTTATGCCATAGCCAACTCTCATCCTTGCTTGCTTTGCTGAAGAGACAAGTAATGGATTCTGAGCATACTGAGTTGAAATCATCTATGTAAACATTTCCTTTTCTAAAGCTTGTGAGAACCACATTGTTGTTTTCCTTGGTAGAAACAACACAGGCTTCTTTAGTGAACTTTACTTCATAGTCTTTGTCACAAATCTGACTGACACTCAGCAAATTGTGCTTCAAACCTTCAACTAAAGCCACTTCTTCAATGATGACATTGTCCTTTATAATCATGCCATATCCCTTAGTATATCCTTTGCTATCATCTCCAAAGGTAATTCTAGGGCCAGCTTCCTCCTTGAACTCTGTGAGCAGGGTTGAATCTCCTGTCATATGCCTAGAACATCCACTGTCTAGGTACCATAGATTCCTCTTATTTCCCTGCACACAATCCAAAATACAAATCAAGTTGATTTTGGTACCCAAGTTTCCTTGGGTCCTTTCTTGTTAGCCTTTGGTTTTACACTCTTAGCAATCTTCACTTGGGGTGTAGATGCTTGAGTGATAGGTTTTGACAGATGCCCATTTGCATAAATATTTGATGCATGCATTTATGAAAAATTGGCATACATATTATCCATGCTGGGAATGCTCCATGACATTTGTGGCATATTCACAGATTGAAAATAAGGATTAGGCACATATGGCATGTTCACATATGGATTTGAAAAACTAGCATTCTGATACAAACCAGGCATTGCAGGCATACTTGGCATAGATTGAGGTACATGAACAGGAGTCCTTTTAACAGACTTGCAATTAGAAGATAGGTGATTGACACTATTGCAATTACCACAAGTTTTCCTAGGAGCAAACTTGTCAGGAGAATAATTGTTTTTCTTGTTAATGCCTATCTTACCATTTCTGTTCTTTTTCTTTTTACCCTCAGTCTCTACCTTTTCATTAATTGACTTACCAACAGCCTTATTGTTAGGTAAATCACCTGCCTTAGCCTTCTCACTTGATTCGGCTTGGCTACTTTCACCAGAAACAAAGTTCTTGGCTACTGGACCATACTGATTATTCAGTTTCTTGAGTTCCTTCTTACTAACAGACTTTTTGTTAGTCGACGGATACCTCTCATCCGTTGATGGTTCATCTGTCAACGGATGATCACTATTCGTTGATTCACAAATAGTCTCTAGATCCTCAAGGCAAGGTTCTAGCTCCTTTTTCTTCTTAGTCCAGGTATCCCTCACAAATGATTCTATTCCCTGGACTTCTATTATGTTTTGAGAAATATTCCTACAACTTTGAAATTTAGCAATTATCCCTTGTTCTTTTTCAAGCTGGTTTCTTAAGATCAATTCTCTTTTTAACATAGCTTCAAGTTCATTTTTAGCATCATTGTAATCAACTCTCATTTTCTCAAATTCTAGAAATTGAACTTCTAGAACTGCATTTCTATCACTTAAGAACTGATTAGTTTCTTTAATCCTATTGTTCTCTTTAGTAAGTGATTTAAGAGTAACACTCAAGTGATATAGTTCAGTAGACATTTCATCTATAACACTATTGCATTCCTCTTTGGTGAGCTCAGAGAGATTAGTAAAATATACCTGATTGCTAGCTGAACTTGCTTCCTGCTCAGAATCAGCCATTAATGCAAGGTTGACAAACTCAACATCATCATCAGAATGATTTCCATCAGTAGCCCAGTCATACTCTTGGGTCATGAATGCCTTTCCTTTCTGTCTCAGAAGATCAAAATATTTCTTCTTGTAGTCAACAGTTTCAGTTGGCTTTCCCTTGTTCTCAGATCTAGGCTTCCTGCATTCACTTATCATGTGACCAGCAATACCATAATTGGAGCATTTAATTTTGGATTTATCCACATAATTGCTTGTAGAAAAATCCTTGTTAAATGGCTTGGCCACCCCAGAGTTTCTTCTGAATCTTAGCTTAGAGAATCTCCTAGATAGAAAGGCTAAATGCTCATCTATCTCATCCAATTCATCCTGTTGTAGGACACTCATTTCTTCAGACCCCTTTTCCTTGCTTTTGCTTGATTCTGTTCTACCTTCACAAACCTCCCTGTTTGGTGTAGATTTAGCAGCTTCAGTCCTCTTCTCCTCCTTTTGCTCCAAGTTGGCAACAAGTGCAACTGACCCACTTTTCTTTTGGGCCTTCTCAATTTCTTCATCCTGCTCCATTTCTAGTTCATATGTCTTTAAAGTTCCATAGAGCCTTTCAAGAGTAAATGACTTGTACTCTTGAGTGTTTCTTAGAGAAACAGTCATAGGCTTCCACTCTTTGGGCAATGATCTCAGAAATTTGAGATTAGAATCTTTCACTTGGTAGATTCTTCCATACAGTTTCAAGCCATTCAGTAGCTTTTGAAATCTACTAAATGTGTCATTCAATGTCTCTCCATTCTTGAAATGGAAGTGCTCATACTGTTGGATCAGTAGTTGCATCTTGTTTTCCCTTACCTGTTCTGTACCTTCACAAAGGGTTTGAACAATGTCCCATACTTCCTTGGCGGTAGTACAGTTGATAACATTGTCAACCATGTCTGTTTCTAAACCATTAAACAGAATATTCATGGTCTTTTTATCTTTGTGAACTTCTGCAACATCCTCAGTGCTCCACTCAGAAACAGGTTTTGGGATGTACGTGTCTGGTGCTCCTGCAGCAAGACCAACTCTTGAAGCAGCCTTCATTGTAACATGAGGACCCTTCTCAATGCAATCTACAAAACCTACATCAATAGACATGAGATGTAGACGCATTTTTACTTTCCAGTGAAAGTAATTTTCCCTATCAAGAACCGGTATCTTCACTCCATAATCCTTCTTAGACATGTTGGAAGTGTGTTGATCTTTAAACTTCAAATATATTAGAAGCTTGCTCTGATACCAATTGTTATTCCCAGATTACACACTTGTATAATTGTAGAAGGGGGGGTTGAATACAATTCTTGATAGTTATAAATTTCTGATAAAAACCACAGAAATCTATAAAGAAATAATTGCTGAATAGAAATAGTTCACAACCACATAAAAATCAGGTGGTTAAATGTACCACCTGAGACTTTTATTTGAAGAAAACCCTGTGATACAAATGTACACAACTTCTGTGTTTACAACTCTTTGCTTCTAAAGATATTCAAGAAACCCTAAGCAAATATGTATGTTTTCTTACATTCTAAAGAGTTGCTACACTTGGTTATATATCCCAAGTTTACAAGTGCTACAGGAATAAGATAATATTAATCTAATTCAAGTTGACTTGCTACTCCACTCCAAATCCACATGTAGCCGAAAGGTTGTCCTTGTGAACAGATATGTCCCCTGCACCTTTCTTGTATGTACTGTGTAAATGGAATGCTTCTTTGTTCTGTGTTTCCAAAGTATGGATGCCATACTGCTTTTTATACCTACTATCAACCCATGTGATCTGTCAGTCAAACCTGTCCTTATCAACTGCTAATTCCCAGCTAGCATAGGATAAAGTGACAATGATTATCCGTTGATGTTGTGCACACTTATCCGTTGATGGTAGTTTGAGCTGTATCCGTTGATCGAGTAGATTTGAGTTGTATCCGTTGATAGAGCCCTGTTCTTATCCGTTGATACATTTTCACTTAGACAGAATTACATAGCATAGCTTATTTATAATTGGCTACCCTATTCTGCATATCCATTGATGGTCAACATGACTCTGAATAAAAACACTATCAACTGATAAATAGAGATATTGCAGTATGCTACAAAACCTCATCCGTTGATGAGCTACCTGTCAACGAATAGAGTTATAAGGTCTTATCCGTTGACAGTTACAAAACTTGACTTATACAATTTTGCTTGAATGTTAAGTTATCATCAACTACAACATATTCCTAACAGTTGGTTGATGTGATTAGTGAGTTACGTTGGGGAGAGATTTGTAAGGCACCTGTTCCGGTTCTGGTGAATGTTGTTAGGGAGTTTTATGCAAATGCTAAAGGTGAGCCGGATGAGGTGTGTGTGGTTCGAGGTAAACAGGTGGATTATAGTGTTGATGCTATTCGTGCAATTTTGGGACAACCACCTAAGCTTGTGGGAGATGAAGATTGGGCAAGGAAGACTAGTAAGGATGTGAATTTGGAGGGAATTGTTCGAGAGTTATGTGTTCCTGGTACAGTTTGGAAGTATAAATTGGGAACCACTGAGCCGGTTAATTTTCCGTCTTCTGTTATGAATAAATTTGCACGTACATGGTATGCATTTCTTTGTGCGAATATTATGCCTACTTCTCATATAGGTGAGGTCACAGTTGATAGAGTGATTCTTCTTTTGGGCATTCTAAAGGGGAAGTACATTGATGTAGCCTATATTGTTCATCAGAATATTCTACGGTTTTTAAAGTCTAATGCGTTATCATCGATGCCCCATGCTTCTGTTATAGCTGGTTTATGTAAAGATAGTGGTGTTACCTGGGGTGCGGATGAGGAGTTGCAATCACCTTTGGCTTCCATTACTGATGTGTCTATTGATCGAATGCCTGACTGGAAAGGTGGGGTTCCACATCCGAGGGGGCTTGGTTATATTGTTAATGGTGCTGGTGCTAGTGGTCATGGAGCGGGCGCTCCGCCACGGGGTTCAAGAGTACCGAGAGTTTTGGATGCCCACTTTAGGCGTTTGTACAGGAGGATGGATGCTATACATGCTTGTAACCGGGAGTATGCTCAGGATATGGCTACAGCTTTGAGAGATGCGGGTATTCAGGCAAGGTGGCCAGTCTATGGAGCTCGTATGCAGTATCCACCTCCAGATTCTGATTCCTCCGAGGAGGAGGACGAGTAGGTATGTTTTCTGCTATCCCTTGTATTTACTTCCATTCAATGCGGACATTGAATATTTTAAGTTTGGGGGTGGTTTGAGGGCGTAGTAGTTGATGTTGTATTATTTGTTCATGTAGGATTTCATGCTTTGCATATTAGTAGTAGTAAATCATGCATATATGTTGTGTTATCTACGTTTGTTTCATATAGGACATTCTGTTTTTCTTTTCGTATACCATGTGAGTTTTCATTTAGTTGCATTTTCATGGCATGCATATTTTATGATCCCTTAGGATGAGCTGATTCTGATTGATAGGTAGATGTTTTAATTGAGTGTGGTGATGATGAGTAGAGGGCTGATTTATAGTTCCTAGGAATTGACTTGCATGTTACGGGAACAAAACTTTTACACAGTCTCATTGTTTGCTTTTGGGCTAGGTTGAGGTCATGCTTGTTTGGAGTTTTGAGATTTAATCACCTGATTATATTTAGAATTTTCGTTATTCCCTTGATGGCATAGGAGCACTAAAGTCTAAGTTTGGGGGAAACCAGGGATTTCATGCTAGTTGTTAATATTTGTTGAATAATGGCTAGGTGTCAAATGGCTAGTAGCCAACTCATATTTATATAAGTAGTCTAGGGTTAGAATTGAGAATTCTCATTCCAGATTGCATGAAAAAAAAAAAGAAAAAAAAAGAAAAAAAAAGAGAAAAAAAAGAGAGTCAATAGTTTAATTGTTTAAATGCAGAATTAACCAGAGTGAGCTCTTTAATACTCGAGTAATTAAGTCTGAGGGGACTTAGTCCTAGTAACCTAAAGCCTTGTGGTTTGGGATTGCTGACCTAACACTCGTTACATGGGTATTATTGTATAAGCCTTTTGGGGTCTCATTCATTGCACGATTAAATAAGCATGTGTGTTGTTTGTGGTATTATGTGTCGTAGTGTAGTAATAAAGCATGAATTCCTGGCTAACTTGAATGAGGATGGAGGTGTTTCTAAGTTATGAAGTGTCTACAGTCTATTCTATTTATAAACCTGTGATTGTCTTGGCGAAGAATATGTATGATTTTTGACCTAGTGTTCGGAGTATTTCTGATGAGCATCGCACACACGCACGTTTCTGTCATGTATTGTTAGTATACGGGGACTTAGTCGAGCTCTGCTTGCATTTATTTGCATTCTTTGAGATGTTTGCTTGTTAGTTGGTTTGGTGAGTTTGAAGGGGATCTTTGCATTTTCATTTAGTTGCATTCATGCATTTCATTGCATTAGGTTAAATGGATTTTGTGGGTACATTCACTATAGGCCCTCACGAGACCTTACTCGTCCACTAGGGCTGCCTAGGGGTTTAAAGGGCTTGTTGCATATGCTAAATGCAACCGTGATCACCTACGGAAGTGGTACTAGTTAGTTAGTTAGTTGTAATTGTTTATGCTTGAGGACAAGCATCGGTTGATTATGTCATAATATTTATGTCATAATACTTTGATTATGACTCATACATCTCTTCTATATTCGATGAAATCAAATATGTTCTTGTATACATAGAGTATTCCATTTATTTTAGAAGTATAATATCTGTCACAACATTTAGAAAGAATATTTTTAACAAAATATTATGAATCATATAACCCTAGATAATAACTGATACCATTCCTTTATATATAACTCTAGATAACAACTGATACCATTCCTTTATATATAATTCTAGATAACAATTGATACCATTCCTTGAATATAACTCTTAACCATAAGGCATGTTCACTTTATGCATAATCATCTTTATGTATATCCATATCCATCTCATACTCATATCCATATCCATATCCATCTCATACTCATATCCATATCCATATCCATCTCATACTCATATCCATATCCATATTCATATACATCTTCATATACCTCTCCTTTTAATATCAATAATCAAGGAAAACAAATTCTTAACAATATAGTAACAATAGCATCACATATATATATTCCATGAAATCAAGTTTCTTTGAAGATAATTAATTTCCATGTAGGGATAGAAAAGATCTTGCCTCGGTTTCGGTATCTTGACGGTATGGCTCGTGTCTCTTCCGAAGTTTCCATAAACACAAAAGAACCGTCGTTAGAATACCACATCTCTTACTCACTACACTCTTGTATAACATTACCCTTGACACTTTAGTATATGTTTAACGTATCACTATTACCCCAAAGGTTCAAGAACTTAATCATTTATAAGCTCAATCGAAGTTTCAGGGGTTTTTCACCATTTCCCCTAACAACCACACTTAACTGTAAAAATTCTCAGAAAATATGAATCTCGAATTTTACCATAAGGCCAACTGATAATACCTCTTTTACTACCCTACTACCATATCCCAAAGTTTTATAATTTTTAAAAATGTCTAAGTATGGTAGTTTTAGCCTCAAAGTTAACACATTTACATTTTCTCGGTTTTTGAACGCCTTTCACTAAAACTGACTTTTCTCCTAAACCGTTCATCAGATTTTAATGCACTTTATATCAAAACGATCTATGAACCAAGCTCTATCATCTCATGGTCACTTGGGAGTCTGGACAGTAAGGTACCGTACGGGTATAGGGTCCAAAAACAGGGCAGTTTCCTGGTCTAATGGAAATCGGACATTATAACGGCTATATTTTCATACTTTCCAAAACCAAACTCCACCAAATCAATCATCCACCTTATACACCATCACCTAAACCATGTGGTCATCTTACCAACCATGGTTACAAGCACATACTCCTTCCATATTCAACTTTAATCACTTACAAACACATATAACATCATCATGATCTTAACATTTACACCACTAAATCACTAATCAACTCAATATCCATCATAAATAAGAAAGGGTAAGGACATTTATACCTTCTTGAAGCCTTGACAACACTTAACAATCCTTGGAATATCCTTACATAACCTTATAATAGCTTGAATCAACTAAAGGAACCATAAAAACAAAGTTAGTTTCTAAGGGTTACTATTCATCATCACTTTTGTAAAAATCATAACAAATAGAAAAATAAGAGTTTGGCTCTCAAATTTTTACCACATCTTGGCCTCTGTATAAGCTTTGATTTGAGATATAGATCACCAAAAAAAAAGCTTCCTAGCTATGGTTTCGAGCTCCATCTCTCCGCTGGATAGAAACTGGACAGATTGGGTGTCCAACTTTGAGCATGGATTTGACTAGGTTATACTAATTGGATTCTCATGAAATTTGGGGCGAATAATACCCATGGAGTGGAGAGGTTGTGGTTCAAATTTGGTGATTTTATCATGTATAGAAATGGAGATATGAATTTTTCTTTGAGTTGTGTTCTGGTTTGGCAGTTTTGAAGAAAATGAGATGGAGAGCTTTTTTCCTTTCTTTCTTTCACTTGTTCAACTAAGTTTTGATCAAATAATGTTGATAAGATCAGGTGGGGTGGCTTAGTATGATCCTTGGGATTTGTGCAAGGTGTATCCAAGAAGTTTGATAGATATTTGTTTGGTTTTTGGTTTGTTTTTACCACCTTATCCTTGCATTTTCATAATTCTTCCACTCTTGTCCTTGCCCCTTGGCTTTCACCATAAGCCACTTAATTAAATCAATAAATCAACTCTTTTTTTTAGTATTGGGCTGAAGTTTGTTCTTTCTCCATGTTTAGTGGTCTATTGTTTGGGCCTCTTTCCAAGGTTCTCTAGTCGTTGGATTTATCGAGTGATTTCAGTGATCGTCTTAGTGATTTTTCTCTTGTAAATCTCTTGAATATATTTTATCCTTTCCCACATCATATATTAATGTGTTAGGGTGATTCTAATCCTCAAGTAGGTATTAGATCCAATATCCTTGGTATATTATCTTTTTCTCAGAAGTTGCTCTCCCGGTTATCTCTCTGGTTCTCAAGCATTCTCAAACTCGTTTAACAATCTAAATTCCCTTGGCATTTGCTTGACTTGATCACTCCTTGGTTTAACCTAATTTCACTATTTCCTCAAGATATAAACCCTTTAACATTTCTATACTCCTTAATATCACATTCAATAGAGTCTCAATCGAAATCGAAAATCCTTAAAGTCCATATTCAGGAATTTCTGAAATCCATTATCATTTTGAGCCACTCATTTTCATAGTACAACATCAATATGGTTCCTAATTATTCATTTTCCATTTCAAATCTAGGGTACTTACATACCATTTCCATAAATCCTCAAAATTACTATTCATTTAGGCATTGTAGCATTGCAAAAGTTAGGGTTATTACAGTCTTCCCCCCTTAAAAGGATTCCGTCCCGGAATCACGTTGAAAATGTCCATAGATACCTTTTCCATCCACACCTTCTAACTTCTACACCCCTTTTCCTATCCTTTTTCCTTCATAATATCTCTATCTTGTTTGCGCAAAAATACACCAACATAAACTTGCTTGTCATTCATTAACATGCCATTTAGTTTATCAATAGTAGTGCTTTCACTATCTTTATCTTGCAAATTTCTTCCTGTTTCAGTCATTCTATATTATCTCATCTCTCATTCCTCTTTTGGCTAGGGTTATCGGCCACCACATTGGCCTCCCCTGAATGGTAGTGTATCTCACTATTGTTTAACTATGTTTTGATCTCTATCATGACATAAAATATTAATACTCCAACATTTGTATATATCACCTCTGTAAAATTTTCCAGAAAATAAGTTATAATAATATTCCTTGAAACAATTGTAAGAAAATATTGGTTATAATATATATTTCCTGTTCGTAACTATACGAGCATGTACTTTTCCTTCATCCTTAAAAATATTCTCACACCTTCTCTCATACTCTTAATCTCCTTTCTATAGAGTTCTCTGACCCTTAATAGATATTGATTTGGATGACACGAGAATAACTCACTTTCTTATATCACCATAGTTTACTTTCTCATAGATAGATTATTCTTATCTATGTTATCAGTCCATTTACACCATTCATTGACTTGGTCGATCCCTAACCAAACATTTACTCTTAAGAGGTTAAATTATAGCGTACCTGCAATTTTCTCCGGATACCTTATCCCATATGTCTATTGTTCACTATACGCTCTTTACATCTTGCTGATTCACCTTAGTTCTTTCATGATATAATATCTACTCCACCTCTGTAATTTCCCTTTATTATTCTCATCAAAATCTTTACCTCAAGTTTTACTCATTCACACCTTTTTGGATTAATCCTTTGAATAATTAACATCTTTAATCTCTCTCTTTACTACTTAGGGTATTAGTCATAATACTGGCCTTCCCCCACTAAAAGTTATTGCACCTCAAATCCTTTATAAATTATCCTCACTTCCCTTGTTTATCCTTATTCTGACTCTATCCTCAAAATACACCTTACTCTCAATAGTAAATCTCAATTATACCTTAAAATTCCTCATATTCTTTTCTCTTACTAATCATCAAATATACCCATTTCTTCTCGCAAAATTCATTCCTCTCTTATATCGAAACGCTTCCAGTTCTAATGATCTCTTATTGAAATTTCTCTTGTAATCTCCAATTCCCTTGTATAATCACATATACTATAAACATTGCTTCCATCCATTAATGAAATCTTCTATATACAAAACAATTGATAAAATTTAAGAGACTTTGAATTGAAACGAACCCAGAACAAGCAAGGGTCCCACAACAATTTATAAGATTAAGAGTTTTAAATAGCTCTTATTCGAAACAAAAGAATATTTGGGAAATCAATATGATGGAAGAACCCGTACGTCACACAAGTGAGGGCGTCCCCTCCGACTTTCAATCACACAGACAGATCGTCCTTGTGTATACATATAGGATTGTTCCTTTTAGTTGGAATAAGAAGTATAAAGAAAAATTTTAATCACGATGATAAATACCATCTTCCCAAAAATAATCTTAGGGAAATATTTTGACTAAAATAGATAAAATAAATTTTTGAAACACATTCCAAAGGTACCAGAAAGTTTTGAAAAGATACCGGCCCTTTTTGAATAAGAGGTGATAGATCACCCTGGAATTACTCACCAGTGGAGGAAAATTTGAAACTCAATAATTTAGCAGGGCTTTAGGAAATTTGAAAGTAGTTACAGTTAATAGCTTCTGCCCAATTGAAAATCCCAATAATGGAAGGTTTTCCTCAAATACTATTTATTTCTCTTATCAATCCAGTGTGCTACATAAACTTAACACTTTTGGCATAATAACCTTTTCATTTAAGTCAATCTCGGAATGTCGCAGTCTGTCTTGGTCCTTAAGGTATATCTTGGCTTTACCGACAAATCTCAGTTTCACCCTTTCATCTCCACAATCAGTCAGTGTCTATTCACCGATCCATTTACAATATTTCTTCAAACTCCCTTAAACACAAGAAGATTTTAAATACCTTTAACTTTGCCTCACCAATCTCCTCTCCCTATACTAAAACATAAACTTTTATTAGTAATAATCTATAAAATTATAATCACTACTTAAATAAACACTACATGCGATATACCACCCTTGAACTCGATGAGAGTTCACAATTTATATTAATACTGATACATTTATTATTATCACCTTTGTTCCTGAGCATTATGACTCTTAGCTCTGATACCAAACTGTGATAGCCCCAAATCCAGGGTCATAAATCCGGGCCATCACAGACCAATTTCCATTCAATATCAATATCTCTTGAGTTTTTATTTTATTTTTACAATTAATACTTATGCCATTGACCCCGCAATAATAAACACACACACACCAGTCATATGCTCAGAGAACAACATTCACCATAATAAAGTTAAGAGTTGAACAGTTATTACAAACCAGGATCATACTTAAGTACATTGTTGAATAACACTTCGACATGAAGCGTTCCAACAATCAAAAGTTTATTACATTCTTACACCCTTAATTATACATAAGCTCTCAGAACCCGTCGGCCTCTACGCTACCTCAGGAATCGATGCTAGCGTGCTCTCAGAAGGTCGCCTTCCCCCTACCCTCTTGCGGGGCGTTCTGTGAAGTATTGGCATTCCTAGCTGTATATAGATAAGTAGCAAGAATGAGCCAAAATAGCTCAGCAAGATAATTTCTATCTACTAACATCAAGGGAAAATAAATCGTTATATATATATAATAGACAAAAGCAAACTTCAGTTATTATGGAAGAATTTAATTTCCATTCAATATGTATATACACTTTCCAATTATCCTTGTACGTAAGAAATATATAGTATCATTCCATCAGTCTCGCTTCTAACATCATATAATATCAGTTCCTCTTCTTGAATGCTATAACCATCAATATACCATTTCAGTGTAATCTTTCAAGATAATATAAAAACTTGAACAAATCTCTCGCTATAATCTTCTCATTTCCTTCTTATACAACAATCATATAAATTAATATAAAATCAGTTTCTCTTCGTTTGTAACAATAATTCCATCATTTCATATCACTTTTCTGTTTTCAGTTATAGAAATCTGAAAACCATTTTCAATTCTTTCTTTCAAGTTCTGGGGATATCTGCTGGCGCCAGATACGTAGGACGATGATCAGTCGCCTGACCGTATCCGCTCTCTGTTTACTACTAGTAGAAGGGATGATCCCTACTTGGTAATCAACCCTGGAGGAAGGCTACCTGCTACATCCTCCCTTGGCATATCTTCGTGCCGTAAGAAAATATTGAATGCTGGACTGTGCCACTCCCACACAGCCTCTTACGCTTACTGTTGCAATCCCCCTTTTTCAAATCATTTGACCATTATCAAATACCATTTCACATTTTTCCACTTTTCCGTTTCCATTCGCATTTCCATTCACATATATCATTTTCATTTCCATTTATCATCACTTTTAAAATATTTATGTCATAATACTTTGATTATGACTCCGACATCTCTTCTATATTCGATGAAATCAAATATGTTCTTGTATACATAGAGTATTCCATTTATTTTAGAAGTATTAAATAATACTCAATAATATCTGTCACAACATTTAGAAATAATATTTTTAACAAAATATTATAAATCATATAACCCTAGATAATAACTGATACCATTCCTTTATATATAACTCTAGATAACAACTGATACCATTCCTTTATATATAATTCTAGATAACAACCATTCCTTGAATATAACTCTTAACCATAAGGCATGTTCACTTTATGCATAATCATCTTTATGTATATCCATATCCATCTCATACTCATATCCCTATCCGTATCCATCTCATACTCATATCCATATCCATATCCATCTCATACTCATATCCATATCCATATTCATATACATCTTCATATACCTCTCCTTTTAATATCAATAATCAAGGAAAACAAATTCTTAACAATATAGTAACAATAGCATCACATATATATATTCCATGAAATCAAGTTTCTTTGAAGATAATTAATTTCCAAGTAGGGATAGAAAAGATCTTGCCTCGGTTTCGGTATCTTGACGGTATGGCTCGTGTCTCTTCCGGAGTTTCTATAAACACAAAAGGACCGTCGTTAGAATACCACATCTCTTACTCACTACACTCTTGTATAACATTACCCTTGACACTTAAGTATATGTTTAACGTATCACTATTACCCCAAAGGTTCAAGAACTTAATCATTTATAAGCTCAATCGAAGTTTCAGGGGTTTTTCACCATTTCCCCTAACAACCACACTTAACTGTACAAATTCTCAGAAAATATGAATCTCGAATTTTACCATAAGGCCAACTGATAATGCCTCTTTTACTATCCTACTACCATATCCCAAAGTTTTATAATTTTTAAAAATGTCTAAGTATGGTAGTTTTAGCTTCAAAGTTAACACATTTACATTTTCTCGGTTTTCGAACGCCTTTCACTAAAACTGACTTTTCTCCTAAACCGTTCATCAGATTTTAATGCACTTTATATCAAAACGATCTATGAACCAAGCTCTATCATCTCATGGTCACTTAGGAGTCTGGAAAGTAAGGTACCGTACGGGTATAGGGTCCAAAAACAGGGCAGTTTCCTGGTCTAATGGAAATCGGACATTATAACGGCTATATTTTCATACTTTCCAAAATCAAACTCCTCCAAATCAATCATCCACCTTATACACCATCACCTAAACCATGTGGTCATCTTACCAACCATGGTTACAAGCACATACTCCTTCAATATTCAACTTTAATCACTTACAAACACATATAACATCATGATCTTAACATTTGCACCACTAAATCACTAATCAACTCAATATCCATCATAAATAAGAAAGGGTAAGGACATTTATACCTTCTTGAAGCCTTGAAAACACTTAACAATCCTTGGAATATCCTTACATAACCTTATAATAGCTTGAATCAACTAAAGGAACCATAAAAACAAAGTTAGTTTCTAAGGGTTACTATTCATCATCACTTTTGTAAAAATCATAACAAATAGAAAAATAAGAGTTTGGCTCTCAAATTTTTACCACATCTTGGCCTCTGTATAAGCTTTGATTTGAGCTATAGATCACCAAAAACAAAGCTTCCTAGCTATGGTTTCGAGCTCCATCTCTCCGCTGGATAGAAACTGGACAGATTGGGTTGTCCAACTTTGAGCATGGATTTGACTAGGCTATACTAATTGGATTCTCATGAAATTTGGGGCGAATAATACCCATGGAGTGGAGAGGTTGTGGTTCAAATTTGGTGATTTTATCATGTATAGAAATGGAGATATGAATTTTTATTTGAGTTGTGTTCTGGTTTGGCAGTTTTGAAGAAAATGAGATGGAGAGCTTTTTTCCTTTCTTTCTTTCACTTGTTCAACTAAGTATTGATCAAATAATGTTGATAAGATCAGATGGGGTGGCTGAGTATGATCCTTGGGATTTGTGCAAGGTGTATCCAAGAAGTTTGATAGATATTTGTTTGGTTTTTGGTTTGTTTTTACCACCTTATCCTTGCATTTTCATAATTATTCCACTCTTGTCCTTGCCCCTTGGCTTTCACCATAAGCCACTTAATTAAATCAATAAATCAACTATTTTTTTTAGTATTGGGCTGAAGTTTGTGCTTTCTCCATGTTTAGTGGTCTATTGTTTGGGCCTCTTTCCAAGGTTCTCTAGTCGTTGGATTTATCGAGTGATTTCAGTGATCGTCTTAGTGATTTTTCTCTTGTAAATCTCTTGAATATATTTTATCCTTTCCCACATCATATATTAATGTGTTAGGGTGATTCTAATCATCAAGTAGGTATTAGATCCAATATCCTTGGTATATTCTCTTTTTCTCAGAAGTTGCTCTCCCGGTTATCTCTCGGGTTCTCAAGCATTCTCAAACTCGTTTAACAATCTAAATTCCCTTGGCATTTCCTTGACTTGATCACTCCTTGGTTTAACCTAATTTCACTATTTCCTCAAGATATAAACCCTTTAACATTTCTATACTCCTTAATATCACATTCAATAGAGTCTCAATCGAAATCGAAAATCCTTAAAGTCCATATTCAGGAATTTCTGAAATCCATTATCATTTTGAGCCACTCATTTTCATAGTACAACATCAATATGGTTCCTGATTATTCATTTTCCATTTCAAATCTAGGGTACTTACATACCATTTCCATAAATCCTCAAAATTACTATTCATTTAGGCATTGTAGCATTGCAAAAGTTAGGGTTATTACATCTCGCGTACGCGAGGCGACCTGGGAAGGGGTTTTATTTATGTGTTTAATTAATATTTTAATTAGAATATATATATATATATATATATATATATATATATATATTAATTAGGATCAGTACTTGGAATAAATCATGTGGAACTGGTCAGACATCTAATACTGATGGGCCAAGTCCTGATGGATAAAATCCTGACAGTACCAGATCCTGACGGTACCAGATCCCGATGACTGATGGATATCAGATCCTGACGGACGAAAATCCTGATGGATCAGATCCTGATATTGGGTTCGAGTTTGATAATATATATATATATATATATATATATATATTCAGATTAATTAAAATAAAACTGATATATGTGTGGATAAAATATATATCATAACTGTTACGATTTATTTAATATAAAATCAGCTGTTATAGCCGTTTTGATTATATTAAATCGACTGTTTCATTCTTATTAAATGGAATGGGGGTTACAATATTGATGAGGGTGGTATCAGTTACGTTTGGCCTCTCCTATAAATAAAGAGAGCTAAGTTGCTGATTTTAGATACACCACACCCTACATTCTCTTCTCTTCTCTACACTCTATGTTCTTTCCCTATTATAGTTTCTATTACTTAAAGTTTTTCTGGCGACTGAGGTGCTAGTCGAAGTCGAGTATTCTGGTTGCTGTGATCATCTTACTCGGAGCTGTTTTATTCTGGAAGAATATCGCCAGCATCCTGACACAGTTTAAGTGGGGGCGATTATCTCTTCAAGAGCAGTCAGGACTTCGAGCAAGGCCTGACGACTCAGCTAGTTCTTTTACTTGTTTAATATACTGATATAGCTATGGCTACTGGTATGTCTTCTGTCATTCCTTTGTTCTTTCAGTTACTGATATGCATGTTTTATACCTTCGTGTTTTGTTTCGTTAATTATTTGCTTGGTCTTGGCTTGTTAAATACGATATATAATTGCCTCTATGTTGCTGTAATAGTAATATTTTCCAACAATTCTGTATAAGTGAAGTGGTGATCAATGGATGAGGATTCTACACCAACGGATATGATATTCTCAACAAGCAGAAATCAACCTATCGATCCATGTCTACACCAACGGATAAATGCTTCAACCAATAATGTCTTAGGATTAGAGGTTGATGGCGACTTGACATGCCTGACAGATCACATGGGTTGATAAACTTAAAAGAGGTATGGGAACCAGTATTGGAAACGAAGAAGAAAAAGAAACATTCCTTATTCTCTCAAACAATTTAGCTGGCAAATCTAGTGCATATCTGTCCAAGACAACCAGACAAAATTATATCATATGGAGACAAGGAGTGGCAGCAACCCTGTAGAATACTTTGACTTGTAAGATTCGTTTATTTTGTAGGGTTTGTAATCTTGGAGTATTTATATACTTCAAGTGTAGCATAGCTAAAACAGAGAAGAGAAACACTGAGCTAAAAAGCCATAAGCATTAGGTTCTCATGTAATAGTTTTAGGCTTTTAGCCTTGTATTCGCAGCTGTGTACTTACTTTACACATAGAAGTTTTCTTCAATACAACCCTCGGGTGGAGACGAGAAAACCCCACCTGAAATTTTTAAGTGTGTTGTGTGATTGTTCATTTTCTGTTTCTTTACGTTTTAGTCTTCGATTTATCCACCTGTTTCCATTGAAGTTCACTTGTTGTCTTAGTTAAAGTCGAAAGAAATTTACAAGATTGTATTCAACCCCCCTTCTACAATCTGGAAGTGTGCTACTGGGAAATAACACTCACACTTGACAGCACGGGCTATGAGATTCATGTTAAATAATTATTAATTTTTATTTAATTAAATATTTATAAAATTACAAAAAATATAAAAAAAACTTATGTTATTTGCATAAAAAAAATTATGTGATTAACAAAATATAAACTTATATTATTTAATAGAAGTGCATGGAAACACGTTTCGATTGTTTTCATTGAAAAATATTTAGGATAATTGATCGTAATTTTTTTTTATTTAATAAAAAAAATTCCTAATACAATGTAAGAATTATAATAATAACAAGATTTCAATTTTATTAAATTTTTTTTAAAAAAAATAACATATAATCGCAGGGAAGAATGTTCTAGAGTAGTGTATATAAACATGTTCTAGTTGTTCTCCTTGAAAAATCATTTGGAGAATTGATCGTATTTTTTTTGTTCTAAATTATGATAAAAAAATTGTATTATAATTATAATAGAATTTGAATTTTATTATTTTCTTTAAAAAATAACATAGAATTGTAAGGGAATATGATTGTACGGATGAAACGAATTTTTTTTATTTAAAGTTATAATAAAAGAATTATAATTACAATAGGATTTCTATTTTATTAAAAAACAACATAAAATTATAGTAAAAATAGGATTATAGGGGTGAAATCAAAATACGGTGCGAATCAAAAGTGGTACAGTTAAAAGGGTGTTCCTTGAAAAAAAATTTGGAGAATAGATCGTATTATTTTGATTCTAAATTATGATTAAAAATTGTATTATAATTATAATAGGATTTCAATTTTTTATAATAAAAAAATTGTATTATAATTTTATTAGGATTTCAATTTTATTATTTTCTTTAAAAATAACATAGAATTGTAAGGGAATATGATTCTAGGGATGAAACTATTTTTTTATTTAAAGTTGTAATAAAAGAATTATAATTACAGTAGAATTTCTATTTATTACAAAACAACATAGAATTATAGTAAAAATAGGATTATAGGGATGAAACCAAAATACGGTGCGAACCAAAAGTAGTACCGATAAAGGAGTGTTCCTTGAAAAATCTTTTGAAGAATCGATCGTATTAAATTTTGATTTTAAATTATGATAAAAAAATTGTATTATAATTATAATAGGATTTCAATTTTATTATTTTCTTTAAAAAATAACATAGAATTATAGGGGAATATGATTCTAGGGATGGAACTATTTTTTTTATTTAAAGCTGTAATAAAAGAATTATAATTATAATAGAATTTATATTTTATTAAAAAATATCATAGAATTATTATAGTAAAAAAAGGATTATAGGTGTGAAACCAAAATAAGGGTGAAACCAAAATAGGATGGAACCAAAAGTGGTACCGTTAAAAGGGTGTTTCGCTTATTAATAAAGGTTATAGATTATAGATTTTTTTTTTCTTTTTCCAGACAAAAAAATACTTTTCTCTTTTGAGCAAATATTTTACGAATAAAGTTAGTTGGATGATACTGCCATGTCAGCATTGATGACATGGCAGATGATGTGACATTGTTGCGTCTGTACTGATAACATGATAGGTGACGTGACACGTCAACAGTGTTGACATCATTGATAACATGGCGGCGCCTTATTTTAAAAAAGAAAAAAGATTTTGGCTCTGCTACATAATCAGAAAAAAAAAAATGGTTCTCCACGTAAGTTGGTTCTCCATGAAGTGCTACTCAGTTATATAAACAGTTATGTAATGTAATCCATACGTTTTATTGTTTTATATAATGTCTTATATATTATGAATTTTCAAGTGGAGTTTAATTACTTTGAATCGATTTCGGGTTGATATCATTTTACAAAATGATCATACAAATACAAAAAATTTACTATGAAAAAACTATGTATCAGTATTTTTTTTAAAATTATTGTAATTACAAAAATTAATCATATATTTACAATTATGTCATTAAAATGTATTTACGTAAAACTCCTAACTAGGTATTTACGACAACTTATTTTAGAAAAGAAGATGAAAAAGAGTGGCGTTTTAAGTCTTTAACCGTAAAGCACTGGACTAAACAATATGCATGTCGGTTGGACTTGGCACCTGTCCATTAACTCAGAGTCTCTTATTTGGGCCTTTAATTTGAGGTACCTGGTTCTAACTTCTTCTGGGGCACCAAGATAGTAGAATGGGCTGAGTGCAACAAACCTAACACTACGTGATTATAAACTTTGTACCCAAATAATAATGTCAATGGACTAGTCTAACTAGACCTGTCAAGGGATTAGATATCTGACCCGATTCGATCCAATTTGTAACTAAATTAGTGGATATGGATCCTTTCAAAAAAATCAGATCCGTTAATGATCCGATCCGATAAGGGTCCGATCCATAATATATGACCTTATCACTTTATGCACGGATTTCTAGGAACATAAATGAGGTATTTTCATATAATATTTTTTTATGATTTTTATTTTGTATAAAAATTTGAACTTTAAACTTTTATACAAAACAAAAATTATGAAAAAATATTATATACAAGTACCTTTTTTAAACATAGTGAAGTACGCGTAAACAGTAAACATGTCATATATTATGGGACGGAGGTAGTAATACATAACATAAGTGATGCATTTTTAGCTTTTAAAATTTAAAACAGGTTTAGATCATGTCCAACAACATTGGCTAAAATGATTACAAAAAAATAATTTAAAATAATGATTGATTAATATTTATCGAAAATGTAAGGTGTTTACTCCAATAAGATTGACTATAATGTTTAAAATTATATGTACAACTTTGTTAATGAGAGATTAGACAAAGATATTTAATGTGAGAAGATTTGGTTGTACTTTTGCCCAAAGATTTTGCATTGCTCGAACAAATTATGTAGGGTGTCTTTGAAGCTCTGTTCTAAAATAAGGCCGCCTAACCGCTTAAGCGGTCCGATTAAACGTTAAAGGTCCCTCAACCGTCCCGATTTTATGTTAACCGTTTATTCCCCGATTTTATATAATTATTAAATATATATATACTTATGTATATAAATAATTAAATAAATATTATATAATCATTTTAATTGATCCGCATTGAAATCCGCTTAAGCGCTCGAAGGTCATTAAATTAGCATCATTAAAATAAATATGGAATATTTTTTAGTATTAAATCTAATTATTCTCATCGATTTACTAAAAATCTAATGATCATTATTGTTAGTATGATTTAATCATTGAAGTAAGTTACTTCAAATCTAGCTTTTCTCATCTATTTATATTTGTGTTTTTTTTGTGTATCTTGTGTTACTTCAAATCAGTATCCTTACTATAAATTTCAAATCAGTTACTTATATTTTGTTTCATGTTCTTTTTTTATATTGACACAACATACTTAGACTTGGTTGTGTCGGATCAAACTAAAAAATTAAAAAATTTGAGTCTAGAATGTGCATGTGGACACTTACAAGATACATGCTGAGATTATAGGAGAATTTAATCAGCATGCAAAAAGAGATTATAAGAGAATTTTGTATCAACTAATTTTCTAAGACCTTGCCCTGTTCATTAGATTAAAAAAATAACACTAAATTCTCCCATTAAAAAACAAGATGCCTGGCAATTTAAGAACTCGTCAACACATGTAAAGAATGATCAATGGTCCCAGCATATGACTCAAGACATGACCAAAGTGCCTGCCCACATCATACGTTCCAGCCCCATTTTTATATATTTGTTATCTTTTATATCTCCAATTAATCCTTTACATAGCGAAGCAGATTCATTTGCTTACTCCAATATTCCTAACAACATAAATTTTACACCTAAGAAATTCCAATCTCAAAACAATTTCAACCACTGCTACCAATGAATGACAATATCGCCCCAAAATCTTGTTCCGCAATATTGGCTTAAAAATACACACACAAAGTAAAAAAAACCAAAATACACATGATCCACAAAATTTGACCACATAAGATAACGATGAAGAAAAACATACAAACTCACAGAAGTGGTGTTAGAAAATGGAAAGTTTGAGGCATATTTAAAATATTTTTTGATATAATTTTCGAAAATTAACAAGTGGAAGTTGTTCCTTATAATGAGAACTTAAAACTTTCATATTTGAATCTAAGACATTTTCTTAGTGGAATCCATAAATAAATTGAGTGAAAGAAGAATTAATTATTGATTTATTTTAACAGGTTTCAGATTTATTTGTTAAAACAATACTGGAAATTTGGATTAAATCATAATGGAAATTGGATCAGTACTTGGAGAAAATCCTAATGGACTTGGTCAGACATCTGATGGGCTAAATCCTGATGGATATCAGTTCTTGATAAGTAATAAATCATGATCCTGATGGACACTAAATTCTGATACTACTGATGACCAAATCCTGATGCTACTGTAACTGAAAAAATAAATCCTGATGCAGTTAATGAAATTAAATCAAAATATTTACTTTCCTTTTATGGAGTATCAGTTACGTTTATTTTTGGTAATATGTATATACAATACAGAAAGAATAAACGTTAAGAAGAGATACGTCCTAAGGATAGAAACAAGATCTGTTTTCTTCTTTCTCTGCTCTCTCTCGATACATATAGAAGAAACACATAATTCTCAGGCGAACTGAGGTACTGGTCGCTGTTGATCACTAGAGTATTTGTGAACCCATTGATCGGTGCTGTTTTATCCTGGAAGTGATATTGCTGCAACCCAATCACAATGTAAGTGGGGCAATAATCTCTTCAAGAACAGCCAAGTCTTCTTGAAGGGCTTGGTGACTTAGCTGTTCTTCTCTCTCTAATAAGTAGTTGCTAAAGTTTCTTTGGGAGATAAGTATTCTTGCCTTTCTTGTTAATTACAGTTACTGATTATATTCTTGTTTTTGCCTTCGTGATTTATTTTGTTAATAGGTACCATTGCCTGTTCTTGTTTATTAATATATATATATATCACTGCCTCATTGTTGTGTTATATTTTTATTATTCCCAACAATCTTGAAGAGATTATTTGTGTTATATATTGTTAATTAACAAGGTTAACGAAACTGAAACTCCTGTTGTTGAGACTGGCTCTGGGTTTACTATTACTGTACCCACTATTGATTGGACCACGTACCGTTTCCCACAGCCTATCGATTTGTCAGGTATGCCTGATAAATTCGGTGGGGGTGTTGGTTTTTCTCGTTGGCAGAAAAAGATGAAACTATGGTTAACGGTAAAGGGTCTATGGCCAGTGGTGCAGTATGAGAAACCAGTTGTGGTTAAGGAGAAAGCTGAAACTGTTAAGGCTTATACTATGTGGGAGGAAAATGATGGGGTGGCTAGGGCTGCTATTCTGGCAGCTTTAGCGAACACTCTATTCGATGTTTATTCATCTGACTTCTACACTGCTAAGCTCTTATGGGAGAAACTTGACCAGACACATAATACTGACTCGCAAGGGTTGGAAAAGTATTCTGTGGTTAGGTTCCTTGACTTTAAAATGATGGATACTAAATCCATGACTGAGCAGGTGCATGAGTTTGAGATGTTGGTGCATGCTTTGAAGGAGTCTGGTATAGACCTTCCTGAAAAGTTTCAGGTTATGTCTGTGATTGAAAATCTCCCTAAGTCTTGGGAAGATTTGCTTTCTCCCTGAAAAGACAGAAAGGAGAGATCACTTGGACTAACCTGATGTTAGACATCTCTGTGCAAGAGCAACACAAGCCCAAGCAAGGACATGTGATGCCTACTGAACATGCTGGGGAGTTCGAAGGTGAATGTAGTGACTGTAGGACAGAAAAGAAAGTTGATAAGTGGATTTTATATCCACTTGGAACATTCTATATCGGCTTAAATTGATTGTTTTGGACTCAAGTTTGTGTAGTTTTGATGTGTTTTGCTTAGTTGTGCAGATTTACGAGAATGTTGATTAAGGTTGATGCTTCTATCGTTTTTGGAGAATTAATTGATTAAAATTCAGATTTCCGGGAAGGTTGCGCAGTCTACACTGTTTTTGCCATATCTGGAGTTCTAGAAGTCCGTTTGAGGCCCATAAGCAGTCCACGCGAAGCTAACATGATTTTCTATCATTCTAAAGTGGTCCAGAGGCCCAATTACGATTGGAACGTTCCATAATATCTGAAGAAAAGTCAGCCACGAAATTTTCCTGAAAAACAGACTCAGTTTAGGAAACGTATTTTGCAGAAATTCTATTATAATTCTGTTTTGGTATTTTCTTGCTGGGCAAGATGTATAGAGCCCTATATAAACACATCTAGGGTATTATTATAGGGGGAGTATTCATAACCTATTTTCAGTACTATTTATACTTTAGATCTAGAACTATTTTGAGATTGGAGAGAAGAGAAGGAGCAAGGATTGAAGGTGTTCTATCCAAGCTTTATTAAATTTTCGAAACGTGTAATCTCTAAACTCCATATTTTTAATATCATGTTTTCATTCAATATTATTGTTTTGTTTTCTTCAGTAATTATGTGTAACTAAATCTCTAATCTGAGGATTGGGTAGTATTCCTTGGTATTAATGTGTGTTTAATTATCTGTGATTTTCTTGCTTTGCTGATCTGTTATTGAGGGCTTAACACAATTAGGAAAGTCATGAATCTTTGATTGGATTTTAGGGATTGTAATAACTTGGAAGAGGAGTTGCAATTTTAGTACATGATTTAACAGACATAACTCGAATATTTGATTGGAAGATTAATAGGAGAGTTGTGAGACTTATAATTCTTGGTGCTTAATAGTTTATGATTGTCTTTGATTGTATCACAGAAGTGACAATTAAGGTGTAGTTGTAGACATTATATTGTATCTTGGAAGGGAACATTATAACCTTAGAAGAATTGTTTTCAGCAGGATAAGAACGTAGACATCACATAGATATTGAATGTGCATTGAAACCAAGTGAAGAACCCCAGTTCTTGGATTATTTTCCTCATATATTTTATTCTCGATTGATAATTAGTTTAATTTAGTTTATAAATAAACCAAACATTCTTCTACACTTCTAAATTGTGAGAGACAAGATACTCGAACTTGATATTACATTCAGTCCTTCCCTGCGAACGAACACATAAAAATACTACTAACAAATTGGCGCCGCTGCCGGGGAAGGCAGTATATTTGAGTTTAGGTTAATTGTTTCTTATTGTTTAGATTTTAATTGGTTCCACAAGTTGTTTTGTTGGTGATTTTCAGGTGTATGCGACGTTCATCTTGCGTTAGAAAGTTGGAATTTGACCCTGAAATCGAGCGTACTTTGAGAAAGATCAGAAAAGAGAAAGCTAAGATGGGAGAGCCGGTAGCTCAAGCTGTTGTTAATGATAATGTTGATGAGACTTCTATTTGGGACCATGAGACACCAAATCCTGCTAATTGCATGTACAAAACTCCAGAGATTGGTGCAACCCAATTCAACATTAATCCAAGCTTAATACAGATGATCAGCAATCAAGCTTTTGAAGGAGACATTGAACTAGAAGACCCACACAGACATCTAGAGCGTTTCGTGCAGATGTGTGGCTCATTCAGAATCAATGGTGTCACGAGTGACAAGATTCGTCTCCATATGTTTCCCTACTCTATTAAGGGAAGAGCTTTAGAATGGTTTCAACAACTTCCAAACACTACGGTTGCTACATGGGATAGTCTTTCTACTGCATTCTTGTCCAAATATTATCCTTCTGACAAGACGCAACAATTAAGGACTATGATTATGAGTTTTAAAGCAAAACCGGGTGAAGGTCTATATCAGGCATGGGAGAGATTCAAGGCACTATTGAGGAAGTGTCCACATCACGGCTTAGAAGATTGGCAGATCATTAGTACTTTTTATGGGGCCATGAATGCAGATATTCGTTTGAGTTTGGATGTGGCTGCTGGTGGAAATTTCAAGAAGGCACCAACTACACAGGCTAAAGCACTCCTTGAGGAATTGGCATCTAATAATTATTCATGGGCACCTAGTGGGACAAGCTCAGCAAAAGCAGCACAAGAATCTGAGATGATCAACATGCTGGCTCAAAAATTGGATACTCTAACTCAGGAGGTGCGAGGACAAAGGGTAAATGTGAATGCTATTTCTTCACCTATGGAAGGGTATAATGATTATGGTGCTAGTCAGAACTCCTATGTGCAACAATTTCCAGAAGAAGCATCTTTTATTCAAGGAAGATAGCCGTGGCCTGTTCAGAATAACTCCTACTACAATCCGAATCAAAGGCCAAACAACAATCTTTCTTACAGTAATAATCATGCGGCTAATCCTTCTTATTCAATTCCAAGGTAGAATCAACCTCCTGGTTTTCAGTCACGACCACCGTATCAAGCACAGCAGCAGTATCAACCTCCGCCAAAGAAAGAACCAGCAGATTGGGAGGTTGCACTAAATAAGATTATGCAAGGAACCTCTAGGGCATTGGCTAATATGGAATCAAGAATAGATCAGATGGAATCATCTCAAAAGATGCTAGAAACACAGATTGGACAGATTGCCTCCAAGATGGGTGTTCGTGAGCAATGATCACTTCCAAGTCAACCCGACCAGAATGGTAAGGAACAATGCAAAGCAATTACTTTGAGGAGCGGAAAAGAGTTGCCCAACGTTGAGGTTCTTGAGCCTAAAGAGAGGGATGCTAAAAAAGAGAATGAGATAGTAGAGATTGATGCAGAAAAGTCAGAAAAAGTAGATGAAGAGAAGAAGGAAGAAGAACCAGAAAAGCCGTATGTTCCTCCACCACCTTATGTTCCTCCTATTCCATTTCCACAGAGACTTCACAACAGGCAGTTAGAGAAGCAGTACGAGAAGTTCTTGACTATGTTCCGGCAGTTACATGTCAATATTCCTTTGGCTGAAGCTTTGAATCAAATGCCACTTTATGCTAAATTTCTTAAGGAGATGTTGACAAAGAAGAGGAAACTTGAGGATGCAGAAACCATTACTCTTAATACGGAATGCAGTGCAGTCATCCAAAAGGCCATTCCTCAGAAATTGAAAGATCCGGGAAGTTTTTCTTTACCTTGCACTATTGGGAAGATGGAGAACATGAAAGCCTTGTGTGACTTGGGGGCAAGTGTGAGTTTGATGCCATACTCAATTTGCAAATGACTTGGTCTTGGGGAGCTTAAAAAGACACGGATTTCACTTCAGTTGGCGGATCGTTCTGTTAAGTATCCGTTGGGGGTCATTGAAGATGTAGTTGTCAAAGTGGATAAATTTGTCATACCTTGTGATTTTTTGGTGTTAGAGATGGATGAAGATGTCGAGATACCCATTATCTTGGGAAGGCCATTCTTGGCTACTGCTGGAACTACAATCGATGTTAAAGCTGGAAAATTGACATTGAATGTTGGCGAGGACAAAGTGGAATTTGATCTGAACAAAACAATGAGGCTGCCTCCTTTTGGAGCAACTTGTTTTACTGTTGACAGAGTTGATGAAATTGTGCAGCTCGAAAATGAACACTTCGTGGGAGCAGAACGGGTGTTAGATGATGTAGTAGAAGAAGAAGCACTTGTTATTCGAGACACAGAAGTTGAGATGGTTTTTACACTTTCAGAGGCACCACAGGTGGAACTTAAACCTTTACCTGCTAATTTGAGGTATGCCTTTCTTGGTCCTAATGATACATATCCTGTGGTAGTTTCTGATTTGCTTAGTAATGATGAGCTAGAAAAATTATTACATGTTCTTCGGTAATATAAATCAGCTATTGGTTGGACAATTCAAGATATCAAGGGAATTAGCCCTGCTCTTTGCATGCATAGAATTGCCTTAGAAGATGATCATAATCCTGTGATTGATGGACAAAGAAGATTGAATCCAAATTTGCAAGAGGTGGTGAAGAAAGAAATCACTAAGTTGCTTGACGCTGGTATCATATATTTCCACACAGTAAATGGGTTAGTCCTATTCATGTTGTGCCTAAGA
This sequence comes from Kitagawia praeruptora, assembly GCA_037693485.1. Lineage (NCBI taxonomy): Eukaryota > Viridiplantae > Streptophyta > Magnoliopsida > Apiales > Apiaceae > Kitagawia > Kitagawia praeruptora. The sequence goes on along the minus strand of CM075349.1, from coordinate 149,405,168 downwards.
AAGGTGGAATGACTATTGTACACAATGAGAAGAATGAATTAATTCCCACGAGAACAGTAACAGGTTGGAGAGTTTGCATTGATTATAGGAAGTTGAATAACGCTACTCGCAAAGATCACTTTCCCCTCCCATTCATTGATCAAATGCTCGAAAGGTTGGCGGGTAATGAGTATTACAACTTTCTGGATGGCTTCTCGGGCTACTTTCAGATTCCTATTGCACCCGAAGATCAAGAGAAGACCACTTTTACTTGTCCTTATGGTACTTTTGCTTATCGGAGGCTTCCTTTTGGTTTGTGTAATGGTCCTTCGACGTTTCAACGGCTCATGAACCACATCTTCTCAGATTTTATAGGGAAAGACATGGAGGTCTTCATGGATGACTTCACGGTGTATGGTTCTTCCTTTGAATCCTGTTTAGCCAGTTTGTCGAAGGTGTTGCAGAGATGTACTGAAACTAATCTTGTTCTTAATTGGGAGAAATGTCACTTTATGGTGAAGGAAGGCATTGTGCTTGGGCATAAAATTTCTAATAAAGGAATTGAGGTCGATAGAGCAAAAATTGAAGTTATTGAAAAATTGCCACCACCTTCATCTGTGAAAGGAATTCGAAGCTTTCTTGGTCATGCTGGTTTTTATCGATGGTTCATCAAGTATTTCTCCAAGTTAGCTCGACCTCTCTGTAATCTTCTCGAAAAGGATCGTGTTTTTAACTTTGTTGAAAGTTATCTTGTTGCATTTAACAAGATGAAGAAGGAACTTACTTCTGCACCCATAGTTACATCTCCCAATTGGAGCTTGCCATTTGAGCTTATGTGTGATGCTAGTGACTATGCCGTGGGTGTTGTTCTTGGGCAAAAGAAGGATAAGCGTATGCATGTGATAGCTTATGCAAGCAAGAATCTTGATGATGCACAAATTAACTATTCCACTACGGAGAAAGAGCTACTCGCAGTGGTATTTGCACTTGATAAATTCAGATCCTATCTTGTTGGGTCTAAGGTGATTGTCTATTCGGATCATGCTGCGATTCGTTTTTTGATGACAAAGAAGGATGCCAAGCCTCGTTTAGTTTGTTGGATTCTCTTACTTCAGGAATTTGATCTTGAGATTCGAGATAAGAAGGGGTCTGAGAACTTGGTAGCTGATCATTTATCTAGGTTGGATCAAGGAGATGGAGAGGTAGGAGGTGAAAAACCTATCAATGATAAATTTCCAGAAGAACAGCTTCTAGGTGTGTCCTTTTCTACACCATGGTATGCAGATTTTGTGAACTACATTATGGGAGGAGTTGTGCCGGATAATCTCTCTTATAACCAAAAGAAGAAATTCTTTTATGATGTGAAGCACTACTATTGGGAGGAACCGCTACTTTATAGGGAATGTGCTGATGGAATGTTTCGTAGATGTGTACCTCATGATGAAGTTCCTCATATTTTTAGGCATTGTCATTCTCTGGAGTGTGGAGGTCATAGCAGTAAGATGAAGACAGTGGCAAAAGTTTTGTAGTCAGGATTCTATTGGCCAACCATGCATCAAGATGCTAGGGACTTTGTGGCGAAATGTGATAGATGTCAAAGAGTTGGAAATATTTCGAGGAGGAACGAGATGCCTTTACAATCTATTCTTGAGGTGGAGATTTTCGATGTGTGGGGGATGGACTTCATGGGTCCATTTCCATCTTCTTATGGGAACCAGTATATTTTTGTGAGAGTTGATTATGTCTCTAAATGGGTTGAAGCTATTGCATCTCCTACTAATGATGCTAGAGTGGTGAAGAAGTTCCTAAAGAAGCATGTGTTCACTAGATTTGGAGTGCCAAGGGCTATTATCAATGATGGAGGTACGCACTTTTGCAATAAACAGGTGGCTGATCTCTTGAAAAAGTATGGTGTGACACAAAAGGTGGCAACTCCTTATCATCCGCAAACAAGTGGACAAGTTGAGATTTCGAATCGTGAGCTGAAGTAAATTTTGGAGAAGACAGTGGCAATGTCAAGAAAGGATTGGTCAATAAAGCTTGATGATGCTCTTTGGGCATATAGGACGGCGTTTAAAACACCTATTGGAATGTCTCCATATAGGTTGATCTTTGGGAAGCCATGTCATTTGCCGGTGGAACTTCAGCATAAGGCATTTTGGGCAACAAAAGATTTGAATTTTAATCTAAAATCTGCGGGAGAGAAGCGGTTACTTCAACTTGGAGAGCTTGAGGAGATTAGGCTCCAATCTTATGAAAATGCTAGTATCTACAAGGAAAAGACCAAATTGTGGCATGACAAGCACATTCAGAAGAAGGAATTTGAGGTTGGGCAACATGTTCTATTGTTTAATTCATGACTCCGTTTATTCCCTGGAAAGCTTAGATCACGATGGTCCGGACCTTTTGAGATTGTGAAGGTCTATCCTAATGGGGTTTGTGAGATTACTAGAGAAGGGTCGGATGTATTCAAGGTGAACGGGCAGAGACTGAAGCCATACCTGCTTGGAGAAACAGTGGAGCGAGAAATGAGCATTCTTCGTCTCCAAGAACCTATCATGAGTTGAGGAAGTAACGTCAAGCTATTGACGTTAAAGAAGCGCTTCGTGGGAGGCAACCCACGCATTAGTTTGAAAAAAAAAATGTGTATAACGCAACTTGCGCCTGCGTTTCTGACCTTAGCGCAGTTTGCGCTTCTAACGCGCAACTTGCGCCTGCGCAACTTACGCCTGCGCAACTGACTTCAAGGCAATTTGCCCCCTTGTTGCGCAACTTGCGCTGCCGTGTCTGGTCTCCAGGCAGTTTGCCCCTCACGCGGGCAGTTTGCGCGTGCTCCAGTATATAAAAAAAATAAAAAAAATTCCACAAGCTGTTCACTGTTGTGTCCGTGTGCACCTGTTGCATATAAAATTTTTTTTTAACCCCAAATCTTATTTATACTCTCTTCTTTTCCCTAATTCTTTTCCTATTTCAATTCCAAAACCCCTCATCTCTCCTAAAAAAAAAAAATTCAAATTCCTATTTCTTTTCTAATTCTTTTTCTTTTATTCATTAAATATTTTTTCTATCCTATATCAAATTCCAAATTCCACCCAATTTTTTTTCTTTTCACATTAAAATTCTTATATTCATCATATCACTCCATTGCCTATATATACCCATACATACACACCCAATTCATTCTATTCCTCATTTACATATCTAAAAAATTCAAGTTTAGGGGAAAATTAGTACAAGTTCACCTCTTTGATTCGTAGTGGGATATCTCTTCTTAAATTTTATTTTTATTACGAATTTGTGTTCTTGTAAATTGGGGGTTTTGTATTAGTCTTGTAATTGGGTATTTTTGGTGGGATATTTCTTGGTGGTTTTTGGTGGGATATTTCTTGGTAGTAGTTGGTGGTGCTATTGTTGAGTGGGGTTTTATTATTATGGCGCCTAAGCGAATGAGGGGTGGTTCTATTAGGGTGGAGAGATTTTCTTCTCCGGATGCGGAGGTTGAGTATAATCGGTTGTTATCAAGGTCAGTGGCGAAAGAAAGGGGGTTTTTGCCAACTCGTCATTATGGGTTGGTGTTATTCCCAGATTACACACTTGTATAATTGTAGAAGGGGGGGGGGTTGAATACAATTCTTGATAGTTATAAATTTCTGATAAAAATCACAGAAATCTATAAAGAAATAATTGCTGAATAGAAATAGTTCACAACCACATAAAAATCAGGTGGTTAAATGTACCACCTGAGACTTTTATTTGAAGAAAACCCTGTGATACAAATGTACACAGCTTCTGTGTTTACAACTCTTTGCTTCTAAAGATATTCAAGAAACCCTAAGCAAATATGTATGTTTTCTTACATTCTAAAGAGTTGCTACACTTGGTTATATATCCCAAGTTTACAAGTGCTACAGGAATAAGATAATATTAATCTAATTCAAGTTGACTTGCTACTCCACTCCAAATCCACATGTAGCCGAAAGGTTGTCCTTGTGAACAGATATGTCCCCTGCACATTTCTTGTATGTACTGTGTAAATGGAATGCTTCTTTCTTCTGTGTTTCCAAAGTATGGCTGCCATACTGCTTTTTATACCTACTATCAACCCATGTGATCTGTCAGTCAAACCTGTCCTTATCAACTGCTAATTCCCAGCTAGCATAGGATAAAGTGACAATGATTATCCGTTGATGTTGTGCACACTTATCCGTTGATGGTAGTTTGAGCTGTATCCGTTGATCGAGTAGATTTGAGTTGTATCCGTTGATAGAGCCCTGTTCTTATCCGTTGATACATTTTCACTTAGACAGAATTACATAGCATAGCTTATTTACAATTGGTTACCCTATTCTGCCTATCCATTGATGGTCAACATGACTCTGAATAAAAACACTATCAATTGATAAATAGAGATATTGCAGTATGCTACAAAACCTCATCCGTTGATGAGCTACCTGTCAACGAATAGAGTTATAAGGTCTTATCCGTTGATAGTTACAAAACTTGACTTATACAATTTTGCTTGAATGTTAAGTTATCATCAACTACAACATATTCCTAACAATCTCCCCCAATTTATACTTGATGGCAATAAAGCATAAATTCAGAACCTTGATGATAACAAAACATTCCTAGAGATATATACACACTACAGTATGCAAACATTACATTAAGCTACAAAAATTAAAAACAAAAAGCTTTAAGAACCTTATCAGAGATGTGCTCCTTTAGATTGAGCAGATTAATGATGTTTCCTCTCTCTGGTTGGCTGCACCCTTGACTTTCCTTCCTTGGCAGAGTTGGACTCAATTTGCACTTGAAGTTGCCTATAGAAGGTATCTTCTTCAACAACTTTTGGATTTAGCTTTAGTTGTAACCATCTCAGGTAATCAGAACTAGCCTTTGACAGTTGGTCTTCTAACCTAAAGAATCTCCTAGTGCCCTCATCATCCCTGAACTCCATCATCCAAAAGGGTTGAATGTGGATTTTCTGTCCATTATAAGGGATCTTCATTTTCTTTGGTAGACTTGAGGGTGAGTTCCATTCTCTCCTTATTTCTTCTATTCTGTTAATTATCTCCCTTCTGGCTATCTCAGAGAACCCTGTATGTCTCTTGAATGCTGAGAACACTCTGGTCAGTGTATGATAATTCTCTCCAAGAACCTTCTGTAGTGGCCATGTCCTCTGACTTCCTCCCTTGTAGACAAATACTAATCTCTCAGGCTGATTCTTGTACTTGTCAATTCCTATAACTTCTGACAGTTCATCCAAATATAGATTCATGCCAGAGTATTCTTCAATTTTTGCCTGATAGATAAAGTCTTCTTTGTTTTCCAAGATTGGTTGTTTGACAATAGCAGGTACCCTAGCAACTTGAACTGGTCCCTTTGAAAGTTGCTTCTTTGGAGCCCTTTTCTTCTGTTTTGGATTTAGCAAGAATGAAGGAACTTCAATTGAATCAAAATTCATTGGTTCCTCTTTAGGCCTTATGGGGTCACCATGAAAGTTTACAGTTGGGTCGATTACTGTTGCAGACATATGTACTGGTGAGCCAATGGTTTCTTTTTCTGGATAGGGTTTTGGAGAAAGAACCCTCTTGGTTTTAGCTTTCCTTCTTTTAGGTTTGATTTTGGGAACTTCCTCAGGTTCCTTCATTTCAACCTCTACCTCATCCATTAACTCTTGAGCTAGCCTGGCTTACTTCTCTTCTGAGTTTTCATGTTGATTTTCTGTACTTGGATGGGCTTCCCTTTGGATTCTGGAGACTTCTTCTCTTTAGCTTCCACAAATCTAGGATGACTGTTGGATATATTTAATACTTTTCCATTCCTCATGATTACATCCATCCAATCTCTTACACTCTTATTTGTCTGAACTTTGAACTCCATGATTGTTTTTCCCATTAGCTTTTCTTCATCATTCTTGGGAAATGGGTAGTCCAATTGAATCTTGTTCTTCCCATTTTCCTTTGGTGGTGAGTAGGCTCTGGTTTTGATAGCCGGTTCAAATTCTTTGACAAATGATGGCTCAGCATCATAGAATGTAGGAGCCACAACCCTTGGAGTGAGCACCTTCATGATTGTGGTTGAAATTGTTGGAGCAGAAGATTGAGCATTAAGAAACAGAGATGATGCAATTGATTCATTGATCATCCTCTCTGTCCTTAGAATTCTTTCACTGGTCTCCTTGTTGATCTTTTCCAAAGCTTCTATTCTGACTTGCCTTTCACCATCTGAGATTTCTTCTAAGCTTTGAATCTCAGGCAAAGCCACTTGTTTCTTCACAGGGGAAGCCTTTATCTCAAACTCTGTTGGATTGACCACTACAATTGGCTGTTGCTCCCCCTCAATCTGTGCTATCTCACTACTGGTAGCTTGAAATTGGCCAGTAGATGTTGCAGCCTCTTCTGTGCTTGTTCCCATCTTCTCCATTTTCTCCCCCTTTTTGTTAGCATCAAGGGTTGGGGTTGAAGCTGCAAGTAGCATTTCCAGTAGTTGAGTCTATTTTGATTGATTGGCAATGATGGTGTGCATTTGAGATTCCATACTATCCACTCTTGAGGAAAGAAGCTGAACAGACTTAGCCAGGCTATCTTCTTTGAGAAGTTTGCTAGAAAGCACCTTCTGAGTGGTAGTAGGAGCTAGTGCCTTAATCCTGGCATCTAGTGCTATTTTCATATCTCTAATTGCAGACTTGACCTCCTCTTGTTGTGTTCTTTGAATAACAGATTGCATCTTTTGTAATTTCAGGGAGGCCATAACTTGCTCAAGAACAGTCTTTCTCTGTGGGTCTGCAGTTTGGTGCTCAGCCTTAGCAGATTGGTATTGCTTCATGATTTCCACATTGAGATTCCCAAGTTCAGTGGCATTGGAAAACATCCATCCTGGAGTTTCATCCTCATTTATTTCTTCACCATCTGAACTTTGACTGTCATCACTGCCAAACTCTTCACTTCCAGCACTTGGAGACAGGGTTTGTAAAGCTTCTTTTGCTCTTTGAAGAGATTCTGAGGTGTGCACTAGGTGCATTGCCTTCTCTGCCTCCACATTGCCCTGTTGTGCCATTACTTGATAGGCAGAAACAGGATGAGTAAAGGTTTCAGGATCCAAAGAGATGGAGTCAATAATTGACTGATATTCTTGTCTAAATTCACTACGCCATAGATGGCCTGTAGCAACGCTTCTTTTCGGTGTTGCAATGAAAAACGTTATAGTAGCTCTAAACTTGATGACCTGCAACAACGTTTTGTTTTTGTGTTGCTGTATACAAAACATGGTGTTGCCGTAGCTATAAGAAACGTAGCAAGTTGCAACACTTGTGAAGTGTTGCCGTTAATATGATTTAAACACAATTTTTTTAACAAAAATTGAAATAAATAATTATTGTGAATTAAAATTAATTAATTTAAAAAACATATAATTTAAATTTTCAAAGTTTGTTATTAGAGTTAATACTGACATTTTTATAAAATATAACATTTTTTATAATTTGAAAGTAGACCAAATTATTAGGAAAAAACGTAACAATTTAAATTAATTTATAAAAAAGTAAAAATTTAATTTTATAGAAAATGAATAAAATTTGAGAAATAATTTTAAATTTGATTTTAAAATTTTTGAATGCATTATTGAACTAAAATAAAACATTTTTATAAAAATAACATATCTTTTTATGAAAGTGAAATATTTTTTAATAATTTGAAGACTAAACCATAAAAAAGTAAGTATTTGAATAAAAAAGTAATTTATACGAATTGAATAAAATTACTAAAAAATGATTTAATATATTTTTAATAAATTAAAAAAGATTAGAAAACTATTTAAAAAAGTAAGATTTTAATAAAAATATATATACACACAATTGCTAATTGCTACTACTATTTGCTACTCCGAATGAATGGGCTAAGGCGGTAGGCGGCAATTTTACCGCCTTGTTTTTTGTCAAAAAAATTAAATAAAACAAGTATACCCACCTAACAATAACATACAATATCTTTAGAGAGGCAAAAGTCCCCACCCACACATCTCAAACGCCTCAGTCCTCATTAGGGTTGTTCAAACATTTGGGGTTTTCTCAAGATATGGGTTTTCTTCAAGCTTCAGTTAACTTTCGTAAGGAGTGGACTCTTCAATTAGAGGTTTGACGGGGATATTTCAATTAGAGTTTCGTACGGAATTGTGTTCTGTTCTGTTGGTTTTTGGGCTTGGAAAAACTGGACTAGACTTGATTTTTGATTTTGGGCCTTTCCATAACACAGTCTCTGAACAGATCAAGGGGCTGAATTCAATTGAATTGTTCAAGTCGTTCAGTTTTAGGTCTACAAGGTGAGATCTTAATCCCCTCTCTCTCTCTCTCTCTCTCTCTCTCTCTCTCTCTGTGACTTGAAAATTCTCACCAATGGCGCCTCCATCAGGATCTTTTTCAGGAACTAGCACCCTTGCTTTGGTAATTTTTCACCTTGTATATATATGATTCTTTGAATAGGTTAGTGTAATTTGGTGGTTTATATATGCCAAATGTGACATTTGTTTGATGGGTTAGTCTAATTTGGGTGTTTTTTTTAATTGAAATATATTAGGTGGCTCGTGTATCTGCTTTTTCGTTTGGACTGGTTTATGGAAGCATGAAGCTCAAGTATCTTAAGGTTATCTCTTTAAATTTTTGGCTTTATCAATTTCATTTATTGGGATTTATTTATGCTCATTTTGGGGTTTAAACTGCTTGATGCTTGATTCATATGCTGCTGTGTTCCTAGTTATTTGCAATTTCCTATTCTTGCTGCGTTTTATATTTTTTTAGCCAGATCCATGCATTTTGTTTTTATTTCTAAGCGGCTTTTAATGACTTGTTGGATGAAGATGAGATGAGCATCAAGTATTTATCTTGGTAGTGGCAAACACGCAAAAACTTGTATGTTGCATAATTTTGCCTGGTTCATCTACTTGAAGATGGCAGCAGTGAACTTGTTGTTGTAGCAATACACTCTAAGGTATGTGAACATTGTAATTGATCATTACTCAGGTGATAATTCAGGGGATGATAAAATAATAAAGCTGTAACAATTTTGGGTGCTTCAACTGTAGAACAATTACTGTGGTTGTGAAATACCTAAAACGATGACTACAGTTATAAAATTCTAAATTCTGATATATTCTAATGGACAATATAAATAATTAGTTACAAATACACTTATAAAAAATATAAATGTAACCTATATAATTATCTTTGGCTCGGCCTCGTAAATACTTTTACATGTAACATGCTTGTCGTTACATTTTAGCTGTGGAGTTTCATCTGCCACCTTGTCTCTGTGTATCAAATATATATATATTTTCTTTTAAGGTAATATAGTTTACTTTTGAGCTGAATGTAGATATATTCACAAGACACAAGCATTTCTGTGGCCCTAGTTTGTGATTTTTATCACAAAAATATCACCACCCCACCAAAATGTAGGTGTGTTCTAACATAGAAACTTATTAGAATTTAGAACTCATTATTTTTCATCACGTGGCAGGTTATTTGCTATGGTAAAGTTCCATCTGAAGAACAAATTAAAGACCTCTTGCGAAAGAAAAACTATAAGGAAGCCATCTCCTTAGCTGAGGAGCTTCAGGGTGAAAATGAAATGACAAATGAAATGATGTCCTTTGTCCATGCCTAGGTGGGATTTCTCCTGCTATTTGACTTGCATTTTCAAGATAAACCAGGCATAATTATGCAACATACAAGTTTTTGCGTGTTTGAGCATACTCCTGTACTTGACGATGTACAATTTACTTGATAATGACAATGGTATTATTTACTGTCATATGCAGCCCCAACCCAAAAGGCAAAGGTGCCAGACTCCAAAAGAAGCTGTGGAGGCATTTCTCACATAAGCTCGTAACAATCTCAACAATCACAAAGGATGAGAACTAGAAAGTGTAGCTTCTATCTTTGTGATCTTGGCTATTATGTTATTATGAGACACATTAATCTTTTCTTTTTGGCCGAGAGTTGCAAGAGCAGCTTCTGGAATGTATTGTAAATCACTTTCCCCCCATTTTTATCCTACTTAACCAAATCTCTAACTACGCAGGTCCTAGATAATACTATATCTGAATCTCTTTGTTGCAAAATGTAAAGGATTATGATGACACTATTTTTGTCTTACAGGGATCAATATCAGGCAGCATGTCTATATACCAAAATCTTTTATGTTTTGTATGTACTCACCTTTCATCAGGTGAAAAAGAAGATGAAGCTATTAAAAGAAATTCTGATGTGCGTGCAATACATCGTAGAACCAGTTTAGTTTCTTTTTAGGCATTTCACTTCTAAGAAGCATCTACGATCATGAGTGAGTTTAGATTTCTCTTATCTTGTTCCCTTAAAAATGAAAAATACAGTGTATATGCAGTTGAGGAATATCAATTTATATATTATTCTCCCTGTAGCAGATGTAGGTATTCTCAACTTTAAGTGCCATCTCTGAGTTTGTACAAAATTTTCACTTGGCAGGAGAATAATTTGGCTAGATGATCTTGATTACCGGATAATTTGGTTAGCTTGACTAGAACACTAGTCATTTTTTACACTCCAACATATGGTTTTGAAGTAGACCATTCTGGTAAACCACCATACTTGATTACTTTGTTCGAGTTTATTACCATTCTGTAATTTATTTTTAATTTTGATAAACTGCTATTCTATAATCTTGAAGGTGAAAATGCTCAGTTAATCGTGGACTCTAATAAGTATGTCTATGTCTGGCAATATTAACTAATGTGGAATACAAATGGAACATGAATGAAAATTGCAAAATTCTATTTTGTAGTATTGGATATAGGCATATAGCCCAGTGTTGTTAGGTTATTGGTCTACAGTACAAAATGAAAATTCTATTCATATGTAATGTTTGTACTTTATTGATTACTCCTATATATGTGCATATCAGTAAACCTGATAATAATTTTTCTTGTAACTTTTCCATCTGAAATTTTTTGTCCAGGCCCAAGATGTAGCACTTTTTGTTAGGACTCCCAAGCAAAAGGCAAGTCACAAATTTGATTGCTATATTAATTTGTCTTAGGCTATTAGGTTGTATTTGTTATATTGATCCCTTGTTTTTGCAGATGGCTAGAAGAGCGCATTGTCCATGTGGCAACACCATATCCTTCAAAACATGCTAGAGAGACTTTTGTAAATGTGACACAAGTTTATTGTATTAGATTGTAATTTTTTTTTTTGGACTTGAGGGTTATGAAGCCCATTAACTTGTATTGATAAATTTAGGTATTGGTGTAATAAAACAGATTTTCAATTTTTAAGAATGCATATATACAAATTGTTCCTCTTAAATTTTTTATTATGAAATTGCTATTGAAGGTATTATACATTGTTGCCATAAAATGCTTAAAAATGTTTATGTGGGGCCCACTTGAAAATCCATGGGAGGGGCTCACATGTGGGTCCCAATTTTGCTAAATGTTAATAGCTACTGCAACACTAGTTTACTGTTTGCTTTACATTACATTAACGTTGCCATAGAAGTTTCTGGTAACAAAAGTAGTAGCGTTGCCGTAGTGAACAAAAGCGTTGCCGTAGACACCTACGGCAGCTGTGCCAAATGCAACGTTGAAAAAGCGTTGCCGTTTCGTTTTTTTGTTCTACAGCAACGTTTTTTTGGCTTGCTGCAACGTTTTGAAAACGTTGCTGCAGGCCATCTATGGCGTAGTGATTCCATCTCTTTGGAAGCTTCATTAACCTCCATTAACTCACTTGCAATGGCTGATTCTTCCTGCCTTATTTCTCCTGTAGTCCCTTCTCTCCTCTCATCTCTCTTTTCTTGCATCAGGGGCTCCCCCTGGCTCACACCTCTCACACCCTCACCTTCACCTACTAAGGTGGAACTCTCTAGCTCTCCTTTTGCCTGACCGGAAGAAATGGTCAGCCTCTCATTGATTTTCTCTCCTTTTGCCTGCTCACAAGGCAGCCTCTCACTCCCTTCCCTCATTCCTAAAAGTGTTTCAATTACTACAAACTCCTCCACAGTTGACATAGGAATGTCACATTTTGCAGTGGTAGAGAGAGTTGTCAACAGATAAGGTGTATCCGTTGGTGTAGTGGTTATTGCTGTCAATGGATAATTAGTTGAAGACATATCCGTTGATGGAGAAACACTTGTCAACGAATGAAGGATATCCGTTGATGAAGGAAAACGAGTATCCGTTGAAGTGAAAACCAATACTGAATCTGTGGTGATTGATTTTAAGGAAGAGGCCACAGATAGTGTTGTGAATTCAGGAATGGAAGATTGATGGCCCAACAAATCATCTAAAAGATGATGACCACCAATTGTTGAGTGGGACTTCTCCAAGAATTTTAAAGATGGAGAATCAGGAATTGATGTAGATATCATATCCACATCCAGAGATGGAGTTGGTGATGGTGGATCAAAATGTGTATCGATTTGAAGGTTAAGATCAAGGGGTTGTGACTCCACATTTATTGAAGTCACATCAAACTGAATTTGAGAAGGTACAGTTTGCTGTACAGTGTGTGCACCATGTGATTCCCCAATGGTTTTGGATTTTACTCTTCTACCATAGGTTTTTGAGTGAGAGCTATCTGTGTCCCTTGCCCTTTTGTGCTGTGTTCCTAGAATGGAACTTAAATTAGTAGTCACACCCTGTTGAGAGGATGTAACTAGAATTTGGCTTGTAGGTTCATTAACAGTCTTTTGAGAGACTGAAATGTTGGTTTGTAATAACCCTAACTTCAGTAATGCTACAGTGGTCACATGAATAGTAAATTTCGAGGATTTAGAGAAATGGTATATAGGTACTTTGTAATGGAAATGGAAAATGAATAAGCAGAAACCATATTAGTATTGTACAACGAAAATAAGTGACTCGAAATGACGTTAGATTTCAGAAATTCCTGAAGCATGAAATTTTGAGGATTTTGATTTCGAATAAGCTTCTATTGGATACTAAGGAGCATGGAAACATTATAAAAAAATTATATATTGAGAGATTAGTGAATTTAGAATTTAGCCAGGGGATTTTTAAGTTAAGAGAATACCAATGGAATTTGGATTGCTAAATGATCTCAAAACCACTGAGATAATGAGGTACATTCGTAACGAACCACAATTAGACGAATATGGAGATTAAGCAACCAAGATTAGTAATATAATAAGGATACATACCCCAATATAATTACCAAGAGTACTAGCATTATTATTAGAAAAGAAAATCAAGGAAAAAGAGAATTATGAAATCATGTTAATGAAGTCATCTTCCACTAAACCAAATTAAGGGTAGATTAGTCTTTTAACACCTAGATTTTTTACCAAGCTTCCTAGACAAGCTACACAAACAAGTAATTAGTGAGATAAGATTAGATGAGATCAAAAAACCAACACAAAACTCTCTCCCCTCTCATTTCTTCAACTTTCGGCCAAAGAGAAAAAAAAGAAAGAAAATCAAAATCAAAACCCTAGCTCTCTTCAACTACAAATCTAAGGAAAATTCATGGGTGTTCTTGGAGGTTAGGAAGGATCATCTACAAAATTTCAAGGCAAACCAACATCATTTGCATAGGTAATAAAATCATTGAAGTTGATGATGAATAGTGATGAATAGTGATTTCAAGAAACTAACTTAATTTTTCATGGTTCTTTTAGTTGATTTAAGCTAATATAAGGTGACTTAAGGTGTATCCAAGGCTTGTTGAGTGTTGTAAAGCTTCAAGAAGGTATAACCACTCTTGCCCCTTTTTATATTATGATGAATATTGTTGGTTTAAGTGATTAAGTGGTGTAAAGATTAAGATTATGATGTTATAAGTGTTTATAAGTGATTAAGGTTGATTTTGGAAGAAGTTTGGGATGGTAACCATGGCTGGTAATGAAGACCACATGGTGTAGGTGATGATTATGGTGTTTGATGATTGATTTGGAGGAGTTTGATTTTGGAAAGTATGAAAATATAGCCGTTATAATGTCCGATTTTCGTTAGAACTACAAACTGCCCTGTTTTTGGACACCAATGCAGTACGGTACCTTACTGTCTAGCACACTTAGTGACCATGAAATGATAGAGCTTAGTTCATAGATCGTTTTGATATAAGGTGCGTTAAAATCTGACGTACGGTTTAGGAGAAAAGTCAGTTTTAGTGAAAGACGTTCGAAAGTCGAGAAATCGTAATTGTACCAAATTTGAGGTTATAGTTACCATACTTTAACATGTTTAAAAGCCACGAAATTTTGGGATATGGTAGTAGTGTGGTCAAAGAACTAATACCAGTTGACCTTGCATTAAAATTCGAATTCTAAAATTTATAAGAAATTTTACAGTCGAGTGTGGTTGTTAGGGGAAATGGTAAAAACCCCTGAAACTTCGATTGAGCTTATAAATGGTTAAGTTCTTGAACCTTTGGGATAATAATAACACATTAAACATATGTTGAAGTGTAAAGGGTTTTGTTATAAAAGAGGATAGTGAGTAAGATGTAGTGTTCTAATGACGGTCCTTTTGTGTTTATAGAAATTCCGGAGGAGGAACCAGCCCTACTGTCAGGATACAGAAATCGAGGCAAGATCCTTCTATCCCTACTTTAAAAATTATTTATCTTCGGAATAATAATGATATCATGGCATATATTTATGTATATGTGATGCTCTTGTTGTTATATTGCAAAGAGGATATTTTCTTGATTTTGGGAAGTTAAAGAGAGATGATTACGAATGGAGCGAATATGCTCTAAGGTAAAAGAGATATGAAAGAGAATGGTATCAGTTGTTATCTAGGGTTATATGGTTTATAATGCTATATTATAAACATTCTTTTAGTGTATGATATATACATATATTTTATAGAAATAATGTGCGAGAATGGAAATGTGAAATGGTGTTGATAAATTGAATAATGATCTTATAATAAGGGGGATTAGCAACAAATTTGCATAAGAGGCTATGTCAGGGCTGTGTGCGACATAGTCTAGTATTCATGATTCGGCACGAAGATGCCAAGGGAGGATGTTATGCAGGTGGCCTTCCTCCAGGAGGATGTTATGCAGGTGGCCTTCCTCCAGGGATGATGTTATGCAGGTGGCCTTCATTCCTTCTACTAGTAGTAAACAGAGAGCGGATACGGTCAGGCGACTGATCATCGTCCTACGTATCTGGCGCCAGTATATATATCCCCAAAACTTGAAAGAAAGAATTGAAAATGGTTTTCAGATTTCTATAACTGAAAACAGAAAGATGATATGAAACGATGAAATTATTGATATAGATGAAGAGAAACTGATTTTATATTAATTTATAAAATTTCTGTATAGGAGGGAAATGAGAAGATGATAGTGAGGGAATTATTCAAGTATTTATGTTATTTTAAAATATTACACTAAAAGGGGTATATTGGTTGTTATAATATTTAAGAAGAGAAACTGATACTGTATTACCTTAGATTTCTTTCTTATAATAGTAAGTGGATGATGTATTATTAAATAAGAGTTTTATTCTTCCTTAAAGTTTATGATTTGGTTACTGCTTACATATGTGTATACATTTATACTTGGTTACATTTTAAATTCTAGTTTTCAATATTATCTTGCTGAGCTATTATAGCTCACTCTTGCTACTTATCTATATACAGCTAGGTATGCCAATACTTCGCAGAACGCCCCGCAAGAGGGTAAGGGAAAGGCGACCTACTAAGAGCTCGTTAGCATCGATTCCGGAGGTAGTGACGAGGTGGATGGGTTACAAGGGCTTATGTATAATTAAGTATGAGGACATGTAATAAACTTTTGGTTGTTGAAACGCTTCATGTCGAAGTGTTATTCAACAATGTACTTTAGTATGATCCTGGTTTGTAATAACTCTTTAACTTTCAACTCTAAACTTTTGTTATGGTAAATATTGTTCTCTGAGCATATGATTGGTGTGTGTGTGTGTATTATTGCGGGGTCAATTGCATAAGTATTGATTGAAAAAAAAAAGAACCCAAGTGACATTGATATTGAATGGAAATTGGTCCGTGATGGCCCAGATTCATGACCCCGGATTTGGGGCTGTCACAGTTGGTATCAGAGCTAAGAGTCATAATGCTCAGGAACAAGAGTGATAATAATATTGTATCATTTATAATATTAAATTTTGAACTTCCATCAAGTTCAGGGGTGGTATATCGCAGGTAGTTTTATTTTTTTAAGCATTGATTATAATTTTATAAATTATTACTAATATAGTTTATGTTTACCTTATAGGGAGAGGAGATGGGAGAGCCCAGTCATGTTCGTGAGATTGGAGAGCCGGGTCAGGACCCCCAGTGGCTAGGACTACCTGAGCAGGAGATTAGAGACTTGTTGCTGGTAGGTGTAGAGGTTCCAGAGTATGCTATCACTGACCTCAGGAGGAGAGTTCGCGCAGAGGCCATGGAGAGACACCAGATCAGGATGAGACTTGAGGAGGTAGAGGAGCGCAGACAGAGGGATGCTGTGGCCATAGTGCCATATACTGGTAGACCATATGTAGGACCTGATGGGGCCGGTCCTTCCCGAGTGCGGTCGGATATTCCTGAGGAGGAGATGCCCTTGCGTAAGTGGCCTAGGTTATCTGTTATACCTGAGGAGCCGATTGAGTGGAGGGACATTCATGTGACTCCTACTCCTGTTCCACCTGTCCCAGTGCCATCACCAGTTCCATCTCCTCTACCTAGCCCCGACCCTTTTGAGGATCCAGTTGAGCAGTTCACTCCACCAGGACACTTTATCTTGTCAGAGGATGAGTTGGAGGATGACCCTTCCGAGGATGCGGACACAGAGCCAGTTCCTCCATCCCCACCATTTGCACCACCACCACCTCCACCAGTGGATGCACCCCCACTTGTAGATGTACCTCCCCCAGATGCTATGCCACCTCAGGAGGCACCTATGTTTCCAGCTGGCCAGTTGCCAGCTATTTTCTTGTCAGAGTACTTTGCCCTTCAGGGACAGCTGGATGAGTCCCGTCGGACTATAGATACGCTTATACAGAGGTTAGACAGGGCGAGAGGAGGAGGAGGTGTGATACCAGATGGGTTGAATTTGAGCATAGTCAGTATCGAGCTACGGGCACTCGGTGACATTAGGACGATGTTGGGAGACAGAGGGGATCCAGTATGGAGGGCTCAGATAGTTGATACAGTCACCACTATGGTAGCACAGATCAGGGACGTTATCAGGGCGTCGTTACCATGATTAGGAGTAGTAGTTTTGGATACTAATCAGACTAGTCATCTTGTGGATGTCATTTTGGGGATTAGGTTAGTTGTTTACTGTCTTAATCCCAGTCTGATTAGAGGACAGCTAGTAGTGCTTTTGTTATAGCGAGTTAGTATGTACAGTTATGCTTTTGGGGTTTCGAACCTTGTACTTTATGATGTATGATATTAGTAGTAAAAGACGTTGTACCAAGTTGTAAAATATTTATGTAAATTAATGAAGTTTATGTACTTTGCCTAATTTTATTGTATTTTGATATTAAATGTTGAGATTCAGAAATATTGATATATATGAGGTGATTGACTTAAATGAAAAGGTTATTGTGCTAAAGGTACTAAGCTTATCCGTCAAAGTTGTATTATGATTAAATATTACTTGTGTGAATTTAAAATACTGGGATGTATAAATAAGATTAACTAATGATATAGTTGTGCATATATGGAAATGATGTATATTGTACCCTAAATTTGGGTGATTAATGGAGAATATTATTGTATACAGAATCATGCCGCCTAAGCGTAATAATAGAATGAATGCAAGGGAAAATGAGAGAGAGGAAGCAAGTCAGAATAGGCAGGGTGAAAACGCTCATAATGAACAAGATCATGAGGAAGAAGAAGATGAATCAACTGGCCAACAGGGAAATCAGGGTGGTAACCCTTTTAACCAATTTATGGAACTTTTGAGGCAGAATTTAGCTAATCCGCAGAATCCACCACAACCACCTGTTCTTCCCAACCAGGCAGCTAACTCTTTTCGTGCTTTTAAGTCACTAAAACCCCCAGAATTTGAGGGAACCACTAACCCAGTAGCAGCCAGGGCATGGCTGAAAGAGATGGAGAAAGCTTTCGAGATACTGAGGGTAGAGGAAGACCAGAAAACAGTTTTTGCAGCCTATCTCTTAAAGGGAGAGGCAAATTACTGGTGGGAAACTAAAAAGAATCTGGAAGGAGCGGGAGTGATAACCTGGGAGCGTTTCACTAGGGTGTTTCTAGACAAATATTCCCCTAGGTACTTAGAGAACCAGATGGAAATAAAATTTTTGGAGCTAAAGCAGGAAAATCTAACAGTGGCTGAGTATGAAACGAAATTTACCGAACTATCGAGGTTTGTTCCAGAATTCGTGCGTACTGAAGAGCAACGAGCGAAGAGGTTTCAACAAGGATTGAAACCATGGCTACGTACTAGAGTGGCACCATTTGAGTTGACTGATTATGCTGCGGTGGTTCAGAAGGCATCTATTATCGAGGCCGAGAGTGAACAAAACCAACTAGGTCGAGAGAACAAGAAAAGAAAATTTGAGGGTCCAAAAGGAGGTTCAAGTGAGGGAAGCTATTTTAACAAATTTGGTAAAGGACAAAAACCCCAGTTTGGAGGAAAGTCAGGGAATAATAAGACTACCAGTGAGACTGTGAATCAGGGTGGTAGATCCACAGGAACTTTTCAATCTAGTCAATCTCGAACACCATTTCCAGACTGTAACACGTGTGGTAAGAAGCATTCAGGAGTGTGTAGAGCGTTAGAAATAAACTGCTTTAACTGTGGACAAAAAGGACACTATTTTAATCAGTGCCCATCAGCTAATACCAATCCTAAGAGGGACATCAAGTGTTACCAGTGTGGGAAACTAGGACACATTGCCAGAGATTGCCGTTCAGGGGGATCATCTATGCCAGAACAGAGTGTGACTGCTTCAAATAAACCTACTGCCAGGGTGTACAATATGACTTTAGGGGAGGCATTGAGAAGGCCGGATACAGATGCAGGTGAACATTTTTCTAGTATTTAAATTTTTAGTGTAAACGTTTGGTTAAGAATCAATGTGGTCAATGAATGGTATAGGTAGGTTGATAATCTAGATAAGGAAAATCAGTATCTGTTAGGGGCTAGAAATTCTATAGAAAGGGAGAATAATAGTATTTTGGGGGTGAGCCATAGACTCATTTAAATACGAACAGGAAATATATATTATAGGTAATATTTTCTTACAATTGTTTCAAAGAATCTTATTCTAGTTGAATTTCTGGAAGATTTTACAGAGACAAAATATAATAAGATTGAAGTATGTATATTTTATGTCATGATAGAGATCAACATAGGGATAAACCATAAGTGAGATACACTACCATTCAGGAGAGGCCAATATGGTGGCCAATACCCATAACTAAAAGAGGGATGTTGATGAATGACAAGCAAGTTTATGTTGGTGTAATTTTGCGCAAACAAGATAGAGATATTATGAAGGAAAAAGGATGGAGAAAGTGATATAGAAGTTATAAGGTGTAAATGAAAAGGTATCTATGGACATTTTTGACGTGATTCCGGGACGGAATCCTTTTAAGGGAGGAAGGATGTAATAACCCTAACTTCAGTAATGCTACAGTGGTCACATGAATAGTAAATTTCGAGGATTTAGAGAAATGGTATATAGGTACTTTGTAATGGAAATGGAAAATGAATAAGCAGAAACCATATTAGTATTGTACAACGAAAATAAGTGACTCGAAATGACGTTAGATTTCAGAAATTCCTGAAGCATGAAATTTTGAGGATTTTGATTTCGAATAAGCTTCTATTGGATACTAAGGAGCATGGAAACATTATAAAAAAATTATATATTGAGGGATTAGTGAATTTAGAATTTAGCCAGGGGATTTTTAAGTTAAGAGAATACCAATGGAATTTGGATTGCTAAATGATCTCAAAACCACTGAGATAATGAGGTACATTCGTAACGAACCACAATTAGACGAATATGGAGATTAAGCAACCAAGATTAGTAATATAATAAGGATACATACCCCAATATAATTACCAAGAGTACTAGCATTATTATTAGAAAAGAAAATCAAGGAAAAAGAGAATTATGAAATCATGTTAATGAAGTCATCTTCCACTAAACCAAATTAAGGGTAGATTAGTCTTTTAACACCTAGATTTTTTACCAAGCTTCCTAGACAAGCTACACAAACAAGTAATTAGTGAGATAAGATTAGATGAGATCAAAAAACCAACACAAAACTCTCTCCCCTCTCATTTCTTCAACTTTCGGCCAAAGAGGAAAAAAAGAAAGAAAATCAAAATCAAAACCCTAGCTCTCTTCAACTACAAATCTAAGGAAAATTCATGGGTGTTCTTGGAGGTTAGGAAGGATCATCTACAAAATTTCAAGGCAAACCAACATCATTTGCATAGGTAATAAAATCATTGAAGTTGATGATGAATAGTGATGAATAGTGATTTCAAGAAACTAACTTAATTTTTCATGGTTCTTTTAGTTGATTTAAGCTAATATAAGGTGACTTAAGGTGTATCCAAGGCTTGTTGAGTGTTGTAAAGCTTCAAGAAGGTATAACCACTCTTGCCCCTTTTTATATTATGATGAATATTGTTGGTTTAAGTGATTAAGTGGTGTAAAGATTAAGATTATGATGTTATAAGTGTTTATAAGTGATTAAGGTTGATTTTGGAAGAAGTTTGGGATGGTAACCATGGCTGGTAATGAAGACCACATGGTGTAGGTGATGATTATGGTGTTTGATGATTGATTTGGAGGAGTTTGATTTTGGAAAGTATGAAAATATAGCCGTTATAATGTCCGATTTTCGTTAGAACTACAAACTGCCCTGTTTTTGGACACCAATGCAGTACGGTACCTTACTGTCTAGCACACTTAGTGACCATGAAATGATAGAGCTTAGTTCATAGATCGTTTTGATATAAAGTGCGTTAAAATCTGACGTACGGTTTAGGAGAAAAGTCAGTTTTAGTGAAAGACGTTCGAAAGTCGAGAAATCGTAATTGTACCAAATTTGAGGTTATAGTTACCATACTTTAACATGTTTAAAAGCCACGAAATTTTGGGATATGGTAGTAGTGTGGTCAAAGAACTAATACCAGTTGACCTTGCATTAAAATTCGAATTCTAAAATTTATAAGAAATTTTACAGTCGAGTGTGGTTGTTAGGGGAAATGGTAAAAACCCCTGAAACTTCGATTGAGCTTATAAATGGTTAAGTTCTTGAACCTTTGGGATAATAATAACACATTAAACATATGTTGAAGTGTAAAGGGTTTTGTTATAAAAGAGGATAGTGAGTAAGATGTAGTGTTCTAATGACGGTCCTTTTGTGTTTATAGAAATTCCGGAGGAGGAACCAGCCCTACTGTCAGGATACAGAAATCGAGGCAAGATCCTTCTATCCCTACTTTAAAAATTATTTATCTTCGGAATAATAATGATATCATGGCATATATTTATGTATATGTGATGCTCTTGTTGTTATATTGCAAAGAGGATATTTTCTTGATTTTGGGAAGTTAAAGAGAGATGATTACGAATGGAGCGAATATGCTCTAAGGTAAAAGAGATATGAAAGAGAATGGTATCAGTTGTTATCTAGGGTTATATGGTTTATAATGCTATATTATAAACATTCTTTTAGTGTATGATATATACATATATTTTATAGAAATAATGTGCGAGAATGGAAATGTGAAATGGTGTTGATAAATTGAATAATGATCTTATAATAAGGGGGATTAGCAACAAATTTGCATAAGAGGCTATGTCAGGGCTGTGTGCGACATAGTCTAGTATTCATGATTCGGCACGAAGATGCCAAGGGAGGATGTTATGCAGGTGGCCTTCCTCCAGGAGGATGTTATGCAGGTGGCCTTCCTCCAGGGATGATGTTATGCAGGTGGCCTTCATTCCTTCTACTAGTAGTAAACAGAGAGCGGATACGGTCAGGCGACTGATCATCGTCCTACGTATCTGGCGCCAGTATATATATCCCCAAAACTTGAAAGAAAGAATTGAAAATGGTTTTCAGATTTCTATAACTGAAAACAGAAAGATGATATGAAACGATGAAATTATTGATATAGATGAAGAGAAACTGATTTTATATTAATTTATAAAATTTCTGTATAGGAGGGAAATGAGAAGATGATAGTGAGGGAATTATTCAAGTATTTATGTTATTTTAAAATATTACACTAAAAGGGGTATATTGGTTGTTATAATATTTAAGAAGAGAAACTGATACTGTATTACCTTAGATTTCTTTCTTATAATAGTAAGTGGATGATGTATTATTAAATAAGAGTTTTATTCTTCCTTAAAGTTTATGATTTGGTTACTGCTTACATATGTGTATACATTTATACTTGGTTACATTTTAAATTCTAGTTTTCAATATTATCTTGCTGAGCTATTATAGCTCACTCTTGCTACTTATCTATATACAGCTAGGTATGCCAATACTTCGCAGAACGCCCCGCAAGAGGGTAAGGGAAAGGCGACCTACTGAGAGCTCGTTAGCATCGATTCCGGAGGTAGTGACGAGGTGGATGGGTTACAAGGGCTTATGTATAATTAAGTATGAGGACATGTAATAAACTTTTGGTTGTTGAAACGCTTCATGTCGAAGTGTTATTCAACAATGTACTTTAGTATGATCCTGGTTTGTAATAACTCTTTAACTTTCAACTCTAAACTTTTGTTATGGTAAATATTGTTCTCTGAGCATATGATTGGTGTGTGTGTGTGTATTATTGCGGGGTCAATTGCATAAGTATTGATTGAAAAAAAAAAGAACCCAAGTGACATTGATATTGAATGGAAATTGGTCCGTGATGGCCCAGATTCATGACCCCGGATTTGGGGCTGTCACATGGTTGCACCTGCCTCACCTTCCTTATCCTTAGGGCTTCTTTGATGTTCACCCTGTCCCTCACCACTCACTACCACCTTCACACTCCCCTCAAGAGTTTTGGTAGTTTTTGCAACAGGCGCCTTTTGAGAGACACCTGAGGTTTGTCTTTTAGATTGTGGTTTTGGAATTCTGGATTTGGTCACTTTGGTAGGAGCCTATATGGTCACAGCCACAGACTCCATTGTGACACTAGAAGGCAAAGAAATTTGGGGGTTGGAGATAGGAGTTTCAGGATTGGAAATAGTTACCTGAACAATTGGTAGATATACCAATTGTACTTCTGCATTTAGGTTCATTCGAATCAAATCACTTAAGACTCTCTTCTCCTGAACAAAACAATTGAACTTGCTATCCGGGTTAGCAATGGATAGCTCATTCTCAGATACATGCAGTGCTAGGAGCATCAAAAATCTAGCAAAATAAACATTCTTGCTCCTAGTTTCCTTTTTACCTAATTTAGCTGCTATCTCATACATGACTAGTGTGCCAAAATTATAGAATTTATCAGTCAAAAGCATACATAGCATAACTAGCATGGAGTTGGTAACAGCATCAAAGTTACTAATCTTGCTAGAAAAAGTTTTAATGAAGGCATCACAAAGATAACTCCATTCCTTAACCATACCTTTCCTAACAATTTTCCCTAAGTTCTCAGTACTAAGGGTATAATTCATGGAATTAAGCATGGTAACGATTTCAGCATTACTGGGTACCTCCAGACAGTTATTCTCAGGCAATTTTAAACAAGCAGTTAACACATCAGAATTAACTACATAATTTTTACCCTTTAAAGAAAAAGCAAGTGTACCATCTGTGCCATTGTACTCAGCAGATGCCCACACCTCTTCAATTACCTCATGGATTAGAGGAGTGGTGGCAGTCATAGCATATGACAGTTTGCATTTCTTCACGAAATTCATCATGGTGTGATATGCTTCTGGAGCGTTCACTGTATCAACAAAGGCCGCGAAATTGTTCTTCTCATAGGTAAACCCAGTGGAAGACATCATCTTAACAATAGGCGCCATTGAAGTGTTTGAACTTTTGTTGCAGAGAGAGATTTAGTGAAGAAGATGCAGTTAACTAATGAGATTCTTGAAAATGAATAAAGGTGAGATGTGAGGGCACAAAACAGCCTTTTATATTTTCCAAGAATTAAAAATGAAATAATTAAAAGTAATTACCCCATTGGACAAAAGTAACTGTCAGATAATAAATGAAAAGAAAAGAAGTACAGCCGTGACTAATTATACACGTTTACCAACGGCTATAAAAAGAAATATGTATATCAACGGATAAAGATTGGATGGTTGAGAAAACAGTTTATCCATCGATGACGTGGACAACCTGTTATCCGTTGACATACGAAAATCTAGTAATGTGTTTATACTACCAACGGATAAAAGGATATCCGTTGATAAGCAAATTTTGCCTTAAACAAAATTTCTGCTAAGAGTTATTCTGAGAGTTTTTAATTCTCAAGTAAATCAAAACACATTTCTAGCTGCAATACAGTATTATTAGATACCACTAGGAATTATGAAAAATTAAGCATACCTAGTTCACCTACCAACCTTGTGAATGAAGATTCATCAAGAGGCTTGGTGAAGATATCTACAAGCTGCATTTCACTTGGCACAAAGTGCATTTCTACTGTACCATTCATCACATGCTCTCTTATGAAGTGGTATTTGATGTCAATATGCTTGGTTCTCGAATGTTGCACGTACTGGATTTTCTGTGATGGCAATAGCACTAGTGTTGTCACAGAAAATTGGAATCTTCTCAACTTTTAGACCATAGTCAATAAGTTGATTTTTCATCCAAAGAATCTGTGCACAACAACTTCCAGCTGCAATGTACTCAGCTTCGGCTGTAGAAGTGGAGACTGAGTTCTGTTTCTTACTGAACCATGACACAAGCCTATTCCATAGAAACTGACAGGAGTCTGTAGTACTTTTCCTATCAATTCTGTAACCTGCATAGTCTGCATCTGAATAGCCAATTAGATCAAAGCCAGAATCTCTTGGGTACCAAATGCCAAGGTTTGGTGTTCCCTTGAGATACCTGAAAATTCTCTTAATAGCAATCAAGTGAGACTCTCTAGGGTCAGCTTGAAATCTAGCACAAAGACATGTGGAAAACATTATATCAGGTCTACTAGCTGTTAGATATAGAAGTGAGCCTACCATGCCTCTATAGCTTGAGATGTCCACAGATTTTTCCTTAGTATTCAGCTCAAGCTTAGTTGCAGTGGCCATAGGTGTTTTTGCAGAGGCACAATCCATTAAGTCAAATTTCTTTAAGAGATCATAAATATATTTTGTTTGACTTATGAAAATTCCCTCATTAACTTGCTTTACTTGTAAGCCAAGAAAGTAAGTTAATTCACCCATCATGCTCATTTCATACCTACTTTGCATAAGTTTGGCAAACTTTTTGCAAAGTTTCTCATCTGTAGACCCAAAAATAATGTCATCTACATAGATTTGAACAAGTATTGAAGAACCATTGATATTTCTATGAAATAAGGTTTTATCTACTGTACCTCTAGTGAAGTGATTCTCCAAAAGAAATTGAGATAAAGTGTCATACCAGGCTCTTGGTGCTTGCTTCAAACCATAAAGTGCTTTCAAGAGAAGATATACATAATCTGGAAATTCTGGATCTTCAAAGCCAGGAGGTTGATGGACATATACCTCTTCTTCCAGTTCCCCATTTAGAAAGGCACTTTTAACATCCATCTGATAGACTTTGAAGTTGGCATGTGCTGCATAGGCTAGGAAAATTCTGATGGCCTCAAGTCTTGCCACTGGAGCAAAAGTTTCATCAAAATCTATTCCTTCTTCTTGAGAATAGCCCTTTGCCACTAATCTAGCTTTACTCCTCACAATTATGCCATTTTCATCAGTCTTATTCTTGAGAACCCATTTGGTACCTATGATACCTCTATCATCAGGTTTGGGCACAAGCTTCCATACTTTATTTCTCTCAAATTGGTTTAGCTCTTCTTGCATTGCTAAGACCCAATCTGGATCTAGAAGGGCATCCTCCACTTTCTTAGGTTTCTCTTGAGATAAGAAACTACTGTATAGGCATTCTTCTTGTGTGGCCCTCCTAGTTTGGACTCTTGAGTTTGAGTCACCAATGATTAACTCAAAAGGATGATCTCCGGTCCATTTTCTTGAAGGTGGAAGGTTTGATCTAGATGAGGTTGCTTCATCTATGTGAGCATGATCTTGTTGATTGGATATTGAGTTTTGACTTTGAGAAACTCCCCCTGAGTTTGTTGTCCTTGAGGAATTATGAAGTTGACTGTCAACAGATGCATCATTTTGTCTATCAACGGATGCTCCATTTTGCCTGTCGACGGATACATGAGAATGCCTGTCAACGGATGCATCTGATGATCTAGTATGACTGTCAACGGATGCTTCATTTCCAGTGTTAGCATCACTTCTAGTTGGACCAACAACTCTAGGTGAATTTCCAGTGTCATGATCTTCATTTTCCTCGTCATCATCAATGTACATTCTTCCTTCTACCTCATTTTCAAATCTCAACTTTTCATGGAAGCCTTCATCATTTAGACCTAGAATCTTTTGATCATCAAACACAACATGAACAGATTCCATAACAATGTTGGTTCTTAGATTGTAGACTCTACAGGCTTTCCCTACTGCATATGCAACGAAGATAGCTTCATCTGCCTTTGCTTCAAATTTGCTCAAGTTATCTCCATGATTTCTTAGCACAAAACACTTACATCCAAAGACATGAAGAAAAGCTAACGTTGGTTTCTTGTTGGTAAATAACTGATAAGGAGTCATTCCTCTGGCTTGATTGATCAAGGAAATATTCTGAGTGAAGCAGGCAGTGCTGACAGCTTCAGCCCAGAAATATGTTGGCAATCTTGATTCACTTAACATTGTTCTAGCTGCTTCAATGAGAGTTCTATTTTTCCTTTCAACAACCCCATTTTGTTGAGGTGTTCTAGCAGCAGAAAACTCATGGACAATTCCATTCTCTTCACAGAAAATATTCATTGTGGAATTTTTGAATTCAGTGCCATTGTCACTCCTGATTCTTTGTACTTTTACTTCAGAACCATTGTTTACTAGTCTGAGATGATTGATGATGATTTCACTTGCACAATCTTTGGAGTGTAGGAAGAAGGTCCATGTAAACTTAGAAAAATCATCCACAATCACCAGGCAGTATTTCTTCTTTGAAATGGACATGACATTTACTGGACCAAATAAATCCATATGCAGCAATTGAAGGGGCTTAACAATGGATGACTCTGTCTTGCTTTTGAAAGATGATTTCTTTTACTTCCCTAATTGGCAGGCATCACACAGTCCATCTTTGATGAACTCCAATTGAGGGATTCCTCTAGCAAGATCCTTTCTTACCAAATCATTCATTACTTTAAAATTCAAATGAGACAGCTTTTTATGCCATAGCCAACTCTCATCCTTGCTTGCTTTGCTGAAGAGACAAGTAATGGATTCTGAGCATACTGAGTTGAAATCATCTATGTAAACATTTCCTTTTCTAAAGCTTGTGAGAACCACATTGTTGTTTTCCTTGGTAGAAACAACACAGGCTTCTTTAGTGAACTTTACTTCATAGTCTTTGTCACAAATCTGACTGACACTTAGCAAATTGTGCTTCAAACCTTCAACTAAAGCCACTTCTTCAATGATGACATTGTCCTTTGTAATCATGCCATATCCCTTAGTATATCCTTTGCTATCATCTCCAAAGGTAATTCTAGGGCCAGCTTCCTCCTTGAACTCTGTGAGCAGGGTTGAATCTCCTGTCATATGCCTAGAACATCCACTGTCTAGGTACCATAGATTCCTCTTATTTCCCTGCACACAATCCAAAATACAAATCAAGTTGATTTTGGTACCCAAGTTTCCTTGGGTCCTTTCTTGTTAGCCTTTGGTTTTACACTCTTAGCAATCTTCACTTGGGGTGTAGATGCTTGAGTGATAGGTTTTGACAGATGCCCATTTGCATAAATATTTGATGCATGCATTTATGAAAAATTGGGATACATATTATCCATGCTGGGAATGCTCCATGACATTTGTGGCATATTCACAGATTGAAAATAAGGATTAGGCACATATGGCATGTTCACATATGGATTTGAAAAACTAGCATTCTGATACAAACCAGGCATTGCAGGCATACTTGGCATAGATTGAGGTACATGAACAGGAGTCCTTTTAACAGACTTGCAATTAGAAGATAGGTGATTGACACTATTGCAATTACCACAAGTTTTCCTAGGAGCAAACTTGTCAGGAGAATAATTGTTTTTCTTGTTAATGCCTATCTTACCATTTCTGTTCTTTTTCTTTTTACCCTCAGTCTCTACCTTTTCATTAATTGACTTACCAACAGCCTTATTGTTAGGTAAATCACCTGCCTTAGCCTTCTCACTTGATTCGGCTTGGCTACTTTCACCAGAAACAAAGTTCTTGGCTACTGGACCATACTGATTATTCAGTTTCTTGAGTTCCTTCTTACTAACAGACTTTTTGTTAGTCGACGGATACCTCTCATCCATTGATGGTTCATCTGTCAACGGATGATCACTATTCATTGATTCACAAATAGTCTCTAGATCCTCAAGGCAAGGTTCTAGCTCCTTTTTCTTCTGAGTCCAGGTATCCCTCACAGATGATTCTATTCCCTGGACTTCTATTATGTTTTGAGAAATATTCCTACAACTTTGAAATTTAGCAATTATCCCTTGTTCTTTTTCAAGCTGGTTTCTTAAGATCAATTCTCTTTTTAACACAGCTTCAAGTTCATTTTTAGCATCATTGTAATCAACTCTCATTTTCTCAAATTCTAGAAATTGAACTTCTAGAACTGCATTTCTATCACTTAAGAACTGATTAGTTTCTTTAATCCTATTGTTCTCTTTAGTAAGTGATTTAAGAGTAACACTCAAGTGATATAGTTCAGTAGACATTTCATCTATAACACTATTGCATTCCTCTTTGGTGAGCTCAGAGAGATTAGTAGAATATACCTGATTGCTAGCTGAACTTGCTTCCTGCTCAGAATCAGCCATTAATGCAAGGTTGACAAACTCAACATCATCATCAGAATGATTTCCATCAGCAGCCCAGTCATACTCTTGGGTCATGAATGCCTTTCCTTTCTGTCTCAGAAGATCAAAATATTTCTTCTTGTAGTCAACAGTTTCAGTTGGCTTTCCCTTGTTCTCAGATCTAGGCTTCCTGCATTCACTTATCATGTGACCAGCAATACCATAATTGGAGCATTTAATTTTGGATTTATCCACATAATTGCTTGTAGAAAAATCCTTGTTAAATGGCTTGGCCACCCCAGAGTTTCTTCTGAATTTTAGCTTAGAGAATCTCCTAGATAGAAAGGCTAAATGCTCATCTATCTCATCCAATTCATCCTGCTGTAGGACACTCATTTCTTCAGACCCCTTTTCCTTGCTTTTGCTTGATTCTGTTCTACCTTCACAAACCTCCCTGTTTGGTGTAGATTTAGCAGCTTCAGTCCTCTTCTCCTCCTTTTGCTCCAAGTTGGCAACAAGTGCAACTGACCCACTTTTCTTTTGGGCCTTCTCAATTTCTTCATCCTGCTCCATTTCTAGTTCATATGTCTTTAAAGTTCCATAGAGCCTTTCAAGAGTAAATGACTTGTACTCTTGAATGTTTCTTAGAGAAACAGTCATAAGCTTCCACTCTTTGGGCAGTGATCTCAGAAATTTGAGATTAGAATCTTTCACTTGGTAGATTCTTCCATACAGTTTCAAGCCATTCAGTAGCTTTTGAAATCTACTAAATGTGTCATTTAATGTCTCTCCATTCTTGAAATGGAAGTGCTCATACTGTTGGATCAGTAGTTGCATCTTGTTTTCCCTTACCTGTTTTGTACCTTCACAAAGGGTTTGAACAATGTCCCATACTTTCTTGGCGGTAGTACCGTTGATAACATTGTCAACCATGTCTGTTTCTAAACCATTAAACAGAATATTCATGGTCTTTTTATCTTTGTGAACTTCTGCAACATCCTCAGTGCTCCACTCAGAAACAGGTTTTGGGATGTACGTGTCTGGTGCTCCTGCAGCAAGACCAACTCTTGAAGCGGCCTTCATTGGAACATGAGGACCCTTCTCAATGCAATCTACAAAACCTACATCAATAGACATGAGATGTAAACGCATTTTTACTTTCCAGTGAAAGTAATTTTCCCTATCAAGAACCGGTATCTTCACTCCATAATCCTTCTTAGACATGTTGAAAGTGTGTTGATCTTTAAACTTCAAATATATTAGAAGCT
Organism: Kitagawia praeruptora; assembly: GCA_037693485.1. Taxonomy (NCBI): domain Eukaryota; kingdom Viridiplantae; phylum Streptophyta; class Magnoliopsida; order Apiales; family Apiaceae; genus Kitagawia; species Kitagawia praeruptora. The sequence goes on along the minus strand of CM075349.1, from coordinate 149,374,871 downwards.
TGCTCTGATACCAATTGTTATTCCCAGATTACACACTTGTATAATTGTAGAAGGGGGGGTTGAATACAATTCTTGATAGTTATAAATTTCTGATAAAAACCACAGAAATCTATAAAGAAATAATTGCTGAATAGAAATAGTTCACAACCACATAAAAATCAGGTGGTTAAATGTACCACCTGAGACTTTTATTTGAAGAAAACCCTGTGATACAAATGTACACAACTTCTGTGTTTACAACTCTTTGCTTCTAAAGATATTCAAGAAACCCTAAGCAAATATGTATGTTTTCTTACATTCTAAAGAGTTGCTACACTTGGTTATATATCCCAAGTTTACAAGTGCTACAGGAATAAGATAATATTAATCTAATTCAAGTTGACTTGCTACTCCACTCCAAATCCACATGTAGCCGAAAGGTTGTCCTTGTGAACAGATATGTCCCCTGCACCTTTCTTGTATGTACTGTGTAAATGGAATGCTTCTTTCTTCTATGTTTCCAAAGTATGGCTGCCATACTGCTTTTTATACCTACTATCAACCCATGTGATCTATGATAAGTGGATTTTATATCCACTTGGAACATTCTAAATCGGCTTAAATTGATTGCTTTGACCTCAAGATTGTGGTAGTTTTGATGTGTTTTGTTTAATTGTGCAGGGTTGGAATAATGTTGATTAAGATCGTTGTTTCCGTTACTTTTGGAGTTGAATTTGGGCTTAATAATGTAGAATGGAGTCTTGTTGTGATTCACCATGAGGATTCCAAGCATAGAGGATTGAAAACGGAAGAGAACGCAAAAAGAACGGGAGCAAACGGAGCAAAAACGAAGGAGAAAAAGCTAAAAAACGAGGAAAGAAAAGCTTCACCAGAATATGGCTGGGCAGACTGCGCCATTTCTTGAGCAGTCTGCGCCAGGTGGCAGAATATGGCTGGGCAGTCTGCGCCGTGTTTGAGCAGACTGCTCAGGGTCGTGCTGATTTTCCAGTTTTGCCCTTATTCGATCTGAAATTGTATTTTAAGTGGTTTTTGACACAAAAATCGAATTCTAGTTGTATTTAAGGTATTTTTCTTATTGGGCAAGAGGCGTAGAGCCTATATAAACATCCAACCCTTGTAATCATGAGGAGATACACACATTACGTACTATAGCCTAGTTTTTGCAAGAGAGAAAAGGAGATAAGGAATTTCTCCAAGCTAGTGACAAGCAAGGATTATTCTTGGAACCTTTGTACTCTTCTATTTTGGGGATTTAATTCTAAACCTTATTTCTTCTTATATTTTTATTTGTTTATTTTAGAATTATGTTTTCCATAGAACCCATGATGGCAATTAGGTCAATTATGGGCTAATTCGTTATCATGGGGTTTTAATGGATTTTGTTATGGATTCTAGTAATTGAGTGTTTTTATGCCTTGGTGTGTGATTGAATGTATTGATTGCCTAGTATGTTTATGCTTAGTCGTTATAAGTGCGTCGCGAACACTTGTAATTGTTTGTTTAATCCTAGTGAATGCGAAAGTGGATCTAGGGTTTAGAACAATTCATGCTAGCATAGGTTTTTGCATGTGAAGAACATGTATTAAATTGTGGTGTAATTCTAACCGTCTTGCATCGACTATGTGGTTTAATGGGTGCTTGATTTTTAACCGGTATGTGTTCAATTGCTATAGACATATAGGGACTACACATATTTGGTGACTACTTGACTTCTATCATTTGTGGATGATCAGTAGGATGGTATATGCACAACGAAAGTTGGTGTGTATCAGTTTAGTGCATCTAATCAGTAATCAACTCGGTCACATGCTAGGCTAAAGGGCATAAGATTCTAGATGAAGTAGTAAATGAAATTGAAATCCCATGTCTGTTTATTATAAAGTTAAAGTTAAGTTATTTCCTCGTAATTGGCTTAGTTGGTAATTAATCATTAGTCAAATCAAACCAATATTGTGATTGTCTTAGCAGTGAGTGTAAATCATAAGCTGGTGCATAAGTGAACATAACGAACAATTTGAGTCTCTGTGGGAACGAATCCTATTTACTCTATATTACTTGTTGACCACGTTCTCTTGCGTGAATAAGTGCGAACAAGTTTTTGGCGCCGCTGCCGGGGACTCGGTTCATTGTTTGTTTAGTTTATGATCTTGTCATCAATTTGGGTTAAATTCACTGACTCGGACGTTTTTTTTTATTTGATGGATTATTGGGAGCAGGAATTCGTAATTGTTTGTGAGCTGTGTGCAGGTGGACATTACACTCATCAATGTGAGTATAACAGAAATCGGCCAAATTTCTGCTGGGACTACAATCAGAGTGGTATGGAGCAATCTCAATATCCATTCTACCCGCTCCAAAATCAGCAGTTTGAAGATGAGCAATACAGTCCAGGGGGAATTCAGCAGCAACAGGGGCAACAATTTCAGCATCAGTATGCCCCAGTGCATCAACACTTTCAACCTCCTGAATTTCAGCAGCAGCAATTTCAGACTTGGTCTATCCAACAGTCGACCGAAGAAGCTGAATTAGAAGAATTGAGGTTGATGGCGAAAAGCAATGCATTGTCTCTCCAGAGAATAGGATATCAGATTGGTCAAATTGCAAATGCATTACAAACATTGAATCAAATTGCAAGTGACACAGAAGGCCTAGATGTAGAGGAGGAGGACAAGAACCTTACTATCAGTCTTGACTGGCCTTTCTTAGCCACGGGTGAGACCATGATCGAAGTTCAGGAAGGAGAGTCTGAGGGCAGAGATGGGGAAGAAGTGTTATGCAAAATATCACGCAAGCGTACGTGGTCACAAGTAATATATAAGGTTAAGTCCAAATTCGTTCCCACAGGGATCAAGTTATGGTTCTATTCAGTAAATATGCCTCAACAATAATGTATGGTTTTAATTCACTACTAAGAAAAATAACAAATATGGTTTGATTAACTAAATTAAACTAAGATGCAAATTATAAAACTAAGAATTAAACAATTAACTAGAATTAAAATCGGATTACTTATATGAAAATAAACATGGAATCCTAGTTTCATTATCTACTTCACTTAGAGTTGCAGCCTTCGATTAAAACATGTGATGGTTTTGATATCTGATCGAATAACACGAAAAGAGTAAAAGTTACCTCTCGGTATACTAGTACCAATCTAAGCATACATCCACAAAAGAGATAGAAGATGAATAGGCACCTATTATGTTTAGACCCTATATCTCTATAGAATTTGAAAACATAAAGGTTGAAGCACAAGTTATCCACTTAGATCACATAGGGTAGCATAATATCTCTATTCATGCCACAAATCATGATGTTTAACATCAACCTATCCTATGCTAGCATGGCAAGTTCTAAATCTCAAGATCCACTCTCGTTTAGCAAGAGATTAACAATTCAATTTAGATGTTAGCTTCGCATCTAAAAGCATTAAGATTAACCATACGAGGATATCAAGAATTCACCACACATAAATCTCTAAGGCATACAAACTACTAAGCTACATAGATAAATCCACTAGGATCCCACGATAACGATTAGTTCATAATCGAACCTTTCGTCACCATGGGATTAGACGGAAGCATGATATTAAACAAGATAAAGAAGATGAATAAATAAATAATAGAATAAGGTTTAGTGAACAAATCCGTGAAAGTAACAAGCATCCAAAAGATACGCCTCCACAAAGGAATACAAGAAAAACTATATCTAGATCTTCTTGTCGTCACGATCCTCGCCTTGGCTTCTCTTCCTTGTGCTCTGAACGAATTTGGTGTGTAGGATGTGTAGGTGATTATTTTTCTGTGCCCCAAGGTGTGTATTTATAGCCCCCAAGTGCCTCCTTGACCAAGCAATTACCGTATTTGAAATAGGATAGAATTCCGGTAATTTTCCATCTTTAATTGAAATAGAATTGCAATTCCCATGTTTAGAACTGATTCTAGAAGTTTCAAACCGTCCAAAACAATTGCCATCTTGATTAGGAGAAGAAAACGGCAAGTTTCCCAATTAAAAACTGATTCCAGGAAGTTACTGCCGGCTCTCCGCGCGGCCGCGCGCGCCCAAGGTCAAATCCACCGCGCCCGCGCGCATTGTTTCTGCAGCATTCTGCCCGCGCGCCCGCGCCCAGTACAAGCCTTTCCTGGCGCGCCCGCGCCCAGGGTTTACTGAACAGACTGAAATTCTTTTGCCATTCTGATTTCACCTCCACTTTTGAATGCAACTCTAAGCACTTATTCTTCTGAGCTTAAAAACACATATAACACTGAAATTTCCACACTTGCACCTAGAATTATAACCTGCACAATTTCTCACAAAACACATTAAAACACACCGACACTTGAGATACAAAACACCAATTTAAGCCAAAATAGAACGATCCAAGTGGATATAAATCCACTTATCACACCCCCAAACTTAAACCGATGCTTGTCCTCAAGCATAAACAAACAAAAATATATACAACTATCTAGTACCACTTCCGTAGGTGATCACGGTTGCATTTGGCATATGCAACAAGCCCTTTAAACCCCTAGGCAGCCCTAGTGGACGAGTAAGGTCTCGTGAGGGCCTATAGCGAATGTACCCACAAAATCCATTTAACTAATGCAATGCAATGCATGAATGCAACTACTATGACAAAATGCAAAGATCCCCTTCAACTCACCAAAACCAACTAACAAGCAAATATCTCAACGAATGCAACAAATCCAAGCAGAGCTCGACTAAGTCCCCGTATACTAACAGTACATGAACAGAAACGTACGTGTGTGCTATGCTCATCAGAAATACCCCCAGAACTAGGTCAAAAATCATACATGCTTTCCGTCAAGACAATCACAGGTTTATAACTAGAATAGACTGTAGACACTCCATAACCTAGGAACACCTCCACCCTTATCCAAGGTAGACAGAAACTCATGCTTTATTACTATGCTACGACACTACATATACAATACGCATGCTTATTTAACCGTGCAATGAATGAGACCCCAAAAGGCTTACACAATAATACCCATGTAGCGAGTGTTAGGTCAGTGGATCCCGGACTAAAAAGCCTTAGGTCACTAGGACTAAGTCCCCTCAGACTTAATTACTCGAGTATTAAAGAGCTCACTCTGGTTAATTTTGCATTAACAAACAAAACTTGATTTTTTTTTTCTTTTTTTTTTTTTTTTTCTTTTTTCTGATTTTTTTTTTTCCGCAATCTGGAATGAGCCTTTCTCATTTCCAACCCTAGACTACTCATATAAATATGAGCTGGCTACTAGCCAATTGACGCCTAGCCTTTATTAACAACTAGCATGAAATTCCTGTTTTCCCCCAAACTTAGATTTTAGTGTTCCTACGCTATAAAGGGAATAACGAAAATTCTAAGAATAAACAAGTGATTAAATCTCAAAACATCCCACAGGCATGACCCTAACCTAGCCCAAAAGCACCCCAATGAGACTGTGTAATAAATTTTGTTCCCGTAACATGCAAGTCAATTCCATAGAAACTATAAATCAGCCCTCTACTCATCATCATCACACCCAAATCAACATCCACCTATCAATCAGAATCAGCTCATTTTAAGGGATCATGAAATATGCATGCCATGAAAATGCAACTAAATGAAAACTCACATGGTATACGAAAATAAAACAAAATGTCCTATATGAAACAAACGTAGATAATACGAACATAAAATGCATGATTACTACTACTAATATGCAAAATATGATATCCTACATGAACACAATGAATACTACACATAAACTACGAATCCCCCAAACTTGAAAGATTCAATGTCCGCATTGAATGGAAGTAAATACAAGGGATCGCAGAAAACATACCTAAAAATACCGAAACACATGGGTTGCCTCCCACGAAGCGCTGTCGTTAACGTCATTTAGCCGGACAAATATGATTCAAATCATGGTGGCTCGAAGATTGCATTCGACTTGTCCTTAGCAGAAGGACCATTCACCCATTGTCTGACAACCTTCTTGCTATCTTCCCACATCTTCTCTAAATCATACTTCACTTTGCCTCCTCCTCCAATCAACTTTTTCTTTTTCTTCTTCACACCTCTAAGGTGTTTATGCTTCACAGTTGATTGATAAGAACACTCCTCTACCTCATCATCCATGCTCCACCTTCTTAACACATTATCGTGACCCTCTTCAAAAATCACTAACTCATCATTCAAAAGGACATACCTCAAATGAGATGGAAGTTTTCCAAGCTTGACATTCGAGAGATCTCGAACTGAAGATCTGTCAATGGAATCACTGATGTGATGTTCGAGCAAGTGTGTGTCCGACTTTTCGCTCAACAACTGATCCAACTTCTTTCTCTGACCCGTATCAACCGTTTCCACACTAAAACACTCTTCATCCTCTGTCGGAAATTTCATGGCCTTGAACACATTAAAGGTGACACTCTGATCTTGCACCCTCATTGTAAGCTCTCCTTTTTGCACATCAATCAAAGTCTTTCCTGTAGCCAAGAACGGTCTTCCCAAAATTATGGGAATCTTCTTATCTTCTTCAAAATCCAAGATCACAAAATCAGCAGGAAAGATGAACTTATCAACTTTTACCAAAACATCCTCTACTATACCCCTCGGATAAGTGATAGTCCTATCAGCCAACTGCAAAGAGATGTTGGTTGGCTTTGGCTCCGGTAAACCAAGTTGCTTGAAAACAGACAAGGGCATAAGATTAATGCTAGCTCCCAAATCACATAAACATTTGCCGAATGAAAGGTTGCCAATAGTACATGGAATAGTGAAACTTCCCGGATCTTTCAATTTCGGAGGCAACTTCTGCTGCAGAACAGCACTACACTCCTCCGTCAAAGCTACTGTTTCAAAATCTTCCAACCTTCTCTTCCTTGACAAAATATCCTTCATGAACTTAGCATATCTCGGCATCTGCTCCAATGCTTCAACAAAAGGAATGTTAATGGACAGTTTCTTGAAGACATCCATAAATTTCTGAAACTGTTTCTCTTGACTCTTCTTCAAGCGTCCAGGAAATGGCGGAGGTGGATAAATCTGATTATTCATTGAAGATTGCTCCGGAATAAACTTTTCAACAGGTTCCTTGCTCTTCTCACCATCAAGCTTATCAGCCACTAAATCAGATTTCTCAATTACTGGCACTGCAGATTTTTCAACCTGCTGATTCTGAACATCTTCATCTTTTTCAGTTGCTGATTTAGGATCACTTGTGACTTTTCCAGATCTCAAAGTAACTGCATTCACTTGTTCCTTGCTTTCCCCCCTGCCTGGATTTACCTCCGTATCACTAGGAAGAGTTCCTTGTGGCCTACTAAATAAGGCACTTGCAATCTGTCCTATCTGAGTTTCCAAGAGCTTCTGGCCAGCTTGTAAGTTCTTTAATGCTATCCACATCTCATCAGATTTATCATTAGATGATTGCCCCACATGAGTCTGAGGTTGTTGCTGCTGAATTCCCGGAGGTTGATATGGTGCCCTATAAGGTTGTTGATAGCTTTGGTTGTACGGCTTCGCTTGCTGATACGATTGCTGAGTATTCTGATTGTTGCTCCAGCTGAAGTTAGGATGATTCCTATTATTAGGATGATAAGTGGCTGGAACTGGTGCAGCAGGTCTCTGGAAATTACTCACGAACTGTGCTGATTCAGAAGAGATAGCACATTGATTCGTCTCATGTGCGCCCGCACATAACTCACAAACACTAGCCACCTGCTGAACTCCATAATTAGCCAGAGAATCCACTTTCATAGCAAGAGCCTTCAACTGAGCCGTAATCATTGAAGCTGTATCTACTTCCAAAATTCCTGCTGCCTTGCCTTGAGATAGCCTTTGGGTTGGATTTTGATATTCATTAGCAGCCATCATCTCAATAAGTTCATAAGCTTCATCATAGCTCTTTGCCCATAGAGCTCCACCTGATGCTGCATCTAGCAAAGGCCTAGATTGTGCTCCCAATCCATTGTAAAAACCATTAATAACCATCCAATCAGGCATGCCATGATGAGGACACTTCCTTAGCATCTCCTTGTAGCGTTCCCAAGCCTCACACAAGGACTCACCAGATTGTTGTTGAAATTGAGTCAATTGGTTCCTTATTGCTGCAGTTTTCGCCATAGGAAAGAATTTTGTAAGGAACTTCTGAGCAAGATCTTCCCATGTAGTAATGGAACCAGGTGGTAGAGAGTGTAGCCAGCTCTTAGCCTTATCCCTCAGAGAGAATGGGAAAAGCCTCAACCTTATAGCATCATCCGTCACACCATTACACTTGAAAGTGTCGCAGATTTCAATAAAGTCCCGAACATGCATGTTTGGATCCTCTATAGTAGCTCCCCCAAACTGGACTGAATTCTGCACCATCTGAATTGTGCCCGGCTTGATCTCAAAGTTGTTCGCTGCAATAGCTGGCCTAACAATGCTCGACTGAATGTCATTGAGTTTCGGCTGAGAATAGTCCTTCAAAGCCTTAGCTGCTGCTGCATCTGCCATTGCTACTGTAGTTTCAGTTCCCTCTTCCTTCTTCTCTAAATTCTCAACAAGATCGTCTTCTGCCAGTTTTAGTAATCGAGCTTGCGAACGTGTTTGCATACAAACTCAAGTACCTGAACACCACGAAACAAACAAACTAAGTAAGAATCCGAGTCAGTGAACGCTAACGACCACTATTGACAAACACATAAACTGAAATAAAAACACCGATGATCCCCGGCAGCGGCGCCAAAAAACTTGTTATGCAAAATATCACGCAAGCGTACGTGGTCACAAGTAATATATAAGGTTAAGTCCAAATTCGTTCCCACAGGGATCAAGTTATGGTTCTATTCAGTAAATATGCCTCAACAATAATGTATGGTTTTAATTCACTACTAAGAAAAATAACAAATATGGTTTGATTAACTAAATTAAACTAAGATGTAAATTATAAAACTAAGAATTAAACAATTAACTAGAATTAAAATCGGATTACTTATATGAAAATAAACATGGAATCCTAGTTTCATTATCTACTTCACTTAGAGTTGCAGCCTTCGATTAAAACATGTGATGGTTTTGATATCTGATCGAATAACACGAAAAGAGTAAAAGTTACCTCTCGGTATACTAGTACCAATCTAAGCATACATCCACAAAAGAGATAGAAGATGAATAGGCACCTATTATGTTTAGACCCTATATCTCTATAGAATTTGAAAACATAAAGGTTGAAGCACAAGTTATCCACTTAGATCACATAGGGTAGCATAATATCTCTATTCATGCCACAAATCATGATGTTTAACATCAACCTATCCTATGCTAGCATGGCAAGTTCTAAATCTCAAGATCCACTCTCGTTTAGCAAGAGATTAACAATTCAATTTAGATGTTAGCTTCGCATCTAAAAGCATTAAGATTAACCATACGAGGATATCAAGAATTCACCACACATAAATCTCTAAGGCATACAAACTACTAAGCTACATAGATAAATCCACTAGGATCCCACGATAACGATTAGTTCATAATCGAACCTTTCGTCACCATGGGATTAGACGGAAGCATGATATTAAACAAGATAAAGAAGATGAATAAATAAATAATAGAATAAGGTTTAGTGAACAAATCCGTGAAAGTAACAAGCATCCAAAAGATACGCCTCCACAAAGGAATACAAGAAAAACTATATCTAGATCTTCTTGTCGTCACGATCCTCGCCTTGGCTTCTCTTCCTTGTGCTCTGAACGAATTTGGTGTGTAGGATGTGTAGGTGATTATTTTTCTGTGCCCCAAGGTGTGTATTTATAGCCCCCAAGTGCCTCCTTGACCAAGCAATTACCGTATTTGAAATAGGATAGAATTCCGGTAATTTTCCATCTTTAATTGAAATAGAATTGCAATTCCCATGTTTAGAACTGATTCTAGAAGTTTCAAACCGTCCAAAACAATTGCCATCTTGATTAGGAGAAGAAAACGGCAAGTTTCCCAATTAAAAACTGATTCCAGGAAGTTACTGCCGGCTCTCCGCGCGGCCGCGCGCGCCCAAGGTCAAATCCACCGCGCCCGCGCGCATTGTTTCTGCAGCATTCTGCCCGCGCGCCCGCGCCCAGTACAAGCCTTTCCTGGCGCGCCCGCGCCCAGGGTTTACTGAACAGACTGAAATTCTTTTGCCATTCTGATTTCACCTCCACTTTTGAATGCAACTCTAAGCACTTATTCTTCTGAGCTTAAAAACACATATAACACTGAAATTTCCACACTTGCACCTAGAATTATAACCTGCACAATTTCTCACAAAACACATTAAAACACACCAACACTTGAGATACAAAACACCAATTTAAGCCAAAATAGAACGATCCAAGTGGATATAAATCCACTTATCAAGAAGCAGAACATGAAGCTGATAAGGAAGCAGAGTCGGAGGCAAACCAATCAGAAAATTCAATTCTGAATAATCAACCGCAACCACTTCCTTTGCAATATGAAAATTTTGAAGAATCAGCCCAAGATCAAGAAAATTCCAAGGCTCAAGCGGCTATGCTAATTCCTTCGAAGGATGAAGAGTGTCTCAGTGTGGAAGATGATGAATTAGAAGAGCATGTTCAGTTGTTGAATGCTGCTTCGTTGCAATCTGACTTCGACCAGCTGGAGGCCGAAGAGGAAAAGAGTATCACTCCTGTTGACAAATCTACTCCGGAGAAGACTACAGAGATCATCCAAATCGATTTTCCTCCTCCATATCCACAGAGGCTTCAGAAGCAAACTCTAGCCATGAATTTGACGACGGAGGATGAGGAGTGTTTTAGCTTGAAATTGGTTGATGCAGGGCAGTGTAAAAAGTATGACACGGAGGAGAAGGCAAAGCATGGCCAACTGAGGATTACAGTGCCTTGGTTGATAGGGTTACGTATTCCACATAAGTTGCTTGGTGTGGAAGATCTCTGGAATTCTCAGGTGCGCCTTAAGCCATCAATTGAAGGAGCTCCCGAACTCGAGCTCAAAACATTGCTAGTTCACCTGGGGTATGCTTCTTGTAATTCATCTCCTTTGCTTGCTATTGTTATTACTGCTAACTTTTCAGGTAGGCGGGAGAATGTTGTTAAGAGATCTTGTGAGGAGCGAATACGGGTAAAGCTTGTCGTTGAAGATGTTGCTCCGAAGAAGATCATTAAATGGCCTTATAGAGATACGGTGCAGAAATTTTTCAAGAGGAAAATTGTGGCCAAGTCTAGCTAAAGACGTTAAAGAAAGGCGCTTCGTGGGAGGCAACCCATGATTTCTTGCTTTCGAATAAAACAACAGTTGTGTTGGAGCCTCCACGTCTATCCACCACCAGACACACCACCCGAGGAGGGTGGAGATGCCGGAGAGTAGGGGAGTATCTCTTGTACCCTTTATTTTACTTTCAATGAGGGCATTGAATATTTTAAGTTTGGGGGTGATTTGGGGGATAGTAGTTGTATGTATTGTTGTATTTTGTGGTCATATAGGATATCATGTTGCATAGTAGTGATAGTTCATGCATGATTGTTATGTTCGTATTATCTACGTGTGTTCATATAGGACATTTTGTTTTATTGTCGTATACCATGTGAGTTTTCATTTAGTTGCATTTTCATGGCATGCATATTTCATGATCCCTTAGGACGGGCTGATTCTGATTGATAGGTGGATGTTGATTTGGGTGTGATGATGATGAGAGGGCTGATTTATAGTTTCTATGAAATTGACTTGCATGTTACGGGAACAAAATTTATTACACAGTCTCATTGGGGTGCTGTTGGGCTAGGTTAGGGTCATGCTTGTGGGATGTTTTGAGATTTAATCACTTGTTTATATTTAGAATTTTCGTTATTCCCTTTATAGCGTAGGGACATTAAAGTCTAAGTTTGGGGGAAACCAGGAATTTTCATGCTAGTTGTTAATATTTGTCAATAAAGGCTAGGCGTCAAATGGCTAGTAGCCAGCTCATATTTATATGAGTAGTCTAGGGTTGGAAATGAGAAAGGCTCATTCCAGATTGCGAAAAAAAAAATTATAAAAGAAAAAAAAGAAAAAAGAAAAAAAAAGAGTCAAGTGTTGTTTGTTAATGCAAAATTAACCAGAGTGAGCTCTTTAATACTCGAGTAATTAAGTCTGAGGGGACTTAGTCATAGTGACCTAAGGCTTTATAGTCTGGGATCCACTGACCCAACACTCGCTACATGGGTATTATTGTATAAGCCTTTTGGGGTCTCATTCATTGTACGGTTAAATAAGCATGCGTATTATATGTAGTGTCGTAGTATAGTAATAAAGCATGAGTTTCTGTCTACCTTGGATGAGGGTGGAGGTGTTCCTAGGTTATGGAGTGTCTACAGTCTATTCTAGTTATAAACCTGTGATTGTCTTGACGGAAAGCATGTATGATTTTTGACCTAGTTCTGGGGGTATTTCTGATGAGCATTGCACACACGCACGTTTCTGTTCATGTATTGTTAGTATACGGGGACTTAGTCGAGCTCTGCTTGGATTTGTTGCATTCGTCGAGATATTCGCTTGTTAGTTGGTTTTGGTGAGTTTGAAGGGGGTCTTTGCATTTTTTTCATATTAGTTGCATTCATGCATTTGCATTGCATTAGGTTAAATGGATTTTGTGGGTACATTCGCTATAGGCCCTCACGAGACCTTACTCGTCCACTAGGGCTGCCTAGGGGTTTAAAGGGCTTGTTGCATATGCCAAATGCAACCGTGATCACCTACGGAAGTGGTACTAGTTAGTTAGTTAGTTGTAATTGTATATGCTTGAGGACAAGCATCAGTTTAAGTTTGGGGGTGTGATAAGTGGATTTTATATCCACTTGGAACATTCTAAATCGGCTTAAATTGATTGCTTTGACCTCAAGATTGTGGTAGTTTTGATGTGTTTTGTTTAATTGTGCAGGGTTGGAATAATGTTGATTAAGATCGTTGTTTCCGTTACTTTTGGAGTTGAATTCGGGCTTAATAATGTAGAATGGAGTCTTGTTGTGATTCACCATGAGGATTCCAAGCATAGAGGATTGAAAACGGAAGAGAACGCAAAAAGAACGGGAGCAAACGGAGCAAAAACGAAGGAGAAAAAGCTAAAAAACGAGGAAAGAAAAGCTTCACCAGAATATGGCTGGGCAGACTGCGCCATTTCTTGAGCAGTCTGCGCCAGGTGGCAGAATATGGCTGGGCAGTCTGCGCCGTGTTTGAGCAGACTGCTCAGGGTCGTGCTGATTTTCCAGTTTTGCCCTTATTCGATCTGAAATTGTATTTTAAGTGGTTTTTGACACAAAAATCGAATTCTAGTTGTATTTAAGGTATTTTTCTTATTGGGCAAGAGGCGTAGAGCCTATATAAACATCCAACCCTTGTAATCATGAGGAGATACACACATTACGTACTATAGCCTAGTTTTTGCAAGAGAGAAAAGGAGATAAGGAATTTCTCCAAGCTAGTGACAAGCAAGGATTATTCTTGGAACCTTTGTACTCTTCTATTTTGGGGATTTAATTCTAAACCTTATTTCTTCTTATATTTTTATTTGTTTATTTTAGAATTATGTTTTCCATAGAACCCATGATGGCAATTAGGTCAATTATGGGCTAATTCGTTATCATGGGGTTTTAATGGATTTTGTTATGGATTCTAGTAATTGAGTGTTTTTATGCCTTGGTGTGTGATTGAATGTATTGATTGCCTAGTATGTTTATGCTTAGTCGTTATAAGTGCGTCGCGAACACTTGTAATTGTTTGTTTAATCCTAGTGAATGCGAAAGTGGATCTAGGGTTTAGAACAATTCATGCTAGCATAGGTTTTTGCATGTGAAGAACATGTATTAAATTGTGGTGTAATTCTAACCGTCTTGCATCGACTATGTGGTTTAATGGGTGCTTGATTTTTAACCGGTATGTGTTCAATTGCTATAGACATATAGGGACTACACATATTTGGTGACTACTTGACTTCTATCATTTGTGGATGATCAGTAGGATGGTATATGCACAACGAAAGTTGGTGTGTATCAGTTTAGTGCATCTAATCAGTAATCAACTCGGTCACATGCTAGGCTAAAGGGCATAAGATTCTAGATGAAGTAGTAAATGAAATTGAAATCCCATGTCTGTTTATTATAAAGTTAAAGTTAAGTTATTTCCTCGTAATTGGCTTAGTTGGTAATTAATCATTAGTCAAATCAAACCAATATTGTGATTGTCTTAGCAGTGAGTGTAAATCATAAGCTGGTGCATAAGTGAACATAACGAACAATTTGAGTCTCTGTGGGAACGAATCCTATTTACTCTATATTACTTGTTGACCACGTTCTCTTGCGTGAATAAGTGCGAACAAGTTTTTGGCGCCGCTGCCGGGGACTCGGTTCATTGTTTGTTTAGTTTATGATCTTGTCATCAATTTGGGTTAAATTCACTGACTCGGACGTTTTTTTTTTATTTGATGGATTATTGGGAGCAGGAATTCGTAATTGTTTGTGAGCTGTGTGCAGGTGGACATTACACTCATCAATGTGAGTATAACAGAAATCGGCCAAATTTCTGCTGGGACTACAATCAGAGTGGTATGGAGCAATCTCAATATCCATTCTACCCGCTCCAAAATCAGCAGTTTGAAGATGAGCAATACAGTCCAGGGGGAATTCAGCAGCAACAGGGGCAACAATTTCAGCATCAGTATGCCCCAGTGCATCAACACTTTCAACCTCCTGAATTTCAGCAGCAACAATTTCAGACTTGGTCTATCCAACAGTCGACCGAAGAAGCTGAATTAGAAGAATTGAGGTTGATGGCGAAAAGCAATGCATTGTCTCTCCAGAGAATAGGATATCAGATTGGTCAAATTGCAAATGCATTACAAACATTGAATCAAATTGCAAGTGACACAGAAGGCCTAGATGTAGAGGAGGAGGACAAGAACCTTACTATCAGTCTTGACTGGCCTTTCTTAGCCACGGGTGAGACCATGATCGAAGTTCAGGAAGGAGAGTCTGAGGGCAGAGATGGGGAAGAAGCAGAACATGAAGCTGATAAGGAAGCAGAGTCGGAGGCAAACCAATCAGAAAATTCAATTCTGAATAATCAACCGCAACCACTTCCTTTGCAATATGAAAATTTTGAAGAATCAGCCCAAGATCAAGAAAATTCCAAGGCTCAAGCGGCTATGCTAATTCCTTTGAAGGATGAAGAGTGTCTCAGTGTGGAAGATGATGAATTAGAAGAGCATGTTCAGTTGTTGAATGCTGCTTCGTTGCAATCTGACTTCGACCAGCTGGAGGCCGAAGAGGAAAAGAGTATCACTCCTGTTGACAAATCTACTCCGGAGAAGACTACAGAGATCATCCAAATCGATTTTCCTCCTCCATATCCACAGAGGCTTCAGAAGCAAACTCTAGCCATGAATTTGACGACGGAGGATGAGGAGTGTTTTAGCTTGAAATTGGTTGATGCAGGGCAGTGTAAAAAGTATGACACGGAGGAGAAGGCAAAGCATGGCCAACTGAGGATTACAGTGCCTTGGTTGATAGGGTTACGTATTCCACATAAGTTGCTTGGTGTGGAAGATCTCTGGAATTCTCAGGTGCGCCTTAAGCCATCAATTGAAGGAGCTCCCGAACTCGAGCTCAAAACATTGCTAGTTCACCTGGGGTATGCTTCTTGTAATTCATCTCCTTTGCTTGCTATTGTTATTACTGCTAACTTTTCAGGTAGGCGGGAGAATGTTGTTAAGAGATCTTGTGAGGAGCGAATACGGGTAAAGCTTGTCGTTGAAGATGTTGCTCCGAAGAAGATCATTAAATGGCCTTATAGAGATACGGTGCAGAAATTTTTCAAGAGGAAAATTGTGGCCAAGTCTAGCTAAAGACGTTAAAGAAAGGCGCTTCGTGGGAGGCAACCCATGATTTCTTGCTTTCGAATAAAACAACAGTTGTGTTGGAGCCTCCACGTCTATCCACCACCAGACACACCACCCGAGGAGGGTGGAGATGCCGGAGAGTAGGGGAGTATCTCTTGTACCCTTTATTTTACTTTCAATGAGGGCATTGAATATTTTAAGTTTGGGGGTGATTTGGGGGATAGTAGTTGTATGTATTGTTGTATTTTGTGGTCATATAGGATATCATGTTGCATAGTAGTGATAGTTCATGCATGATTGTTATGTTCGTATTATCTACGTGTGTTCATATAGGACATTTTGTTTTATTGTCGTATACCATGTGAGTTTTCATTTAGTTGCATTTTCATGGCATGCATATTTCATGATCCCTTAGGACGGGCTGATTCTGATTGATAGGTGGATGTTGATTTGGGTGTGATGATGATGAGTAGAGGGCTGATTTATAGTTTCTATGAAATAGACTTGCATGTTACGGGAACAAAATTTATTACACAGTCTCATTGGGGTGCTGTTGGGCTAGGTTAGGGTCAAGCCTGTGGGATGTTTTGAGATTTAATCACTTGTTTATATTTAGAATTTTCGTTATTCCCTTTATAGCGTAGGGACATTAAAGTCTAAGTTTGGGGGAAACCAGGAATTTTCATGCTAGTTGTTAATATTTGTCAATAAAGGCTAGGCGTCAAATGGCTAGTAGCCAGCTCATATTTATATGAGTAGTCTAGGGTTGGAAATGAGAAAGGCTCATTCCAGATTGCGGAAAAAAAAAAATTATAAAAGAAAAAAAAGAAAAAAGAAAAAAAAAAGAGTCAAGTGTTGTTTGTTAATGCAAAATTAACCAGAGTGAGCTCTTTAATACTCGAGTAATTAAGTCTGAGGGGACTTAGTCCTAGTGACCTAAGGCTTTATAGTCTGGGATCCACTGACCCAACACTCGCTACATGGGTATTATTGTATAAGCCTTTTGGGGTCTCATTCATTGTACGGTTAAATAAGCATGCGTATTATATGTAGTGTCGTAGTATAGTAATAAAGCATGAGTTTCTGTCTACCTTGGATGAGGGTGGAGGTGTTCCTAGGTTATGGAGTGTCTACAGTCTAATCTAGTTATAAACCTGTGATTGTCTTGACGGAAAGCATGTATGATTTTTGACCTAGTTCTGGGGGTATTTCTGATGAGCATTGCACACACGCACGTTTCTGTTCATGTATTGTTAGTATACGGGGACTTAGTCGAGCTCTGCTTGGATTTGTTGCATTCGTCGAGATATTCGCTTGTTAGTTGGTTTTGGTGAGTTTGAAGGGGGTCTTTGCATTTTTTTCATATTAGTTGCATTCATGCATTTGCATTGCATTAGGTTAAATGGATTTTGTGGGTACATTCGCTATAGGCCCTCACGAGACCTTACTCGTCCACTAGGGCTGCCTAGGGGTTTAAAGGGCTTGTTGCATATGCCAAATGCAACCGTGATCACCTACGGAAGTGGTACTAGTTAGTTAGTTAGTTGTAATTGTATATGCTTGAGGACAAGCATCAGTTTAAGTTTGGGGGTGTGATAAGTGGATTTTATATCCACTTGGAACATTCTAAATCGGCTTAAATTGATTGCTTTGACCTCAAGATTGTGGTAGTTTTGATGTGTTTTGTTTAATTGTGCAGGGTTGGAATAATGTTGATTAAGATCGTTGTTTCCGTTACTTTTGGAGTTGAATTCGGGCTTAATAATGTAGAATGGAGTCTTGTTGTGATTCACCATGAGGATTCCAAGCATAGAGGATTGAAAACGGAAGAGAACGCAAAAAGAACGGGAGCAAACGGAGCAAAAACGAAGGAGAAAAAGCTAAAAAACGAGGAAAGAAAAGCTTCACCAGAATATGGCTGGGCAGACTGCGCCATTTCTTGAGCAGTCTGCGCCAGGTGGCAGAATATGGCTGGGCAGTCTGCGCCGTGTTTGAGCAGACTGCTCAGGGTCGTGCTGATTTTCCAGTTTTGCCCTTATTCGATCTGAAATTGTATTTTAAGTGGTTTTTGACACAAAAATCGAATTCTAGTTGTATTTAAGGTATTTTTCTTATTGGGCAAGAGGCGTAGAGCCTATATAAACATCCAACCCTTGTAATCATGAGGAGATACACACATTACGTACTATAGCCTAGTTTTTGCAAGAGAGAAAAGGAGATAAGGAATTTCTCCAAGCTAGTGACAAGCAAGGATTATTCTTGGAACCTTTGTACTCTTCTATTTTGGGGATTTAATTCTAAACCTTATTTCTTCTTATATTTTTATTTGTTTATTTTAGAATTATGTTTTCCATAGAACCCATGATGGCAATTAGGTCAATTATGGGCTAATTCGTTATCATGGGGTTTTAATGGATTTTGTTATGGATTCTAGTAATTGAGTGTTTTTATGCCTTGGTGTGTGATTGAATGTATTGATTGCCTAGTATGTTTATGCTTAGTCGTTATAAGTGCGTCGCGAACACTTGTAATTGTTTGTTTAATCCTAGTGAATGCGAAAGTGGATCTAGGGTTTAGAACAATTCATGCTAGCATAGGTTTTTGCATGTGAAGAACATGTATTAAATTGTGGTGTAATTCTAACCGTCTTGCATCGACTATGTGGTTTAATGGGTGCTTGATTTTTAACCGGTATGTGTTCAATTGCTATAGACATATAGGGACTACACATATTTGGTGACTACTTGACTTCTATCATTTGTGGATGATCAGTAGGATGGTATATGCACAACGAAAGTTGGTGTGTATCAGTTTAGTGCATCTAATCAGTAATCAACTCGGTCACATGCTTGGCTAAAGGGCATAAGATTCTAGATGAAGTAGTAAATGAAATTGAAATCCCATGTCTGTTTATTATAAAGTTAAAGTTAAGTTATTTCCTCGTAATTGGCTTAGTTGGTAATTAATCATTAGTCAAATCAAACCAATATTGTGATTGTCTTAGCAGTGAGTGTAAATCATAAGCTGGTGCATAAGTGAACATAACGAACAATTTGAGTCTCTGTGGGAACGAATCCTATTTACTCTATATTACTTGTTGACCACGTTCTCTTGCGTGAATAAGTGCGAACAATCTGTCAGTCAAACCTGCCCTTATCAACTGCTAATTCCCAGCTAGCATAGGATAAAGTGACAATGATTATCCGTTGATGTTGTGCACACTTATCCGTTGATGGTAGTTTGAGCTGTATCCGTTGATCGAGTAGATTTGAGTTGTATCCGTTGATAGAGCCCTGTTCTTATCCGTTGATACATTTTCACTTAGACAGAATTACATAGCATAGCTTATTTATAATTGGCTACCCTATTCTGCCTATCCATTGATGGTCAACATGACTCTGAATAAAAACACTATCAACTGATAAATAGAGATATTGCAGTATGCTACAAAACCTCATCCGTTGATGAGCTACCTGTCAACGAATAGAGTTATATGGTCTTATCCGTTGACAGTTACAAAACTTGACTTATACAATTTTGCTTGAATGTTAAGTTATCATCAACTACAACATATTCCTAACAGTTGGTTGATGTGATTAGTGAGTTACGTTGGGGAGAGATTTGTAAGGCACCTGTTCCGGTTCTGGTGAATGTTGTTAGGGAGTTTTATGCAAATGCTAAAGGTGAGCCGGATGAGGTGTGGGTGGTTCGAGGTAAACAGGTGGATTATAGTGTTGATGCTATTCGTGCAATTTTGGGACAACCACCTAAGCTTGTGGGAGATGAAGATTGGGCAAGGAAGACTAGTAAGGATGTGAATTTGGAGGGAATTGTTCGAGAGTTATGTGTTCCTGGTACAGTTTGGAAGTATAAATTGGGAACCACTGAGCCGGTTAATTTTTCCGTCTTCTGCTATGAATAAATTTGCACGTACATGGTATGCATTTTTTTGTGCGAATATTATGCCTACTTCTCATATAGGTGAGGTCACAGTTGATAGAGTGATTCTTCTTTTGGGCATTCTAAAGGGGAAGTACATTGATGTAGCCTATATTGTTCATCAGAATATTCTACGGTTTTTAAAGTCTAATGCGTTATCATCGATGCCCCATGCTTCTGTTATAGCTGGTTTATGTAAAGATAGTGGTGTTACCTGGGGTGCGGATGAGGAGTTGCAATCACCTTTGGCTTCCATTACTGATGTGTCTATTGATCGAATGCCTGACTGGAAAGGTGGGGTTCCACATCCGAGGGGGCTTGGTTATATTGTTAATGGTGCTGGTGCTAGTGGTCATGGAGCGGGCGCTCCGCCACGGGGTTCAAGAGTACCGAGAGTTTTGGATGCCCACTTTAGGCGTTTGTACAGGAGGATGGATGCTATACATGCTTGTAACTGGGAGTATGCTCAGGATATGGCTACAACTTTGAGAGATGCGGGTATTCAGGCAATGTGGCCAGTCTATGGAGCTCGTATGCAGTATCCACCTCCAGATTCTGATTCCTCCGAGGAGGAGGACGAGTAGGTATGTTTTCTGCTATCCCTTGTATTTACTTCCATTCAATGCGGACATTGAATATTTTAAGTTTGGGGGTGGTTTGAGGGAGTAGTAGTTGTTGTTGTATTATTTCTTCATGTAGGATTTCATGCTTTGCATATTAGTAGTAGTAAATCATGCATATATGTTGTGTTATCTACGTTTGTTTCATATAGGACATTCTGTTTTTCTTTTCGTATACCATGTGAGTTTTCATTTAGTTGCATTTTCATGGCATGCATATTTTATGATCCCTTAGGATGAGCTGATTCTGATTGATAGGTAGATGTTTTAATTGAGTGTGGTGATGATGAGTAGAGGGCTGATTTATAGTTCCTAGGAATTGACTTGCATGTTACGGGAACAAAACTTTTACACAGTCTCATTGTTTGCTTTTGGGCTAGGTTGAGGTCATGCTTGTTTGGAGTTTTGAGATTTAATCACCTGATTATATTTAGAATTTTCGTTATTCCCTTGATGGCATAGGAGCACTAAAGTCTAAGTTTGGGGGAAACCAGGGATTTCATGCTAGTTGTTAATATTTGTTGAATAATGGCTAGGTGTCAAATGGATAGTAGCCAACTCATATTTATATGAGTAGTCTAGGGTTGGAATTGAGAATTCTCATTCCAGATTGCATGAAAAAAAAAAGAAAAAAAAAAGAAAAAAAAGAGAAAAAAAAGAGAGTCAATAGTTTAATTGTTTAAATGCAGAATTAACCAGAGTGAGCTCTTTAATACTCGAGTAATTAAGTCTGAGGGGACTTAGTCCTAGTAACCTAAAGCCTTGTGGTTTGGGATTGCTGACCTAACACTCGCTACATGGGTATTATTGTATAAGCCTTTTGGGGTCTCATTCATTGCACGATTAAATAAGCATGCGTGTTGTTTGTGGTATTATGTGTCGTAGTGTAGTAATAAAGCATGAATTCCTGGCTAACTTGAATGAGGATGGAGGTGTTTCTAAGTTATGAAGTGTCTACAGTCTATTCTATTTATAAACCTGTGATTGTCTTGGCGAAGAATAGGTATGATTTTTGACCTAGTGTTCGGAGTATTTCTGATGAGCATCGCACACACGCACGTTTCTGTCATGTATTGTTAGTATACGGGGACTTAGTCGAGCTCTGCTTGCATTTATTTGCATTCTTTGAGATGTTTGCTTGTTAGTTGGTTTGGTGAGTTTGAAGGGGATCTTTGCATTTTCATTTAGTTGCATTCATGCATTTCATTGCATTAGGTTAAATGGATTTTGTGGGTACATTCACTATAGGCCCTCACGAGACCTTACTCGTCCACTAGGGCTGCCTAGGGGTTTAAAGGGCTTGTTGCATATGCCAAATGCAACCGTGATCACCTACGGAAGTGGTACTAGTTAGTTAGTTAGTTGTAATTGTTTATGCTTGAGGACAAGCATCGGTTGAAGTTTGGGGGTGTTTGATAAGTGGATTTTATATCCACTTGGAACATTATATATCGGCTTAAATTGATTGTTTTGGACTCAAGTTTATGTAGTTTTGATGTGTTTTGCTTAGTTGTGCAGATTTACGAGAATGTTGATTAAGGTGGATGCTTCTATCGTTTTTGGAGAATTAATTGATTAAAATTCGGATTTCCGGGAAGGTTGCGCTGTCTACACTGTTTTGGCCATATCTGGAGTTCTAGAAGTCCGTTTGAGGCCCATAAGCAGTCCACGCGAAGCTAACGAGATTTTTTATCATTCTAAAGTGGTCCAGAGGCCCAATTACGATTGGAACGTTCCATAATATCTGAAGAAAAGTCAGCCACGAAATTTTCCTGAAAAACAGACTCAGTTTATGAAACGTATTTTGCAGAAATTCTATTATAATTCTGTTTTGGTATTTTCTTGCTGGGCAAGATGTATAGAGCCCTATATAAACACATCTAGGGTATTATTATAGGGGGAGTATTCATAACCTATTTTCAGTACTATTCATACTTTATATCTAGAACTATTTTTAGATTGAGAGAAGAGAAGGAGCAAGGATTGAAGGTGTTCTATCCAAGCTTTATTCAATTTTCGAAATGTGTAATCTCTAAACTCCATATTTTTAATATCATGTTTTCATTCAATATTATTGTTTTGTTTTCTTCAGTAATTATGTGTAACTAAATCTCTAATCTGAGGATTGGGTAGTATTCCTTGGTATTCATGTGTGTTTAATTATCTGTGATTTTCTTGCTTTGCTGATCTGTTATTGAGGGCTTAACACAATTAGGGGAGTCATGAATCTTTGATTGGATTTTAGGGACTGTAATAACTTGGAAGAGGAGTTGCAATTTTAGTACATGATTTAACAGACATAACTCGAATATTTGATTGGAAGATTAATAGGAGAGTTGTGAGACTTATAATTCTTGGTGCTTAATAGTTTATGATTGTCTTTGATTGTATCACGGAAGTGACAATTAAGGTGTAGTTGTAGACATTATATTGTATCTTGGAAGGGAACATTATAACCTTAGAAGAATTATTTTCAGCAGGATAAGAACGTAGACATCACATAGATATTGAATATGCATTGAAACCAAGTGAAGAACCCCAGTTCTTGGATTGTTTTCCTCATATATTTTATTCTCGATTGATAATTAGTTTGATTTAGTTTATAAACAAACCAAACATTATTCTACACTTCTAAATTGTGAGAGATAAGATACTCGAACTTGATATTACATTCAGTCCTTCCCTGCGAACGAACACATAAAAATACTACTAACAAAAGTCTGTCACTAAGAAGGAAAACATGAAGTCTAAGGACAAGAACAAGGCTAAGAAACCAAAGGCAAACAAACCATGTTGGTCTTGTGGACAGGTTGGTCATTGGAGCAAGGACTGTCCTGTAAAGAAAGCTAAGAAACCTATTGTGGGAGCACAAGATAACACTGTGCTTGGAACCACTGGTGGGCCTACGGTTAACATGGTTGTTGGTGAGGCTGTTGCTTCTGAAACTGAAAACGAGTATGTGACCTACAACCCTGTACTTCTTTCCACCTATTCGTCTCATGAATGGTTGATTGATACTGGAGCTAATGTACATATTTGTACTGATATTACTTTGTTTGTATCTTATCAACAGACTCATGGAATGACGGTGACGATGGGGAATGCAAGTGCGGCTCAAGTACTTGGAATAGGAAACGTGGACCTGAAGTTCGCTTCTGGGCGTGTTCTATCCCTCACTAGAGTGCACCATGTTCCTGATATTCGTAGAAGTATAATAAGTGGAAGTTGTTTAGTTAAGAATGGTTTTGAAGTTTCTTTGAAATGTAATAAAGTAGTTATTACAAATACTGGTGTATTTTTTGGCAAAGGTTACTTGTCGGATGGATTTTTTTTAATAAATGTTGAGCCTGTTTTGGGCAGTTTTATTAATAATAATGTTGTTCCTTCTGTTAATTGTGTTTGAATCATCTAATTTGTGGCACGCACGTCTTTGTCACTTGAATTTTGGTGCTAAAGAATATGATGAACTTAGAGTTGATTCCAAAACATGTCATTGATAAGAAATCTAAATGTCAAGTATGTGTGACTGCTAAACAAACTAGGAAACCCTTTCACAATGTGGTTAGGGATTCAAATGTGTTAGATTTAGTGCACACAGATATATGTGAATCTGGTGGTGTTTTGACCAAGGAACTAGATATTTCATTACCTTTATAGATGATTGTAGTAGATATTGTTATGTTTATTTGCTTAAACATAAAGTTGAAGCACTAGAAAAATTCATTATGTTCAAAACTGAATCTGAAACACAAACTGGTAAAGTACTTAAACGTTTGAGATCAGATAGAGGTGGTGAGTAAACGAGTACCTCGTTTAATGAATTTTGCAAGAGCAATGGTATAGTTCATGAGGTAACTCCACCATACACACCTGAGTCTAATGGGGTGGCAGAACGAAAGAACAGAACTTTTAAAGATATGATTAATAGTATGTTGATTACTTCTGGGTTACCTAAGTACATGTGGGGGGAGGCTCTGAATACGGCTTGCCATATTCTGAACAGAGTTCCTCTGAAACATATGGACAAGACACCTTATGAATTATGGACAAAGAAAAGGACTAGTTTAAAATATCTTCGTGTGTGGGGGTGCCTTGCAAAGGTACTTGTCCCTGAACACAAGAGAAAGAAACTAGGGCCGAAAACTGTTGATTGCATCTTTCTGGGCTATATTGAAACCACTACGACTATGAGATTTTTAGTGTTAAAATCTGACATAGACGGGATAGTGGCTAACACTATAGTTGAATTTCGTGATGCAACATTCTTTGAGAATGTGTTTCCTATGAAGACTGGTATACCTCAGGGTATTCCTGATGATGATCCCACTCACACATCGAGTTCCATTCCTGATCATGTGGAAATGATGACAAATGTGGGGGCAGATCCTGATAGTAGCTCTATTCCTGATGAAGTAGAGGAACCTAGAAGGAGTAAGCGTGCTAAGGTAGTCAAGGATTTTGGAAGTGATTTTATCACTTACAATATCGAGGATGAACCTTTAACTTTTCGACAGGCCATGGATTCTTCAGAATCTAGGTACTGGAAAGGTGCTATAAAAAGTGAAATTGACTCTATTGTTTCTAATGGAACATGGGAGTTGGTTGATCTACCTCCTGGGTGTTCTACTATAGGATGTAAATGGTTATTCAAAAGGAAGATGAACCTGGATGGCTCAATAGATAAGTATAATGCTAGGCTAGTAGCTAAGGGCTTTAAGCAAAAGAAAGGCATTGATTACTTTGATACATACTCTCCAGTTGCTAGAATGACCACAATCCGAATGCTTATAGCATTGGCTTCTATACATGGTCTTATTATCCATCAAATGGATGTAAAGACAGCTTTTCTTCATGGTGAACTTGAAGAAGAGATTTATATGGATCAGCCTGAGGGATTTGTTGCCTCTGGTAATGAGAGGAAAGTATGTAAGTTAATCAAGTCTATATATGGCTTAAAACAAGCACCTAGAGACTGGCATAAAAAGTTTGATGAAACTATTTTAGAATCAGAATTTGTAGTTAATGAAAGTGACAAGTGTGTCTACTACATGGTTAAAGGAAATGAATGTATTATTGTGTGCCTATATGTGGATGATATTTTATTGTTTTGAACCAATATTGAGATTATTAACGAGACAAAAAGATTCTTGAAAAGGCATTGTGAAATGAAGGATATGGGAGAGGCTAGTGTGATTCTTGGAATCAAGTTGACTCAGTCAACTGATGGAATAACCTTGTCACAATCTCATTATATAGAGAAATCTATACTTGAGAAGTATGGTTATTCAAACTGTAGAATCACAAGTACTCCATATGATCCTAAAATTGCTCTTGTCAAGAATAGTTCAAGCGTACCTATGTCTAAGTTAAGGTATTCTCAGATTATTGGGAGTTTACAGTATCTTGCTAATGGTACTAGGCCAGATATTTCATATTCAGTGTCTAAGTTAGCAAGATATACAAGCTGTCCAAATAAGACTCATTGGGATGCTCTTGATAGAGTGCTTAGATATCTGAAAGGCACCATATATCTTGGTTTGCATTACAGGAGGTTTCCTGGAGTGTTAGAGGGATATAGTGATGCAAGTTGGATATGGTTCCAATGGAGTGACTAGATACCTGTTTACCCTTGCGGGTGGAGCAGTGTCTTGGAAGTCTTCTAGACAGACTATAATAACTCGGTCTACTTTTGAGGCTGAGTTGTGTGCATTAGATGCCACGGGGAATGAGGCTGAATGGTTACATGGACTGATGTCGATGTTACCTGTTGTAAGTCATCCACTTCCTGCTTTTGCTATTCATTGTGATAGCCGTATAACTATTGACAAGATTAACAACAAGAAGTACAATGTGAAAACAAAGAGACATATTCAAGTTAGACTAAAATCTATAAGGGATCTAATGTCTGACAGGATCATAGCTGTTGAGTTTGTTGGAACTCAATAAAACCTAGCTGATCCTTTGACTAAGAGACTTGAGCATGCTGTTGTCCTTAAGTCTAGGTTGGGGATGAGACTGATAGCCCATAATAATTCATCTACAGTGGGAACCCAATACACATGAGAGGAGATCCCTTGATAGTGTATTCAATGTGGTAATAACAAGTTGTAATGGTGAATTGGTTGTCTTTAACTATATAGATAATATTCACGTATCTGGAGTCTATCCCCTGTAAACCTAAGAGGTACTGTAACTTCCAGAATAGCAAGAGTTATTGAACTCTGAATGTGGTCAAGTCATATGACGAGATGCTAGCAGTACATCTCTGGAGATGCCCAGCTAAGCGAATGTAATTGTGTGGTCGCAATTAGAGGAATGGGTTATTCCTTGAAGCATTCGACGAACAGGATCGAGACATGACCATTAAATGTCTCAAAGCCGTAGATTAGCACCATAGCCTTTGACTTGTCGTCGTCTATGGAGTGTGGTTACACCAAACGAATAAAGATTCAAGGTGAAACATTCCATCTGAATCCGGTAGCCATGGAAGTAGAGGACTTAGGAGGGTTCAAACCTGGAAGGGTACCTACTCTGAAAAAAAACAAGTCATGATGAGGATAGATATGCATTTCTGTATGGATTCGTGGGGGATTGTTAGAAAATGGAAAGTTTGAGGCATATTTAAAATATGTTCTTAATGTAATTTTCGGAAACTAACAAGTGGAAGTTGTTCCTTGTAATGAGAACTTAAAACTTTCATATTTGGATCTAAGACATTTTCTTAGTGGAATCCATAAATAAATTGAGTGAAAGAAGAATTAATTATTGATTTATTTTAACAGGTTTCAGATTTATTTGTTAAAACAGTACTGGAAATTTGGATCAATATTTGGATTAAATCCTGATGGAAATTTGGATCAGTACTTGGAGAAAATCCTGATGGACTTGGTCAGACATCAGATACTGATGGGCTAAATCCTGATGGATATCAGTTCCTGATAAGTACTAAATCCTAATCCTGATGGACACTAAATTCTGATACTACTGATGACCAAATCCTGATGCTACTGTAACTGAAAAAATAAATCCTGATGCAGTTTATGAAATTAAATCAGAATATTTACTTTCCTTTTATGGAGTATCAGTTACGTTTATTTTTGGTAATATATATATACAATACAGAAAGAATAAACGTTAAGAAGAGATACATCCTAAGGATAGAAACACGATCTATTTTCTTCTTTCTCTGCTCTTTCTCAGGCGAACTGAGGTGCTGGTCGTTGTTGATCACTGGAGTATTTGTGAACCCATTGATCGGTGCTATTTTATCCTGGAAGTGATATTGCTGCAACCCAATCACAACGTAAGTGGGGCAATAATCTCTTTAAGAACAGCCAAGTCTTCTTGAAGGGCTTGGTGACTCAGCTGTTCTTCTCTCTCTAATCAGTAGTTGCTAAAGCTTCTGTGGTAGATAAGTATTCTTGCCTTTCTTGTTAATTACAGTTATTGATTATATTCTTATTTTTTCCTTCGTGATTTGTTTTGTTAATTGGTACCATTGCATGTTCTTGTTTATTAATATATATATCACTGCCTCATTTTTGTGTTATAGTTTTATTATTCCCAACAAGTGGTACCACCCTCGTTTAAACATTGTTCACAAGGGGTTAGTGGTTTCAAGCCCACAAAATATGCATGATCAAATTCTTTTTAGATATGACTATGTTCTTAGGTTGCTCTATCTCACTGGATAGTCTGGAGGACTTTAGTTTCTGTTCTGCTATCGTCGTCATCTCCAATCACACGAATGCATGCACGACATTCTAGCCTGCCTACAGGGATGAAGCAGACATGAACTAGCTAAGGCCTTCAACAACCGTTAAAATAGGTATATTTTAAAATACCCATTTTAAAATATTTACAGGAAACTTATAATATGTATGTATATTCATACAAGGATTTCTTATATTTTTTAAAATCACTTATTAAAAGCAATCGAAAACCGGGTCGGGTTAATAACTCCATTTCTTATCACTGCATGTAGTTTTACTTGACTCAACACTCTGTGTAGTAAAAATTGATTAGGGTTTGATCGAAGATGATGAGGGGTTTAGTGAAGATGATGATGAAGGGTGGCAATCTTTTATGCAGAAGAAGCAGCAATAGTAGTATTAGAATGTACAATGCTACAACATACTATGACCCGTGATATGATTATTATGATAATAGTTATAATCATGATGAGTATATATGTTGCTATAAGAGATTATTATAATTCAATAGCTCTGGCCTCTAAATCTTCATTCTCGACTACTAGTAGATATATCGATTACACAAGTATGTACTTGAAATAGCTCATATTTGCTTGTAAAAATTGTACCCCTTTATTTAATTATTTAATTTAATTTAATTTTTTTTATCATTAGTTTGGTTATAGTTTTGTTTAGAGTTGATGATAACGAAATTATAAAATTCACAGATGCATATTTTGATTCAGTGGAGCCTGATCCTAAAATAACTAAAGGTGATGTCGTTAATTTGCATCACCTTCTTTTTACTGATTACAGAGATTATCTCGTCAGATATAATGACAATCGACTGGTACCAATAACTTCGGCCTCACTGTCAATTCTATATACTATCAACTGCTACTTAATTCATTTATTTCTGTATTCAAGTGCCTGGTTCTTATCTGGGATGCCATAGTAATTGTAGGCCAATAGTAGTGGCAATTTCTCAACAGTTTCTAGTTGATGTCGTAATTAAAATTACTCCCTAGCTTCTTTTGTTGGATATAAACCAACTGATTAACCATTCTATGGCTTTTGTAGGTAAAGCCTGCTGAGCTGGAAGGAAAGATCATAGTTCTATATTTTGTGCCTGGTAAAATAAGTCAAACTAAGCTGCTAATTAGTAAGTTGAACAATTTTATTCAAGTTCACACAGTTTATTCAATAAGAGTAGGTAAGAGTAGGACTTTTGCTATTTTGTTATACCTATAAATAAGGCACCTTGCTCATGTAAACAATCAAGCTACTCAACATAATGTAGTCTTCAATATCATTACAATTTAGTTTTAGATTCGTGTTTATCAATAAACTCATATTTTCTACATGGTATCAGAGCTTTAAGCTCCTGGTCTTTTCTATTTTCGCTATCACCAAAACTAAGTTTGCAGAGCTTACCTATTAGCTCCGGCAAATAAGCCTTTGTCAAGTCTCTGGCAGGCTCATTTGATCTGTCCAGCTTGCCCTATCAACTCTCTCTTCTCCGCTGCACTTTAAGCTCCCGACCTCCATAATCTCCGTCCACAACCATCTTTTCCAGTGCACCAGTTCTTTGAGACAATTGCTCAAACAATTGGTGGCCACAAATCAAGCCATCTTTCATAGAGTCTTATTTCCACCCGTTTGTGACAATTAAACAAGCACCTTGTGGGTTATCATCATATCAGCCATAATCATCAAATAGCGGGTGAACATCATACCATTCACAATATCCGTAAACACCATCATCCTCCTCCAGACCATCCAGCTGAACGAATGAGTCAACCCACCGACTCGCATAACTCACCCAGTCGAGTCACCAACCAGGCCAATCACCCATCTACAATTTCGAGCCACCCAGCTTTATCTTTCCATTCAGATCTTTTTTCAAACAGCTGGTGCTCACAAACCGATTTCACCTCTCAACTGGAGTCCATATATTGAGTTGTTATACTCTCCTTCGAGTTAACTCACTGTGTGTGCGTGACTCCGCGTAAAACATCTGCCCTCTGCCCCTTTCTTTTTAGGTCTACAGTTGTGTAAAGACCAAAGTAGTTTGGGCTGCAATATACATCACAAATACATTTTGGGGGCTTCGATTAATAAAGTTGTGTGTTTATTAGTTAAACTCACAGATCAACCTTGGGCCTTCCTTTTTGTCCATCCAACATAGATCATCTAGCCCATAATTAAGCCCAGCTAATTTCATCAGCATATTTATTTCCTCTACTAGGCCAACTTATGAGCCCATTGGTTTCATTTAGTTGGGTTCAGTAACAATATTTGGGTCACGTCAAAATTAGCCCACCTGAGCCACATAATAAATCCACGATTTATTGGCACAAATTACATTCCACACATCTGGACTATTAAACTCTACATTGTAGTCCATAAAAATTTCAAAGTTACTTTTGAGCATTTTCTTTACAAGAATGAAGAGAGGTTGCATTTTGGATGAACACATCATTTTTCTTGATCTCAAGCTATGCGTAGCTTTTTCAACGAAATACATATTTGGTGGTCCACTGTTATGCACAAAATCACGCAAGCGCACGTGGTCACAAGTAATACAGATATAAGTCGAGTTCGTTCCCACATAGATCTGGTTATGGTTTTAATTCAGTAGATGTACCTATGCAACAATGTATGATTATTATGCACTGCTAAGACAAATAACAAATATGGGTTTTAACTATCTAAATTAACTAAAAAGCAAATTAACAAAATTACAAATTAACTAACTAGCAAGAATTGAAATCTAATTACTTCTGCAAGAAAAACCATGGAATCCTAACTTCATTAAATACTTCGCTTAGATCTGACGTCTTTAATCACTATATGCAATGGTTATGATATCTGATCGAATAACATGAAACAAGTACACGCTACCTGTCAGCATACGTATACCAAACTAAACATACATCCACAAAAGAGATAGAAGATGAATAGACACCAATTATGCTTAGACCCTATATGTCTATAGAATTTGAAAACATAACGGTTGAAGAACAAGTTATCCATAAAGATCACATAGGGCAATATAAGTATTTTCATCTCATACTACGAATCATGTTGATAAACAATCATGAACCTATGCTAGCATGACAAGTTCTAAATCTCAAGATCCACTTTTACTTCACAAGAGATTAACAAATTAGATGTTAGCTACGCATCTAACAATTAAGCATAACCATACGAGGATATCAGATATACATCACACACAGATCTGTAAAGCATCAAGATACTAAAGCTCCATAAATAAATCCGTTAGAATCCCATGACAACGATTAGTTCATAATTGAACCGTTCATCATCATGGGATCTGATGAAACAATGATAAAAACAAAGTATGAAAAGATACAAATAAACCTAAGTAATTGATATGTAATGGTTCTACTCCTAATGATGATGATCTAATTTTACAAGGGTTGGATGTGTTTATATAGGCTCTAGACATCTTGCCCAACAAGAAAATACCAAATCAGAATTATAATAGAAGTACGTTTCCTAAACTGATTCTGATTTAAAGGGAAATTCGCAGCTGTCTTTCCTTCATTAATTCTGGAACGTTCCAGCTGCAATTGGGCCTCTGGACCACTTTAGAATGATAGAAAATCTCGTTATCTTCGCGTGGACTTCTTACGGGCCTCAAACGGAGTTGTAGAACTCAAGATATGACCAAAACAAAAATCCGAAATCTGGCAGAATTTTTACGCGCGCTGGCTGCGCTGTAGCTACTGTTCATAGCGCTGGCTGCGCTGGTTTGTGCATAACAAGTTTTTGGCGCCGCTGCCGGGGACTGATTTTGGCTGATTTTGCTCTATTTTCTTCGTTTTAACTTCGATTTTCATTCCGTTTCTTCCAGCTCTCTCGCAATTTGATGTACTGTTATTCTTTTAGCTCAAAACCCACCATTTAAGCATGGAAAACATCATCCCACATCCGACTCTTATTCCTGCACAAATTCACTAAAAACACATCAAAAACACCATATACTTGAGTTCAAGTTATCAATTCAAGCCGAAATGGAACGCTCCAAATGGATATAAAATCCACTTATCACATCCCCAAACTTAAACCGATGCTTGTCCTCAAGCATACACAAATAAACTACTTACAACTAACTAGTACCACTTCCGTAGGTGATCACGGTTGCATTTGGCATAAGCAACAAGCCCTTTAAACCCCTAGGCAGCCCTAGTGGACGAGTAAGGTCTCGTGAGGGCCTATAGCGAATGTACCCACAAAATCCATTTAACCTAATGCAATGCAATGCATGAATGCATGAATGCAACTAATATGAAAATGCAAATGATCTACTACTAATATCCTACCATACCTTCAAATCCTCTCATGCCATAGCAACTTAAGAATCAAAGTAAATACGCAATGTCTTGGTGTCGAAAGTGCAAGTATTCACATAGTCTACTCAATGAACATGCATAAGTTCTCACAAGTCCATGTCAAATGTAAGAATAAGTTAGTAAACATGCTAAGCCTACAAGAGTACATCTTTGAGACAAAACTCAGGATCTCATACGCAAAAACAAGCAAACACTCACAATCCACTCACAAAAGAATATTCACTCAAGAACAAGGGTAAGTGTATCACTCAATTCCAACAAAATCATAAGCATGCTTGACATTTGGTATCAATCTAACTCTTAACACAACATACACCAAAGGCGATAATCAAAAGGTCTTTATTTGGGTTGTAACGGGGCTAGGGACAAGGTATGTCAAATAAGCCAAAACAGGTGAAGTCTCAAAAGCTAGTAAGTACCATAATAATTCATACACAACACCCTATTTTCCCCCCACATAAATTTTACTAAAAACAAACACTCGACTAGTCGACTGAAATAGGATCACAACAAACACAAACATGCTCTCATAATATTTTTTTTCTTTCATATTTTTTTTTTTTCTTTTTTTTCCGAGAGCTAAATATAACACAAACAATAATATAAACAATAACAATGAAGATATGAGAGAAGACCTCATGTAAAAGGATTATTTTTGGATTTTATAAAAATGTTCGAATCAAGGTTAAGTGCGAAGAACCCCTTAGAGGAGCACTTAGTTATAACTTTGAAAACCACTTAGTGAAACGGGCGAATGAGATCCGATTTCTTAAGCGAACCTTCGACTTAAGTATTTGTCGATTAGCATGGACTTAGTATGAGCCTAAAGCGAGTTAGTAATGCCTTGGTTGTGATCCGCTTACGTGTTTAATGCATTGGATTATAAGTGGATTGTTTAGGGGATTAACCGAATGCTTTCTTTGACCTTGTCTAGATTGTCCGACATTGTCGCGAACCCCTAACACTTCTCGAGCATCAGGCAAGTTTTCCAAACTTATACTTTTGAGTATTGTTGTGTAATATTGCTTTTGCTAAATATAGTGTTATACTGATTTTGCAATAAATGTTATATCATGTTAGGATTGAGTTGACTTTTGGTGTATATACGAACTTTCAAGTTAAATATTGATGCGGTATATTTTTAAAGTTCGTTCGCAGGGAGACAGGTTTTATCTATTTTAATTTAATTGTCACAAATTATTTCTATAATAAAAACAATTATTGAGATTTTATATAACTAAATAACACAAATAAATGAGTTTTAAGATCGATTAACTAAAAGTCTATGGCGATCGGGTTTACCATGTTTACACCAAAACAAATTATACGGATGTAGCTAATTTAACGGATTTAAATAATTAGAGCATGTGTTAATCTCTTTTAAGCATTAACGCTCTCGGAAATCCAATTATGCTCTCGCAATAAAATTCAATCCCGCTAATCGTATGTATGCCTCTAGTGAATAAAATCTCTCGATCTATTATTCATATTCGCAAATAATTAATTAATGAAACCGGCCGATAACACAAATTAGATTTTATAACATATCGATTAGAATTATTTCATATCTGTTAAACAACTAATGAAATTAAGGCACTATCATGGTGTAAACATGGCTTCCCCTTACACCCTAGAAATAAACTACTCACTCATGTTATTAATAAAATTGACAAAAATAATTAAACAAAGCATGTAAGACATATATTAACAAATAAGATAAAATTAAAGAGTACCTCGAATTTGTAATAAAATGGAGAATTAAACCGAAGTGTACATAAAAGAGAAGAAAATCAAGCCCCTAATCCTAGCTTCCAAAATAATTGCAGCCGAATGAAATAAAAAGATGTTGAAATGGTTGGCTTCTTGCTCCTGCACTAAGATGTAGTGTAATGCTTTTGTGTGTGTAAGCTTTTTTCCTCCTCCACTCCCCTGCACTAAGCCATCTATTTATGCTAAATATTTGCATAAAATAAAACCCTCCACCATCCTTTCATCATTATTAGCACTACTCTTTTTCTTCTTTTCATTTTCAAGCCAACCAACCCACTACTAAACACTTTCGGCTGCACTTAATTTCTACAACTAATCAATCACAAAACAAGCTTTTTACTTTAAATAATTTACAAGAATATTCCAAATCTATTAAAATTCGGAACGGAATTTGCTCCTCAAATTTCGAGCTGCTCCAATCGGATTTTTGCTTATTTAATCCCTCTGAATTGTAGATAATTTTCTAAGCTTCGCGTGGACTGTAAGATCGTCCAAATCTGACTCCTACAACTCCGGATATGAATTAAATACTGTAGAAAGCGGGTGCAGCTCAATAAATCCGAATTTCTTCATTTTTAGCTCCAAAATAGCTCTTTAATTCCAAATTCAGGAATTCTTGCCTTCCTACAATAAAACATCAAAATTAATTAAATAAATATCCAAATAAATGCAAAATTCAATTAAATATGGGAATAAAATTATCTAAAATATATATATAAATATATCTTATCAAACATCCCCACACTAAGCATTTGCACGCCCTCGGGCAAAAAGCGAAATAAAAACTAAATCATAATATCACTTTCGTAGATGACACTATTGCATTGAGCACATGCAACAAGCCGTTAAACCCCTAGGCAGCCCTAGTAGGACGAGTGTTGTCTCGTGAGGGTTTATAGCGAATTTACCCACAAAATCCATCTAGCTCATGCAAAAGACCACACATCAACACAACACCACACACACCCGT
Organism: Kitagawia praeruptora; assembly: GCA_037693485.1. Taxonomy (NCBI): domain Eukaryota; kingdom Viridiplantae; phylum Streptophyta; class Magnoliopsida; order Apiales; family Apiaceae; genus Kitagawia; species Kitagawia praeruptora. The sequence goes on along the minus strand of CM075349.1, from coordinate 149,339,642 downwards.
CCTCTCATGTCATATCGGCTTAAGAATCAAAATGAAAATGCAATGCCTTGGTGTCTAAAGTGCAAGCATCCACATATCGTACTCAAAGAAGATGCATAAGATCATAGAAATTCATGTCAAATGCAAGAATAAGTTGGTAAATATGCTAAGCACACAAGAGCACATCTTTGAGACACAACTTGGGATATCCTATGCAAAAGCAACAACTCACCGTTCACTCACAAAAAAAATTCACTCAAAACAATTGGTAAGTGCTTCACTCAACTCCAACAATATCATAAACATGCTTCGTCCTTGTTATCAATCTAACCTTTAACCCAACATACATCATCGATGATAATCAAAAAGGTCTTTGCTAAGGTTGTAACGGGGCTAGGGACAGGGTATGTCAAGAAAGCCAAAGAAGGTTAAGTCAAAAGCTAGTACCTGACATTGAAATTCAAACAACTCCCATACTTATTAAAACCACTAAATACCTCCCCACACTTGAGCTTTTATTTATAAACAACTTGACTAGCCGAATCAAAGTAGGATCACAAAGAATAAGTATGCTCTCGTATTTTTTTTTTTTTCAAGAGAGCTAAATAATAGGAAGAACAATGATCCAAAAGATATGATTTCAGACTTCGACTAACAAGCTAAAAACCAAATCCCAAATATATTCCCTAAAAATTATGATCATCAATAAAAACCCCCTTTTTGCACACCTTATCACTCCCTTAAGCACAATACTAGCCTTTGACAAATGGGTTCAAAATTAATGTAAGGCCAATACAATAAAAAGGATATATGTTAAGTGCATGGTGTGTCACCGAAAGAACAAGATTAGGCTCAAAGGGTTAACTAATGGATCATGCATAAGCGGTTTGGATATACAGGGAATATGAGGGTTATCCTAATTGCCTTTATCATCTTATCATCAATTAATGTCATGCATCTCAATCAAGATCTCAAGCAAGCTCTAGCATGCAAACAACAAGTGGACACTCAAGCAAATGAATAATCATGCAAAAGATATGCATATAGGCTCAAAACTCACTTGGTGCGACAAAGCATAATCAATCCCAAATAACAGTCTCTCTAACGCACCTACTTGTACTCAAAGCATATAGACCAAATTACCTTGCACATATTCATATCATTCTAATCACTTAGCACATTCAATTAAGTCTACCAGCTTCAACTTGCTAGTGAAAGTGTGTGCACAAGAACAAAGCACGTCATTTCTCAATAAAAAACATCCATAAACACAAGATTTCTACGCATGCATGGGTGTATCAAGCAAAATACAACAACTAATCAAATTGCATGGCTAGAATTATTTTTGGTATTTTTGAAATTTTTTTTTTTATTATTATTATTATTTTTTTATTTTTAAAAAAAAAAAAAATTATATACACTACGTTGAGAACACCTCCCCACACTTAAGCGAGTCAATGTCCTCAATGACTCATAAACTAAACAAGGAAATCTACAATATATAAAACAAAAGGAAAGAAGAACTCCCCTTTTGCAGAAACAGGATCTATGAGTTGCCTCCCAAGAAGCGCTTTTGTTTAACGTCGTTGGCTCGACTCAGCTGGTTCAGATCTCCGCGGAGGGGTTGTCGAGATAAATTACTTCCATCTTTCCTACGAATGCATCATCCACATATAATTTAAGGCGTTGACCATTGACCTTAAACTTTGTTCCGTCTCGTCCCATAATTTCAATAGCACCATAAAATTTGACATCGGTGACAGTAAAAGGTCCGGACCATCTTGATCTGAGCTTCCCTGGAAAAAGTTGAAGTCTGGAATTGAACAATAACACTTGGTTACCAACCTGAAAATCTCTTCTCTGGATCATTTTGTCATGTATCTTCTTCGTTCTTTCCTTGGATAGCCGAGAATTGTCATAAGCATCAAATCGAAGCTCATCTAACTCATTAAGTTGATGAAGTCTCGCTTGCCCCGCAGCCTTCAAATCCATGTTGAGTTCTTTTATAGCCCAAAAAGCGCGATGTTCCAATTCGACTGGCAAGTGACATGCTTTACCATAGATCAACCGATAAGGAGTGGTTCCTATAGGTGTTTTGTATGCCGTTCGATAAGCCCACAAAGCGTCATCTAGCTTCAAATACCAATCTTTCCTTGACTTTGCAACCATTTTCTCCAAGATGCTTTTGATTTGGCGATTAGAAACCTCCACTTGGCCACTTGTTTGAGGGTGATATGCAAGAGCAACCTTGTGAGTAACGCCATATTTCTTCAACAAAGTTTCAAACTGTCGATGACGAAAATGAGAACCACCATCACTTATAACTGTTCTAGGAACTCCAAATCGAGGGAAGATAATATTCTTGAAAAGCTTCATAACCACCTTGGAATCATTAGTTACCGATCCAACTGCTTCAACCCACTTGGACACATAATCGACAGCAACTAAGATGTATCTCATCCCACAAGAACTTGGGAAGGGTCCTATAAAATCAACACCCCATACGTCAAATATCTCGACCTCAAGAATACCGGTTTGAGGCATCTCATGGCGTTTAGAAATATTACCCGTCCTTTGACATGCATCACACGCCAAACAGAAAGCACGAGCATCCTTAAATAGAGACGGCCAAAAGAAACCGGATTGAAGTACCTTAGCAGCAGTTTTAGAAGGACCATGGTGGCCTCCACATGCGAGAGAATGACAATGCTTGAGAATGTCATGTACTTCGAACTCAGGGATACATCTACGAAAGATTCCATCAGCACACTTTCGATACAAGAAAGGGTCATCCCAAAAATATTGTTTAGCATCATGATAAAACCTCTTTCTTTGCTGATAAGTCATTTCTGGAGGGTGAGATCCGCTAACACGGAAATTTGCAAAATCTGCATACCATGGAGTTTGAGTAGCAACCGAAAACAGGTGATCATCCGGAAAAGAATCATCAATAGGAGTACTTGACGCAATATCAGATTTGAAATGCAACCGTGAAAGATGATCCGCAACTACATTCTCAGCACCCTTCTTGCCTTTGATTTCCAAGTCAAATTCTTGGAGTAATAGAATCCAACGTATAAGCCTTGGCTTTTCTTCTTTCTTCGCCAACAGATATTTGAGCGCTGAGTGATCAGTGTGAACAATGACTTTGGAACCAATGAGATAGGCTCGGAATTTGTCAAGAGCGTAGACCACAGCTAGAAGCTCCTTCTCAGTCGTAGCATAATTAATTTGAGCTTCATCCAAGGTTTTACTTGCATAGTAGATGGCGTGCAATACCTTGTCTTTCCTTTGACCAAGAACCGCTCCAACAGCATAATCACTTGCATCACACATGATTTCAAATGGAAGATTCCAATCTGGAGATTGAATGATTGGTGCACTTATCAAAGCATCCTTAATCCTATTAAAAGACTCCAAACAAGCGTCAGTAAACACAAAGGTGGCATCCTTAAGCAACAATTGAGTGAGGGGTTTTGTAATTTTTGAAAAATCTTTTATAAAACGACGATAAAAACCCGCATGACCAAGGAAACTCCTCACTCCCTTGACATTAACAGGAGGAGGAAGCTTCTCAATCACCTCAATTTTTGCTTTGTCAACCTGGATGCCACGTTCAGAAATCAAATGACCAAGTACCACTCCTTCATTGACCATGAAGTGGCACTTTTCCCAATTCAAAACCAAATTCACCTCTTCACAACGTTTAAGCACTTTAGAAAGATTATGCAGACATACATCAAAATCAGACCCATAAACACTAAAATCATCCATAAATACTTCCATGATAGACTCTATGAAATCAGAAAATATGGCAATCATGCAACGCTGAAAAGTAGCAGGGGCATTGCACAAACCAAAAGGCACTCTACGATATGCAAAAGTACCATATGGGCAAGTAAATGTAGTCTTTTCTTGGTCATCAGGATGTATAGGGATCTGAAAGAACCCTGAATATCCGTCTAAATAGCAAAAGTACTTATGCTTAGCAAGTCTTTCTAACATCTGATCAATGAAAGGGAGAGGGTAATGGTCTTTTCTAGTAGCAGTGTTCAACTTACGGTAATCAATGCACATTCGCCAACCGGTGACAATTCGAGTGGGAATTAATTCATTTTTATCATTTTTAATTACCATTGTTCCTCCTTTTTTAGGGACTACCTGAACTGGGCTTACCCATTTAGAATCAGAAATTGGGTAAATGATGCCCGCATCTAACAACTTCAAAACTTCTTTTTTAACAACCTCTTGCATGTTAGGGTTCAAGCGACGTTGTCCCTGTATGCAAGGTTTATGGTCATCATCTAAGTGATTTCTATGCAGGCAAAAGTCTGGGCTAATCCCTGTAAGATCATCAATACTATACCCAATAGCCTTTCTATGTGCACGCAAAACAGTAAGAAGCTTAAAAACCTGGTTATCATCAAGACTAGAGCTAACAATCACAGGACAGGTCTTTTCATCATCAAGAAACACATATTTCAGATTAGATGGCAAAGGCTTTAGCTCTAACTTATTTACCTGAGGTTCACCACAAAAAGTGACAGTGTTGGTTACCTCACAATTCGGATCAGCTACACCATCCAACTCAAGAATCAATGAATCGACTTCAGCATGTCCTTCTCCTTCGTATGCTTCAAGCATGAGCACTGCTTCCAATGCATCATTCAATAAAATCTGAGGCATCTCATCTTGGACAATTTCATCTATAACATCAATCCTGCAGCAAGTATTCTCAAGCAAAGGGGATTTAAGAGCAGAGGTTAGAGTAAAAGTAATTTTATCATCACCAACGCTCAATGTGAGACTCCCACTTTTAACATCAATTATAGCACCTGCAGTACATAGAAATGGTCTACCTAAAATAATAGGTATTTGGCTGTCCTCTTCCATATCTAGAACTACAAAGTCTACAGGAATATAGAATTTTCCAACCCTAACAGGTACATCCTCTAAAATTCCAAGGGGATATTTTATCGAACGGTCTGCCATTTGCAAAGTCATCTGTGTACATTTTAATTCTCCCATATTTAGTTTTTGAAAAACCGAGAGAGGCATGACTGAGACGCTAGCGCCTAAATCACATAAAGCTTTATCAATGAACAATGCACCTAAATGACACGGGATCGAAAAACTACCAGGATCTTTAAGTTTAGGTGGAGAATTATTCTGTAAAACAGCACTACATTCCTCAGTAAAAGCTACTGTCTCTACCTCACCAAAGGACCTTTTCTTAGTGAGAATATCCTTAAGAAACTTTGCATATGATGGAACTTGAGAAATTAAATCAGTGAAAGGAACTGTTACCTCAAGGTTCTTGACAAGTGTCATGAACTTACCAAACTGCTGGTCCACCTTGGTTCTGTTCATCCTGCTAGGGAATGGGAGCTTTGGCACAAATGGTGGAGGAGTAACTGCAATCTTCTCTTTGTCCTTTTTCTTGCTTTCCTCAGTTTCACCTTCGTTAGTATCTTCAACAACTCTCTCTACCTTATCTTCCTCAGAATTCTCTTTTTCTTTCTCAGTAGGAACATCGTCAGTAGGCATTGGAGGAGCATCATATGTACGACCACTCCTAAGAGTAATGGCATTCACATTTTCCTTTGGCTGAGTTGGTTGTGTTGGTAGAGAGCCTTGTTGCCTTGTAGACGAGGAACTAGCCATTTGAGCAATCTGAGTTTCTAGCATCTTATTATGAATCTCCATCTGGTTCATCTTTCTGTTGGTATCCTCCATATTCTTTTGCATTTGTAACAATATCTTCATCATGTCACCTTGGTTATCAGCCTGTGCAGCTTGATTTGCTTGAGGAGCATAATTCTGAGGAGGCCTCTGGAATCCAGGGGGATTCATAGGTCCTTGCGGGGGCCTATACTGCTACTGTGGAGGAGGCTGATACGACTGCTGATATTGTTGTTGCTGATTAGGAACACTTGAATTCTGAGCGTTATTGTTCCTATATGAGAAGTTCGGATGATCTTTCCAACCAGGATTGTAAGTGTTGGAGTACGGATTGTACTGCTGCCTCTGCTGAAAAACATTTGCTTGCTCCATCTGAAAATATTATGAATTTTGAGCATTATATTGGCAATCGTTACCATAGTGGCCTTGGATGCCACAGACTTCACAAACTGGATTATTCATAGGAGCCATGGATGACAGTGCATTGATGCTCATAGGAGGAGTAGAGGGCTGAGATGTCTTCAGTGAGTGGATCTCTTGAGTCAATGCAGCGAGTTGAGATGATAATAAAGAATAAGCATCCACTTCAAGTTTACCCCCTTTCTTGGCTGCTCTCGGATTACTGAAGTGATTGGCCGCCAAATTTGAGAGAAAAGCATGCGCATCATCAACTCCTTTGTCTAAAAACACGCCACCTGCGGCGTTATCAACCATACCTTTCGTTTCAGGATCAAGACCATTGTAGAAGCGTTTAAGCAGAAACCACTTCTCAAGACCATGGTGAGGACATGCACGTTGATAATCCTTGAATCTGTCCCAAGCATCCCGAAGAGATTCACCATAATCTTGCTTAAAACCCATCATCTTCTCAATCAAATCGTCGGTTCTGTTAGGAGAGAAGAACTCAGTTAAGAAGGCTTGAGCAATCTCATCCCACTCGGTCAAATCAATGTCATTCAACCAATTTTGAGCTTTATCACGAAGAGAGAAACCGAACAACATGACTTTCAACTGGTTTGGAGTGACTCCCTGATGTTTAATTGTAGAACAGAGCTGTTGAAACCTTTGCAGATGAAGTGTAGGGTCTTCGGAGGGAAGACCAGCAAACTGATTATGTTGGATCATACTGAGCAATGCCGGTTTGATCTCGAAGTTTGCTTCTTGAATCGCTGGCATAGCAAGACCGGTAGGTACCCCACTCGGAGAAGGCTGTGAATAGTTCTTCAAAGATTTAACAGGAGGGTTGGCCATTTTAATCTCTGAAAAATGGATCTTTCGCTGCGTTTTATTTCTCTGCTTATCGATATAATGTTGCAGAGTTTCTCCGGAATCAAGACCCTGAGTATAATCAGGAGTTAAAAATGTGTCTTCTGTAGACCTGTGCATTAACAACAAAAACAAGAAAGGCAGAAAAACCGGTCTCAATTGGAACTAAAGTTCCGACGAGACAATGGAAAAATAAACTAATTAATTAACACAAAATTTAACAAAATATAAAAAAAATTATTTTTTTTATTTTTTTATTTTTTTTTATGTTGAGTATTGAACACGGTAAAAGAATACAGAGGGGGGGGTGAATGGATTCTTGAACTTTTCTTGGATTGAGTCTGTGTAGCAGATAAGTGCCTGTGTGTGCAGAAATTAAGGTGCGGATAAGTAAACAACACAAGACACAATATCACTTTAATCTAATGTATATTAGATAAAGGTTGCTACAATCTGTGAATACAAATGGTAGTATTCTCAGCTTCGTTTTTCTCAGAGAGATATAGCTTACAGTGTATGAAAAACTAGACTCACAAAAGTTACTAAGTTATGAAGTGAGGCTGTGTCCTTATAGAACATGGATACAGCCTGCTTACTACAAATAAGGAGCTAAAACACATTACTTTCTAGTCTGTCTATCCTTTTTGAGTAAGTGTCCAAACGGTTACAGATTTGACTTTGCAAAGCCTGTTTAGATCCACTTCTTTAGCTCCTTGTCTCTTCTATATCTCTCCAAGCTTCCTTGTAGGCTTTCCAGAGCACGTTACAGGTTGTGGTCCATAAAGTTCATTGGCTTGTTGCAGGTTTCTGACTTGTACAATTTCTTCAGTATTTTGTCTCCAAGAATGTATTCGAGAAGTGACTAAGTAAGTGATTCGAGAACTAGAATTGACTTGATCGATAACTCTGAGTTCTCGAATACTGTTATAGTGACATATCGAACCACTTCTCGAATAGCTCTTTTCCATCAGGATTCCTTGAGTTGTCGAATAGAGCATTTGACTTATCGAATCCTCGAGTTGTCGAATAGCTTTCTGAGTCTTTGAGATATCGAATGGAACTTTGACTTGTTGACTCTTTGAGAACTCGAATACCATATTGACTTGTTGACTTCTTGAGTTCTCGAATAGAGTAGTAGACATATCGAATCCCTGAGATATCGAATGAGATATCGAACAGTGTATTCAGAGATATCGAATAGTGTCTTGAGATATCGAATCCCTGACTTCTCGAATGCTGGACTTCTCGAATAGACAAGTATACTTCTCGAATTGGTACTTAGGCAAATTCTTCATTTCTTCAAATCCCAACTGTGATTATTTGACAGTCTTTAACTCCTTGCTTGAGGCATGAACCTTGGAACTTCTTTCAAGCATTATTCTAGACTCTATTTGTACAATTACACAACTAGGATTTGATGCCTTCTACAAGTACAATACAAACAGAAACTCTACAACTAGAGGTTCCCTCAGTTAAGAGGTCATGTAAGTAATGCAAAGCATTACAAACAATTAGGCTTGTTATTAGATGTGTACAGGCATGCCTCTGTAACTAACAATCTCCCCCAAATTGTGAGTGAGACCCTTAGTCACAATTTCATGTCTGATAACAAGCCTAACATACATAAAGATAAAACTTTAAAAGTACAGGTATGTATTTTGATTGAACACATAAATGAAATTACAAGATAAATACTCTTACAGTATGATGAGGTACTAGCCATTTTCTTTTGATTGCATCTCCATTGCTTTGGCTTGTAGATCATCATATGCTTTCTGTTTCCTTTCTTTCTCCTTTCTTGCAATCTCATCTACTGCTCTCATGATTTCTGTCATAGCATCCAATTCTTCAATCATAATAGAGTTTTTGAAATCTTCAAGCACTGGCTTCAGAATGTTGGCAGGATAGTGATTGAGTAGGTCCATTCTTATATTGACATTGGCTCCATTTCTTCTCCTATACTTCACCACATAGGGATCAAACTGAACTCTACACAATCCCTTTGCCCTTAGCTTTTCTGCTTCAATCTCCAGTCTATCAATTTCTTTCTCCCTTTCTAACCATTTCTCATAGCAGCCCTTCCTTATCTTCTCAGCATATTCTTTCTTCATTTTCACAAAGTCAATCAATTCCAGCTTCCATACTTTCTCCACCTTGTCCTTAGAATCCAGCAATGCAATGATTCTTTCTATCTCATACAATTTACCCCAATGTTGACAACCCCCTTGTTTGAATTTCATTTCTTTCCCATCAGTGTACTTGATTACAAGGTGGTCATCCACAATTGCAGCATAGCATATCTTTTGAGCTCTTAGAAATAGCAGTTGCTCTTCATCAAAGTCTTCATCAAGTGGCTGGAGCTTTAATCCTGGAATGATTGTTAGGGCTCTAGATTTGGATAGCTTCACTCTCCTTGCAGCATGTTTAAATTTCATCCTCTTGACATGATTGCTTGGCAGAAATCTTTGACCTTTGTTAGTAGACCATAGTAGTATTCCATTAGCAGATTGCTTTCTGAAACATACACATGGTTTCTTGACTTGAATCTTCTTCTCTTCTTGAGGTGGTAAGACAGTTGCAGAAGCCATAGATGTAGATTTTGGTAGGTCACTACTAACAGTATTCACCCTAGACCTAGAGTCTTGTGTTGTGGTGAGATTACTGCTAGCATTGCCTAAGGCTTGCTGTCTTCCACTCTTTCTCACATATGTTTTACCTTGGTCATCATCATCCTTTTTATCCTTGTCTCCCTTTTTCTTCTTGTCTTCATCACCCTTATCTCTCCTGTGATGTCTTCTCCTCCCATCACCTTTGTCTTCAGAATCATCATCCTTATTTCTCCTAGGTTGAGCCATCTCTGGAATTTCACCAGTTGCAATATAGGTTCTGAGGATATGCAGTGCCTCAATTTCTTCAGCATTTCTGGCTCCAACCTTCTTCTGTAATTGATCAATGATAGCAATGATCAGTCTGTGATTTCTGGAGGTGAGATCATGAGGAATGACCAATTGCTTGATATCTTCAATTCTGGTACCAGACTGATAAATAATTGTCCATGGCTTCTTGATCACTTCTGGTAGCCTTGTAGGTTGACCATTCCTCAAATCATCAAACAGACTCTTGCTGTTCTCATTTTTCTTCTCAATGATCTCAAGTATGGCATCTATCTCTGAGTGCTTTAGGTCTTGTAGAGTCTGGTATGTTAGATGCCATATCTTTAGTTTGGAAACCATCACTATCTCCTTGACCCATATATTGTTGACTTTCTTGGGGATGACAGTGATGTAGTCTATCTGCTTCTTCACCTCCCTCAGATAAAACTGAGTGTCACCAACCTGTTCCCTTATGGCTTTCAGAAACTCCAAGAAGGCTTTATCATGATAGTCATTGGAGTTAGCAACTTCTTGTAGCTTGGCCTCAGTAACAACTTTGACTTCTACAGGCTTGGCACTCTCAGATATAGAGATTGGAGGTTTGTCAGATGGCATACTCCCTGCAACCACTGTGGTAGTTATGGATTGCTTTTGTCCTCCAGGAGTAGTGATGTGCACAGTTGGTAAGGTGACAACTGGCAAGATAGATGGAGGCTCATCTACTTTGGCTTTTCCCTTGCCAGGCACATTTGCTAGAGACTTAGAAGCCCTTTGTTGACCACCCTCTTTGATTATTATGCCTTTCTCTCCCTTTGTCTCCCCCTTTGAATTTGAGTTCCTAGCCTTCTTCTCCCCCTTAGGCTTGTTGTCAGGCACAGAGGCTGTAGAAATGTCCTTTGGGAGTGAAGATTCATCAGGTAGAGGGAGACCCATATGCTTCATCATTGCAGCTAACATGGATTGTTGATGCAGAAGGACATCAGCTGTGGTGGATGCTTGAGTGTCCAACTGATCATTTAGCAATGCAACCTTTTCTGTGAGATGAGCATTGGTCTTGGTGAGAGTAGCTACCTCCTGCTCAAGAGTGTTGACCTTAGTGAATAACTCATTGGCCTTGAAGCCAGATAAAGATTGGTCCTGAAGCCTCTTCACTTCATATTTAGACAATTCATGCACAGGGACATCAGTCACTAGTCTATCTCCATAAAGATTTTTGAACATTATCCTCAGCATGGCATTGGCATCTGTAGTCTGGTCAGATAGATTCTGAAATTTATGCCCCAGACCTGTGACAGCATCTTTTAGCACAGCCAGCCCATTGTCCACCTGAGTGCAGGTAGAGTTGCAGTGTTTGATGTCCTTGAACACACTGTCCAATTGAGGAAATTTAGCATCAAAGGCCCTCTTGACTTCTGCTACTGAAGTGGCTGTCTTATCACACACCCTGTTGACTTCAGTTTTGACTCCCTTGCCAAGATAGTGTACAGCCTTGAGGAAACCCTTGTAGGAGTCATTTACAGCTTCATACACTTCACCAGGTGACAGGGATTTTGCATTGGAGCCCAGTGAAGTGATGTATTCCTCCCTGAGATACTGAAGTGCTTCATCGAGAGTAATATCATATTTTCCTTGCAACCAGGCATCTATGTTGCCATCTCTCTCAGCATCATCAATGATCTTTGACTTCTGCACTTCCACATCATCCCTATGGCATAACAGAATAGCCTCATAGTCTGGATTGGGCATGTCTGCAGTGAGAAGGTGCTGAGCAATCTTTGTGAACTCAGGAATCTGATCCACAATTAAGCTTTGAAGTGCTTCAACCGTCAATTGTTGTGGAACAGACCCTGATCCTGAAGCACTGTCATGTTGCACAGGCTTCAGCCATGTTGACATGAAGTCAGAGCTAGAGCTAGGCAAGCTAGTCTCCTCAGTTACAGATGCAACTTCTGTAACCGGATGGATTGACTCTACTACTGGTGTCACCACAGAAGTGGGATGAATTACACCAGCAGTTGACACAGGCACAGAGTCTCTAGTAAAAACTAGGGGAACCTCTGTGTTTGTGATGGTGTCATTAGGATATGCCTCAGCATGCATTCCCTCACCATCTAAATGTGGGTTCTGAGTGGTGAACAAAGTGTCATGCACTAAGTCACTTGAAATTATTGGCTCATCAAGCAAAAAGGATTCTTGATGATCAATACCTTGCATCTCAGTTGTCTGAGTTGCAGGTTCCAAAGAAATTTCAGAGTTAGATTCTGGAAGAGAAGTGTGTTTTAGAGTAGATTTTGGCAACTCCCCCTGAGAGATAGAGGAAGTTTCAAAAGTGATGTGCTCTCCACTCAGTGTTGTGCCAGCCTTATCACTCCCATGTGCTGACTCTATACAAGAGGGTGCATTGGGGAGAATGCTTGATTCTATAGGTGCACCCTGTTGAGAGGATACACCTAGTGAGCTGTGTGCCCCTGATTTTACAACTTCAGCCATTTGTGTGACTGAAGAGGTGGTCTTAGTTTTCTTCTTCTTTGTTCTGTGTAAGGGTGACTCAGGTTCCTCACTTCCTAGACCTAATTCAACAGCTAATGCTGCTTCAGACAAGATATTTAAAGGTGCAGACATTACTTCCTTTCTCTTCTTTTTACTAACATCACCCTTTTGAGAGGATGATGCAGTTGGCTCAGTAAGAGGTAGAGTGTTTGGTTGAGAGGGTTGGTTAGCAGGCCCTGGGTTAGCATTTTGTTCTACTTGCTTGGGCTGTGCTAACTTAGATTTTGCATCAAATGTTGGCATGTTGTGGGGGTAAGTCCTAAACAAACTCTCCATATGGGGAGTTATGTTCAGTCTTACATCCACATCATTCCTAGTTTCCAAGTTACCAAAAATGAGTTTGGTCATGGACTTAGGATAGCCTATTTTATTTTTATCAATCCCAGGCAATTCAATCAATGAAGCATTTTTATAATTAAGTACAGATTGAATAAAGCGAGGGAAGAAAATATCAGTACCTCTCTTGGTTGTGTTCTTACCAAGTCTCCCATATAATTCTTGAAGTATGATTTGGCCAACATCTATCTTCTTTCCATAGGCCAAAGCATATCCAATTTGCTGCACAGGTGCACAGATTTGATCAAAGCTTGATTTCCTGGCAGTGAAGACTTGGAGAAGAGTTGCAAACACATAGCTCCACTCCTTTCTCAGATTCTTTCTGTTTAGCTTTCCAAGGTTAATCCCATCTGAGTAGTTTATGAACTCAAAGAATTCCTCCAACTCTGCGTTAGTGGCCATTCTGTCAAATGACTCTTGTTGTAGTCCTAGTGCTTGGTTCATGTCTGCAGTAGTGATAGTGATTTCCTTATCTTGAACCTTGCAGTAGATGACATAGGAAGTGATTGCGTTTTCCAGGGCTACAACCTCCACAATAGCAGTACTCCAGAATTGTTCCAGAATATCGAGATACAGAGTTGGGTTGGCAGAGTGTGCATCCTTGATATATGACTCAGCCATCCATTTCACAAAGCACTTGAAATTTGCATTGGGTGCTTCAACATCACTAGTGAGAGCGATGAAGTTGGTGTTGAACTTTACTGTTGCCATTCGTGTAGAAGAGAGAAAAGAAATTGAAGGTTGAAGAAGAAATTTGGCTTTTCGTAGCTAGGGTTTCAGGGGTTTAGAGAGTGTAGATGCTTGAGAAATCGAATGAAATGAATCGAATAGATGTGAAATTGTATAAGTATGAAGTACTTGAATTGTCGATTAGCAGAAGGTTTTGTATCGACAAGTCAGGCATTCGAGAAGTAGAAAACAACTATTCGAGAAGTCAAGAATGGCTTAATCGATAACTCAAGCAGATAGAAACTCACAGCTGGCAGTTATCTAACTTAGAAATAATTCTAAATTAAATAAAATGTGTTTTTATGAGTGAATTAAATTTTTAGATAAAAATCCAAAATCGATTAAAATTCAGCGAGAATTCAGCCTTTTCAAATGATTCGAGAACTCAAATATAGTGTTCGAGAACTCAGTCATTCGAGAACTCAGTTACTATATTCGAGAAGTCAATAATTCCTCTATTCGATATCTCTGAAAGACTCTATTCGAGAACTCAAGAGTACCCTAATGAGACTTATTAGAGATGTCGAATAGTGAATCATTCGAGAAGTCTGACTTATCGAACTATACCCATCACTCATAAAAATTTGATTTTCACTATCTTTTTAAAATCTACCAGACATATTCATTGAAAAATATCCTGGCAAATCAAATAGTGATTTTCTCAAAATTTCATAGAAATTTTGAGTTAATAAAAATATGATTTTCAACATATGCAACAGATTTGAAATATTTATAAATCATATTTCAGCCAACACTTACTTCAAAAATATTGAGGATTTAGATAAAGTAAGTGTTTACTGCTGCAACAATCTAGATGATGTATTCACTTAGCCAGAATCTGAAGAATTCAGCATTCCAATCTCACTTACCAACCTTGTGAAGGTGGCTTCATCTAATGGCTTAGTGAATATATCAGCTAGTTGTTTATCTGTAGAGACATAATGCAACTCAATGGTTCCATTAGTTGCATGTTCTCTTATGAAATGATATCTGATGTCAATGTGCTTTGTTCTAGAATGATTGACAGGATTGGCAACTATAGAGATTGCACTTGTGTTGTCACACATGATTGGAATTCTTTCCAACACAAGTCCAAAATCTCTAAGTTGATTTCTAATCCAAAGCACTTGAGCACACCAACTTCCAGCAGCTATGTATTCAGCCTCAGCTGTAGAAGTTGACACAGATTGTTGCTTCTTGCTATACCAAGAAACTAACCTTTGTCCAAGAAACTGGCAGCTTCCTGAGGTGCTTTTCCTATCCACTCTGCATCCAGCATAATCAGCATCAGAGTAGCCAACCAGATTGAACCCTGTGTCCTTAGGGTACCATAATCCCAAGTTAGGAGTGCCCTTCAGATATCTAAAGATCCTTTTTATTGCAATCAAATGTGATTCCTTTGGATTTGATTGAAACCTTGCACACAAGCATGTAGCAAACATGATGTCTGGCCTACTTGCAGTGAGGTAGAGTAGAGAACCAACCATGCCTCTGTAGACTGAGATATCTACTCTCTTGCCTTTACCATCTTCATCCAATTTAGTGGCAGTGGCCATGGGTGTCTTGGCAGGTGAACAATCTTCCAAGTCAAACTTTTTCAATAAATCCTTGATGTACTTGGTTTGACTGATAAAGATACCATCCTTCCTTTGACTGACTTGCAACCCTAGAAAGAATGTCAACTCTCCCATCATACTCATCTCATATCTGCTCTGCATGAGTTTAGAGAATTTCTCACACAGTTTCTCATTTGTAGAACCAAAAATGATATCATCCACATAGATTTGAACTAGGATCATATCATCACCATGCTTCTTGTAAAACAGTGTCTTGTCCAATGTGCCTCGAGTGAATTGATTTTCAAGAAGAAATTGTGATAGAGTATCATACCATGCTCTTGGAGCTTGCTTAAGTCCATACAGTGCCTTAAGCAATCTGTAGACAAATTCTGGGAAATGTGGATCCTCAAAGCCAGGTGGTTGTTGCACATAAACCTCTTCTTCCAACTCTCCATTTAGAAATGCACTCTTGACATCCATTTGATAAACTTTAAAGTTTGAATGAGCAGCAAATGCCAAGAATATTCTAATGGCTTCCAATCTAGCAACAGGGGCAAATGTCTCATCATAATCAATGCCTTCCTGTTGAGAGTATCCTTTTGCAACCAGCCTTGCTTTGTTTCTTATTATTACACCATCTTCATCCATCTTATTCTTCAGAACCCATTTTGTTCCAACAATGGTTCTATTCTTTGGTGCAGGCACAAGTTCCTATACTTTGTTCCTTTCAAATTGATTCAGCTCCTCTTGCATGGCAATAATCCAATCTGGATCCAACAATGCATCATCAAGTTTCTTAGGCTCAACTTGTGATAGAAAACATCCATAGAGGCACTCATTTTGAGTTGCTCTCCTAGTCCTTACTCCTGCATTAGGATCTCCAATGATTTGCTCTGCAGTGTGTGATCTATCCCATTTCCTTGAGTGTTCAGCCTGATTTCTCATCCTTGATGTTGCTCCATCATCCTCATCATGATCATCCTCATTTCCTCCCCCTGTGAAGTTGCCATTACTCACAGGTGTGTCTTGGATGCTTGTTTCTTCACTATTGATTGGCACAAATTCTTCTCTTGTATCATTATTCACTTGAGTTTGTTGAACTTGAGTTTCAACTCTAGTTTCAGTCTCTTCATCAGAATCATCTAGATTATCAAACTTCAGTGGATCTTTGTCTTCATCATTGGCTTCTTCTAGTCCAGGTAGTTTGCTGTCATCAAATGTTACATCTGTGCTTTCCATAACTTTCTTTTGACTGATGACATAAACCTTGTATGCAATTCTTTCCATAGAATAGCCAAGAAAAATTCCTTCAAATGCTTTTGCATCAAACTTTCCAACATATTCAGAATTGTCCTTAAGTACAAAGCATTTGCTTCCAAAAGTATGAATATACTTCAGTGTAGGCTTCTTTCCAGTCATCAAGTTGTAAGGAGTCTTTCCAGTGTTTTTGTTGATGAGGGTTCTGTTCTGAATATAGCATGCAGTGCTCACAGCCTCAGCCCAAAAACATGTGGGCATTTTTGCATCAAGTAACATTGTTCTAGCAGCCTCAATTAGAGTTCTATTCTTTCTCTCAACAACTCCATTTTGTTGTGGAGTCCTTGGAGCTGAGAATTGCTGAGAAATGCCATTCTCTTTGCAGAATGCTTCAAGTGTGGCATTTCTGAACTCTGTTCCATTATCACTCCTCAATGCAATCACACTTGCATCGTTTGCCTTTGCTTCCTTGTCAACTTTCTTTATATGCTCAATGATTACTTGTGGAGCCTCATCTTTTGATGCCAGAAATTCTACCCATGTATACCTTGAAAAATCATCAACCATTACCAGGGCATACTTCTTTCTTCCAAGTGACATTATGTTAACAGGCCCAAACAAATCCATATGGATAAGTTGTAGTGGCTTGGTTACAGATGTCACTGTCTTTGACTTGTGGCTTGATCTCTTCATTTTTCCTTTTTGACAAGCCTCACACACTCCTTCTTGGCAGAATTCAAGTGTGGGCATGCCTCTCACTAACTCTCTTTTGACTAGAGAATTAATGGCCTTAAAGTTCAGGTGTGATAGTTTCTTGTGCCACAGCCAACAATCTTCATTTGATGCTTTTGAGTAAAAGCAACAAATTTTGTCCTTGTTTGCAGAGTCCATATTGGCTACAAACAGGCTTCCCTTCCTTACTCCAGATAGAGCAAAATCACCAGTCTTCTTGTGGGTGATCAAACATTCATCTTTGTCAAAATTCACTTTGAATCCTCTATCAGTAAACTGACCAACACTTAACAGATTATGCTTGAGCCCCTTGACTAGTGCTACATCTTCAATGATGACATTTCCAACTTTCAGCTTGCCATATCCCAATGTGTTACCCATGCTGTCATCTCCAAAAGCAACCATTGGGCCAGCCTTTTCCTCATACTGTGATAGCAGGGCCATATCACCAGTCATATGATTTGAGCATCCACTGTCCAAAATCCACATGACCTTCTTCTCACTTTCTTTGCCCTGCAAACACAAAGGTATTACTTTTCCTTTGGTACCCAAACAAGTTTGGGTCCATGTGACTTAGAGACAGTTTTATCATAAACAACATGCTTGTTAACTTTCTTAGTGTCAGTCTTCTTGTCACTGTTGGAAGTCTTAGAACCTGAGGTTTCAGACTTAGGTGACAAAGGTACCTTCCTAGCTTTAGGAGGACTTGAAGACTTTGACCTTGTGTAGTGTGTGTGAGAATTGTGACTGATACAACCATCAATGAACTGTCTTCTTAAATTAAAACAACTAGTCATAACATTCATATTGCATGGCATACAGTCAAATTTATCACAGAAAGGTGCATCTCTATGACTTAGAGGCACAGAACAATCATAGAAAGGTTTAGACACACTACCAACAGGTTTCTTGCATGCATGAGTTAGATGATTGGTACTGAAACAGTTCTGACAAGTTTTCCTAGGGGCATTAGGCATATAAGCATAGTTGTTATCCTTGTTAATCCCTAACTTGCCATTTCTGTTCTGTTTCCTTTTAGTCACTTCCTTTTCTGATTCACTCTTCCCAGCTGAGACAAACTTAACAAACTTCTTAGGTCTTGGCCTATCAACTACTGGCTTCTTGGTCTTTGACTTGACACTCTCACCCTTAGAGGATGCTTGCTGTTCACTAGATTGTGCCTCATCCTCATCATTCAACATTTGCTTGATGAGTAAGGCATCCTCATCAATTTCAAATGTTGATTCCTTAAAAATTGGATTTTCAGTTTTTCTCAAAATGTGAGGCACTTTCTCATGAACAGCTGTGTCCTCTTCAATGACAGCATAGCCTTTCCTTTGTTTGAGAGAGTCATAGTCAAGTCCAATAGCTGCTTTGGGTTTAGCTTCAATTTTCTCACAGTAGGATTGCACTAAACCAGATGATTTCTTGAAAGTTTTAAGTTTGAATTCATTCTCAGCTAATTCATCCCTAAGAGCCTTCTCTACTTGACTAGCACATAAAACCTTGTTCTTCAAATATTCAACTTCTTTCTTAAGGTTTTCTACTTGCATAGTAGTTAGCTCAAGTTCCTCATTCTTTTTGGTTAATATTTCATTTCTAGTAGATAGTTTAGCAATCTCCTCATTAGCAGCAGTCATACTAGTATGAATATTAAACATTTCAACAGATAATTGTTCAATCATGGATTTGTATTCAGAAACAGACATGTCTATAGTAGTGAGAGATGGTACCTGAGAATCAGATGAAGATGAGTCATCCTTGGAGTTGGCCATCAAGGCATAGTTGCAGAATTCTTGTTCCTCTTCATCACTCTCAGAATCATCCCAACACTTCCCTTCAGCTATGTAGGCCTTACCATGTGTCTGCTTTTTCAGAAGGGCCTCATACTTAGCTTCTAGCTCAAGATAATCTCTATCCTTCTTTTTAGACTTCTTGCATTCACTGGCAAAATGCCCTAGGTCATTGCATCTATAACACCTTACAGATGACCTATCCACATAACCGGTTTTGAACTTATTTCTGTTTGGTTTCACAGGTGCCTTGTTCTTGTTGGCTGAATGGTTTTGAGTTTTGGGTTTGAAGGGTTGATTTCTTTTAAATCTGATGTTTGGAAATTTTCTGGCCATGAAGGCATATGAGGTATTTTCCATCCCATCAAGTTCTTCCAGAGTGTAAAACTCTTCTTCTTCTTCCTCCTTTTCCTCAACAGGTTCACTCACCCCAGCTTCAGTTTCTTCATCATCTGCCACCTCCTCTATCCTTAGTTGGCTTGTAGATGCTTCTAGGTCCAGGATGGATTTGTTGACAATCAAGGCACATGATGTGTTTATCATCCTACCTTGGTTTGCTTGGATAGCCCTCTTCTGAAGCAACTCAAGTTCATGAGTCTTTAGGACTCCATAGAGTACATCATAGGTGACTTTGTTCAAATCTCTCTCTCTAAGGGAAATGACTCTTTGCTCCAGATGATTTGGTGAAGACAACAGAAATTTCATATTTAACTCCTTGGTGCTGTAAACCTTTCCATTCATCTGCAACTCAGTAACTAGCTTGTGAAACCTTTCAAACATCTCAGTGATGCTTTCCTTGGGCTGTGCCATGAAAGCTTCATACTGTGTGACCAATATCTGTTTCCTGTTTTCTTTAACCTCATCAGTCCCTTCACACAACACCTCAATGTGATCCCACATCTCTTTAGCAGACGTGCATGATGCAATGTTTGCAAACATTGACATATCCATGGAATCAATGATGAGCAACATGAGGTGGCTGTCAAGAGCAACCTTTTCCCTTTCTGACTCTGTCCACTTTGATGGATCCTTGGCCTCATAAGTTCTAGGGATTGTTATGGTTCCAACAGTCTTCTCTGGTATCTCTTGTTGTGGAACAAAAGGACCATTCTTGAGAATCTCAGGATACAAGGGATGAGAGGCTTTGATGAACAACATCATCTTTATCTTCCAGAGGTTGAAGTTTTCTTTATCAAACTTAGGGACCTTCACCGTTCCTGTAGTCTTTGGTGTATTCGAACTCATGATCGTTTCTCTGTTTTTGAATAAACAGCCCGCTCTGATACCACTTGTTGAGTATTGAACACGGTAAAAGAATACAGAGGGGGGGGTGAATGGATTCTTGAACTTTTCTTGGATTGAGTCTGTGTAGCAGATAAGTGCCTGTGTGTGCAGAAATTAAGGTGCGGATAAGTAAACAACACAAGACACAATATCACTTTAATCTAATGTATATTAGATAAAGGTTGCTACAATCTGTGAATACAAATGGTAGTATTCTCAGCTTCGTTTTTCTCAGAGAGATATAGCTTACAGTGTATGAAAAACTAGACTCACAAAAGTTACTAAGTTATGAAGTGAGGCTGTGTCCTTATAGAACATGGATACAGCCTGCTTACTACAAATAAGGAGCTAAAACACATTACTTTCTAGTCTGTCTATCCTTTTTGAGTAAGTGTCCAAACGGTTACAGATTTGACTTTGCAAAGCCTGTTTAGATCCACTTCTTTAGCTCCTTGTCTCTTCTATATCTCTCCAAGCTTCCTTGTAGGCTTTCCAGAGCACGTTACAGGTTGTGGTCCATAAAGTGCATTGGCTTGTTGCAGGTTTCTGACTTGTACAATTTCTTCAGTATTTTGTCTCCAAGAATGTATTCGAGAAGTGACTAAGTAAGTGATTCGAGAACTAGAATTGACTTGATCGATAACTCTGAGTTCTCGAATACTGTTATAGTGACATATCGAACCACTTCTCGAATAGCTCTTTTCCATCAGGATTCCTTGAGTTGTCGAATAGAGCATTTGACTTATCGAATCCTCGAGTTGTCGAATAGCTTTCTGAGTCTTTGAGATATCGAATGGAACTTTGACTTGTTGACTCTTTGAGAACTCGAATACCATCTTGACTTGTTGACTTCTTGAGTTCTCGAATAGAGTAGTAGACATATCGAATCCCTGAGATATCGAATGAGATATCGAACAGTGTATTCAGAGATATCGAATAGTGTCTTGAGATATCGAATCCCTGACTTCTCGAATGCTGGACTTCTCGAATAGACAAGTATACTTCTCGAATTGGTACTTAGGCAAATTCTTCATTTCTTCAAATCCCAACTGTGATTATTTGACAGTCTTTAACTCCTTGCTTGAGGCATGAACCTTGGAACTTCTTTCAAGCATTATTCTAGACTCTATTTGTACAATTACACAACTAGGATTTGATGCCTTCTACAAGTACAATACAAACAGAAACTCTACAACTAGAGGTTCCCTCAGTTAAGAGGTCATGTAAGTAATGCAAAGCATTACAAACAATTAGGCTTGTTATTAGATGTGTACAGGCATGCCTCTGTAACTAACATTTTAAAATCAGGGAATCCACAATAGACAAAACTCATAAAACAACTTTACAGATTTAAAAGAAAATTTAGACTATTTAAAACTAATTAAGTGAAAAAAATGAAAAGATCTAATAATTAATTTAATAATTAATCAAAAACTATTTAAAATCTAATTCAATCCTAGAATTTATTTATTTAATTTTTAATTTTGAATTAAATTTTTATTTACAAAAAATTCAAAAATTATGCATGACTTGTTCGTTAATACGACTCGCAAAAACACAAGTAGCAAAAACACAATTAACAAAACCCAAACTCACATTGGACTCAACAATTCAGTTTACAAACATGAATCACACAAAACCCGTTTAAACAGCAGCTCGAGTCTAAATAACTCAGCCGAACTCAGACAGCAACAACAACCAGACGAGTCGACTCACAGAAACAAAAAAAAAAAAATTTAACAACTCGCTAAAACAAGCCACTTAGTTGGCGAACACGGCAAGGCCAAGAACCGTGACTCAGCTACAAAATCATACAACTTGACAACAGTAAAAAACCAGGACAAAAACTCGACTACAAATTAATTCGCTAAACGCTACTTAACTCAGAACTCGACTCAACAATCCTAAACAACCACCAAACTCAGCACACTGACTTCACAGCAATCAAAATTCAGCAAAACCACACTCGCGAACTCAGTAAAACAACAAGTCGGTATTACACATTACGAACTCGACTCGGCAATCTCCACACTTCAACACGCAGCAGCAATACGAGGCTCAACGAAATCAAGCACAAAACAGGACAAACAAACTCGATTAATAAAACCAACGAAACTCGGAAACGAATGAAAATTATGAAACAAAACATTGGACTGAACCAAAAAACTCGAACTCGGTGAAGAACAAACCGAAAACTCAGAAACTCTACTTAACGACTCGGCAAAAACAGGGCTCGATTAATCATTTAATTCGACTGTAGAGGGAAGGAAGGAACTACAGTGGGGTGGTTTTGCCGCGAAGAGAAAAGGAGAGGAGGTGGGACGACAATTGAATCGGGAATTGGAGTATGGGAGGAAGGAACTGGGTTTAGAAATTGTGGAAGGGGAGGGGGAGATTGAAAATGAAGGAGGAGAGGCGGGTGTACGATAGTAGTGTAGTCGGAGTTGTGGTGTGGTGGGAGTGACAGAGAGAAGGAGAAAGCGATTGAAACCAGGAAAGCAGGGGAGGTGGGTTTGTTGTGGGTTTAATCTAAGAATAAAACTGAAAACAGGGGAGGTGATTTAGGCTTCGAATTAACCAATTAAAAACGAATAAAAATATACTAAAAAAATTGAAAACTAATATTTTTGTGTTTTTTTTTCACTAAATAAAATAAAATCTAAATTATAAGAAACAATTAATTTAGAATTGATAATTTTTGCCTCCCCGGCAGCGGCGCCAAAAATTGATGCGGTATATTTTTAAAGTTCGTTCGCAGGGAGACAGGTTTTATCTATTTTAATTTAATTGTCACAAATTATTTCTATAATAAAAACAATTATTGAGATTTTATATAACTAAATAACACAAATAAATGAGTTTTAAGATCGATTAACTAAAAGTCTATGGCGATCGGGTTTACCATGTTTACACCAAAACAAATTATACGGATGTAGCTAATTTAACGGATTTAAATAATTAGAGCATGTGTTAATCTCTTTTAAGCATTAACGCTCTCGGAAATCCAATTATGCTCTCGCAATAAAATTCAATCCCGCTAATCGTATGTATGCCTCTAGTGAATAAAATCTCTCGATCTATTATTCATATTCGCAAATAATTAATTAATGAAACCGGCCGATAACACAAATTAGATTTTATAACATATCGATTAGAATTATTTCATATCTGTTAAACAACTAATGAAATTAAGGCACTATCATGGTGTAAACATGGCTTCCCCTTACACCCTAGAAATAAACTACTCACTCATGTTATTAATAAAATTGACAAAAATAATTAAACAAAGCATGTAAGACATATATTAACAAATAAGATAAAATTAAAGAGTACCTCGAATTTGTAATAAAATGGAGAATTAAACCGAAGTGTACATAAAAGAGAAGAAAATCAAGCCCCTAATCCTAGCTTCCAAAATAATTGCAGCCGAATGAAATAAAAAGATGTTGAAATGGTTGGCTTCTTGCTCCTGCACTAAGATGTAGTGTAATGCTTTTGTGTGTGTAAGTTTTTTTCCTCCTCCACTCCCCTGCACTAAGCCATCTATTTATGCTAAATATTTGCATAAAATAAAACCCTCCACCATCCTTTCATCATTATTAGCACTACTCTTTTTCTTCTTTTCATTTTCAAGCCAACCAACCCACTACTAAACACTTTCGGCTGCACTTAATTTCTACAACTAATCAATCACAAAACAAGCTTTTTACTTTAAATAATTTACAAGAATATTCCAAATCTATTAAAATTCGGAACGGAATTTGCTCCTCAAATTTCGAGTTGCTCCAATCGGATTTTTGCTTATTTAATCCCTCTGAATTGTAGATAATTTTCTAAGTTTCGCGTGGACTGTAAGATCGTCCAAATCCGACTCCTACAACTCCGGATATGAATTAAATACCGTAGAAAGCGGGTGCAGCTCAATAAATCCGAATTTCTTCATTTTTAGCTCCAAAATAGCTCTTTAATTCCAAATTCAGGAATTCTTGCCTTCCTACAATAAAACATCAAAATTAATTAAATAAATATCCAAATAAATGCAAAATGCAATTAAATATGGGAATAAAATTATCTAAAATATATATATAAATATATCTTATCAAATATTTATAAACTGGTGTACCTTGTAGCTCTATATGTAAGAGCATATTCATGGTTTTCGATTCTAAACCGGGAGTCGGTATTTTGTAATATTGAGATTATTGTTTATTTTGAGGAATGTTATTTATAAACATTAATTACATTTCCATAAAGTATTAATTACTTGGAAACCATTCGAGGATTGTTATTTGAATATGATATCATTCGAGGAATTGTATTTATTTACTATATCTTTCGAGGAATGTTATTTGAGTATTATCTCAGTCGAGAAATACTATATGAATATTATTTCTGTTGAATATGTCATCGGAAGGCATAACTGTTTTCGAAAGTATATTGTGATATACTTGATTACGATTTGGTAATTGGCTTATAAGTTAGATATGAGATATTAGTTATAAGCCGGATGTTTTGCTAAGACCCTTCACTGGAATATGATTTTCATTCTTTAAAAATAGACCGGGAGTCGGTATCTTGTGATTATTTTCTGAGGAAAATATTAGATAAATATTTTTCCATTATTTATTAAATGAATATTATTTTGAATATTCATTTGAGTTTTATTTATTAAATGGATATTATTTTGAATATTCATTTAGAGTTTTATTTATTAAATGAATATTATTTCGAATATTCATTTAGAGTTTTAATTATTAAATGAATATTATTTTGAATATTCATTTGAGTTTTATTTATTAAATGAATATTATGTTGAATATTCATTTAGAGTTTTATTTATTAAATGAATATTATTTCGAATATTCATTTAAAGTTTTAATTATTAAATGAATATTATTTTGAATATTCATTTGAGTTTTATTTATTAAATGAATATTATGTTGAATATTCATTTAGAGTTTTATTTATTAAATGAATATTATTTCGAATATTCATTTAGAATTTTAATTTTTAAATGAATATTATTTTGAATATTCATTTAAGGTTTGATTTATTTAATGAATATTATTTTGAATATTCATTTAAAGATTTATTTATTTAGTGAATATTTTTATATATTAATTCGAGGATTATCTATGAGCAATATTTTTGATTAAAAATATTCTTTAATTATTTATCAGTTAATAAATATTCTTTGAATATTTATTTTATACTTTAAAATGTTTAAAAATGATGTATCTTATTCAAAAATTATCTTTGACCTTCAAATATTATGTAAAATATTTCTGAGCATTATTATGATTATTTTTATCAAGGGAGGTTCCCAAAACTTTATTCTCCATTTAAATATATCTTATAAGAAGATTTAAATGCTCGCTCAAAACTTCCAAAATATAAGGGGACCTTACTTGAGATTTGTTATTTCTTTGACTGCCGATCATATACTCGTTAAACTATTCTTTTCATTCGCAACTTGGTTGCTAATCATCGAATTGAGTCTTTTGATTACTTCCTCAACACTCGAGGAGTAAAATTCGTGGAACAAGTTTATATCCATTAACAAGCAGTAGCTTGGGAAATATTGGTGAATTTTCCTTTCCAACTAGATACGACTACTTTGTGGAGTCCTATCAACAAGTATTATACTTGGGGAAATGAGGACGAGCTTTACGTTTCAGAGTCATGGATTTTCCTCGAACTAGGAGTCATGTAAGAGGCCGAGTCGCGCCGGTCCATCCCATTGGCCCAACCGTTGGCCGGGGATATCTAGCAGGGCGGTAGACAAGTAAATCCGTCAGATTCTTCCTTCTACTGGTAGTAAAATTAATTTGAGCTATACAATTGGCGATTGATCATCGTGATTGGAACAGCGGGCACGGTGAATACTCCAGTATTAGTTCATTATCCAAATTTGGATATTTCCTGCAACACGTATCGAAGAGACTTCTTTCAGGTTGACGGGTAGCTCCCGCAACACGTATTGAAGAGACTTCTTTCAGGTTGGCAGGGGTTTGAAAAGTGTTCAAAACTGACGTTACAATAAATCACCTTGTAACTTCATCTTTTATCTTATATTTTATGACTCTGTTGATACCTTACATAACATGAGTTGTGATAAGGAGGTTGTTGATATTGAATCACCTTATAACTTCATCTTTTAAGTTATATGTTGATATTCTGCTTACATGTTATATAGCGGATATTTTACGGAAAGGCTATATTGAATTACCTTGTAACTTCATCTTTTATATTATACTAGAACTTTGTTCATAGTATGAATAATAAAAGTTTGCAGAGATGTTATGAAAATGATATTTGAAGTACTATGATTGTACTGATTTTGAATACTTTTCGTTAAGGGAATAATTTCAGTATCAAGATATTTTGGACAATTATTGTCTTGTACCCGCTATATATTCTGGGTTTAAATTAAAGGCAGAATTATGCCATACTTTCACTACCTTTCTGAGCTACCGCTCACTCTTGCTATTGTTTTATATATATTATATAGCAGTGAAGCAGGATGCCAACGGGACGGCACATACCCCGCAAGGCGTTTCCATAAACAGTGTCTAGCAGTGATTCCGAGAGTAGTGCGAACCAGTCGAATCACGCTACAGCTGTTGGTATTCATCTTATGTATAGATATGAGTGGTATGAGAGGATTGTGAGCGTCAGAAGGCTAAGATGGTGACGTAACATTACTTAGAAGTTGTAACATTGACAGATTCAAAAGACATTTGGGTATTGTAATAAAAATTATTTATTCCACAGTTGTTGTATTGTGTCATTTCTGAGACTCTAACCTCTGTGTGTGTGAGATATATATTATGGGGTCGTGAGCAGTTGAATTGTGTACATTGAAAGTAATGCAGGTAAGGCAAGGAGTAAATGGATCGTGACTACTCCAAATCCCTGACCCTGGATTTAGGGGTGTTACATTCATCCTCCTGACAGTTTTCGTGATATTGTTCACAAACTCAAGTTGGTTTTTCAACCATCTTCAGTTTGAGGGGGGTGTTAAAATAAGTCAAACTAAGCTGCTAATTAGTAGTTGAACAACTCTATTCAAGTTCACACAGTTTATTCAATAAGAGTAGGTAAAGTAGAACTTTTGCTATTTTGTTATTCCTATAAATAAGGCACCTTGCTCATGTAAACAATCAAGCTACTCAACACAATGTAGTCTTCAATATCATTACAATTTAGTTTTAGATTCTTGTTTATCAATACACTCATATTTTCTACAGTGCCATTAAAATATCCTTTTGAATTTACAGAACTGCGCACTTTAGACTTGATAGAGACATACACTTATTTGCTGCCTGATAATGTTTTTGAGGTTGTCTTGGTCACGTATGAAGAGTGCTATACGTTTGGATCAGATATACCTACAATTAATCTCTTAGAGAAGTTTGAAGTTATTTTTTCATGCATGCCATGGACTGCCATCCCATTCTCAGATATTAGTTCCAGAGAACGTCTGGCAAGTATGTTTGGTATCAAAACAGAGAGTCGGGTTTACTCCTCGTTTGTCATTGATCCAACTGGACTGGTTCTGCAAAGTTACAGTTGTGATTTATTCCATAAATGTGGAGGTCTGGGCTATCCTTTTAGCGATGAAAGGTTAGAATTTCTAAAGTCTGAAGATTATGCAACTGCAAAGAAGCCTTCTATAAAAGCACTCTTGCGTTCGCCAAGACGTGATTATCTCATCTCAAACAAAGGAGATAAGGTATGAATGAAACATTTGGCACTGATATCATTTTAACATGTTTGATGTTTCACACTATTCTTAGTTTTACTGGTTTTTTGTGAACATCATCTTAACATAGATCATATTCTCTTCATGCTTCTACTGGTATGTACTTTTAGACGACCTTGAAGGAAAGGTGGTAGCTCTTTTTTTTATGAAGAGGGTTTTACGAATGATTGTGTCACAGAAAAAACTAAGATGGTTTACAAAGAGTTTGCGCTACAAGACTCGCTCATTTATCTTCACGACACATAAAAGACTTTTTGGCATGTGAGTGAAAAATCGTATTACAAGAAGTTAAGACTATGCCTTGGTTAGCACTTCCATTTAAAGACCCAATTTATAGAAAATTGAAGCGCTTTTTTCCTTATCCTTACCACCATCTTGATCTGGATGAAGAAGCTCCTCAACTTGTAATTGTTGGGCCTCATGGGAAATACATTGAACCTTGGGGTCATCACATCATTGTCAAATATGGTCTTTTGTCATACCCGCCCACTCGTGAGAGAGTTTCCAAGTTATACACTGCCAAAGTAAGGGAACTGAAGCTGGAGATGCTCTGGGATCAAAGAACTCTTCTCAGAGGAAAGGATGGGAACGTGGTGAGCTCCTTTGATGTTTTGTTATCACGTGTTTAACACTGTTCTGAAGTCTTAAATCCTGATGTTCTGTTCATTTTTTTGATGTCTTGGACTTTCTTATCTTATCTAGAGGAAGACAAACGAATGGATCACAAACCATAAAATAAGAAAAAGGGAGAGGCTAAATGCATTAATGTCTGACTTAATATAAGAATACATCTTCTTGTATGAGATTATATAGGAAAGAGAACTACTGTAATCATTGTATGCTTCTTAATATTGGTCATGATTCACTACCATAAGAAGTAAAGAAATCAGCTCCTTCCTTACGAAATTAAATCGAACTCTTTAAAAAAAGCCTTCTAATGAACTAACCTGGTTTCAAGTTCCAATTGATATTAAGACATGTACACATGTGAATATATAGCTCTTGACAAACATACTCACACAGAGTCGTCCGCACCCAAACACACGCAAACAAGTCCCTGTACGTGCATGTTAGGCGTAGGCATGTATGTAGATATAAAATAGAGTAAAGTACAAAGTGGTGGCTAAATTTTATCCCAATTTTCAAAATGTTGGCCGTGTTATCAGATTTCAAAATGTTGGCTGGTATTTTCTTCCGCTTTTCAAAAAGATGTCTCCCGTTAAATCCCTCCTAACAGCTCTAACGGAGCAGGGGTAAATTTGGGTTTTCAATAAAATACAACAGTTAATTTTCAGTAATTATTTTCTGTTTTTTGTTTTCTGTGTTTTTTTTTTCATTCGAGTGCTTGTTTTCATCCCCTGTTTTTATACCTTAGTTTCTTTTTATCCTCTCTTCTTTCTGTTAAACACAGACATCCTATGAGCAGCAAATTTTCTATGAGCAGCCAAAGCAGAGATCAATTTGAGGACATCAGACAAGAGCAGCATAATATTTGGTTCGTCAGGGAACCTAGAACTTCTTTGCAGCAGTGCAATACAGACATCGACTCCTTTTTCATGCAGAACAGGACCAAGAACCTCAACATATACTCCAAGTATTTCAAGGCACTGGATGCAAAATCTTTCTCTTAGATTTGCCAATGAACCAATGTCTGGAATAGAGAACTTCTCAGCTTCATCATTTCTTTCTCGTTCGGCCACTTCAGTCACCAGTTAATTATATATTAGTTAAAAAAATAAAAAATGCTAAGTTCACTCACAATAACCTTCCTGCAAATCTATTATGTAAGAATAAATTACTGACATACAGACATCCTGTTTCTTTTCTTCGAACCTTTC
Source organism: Kitagawia praeruptora (assembly GCA_037693485.1). Lineage (NCBI taxonomy): Eukaryota > Viridiplantae > Streptophyta > Magnoliopsida > Apiales > Apiaceae > Kitagawia > Kitagawia praeruptora. Next base: position 149,309,999 of record CM075349.1, on the reverse strand, counting down.
TCTCATTTTTCTCTTCGAACAATCGAACAAACCCAGCAAAACCCAACCATTCCTCTCCTTTTGTTCTGCGTTTCTTTCTCCTATCCCAGTTCTTCTTCTCCCATTCTTCAATTTCGTCCAAACACCCAACCCCTGCCTTCATTTCCTTAAACAAGTCTTCTTTTTAATCAATTTTTCCATTCGAATTTTGCTGAATTGCCAGTCTAATTCGGAGTGGTGAATTGAAAGATGTGTAAAGTACATATTAAACACATCTTTCCCCAACAACACCACACCACCGCAGCCAACCCATCTCTCATCACTCAACCTCCGTTCACCTTCACCACTCCGACTAACAATCCACCTCGCAACAGCCGCCCCTTTTCTTCAGCCACCGCCATTCACCACCCTATCTCTCTCGATACACCATTCTCTACTTCCCCTTCAATTCAACCCACAACTCCGCCCACCACTGCACTCCTTTCTCCTCTCCTACATCACCAACAACCCACTGCTTTCCTCTTTCATCCAACCCATCTCCCTTCTTCCTTTTTACTCCGACCAACATCCAACGCCGCCGCGACTGAAACCCAATTCAAAAACGAATTGAAGATTACCAAAATTCGGGCTTTTTGGATGATTAATGGTAGAGAGGCAGAGATGAGCTTTAATCGTTGATTTAAACTTCAAAATCAGTTCAAAATAAGGGGAAGTGGGTGGTGTCGTGGTGGTGGAAAGAAGAAGCAGGGGAGAGAAAAGAGGAGAGAGAAGGGGAGAGATTATTATCAGATTTTTTGTATGTATAATAAATAATTTTACTAAAATACCCTTGAAAATGTGGGACTATTTAAAGTTAACGGTACGTACTTAACGGAATTTAACGGGAGACACTTTTTTGAAACGTGAATGGGAAATATCGACCAACATTTTGAAAATATGATAACACGGCCAACATTTTGAAAATTGGGATAAAATTTAGCCACCACTTTGTAATTTACTCTATAAAATAATATACTGTTGGGCCACTAGCACGCCTAACTCCACAATAGTATGATATTGTCCGCTTTGGGCCGAGCCCGCACGGATTTGTTTTTGGGCACATCCCAAAAGGCCTCATACTAATAGAGTTAATTGGCTTCTTTATATACAAGAGAATTATCTCTTATCTGCTCGATATGGTACTTGGGTTGACACCACCCAACAATCCTCCCCTCAAACCAAGAACCACATAACCCGTGGTCTTAAACCCGCGATAAATCTGTGTACATCTTGCACCGCTGCCATACCCGCAGAACCCGCCGCCTGAACACCTTTCAGGAAGACTTTCGACACAAGGAACCCAACAGATGTCCAATCGCCACCGAGAGAACCTCCCACATCGAACACCTGCAGCCCATAACCCCCAGGATCTAACTACCGAACCTTGGGCTCTGATACCACTTGTTGGGCCGCTAGCAAGCCTTAACTCCACAATAGTATGACATTGTCCGCTTTGGGTCAAGCCCGCACGGGTTTGTTTTTGGGTAACTCCCAAAAGGCCTCATACTAATAGAGTTAATTGGCTTCTTTATATACAAGAGAATTATCTCTTATCTGCTCGATGTGGTACTTGGGTTGACACCACCCAACATATACTTTGCATCTAGCCACATGCCTGGGAAAACAATTTGTTGCTTATCAAATATATGCAAGTCAGTGGCGTCTTCATTAAGTTATAGGTTTTTCAGTAACAAGAATTAATACTAGCGTACCATGACTACTAGAGAGGATGGTGTTGAAGTTCTTTGTATATGTTCATTTAAAGTTTTCATTCGGCTATTCCTCGAAACAATGCTCGATTTGGTTGCATATTGATGAGAATCCAATATATGATTCATAGTTTACAATCTTTTCTGTACTTATATACTTGACCCTACTTGTAGGTTCGATTTTCTCAGCTTCTTGGAAAGAGAATCACTCTTTAATGAGGGTACTGAAAAAAGGGTAGTTATCATCACAAAGAAGTAGTCGAGTCCCTTAACATGCTAAAACAAAGGTATTTTGAAGTGAACTCTTTCATACCTGCTAACTCCTAGGATGAGAAGCAGGTCCCCAAGCCCGGTGAAGAAATGAAGCCAACATTGACTGAAGGGCACGAGTAATGAGTTTGATGTGATATACATCACCAAAAGCAAAACGGAATCCCCATATGATGAGCAAATTGCAGATGTGCCATGGTTTGTATCACTCTCATCCGAGTTACCCATTTATCTTGATATGTATTGTTGTTATTGTCACATAGAGGCGACACTTACTTGGCCGCACGGTGATTTGCCTCGAAGATCTTCAATTCTGGCCTTTGACCGAGATGGAAGAGCTGTCAGGAAGTCATTAGAGCTTACTTTTGATGAGGTTAATTTCTCTTTTCATGCTGGTGGTATACAAAAGGAGACTTTTGATGAATTGAATCTCTTTAACGGATGGTGGGAACTGGATTGCTATTATGATGGATTGCTGATCAACTCATACTATAAAATTGAGAGATTATCTAAGCTTGGCTAGTCCATTTATTGCCAGTGTTAACTAAACAAAGTGCGTATTCAAGAAATTCCAGTATAAGCGTACGTAAAGGGCAGTAGGTTTGAGCAACTCTTGTTTTGCTAGAAGAATATATTTGGGATTCGAATAACTATTGTTTTGCTAGAAGGAATGTATTTGACATTATAATTACCAAGTGTTTGATTGCCGTATCTACTTATTGGTACTCTCCCAGTTTCTATTAACCATACAACAAAGAACATTGAATGCGTATAAATTTTCATGCACCAAATTAGCTTTTCAAGGACTTGAGTTGTTCCATATAGATTACATATAGAAACAGATTACAGACCACTGTTTGGACATAAAGATTGAAAGAATTAATCAAAAAATGCCAAGTTCTATTTCTGATTAAAGATATTGCTGCAACAGCTATATAGGCCTTACTCGCCAAGTTTGCACCGAGTCATGTCTTTTCTTGCACACTTACTCGCCAAGTTTGCACTGAGTCATTTCTTTTCTTGCATTTCTTCTCTTTCATCAGGTCCCATATTACTCATACCAGCAGAATGACAAGGAGATCATGTCGGCAACTTCCATTTAGGAGATCCGTTTGGACAAGGAGACTATCAACGATGTCAATACTATGGACACGATGTCAATATGGCAATATACATGAGCACAAGTACCTTACTCTTTAGTGGCTTAATGACTAATTTTAATTGGTTAAAACTTTTGTGCATGAACCCATTATTTTCAGAAAAAATGGTATTTTTGATAAATATTCTTATTTTTAATGAAAACAAACCAATCAAAAAATGGCAACTAAGTTCTTTTTTTTTTTTTTGTATTCTTGGGCACACATTAGAAAAACCGTTTATATTTTAGACTTTTAGTATTGATCAAGCTGAATTTTGAGGCATTGATACTGTGAAGAGTGTTTAATTGTTTGATCGGTGGTGTTGGATCACTAATTGTATTGTCATGTAGACTTTGATCTAGAGTTTTGTGACTTGATCCACGGATAAACTTGATTGGGATTGTTGGCTAATATATTGATGAGATGATGTGAACAAAAACGGCCCAACTTTAACATCTTCTTTAGTTCATGTTACATGTCCGGCCCAACTTAAGTCATCACCGTCTCTGCTTGCTGGCCTCCAACGACTCTTTACCTCACTGGTCGCTTTGTCAAATTGCCTAACGGTTTGTTTAACAAATTAAAAATAGAGAATCACGAAGGTAACTATAAGATATGTTCAAAAGAATTATATTCAACTATTCACAAATAATAGATTTAGGGATGAGAATTGGGTCGGATAGGCTTGGATATGGCAATATCCATATCCATACCCGAAAATTTATTCAATACCCGAATCTGATCCGAACCCGAAAAATATCCGAAAATTAATATCCAAATCCTATCCAACGGATTTCGGATTGGATTCGGATATACCCGATACCCGGAATTTTTTGGATACCCGAAACCCGAATTTTAATACCCGAAACCCGAAATTTGATACCCGAAACCCGAAAATTTTAACAATTTAACATTTAAATTTTAAGAGCAGTAATTCAACAAATATTATCCTGACTTTGCAATACATTACAACAATTCAACAACAATGAAATTGTTAAAATCAAATTACATTAATTTAATAGTCAATAATTCAACAACAATGAAATATCTGAATTTTAATAATAACAATGAATAAAACAATGCTGTCAAAACTATGGGAATAAAAAAAATATCAAATAAAACAATACTGCACACAAGGTTAATAGCTCATATATATCAAAATCTCAAAGTGCTATGAGTTTGAACTTAACACAAAACACAAATGTATACAGGGTAGATGGAACTTGGAATGCTACATTGGCCCCATTGGGAGAGGTCTAATGTCTTGCATTACCCAAAATATGAATACAGGTTATCACCATTCACGCACAATAGCTATTATAGGCCGTGTTTTATAGATGGAGATTAGCAGATACTTGAGGCACCATTACTTCCAAGGATTCGAAACTGGATTACAGAGCAATCTTAGTCAAGAAGAATCATTAAAACCAAAACTTCACTAAAATCAAGCAATCACTGATAGGATACCCTTTACAAGCCGGAATTGCTATCCGGGCCTACGACAGTTACTGAATCCGGAGATATGTCACCATTATCTGGTCCGGATCCGTTCCGGATCCGCGATGTTACTCCGGTGCGAGGTAATAGAGCACGTGGCATCCCGAGGCTCCTGTCACCATCAAAGGGTTCCAACTAAAAACGACAGCTAATGATTACCAATAATTGGCATAATACAAGAATAAGGAGGACACACTCTAAGAGGTGCCTGACACACTTCCCCACAATTATTCTCCTGGACAGGTGTTGTGCATCTACACGTCCCAGGTGTCCTACCTACCTAGGATTGAACGCCCATGATTAAAGGTACCAATCCCTAAACCCTAATCCTGGGTCTATAAATAGACCCAGAAAAGAAGGTTTAGGGGTTACATTCTCTTTTACACATACTCATATACACACACCCTCCGAAAATAGATACTCTAGTTCTTATCTTTTATTCTCCAGTGCTGTCGCTTATTCTCACGCCGGAGGTGCCGCGGGTCCAAACCCACCTCCCGGCATTGTTTTTCATAGTCCCAACCACCAGCTACACCGCTTTCGGGGCTTGAGGACGGCGGAGGAATCACCGGATCGGAATATAGAGTTTTCATTGGCGCTAGAAGGAGGGCGTGGCTCTGTCCTTTGGTTTCGGTGCCACAGGACTCGACGACATCAACAAGCTCTTTAAAAAAAAGAGTCCGAGATCGAACTGTAAGATCTACAAAACCACTGTGAAACCTTTTGTAAAAATGTCTACTATATGTGCACGTATTCGAGGTTATTTAGCTCCCCGAACTTAGATCTGTGATAAAGTTGCAATTTTTAGTTTCTAAACTTAGCTGAAATTTAAATCTGAATCGTCGGTTAAGTACTTATATATACCACCTTGTGATTTTATTTGAATATCGAGCCCATATCCAAGCTATCTTATACAGAGCACAGTCTAGATTTGTTATAATTGTTGCTTTGTGAATCATCCTGCTTTAAAAGTTTGAATCATGGTAAGGGGAAGCAAATCTACGCAAAGACCCAACAGTCGTACAAAGAGCAGAGATCGGACCGGGCGATGCCCGAATTGACATTGAGGTCAATCAGTACAAATACACGGATGTGCCTCTAGCTGGAATGCATCTCCAAAATCTAACCCGGGAGGAATTGGCGGAAGCAATCCGGGCATTCCGAACAACCCGGGCACCGCCACCTCCCGAACCAGAGCAGTCAGAAAACTCTCAAGGCTCCCAACACTCTCATCGGTCCAGGATGTCTATCTTTGACCAGCTTGGAAACAAAGACAAAGAAAAACAGGCAGCCAATAAAGCTCAGAGCAAAAGCCAGGAAGTTGAGAAACTCAAAAAGCTGGCCGATCTAAAGGAACAAATCAGACAGGAGGAAGAAGCAAATCTTAAACTCAAAATCCAGAAAAGAATACAGGAAGAAGAGGACCGGGTCTTCAGGAGGTCCGAATCCAAAAGAATTCTGAGAGAAGTTAGTCCGGAGGTAATCTCGGACAAAGACGAGCCCGAAGACAATTTGATGCAAATGATTCATGAGCTGCAAAAGAAAGTGGGGCAGGACTCCGGACTCGAAATTGAGGGGACTCTGACTTCATTCAGACGATCTCTAGAAGCTATCCCCAGACAAAAGAACCTGAAGCATTACAACTTCGACTCCTTCGATGGGCTGGGGGACCCAGAGGAGCATGTTAATTACTTTGAGCAGATTGCTCTCATCTACTACTACAATGACATAACCAAATGCAGGTTCTTTGCGTCAACCTTAAAAGGAGGGGCTCAGAGGTGGTTCAGTCGAATCCCTTCCCGAAGCATTCGCTCATGGAAAGAATTTCGTGAGTCCTTTTTAAAGAGGTTCAGAGCAAACCGGACTCATGAATTACACATGTGCCATCTGGAGACTATCTGTCAAAATGACAATGAATCACTCGCGGATTATATGAAACGATTCCAGGAAGCGATAAACAAAGTCTCGCGCTTGGATGAGCGAGAAGCTCTTAGCATCTTCCGGAGGAATCTGTACTCGGATCAAAATGAAAGATACGTCTATGAGTTGATTAATAAGGAACCTGAAAGTCTGGCTGCAGCATACTCCATGGCTGCACGATTTATCAAAGAAAGTGATGTCCTACAGGCAATGAGAATGACCCGCCAAGGGAACTCTTCACACCAAACTGCCAGCGATGACCGCTCTCGGGGTGGTTATCAACCTGACAAGAGATTCAAGCCCAACAGACAAACCAATTATATCCAAAATTCACAACCATCGGTCTTCGAAAGGATCTCTGAGCCCGCTGCAGTAATTGTTAGTCCGGACTCCAAGCCCACTAAACCACCCAAAGCTGAACCAAAGCCAGAGCCGGAGTGGACTCCACTCAGCCGAACACGGGCTGATATTCTGAAAGAAGTTCGTGACAAACCATACTTTTATCCGCCTAAGCCGATGATCACGGCCCCAGAGAAGCGTCCGGCACACAAGCAATGTGATTATCACGGGACTCATGGTCATACAACAGAAAACTGCTTGTCCCTTAAGTACTTCATCGAAGATCAAATCAAAAGAGGGAACATGGGGCAGTATATAGCTCGGAAGAACACGGAAAAGGAAACGGGAAACAAACATGTGGTCAACGTGGTAATGGGGGGGTCCAACTCTCCTCCCCCAAGCCCGGACTCAAGCGGAGAAGTAATGATGGTCCAGTCATTCCCCGAACAAGTGATCACTTTCAGTAATGCCGACTTTGAAGGAATTGATCCCAACCATAATGAAGCCTTGGTGGTTAGCCTGGACGTGGCTGAAAACGAGGTCAAAAGAATCCTGATTAATAATGGATCTTCGGCCAACATTATCTTCAAGCACACATTTGATAGAATGCAGCTGGGCAGCGTAAGAATGAATGAATGCAGAGAGGACCCTCTCTTTGGATTCGGAAACAACTTAGTGCCGATTCAAGGGACACTATACCTGCCTGTTCAGTTTGGAACCTTCCCAAAGCAAGTCACTCATATGATAAAGTTCTACGTCATCAATACCCCTTCTTCCTACAATATGATCCTTGGTCGTCCAGCGTTAACAAAACTCCGGGCAATAACCTCTACCCCTCATCTAAAGTTTAAATTTCCCACCCCCTCTGGAGTTGGGGAGGTCAGAAGGGACTCTGAAACCGCTAGTCGTTGTTACGGCCAGGCACTGGTCATGGCTGAAACTGACCCGGAGAACAAACGAAAAGCGTCCTTGTACCAAAAGAACTTAAGCAGAAAGAAGCACAGAGCTTACTTCAAGAAGCAGTCCGGACATGAAGTCCAAAATATTGAAAGTTTAGAAGCCCAGACAAAAGAAGAGCTGATTGTCAAAGCCAGGGAGTATCTAGAAACAAACACCCAGGCCCGGGTTCAACAATTTATGGCGAAGAAAGACTTGGGTAAAGTCGAGTCGGCAGTCGAAATCGAGATGATTGAATTGGAAGAAGGTAACCCGGACCGAAAGATAAAGATAGGATCCGGACTGGACCCTACATTCAAGAAAAACCTGGTACAACTCCTCAGGGATTATGCGGATGTCTTTGCCTGGAGTCCGGAAGAAATGCCTGGACTCGATGAATCGGTGGCCATGCACAGCCTAGATGTCAATCCTAACAGAAAACCAGTAAAACAGAAAAGAAGAAACTTTGCTCCGGATCGACAAAAGGCGATTGATGAAGAGGTGGAAAAACTCCTTAAGGCAGGAATAATTTGTGAGATAAAATATCCGGACTGGATGGCCAATGTAGTTTTGGTTAAGAAACCCAATGGCAAATGGAGAATGTGTGTCGACTATACAGATTTGAATGCCGCGTGCCCCAAAGATCCATATCCTCTTCCCAGCATAGATCAACTCATCGACGCTACTGCGGGGCATATGATGTTTAGCTTCATGGATGCATTCTCCGGATACAACCAAATCAAGATGAACCCGGCCGACATAGCCAAAACCGCTTTCATAACTCACAGAGCGGTTTACGCATACAAGTATATGCCGTTCGGATTAATGAATGCCGGGTCATCCTACCAAAGGGCGATGGTGGAGATTTTCAAAGATCAGCTGGGCCGAAACTTGGAGTCTTATGTGGATGATATGATAGCTAAGTCGAAAGCGGTGGAGGAACATGTGCCGGACTTACAGGAGTGTTTTGAAAATTTGAGGAAGCATGAGATGAAATTGAATCCGGAGAAGTGCACCTTCGGGGTAGTAGCTGGCAAATTTTTGGGATTCATGATCAGTCAAAGAGGAATCAAAGCCAATCCGGAAAAGATTAAGGCCATAATGGAGATGGAGCCACCCCGAACTCAGAAAGAAATCCAGAAGCTGGCGGGCTCTTTAGCGGCTCTGAGGCGATTCATCCCAAAGCTGGCCGAAAGGTGCTTGCCCTTTTTCGAGCTGCTGAAAGGAGCGAAAAACAAAAGAGAAATTAACTGGAATCCGGACTGCCAGAAAGCTTTCGACTCTATAAAGAAATTCCTGTCATCACCACCAATTCTATCTAAAGCGGAGTCAGGGGAAACATTGTTTCTTTACTTAGCTGCAGGACCACAGGCTGTGGGAGCAGCCCTGATCAGGGAACACGAAGGGAAACAGAAATCGATATATTATGTCAGTCAAGTACTGAAGGATGCAGAGACCAGGTACCCGAACTTGGAAAAATTTGCTTTTGCTCTGGTAACAGCCTCAAGAAAGCTAAGGCATTATTTCCAAGGGAGAGAAATCAAAGTCGTAACTGACCAGCCTCTGCGAAGGATAATTCATAACCAGATGTGTCCGGCAGACTTGTAAATTGGGCTATCGAGTTAAGCCAGTTCTAACTCACGTTCGTACCGCGAACGGCAATCAAAGCTCAGGTGTTAGCTGATTTCATTGTGGAATGTTCTTTCCCTGAACCCCGAACTAGTCCCATGATTGTGGATCCGGGAAAAGAGGAAAATGATTCAGACCCGGAGGCTTGGTCTTTGTATGTTGACGGATCCTCAACAAACGAAAGATCCGGGGCAGGGTTAGTTCTGAAAAGTCCTCATGGATTTCAGATACAGCAAGCCATAGCCTTCAAATTTTAAGCAACAAATAACCAGTCAGAATACGAGGCACTCTTAGCCGGACTCCGTTTGGCCAGATCCTTGAAAGTACAGAGCTTGAACGTTTATAATGACTCCCAAATTGTAGTGAAGCAGACCAAGGGAGAATATATTGCCAAGGATCCAAGACTAGCTCAGTACCAGGCTCTGGTCAAAAGTTACCTTACGGTGATCCCAAAGTTTGAAATGATCCAGATAAATAGAGAAGAGAATACAGAGGCCGATGCTTTGTCAAAGCTAGTGCAGAACGAGGCCGAGTTGGACAGCTCGGTGTACTTTGAGGAGATTGAGAAACCCACCATTGAAAATGTAGAAGTAATGGAAATAGATGATCAACCCAATTGGATGACCTCTCTAATTTCATATTTGGATAAGGGAGAATTGCCCGATGACAAGAATAAGGCTCAGAGACTCAAGGCCAAAGCTGCTAAATTTTTCCTAGAGGAAGGACAGCTCTATCGAAGAACGTTCTCCAGTCCGGTCCTGAAATGTATTGGTCCAGCCGAAGCAGAATACTGTCTACAAGAGGTTTATGAAGGGATTTGTAGAGATCATTTATCTGCAAAGGCCCTGGCTTACAAGATAATAAGGCAAGGCTATTACTGGCCAACAATTCACAATGATGCGGTAGAGTTTGTCAAAAAATGCAGGAATTGTCAGTTGTTCAGCAATGTGCAAAGACAAAGTCCGGTTATGCCTTCATCAGTCTTGTCTCCGGTGCCTTTTGCTATCTGGGATATCGACATTGTTGGTCCATTTCCTCGGGCTAAGGGAGATCTCAGGTATTTATTGGTAGCCATCGATTACATGACTAAGTGGGCAGAAGCCAAAGCCATGAGAACTATAAATCAACAAGACTGCATCCGGTTTATGGATAACATACTGATGAGGTTTGGGCTTCCTCAAGTTTTGGTCTCAGATAATGGACCCCAATTTGTCGGTGCAGATTTTGAGAACTACCTAAAGGAAAGAGGCATCAAACATAAGAAGTCATCGGTGGCATACCCCCAAGGTAATGGGCAAGTGGAAGTAACAAACCGAATTTTGCTAAGGGGGATAGAAAAGAGACTTCAAGAGTGCAAAAACAAGTGGCCCGAAGAACTTCCTAATGTGCTCTGGGCGTACAGGACTAGTCCCCGAACAAGTACTGGGGAAACACCCTTCAAGCTGGCTTATGGGACCGAAGCGATGCTCCCGATAGAAGTGGGTTCCCCCTCTCACAGGGCTATTAACTTTGAAGAAATCGCAAATGAGGAAGGACTCCGAATCAATCTAGATCTGGTTGACGAGGTTAGGGACGAAGCAGTTGCGAGGATGGAAAAATATAAGGAGAAAACAAGAGAGTACTTTGGGAAAAAGTCAAGAGTCAAAAATTTTCAAGTCGGAGATCTAGTTTTGCAGGATGCAGAGGCTTCAGACCTAACCAACACCGGAAAGCTCAAGCCAAAATGGGAGGGTCCGTATAAAGTCAAAGAGGTGCTTCGCCATGGAACATACAAGCTGGTCAATATGGATGAATCCGAGGTTCCCAACACTTGGCATGGTCTTCGACTAAGGAAATTCTACCAGTAAAAAGAAGGTCAAGGCCCGAGTAATCAATCAAGGAGCTACCTCTAAGCCCAGAAAAGTCTTCAACAGATAGATTAGCCTCTGTAATGAAGCAAGAATAAGTTATTTGTAGTGGGGATGTTATAATTAATGAAAATAGGCCTTGCCTTGTGCTATTTATATTTCGTTGTAAATTTATTGCAGCACTCACAAACACAAGTCCCTGGTCCGGTGCCATAGGCAAAATTGGAACCAGGGCAAAAGCAGTATGCAACAACCACTCCAGTCCGGATTTGTTCCTATGAAACAACCCGGACTGGGGACGAAAACGATAAATTTCTCTAAGTAACCCAAAGCTATAAAGCTTTGGACTTACCTAAAAAACAACCACTCTAGTCCGGGTTTGTTCCTATGAAACAACCCGGACTGGGGGCAAAAACGATAAATTTCTCTAAGTAACCCAAAGCTATAAAGCTTTGGACTTAGCTAAAAAACAACCACTCTAGTCCGGGTTTGTTCCTATGAAACAACCCGGACTGGGGGCGAAAACGATAAATTTCTCTAAGTAACCCAAAGCTATAAAGCTTTGGACTTAGCTAAAAAACAACCACTCCAGTCCGGGCTCGTTCCTATGAAACAACCCGGACTGGGGGGCGAAAACGATAAATTTCTCTAAGTAACCCAAAGCTATAAAGCTTTGGACTTAGCTAAAAAACAACCACTCTAGTCCGGGTTTGTTCCTATGAAACAACCCGGACTTGGGGCGAAAATGATAAATTTCTCTAAGTAACCCAAAGCTATAAAGCTTTGGACTTAACTAAAAAACAACCACTCCAGTCCGGGGTCGTTCCTATGAAACAACCCGGACTGGGGGGCGAAAACGATAAATTTCTCAAAGTAACCCAAAGCTATAAAGCTTTGGACTTAGCTAAAAAACAACCACTCTAGTCCGGGTTTGTTCCTATGAAACAACCCGGACTGGGGGGCGAAAACGATAAATTTCTCTAAGTAACCCAAAGCTATAAAGCTTTGGACTTAGCTAAAAAACAACCACTCTAGTCCGGGTTTGTTCCTATGAAACAACCCGGACTGGGGGCGAAACCGATAAATTTCTCTAAGTAACCCAAAGCTATAAAGCTTTGGACTTACCTAAAAAACAACCACTCTAGTCCGGGTTTGTTCCTATGAAACAACCCGGACTGGGGGCGAAAACGATAAATTTCTCTAAGTAACCCAAAGCTATAAAGCTTTGGACTTAGCTAAAAAACAACCACTCTAGTCCGGGTTTGTTCCTATGAAACAACCCGGACTGGGGGCGAAAACGATAAATTTCTCTAAGTAACCCAAAGCTATAAAGCTTTGGACTTAGCTAAAAAACAACCACTCCAGTCCGGGCTCGTTCCTCTGAAACAACCCGGACTGGGGGGCGAAAACGATAAATTTCTCTAAGTAACCCAAAGCTATAAAGCTTTGGACTTAGCTAAAAAACAACCACTCTAGTCCGGGTTTGTTCCTATGAAACAACCCGGACTTGGGGCGAAAATGATAAATTTCTCTAAGTAACCCAAAGCTATAAAGCTTTGGACTTAACTAAAAAACAATCACTCCAGTCCGGGGTCGTTCCTATGAAACAACCCGGACTGGGGGGCGAAAACGATAAATTTCTCAAAGTAACCCAAAGCTATAAAGCTTTGGACTTAGCTAAAAAACAACCACTCTAGTCCGGGTTTGTTCCTATGAAACAACCCGGACTGGGGGGCGAAAATGATAAATTTCTCTAAGTAACCCAAAGCTATAAAGCTTTGGACTTAGCTAAAAAACAACCACTCTAGTCCGGGTTTGTTCCTATGAAACAACCCGGACTGGGGGCGAAACCGATAAATTTCTCTAAGTAACCCAAAGCTATAAAGCTTTGGACTTAGCTAAAAAACAACCACTCCAGTCCGGGTTCGTTCCTATGAAACAACCCGGACTAGGGGGCGAAAACGATAAATTTCTTTAAGTAACCCAAAGCTATAAAGCTTTGGACTTAGCTAAAAAACAACCACTCTAGTCCGGGTTTGTTCCTATGAAACAACCCGGACTGGGGGCGAAAACGATAAATCTCTCTAAGTAACCCAAAGCTATAAATCTTTGGACTTAGCTAAAAAGCAACCACTCCAGTCCGGGTTTGTTCCTATGAAACAACCCGGACTGGGGGCGCGAAAAATCAAGCACAAAGATGCAACAAATTCAAAATAGACGCCAAAGAAAGAAAAGCAAATGATTATGGCTGTTTTTCAAGCCATTTTTATTAAGTAGGGGGAAGGGGAGGTACAACGGTTATCAAAATAAAAAATACAAAAAGATTATATTTAAACGGCGGCAGCACCAGCACCACCAGCACCTTCCCCGTCGTTTCCAAGCCCGCGGCGTCCCCTCCCAGCCTGACCGTCCACCATCCTGCGCCGAGCTAGGGCATCATCAATCCTTTTCAGGACTGCATCGATCTCGGCCATGGTGGTTGTAACACCCCCAAATCCGGGGTCAGGGATTTAGTCGTCACGCGGAAATTCTCATTAACAATTCACCTGTTTAACAACATTAATCCATCTGTAATCATTTGATAACTGAAATACAATCATTGAGACCCCAACTACCAAGCATCTTATAGGTTATAGGGCTAGAAACAAGAACTAAAGTCTTTACATTACTCACTTCATTACATCCATTGAATCAAATTACACCATATCTTACAAATCTTGTTCCGCTAGTATAGCTTCGTTGAGAAGTATACCAGCAACTAGTTCTACTCTATACATTGTGATATATATATTACACATTAATAAAACCATATGTAACTTACTCCAGCTATAGATGTTCTGGATCACGTCGTCTTCATAAGGGTACCTTGTCTGCCTGCTTCTTCCGAGCTATGCAGATAATTCTCATCCGTTTACCTCTTTCTGAAAGGCTAATATATAAAACAACAAACAAGTATGAGCGAAAGAATTGCTCAGCAAGTGGTTACTAGTGTTCACAAAAATCTCCCATCATATACATGGGGTTTTCATAATACCACGGATACTTAATATCATTAATAAAATATATGTATCCAAGAAACCTCAATAGGGAAAGTATAATGATAAAAATAATCATTAAATGAACATGGTAAGTTCATAATCACAATAATGACCTTTCCGTCAAAATATCTACTATGAAAAGAAGATAAGCAAAAAATCAATATATAAATATCATCTTTCATGATATATCTGTAATCTTTATTCCAATATGAATAGTTCTGGCATTTTATAAAAGGATGAGGTTTCAAAACACACCAATAACCTTTTTGTAAAATCATGTATGCTATATCAACCATAAGCAAAATATCAGCATATAACTTAAAAGATGAAGTTATAAGGAAGGTTATTGTAACATCAGTTTCACACTTTTTAAAACCCTGCCAACATGACCGGCAAACCTTTCAGTACATGTTGCAGAAATATCCACAATTGGATGATGAACTAATACGGGAGTATCTCGCGCCAGATGTCACAACCTTACGATGATCAGTCATAAGTTGTACATCTCCAAATTTTGTTTCTCTACATGTAGATGGGAGAACTGACGGATTTACTTGTCTACCGCCCTCTTGATCTCCCGCCAACGGTTGGGCATAGTCGGGACCGGCGCAACTCGGACCCCTTTTAATAATGATGGACCGTCCCACGGCCTCTTACACGATTATCAGTGATGGACTGATTCACAGCCTCATACACACATACTCCTAGTTCGAGTAAAATCCATGACTCTGAAACGTAAAGTTCGTCCTCCTTTTCCCCGAGTAATAACTCGTTGATACAACTCCACAAAGTAGTTGTATCTAATTGGAAAGGAAAATTTACCAATATTTCCCGAGCAGTAGCTCGTTAATGGATTAACACTTGTTACAGCAATCCTACTCCTCGAGTGTTGAGGAAGTAGCCAGAGTCCCCTGACTCATAATAACTGGGCTCAAAATAAGTTCTCGACATTTTTCGTGACTCAGAAGTCAGATAAAATAGAATTTCTCAAATAGAGTTTCCCAGTTTTGAAGGAAAACGACGCCATTGCAGGCTAGGAGTTGATTTAAGATCATCAGGGAAACCTTATAATACTTTTGGAAAATCGTTGTTAAGCAACATAGATTAGGTGCTCAATGTTATTTAGGGAAAACCCAGAAGATCGAAAGTATTCGAGATACTTTTAATAAAACTCAGAAATCTACTCTATAATTATTGAAGTCAAATATGCTTTTAAATACATAAACTATTCCATCTATATTAAAAATATTTAATAAATATTCAGATAATATTTATTAAATCAAGAATGTTTAAAGAATATATTTAAATAAAATAATTACGCTTAAACCCAGAAGTGAATATTCAAAATAATATTCATTAAATAAATAATCATTAAATGATTATTCAAAAAGCCTTTAAATGAATATTCAAAATAATATTCATTTAATAAATAAATAATGAAATAATCTATAATTAACAACCTTTAAATGAATATTCGAAATAATATTCATCAATTAAATAGCCCTTAATAATAATGATAAAGTATTTAAATGAATATCCAAAATAATATTCATTAATTTAAATGAATATTCGAAATAATGTTCGTCAAATAAACAACCCTTATTAATAATAAGGAAAACTTTAAATGAATATTTAGAATAATATTCATAAAATAAATAATCATCTAAAGATAACTAGAAACCTTTAAATGAAAATCCGAATTAAGATTCATGTAAATAAATAACTCACGTATGATTATGAAATCATACTTTAAATAAATATTTGAAACGATATTTTTCATGTAATTAAAATCCTCGAATATTATTTACTAAATAAATAATACTCAGAAAGTAATTGTAATACGTATACGATATACCGCCTCGCGGTTCGTAACAAATTAGTCGAAACATATGCCCCATACTAAGGGGCTATCACAAACCCGGCTTATAGCTACTAGATCACCTCTAGTCTATAAGTCGTCTAATTTAAAAATCACACTTCAAGTATGACAATATATTAAGTCAAAACAACTATGCATATACCTTGCATCGTATATCGTGAAATATTCAATAATACTCTTAATGAAATAATATTTGATTAATATTCCTCAAGTGAGATAATACTCAAATAAAAATCCTCGAGTCTTTACCAAATAATAAATACTTTTTGAAATTTTAATAATGATACTAAATAACATTCCTCGGAGTCCATAGCACTTTGCCGCTGGAATCCCTCCGGGTTTCCATGACTATTTATATATATCAAAATACCGACTCCCGGTCTAGAGTCGAACACAATAATTATGCTCTTATACTTAGAGCTACAAGATCCACCGGTTCACAACTATTCATCTCAAATCTTATAAGTGAATCAGAAGGCCAACTATATATACATGGCAATATAAGCAATAATTGCAAAACTGTGTAACTCTATACATGGCAAAACAGGAACATAGAGCCAATACTACAAAGTATGGTTTAGAACACTTGCCTGGTATTCGAGAAGTAGTAGGGCACGTGACAATGTCGAACAATCTAGACAAAGTCAAAGAAAACATTCGGTTAATCCCTTGGATACTCTATTTATACATCAACGCTTAAACACATAAGTGAGACACAACTATGGTACTACTAGCATGCTTTAGGCTCGTACTAGGTCCATGTTAATCAACAAATACTTAGGTCGAAGATTCGTTTTAGCAATTGGATCTCGTTCGCTCGTTTTACTAAGTGGTTCTCAAAGTTATAGCCAAGTGCTCTAAGGGGTTCCTTCGCACTTAACCTTGATTCGAACATTTTTATAAAATCGGAAAACGATCCATTTGACATGTGGTTTTCTCTCATACCTTCCATATGATCTCTAGTATTTATTTACCAAGATTCGCCACTGATTATCATGCTTTACGAGGGTTCAATTCAAGTTACTAACTTTTACTTACAGTTTCGAACCAATTTTAGTAATTTGACCATAACTCCTAAACCGTAAGTCGGAATGTTTAAATTCTCACGCCAAAACGATCTATGGCTCGATATATACAAGGACAAGTCATAACATTACCAAGGTCAGGAATTTATATTAACTGCCATGCTCGGTTTCTAAGTGTTAACAAAAATTCTGCATTACGACGGCTATAATTCGGACGTTCCAAAAATCATAATCATCCCACCAAGCCACACCGGGCATCAATACAATTTATAAACATGATTCTCATCTCAACAAACCCTAGAACCACTGATCTTAACCTCAAAATCATCATGCTTCTTAAATCACATAACTAACTACATAATCATGCTTATAATCACCACTATAATCATACAAGGCTAAAACCATCAAAAACATATATAAATCTCAAATCAAATGCTAGGGTTTCAAGAGGTCTACCTTCCTTGGAGTATTTTCTAGCCTCACTAAGCTTTGTATGATCCTTGAGTGGTCTTAAGCTAGCTAAATCAACCATAAGAATCAAAGAAAACCAGATTAGTTCTTGAAGAACACTATTCATCACTCAACTTGTAAAAATCATAAAAAATCGAAAAACAAGATTTTAGCTCTCAAACTTTTACCACAGCTTGGGTTCTTCATAAGCTTTGTTTTGAGCTATAGATCATGAAATTTGAAGCTTGGAAGCTATGGTTTTGAACCCGTTTTTCCTACTGGATAGAAACTGGTCAGATTGGGTTTCCCAACTTTGAGCATGGATTTGACTAGGTTTGTAACACCCCCAGATCCGGGGTCCGGGATCGGGTCGTTACGGTCTTATTTTCCATGATTAATACTTTACTCGAGTCCACAATAAATAAATCACTTGCTGTGACCCCACAATAATAACCACTCACACACACACAGTTATAGTCCCAGAGATGAAATTGAAATAATTCTTGCATTACTGGTTACGAATAAAAGTTATTACAAGCCAAAAGGATAACATCATAAGTTTAAAAGTTTTGCCGTTGATTAATCATTATTGATACATATAAGTAAACTGGAAATCAAGGCTGCTGAGCTATGCTACCTCAGCAATGGCAGCGATGATATCAACGGGGAGCCCTGCGGGGCGGGTAACCTGCTTGCGCCGAGTGCGCCTGACGCGGGCCATGTGACCTAGCTGTTGTTGTGACATAATAAATAAGCAAGGGTGAGCAACAGCCCACCAACAATATATAACTGTGCAGTAATATATAAGACAGTTCAAAGATATGTTTTGAAATCATATGCCATGCATTAGAGAAAATATTGCCAGTTTAATATAAAGGATGAAGTTACAAGGTAACTCAATAAATGTATATTTTGTGGAAGCATGTGCTATGCCAAAATAAGCAAGATAGCATCATTTTCATAAAAATAGGAACTTGCAGAAAGATATTGCAATTCCAGTTTGAAATACTTTTCAACTCTGCCAACTATGATGATGTTGCAGAAAATTTCCAACATTGAGTGATGAACTAATACGGGAGCATTGCCGCGCCAGATGCCCTGACGTTTACGGGGATCAGCCGTATGTCATGCATCTCATCAGTCGTTCTCTACATGTAGAAGGTAGCTCCGACGGATTTACTTGACTACCACCCTCTGGAACCCCTAAGCCAACGGTTGGGCTATTGCTGGACCGGCGCTACTCGGCCACTTACGCGTCTCCTAGTTCATTCCACATCCATAACTTTGAAACGTAAAGTTCGTCCCCCTTTCCCCAAGTATAATACTTGATGATAAAACTCCACAAGGTAGTCATATCTAAATGGAAAGGAAAATTTACCAATATTTCCCAAGCTGTTGCTTGTTAATGGATAATGACTTGTTCCAACATTCTTACCCCTCGAATAATGAGTGGGTACACGTAATACCATGAATAACAGCAACCAAGTTGCGAGTGAACGAATAATTTAAGACCGGGCAGTCACAAGATAAATAACATTCCTCAAGTAGGGTTCCCTTACAATAGAATCGAAGGGAGAATGGAATCACTGAGAACCTTCCTTGATAATGTAATAATAATAATAGGACTCTGAAATAATTTATATAATATTCGAGGGTTGATGATACTATGTGAATGAAACCAAGTATCTTTGAAACGAGTTAGAAGAATTAAATAAATATTCCAAGAATATTTATTAAGTCATAGATATTGAAAAAGGGTTGCTCGGAATAACCTTTGAATAAATATTCAGAATAATATTCATTGAACAAATAATGAATATTCAAATCAATAACAATGTTTATTGATGGAGTAGCCGTCAGATGGACATTGGAGATAATATTTATTGAATCAATAGAGAATATTCGACTCAAGAAGGATACATATTGATGGAATAATTATCGACTTAATATTTGGGACAATATTCATTGAATAAATAATGAATATTCAACTTAATAATATTTATCGAAGAAATGATTATCGAATGAATATTTGAAATTATGTTCAATAATTGAATCAAATTTAAATAAAGGTCGAAGGTAATATTCCTTATCTCAAGGGAATATTCAAAGTAATATTTATCGAATAACTGGAGTTTGAATCAATGTTCAACTGATATTTATAAAATAAATAGAGATTGAATGAATATTCGAATTAATATCCATTTAAATAAACAAGGCTTGAATGAATATTAAAATAATATTCATTAAATAAATAAACTCGAATGAATATTCAAAATAATATTTATCGAGTAAATAAGAATGAATATTCTCTAATTAAATAACTTAACTGAGAGTTCGAAATAATATTCGAATATTTAATCGACTCTAGATGAATATTAAATATATAATATTACTCGAATAAATAAACATCTGATGGATAATCCGAATAATATTTATCAAATAATCTCAAGGGAATATTCCAACAATATTCGCCAGATAATAAATGGAAAATATTTACTTAGTTATTTTCCTCTGAAAATAATATCAATATATCAAGGAATAACGACTCCCGGTCTATAGTCAAAGAATGAGATTCAGATGCCCTTCGCTTAAGGGTCTTAGTAATTTCCGGCTTATAATTGATATAATAACTGTCTAACTTATAAGCCAACAATAATACAGGGAACAAGCATTTTCAAAATAATTCGAGAACAGGCATGCATGCTATGGCATATGTATACTGAAAACACACACATATATATATATATATATATTCACAACAACAGCCTTTAAAAAGAAAGGTTCGAAAACTTGCCTGGAAATCGAGTACAAGTAGGGGTAGTAGTAGCGTGTCCCGGGTCAGCCTGATGATCTATAATTAGCCAAGGCATTCGGGATTAATCACTAAACACCTTTCAAAAGGTTACGTATAAACTTAACTTAAATCGAAACACGTTTTCAAGTCGTTTCGTTATACCCCTCTAATTCACTCTTACTATTGCTTTTATTACCCGATACTTGTTCGTTACTAAAGCATGACATTACACTTACATATGGTAAGTATTTAAATCGTATAAGTTTTAAAGTCGAAAGATTAGACCTCGATATTTATCGATCGTTTTCTAAGTGGTTTACCGAAGTTATAACCAAGTATACCTCTTAGGGGTACTTTCGTACTTAACCCTGATTCGAACATTTTTATAAAATCGGAAAACGATCCTTTTGACATGCGGTCTTCTCCCACACCTTCCTTTTTATCTCTATTATTTAATTATCACGATTCGCCACTGATTAAACAACATTAAAGGGAATCAATTTCAATTACGAACTTTTGATTACGGTTCCGAACCACTTTTACGAATTTAATCATAACTCCTAAACCGTAAGTCCGTTTCATGCGATCTTTATATCAAAACGAAGCTCATAACATAATCTAGCTAATAATGGCAAAAGTCGAAGCTAGTCAGTGAGTTATACCTTCTGTCAAATTCGTGTTCTTAATGTTAACGAAATTTCGGCATTACGACGGCTATAAATCGAATATTTCTAAATTCCAAACCTTCCAATAATCAAGGTATCCATCCCAAACAACATATACATGATATATCACCATGAACTGAGGCCAAGCAATGCCTTTCCGTTCATCTAAACTATTTTTAACATTTATCAAATCTAAATCACAATCATGCTTATAATCATGCTAATATCACATCTTATACTAAAACCCATCAAGGGCATGCAAAATCTCAAGGTAAAGCCTAGGGTTTCAAGTTGTTATACCTTCCTTGGAGTATGATCTAGCCTCACTATGCTTGGTATGATCCTTAGAGGTGCTTAAGCTTGCTAAATCAACCATGAAAAACAAGAAAAAAACAAGATTAGTTCATGAAAACACTATTCACCCTCCTCTTAAATCATTTTTTTGAAAATGGAAAAAGAAGAGATTGAAGCTAGGATTTTGAGGAGATCATTTATATGAAATGTAAGTCTCACCATAAAAGTTTCAAGATCAACAAATGGTTGGAAGTTGAATTTTGATTTTGGAATTTAGGTAATTGCCGAATGGTGTTCTTGGAGAGAAAGAGTGTTTTGCTTGGTTGATCTTTCTTGTAATAATGCATAAAGTGATGTTTACTTGGATAATATCTTCTTCAAGTGGTGTTAGTGGAGTGTGATGCACTAGATGATGAAAATGGGAGGACAAGTGTTGAAGATTGGATGGTTTAAGGCTTAACCAAGTGATTTGATTTGCTAAGTACTAGTTGATCTCTAATGGTTCTAGTTCCTTGATTCTAGTTTGGTTAGTAGATATTTTATACATAGCACATGCATGCATCTTAGTCTCTGCTTGCTCTTTTGTCCGGTTATTGCTCGATTCGATTGATCGTTCGTAGGAATAACTCATTCGTTTCTAGTTAGGGTTTTACCGAAAACCTTCTTAATATTTATAATACTATTCCTCATCTTTCTTAATACTTCTCGAATTTAAATTCCTTAATTCCCTTTTATAAATCCTTAAGTCTTGCAGTGTCCAGGGAAATCTCGGAGAAAATAAAAGTGCTCTTTTTCTGAATCCGACAGCTTTTACATACACTTATTTTCCTCCTGGATCACTAATACGAACTCAGAAATCCGTTCCGAATACCGGGTATAACATTATTATAATAATATTCCAAATTCCACCAAAATCACTATTCATCACTTATTTTTATTTAATTCTAATAATTAGGAAAATGAACCTGGTTCACTCTCGAGTGCTTCTTAACCTTTTTACGGAACCGCTGGACTTATAATAGGTGTTGATTTGGATGACACAAGAATAATCTTACTTGAAGTAATATACTTATATCCTTAGGAGATAGATCATTCTTATCTATGCCGTCAACCAACAGTATTCTGCATGACATATAAATAATTGAATTCAAATCCATTCCATTCATTTAATAGATCTTCGTTACATCGCAGTCATAACCACTATTCATTCCCACATTATTACATAATAAAAAGTTTTAATTCTACCAAAAATCTGGGTTCTTACAAGGTTATACTACTTGGATTGCAATGAAATTTTGAACGAACCTTACCCATGGAGTGGAGAAGCTATGGTTAAAATATGGTGATTTTAGACTCTCTGGATTGGGAGATATGAATTTTTATTTCATAGTGCTTATTGCTGGGCAGATTTAAGAAAATGGAGAGAGATTGTGTTTTCTTGATTTGTTTTGTGGTAATAATGCATAAAGTGATCCTTTGATAGATAATATCTCATCTTGGTTGTGTTAGTGGAGTGTGATGCACTAGATGATGCAATTGGGCAAGACATGTGTTGTGTTTTAAATGGTTGCTAGCTAACTTGGAGTTGGATTTAGCTAAGTACTTGTTCATTCCATAACCAAGCTAGTTACTTGAGCCCACTTGGTTTCTAGATATTTTCTAGTGGCTTATGCATGACTCTTGCTTCCACTGGTTGTTTCTTTTGTCCGGTTATTGCTCAATTTCGCTAATCGTTCGAAAGAATATCTCAAGGATTTCTACTTTGGGTTTTACCGGAAACCTTCTTAATAATAACACTAATATATTTAATCCTCCTTTATAATTCTTGGATTTAAATCCCTTAAATCTTTTTAATAAATCCTTCCTTTGACTCTTGATATACCATATCCTTAATCCATGATTCGTTCGCTCAATCGCTTAATCTCGTTTTAATAACTCAGCGGTTTCTAGAACGTGCATTTCACTGTCTCAGAGGTTTTCGTTCTAAATCCTCAAATCAAATATAATAAAATCCTAACATATTAAATCCTTAATTCCTCAAAATTAATATCTCATTTCTTGAATATAATAATATATAATTCACCGTCTGGTCAAATATTACACCAAAATACAAATTGGAATTTCTGAATTCCGATCGTCTTTGCATACACTTATTTGCTCTGTAGATCACTAATATGACTTCAGAATATCCATCCTATGTCTCGTACATAGATGACATGAAAAATTTTCTTAATCCTCAAAATCACTATTCATCCACCAAAATCACTATTCACGCATGATAAACAATATTCACGTATATACTTATTCTTAATAAGAAAAGTTTTAATTCTACCGAAAAATCTGGGTTCTTACAGTGGTGGGGCCATCAAACACTATCCCATCTACTATAATTTTGTTGTTCTCATAGTCGTAAACCAGAGTTTTGGGATCCATGGCTGAAAATGGGGATAAGATAAGAAAAGAGAACTGAGAAAGTTTTTGGCAAGAATGAAAAAGAAGAGGGGATATCACGGATACTTATAGGAAGGAATTGAGGTCGAGCTCCAGGCGTTTCCAGTTATCAATGCATGGGAAACCGACAAGACATTAATGTTGGTCGACTAACGCAAGGACCAAGGCGTTTGACCCTGAAAACCACAATGTTCACCGAGTCCCTGGCTGAATTCAACAAAAAACGAGGTAAACACAAAAAACTAAGAGAACAAAATAAATCCTCACCACCATCCGAACTCCATCTTTCGGGATTAAATCCAGACTGAGAGGCAAACCTTACGAAATCTCTATAAGTTACTCAGCGTTCTCAAATGTTGAACTTAAGAGAATATACGTAAAGCTCTTACCACCAATCCGGACTTAATTTTTTATCTCGAATCCGGTCTGGGGGGCAAATTGCAGGAGATTCCTCTAAGTCACCCGAGATTCTTAAACTCCGAATTTAAGAGAAGCAAAAATATGGAAAGGAGCAAAAGGAGTAAAAGAAATTGCCGAATATGCATCACAATACAGATAATGTTCAACGAGGGACCGAACCAGCCATATGGTTCGAAACATCCCGGAGAAAATTCGACCGCTAAAGTTATAGTTCGATATTACAACAAAGATGTTAAAATGAAAAGGAGTTGAATAACTAGACGGTAGGAGGGTCTTCGGCAGGAGGTTCTTCGGCGTGAGGAACCTGAGGGACGATGTCTTTGGTCGGAGACGGATCCCGGACGTTCTCTTCCATCTCTTCACCATCTTCATCATCCGAATCAGATTCTTCCCCGGAGTAGTAAGGTTCTGGATCTTCTCCGGTGGCAATGAAGTGTTGTTCCGCGGCAATGAAGAGAGGTTGGAACTCGTCCCAGCTAGCTGATGGGTTCTCCTTCAACAACCTGTGAGAAACGACCCAAGCATGGCAAATTTTGGAGGCGGCCTTTTTGCCCAACTCCATATAGTACTCCTGGGAGTGGCGGAACTCATCCAGGATGGCAGCGGGTTCTTTGTAGCCGGCAAGCTTCGCCCGGAGATCCTCGAGTTCCTTCTCGGCAGTCTGGGCCTGGGCTTCGGCATCATCAGCCTTTTTCTGGAGAGTTACGAGCTTCCCCTCGGACTCCTTAGACTTCAGCTGCAACTCTTCAACACTTTTCTTCAACTTGGAGTTGGCATGATCCAAATCGAAAATTTTAATGTCCTTCTGCTCCGAAGCGGAAATAGTAGCCCGAGCAGCTTCAACGGTCTCCAACTCTCTATTGCCCACCGTAAATAGCCCGGCCATCTCAGAACCCATCTGGAAAAATAAGACAAGTGCTTTAGAAAAGAATACGTTAAGCAAAGACAAAACTTAAAAGGGCAAGAAAATCTACCTTCAGCCAAGTATTCATCATCTCTTTGAACAAGGGGTTAAACCCCAAAGCCTGATAGCGCGCCCATTCCTCCTTATTGGGCAGATCTGCGATAAACTGGTTGCATTTATCAGCCTCAATTAGAGGCTCTTTCCCCGAACGGCTTGTCTGACTGGGACCGGAGACATTTCCAAAAGTCTTAGCAACCTCTGGCGCAAAAGGAGTAGAGCCCGGGGCAGAGGTTCCAGATGGCTTCCCCCGGTGAGATCTACAACGACATTTCCAGCATCCCAGCATCTCCTCCCCGAGCCTGCTTTGATCTCCTTTCGAGCCCGCGTGACAATTCGTCTTCAACCTCGGGGGGGGGGATAGATTTACCTTCCAGATTGGCCCTGGACTCCGAATTTTGCTCAACACTCGCGTCCGTCTTGGAACCCTCCCCTTCGCCAGCGGTCCTCTTCTTTTTCCCTTTCTTCGAACGCTGATTCACTTTGTGTATGCCACCTATCCCCTGCATAGCCGTGGCCAGACATGCCATTTCAGCATCCAGTGCCTTCATCCTCTCTTTATGGTAAGGGCTGTATTGAGGCAAACCTGAAAAGAAGACAGAGTAAAAACAATCAGAACGATCGGCAAAGGGAAAGAAAAATTCAAGATATAAATAATTACACACTACTTACATCCAAAAGAATGTAATATTTCATGGTCCATGAATGAATGCCGAGTTGTTGAAACCCCTAAAGCCCTACAGAAGTCATGAACCTTTATCCGGGCATCGCCTGTTAATTCATATTCTTGGAAGTTACGACAGGCCTCAACCTGGAACAGAGGCATATAGTCAATATCTTCGAACTGCAGGAAGGCCCACTCTTCATGCCAACCCTTGAGGGAGGACATCATGGTGACATGCATCATCCCCCCCTTCTTAAAACCACACCATTGGTAATTGAACCGGAGCTCATACAAGGGCACTAAAGTTGACTTGACCAAAGTAAAAATATAATGGAAAAGCCTGAAAGTAGGAAGGAATCCTTTGACGTTACAGCAACCAAGGAACCACATGATCCACTTGATGGCGTTCGGGGTGAGTTGAAACAAGGGGATTTCATATTGAAATTTGCAAAGGCACTTAATGAATTGATGACAATGAGGATTGTATCACGATCTAAGGTGCTCCAGAGAAACTCCTACCAAGCCATCCCCGGGCCTATGGTATATTCTTTCGTGGGGTTCGGGCCACCTCCAAACAACTTTGTCGTCTAGATGAAAGCACGACCTAAAACATTCATCT
This sequence comes from Kitagawia praeruptora, assembly GCA_037693485.1. NCBI lineage: Eukaryota > Viridiplantae > Streptophyta > Magnoliopsida > Apiales > Apiaceae > Kitagawia > Kitagawia praeruptora. Next base: position 149,283,435 of record CM075349.1, on the reverse strand, counting down.
AACTTATCGGTATTGGCAATATCTAGCAAAGGGGCCATGGGGGTGCTAGTCCCGGGGAGGTGTGACAACTCAGCGTCCATAGAGCACTGGTCATAAAAGACAGGACCCCCGGAAGACATTTTATACACCTCGGATAAGTTCCTGTAATAATACTCGTCTGGGACGGAAATATCTTTCTCAACAAAGAAGAATTTGACATCTCTCCAGCGACCCTCGGACGTACTAAGGGTCTCCCCCGGGGAGAGTCGCAGGGTAGGGAGCTCGTCTAGAGTGGTCTTCGGGGGTTTCCTAGTTCTTTGGGTCATGGTAGATGAAGAGGAGGAACAAGATCTAGGCTCGGTAGAGAGGTCTGAGTCCGAGGAAGAGCTGGAAAGTATAAACGAGGATCGGGGTCGTTTAGCCAATTGCTTCTTATACACCATAAAACACCACACTACCCCAGATTCCCCAAAATACAGCACACCCCCGAACCGAAAAACAAAAAGAGAAACACAATTATCAGAAACACCAACACGAAACCAGAAATCAGAACAAAAGATCTACACAAATAGATACAAATACATGCATACACAAAGCAAAATTTGAAACCCAGAAGCTTCAAAACCCGGAAATTTCGAATAAACTAAACAACCACCATAGTCCCAAAACTAGAGATTCAAAAACACAAAGCCTCAAACGACCCAAAAAGCAAAACAATCACTACAACTCTAAATCCTAACGAATACAGTAACAGGGAAAGTAAGCAGTTATAGAGACAAGGGCATATGAACAGTTGGGGAAAAAATAACATCGAATTACTCCGCACGAAGTTCAAGTACAGGCAAGAAAAGCGAAGAAAAATAAGGAGAAAGAAACGCTTACAATGAGGAAGAAGACGTAGAAAAGCTCTCACCACCGGTCAGCAAACAAGGTTTTGAAGAAAAAAGAAGAGCGGAAGAAACGTACGGTAAAAATGAAAAAGGGGGAGAAATACAATTGAAATATACTTATAGAGAAACTGAAATGAGCAAATGGATGAGATGCTGCCACGTGGACGGCAAGGAAGAGTCTTGATTAAAACAAAAGAGGTTGTCAGAAAGAGCAATCATGACTGCGCGTCTAACGAGGAAAATGGACAAGCTCTGGAAATTCGGAAATATGAAGAAACATCAAAAAATAGCTGAGTAACGTTTCGAATCCACCAGCCTACAGCCCCGGACCACGTGCTCTACACGCAATCCGGGCCGGGGAGGCAAGAAATATTGAATTTTTCTTTTCATCTACTCAAAGCGACGGACATCGAAACTCAGACTACTACTCCCCCATCCAGAAAAATCTATATAGGGGAGTGGGGGGCAAATGATAGGATACCCTTTACAAGCCGGAATTGCTATCCGGGCCTACGACAGTTACTGAATCCGGAGATATGTCACCATTATCTGGTCCGGATCCGTTCCGGATCTGCGATGTTACTCCAGTACGAGGTAATAGAGCACGCGGCATCCCGAGGCTCCTGTCACCATCAAAGGGTCCCAACTAAAAACGACAGCTAATGATTACCAATAATTGGCATAATACAAGAATAAGGAGGACACACTCTAAGAGGTGCCTGACACACTTCCCCACAATTATTCTCCTGGACAGGTGTTGTGCATCTACACGTCCCAGGTGTCCTACCTACCTAGGATTGAACGCCCATGATTAAAGGTACCAATCCCTAAACCCTAATCCTGGGTCAATAAATAGACCCAGAAAAGAAGGTTTAGGGGTTACATTCTCTTTTACACATACTCATATACACACACCCTCCGAAAATAGATACTCTAGTTCTTATCTTTTATTCTCCAGTGCCGTCGCTTATTCTCACGCCGGAGGTGCCGCGGGTCCAAACCCACCTCCCGACATTGTTTTGCAGAGTCCCAACCACCAGCTACACCGCTTTCGGGGCTTGAGGACGGCGGAGGAATCACCGGATCGGAATATAGAGTTATCAATCACCAGTAACAGAGGTAAAGTTTTATGAAAGTCGACAAGGATGTTCTCTTACCATCATCTAATTAATGTATGAGCTCCTGCATTTACAACCTTATTGAGATTCTAAATTACATTAACAACCACTCCTGCATTACATAGTCCAGGTTTCAATCACTACTTTCCAGCCTTATTGAGATTTGAAAATTATAGACCTCAAAGCTCACACAATAAACACTACAAGTTAATCAAATTAATAATCTTAGTAGAATATCAATCAAAGATGTTTCATATATAATAATTAAACTGAATCAAAATTACTATATACGAAACAAAGATAGAAAACGATTCAAAGATTAACATATGGGAAAATGGGAAAAATAAGTATTCTAGGTTTAATTAATCAAAATGGGAAAAATAATTAACATAGATTCTAGGTTTAATTAATTGAACATCTAATTAAAGATTCAATTTATAATCAAGATCGAAACAACTCAAACTATTAAACTATTGAGGATGATGACAATTAAAAAGAGAAAGAAACAAGACTTCTTCAAAGAATATGTATGATGGACTTTTAATCGAAATCAAAAGTGAAGTAAGGGGCTGACCTTTTGTAACTATTTTAACTAGAAAATAGTTAAAATAGTTATAAATAAATTATTAATTTAATATTATGACTGGTAGCTGTGGTACGTTGTCGTTTCGTTAAAAATATCGTTAGTATCTAGTTGGGTTTCCGTGCATAACGATTTTTGAGGTCAACTAGTACATTCGTGACACGTGGAAGGAAAGGAACTACATATGCAGAGTGTGAGGAGAGAGATAGGCAGATCTGAGATAGTTATTTTTATTCTATATTTTCTTGTGCTTTACTCTTCCTTATCATGTACTTCCATTTTTCATATCAGTAATGCATTTTAATTCCTTGTCTTTATTTTCTTCGTTCAATTACTGTTAAATTCTGTCTTTACTTGAGTATTGGTTACAAATTGGTATCAGAGCTGCACATCGTTGGCTTGAATTGCTATGGCAGAGGGAACACGTCATAAGAAAACTATGGATGAAAGGTTGGGGTGTTAGAAAGTAAATTCACAGAGTTCAATGTTGAGATGGGAAAAGAGAATGGAGATCGAACCCAACAGCTGGGAGATATGAATAAACAGTTGGAAAACATGGGAATCCAAGTAAGTAAGAAGGGAGCTAACTTTGAAGAGATCAAAAGCTTCATGATACAGCTACTGAGTAAAGATACTGGGAGTTCTGGGCTGAGTAATAATGGTGAGGTTGCAAAAGAATTCAGTTCGGGATTTACGCACACAGACGAGGTTATCCATCCAAATTCAGGTGAGATTCATACACCCAGCTACAATATGTTTACTCCTGTCAGTAATACAATTGCTAATAACTCCCAGATTATGAATTCACCTGTATACACTAACCCACAAGCTTCTCCTTACTCTGTTAGTCATGTGGCTTATCCACCCCCAGTATTAATCCTCAAACTACAGTTTATACTATGGCACCATTACATACAATTGCTATAGTTCCTTTAACAACTCCTCCATTTAATACACAGACTACTGGGGTAACCAACGTACACCCATTGGTTATTCCAAACAACACTTTAATGTACCAAAACCCCAGCCAGATACCCTTATACTCTTATCCCAGTCATAATCCTCCACCACACACCCCTACCAGCCCACTTACCACTTCAATCCTATACCCAAAATTGTGTTTCCCAAGTTTGATGGTACTGATCCCAAGGGATGGGTTATCAGAGCTGAGCAGTATTTTGATTTTATCTCTATGGATGAATTCAGAAAAGTTAAGGTGTCAGGATTGCACTTTGAGGGAAGAGCCAGTGTATGGTTTAGGTTCTATCAGAGTGGACATACTTGTTAGAAAATGGAAAGTTTGAGGCATATTAATAATATGTTCTTGATGTAATTTCCGGAAACTAACAAGTGGAAGTTGTTCCTTGTAATGAGGACTTAAACTTTCTTGTTTGGATCCAAGACATTTTCCCAGTGGAATCCATAAATAAATTGAGTTGAAGTTGCTTGCTTAAAATGGGTTATGTGGGTTATTTAGTAGTCAATCGCTTATAATAAGATCACTCATAACTATATTTTGTCTTATAAATTATGCGTAAATTAGTAGTCAATCGCTTATAATAAATAGCGTAAAAAGACGGATGGAGTATAATGGAGGAGGTCATGAGTTCAATTATTGGTGACAATATTTTTTTAACATTTTGATAAATAAGGGTATATTGGTTATAAGTGGATGGATGAATTTTCTTTATAGTTTTTATAAATTAAATTATTAAATGAAATTTTCCTTTTTCTAAATATTTATATTGAATTAGATTAGAATTTGGGACGACCAATTATAAACTCAATTTCTTTAAAGTAAATATAAAATTATTGATTATTTTGTTGGGTTTTCCATTCAAAATAAATTGACAAATTGCCAAATGGGCCGGGTACATTTCACTTGAGGCCCGAGTTACATTTGTTACAAGCGCAGAGTTTCGATGAATTTGGGCTCCTATAATAATCTGGGGATGTAAACAAAACCATTATTTGGGCAATGTAGGTTTAGTTTTCTAAATTGGATAGAATTAGATGTAATATTAAAAAGTAAGTTTATTCTGATTAATAATAGGATAATATTTAAATACTAAAAATTAAATTTTAATTTAAATAAAATATAAGTAGGTCTTCTAAATTGAATAGTATTAGATAAAATATTTGAAAGCATGTTTATTTGATTGATAATAAGATTATATTTATTATAAGTACTCATTTAGTCAATAAATTTATATAAATTAAATAATTAAAAAAATTATTCAATAAAATAATTTACATAAATTTATTGAAAAGTGATACTCATTTAGTCAAAAAAAAGAGTACGGATTATAATATGTATTCAGATTTGAATTAAAAATATGTATTATTTAAATTTATAAGTAATATACTATTTGAATTGGATATGGATATTATTAGTTATATATAATATACACGGGACAGGAGAGGAGATGTGAATGAAAGTGTTATTTTCCGTTTTCATATCCTCACCCTAGGTAAAAAGGGGGCATGTGTATTTGAGAGCCGAGAGAGATGACGAAGATGAAATCAAAATCAAATCAAGGGCGGGGATTTTACTCCCATTTAAATAGGATGATAAAGAATAAGAAGATAAAGAAGATGAAGAAGAAGAATAAGAAGATGATGATGATTAGAAAGGACAAAAATTCAAAGAAGTTGATAGAATCTTTCCAAGACAATCAAATTTGTCCATCTCCAATTCTAAGGAAGAGGAAGGCAATTGAAATGAGTTGTAATTATCAAGACCAACAGGGGAATAAGAAGAAAAAGCTGCACGGGAAGAGAAAGGCCATCGAATTCAGTAGTAGTTATCAAGAGCAGCAGCAGGGGAGTCCCACAGCGGTGTCTCAGCTGGTTAGGCCAGGACTTTAGGAGCTTACCACTCCAAGGTCTCAGGTTCGACTCCCGCTGAGCGCATGCTCATAAGCGGGACACCTCGAGGTGCGCGTAAGCTGGCCCGGAGGTAAATATATATATCAACTAGCAAAAAAAAAAAAAAAAAAAAAAAAAAAAAAAAAAAAAAAAGCAGCAGCAGGGGAATAAGAAAAAGGTAAAATCTCGAATTTCTACTAGTAGCAGCAGCAGCAGCAGCCGCATTTGTCCTCCAATTCTCGGCAAGAGGAAGGCCATTCAAGTCCATGTCCAAGAGGAGCAGCAGCAGCGGAATAAGAGGATGATAATATCGAATAGGGAGGAGGAGGAGGACAAGGAAAAGACCATGATACACCACTTACCCGAAGAAGTCTTAACAGTAATTCTCATCAGACTTCCACTTAAAAATCTCTTGCGTTGCAGGTCCGTCCACAAGTCTTGGTATTCTCTTATCCAATCTCCTACCTTTATCACCACCCACTTAAATCATCAAAAGATGATGATGATGGATCAATTATTTACCACCCATAGTCACCATCCCAAATTTCTCTTTTTCAAGCATCGATTTAGTAACAGATTAGTCATACGCTTTGATGATAAACAATGTGAAGAATACTATTCACTTAAATCTCCTCCCGACGGCTTGTGGAAGTCAGTCTGGTCGGCACAATCATATGGTTTAATTTGTATGACTGCCATGTTTGATTATCAACTTGATTATAAACCCGACACATATATCTGGAATCCTCTTGTTCAAAAATATAAAACTCTTCCACGTTCACCTATTTCTGAAGGAAGGTGGACTGCTTTATCTTTTGGATTTGTACCGCAACTTAATGATTATGTGGTGGTTCATATCGTCAAACCTCCTTTACTTTCTGCACCTGACCCCAATTCAGTTATGATCGGTGTGTATAGTCTCAACTCTAATTCGTGGGAGGTAACGAGTCAAGATAATGTTTTCCTTTCTGGCGTAAGTAATAATCACCATCTTTTTGTTGATGGTGTTGCATATTGGCTAGGGACTGAGCCCCAGATGGGTCATCAAGTAATTATGTGCTTTGATACCAAGTCCAGTATTTTGCGAGAAATCTCGTTGCCAGACTGGGTTGAAAGTCAAGATTATCCTGCAAGTTCTCTCATTCATCCATTTGGACAGTCTATAGCTTACTTTGTTCAGAACCGAGAATTAAATCATTTTGACATGTGGGTATTGACAGGCAATCCGATAAATGAGTTTTCCTGGGAGAAGAAGATGAGTGTCGGGCTAAGTGAAGATATTCGGCCAGAAGTATTGGGTTTGAGGAACAATGGTGAACCCATACTTTTCAGCTTATTTGATTTTGTTTCGTATAGTCTTGATAGTCACGAGGCAAAAGATTTTGTTGATTCATGGGATCGTTGGGGTAATTTCTCCTTTTACGAGGAAAATTTTGCGCCACCTTTTTCCATTAGTCCTTTTGTAGAGAGTCTGGTTTTGCTTAATTGAAAAGCTGAACAAGCCTTTAGTGGATAAGGATTCCTTATAATCCAGTGAGCAAATTTACGGATTTTGTGGACTTTTCTTGCTAAAATAAATTTCGCCATTTTACATTGTGGGTTTGTTTCTACTTGCTTGATGTTGCGAAAGGAGCCTTTTGGCAAGTATTTTTGGATTAAAAGTGGCACTCGATTGGAAAAATAGCAAGCATTTTATATATATATATAGGCAAAGTATCAAATAGAAACCAACTCTTAAATAGAAACTAGAAACTAACATTAAATAAATTCTATTTCATTCATTCTAATGGCCCCGCCAGGGGCACCTTCACAAAAAGTGTTTAAAATTATTGGCTCCATCCAGCAAAAAAAAAAAAAAAAAAAAAAAAAAAAATACTGTTCACGCTGACGTCACTGCCACGTCAGCAGTGAACAGTATTTATTTATTTTTTTTTTTTTTTTTTTTTTTTTTTTGCTGGATGGAGCCAAGAATATTATGAACTTTTTGTATTGGGGTCCCCCTAGTTTGGTCATTAGATTAGCTTTAAATATTAGGTTAGGGTTTAGTTTCTAGTTTCTATTTTAATTTAGTTTCTATTTGAGTAAGACCCTATATATATATATATATATATATATGAAGTGTGGGTTTAATATTACTTGTTTGAGAGAGCAAAGATTCGTGACTCTTTTCAAGTGGGTGGTGGTATTAGGTATGTTCGATCAGTTGAAAGCGTTCATTTTGAGTTTACTTTCGATGATGTTGAGTTTAATGTTGGACATGGAATGAACTCCAAAAGAGAAGAGTGAGTTTACTTTCGATGATGTTGAGTTTAATTTTGGACATGGAATGAACTCCAAAAGAGAAGAGGCGGAATGGAGAACGTGAAACGAGTAGGTGAGAATGAGCAGGTTAAAATTTGCTTGTCACCATTTTTTAGAGCACAGTATTTTACTGCTCAAGATTTCTCTTTAATATGATGTTAGTGTTATGCCTGTATATTTTAGCATGACCTCTGCACTGTCAGAGCTGAGGGTTTCACAAAAAGAGGCTCTATCTTCTACAAGGGATGCCTTATGAAAGTAAAGATAAGATCATTCTAGCGTTTAAGTAAACATGCCATCGTTGTCAGCATTGAGTCTTTAAACGTTTGATATTTTAGCTTAATTTTGGTATGCTTACTGACTGTAAATTTGAAAGGTCGTCTCATAAATTTGAAAAGTTTGACGTGAAGGATGGAAACATGCTGGATCCCCCACTAACCACCCACATTAGTTGCCTTTATTTAATATTTATGGCAGTGGTATATTTAAGATTTCAGTTGCTGAATCAGAAATTTCCGAGGGGGAGGGTGCCATTTATTTATTATAACCATGGTTCTAAAAATCCCCGATTTAGCCGATTAATCCTTTGTAAGCTAGCCAATCGATTCGATTTTTGAAATCCGATTAATCCTGTGAATTTATTTAAAATGATATGTTTAATTGTAAATTAGACTAATATATTAAATATTATTATAATATCCGATTAATACTCCGATTAATCCTTCCGATTAATCCCCGATTACCCGATTAATCTTAAATCGGTAGCTCAACCGATTTATACCGATTATCGATTTTTACAACCATGATTTTAACGAAGGAAAAGATTTTTTTATACAAATGTTAAAATCACGTACTCATAATTTTTAAACATGTATCATCACTCATAGTTTGTAAACTATAAGTGGACTTTAGAGAATAATAGATGATGGTCAACTTAAATAAAATGGAGATATGGGGATAACTCACCTCTGATACAAAAGCTGTTAGCCATATGAGCTATATCTCATGTTAACTATAAATCAGAGAATATATATATAGAGTCTCATTCTAGGGAGAACCCCCTTAAATAGAGTCTAAGAGAGAACCCAAATCCTAACCATTCATTTTATTTAACGGTCCAGATTAGAGGGCAAATTTGTAAATTAGCTAATAACAACAAATTATCGTTACACAGCTCACCTCGATCCACACACCACACTCTATCCACGCACCTCACCTCACCTCAGTTACTCTGCAAATATACACGCACTATAGATACAAACATTCACGGGAGAGAAAGTAAAAAACAGAATCGATTACATCTTCAAATCGAGATTTAATCTTCATATCGAGTTTTCTTCAAATCGAGGTAATGATTCTTTAATTTTTTTCGATTTTAATTCATAATCTAAATAGCATTTTTTTTTTAATTTCTTCAAGTTAAGCTCAGTCGGATAGAGGTAATGATTCTATAAATTGTGGATCTATAATAGAAATTCTGGTTCTAGAGTAGAGTTATGTATAATTCTCTCCTGATTTTGTAAAAAATTTAAAATTTTGGTTCTGTAATAGAACCTAAAATTTTGATGTTGTGCTTCGAAATTCTGTTTTTAGTTCTGTAATAGAACCTAAAAAAATTTGAATAATTTGTAAAATTATGGTTCTAAAGTTGAAGCATTAAGGTAGTTTTATGAAATTAGTTTTGTGAAATTAGTTTTGGTATATATATAAAATTAAGATATAAATTGTGGTTCTGTAATAGATCCAATTTTGTTAAATTCTGGTTCTAGAGTAGAGTCATGAATTTAAGTTTAATAGAACTGCATCTTTAGTAGAATCATGTTTTTTTTTTTTGCAAATTTAAGTTTTGTAAATCTGATTCCATTGTAGAATCATGATTTTTGGATATTTAAGTTTAATAGAACAGGTTCTGTAGTAGAATCATGATTTTGGGATATTTAAGATTTGTATTTAACTTAAATAGAACTGGTTTCGTAGTAGAATCATGTTTTTTTTGCAAATTTAAGTTTTGTAGATCTGCTTCTGTTGTAGAATCATGATTTTAATTTGGATATTTAAGTTATTTAAAACTAGTTTTTATAGTAGATCATGATTTTTGCGTATTTTTGTAGACTATATTTAACAATTGTTATTTTCATCAAAAATTATTATTTTTAACATTTTTTCTTTTTTACTTTCGGTTACATTATGTTTGTAGTTTCCAAGTAGTACTGCACATATGCACTTGTTTTAAGAAATGCATTCGAAAATGTGAGGCTCTTTTGTGTATTTATATTACAATCATGATAATATTGATGAGCAGAGGCTTATAGTGATAACACATGTTGTGTATACAAATATGCGTAGGTCAAAAGACTAATGTTCCTTTCAGAGTTTTGTCTTCTGGTGGTCTTGACTCATCATTAGTTGCTTCCATTGCTGCTTGTAATTTCGTAGGCACTAAAGCTGCGAAACAATGTGAAGCACAACTTTAATCCTTTTGTGTTCGCCTCGAGGTAAATCTGTTGTCTTCAATGACAAATAACTGTGCTTTTTGCTTTTGCTTAAATTCTTGGCTTTAACCATTAATATTATATACTCCACTATTATATAAATCTTGTACCAAATGCGAGGGTTAGTTCTTGCTACCACAAAAGAAGAAATTCAATGTTTATAACCAATCAAATTGCAACAAGTATCCACAATTTGTAGAATTTATGGATCAATATTTAAGGATTTGGATTAGGAAGGTCAAACGCATATAGGTGAAATCCATTTTGAACTAATTATCAAAAGAATCTAAAATCTAAAATAGTAACCATGCATGTTGTTATTTTGATTATGTGCACCATGAGATTGTAGCTACCCGTCTCAAAGAGAGTTTGCGCATAGATTAGTAACAGCTTCCTGCCATATATACTTACTGATCCATGCAGTACTGCACTACGTCAACATTAGACGTTAAAATTGGCATTAAAATTATTCACAACGCCCTAAAGGTCCATCTATATTACATTTACACCAATTTAGAATCACCTTAACAATCTTTTGACCATGTCCTTGTTGGCTCGTATTGTAAAATATACTTATATTAGTTATGATAAACATTTCATTTCGTCAATCCTTGTTTCTAGTATTAAACGGGAGTTTAACCTCATTATTGCAGACACCAGTAAACACCATCACCACCAATGCCGGAGTAGAAGGGACCATTATTGTTGGCAAGCTGTTGGCACCATGAACAAGTGTATATGTACAAATTAATTAGTAGTTTATAGGAGTTTGTAAGTGAATCTGATGTACTATTGTATCTATATTATATGTGCCAGTTTTTTGAAAAGTCTAGTATGCAATCTTTGTGATGAATAAAGGTGTATTGTACATGTAAAATGCATTATGCCAGCTGATGTTATCATTCCCTAAAGCTAACTTGTCTTTTAAGAAAGCTTTGTCAAGTAGATTCTTTATTCCTTGATCACCTGATATGCATTGGTCTTATAAGGAACATAAAAATTTGTGCCAAGGAAGATGATTAAACTGGAAAATACAATTTGTGCTTTCAAGAGAGAATGCCAATGAAGTTTCAAAAGAAAAAAAATACATGTAATGGCTCTATTGAGTTCACAAAGAAAGAAGTCTCTTCAAATCCGAATGACAAATCTGATGTTGGCAATCAAGATGAAGTTAATTCAATCCCCCAAGATGAGAAACAGGCTCAGACAAATATGAACACTCTGGTAGAACTTTGTCTATTAATTATCTTTTATGTTCCACTTATCTATCATTTTGTGTATTAATTATCTTTTATGTTCTACTCCCTCCGTCCCTCATGGTTGTTTACATGGGGGATGGACACGGAGACCAAGAAAATGTATAAAAAATGAGTAAAGTTAGATGAAAGTGGGTAAAGTTGTGGGACCTATTAATATTTAATTATAGATTTGAGATAGTGGAGGAAAGTAGTGGGTGTAATAGTGTTTTTTATTGTTAAATATATGAGATAGTGGGTGTAATAGTGGAATGTAAAGAAATGAGAGGGACACCCCAAAATAGTAACTGTAAAGAAATGAGAGGGACAGAGGGAGTAGTTATCTATCATTTTGTAAAACTGGTGATTCTCATATCTTAAATGTTTAGTGGGATGAAAGAACTACTTTGAGGGAGTAGCTTGATGCAGATTTTTATCACGTGTGTGTACTTTTATGATCAATACAGGGTACTAGTGACACCGTTGTTTACCACTATTTTTCTCAAATAGAGAATATTTTTAAATTGAGTTCGGCAACTTTTTCAAAAAAATTTTAAAAAGATATGTTTTATTTAAATGAATATATAGTTGACTATGTTCCATATTCAACACTAAAAACAAAATATTTCATTATACTAATTTGGTTCTATGATAGAATCGAGTTTTAAAAATCAATATATTAGCTACCTAGTAATTTGGTTGTACGATATAATCGAGCTTTAAAAATCAAAATATTAGCATTCTATTAATTTTGTTCTACAATAGAATCGAGCTTTAAAAATACAGTATACTATACGTAAAAAATGTCTGTAGAATCAATAGTTTTGTTACTAAATTACTAATGTGGTTCCATAGTTGAATCAAGAATTAGAATCAAATTGTGTAACTAAAATTTGAAGAAAATATTTATTTTTTATATTAAAAAAAAGGAATATTTCTAAAATTCAACCCAAAGGGAGACTGTTGAACCCCAAAGGGAATAAAGATCTAAAAAACGCTACATCATGTAGCATTTTTTTTTAATTTACAAAAGGTTACTTGAAGTAGAGTTTTGAAAGTTTTGGTTTCAAAACTCATCTTAAACCCTAAGTCCGTATACGGTTTATTCGTCATTCTGAATATTAATAAAACCCGAAATGGAAACAGAACCCCAAAGGTTAACTTTTGAACCCTAAGAGAGTACACTCAATTTTGATTATAATTATGTGGAATATTCTATAATAGAATCAAAAAATACAGTATATATGTAATAAATGTTTAATGTAGAATCAAAAATTATAAAACTAAAGACTAATCTGGTTCTATAGTCCCCCTTTTGATTTGGTGGAATCAAGAATACTTTAGTGTGGGTTACATTGTAGAACAAAAAAATCATGTTCCAAAACAATTAAGGGAAATGACCAAATATCCACCTGGTTCTAAAATAAAACCAAAAGTATTTTACAATAGTTTTTATCACAAAAAGATGTAGCATAATTTTAAGAGCAAAAAATTATGGAAAACAAACCTGTCAAATTAATCAAATTAAAAACACATACCAAATTAATATATCTCATATACAAATCCAAACTCGACAACTCCAAAGCAATTACATTAAAAACTAGCAGTAGAATCAAGTCAGAATTACAAGGAACAGGTTGGTTGGATCATGGATGCTTATCCTTTCAGTTAAAATTACTTTAATAAGCAAAGAGACCATGTTAAAGAACAAAGGAGCTAATAAAGGCTTTCACAAACAAGTATTTAAAAGTTTTAGTCCGAGCTTCTACTCTTTATCTTCTTTTGCAGTAGTGTCTCCATTTGTAGCCTTGTCATTACTGTTGCCAAAAGAATCAACTCTGGATCCTTCGTTATCCACATTTTTAATAGCAACTTTTATCGCATCAAAATCCTTAATGAAGCGATCAATATGCAAGCCTTCACCAAGAAGAAGCTCGCGAACGAAGGTAGTACTCAGGCAGGGGATCTTTGCTGCTTCATACATGTTGTAACCGAGTTCAGGGTCTGCTACTCTTAAACTGAAGTTATTCTTCTTGCCAGGCTTAATTTCCGGGAAATGAAGTAACAAAAACTTGCGCAACTCAGCAGTCATTATACCTACAAATTCACACTCCACTTTAGAGTATATATCCACAACCAATTTTCCCCAAATCCCAAATGAAACACATTATTGTAACTTTTTTTTATCATAATCATAGTAATGGGTACTCCAATAGTTCAATTAGTATATGAAATGAAAACGTTAACCAACGACTTTTGACACACTCTCAAAATTAACCTCTGCACAAAGAGTAAAACTAAAATTCCCAAAGGGAAACGACACTACTCATTGTCATATCATTCTTGAAACATATATCAGCTTCTCCTAGCTAGATAAAACAACACTCTGGTGGCTCTGTCAAATTGGTATCGAGTTCTACAGAAGAAAATTGTGCCCTAGGAGTGTGCCTTGGCAGACTTACTTGAGTCACAGCTATGTCATGAGCTTTCTACACCACCCACAAACTACGTTGCCAAGCAAATGTGAACTATGCTGCAACGCCTTTAATAATGCATGTATGATTGCTAGTGTAAACAAAGCTATTACATAAATAAAGCAGAGAAAATGCAAAACTTACTTGTGAAATCCTCCCATTTAGCCCAGTGGAACCAACAGAACGCTTAGAACTTGCGGACAAGAACCCACTTGAACGTATATTTCTCTACAGGAGGCATAGAAGCGTCGACGCATTAGACATCCAGTAAGGCAATATGGAACTCTCGTCCTCTACCTTTAGAACAATATTAATTAACAATTACAAAATGTATCATAATAAACAGACTAAATGATACATTACACTATAACCACCCTAAAAATCAAAAAACAAACAAAAGAACAATATGATAACTAATTATTTCTACTATTTATTTAATTAATTATTTGATTCTATAGCAGAATTATAAATTCATGTTTAAAAAATGGATATTTTTCTTAAGGTTCCACACTAGAATCAAAACTGTAGAGAATATGATCTAGTAATGTAACTATTATTCTACTATAGAATTAAAAGATTTAACCAAAAGTCTACGGTAGAATTAGAAGCAAACCATAACAACAAAAAGCAAAATAATAAAAGTTCACTGCAATTTATAAGCATAGAAATCGAGACAAATTGAGTACGATAATTCTGGAGTTAACTAAATCAACCAATTACTAATTTGATTTTACAGTAAAATTACTCACCAAACACTAACACAACAAGTTAAACCTGATGAAGATTCACTCAAAGAATGGGATTACAAAGTTGAGCGTTAATCGAAGAAGATTCCATAATCTCCAATGAAATTACCAAGACAGATCACGAAATCGGTTTGTATGTGTAACTATACGCTAACAATAGAAAGAATCTCAGTTGAATAAAAGATAAATTTTCATTCTATTCAAGAACACCAAAAAACACATACTTAAAAATTAATTCTACAAAATACACTACATTACTTCTATTTTGATTCCATTATGGAATATAAGCATAAATCTGCAAATTTTTACACCTAAAAAAACTTATTGCTAATCTGGTTATATAGTAGAATCGAAAAATGTCTAACTAAAATTTTGAGCATAAAGTTTGCGTCTTACGAGACATAAAACAAATAAAACACCCAAAATATGAAGCATAAATTAAAAACAAGCAAAACTCGATGTTAATACTCGATTACATTCAATCCAGCTACAAATTAAGTATATGACACATATGAACTCTTATCGAAAATAAATAGAGAAAACTAATGTGAATATGTACTAATTTATTGAGCATTATAATATGATTCTAAAATAGAACCAGAAACTGTAGGATATACTTTAGGATTTCAAATAATTATTTAATAAACATACTGTTTTGATTCTACTACAGAATCTAAAACAAATCTCCTTAAAAGTTATGTATAAGAAACTGAATCTCAAAAATAGTAATGTCAATACATAAATTTATGGATTAATTAGGATAAAAAAAGAAAGATGAAGAGTGATACCTGATGAAGACTCAATATCAACATTATATTCACAATTTTGAGCTTGATTTAACAAAAAAGCCATACTTTCCGTTGAAAATAACAAGACAGGGAGTTCGTCGAAAAGAGATTCGGTTGAAATCACAAAGAGTGAGAGAGATCGTCGCCGGAGAGATATTGGAGAAAGATCATCGGAGAGATTAACGGAGAGAGATTGCAGGAGAGAATTGAGATCTAGTGTATGTACTGTCCTATACATAAATTTTTTAACAAATATATTTTCCAAATTAATACCTTTAGTTGCTAAAATATCCTGACCATTGGATATATTTTTAACCCAAGGGCTGAGATTAATGGAGAGGGTTCTCTCCTGTACTCTATCTAATTTGGTTCTCTCTGGAATAATGGCCTATATATATATAATATTCTGACAATCCTGGATACCCTTCCTGCTTGCCCCTGGTTAGGTGAGTGATGGAATGCACATCATGCACACCATATGCATACGTTCCATATGCTTCCATTTGCCTCAAACAACCTGCCACCTTGCTTGCCACCTAGTCATAACAATATATTCTCCTGTAGGACCACTTCTAATAAATGTCTTGCATATCCTTTAGTTGTTTTATCTTTTCTGATTATTGTAAGGGTCATAATTGTCTTTCATTCTAGCTAGTTCTTGTCCTCATGTGTCATGTTTGTCACCTATATAAATGAGGAGAATGTATTGATCCTATTATGAATGAATGAACAAAGTTTGACACCTGTGTAGTTGGTTCTCAGATTGGCATATTGCTCTATTTGTCCATATGGTATCAGAGCCTGTCACATGCTTTTCTGTTTTTTTCGATTCAACATAGTATTGTCACCTATCTCATTCATCCTTTCCTCATCTTTTTTTTTTACTTTTCAGATCTGAGAAAGCTAGAACCTTTCGTTTACAAAAATGGCGACTGGTACAAGATTTACATTTGCGGATATGCAAAATCCGTTATTTATACATCCCTCAGATGGCCCTTTATCTGTAAGTGTCTCCAAACTTCAAGGAGCTTCAGACTACAGAATGTGGAAACGCTCATTTGAGATTCAGCTTTCTGCAAAAAGAAAACTTGGGTTCTTGACTGGATCTGTCACCAGAGATGAAAATGATGCTGTTCAAGATGCTCAATGGGACACCTGCAATGACCTTGTTATTTCTTGGCTGCACAGCAATGTCTCTGACAGCATCAAGCAATCCATCATGTTCATCAACTCTGCTTCTGAGGTATGGTCTCGTCTCAAAAAACATTTTTTGTTGAGCAACGGTTCTAGGAAATATAAACTTAATCGTGATCTGTTTGCCCTTAAACAAAACAACATGAAATTGAATGAGTATTATACCAACTTGAGTAGTCTCTGGGAGGAGATTGAATCGATGAACACGTTACCAGTGGTTACCATGGTAGCTGTAGATGTAGCAGCTTTTATCTCTATTATTGAGAAAAATAAGGCTGAGTCTCGTCTGTTTCAATTATTGAATGGTCTTGATGATGTTTATGGTACCCTTCGTTCTCAACTCCTGATGCAAAACCCACTTCCTACTGTTGAGGTTGCTTTTTCGACTCTACAACAAGAAGAATCTCAAAAAGATATATTTAATGTAGCCACTACAGATGCTGCTGCCATGTTTGGCAAATCTCAGACTGAATACAAAGGGCCTGCGTGCCATGCTTGTGGTCAGAAAAATCACAGTGGTGAAAGATGTTGGACTGTGGTTGGTTACCCACGTTGGCATCGCAAGTATAAACCACCTAATTTCAGGTCTCAACCTGCCTTAAGGCAAACTAGGCAAGCTAATACTGCAGTTCAAACAAACGCTTCTGCAGATGTGAGTTTGATTGCTCAACAGCTACAACAAATTTTGAAGATGTTGCCTCAACAAACTACTGGAACATCCTTGACTGATGATGAACTCGAAAATTGTTTTTCTGGTATGGTGTCTTGTCACATGTCTACCGTGGACAATGCAACCTGGATAATTGACTCCGGTGCAAGTGACCACATGACTTACAGCATTGACAAACTCTGCAATGTTCGACCTGCTGCTTCTGACTTGATAATCAAGTTGCCAACATGGGCCAATACACGAATTTCTCATATTGGCAACTTAATTATGAAGAATGGTCTTGTCCTAAAAAGGGTGCTCTATGTGCCTCAATTTCAGCACAATCTTCTGTCTATTCATAGGTTGTCACAAGACAATAATTGTATGGTCAATTTTCACCCAGAAGGTTGCACTGTGATTGATGCAACCACAAGGAACATAAGAGCTACTGGCTGGCTTCAAAACGGCTTGTATTATCTCAAGGATGCCCCTACTTTGATTCCTGTCAACTCTGTCTCAAAGCATTTGATATCAGACTATGCTCTGTGGCACAAACATCTAGGTCACGCACCAATCTCTAAGCTAAGGCACATACCTTTCTTAAAGGATCATGTTCTACCAGTTGATAAAGTTTGTGTTACATGCCTGATGTCTAAGTTTGCTAAACTGTCATTTGACTTGAGTGACTCTCATGCGTCTGAAAAGTTTGAACTGATACATGTTGACACATGGGGTCCTTATAAAGTAGCAACAAGAGGCAAGTATAAATAATTCCTGACCATAGTTGATGACTGTTCAAGAGTTACTTGGGTGTATCTACTGGCTCAGAAATCAGACTATCTGTTAATCATAAAATCGTTCTGCAACTATGTGAATGTTCACTTCAAAAAGGAAGTGCAGACCATAAGGTCTGATAATGCACCAGAGTTCAGTGACACTCATTGCAGACAATACTATACTGATAAAGGCATCCTACACCAGACATCATGTGTAAGTCGACCACAGCAAAATGCTCGTGTGGAACGAAGACACAGGTATGTGCTCGAAGTGGCTCGATGTCTGCGTTTTCAAGCTGGACTGGGATTGGATCACTGGGGGGAGTGTGTACTTGCAGCTGTCTATTTGATAAATCGTCTTCCAACTCCAGTGTTGGGAAATAAAACACCATACGAAGCCCTATTTGATGAACCACCAGACTATGATCGTATAAAGGCTTATGGATGCTTGGCATTTGCTGCAAATCAAGCTAACACTGGGGACAAATTTGGACCAAGGGGAGTACCATGTGTGTTTGTGGGATATCCCTTCACTCAAAAAGGTTATACTCTGCTGGATTTGACAACAAAGAAGACATTTGTATCTCGTGATGTGGTTTTTCATGAGGCAGTATTTCCCCTTAATGGTGCAAGTCCAGAATCCTACATACAACCTACGCCTGTGATCATGCCACAGAGTAACTCATACTGTCATGATGATGTAGTGATTGATGAAGTTCAACTAGATAACACGATTGAAGATGATACAACTGAAGACTCTAGTTCCCCTTCTCCACAACCTGAAGTCAGAAGATCAACACGAATCACTCAAAGACCTGCCTGGTTTAGAGAGTATGTAAACAATGTTCAATCATCTGCGAATATAGTTGAGGTCATTGATCTGCCTCTAGAGGATCAATTTCATTGTTTTTCTATCAATTTGACTGGCAATGCTGATCCAACTACGTTCAAACAAGCTGTGCAGCATGAGAAGTGGAGAGAAGCAATGAACAGAGAATTGAATGCTTTAGAAGAAAACAACACCTGGAAGATCACTAAATTGCCAAAGGGCAAGAAAGCCATTAGCAAATGGCTCTTTAAGACAAAGTATAACCCTGATGGATCTGTAGAGAGATACAAATCGAGGCTTGTTATTCTGGGTTGTAAACAAGTGTATGGAATTGATTATTTAGACACGTTTGCTCCAGTAGCAAAGTTGACGACTGTGCGTACACTCTTGGCAGTTGCAGCAATACAGAATTGGACAACAGTGCAAATGGATGTTTCCAACGCATTTCTTAATGGGGATCTAGATGAAGTGGTGTATATGAAATTCCCTCAAGGATATAGTGGAATGGGATCACGAATTTCTACTGATTCAACCTTTGCCATGAGTTGTTCAACTACTGAATAGGTGTGCCAACTGTTGAAGTCTCTATACGGCCTCAAACAAGCTCCTCGCCAATGGTTCAGCAAGCTATCTGAAACTCTGTTAATTCTTGGTTATGAGCAGTCGAAAACTGATTACAGTTTGTTTACAAAGACTTCTGGCATATCTATCACTTTGGTCCTCGTATACGTTGATGATTTTCTCATATCAGGCAATAGTGAGGTAGAAATAAGTCACCTCAAAATGATGCTGGCCAAGCAATTTCACATGAAAGATCTTGGACCAGTTAGTTATTTCTTGGGATTGGAAATCACACGTTCAACAGCTGGTTTCTTCATCTCTCAGAAGAAATACACTCTCGACCTACTGCGTGAATTTGATATGACACACTCATCACCACTCAAACTACCCATGGACTCTCATTTGAAGTTAACACCAACAACTGGTGAGCCACTTGTTGACCCCCACCCTTATCAGCGACTGATTGGCAAACTTATATACTTGACAATCACACGTCCAGACATAGTCTTTGCTGTGCACATCTTCAGTCAATTCATGCACCATCCTACAGATGCTCATCTACAAGCAGCAAGAAAGTTGCTTCGATATCTAAAAGGCAACCCATCCCAAGGAGTTCTTCTGGCAGCTAACTCAAACCCTCAAATACAAGCATTCTCAGATAGTGATTGGGCAAACTGCCCAGTAACTCGTCGCTCCACCTCAGGCTTTTGTCTACTTTTGGGCACTTCTCCAGTCAGCTGGAAAACAAAGAAACAACAGGTGGTTGCTCGTTCAACTGCTGAAGCAGAATATCGCTCAATGGCATTGACAGCCTGTGAAATCACTTGGTTGACAGCCCTTCTTAAAGACATGGGACTCTCATCATTGCCACCTGCTGTCTTGAATTGTGACAATATGGCAGCTCTGTCAATAGCAGCAAATCCAGTGCTGCATGCTCGAACAAAGTATATTGAAGTCGACTGTTACTTTGTTCGAGATAAAGTCAAGGCTGGTACTATCAAAACCTCGCATGTTCCCTCTGAAGCACAGTTGACAGACATCCTAACCAAGCCTCTCTCTGTGAAGCAACACTACAATCTACTCGACAAGCTTGGAGCTTCCACAGCACCTCCAGCTCAGCTTGAAGGGGAGTGATGGAATGCACACCATGCACACCATATGCATACGTTCCATATGCTTCCATTTGCCTCAAACAACCTGCCACCTTGCTTGCCACCTAGTCATAACAATATATTCTCCTGCAGGACCACTTCTAATAAATGTCTTGCATATCCTTTAGTTGTTTTATCTTTTCTGATTATTGTAAGGGTCATAATTGTCTTTCATTCTAGCTAGTTCTTGTCCTCATGTGTCATGTTTGTCACCTATATAAATGAGAAGAATGTATTGATCCTATTATGAATGAATGAACAAAGTTTGACACCTGTGTAGTTGGTTCTCATATTGGCATATTGCTCTATTTGTCCATAGTGAGAAAGAAGATAAATTTCTCTCCGACCCATTGACCATTATTTTAATGAGGGCTAGGTGTTACAATTCAGAGGATTCAGTTTTTTTTTCGTATGGTGGTCATAATGAGTAATATTTTATACACGTTCAATGCTTCTGCATTTGTTGATGAAATTTCCCTTTTTTTTTTCTTCAGAATCAATGAGAAAATCAGTGGAGGCTTGACAAGCTGCTGGCTTGCTTCTTAAAAATAATTTGAGAAATGCAATCAAGGCTATACCTGTGGCAAACCACGAGTTTGTCATAAGCGCTCTTGTTCAGCTGCAGCCTGCAGGGGTTTTGAAGCTGGCCCGAGGTGCAACACTCTTGTCAAGTGCTTGGATAGCATTGGATTGAACCATATGGAGGTACTATGTATGCCTTATCTAAGGTATGGCATATCCTTATCCGGTATTTTGTGAAAATTTGTCCCTATCACATCTTCTGCATTATTATCATTATTATTTTTCAAATCTGCAGTAATCAACATTGGCAACACTATGCTGTAAAATTCTGTTAGCATGCTGCAGTGTGACTCCTTCTGAATATAGTATGTCTTTCTCTGAAGGCTCATATTCATCACTAGATACTTCGACAGCCTTGAAAGACATGGGAAATTGGGTCATTCTTACATAATTACATTTAAAAAAGAAAATCAACGATTAGCAAAAAAAAATAAAAAAAATCAAGATTTAGCAAAAAAAAAAAGAAAAGAAAATCAAAGAAGTGAAGTCATCTTTCCTCTTATATGTTTCCTGTATGGCAGGGTCTTTCCACACTTCATCAACTCCCAAAGTTATATTATATTCAGAAGAAGCATACTCACCAGTTGCTGCAGGAAAGAATGCATCCAAATCACCCATGGCTATAATGTCTAAGAGCCAGACAGAGAAATGCTCTAACCTCGGGCTGATAGAATAGATACATTGACCGTTCCAATCAGAATCAACCCCTTCGCCTGAAAATATATTTAAGCTAGTGATATGGAACACAGCCATGTTCGGTGCACTTGTTAGCAATAATCTTCCAGACAATAATTGTTAATGATAATGGAATGGAATGGTAAAAATGGACTAACTAACAATGACATAATAAATGAGGTACCTATATTATAGAAATAAAGTACCTGCTTTATTGGCACGGTCTCCTCAAAACGCTCCCGTCCATCAAGTAAAATGCTGATATACTTGTACATGTTGCTCTGGATCATAAACTTAATGTCTTGTAATTCCTCAAACGTGAATTTATTTCCATACAAAAATTTTGCCTGTACCACCAAGACAGAAAATTAAAATGAACTCTCACTTGAATAACAATTATGGTCAACTTATCTAATTTATTTAGCATATAAATAGACAAAGTTTCTACAATAGGACTGTCATTTAACTTTTGCTATCATTGTCGAACGCAAAGTATGACATAGGGAAAAGTTTAATTACTTAGGAGCGCAGCGCAGAAGAACATAAAAAGCTATAGCTCCTGTTTGAAAGTTAGAGGTTTTGATCTAAAATTAGAGGTTCGAGGCAAATTAGAGGTTTGACCAAATGAAACCTCTAATATGGGTGTTTGACAGTTTAGCGGATTGAAATAGCGGTTTGGACTCAATAAGCCAATTTTCAAAAAGCTACTTGGAGGAGTTTTTTGAATTAGAGGATTGTAAATGTGTCTAGTTAAATTATAAAAAGCTAATTAAAACAACTAATTACCGAACATTTTCATGCGAAACAGTTAATTCAATCTGCTAGTCAAAATAGCCAACTCAAATCTGCTCCAAACACGGTTAGTTGTTTTTGACTAGCGGATTGAATTAGCTGTTTCGCATGAAAATGTTTGGTAATTAACTGTTTGAATTAGCTTTTTATATTTTAACTAGACACAAAAGTTCATCCAAATAGCTTTTTGAAGATTAGCTTATTGAGTCCAAATCGCTATTTCAATATGCTAACTATCAAACACCCATATTACTCTAATTTTAGCTCAAACCTCTAACTTCCAAACAGGATCACTCAAATCCGCTAGTCAAAATAGCAAACTCAATCCGCTCCGGCTAACAGCTAACTGCTAATTGCCAAACACGGCCATAGAATTACTTCATGCAATCTGTTGCATTCAGGCTTGGGTTAGAAGTATATGATAGTTACAGAATCGCTAAAAGACCCAGTACGGTATACAAGGGTTCACACAACTGCAGATAAGAAACGCCTAAAAACATGGATTGGATTTAAACAATCCTGATTTATGTCAATTGACACATCCTAATCTTCACTGTGTTAATTATGCAAGATGGCATTTTTATGTTTGCATCAAGATTGGCCCTACCATTTTTCAAGTTATTCATGCATAACGTTGCAAGTGGCAAGGGGAGCGTGCCTAATTCTAGCATTTCATTTAGAATTTACATAAAGAGGATCGATCTCCCCAGGTCATATGAAGTGCTTAGACAAACCATATTTTCCCCCCAAATTTGAGTTGGAAAATATGAGCCTTACGCATATTATAACAGGGAAGCACTTCATGTACTTGTAATATAAGTAAATTGTAACACCCTCATTCGAAAGATTTAACCCAGGTAGAGTATTTTATTAAGGTTATAGTATTTAAGTATCTTTTATGCCCTAGAAAGACATAAACAAAGCCACCACATGTTCTTTAGGGATATTTTATTCATTATTGAAGCCTTTTAGTTTTAGTATAAACATTCTAATCAAGAAATGTAGTACATCATCTTTTCAAAGGTAAGACCAAAGTAATCTATGCTAAAAGAAAACACCTGCTTGAAGACGGTGCTAGTTCCAGAACCTTGTAGTCCAATTAGAAAAAGCTTCTGAATTGTTTTTTGCTCTGGATAGCTTGGAAAAGTAGTACAATTGCTAGGCATGTATCTTTGTCCGTGAGGCGGACCACGGAGCTCATGCAAAGAGAACAATGCGAAGACAAAACGAGATATTGCCTATGACAATCCTAAATGTTACACGATTTAGAAGTTCATTTACAAATTACATTTATATAGTTGTGGACTTGTGGTAACACTGCATACCTTTTCCCAGATACATTTTCTCCTACAATTAGCCGCCTCCTCATAACGACCATCATCATAAACCCAAAAATGTGTAGTGCGAGCACATTGAATTCTCACCATATGTAACACAACAAACAAAGCTAGAAATAAAAATGAATAGTACGTTTTCAAAAAACAGTGCATTTTCATATCGAATGGGACCGAGCACATGATACAAAATATTAGCAGCAGTAATAAAATCTAGTATCGAGCATCAATTTTTGCACCAGAGTTCAACATGGATTCAATTGTTTATTTTTTTACTTGATTTCTGTGACAATATTCACTACAAGCTAGCAGTACAATTAACGGGGAGCGAGTAGGCAAGCAAATAGAAACACATTACAGTAAATAGATTAGGAGAAGAATATGGATCCACATCTTTCCCTTTATCATGAAAAGTGATGACTACAATCATTCAACTCATTCAATACAGTGGTTGTGACCATTCAGCATATCCAATAAAATAGAAGAATAAGTAAACTTGTCATAGTGAAGCCATTTTATGCATCTTACTATAATTTAACAGAATCATAGCATACCACTAGTCCCGAAGTCCCTTTAACCATTACATGTAGTGACCACAAGAGAATCCCATTGAGTATGCATATCTATATAAAATAAATTGATTTATGCTCTAAAATGGGAACGAGATACTGAACAAGGATAGAACCACAACAATTATGACTATATACATATGCAGGAGCTAACCCGCATCTGATTTGGCACTCTTTATCTGTTTTTTCTTGCTACTAGCATGACCTTACTATTGGGACTCAGAAAAGATTAACCTTCCAACCCTACTCTCCCACTTAACCAAAAATGAGTAAAATAGTAACTTTCACTTGCTTACTAATAATTCATCTTGGCATCTCTGATTCCAATACTTTTACGGCAAAAAAAAAAAAGAATCTATTATATTTCACTTAGAGATGAGCAATACCGACAATACATTATAAGTATAGGTCTGCATACATCTCACCCCCCGCACACCCTAACTATTAGCGAGACGTACTTATGTCTGGTTTATTTATGTGGACATCCACACTATTGGTTGGATCACATATCGTAAATTTACATTTCACTTGAGGAAATGATTGCCAAGTTATTTCTTATAGAATATTTTTTCCTATATTTTTTATCTATTTAAGTTTAACTAAAACATAACCAGAAAAGAAAAGAAGTGCAGTGAAAATCGTCTCAAGTCACACGTCATGCTCAAAGAATACAATGGTATTGTTCAGCACACATGCATTGTGGTGGTGCTAATTCCATTTTTCTAATATAAGAATAAAAAATGACATCTATAGAATTTATAATTTCATGATCTGAAACATTGCGCTTATAGCTTGAAGTACCACTTTTTGTTTACAGAAGCTAAAGGAATGACTGAAGGCAAACCTTTAGCACTCTCAATTCAAATTTTGTAATTTCTCGACCATTTATGTGAACATCAGTATTCGGCCCATTGCTAGCATTTCGGTCGAGTCTTCCGTAAAAGCTTAAATTTGAACTTACAACACTATTTGGTTTTTTACCTTCCTGCCATACCGATACGAAACAAGTATAAATATCATTAGCACTTCTGTTCCAGTAAAAAATCAATACATTTAGCTTGAGAAGTATGAAGAAAGTGCAGTTACCTTTCCCCACATACCAGAATCTTTGTCATACCAATAACTACCAGGATTCAATTCTCGGGGTGGTAAAGGGCACCCAAGGAGCTCAGACATCTCTTCTGGCTTCAGTGCATATCCGTTCACAATCAGCTGCTTGGGTCGATATTCATTAACTAAACATCGTTTCTCTGCTTTCATTATCTGCTTGACTTCTAAAGGATTGAGTAATCTGGACATCACTACGCCTACCCAATAGTAACCTATTTGATTCAACAACTGGCTCTCCAATGCAAGTAACACATTTAGGCCCCTCTGGCTAGGGTCTAGCCTGAGCATTCGGTTGGTTCGGTCCAGAACCGGACCGAACCGAATAGACAGAAAACCGAATTTTCATTTTTTTTCTGGACCGAACCGAACCGAAGTTACATTACGGACCGAACCGAAAAAATGTTATTCGGTTCGGTTCTTTCCTTAAAGAACCGAAATGTTTTCAAAAAAAAAAATTGTATCTCAAAGACTCAAACATTGCCAAAAAAACATAATTTTCCTAAACATAAAATATTAGCTAATGAATACAAGTCTTAAATGTAAATACAGCAGTTCAAACTTCAAACCTCAAACCCAATACAAGCCGTGCAAAAGTCTGAATATAGAATACTGAATAAGTTTACAAGTCTTGAATCATCACATTAGTCTGCTAGTCTTAAAAGATAAAAAAACAGAAAGAAAAAAAAGCTAATCTTCCCATGAAAGAACTTGATCATAAAGCTTGCGCAACACCTCTGGCAGTAAGTTTCCACGGCTCTCCATCAATCCTCATGTAGTCATGTATGTGTGTTCAGCTGCACCCTTGCCTAAATTTAACATTTAAAAAAAAAAAAGACAAGTTTCATAAGCAAAAGTATAACAAAATGAACTTATAAATAACATATACATAGAACTGGATGTTTAGCTAGGTTAATACCCAGCAAAGCTAAGTTGATGAATGCAGTTAAAATTAGTGTTTTAAAATGAAAAATCTGGAAAGGTTGGACAACAGGGAACATTATGCAGACCTTTCACTAACATTGTCACTGATTTAGCATGTCTACTCCAAATAATTAACTCCATACATAGAACTCACTGCTGAACTATATTATACCAGATTACACTCCATACTGATCTGCTCTCAGTAATCAAAGTTTTCAGAGCTACAAAATCAGGGAGATGAAAGTGATGAGATAAAATCAGGGCCATTACATGACTGAGCTTGATTTGCTGGTATCTGGACCATTGATAGCCAACTTCAGTCCCATACTGTCTTTCAGTCGGTACTTAAAAAAAATCTCTACCCAAAAAAAACTTTCAGTCGGTACTTAAAAAATAATTTGCAGGTGAAATTATTTAACACATATCTGATGGTTGATCCAAGACCAGTATCCAGAAAAACAGTTTATAAAGCATTTGCAACTGCTCTAATTTTATTTCCAGGAGCAACCTGTCATCTCATAGCCTCAGCAGAAAAGAATTATTGGTTTCATGGGTCAGGGAATGATAAGAATATACCTGTTAGTCTCCATCAGGGAATGGTAAGAATATTTGTGAGCCACCATCTCGAAGCATCCGGCTAGCAGTTCTAAATGCATCTACAATTTTTGTCATCCCCTTTTGATCGACCGAATATGCAATGTTTTCTCCTAATTCAAAAGGGCTACATATCACCATTGTATTTGTTTCATTGCCATAGTCATCAAAATTGGGGAAGCCAAGAGCCTCCTTCCTCTAATTTACAAAAGTTATATAAAAAAATGTTGATCAATTGTATATGAATAAATAAAAGACATTCCGGGAGAATACATATTTGTAACTTAAAACTTACTCAATAGGGCCAGGCTTGTTAATTGTAACTGCATCTACTTCGAAATTAAAGTCAAGCCCATAGTAGGTAAAGAATGTAGAGCAGATTTGAGATTCTGGGAGTGATTTCTGGTGTGATTTTTCTAGTAGCAACCTCAAATCTCTTGGCATCTGCTAGTTGATCAGCCAGCTCCTTGCTTTCATGTATGTCCATCCATGGTAAAAAGTCAATCTCTTGGAGGAAGGCTATGCACAATATGCAATAGGCAATGCTCTTAAGAGTGCCTTCCCTAAGGTCGTTGATTTTTTGAACCTTAACAAAATCTTTTACCAGCACAATCAACTTCCGGTATACAATATTGCTCGATACCGCAAATTTCAGAAGAGAGGTGACTAGTAGACCGTCATGAGCATTCAATGTCATGTCAAAGACTACACGATATATACATCATCAAATCCATGCAAACCCCAAAGGTCCTTTGTAACGGCTCCTTTCGCAACATCAAGCAAGTAGAAACAAACCCACAATGTAAAATGACGAAATTTTTTTAGCAAGAAAAATCCATAAATTTGCTCACTGCATTATAAGGAATCCTTATCCACTAAAGGCTTGTTCAGCATTTCAATTAAGCAAAACCAGACTCTCTACAAAAGGACTAATGGAAAAAGGTGGCGCAAAATTTTCCTCGTAAAAGGAGAAATTACCCCAACGATCCCATGAATCAACAAAATCTTTTGCCTCGTGACTATCAAGACTATACGAAACAAAATCAAATAAGCTGAAAAGTATGGGTTCACCATTGTTCCTCAAACCCAATACTTCTGGCCGAATATCTTCAGGTAGCCCGACACTCATCTTCTTCTCCCAGGAAAACTCATTTATCGGATTGCCTCTCAATACCCACATGTCAAAATGATTTAATTCTCGGTTCTGAACAAAGTAAGCTATAGACTGTCCAAATGGATGAATGAGAGAACTTGCAGGATAATCTTGACTTTCAACCCAGTCTGGCAACGAGATTTCTCGCAAAATACTGGACTTGGTATCAAAGCACATAATTATTTGATGACCCATCTGGGGCTCAGTCCCTAGCCAATATGCAACACCATCAACAAAAAGATGGTGATATTTACTTACGCCAGAAAGGAAAACATTATCTTGACTTGTTATCTTCCACGAATTAGAGTTGAGACTATACACACCGATCATAACTGAATGGGGGTCAGGTGCAGAAAGTAAATGAGGTTTGACGATATGAACCACCACATAATCATTAAGTTGCGGTACAAATCCAAAAGATAAAGCAGTCCACCTAGTCTTTCCTTTAGAAATAGGTGAACGTGGAAGAGTTTTATATTTTTGAACAAGAGGATTCCAGATATATGTGTCAGGTTTATAATCAAGTCGATAATCAAACATGGCAGTCATACAAATTAAACCATATGATTGTGCCAACCAGACTGACTTCCACAAGCCGTCGGGAGGAGATTTAAGTGAATAGTATTCTTCACATTGTTTATCATCAATGCGTATGACTAATCTGTTACTAAATTCATGCTGGAAAAAGAGAAATTTGGGATGGTGACTATGGGTAGTAAATAACTGATTCATCATCATCATCATCTTTTGATGATTTAAGTGGGTGGTGATAAAGGTAGGAGATTGGATAAGAGAATACCAAGACTTGTGGACGGACCTGCAACGCAAGAGATTTTTAAGTGGAAGTCTGATGAGAATTACTGTTAAGACTTCTTCGGGTAAGTGGTGTATCATGGTCTTTTTCTTGTCCTCCTCCTCCCTATTCGATTTAATAGGTGATTTGAAGCTAAACCAGGAAATGTCGTTGACAAATGCAGATTGAGTACTACTCTCCGATGATATTATCATCCTCTTATTCCGCTGCTGCTCTTGCCTACTACTGACTTGGACTTCAATGGCCTTCCTCTTGCCGAGAACTGGAGGACTAATGCTGCTGCTGCTACAACTACTACAAACTCGAGATTTTATCTTTTTCTTATTCTTTATCATCCTAATTAAATGGGAAAATCCCAATAACAACCGCCCTTGATTTGATTTTGATTTCTTCTTGAATCCAGTTGGTTCCGTAGTTTTAGAATTCTGCTGATCCCAATCATATAACCATGCCATGATGACTTAATGACTTGTTACAGCCTCAATAATCAGATTTTTGCTTCTCAAAAGTTTTGACATGAGTCCCTTTTTATAGAGCGTCGTTGGCTATAATTTTGATTTTAATTAGGATTTTGATCTTGTTCGGGATTTGGACGATGTTGTTCCCTTTTGTGACTTGGATTCTGACATGGTGTAATCCAAACGGACACATATATTCGGGATTTGGACGATGTAGCAAGTTTGAAGTTGATAAATCCAAAATTTATTATTCTTAACCACATATATTATTCCCTTCCCCACTTCCGAGCTGTGTCATTCTACTCTTCACCTCTTATTTGTCGACCTAGGTCCTCACCCCCGAGAATTGTTAGAACAAATACTCATTTGTAAGCTTATAAGCACTTTATTGTCAAAAAAAATAAAAAAATTAGTATTTTCCAAATCTATATCTAATATGCAAAAAAATATACTCCTGTTGGTTATATAGTGCTTTTAATCAGCCATCCCACATATGATGGATGTATGCACGAAGAACTGGAGTGGTGAATCATCTGAAAGGTTCAACTGGTTCAGATTCCTCGAGTATAGCTGCGGCTTCAAAACAATCAGCAGCTTCTACTGCTGATCCACCATTTCCCCCCTTGTAGAGTAGTCCAAGATTGTACCATGCAGATGAATTTGTTCTGTCTAGTGTCAGAGCATCGGTCAAAAAGCTTTTCACTACTGGCAAGGATTGATCATTGAGTTCCCTCAGAGTAATGCCTGTAGCTATCAAGCTTGGGACATGTCTAGAATCCACGTCAAGTGCATTCTCAAAAGATTTCAGGGCTTCTGCATGGAGGCCTCTCCCTTTGTAGAACAAACCTTGAATAGTGAAGATTTATGATCTTAGCTTCGAAGATAGTGACAGTCTTGACAACTGTCTTCTATATGCTAAATGCAACTTTGTATGTAGTGGAAAATGCTAAGCTTCTATGTTCGGTATGTACGTATATAATATAAAGGATTAGTCATAATACTAAAGCAAATGTCATATCATCAGTATAAGAAAGGAAATCAGAGCACTTAGCAAGAATAAACAAGGATTTGATGTATACTTACCTAATGAGTACCATCTGGAAGCGGAATGAGGATTGATAGAGGAAGATTTTGACAAACAGACCTCAGCATCCCGCCACTGTGACAAGCTTGTGTATATGTTTGCAAGATCATTCCAAGTCTCCATTTCCAAAATTCTGTCACAGTTTCCCCTGTTCTGCAATGAAAAATAAGACAGTAAGACGACACAAGAGTAAGGCAATTTTGGAGGAAAATCTATTTCCCCCATATAGAGTTTTTGAGAACATGATGAAAACATCAGAGTATATCATTGTCTTCCAGGATGACAATCTAGGTGAGTGGTATTAATGCTCTTGTATGCTAATACCTCCTCTGTCTAAAACTGGGAAATAGGTAACTGAATTAGAATGATTCTAGCACTACCACTATATATTTAGCCTTCAACACCTAATATTCATTGCTCTATTGAGGCACCACCTGCAATGGGATATGTAGGGCTTTGTATATCATAGTTTTATGAATATTATCAACATGTCAAAAAAAATATATGCTGAACACTGGAAACAGGATTGCAGCATACATTTAAAATCTTTTTCTGAACTCCAAAGCTCTTACTCCGAACTTGAAGAACAGCAAGAAGATGTGTATATGTCTCTACAGCATTCCTTATGTGGCCTTGTGCAATCTGCAGTTTGGCTTTGGTTCTCATCAGTTCTCCTTGATCCCACTTTCCTGTCTCATCTAGAGCAGCGTTAATAATATTCTCAGCATCAAAATACCTTCTTTGTGCTGACAATATGCGAGCTAGAAGGATCCATCCCTTGACACTAGACCCAGCCTCATATTTCAACAGCTGTTTCACATAATAAAGAGCAACATCCAACTTTCTTTGCTCTGCATTTATTAGACTAAGATGAAAGAAAACATTTGGATCTGTCTCCCTCATGGTATTTTCTGCAGTCTCAAGGGCTTCAATTGCTTTAGACTGTCTTGACATCCTCTGAAGATCAGACACCACTATCCTAGATTGTGATGATAGAGAAATTCCAAGTAAAGAATGTGCCACAGCCACCATTTCATTACATCTTCCACTAATTTTTGAAAGATATTTCTGCACATAGCCTATACCTTCTTGAAGGCAATCAGAATTCTCAGCACAAATCTTTGAAGCTAGTAATAATTCAGTGATGGAGGTTTGGTTCTCTCTATCATTCAACAGGTTCCTCAATAAATTAATAGCAACCATGTCCTCGCCTTCCCCATAATAACAAAGGGATAGAGTATTGTATTGTTCACGTCTTTCCATGATCCCAGGAGGCAGTTCCTCAATGTGATAGGCAAGCGATCTAAGATCACCTGCAATAGTTAGTGCAAAAGAAAGGTGATGCAAGATTGAAGGGTCCCATCCAATCTTTCTGAGGGAAAATTTTCGGAGAAGAATCAGCAACAAAAGAGCAGCCTCTTCTATATTGTTTCTTGGTACGAAGGAACTTTCCATCTGGAAGCGAAGATTCGGAGGGGTTGCATCCGTGCCACTGTATAGAAGAAATACTGCAAAGTTCTTTTCTACTTTTGTTCTGGTTTCTGTGTCTAGATTCCATTGGTAGAGTAGAGCTCGTCTGTATGCCAAAATCGCTTCTTCAGGAGTCAAAGAAAGAATACATAGATCTGGAAGCAGTTCAACTGCCTTGTTTATGGTTTCCTGAAATTTACAATCGGCAGCAAAGTCTCCAGGTAAGCCTTCTGGCGATGCGGATTCAACTGTGTCCAGAAGTACTTTGCACGATTGAGAAGCCTCTAATATTTTTCAATGGAGACAAGGATTAGACCGTGACATAAAATAATTTAATATGATTACTTTTAGCCTCCAGACTTCCACAGTGGTTACAAAAGATCATAATTAGCTGAAAACTGTTACTACAAAAGATCATAATTCGTTGAAAACTCGAACTCAACTCCTTTTTAAATGCACTAAACTAAAAAAATGTTCATTTAGTATACAAGCTGGACTCATTTAGGTCATCAATGCATTAATTCGCCAGAATTCACAGGAAAACAAATACATTCACAAATTTTTTAGCCTGCACATTCTCACAAAGTCTGTTTAACAGAAAATTTATACATAACACCATGGCTTAATTTAAGCATATACACTTAACCAACATATAATGGAGCCAAAGAAAATAATGGGGGTACCTGTAAACCTGCCTAGAGCCTGCAAACATTTTGCTTTGAGAAAGATTGCCTCGAAAAGTAAACTGACAGCATGAATAGACATTGTTGGTAATGCATCGGTTAATGAATGGCGTCGAGGGAGTTCACATCTACTCATGATGGAGATTTTTAACTTCGGCACAAGAGCAGTAATGTCGATCCCTTCAAATACGTGCAGAGCACCCTCTATGTTTCCTTTCTGAAACTCGAGTCTACCTAATAGAGCTCTTGCTTCCTAAGGTACATAAAATTTATGCTTCATGCCAGAGTACTTTTTTGCAGAATACCAATATTTAAACTTAAGAAGAAGAATTTCATGACATAATTTCAAATATATATCCTAAAAATTTTAATGATTTTCCATATCATAGTTTCGCTAAACCTGGCAAATTTCGTGCACAATTGGAGACAACTGAACATGATAAAAAGTCAATAAACCTAAGACATTACATGTGGATATACTACTTTCAAAAACATTATAATTGATAACCTCATTCGAATAAATGTATCATCCGTAATTTCTAAATTGCTTGTAGTCTTATACAGCAAGTTGAGTTCAATGGAAAATGAAATTACTGTAATTCAATTATCTGGCCCATGTATCAAGCTCAAGCTCAATATCAAAATTGTTTATCTAAAATGCTTGATCTCGTTTAACATTTTGGCCTGCCAATCTACCATGCATGGTGCAGCATGCTTCACAAAGTATTTCACCATTCCTCTATTGTACTACCTAAACGGCTAAACCCTTTATATTCTTCTAATTTTCTGTAGTTGAGGAAATTTTCCACTAGCATCCATCTGTTATAACTACTGTAGAAGTAGTCTGACGAAGAATATGAAAAGTTTATCGTGATTACGTTAATCGTAAACTACAGAAGAAAAAAAGTTCTCATGAATAACAATCTCACATGGTGGTGGTTGCAACTTGTAACTTGTAAGTAGTTACTTAACTGACAATTTTTAAAATACAAATCCTGATTATAAAGTAGCTTAGGACTTACCTCGTAGTTTAAAAAATCACTCTCCCGAAGAGATGATTCTGCCTCCTCTATATTACTGGTGTCGATCTTCGTATCATTCTCCCCAGTTCGAGAAGAAAATCCACTTGCTGAATAATCTCTTGTAGCCAGTGAATCTGGTGAAGGAATTGTTTCCTCAACATTTAATTGCTCCCCTGAACAAATGCACTTCATCATCTTTTGTACACTTCCTTTTAATCTAATAATCCTTTGCTCAATCCAACTTTTGATTCTCATTCTGTTTCATATGGTTGAGATATTTCTGCTCCAGAGCAATTTACAAAGAGATCAGAGATTTCGATAAATATACTACTAAGCATACCAAATTCTGTATAGTAATCAACTTCATTACGGGGATTGTGTATCACAAAACTTAAGACAATGCAAATAAAATGGCTTGTAACAAAGTCAAGTTACAGCAACTTCTAAGCAAGTTAGCTCAAAGCTAATTCTCAAACCCCATGTTTAGATATTCAAATTTTACCTACTAAAAAAGTAAAAGATTCAAATATAAATTCTTATTTAATGAGAAGCAAAATCTTTGATGACATAAATTCAACTAACCCATTTAAAGAAAAACCTATATTGATTTTGATGATAGCTCATTATACAAAACTTGTGACAATGAAAAATAATAATTAATTCATAATTACAAGTTAGTATACATTACCTTAAAATGACAAACCTAAGACTAACCATGCAAATTCAGTTCAGAAAACCACCATTTCAGTCTACTCAAAGGACACTCATAACAGAAAAAGAAATCACAATCCAAGAAATTTCATTAGCACACCCATGTAGATTCAGCAGAAAATACAACATCAAATCACCAAAAGAACATAATCTTGAGAGCAAAAGCTGAGAAACACAGACCCTATTAGGCCATTACATCATCATACCAATAAAACAAAAAGTAAACAGAGCAAACACACTATTAAGAAAAAAAAGTACCTTTTGCACCAAAAGAGGAACTTGATGAGCCCACAAAAAATCAACCACAGCTGCACCACCCATTTTTTCAATCATCCAAGAAAACCACTTTGCTGAACTACCCAAGAATCCTAAGTTCCTTAAATTTCTTTCATTTTCTTCACAAATCTCTTTGCATTTTGCACCCCTCACTGAAGTATGAAACTGGTTCAAGAATGAGACAAGTTGGTAATTTTAATATATTTATTTGAATGCACTATGGTAATTTCTTTTGATGCACAGGTGTGAATGGAGGAAATATTTTGTTAATGATGGTTGTTTAAAATCATTGTTAATGGTAAATATTGTAAGTTAGTGTGACTGTGTTTTAACTTTAAGCACTTTGAGATTTCACTTTGAGATTTCACTCACTTCACCTACCAAAAGAAATAATTTTTCATTTGTCCAAGAATGTTTAGGGTCCTACTAGAGGAATTTGTCATGCAAATTTGGCACCATAGTCAACTAGAAGGGACTGACTGATGTGACTTTTGCTGCATACAGAGGGGATGAGAGTAGGGGAAGTAGTGTGGCTGCAATGTGTTTGTGTGTGTGCATATATGTATGTATTTATATGGGTAAATTATGGTATGCAGTGGTTTGAAAGCCTCAAATTTCTTTTATTGGACGGTCGGTTTGGTCAATACTTAAAAATCAAAAGTACACTTTAATTATTAAAGAATCATAAAATAAAGGTTTAAAAAAGAGCTACTATTAGTATTAGTCATGAATCTATTATCTATACGCACTTTAATTATGGCTGTACATACGTACAAATACAGATGATATGAAAATAATATCAATTAATTTTTAATATTGGTTTTTAATTTGGTACAATATTCACAATTTATACTATATGTTTATTATATATGTGAAAAAGAACATGTTTATTTTCTAAACTTTTAATAATTGGTTGTCACCTTACATAGCAGGTCCCTTATCATAAGCGAGCATCTCCAACAAGCTCCTAAAACAACTATTAAACTTAAAAATTGAGGAAAATTATGAAAAGTGAGCTCCAACAGCCTCCTAAATTAGCTCTTAAATTTTAAGAGCCGGTTGATCCTCTCTACATGTAGAGACTCTCTCTCCTCTCCTCTCCCTACTATATTTTTTATTAATATATGTGTGTGTATAGCAACTGGACCTCTCCCTCATTTTCTATCATCTGCCGTGACTTCAAGTCACGGTAGACCAACTTGTAAACATGATGCAGATTTATTGCTTATAAACATTTGTTCGTGCACATTTGTTCTTAAATGTGTATGTCACTCAAAACACCATAACTTGAAGTTATGGTGTAAACAAAACTTGAAGTCGCGGGTTGTTAAACAAAACTCACCCAATAAACACCATAACTTGAAGTTATGGTGTAAACAAAACTCACAACATGATCATTAAAAAGAACTTTGCTTTCGATTATATCTGTAACGACCCGAAAAATTACGTGTCATTTATTATATTTAAATATATTTTTAGTTGATTTTAATGTGTGTTAGTTTATTTTTAATGCATTTAAACGCGTTATGATTTTTATTAAATAGGAAAATTATCTTATACGTGTTATGTGACTTCTGTGTATCATAGAATATTTTATTCTATTTTTCTGTAATTTTTATATTTTTAGAATACAGTTATTTTGCATTTTAAATTCCGGACTCAGCCCCTTTATTGAATTCGAGGCCCTGTTTTTCATAAAATTATTTTTATATAATAATGGGATGTTCAAAAATGCATTATTTTGTAATTTTTGTAATGTTCATAATTTTTGGAAAATTTTGACATATATATTGTATTTGTTTAAAAATAAAAATTTTACATTTTTATCCCATAAAAATTATTTTTAAGGCTTAATAATTTTAATTAGGGGTTAAAAATATTTTTTGGGTATTAATTTTCAGATTAGTATAAATAGCTGATTTTATAATTAATTATTAAAATTAATCAGAAAAATCAGTTTTTAATTTTTATTTTCTGAAAAATTCTGGAAAATTGTTCTTGGTGTTCTTGAGGATCAATCGCAATTTTGACAGTGTTTCCGGCATCCAAATCGATCATATGGGTAACCAAACTGAAGCTCTTGATCTCTACTACATGTTTATGTAGGTGTTCATAACCAAAATTGTCTGATTCGAAAATTTGTTTTTTTAATTTTAATTTTCGAACTTGTTTAATTTGTTGTGGATTGTGTAGTGATTTGTTGTTGATGTGGTTAGTGTCTATAGATTTCTTATGATCCCAGGCGTATTGTGATAATTTTTGTTTGAATTTTAGTGTCCTAAATAAGAAAATCGAATTTTTGTGGGGGTGATTATAATTTTCAATTTTCCGGATTTTATGATGATTGTTTGATGTTCTTGATGATTGTTATGAGTTGTTGAACTCATGGGCTTCGATTTGATATAGAGAACGTATGTTTTGGTGTCCGATTTCGTGTTCACCGGTTTTTGATTTTGAAGGTCGCCGGATTAATTCGGTTTTTGGCCGGATTTTTGGTTTGGTAAATTCTGGAAATGAACGAATGGTATATCTGTGTTTAGGAGGTGATTTGGAGTGTGTTGGTGCTTTAAAACGTAACGATTGGTACGTTTTTGTGGTCGCCGGAGTTTGCCGGAAAAATTTCCGGTCACCGGTTTCTGGGTAAACCGCCATTGATGGTGGTGGTGTTCTTCGAAGCATTCATACGAAGAACAGTGAAGGTGGTGATGAATAGTACCAGTTTAATCTTCAAAATCTGTTAACATTTTCTGAAAAGTGATTTTTGGAATTGATTTTTACTTTTTTACCAATTATTTTTACTTTTATTTACTTTTATTTACTTTTAATTACTTTTATTTATTTTTATTTACTTTAATTAATTTAGAATTCTGAATTTAATTATAAATTTCAGAAATTTTATTTTCTGAAAATGTTTTATAAATTCAGAATTTATTTCTGAATTCTGTTTTTATTTTTTCTTTATTTCTTTATTTAATTGTTTTTAATTCAAAAATAATTAAGAATTAAATACTTTTAATTATATTAATTAATCTCAAATAATGATTTAATTAATTTGATTATCTAATAAATGTAATAATTTATTAGATAATTTCATTAATTAATTATTACTTGACTCTAATTAATTTATTTAGGATTATTTAATTTTTAATTAACCAATTTTCTGTTTAAAAGTGATTTAAAATAGAAAGAAATTGTTTTAAAATTCTAAAAATAATCCGGGAGCGATAAAAATAGTTTTAAAATTGTAAAATTATTTATAAACCCGAATTAAATATTCATAAAAATATTTTGGAGATTCAATAATTACCCAGAGGGTTTATTAATGATCCTTTTCGATTCGGGAAGGGTTATTTAAATCTTTTAAAATTCTTTTAATTATTCTAAAAATACTTTTAAATATTATAATAATAATTTGAGTGCTCTTTTAATGGTGAGCCGTATCCGTGCTATGTGTTGATTGGTTACGTGACAAGTATATATGTATTTGATTCGAGGATTATCTATCGGTTGAGTTGATTAATAAATAATTAATTTGAATATTCAATTAATTTAATTATTCTTATTAATTGCGTATTAATTAAACCGTTTGTCCGTTTTCAACGAGAAAAGTATTTCTGGAATTAGAAAAATGACCCGGTTCTTATAAAAATAGTTTTAAGTTAAAATTCAACTTTTAAATTTGGATCAACTTTTTACCAAACCTTTTTATTGAGTCGGTTATATCCGATAATTAAGATTTTGAACCGTTTTCTGTTTTAAAAATATTAGATAAAATCTTTTTATGATCTGATCAACGTGCTATGTGATTATGTGATCTATTTACTGAGTCTCTTTACGTGCAATGTGAATTATTAAGGTATTAAGTATCGAGAGTTATGATATAAATCGAGTTTTTGATCGATATATATAGTTATGTGTGTTAATTGTTTATATGGTTTATATTATAAGATGTCATTAAGAGTAGACGATGTTTTCTTTGATTTACTGGCAACAATGGTCGGATATCGTTTATTTTCGCAAGGATTAATTGGTGAATATTGACTTAGGTTTGTCAGCGGAGATAAGTAAATGTTTAATAAAGGAAGTTGGAGGTGGATGAAATATTTTTTGTGGGTTATGAAGAAGATTGGAGATGGATGCAGTATTATTTGTGGATTGTAATGAAGAAGGTTGGAGATGAAAGTATTGTTTAAGGAATTGCTGGTTTACTTGTGAGGTGTTTTAACACCGGGAAAACGTCTATGTTCAAAGGGGACATTTCCAATTATTTTCTTCGGACAGAGATATTGAAGTAGACGCGCAGGCTCGATGTCAACGGATCAGACTCGTGGCAATCTCAAGAGCGTCAAACCAGCGAATGATCAACAGAGGATATGATGACGTAAGATAGAAGAAGAAGGTAGACGGGTTACCTCGACTTTGCGCAATAGCTAAGGACCAGAGGCAAGTATTTTCTTCATCATCCTAAACACTTTTTATTTTATGTTTCATTGATTCATATCATGACGAATAGCTATTGTTCAGAGCTATTCGTGATTCTTAAATGTTTTTGTGCGAACTCAGTTGCTTGATATTGGTATCCTTGATGTGGGGGAATTGTTTAAGATAAACTCTTCATATCCTTATTATCGTAGTAAATAATAGGGATATGAACTGTATGTGAAACTAAGCATTTCCTGTTGAATTCGGAAATTGCTCTATTGGATTGGAAAATTGTAAAGCATAGGAGGCCATGATTGCTATCATGGTCCAGCAAAATATTTATTGGTAAGCGTAGGAGGCCATGGTTGCTACCATGGTCCAGCAATATTTAAGGAGGATATGGTAACCATACCATCTTCCTATAGGCTAACATTACTTGCCTATTTTGGGTACCCCAGAAATCCGAACTATACACACACGGGAAAAAAAAGAATACCGGTGGAGTATAGAGGGTCCCATTGCCTTAGAACCTGATCAGGGGGCAATGGTGTTTTAGTAAAGTGTATCCAATCCATATCGCCCGAATGGCTATTATATATTGTGAATTGGCAGATGATTCATTTTTATGACATGCCAAATGATTCAGTTATGGTTTGAATTATATCACAGTTGTTGATTCAGTTTCTCTATAAACTGCTTTACATTTCAATTGATTTTATGCCCCACTTATCCTGGTTTTATATCAAAATTTTTATACGCTTGCTGAGCATTTCTTTCGCTCATACTTGCTGTTGTAAATCCTAACATTTCAGTAAGGTGGTTTGGCGAGATTTATTCGCTCAGTTCAGAAAGAGAAGAAGCGTGATGCTATTTCGAAGATGACTTGGCTCAGGATGTCTGGATTTAGAGTAAGATCTATTTTATATAATTGAGTTCTAATATTTATTATTATTATGTATAGTCTAGTTGGCCTGGCGTACTTTTTATCGAAGTTACACCAGTGGTTTAAGATTTGATAAAAGAGAATGTTGGGAATGAATGCTTTTTATCTAATGGAATTTGGATTCTTGTTTCTAGCCCTATAACCTTAAAAGATCTTGGTATGTTGGGGTCACAGATGTTATATTTCCAGTGTTGGACAATCACAAGTGAATGATTATTATTAAGCAAATGATTTATTTTGAGGATTTTCGCGTGACAACCAAATCTTCTGACCCCGGATTTGGGGGGTGTCACAGTTGGTATCAGAGCTGAGGTTATAGTAAACTAGGAACGAGAGTGTGTAGGAGTGTGTATAGTTAAGTAAGGAACGTCAGAGCTCATGTAGAGTTCGTGTTGGACTATTGGATATAGTACCAATTAGTAAGTTAAAATTGGGGTACTCGTTTGAGATAGTTGTGCTGAATTGGATAGATCGCCTGGCGAATGGAGATGTCTACTGTGGAATCTTCAGAGATTATTACGAGTTGACGATGGCGTACGATATCGATATTTTTAAAACATGGAAATGAAGAAGCTTAAAATTCGAATGACGAGCTATCGAAGGAATTAGCAAAGAAGGCATAAGTAGTGACCTTGGCAATACCTTTTCTTTCTATGAATTATTTTGATATCCCTCCTAAAGTGGTATTCGTTAAAAGATATATCTCCTATTCTAAACAGTGACATTTTGATACTTGTGTTCAATCTCCATTTTGAATCTCAATTGTTTCAGTGGTTACTATGAAACCTATTTTTAAATTTCTGAGACTTTCAACTTTTTGTTTTCTCCAATGATTAATAACCTTATCTGCAATATAGTACCACTTGTTCGGTACTTTCTTTCTGGCTTTTCTTTTTGGAAAATAACACCTTTGGAATTCCTTTCATATTTTTCTACTCCTACTGAGACGAACAACCATATTTATAGGGGACACCAGGTATATCTGTCTGTGTGATAGA
The DNA here is from genome assembly GCA_037693485.1 of Kitagawia praeruptora. NCBI lineage: Eukaryota > Viridiplantae > Streptophyta > Magnoliopsida > Apiales > Apiaceae > Kitagawia > Kitagawia praeruptora. The sequence continues at coordinate 149,242,190 of CM075349.1, read as the reverse complement.
AGTTGGATGGGACGCCATCACTGGTGTGTTGTGTATTACAAGAAGGCTGATCACCTTTAATTGTAAATGTCGGAGCTAAGACACACAACGTCGGGTTCATGTGATCATATTGATCTCTCAGTTATTCTCTTATTTCAAATCAGGCTGCTTTAAAATTCGTAAAATTCATAACCACAATTGTAGAACATTTGCTATGATATGGAATCTGTTCTCTTCAAAATTTTATGATTTCTGTTATCTCTATTGAATTTCAAGGGTATGCCAATCAGGTCAGGATAAGCGAAATTCGCTAATAGAAATTAGATTCGCAACGGAATCACCAAGAACAAGAGCGAGTCCTACAATGATAAGAATATCAGTGGCATATCAATGGAATCAGTTCTCTCTCTCAAGGATATTATGTTAATGGAAAGTTGGTCCAGCCATATTTGAAACGAATAATGATGGGTTGTTAGACTCCAGTGATAACTGTGTCAAATAGAGACCCTAAAGTGAATTGAGATTTTGGAGAAGTTGTTTACGAAGGAACACTATCCCCAGTTTTGTAAAGCAAGTGCTGATGATGAAGGAGTTAAGGAACCCTACTAGTTGCCATAGCTGATTCCGAGGACGGAATCCTTATAAGGGGGGAAGAATGTAACGACCCGAAAAATTACGTGTCATTTATTATATTTAAATATATTTTTAGTTGATTTTAATGTGTGTTAGTTTATTTTTAATGCATTTAAACGCGTTATGATTTTTATTAAATAGGAAAATTATCTTATACGTGTTATGTGACTTCTGTGTATCATAGAATATTTTATTCTATTTTTCTGTAATTTTTATATTTTTAGAATACAGTTATTTTGCATTTTAAATTCCGGACTCAGCCCCTTTATTGAATTCGAGGCCCTGTTTTTCATAAAATTATTTTTATATAATAATGGGATGTTCAAAAATGCATTATTTTGTAATTTTTGTAATGTTCATAATTTTTGGAAAATTTTGACATATATATTGTATTTGTTTAAAAATAAAAATTTTACATTTTTATCCCATAAAAATTATTTTTAAGGCTTAATAATTTTAATTAGGGGTTAAAAATATTTTTTGGGTATTAATTTTCAGATTAGTATAAATAGCTGATTTTATAATTAATTATTAAAATTAATCAGAAAAATCAGTTTTTAATTTTTATTTTCTGAAAAATTCTGGAAAATTGTTCTTGGTGTTCTTGAGGATCAATCGCAATTTTGACAGTGTTTCCGGCATCCAAATCGATCATATGGGTAACCAAACTGAAGCTCTTGATCTCTACTACATGTTTATGTAGGTGTTCATAACCAAAATTGTCTGATTCGAAAATTTGTTTTTTTAATTTTAATTTTCGAACTTGTTTAATTTGTTGTGGATTGTGTAGTGATTTGTTGTTGATGTGGTTAGTGTCTATAGATTTCTTATGATCCCAGGCGTATTGTGATAATTTTTGTTTGAATTTTAGTGTCCTAAATAAGAAAATCGAATTTTTGTGGGGGTGATTATAATTTTCAATTTTCCGGATTTTATGATGATTGTTTGATGTTCTTGATGATTGTTATGAGTTGTTGAACTCATGGGCTTCGATTTGATATAGAGAACGTATGTTTTGGTGTCCGATTTCGTGTTCACCGGTTTTTGATTTTGAAGGTCGCCGGATTAATTCGGTTTTTGGCCGGATTTTTGGTTTGGTAAATTCTGGAAATGAACGAATGGTATATCTGTGTTTAGGAGGTGATTTGGAGTGTGTTGGTGCTTTAAAACGTAACGATTGGTACGTTTTTGTGGTCGCCGGAGTTTGCCGGAAAAATTTCCGGTCACCGGTTTCTGGGTAAACCGCCATTGATGGTGGTGGTGTTCTTCGAAGCATTCATACGAAGAACAGTGAAGGTGGTGATGAATAGTACCAGTTTAATCTTCAAAATCTGTTAACATTTTCTGAAAAGTGATTTTTGGAATTGATTTTTACTTTTTTACCAATTATTTTTACTTTTATTTACTTTTATTTACTTTTAATTACTTTTATTTATTTTTATTTACTTTAATTAATTTAGAATTCTGAATTTAATTATAAATTTCAGAAATTTTATTTTCTGAAAATGTTTTATAAATTCAGAATTTATTTCTGAATTCTGTTTTTATTTTTTCTTTATTTCTTTATTTAATTGTTTTTAATTCAAAAATAATTAAGAATTAAATACTTTTAATTATATTAATTAATCTCAAATAATGATTTAATTAATTTGATTATCTAATAAATGTAATAATTTATTAGATAATTTCATTAATTAATTATTACTTGACTCTAATTAATTTATTTAGGATTATTTAATTTTTAATTAACCAATTTTCTGTTTAAAAGTGATTTAAAATAGAAAGAAATTGTTTTAAAATTCTAAAAATAATCCGGGAGCGATAAAAATAGTTTTAAAATTGTAAAATTATTTATAAACCCGAATTAAATATTCATAAAAATATTTTGGAGATTCAATAATTACCCAGAGGGTTTATTAATGATCCTTTTCGATTCGGGAAGGGTTATTTAAATCTTTTAAAATTCTTTTAATTATTCTAAAAATACTTTTAAATATTATAATAATAATTTGAGTGCTCTTTTAATGGTGAGCCGTATCCGTGCTATGTGTTGATTGGTTACGTGACAAGTATATATGTATTTGATTTGAGGATTATCTATCGGTTGAGTTGATTAATAAATAATTAATTTGAATATTCAATTAATTTAATTATTCTTATTAATTGCGTATTAATTAAACCGTTTGTCCGTTTTCAACGAGAAAAGTATTTCTGGAATTAGAAAAATGACCCGGTTCTTATAAAAATAGTTTTAAGTTAAAATTCAACTTTTAAATTTGGATCAACTTTTTACCAAACCTTTTTATTGAGTCGGTTATATCCGATAATTAAGATTTTGAACCGTTTTCTGTTTTAAAAATATTAGATAAAATCTTTTTATGATCTGATCAACGTGCTATGTGATTATGTGATCTATTTACTGAGTCTCTTTACGTGCAATGTGAATTATTAAGGTATTAAGTATCGAGAGTTATGATATAAATCGAGTTTTTGATCGATATATATAGTTATGTGTGTTAATTGTTTATATGGTTTATATTATAAGATGTCATTAAGAGTAGACGATGTTTTCTTTGATTTACTGGCAACAATGGTCGGATATCGTTTATTTTCGCAAGGATTAATTGGTGAATATTGACTTAGGTTTGTCAGCGGAGATAAGTAAATGTTTAATAAAGGAAGTTGGAGGTGGATGAAATATTTTTTGTGGGTTATGAAGAAGATTGGAGATGGATGCAGTATTATTTGTGGATTGTAATGAAGAAGGTTGGAGATGAAAGTATTGTTTAAGGAATTGCTGGTTTACTTGTGAGGTGTTTTAACACCGGGAAAACGTCTATGTTCAAAGGGGACATTTCCAATTATTTTCTTCGGACAGAGATATTGAAGTAGACGCGCAGGCTCGATGTCAACGGATCAGACTCGTGGCAATCTCAAGAGCGTCAAACCAGCGAATGATCAACAGAGGATATGATGACGTAAGATAGAAGAAGAAGGTAGACGGGTTACCTCGACTTTGCGCAATAGCTAAGGACCAGAGGCAAGTATTTTCTTCATCATCCTAAACACTTTTTATTTTATGTTTCATTGATTCATATCATGACGAATAGCTATTGTTCAGAGCTATTCGTGATTCTTAAATGTTTTTGTGCGAACTCAGTTGCTTGATATTGGTATCCTTGATGTGGGGGAATTGTTTAAGATAAACTCTTCATATCCTTATTATCGTAGTAAATAATAGGGATATGAACTGTATGTGAAACTAAGCATTTCCTGTTGAATTCGGAAATTGCTCTATTGGATTGGAAAATTGTAAAGCATAGGAGGCCATGATTGCTATCATGGTCCAGCAAAATATTTATTGGTAAGCGTAGGAGGCCATGGTTGCTACCATGGTCCAGCAATATTTAAGGAGGATATGGTAACCATACCATCTTCCTATAGGCTAACATTACTTGCCTATTTTGGGTACCCCAGAAATCCGAACTATACACACACGGGAAAAAAAAGAATACCGGTGGAGTATAGAGGGTCCCATTGCCTTAGAACCTGATCAGGGGGCAATGGTGTTTTAGTAAAGTGTATCCAATCCATATCGCCCGAATGGCTATTATATATTGTGAATTGGCAGATGATTCATTTTTATGACATGCCAAATGATTCAGTTATGGTTTGAATTATATCACAGTTGTTGATTCAGTTTCTCTATAAACTGCTTTACATTTCAATTGATTTTATGCCCCACTTATCCTGGTTTTATATCAAAATTTTTATACGCTTGCTGAGCATTTCTTTCGCTCATACTTGCTGTTGTAAATCCTAACATTTCAGTAAGGTGGTTTGGCGAGATTTATTCGCTCAGTTCAGAAAGAGAAGAAGCGTGATGCTATTTCGAAGATGACTTGGCTCAGGATGTCTGGATTTAGAGTAAGATCTATTTTATATAATTGAGTTCTAATATTTATTATTATTATGTATAGTCTAGTTGGCCTGGCGTACTTTTTATCGAAGTTACACCAGTGGTTTAAGATTTGATAAAAGAGAATGTTGGGAATGAATGCTTTTTATCTAATGGAATTTGGATTCTTGTTTCTAGCCCTATAACCTTAAAAGATCTTGGTATGTTGGGGTCACAGATGTTATATTTCCAGTGTTGGACAATCACAAGTGAATGATTATTATTAAGCAAATGATTTATTTTGAGGATTTTCGCGTGACAACCAAATCTTCTGACCCCGGATTTGGGGGGTGTCACAATATCACTCAAAACATAACCCCATATGATCACATCCACATTGTTGGTAAGTTGAGTGATGCTTGTACCATGCTCCTATGCAAATTCCAAATGTATGCTCTCTTTATTTTGTTGCAAATGCAGTGATTTCAATTCACGGTGAATGTCTCTCACACTACCTGGTATAAATTAAAACTCGAATGTAGTACCTTAGTAAAAAAAATGAATAAAGAGTAAGTTGGGGAGGATTGTTGGAGAAAAAGCTTGATTTTATGTCCTAAATAGTTAAGAGTTAATTTAATAATATTATTAGTAGGGAAAATGGAAGGAGGCTGTTAGAGTTGCTCTTATGATTTTACAAGAACAAATTTTTTAATTTCAGAGAAATAGAATATTTATTTTCTATATAAAAATGATTTTTTTTGTTATTCATTGAAGTTAAAAATACTATTGAAACTTTCAATTATTTGAAAGTGATGAAAGAATGTTATCCAAACGCCACAATTGCTTATATAATTATGTTAAATATGTATATTACAATTGTAAAAGTATTATTGATGGGCAAAAAAAAAAAAAATTGATTAGGACTTGAAAATTTTCCGGCAAATTCCATGTTCTTTAGAGCATCTCGAATGAGGGCACAAAAAAGAGTACTAAAGTGTCATGGTGTATTAGGGTTGTTCATGAACCGAGTCGAGCCGAGTCGAGTTTTAACCGAAACGAACTGAGCTTTGATCTTAATGAATCGAACCGAGCTTTTATCTTAACGAAACGAGCTGATTTCTTAACGAACCAAGCCGAGCCGAACTCGAGTTGTTCACGAACAGCCTCGAGCCAAGCTCGATCTGAGATCGAGCTGTTCGTGAACAATTAATTTTTTTGAAGATTTTAGTAGATCACTACTATTCTAAATAGTACTAGTAACTAGTGCTTCGTCACGAATTGTTTTTTCTATTTTTTTTAAAAATATTTTTCAATGATCCAACCGTACGGATGTCAAAATATATCTAATTTAGTGATATTCCCAAATTTTCGAAAAATAAAAAATTAATTTGGTTGAAGATCTTAGTAGATCACTACTATTCTAACTAGTGATTTGTCATGGATTGTTGTTTCTATTTTTTAAAAAATATTTCTCGACGATCCAACCGTACGGATGGCAAGATATATCTAATTTAGTGATATTCCCAAATTTTCAAAAAATAAAAAATTAATTTAGTTGGAGATAAAAAAAAAAAAAAAAAAGTAAAAATGTTGATTTTTTTTTCGAATTTTAACGAACCGAGCTCGAGCCGGACACCCTAAAAAAGTAAAAATGTTGATTTTTTTCGAGCTCGTTAAGTTTAATGAACAAAAATCTTATTCGAGCTCCACTCGAGATCTTAACGAGCCGAGCTCGAGCTTGTTCATGAACAGCTCGATTCATGAACGGTCCTATGATGTGACATAACATTCTTGTTAGCTCTTCATTGGAATAATAACATCTCCAATGGTGGTGTCATGTAGCATGACACTCTTCTTAGCAATTTATTGAAATTCTTGGGATGCCATAGAGTACCAAGTGAAGCGGTATGGGATGTCAACTTGAGATGCCAAAAGCTAGCATCCCATAAAATAAGGTGCCAATTAAATATTATTTCTTTAATATATTTTATATGATTAATCTTTTGGAATGCAAATCATTGAAGTATTTTTTAAAATAAGGGTGTCAGAAATGATATGAAGGAGAGAAAATATAAAAAAAAATATTATTTTTCATTATTTGACAAAATTGACATCATCGAAGTGTAACTATTGGAACCAATCTTTGGCACTCTTTCTATTAATCTTGCACCCTTTCAAAACCAGTGTTCTAAAAATCGGCCTAGGCGGCCGATTAATCGCCGCCTAGGCGCTAAGCGATCATAAAACGTCTAAATTCTGCAAAAATTGGTCATTAAGCGTTTTTTTGATTAGGCGGCACCTAGGCGCACCTAGGTGGGATTAAGCGGTGTTAGGCGAGATTAGGCAGTTTAATCAATTAGACGGCGATTAATCGGCCCTTAGCGGTATTAGACGGCGATTAATCGATCAAATTTTAAAAAAATAATCAAATTAAGAATAAAACTTTGAAAATATAAATTTTTTTAAATAAAAAAGATACTTTACACATGAAAGGGTAAATAAAAAAGATACTTTACACATGAAAGGGTAAATTCACTCATCATATTTAATAATAAAATGAAGATATTAATATTTTTACTTATATAAAATATATTTTTAAATATTAAAATTAAATTATATAAAAAATAATAGGGAAATTCTCGTTGGTACCTTTCTGGAATTGGTTTTTTTTTCCTTTTTTTTTTGACAGATGGAATTGGCTTTTCTAGATGGTGTCAATTCGTGTTTTGGACTTACGACTGGCACCCTAAAGTAATTGATTACCCTAACTTTGCCATTTTGTTAATCAAAACGTTAAGAATTAAACGTTAAAAAACTATAAAAATAAATAAATAATCTATAAGTTTTTAATGTATTACTAGTTAAAAAAAATTAAATACTAATTTATAATTATTAATGTGCCACTAATTGAAAAATAATAAACATTAATCTGTAATAAGTTAACATACCGTTAATCGAAAATATGTGTTCAGTCGTTTTCTGACCATAAAATAACATAATTCCACATTTAACTTTTTTAAATTTGTGGTTTATATAACATAAAATTTTATTATGGAATAAATGTTGAAATTTGTTAACGTTTCTTAATGTTTTGATTAACAGAATGGCATAATTAGGGTAATCAGTTACTTTAAGGGTGCCAGTCGTAAATCCAAAACACGAAATGGCACCATCTGGAAAAGATAATTCCAGAAGGATACCAACGAGAATTTCCCGAAATAATATTTTAATACATCCGATTAATGTTCCAATTAATAATTTCGATTAATCGCCGACTAGCCAATTAATCACTAGAAGGTAGGCTCACCGCCTAGACCCACCTAACGATTTTTAGAACATTGTTCAAAACACACAAAAAGTGTATATATCAAAAATGTACTTTCTTATGTAATTTTAATTATATTATTTGTACCATTCTATTGTTGCGGCTTCTGATTGCTCATGCTACACTATTCAAAACACACAAAAAGTGTATACATCAAAAATGTATTTTCTTATCTAATTTTAATTATATTATTTAATTTAATTTACAAAATGACTAAATATTATATCAATTTTGAGTGTCAGTCATTAGAGCAAATTTTGATAACAAAGATACCAAAAATGTTATTAAACAAAAAAAGAATAATTTTTTAAACTTTTGATTAATTATTAATATTAATATATTTTTTGGGCACACCTTTGACATGCTCATATACTAAAACATCGACTTTACTGAGTGAGCTAACAACAAACCCCTTCTCTACCATTTTATTCTTATTAATTTTATAAAAATTCATCGAAAATTATTAGATAAAAATTAAAATCAGATGTCTTTAGCACACGGATGAATATATATATATTTGTTTAATTACTATATGAAAAATATTATTTCCAAAACTGTTTTAAAGGAAGTATAAAATAGAAAAGTAGTGGGGGTAATAGTGAAAAGTAATGTTCAAAAATAGTAAGTTTAGTAGGCTCATTCTTTTTGGAACGTCCCAAAAAGGAATAAGTGTCATATAAAATGGTACGGAGGGAGTATGTTTTAGCCTAAATATTTACTCATAATTTCATAACACAAAAGTTTAGAATCAGACCCGAGTTATGTGACCGTCACGTTTTCTTGTATTTAATTTGTACTCGTTAATAATCTAGTATCTTATTTATTTATATTTATTATTTTTTTTGCCACCAAACTTATTTTTTATACTTATTTGTTTAATTTAGACCAAACTTGAGCTTAAATGCATCATGCATGGACCGGATTTTTCTCTATTTTGCATTGCTATGTAGATTAAAGGAACAAGCTAGCCATGCAAAACAACTAATTTAGCACACTTAAAAAGTTTATAAATATTGATATATTAAGCATAGATAAATAGTTACATGAATCTGAGAACTATTAATAATATGCTTAATTAACAGTACTCATTAATTACTCAATTAATATAAACCATGCAACGTTGGTGCAGCTAGCTCATGATGAGCCCAGTACTAATTCTTGTGTCCAATGCCAACACCTCCACCTGATCCTCCTCCAAATCCTCCACCAGCACCACCACCAGCTCCTCCACCAGCACCACCACCACCTCCAAATCCTCCACCACCACCAGCTCCTCCGCCACCACCGACTCCACCACCCGATCCACCTCCAAATCCTGCACCTCCACCACTTCCAGCTCCTCCACCTACACCACCACCACCACCAGCTCCTCCTCCGAATCCTCCACCACCTCCAGCTCCTCCACCTGCACCGCCACCAGCTCCTCCTCCGAATCCTGCACCACCTCCAGCTCCTCCACCTGCACCACCTCCCAATCCACCACCTGATCCTCCTCCTAATCCTCCACCCCCACCAGCACCACCGCCAGCTCCACCTCCTAGTCCATGTCCCCCACCAGCTCCACCTCCGAGTCCACCTCCAGCTCCTCCTCCTAGTCCACCTCCACCACCAGCACCACCACCTAATCCTCCACCAGCACCTCCTCCAGCACCACCACCAAGGCCTCCTCCAGCTCCACCGCCAAGCCCTCCACCACCACCAGCACCAGCTCCTCCACCAAATCCACCACCCTTACCACCACGATGGAACAGCTTCTCCTCACCATCAACATGCCTCACATTTCTAGCCTCCGCAACACTCACCACCAGAACATGCAAAAAAAGCAATGACAACACACATATCGATCTCATTGCACCACTACTCTTCATCATTTTGTAGTTGAAAAACACTCACTACCAGATGAATATATGATATTTCAGCTAGCATTACCAAACGGGTATTTATACCCAGTGCCGAATCCAAGTAGCTTCTCCAACTTCTGTTTTCACATACAATATTCTTGTGAGATGCAGTTGGCATTAAATTTCCATGTTACAAATTTAATTGCCTCGACACCTACCTGTTAATCTTAGATTTTAATGCTAGCTAGCTATATCTAATCAGTACTGTAGTTGGTTTGAATATGTCCATCTCTTCTTAGGCTCATCATGTACATTTAACACTTCTCACGCGGCATTGTAAATTTCTATCGATTTATTTTTATCACTTGTAGTTTGGTTCCAAAATTTGCAACTAATTTTAAAATCTCGGTTTTACTTTAAAATTTGTAAATCAGTATGTGAATTTGCACCAAATTTAAAACATTACAAGAAAATAGGACTTAATCGACCAATTGAGAGCGTGTAACGTTCATGTATTTCTGTGCAACTATATATGTTCAAATACATGCAATAATAGGAGTAAATGCTGGATATATACGTACACGTAAAAAAACGTTATTTTGGTAAAAAAAACGCCACTTATACATTATAATGGGATGGAGTATATAATTAGAAAGAAAAATGCTAGAGGTACCAAAATGGGATATCAAAAAATTGTTATCAAATGATGTGTTATTTTTTGATTGGTTATAGTTGAAATGGGCCCGCTAGGACCATTCAATAAAAATATTCCAAAATGAGTGCCATGTCATTTGGTACCTAATTTGGTACCTATAACACTACTCAATTAGAAAAGGAGCCTGGTTTTGTTTTGCCACTCAAAAATATTCCCAAAACTTTTCCCAAATGACATGGCATTGACAAGTGGCTTGTTTTAATTCGTGGGCACATATTTATATACGCAGGGTCCCATATTATTTTAAGAAAGTTACCAATTATGCAAAAATTTGGGAACAATTTTGGGACATATTTTGGGGCTCTAGCATTTTTCTTTGCGAAATGATTACTCCGTTCCAATTTATATGATCTTGACTAATTATTTTATGGGTTCGGGTCCCTGACAATCGATTGTGAGGGACCGGTTATTTAACAATCGGTTCCACAGCGATCCAACGCCTTTTCGCAGACAGACAATCTGCCTATCCGCGAAAAATTATAGCGGATAGTAAATTTTTTTTGTAATCCAAGGAGTCGTTGAATCAACAATCCAACGATTTAGAAATCGATTGTTATATAACCGGTTCCTGACAAACAAACGATTGTCAGGGAGCAAAACCCTTATTTTAGTGTTCTTTGTCAAAATACTTGTAAATAGTATTTTTTTGGTTTTTCTATTTTGTATGAAAGTATTACTCCGTATTTACAAATATTTCAACCAAATACATTAAAATATATGTAAAAAGAAGCTCGTTCATTTTGGAACGAAGTGAGTGCTAATGGATATGCATGTTCAAATAAACGATACTCCCTCTCGGGCAAAAAAAAAAAAAAAAAAAAACGATACTCCCTCTGTCCCTTAAAACTTTTCTCATTTCCCCTGGACACGTTTGCCAACGCACACTTTTAATCATTAATATCTTTAATTTTGTATTAGTTTTAAATTTAAAAACTTCACTGTATTAAAGTACTCATAAATACGAATCCAACAAGATCACTCACGACTATATTTGATCTTATAGAATAGACGTAAATTAATAATTTGTCTCATGTTATGAACAGTCCCGACATTTTAAATGAGAAGAACAATAAGGAACGGAGGGAGTATATTTTTCACTTGCCAGGTAGAAAATGACCTGCAAGTCCTTGTCGCCATTAAAGTGTTTGTTGGGCGTTCCTGGGTTGAAAATGCACTTCACCGCCACTTCCAGAAAGCGATGCATGTGCCGTGCTTATAAATCTTCTTGCTATATAAGAGAAAACAAAGTCCACTCCTCATTAAATTTATATATTGATGGTGGTTTAAAATACTAATCGAGCATCTGACAAAAAAAAATATTTATTGATGATCACAAAAATTGAAATTCTAGATCTTTTGCAACGATCAATTAATATTTTTGGCAGCTAAATTATTCAACTTCAAAATGTATTAAAAACATACTTTTCAACTAATGCATTTTTTGATTTGATTTAATTTCGTTCAGTTTTAACAGTTTTATCGACTTCGATATGTTTCAATTCAAATTTTTTGCTTATCCCCGTCCCCGCACAGCAGAGGATATCCCCTCCCACAAACGAAGGGTATCTGAGATGCAACCATCTATCTAATCCTGGATGGTCTCCTTGTAAAACAAATAAATCCAGTACTAGTTCGGATCACGAGCTCATGGTACTGTTATGACGTTTATGGGAACATAATTAGTTTATGGGGTGATAAATTTATTGAAGCTACCTAGCATCCAATTTAGTCAAAATTTCTGGAATCGATCAGCCTTGGTATATTGCCCTGTTCAATAATTTTGAAGTTATAATCTTTAATTCACTAAACTAAATCAGGGTCGAAAGAGGTGAGTGATTTTGTATAGTTGCAAACCTTTCTGATGTTGCAGAAATGCATCTTTAGCAAATTACTGATGCCCTGATTGCCTAAAATGTCATGTTTCTTGTTGTTAAGTAAGTTTACATCAATTTATAATGCAAATGATAGCTTAATCATGTTCGTGGAGATGCTATTGCAGAAACAATGGTACTTCTCACGACATGCTTTCCGTTAATCTCATTCCAGCTTAAATATCCATAGTTACCAATGTAATCACTCTCTGGACTACGTCTGAGATCAATGGTGACTGTCATGTTAAACTCTGCAGTGCTGTACTTTCCGGAAAATGAGATTGTTGATGGCTGCACAACGACGCTCATCCCTGTTGATGGAGTTTTTATAACAGCTCGATAAGAAGTACTTGTATCAACGGTGTTAGTTAACACTCTGTTGAAGGTGTAACTAGCAGTATTAGTGTTGTTGAGAATGACTATAAAAGAAGGATAGTTAAGATCAAGAGTTGAATTTTCACATGAAAAATCAGTTCTTCGTGCAATAAGCATGATCTCGTCTCTTGTATAGTTCATGGCACAAAGGTAACTGATGTAGTCTTCAGGTTTTATGTCATAGACAAGACCAGGATCCATGGCTTTGTTGGGGTTAACATGTCCTGCACCATAGTCAAGCGGAGTACCAGCTACTTCGCTTGTCATGTCTATGATCGGACCATTGCTGTTGTCAAATATGTCAGCAGTTGTCATCATTGCAGATCTAATAGCAGATGAGCTCCAGTCCCGGTGCGTGGCTTTCAGTAAAGCAGCAACACCTACAATATGGGGAGAGGACATGGATGTACCGGACAAAAGTGTATATTCTGTGAGCAGATAATCATCTTCTCCGATTCGTGCAGATCCTCTGTTCGGTGCCCATGCAGCCAATACATCAACTCCTGGTGCCAATATATCAGGTTTTAGGATCCATGGAGACCTCTCATCAGGACCTCGTGACGAAAAATATGCAACCTGAGGTGCTGGCTTGGTGCCCAATTTAGTTCCTTGGAACTTTATGCTCACTGTTGGATCATCTATACGGATTAAATAGTCCTTAACAAGGTCACCAAATTTCTGGTTCATGACGACGTATGGCACATTAAAATCCTCAGTCGTTAAAAATTGCGCATCATCTGCAATGTAAATAGCACCAGCAGCACCAGTCCTGTTCATCTCAAACAGTGGATCCGCATCCACATCAGGGTCATTACTGAAATCACAGAAGATGTACTTTCCTTCTACCTCTTTAGGTTCTAAAGAATAGGATTCACAAATTTCCTTGCTTTTATTTCCGTGTCCATAATATATAGGTACCCTGGACACCAACAAGTTTTCAGGATATAGTGATTTTCCACTTACATGGACAGTGCCCTCACCAAGAGTTACATCAGCTCTAAATTCTCTGTCTACAGTCCCCGCACCAACCGCTGTGATCCACGGAGCTCCATTGAGGACAGTGTAACCATGAGGACCTCCATTGCCAGCAGAACATGCTACAAAAATTCCTTTCTCCATTGCTGCAAAAGCTCCCAGTGCGATTGGATTTTCATAAAAGGGTGTCTCTATAAAGCCTAAAGACAAGGACATTAGATCCACACCATCTTCAATGGCTTGATCCATACCAGCCAACGTGTCACTTGCAGTTGCAGCTGCATGATTTGAGCTGTTAACGAAGAACACTTTGTACATGGCCAGCCTAGCCTTTGGTGCAATTCCGCTAGCTGTTCCCTTTGCATAACCAAAGTAATCAGCAAATGGTGCACGGTTTCCAGCTGCAGTGGATGATGTATGTGTCCCATGGCCCTCAAAATCCCTTGGAGAATCATAGTCATCAGTTTTTGATATGTTGGTTTCCCTCTTCAGTGCTTTACTAAAAGAACGCGCTCCAATAAGTTTGTTGTTACAGTTTGAAGAGTTGAAATCAACACCAGTTTCACAAGCACCACGCCAGCGAGAAGGGACAGGGGACATACCATGATCACTAAAACTTCTACTTTCTGGCCATATTCCGGAGTCAATTATGCCTATAATCATATCATCACCGAATCCAGAAGTTGGCCACAGTCCTACATGTTTCTTAAGGCCTAAAAATCTTGGGGTATGAGTTGTGTGGCGATGTCCAAATGATTCATTAAATGTGGCAAGATGACCAGACATTCCCTGTAGTTGTTTAACATGTTTATTTGAGAGAACTGCACTGAAGCCATTCATGACATGATTGTAGGTATATAGATGTGTTGGAGAAATGCCATCTTTTTCGAGAGACGAGAGGGTGGACATGTACCAGCTATGATGCGTTGAGAATATTGCTGGCATCATCGATTTGTCCATGTGGATGATGTAGGTTTTATAATCTTCTAATGCTGAGCATAAGACAACCATGGAGACAAATAGTACCAATGGATGTAGAAACTGTGACCTGGTCACTGTTAATCCTTCCATTATTAGGAAGCCTACGTACGACTAAATTCAGTTCTGTTTTATAAACTTGTTTGTTCTGGTTCCAAGTGCCTGAAGTCTTATATTTATAGTACACACCTGTTTCCAAAGTTCATGTAATGTGTTGAAGATAAGCAACTGAAGGAGGGCATTACAAGATGATGGTGAACATACCAAGTAGCTGCTGAGAATCTTAGGTGAATCGATTGTATTTTACAACAATGGCAGAATCTTATGCTGCCCTGAAAGTGATAAACAATAATTCTGGATGCCTGACTGCGACTTGCCAAAATACTAGTATATGAAATGATTTAGTTCTGAGTATTTGTCCATGAATCTTTAATGAATTTCTATCAATCGTTTCTTGAGCATTGAGCTTCATCTTCAGAAAAATGTGTAAGAAACTATGAGGAAGTATTAGGAGAAGTAAAAAAGACCATCGGTGTCATCAACTTGAAGTCCACATCTTGCGAGTGTTAGGAGTCAGGACTCAGGTGTGGGATCTTTAAATTAATATACTCCCTCCGTCCCAGCCAGTTCTTTACATGGCGGCTGGGCACGGAGGTCAAGGATAGTGGGTGTAAAGTGGGTGTAATATTGTTAAAATAAATGAGGTAGTGGGTGTAATAGTGATTTTATTGTTAAAATAAGTGAAGCAGTGGGTGTAATAGTGATTTTATTGTTAAAATAAGTTAAGTAGTGGGTGAAATAGTGTAAAGTATTGTTAAAATAAGTGAATTAGTGGGTGTAATAGTGTTAAAACTTACTATTTTGGGTAATGTAAAGAAATGGTGGGACGGCCAAAAAGGAAATTGTAAAGAAATGGATGGGACAGAGGGAGTAATTAAAAATAAACAAATAATTCTAAATTTTAAGAAATAATAAGAAAAATAAAAATAATAAGTTTTAGCTAAATAAGATTGTGCAACTTTGCCAAATTATGTTACTGCCTTCGTCCCAAAATTAAACTAAAAAATAAAAATGTTTACTTTCAAATTTTAGAAAATTGAAACATTTATTTTAAAACAAAGTTGATATACATTTTAGTAATATAAATCTTTTAACTAGATTCAATCTCAAATGCAATCAAACATGATTTCAATAGTTTTTCAGAAAAATTAAAAAAAAAAGAGTTAAAAGCAAATTGTGTACCTGTAGACCTGTAGTTACACACTTGTGCATTTTGTGTACTTCTAATTTCATATCTAACAAAACGTGTACCTCAAGATATTGAAGTAGTGCAAATAGCATACTTCCGTTAAACTTGACTAAAATCGTTAGGTTTCTTCAATTTTTGTGAAATTGTGTACCACGTGATGCTTTCATATTTTTGGATAATTATAGATTAGAATCGTAATAAATAATGTAAAATATATAATAAATACTAGAATTTTGTTATAGATATAAAATAATTACAATAAATTATAAAAAATATATAATTATAAGAAATTTTTCTAAAAATTATGAATTTTATTTATATCATTTTTTATTTAATTAAAACAAGTAAATAATTTTTAAATATTAATAAATCTAGTACTCCCTCTAGTCCTAAATAATAGCTTCTTGACTTTTTGGCATGCATGTTTAGAAGTAAAAAACACATACATATATTTAATAATAATTATAAATTTTTCTATAATCATTTTATCTAAAGTGATTGATTAAAAAGTTATAATATTAAAAAATTACAAACAAAGCAAATGGAAGAATATTTTCTTTTTATAATATTCCACTTAAAATTATGAATTCGAGAAATATTAAAAAAATAAATGATTATACAAATAAAATATAAGAACTCGTTAAATAAATGAATGGTAGTTTGTGATAGGTCAAAATAAAATTAGGGAAAAAATGAATATACAAATGTTAAAATAAAAGATGATGATATCTAAATTTTTATTAATTAATTTATCATTTGTAAAGCTAACGATAAGTTATTGAAAATGTAATAAAATTCATTAATTTATACTAACAAAAATAAATTTTACTTAATTAATCTGGATCCGAATTATCCAATTTCTGATCCGGTTTAAACAAATATCTGAATCCTGGATATCCGATTAAACCGAAACCAGAAAAAACGGATATTCGATTTTGCTCACCCCTAATAACTATGTGTTTTTTACTCCTATATATGTGTGTCAAAAAATCAAAAAACTAATATTTCCTTTCAGGGCCTATCCGAAAGAAAATCCAGTACTTCTTTTCTTGGTCGTGAATATATGAATTGGTTGTTCGCTGTTCAAGAAATCTCCATTGGTTTAGTTCCAATGGACCTAAAGAAGCACTTCATGAAAACCTCCCAAAATTTGATTGATTTATTTATGAATTCAATTAATAATGAAAAAGTATGATAAAATGACTTCTTTTTTCCTGGCCAGGTCAATTAAAATCTGATTGACCTGGTTTAAAACGATATCCTAAATTCATAAAGTTGTTCTTGGATTTTCGAATAAATCTTGAAGAAAGTTAAAAAGCGTTGTTTGAGTACCATTTTTCACTTGATCAAAAGTAGGATTGAACAAAACCGAATCTAATAGTGTAATTTCGGTTCAGTTCGATCCGAATTTTTTTGAATTTGTATATTTTATTAATTAATTTTTTTTAAAAAAATAGGGAACATACCGAAATATTTTGGTCCGGTCCATAATAAAATTCAAGTCCGGCTCGGTTCCAAAAATTTTGGAAATTTGGTTCTCGGTCTATTTAGTCCATTCCGATTTTGTACGATTTTGTACAATATTATCATTTTTTCCCCATTTTAACAGTCTGCACCCTTACAAAATTTCATCATCAAATAATTCACATATTTAATTAAAATTTAATACAAAAACGAATCCACATCGTGATACTAATTTTATATTAATCTAAAATATTACCAATTAAGTAATATTTTCGATTAAAATTTTATAAATATTTAAATAAGTTATAAAGCAAATTATAGGGGGTGTTTTGGGGAACTTTTTTCCAGAATAAGTCAACTTATTTTAAGACAAAATTAGAGATTCCTAACATTCCAACTTATTTTTGCAACTTATTAATCTCAAACATGCATTAAATATTTGCATAAAAAAATTATCAAAATATAAAATTTTTACCCGAAAATAAGTCCATAAATCCTTAAAAAAAAATTTGTCAAACGGGTACATAATTGGGTATAACTTATAATTGGGTTATAACCGTGAGTTTGTAAAAATGCAAATACACCATTGCACTTTGCTTTTCTTCACTAACGGTGTTTACCCCATTCTGTTAAGTTGTACATACATTGCTTCATATAGTTAACTATAGGTACACAAGTTGCTATATTCGAAACTTTAAGCACACACTTTGCATAATGGCCAAACTCCGAGTACACATATTGCATTTAACTCAAAAAAAAATCCATTCAATTACTCTTGATTACAAACTTGGTATTGGTAACTTTCCTAACAATAAAATAATAGGATTCCGGCGCGCGATTACCACAAATTAAAATATGTCATGTGTGTTGCCACATCACTTGGCAAAAGTTTTGGGGAAAAATTTGGAAAATCAAGCATTTTTCATTTCATTTTTGTTTGGCAAAAAAAAATCATTATACTGTTTGAAATAAAATTGGCGCCTAAATACAAATAAGCACAATCTGCGCCCTCATAAAAATTTGATCGTTATACTTCTCTTCTTGTAACGGCTATTTGTAAAGAGAATCACGAGGGGGAGTAAAGTTTGAGAATAAATTAGTAGAATCTTATGCTGCCCTGAAAGTGCTAAACAATAATTCTGGATGCCTGACTGCGACTTGCCAAAATACTAGTTTATGAAACGATTTAGTTCTGAGTATTTGTCCATGAATCTTTAATGAATTTCTATCAATCGTTTCTTGAGCATTGAGCTTCATCTTCAGAAAAATGTGTAAGAAACTATGAGGAAGTATTAGAAGAAGTAAAAAAGACCATCGGTGTCATCAACTTGAAGTCCACATCTTGGGAGTGTTAGGAGTCAGGACTCAGGTGTGGGATCTTTAAATTAATATAATTAAAAATAAACAAATAATTCTAAATTTTAAGAAATAATAAGAAAAATAAAAATAATAAGTTTTAGCTAAATAAGATTGTGCAACTTTGCCAAATTATGTTACTGCCTTCGTCCCAAAATTAAACTAAAAAATAAAAATGTTTACTTTCAAATTTTAGAAAATTGAAACATTTATTTTAAAACAAAGTAGATATAAATCTTTTAACTAGATTAAATGCAATCAGACATGATTTCAATAGTTTTTCAGAAAAAATAAAAAAAAAATACTACCATTCAATTACTCTTGATTACAAACTTGATATTTGTAACTTTCCTAACTATAAAATGGGACTCCGCGATGTACCACAAATTAAAAAGAAAAATACTAGAGTTACATAAAATTTCACAAAAACTTTCATAAAATGGTAGGTGTGTCAATATGATTGGTTATAATTCAAAACTTTCACAAAATGGTAGGTGTGTAATGTGATTGTGATTGGTTATAATTCAATGGTCCCTGCATTCATATTAATATCAACCAATAAAAACATCAATTAGTGGAATCCAACTCATTATGTAAATTCTTGCTAGTTAGTTAATTTGTAGTTTTTGTTAATTTGCTTTTTAGTTTAATTTAGATAATTAAAACCCAATATTGTTAATTGTCTTAGCAGTGCATAATAACCATACATTGTTGCATAGGTACAAACTGATTTCTTTCATATATGTTGTTGTGCATGTGTGATTTTTATTATTATGATAGAACTTAGTGGCTTAACTTTATTATTATTGACAAGTCATTGAAGAATATCCTAGCAAATTAAATAGTGATTTTCTCAAAATTTCATAGAAATTTCAAGTTAATAGAAATATGATTTTCAACCTATGCAACATATTTGAAATATTTATAAATCATATTTCAGCCAACACTTACTCCAAAAATATTGAGAATTTAGATAAAGTAAGTGTTTATTGAGAAAAATGTGGAAGGATAGTTTATGTAATTTTAAAATGTTAATAATTTACATAATTGTACTTAATACAAGCAAAAATGTTTCTGACGCAGACTATGTGCTACAATGTTCCCATAATCTAGATTGAATTCATATCCCATAAGGAATCCTTCATACTACTGCCAAAAGTAATATTAGATATATACCTAGTAATTTTCGTTTTGTATACTTTTTTATCATGTAGTTCCGTCTTTCCTGCATATCAAAGTCTAATACATATATATTTCCTTCCCTTCTAGCAACTAGGGGGATTTTGTTAGTACCAATAGTAATAATAGCTTTATCAATGCCCAATTCAACATGATGTCTTTTGCATTATTAGTTAAATGTATTTTGTGGGTACATTCGTTATAGGCCCTCACGAGATCTTACTCGTCCACTAGGGCTGCCTAGGGGTTTAAAGGGCTTGTTGCATATGCCAAATGCAACAGTGATCACCTACGGAAGTGGTACTAATTAGGTAGTGTTAGTTGTTTATGCTTCGATGAATATTTTTTATGCACCTAGCACTACTCAATTAAAATATGTCATATGTCTTGCCATGTCTTACCACACTTGGTAAAAGTTTTGGGGAAAATTTTGGAAAATCAAGCAATTTATATTTCATTAATCATTATACTGTTTGTTTGGCAAAAAAAAAAACATTATACTGTTTGAAATAATATTGGCGCCTAAATACAAATAAGCACAATCTGCGTAACGGCTATTGTCCTCTTCAAAACTCAAATGCTAAATAACAACTTTCCCTTTTATTTCTCCATCATCTTTAATCATCATCAAAACATACCTATACAAACTCACATATACATACAAACCCAAGAAACCTAGAACCATTTTTTCATCTGTATAATTCTTCAAGAAAGCTTTCTGGGGCTTCTTAAAAACATGGGTTTAACACCAAAACCCCATTCAAACTCAACCCCAACCGGGTCATCAAGATCCAACCCGACCCATATTTCTAAAACCCCCAAATCAAGACACCCCTTGAATTTCAATCTCGCAAAGCCCTCACCAAACCCTAAAGAAACCCTTTTTTCTGATCACCCAATTGAGGTAGTTGCAAGAATCAGAGACTACAATGACAAGAAACAAAACCCTAATTCAGCATTGATTGTTAATTCGGGTCAGAACTCAATTCGGGTCAAAACTGAATTTGGGTACAGAGATTTTAGTCTTGATGGGGTGTCAGTGTCAGAAAGTGAGAATCTTGATGTGTTTTACAAGAGTTTTGTGGAATCAAGAATTAATGCTGTGAAATTAGGGGATAAATGTACTATAATGATGTATGGACCGACCGGTTCGGGGAAGAGTTTTACGATGTTTGGAGGTAATAAGCAGCAGGGGATTGTGTATAAGGCTTTGAGGGGTATTTTGGGAAGTGGGGATGAAGAGGGTGATGGAAAAGTTAAGAATGTTGGGAGTTTTGTTCAAGTTACTGTTTTGGAAATTTATAATGAGGAAATTTACGATTTGTTGTCGAGTAATGGTGGTGGAGGGTTTAGTCTGGCTTTGTCGAAAGGGAATGCATCTAAGGTTAGAAGTTTCTGTTTTGTATTGATTTTAGTTGTTCCAGTGATTTTTGTTTTTATTTTGTGATGTGTGATATGATCAGTAAGAGTTTTAGTGGATTGTTTACTTGCACAATGACGTATGTTTACGACAGTATAGATTAGGCTTGATGTAGAGAATTGCATAATGATCGGTTGTAGTCTGTAGAAAGAATTTTGTTTCCAAGCTCTTAAAAGTTAAGGATAAGGGTGAGAATTGCATAAGGTTAGAAGTTGCTGTTTTGTATTAATTTTTGTTGTTTAACTGATTTAATTTTGTTTTTATTTTGTGATGTGTGATATGATCAATATGTGCCTACTTGATTATTTACTTGTAAAATGGATATATGTTCTTTCATGTGAATTGCATTATGATTGGTTGCAGTTTGTAGAAGGAATTTTGTTTCCCAGCTCTTAAAAAGTAAGGATAAGGGTGAAGGGATGAACAAATGATAGTCTAGAACTTCATACTGGCAAGACTGTCTTTCTTCTGTGAATATCCTGCAATTTGCTATTACAAGTTTAATTAGTGTTATGGCTGTCCATGATTTATCATATGCTACATTGAAATGGACTTCTATAGTTTGCTAAATTGAGATAGCTTTTACACTCTTTAGGCCTCTGTGAATATCCAAATTTAGGCTTCCTTCTTTTTAATTTTTAATTTTTGTTTTTCTGTGTGCCATCGGGCCTTCAAATGGAGACTGTGTTACTTTAGTGCTTAATCACAGTTTGTCTAGATTTTCATAATTTTTAGGATAAATGTCATATACTTGGATTGTATTACACTAGCCCGTGCGTGTGTGCCCTACAGCCCCTACTGCAGTTCTTTTGTTTGTTGCAGAATGCTTCTGTCTTGTTGTACGTATGTTTGAAAGTCCCAAACAAGTTCTGCTTTCGAGTTTGAATGTGGATGCACTCACAATACAAACAGTTTATCTTTTTGTCTCTGATTGGTATTTCGGGAAATGGGCATGAAGAGGGTGATTGAATTTTTTAAGAAGGTTGGAAAAGGAAGACTAAATCATCCTCTTCTAGATGAACTAATTTATATGCCATCTTTAATAAGAGAAACAACGTCCTTGTCTGTTAGGTTATGCAACTAAACAGAAATTTTACCAAGTACCCTCCTGAATCAACTAAATCGAGTGAGCTTTGAGATATTGTGTAGTCCAAATTCTGCATTCCTTTTGTTTTATTAAATAATGTATTGTTTTCCTGTGTGTCTTCTTCTGTAGTTCTGTTGGGCCTTCAAACTTAAATTGTATGGTAATTTCAGTGTATCTGAATATTGCGTCCAATATATTTAAATTTACAATTGAAGTAATGGCAAATAATTTAATATTGTCAAACCAGCTCGTGAGCTTTTTTTACTTCAGAAGTCCTTTTGTTTGTCAAGGATGCTAATTTATTGTTCTATGTATGTTTGAATCTCTCAAACAATTTTTACTTTTGAGTTTAAATGGCGTGTACTTGCAATACAATAAGTTTTTCTTGTTGTCTTTGATTCGTTAAGTAGGTTCTGATATTCTTCTGCCGTCTTCAGAATTTGAATTTCTCTATATAAAGTGACGTGCATTCTATTTTGAACATATAGTGGTTATAATGCCAACCCCAGTTCCCTTGTTTGTCAAAGAATGCTTCTTTTTTGGTCCTACACATTTTTATAATAGTGATGGGTTTACTTTTGAGTTCAAATGTGCAGGTCAGACTGGAAGTAATGGGAAAGAAAGCGAAAAATGCAACTTTTATATCTGGAAATGAGGCTGCGAAAATATCGAAGGAAATACAGAAAGTGGAAAAGCGCAGGATTGTGAAAAGCACTCTTTGTAATGAGAGAAGCTCTCGAAGCCATTGCATGGTTTGAAATTTTTGACGTATCTCGATTTGTCGATATGTTGTAGCTAATGATTGTCAAAATTTGCAGAACAATTAGGTTTAACTCTGTGTTTTCACTTGGCAGATTATTCTGGATGTCCCAACAGTTGGAGGACGTCTTATGCTTGTTGATATGGCAGGTTCTGAAAATATTGAACAGGCTGGACAAATTGGGTTGGAAGCTAAAATGCAGGCAAGTTCTTTTAGTACTTGATCTAGATACCAAGGTTTCTCATTTTGGTTTTGCAAAAGTGTTTTATTCGTAACTATACCCGTTGACATTGTGATCCTGTTTGTGCGTTTTTAAAAAAGTTCAGACTGCAAGAATCAACCAGGGGAACATAGCTTTAAAGCGTGTCGTAGAGTCCATTGCAAATGGTGATTCCCACGTACCATTTAGAGATAGCAAACTCACAATGCTTCTCCAGGTACATTCTCCTAACATGATTCTCACATTCTAATAATTGACTCTTAGCTTTCTAGTTTTTAGTTAACTGCAACTTCTCTTATTTCTTTTCAGGATTCTTTTGAGGATGAAAAATCAAAAATCCTGATGGTACTGTGCGCGAGCCCAGATCCGAAGGAGATGCATAAAACCATTGCAACACTGGAATATGGTGCTAAGGCGAAATGCATTGTACGTGGTCCTCCTACGCCAATAAAAGATAAAGGTGCTGAAGATTCTTCATCAGCAGTTATTTTAGGATTAAGGATTGAAGCTATGGATCAGTTTATATACAAGCTGCAAATGGAGAACAAGATCAGAGAGAAAGAGCGTAATGATGCACAGAAAGAGCTTATGAAGAAAGAAGAGGAGATTTCTGAACTGAGAGCCAAACTTACGCTAGTTGAAGAGGAAGGTCCATTACCAAACGAAGAGGAGGTAATTAGTGTGAAGGTAAATGAACAGACAGCGATACTGAAAATCGAGTTGGAGGACAAAATACAGGAATGCCAGAGAATGGCAGATGCACTTGTTGAAATGGAAAGGAGGAAGATGGAAGAAAAGATGTTGCAACAGCAGCAGGAACTTGAAGTATTGAGACGACGGCTAGAGGATATTGAATCAGAGTTACAGAACTCCAGGGAGAAAAACAGGTCAGTGGAGTTGGAGGGAAGTAATTTTGCAAAGAAACTGTTGGAGTTTTATACTGATGAAGATCCAGGGATGGAGAAATCAATGGATTTGGACAAGTCATTGGACTTTGACATGGGAAAACGAGACGTAGTGGTAACTCATAAAACAGAAAATAACAGTGCTCAATTTATCATAGGCACCTATCAAAACATGAGCAAGTCTAGCTGTGATGAAGCTGTTGATCAGGATTTATCTGCCTCAAACTTTGCAAACAAGACATGTTTAAGCACTGTGTATGAGGATGAGGAGGAAGAAGTTGATGAGGATGATGGTAAAGAAAATCTGGTTGATGAAGTGCGGAAAGAGGTTGTACAGGGAAAGACTGTGTGTCCCACCGCAAGAGTGCCTCTTCTTGATCTGGATTCAGTTCCGCCTAAGCCATTGCAGCGTTCTGAACTAGCACCATTGGCTAGCCAAGATACAGCTATTGCTAGGCAAATGAGGATCCAGAATATCTTTACACTATGTGGAAGTCACCGAGAGTTGTCTCATCACAAAACTCCATCTACTCTTCCCAAGGTTGCATCTAAGGAGAGTCCGCTATCGTAGTCAACACAGCTGTTTTTACATTGCATTGGTTGTGTAAAGTTGTTTTTGTTTGAGGATTATGAATTTTTTGTGTTGCATTGTGGATTTGAGATCTTCTGAAATTCAACTTGGTTTCATGATCTGACTTCTGACATGTTAAATCTTCTGAAATTCAACTTGGTTTCATGATCTGACTTCTGACATGTTATCTTCTTTAAAGGTATGACATGTTATGTACTGGTGACTGTTTTAGTGTTTCTGGACACATACATGTTAAGGTTTTGTCTAAACAGCATGCAAGGTAATAAATACATTTTGAGACAAGGAAATAAAAGAATGAAATAAACTTTGTACAAATTGTTAGGATAAATAATGGAAAAGATAACCATGTGAATCATTTTCTTACATACAGAACTGCTATAATCCTACTCATACAACACAACATAGTAATTAAAAAAAAGTTACAAGAACAATTTGAAGTACATTTAAAACTCCATACATTTTATTCTTCCGAACTAAGTAAGCGAAGTACACCAAATTACGAGAACGGATATACCGAATATATTTGGTTTAGTCGATTAGCTAATCACAGATGTGTATTTTTCATTTCAAAATCTTGACACTCGATAATTTTATGATGCTGATCTTTGGGATATCTTACCATTATCCCTTTCATATCCAGGCCCAGGGGAGGAAGAGTAGTTGTCGTTCATAGAATTTTGGGCTTTAGATTTACTGGACCCGGCTTTAGATTTTCTTTGACGGGATGATTTTTGGGGCGTGTTGGGCTCACGAGATGGTGAATCTACCCCAATTTGAGAGTCTGCATTTGAATTCTTGTGACGCCTGGGCTTTGCATTGCCGGTTGCATCGCGGGCCCCAATCGACC
Source organism: Kitagawia praeruptora (assembly GCA_037693485.1). Taxonomy (NCBI): domain Eukaryota; kingdom Viridiplantae; phylum Streptophyta; class Magnoliopsida; order Apiales; family Apiaceae; genus Kitagawia; species Kitagawia praeruptora. The sequence goes on along the minus strand of CM075349.1, from coordinate 149,216,521 downwards.
CAATATAAGCTTTTGCTGCATGGCGTTTTGATTGCTTCTTTTTTTCTGGTTTGCTTGAAGAATCATCCGATGGGTTTTGGACTTCTACAATATAAATGTGCATGTTACGAATTTCTTGTAAAAATTTACACTGTGTTCCCGAATTAAGAATTAAGGATAGAAAAGAAAAGAATAGAAAATGAGATTCTCCAAATTTTTCCAAAAGTGGGAAGAAAATTTTTGAGACAAATATATAAAGAGTTTCTTTCATACTCTTTAACTTTCTTTTCCTTTCTTTCCAAATAAATGATTTAGGAACAAGTTGTGGAAATATATTTTCCACCTTTCTTTTCTTTTCTTTCCAAAAAAAGTTTTTGGAACACAGTTAACGATGAAAATGAGTACGATGAAAATGTTACGAATTATAAGATGCGGGCAACAAATAAAAGAAAATTTGTATTTATTAGAAAAATGAGAAAGATAAATAATACTACATTACATACCTTTGCTGGACGATTTGCTCGAACTTTTACCATTACTTTTAGCTTCACTTGATGCTTCCTTCATCTGCATATAATTTCAGAAACATGTACTCATTTACTTTGTATCCTAAGAAATTTTTTTATAGGTTGCGAACTGTTTAATTATATTTCGATTTGAAGAACGAGTTTTCGAGTAAATCGAGTTTTAGTACATAAGTATTGAAAAACATGTTTAAGGTCAATACTACGTACCCAGCTTGGTTTATTATTAGATGGACCTTCGTTTCCAATGTGCGCAACATGCTTTACGTCCGTGGGATTACCAATCTGTATTTCTTCCTCCTCCTCTTCTTCTTTTTCTGCATTTTCGAATGATTGATTTCTCGTACGATCAATCTTTTATTTAAACCGAAAATTCGGTAAAGTAAAAGCATGGCATTGTAAAAAAATAACAAACATAAGAAATTGTACGTACCAAATATCTGTGAAATATATCTAAGACCTTTCAATATGCCCTTCACGGTTGACATTTTAAAGGACTAGACGACGATAAACAATAAATTCAAGAAGTCTCAAATTGCCTTGTGATCAAGCATTCACCAGATCAATGTCTATACAGAGCTACATTAACAATTTACAAAAATGAAAAAGATTCCCCAGAAGGACTAAATTGGCTAAATGGATCATTTCGAAATATCGAAATTTACAATGTAGGTAGAGGAAGGATCGAATCTGTAAAAGATAAGATATTATGGCTACAAGAATGACAATGTTGTTTTGTTTTCCAGAAGAGTATGAATGAATACAAGAAAACAAAGGATTTTGTGTATGTTTTTCCAATGTATGGGGAAAAACATGGATGGTTTGTTGTTGTAATGAAAATCAGGAGCTGAGCTGAAGTTTAGGGGGGGATGCAAATACATAGAGGGGAACAAGCTTTATATGCCTATGGACTACATTTGGGTTTTATTTCTAACGGTTCAAGGTATGAGAAATGTGGTTTTAAAGTTCATTTTTACTTACACATTTGCACAATAGTCTTCTGCCATGAATTCTTTTCCAATAACACAAGTAATATAAACTGTTGAAATATTTTATTTCTAGTATTATTTATACTAGATTTATACCTAATATTTTTCATCAAAATTTTGTAAGGTATTTTCATTAGGAATACTTTTGTAAGTATTTTTCTAATGTTGTTTTAAATTAAAATTTTCTTTTAGTGACAATAATACATATATATTTTGTAATAATATATATACGAAAATAATAACAAGGAATGTGTTAATTTAAAATAATAATTAATGATTTTTTTATGTTTGTTTTATTAGTTTTAATCTGTATTAATTTAGTCTAAATTTTATTGAAGTTGAAATTTTATATTTTATAATTTTTTTAAAAATTTTGAAATTTTTTTGCAGTTTAGTATTTCGATTCTATATATATTAGTTTTTTTTTTTTTGGATTTTTCATTTATTTACCGTATAGTACTGCATCTACAATTTTCATAAAATATTCCTCCGTCCCTCTCATTTGTTTACAAATGAGTTGGGCACGAGGTTAATAAAAAGTGTAAAGTAGTGGAGAAAATTAAGAAAAATGAGTAAAGTGGTGGGATCAATCAATATTTTATATGATAAAGTGAGTTTAGTGTAGTGGGTGTAGTTACTTTTAATATTATAAAATTTTACTAGTTTGGTTAAGTTTTGGAATGTAAAGAATTGAAAGGGACATCTCAAAAAAGAAAGTGTAAATAAAGGAGAGGGAAAAAAGGAGTATGAAAAAATGAAAATACGATTTTTTATAATTAAATCTCAATTACTATTTTGTAAAAGATCTATATTTTGAATTGAGATTTTTGTACTATGCTTTCTTTACGTGGTTTGTATATAAACTCGCAATTAATCTAGTTACTAAATATAACTATGTTTTCCTATCATCAAACAGTTCATGAAATAGTAACTTGAAAATTGTGAATATTTATATGTGTTGTGACTTGTGATGTTTAAGTGAGTAGGAGAAGTTAGTTTCGGTTGTTTCATCTTCGTAAATTATGAAAATCAGTCTGGTACTTCATAATTATGAAATTCAGATTGTGAATATTTATATGTGTTGTGACTTGTGATGTTTAAGTGAGTAGGAGAAGTTAGTTTCGGTTGTTTCATCTTCGTAGCTTCTCTGGACCTGAAGCAGTTCATAGTGACACAATTCCGGATCACAATGTAATGTTACTTATAAATGCAGAAGACCGCAAGGATTTTGAATACACGTACCAAAAACTTGGTAAGACATACTAAAGAATTTATGTTTTAATTGTATGTAGGTATATTTTTTAATCACATTTTTGGTTGGTTTGTTTTCCCAGGGAGGATAAGTGGTCGAGGTGTCACAATGAGCATGGAGGATCTAATCAAACTCTAGAGCATCATTGTTAAATTGGAACATTCACCAACAGGTCCAAAACCACTACCTGACACGGTCAAGTATAGTATTTTGATTATATATATATTAGTTTTTTTTTTGTTGATTGGAATTTTCATTTTCATTTATTTACCGTTCTAGTACTGTATCTACAATTTTCACAAATAATAATGAGAAGAAATGAAATTATGATTTTTTATAATTAAATCTCAATTACTGTTTTATAAAAGATCTATTTTTTGAATTGAGATTTTTGTACTATGCTTTATTTACGTGGTTTGTATATACTAGTAAACTCGCAATTAATCCACTTACTAAATATAACTGTGATTTCCTATCATCACATGGTTCATGAAACAGAAACTCGAAACTCAAACAACAAGAAAAGAATATGAAAAAGAAATTCAGAAAAAACGTCAAGCTAGTTGTATATCAATAAATTTGTGTTCAATTTATCATAATTAATAAAAATAGCATATTTATAGATTGTATCAAACTAGCTCGTGAACCATTTTTGTTTTAGAAGTCTTTTTTTGATGCATTAAGTATGTTCTGATTCTTTTGGCATGCTTAGTGAATGGTGATGTTGATGGGAAAACATCAACGCTAACGTAAACGTATGTGAAGCTCTATTTAGATGTATATTGTTTTTTCTTTTGACAAGCAAATGTATGTTGTATAAATATAAAGACCAAGGATCATATATTGTTATTGCGAGGCTCATATGGGAAGAAAGTGGGATTAAAAGGAGCATATAGAAGCTTTAGTGACTTGGTTATGGCCTGCTAAACGCTTGCCTCGGACATAGCATGAATTTTCAATGACAATTTGTTGGAGTATGTGACTGCAAAGAACAAATGGTTGTTTGAAGGGAAGAGTTGTGATCCTAAAATACTATGATCAACGTGTATAAACTGATGGCAGAGCTAAAATTAGAAGGATCAACATTGTTTCCCTCAAAAGCTACTTGAAGAAAATGATGGCAACCTTCAAAGACGGGTTTTATCAAAATTAATGTGGATGGTGGATATGTCATAGGTTTAGGAGCTTGTGCAGGGATTGTATTTCGTGATGAAGATGGTAACGTGAGGCTGACAGCTTCTTGGAAGATGGAAGAGTGTTGATCTTCATTGATTACCGAAGATAAGACAGTGTTGCTAGGTATCCAAGTTTTTGTGGAGTTTCGTTTTACGAAAGTAGTTGTTGAAAGTAATTGTCTCAAGCTTGTCAACACAATTTGTGCAGAAGAAAGAGGAAGGAGTAATTTTCATCTCATTCTTGATGATATTATTCATGCTAGCAATTTTTTAAAATGTTTCTTGGAATTTCATTCGTAGAGATAGTAATATAATTGTCCACAAGCTAGCTAATCATCTACCTTAGTAGGAAAATTTAGATTACAAATTTTTCGTATCGTATTGTCCCTTTGTTACAAGTTGATTCTTCTATTAATAAAAGTTAGTTACCCTCCCTGGAGGCATTCCCTTAAAAAAAACATATGAAGACCAAGGGATATTTTTTAAGAACAAAATGTAACTTATCTTCAAAAAAAAAAAAAAACAGAATGTAACTTTAAAGTATAATAGACGTTATACAAAAGTAACCTTGGTAATAGAATCTTTTTTATCAACAATATTTAAGAATTAAAGATTTCCACGGATTTGTCAGGTACTCATTGTAAAAGGTTATAAGCCAAAATATTCAAAAAAAAAAAAAAAAAAAAAAAACTTTGTACAATTTTTTTTTTTTGAATCCTTTGAAAAAATTAAAAGATACCAGTAGGCCCATCAGATTTTCTCATGGGAATATTATTAGCGTAACTGCTTTCAGAAAAATAGGATTTGCATTGATTATTTCAAAATTAATAATATACTTTCTAGACTCGTTGTTGACTGCAAGCAAATTCGCTTCTCCCTCACTTTCGCTGATTGCAATTGCGAGCTTTTACCTTTTCTTCCAATAATTTAATCACCGTTAACATGGGGATGAAAATGAAGCAGCTATATCTCAACTTTAAGGTACCATTCTTTTTACACATTGATCCAGTCATATGTATGTATGCTTTCTATTTCAGTTAAGTTGTTTTAAAATTAACACGTTTAATTATCTGGATAATTATATCGCCGTTTTGTCTAATCAAAAATATCCATACCTTTGATATACATATACAGGCATTTAAGCTCAGAAAGTTTGCCATCGGGCTTGGCAAGAGAAAGGATCAGAATGGAAAGAAGCCTTCGTGGATGACACCGATCTCACATGGATTTCATGTGGTAGAGGATAGATTATCGACAGGTGAAACAAATGAGCTCGGCTCAGACTCAGTTGTGGTGCAAAGAGAAGAAAACAATGGACAGGAGTTGTGGTTCTTCAGCGTTTTTGATGCTCAGATAGGGGATCAGGTCACCACGTACATGCAATCTCATCTATTTGATAAGAAGCCCCGAGAAGTAAGCAATGTAATTGACCTCAAGAAGTACTGTATATGTTCTCATTTACAAGGGATTAATTTCTCAATATTATGTGCAGTCTGAGATGAGGAAGACCAAAGAAACGATAAGAAAGGCTTATCTTGGCGTGAGAGCAAAGATCAGGGAAACAACTAAGAGGGAAGATATGTGGAAAGTGGGTTCTGCATCTGCCATTGTCATCAATGGAGAGAAGCTGGTACTGGCTCATATGGGTGAGTATAGAGCTGTTGTGTGTAAAGATGGTGAGGCTCGCCAAGTAGGTCGAAAGCATAAGCAGTCAACAAAGCGACATTGGTCACACAAGTTGTTCTCAGGTAATGATGTTCTCTGCCCCAACATCTATTCGAGAAGATGTCACAGTTGTCAAATTGATGCTATAAGTAACACAACTATTACTCCTGGACTAAATACAGCATTCTAATAGACTTACATGCTCAACTTAATATCAGGTGCTAAGGTGCCCAAGTTGCGCATAGCAGGCAATTCAGGAGGAACAAGGTCCTCTAAAAGCTCTGAACCTTTTGTTTCATCTGAAAAAATAGACTCTAGTACTGAATTTGTTGTCTTGGCAAGTACGGGCATATGGGAGGTATATTATATGAAACTTACTTATATTCCCCCACAAAAACAACAGACAACCAAGTCATTTTTGTTCAACTTCAGTATCCATTTTTTGTAGGTAATGAAGTATCAAGAGGCTGTAAATCTTGTAAGGCACCTAGATGACCCGCAAGAAGCTGCCGAGTGCTTAGCAAAGGAGGCTTTAGTAAGAATGAGCAAAAGCAAAATTTCCTGTTTAATAATTCGATTTGAGTGATCTCATGTATCATGTGGCTATTAAGGTAAGCCAGACCACAAGAATGACAACGTATTAGCACAATGCATATTTTTGGGTAAAACAAAGACATCATATGTATGAAGCATCATGTATTTCAATGTGGAATAGTTGCAGTACGGAATCGATGGATGTTTATGAATAGGGAATAGCTGTATATTCACATCTTGAAAGGCAGGGTGATATGCAACAAAAATCTATTTCTTCAATAAATTAGGCCAGGCTGGTGTAATTTCAAAATATGGCTATTTACCCTTACAGAAATTATAAGTTTCGTTACTTTGTGCTACAGAACTTATGTTTGTGATATCCAGTTTTATGAAATCATACACAGCTTAAGTTATACTTCTGACCGTCAAATTTATAATTTATGTGTATATCTTTACTAAATGCTTTGAGAGGCTGTAACTGAAAAACATCGTTCGTTGGTTCAAAAGATCTAATGAATAATGACACTTAGATCAAACTTTGCTCATGAAAATCTTAGTGACTATTTAGTCAACTAGAACTGAATGCATAGCTAGTCACCATTCTGCTATAAACACAATTTTAGATGTACCACAACCCATTTACATAGCAATATCTAACTGACATGGGCAACTAAGTACGTATAATATTGGATAACATGCCAAAAATTGGAGAGATCAATACCCCAACTACCTACCATAAGGGCTACAAGATTTAATATATTGCAACCTAACCTTTTAATCTGTGCACTCATGATATCAGTTTCTTCTCACTTGTCTTGCTGCGGAAGTGCGACAATAAAGAAAAGTGTCGTGAAGCTGCAGCCAAGAAAATAAAGAATTATGCTATGTACCATTTACATCAAAATCAAGAAATGTAGGTAGTGCGGTGAACCTTACACTTGTGTGAAGTGCTGGCACCAGTTGGCGTCTCATCTTGGGAAATTAGATTCTTCAATGTAAGCCCTGATATGTAAATGCAGCTCCATTAGTCATTTAGAATGACCCGCAATATTATAACTACCTAACAACATATCAACTCAGAGATCGGCCTATCAAAAATTATCACTTACCACTTCCATCTGAATTCTAATGTTTTGGTTATGCATTTAGCTATTTCAAATTAATACATAATGAAATTCACATGTGTTAGCAAAATATTATGCTTCTTAATAATCAACATGTGTGATTGTAATATTTCACATCCTTAAAAGTTAAAACCAATCTCATGTAATGTAAAAGAGACAAGAATGATCAAGTTCCACTACGGTTTTTTTTTGGATAAAGCTCTATGATCTTTTCTTATATCTGTAAAAATCCTCTTCTTTACCTAACTCACATATGATAAAACAGACAAGATGGTCTAAGAGCTTTTTTTATTTTATAAGTTAATTCAACTTGAATAAAGTTTATGAAAGCAAGTTAGATGACTTTGCTGTGTGGATTAAAAAGTATTTATATAATTTTGATTGAACTTATCACACATTATGAGCCCGTTTGGGGTTCATTATATTTTTTTTTAACCCACTTACAGTAGAAAGGAGGTGTTTGGCTCCACTTAAAATGGAGCCACTTAAAGTGGAAAGTAGGCTAAAAAAAAAAAGTAGCTTGGAGGTACTTTTTTTTCACTTATTTTTTTTCGTATATCAATTTTTATGTATTTGAGTCACCTTTTAACTTGTATTGTATTCTTTGCATATATTTGTATTTTATACTTTCAAAAAAATATAAATTTCTTTTTTTTTAATTAATTTTTTAAAAATAAATTTACTTTAAGTGGAATTAGCCAAACAGATACACCTAACTTTAAGTAAAAATTATCACTTTTCACTAAAGTGAGTAAGTAGCACTTTAAGTGATAAGTAACATTTTTTAAGTTAAGCCAAACACGCTCTATATGTTGTGGCGATTTTTAACCAATGCCTCTGTTTGAAAGTAAATCCCCATATTACTACGTAAACTCGTCATTACAGCTACATTCATATAATGGAACACATGATACCTTCAGTTGAAGTAGCAGCAATCTTTCCATCTTTGTCCTGCTCAACTTCATTAATACTCGCATTATCTATTTCGGCATTTTGCTCTATAGCAGTTGAGCTATGATTTTTCCTTCCCATTTTTAAGAACCGTCTAAAGCCCTTTGATGATTCCTTTATCAGAGGCTTCTCATCACCTACTAAATTCTTCTCAAATTTCATGTTTTCAGAATGAGATGTGTGTGTTTCAGTGGTTTTACTAGTCACTGATAGCAAAGAGCTTGCAGGGACCCTTCCATATTCCGAATTTCGAGTGCACGGATCCTCTATAGATGAGACCCTAGCAAAGGGGGCTTGAAAAGGCTCTTCAGAGATACCTATGCTTGAAAAGGTTGTAGACCCCCTTGATACTATGTTTGTCATCACCTACCAGGAATATTACATGTTAGCAGATAATAATCATATCAGCAACATAAATTATATCATTGGTATTTTAGGTTATTTTTTATCCGTTGTTACTTAGTTTTGGTTCCTATTGAATAACCCAAAACTGTGACCTCAATGGTCAAGTAAGAATTACTTCTCTATACAAAGTACTTGTTAATAAATATAGTTCAAGACAATTTTTTTTCTCAAAAAAAAAAAACTTGCAAAGATCAGAGCAAGATCTACGTACAGAAAACTCTATACTTAAAATGGACCTTAAACAAACTGAGAAATGCCTTATCTCGAATTTTAGTAGCCTAAAAGGGTTAAATTCTATTTAATCCAGCTAGAAGGTAAGCCATAGGGAAAATGCCTAAGCTCGGATTACATGCTTCAAGTAAAACTGAGACACTGTTCCAAAATTTTATTGGTTTGCAATAGCCACTTGATGAAACAGAAATTTAACACACAGGATAGTCAAGGGGTTGGTGAGCACTAAATATACATCATCATCAGAAACTTACACCAAAGCTATGTACTTAACAACTGTGTCATGTGCCCTGCACTTAGCTATAGACCAAAGCATGTGATTAAATCAGGGTCATAACAAAAGGCCCAGAACAGTTGCCCAAACTAAGAGTTGCTTAGCAAAAGAATGTGTTCACTACAAGCATATAGTGCAATCTGATTTGAAAACATTAGATTATCAGTCCAGTCCTACCTTTGAAGAACTGGTCTTCTCTTGTGATTGGATCAAAGATGGTTCTTGATCAACTGTATTCATAGGTGAAAGCGTTGCACGGATAGGTACATATTCTGAAACCACCAAATTATTTATTTGCCTCTCATTGATATCATTGTGTTTCTCTGCAACACCCTCTGATGTATTTACAGCTGGAACAGAGGACTTCTGACATTCAAGCATTACAACAGTTTTTTCGACCACCAGATTGTCATCCATATTGTCATGTATTCTACCACCACTGGTAATTTGTTCGGCACTCCCAGAAGGTACAGAAGATTTTCCCCCATTGACATTTAATGTTGTATCCTTTTCCACTAATTTCTTCTGTTTGACATTTAATGTTCCTTTAGATGTTTTGGTCTTCACCTCAGGAAGAGTTGCAGCTTTAGTACGATCAAGGTTTACAATAGCATTTTTCTTTTTGCCCTCCGACCCGTTGGACACCTTCAGTTTTGACAGTGTTTCAGCAGCACCAGATTTCACTGACAGAGCAGGATGACTGCTTATTGTTTTGGGTTCTGATAATTTTCTAATCCGTGCCATGGAAGCCTTTGAATCGGGAGTAGCACTACTGGGTTCATTCTTTGTGTCTGTTAATGATGACACTGACATAGTTAACCTATTCCCTGGCACGTGGTTAAAATCAATTGATTTGGAGATTTTAGAAGCTAGTTTGGAATCAGCTGATCCAAGTGAAGCAGTTCGTATCTTAGACCTCTGCAGAGGTGATGATGATCCGGGTTCTGAATCGCTGAACTTAGACCCTCTGTGAGAAATGGGAGAACTTTTTGTTGGCAACGATTTCCTGGCTGACAAAGAGGGCAAAGAGGACTGGGCAGATGTCGAACTGCCTCTTGCTGTAATTCTCTTCTGCCTCTCCATTTTTAGAGCTTCGATACGTTTGTGCTCTGCCTCCTCCTGTAAGTAAGATACAGTTTAAACATTAAATTGAAAAACAACGAAAACGACAATTACAATATCAAATTCATGCTAAATGGCTAATAAACATGAAGATGAGAACTCTGAAACAATTATGGCACGGACCTAGCAACATAACCAGTTGAGTATGAACTAATACGATCAAATAACTTTTCTAGTAAATACATATGCTTATTTAAAATCAAGGAGTGCCCGGGCTGTGGCAAAGGTGCTTTTAGGTGCTAGAGAAGGTCCTTCTCACCTTCCCCTCCCCAAATACTGAAAAATAAATCAACTACGCAAAAAAAATGCTAATGCTTCAAATTCTTAGTTCTGAGTGCTAAAAATCTAAGAAGATTATGTACCTTCTCCTTCTTTAGTTTCTGGAGGTCAGCTTTATAGGTTCTTAACTTCTCGGCACGCAATCGTGCCTCATCTGCAGGACTCAATTTCGATTGTTTTCCTCTCCTCACTGGACCACCAAATTTCTTCTTATCTAAAGTTTCTGAGACAATCTTTGACTTCTTGTCCTTATGAGTGTTCTTGGACACTTGTTTGGCATCAGTCACAGCTTCCTTGTTTTTTGTAGCCACTGAAGCAGCATTTCCAAAGTTTGTTTCATAGTCTAAAGCAGGATCATAACCAAGGGACCTCTTTTCTGATCCTCGCTCTGGCAGCAAGCTGACCTCAGCTGACTCATAATTTAATTGATTTCTATCCATGGTAACAATATTTTCTGAACTTTCATGTTTGGATGAGATCTCAGAGTCCATACCATAATTAACTCTGCCATCTGATCCGACTTGATCTAGTGACATAGACCTCAATGGGACAATGAAGGACTCATCAGCCATATAAGCCATATTATCTGTGGAAACCTCATACTTATTTATAGCCAAATCTGAAGCACTTCTAAGTTCTGATTTGTTTTCTCGTCCAGCAACCATAAATTCATCATTTCCTGTAGTAAGCAAAATATTCCTTCCATTTATATCTGAAAACTGCACATCATCTGTTCTCAATCTACCATTTCTGTGAAGACATTCTACTCTAGCTGTAGATAGTTCATCATTTGATGCTTTACTTAGGTGGGACACATTTCCACTAGCTTTATCAAATTTAGTTGACCACCTACCTTGTGATTCAACTGGATTTCGTTTAGTAAAAGCTAATGGATCATCATTCACAGTATTTTGCTTTCTTCTCATTTTGACATCCTTTTCGCTTGCAAACATAGCATCACTTGCAGCTAAACTATCTTCATTTGTATCTCTCAGTAGACAACTTTGGAATGCTTGCCAATGTCCACCATCAGCAATAGCAGATTCTTCCTTGTCATATGATTTATTAAATTCAGAAAGTAAATCTCTGCCATCACCATCAGTTTCCGATCCAGAATCTGAATTTGACTCACTTCCTGAAGATTTCTTCTGTTTTGAAGTAATGTAATTTATATTACGTATTACAACCATGTCTCTTTTCTTTTTACCTGATCTCCCAGCTTTCTTTCCCGGTTCACTATCTGTAATTTTTTTATGCAAATCATTCTGCAATTTGATTCCAGAGGCATCAATTTCAGATGTGTCCGATTCGGTGCTGCCATCTGAACTATCCAAGGACTGCCTTCTCGGTCTTTCTCTCTGATTAATACTGACTTGCGAATCCTCTGCTACTTGATGAAATGGCTGCTGATATGGACCACTTCCTACATAGTTCTGATAGTAGGGAGTTCCTTGCATGGGATACCCTGGATAAAATGGTGTGCCTCCAGATGGAGACTGCATAGGCCAGGGAGGGAACATGGGATGAGGAAACTGGCCTGGAAAATATTCTGGTTGGCCTAATGGAACTTGGTAACTTACTGGAGGCCTTAAACCTGACAAGAATGAATAATTATCTTAGACAGGTGTTCGTACTTTGAACAGGAAAAAAAATAACAAGGACACCCGTATTTGATAATCAGGTCTAGTAACTTTTACTGTTTTACAGAATCAAATGAATCATCATTCAACTAGCCATATTTCTGGCAAGGACCGGTATAATATCATCTGGAGCTATGATGACTCAACTGGAAAGACAAGATAAGCTATAGCCTATAGCAGTATAGCACAATGGTGAGTTGCCTATTCCATACAAAATTGTGCATTGTACATCAAAACACATTAGAATCTTTTGAAACTCTGTATGAAAGGTTGCAGCAAATGAAAGATGACTAAAGAGTTTGCTTCTGGGTTCAGATACTACCCTAGTACTATACATTGTCAAAATTCATATAATCCTTTTCCAAACCTTGTGTACATTTTTATATGTAATCAGAATTTTTTATAGAGGCTCTAACGAGAATCATCGGAATCATAATGACACTCGAAGAAGATAACAATTAAACCCCTAATCCTTGGAGCTGCTCAGTGGGAAATTAACCTTTTAAAAACTCTTCAAACACAAGTAGTAAAGCGAATTTATCTTTTTGTTAATATTAAGACTTCTCTTGTTAAATCAGTAGCATCTGATAAGAACGGATTGCCACATTGGGACACTGTTGAACAAACATTTCACCCTGAAGAGGAGTATATCGACACCGAGTTCAAAGGCACACTCTTTACTATATGAGATAGAGTAGATGCAGAACAGGATTTCTTTCACTGGGTACACAATAATATTCTACAGCCCTTTGGATTAACCACGGAAACTATTCAGTATATTCGATAGGTAGTTCAAGGTCAATTCTTCAACCAATATGGCAGGAGGATTAAGTAGGCAGCAACTACAGAAAATTATTTGTATGATTTAAAGCAATAAAGTAATTAAGGACAACAGATTCGAGCAGTAAGCATAATTTATGAGGTGACAGATACCTGCACTTTTATCAGGTCCTGCTTTATCATCAATTTCAGGAACAAACTCTTGCGGCGTTTGATGATTGTTGGCAATGCTAGAAAGCATAATGCCTGATGCATGCATTGTCAAGAATTCTGATTTGCTAGAGACTGTTTCAGCAGCTTCAATTTCAAGCCACTGTCCCGATTCATGCTTTCCTTTCCACAAATCCATGAACCTTAAACATGCATCCCTGATGATAAAAAGGCAAAACAATTGAGCTATTTTATTTTATTGAGTAGTATTGTTACTATTGTATATATATAAAATATCCCTTTTGTTAAAAAGCGACACCAAGTACATTTATTCACTAAGATACAATATGTCACATTAATTTCAATTTCAGGTTTTTTCATACAGAACATACAAATGAATACATAGTTTTATTTGTAACTGGGGAACCACTTGTCAAAAATTTAAATCCTAAGACTGTAACTTTAGAAACACATACAATATGTAACTACGTAGTCTTTTAACACAATCAACATTCATGTTAATGCTATGTTCCATATCAAGTCCTTATTCTTTGCAAAACTTACGTGCAACATTTAATTCAAAACAAAATAAAACTCATACGGGTAAGTAACAAAGAATGGCCAACTATGATAAGTAAATATTGAATTACAAACTACAGCCTTTCTATAATCTACTAAAATATAAGTTGGCAGGAGGTGCCTTTAATAAATTAAGACAAAGTTCTGCTTACAATAACCGTGATGCTCCAAAGCATTTAGCAAAAGATACAAGTGGTTTCATATGATCCATGTCAAAACCCGCAGCTGTAGCACGAGCAAAAGCCATGCCTTGTTCCTTTTGCAGAACAGTTTTCCGTGTGTCCAGGACTTTTAGAAGCTCAATTCTGTTCAAATTGCGAGCGAAACATTCACAAAAAAAAAAAAAAAAATCCACCAGGAGTGCAATTAAGTACAATCAACCATATAGGCAAGTTAGGATGATGTAGATGAACCTTGAAACTTAATAAACAAATTATGTATGCATGCAGTGACACTTCATCAAGGAGACATACAATTAAGACAAGACAGGAAGAACATGCACGTCTCACATACTCTGAGCCAAGTTTTGTCATTATGATAATTCAAAAAGATATGATAGTTAAGACGATCTCCATGGTGAATATTGATAATGCATGAAGAGCTCAAAAGAATACTTAAATTTGACGATTACAGTTCATATATAAACAAGTGTTGATAACAGTAATAAAATCGTTGTGGTTTCACTTGGACAGATTGTATGACAGTTGTCTATAAAGTAGGTTTAATATAAGATATATATAATCCTAAAGGTGTTGATTTGGCTTGATGATTAGTTTCCCAAAGGTCATGAGTTCGATTCCTTATCCTACATGCCAGGGGTATATTCTGGAAACAGCCTGTGTACCACAAAGCCCGCTCTAAGCGGATTAACTGAGTATGTCCCTTTACCCTTATGATCCTAAATATCGAATAAAGGCATGCAATCTGGTACTGAGATTTGTGTTGACTTGTGCGGTTCTAATAGGTTTTATCAACTATTCTTGTTTTCAAGCTGTCACAGGATCATAGAAGAAACACTTAATATCTAAATCTTAATTCCAAAATTATTATTGTCATTGATTTATGATCATTTTATTACTTAATTAACCAACACATCCTCAATCAATGGAATCTTGCATATCAGTTAGAGTAGAACTATACTTAGAATTTCCCTCCTGTATAATGGACCCATTTGCCTCAGTTGATTGTGTACCAGGCTGCATAAAAGAAGACCACTAATTAGCAAGTAATACTGACATTCCAAAATTTAGCAGCAAATAGCACTCAGATACCGTGTAAAGGACAATTGCTTTCTCCTCATTCGCATCTGGCTTCGATATGCTTTCTGTCAAAGATTACAGGTAGTAAAATAAGTGTAATAACAACAAATTTTCAACAAAAATCTTTAATTATTAGTTATTACACAGAAGAAACTGAACATGCTTCCGATCCTAGTTATATATTGTTGATTCATGACACTCATGGGGGGGGGGGGGGGGAATTGGCCCTCTTTGGCACAGTTTGAGGGTATAATGCCCTAAATGGCACAATTGAAAAAAAGGCCCTTTTGGCTCATAAAAATGTGGTTATAAATTGTATCTTTCCCTATATTGATAAAAGCGATGTTGGTGTACTGATAAAGGCGCTCATTGTTGCTCCAAAACGGCGTGGGGTTGATCCCACCACAAACTACCTTTTTATATGTAAACGAAACTTAAATATGCGTTTTCACATATAGAAACGCAACTTTTAAGGTCGTTTCCTGTTATTACAAAATCTATAAATTCCAGAAACAGCACACAACAATACAATTATGTACAAACGCTTGTTTATAATGTGTTTTGTGGTGACATTAAGGGTCAATTTTCTATTTTGTGCCATTTGGGGCATTATATTATACAATTGTGCCACAAAGAAGGTCCAACACCCTTTGGGGGGGGGGGGGAGTCAAAGAACATCCTGAAACATGTACAGTTTCAGACTATATGATAGAGATACCCATGTTTGTCTTTCCCAGTAGTACCTTCTATAGCTAGCACAGGTTTCACATAATGATCTTCAACCTGCAACATTAAAGGAAGGAATTTATGGCTAAGGCTAAATAAATGCCTGATAAATTAAAATCGTCAGGAAAAATCTCACAGTATTTGTCCCAATATCGTTGTTGCCTTGTATGGAAATTGCTTTCTCAATCTGTAGGATCTCGGATTCTATGGTGTATACGCGTTCCAAAATTTCTGGAGTGCTTACAAAACGGACAAACCTGTTAAAGTTAGCACATACAATCAGTCATTGTACTTATGTACTATCCATTTCATTTACACAAATCTGCTGGATACCACTAAAATTACTTATATGTTTCATTCTTATGTCCCAAAGGTCTTCTACTAGTAATTGAGTTGTAGATGTTTATTTGAAATTGATGAAAATCATTAGAACCTAATGTGATTCTACTTAGCAATCGCCGTTACTAATAGAGGTTTCATTTTGGTTGTAAGGAAATGTTGCAATCACAACTTTCACGGATATAACTTGGCAATAGAATAACCATGTATCATGCTAGTACATTCCTTGAGCTGGTAGATTGCCACTCTACATACTACAACCTACATGCCTCATCTCCCTAAAGCTTTCTCATTTCACATAATCCGCAAAAACAGATAAAGGTCTAAACTCCAAAGCTAATACTTTTATTTTGGCCCTAGTAGTAAGAATCAGATGGCGCTCAGTAGGTTATAAAAGTTTCTTCAAAAGCTATATGTAATATGTATAGCTTTATTATGGAATAACAACCGCCATTGTGCATAGGTCAGCTTAGACTGACCCCATGACTGAAAAACAAGTTTCAGCAAATTTGTTGACTGTTTAGGACATTTCTTGCAATTAGATAATGATTGGGATTCTTTATCTGTATATATCCTTAAAGTGACCTGATTCTACGATTCTTATTAAATTTAAAGATGAAGACACAGGACTCAAAAAGATAGTAAGACTAAGAGGACATGGTTGTGGGAGATTCCACGAAGGAGAGGTTGTCTTTTAAAAGTAGCACAATTATGATTTTCAACATCTAAATTTTGGATTAACTGGACCCCTCAAATTATATACTATTAACTACTAAATGTATAATTTAACCTATTCATAAGATTTTTGGGAATACATTTTGGCAAATCAGATATGCATACTCAAGAATCCAACTCATTAAAGTAAAATCAAATTTCAAGAATCAATTATATGTTCATAACTTAATATATTATTCATTATTCGGTTTCCTGCATTTAGCAGTAATGTAGCATATAATGTCATTGGCAAGCACCAGGACTTAATATCCATAACCGAAAACTGCAACTCTCCACATAATTGACTTCCAATAATGTACTGATTCACATCATGGTACATACCTATCCAGGGTGCCTTTTGTAAACCAAGTGGCGTTTTCGGCAGCTGGCGGTTCAAGCACAATGGAATAACCTCCCTTTGCTATCTGTTCTTCAGCCGTCTTTAGATGCGGAAGAAAAGGTTTCAACAAACCTGACGCCAGTTTCTCCTTTTTGCCATTAGCAACAATATACAAGTCAAACCTGATATATAGAGTGATCAATCAGTACTGGTTAGACTGATAATAACAACCTATAAACTACCAATTCAAAAACTGTCAATTCTATGAAAACAAGAAACCGTCAATATCTCAACACAAAAACATAAAAAATACAGAACTCGACTACAAGAGTCCAACAATAGCTCAGTGCATATTTGAAAATGCATAACGGTAGTCACGGTAAAGTCTAAACAACAAAAACATTGAGGGGAAATTACAACATCAAGCAGCTCAGCAAATTGGAATTTAAATTAGTTTGTATTCGAACTGTTTAGTAAAACTATGTATATGCAATCAAATTAAATTGGTAACAAAAACACAACGAGATTAGAGAGAGAGGGGGGAGAGAGAGAGGGGGGAGAGAGATAGGGAGGGAGAGAGAGAGAGAGAGAGATAGAGAGAGAGGGAGGGAGAGGGAGGGAGGGAGAGGGAGGGAGGGAGGGAGGGAGAGAGAGGACCTGGTTCGAGTAGGAGTGAGCTGAAAAACAGCTGAATCGAGGCGAGCAGTGGACTTCATTTGCTAATTGAATATGAAAAGAGATTGTGTGTATATAGATCTTATAATTGAATGGATCAAATGGAGAAAATAGTAATGAGCTTATTAAATTACTGCATTACATTACATACAGTGTGAGTAAAATATGTGAAGAAGAAGGTAGGGTTGAAGAGTTGAGAGGTTTAGAGAGAGAGAGAGAGATTATTTATATTTAAAAATACAAAGGATCATCATATTTGTTAGAGTACGAGAGAGAGAGAGAGAGAGAGAGAGAGAGAGAGAGAGAGAGAGGATGATCCCGAGTGATTTGAGGGCTTTGGATTCCGACCGGAGGAGAGTGGGGGTAGAGGGGAGAGACAAAACAACATTATTTCATCGTTTGTCTTGCTGTCCCTTCCCTTAACTACTGCATATCACTATTTATTTTTTACTTACTAAAGTTAAAATTGCCTCATTAATTTTTTTTTTGAGTTAATTGCGTTTTGCACCCTCAAACTATCAATCAAAAATAATATTGTACCATAATTTTGGAAAAAATAGTTTGTTACCCATAACTTCAAATATGAAATCAATATGCACCCCTCTGACAAATTTTCATTAAAGTTGACCATTATAGTTAAAAGAGTAAATTACATAGGGGTGGCTGTATTTTACACCAATTTTCAAAATAGTGGCCAAATTTTCAGATTCTCAAAAGAGTGGCCAACTTTTCTTTCCGATTTTCAAAAGAATGGCTGCCGTCAACTTCAGTTAAATTTTCACCATTAACTAATATATTTAAATAGTAAATTACAGAATGGTGGCCATACTTTACAATGATTTTCAAAATAATTAACGGTGAAAATCATTAAATAGCCAATATTTTGAAAATCATTGTAAAGTATGGCCACCATTCTGTAACTTATTCTTTAAATATATTAGTTAAAAGTGAAAATTTAACGGAAGTTGACGGCAGCCACTCTTTTGAAAATCGGAAAGAAAAGTTGGCCACTTTTGAAAATTGGTGTAAAATACAGCCACCACTATGTAATTTACTCTAGTTAAAATAAATGAGGGTATAATTGGAATTTCATCATAAATTTAAATTTTGTTAATAACTGCATAAATTACTTAAAAATTATCAATAAATATTTTTACATTAAAAGTTTATGTAAAGAAATTTATATTCAAAAGAATTTTTCCTTTAATGTACACTTACATAACTTAAAAAAAAATTGTATGAAGCAATTTCATATTTAAAATTTTGAATATAAATAAATATTAAAACTATTGTTAAAATTTAAGAAAAAGTAGAACATCACTATTTAATAGTATATCAGAAAATTTTTAAAAATAATTTTTACTAACTATAATTCAAAATTAGAGTTATTAATAGAAAATTTGAAATTAGTAAAATTAAATATTATTCTGAATTTCCAATTTTACCCCTACCAATTTTAATCACAAGGCTGGAAAATAGATAAAGGGGTGCTTCCTGAAAAGGTGGGTTTAAGTTATGGGGTGTAATTTGTTTTTATCAAAGTTCGGATACAATATTGTTTTTGGTTAATAGTTTGAGGGTGTAACTTGCAATTAATTCTTTTTTTTTTTTGGAACGTTAAACATACTCCGTAGCACTTAAGTCTATAATTAAGAATTAATGTAATTGAATAAATGTACTCCGTTTTTAATATGTTAATTTTGTACTTAATGCATCAATTTTGCACGAATTTTAATATATTTATTTAGTAATTTGGAATTTTTTTTATTAGTGAAAATTAATGAAAATGCAGGAGGTCCACTATTATTATTCTTAAATTAAATTAATTTTATAAAATAGTATTAGAAAAGCAAAAATTCATTAAATAACTAAAAATAAATGTTGAAAATATGAGAATATTTAATATTTAACCATAGTCTCATTTTCCTTTTTTTTATTAGACTTTAGACAGTATTGTAAAAAACGGGAATCGGACTTAATTGGTAGAGGTACCGAACAGCGTTTAATACCATTTAAATCTAATTAGTTTGATTAATGTTAATTAATTTGATTTGGAGAGATACCGAATAATTAATCACCGATTTCTAGAACAAAAACTTTATATAGTTATTAGAATCCGTTCAATATAAACTTGATTGATATAGGTAGAGATGGGCATCGGGGCACTTCGGGGTCGGGGATTACTATCCCCGCCCTCATCCCCGAATTTAAATCCGATCCCCGTCCCCGGCCCGATCCCCGTTGGGGATTATTTTTTATTCCCCGTCCCCGCCCCAAACGGGTAAAGGGGATCCCCGCGGGAAATCGGGGAATTTCATTTTAAACAATTTTAAACACTAGCTAGTGAGTTTGAAAAAAAATAAATTAAGCACTAAATTAAGATTAAAAAAATATTACTTAAATAAACAATTATAAATAACATGAAAATGAAGTTATTTAACTACTAAAGACGAACATATAAGATTAAAATATTATTTTGTTTCCAATATAAAGTATTGGAAATTTGTATATATTAATATATGATTATCAATAAATATATATATATTGTGATGGAATCGAGTCGGGGATTGAGAATCGGGGCGGGGGCCGGGGATCGGACCGAGAAGACTTAAAATCCCGATCCCGGCTTGCTCCCCGGTTTTTTTTAAAAATTATTCCGTTCCCCGGCTCGTACCCGAAAAAATCCCGAATTCCCCATCCCATTCGGCACGGAACGGAGATCGGATCGGGATCGGGTGGCCGGGTGAATGCCCATCCCTAGATATAGGTGATGATCGAAAGTCAAAACCAAAATTTTGGACGATTAATTGATTAAATCAATTCATTGGGCTCATTATCCAAGATCTTGGGGTGATTGATATATAATTTTACCAATTCATTGGTCTCATTAGGAAAATGCTAGATATCCTAAATTGGTATTTAAAATAATTCCTAAATGTCAATTATTTTATTTTAATTGGTCATAACAAAATGAACCCCCTCCATTCACAGTAACCTTCCCATTCAAAATTTTCTAGTCTGCCATGTCATCAAAGACTCATCATTTGGGAACAATATTTAAATACCAATTTGGGATACCTAGCATTACTCGTCTCATTATTCTTATTTTATAATTAAAATTCGATATTTTTTAATATAAAGATTGTTGAGATCCGATATTAGTGATTCAGTTAATGAATGTAATGATGCACTAGTTGTTAATTATACAATTTAGACTTCACGCAACCCCTAAAAATTACTTGAAATACAAAAATATAAAGAAAAATACTAGATGGTAATGTTAGATATTCCAAATTTTATTGAATTATAATTTATGCGTGTATATGTATACACGCGGATCACATATTTATATTAGAAAATATTACACTTATCATACCAATTACCAATTCATTTGATAAAAATTTTGAATTTTTTTTTTTGGAAATACAACACTTCTCATAAAATGAAACTAACTTTGTTGCCGGCATTATAATTCCACTTCCCATAGTTATGTTGTCATCAAACTCCTTTAAAGCCGCTTTATTTTTTTTTTTATTCTGAAATATTCCTATACAAAGCAAATTACATAACATTAATTGTGTTTATACTGTATGCATGTAAGTTTTATATTCGTCCGTGATGTACATTTTGTACAGCAACGGCTGTTAATTTGAGGTGGATTGACAAGTTTTTTTCGTGAGGCATTACTGATTAATGATTACTGCATTAGATATATTTAGATATATTAAATTATAGCATGTGTTATGTATACGGGTATTTTAAAAATTAATTAATAATTATAATAAATAATGTAATTTTATATTTAAAAATTGAATAATTTAATTCTGAAGAATAAATTTAATACAATAAGTGCATTTCCTTATATATGCAATGAGATCATTTGCATTAATTAAGTTACCAAAATGTAATGATTAATTCAAACCTATATTACTCCATAAACTTACAATAAAAAAGATATTGCATTAATGATATTTAAATTTGATGTACAAATTTACCTAATAATCGAAAATGGGTCAAATAATCATATGGATGTTCTACAAACCAAAAATGGATACCAAAACAAATATATGGATAGTACATGGATCTAAATAAAGTTAAAAATATTTAACCTGAATTTGGATATCGAACTAAAGATATGGGTTATCCAGTAATTTATAATATATAGATTTAGGAAGATACTGTATTTTTGTAAAAATGCGACATCTCAATATTTTCGTAAAAATTACTCTTTCTTCTAATGAACCACTTATTTTTACATGCATTTTAATGCATTTGAGATACTTGTAAATAATATTTTTACTTATAAATAATATGTTTTCTTTATATTTTTATACAAAACAAAAATAAAAAAAAATATTACTTACAAATAACTCAATCGACCGCATTTGAAATGTGCGAAAAAAGTTACATGCGGATGATTAATGTTTCTAATGGGGCTAACAGCGAGTCAGGAGAGAGACATGAATCGACGTTTAAACTGTGTACCAAAACTATTGCCCACAAGTCACAAGTCAAATGTTTATTCCCTCCGTCCCATCCATTTCTTTACAATTTCTTTTTTTGATGTTTCATCCATTTTTTTACATTCCAAAAATAGTAAATTTTAATAATAAAATATATTATTACACCCACTACTTCCTTCCACTTTTTCAATACTTTATTATATTACACTCACTACTTCATTTATTTTAATAATAAAATTACTATTACACCCACTACTTTACTTATTTTAACAATAAAATCACTATTACACCCACTACTTCACTTATTTTAATCTTAATTCTTGGTCTCCGTGTTAAAAGCAAACGATAACAAATACGGAGGGAGTACAAATATTCTGCTGTGTCTGACACACATTTTAAGGTGCATTTTAAGGATAGTTCTATAACTTATTTTTGATATTTTCTTTTTTTGTATAAAAATAGGATCCTTAAAATATACCTTAAAATCCGTTCCAGAAACTAGTCCGTAAACGTAAATAATTAAGAGGGACGGAGGGAGTAGTACTTGTAAATGAAAACTATTGTCTATTAGTATGTGTCTCATTTTATTCTTTCGGTAGATTATCTGATTCTCAACGTCTCAAATGTATGGATGGTTACTCAATGGACTTTGCATTTCCAACATGATAGATACGTTTTACTTTAACTAAATATTTTAATATTAATTCTTATGTCATATTTTTGGCATAATTTAATATTAGTCAAATTTTTAATATTATTATTTATTAATTTAGATTAATAATAATTATTGTTTAATCACTAAGAAATATACCTTTCTAAAACGAGTAAAAAATCAATCTCAATCAACGAATAACGAAAAATATCTCCAAACAATATTTTTGAAACATTAAAATATCATAACGCCAAAATTAAATCAAATAAAATCAATAATTACACACATGAGATAAAATCAATAATTGCACACATTAACAAAGTTTATTCCTAAAATCTATAAAGATAAATCAAATTTCACAAAATGCTAGGCTTATCTTAGCAAAAGGGATTTAAGAGAACACCTACCAAATCCATGCACCTCCGGGCTCCAAGCATCTCCAATTCATGTTATTATAAAATTATTTCAACAACACTAATCTATAACTTATAGGATCAAACCCTAGATAATTAATCATTCAACAATGCACCTCCAATTCATGTTATTACGAAATTACTCCAATAACACTAATCTATAAATTGTAGGATCAAACCCTAGATGATTAATCATTAAAAGTTTGATAAATTTAGATAAAGTTAGACAATTCATCCTATTAACAATGTACATGATTTGAAATTTAATTTTCGATTATAAAAATAAACAAAGTGTATTGAAAGACAATCGTATGTGTTACTTCGTTGGTAAACTTTCACACCAAACATTTCAAGTTTCTTTACTTCATTATAATTCCTTGACTTTGCACCTACTTTTACACAAAATATACTAAAACTTGATTAGTGTATGTCACACGTATTCTGCACCTTTTTCATTTGGCACTAGACCAAGTTGTAATGCACGAAGACTTGCCTTTTCTTGCTATTTGTCCACCATTTTCATCAATTTAGGAATCAAACTTTCTTGAAAAGTACTCCCTCTGTCCCATCCATTTCTTTACACTTTCCTTTTTGGGCTGTCCCATCCATTTCTTTACATTTCAAAACTTTCCCAAAATAGTAAAGTTTTATAATATAAAAATCAACTACATCCATTACTTTCTTCCACTAACTCATTTTATACATTATATAGTGATGGGTCCCATCACTTTACTCATTTTTCCTCCTTCTCTCCTCTTTCTTTATATTTTCCCTTGGTCTCCGTGCCCAACCCAAATGTAAACATTTGGGTGGGACGGAGGGAGTAGCTGGTTACAACTTACACAGCCTAATACTCCCTCCGTCCCACAATATAAGTCTCTTTTGAAAAAATTACGCATCTTAAAAAAACATTAATTAGATGATACATTTCCTCTTATGCCCATTATAAATGCATTGACTTTTAAGAACATGAGCTATTTTATACTATTGGTCATTCCTCATTAATTGCTATACAATTTTCAAAAAGGGTAGTTTAGGAAAATTATCACAAATTTACATTGAAAATTGAAAATGGACATGTATTATGAGAAAAAAAAATTCCTCAAAAGAGATTTGTATTGTGGGACGGAGGGAGTACTACTATTTAAAATATAAGTTTCACCCATAAGAACATGGCAATTGGAAACGATGGGTGGCATAAGTTAGAAAATGGAATTTTTAGAGCATAAGTATTTTATGGTCTTGATGTTAATTCCGAATTTTAATGATTGAAAATTGTTCCTTGTTATAGGGACTTAAATTTTCATATATAGGTCTAAGTAATTTTCTTAGTGAAATCCATAGAGAATTAGAGTTGAAGTTAGTAGCTTGAAAGAACTTGAAAATGAGAATGTGTATTTGTCCCACATTGAAATAAATAAAGGGGGTTATTGGCTTTATATAGTATCACATACATGGGTAGTGTACAACTACTAAGGTGTATGATGGTGTATGGTGTTACTGTGTGCTTCACACACGCGCGCCGCCGTTTCCCGCCTCGCCTCGCCACGCCACGTCTCGACTCGACTCGGGTCGGTCGAAGGGGGATTTGGGCGAATGTCTCGGCGTCTCGCGTACGCAAGGCGACCTGGGCGAGGGATTTTATTTGTGTGTGCGCCGTCGTTGCCCGCCTCGCCACGCCACGTCTCAACTCGACTCGACTCGGGTCGGTCGAAGGGGGATTTGGGCGAATGTCTCGGCGTCTCGCGTACGCAAGGTGACCTGGGCGAGGGATTTTATTTGTGTGTGCGCCGTCGTTGCCCGCCTCGCCACGCCACGTCTCGACTCGACTCGGGTCGGTCGAAGGGGGATTTGGGCGAATGTCTTGGCGTCTCGCGTACGCAAGGCGACCTGGGCGAGGGATTTTATTTGTGTGTTTAATTAGAATATAATCTCCTGATGTTGGGTCTTGGTCCTGGACAGAATTTGATAATATATATATTCGGATTAATTATAATAAAAATGAGATGTGTGGATAAATATATATAGCGTAACAGTTACGATTTATTAAATCAGCCGTTACAACCATTTTGATTTTATTAAATCAGCCGTTTCGTTTTATTAAATGTAAATCGACAGTTACAATATTAATTGGGTGGCATCAGTTACACTTAACCTCTCCTATAAATAGAGAGCTAAGTTGCTGGTTTTCATGGATCACACCATACATTCTCTCTACACTCTCTGCTCTCCCTCTCTCTATATACAGTGCTCTGCTCATAGGGTTTTTCCGGCGACTGAGGTGCTAGTCGAAGTCGAGTTATCTGGTTGCTGTGATCATATAACTCGGAGCTATTTTATCCTGGAAGAATATCGCCAGCATCCTGACACAATGTAAGTGGGGGCGATTATCTCTTCAAGAGCAGTCAGGACTTGGAGCAAGGCCTGACGACTCAGCTGATTGTTCATATCTGTTCGTTTAATACTACTAAAGCTATGGCTTCGGGTATTATTTTTGTCTTTCCTTTGTTTTTTCAGTTACTGATATGCATGCTATTCACCTTCATGTTTTGTTTCGTTAATTGTTTGTTTGGCCTTGGCTTGTTAAATATGTTATATAACTGCCTCTATGTTGCTGTATTAGTTAATATTTCCAACAGCATATACATGTATTCCATTATGCTACTTGCATTTTTCTATAAATCTATGTAACTATGGTTGTTCATAATGGTAAGTCACCATTCAGGTCATCGTAAACAATACACGGTAAAGTTATCCAAACTGATAGGAGTAAAACTTATAGGTTAAAAATTAACTTTTGCTTGTAAGAAATGAAAATACTTTAAAGTGGCATTTTGTAGATAATCAAGAGCGCCCTTGAATGAGTCATAAACTGGTCTTAATCAAAAGTGCCCTTGAATGAGTCATAAACTGGTCTTAATCAAGAGTGCCCTTTATATTCATAGATATAGATATAAGCCCCTCTTGTATTGAAATACAAACATTAAGGTTTATTAACAAGATTGGATAATAATAAGTTGAGGGCTAAACAAGTTTATAAACGAGACAGTATGAGATGTTAAGGTTAGATAACGGCTTAACTCAGTAAAACAATACAAATCTTTAAGTCAAATAAGCTGAGAAACTAAAGGGTCGTTTGGCGTAACTTAAAAAAAGTAATTTATTGCTTTAAGTTATTAAGTTGATTGTAAGTGATAAGTAAATCAGAAATTATAAGCCAGTAAAGTGTTTGGTAAATCAGAACTTATAAATCAGTAGTGTGTTTGGTAAATCAGAAATTATAAGTTAACTTTTTTTTATTAATTTCAAAATATTTGTTTTTTAATATATAATAATGGATATTAATGGATAGATCTCGATGAGTAGAGAAATTTGATATATATATATATATATATATATATATATATATATATATATATATATATATATATATATATATATATATATAGGCAAGTACTCAAAAGAGAACTCTTTTTTTGAAGAAAACTAAGGTACTAATCCTAACCATTGGATGTATTATAATCAATGGCCCCGTCAGGGGCACCCACACATTAATCAAATACACCCTCACACAAACAATCCCACCTAATCCCCTCCGTTTTTAATTTGATTTTTCCCGTCAATCGGTGATATTTTTTAAAAATATAATTTCACCACATTTTTCTCCATCTCCCAACGATCAGTTTGAATACCATGTGCTATATTTTAATTTAGTTTTCTAAGTTCTCCTTTTAAAGGGGTTTTCTCTAGATCCCTACTATATATATATATATATATATATATATATATATATATATATATATATATATATATATATATATTGATAAACGGATCAAAAGATATATGATTTTGAAGATTTGAAGGATATTATATTTACGTAAATCAAGAAAATAAGTTGAGAGAAATAAGATGAATGTTGGGGATGTTCAGCTTTCCGGATTACAACTTATAAGATCGATATAAGCCTGCAAGTTAGTTTATCCAAACACTTGTAATTAAGTGTATGTTTGGGGTATCTTAAAATGAGTATCTTATGACTTATAAGCACTTATGTCATATAAGTGATAAGTAGAATAGAGATTAGAGTGTTTGGTAAATCGGAACTTATAATCAGTAGATTGTTTGGGTAAATCAGAACTTATAAGTTAACTTTTTTATATAATTTTCAAAATATTTGTTTTTTATATATAACAATGGATATCAATGAATAGATCTCGATAAATATGGAAGTTTGATATATACATATCAATTTTCTAATGAATGGATCGAGAGATATATAGTTTTGAAGATTTGAATGATATTATATATTGCGTATATCCAGAATAAGTTATAAGTTGAAAGTTAAGGATTCTTAACATTCAACTTATGAACTTATAAGTTATAAGTTTAGCTAAAACTTATGTTGGCAAACACCCCCCATAAGGACTTATGGGCTTATAAGCCATAAGTCAACAATAAAATGAGAAAACAAACAGGCCCTTAGTTGGGCCAGACTTAAAGTCAAATAAGCCCAGTAAGCTTTGTTGCCAAACGGGCACTAATACAATTTTGATGAGGCGGTGCTTGAAAGAAGATGATTATATGCAAAGTCTAAAAGGGCAATGAATTGTTGGAGCTAATTCATGAAGAAAATGAAATTCGATCAAATATGGTCGAATTTAGGAACGGTTAAAAATAATCAATCGAATTTAGTAATATTTCGATTAAATATGATCGAATCTAGGAGCGGTCGAATTTAGCAATTTAGTTCCCACCAAAAGTAGGGGGAAGTTCCCACCAATTGAAAAATTAACTTCGACCATATTTGGTCGAATATAGCAATTTGGGTGAGCGGGAAAATTTACTATAAACTTAGTAAAAAAAGGGGAAATTTGCCGCTCAAAACTTTTCGACCCGTTCAAAATTATTTTCGACTGTATTTGATCGAATTTTGCTAAATGTGACCGAATTCGGTTCAATTTATTATTTTCAGAAATTGAAAAAATGTTATTAAAAATTTACATGTTTGTACACATCATTAAAAAAATTATAAATGGGGTACGTTCCACTATATTTTATGTTCAAAAATTGGAATTTTTCCTAACTTAATTTAATTTTTAATTTATTTTACAAACTATTTAAAATGGGGGAAAAAATGAAAAATTAGTGAAAGTAAGGTAATATTCATCACACAAATATTGAGTATGGCTACTTTGGTGTGTATGAATTTTAAATTAAATTTTAGCTTTTTTCTATTTTTAATTAATTTTTTAATTTATTTTCCAAACTAGTAGATCGTTAAATTACCAAATCAAATAAATTTATTTTTTATGAAATTTTGGCAATAACATTAAAAAGGATGGATCTTGATCACTATACGATTAGGACATCGAGAAATTTTTTTAAAAAATCGAAACACTAAATCATGTCGAAACCTGTTTAGGGGTTATAGTCAAAGTACTAGTTGACCGTCAAATTACAAAACCAAATTAATTTATTTTTTTCTGAAATTTTGGAAATAATATTAAAAAGAATGGATCTTGACCTTTTTACGGTTGGGTCGTTGAGAAATATTTTTAAAAAAATTGAAACACTAAACCTTGGCGTAACCCTGTTTAGAGGTTCTAGTCAAAGTACTAGTTGACCGTTAAATTACCAAACCAAATTAATTTATTTTTTTCTGAAATTTTGGCAATAACATTAAAATTGATGGATCTTGACCTCCGTAGGGTTGGCTCTTCAAGATTTTTTTAAAAAAAATCGAAACACTAAACCCTGACAAAACCCTGTTTAGTGGTTTAGTCAAAGTATTAGTTGATCGTTAAATTACCAAACCAAATTAATTTATTTGTTTTTCTGAAATTTTGGCAATAACATTAAAAACGATGGATCTTGACTTCCGTACAGTTGGGTCGTCGAAAAATATTTTTAAAAAAATCGAAACACTATACCCTAACGAAACCTTGTTTAGGGGTTCTTGTTAAAGTAATAGTTGACCGTTAAATTGCCAAATCAAATAAATTTATTTTTTTCTGAAATGTTTTCAATAACATTAAAAAGGATAGATCTTGACCTCCGTACGGTTGGGTCGTCGAGAAATATTTTTTAAAACATCATCATTGTTATAAATTTAAATTTGAGCCATGGGTCCCGTTTTTTCTTTTCTTGCCAAAATCAATTCTTGGCTTCTTGCATTGCTACTACTACTATTTTAGTTGTTTTGTAGTGTTCATAGTGTGTATGACTACTTGGGTGTGTATGAATGTATATCCAAAATTTTGGTTTTTTTGTCCTATTTTTATTTAAATTTTTTAATTAATTTTATAAACTACATTTAAAAATGGATGGAAAATCAAATTATTAGCCAAATTAGTGGAAGTAAGGTAAAATTTATCACAAAAGTAGTTAGTATGACTACTTGGTTGTGCATGAATTTTAAATCAAATTTTGACTTTATTTTCCTAATTTTTTTTAAATGTAGCAAGTAATTCTACAAACTACTTAAAAATGATTGGAAAATCAAATTATTTAAAAATTAGGTAATATTTATCACAAAAATAATAAGCATGAATATTTGGATGTTGTAAATTTTAAATTAAATTTAGCGTTTTTATCCTATTTTTATTTAATTTTTTGACTTCTTTTTCCTATTTTTATTTAATTATCGGAATTCAGGCCCACAATTAAATCCAATCACATTTGGTCGAATTTAGTAATACACTCTAGGCACCAAAATTTGAATTTTCCAAAATTCAAAATTTTCAATTCAACCATATTTAGTCGAATTTAGCATATTAAATTTCAAGCATATTTGGTCGAATTTAGCAATACACTTTAGGCGCCAAAATTTGAATTTTCCAAAATTCAAAATTTTCAATTCAACCATATTTGGTCGAATCTAGCATATTAAATTCAATCAACCATATTTGGTCGAATTTAGCAATACACTTCAGACGCCAAAATTTGAATTTTCCAAAATTCAAAATTTTCAATATGTTGGTCGAATTTATAATTTGACCAAATAAGGTCGAATTTAGTAATATTATTTTCGACTAAATCTAGTTGATAATAGTAAATTTCAGAATAAACCAACTTATTGTTGCCATGTGTCACGTTTTTATTGGCTCAGGAGGACACACATGGATTGCTCCATAAATTTGATCTAAGCCATCCATTTCATTTTCAAAACAATTTCATCCTAACCATTAATACAATTACACCAATCTCTTTCTCTTTCATAATCTTCATTCTTCAATCTTTCAATCCTATTTCTTTTTATTTTTCTTTCTTTTTATGTTTTTGAGTTTTCAAGAATCAAACCAACATTTTGAGGCGTTATTGGTGTCCGATTTCAACGCTCTTATAGTCGAATCGAATTCCTCATCATCCTCTATCCAAAAAATCATCAGAATTTGTGGGGATATAATTTCTGAATTTCTCCTATTTTTTTATAAAATTTGAATTTACTTATTAAAATTATGAATTTTTGTAAACGTGATTGGTTGCTGATTTTGATATTACCATCGTGTAGAGTATGTTTTCCTATGTTGAATTTCGAGTTCAATAACGTATAGAAATTGAAGTTTAATTGTCGTGTTCTTGAGGATCGAAGCTGTTTTGGAGATGTTATTGACCTCCAAATCATGAGTTTGAGTAACAAAACTGAATCCCACATGCTATGCTTCACAAAACCAATGTTAGATTCAAAAAGCAGCAGATTCTGTTGCCAGTTTTTTTTAAATTGTTGTTTATTAAATTCAACTATATTGGATCGAATTTAGCATATTAAATTCAACAATATTTGATCGAATTTAATACACTTTAGGCGCCAAAATTTGAAAACAAAATTTAAAATTTTCAATGTGTTTGCCAAATTTATAATTTCGACCAAATTCGGTCGAATTTAGTTGGTTGAATTTAGTTTGTCGAATTTAGACGGTCGAATTTAGCTATTTTTGACCGTTTTGTGTATTTTCGACTTCATTATAATCGACAAGAGGACTTTTGGTCGAATTTAGCTATATTCGACCATTTCCGGTCGAAAATAGCTAAATTCGACCGTTTTGAGTTGGTCGAATTTAGTCGAATTTTCTTGTAGTGCTCATTATCAAGTTCCCATTTGGGACAAAATGGAGTGAGGATGGAGAAAAACAACCAAGTAATCATGCATTCCATCCGTAAATCACATAATCTCGTTCAAGACTTGGCACATTTATACTTGTGCAATCCTCAATTGTAGTAATATTTGCTACATTTCTCAGAAGAAAAAAAAAAGTTGAACAATGTTGTTATGTGGGAATATTAGAACAAAACACCGCGGTGCTTGCAGACGTCGATAAAAGAACAAAAAGAAAGAGACTACATATTGGTTAAGAACAGATGCAAGCAAATTGCAACACTTACCTCCACTTTCCCGAGCCAATGGTAAGCAGCTCAAAGCTCCTGAGAGAATCGTCATGGCCGCCTCTTGATGCTAAGGCTTGGGTAAAAGATGATGGCTTCGTGTAACACCCCAGTCCCGCATCGAGGAGATTTAGGACTTCTGTTCAGTTTATAAGGTAAAGTACTACTACTAAGTGCACCAACAAATCATGATCTTTTGGGGGTCTGTGGTGGGCGTGTGGATTACCCAAGTTGGTTGCATTTGGGTCAGTATGCTTTGGCTTATTTCGGAATCGGGACTCGACCCGGTTTTCGAAAGAAAAAGGCTCGGGATTTGACCCGGGTCATTAGTATGGTATTAGAGTCGACTCTCGAAAACTTGATTCGTCAAGTTGCCGGAGGTGGGGACACGAAGACTGGTGGTATTATCCCACAATGGACAAGAGGTCCGGAGGTGGGGACACGAAGCTAGCCGGTATTATCCCACAATAGCTAGGGAGGAACGATCTTGGACCTATGGGATATCTGTTCAGGCCTGACGAGGATGTGAGGAGTTTAAGTGGGGGAGTTTGTAACACCCCAGTCCCAAATCCCAGTCCCACATCGAGGAGATTTGGGACTTCTGTTCAGTTTATAAGGTAAAGTACTACTACTAAGTGCACCAACAAAATCATGATCTTTTCGGGGCCTGTGATGGGCATGTGTATTATCCAAGTTGGTTACATTTGGGTCAATATGCTTTGGCTTATTTCGGAATCGAGACTTGACCCAATTTTCGAAAGAAAATGGCTCGGGATTTGACCCGGTCATCACATTCGGCTCATCAAAACTAGGTTGCATCCTTTGGGTAGTAGACAGACGATCGCTGCCTGAACCCAGCCAATTTAATCTGGTTTGTTGGGTGAGAAGCTAAGCCGAGACTGCTAGTAGTGCTTGATCATGTGACTGGCCTCTTTGGTGCACTAGCAGCTTGGGAAAACCGTCCTCTTACTAAAATTTAACTTCAGCGTGTGAACCTTGTTCTTACTAAATTTTTTTTTGATAAAAATAAATCCAAATGTATATGCATGTATTTGGAGACCTAAAGCAATTGCTTCTCAAGCACCGCCCCTGAGCCACAATACGATACAATAGTCTCTCTCCTCCTCTAATCGTGATAATTATCTCCTCATACCCCAGTAAGCACAATCTCCGCTTACACTGCAATTCTCTCTCTCTCTCTCTCTCTCTCTCTCTCTCTACACATCACCTGTTTATATTATGTTGTAAAGCCTTTTCTGGGTTCAATACTGCTTCAATTTGGGTAAATTAGGGTTGGTTACACATCAATTGTTGTAGAGTATTGTTTTATGTGATAAAATTATGCTCTGTAATTTATTGATTTATCTTGTTTGCCTTAACGTTACTCACCTGATCAATTTCGATTCCGGCGGGTTATAATTTATAATTTATATAAATTATATATTTATTCTTATGCGAAATATTCTCTTCAATTAGGGTTTTGAGAAATCGAAGATGAGTAGTCCAGAAAGATACGATGCTGATATATGTCCAGAAAGATACGATGCTGATATATGTCCGCCCGAATGGCTGAAAATGATAGAAAGATGCGATGCTGCTGATATATGTCCGCCCGAATGGCTGAAAATGATCATGGATGCCTATTCTCGGGACAGGAAGCGTAAATATCAACCATCACCACCAACAGAAATTGAATGGAAGCCATTTAGCTATAGTCCCGATCATCCATGGGGGTATGATAAACTTGGCAAGACTAACCTATTCCATCTTTTCCGTGCCGCGGATACACAATACCTATACACAAGGAAAGGCGATGCGGTAAAGGCCACTCTCTATTACATTTTAATTGTTAAGAGTTATTTGTAATTTTTTATTTTTGTTCGTTGGAATTCCATTGCCTTGCTTGAATCAAACAAGTAATGCCAAATTTTCATCTTAAGGTTATAATAATACTTAAAGGAATTATTATGTTGTGTTTCATGGTGTATCTTAATTTGTCCAAAACTGGGATTCCGTCAATCCTCTGATTGATTATTCTGTGTTCCCCTCTCAGGTTAAGGTTGACCAACTCCAAAACAAATATGTTATTCTCTATCTCTTGAGAGATTATGTCCACAATGTGGAAGTTACTTGTCCAGATATCATACCCGACTTGATGGAAACTTACAAAAAATACGGCAAAACTGAGCTTGAGATTGTCTTTCTTTGGCTTGGTGACGACAAGGAGGCCTTCTCTAAACAGTCCTGCTTCATGCCGTGGCTTTCTGTCTTACCAGAGGATGAGAGAACCGTCAATGTCCTTACGGAGGAGTTTGACTTTCAAGACCGTGTGTGTTTGCTTCTTTTTGACCGCAACGGCTCCTTATGTCTTTACGATGCCAGAGCCAACATCAATGCTTATGGTGTCGTAGGCTTTCCTTTTACCCATGAAAAGATCAAGGAAGTAGATACGGAAGCTGCCAAACTCCGTTCTGATATCAATGATGGCAAACTAGCTACCTTGCCTGATATTTTGGGTGCTCATGTAATTTCCCCAACAGGAGACAAGGTAAGTAAACATTTTCCATTTCGCTTGCAAGGCACGGATTGATCATTCATACCAAAGTATATTAGATGTATTTCGGAAGTCCGCATTTCCATTCCCATTTGCCGGGAATCTCTCCAAGTGTTGTGGCTGACCATTAATGTTCGTGTATATCTGCAGGTACCTACCTCCGACTTAAAAAAAAAGACTGTGGGTCTTTACATGCTGGACCCATATCCATCTCGTGTTATCCTTGAGCAATTGAAAAGTATCTGCGAGGATAAGAAAGAGGATTTTGTCTTAATTCCCATCATCACATCGTACCATTCCTCCTGGTCCTGGATCAGAGCCGGATGCAGCCATCTCGAACGTAGTATCCCTTGGTACACTCTGCCCGCTACTAAGTGTCGCTACTTGCATAAAGTTTTCCAAAGTAACCTTAAGGATCCGTATCTTTCGTCTGGAGCATGTGATCTAGTTATTCTCAAGGGCGATAAGCATCACCTTGTCAGTTTTTTTGCCTTGCACATCTTTGCATGCTTTGGAGTTGATGCCTACCCGTTTACCATAGAAAACGCTGTGCAAGTGGCAAAGAAGGAACAACAAGACGACATAGTTTTGAAGGAAATATTATCGTCCAAGTCTATTTTACGTAGACAAGGTTCTGCCGACAGTGAGGTATGTGTCACTATTTATGAGCACTATCTAGCATGATATAGTTTTTGTTTTTATTATCATATTATTTTATTGAAGATGTAGTTTTTGTTATTCTTGTCATATACAATTTTTTTGAAACGTCCTCTGAACCTGTACTATTAATCTGCCTGGCAGGAGGTGATCACTGTTTCAGAGCTCGATGGTAGACATGTCTTACTATTGTTTGGGACTTATGGTTGTGAGTGGGAATCATTTTGGTCTACCATAAAGAATGTGTATGTTGACAAGCCACATGATGTTGACTACGAGATTATCTACATTCATTTGGATATCAGTTTAGAATCTACTTCCTCCTCAAGCACTATGGAGAAAATGCCTTGGGTGGTACACTCGTCTGAACCAGAGGTTGCAGTTTCCTTGTTCGAGTGTGTGTTTCCCGTATCTGCACACCTCCCTGCCATTGCAGCCTTTGGGGTAAATGGGCATCTAGAAACAAAAGGATCAGACTTAGCTTCTAAAGATAAGTTGGTCTCTCAGTATCCATTTATACAGGCTGATATGTATGATGAGGTTTATCAAGAACTAAAAGAGGAGCACGGATGGGACTTGGAATACCTCTTTTTCTCTGCTGAAGAGACAGAGAGGGGCTCTAAAATGTATAGACAGATTTATGGCTAAATCAGTCAGATGGCGCTACTTGTATATATTTAGATATCAAAGTCTGTGTGCATTGTATATATTTAGATATCAAAGTCAGATGGCGCTACTTGTATATATTCCCGCTGGGCGTTTCAATGGATATTCTATGTTAGTTTACGCAGCTAATTGTGAAACTTCTAGCTTTTAATGGACATATATGATGGCAGACTTGTGAGCTTTACTATCACCGCTTGTCATTTAGGGTATTGTGTGGTTAATCGATTTATCTGTTTTAGTATGAAATTAGTTGCTAGTTGTTTGTACAATGTTCTTAAAATTTGTGCCCTTACTTTGATGTCTGAACTCGTGCTATGTGGCATGTTTAGAGTACATATTTGCTTATACTTATGTTAATATGCTGCCATGATTATATAAGAGTGAGGGGTATCAAACATCAAATAACATATTTTATGCAGGTTGAAGGTGACATTGTTGTGATTAAAATAGATATGTTGTCTTCATGGACCAAGATGAAGGGGTCATGTGGGGCGTCTTACAATGCTGCTGTGAGTGATGATTGTAATTTGGTTCCAGGAGCCACTGTTCTAGTTGGTAGTAACGTTAAAGGTCTTCGTTGGTAAACTTTCACACCAAACATTCAAGTTTCTTTACTTCATTATAATTCCTTGACTTTGCACCTACTTTTGCACAAAATATACCAAAACTTGATTAGTGTATGTCACACGTATTCTGCACCTTTTTCATTTGGCACTAGACCAAGTTGTAATGCACGAAGACTTGCCTTTTCTTGCTATTTGTCCACCATTTTCATCAATTTAGGAATCAAACTTTCTTGAATAATAGCTGGTTACAACTTACACAGCCAAATACTACTATTTAAAATATAAGTTTCACCCATAAGAACATGGCAACTGGAGACGATGGGTGGCATAAACATGTCTTCCATTACGCTATTTGCATTTTTCTATTAATCTATGTAACTATGGTTGTTCATAGTGGTAAGTCACCATTCAGGTCATCGTAAACAATACACGGTAAAATTATCCAAACTGATAGGAGTAAAACTTATAGGTTAAAAATTAACTTCTGCTTGTAAGAAATGAAAATACTTAAAAGTGGCATTTTGAAGATAATCAAGAGCGCCCTTGAATGAGTCATAAACTGGTCTTAATCAAGAGCGCCCTTCATGTTCATAGATATAGATATAAGCCCCTCTTGTATTGAAACACAAACATTAAGGGCCTGTTTGGTTTGGGGGTTGAGGGGGGCTGGGATGGGCTGGATCCTAAAAACCCACGTTTGGTAAAAAAATTTTGGCGAGGGTCGGGTTGTGGGGGGTTTACTGAAGAGTTGGAGAGGGTTCACATCTAATAACAAAATAGAGGATTTCCAACACCCCAAATCGGGGTGTTAGCCAGACTTATTTTTATCCCTAATTTCTTTCGCTCACTCTCGCTGCTTCTTCTCCGTTCCTCTCCCCGACATAACATCTCGCTCTCCGCCATCAACATCTCAAAGGTATATCTAATTCTATACTCTCCTCCTATGTCCCAATCTCTCTCTCTCTCGCCCTCTCTCTCTCTCTCTCTCTCCCTCCCCCTCTCTCCCTCTCTCGCCCTCTCTCTCTGTCTCTCGCCCTCTTTCTCACTCCCTCTATATATAGCTTAGTATATATGTATGTATTGATACATGTGAATATATTATACTTAAATGAGATGTATGAATTCGATTTAACTGGTGAGTTTTTCGATAACTTCTTATTAGTTTAATTTGTATTGTGTATGTTCATTTCACGAACTGATATACTTGTTGAAACTATTAGGTCACTTCTCACTAGTACTAGTTGCTCTGCAATAGTTGTACCTCACTTTCACCTTTTGGATTTATGTCTTACATTATCCTATATAGATGTAATGTTGACTTGGTTAAATCATTATCGGCATGTCTTGTTTTTGTGTTCCTTGGAGAGTTGACATGGCCTCAGTAATGAGAGGATTGTCTATTAGTAGCTTATAACTCTCTTTGTCGAGCTTTGCTTCCTTCTGACTGCCTTTAAAACGACACAAAAGTGTTCTCTCTATATGTTAATTTTCGAAACAGTTTGTTAAGGAAAAATTGTGAGATAATGTAGAAGTTGTAAGAAATAGTGTGAGGGAGAGAGGGAGAAAGAGAGGTAGAGAGGCCTAACTCTAATGGTATTTGTACTTTGTCATGGATTAACAAGGTCCCTGTAAATGAAAAATTCTTGATAATTGATGTTGCTGGCATTTGTATTTCTGTTAAAAAGCCCCGTGCAGGTAAAGGGCGTGAAGTCTACTCCTAAAGGCTTGCGCAAGTTGGTACTTGAAAAAATGATGA
The DNA here is from genome assembly GCA_037693485.1 of Kitagawia praeruptora. NCBI lineage: Eukaryota > Viridiplantae > Streptophyta > Magnoliopsida > Apiales > Apiaceae > Kitagawia > Kitagawia praeruptora. The sequence continues at coordinate 149,178,706 of CM075349.1, read as the reverse complement.
AAGATGCAAAGAGGCAGCCTTAGCCCAGTGAGTTTTTCATAAAATTTATTATTTAGGCTTTAATTAATATTGCAAGATTAAATATTTAAGTATTCTTAATGCTTTAAATTTATTTGATGCTGACTGCCTCCAGTTCATTTCTTAAAACTATTATTCTTAGACCATCTTACCGGTTAGAAAGTATATCGAATTGGAGGTATATAAGTCGTGAACACCAGTGCAGTGGCGTAACTATCAAATTGCCAGGCCTAGCTGAAAACTACTAATTGTATTCTGTATGCCTTATACTGTATATGGCTATTGTGGTTGTGTTATCCAGTACAGTGCGTTTTAGGTAAAGTGTCAGCTTGTCCTTCATTATGTGGTTCCACAGATGAAATATTGTCCCCTGTTTCTCAACTAACTAGAGTGTACGTTATTTTGCAATCTACAACGAATAGGCGAACATGCATATTAAAAAGCATAACTATTTCCTAGTAATAACATACCTTCCATTATTCCATCAGGTGTCCTTTCTAAAAATTCATAACCATTAAGAATGTTAAACTGATTGTCTCTACTGAATTTCTTATAACCATTAATAGTAACAGATTATACTATGTATGCCGTCTATACTTTTATTACTACTAACAATAAATTTGACCTCCCAACAAGAATGTTAAACTGATTGTCTCTACTGAATTTCTTATAACCATTAATAGTAACAGATTATACTATGTATGCCGTCTATACTTTTATTACTACTAACAATAATAAGTTCAGCAAGTGTTCAAATTGGCGTATCTGTTGATCAATAGACTTAATTATAGTGTATATTCACCCCCCTCCTGATCACTGTTATCATATTCCTGACTAACCGTCCATGTCTCTTCTTTCATACAGGATGTGTCAACTATTAAGAAGTGTGTTTGCGGAAAATCAAACTACTAGCCTACTGCTGCGTTTGTTGGATTCGGTGGCTTGGAGTCGAGTAGTTCATTCAGTCGGACTTTGTTATTCCTTCATTTGGTTTCAATCTTTTGGTTTGTAGTAGTAACTTGAAGTAATTTGTAGTAGCAGTGCTCTTTTGGTTTTAATCGAACTAGTTTGTGTTCTTTTGGATTTGGATGTTGCTATTTTTAGCTTCTTTTTAGAGGTGTTTATACCCATGTGTTTTGGTACCCATTTTCATTCATGATTTCATTTTGCAATTGTTATTTATTTATTTAGTAATAATTAAAATTTGTGAATTGGAAATTTTGGATTTTAGTTATTTATTAAAAGTTTTATTAATGTGCAAAATTTCAATTTATTGAAAACTTTTTGAATTTTTTAATTATTTAAAAATTCAGTGTAAAAAAATTTAAAATTTTATCTCATCTTTTGAAAAATTCATATTTGTTAACGTTAATTGTACAATATTGAAGGCAACCCTCCGTTTAAATAAGAAGCCAACCATCCATCCAAATAAGGTAAGGGTTGAACCCTCCCTTTCTCAACCCTTGCATCCAAACAAGGTAAGGGTTCAACCTTTTCCAACCCAACCTAAGCCAACCCAACCTAACCCAAACCAACCATTCCCTTCCCAACCCCCATCCAAAAAATATTTCCGAACCAATATTTCTGAAAAAAATATTTTCGAACCATATTTCGGGAAAAAATATTTTCGAACCAATATTTCGGAAAATAATATTTCCGAATAAATATTTAAGGAAAAAATATTTCAGAACCAATATTTCGGAAAAAAATATTTAATAAGATTGCTTTTTAATTATATTATAACCCCTTCCCAACCTAACCCTTCATCCAAATATGGTAAGGGTTGGACCCTTCATTACTCAACCCTTACATCCAAACAAGGTAAGGGTTCAACCCAACCCATCCCTTCCCAACCTAACCCATCACATTCTAACCCAACCCAACCCAACCTCTTGTAACCCCCTATCCAAATAGGCCCTAAGGTTTATAAACAAGATTGGATAATAAGAAGTTGAGGGCTAAACAAGTTTATAAACGAGACAGTATGAGATGTTAAGGTTAGATAACGGCTTAACTTAGTAAAACAATACAAATCTTTAAGTGAAATAAGCTGAGAAACTAATACAGTTTTGATGAGGCGGAGCTTGAAAGAAGATGATTATATGCAAAGTCTAAAATGGGAATGAATTGTTGGAGCGAATTCATGCACAAAATGAAATTCGACCAAATATGGTCGAATTTAGGAGCGATCGAAAATAATCGATCGAATTTAGTAATATTTCGATTAAATATGGTCAAATTTAGGAATAGTCGAATTTAGCAATTTAGTTCCCACCAAAAGTAGGGGAAAAGTTCCCAAAATTTAACTTCGATCATATTTGGTCGAATATAGCAATTGGGGTGAGCGGGAAAATTTACTACAAACTTAGTAAAAAACGGGAAATTTACCGCCCAAAAAATTTCTACTCGTTCAAAATTATTTCGAATGTATTTGATCGAATATTGCTAAATGTGACCGAATTCGGTTGAATTTATTATTTTCAGAAATTGAAAAAATGTTATTAAAAATTTACATGTTTGTACACATCATCAAAAAAAATTATAAATGGGGTACGTTCCACCATATTTTATGTTCAAAAAATTTGAATTTTTCCTATTTGAATTTTATTTTTTAATTTATTTTACAAACTATTTAAAATGGGGAAAAATGAAAAATTAGTGAAAGTAAGGTAATATTCATCACACAAATATTGAGTATGGCTACTTTTGTGTGTATGAATTTTTAATTAAATTAGCTTAAAACCCGTGCGATGCATGGATTTTCTTTAATATTATATACTTTTTTAAATAATTTGAATAATTTTTTATGATATGAATTTTGTAAGTTAAATTTTTAAATGCTATGATTTGATAATAATTACATATATATGTATATATATATATATAATTATATTTATGTTGGCCATATTATTTTTAAAAAAGAAAAAATTTAGTTATAAGATATAGATAAGATAAGACGCTTTAGCTTAAAAAGGTAATCAGCTGAAAATGTAATTTGTTAGTTATTACTTATTAGTAATCATAATAATATTATCTTATTTTATTAAATATAGTTAATCGTAGTATTTTTAGAATATCAAAATGAAATCAATTAGTTATTTAAAAATAGAAAAGATAACACATTTTTACCAATAGTAAAGTAAGGATAATTAAGCAAGAAAAGAAAGTTTGAAAATAAGAAATTTTAGTTAGAAAATATAGAGAAGATATTACATTTTATCTGAAAAAGGTAATCAATTAGTTATTAGTAATTATAATTGTATTAGTTTATTTCATTATTAGAATGACTCGTGATATATTGGAAATGAGAGGTTCTAGTCTGAAAAGTTAGAAAAGATAATTTGTTTTAGCAGAAAAAGATAATTGTTAGTTATAAGAATCTATAATATCATTATTTAATTTTACAAAATAGAAATGCATGTTTCTACCAATAATAAATATTTAAGTAAGGATAATTAAGTAAAAAAATCAAGTTTGAAAATGAGATATTTTTGTTAGAAAATATAAAAAGGTATTGCCTTTTTGTTGGAAAAGGTAAACAGTTCGTTGATAGTAATTATAATATCATTAATTTATTCATTAATTAGAACGACCATATATTTGGAAAAGAAGATATTTTAGTTAGAAAAGATAGAATAGGCAATTAGTTAGTTATTATTTAGGAGAAAATGAGATATTTTAGTTAGGAAATATATTACCTTTTAGCTCGAAAAGATAATCAGTTAGGATTAGTAATTATAATATTATCAGTTTATTTCATTAATTAGGACGATCATATTTTTGGAAATAAGAGATTTTATTTAGAAAATCTAGAAAGGGTAATAGCTGAAAAAGATAATTGGTTAGTTATTATTTAGTAGTATAGAAAAGATATTACCTTTTGGCTGGGAAGGTAATCAATTAGTTATTGGTAATAATATTATTAGTTTATTTCATTAATTAGAACGATCATATTGGTAATAGCTGACAAAGGTAATTGGTTAATTTGTAAAGAGTTGTGTTATGGAACGAAAATTAGGGTGTAGTTATTGTGTTAGGGTTTGTGGAAGCTTCGAGCTTTAATGGCTGCGCTTGTGTTTCGTGACTTAAATCGCGTCCTCACAAGATGCCTACGTATCTCAGAAGTGAGAATCAAGCCAAAACACGTAGTTCTATATGTGAAGGAGCAGGTCCTTATATAGGTGATGAAAACCTTAGAATTAGTGTAGAATTAGGAGACTTGATGGGCAAGTCACAGCTTAGGCCCAATTCTAGAGCCTTCTAATAGATAAGAAGATAAGAGCTGAAGATATGTGCCTTGGAGGCTACTCCTAATATGATTTAGTTCCCTTTTAAGACTCAATCTTGAAGTCTGAATCTGGCTGATTTATTAATTACGAATTTATTATCATAAATAAGGTTTTGGGCCTCGTAATTGGGCTTTGACCTTGACCAGCTTAGGTTTATTTAATGTATCATTAAATACGTTTCTAGGAAAACTGATCAGGTTTTCATTGAAGTTAGAAAGTTTATGTACACTAGTGTTTCACAGGTATCATCTCGATGTAAAGTGTGGAGCGACCTACACATTTACGACGATGGGCCTTGTTCGAGGCTAAGCGATTATTTTTCCAACAACTTTTGTCATTGAATTTCGCTTATCTATTTTAAGGAATTATTTATAAAATTCCTCGTATTTTTTCATATTTATCCTAATTTTTTAGGATTTTTCTAGCACTCACAGGTTTTTTTTCTATATTTTCGATTTTATCGAAAAAATATCAAATTGTGCTTCAAGCATAAAATAATTAAAAAATTATTTTCCTATATTTTTGGAATTTTATTTCCATTTTTTTCTCAGAAAACATTATTTTTAATCTACTTTTCTGAATTTTTTTTTCGACCTGAAACGAGGTCGTGTATGGCCTCAAAAGTGCCCAGGTCGTGTGGTTTTCGACCTCACTCTACGACGTGATGTGAGGTCGTACAAGGGCGAAGAACGGGGCAGGTCGTATCACCTTCGACCTCAATTCACGAGGTGATTCGAGTTCGTTTAAGGACACCAAATGGAACAGCTCGTTGAGCCTACGATCTCATACTGCGACGTGGATCGAGATCGTGGAAGGGCACCAAAGCATGGAGGTCGTGATGATTTCGAGCTCATATCACGACGTGACTTGAGTTCGTGTTAGGTCCTTCCACGAGCCTCCTCGCGTAGCCTACGACCTCAATATACGAGGTGAATCGAGGTCGTCCAAGGTCTATAGATCAGCCTCGTCAAATTAGACACGATCTCATCTCACGAGATGGATCGACATCGTGTGAGACCTTTAATGTGGCATGTTCGTATTGTTTTCAACTTCAATTTACGAACTGAGTCGAGTTCGTGTAAGGAGTAATAATAGGCCTTCTCGTGGGTTTTACTAACTCATCCTACGAACTAGAATGAGTTCGTGTAAGGGACAATAATAGGCCCCCTCGTAGGTTTTTCGAACTCATACTACGAACTGAATCGAGTTCGTGTAAGGAACAATAACGGGCCTCCTCATGGCTTTTTTGAACTCATACTACGAACTGAATCGAGTTCGTGTAAGGAACAATAACGGGCCTCCTCGTGGCTTTTTCGAACTCATACTACGAACTGAATTGAGTTCGTGTGAGATTTTTTATTTTTTATTTATATTTATATGAATTTCTCGATCCTTCTAGGATTTTCTTTTGAATTCTACAAGCTTCTACGAGCTTCTAGATCTTGGGCCTCTATTTGGGCCTATGGGCCTTAACCGGCTTTAACCTATTACCACAGCATTCAAACCGGCTAAATGACCGGTTGTGTTCAGTATAAAAGAGTGGGAGTTCACTTCTCATTTCTTACTTCTACTTAAACATTTCACTAAAATTTCTCTCAAACCCCTCTTTCTCAAGACGATTTTTGACGAGAGTTTTCCGGCGAAGCTCCTTCTATCACGGTGATTTCTGGGTTTACTTTGAAGATCACATTTGAAGCATTCTTCCCAAGAATATCAATGGCGGATGAAAGAGAAGCTAGGAGGTTGAGCAAGATGAGTTCATCATCGCGAGGTACCTCTTTCCCTCCTATCCGTTCAAAATATACTTCCTTGATAGACATGATTAATCAAAGAGGAGATGAATATCCCTCTGTTTCTGCATTAGACTCATATAACCATCATTCGAAATTCTTCGACGTTGAAAAAGTCAAAAAGTTTAATAAACTCTTCAACATTCATTCCCCTTTAAAATTAGTCCCAGCTGAACCAGGGGATCGTTCTTGTCATTGGAAACCCCATGCCCTTTGCATCTATAAGGATGCTATCATGGTTGGGCTTCGTTTCCCTTTTCATAATTTTATTCCCACCTTACTAGCGGATGTTCAAATAAACCCCTGCCAGTTAGTTCCAAATGCTTGGAGAGCCATTCTTTGCTTCATGGTTCTCTGTTTAAAAAACAATTTTCCACTAACTGTCCCCCTCTTTAGGAAGATTTTTCAATTTAAGAATAGTGCAATCACTTATCCTGGCTGGGTATATATCAGCCTTCGTGCTACGATCCCCAATATTTACGATCCCTCTTCAATCCCTGATAATAACCCTAAATGGAAAGAGGAATTCATGTACCTTGTGTGGGAGGGAGGTGACTGGGGCACCCTCTTTCGTACCTCCTTTGGGAAAGTATCTGATGGAAATCCAGATGATATCAAACTGGATGACGCCGAAAGAGCTGCTTTCGATACCCTTACTGTAGACAAAGGGGAAACTCACTTCTTCTCCCTTCTTGAGGAATTTTCCCTCAAGTCCGTGGGTCTTTCATCTATCACTGATAAGGGTAAACCTCATCATTCTTTTACTTAACCTCTTATTCATTTGCATGTTAAATTTTATTGTCATTGATTTTGCCTTTGATTTTTCAGCTGCTAGGGCCATAAACGAGCTTCAAGAGCATTTGTCTGGGGAGACTTCTCGTATGAAGAGGAAACGAGCTGCAAAAGATCCCAGGGGACAGCCCACAGAACCTGCCTTTTTGAGGCCACATGATGCTATTGATGTGGAAGGTGGGGCTGCCTCCTCTGTCAAATCATCTGTTTTTCGGCCAGCTTGGGGCATCAGAAAACAGGATTCAGTGGTGGGTGATACCAAGCACTCGAAGGATTGGTCCTACCACTCGATCACCCCTGCTGATTATCGTGACCTCGTTGTTTCCCGTGACTTGGAGGCGGTTGAGTCGTTGGGAACTCAAGCTATTGCTACTGTAAGTATTTTACTTTTCTTTTAGTTCGAATTTTTACTTCCCGTTCCCTAACACTTAAACTGTGCTTTCAGGGTAATACCTACTTCCAGGCTGCCATGCATCATGCCAAGTCTTGGCGAACTCAGGCCGGGACTCATAAGAAGGACCTTGATCAGTCAAAGGTCCAAGTTGCAGGCCTGGAGGAGAAGTTGAAGGCCAAGGAAGAAGAGCTGGAGAAGGCCTATGGTAGCATTGCCGAGCTTCGCCAAGGCAAGGAGGATATCATTGATGATTACATGGATTCTGAGGACTTTCAGAAGCTTATGGCTAAGCATGATGACCTTGCTTATCCGACCAACTACTTTAGTGGCTGGAAAGGGGCCCTAGATGCTGTTTCTGAGAGGCATCCCGGGTTGTTCCAGATTGGGGATTCCCTTGCCCTGAGGCTCCTTTAGAGTTGGCCAAGCTGTTGGAATCCCAGAGGATTTCTCCTATGGAAGAAGATGAGGAGGATGGTGAGGAAGATGAGGAGGGAGGTGATGCTACAGATAGGATCTTGGATCCTGAGCACTCCCCACTTCAGGCTGATGTTGAGGAGTCTACTACTGCCACTAGTACTGATAGAGAATCTCAAGTTAAGAGCACTGCCAAGGCTGCTAAGGCTCCTTGAGTTTATTTTATTTCGGCCCTGCGTGGCTTATCTTTTGTTATTTCGCTTTCTTGACCTATGAATGGTAACTTATAGCCTCCGGGCTTTGTTTATTTATTTCAAGCATCCTTTGATTTTTCCTTTCACTTAGTTGTTTCGTCTTTTGTATTTTGGCTTACTTTAGCTAGCAATTTTTTAAATATGCTTTGATACATAACAGACATAAGGAATAAGACCCAAGAGAGGAGAAAATCAGATTGTATTAAAACTTGAAATGGGTCTGGCCCTTACATAATACTCTACTTCCTACTTGGAGTTTTGCAAACTCTGAAATGGTTTCGTCGACCTTATTGCTACTTTCCTAACACATGAATAAAAATCTGAATCCTTACAAGGATAGCTCAAACATAGTAAATCTTGAGGTTCAAGGCATGCCAAGTACGGGGGACCTCAACCCCGTCCAAGGTCTCCAACTTGTACGATCCACGACCTAATGTTCCTTTGACACGATACGGACCTTCCCAATTTGGAGCTAGCTTTCCCTTCTGTCCAACTCCGGATGCTTCAATCTTTCTGAGTACTAAATCCCCTTGACGAAAGAACCTTTCTTTTACCCTCAAGTTGTAGTAGAAAGAGGCCTTCTTCTGATGTTCAACATTCCTAGCATGGGCTTCGTCCCTTACCTCATCGATTAGGTCAAGAGCTAACTTCATTCCTTCTTCATTAGTGTCAGGCTCAAAGGCCTCCACTCGGGGAGATGTATGCATGATTTCTACGGGGACGACAGCTTCAGCTCCGTAAGCCAACATAAATGGGGTTGCCCCAGTGGTTACCTTGCAAGTGGTTCGATATGCCCAAAGTATGGGTAACAGTTCATCCACCCAAGTATTTCGGGAACGTTCCACCCTTTTCTTAAGTCCATCAAGGATGATACGATTGGCAACCTCAGCTTGCCCATCTGAAGTGAATCGCAGCTCAATTCCATTTTCATCACAATAATCCTTAAACTCTTTGTTATTGAATTGTAACCCATTGTCCGTAACTAGGATCCGTGGTATTCCATACCTACACATGACGTTCTCCCAGAAGAACTGCATAACTTGTTTGGTTGTGATCTTAGCCAAAGGTTTGGCCTCGATCCACTTCGTGAAGTAATCAATTGCCACAATCAAGAACTTTCTCTGAGCTGTGGCCATCGGGAATGGCCCAAGTATATCCATCCCCCACATATCAAAAGGAATGGGGGAGCTGACGGATGTCAGCATCTCTGGTGGCTGCCTAACCACTGGTGCATGTTTCTGGCACCGATCACACTTTTTCACGTATTCTTTGGCATCAGCCATCATCTCCGGCCAATAAAACCCGAGTCTAACTATCTTGTGAGCTAGGGCCCTGCCCCCCAAGTGCTGCCCACAGATTCCTTCATGGACTTCCTCAATAGCTGACTTGGCCTCTTCGGGCCTCAAACACTTCAGATATGGAATCACAAAAGACTTCTTATAGAGTATCCCTTCAATCAGAGCATATCTCAACGCTCTCACAGATAACTTTCGCGCCTCAATAGCATTAGTCGGGAGCCAACCGGTCTCGATGTGTGCTTTTATGGAATCCATCCAGCATTCCCTGACCCCAATAGGTGCAATCAACTTTGAATCGATGGTAGGAGCCCTCAGGACTTGAAAGTAGACACTTCCAGAGTAGTTCTCTATTTCAGAGGAGGCAAACTTGGATAAGGCATCGGCCTTGGTGTTTTCTTCCCTCGGAATGTGTTCAATGTAGCACTCATCAAACTGAGTCATTACTGCCTTCACAAGCCTTAAGTATTTGGTCATGGTATCGTCCCTTGCTTCAAACTCTCCATTGACTTGGGCTACAACTAGCCTTGAATCTCCATAAACTTTAAGATTCTTGACCCTTAACGCTCCTGCTAAACCAAGTCCAGCTACCAGAGCTTCATATTCTGCCTCATTATTGGTTGTTGGAAAGTCTAATTTCAGTGCGTACTCAATCGTGAATCCATCAGGACTTTGTAGGACAAGACCTGCACCACTTGTTTTCGTTTTTGATGCTCCATCAAAATTGAGCACCCAGAACTCCTTCTCTTCAATTACGGGCTCCTTGTCTTCCTTATTGCCTTCCTGAGGTATCTCCTGCCCCCCGACTTCTTGGTTGTCAATGGTGCATTCAACCACGAAGTCAGCAAGTGCCTGAGCTTTTATGGCCGTCCTTGGCTTGTACTTAATATCGAATTCTCCCAATTCAATTGCCCACTTGATGAGCCTACCACTGGCTTTAGGGCTATGCAGAATGTTCCCCAATGGCTGTCCTGTAAGGACTTCAATCTTGTGTGCCTAAAAATAGGGCCGTAACTTCCTAGAGGCAGTTACCAATGCCAAGGCAAATTTTTCAATAGTGGAATAATTTAACTCGGCTCCATGCAAAACCTTGCTAACATAATACACCGGTTTCTGAACCTTGTATTCCTCTTTTACCAGCACCGCGCTTACAGCCTGATCCGAAATAGCCAAGTAGAGATAAAGGATTTCTCCCATACTTGGCTTGGCCAACAGCGGGGCTTCAGCCATATACTGCTTCACTCGATCAAAGGCCTCTTGGCTTTCTTCTGTCCATTCGAAGTTTTTCACCTTCTTTAGCGTTTTAAAGAACGGTAAACACTTGTCTCCGGATTTGGAGACGAATCTTCCCAATGCAGCAATCCTTCCAGTCAGTTTCTGTACATCCCTTATGGAACGAGGTGGTTCCATATCTAGAATAGCTTTGATCTTGTCGGGGTTAGCCTCAATTCCTCGTTTCGATACCATAAGACCCAAGAACTTCCCTGGCCCGACACCAAAAGCACATTTGGCTGGGATCAACATCATCTGGTGGTGTCTCAACACTTCGAATGCCTCACGGAGGTGCTCAATGTGATCGGCCTTACATAGGATTTTTACTAACATATCATCTACGTAAACTTCCATAGTCTTTCCAATGAGATGAGCAAAAATCTTATTTACCAACCTCTGATAAGTAGCTCCTGCATTTTTCAACCCAAAGGCCATGACCAAGTAACAATACACACCAAAGTCAGTGATAAATGATACCTTAGGAATATCGTTCTTATGCATCTTGATTTGGTTGTAGCCGCTAAAACCATCCATGAAGCTTAGCATCTCGTGCCCAGCCGTGGCATCTATCAACATATCAATTCTTGGTAAAGGAAAACAGTCCTTTGGGCATGCGTCATCAGATCAGTGAAGTCTATACACATCCTCCACTTTCCATTGGCTTTTTTGACCATTACGGGATTGGCCAACCATTCCGGGAACTGGATTTCTTCAATGAACCCTGCCTCCAGGAGTTTGTCAACTTCTTGTTTTATGGCTTCTTGTCTCTCAGGTGCAAAATTTCTCTTCTTTTATTTCACCGCCTTCCTGTCCGGATCTACATTCAAATTGTGTGTTATTAATTGGGGATCTATCCCTGGCATATCAGCTGCTGTCCATGCAAAGACATCACTATTGTCTTGTAATAAGGTGATCAATTCACTTTTCAAAGGGTCTTTCAGAGATGCCCCTATGTGAGTAACCTTTTCAGGATCGTCTAAATCCAAAGGTATGGGAACCAAGTCTTCTGCTGGTTTTCCTCTCCGTTCTTCATCTTCACGAATGTCCATATCCTCAATCGGGAGGACCTGCCCCCCTGTTCCATCCGGCCTTAGTGCGGCCACATAACAACTCCTTGCCATTTTTTGATCTCCTTTCTCTTCTCCTACACCGTTTCTGGTTGGGAACTTAATCTTTAGATGATAGGTGGAGGCAACCGCCTTAAAAGCATGAAGTCCCGTTCTCCCTAGAATAGCATTGTAGGTAGACGTGGCTTTAATAACCAAGAAATTTAACATCTGAGTGGCCTCCCGTGGCTCCTGCCCTATAGTCATGGGTAATTGAATCGTCCCTTCAACTTTGGACTCTACTCCGTTGAATCCATATATAGGCATATTTGATGGTGTCAACTGAGACTCGGTGTACCCCATCTTCAAAAAGGCGTCATGGAATAGAATGTCTACTGATGCCCCATTGTCTATCAAGACTCTCTTCACTTGGGAATTACCTATGACTGGTGAAATTACCAGAGGATCATCATGGGGGAATTTCACCCCTTCAAGGTCCGAGTCATCGAATCCAATCGATACCTCTGTTTTTGCACGCTTTGGTGCTTCTCCCACAATGTGCATCACCTCTCGCGCATATGCTTTCCTAGAATTTCTGCTAGTCCCTGCCGCTGTTGGTCCACCAAAAATCATATTTATCACCGGCCCTCGGGGCTGTGGGTTGCGATTGCGATCATCATCTCTCCTATCATAACCCCTTCTTGGGTTCTCTTGATCTCCATCCTTGCAGAATTTACTCAATTTCCCTCTTCGAATGAGGAACTCAATCTCGTCTTTCAATTGTCTACACTCGTCGGTGTCATGTCCTACGTCCTTGTGAAACCGACAATACTGATTCTTGTTCCTCTTCTCAGGATCTGTCCTTAGTGGCTTCGGCCATCTCACGTCCCTATCCCTCTCTATATCCAACATGATTTGGCTTCTTGGAGCATTCAATCTCGCATAATCAGTGAATCTTTGTCCAGGACTGCCTTTTTTAGGGGCTGAATCAGAATCTCGACCCGTGCGCGGGTACTTATCCTTAGCATCGTACTCCTGCTCTGTCTTCCTCTTCTTAGGATTATCACCGTTTCCATTATTCCCTGCTCCTGAATCTTTCTTCAAACTATCCTCAGCTTTGATGTACTTACTCGCCCTTTGTTGAAGCTCAACCATGTTCTCAGGGGGATGCTTGGCCAACGACATCTTAAAATAAACATTCGAAGTTCAATTTTGCAAAGCCACCATGGCCACTTTGTTGTAATAACCCTAACTTCAGTAATGCTACAGTGGTCACATGAATAGTAAATTTCGAGGATTGAGAGAAATGGTATATAGGTACTCTATAAAGGAAATGGAAAATGAATAAACAGAAACCATATTAGTGTTGTACAATGAAAATAAGTGACTCAAAATGACGTTAGATTTTAGAAATTCCTGAAACATGGATTTTGAGGATTTTGATTTCGAACAAGCTTCTATTGGACATTAAGGAGCATGGAAACATTATAAGAATTATATATTGAGGGATTAGTGAATTTAGATTTGAGCCAGGGGATTATTAAGTTAAGAGAATACCAATGGAATTTGGATTGTTAAATGATTTCAAAACCACTGAGATAATGAGGTACATTCGAAACGAACCACAATTAGACGAGTATGGAAACCAAACAACCAAGATTCCAATATAGCAAGGATATATACCACATTATAATTACCAAGAGTGCTAGCATTATAATTAGAAAAGAAAATCAAGAAAAAAAGAGTTATTATGACATAATAATGACATCATCTTCCACTAACTTGTTTTTAAAGGGTAGATTAGTCATTTAACTTGTAACCAAGCTTCCAAGATAAGCTAGACTAATAAGATTAGGATGTGATAAGATAGAAACAAGCAAAGCAATCACTTCCCCATCCAAAAAGAGGCATTCGGCCAAGTGAAGAAAAAAGGAAGAAAAAGAAAAAAATAAAAACTAAAACCCTAGAAAAACTTCATCATAAATCAAGGGATAATTCATGGAGCTTCTTGGAGGATAGATCAAGACATTTCTAAAGTTTCATAGCCATCAAGCATCATTTGATAAGGTAATAAAATCATTCAAGTTACTAGAAAGATGATGAATAGTGTTTTCTAAGTGTTAACCTTGTTTTCTTGATTTCTTTGCATGATCTAGACTATACCAAGGTAGTATAAGAGCTTGGTGAGGTTATTCATGTTAGTATACTCTTTAAAGTTGATTATTAGCTTGAAACCCTAGCTTGAATCCTTTGGGTTTTGATGATTTTAGATGGTTTCTAAGATAAGTAGTACTAAATCATGTAATCTTATTGTTATAGTTGTTTATATGTGTTTGAATGGTATGGAAATTGTGTTGTGGACTTGGAAATCCATGGTTGGTATGATGACCACATGGTATATGTGATGGTGTATAAGGTGGATGATTGATTTGGAGGGGTTTGATTTTGGAAAGTATGAAAATATAGCCGTTATAATGTCCGATTTTCGTTAGAACGACAAACTGCCCTGTTTTTGGACAACAATGCAGTACGGTAGGTTACTGTCCAGCACACTTAGTGACCATGAAATGATAGAGCTTAGTTCATAGATCGTTTTGATATAAGGTGCGTTAAAATCTGACGAACGGGTTAGGAGAAAAGTCAGTTTTAGTGAAAGACGTTCGATAACCGAGAAAACGTAATTGTATCAACTTTGAGGCTAAAGTTACCATACTTAGACATTTTTATAAGCCACGAAATTTTGGGATAATGTAGTAGGGTGGTCAGAGGACCCTTGACAGTTGACCTTGCATTAAAATTCGAAATCCATATTTTCTGAGAATTTTTACAGTTAAGTGTGGTCGTTAGGGAAAATGGTGAAAAACCACTGAAACTTCAATTGAGCTTGTAAATGGTTAAGTTCTTGAACCTTTGGGGTAATAGTGATATGTTAGGCATATATTGAGGTATCAAGGGTAATGTTATACAAGAGTGTAGTGGGTAAGAGATGTGATATTCTAATGACGGTCCTTTTGTGTTTATAGAAATTCCGGAGGAGGAACCAGCCATATTGTCAGGATACAGAAACCGAGGCAAGATCCTTCTATCCCTACTTTAAAAATTATTTATCTTCGGAATAATAATGATATCATGGCATATATTTATGTATATGTGATGCTTTTGTTGCTATGTTGCAAAGAATATATTTTCTTGATTGTGGGAAGTTAAAGAGAGATGGATATGTTTTCTGAAATATGAATATAGAGATGATTACGAATGGAGCGAATATGCTCTAGAGTAAAAGAGATATGAAAGAGAATGGTATCAGTTGTTATCTAGGGTTATATGGTTTATAATGCTATATTATAAACATTCTTTTAGTGTATGATATATACATATATTTTATAGAAATAATGTGCGAGAATGGAAATGTGAAATGGTGTTGATAAATTGAATAATGATCTTATAAAAGGGGGATTAGCAACAAACTTGCATAAGAGGCTATGTCAGGGCTGTGTGCGACATAGTCTAACATTCATGATTCGGCACGAAGATGCCAAGGGAGGATGTTAGCAGGTGGCCTTCCTCCAGGAGGATGTTAGCAGGTGGCCTTCCTCCAGGGATGATGTTAGTAGGTGGCCTTCATTCCTTCTACTAGTAGTAAACAGAGAGCGGATACGGTCAGGCGACTGATCATCGTCCTACGTATCTGGCGCCAGTATATATCCCCAAAACTTGAAAGAAAGAATTGAAAATGGTTTTCAGATTTCTATAACTGAAAACAGAAAAGTGATATGAAACGATGAAATTATTATTATAGATGAAGAGAAACTGATTTTATATTAATTTATAAAATTGCTGTATAGGAAGGAAATGAGAAGATGATAGTGAGAGATTTATTCAAGTATTCATGTTATTTTAAAATATTACACTAAAAGGGTATATTGGTTGTTATATTATTTAAGAAGAGAAACTGATACTGTATTATCTTAGATTTCTTTCTTATAATAGTAAGTGAATGATGTATTATTAAATAAGAGTTTTATTCTTCCTTAAAGTTTATAATTTGGTTACGGCTTACATATGTATATACATGTATACTTGGTTACATTTTCAATTCTAGTTTTCAATATTATCTTGCTGAGCTATTATAGCTCACTCTTGCTACTTATCTATATACAGCTAGGTATGCCAATACTACGCAGAACACCCCGCAAGAGGGTAAGGGAAAGGCGACCTTCTGAGAGCTCGTTAGCATCAATCCCCGAGGTAGATGACCATCGCAAGGGGTTTAGTGGGCTTATGTATATTAAGTGTGTAAGTTTGAAAGATTGTAATAAATTTGGTTGTTGAAATGCTTCTTGTAGAAGCATCACTCAACAATGTACTTAAGTATGATTCTGGGTTTGTAATAACTTTTTAATTCTAAACTCTTATTATGGTGGATGTTGTTCTCTGAGCATATGACTGGTGTGTGTGTGTGTACTACTGTGGGGTCAATTGCATAATTATTAAATATAAAAAAAAAAAAACCCAAGATATATTGATTTTGAATGGAAGTTGGTTCGTGATGGCCCAAATTCATGACCCCGGATTTGGGGCTGTCACAGTTGGTATCAGAGCTAAGAGTCATAATGCTCAGGAACAAGAGTGATAATAATATTGTATCATTTATAATATTAAATTTTGAACTTCCATCAAGTTCAGGGGTGGTATATCGCAGGTAGTATTTATTTTAAGTATTGTTTATAAATTTATAGACCGTTACTAATAGAATTTTATGTTTTATTATAGGGAGCAGAGATGGGTGAGCCGAGTCGAGACCCCCAGTGGCTAGGATTGTCCGAGCAGGAGCTTAGAGACTTGTTGCTGGTAGGTGTAGAGGTTCCAGAGTATGCTATTGATGACCTCAGGGAGAGACGACGGGCGAGTGCTAGAGAGAGATATGAGCAGAGACTGAGGGAGGAGGCTGAGGAGCGCAGGCAGAGGGATGTTGTGGCTATAGTGCCATATTCTGGTAGACCATATGTAGGACCTGATGGGGCCGGACCTTCCCGAGTGCGGACGGATATTCCTGAGGAGGAGATGCCCTTACGTAAGAGGCCTAGGCTATCTGTTATACCTGAGGAGCCGATTGAGTGGAGGGACATTCACGTGACTCCTACTCCTGTCCCACCTGTCCTAGTGCCATCACCAGTTCCATCTCCTCTACCTAGCCCCGACCCTTTTGAGGATCCAGTTGAGCAGTTCACTCCACCGGGACACTTTATCTTGTCAGAGGATGAGTTGGAGGATGACCCTTCCGAGGATGCGGACACAGAGCCTGTTCCTCCGTCTCCACAGGCAGTTCCATCCCCACCATTTGCACCACCACCACCTCCACCAGTGGATGCACCCCCACTTGTAGATGTACCTCCCCCAGATGCTATGCCACCTCAGGAGGCACCTATGTTTCCAGCTGGTCAGTTGCCAGCTATTTTCTTGTCAGAGTACTTTGCTCTTCAGGGACAGCTGGATGAGTCCCGTCGGACTATAGATACGCTTATACAGAGGTTAGACAGGACGAGAGGAGGAGGAGGTGTGATACCAGATGGGTTGACTTTGAGCATAGTTAGTATCGAGCTGCGGGCACTCGGTGATAGTAGGACGATGTTGGGAGACAGAGGGGATCCAGTATGGAGGGCTCAGATAGTTGATACAGTTACCACTATGGTAGTGCAGATCAGAGATGTTATCAGGGCGTCGTTACCATGATTAGGAGTAGTAGTCTTGGATACTAATCAGACTAGTCATCTTATGGATGTCATTTTGGGGATTAGGTTAGATGTTTACTGTCTTAGTCCCAGTCTGATTAGAGGACAGCTAGTAGTGCTTTTGTTATAGCGAGTTAGTATGTACAGTTATGCTTTTGGGGTTTCGAACCTTGTACTTTATGATGTATGATATTAGTAGTAAAAGATGTTGTACCCAAGTTGTAAAATATTTATGTAAATTAATGAAGTTTATGTACTTTGCCTAATTTTATCGTATTTTGATATTAAATGTTGAAATTCAGAAATATTGATATATATGAGGTGATTGACTTAAATGAAAAGGTTATTGTGCTAAAGGTACTAAGCTTATTTGTCAAAGTTGTATTATGATTAAATATTACTTGTGTGAATTTAAAATACTGGGATGCATAAATAAGATTAACTAATGATATAGTTGTGCATATATGGAAATGATGTATATTGTACCCTAAATTTGGGTGATTAATGAAGAATATTATTATATACAGAATCATGCCACCTAAGCGTAATAATAGAATGAATGCAAGGGAAAATGAGAGAGAGGAAGCAAGTCAGAATAGGCAGGATGAAAACGCTCATAATGAACAAGATCATGAGGAAGAAGAAGATGAATCAACTGGCCAACAGGGAAGTCAGGGTGGTAACCCTTTTAACCAATTTATGGAACTTTTGAGGCAGAATTTAGCTAATCCACAGAATCCGCCACAACCACCTGTTCTTCCCAACCAGGCAGCTAACTCTTTTCGTGCTTTTAAGTCACTAAAACCCCCAGAATTTGAGGGAACCACTAACCCAGTAGCAGCCAGGGCATGGCTGAAAGAGATGGAGAAAGCTTTTGAGATACTGAGGGTAGAGGAAGATCAGAAGACAGTCTTTGCAGCCTATCTCCTAAAGGGAGAGGCAAATTATTGGTGGGAAGCTAAGAAAAATCTCGAGGGAGCGGGAGTGATAACTTGGGAGCGTTTCACTAGGGTGTTTCTAGACAAATATTCCCCTAGGTACTTGGAGAACCAGATGGAAATAAAATTTTTGGAGCTAAAGCAGGAAAACCTATCAGTGGCAGAGTATGAAACTAAGTTTACCGAACTGTCTAGGTTTGTTCCAGAATTCGTGCGTACTGAAGAGCAACGAGCGAAGAGGTTCCAACAAGGATTGAAACCATGGCTACGTACTAGAGTGGCACCATTTGAGTTGACCGAGTATGCTGCGGTAGTTCATAAGGCATCTATTATCGAAGCTGAGAGTGAACAGACTCAAATAGGACGAGAGAGTAAGAAAAGGAAATTTGAGGGTCAGAAGGGAGGTTCAGGTGAGGGAAGTTACTTTAACAAATTTGGTAAGGGACAAAAACCCCAGTTTGGAGGAAAGTCAGGGAATAATAAGACTACCAGTGAGACTGTGAATCAGGGTGGTAGATCCACAGGAACTTTTCAATCTAGTCAATCTCGAACACCATTTCCAGACTGTAACACGTGTGGTAAGAAGCATACAGGAGTGTGTAGAGCGTTAGAAATAAACTGCTTTAACTGTGGACAAAAAGGACACTACCTTAGCCAGTGCCCATCGGCTAATACCAATCCTAAGAGGGACGTCAAGTGTTACCAGTGTGGGAAACTAGGACACATTGCCAGAGATTACCGTTCAGGGGGATCATCTGTGCCAGAACAGAGTGTGACTGCTTCAAATAAACCTACTGCCAGGGTGTACAATATGACTTTAGGAGAGGCATCGAGAAAGCCGGATACAGATGCAGGTGAACATTTTTTTTAGTATTTAAATTTTTAGTGTAAACGTTTGGTTAGGAATCAATGTGGTCAATGAATGGTATAGGTAGGTTGATAATCTAGATAAGGAAAATCAGTATCTGTTAGGGGTTAGGAATTCTATAAAAAGGAGAATAATAGTATTTTGGGGGTAAACCACAGACTTGTTTATATACGAACAGGAAATATATATTATAGGTAATATTTTCTTACAATTGTTTCAAAGAATCTTATTCTAGTCGGATTTCTGGAAGATTTTACAGAGACAAGATATAATAAGAGCGAAATATGTATATTTTATGTCATGATAGAGATCAACATAGGGATAAACCATAAGTGAGATACACTACCATTCAGGAGAGGCCAATGTGGTGGCCAATAACCATAACTAAAAGAGGGATGTTGATGAATGACAAGCAAGTTTATGTTGGTGTAATTTTGCGCAAACAAGATAGAGATATTATGAAGGAAAAAGGATGGAGAAAGTGATATAGAAGTTATAAGGTGTAGATGAAAAGGTATCTATGGACATTTCTAACGTGATTCCGGGACGGAATCCTTTTAAGGGGGGAAGGATGTAATAACCCTAACTTCAGTAATGCTACAGTGGTCACATGAATAGTAAATTTCGAGGATTGAGAGAAATGGTATATAGGTACTCTATAAAGGAAATGGAAAATGAATAAACAGAAACCATATTAGTGTTGTACAATGAAAATAAGTGACTCAAAATGACGTTAGATTTTAGAAATTCCTGAAACATGGATTTTGAGGATTTTGATTTCGAACAAGCTTCTATTGGACATTAAGGAGCATGGAAACATTATAAGAATTATATATTGAGGGATTAGTGAATTTAGATTTGAGCCAGGGGATTATTAAGTTAAGAGAATACCAATGGAATTTGGATTGTTAAATGATTTCAAAACCACTGAGATAATGAGGTACATTCGAAACGAACCACAATTAGACGAGTATGGAAACCAAACAACCAAGATTCTAATATAGCAAGGATATATACCACATTATAATTACCAAGAGTGCTAGCATTATAATTAGAAAAGAAAATCAAGAAAAAAAGAGTTATTATGACATAATAATGACATCATCTTCCACTAACTTGTTTTTAAAGGGTAGATTAGTCATTTAACTTGTAACCAAGCTTCCAAGATAAGCTAGACTAATAAGATTAGGATGTGATAAGATAGAAACAAGCAAAGCAATCACTTCCCCATCCAAAAAGAGGCATTCGGCCAAGTGAAGAAAAAAGGAAGAAAAAGAAAAAAATAAAAACTAAAACCCTAGCAAAACTTCATCATAAATCAAGGGATAATTCATGGAGCTTCTTGGAGGATAGATCAAGACATTTCTAAAGTTTCATAGCCATCAAGCATCATTTGATAAGGTAATAAAATCATTCAAGTTACTAGAAAGATGATGAATAGTGTTTTCTAAGTGTTAACCTTGTTTTCTTGATTTCTTTGCATGATCTAGACTATACCAAGGTAGTATAAGAGCTTGGTGAGGTTATTCATGTTAGTATACTCTTTAAAGTTGATGATTAGCTTGAAACCCTAGCTTGAATCCTTTGGGTTTTGATGATTTTAGTTGGTTTCTAAGATAAGTAGTACTAAATCATGTAATCTTATTGTTATAGTTGTTTATATGTGTTTGAATGGTATGGAAATTGTGTTGTGGACTTGGAAATCCATGGTTGGTATGATGACCACATGGTATATGTGATGGTGTATAAGGTGGATGATTGATTTGGAGGGGTTTGATTTTGGAAAGTATGAAAATATAGCCGTTATAATGTCCGATTTTCGTTAGAACGACAAACTGCCCTGTTTTTGGACAACAATGCAGTACGGTAGGTTACTGTCCAGCACACTTAGTGACCATGAAATGATAGAGCTTAGTTCATAGATCGTTTTGATATAAGGTGCGTTAAAATCTGACGAACGGGTTAGGAGAAAAGTCAGTTTTAGTGAAAGACGTTCGATAACCGAGAAAACGTAATTGTATCAACTTTGAGGCTAAAGTTACCATACTTAGACATTTTTATAAGCCACGAAATTTTGGGATAATGTAGTAGGGTGGTCAGAGGACCCTTGACAGTTGACCTTGCATTAAAATTCGAAATCCATATTTTCTGAGAATTTTTACAGTTAAGTGTGGTCGTTAGGGAAAATGGTGAAAAACCACTGAAACTTCAATTGAGCTTGTAAATGGTTAAGTTCTTGAACCTTTGGGGTAATAGTGATATGTTAGGCATATATTGAGGTATCAAGGGTAATGTTATACAAGAGTGTAGTGGGTAAGAGATGTGATATTCTAATGACGGTCCTTTTGTGTTTATAGAAATTCCGGAGGAGGAACCAGCCATATTGTCAGGATACAGAAACCGAGGCAAGATCCTTCTATCCCTACTTTAAAAATTATTTATCTTCGGAATAATAATGATATCATGGCATATATTTATGTATATGTGATGCTTTTGTTGCTATGTTGCAAAGAATATATTTTCTTGATTGTGGGAAGTTAAAGAGAGATGGATATGTTTTCTGAAATATGAATATAGAGATGATTACGAATGGAGCGAATATGCTCTAGAGTAAAAGAGATATGAAAGAGAATGGTATCAGTTGTTATCTAGGGTTATATGGTTTATAATGCTATATTATAAACATTCTTTTAGTGTATGATATATACATATATTTTATAGAAATAATGTGCGAGAATGGAAATGTGAAATGGTGTTGATAAATTGAATAATGATCTTATAAAAGGGGGATTAGCAACAAACTTGCATAAGAGGCTATGTCAGGGCTGTGTGCGACATAGTCTAACATTCATGATTCGGCACGAAGATGCCAAGGGAGGATGTTAGCAGGTGGCCTTCCTCCAGGAGGATGTTAGCAGGTGGCCTTCCTCCAGGGATGATGTTAGTAGGTGGCCTTCATTCCTTCTACTAGTAGTAAACAGAGAGCGGATACGGTCAGGCGACTGATCATCGTCCTACGTATCTGGCGCCAGTATATATCCCCAAAACTTGAAAGAAAGAATTGAAAATGGTTTTCAGATTTCTATAACTGAAAACAGAAAAGTGATATGAAACGATGAAATTATTATTATAGATGAAGAGAAACTGATTTTATATTAATTTATAAAATTGCTGTATAGGAAGGAAATGAGAAGATGATAGTGAGAGATTTATTCAAGTATTCATGTTATTTTAAAATATTACACTAAAAGGGTATATTGGTTGTTATATTATTTAAGAAGAGAAACTGATACTGTATTATCTTAGATTTCTTTCTTATAATAGTAAGTGAATGATGTATTATTAAATAAGAGTTTTATTCTTCCTTAAAGTTTATAATTTGGTTACGGCTTACATATGTATATACATGTATACTTGGTTACATTTTCAATTCTAGTTTTCAATATTATCTTGCTGAGCTATTATAGCTCACTCTTGCTACTTATCTATATACAGCTAGGTATGCCAATACTACGCAGAACACCCCGCAAGAGGGTAAGGGAAAGGCGACCTTCTGAGAGCTCGTTAGCATCAATCCCCGAGGTAGATGACCATCGCAAGGGGTTTAGTGGGCTTATGTATATTAAGTGTGTAAGTTTGAAAGATTGTAATAAATTTGGTTGTTGAAATGCTTCTTGTAGAAGCATCACTCAACAATGTACTTAAGTATGATTCTGGGTTTGTAATAACTTTTTAATTCTAAACTCTTATTATGGTGGATGTTGTTCTCTGAGCATATGACTGGTGTGTGTGTGTGTACTACTGTGGGGTCAATTTTATAATTATTAAATATAAAAAAAAACCCAAGATATATTGATTTTGAATGGAAGTTGGTTCGTGATGGCCCAAATTCATGACCCCGGATTTGGGGCTGTCACATTGTTTTCCAAGTTGGTAATGTTGAGTGTCTCCTTGGTGAACCGTTTAAGGTAATCTCTAAGACTTTCATTCTTTCCTTGTATCACTGTCATGAGGGATGCAGATTCTTTCTCATGAATTCTTCCACCAATGAACTGACTGACAAAAGCATTGCTTAACTCCTTGAAAGAGGCAATAGAGTTTGGTGGTAGGCGACTGTACCATCGTTGTGCCATGCCTGCTAGGGTTTGGGGAAACGCCCTACACTTCAAAGCGTCGCTGGGGGTTGTAGCAACAAGGCGTTAGAAAACGTCCTTACATGATTGGCAGAATCTCCTGTTCCATCATAAGTCTTTATGGTGGGCATCTTAAACTTTCGGGATATGTGAGCATTCATTACTTCTTCAGTAAAGGGAGGAGTTAGATCATCAGGATCTCTAAGCTGCATCAAATCTTTAGGATCGCTTTTGGGGATTTCCACCCTAGTGTTTCTATCTCGTGGGACTTCAGTCCTCCTCTGTCTCCTTGGGGTTCCTTCCAAATCAATAAAAGGAATTTCTCCTCCTGTTGTTGGTGGGGGTCTAGTCTGATTTTGTCTCTGTTGTTCTCTTTCTATGTCTTCCCTTAGTTTCTGAATTTTGGCCTCGTGAGCTTTTATTTTTTCAACAGCTGTTAGAGGAGGTCTATCATAGACTCTTTGACGAGTTTGTCCAACGGGATCCTTGCCTAAGCGTCGCCTCCTCGGGGGTAGATCTCGATCTTCATCTTCTGAAGATGAGTCATCAGAATAGGGTCCGGAAAAATCTCTAGAGTATGATGGGTTGTACGGCTCGTGTATCTGGATAGCATGACCACTTGGACCGGACTGGTGCGGGGGATAATTGGGCAATCCATACATCGGATTTGTGCTTGCTGGAATCACAATAGTGGAGATGTGAGCAGTAGGAGGTGCGGATTGCCCTCCAAGAGGGGCGTGTACCATCTGTAGGGGATTCGTCCCTTGAATGGAGGAATTCATTACTAAGGGTAACGATCCATGAGTTTGCATCGTTTCAATTGCTGGTGGCTGAGTAACCAGTGGCTGAGATCCCGTTCCTGGGGGTACTTGTTCTCCGACCGGGGGTGCGGTAGTATTGGTAGTAGTTTCGGAAAGAGTTGGTGTTCTTCGAGTGGTAACCATGGTTAATATCCATTTCCCACAGACGGTGCCAAATGTTATGGAACGAAAATTAGGGTGTAGTTATTGTGTTAGGGTTTGTGGAAGCTTCGAGCTTTAATGGCTGCGCTTGTGTTTCGTGACTTAAATCGCATCCTCACAAGATGCCTACGTATCTCAGAAGTGAGAATCAAGCCAAAAAACGTAGTTCTGTTTGTGAAGGAGCAGGTCCTTATATAGGTGATGAAAACCTTAGAATTAGGGTAGAATTAGGAGACTTGATGGGCAAGTCACAGCTTAGGCCCAATTCTAGAGCCTTCTAATAGATAAGAAGATAAGAGCTGAAGATATGTGCCTTGGAGGCTACTCCTAATATGATTTAGTTCCCTTTTAAGACTCAATC
Organism: Kitagawia praeruptora; assembly: GCA_037693485.1. Lineage (NCBI taxonomy): Eukaryota > Viridiplantae > Streptophyta > Magnoliopsida > Apiales > Apiaceae > Kitagawia > Kitagawia praeruptora. The sequence continues at coordinate 149,154,148 of CM075349.1, read as the reverse complement.
TTGAAGTCTGAATCTGGCTGATTTATTAATTACGAATTTATTATCATAAATAAGGTTTTGGGCCTCGTAATTGGGCTTTGACCTTGACCAGCTTAGGTTTATTTAATGTATCATTAAATACGTTTCTAGGGCTTACTTTCAGCCCATATCAAGTTGCGTATAATATTTTGAGAAATGATTGTGTTTTGTTTTTTTGTATTTAAGTTAAATAATTAAGGATAATAAAAGTAAAACAATTAAATAAGGTAAGTACTGTATCGTACCGTATCGTACCAAAACTTTCAATGTTTCGTCTCTTATAATACTAGCATTACACCCGTGCGATGCACGGGTTACTTTATAAATATTATTAACGATTTTTTAAGTTAAATTTTTATTTTTCTAATTTTTTTTGAAATACTTACAAAACAATGTTGTTTATTTGTTGATTTGTGCTTACATTTTTTTAATTTAAAGTTTAGGAACATATTTATTGTCAAACCTAAAGATAGAATCTTTAAAGTTTTTTATTTAAATAAATTTTTCTTAAAGCACATTTATTTGGTAAACGATTTTTTTGTAAATTACATTTTAAGGTTTAGCCTAACAAATTTTTTAATATTTCATGGAGTTTTCTTTAATTTTATTAGAATATATATATATATATATATATATATATATATATAATATACTTTATACATGCGAAAACTTATTGGTTTAACTATTCTTTATATATGTATGAGTGAGTATGTAAAACACACATACATTTGTATTTTTTTTAAAGAAAATTTGTACTATCTTTTAGGTTTTTGTGTTGATATATATTTGTTTTAAGTGCATTATATTAAAATTTATTGTTGATTTTAGCTTTTTACGTTTAGATCTTTTTTTTTGAATTGGTGTTTGTTTTGTAGATTATATTTTGTTGAATTTTAGTGTCATTTCCAATTATGACATGTTTTTTACTTTTTGATTATCTTATTTTACCATATATTTTCTTAAAGACTTTTTTTTGTTTTGTTATTAAATGTACATTCTTGTTTTTTTTAATTATTTTTTGAATTGAAATGTTTACTTGTTCATTACATATAAATAATGAATTTGCGATTTATTTTTAATTATGGTGTTTTGCTATTTTATCCTTATTTGTTAATATTAGAAACATTTTTGTTGTAAAACCTAAAAATAAATTTTTTAATGATTTTTATTAAAATAATATTTTTCTTAACCACTTTTATGTGGTAAATGATTTTTTGAAAAGTATATTTTAAGATTTAGCCTAACATAAATTTAATGTTTCATATTTTTTGGCATGTTTTTTATTATTTATTAGAATATATATAATATATTTTAGACATATGAGAACTTATTGTAATTTAATATGCACGTGAACACACATACATTTAAACTATTTTTTCAAAGAAAGTTTGTACTATCTTTTATATTTTAATGTTGTTTTATATTTATTTTAAGTGCATTATATTAAATTTTATTTTTGATTTTAATTATTTAAATTATTTTTTTTAATTAGCTTTTGTTTTATAGATTATATTTTGCTGAATTTTGGTGTATTTTTCAATTATAATATATTTTTTGATTACTTTTTTAATATCTCGTTTTACCAATATGTTCTTAATTTTTTTTTGTAATTAAATGTAAATTCTTGTTTTTTAAAAAGTTATTTTTTGATTTGAAATTTCGATGGTATGCTTTGTATACTTGTTTAATATATATATATATATAGAATAAATTTGTGATTTATTTTTCAATAGGGTTTTTTGCTATTTTATCCTTATTTGTTGATTGTGTGTAAGTTTGCTACTACAACTCTTTGTTTTATAATAATAATAATTAATTATGTTGATGATGAATATTTTATTAGTTTTATTCTCTATTAATTTACTTTAATTTTATTGTTGATGAAATTTAATTTTTTTGTAACTTTTATTTTTTGGATTTTCGGATTGTTTTTAATTTATTTACAACTTTAGTACCGAATCTAGAATATTTTCAAAATAATAAAATGTTAATTTATTGATTTGTGTTAACTTTTTCTAGTATAAATTTTTTAAACATGTTTGTTGTAAAATCTGAAAGTAATATTTTTTATGACTTTTTTAAAAAATTAGGTTTTCTTGATTTTTTTTGTGGTAAGTTTTTTTTTTAAAATTATATTTTAAACTTTAGTCTAAATTGTCTTTATATTAATTTTAGTTAACAACAATTTTCTGAACTTTAATTTTTTCTGTTTTATTATGTGTAGTTTATTTTAGGGCATTCTTCTTTTGTATATTTGTTAAATTAAAAATACCATTACCTTGGTAGCATAGTTTTAGCTTTTAAACCAATACTCTAGCCCAATTTATTTTGTGGCCCATTTCTAATTTCTAATGAAATTACTTTTTAACCCATAACGACCAGACCACCTAAACTTTCTTACGCCAATTATATATAAGATATAATAGTGTAGATTTTAGCCTTTTTCTATTTTTATTAAATTTTGATATGGGCTAAAAATAAGCCCTACAGACGCATTTAATATGGCATTAAATGAACCTAGATTGGTCCAAGGTTAAGGCCCATTAATGAGGCCCAAAACCATAATTAAATAATAAATTCGTAGCTGATAAATCAGCCAGATAAGGGACTTCGTTATTGAGTCTGAAAAGGAAACTAAATCAGATTAAGAGTAGCCTCCAAGGCATATATCTCTGGTACTTATCTTCTTATCTTTCGGAAGACTCTAGAATTGGGCCTAAGTTGTGGCTTGCCCACCAAGGCATCCAATTCTACTATGATTCTAGGGTTCTCAACACCTATATAAGGATCTGATTCCACACAAACAGAACTACGTCTTGGCTTGATTCTCTAACAATACAGAGATACGTAGGCATCTTGTGAGGACAGATTGAGTCATGAAACACAAGTGCAGCCATTAAAGCTCGAAGCTTCCACTAACCCTAGTAGTTAATACGCAATAAATACACCCTACTTTTTATTCCACAACATTTGGCGCCGTCTGTGGGAATCAAACATCAACCATGATGAACACACGGAGAACATCGGTGACTACGAACACCACCACTAGCACTTTTGTACCCGTGATTGCGAAACAAGGGTCTGTACCCCATTAAACGAGTACCCAGATTTCGGGTTCTCAACCCCAAGGACGAATTTCCGAATTACTGAAACTCATGTCTAGGGATCGCAGCCCATAGAGATGAATCCCCAAGGCTAGAAGATGAATCCCCTTAATGGTTATTTCCCTTCTTGGATACGGCATACCCCCATGGAGCATAGATCTCCACCATCGTGATTCTCGCAAGCACGAATCCAGCCTACGGGCTACTCATCTATCTCCCGAACGTAGGAGGCGTTGGAGAAATTGGCCATGCACATCGAATGCACAAGCCATATAAACCCCCATACATCACAGGCCTAGGCCTTGTCTATAAATGAGGGTACCTAGATTATTCTGGACCCTATACCGAGGATTCATCATCTAAGGATGATCGAGATCGAGCCCCGAGAAGGAGGCGTGAAGAAAAATAACCCACTGATGGGCAAGTGTTCGCACTTATTCACGCAAGAGAACGTGGTCAACAAGTAATACAGAGTAAATAAGATTCGTTCCCACAGAGACTCAAATTGTTCGTTATGTTCACTTATGCACCAGCTAATGATTTACACTCACTGCTAAGACAATCACAATTTTGGTTTGATTTAACTAATGATTAATTACCTACTAAGCCAATTACGAGAAAATAACTTACTTTAACCTTATAATAAAGAAACATGGGATTTCAACTTCAATTACTACTTCATCTAGAATCTTATGCCCTTTAGCCTAGCATGTGACCGAGTTGATTACTGATTAGATGCACTAAACTGATACATACCAACTTTCGTTGTGCATATACCATCCTACTGATCATCCACAATTGATAGAAGTCAAGTAGTCACCAAATATGTGTAGTCCCTATATGTCTATAGCAATTGAACACATACCGGTTGATAATCAAGCACCCATTAAACCACATAGTCGATGCAAGACGGTTAGAATCACATCACAAATTAAAACATGTTCTTCACATGCAAAAACCTATGCTAGCATGAATTGTTCTAAACCCTAGATCCACTTTCGCATTCACTAGGATTAAACAAGCAATTACAAGTGTTCGCGACGCACTTATAACGAATAAGCATAAACATACTAGGCAATCAATACATACAATCACACACCAAGGCATAAAAACACTCAATAACTAGAATCCATAGCAAAATCCATTAAAACCCCATGATAACGAATTAGCCCATAATTGACCTAATTGTCATCATGGTTTCTATGGAAAACATAATTCTAAATTCAACAAGTAAAAATAAAGAAGAAGAATAAAGTTTAGAATTGAACTCCCACAATAGAAGAATACAAAGGTATCAAGAATAATCCTTGCTTGTCACTAGCTTGGAAGAATTCCTTCTCCTCCTCTCTCTTCTGTATAAAACTAGGTTATAATATGAACGTATGAATGTATTGATTACAAGGATAGGACGTTATACATAAAAAACGTTCCTCCCTCTTGCCTAATAAAAAATATTTAATATTCTATTACAATTAGAATTTAATTAAGGTGCTAAATCCTGCCCGGAATATAATTAGAACTCGAAAAGGGCAAAACAGGAATTTCCCAGCCATGCTCCACAAAGTCTGCCTGCGCGAATTAACTCAGTACTTTACTTGCACGTGACTCCTATTCCAGGTTGTAGAAAATCTCTCAAGCTTCGCGTGAGCAGTAAGATCGCTAAAAACGGACTTACAGAACTCCAGATATGGCCAAAACAGTATAAGCTGCGCAGCCTTCCCAGAAAATCCGAATTTTAATCATTTAATTCCCAAAAAATTGTAGAAGCATCCACCTTAATCAACATTCTCGTAAACCTGCACAACTAAGCAAAACACATCAAAACTACAAGAAACTTGAGTCCAAGACAATCAATTTAAGCCGATTTAGAATGTTCCAAGTGGATATAAATCCACTTATCAGCAAGACTGAAGAAAGAACAAGAAAAGCAATAAAATTGTCTCCCTATTACAAAGTTCAGAGAAATCCCCTTTGTTGATTCGGAGAGGCCTTCAAGGAGGCATAGAAAGATTGAGGTCCCAAGGACAGAGATCCCAAGGTCTGAGCCCAGTGATTTAATGCAACTAGGAGGTCAGGATGATCCTTCCATTCCTTCTATTGAGAAGGTGAAGAGTGCCCACACCTATCACTGTTCAAGGGTTGAACCCTCTAGGAACGAAAATTTAAATGAGACTCCAAGGAGCCGTAAAAGATAGATTCTAAACTCTTAAGGGATGGATCCCCAATCTTAGGCACGATTTGCCCATAACCGCTTACTGATTAGCATGATCTCTAACAAGGGGTGATTCAACTCATATTTGAGGCTTGGAACCTCCACATGCAGCAGGGAGAAGAAGTCTCAACCATACACTAAAGACGATGAAAGAGCACTCGGACCGATGATCCACTCCCCTTGACTTTCATTCAGGGAACGACTCCCCTAAAGACGCATCTCCAAAGGGTGATTCCCAAGGGGATGACCCAAATCCACTAACTCAAGGAGCGAATCCTCAATTGCACCATCACCGTCATTCTAATCCCAATGACTCAAAACCCCGTTTATGGGTTGTCACCGTTCCCAATTGCAGATGGAACCATCCATTTACTCATGAGCAGTATGTGCCTTAATACATTGAAGGCTTGGTCCCCTTGTTGGAGGAAACCAAAGTTTCTCTGGATCATACACCCTCTGGATCATACACCAAAGATGACTTCTCGTCTGAATAAGATGAGGAAGAGGACATCCGTTCTAGCAAGAGATGTCAAGGCAAGGAGCCCACCGAAGGAGCAGGACGTTCTCAACCCCGAGGGACTCAAGGAACGGCTCTTCAGGCCATAGAAGAAAAGATTTAGGGGCTCAAATTACTCATCCGTAGCAGCCAATTGTGGGTTCAATGAATTCAGGGACGAATCCCCTCCGGATGGTGGTGTCGCCTAGCGCACCGTTGGGATTACCGATGTCCATCTCTATCATTACACAATGAACTTAGGGACATCATTCATTGATGGTAGAAGTGATCAACAACATGAGGCATACGTGCCTCAATCCATTTAAGACCTAGAATGCCAATGAAGGAGTCGTGATTTCTCCGGATTTATACTGTTGACAATTCATCATCCACTAATGAAGATAACCATCTCAGAAGGAGAACCAGGCAATGAGCTCGAAGGAGGGTCAGGGCCTTCTCAGCCCCGTGGATCCAAAGGACTGGCTCCCAAGACTTTAGGAGGAAGGATACTCACTCATGAAGTGCTTATCCAAAAATTGAAGAAAGATCTGGAAATACAAGAGGCTAGGTAGCCCCCAAGGGCTAGGGTCCCCCATGTTATTAAGTCAAAAGATACCTCAAAGATGAGAAGGGTTTATACACAAAGGGTTGATCCCGATGACTCGATACCTCTAGGTGATCATGACGATCCAATCATGTCCTTCACCAATAAAATAATGAATGCTCATATCTCAAGGAAACTCAAGACGCCCACCATCGAAGTGTGTAATGAGGCAGGAGATCCCACTAATCATATGAGGACATCCTTCAATGCACTGCTAATTTCAATCCGTGACTAACACAATCAAGTGTAGGGCGTTCTCTCAAACCCTGGGGGGCATGACACAATGATGGTATAGTCGGTTGCCCCCGAACTCGACCGGATCCTTTAAAGGACTAAGTAGGGCACTTATCGCCCCATTTATTGATAGAAAGTTCATGAGAAATGTTTTACATACCCATGAATGTGGAACAAGGAAAGAATGAATCCTTGAGGGATTACATGAAGCGAATTACCAAGAAGCCTTGAAGGTCCCGAACCTGGGTGATAGAGTAGTCATCAAGGTAGAGGAAAGTGTAAGGGAAGCCTCAACCCCGGCGGGAGGCAATGGAGGTAGTAACGAGATGCGAAGGTGGTCATGAGTAGAATGTTAAGGATATATATCCTCGAACAAGTAAAGACTCTAACTCTCCCTGGAAGAAGAACAAACAAGGATCGAGGTTCACCAGCTACACACATTTGTATACTCCAAAGAGCCAATTCCTAATGGACATGGCAAAAGATAAGGATCTCTGATGGTCGAAACCACTAAAGGGCTGATCCCGAGAAGAGAAACAAGAACCAATGTTTTCATTTCCATAAAGATGTGGGAAATAAATTTCACGATTGTAGACAGCTAAAACACAAGATCAAGTTTCTGATCCGAAGAACATGGTTGTATAAGTCCACCAAAGATGGCCAATAGGGTAACCTAAGGAAGGGTTATGAAGTAGAGATTATAAAAGGAAGGATGACGATCAAGATCACAATCCATAGCCCCGAAGGGCCGATGATAAACATGATTTCTGAAGATCCGACGACGATCGAGAATACAAGGCACCCTCATAAAGCTTACGCTTGAGAAACTATGCACATTGTAGAAGAAGCTCTATAACGAGCAAAAACTGAAATGGCATTTGCCTTTGATTGATTCTGACTTGGAAGGGGTGAAGTGCCTCCTTGATGGCCCGTTGGTCATAACACCTGTGACAGGCAACTCGCAAGTGAAAGGAGTCTCGGTAGACAATGGGACTTCAGTGGATATCTCGTTTCATGATGCATTCTCGAAGAGGAGATACAACGATTCTTAATTAACCCCCTCCAATATGCCCGTCTATGGGCTCTATAGAGTTGAGTCTATGGGCTATCAATGATAGTAGGACGAGAGCCTAGGGAGGCCACTCATATGTCGAACCTTTTGCTGGTTAAAACAACTTTCGCTTACCATGCGATCCTTGGGAGGACAGGTTTACACGCCTTTAAGGCAGTTGCCTCGAGTTAAGACCTGAAGATCAAATTTCCTACAAGGAATGAAGTTGATGAAGAAAAGGGATATCAAACAATAAGAAAGATTTTCTATCCAGCCATGTTGAGACCTGATGGAGTCAGAGGGAAGGTCCTTCCGATTGAAGACATGAATGTCAAAAAAGCTGAGAAACAAAGAGGAAATCTCACCGAGGACTTGGTCCCCAAACATGGAAACTGAGGCCAACCCCGATAAGAGTAGAGAAATCCTTGACACGGAACCTCCAGGTGTTGACATAACCAAATTATGGAAAGTTACTGCATCTATACTTGGCTGTATTTAATACAGCTTTGAGTGTCGTCCTCGTGAAAGAGGAAGACAAGGTTCAGAAACCCATCTGTTATAGAACCCCATCTATTATATGAGAAAGGTCTTGTACGAGACAGAGTAACCACAATAAATCCCCAAGCACTCGCTGACTTTGTGATTGAATACACCATTGACAACCAAGAAGTCGGGGGGCAGGAGGTAGTACCCAAGGAGGACAAAGGATTGGAGAAGGAGAATCCAGAAGCGGCACTCAAGAAGTATTGGATCAATTTTGATGGAGAATCAAAAACAGAATTAAGTGGTAACATACGCCGATGGGTTCATGATTCCCCAACGACAAACAATGAGGCTGAATGCAAAGCCGTGATAGCCATACTTGGTTTGGTCGGAGCCCCGAGGGTCAAAACCTTAAAGTCTGTGGAGACTCAAGATAGGTAGTACCAAAAGTGAAGGGTGAGCTCGAGGCCAGGCCTTGAGCCGTGACACTTGTAACTTGTCACAATTAAATGAGTGTTACGAGGGAGTAAAACATAAAGACTGATGTCCTATCTATGTTTGCCTTCTCAGAGATAGAGAATTATGTTGAAAGTTCTTACTTCCAAGTCTTGGAGACCCGAAGTGTTGAGAGAAAAGCTAATAACACCTGTAGGTATGAAAAATCGTTGGAAAGATTCTACAAAGGCTCACCAGGAAACTGGTCAGTTACCCGACAATGCCTTGGAGGCACGAAAGTTGTCAGTAAGAACACTAAGGCCTCAAAACGTGAATTTAGCCTTGAAAAGAACTCATGTGAAAATCTGTAGGCAGCACTCGGGGGGCAGGACCCTTGCCCATAAGATGATCCAATTGGGATTATATTGGCCAGACATGATGGTTGATGCCAGAAGTTATGTGCGATCGATATACAAAAACACGCAACTGTTGATCAATACCCTGAAATATTGAAAACCATCAGTTCCACCACTCCCAGTGGCAAATGCCCAAAGGAAGTTCCTGATAGTTGCAATTGATACCTTCATGAAGTAGACTGAGGCCAAACCCCAAGCCTGGATAACCACCAAGTAAATGACACAATTCCTGTGTGAAAGTGTGATACGTAGATATGGACTTCCACCAATCCTTGTAGCCAGAAATAGATAACAATTCAAAAATGAAGATCTTACAAGCTGGAATTGTTTGAAAGAAACGTGGTGCCTAGACTTGGCACATCCCAAACCTCAAGGTTTATCATATCTGAGCATCCGGTTAGGGCACTCCACCTGATCAGACTAAGTGAAAATAAGGTTCGATGAAACCACAAACTTCTAGCTCTAAGGAATTGAAGGCTCAAATACGCAAATACGCCGCATTCCATTAAATTGAAGGCTCGAATAGGCCATGTTCCATGCAATTGAAGGCTCGAATAGGCCGCGTTCAATGTAATTGAAGGCTCATCAAGTGGGCAATCGAACTAGGAGAATTTGATGTTAAGTACAAGCCTAGGACGGCCATCAAAGCCCAAGCTCTAGTTGACTTCGTGGTTGAATATATCATTGACAACCAAAAAGTCGGGGGGCAGGAGGTAATAGACCAGGAAGGTCAGCAAGGTGAGAAGCCCCTGAAAGAGAAGAAAGAGTATTGGATGTTCTATTTTGATGGGGCATCAAAAATAAAAACCAGTGATGCGGGTTTAGTTCTGCAAATCCCCGATGGGCTTGCAGTTGAGTATGCCTTGAAGTTGGACTTCCAAACAACCTACAACGAGGTAGAGTATGAAGCTCTGATAGCCGGCCTTGGATTGACAAGAGCCCTGAGGGTGAATAACCTGAAAGTCTGTGGAGACTTAAAGTTGGTAGTCTCACAAGTCAATGGAGAGTATTAGGCTAGAGAAACGAATATGGCCAAATACTTGAGGATTTTGAAAGTTGCGATAGCCCAGTTCGACGAGTGCCACGTTGAGTATATCCCAAGGGAGGAGAATACAAAGGTCGATGCCTTATCTCACTATACTTCTTCAGAGGTTGAGACCCATTCTGGGAACGTCTACTTCCAAGTTCTGAGAACTCCTACAATTGATTCTAAGCTTATTGTTCTTATCGGGATAGGAGGATGCTAGATAGATCCTATCAAACCACACCTTGAGGATGGCTGGTTACCAAACAATGCCACGGAGGCAGGGAAGCTAGCTGTAGGGAACTAAAGGCTCGAAGAGGCCACGTTCCATCCGACTGAAAGCTCGTGAAGGCCACACTCCGTCCATATGAAGGCTCGTAGAGGCCGTGTTTCGTCCAACCAAAGGCTCAAAAAGGCCATGTACCATCCATTTGGAGGCTCAAAAAATGCGAGAAATAAGTTAAAAAAATATTGCAAGGAGTTAGAGCTCGAAACAAGCTTTGATTCGATATGTTGTAAGCTCAAATCGGAGCAACGAGCAAAAAGATATGGATTTTTATACTCATGGAATAAGCGGGCCTAATAATCAAGTTAAAGGACAAAATGTGACCTCAATCCATGTCTTCAGGGGCTGGAATTTCAAGTCACGATTGACCTCCTCTAGGTCTCAAAGGTGAGGTTGTGATGACCCATGACCTAGGACAATGGGTCCTTTATTCGATTTTAATCGAGGTCATAGAACGAGGTCACATACCCCGCAACCAATGTAACAATGGGGCCTTTATACGACTTCAATCCAGGTCATGGATGAAGCTCCAAGTCCCACGACCAGCCAAAAATGAAGCCTTGTGGCGAGCTCAATCCAAGTCGTAATTGAGGTCGTAGAACCTCGAGACCTAGGTAAAATTGAGTCATTCCAAGACCTCAATTCAGTTCATGAATTGAGCTCGTAGACCTCACGAGGAGTTATAATGTTGGTCATTCCAAGAACTCAATTCAGTTCGTGAATTGAGCTCGTAGACCTCACGAGGAGTTATAATATTGGTCCTTACACGAACTCAATTCAGTTCGTGAATTGAGCTCGTAGACCTCACGAGGAGTTGTAATATTGGTCCTTACACGAACTCAATTCAGTTCGTGAATTGAGCTCGTAGACCCTACGAGCAGTTGTAATATTGACCCTTACACGAACTCAATTCAGATCGTGAATTGAGCTCGCAGGTCTCGCGAACTAGCAAAATATGGAGCGTTACACGACCTCAATCCAGATCGTAGGATGAGGTCGTGAACCACACGACCAGGCTGTAACAAGGTCCTTTTACGACCTTATACCACCTCGTAGGTTGAGGTCCTGGACAAACACGACGAGACCAAGTGAGGGACCTTATACGATCTCAAGTCAGCTCGTAGGACGAGGTCGTAAATCTCACGACCTGGGCACCGCCTCACGACCTCAATCCATGTCTTGGATTGAGGTCTGAAACTTCACGATCTCTGTAAAATTGGGCCAATACACGACCTCAATCCAGCTCTTGGATTGAGCTGTACAGCTCCACGACCATGTCAAAATGAGAGTATTTCAAGACCTCAATCAAGCTCTTGAATTGAGGTTTAAGCACTTTAATACCTCAATACAGGTCGTAATTGAGGTCTGAGCATCCCGAGACCTCAATTCAGGTCTATCAGGGCTAGGACCCCCCACACAAAATTACAAGGAAAAATTATTATTTAATAATAATTTGTAAAAATTATTATTATTTAATAATAAAATCCGATCAGGCTTAAGTGAAATTTTATCCGGGTAGGACACCCCTGATTTGGGTATGAAAGTTATTCAAAAGCTGAATAAAATAAATAATATTATTCAATAATATTATTTGAAAAAAAAAATAAATAAAATTCACAACCTCAAGTGAGGTCGCAAATCGACTTCGGAAAAGCCACGAGCTGTGCCAAAAAGGGGCGTTGGACGATGTGAAACAAGGTCGCAAACTGACCTCGAAAAACTTACGACCTGTGCCAAATTGAGGGGTTGGACGACCTGAAGTGAGGTCGGCTGGAAAAGTGCGGCGTAGTGGCGTATTACAAGAAAATATTATTATTTAATAATAATTTTAACAAATTATTATTATTTAATAATAAAATCCGATCGAACTTTATTCAAATGAAAATTTTATCCGAGTAGGACACCCTTAATTTGGGTACGAAAGTTATTCAAAGTTTGAATAAATAATATTATTCATTGATATTATTTGAAAAAAAAAAGAAATTGTCACGACCTCAAATGAGATCGCAATCCACCTCGGAAAAACACACGATGTTCGCACTTATTCACGCAAGAGAACGTGGTCAACAAGTAATATAGAGTAAATAGGATTCGTTCCCACAGAGACTCAAATTGTTCGTTATGTTCACTTATGCACCAGCTAATGATTTACACTCACTGCTAAGACAATCACAATATTGGGTTGATTTAACTATTGATTAATTACCAACTAAGCCAATTACGAGAAAATAACTTAACTTTTAACTTTATAATAAACAAACATGGGATTTCAACTTCAATTACTACTTCGTCTAGAATCTTATGCCCTTTAGCCTAGCATGTGACCGAGTTGATTACTGATTAGATGCACTAAACTGATACATACCAACTTTCGTTGTGCATATACCATCCTACTGATCATCCACAATTGATAGAAGTCAAGTAGTCACCAAATATGTGTAGTCCCTATATGTCTATAGCAATTGAACACATACCGGTTGAAAATCAAGCACCCATTAAACCACATAGTCGATGCAAGACGGTTAGAATTACATCACAAATTAATACATGTTCTTCACATGCAAAAACCTATGCTAGCATGAATTGTTCTAAACCCTAGATCCACTTTCGCATTCACTAGGATTAAACAAACAATTACAAGTGTTCGCGACGCACTTATAACGAATAAGCATAAACATACTAGGCAATCAATACAATCAATCACACACCAAGGCATAAAAACACTCAATTACTAGAATCCATAGCAAAATCCATTAAAACCCCATGATAACGAATTAGCCCATAATTGACCTAATTGTCATCATGGGTTCTTTGGAAAACATAATTCTAAAATCAACAAGTAAAAATAAAGAAGAAGAATAAGGTTTAGAATTAAATCCCCACAATAGAAGAATACAAAGGTTTCAAGAATAATCCTTGCTTGTCACTAGCTTGGAAGAATTCCTTCTCCTCTCTCTCTTCTGTATAAAACTAGGTTATATGTAACGTATGTATATGTTATGATTACAAAGGTAGGACGTTGATATATAAAAAACGTTTCCTCCCTCTTGCCCAATAAAATTTTAATATTCTATTACAATTAGAATTTTATTAAGGTGCTAAAACCTGCCCGGAATATAATTAGAACTCGAAAAGGGCAAAACAGGAATTTCCCAGCCATGCTTCACAAAGTCTGCACGCGCGAATTAATTCAGTACTTTACTTGCACGTGATTCCTATTCCAGGTTGTAGAAAATCTCTCAAGCTTCGCGTGGGCAGTAAGATCGCTAAAAACGGACTTACAGAACTCCAGATATGGCCAAAACAGTATAAGCTGCGCAGCCTTCCCAGAAAATCCGAATTTAAATCAATTAATTCCCAAAAAATTGTAGAAGCATCCACCTTAATCAACATTCTCGTAAACCTGCACAACTAAGCAAAACACATCAAAACTACAAGAAACTTGAGTCCAAGACAATCAATTTAAGCCGAATTAGAATGTTCAAAGTGGATATAAATCCACTTATCACACCCCCAAACTTAAACCGATGCTTGTCCTCAAGCATTAACAATTACAACTAACTAACTAGTACCACTTCCGTAGGTGATCACGGTTGCATTTGGCATATGCAACAAGCCCTTTAAACCCCTAGGCAGCCCTAGTGGACGAGTAAGGTCTCGTGAGGGCCTATAGCGAATGTACCCACAAAATCCATTTAACCTAATGCAATGCAATGCATGAATGCAACTAATATGAAAATGCAAGATCCCCTTCAAACTCACCAAAACCAACTAACAAGCAAATATCTCAATGAATGTAACAAATCCAAGCAGAGCTCGACTAAGTCCCCGTTTACTAACAATACATGAACAGAAACGTGCGTGTGTGCGATGCTCATCAGAAATACCCCCAGAACTAGGTCAAAAATCATACATGCTTTCCGTCAAGACAATCACAGGTTTATAACTAGAATAGACTGTAGACACTCCATAACCTAGGAACACCTCCACCCTTATCCAAGGTAGACAGAAACTCATGCTTTATTACTATACTACGACACTACATATACAATAAGCATGCTTATTTAACCGTGCAATGAATGAGACCCCTAAAGGCTTATACAATAATACCCATGTAGCGAGTGTTGGGTCAGTAGATCCCAGGCTATAAAGCCTTAGGTCACTAGGACTAAGTCCCCTCAGACTTAATTACTCGAGTATTAAAGAGCTCACTCTGGTTAATTTTGCATATGAACAAATAATACTTGACTCTTTTTTTCCTTTTCTCTTTTTTTCTTTTTCTTCTTTTTTCTTTTTTTTTTTTCAATCTGGAATGAGCCTTTCTCATTTCCAACCCTAGACTACTCATATAAATATGAGCTGGCTACTAGCCATTTGACGCCTAGCCATTATTGACACATATTAACAACTAGCATGAAAATTCCTGGTTTCCCCCAAACTTAGACTTTAATGTTCCTACGCTATAAAGGGAATAACGAAAATTCTAAATATAAACAAGTGATTAAATCTCAAAACATCCCACAGGCATGACCCTAACCTAGCCCAAAAGCACCCCAATGAGACTGTGTAATAAATTTTGTTCCCGTAACATGCAAGTCAATTTCATAGAAACTATAAATCAGCCCTCTACTCATCATCATCACACCCAAATCAACATCCACCTATCAATCAGAATCAGCTCGTCCTAAGGGATCATAAAATATGCATGCCATGAAAATGCAACTAAATGAAAACTCACATGGTATACGAAAATAAAACAAAATGTCCTATATGAAACAAACGTAGATAATACGAACATAACAATCATGCATGAACTATCACTACTATGCAAACATGATATCCTATATGAACACAAAATACAACAATATATATACAACTACTAATCCTTCAAACCACCCCCAAACTTAAAATATTCAATGCCCTCATTGAATGGAAGTAAATACAAGGGATAGCAGAAAACATACCTGAATATCGAAGCAGTCACCCTCCTCGGATGAATCTGGTGGAGGATATTGCGCACAAGCTCCATAGACTGGTCACCTTGCCTGAATACTACAAAACCCACAATTGACAAGAACACAAATTCGTAATAAAAATAAGATTAGAGAAAAAAAAAAATTACCCAATACGAATAAAAAAAAACTTGTTCGCACTTATTCACGCAAGAGAACGTGGTCAACAAGTAATATAGAGTAAATAGGATTCGTTCCCACAGAGACTCAAATTGTTCGTTATGTTCACTTATGCACCAGCTAATGATTTACACTCACTGCTAAGACAATCACAATATTGGGTTGATTTAACTATTGATTAATTACCAACTAAGCCAATTACGAGAAAATAACTTAACTTTTAACTTTATAATAAACAAACATGGGATTTCAACTTCAATTACTACTTCGTCTAGAATCTTATGCCCTTTAGCCTAGCATGTGACCGAGTTGATTACTGATTAGATGCACTAAACTGATACATACCAACTTTCGTTGTGCATATACCATCCTACTGATCATCCACAATTGATAGAAGTCAAGTAGTCACCAAATATGTGTAGTCCCTATATGTCTATAGCAATTGAACACATACCGGTTGAAAATCAAGCACCCATTAAACCACATAGTCGATGCAAGACGGTTAGAATTACATCACAAATTAATACATGTTCTTCACATGCAAAAACCTATGCTAGCATGAATTGTTCTAAACCCTAGATCCACTTTCGCATTCACTAGGATTAAACAAACAATTACAAGTGTTCGCGACGCACTTATAACGAATAAGCATAAACATACTAGGCAATCAATACAATCAATCACACACCAAGGCATAAAAACACTCAATTACTAGAATCCATAGCAAAATCCATTAAAACCCCATGATAACGAATTAGCCCATAATTGACCTAATTGTCATCATGGGTTCTTTGGAAAACATAATTCTAAAATCAACAAGTAAAAATAAAGAAGAAGAATAAGGTTTAGAATTAAATCCCCACAATAGAAGAATACAAAGGTTTCAAGAATAATCCTTGCTTGTCACTAGCTTGGAAGAATTCCTTCTCCTCTCTCTCTTCTGTATAAAACTAGGTTATATGTAACGTATGTATATGTTATGATTACAAAGGTAGGACGTTGATATATAAAAAACGTTTCCTCCCTCTTGCCCAATAAAATTTTAATATTCTATTACAATTAGAATTTTATTAAGGTGCTAAAACCTGCCCGGAATATAATTAGAACTCGAAAAGGGCAAAACAGGAATTTCCCAGCCATGCTTCACAAAGTCTGCACGCGCGAATTAATTCAGTACTTTACTTGCACGTGATTCCTATTCCAGGTTGTAGAAAATCTCTCAAGCTTCGCGTGGGCAGTAAGATCGCTAAAAACGGACTTACAGAACTCCAGATATGGCCAAAACAGTATAAGCTGCGCAGCCTTCCCAGAAAATCCGAATTTAAATCAATTAATTCCCAAAAAATTGTAGAAGCATCCACCTTAATCAACATTCTCGTAAACCTGCACAACTAAGCAAAACACATCAAAACTACAAGAAACTTGAGTCCAAGACAATCAATTTAAGCCGAATTAGAATGTTCCAAGTGGATATAAATCCACTTATCACACGACCAGTGCCAAGTTGAGGGCTTAGACGACCTGGAACAAGGTCGTCATTGACCCCGAAAAATGCTACGACCTGCCCCTCAAATGAGGCAAAACCACGAACTCAAATAAGGCCGTTCTTGAAAAAGTGCTGTTTGGCCATCCTACTTCTGCACACTCAACAAAAGGAGCACTGAAGTTCATAAATTGACAAAATGGCCCCTGTACTTAATAATTTTACAGAAAGGTCCTTGCTCTTCACATTTTGGCAAAAAATACATGTGGGTACATAAAAATTCCTAAAATATTAGGAAAAAATAAAGAAAAATACCAGTGAGTACAAGAAAATTCCTAAAATATTAGGAATAATTAAGAAAAATACCCGTGAGTACAAGAAAATTCCTAAAATATTAGGAATAATTAAGAAAAATACCCGTGGGTACAAGAAAATTCCTAAAATATTAGGAATAATTAAGAAAAATACTTGTGAGTACACGAAAATTCCTCAAATATTAGGAAAAGTACAGAAAAATAAGAGGAAAATTATAGAAATATTTTCTTGACAAATTGGGCCATAATTTATGCTAATAATGCATAAAAGCTCTGATAAGTGGATTTTATATCCACTATTTACCTTCCGTTTGGACTTTAATCGTTTGCAAGTTCTCAAGTTTCGTTGTCATTTGATATGTTTTGGCATTATTTGTGTAGGTTGCATGGTAAAAGGCGTTTTGGAGCTCAATCGAATAAATGGTGGTATATGTTTGTTGATTGAAGATGGCGAGTTGTGGAAGCAATTCAGAGCAAGAAAGATTGTTAAAGAGTGGAAGATTTCAGCAGAAATTTGAAAGGAATAATAAGGTTTAAGGAGTAGAAGTCTTGTGAGCATTCCAGGGGGCCATAGGCGCAAGGGCGCCCAATGGAGAGCTGCAGCGCGCCAGGGGGTCATTTCCAGGCCCTAGTGTGCGCAAGGGCGCGCGGTTGAGGCGCAAGGGCGCACGAGATCGAGGCTTCAAGCGCTACAGTGCGCGCGCGAGGTGCCAGTGTTCAAGCAAGGAGTTTCCCAGGAGATGCGGAGCGCAGGGGCGCCCAACTAGGCGCAGGGGCGCTTGCCTGAGTTTTTAGCAGATTTTTCATATTTTTGTCGGGTCAAAGCAATTTAGGCCCATTATGTTTAGGGCAGCTATATATTTGTTGAAAACCCTAAAATGAAAGGTGGGAGGATCTTAATTTGTAGCAACTATTTCTCATATTCTCTATCAACATTTTCATCTATTTTCTTAGAAACAATTTCAAGGAAGAATCTCCAAGCTAGTGACAAGCAAGGAGTGATCTTTGGAACTTTGTACTCTTCTATTTTGGGGATTTATTTCTAAACCTTATTTATCTCTTCTTTTATTAATTGTTTGTTTTGAATTATGTTATCAATTGAACCCATGATGGTGCTAAGTTCAATTATGAACTAAACACTTTCATGGGGTTCTAATGGATTGTTTTGTGGATCTATTAGTTGATAGTCTTGATAATATATGCTTGTGGTTTAAAATAAGGTCACCAGGCATGGTTGTGATAATTAATATAGATGCGTAGTTATCATCTATTTTGTCAATCTCTAATGAATGCGAAAGTGGATTTAGAGATTAGGGCTTGCCATGTTAGCATAGGTTTATGATGGCTTCACCACATATTGGTAGTATAGATTCGAAAGAACGTACTCCCCTATGTAGTTGATAATGGAACTTGCGATTAAATCGATTGTATTACCCAATCTCATAGACATATAGTGATTTGGATATATTTGATGTCCGTAGAACTTCTATCTTAATTGTGGATGATTTATGGTTTGGTGTGGGTTTATTGAAAGATAGCTCATACTTCTTTAGTGTTCCTGCTAGTTCCTTAATAACCACATTGCATTGAATCTTGATGGTTAATCTAGATGAAACAATTCATGAAATTAGAACCCTGTGTCTCTCTCATATAAGTTAAATCACCTTAGTAAGCTTGTAGTAGTATAATTTAGATAAAACAACTAAAATTCTATAATTGTTCAAGCATTAAGAAGTAACCATACACCGTTGTATAAGTACTAAATTCATAATTACACCTAGTCTCTGCGGAACGAATCTTATTTATCACTTGCTATTTGTGATCGCGTATACTTGCGTGTTTACGAGTCAACAAGTTTTTGGCGCCGCTGCCGGGGACTTCGGTGTTAATTGTAGTTTATGTGCTTGTCAGCAGTGGTCGTTATAGATTACTGACTTGAATTTATTTTTGTTTACTTATTATCTCGTGTCTTTCTACTCTTTGTACTCAGGTACTTGAACGTGCATGCTAACACGATCTAAAGCTAGAGCTCAAGCGGAGTTAGAAAAACTAAGCAAGGTAATCCTACTACCGGAAGAAGTTGCTCTTTTCGGGATGGACGAGGCTAATGCTAATGCTAATGCTAATCCACCGGTACAACCGAAGGCACTCGTGGAATATTCTAGGCCAAAGATTAATGATATACAGTCTAGTATCATCAGGCCAGCTATCGCAGCGAATACCTTCGAAATTAAGCCTGGTACTATCCAAATGGTGCAGAACACAGTGCAGTTTGGGGGTGGTGCAACAGAGGATCCTAATATGCATATTAGGAATTTCATCAAAATCTGTGACACCTTCAAGTTCAATGGTGTTTCCGATGATGCTGTGAAGCTGAGACTCTTCCCTTTCTCTTTAAGGGACAAAGTGAAAGGTTGGTTACATTCTTTACTGGCTGGGTCTATTACTACTTGGGATGAGCTTGCACAAAAATTTCTCTCGAAATTCTTTCCTATGGCGAAAACAGCTGCCATAAGGAATGCTATTGCTCAGTTTGCTCAGGCACATGGGGAGTCATTGTGTGAATCTTGGGAGCGTTACAAGGAGATGCTCAGGAAATGCCCCCATCACGAATGCCAGAATGGATGGTCATAAATAGCTTCTATAATGGACTGGGAGGTCAGTCTAGGACTATGGTAGATGCAGCTTCTGGAGGTGCTCTTTGGGCTAAGAGCTATGAAGAAGCCTATGATATTATCGAGATGATGGCATCGAACGAGTACCGGTACCCTTCACAGAGGCTTCAACAACACAAGGTAGCAGGGATTCTTGAGGTGGATGCAACCACAGCTCTAACAGCTCAGTTAGAGGCTCTTAATATGAAGGTAGACTCTTTGGCTAATCTTGTGGTGCAACAGGTTGCTAGCGTCTGTGAATTATGTGCGGGTGGTCATGACACTCGTCAATGTGCCATCTCTAATGAATCAGCTCAGTTCGTAAGCAACTTCCAAAAGCCACAACAGCCAGTGCCTAACACATATCATCCCAACAACAGGAATCACCCTAACTTTAGCTAGGGTAACAGTCAGAACAACATGCAGCAATCATTTATCCTCCTCCTAATCAGCAGTTTGGGGGTAGACAGTTCAATCCTTCGGGAATGCAGCAGCAGTATGCTCCGAGGCAGCAATACCAGCCTCCTGGATTTCAACAGCAGTCTAGCAAAAAATCTGAATTAGAAGAGTTGAGGTCAATGGTCAAGAGTCAAGCGGTTTCTCTCCAGAGTCAGGCATCATCCCTCAAGACATTGGAAAATCAGATTGGACAACTTGCTACTGCCTTACTCCATAGGCCTCAAGGGACTCTGCCGAGCAACACAGAACCCAATCCAGGAAAGAAGGAAGGCAAGGAACATGTACAAGCTATTACTCTGCGGTTAGGCAAGGTCACTGGGGGCACAGAAAGTGAACAAATCTCAAAACAGGCTGAGCTAGAGGAAGTTGCAGAAAAGGAAAAGCAGCCTATCAATCAACTAGCCAAGCAGTCAGTGGTTCCTTTAGTGACTGATCCTCCAGTGTATCCACCTCCACCGTTTCCTCAAAGGTTGCAGAAACAGAAACTGGATAAGCAATTTGGCAAATTTCTGGAGGTCTTCAAGAAGTTGCATATTAACATCCCATTTGCTGAAGCTTTGGAACAAATACCTAGTTACGCCAAATTTATGAAGGGAATTCTTTCGAAGAAGTTAAAGCTTGCTGATTTCGAGACAGTTGCATTGACGGGGGAATGTAGTGCAATCTTGCAACAAAAACTACCTCCCAAGCTTAAGGATCCAGGAAGTTTCACCATTCCTTGCACTATTGGTAATGTGTCATTCAACAAATGCTTGTGTGATCTTGGAGCAAGCATCAATTTGATGCCTCTTTCAGTCTTCATGACACTTGGACTTCCCGACCCAAAACCAACCAATATCTCGTTGCAGCTAGCTGACAAGTCGGTTACACGTGGAATAGTGGAAGATGTCTTAGTTAAGGTGGATAAATTAATTTTTCCAGCTAACTTTGTCATCTTGGATTTTGAGGAAGACAAGAACATCCCTATCATTTTGGGAAAGCCATTCTTGGCCACAGGCAAAACATTGATCGATGTTCAAAAAGGGGAGCTGACTATGAGAGTGCATGATCAAAATGTCACATTCAATGTTTTTAAAGCAATGCAACTTCCGACTGAAGAAGAAGAATGTTTCAGACTTGATATGGTGAAGTCACTGCAACATAAGGAAATGAATCAGTTGTTGAATTCAGATGCCTTGGTAAGCACTTTACAAGGGGAATCTGATTCCGAAGATGAAGAAATTGCATAATGTGTGCAGCTGTTGAATGCTAACCCTTTCCAAAGGAAGTTTAACGTTTTGCCGGAATCTCTCGGCCTATCTGAGCTTCAAAAATCACAGTTTCATCTAAAGCCATCTATTGAAAAAGCTCCTGAACTTGAACTTAAGCCACTGCCGGATCATTTGAGGTATGCATTTCTAGGTGCAGCATCCACATTACTTGTGATTATTGATTCTAACCTGTCAGGTAATGAGGAAGAAAAACTCTTGCGGATTCTAAGAGAGTTCAAGTCAGCCATAGGATGGACCATAGCAGACATCAAGGGCATCAGCCCCTCTTACTGCATGCATAAGATTCCAATGGAGGAAGGGAGCAAACCTTCTGTGGAACATCAAAGGAGGCTAAATCCTATCATGAAAGAGGTTGTCAAGAAGGAAATTCTTAAATGGCTAGATGCGGGCATCATCTATCCAATCTCGGATAGTTCTTGGGTGAGCCCAGTTCAGTGTGTACCAAAGAAAGGGGGTATGACAGTGGTAGCCAATGAGAAGAACGAGCTTATTCCAACTTGGACAGTCACAGGTTGGAGAGTGTGTATGGACTACAGGAAACTGAACAAGGCTACTAGGAAGGATCACTTCCCTCTACCGTTCATTGATCAGATGCTAGATAGACTAGCTGGTCACGAGTACTATTGTTTGCTAGATGGGTATTCTGGCTATAATTAGATTGCCATAGCTCCGGAAGATCAGGAAAAGACCACTTTCACTTGCCCGTTTGGCACTTTTGCTTTTCGACGGGTTTCTTTTGGTCTTTGTGGTGCTCCAGCCACTTTCCAAAGATGTATGATGGCCATCTTTTCAGATATGATTGGATTTAATGTGGAAGTCTTCATGGACGATTTCTCAGTGTTTGGGTCTTCTTATGACGAATGCTTGCATAATTTGAGCTTGGTATTGAAACGATGTGTCGAGACAAATCTAGTGCTCAATTGGGAGAAATGCCATTTCATGGTTCAGGAAGGCATCATTCTAGGTCACAAGGTGTCTAAAAAGGGCTTAGAAGTGGACAAGGCCAAATTGGAGACAATCGAGAAACTTCCTCCTCCTAACTCAGTTAAGGGAGTTCGCAGCTTTCTAGGACAAGCCGGTTTCTATAGGCGTTTTATAAAGGACTTCTCTAAAATTACAAAGCCACTCTGTAGTCTACTAGAGAAGGACACTCCTTTTAAATTCACTGATGAATGCTTGAGAGCATTCGGGCATTTGAAAGAGAAGCTGACAACTACTCCAATCATTACGGCTCCTAACTGGGATGAGCCATTCGAGATGATGTGTGACGCAAGTGATTTCGCCGTGGGCGTGGTTCTCGGGCAACAGAAGATGAATGTGTTTCATGTGGTTTACTATGCTAGTAAGACCCTAAATGATGCATAGCTGAATTATACCACCACTAAAAAAGAGCTTTTGGCAGTTGTGTACGGATTTGAGAAATTCAGATCCTACTTGCTTGGTGCGAAGGTCACGGTCTACACAGACCACGCAGCCATCAAATATTTACTCTCCAAAAAGGATACTAAACCCCGATTGATTCGATGGGTACTCTTGCTTCAGGAGTTTGAGCTTGAAATAAAGGACAAAAAGGGGACTGAAAATCAAGTGGCTGACCATCTCTCAAGATTGGAGAGGGGAGAGGAAATTAAGAAAGATGAGACTCTCATCAATGAACACTTTCCGGATGAGCAGTTGTTTCTTGTGCAAGGTGAAGTACCTTGGTTTGCTGACTTTGTGAATTATCTGGTGAGCAATGTCATCCCATCTGAATTCTCTTATGCTCAAAAGAAGAAATTTCTGCATGATGTCAAATGGTACTGTTGGGATGAGCCTTACTTATTCAAGCAAGGACCGGATAAGCTTCTCAGGCATTGTATTCCTTATAGTGAGACGGAAGGAGTATTGAGAGATTGTCATGACACTATCTATGGTGGACATTATGGTGGAGATAAGACCGCTACTCGAGTGCTTCAAGCTGGATTTTTCTGGCCAACTCTATTCAAAGATGTTCACCAGTTCGTGATGAGATGTGATCGATGCCAAAGAGTTGGTAATATCTCGAGGAGGAACGAGATGCCCTTGAATAATATGCTTGAAGTGGAGGTTTTTGATGTTTGGGGGATCGACTTCATGGGACCTTTTGTTCCCTCATGCAGCAACCAGTACATTCTTTTGGCAGTGGATTATGTATCCAAATGGGTTGAGGTGAAAGCCCTACTAACGAATGATGCTAAGGTAGTACTCAACTTTCTACACAAACAGATCTTCACTCGTTTTGGAACCCCTCGTGCTATTATCAATGATGAAGGAACTCATTTTTGCAATCGCCAGTTCACGGCTTTATTAGCCAAGTATCGAGTATCTCACCGCGTTGCAACAGCCTATCATCCTCAAACAAATGGGCAAGCCGAGGTTTCGAATCGAGAAATCAAAAGAATCTTTGAAAAAGTAGTGACTCCTTCAAGGAAGGATTGGTCCTTGAAATTAGATGAAGTCGCATGGGCCTACAGGACAGCGTATAAAACTCCATTGGGAATGTCACCCTTTCAGTTGGTCTATGGGAAAGCATGTCATTTGCCAGCGAAGTTGAAGCATAAGGCATACTGGGCCTTGTAGAAGTTGAACTTTGACATGAAGTTAGCTAGTGAAAAGCGGTTGTTGCAATTAAATGAATTGGAAGAATTCCGTTCTCAAGCCTATGAGAACTCGAAGATGTACAAGGAGAAAGTGAAGAAGTGGCACGACAGTAAATTGGTGCCCAAAACCTTTGAACCAGGCCAACTAGTACTTCTTTTCAACTCCCGGCTCAAACTCTTCCCGGGAAAGCTCAAATCAAGGTGATCCGGTCCTTTCAAGGTGAAGACAGTGTTTCCACATGGTGCAGTGGAAATTTTCAGTGAATCTCCAGATAAATCATTCAAGGTGAACGGTCAAAGGTTAAAGCCTTATTACAGTGTCACGGTGGATAGGGAGGCATTCACCATCAGTCTTGTTTCTACATGAGCCTCAGCAGTAATGTCAAGCTAATGACAATAAAGAAGCGCTTCGTGGGAGGCAACCCGCGCGTTGTTTTTGCGTTTGTTTAAAAAAAAATGCAAGTTGAAAGACCAGGAGATAGAGAGCGCTATAGCGCTTAAGTACGCGCCCCAGCGTCCCCCCCACTGTTCCAGGTACGCATTCCAGGAGGCATAGCGCGCTAGAGCGCTTGAATCAGCGTAACAGCCCTGATGGCGCATGCTGCGCGACCCAACGCGCCCCAACGCCCCCCCGGTACTGCCCAGCCGCGTGTTTTAGTCCCTAAAACCTAATCCCTTCTTTTAATTCTCATACACACTCCCCCTTATTTCTCCCCTGCATAACACTCTAAAACCTAGAACCCACACACTGCATCTCTCTTCACAAACACTTATACATAATTCCTCCCAAACAACCACCCTCTCATATCTTCAATTCCTAAATCCACCCAATCCCATCTCATCTCATAACCCAAATAATACTCCATATACACCCACCTATATATACACCTATACACATAAATCCCCTCTCTATTCCAAATTATTCAACCTCCATTAAAGCTTCAAGAGGTCTCTAATTCAAGTTTGGGGGAGTGCTTGCAAGGTTCTCATCTTCAATTCATGGGGTAACATTCTTTCCTATTTTAATTATTTACTTTGAATTGAATTTATGGAATTGGGATATTGTGTGTGGAGAAATATTTTGGGGTTGTTGGTGTTTGTTGAATTTGTGTTGTTGGTGTTTGTTGAATTTGTGTTGTTGGTGTTTGTTGAATCTTGGGGTTGTTGTTGAATTTGTGAAGAAATATTGTTATGGCTCCAAAGAGGTTACGTGTGGTGAGTAGTAGTAGTTCGGAGGAGGGGGAGGTGGATTATGATGTGGACAAATTTGTTTCTAAGGCGGCACAACTAGAGTTCGATAATCTTTTGTCGAAAGCCGTAATTAGGGAAAGGGGTTTCATTCCTTCGTCCGAGGATGGAGAGTTGGGAGCTATGGTTAGAGAGTTGGGATGGTCGGCTTTTTGTGCAAAGCCCGTGGCGGTTCCATTGAGCATTGTAAGGGAATTCTATGCCAATGCCAAGGTAGATAAAAATGGGGTCACTATGGTGAGGGGTCAGGCAGTGGCTTACAAGCCTGGGTACATACGATGCATTTTGCATCAAGCGGCAAAACCTAGCGGTGCTGAGGATTGGGTACGGAAGTCCAAGGATGATGTTGACTTAGACGCTATTATAGCGGGGATGTGTATACCGGGCACGGTTTGGAAGTGCAAGGTAGGTTCTACTGAGCCGAGTACTTTTCCTGCAGCTGCATTGACTAGGTATGCTCGAGCTTGGTTCCTATTTCTGTGCGCCCGCATAATGCTATCTTCACATGTCACTGATGTTACTGTTGATCGTGCTATCATTTTGTGGGGTATTCTGAACTGGCAGTACATTGATCTCGGGTACCTAGTTTATCATAATATCATGAAGTTCTTGCGGGGTGGCAATACAGGTGGGATTCCACATGCTGTTATCATTGCTGAGTTGTGTGTTCATGTTGGGGTTACCTGGCATAATGATGAGACTCTGCATAGGCCGATGGGTTCTCTTGATCATCATACGATTCAGAGGTTGGCGGAGTGGCCGGGCGGCATTCCTCACCCTAGGGGCCTTGGTTATGTTGATATTGCTGAGGGAGGTAGTATTCCACCACCGGTGGAGAGAGTGCATCGTCAGTCCGACAGAGCGGGACCTTCCCATGCACAGACGAGCCAGACGACCCAGGGGACTGTGGTTTTCAGTGATGCTCAGTTCAGACGCATGTTGAGGCGTTATGATACTATGCATGCCATGCTTCACCGATTTGCTACAGATTTAACTCAGTCGTTGGATGGAATGTATCGGCAGCAGGGTTTTCAGGTCACATTGCCCACCTTCGGAGCGCACCACGTCTATCCATCTCCAGACACACCACCCGAGGAGGGTGACGATGCCGACGACTAGGGGAGTATCTCTTGTACCCTTTAATTTTACCTTCAATGAGGACATTGAAATTTTTAAGTTTGGGGGTGATTTTAGGGTATCAAGAGTCATTGCATTGCATATAGTTGCATATTCACGCTAGCTCATATTAGTACATTTGCATTTAGTTTTGCCATGCCATGTAGAGTGCATTTAGGATGCCATGTCATATAGATTTATTTAGGAGTGTATTATCATTTTGTTCGTGCATATCACATGATTCCACATGAGTGTCTGTTTCTGGCTCAATAGGTCGACGATTATTTGAGTGTGATGACAATGAATAGAGGGTTAATTTAAGTACTTGTGAAATTGACTTGCGTGTGTCGGGAACACATTCTTTTCACGGTCTCACTGTTTGCTCTTGGCCTAGATCGAGTCATACCTTGTTTGGATGTTGAGATTTAATCACCTATTTATATCTAGAATTTTCGTTATTCCCTTGATGGCGTAAGAGCACTTAAGTATAAGTTTGGGGGAAAACAGGGATTTCATGCTAGTTGTATTAATAAATAATGGTTAGGTGTCAAATGGCTAGTAGCCGGCTCATATTTGTATGAGTAGTCTAGGGTTGGAAGTGAGAAAGACTCATTCTAGATCGCGTAAAAGAAAAAAAAAAGAGTCATGTATATAGTTTAATTATTAAATGCATAATGAACTAGGGTGAGCTCTTTAGTACTTGAGCAATTAAGTTCTAGGGGATTTTATGCCTAGTGACCTAAGACTTTTCCGGTCTGGGATCCACTAACCTAACGCTCGCTACATGGGTGCTATTGTATAAGCCTTTAGGGGTCTCACCCATTGCACGATCAATAAGCATGTATGTATGATGTTTTGTGTCATTTTGTATAGTAAAGCATGAATCTTTGTCTACCTTGAATGATGATGGCGGTGTCTTTGAGTCATGGAGTGTCTAAAGTTCATTCTGTTTATAAACATGTGGTTGTTTCGGCGAAGGATGAGTTATGCCTTTTATCTAGTTTCGAGAGTATATCTAGTGAGAAATGCACACACCACGTTTCCGAGCATGTATTGTTAGTATACGGGGCCTTAGTCGAGCTCTGTTTGGAGTTGTTGCATTCGTTGAGATGTTTGCTTGTTGAGTTGGTTTCGGATCATTTGTGTGGGATCATTGCATTAGGACACGGTCGCATTATCATGATATTTAGTTATTAGTTGCATTCATTCATCATTTTAGGCTGAGTTTGCATTGCTTGAGGACAAACAACGGTTTAAGTTTGGGGGTTTGATAAGTGGATTTTATATTCACTATTTACCTTCCATTTGGACTTTAATCGTTTGCAAGTTCTCAAGTTTCGTTGTCATTTGATATGTTTTGGCATTATTTGTGTAGGTTGCATGGTAAAAGGCGTTTTGGAGCTCAATCGAATAAATGGTGGTATATGTTTGTTGATTGAAGATGGCGAGTTGTGGAAGCAATTCAGAGCAAGAAAGATTGTTAAAGAGTGGAAGATTTCAGCAGAAATTTGAAAGGGATAATAAGGTTTCAGGAGTAGAAGTCTTGTGAGCATTCCAGGGGCCATAGGCGCAAGGGCGCTCAATGGAGAGCTGCAGCGTGCCAGGGGGTCATTTCCAGGCCCTAGTGTGCGCAAGGGCGCGCGGTTGAGGCGCAAGGGCGCACGAGATCGAGGCTTCAAGCGCTACAGCGCGCGCGCGAGGTGCCAGTTTTCAAGCAAGGAGTTTCCCAGGAGATGCGGAGCGCAGGGGCGCTTGCCTGAGTTTTTAGCAGATTTTTCATATTTTTGTCGGGTCAAAGCAGTTTAGGCCCATTATGTTTAGGGCAGCTATATATTTGTTGAAAACCCTAAAATGAAAGGTGAGAGGATCTTAATTTGTAGCAGCTATTTCTCATATTCTCTATCAACATTTTCATCTATTTTCTTAGAAACAATTTCAAGGAAGAATCTCCAAGCTAGTGACAAGCAAGGAGTGATCTTTGGAACTTTGTACTCTTCTATTTTGGGGATTTATTTCTAAACCTTATTTATCTCTTCTTTTATTAATTGTTTGTTTTGAATTATGTTATCAATTGAACCCATGATGGTGCTAAGTTCAATTATGAACTAAACACTTTCATGGGGTTCTAATGGATTGTTTTGTGGATCTAGTAATTGATAGTCTTGATAATATATGCTTGTGGTTTAAAATAAGGTCACCTGGCATGGTTGTGATAATTAATATAGATGCGTAGCTATCATCTATTTTGTCAATCTCTAATGAATGCGAAAGTGGATTTAAAGATTAGGGCTTGCCATGTTAGCATAGGTTTATGATGGCTTCACCACATATTGGTAGTATAGATTCGAAAGAACATAATCCCCTATGTAGTTGATAATGGAACTTGTGATTAAATCGATTGTATCACCCAATCTCATAGACATATAGTGATTTGGATATATTTGATGTCCGTAGAACTTCTATCTTAATTGTGGATGATTTACGGTTTGGTGTGGGTTTATTGAAAGATAGCTCATACTTCTTTAGTGTTCCTGCTAGTTCCTTAATAACCACATTGCATTGAATCTTGACGGTTAATCTAGATGAAACAATTCATGAAATTAGAACCCTGTGTTTCTCTCATATAAGTTAAATCACTTTAGTAAGCTTGTAGTAGTATAATTTAGATAAAACAACTAAAATTCTATAATTGTTCAAGCATTAAGAAGTAACCATACACCGTTGTATAAGTACTAAATTCACAATTACACCTAGTCTCTGCGGAATGAATCTTATTTATCACTTGCTATTTGTGATCGCGTATACTTGCGTGTTTACGAGTCAACAAGCTCTATAAAAGTGCCGAAATTGCTAAAAGCAAGCATAAGTTAAAGTCTCGAATAAGGCAAATCGTCGTAAATGTGTAGGTCGCTCTACACTTTACAATCAAGACGATATTCGTGAAACACGAGTGTAAAACAAAATCCCCATATAAGGGTAGGAAAATTAAGGAGTCCCCGGTAAGGGATAAAAACGACCCCGAGTCTCGAAAAAGACAGTTATAACTTCTACGAAAACCTGATCAGTTTTCCTAGAAGTTGGGGGGCAAATGATGTAAGAACCTGTATTTTTATTTGTGGTAATATATGTTTAATCGTGGATTTATAAGACGAGTTGATATTTTTATATTTGCCGTTAAGTGGATTTACGAGAAGAATTAAACGTTCTCGTATTTTGAGCTGTTATATTACTTAAATTTATTGATAAGTGGATATACGTGTTAACTGGTTAAAAGAAGTCTTTTATATGCTTTAGATGTATTATGTGTTGTTTTAAAACGATCGTTTCGCTTTTTCGAAAAGTACAGTGGTGAAAACGTTTTTCGGCGGGCCGCAGGCCCGAAACCCTATTTTCTGCGTTTTTAGGACTCCGTAACTTCAAATTCGTTCGAACAAGTTTTAAATGACTTGTTATTTAAATTATAATTTATTTCCAGAGTTTTGAAATCGCTCAAATTCGAATCGTTTCGTTTGGAGCAAAACTCGTCATTCGTTCGACGTACAGAAAGGCTGTTATTCGACAATTAACGGAGCAGACAGCACGCCAGACAAGAATCACTATTCCAAAAAGTTAAAGTTTGCTTTTCCCTTATTTCCTCCAGCTTTTCCAGATTTGTCTCAGCACACCATCTGATCAATCATATCATTTTTTTTCTTAAAAATTAAGAAATGCTCTCCAAAAATAATTCAACATAAACATTCATCAATTCAATCTTCAATTTGGAGGCTTTCCCGGAATTGAAATTCAACGTTATTGGGCTCAAATTAAAGGTATGAAAATCCAGTTTCTAAATATGTGCCCAGAATTCGTGGGGGATCAATATTTGATTTTATATGATTTTTACAAAATTCGAATTTAAAGATTCAAAATTATGATTTTTCGTAAACTTGATTGTTTATGTGATTTGATGATTCCATGTTGTAGATAATTTTCTCCTGGTCAGTTTGGTATATCATATGTTGATTTTTGAGTTCTATATCAAGTAGAAATCGAGGTTTGATTGTTGTGTTCTTCGTGTTCTTCGTGTTCTTGAGAATCAAACCAACAATTGGAGGTGTTATCGGAGTCCGATTTCGACGATCTTACAGTCGAATCGAAGCTCACATCATCTAGTTTCTAAATATGTGCCCAGAATTCGTGGGGGATTATTATTTGATTTTATATGATTTTTACAAAATTCGAATTTAAAGATTCAAAATTATGATTTTTCGTAAACTTAATTGTTTATGTGATTTGATGATTCCATGTTGTAGATAATTTTCTCCTGGTCAGTTTGGTATATCATATGATAGGTTTTGAGTTCGTTAAACATGTTTAGACGTGGTTTGATTATTTCGAAATTGTTCTTGAGTGTTCTTGGTGTTCATCGGAAAATGTTGACTTTTTGAACGGAATTTTAGTTCGAGTAATTGTTTGGAAATTCCGGGTTGCGAAGTTGTAGATCGTTCAAAGACAAAGCTTGTGTTGAGTTTGGGTCATGTTTGACTAGATTTAGAGTGTCGCCGGAGTTGCGCCGCCGGCCGGAGCTGCCTTTGCCGCCGGTGGTGGAGCTTGAAGAAGAAGACGATGAATAGTGCTGATTATTTCTGATTTTTATTTTAAATTGTTTTAATTTTCGAAAATTCATATTTAATTCAATAAAAATCAGAAAAATACAAAATCAGTTTCTAAATTTTCAGAAAAATATTTTCTGTATTATTTTAAAACAAAAATCGGATTTATCCAAAATTATTATTTATTTTAAGATTTTTGGAATCATTTCCTTAATTATTGAAATGTAGAATTTAATACTTTAATTATATTAAATCATTTCGAATAATAATTTAAATTGATTTAATTATTCGATAAATGAGATCATTTATCGAATAATTTTATTCATTAATTATTGTTTAATTTAATTAATATAATTGAGGTTATTTAATTCCAAATTATCCCGTTTTGAGTTTTAAATGCTTTAAAAATATTATAAAAATCCCAAAAATTATGAAAATTGTTTTAAAAATATTTCGAAGTGAGATTTAATTTATGACGAGGTTTGGACTTGTGTTAAAAATAATTGTAGAGTTCCATTAATTGATTACGTGATTTGAATGTGTCCGCTAGGGCAATATAAATGTTACGTGCTAAATGAATTATGTAAATTATGTGAATTACATGAAATACGTGGAATGAATAGTGAGATGTATTAGTATTTGATTCGAGACGTTTATTATAGAGTCGAGTCAGAGGAGCAAAGTAAAAGCTAAAGCAGAAGGTTACGAGAATATTTAGACGGACTTGACCATATTATCAGGCAAGTATTTTTCTACCACTTGTTATCCTATTAAATATACAAATGCTATGCCATGTATCCCTTTAAATTATTGTTCAAGAAATCATTCTTAAATTATTCACAGCATGAATCCATTGAATTATTCTTATCAACTTTGACGAGATTCATTTAAATTATCATTGACGATTCATTTCAACCTTTTTAGGCATTCGCTCTAGTCGATGCCTTATTACTCTTGATTAATTATTATTACCCAGATGGTGGCGTTCAAATTCGTCGACGCCTATAATATCGTTGCATTCGATTTACCCATTTCTTGTATCGATCTAGACAACACTTATTGTTATTATTATTGATTCTTCATTATCACCCCATTGTTGTATCGAACTCATCGATACTAGATGTTGTACCATTTGTTATCGTACATTCACTTTGAGTTGTTTTCCTGGAACGTGAACTTCCAGTGATTGTTGTGATCAAGGTTGTCAATCTTCCGACACCTAATTATGATTTAAAGGTTGTCAATTGTATCGACACCTGAACGTAAGGTTAGAATTGGTGGATTTATATAAAACTTGACCTTAATTGGTCTGACCATATATTGGTCGATGTGTAAGGCCTTTCAGTGCCTTGGATCCGATGAGGACTTTGCTTTGTGCACTATCCGGGTTAGAGCGTGACTGATCAGCATGCCTAACTTTGTTTTTAAAAATTATGAGATGGACCAGTTCTAACATTCTGAGTATTTGACTCTAGTTGATGTTGAGCCACTTTCTTATGGCATTATTGATCGTCGGAACTTATCCGAATTTATCTGTTCATATCACTGAACTTGATTCACCTTTCAGATATTCCAGTATAGCTTGTAGTTAATACCTGGAACGATTAAAAGTTTATTATTTATTTATACATTGAAGGATATTCTTGTTGAGCTTTCTGGCTCACCTTGCAATGTAATGTTTCTTTTCCAGTTAAGATCGAGGATGTTTAGACCTAGTGGCTCGGCAGCCAGGGGAGTGATGTTTGATGATTGAGAGTGCAGATGGTTTAATTTCGTGTATTGTTGTAATAAGTGGATTGGATAGACTAGACATTTAAGATCTATCAGATTGTATTAAATTATATTTGAGGTTTGTAATAGTAATTAGCAGTGTTTGTTTTATACTTTAGCCTGTGCTCGTATCTTGGATGAGGGATTGTATTATTATTGTTCCGCATTTGTAAGTTTGTATTGTTTAAGTGAGTTGTGAGCCCGGATCTGTATCCCGGATCTGCGAGGCATCACAGTTGGTATCAGAGCCACAGGTTAAGGTCCCTGAAACAGTAGGAAGTAGAGTCTAGATTAAGAAACGAGTTGCAATAGTTAGGAGTACGTATTAGATGTTAAGTAGAGCGATTTGAGATATGATTCACCTTAGGTTAGTAAGATGAGTATTGCGACGTTATAGGGTCTTTCGACGTATCACGCGAGTAGAAGTTCGATGCATCCAAATATCTGATTGGGAGCAAGGCTTTAGAGACGTCATGAACGTTATAGAGAATGCGAAAGTACTATGAACGAGATACGAAAGCAATTATTGGCACGGATTAGAAGTAAGGGCGTGGCTGGATACTAGCCATTTTTATATAGTTTGATTGTTGTAATGTTGACTAGCGGATAGTAGTTTTCATTATGATTGGATTTCATTTTCTTTCCATTGAAGCGATTTTACGCTTGTACCAATTAGGTATAAAAGATGTTGATCAGTTATAGATAATCATTTTCTTTATTCACTTATCAGTTTCACATACCTTGATTTAGTCGATGATTATTTCCACGACATTGTGCACACAATTTTTATCTCTTGTCATATCTTTATATTACATTTTGCCATCAAACTTTGTATAGGAACCCTGAACCACTGTTTTGATTTTTATACTCTTGATAAATTTTTTTAAGCCAATTATAACTTGAATTGTTATTGAGCAAATTTCTTTTCCCTATCAGTTTTTGAGAATGCCTCCAAGAAGAACTCGCCAACTTACTGGTCAACACACCAATCCTGAACAGCGAACCAATTCACCTCCTAGAAATCAGATGGACCCTATGTTGGTTCAACTATTGCAAACTTTGACTCAACAGACTGCTACTCTAGCTCAGCAGCAACAACAACTACAACAACAATTCGCAGCTCAGCAGCAACAACGGCAGGAACCAACTGTTCCAGTGGTTACCTTCAAGGCCTTTCAAGCAGTAAAACCACCAGAATTCAAGGGGTCAACAGACCCAGTCGATGCTAAGAATTGGTTGAAAGAGATAGAGAAGGCTTTCGCTTTGGTGCAAGTCCCGGAAGATAAACAAACAGAATATGCCAACTACTTTCTAAAGAATGAAGCCACTCATTGGTGGGAGTCAGTGAGAGCCCTGGAGAATACCGAGGTGGTTACATGGGAGAGGTTTAAGGAGATGTTTTTGGAGAAGTACTTTCCGCTCTTCATGAGCGACAAGATGGAGGTCAAGTTTTTGGAATTGAAACAGGGGAATATGTCAGTTGCTGATTATGAAGCAGGATTTACAGAACTAGCAAGGTTTGTCCCTTCCTATGTGGACACAGAAAGGAAGAAAGCGAAGAGGTTTCAGCAAGGACTAAAGTCCTGGATTCGAACCAAGTTGGCTATATTGGAACTGAACACCTATGCTGCGGTGGTTCAGAAAGCTATGATTGCAGAAGAAGAAAGTGAGCAGTATCAGAAGGAGAAAGAGGGAAAGAAACGAAAATTGGGAGTGGTTGATAACAAGCAGATTCAGGGTGGTTCGCAAAACTATCTTAATAAAAGACAGGGGTTCCAAGCTGGGAAGAATGTGGGGATGAGGAGACCAGATGGAGGGAATGGAGGTCAAGGCAACCGAACTCAAGGGGTGAACCAATCAGGAGTTAATAGACCATCACTGCCAGATTGCAAGACGTGTGGTAAGAAACATCCTGGTATATGTCACAAGTTAACTGGGAATTGTTTTAAGTGTGGACAGAAAGGGCATTTCTCTAGAGAATGCAAGGTTGGGATTGTGTGTCACAGATGTGGGAAGCCAGGGCATATGATCAAGGACTGCAGAGTACCCCCAGCGAAACTACCAGCTATAGCAAACGCAATGATTCCGGGAATTGAGGCACCTCCAGCGAGGAACATTCAGCCGATTGCCCGAACCTTCAACATGTATATGAACGAGGCTGTGCAAGAGTCCGATGTTTTGGCAGGTACGCTTCTTGTAAATTCCGTCAATGCCAAGGTGTTAATTGATTCTGGAGCTACGAAGTCTTTTATTTCTTTAGATTTTGTCAGTAAATTGAATTGTGAGATGAGATTGTTAGACGAGGTGTTAGTTATAGAGATAGCTAATTCGGAGCGCATACCCGTCGATCAGGTATGTCCTCGTTGTGATGTTGTAGTTTTAGGGCACTGTTTTTATGCCAACTTAATAGCCTTCCAACTAGGAGAATTTGATCTAATCCTAGGGATGGATTGGTTGACAGAGCATAGTGCCCAGATAGATTGTAGAGGTAAGAAATTGACGTTACGATCCCCTGATAATGTAGAGGTTGTTTTCCGCGGTCAGAAATAAACTAGGAAGTTCTTGACTATTGTGTAGACTAAGAGATTACTTAGACAAGGATGTGAAGGCTATTTAGCCTACGTGCGAGACACAAAAACAGAGATGCCTAAGTTGGAAGAGATTCCAGTAGTGAATGAGTTTCCAGATATTTTTCCCGATGAGCTTCCAGGTTTACCTCCAGATCGGGAAATAGAATTTGTGATTGACCTAGCCCCAGGAACTGAACCTGTATCGAAGGCTCCATACAGAATGGCTCCGATAGAGATGAAAGAGTTGGCAGTCCAGTTGCAAGATCTACTGGAAAAGGGAATTATCAGACCCAGCGTATCCCCGTGGGGAGCCCCAGTACTATTTGTTAAAAAGAAGGATGGGAGCATGAGGTTGTGTATTGACTACCGAGAGTTGAATAAATTGACTATTAAGAATAAGTATCCATTGCCAAGGATAGATGATTTGTTTGACCAATTGAAAGGAGCTGTCCACTTTTCGAAGATTGATTTAAGATCGGGTTACCATCAGCTAAAGATCAAACCTGAAGATGTACCTAAGACGGCATTCCGAAGTAGGTATGGACATTATGAATTTTTGGTAATGGCTTTTGGACTGACAAATGCACCAGCTGCTTTTATGGACTTGATGAACAGGGTATTTAAGAGATACTTGGATAAATTTATAATTGTATTCATTGATGATATTTTGGTATATTCCAAGACAGAAGAGGAACATAGGGAAAATTTGAGGATAACGTTGAGGATCTTGAGAAAGGAAAGGTTGTTTGCTAAGTTTTCAAAATGTGAATTCTGGCTAAGAGAAGTTCAATTCTTAGGGCATGTGGTAAGCAGTGAAGGGATTAAGGTAGACCCGGCTAAGATTGAGGCTGTACTGAATTGGGAGAGACCAAAGACACCGACAGAGGTCAGGAGTTTTATGGGATTGGCAGGTTATTATCGAAGATTCGTCCAAGACTTTGCGAAGATAGCCACTCCACTAACCAAGTTGACAAGGAAAAGTGAAAAGTTTATTTGGAATGACAAGTGTGAGGAAAGCTTCCAAGAACTGAAAAAGAGATTGGTGACGGCTCCAGTGTTGACATTGCCAGATGAACAATGAGACTTTGTGATATATAGTGATGCGTCCCATAAAGGACTGGGATGTGTATTGATGCAGCATGACAAGGTGATAGCCTATGCTTCCAGGCAGTTGAAGATACATGAACAGAAATATCCTACCCATGATTTGGAACTAGCAGCCATTGTATTTGCACTCAAGATTTGGAGACACTATCTATATGGAGAGAAGTGTGAGATTTACACTGACCACAAGAGTTTGAAGTATATTTTCACCCAGAAGGAACTTAACATGAGACAAAGGAGATGGTTGGAACTGATTAAAGACTATGATTGTACCATCAATTATCATCCGGGGAAAGCCAATGTGGTAGCAGATACCTTGAGTAGGAAGGAAAAATTGAACATGTTTACTATGAACCAAGAATTATTCAGGGAATTTGAGAAATTGGAAATAGAGATTCGTGCCCCAGTTTGTGCAACTGATTTGAATTACGCAATGACATTTCAACCAGAACTGTTGGAGAGGATCAGAAAGTGCCAAGAAGAAATAATGAACCATGATGTGAATGAATTGTCGGGAGAAGAGTTAAGCAGCCAAAAGGACGAGGAAGGAGTCTTAAGATTTTCTTCTAGAATTTGGATTCCTAATGTGGCAGAACTGAAGAATGAAATTTTACAAGAAGCTCATAATTCAAAGTTCTCAATTCACCCCGGGAGTACGAAGATGTACCGAGATCTGAAAGAAAATTTTTGGTGGCCAGACATGAAAAGAGAGATTGCAGAGTGGGTTAGTAAGTGTTACACTTGCCAGAAGGTTAAAGTAGAGCATCAGAGGCCGAGTGGATTGTTACAGCCCCTAGAGATTCCTGAATGGAAATGGGAACAGATTGCCATGGATTTTGTGGTGGGATTACCCAGGACGAAAGCTAATCACGACGCCATTTGGGTTATCATTGATAGATTAACGAAATCGGCATATTTTCTACCGATCAACGAAAGATATACGATGGACAAGTTAGTTCACCTGTACTTGAAAGAGATAGTGATGCGACATGGAGTCCCTGTTTCGATTGTGTCTGATAGAGACCCGAGATTCAATTCCACATTTTGGCGACAATTTCAAGAAACTCTGGGAACTAAACTGAACATGAGCACTGCATATCATCCGCAGACTGATGGCCAAAGCGAGCGTACTATTCAAACGATTGAAGACATGTTGAGACTTGAGAGTGTGTGCGATGGACCTTCAGGGTAGTTGGGATGACCATCTGCCTTTGGTGGAGTTCTCTTATAACAACAGCTATCACGCCAACATTGGAATGCCACCATTTGAAGCTTTATACGGACGACGATGTCGATCTCCATTATATTGGGAAGAGGTAGGCGAGAAGAAGATATTGGGAACCGAGCTGATCCAGCAAACCAAGGACAAGGTTGAACTTATACAGAAGAGATTGATAGCCGCACAGGATCGACAACGGAAATACGCTGATCGAGCCAGGAAGGACATAAACTTTGAAGTAGGAGAACCAGTTTTGCTGAAGGTATCTCCATGGAAAGGGCTAGTGAGATTCGGGAAGAAAGGAAAGCTAAGTCCAAGATTCGTTGGGCCGTTCGAAATCCTGAAGAAAGTTGGGAAAGTTGCTTACGAGTTAGCGCTACCTCCGCATTTACAACATGTTCATAACGTTTTCCACGTGTCAATGTTGAAGAGGTTCTATCCAGATTCAAACCAGGTGATAGAGTCAGAACCAGTCGAGATCCAGCCGGATTTGTCCTACGTAGAACTACCGGTAGAGATTTTAGACAGGAAGCAGAAGGTGCTTAGAAATAAGACCATTTCGATAGTAAGAGTATTGTGGAGAAATCCTAGGGTCGAAGAGTCTACCTGGGAGCTAGAAAGTGAGATGTTAGAGAAGTATCCACACCTATTTGCTTAGTTTGATTCTGAGGACAGAATCCTTTTAAGGAGGGAAGGTTGTAAGAACCTGTATTTTTATTTGTGGTAATATATGTTTAATCGTGGATTTATAAGACGAGTTGATATTTTTATATTTGCCGTTAAGTGGATTTACGAGAAGAATTAAACGTTCTCGTATTTTGAGCTGTTATATTACTTAAATTTATTGATAAGTGGATATACGTGTTAACTGGTTAAAAGAAGTCTTTTATATGCTTTAGATGTATTATGTGTTGTTTTAAAATGATCGTTTCGCTTTTTCGAAAAGTACAGTGGTGAAAACGTTTTTCGGCAGGCCGCAGGCCCGAAACCCTATTTTCTGCGTTTTTAGAACTCCGTAACTTCAAATTCGTTCGAACAAGTTTTAAATGACTTGTTATTTAAATTATAATTTATTTCCAGAGTTTTGAAATCGCTCGAATTCGAATCGTTTCGTTTGGAGCAAAACTCGTCATTCGTTCGACGTACAGAAAGGCTGTTATTCGACAATTAACGGAGCAGACAGCACGCTAGACAAGAATCACTATTCCAAAAAGTTAAAGTTTGCTTTTCCCTTATTTCCTCCAGCTTTTCCAGATTTGTCTCAGCACACCATCTGATCAATCATATCATTTTTTTTCTTAAAAATTAAGAAATGCTCTCCAAAAATAATTCAACATAAACATTCATCAATTCAATCTTCAATTTGGAGGCTTTCCCGGAATTAAAATTCAACGTTCTTGGGCTCAAATTAAAGGTATGAAAATCCAGTTTCTAAATATGTGCCTAGAATTCGTGGGGGATCAATATTTGATTTTATATGATTTTTACAAAATTCGAATTTAAAGATTCAAAATTATGATTTTTCGTAAACTTGATTGTTTATGTGATTTGATGATTCCATGTTGTAGATAATTTTCTCCTGGTCAGTTTGGTATATCATATGTTGATTTTTGAGTTCTATGTCAAGTAGCAATCGAGGTTTGATTGTTGTGTTCTTTGTGTTCTTCGTGTTTTTCGTGTTCTTGAGAATCAAACCAACAATTGGAGGTGTTATCGGAGTCCGATTTCGACGATCTTACAGTCGAATCGAAGCTCACATCATCTAGTTTCTAAATATGTGCCCAGAATTCGTGGGGGATCATTATTTGATTTTATATGATTTTTACAAAATTCGAATTTAAAGATTCAAAATTATGATTTTTCGTAAACTTGATTGTTTATGTGATTTGATGATTCCATGTTGTAGATAATTTTCTCCTGGTCAGTTTGGTATATCATATGATAGGTTTTGAGTTCGTTAAACATGTTTAGACGTGGTTTGATTATTTCGAAAGTGTTCTTGAGTGTTCTTGGTGTTCATCGGAAAATGTTGACTTTTTGAACGGAATTTTAGTTCGAGTAATTGTTTTGAAATTCCGGGTTGGCGAAGTTGTAGATCGTTCAAAGACAAAGCTTG
This sequence comes from Kitagawia praeruptora, assembly GCA_037693485.1. Lineage (NCBI taxonomy): Eukaryota > Viridiplantae > Streptophyta > Magnoliopsida > Apiales > Apiaceae > Kitagawia > Kitagawia praeruptora. The sequence continues at coordinate 149,114,119 of CM075349.1, read as the reverse complement.
TGTTGAGTTTGGGTCATGTTTGACTAGATTTAGAGTGTCGCCGGAGTTGCGTCGCCGACCGGAGCTGCCATTGCCGCCGGTGGTGGAGCTTGAAGAAGAAGACGATGAATAGTGCTGATTATTTCTGATTTTTATTTTAAATTGTTTTAATTTTCGAAAATTCATATTTAATTCAATAAAAATCAGAAAAATACAAAATCAGTTTCTAAATTTTCAGAAAAATATTTTCTGTATTATTTTAAAACAAAAATCGGATTTATCCAAAATTATTATTTATTTTAAGATTTTTGGAATCATTTCCTTAATTATTTAAATGTAGAATATAATACTTTAATTATATTAAATCATTTCGAATAATAATTTAAATTGATTTAATTATTCGATAAATGAGATCATTTATCGAATAATTTTATTCATTAATTCTTGTTTAATTTAATTAATATAATTGAGGTTATTTAATTCCAAATTATCCCGTTTTGAGTTTTAAATGCTTTAAAAATATTATAAAAATCCCAAAAATTATGAAAATTGTTTTAAAAATATTTCGAAGTGAGATTTAATTTATGACGAGGTTTGGACTTGTGTTAAAAATAATTGTAGAGTTCCATTAATTGATTACGTGATTTGAATGTGTCCGCTAGGGCAATATAAATGTTACGTGCTAAATGAATTATGTAAATTATGTGAATTACATGAAATACGTGGAATGAATAGTGAGATGTATTAGTATTTGATTCGAGACGTTTATTATAGAGTCGAGTCAGAGGAGCAAAGGAAAAGCTAAAGCAGAAGGTTACGAGAATATTTAGACGGACTTGACCTTATTATCAGGCAAGTATTTTTCTACCACTTGTTATCCTATTAAATATACAAATGCTATGCCATGTATCCCTTTAAATTATTGTTCAAGAAATCATTCTTAAATTATTCACAGCATGAATCCATTGAATTATTCTTATCAACTTTGACGAGATTCATTTAAATTATCATTGACGATTCATTTCAACCTTTTTAGGCATTCGCTCTAGTCGATGCCTTATTACTCTTGATTAATTATTATTACCCAGATGGTGGCGTTCGAATTCGTCGACGCCTATAAAATCGTTGCATTCGATTTACCCATTTCTTGTATCGATCTAGACAACACTTATTGTTATTATTGTTGATTCTTCATTATCACCCCATTGTTGTATCGAACTCATCGATACTAGATGTTGTACCATTTGTTATCGTACATTCACTTTGAGTTGTTTTCCTGGAACGTGAACTTCCAGTGATTGTTGTGATCAAGGTTGTCAATCTTCCGACACCTAATTATGATTTAAAGGTTGTCAATTGTATCGACACCTGAACGTAAGGTTAGAATTGGTGGATTTATATAAAACTTGACCTTAATTGGTCTGACCATATATTGGTTGATGTGTAAGGCCTTTCAGTGCCTTGGATCCGATGAGGACTTTGCTTTGTGCACTGTCCGGGTTAGAGCGTGACTGATCAGCATGCCTAACTTTGTTTTTAAAAATTATGAGATGGACCGGTTCTAACATTCTGAGTATTTGACTCTAGTTGATGTTGAGCCACTTTCTTATGGCATTATTGATCGTCGGAACTTATCCGAATTTATCTGTTCATATCACTGAACTTGATTCACCTTTCAGATATTCCAGTATAGCTTGTAGTTAATACCTGGAACGATTAAAAGTTTATTATTTATTTATACATTGAAGGATATTCTTGTTGAGCTTTCTGGCTCACCTTGCAATGTAATGTTTCTTTTCCAGTTAAGATCGAGGATGTTTAGACCTAGTGGCTCGGCAGCCAGGGGAGTGATGTTTGATGATTGAGAGTGCAGATGGTTTAATTTCGTGTATTGTTGTAATAAGTGGATTGGATAGACTAGACATTTAAGATCTATCAGATTGTATTAAATTATATTTGAGGTTTGTAATAGTAATTAGCAGTGTTTGTTTTATACTTTAGCCTGTGCTCGTATCTTGGATGAGGGATTGTATTATTATTGTTCCGCATTTGTAAGTTTGTATTGTTTAAGTGAGTTGTGAGCCCGGATCTGTATCCCGGATCTGCGAGGCGTCACAAATGATATGGGCTAAAAATAAGCCCTACAGACGCATTTAATATGTCATTAAATGAACCTAGATTGGTCCAATGTTAAGGCCCATTAATGAGGCCCGAAACCATAATTAAATAATAAATTCGTAGCTGATAAATCAGCCAGATAAGGGACTTCGTTATTGAGTCTGAAAAGGAAACTAAATCAGATTAAGAGTAGCCTCCAAGGCATATATCTCTGGTACTTATCTTCTTATCTTTCGGAAGACTCTAGAATTGGGCCTAAGTTGTGGCTTGCCCACCAAGGCACCCAATTCTACTATGATTCTAAGGTTCTCAACACCTATATAAGGATCTGATTCCACACAAACAGAACTACGTCTTGGCTTGATTCTCTAACAATACAGAGATACGTAGGCATCTTGTGAGGACAGATTGAGTCATGAAACACAAGTGCAGCCATTAAAGCTCGAAGCTTCCACTAACCCTAGTAGTTAATACGCAATAAATACACCCTACTTTTTATTCCACAACAAATTTTTTAATTTATTTTTCAAACTAGTTGATCGTTAAATTACCTAATCAAATAAAGTTATTTTTTATGAAATTTTGGTAATAACATTAAAAGGATGGATCTTGATCACCGTACGATTGGGTCATCGAGAAATATTTTTAAAAAATCGAAACACTAAACCCTGACGAAACCTGTTTAGGGGTTATAGTCAAAGTACTAGTTGACCTTCAAATTACAAAACCAAATTATTTTATTTTTTCTAAAATTTTGGAAATAATATTAAAAAGAATGGATCTTGACCTTCTTACGGTTGGGTCGTTGAGAAATATTTTTAAAAAAATTGAAACACTAAACCTAGACGAAACCCTATTTAGAGATTCTAGTCAAAGTACTAGTTGACCGTTAAATTACCAAACCAAATTAATTTATTTTTTCTGAAATTTTGACAATAACATTAAAATTGATGGATATTGACTTCCATATGGTTGGCTCATCGAGATTTTTTTAATAAAAAAATCGAAACACTAAACCCTGACGAAACCCTGTTTAATGGTTAAGTCAAAGTATTAGTTGATCGTTAAATTACCAAATCAAATTAATTTATTTTTTTCTGAAATTTTGGCAATAACATTAAAAACGATGGATCTTGACCTCCGTACAGTTGGGTCATCGAGAAATATTTTTAAAAAAATCGATACACTAAACCCTAACGAAACCCTGTTTAGGGGTTGTTGTCAAAGTAATTGACCGTTAAATTGTCAAATCAAATAAATTTATTTTTTCTGAAATTTTGGCAATAACATTAAAAAGGATAGATCTTGACCTCCGTACGGTTGGGTCGTCGAGAAATATTTTTTAAAACATCATCATTGTTTAAATTTAAATTTGAGTCATTGGTCCCGTTTTTTCTTTTCTTGCCAAAATCAATTCTTGCATTGCTGCTACTACTACTATTTTTAGTTGTTTTGTAGTTTTCATAGTGTGTATGACTACTAGGGTGTGTATGAATGTACATCCAAAAGTTTGGTTTTTTTGTCCTATTTTTATTTAATTTTTTTTAATAAATTTTATAAACTACTTAAAAATTAATGGAAATTCAAATTATTAGCCAAATTAGTGGAAGTAAGATAAAATTTATCACAAAAGTAGTTAGTATGACTATTTGGTTGTGTGTGAATTTTAAATCAAATTTTGACTTTATTTTCCTAATTTTTTAAAATGTAGCAAGTAATTCTACAAACTACTTAAAAATGAGTGGAAAATCAAATTATTTAAAAATTAGGTAATATTCATCACAAAAATAGTAATCATGAATATTTGGATGTATGTAAATTTTAAATTAAATTTAGGATTTTTATCCTTTTTTTATTTAATATTTTGACTTCTTTTTCCTTTTTTTATTTAATTATCAAAATTCTGACCCACAATTAAATCCAACCATATTTGGTCGAATTTAGTAATACACTCTAGGCACCAAAATTTGAATTTTCCAAAATTCAAAATTTTCAATTCATCCATATTTAATCTAATTTAGCATATTAAATTTCAAGCATACTTGGTCGAAATTAGCAATACACTTTAGGTTCCAAAATTTGAATTTTCCAAAATTCAAAAAATTTCAATTCAACCATATTTGGTCGAATTTAGCATATTAAATTCAACTGTATTTGCTCGAATTTAGCAATATACTTCAGGCGCCAAAATTTGAATTTTCCAAAATTCAAAATTTTCAATATGTTGGAGATGTTATTCACATCCAAATCATGAGTTTGAGTAACCAAACTGAATCCCACATGCTATGCTTCACAAAACCAACGTCAGATTCAAAAAAGCAGCAGATTCTGTTGCCATTTTTTTTAAATTTGTTGTTTCTTAAATTCAACTATATTGGATCGAATTTAGCATAATAAATTCAACCATATTTGGTCGAATTTAATACACTTTAGGCGCCGAAATTTGAAAACAAAATTCAAAATTTTCAATATGTTTGCCAAATTTATAATTTCGACCAAATTCGATCGAATTAGTTGGTCGAATTTAGACGGTCGAATTTAGCTATTTTTGACCGTTTTGTTTATTTTCGACTTTATTATAATCGACCAGAGGACTTTCGGTCGAATTTAGCTATATTCGACCATTTCCGGTAAAAAATTGTTAAATTCGACCGTTTTGAATTGGTCGAATTTAGCCAAATTTTCTTGTAGTGCTCATTATCATGTTCCCATTTGGGACAAAATGGTGTGAGGATGGAGAAAAACAACCAAGTAATCATGCATTCTGTTATAGGGAGAATATTGTATAACAATATTTATGGAGGTTACTGGATTTATGGAGCTAAATACGAATATAAAGCTTATAAAAGAAGAACAAGGGTTAGGGTTTGTGTGTAGAGATGTGGCTGAACTTGACAGGTGATTTCAGGGGTGAACTGTTTCTCGTCCCTATCAAGGTGCCTACGTACCCTATTTATAGGGATCAAGCCGTACATAGTTCTTGGGTAGAAAGTTACCTAGCTGGGCTAGGGTTTTTAGAAGATAATTCATAGCCCAAGCCCATTAGATTAGGGCTGACGTGGCAATGAGTTGTTAATCCTATCCATGATCCATGGTTTATAGAAGAAAACCGATGGTCTCGCATGGGCAAGGACATGACCTCTAATGCGAGGCTAGTAGAGAAGCAACGTGATCACAACATGCGACCTCAAGGGGTCGAGTCACGCGAAGCGATCCCATGAGTACGATTACCCATATGACCTCGAGGGGTCTAGCTATGAGCCTTCAAGCAGAGAGTGAGATAGCGATCTCATTATGTAGATGTGATAATAGAAGCGAAGCGATCCCTTGACGGGAGTCATGCGAGGTGATCCCTTGACGGGAGTCAAGCGAGGTGGCCCTGTTGTTGAGGTTGGGCTGATTCCAATAGTGGGCTTTTAGTGACCCAATTACCGTCTTCGAGGCCCATTATAGATAATGAACCATTAATTCAGCTAATAAAATCATGATAATTATTATGCCAGATTTGGGCATAACAACTACCCCCCGAGTCCATGTTGTCATTGAAAATGCGATGTGGACTCAGAAATCCACTGTCTCCACTTGCGAAGCGAAGCTGTGATTTTATTATAGATACAACTGTTGGAACCGTCGCGACCCCAACTAAAGAATTTGAAAGGGTTTGACAGTTGTTATGTATCGAGATGCGTGTTGAATGGCTAAGATCTTGACACGTGTCCCGTACCATTCTCTCTCCTTATGGCTATATATACTCCTGTCACAATCATTTCCTTTTTCACTTTAACAAACACATTGCTGAAGTGCTGCCAGTTTGCTCAAGGATCAAAAACAAGAAATTTTCGAATTCAACCACATCGACCTCCAAGTTCTTCAGATTTCTTTATCCTTTCTTAAAAAAAGTATGTCTTCATTCTTTCTTGATATTTAAGATTGTTCATATTCATCTTAATTGCATGTTTAAATAACTTTAATTGTGTACGATGCGACCCCATTTGACTGTGATCCCATACAGCTAATTTATGCTTGCGACCCGTCTTTATTCAGATGAAATAGTAATCCCTTAGCTTAAGTAGAATAACAATCCCTTTTATCAATTCGCGAGTGAAGTGAAGACACCTAGAGCCTTTCTGTCTTATTATTCTTTTCTTCCTTTATCCCCTTTTGATTTCTATAAGGGCACACACTTAATTCTTCACATTCTTTTCAGATGTCAAACAACGATAGCTCAAGGACGCCTTCACCAATTCCCAGTGTGCATATTAGCGAGGCGGCTGCTGCTAATATTGCAAGGGCTACAAGCACGAGTGAAAGCTCATTCAAACTATACTTCGATCCTCTGTGGTCAAACGAAGAGTATACCCGAGAGGTGCCTTTAGCCTCTTAGAGAACAAAACAAGCTTCAGGCTCGCGAGACCGATCATTAGATATTCTTCCAATTTAGCATGAACCTGAGGTCGAGATGACAGATGCCGAACGAGAGGTGGAAGCATTGAAAAGAAAAGGAAAGAAGTTCAATTCGCAAGTAGCACAAATTCTTGCTAAGATGCCTAGTAAAAAAGCTACTTCACCCATCGTCCTGAGTGATTCTCCAGTAGATTCCCTAGGCGATGCCTACTATGACATGGAGGGAGGGGGCAGACAACGAAGTCAATTCTGATGATGACGGCTACGAGGAGCCTTCTTTAGATGATGGAGGTCTCGACGAGGTGTCAAGAGTCATAAATTTCAAAGATTATGATTATGTTCCTGAAACCTCGCCTACACCGTATATACCAACCCCTCAACCGGAGCTAGAGGGGGTTATATATGTTGATGGGCCTCGCTCTGAAGATATCGAGCCTGGCTCGAAAGTTAAACCGGGCAAGCCTCGCATTCTTGCGTGCCGGGACATGTCTTCAACTCTGACCGAGAGGACAATTAGAGAAGGGGTCGAAAGATTTCGTCCTAAGGGAAAAATCATCCTCCCTAAGAAGAAAATGCGATGCTATCGTTTCAACCATGAAGAAAATGGTGGTAGGGTCTCCCGCATGGTGCTAACGATCTAACTTATGAAGATAGGAGTTTCTTCGCCCCTACATCCCTTCATTAAGGATGTTTGCGAGACCTACTTTCTGGCCCCTATCCAAATAAGTACGAATGGATATAGGTCTATGATTGCTCTTTACATTCTCTTCCATAAACTCGGATACCCACGTCTGGATGCAAAGACAATGGGTTATTTTCTTCAACTAAAGCGATGTGGAGCCAAAGATTTTGGCTATGTATATTTTTCTATATGGCCTGATTTCAACAAAAAAGACCTTCTTCCTGGGGCAATAAGTAATGCAGGGTCGTGGAAAGAGCCATTCTTGTACATACACGAGGTCCCCAGAGTGAAGACAAGTTTCAACTACTTGCCTGGTGAGCTATTTATTCAAATAGTAAATTTATCTTTTCAAACTATTTGAAATTAACAACTCCTTTGGCATCGCAGTTGGCCCAGTTCGCACCGTTCTGAAGGGCGAAGAGAAACGCCGTACTGATGAAGTGTTGACCAAATCCACCCCACAGAAAGAAATATTCGAACCCTCCTGTCCTTAGAAAACCTTATCGAATGTGGGTTTCTTAAGGAAGGTGTAGGATCCACTCCTGAAGCGGGGCCTTCTACCGCGAGGCGGTCCTCGCGGAAGAGGAAAGTGCAAGAAGAGGCCTCATCTTCTCACGTTGAGATAGTAAATGAGGGTATACCCCGATAACAATAGGACTTAGGGATCGCATTACTTCTTTTATTTGTGCAACTGTATCATACTTGTCTTCGCATATATTTAATTGAACTGTCTATTAACTTGTCTTTGTCTCACTATTCAGGTATGTCGAATCAGAGTGGCCCCGTTCCTCCCTTCCTTTAGCCGAAAGGATAAAAGGTGTAGCTGCCAAAAAAGACTTATCATTGAAAACTCCTCCTACTAAATCCACAACTCCGCTGAAAACTGTTAGCGACCTCCCAGTCCAGCCTAATGTTGCTGGTGATATTGCTCTAGACTCTCCTGATCAGTCTTCGCTGAAGAGACCCAGAGTAGATGGTCAAAAGGATGGGTCTTCCCGACCACCTTCAGGAATCGTACCTGGCACGGGGCTACAACACCTCTTCGCTTCCCTGGGGACCAAGTACTCTGAAGAGGCTGAAACCTCCCACTGGTGGAAAGCAGCGACGCCAAAAGAGAATGACACTGCCATGACAAAATGTCTTGTCGAAGCCTTCATCCGCCAAGCTACCCATACAAGGGATTTTGCAAGGCTGGAGAACAAGGTCAAGGTCCTTGAGTTCCAAAAGGTGGAAGACAAGCGATCTCTGGAGGAGACCTACAAAAAGCAACTCTCTTATGACACTGCTAACCTCCGCACAGACCTCAAGACTGCCCGCCGTGAGAGGAATGAGTTCGAGAAATCTTTTAAAGATTTGCAAAAATCAAGCGAAGCGGCCTTGAAGAAGAAGGATGAGGAGATCGAGAAGGTGAAAAACGATCTAACGGTTGCTCAAGCTTCTCTAGACAATGCTGAAAGCATAATCCTTGCCAAAGGCCAAGTTACTTTTATGAAAGAATTCATTCGAACGATTCCCGACTTCGATTGGGATCAGCTTGGGCCTGGAAATGCTGATTTTGCTGAAACTTTAAAGAAACAGATCTCTGATAAGGATGCTGAGGAGGAGCGCCTTGCAGAAGAAGCTCGGGTCGCTGAGGAAGCTAGGCTGGCTGAGGAGACCGCCAAAGCCAATCAAGACAAAACTACTCCATAGTTTGTTTTTCAACCATTAATGCCTTTAGGTTTTGAACTAGGGATGCGAGTACCCTTTGAATACCTCGCAAGATGTAATTATATTCTGCTGTTGATTAATTCTGATAACTTTTGGGATCGCACGGCGACCCGCATTAAATTTTTTAATTTCATCCATGTTTCCAATATAATTGCCTGTGCTTCCATGTTAACTGTCTTCATAGTAGTGTCAGTTTTCCATTTGTGTAATTCTTCATGTAGATTGTCTTCATTAGTTCAGATTCCTTTGATTGTTGTAAGTGCGAACTGTTCATGAGATCGCTAGGTGCGAACCGTTGGGGTCACATTGTTGTAAGTAATTTTGCTTTTCATAAATTATTGTCTGGAGTAGCCTCGCTTCGTTGCGCTGAGCTAGTCCTTTAAGATGTAAAATTCTAACAAACAAACAAGTGAAATTTGAATGCAAGAATTTAAATAAACAATAATGAAGCCATAGTAGGGACGAGGCCCTAAAGTTGATAAGTAGAACTGTCTCCATATAATACAAGGTAGGGACGAGGCCCTAAAACTGATAAGTAGGGGCGAGGCCCTAGAGTCATTACATCATAAAGGGGAGGTGTCTATATGAGCACTACCCACCAATACTTTGTATGGATTTATTCATGCTAAGTAGTAGAAATAGATAGAGGCTACCAGTAATGAAGCTTTTACTGATAGTATTTTCTCAAGTGTTCCGCGTTCCAAGCTCGCGGAATGACTTTGTCTTCCATATCAGTGAGATAGTATGTTCCCTCTGATAGAGTTGCATAGATCTTGTAGGGTCCTTCCCAATTAGCACCAAAAACACCATGACCCGCGACCCTAGTGTTAGGCATGACCCTTCTGAGTACTAGGTCGCCTGTACGTAGGGGTCGCACCTTGACCTTTCCATTGTAGTACCTTGCGGTCCTTTGTTGATAAGCTGCGAGGCGTAGCTGAGCCTCGTTTCTTGTTTCTTCAATCATGTCCAGATAGAGCCTATGATTAACTTCATTAGACTCAGGGTCATAATGTTCTCTTCTAAACGATCCCGAACCAACCTCCACTGGAACCATGGCCTCGCACCCATAGGTAAGAGAAAATGGGGTCTCTGCAGTAGTACTCCTTGGGGTCGTGTTATAAGACCACAGGACCCTTGGTAGCTCTTCAGGCTAATTACCCTTGCTTTCTTCCACCTTCGCCTTTAAAGTATATTTGATTATTTTGTTGATTGCCTCAGTTTGCCCATTTGTCTGAGGATGACTGACAGCTGAAAAACTTTTCTTGATCCCCAAATTCTCACAGAATTCCTTCATCTCCTTGCTATCAAATTGTTTCCCATTATCTGATATGAGTTGATAAGGGATCCCATAGCGACACATAATTGCTCTGTATACGAAGTCCTTTAGCTTCTTGGCAGTGATTGTTGCAAGTGGCTCAGCCTCGGTCCACTTAGTGAAATAATCCACTGCCATTACCGCGTACTTAACTCCTCCTTTAGCCTTAGGTAACTCTCCAATTAAATCAATACCCCACATGGCAAATGGCCAGGGGCTCGTGAGTGAAGTGAGTTGAGAGACCGGTGCATTGCTGAAATTTGCGATCCTTTGACAGGCATCGCACTTCCTGGAAAATTCAAATGCATCCCTTTTCAATGTGGGCCAAAAGTACCCTTGACGAAGAATCTTCTGAGCTAGCGAACTACCCCCCGAATGATTCCCACATATTCCTTCATGAACCTCCCTCAGAATATAGTTACATTCATCGCCATCTACACACCTCAAGAGTGGAGTGTTGAACCCTCTTCGATACAGAACCTCATCATAAATAACATAGCGAGCAGCCTGATATTTGACCTTCCTTGCTTCCTTTTTATCATGAGGTAGTACCCCATTTTTCACATACTCCCATATAGGGGTCATCCATGTTGGTTCTGAGCTCGCTACTTCCATAATAAACTCTTCAGGGACACTAGGCTTCGTTTAAACTTCCAATGGTATGACCCCAAGTAAAGTGGCTTCGCGTCGCGAGCCCAATTTTGTTAGGGCATCAGCACCTTGATTTTTTGCCCTTCTGATAAATTCCACCTTGACTTGATTGAAAAATTTCATCAATCTCTGCACACATCTCAGATAGAGTTCGATTTGCGGCCCTCTGGCTTGCCAACCGCATCCAATATGGCATGTGACTAGCATAGAATCACTGTATGCATTGAGATTTTCAATTTTCATTTTAATTGCAAGTTTGAGACCAATGATTAGAGCCTCGTATTCAGCTGCGTTGTTAGATGCTCCAAACGTGAAATGAACTACACTACGTATCTTGCGACCCTCGGGAGTAACAAGCTCGATCCCTGCTCCAGCTCCTTCCTTATTAGAGGCACCATCCACATAAAGTTCCCACCACGAGGCCGAATTTTGAGTTTTGACCTCGCTACTCGCCTTTTCAGGGATCGGTATGAGAGCCCAAGAACCTTGTTCAATGTAGGGAGGAAATTCAAGTATGAAATCTGCTAGGGCCTGACCCTTTAGAGGTCCTCGTGGCTTATATTCGATGTCAAATTGGCTCAGTTCCACAGTCCACTTCAAGAGCCTTCCTGATGTTTCTGGTTTGTGCATCACTTGCCTTAGAGGAGAAGATGTGCGAACCTCAATTTTGTGGGCCTGAAAGTATGGCCTTAATTTTCGCGAGGCCAATACCAAGGCATAAGCAAGTTTCTCCATATTAGTGTAGCGAGTTTCTGCCTCTAACATTCTTCGACTAACATAGTAGATAGGATACTGAACTTTTTCCTCCTCGCGTACTAAAACAGCACTGATCGCATGCTCTAACACTGCGAGGTACACAATGAGTGTCTCTCCCTCACGAGGCTTGGAGAGTAGAGGTGGCGATCCCAAATGCTCCTTAATTTTTTGAAATGCCTCCTCGCACTGCGGGGTCCACTCAAAATCCTTCCTAACCTTCTTGATTGCCTTGAAGAATTCTTGGCACTTGTCTGATGATTTTAAAACAAATCTATTAAGGGCAGCTATCCTCCCTGTGAGACTTTGTACCTCCTTCACATTTCTGGGCGATCTCATCTCCATTAGGGCTTTTATTTTTGCTGGGTTAGCCTCGATGCCTCTATGGTTGACAATGAACCCTAGAAATTTCCCAGATTCGACCCCAAACACACACTTCTGGGGATTGAGCTTCATCCTGTACTTTCTTAGTATGTCAAACATCTCCACGAGGTGGGTGATATGATCCTCAGCTTCTTTAGATTTTACCAGCATGTCATCTACATACACTTCCATTGTTTTCCCAATTTGTTTCTCAAACATCATATTAACGAGCCGTTGATAGGTGGCCCCAGCATTGAGAAGACCAAAGGGCATCCCTATGTAACAATAGAGACCCCTATCAGTGATGAACGAGGTGTGCTCCTGGTCAGGGCCGTACATCGGTATCTGATTGTACCCTGAATAAGCATCCATGAAACTAAGAAGTGCGTGCCCATCTGTTGAGTCCACCAACTGATCGATCCTTGGTAGCGGGAAACTGTCCTTGGGACAATGTTTGTTGAGGTCGATAAAATCCACACATGTTCTCCACTTTCCATTGGGCTTCTTCACAAGAACGGGGTTCGCGAGCCAGTCAGGGTAGAAAGATTCCCTAATGAGGCCGACCTCGAGAAGTCTGTCAACTTCCTCTTTCAGTGCCTCGGCTCGCTCACCGCTTATGGGTCGCCTCTTCTGCCTTATTCCTTTTTTGCTTGGATCTAAGTTAAGCTTGTGGCACATAACATTAGGATCAATTCCAATCATATCTTCATGAGACCAAGCAAATACGTCCAAATTGGCTTTCAGAAAACTGACGAGCCTCTCGCGAAGCCCTGGATTAAGTTGCGACCCGACCTTCAGTACCTTGGACGGATCTTTGGCATCAATTAAGATAAAGATGGTATCCTCTGCGGCCCCGGCTCGTTCAACATATTCTGGGATGCGAGGATCCAAATCAAGCTCGAATTCGCGAGCCGTGCTAGACTCTGCTTCATTCCTTCTTGTGACTCCATTCTGTGGTGAAGCCGACCTTATTTCTGTGGCTGGGGTCGTTCCCCCATATGACCATATTCATCTACTATTGTAGTCTCCTGGGTTATCCCATTAGGCAAGTCTACCAACATTGATGTTTCTTTGCGGACCCACTTCCCCTTTCGGGCTCGCACTGCAGCTTGTTCTGGGCTCTCCTCATCGTCACTAGCCTCTTCAACGATCCCCTCTTGGAGAACTAACACAGGCTGCGAGGCTTCTAACATGAGGGCCCCTGGGATCGGTTCCACCTGGATACCCAAGCCTTCAAAGTAATCATCTGGGAGCTCTTCAATTGATATTATATTACATTCCATATTTCCTGGCACAGAGCCACCTCCCTTTTCTGCAGCCTTCAAAGCATTGTTATAACATTCACGAGATTCATGTTGAATTCCTTTCACATAACCAACACCATGTGGAGTGGGGAACTTCACAGAGAAGTGATAGATAGATGTCACCACCCTCATTTCTTTTAGAATGGGCCTTCCCACTATGGCATTGTAAGCAGATGGTTGATCTACTACCATGAAGTCCGCGATCTGTGTGGTGATGCAGGGCTCGTCCCCTAGAGTGATGGGGAGCCGAACGAGGCCTTTAACACTAACCGATGCTCCAGTGAACCCATATAGATGTCCCACCGTGGGTATGAGATCTTTATCCACATATCCCATCCTTTTGTAGACTTCGTATGTAAGAATGTTCACGGCACTTCCATTATCAACAAGGACCCTTTAGACGTTCTGGGATCCAATGCGAACTCGAACAACCAGTGCATCAGAATGGGGGTGATGAACCCACTTCGCATCTTCCTCAGTGAACATAATATTTGTGTCTTCTCCTTTAAACAACTTTGGAGGTCGCTCTTGTAGATGGTGCACATTAGTGAGAGGCCGCTCCCTGGCCTCGTGTGCATATTTCTCTCTAGCTTTGTTACTTTCCCCCCCCAATGTGGGGGCCTCCAATGATTACATGTATACTTCCAGCTCGCTCTTCCCTGTCTTTGCGAGGCTCATCTTGCTTCTCATGTGGCACAGCATGATACCCCAATCCTTGTTGACCAGAATTCCCTTGGTGCTTCTTTGCTTCACGAACCGCCCACTCAGTTAATTTTCCATCTCGAATTAACTGATCAATTTGCTGCTTAAGTTGCCAACAATTGTTAGTAGCATGCCCCGCTTGTTCATGGAAGGCGCAATACTTGGTCGTGTCTGAAGTTCCCCTTGAACCCATTGGTGTGGGTCGCTTGAACATCCATTTATCCGCATTAACATCATAGATGTGCTCAATTGGAGCAACCAGAGGGATAAACTTATCTTCATTTCTGGTGAAGCGATCTCGAGGAGGGGATCACCTCAAATACTCGCGTTCCCTCCTTTTTGGGCTAGGGCTTCGGTCCCGTCTTCACCTTGGACTTTGAGAATCCCTCCTTTTTACTCCCTTACTTTTGCTTCCGCTGCTACTTTTTTCATCATTCTTTTTGAGATCCGCAAGTGATTTCTCAACACGCTTGAAGGGCTCAGCGACCCTGTGTAACTCTGAAAGTGTACCAGGGGTTTGTTCTTGTAGTTTTTCCCAAAATTTAGTTCCTTCCCTTACCCCAGCAATAAGGAAATTCTTCACAGCCTCATCATTTGCACCTTGCACGCGAGGTACTTCAGCATTGAACCTCTTGAAGTAGTCATGCAAAGTCTCTCCTTCCTTCTACTTTATATTTGCCAATGTGGACACAGGAGGTGCATAGAGCATTGAAGATTGGAATTGTTTAATGAAGATGTCCACGAACTGTTCCCAGGAATCTATGACAACAAGGGATCCCAGCTTCGAGAACCATTGCTGGGCACTTCCCCTTAGCGAAGTGGCAAACAGCCTACACCTCGCCAACTGTGATACTTGATATACCTCCATCTCATTGTTGAATCGAATAACGAACTCGGCCGGATCAGTTTCTCCATTATAGGTCATGTCAGAGTGATGACCTCGAAACACTGTAGGTAGTGGAGTAGTGCAAATTTCATGAGTAAAGGGCGAAGAAGAGCCCATATTGCTGAAAATCCCTTTCTCATTATTCATTGCGTCTAACGCCTTTTTCAACTCCTCCAGCTTATAATCACCGATTCTGGCATCTTTGTCTCCATCTTTCTATCCTCTAGTGCTTGCATGATGAGATTGAATCTTTTTCGGGGCACTAGACTCTTCTTGGTCATTCCTACGATCCTTATTTTTAGGGTCTTCGGGGATCGTTCGTGCTCTCGATTTAAAGGGGGTCTGTCCTCCCGATGATGTGACCGCTCACGCTCTCTATGAGGAGAGGGGGGTCTGTCATCGCGACGTTGTGACCGCTCACGATCTTTTCGAGGAGACACGGGTCGATGAGAGCCCTTACTTTTATTTTTAGACCCTCCGTCCTTATTAGCTTTGAGCTTCTCCAATTTGAGACGGAGATCGTGTTCACTGAGTTTCTTTCCAACCCGATCGAAGACACTTATGGACCTTCCCTCAGACGAAGCGGGCTTCTCCTTCGATTTCTCCTTGTCCATGGTGGCTTCCTCCTCGTGCCAATCGGGGTTCGTTTGATCTGTTGCTACATCCTC
This sequence comes from Kitagawia praeruptora, assembly GCA_037693485.1. Classification (NCBI taxonomy): domain Eukaryota; kingdom Viridiplantae; phylum Streptophyta; class Magnoliopsida; order Apiales; family Apiaceae; genus Kitagawia; species Kitagawia praeruptora. The sequence continues at coordinate 149,098,584 of CM075349.1, read as the reverse complement.
AAAGTCCCCTATTAATTGCTTGGTGGGGCCTTTGCTACCTTCCGCTTGATGAGTTCGCTCCCCTGTCCTCGCATTCCTCTTGAATCCCCTGGAACTGTGTCGCTTCTCCATCTTAGCCACCTTATCCTTCACCTCGATCATTTGATCACCGAGTCCCTTCAAAAATGACATGACTTTGCCAGTTAAGGCCACCTATTGGACAGGGGGTGTTCGTTCCTTCTCGAACTCATCCTCGAACTCTTCCACGATCCCTTCTTTATGCACCTCGCTCTCTGGTGGGTTCTTCTTCTGGGGGTCGTTCTTATTTCTCCTATGCGACCCCGGGGTTTCCCCCTTTCCATTCTTTTTCTTGTGTGATTTAGTCATCGTTCTCCCAATCAATGACTATCCCCTCCTTCTAGCGCCAAATGTTATAGGGAGAATATTGTATAACAATATTTATGGAGGTTGCTGGATTTATGGAGCTAAATACGGATATAAAGCTTATAAAAGAAGAACAAGGGTTAGGGTTTGTGTGTAGAGATGTGGCTGAACTTGAAAGGTGATTTAAGGGGTGAACTGTTTCTCGTCCCTATCAAGGTGCCTACGTACCCTATTTATAGGGATCAAGCCGTACGTAGTTCTTGGGTAGAAAGTTACCTAGCTGGGCTAGGGTTTTTAGAAGATAAGTCATAGCCCAAGCCCATTAGATTAGGGCTGACGTGGCAATGAGTTGTTAATCCTATCCATGATCCATGGTTTATAGAAGGAAACCGATGGTCTCGCATGGGCAAGGACATGACCTCTCAAGCGAGGCTAGTAGAGAAGCAACGTGATCACAGCATGCGACCTCAAGGGGTCGAGTTACGCGAAGCGATCCCATGAGTACGATTACCCATATGACCTCGAGGGGTCTAGCTATGAGCCTTCTAGCAGAGAGTGAGATAGCGATCTCATTATGTAGATGTGATAATAGAAGCGAAGCGATCCCTTGACGGGAGTCATGCGAGGTGATCCCTTGACGGGAGTCAAGCGAGGTGGCCCTGCTGTTGAGGTTGGGCTGATTCCAATAGTGGGCTTTTAGTGACCCAATTACCGTCTTCGAGGCCCATTGTAGATAATGAACCATTAATTCAGCTAATAAAATCATGATAATTATTATGCCAGATTTGGGCATAACACATTCCATCCGGAAATCACATAATCTCGTTCAAGACTTGACACATTTATACTTGTGCAATCCTCAATTGTAGTAATATTTGCTACATTTCTAAGAAGAAAAAAAAAGTTGAACAATGTTGTTCTGTGAGAATATTAGAACAAAACACCGCGGTGCTTGCAGACGTCGACAAAAGAACAAAAAGAAGAGTACTTTGCATTTTGCAGCACCGGCTTTACTCCGATTTCAATTATATATGTGTAGTTTAATAAATTGCACTTTGCATCCCCCAACTTTAAATTATAGGTCAAATCACAATCCCTTATACGTTTTCTATCAAAAATAATATTTTTTTTAACGATTGTATTGACAATTGCGATATAAAATTGTGCAGTGATTATATAATTTATATTTTAAGATGGTACAAATATATTTTAATGATTTTATACGCATCATATATCATAATAGTCACAACTTTATTTAATGGAAACATATTAGTTTAATTTTTAAACATTATCTAATTGGTGCAAGGGAGTATATGTGAATAGAGTTTTTAAACATTATCTAATTGGTGCAAGGGAGTATATGGTTTGATAGGACAGATTTGTCATTTAAGAAGTAATAATAAAATTATATTTTTAAATAATATTAAGTAGAATTTAAAAATATTGTTAAAATTGAAAACCTCATTTCAAAAATTATGGATAGGATTTATAGGTATTAATTGAAAAAATATTGTTCATAACTTAATATATTATTCATTAATCGGTTTCCTGCATTTAGCAGTAATGTAGCATATAATGTCATTGGCAAGCACAGGACTTAATATCCATAACCGAAAACTACAACTCTCCACATATCTTTAGATTGACTTCCAATAATGTACTGATTCACATCATGGTACATACCTATCCAGGGTGCCTTTTGTAAACCAAGTGGCGTTTTCGACAGCTGGAGGTTCAAGCACAATGGAATAACCTCCCTTTGCTATCTGTTCTTTTGCCGTCTTTAGATGCGGAAGAAAAGGTTTCAACAAACCTGACGCCAGTTTCTCTTTTTTGCCATTAACAACAATATACAAGTCAAACCTGATATATAGAGTGATCAATCAGTACTGGTTAGACTGATAATAACAACCCATAAACTACCAATTCAAAAACTATCAATTCTACGAAAACAAGAAACCGTCAATATCTCAACACAAAAACATAAAAAATACAGAACTCGACTACAAGAGTCCAACAATAGCTCCGTGCATATTTGAAAATGTATAACGGTAGTCACGGTAAAGTCTAAACAACAAAAACATTGAGGGGAAATTACAACATCAAGCAGCTCAGCAAATTGGAATTTAAATTAGTTTGTATTCGAACTGTTTAGTAAAACTATGTATATGCAATCAAATTAAACTGGTAACAACAAAAACACAACGAGATTAGAGAGAGAGGGAGAGGGAGAGGGAGAGAGAGAGGGGGGAGAGAGAGAGAGATAGGGGGAGGAAGAGTGAGATAGGGAGGGAGAGAGAGGGAGGGAGGGAGGGAGGGAGGGAGAGAGGACCTGGTTCGAGTAGGAGTGAGCTGAAACACAGCTGAATCGAGGCGAGTACTGGACTTCATTTGCTAATTGAATATGAAAAGAGACTGCATGTATATAGATCTTAATTGAGAAAATAGTTATGAGCTATTAAATTACTGTATTACATTACATACAGTGTGTGTAAAATATGTGAAGAAGAAGGTAGGGTTGAAGAGTTGAGAGGTTTAGAGAGAGCGAGAGAGAGATTATTTATATTTAAAAATACAAAGGATCATCATATTTGTTAGAGTACGAGAGAGAGAGAGAGGGAGAGAGAGGAGGGAGAGAGGATGATCCCGAGTGATTTGAGGGCTTTGGATTCCGACCTGAGGAGAGTGGGGGTAGAAGGGAGAGACAAAACAACATTATTTCATCGTTTGTCTTGCGGGAAAATCAATTGAATAGTCCTTAAACTATATAGCTTTTTGGGTTTACGTCCTTGAACAATAATAATTTTTAATCACGTCCTTAAAATAATTATTGCTTTAAAAATGTATCCTTCCGTTTAAATTTTTTGACAGACGTTAATTTCATTGCAGAGGTGGCATTCATTTTCTGATGTGGCAAAATTTAAAATAACATAATGGAAAAATAAATTTAAACACCCTCCTACTATATGGTATTTTGGGTTTAAGTCCTTAATCAAAAAAATTATTTAACAAAATTTTGTGCGACATTATATAGATAAGCAAAGCCATTTATTCAAGAATCATATAATCATAACTTATTAGAACACAACTAATTAACATTTAACATCTCTTATGCAACCAAATTGACTTTCCAGAATCTGTATTTTTAGCCACGTTTTGTCCATTCTCTTCTTCGGTAGGGTTCACCTTACCTTTTTTAACCAATCTGCTTTTCTTCTTAATTGTTTCAAATTCTTCATCTTCACTACTACTAGAATGTACATCTTTGTAGATATCATAATCCCCATCTACACTCTCTTCTTCACTATCTTCTTCAATCTCTATGTCACTTTCATCATCAGAGTTGATAGTGTTTTCTTTATTAACATCATGCCCACCCCCTTCCACCTCGTTAGCATGATCTATATAAACTTCAATATACCCATTATTTGAAACATTCTTTAGCATCTCTTTTAAACTTTCATTATTCCATAATAATTTACATCCGACTTCATCAAAGGGTTCCCCATGCTTATGCCAATAGATCTTAAATTCTTTGTAACCAAGTTCATCTCTAACGTAATTATCAAACATGCTTAAATATAACTTATCAGGTTCAATATTGTAAATGTTCTCAACATTACCTCCTCTATAGTGACGAATCCCATTCTGAGTAGCAACCTCACCACCATGATATAGTTCGATTCTAATCCGAGAATTCATACTGCAGTGTAGCAACAAAAGAATCAATCACAGAAACACAAAAAAAATACAAAACCCTTACACACACGTTACTAATTATAAATATATGAGATGCAATATGTTTGTCTGATACTATTGTAATTCACATGCCTTTGATTTTGAAGAAACCTTTGTTAAAGCTTAAACAAAAACCCTAGACGTGGTGGGTTAAATCTCCATTTCCTTCTCTCTTTGATCGTAAGGAAATAGTTATAAAGAATATGTAGTGTCAAGTGTGTGTATTGCCACGCTTATTATTTGACTCCTCTAATTTATTTATTTTTTATTTTGCCACATCAGAAAATGAATGCCACCGCAGCAATGAAATTAACGTCTGTTAATAAGTTTAAACGGAAGGATACACTTTTAAACCAATAATTATTTTAAGGACGTGATTAAAAATTATTATTGATTAAGGACGTAAACCCAAAAAGCTACATAGTTTAAGGACTATTCAATTGATTTTCCCAAAACATAATGTATTGTAACATTATTGTAAAGTATTGCAATAGTTCTAAACCTGTCAAACTGATTCTTAGACTTGCAACACTTTTCCATTTTATGCAATATATTTCGAAAGTATTACAATATATTGACAAGTTTCTTGTCTATAGCAACACTTTATGCAATACAAACATATAATGGGGTTGCAATAGGTCATATTTGGTGTAGTGAGGGTAGTTATGAATGTGATTGTAATACTAGTGTTTGATGAAGTTTCTTGAAGTGAAGATTGTGTCTTTAATAAGTTCTTGATTGAAGTATGAGAATTGATTGGCATTTTATAGGATTAAGGGTTCCTAGATTATTAGTTTTGAGTCTTTATTGAGGAATATAAAATTATTAGTGTTTCGATGTCAAGAACTATTTCTTGACTGCGGCTAGGTGAATTTAAGTTGGGAAAGTTCACATTATCGTCGAATTTTTGGTGTGAAAAACTGTTTGACTGCTGCTAGGTAAATTAAAATTGGGAAAGTTCATGTTGTCGTATTTAAGATGAATTTCTGTTCTGCTTATGTTTACTATGAAGATATTAGATTATAAATATATAATTCGGATGTGTGGGTTAATATATTTTTAGGGTGTGGAGAACGAAAAAAAGGTATAGGGGACTGGAAAGTGGTACTAAATGAGAGCACAAGATTAGTTGTTGCCTACTTGCCTGTAACTTTGCGGGGTAAGGTTTGTGATACGAAAGGGGTTGATTGAAGGAATGATTGACAAATTTAATGAAGTTGAGACGGGAACTCCAAGTTGCATGGCTGAACTTGTGTTGCCGAAGTACTAGTATAATAATGAAAAAAAATTGGTGTTGAGGAAATGGCATGTTTAATTAATAACTTAAAAATTTATATTCGGGGTCAGATGTCAATACTTCTTTTCATTTATTTGCATCAAAGTATTAAGAAATCTGAAATAAGTTGTATCAAAATTCAGGTGACACTCTACTTAGTGAGAAAAGATATGTGTTGCTTCCTTCACAATTCTTTATCAAGACGTATCGGTGTATGCGTGTATAGGAAGTGTACTTATTGAGGTTTTCGGATGTTTTTGTATGCAAATTATATTTTTATGGAATTATAATTATTTTGAACAACTGTGTATAGTCAAATGTAACTTGTAATCAATTTTTCGACATGTTGCAACTAATTGTAATATCACAAGAATTGTAATATGTAGGAATAGATTAATTATACAGGGAATGTTGGACATGAACATTATATAACATATGACTGTTAAAGCCCATGTAAATGGTAGATGTACAATAGCATAGTGGTACTCTTTGTAGGGATTTTTATGGTTTTCTAGATAGGTGGATCAATTCAAACACAATAAGGGAATTATATAGTATCCATGAGCATAAGCTACATTTGATTATGATAACAAACTGACGTTTGCTTGTCTCATTCACACAGTGGAATTTAATCAATTTCCTTTTTATTCGACTATGGCTTCCAAATTAGGGATCTGTTCTTGTGGCAAACCAGCAATTCCGTTACTGTATTACTAATCTTATTCAAAATTGGTAACTAGGAGCATGCTGGGAATCTCAACGAGGCTATTAATGCTCATTTCGCTGAGGGGGGGGGGGGGTAGAAATAAGTAAGAATGTTGCCCATCTATTTCTTTTTGTATATTAATTCTTTTTGTCAAATGATCTTGGTATATCATCTTCATGTTTTTTTTCTTGTACATTACTGAGTATTATTCCTATTCAGCACAAATGAAGCATATGTTGTACCTCAAAATGATTTAATGAACGTAGATGATCCAATATAACCTGAGACACACCGACCTCCCTTTCCTCTGTTACCATCTGCTGGAGTTATGAATCCATTCTCTCTGTTTGACCGTGACGTCCGTAGCAGTATATTCGATAGAGTTCCAAATTTAGTAAGCAGTATATTCGATAGAGTTCCCAGTTCAGCAAGCAGAGCACCATTTGTGTCACATCCAAGAGAAGTGAGGGAAATACCCATCGAGGTTAAGGATGGTAATGAACAATCAAGTCATTCTGGTCATGCACCCACCATTCATGATGTTACCAGTACTGAAAATGATTATGGCCCAGAGATACACGGGACTGTCATAATTGATGAAGAAGACGCCGAAGATATTCCTATAGGTCCAACTGCACGGGTTGCCCCAGGTGATGTAGGAAATGACAGCATCGTATGTAGCTATCCCGTCATCTTAAATTCTGGACCAAGTACTCCTGGAATAAACAACATACTTGACTACATCAACGATATAGAAGAAAAAAATGATCCGAGCTGCTATTGAGGCTTCCAAGCGAGACACTGAAAGTGGTTACACACTTTCAAAACTGGTATTTTATTAATCGTCCAAGTTGCTATATGATGGCAACAAAGGAGTTCTAATCTACTTGTTATTTTATACTCCCACCGTTCCTTTTTGTTAGTCGTTTTAGAAAATTTTACACATACCAAGGAGGTTTATTTAATATAGCATATTACTCCCTTCGTCCCATTTTAATTGGCTTATTTGACTTTTGCACACATATTAAGGAAAAATAAATTTTTATCTTTACTTTAACTATAATACCCTTTTAATTGCATTAATGTATTAGGTGGAAAGAAGGAGCTCTTACATTAAATAATACAAATAATAGATTATCGATGCATAATTAATAGGGGTATATATGGAACTTAACTTTACATTAAAGGAAAGAAGAAAAGTTTTTGGGACAAACTAATATAGTAACCAAGACAGATAAATTGGAACGGAGGGAGTACAATTAATATTGCTATAAATTGACTTATATAACCTTGGAGAAAGGAACACATTGTATGTTAATTTATTAATATTTGGTGGGAAGTTAGTCATTTAATACATCTTGAAAACTTAAAACGACAATTAAAAAGGATCAAAATCAAAAACATAGAAAGACTAATAAAAAGGAACGGAAGGAGTATTATTTTATTTGACAAATAGCGACAAAATACCTTTTTGTCTAAATAAGAGACTGTAATTTATAGATCCGATAAAATGTTTATGTTGATTCCTAACATTTTAGGCTAAAAGTTGGAGGATTTAAAACTAGTGAAGGCTGGGATAGTGCATTTTGATTTCTTTAACTAGCCCCCTTTTGCTAGGATTGTTGTTCTATATTGTTTTTTTATTCTTATTTCTTTATTTTGTACTTTGTATACAATTCTTAGCTTAATTTGATTTACTGGGTACTTTCACACACCCACTTAGTCTGTTTGTCAAATTGTATACAATTCTTTATCAAAGACTGATCGTAATATATATTCAGAAGTAAGAGCTACTGATAAAATTATAAACCAGATGTAGGTGATATTTGGGGCCGTGACCAAAATGAACTAATAAAAGTGTTCTTATATTGTTCGAAGTGTAGATTGAGTAGTGAAATATTTGCAAATTTCCGGGTTGTTGTTTTACTTCAGATGTAAGCACAAAAAGATTGGACTTCCTTTGTAGTACTCTAAAAATATTTCTCGCTGTTACAATGTAACACCCCCAGATCCGGGGTCTGGGATCGGGTCGTTACGGTCTTATTTTCCATGATTGATACTTCACTTAAGTCTATAATAAATAAATCACATACTGTGACCCCACAATAATATCCACTCACACACACACAGTTATAGTCCCAGAGATGAAATTGGAATAAGTCTCACATTACGGGTTTACGAATAAAAGTTATTACAAGCCAAAAGGATAACATCACAAGTTTAAGAGTTTTGCCGTTGATTAATCATTATTGATACATATAATTAAACTGGTAATCAAAGGCTGCTGATCTATGCTACCTCAGCAATGGCAGCGATGATATCAACGGGAAGCCCTGCGGGGCGGGTAACCTGCTTGCGCCGAGTGCGCCTGACGCGGGCCATGTGACCTAGCTGTTGTTGTGACATAATAAATAAGCAAGGGTGAGCAATAGCCCACCAACAATATATAACTGTGCAGTAATATATAAGACAGTTCAAAGATATGTTTTGAAATCATATGCCATGCATTAGAGAAAATATTGCCAGTTTAATATAAAGGATGAAGTTACAAGGTAACTCAACAGGTATATATTGCGTGGAAGCATATGCTATGCCAAAATAAGCAAGATAGCATCATTTTCATAAAATAGGAACTTGCAAGAAAGATATTGCAATTCCAGTTTGAAATACTTTTCAACTCTGCCAACTATGATGATGTTGCAGAAAATTTCCAACATTGAGTGATGAACTAATACGGGAGCATTGTCGCGCCAGATGCCCTGACGTTTACGGGGATCAGTCGTATGTCATGCATCTCATCAGTCGTTCTCTACATGTAGAAGGTAGCTCCGACGGATTTACTTGTCTACCGCCCTCTGGAACTCCTAAGCCAACGGTTGGGCTATTGCTGGACCGGCGCCACTCGGCCACTTACGCGTCTCCTAGTTCATTTAACATCCATCATTTTGAAATGTATTGTTCGTTCCCCTTTTCCCCAGGTATAATACCTGTTGATAAGACTCCACAAGGTAGTCGTATCTAATGTGGAAAGGAAAATTTACCAATATTTCCCAAGCTGTTGCTTGTTAATGGATACCAACTTGTTCCAACATTCTACCCCTCGAATGATGAGAGGGTACACACAATTCCATGAATAATAGCAACCAAGTTGCGAGTGAAACGAATTATTTATGACCGGGCAGTCACAAGATAAATAACATTCCTCAAGTAAGGTTCCCTTACAATAGAATCAAAGGGAGAATGGAATCACTGAGAACCTTCCTTGATAATATAATAATAATAATAGGACTCTAAAATAATTTATATAATATTCGAGGGTTGATGATACTATGTGAATGAAACCAAGTATCTTTGAAACGAGTTAGAAGAATTAAATAAATATTCCAAGAATATTTATTAAGTCATAGATATTGAAAAAGGGTTGCTCGGAATAATCTTTGAATAAATATTCAGAATAATATTCATTGAACAATTAATGAATATTCAAATCAATAACAATGTTTATTGATGGAGTAACCGTCAGATGGACATTGGAGATAATATTTATTGAATCAATAGTGAATATTCAACTCAAGAAAGATACATATTGATGAAATAATAATCAACTTAATATTTGGGACAATATTCATTGAATAAATAATGAATATTCAACTTAATAATATTTATCGAAGAAATGATTATCGAATGAATATTTGAAATTATGTTCAATAATTGAATCGAATTTAAATAAAGGTCGAAGATAATATTCCTTATCTCAAGGGAATATTCACAGTAATATTTATCGAATAACTGGAGTTCGAATCAATGTTCAACTGATATTTATAAAATAAATAGAGATTGAATGAATATTCGAATTAATATTCATTTAAATAAATAAGGCTCGAATGAATATTAAGATAATATTCATTAAATAAATAAACTCGAATGAATATTCAAAATAATATTTATCGAGTAAATAAGAATGAATATTCTCTAATTAAATAACTTAACTGAGAGTTTGAAATAATATTCGAATATTTAATCGACTTTAGATGAATATTAAATATATAATATTACTCGAATAAATAAACATCTGATGGATAATCCGAATAATATTTATCAAATAATCTCAAGGGAATATTCCAATAATATTCGCCAGATAATAAATGGAAAATATTTACTTAGTTATTTCCCTCTGAAAATAATATCAATATATCAAGGAATAACGACTCCCGGTCTATAGTCAAAGAATGAGATTCAGATGTCCTTCGCTTAAGAGTCTTAGTAATTTCCGGCTTATAACTGATATAATAACTATCTAGCTTATAAGCCAACAATAATTCAGGGAACAAGTATATCAATATGACTTTAAAAGTAGGCATGCATGCTATGACATATGTACTGTAACAGAAACATATATATATATATTCACAACAACAGCCTTAAAAGAGGATTTGAAACTTGCCTGGAAATCGAGTACGGGTAGGGGTAGTGGTAGCGTGTCCCGGGTCAGCCTGATGATCTATAAATAGCCAAGGCATTCGGGATTAATCACTTAACTCCTTTCAAAGGTTAAGTATAAACTTAACTTAAATTGAAACACGTTTTCAAGTCGTTTCGTTATACCCCTCTAATTCACTCTTATTATTGCTTTTATTATCTGACACTTGTTCGGTAATAAAGCATGTCATTACCCTTACATATGGTAAGCATTCGATCTGTAAAAGTTTTAAAGTCGAAAGATTATACCTCGAGATTTATCGATCGTTTGCTAAGTGGTTTACCGTAGTTATATCCAAGTATACTCTTTAGGGGTACTTTCGTACTTAACCTTGGTTCGAACATTTTTATAAAATCGAAAAACAATCTTTTTAATACGAGGTCTTCTCTCACACCACCCTTATGATCTCTAATATTTAATTACCAAGATTCGCCACTGTGATACTTATTTTACACGGTTCAATTTCAATTACGAATTCGCATTCTCGGTTTCGAACCACCTTTACGAATTTAATCATAACTCCTAAACCGTAAGTCAGAATGTTTCGATTCTTTTTCCAAAATGATCTATGGCTCGAGATCTATAAGGTTGGGTTAATTATTCATCAAGATCAGAGGTTCAATCTTACTGTCAAAAACGGATTTTAAGTGTTAACGAAATTTCGTCATTATAACGGCTATATATCGAACGTTCCGAAAATCATGTTGTCAATACCAAGCCACATCGGGCATCAATACAAGTTATACATATATTATACATCTCCTACTGTCCAAGAACATCATCTTGACCAACATATCACAATCATGTTTAGATCCACTAACAAACTTCATAATCATGCTTATAATCATACTACTACATCACTTACACTAAATCCATCAAGAACTTAACAAATCTCAAAGTAAGACCTAGGGTTTCAAGTGATGATTACCTTCCTTGGAGTGTCCTAGAGCCTCACTAAGCCTTGATCTATCCTTGTGTGGCCTTAGAGTTGTTAGATCCACCATAAGAATTCAAGAAATCAAGATTAGTTCATAAAAGTTACTATTCATCAGCACTTTGATGATTTATTTGAAAATGGAAAAAGATGAATTTGAAGCTGAAATTTCTAGGAGATCATCACCATGATATGTAGTACTTACCATAAAAATTTGAAGAACAAGTGATGGTTGGAAGTTGGACTTCCAATTAGCTAAGAATGGGCAGATTTTTATGGAAGAAATGGAGAAAAAATGTTGTTTTGCTTTGTTGTTTTGATAAGAATGCATAAAGTGAAATGGCTTTAGATAATATCTCTCCCTTGGTTACTTTATTAAAGGTATGATGCATGGGGTGATGTATTTGATCAAGTGGACAAGTTGCATGCAAGTGAAATATCTTGCATCTTGGTTGGATTTGCCTAGTACTTGGTTTAATCTCTAATGGTTCTAGTTATTAATGTAACTAGATTGGATACTAGATATTTATCACTTGCACATGCATGCATCTTGCTTCCTCTGCTTGATTCTTTGTCCACTTATTGCTCAATTCGTTGATCGTTCGAGGGAATAACTCATTCGTTTCTAGTTAGGCTTTTTACCGAAAACCTTCTTAATATTTATAATATTATTCCTCATATTTCTTAATACTTCTCGAATTTAAATTCCTTAAATCCCTTTTATAATTCCTTATGTCTTGCAGTGTCCAGGGAATTCTCGGAGAAAATAAAAGTGCTAATTTTCTGAATCCGACAGCCTTTACATACACTTATTTTCCTCCTAGATCACTAATACGAACTCAGAAATCCGTTCCGAATACCGGATATAGCATTATTATAATAATATTCCAAATTCCACCAAAATCACTATTCATCACTTATTTTTATTTAATTCCTATAATTAGGCAAATGAACCTGGTTCATCCTCGAGTGTTCCTTAACCTTTTTATGGAACCGCTGGACTTATAATAGATATTGATTTGGATGACACAAGAATAATCTTACTTGAAGTAATATACTTATATCCTTAGGAGATAGATCATTCTTATCTATGTTGTCAACCAAAGGTATTCTTCATGACATATAAATATTTGAATCCACATCCATTCTATTTATTTATTAGAACAACCGTTACATCGTAGTCGTAACCACTATTCGTTCTTACATCATTACATAAGAAAAGTTTTAATTCTATCAAAAATCCGGGTTCTTACAGTCTCCCCTCCTTAAAAGGATTCCGTCCCGGAATCAGTTTGAAAACAAATGGGGGTACTTTTCCATCATTTCACTTTCTAGCTCCCAGGTTGATTCTTCAATGTTGTGGTTCTGCCACAAAACTCTGACAAGCTTGATGACCTTGTTTCAGAGCACTTGATCCTTTCTGTCTATGATTTCCACAGGTTGCTCTACATAGGTCAAGTCTGGTTGCATATCCACGTGCTCATATTCCACTATGTGCTTGGCATCTGGGTTATACTTCCTCAGCATTGAGACATGGAACACATTGAGCACTTGCTGCAGGTTCGGGGGCAATGCCAGTTCATAAGCTAGCTCCCCAATTCATCTTAAGATCTCAAATGGGCCAATATATCTAGGGCTCAGCTTTCCTTTCTTTCCAAACCTCATTAAACCTTTCCAAGGAGACACCTTCAGGAACACTAGGTCTCCTACTTCATATTCTTTTCCTTTTCGAGCTAAGTCGGCATATTTCTTTTGTCGATCCTGGGCTGCTACCAGCCGTCCTCTTATTAAATCCACTGCATCTTTTGTCCGTTGGACTATCTCAGGCCCGAGCATCTTTCGCTCTCCAACTTCATCCCAATATAGGGGAGATCGGCATTTTCTTCCATAAAGGCCTCGTAAGGCGGCATTCCTATGCTTGAATGAAAGCTATTGTTGTAGGAAAACTCAATCAAGGGCAAGTGATCATCCCAATTTCCTTTAAAGTCTATAGCACAGACTCTCAACATATCTTCTAGTGTCTGGATGGTCCTTTCACTTTGCCCGTCCGTCTGGGGATGGTAAGCTGTACTCATGTTTAGCCTGGTTCCCACACATTCTTGGAAGCTCCTCCAAAACCTGGAGTTAAATCTGGGATCTCTGTCGGACACTATGGCGACTGGGACTCCATGTCGCGCCACTATCTCTTTCAAGTAGATATCTACCAGCCTGTCGACCGTATACCTTTCGTTGATCGGTAGAAAGTGAGCTGACTTTGTTAGTCGATCTATAATCACCCATATGGCGTCATGGTTTGCTTTGGTCTTTGGCAAACCTACTACGAAGTCCATAGCTATATGTTCCCATTTCCATTTGGGAATCTCCAAGGGGTGTAGAAGTCCGCTGGACCTCTGGTGCTCCGCTTTCACCTTCTGGCAGGTCAAGCATTTACTAACCCACTCTACAACGTCCTTTTTCATGTTGGGCCACTAATAGTACTCTTTCAAATCCCTATACATCTTGGTGCTACCGGGGTGCACTGAGTACCTTGAGCTGTGTGCCTCATATAAAATTTCATCCTTGAGTTCCTGATCATTTAGGATCCATATCCTCCACATGTATCTCATGATCCCTTCTTTATCTTTTTCACACTTGATTTCTTCACCAGTCATTAACTCCTTAGCTGAGTTCTTTTCTTCCTCCAATACCCTTTCCTGGCATAGCCTAATCTTTTCCAACAATGGAGGCTGGATTCGAATTTCCATCAACTTTTTTTTGGCCTTCTTCAGGCATCTTAATCTCAATTTCCAACTTCTCAAAGTCTTTTATCAATTCTTCCTCTGTAGTTATCATCTTGAGCTTCTCTTTCCGACTAAGGGCGTCAGCCACCACATTGGCTTTGCCCGGGTGATAACGAATCTCACAATCGTAATCCTTGATTAGCTCTAGCCATCTTCTCTGGCGCATGTTAATCTCTTTCTGTGTAAAAATATACTTGAGGCTCTTATGGTCAGTGTAGATCTCGCACTTTTCCCCATACAAGTAGTGCCTCCAAATCTTTAAGGCGAAAACAATTGCTGCCAATTCCAGATCATGGGTGGGGTATCGGATCTCGTAATCCTTCAATTGCCTTGACGCATATGCTATCACCTTACCATGCTGCATAAGCATGCATCCCAATCCTTTATGCGAAGCATCACTGTAAATCACGAAATCTCCTTTTCCATCAGGCAACGCCAATACTGGGGCCGTTACCAACCTCTTCTTCAGCTCTTGAAAACTCTTCTCGCATTTTTCAGTCCATTCAAATTTCTCAGTTTTACGGGTAAGTCGAGTTAACGGGACTGCAATCTTTGCAAAATCTTGAACAAATCGTCTATAATATCCTGCTAACCCTATGAAACTCCTTACCTCTGTTGGAGTGGTTGGTCGTTCCCAATTTGAAACTGCCTCTATCTTGGAGGGGTCAACTAGCACTCCTTCTTTGTTGATTACGTGCCCTAAAAATTGCACCTCATTTTTCCAGAACTCACACTTTGAGAATTTGGCATATAATTGCTCCTTCCGGAGCGTCTCTAAGGTTATCCTCAAATGTTTAGCGTGTTCTTCCTCTGTCTTTGAGTAGATCAAAATATCATCAATATAAACTATAACAAACTGGTCCAAATATTCCTTGAACACTCTATTCATTAAATCCATGAAAGCTGCTGGGGCGTTGGTCAATCCGAATGACATCACCAAGAACTCATAATGTCCATACCTAGTACGGAATGCAGTCTTTGGAATATCTTCAGGTTTAATCTTTAGTTGGTGATATCCGGTTCTCAAGTCAATCTTGGAGAAATACACAGCTCCCCTTAGCTGGTCAAACAAGTCATCAATTCTGGGTAATGGGTACTTGTTCTTTATGGTTAGCTTGTTCAACTCCCGATAGTCGATGCATAACCTCATACTTCCGTCCTTTTTCTTGACGAACAACACAGGTGCGCCCCAAGGCGACACACTGGGTCTTATCATACCCTTATCCAACAATTCCTGCAATTGCTTTGCTAGCTCTTTCATTTCAACTGGCGCTAATCGGTACGGGGCCTTGAAAACTGGCGCCGTCCCCGGGGCTAATTCGATAGCAAACTCAATCACTCTATCTGGTGGTAGTCTGGGAAGATCTTGAGGAAACACGTCTTAAAATTCGTTAACTACCGAAATATCTTGTACCTTGGGCACCTCTTTCTGAGTGTCTATAACGTAAGCTAAATAAGCTTCGTTCCCTTTTCGTAGCAGCCTCTTGGTCTGTGCCATGGTCAGAATGGTCTGGGTCTGTCGTAGCCCTTTAAACACTATTTCCTTCTTTCCTGGGGTTTTCAACTTAACCTTTTTCCCTTTACAATCTATTTGCGCATTATTACGAGACAACCAGTCCATTCCCAGAATAACATCGAATTCCCCTAACTTAAAAGGGATCAAATCAACACAGAAGGATCGTCCTCTTATTTCTATTTTGCAATCGGGGTGGATCTGATTAACTGGGACAACTTCTTGATTAGCTATTTCTACTTGCAAAGACTCCCTTAGCGGTTGAGTTTTAACTTTCAATTTATGCGCAAAATCTCTAGATATAAAAGACTTAGTTGCTCCAGAATAAAACAAAACATTTGCACTGATTGAATTGAGGGAAAATGTACCTGCTATCACATCCGTGTTCCTCACGGCATCTTGTACTGTCATGTTAAAAGTTCTGGCAGTTGGTGACCTGTTGGAGGTGATAAGTGGATTTATATCCACTTGGAACATTCTAAATCGGCTTAAATTGATTGTCTTGGGCTCAAGTTTCTTGTAGTTTTGATGTATTTTGTTTAGTTGTGCAGATTTACAAGGATGTTGATTATGGTGGATGTTTTTGTCGTTTTTGGAGATTTAATTTATTAAAATTCGGAATTATTGGGTTGCACGCGTGAGATTCACTGTTTGGGCCATATCTTGAGTTCTATAAGTCTGTTTTCAGCCCGTAAGAAGTCCACGCGAAGATAACGAGATTCTCTATCATTCTAAGGTGGTCCAGAAGCCCAATTACGTCTGGAACGGCTCTGGAAAACAGAAGAAAAGTCAGCTACGAATTTCCCTTAAAAAACAGAATCAGTTTAGGAAACGTATCTTGCAGAAATTCTATTATAATTCTGTTTTGGTATTTTCTTGCTGGGCAAGATGTCTAGAGCCTATATAAACACATCCAACCCTTGTAAATTGAATAATTAGGATCATCATTAGGAGTAGAATTATTACATATCAATTACTTAGGTTTATTTGTATATTTTCATACTTTGTTTTTATCATGGTTTCATCAGATCCCATGATGACGAGAGGTTCGATTATGAACTAATTGTTGTCATGGGATTCTAACGGATTTATTTATGGAGCTTTAGTATCTTGATGCTTTAAAGATCTGTGTGTGATGTATATCTGATATCCTCGTATGGTTATGCTTAATTGATAGATGCGTCATGAACATCTAATTTGTTAATCTCTTGTGAAGTGAAAGTGGATCTTGAGATTTAGAACTTGCCATGCTAGCATAGGTTCATAATTGTTTATCAATATGGTTGTGGTACGAGATGAGAATACTTGTATTGCCCTATGTGATTATTATGGATAACTTGCTCTTCAACCGTTATGTTTTCAAATTCTATAGATATATAGGGTCTAAGCATAATTGGTGTCTATTCATCTTCTATCTCTTTTGTGGATGTATGTTTAGTTTGGTATACGTATACTGAGAAGTAGCGTGTACTTATTTCGTGTTATCCGATCAGATATCATAACCATTGCATATAGTGATTAAAGGCGTCAGATCTAAGCAAAGTATTTAATGAAGTTAGGATTCCATGGTTTTTCTTGCAGACGTAATTAGATTTTAATTCTTGTTAGTTAGTTAATTCTTAGTTTTGTTAATTTGTGTCTTAGTTAATTTAGTTTAATAAACCCAAAATTGTTATTGTCTTAGCAGTGCATAATAACCATACACTGTTGCATAGGCATATTTACTGAATAGAACCATAACTTGATCCCTGTGGGAACGAATTTGGACTTAACCTTATATATTACTTGTGACCACGTACGCTTGCGTGATTTTGCATAACAAGTTTTTGGCGCCGCTGCCGGGGATCATTGGTGTTTTATTTTTGGTTTATGTGCTTGTCAATAGTGGTCGTTAGAGTTCACTGACTCAGATTTCTTTTTCTTATCTATCTTGTTTAGTTCGTTGGTGTTTCAGGTACTTGTTAGAGAGCATTGCCGTTAAAGATGGATTTTTACTATGGAGTTCAGCAGGTGGCTAGTGTTTGTGAGCTATGTGCGGGCGCACATGAGACGTATCAGTGCTGGAGCAACCAAGGTGGTATTCAACAGCCTCAGCCATGTGAGCAGTGTTTGGGTGTTCATGATCCCTCACAATATTGTTACTACGGAGGAGTTGATCCATATGTCAGTTATGAAGAACAACCATATTTTCAATACTATCCTCAACAGTACCAGCAAGATGTTCCAGATATGTCATATTACTATGGAAGTGAAGAGTTTCAACATCAGCAACCTACTCCTACTTTTCAGTCAGATGATGATTTGAAGGAGATTAGGAGGAGATTAGGATGCTTGCAGAGAATCATGAGAAGCTTATCAAATCTATGGGGACACTTGTTGCTCAAGTTTGTAGTGTCTTGGAACAAGAGAATCAGCAATTCATACCAGAGGCAATTCCAGAAAATATTGATGACTTGGAGCAAGGTACTGCATGCTTAATTGAAGAAGACAAATTCCAAGAGGAGGAGAGTGTTCATAAGCCATGTGAGGAATTTGATCAAGCTAGTGAGGTGGATGATTTGGAAAGGGCACTATTTGAGACAGACACTGATGAGCTACGCAAATTTCAAGAATTGTTTTGTGCGAATCTAGAAGACACTGATGAGCTACGCAAATTTCAAGAATTGGTATGTGCGAACCAAGAGGTTGATGATCATGAGAAAGATGCAGGTCTTCTACTTGTCTCAGAATTTAAAGATGGAGGTAGCGCATTAGAGCCAATGGAGGAAGTTCTCGTTGAGGAACCAAAGGCTTCACCAATTTACATTTACCCTCCTCCATTATATTCAAGCGAAGCCCGCGAATGTGTGTTGTTCTACAAATTGTCAGATTTTGGGTCAATAGATGAAGTTATTGGAAGAGGACATGGTTGTTACATGAATAGGCCAAGCGAGGAGAAAGGGCAGAAAGTGTGTCGCCGAGATGATGATGAAGTATTGCGAAGAGAGGACCAGGCAAACTATTATCATCCTTAATGGAAACTTGGAAGTAACGTCAAGCTATTGACGTTAAAGAAGCGCTTCGTGGGAGGCAACCCATGCTTTAGTGTAGGGAAAAAAAAAAAAAAAAAAAAATTTGAGTGTTGTGTGAAAAAAAAAAAAAAAAAAAAAAAAATCTGGGCAAATTGCGGGGCTGTAACGCAGGTAGCCCCTGCGTTACTGGAAGAGGAGCAGGTTGCGGGGCTGTAACGCAACCTGCGGTTGCGTTTCTGGAGGTAGAGCAACTTGCGGCCCAGTGGCGCAGGTTGCAGTAGCGTTTCTGGAATTAAGGCAGTTTGCCTTCAACTTGCGCAGCGTGCGCGTGGTCTGGAGCTTCAGCAAATTTTTTTCCAGCCTTGTTCCTTGCTTCTGTGCGTGTTTGTGTGTGTTGTATATTATAAAAAAAAAAAAAATTTCTTTCTCACCCCCATTCTTTTTATACCCCCATTCTAAACCTATTCTAATCCTATTTCAATTCCAGAACCTCCCATCTTTTCTCCAAAATTCTAAACCAATTTCTTTTCTAATTCTAATTTTGTATTATTATTATTATTATTATTATTATTATTATTATTATTATTTTTATTTTTTTATTTCTTATTATTATTATTATTATTATTAGTATTTTTATTAGGATTATTATTATTATATTTATTATTCTTATTCTTATTATTATTATTATTATTATTATTTTATATACACACCTATACATACAAATCCTATTCCTCTTCTATTTTATTTAATTCTCTAAAAATTCAATTTTAAAGAGGAATTTATTGCAAGTTCACCTCTTTGATTCGTATTGGGTAAATCTTTTTCTCTAATCTTATCTTTATTACGAATTTGTGTTCTTGTCAATTGTGGGTTTTGTAGTATTCAGGCAAGGTGGTCAATCTATGGAGCTCGTGCGCAATATCCTCCACCAGATTCATGCGAGGAGGGTGACTGCTTCGGTATTCAGGTATGTTTTCTGCTATCCCTTGTATTTACTTCCATTCAATGAGGACATTGAATATTTTAAGTTTGGGGGTGGTTTGAGGGATTAGTAGTTGTTGTATTATTTGTTCATGTAGGAATTCATGCTTTGCATATTAGTAGTAGTAAATTATGCATTTATGTTCGTGTTATCTACGTTTGTTTCATATAGGACATTCTGTTTTTATGTTTGTATTTCATGTGAGTTCATAATAGTTTGCATTTGCACCCATGCTTGATAGGAATTTTGTGTTGTTGACGCTTTTGATTGAGAAGTGATATGCTTTGTTCTTGTGCACACACATACACTAGTAAGTTGAAGCTAGTAGACTTATTGAATGTTGTAAGTGATTAGAAGGACATGAATATGTGCAAGATGATTTAGTTTGCATGCTTTGAATACAAGTAGATGCGTTAAAGAGATTTTTGCTTGGGATTGAGTATGTTTTTCCACCAAGTGAGTTTTTGAGCCATATTGCATATTATTTGCAATTTATTCGTTTGCTTGAGTGTCCACGGATTGTTTGCATTGCTAGCAGTTGTTTGAGGTCTTTCTTGAAACGCATGACATTATTTGACGATTAAAATGATAAAGGCAATTAGGAATAACCGCATATATTTTCCCATATTACCACACCATATTTACATGATCATTTAGTTAACCCGTTGAGCTTAATCCTGTTTTTTCGGTGACATACCACATTACTTGCCTAGACCTTTTTCTTGTATTAGCCTTACATTAATTTGAACCCACATTGTCAAAGGCTAGTAGGGTGCTTAAGGGAGTAATAAGGCGTGTAAGGAGGGGTTTATTGTTGGTCATAATTTTGGGGGAAATATTGGAAATTGGGTTTGGGTGTTTACTTGATAGTCGACATATGTAATAAATTCATTGGATCATTGTTATTGTTTATATTATTGTTTGTGTTATATTTAGCTCTCGGAAAAAAAAAAAAAAAGAAAAAAAAAGAAAAAAAAAAGAAAGAAAAAAAAATATTATGAGAGCATGTTTGTGTTTGTTGTGATCCTATTTCAGTCGACTAATCGAGTGTTTGTTTTAGTAAAAATTATGTGGGGGGGAAAATAGGGTGTTGTGTGTGATTTATTATGGTACTTACTAGCTTTTGACATTTCACCTGTTTTGGCTTATTTGACATACCTTGTCCCTAGCCCCGTTACAACCCAATTAAAGACCTTTTGATTATCGTCATTGATGTATGTTGTGTTAAGAGTTAGATTGATACCAAATGTCAAGCGTGTTTATGATTTTTGTTGGAATTGAGTGATACACTTACCCTTGTTCTTGAGTGAAAATTCTTTTGTGAGTGGATTGTGAGTGTTTGCTTGTTTTTGCGTATGAGATCCCGAGTTTTGTCTCAAAGATGTACTCTTGTAGGCTTAGCATGTTTACTAACTTATTCTTACACTTGACATGGGCTTGTGAGAACTTATGCATGTTCATTGAGTAGACTATGTGAATACTTGCACTTTCGACACCAAGACATTGCGTATTTACTTTGATTCTTAAGTTGATATGGCATGAGAGGATTTGAAGGTATGGTAGGATATTAATTGCATTTTCATATTAGTTGCATTCATGCATTGCATTGCATTAGGTTAAATGGATTTTGTGGGTACATTCGCTATAGGCCCTCACGAGACCTTACTCGTCCACTAGGGCTGCCTAGGGGTTTAAAGGGCTTGTTGCATATGCCAAATGCAACCGTGATCACCTACGGAAGTGGTACTACTTAGTTAGTTAGTTGTAATTGTTTATGCTTGAGGACAAGCATCGGTTTAAGTTTGGGGGTGTGATAAGTGGATTTATATCCACTTGGAACATTCTAAATCGGCTTAAATTGATTGTCTTGGGCTCAAGTTTCTTGTAGTTTTGATGTATTTTGTTTAGTTGTGCAGATTTACAAGGATGTTGATTATGGTGGATGTTTTTGTCGTTTTTGGAGATTTAATTTATTAAAATTCGGAATTATTGGGCTGCACGCGTGAGATTCACTGTTTGGGCCATATCTTAAGTTCTATAAGTCTGTTTTCAGCCCGTAAGCAGTCCACGCGAAGATAACGAGATTCTCTATCATTCTAAGGTGGTCCAGAAGCCCAATTACGTCTGGAACGGCTCTGGAAAACAGAAGAAAAGTCAGCTACGAATTTCCCTTAAAAAACAGAATCAGTTTAGGAAACGTATCTTGCAGAAATTCTATTATAATTCTGTTTTGGTATTTTCTTGCTGGGCAAGATGTCTAGAGCCTATATAAACACATCCAACCCTTGTAAATTGAATAATTAGGATCATCATTAGGAGTAGAATTATTACATATCAATTACTTAGGTTTATTTGTATATTTTCATACTTTGTTTTTATCATGGTTTCATCAGATCCCATGATGACGAGAGGTTCGATTATGAACTAATTGTTGTCATGGGATTCTAACGGATTTATTTATGGAGCTTTAGTATCTTGATGCTTTAAAGATCTGTGTGTGATGTATATCTGATATCCTCGTATGGTTATGCTTAATTGATAGATGCGTCATGAACATCTAATTTGTTAATCTCTTGTGAAGTGAAAGTGGATCTTGAGATTTAGAACTTGCCATGCTAGCATAGGTTCATAATTGTTTATCAATATGGTTGTGGTACGAGATGAGAATACTTGTATTGCCCTATGTGATTATTATGGATAACTTGCTCTTCAACCGTTATGTTTTCAAATTCTATAGATATATAGGGTCTAAGCATAATTGGTGTCTATTCATCTTCTATCTCTTTTGTGGATGTATGTTTAGTTTGGTATACGTATACTGAGAAGTAGCGTGTACTTATTTCGTGTTATCCGATCAGATATCATAACCATTGCATATAGTGATTAAAGGCGTCAGATCTAAGCAAAGTATTTAATGAAGTTAGGATTCCATGGTTTTTCTTGCAGACGTAATTAGATTTTAATTCTTGTTAGTTAGTTAATTCTTAGTTTTGTTAATTTGTGTCTTAGTTAATTTAGTTTAATAAACCCAAAATTGTTATTGTCTTAGCAGTGCATAATAACCATACACTGTTGCATAGGCATATTTACTGAATAGAACCATAACTTGATCCCTGTGGGAACGAATTTGGACTTAACCTTATATATTACTTGTGACCACGTACGCTTGCGTGATTTTGCATAACAGGAGGCAAGCAGATGCTGCTGGCTTGTTCATCGGGCAATCCCTCCTCATGTGACCTGGACGACCACATTGAAAACAAGTAGTGCCTTTGCTAGCAGTAGGAGCAATCGCGATACACTGGTGGGCATAGTGGTCTGCTCGCCGACACTTATAACAGACCGTCTGTTTCTAAGTACACACCCCAGAATGTCTCTTCCCACAAGTGGCACATACTGGTAGTGGAGGTCTGGAATGATGGGAACGGGACACTCCTGCTAGTTGGCCGCCCTGGCTCACAGTTGCACTCCCAGATGGTTTAAACCCAACACACCTCCCAGGTAGGGAAACTGCTCCTCGGTTGAACCTATTCGGGGGCCTTCCCCCTGCGGAACCTCCACCCATGCTGGCATGCTTTCTCTTTAATCCCCCCTTCTCTCTCTCTCTCTTTGCATCTGATCGCTCCCTGCTTCCACAATGGTTGCCTTTTGCACCAAGGTGGCATAATCAGTAATCTCTAAAACTGCCACTCTGTTCTGAATCCACTGTTTCAGCCCTTGCTGAAACCTGTTAGCTTTCTTTTCTTCAGTGTCCACAAACTATGGTACAAATCGTGATAACTCAGTAAACTTGGCTTCATAATCAGCCACTGTCATATTGTTCTGCTTCAGTTCCAAAAACTTAAGTTCCATCTGGGTTTTCATGAACCTCGGAAAGTACTTCTCAAGAAACAATTGTTTAAACCTATCCCAGGTTACTATAGCATCTGTCTCCATATTCTTCTTGGCCTCCCACCAATAATTTGCCTCTCCCTTTAGTAAGTAGGTGGCAAAGACAGTCTTCTGGGCCTCATCAACGCTTAAAATCTCAAAAGATTTCTCCATTTCCTTGATCCATGCCCTTGCCTCAACGGGATCAACCGATCCGAGAAACTCTGGGGGTTTGAGAGACTTGAAGGCCCTAAAGGAATTGGCCATAGTGGTATTGTTTCCTTGGGGTGGCTGGGGATATTGGTTCAAATTCTGCCTCAGCAGATCCATAAAGTGTCCCATGGGGTTTCCGCCCTGGTTCTCCCCATGCTGTTCAACTTCAGTTTCCCCTTCTTCTACCTCCTCTTCGAACTCCGCTGTGTAGAAAGTTTCATCCCCCATCCCATACTGGGAATCTTCTTGTTCATTGTAATCTTGGTCCTGTTCTTCATTATACTCAAGGTTTTCATCAGGTTGATTGTGACTTTCTTGGTCAATAGACTCACGGGGGTTAGCCCTAGTACCCATCCTTCTCGGAGGCATTTTACTAAAAATTTGGACAATATACATTAGGTTTATTTACCTATTTAAGAGGGTTTCTCCTCACAATATCGATGCATAATTGGATTTAGGACCCCACAATTCTATATATCATGGCAGGTTTTAATCGAACGCAGTATATGTAATTATAATATAACAAGCTAGTGAATTGCGTCGCAGAGATACTGAAATGACTAAAAGGGAAATAAATATATACCAAGTACCAAACGGTACAACATCCGACATACAACAACAGTTTTACAACCATCCGAATAAAAACTAGTCAAAAGTGAAATAAGTTGTCTATCTGTCTAGTCTGCAACAGGGAACTACAAGCTGAAACTATCCCTACCAAAAATCGGCGCTACTATGCCATACAAGACTAGACAACTAGACCAATACATCACTATCCCTGCAGTCAGCCACGACGGTGGGCCCAAGCTCGAACCCTACTCATAGCAAGGCGGAAAATCTCCTCTGCATCAGCCCTGGGTACCATGTCATGCCCATCAGTGGGTAACTGTCGCACCCTCACACGGGCCCTCAACTCTATGCGGGTCACCTGCCTATACATCTCCCTAGCTCTGGCATGCCTACCACCCAGGTGCCTCAACCGGGCCTCTCTCTCCGCTGCTAGCTCTCTGCGGGACTCTGCCAGCCTGGCCTCAGCCACGGCTACCTCAGTAGTAAGTCTGGCCACAACATATTGGTGTAAACATGCTGGGACTCCTTCAATCGGAACATGGGGTGGAGGGGCTGGATATGCTGGAAGGGCAGCCTCTGTCTGCTGCGGCTCTGGGGTCAACGCCTCAAACTCATCTGATACTGGGCTCACAGGTAGTGGTGGCGGGGTAGGGGCTCTCTCACCAGAGAAGGGTGGCACATAAAGTCCAGAACTCCCTACAACATCATCCGCGGGCTCATCAACATCTCCCTCTGCACCCTCATCTACTGTCATCATCTGTTCCGTGGTCATGTCAGTATCCTCTCCCAAAGTCCTAATCTGAGTCACAACCCAAAAGTCATCCTCCATCCCTCTACCATCAGATGCTAGCTGGTCCTCCTCAGGGTCCTCCTCATCAACATCCTCAACAACTAACTCAGCGTCCTGTCCTGCCTGGACCTCCTCCTCCTCAGACTCAACAACATCAGTTTCGGCATCAATCTGGACCTCAAGGTCCTCCTCCTCTGCCTCATCAACAGGCAAGTGCTCATAGTATGGGTCTCTGGTCCGGAACATGTCCTCATCATGCTGTCTAGCAGATGCCTCCTGGACAGCCATGTCGCTCGCCTACACAAGACGAACTATATTACTATCATGATACTTAAAAGTTCCCATAAGGGTTTTAGGTGAACTTGGCAAGAGTTCTTATTATATTAGTGAATTTATTATTATATAACGTCGCATCATCTCTTGGGATATATAACTCTCTCTCTGATACCATTTCTGTAACACCCCCAGATCCGGGGTCTGGGATCGGGTCGTTACGGTCTTATTTTCCATGATTGATACTTCACTTAAGTCTATAATAAATAAATCACATACTGTGACCCCACAATAATATCCACTCACACACACACAGTTATAGTCCCAGAGATGAAATTGGAATAAGTCTCACATTACGGGTTTACGAATAAAAGTTATTACAAGCCAAAAGGATAACATCACAAGTTTAAGAGTTTTGCCGTTGATTAATCATTATTGATACATATAATTAAACTAGTAATCAAAGGCTGCTGATCTATGCTACCTCAGCAATGGCAGCGATGATATCAACGGGAAGCCCTGCGGGGCGGGTAACCTGCTTGCGCCGAGTGCGCCTGACGCGGGCCATGTGACCTAGCTGTTGTTGTGACATAATAAATAAGCAAGGGTGAGCAATAGCCCACCAACAATATATAACTGTGCAGTAATATATAAGACAGTTCAAAGATATGTTTTGAAATCATATGCCATGCATTAGAGAAAATATTGCCAGTTTAATATAAAGGATGAAGTTACAAGGTAACTCAACAGGTATATATTGCGTGGAAGCATATGCTATGCCAAAATAAGCAAGATAGCATCATTTTCATAAAATAGGAACTTGCAAGAAAGATATTGCAATTCCAGTTTGAAATACTTTTCAACTCTGCCAACTATGATGATGTTGCAGAAAATTTCCAACATTGAGTGATGAACTAATACGGGAGCATTGTCGCGCCAGATGCCCTGACGTTTACGGGGATCAGTCGTATGTCATGCATCTCATCAGTCGTTCTCTACATGTAGAAGGTAGCTCCGACGGATTTACTTGTCTACCGCCCTCTGGAACTCCTAAGCCAACGGTTGGGCTATTGCTGGACCGGCGCCACTCGGCCACTTACGCGTCTCCTAGTTCATTTAACATCCATCATTTTGAAATGTATTGTTCGTTCCCCTTTTCCCCAGGTATAATACCTGTTGATAAGACTCCACAAGGTAGTCGTATCTAATGTGGAAAGGAAAATTTACCAATATTTCCCAAGCTGTTGCTTGTTAATGGATACCAACTTGTTCCAACATTCTACCCCTCGAATGATGAGAGGGTACACACAATTCCATGAATAATAGCAACCAAGTTGCGAGTGAAATGAATTATTTATGACCGGGCAGTCACAAGATAAATAACATTCCTCAAGTAAGGTTCCCTTACAATAGAATCAAAGGGAGAATGGAATCACTGAGAACCTTCCTTGATAATATAATAATAATAATAGGACTCTAAAATAATTTATATAATATTCGAGGGTTGATGATACTATGTAAATGAAACCAAGTATCTTTGAAACGAGTTAGAAGAATTAAATAAATATTCCAAGAATATTTATTAAGTCATAGATATTGAAAAAGGGTTGCTCGGAATAATCTTTGAATAAATATTCAGAATAATATTCATTGAACAATTAATGAATATTCAAATCAATAACAATGTTTATTGATGGAGTAACCGTCAGATGGACATTGGAGATAATATTTATTGAATCAATAGTGAATATTCAACTCAAGAAAGATACATATTGATGAAATAATAATCAACTTAATATTTGGGACAATATTCATTGAATAAATAATGAATATTCAACTTAATAATATTTATCGAAGAAATGATTATCGAATGAATATTTGAAATTATGTTCAATAATTGAATCGAATTTAAATAAAGGTCGAAGATAATATTCCTTATCTCAAGGGAATATTCACAGTAATATTTATCGAATAACTGGAGTTCGAATCAATGTTCAACTGATATTTATAAAATAAATAGAGATTGAATGAATATTCGAATTAATATTCATTTAAATAAATAAGGCTCGAATGAATATTAAGATAATATTCATTAAATAAATAAACTCGAATGAATATTCAAAATAATATTTATCGAGTAAATAAGAATGAATATTCTCTAATTAAATAACTTAACTGAGAGTTCGAAATAATATTCGAATATTTAATCGACTTTAGATGAATATTAAATATATAATATTACTCGAATAAATAAACATCTGATGGATAATCCGAATAATATTTATCAAATAATCTCAAGGGAATATTCCAATAATATTCGCCAGATAATAAATGGAAAATATTTACTTAGTTATTTCCCTCTGAAAATAATATCAATATATCAAGGAATAACGACTCCCGGTCTATAGTCAAAGAATGAGATTCAGATGTCCTTCGCTTAAGGGTCTTAGTAATTTCCGGCTTATAACTGATATAATAACTATCTAGCTTATAAGCCAACAATAATTCAGGGAACAAGTATATCAATATGACTTTAAAAGTAGGCATGCATGCTATGACATATGTACTGTAACAGAAACATATATATATATATTCACAACAACAGCCTTAAAAGAGGATTTGAAACTTGCCTGGAAATCGAGTACGGGTAGGGGTAGTGGTAGCGTGTCCCGGGTCAGCCTGATGATCTATAAATAGCCAAAGCATTCGGGATTAATCACTTAACTCCTTTCAAAGGTTAAGTATAAACTTAACTTAAATTGAAACACGTTTTCAAGTCGTTTCGTTATACCCCTCTAATTCACTCTTGTTATTGCTTTTATTATCTGACACTTGTTCGGTAATAAAGCATGCCATTACCCTTACATATGGTAAGCATTCGATCTGTAAAAGTTTTAAAGTCGAAAGATTATACCTCGAGATTTATCGATCGTTTGCTAAGTGGTTTACCGTAGTTATATCCAAGTATACTCTTTAGGGGTACTTTCGTACTTAACCTTGGTTCGAACATTTTTATAAAATCGAAAAACGATCTTTTTAATACGAGGTCTTCTCTCACACCACCCTTATGATCTCTAATATTTAATTACCAAGATTCGCCACTGTGATACTTATTTTACACGGTTCAATTTCAATTACGAATTCGCATTCTCGGTTTCGAACCACCTTTACGAATTTAATCATAACTCCTAAACCGTAAGTCAGAATGTTTCGATTCTTTTTCCAAAATGATCTATGGCTCGAGATCTATAAGGTTGGGTTAATTATTCATCAAGATCAGAGGTTCAATCTTACTGTCAAAAACGGATTTTAAGTGTTAACGAAATTTCGTCATTATAACGGCTATATATCGAACGTTCCGAAAATCATGTTGTCAATACCAAGCCACATCGGGCATCAATACAAGTTATACATATATTATACATCTCCTACTGTCCAAGAACATCATCTTGACCAACATATCACAATCATGTTTAGATCCACTAACAAACTTCATAATCATGCTTATAATCATACTACTACATCACTTACACTAAATCCATCAAGAACTTAACAAATCTCAAAGTAAGACCTAGGGTTTCAAGTGATGATTACCTTCCTTGGAGTGTCCTAGAGCCTCACTAAGCCTTGATCTATCCTTGTGTGGCCTTAGAGTTGTTAGATCCACCATAAGAATTCAAGAAATCAAGATTAGTTCATAAAAGTTACTATTCATCAGCACTTTGATGATTTATTTGAAAATGGAAAAAGATGAATTTGAAGCTGAAATTTCTAGGAGATCATCACCATGATATGTAGTACTTACCATAAAAATTTGAAGAACAAGTGATGGTTGGAAGTTGGACTTCCAATTAGCTAAGAATGGGCAGATTTTTATGGAAGAAATGGAGAAAAAATGTTGTTTTGCTTTGTTGTTTTGATAAGAATGCATAAAGTGAAATGGCTTTAGATAATATCTCTCCCTTGGTTACTTTATTAAAGGTATGATGCATGGGGTGATGTATTTGATCAAGTGGACAAGTTGCATGCAAGTGAAATATCTTGCATCTTGGTTGGATTTGCCTAGTACTTGGTTTAATCTCTAATGGTTCTAGTTATTAATGTAACTAGATTGGATACTAGATATTTATCACTTGCACATGCATGCATCTTGCTTCCTCTGCTTGATTCTTTGTCCACTTATTGCTCAATTCGTTGATCGTTCGAGGGAATAACTCATTCGTTTCTAGTTAGGCTTTTTACCGAAAACCTTCTTAATATTTATAATACTATTCCTCATATTTCTTAATACTTCTCGAATTTAAATTCCTTAAATCCCTTTTATAATTCCTTATGTCTTGCAGTGTCCAGGGAATTCTCGGAGAAAATAAAAGTGCTAATTTTCTGAATCCGACAGCCTTTACATACACTTATTTTCCTCCTAGATCACTAATACGAACTCAGAAATCCGTTCCGAATACCGGATATAGCATTATTATAATAATATTCCAAATTCCACCAAAATCACTATTCATCACTTATTTTTATTTAATTCCTATAATTAGGCAAATGAACCTGGTTCATCCTCGAGTGTTCCTTAACCTTTTTATGGAACCGCTGGACTTATAATAGATATTGATTTGGATGACACAAGAATAATCTTACTTGAAGTAATATACTTATATCCTTAGGAGATAGATCATTCTTATCTATGTTGTCAACCAAAGGTATTCTTCATGACATATAAATATTTGAATTCACATCCATTCTATTTATTTATTAGAACAATCGTTACATCGTAGTCGTAACCACTATTCGTTCTTACATCATTACATAAGAAAAGTTTTAATTCTATCAAAAATCCGGGTTCTTACATACAATCTATAAGGCCCCTGTTTTTGGTCTTGGCACCAAAAAAGCTGATAGAAGTTATGGCAAGCATCATCCATCACTTGGAATTAGCCTAAGGGATAAAATGTTTATATTTCGGGACAAAAGAATTAAGATATGAATAGTATGATATTGTTTGCTTTGGGCCAAGCCCGCACGGATTTCTTTTTGAGAACATTCCAAAAAGTCTCATTCTAATGGAATTTACTTGGCTGATTATATACAAGAGAACTTTCTCTTGTCTCCAATGTGGTACTTTGGTTGACATCACCCAACACTAGGCAATCATTCTCATTAAGATTGACATTTGTCTCATATTCTTTTTTGATCTTAAAAACCCATGTTTGCGACATGCTTATGCTATTTATAAGAACTTCTATCAGGATATTTTATTAAATTAAACCTAAAACTTCAACCACGATACTAATAGAGTTTAATGCAATGTTGTTGTATTACAATGTTAAGGTACAGAGGGTTTATATACATATAATAAACAACAGCTGGTGTACAATCAAGATTTAATACACAGTATCAATGAGTATCAATCATAATCAAGTTATTGATCTTAGCTAATCGTGAATCCCTGATTTATAGCTATTACGCCCCCTCAAGATAAGCGTGGTGTCAACTAAGCCTAACTTGACAAACTGATTTGTAAATGTGCGTCTAGGAAGTGGCTTGGTAAGGGTATCAGCCACTTGGTCTACAGAATGAACATGTTGAACAACAATGGCTTTTTGATGTACTTGTTCATGAACAATGAAAGTCAACAGTGATATGTTTCATACAACTATGAAAGATCGAATTTTGGCATAGATAGGTAGCACCAACATTGTCACAAAGAATCTGAGGTACAGATGCTAAAGGTACTCGAAGTTCTCGTAAAAGATTTGTAACCCAACTAGTCTCAGCAACTGCACTAGCAACTGCTCGATATTTAGCCTCAGTAGAGGATCGCGCAACTGTCCGTTGTTTCTTAGAGGACCAACAAATTGGATTAGACCCATGATAAACCATATAACCAGATGTTGATGATCGATCAGAAGGATCGCCACCCCAGTCCGAATCAGAATAAACAAGAGAAGACAATTATTCCCGTGACTATCCAATTTAAGACCATACATGGAAGTGCCCTTTAGATATCATAAGAGATGTTTGACAACCTGCCAGTGAGCTTGTTGAGGGCAATGCATGAACTGTGAGAGCTTATTGACAGCAAAAGATAAATCCGGACGAGTGAAGGACAAGTACTAAAGTTTGCCCAATAATCGCTTGTAAGATGTGATATCAATTATAGGTGCATGATTATCCATCGTTAGCTGAGCAGAGGGACTCACAGGAGTAGAGACACCATTGCAATCAATCATTTTTGTCTCTGTTAAAAGGTCTTGGATATACTTTGTTTGAGAAAGAATGATGTCATCATGACAGTAAAGCACTTGTACATCGAGAAAATAATTAAGTAACCCCATATCCTTGATTGAAAATCGAGATGAAAGTCCCTGTATAACTTGACGAAATACATTAGTAGGACTTCCAGTGATTATTATATCATCCACATAGACAAGGAGTATTAAAACTATGAAAGATGAACAAGGAATCATCAGATTTAGATATGGAGAATCCTGTAGACAACAAATAATTTTTCAATTCAATATACCACGCGCAAGAGGCTTGTTTGAGACCATAAATGGCTCTTTTAAGCTTACAAACATGTGTTGGAAATTTTGGATTTTCAAATTCAGGTGGTTGCCTCATGTACGCCTCCTCCTCTAACCTTCCCTGTAAAAATGCATTATTAATATCAAGTTGGTGAATAGGCCAACACTTTTGAACAACAATTGAGAGTATGAGACGAACAGTGGTTGGTTTGACTACATGACTAAAGGTAGAATGATAATCAAGTCTTGGTCGTTGGCTCGTTGGGTAAAGCCTTTGGCTACGAGTCGAGCTTTATAACGTTCGATTGTACCATAGGCCATCGGCCATCGGGCTTATATTTTATTTTAAACAATCACTTGCAATCAACAATATTTTTTAATGGATCTGGAGGTACCAAATCCCATGTTTTATTGTTGACCAATGCATCATATTCTAATTGCATAGCCTGACTTAGTGGGGAATTTTCTGAGCCTGTCTAAAAGATGTAGGTGTGTAAAAAAGAGAATTTGTGGCAAGAAAACCAAAAAACTTATTTGGCTTGTGAATATTATTTTGGGACCGCGTGGTCATCTGACGGGTGGGTTGAGGTTGTGAGGGCAGGTTGTTTGTGAAATTAGGTGGGGTTGGATGTTTTGATGGAGATAAGATAGGTATGTCTGGTTGAGATGTTATTGAAGAGGTTGAGATACTGGTAGGATGTGCATCGATAGATGTAGTAGGTGCAGCAGGCACATCGGACACGGCGGAATCGAACATTAATGGCCTTGAACAAGCAACAGGATTGATAGATGTAGAGATGACACCAAGTAAAGGCATCTGACTATGGTCAATGGAGGTTGTACTATTTTATGTGTTTTGAGATAAAGTTGGAATAACATCCCAATTAGTAGTCGTAAATGATTTGGTGATGTTATAAAATATGATGGTAAAAGGAAAAACGTTTTCCACAAAAATTACATCTCTAGAAATATACAACTTGGATTTTATTGGTTCAAAACACATATGACTATGATACTGTAAAGAGAACACAAGATAAACACAAGGTTTTGACTGAGCTTCAAGTTTATTGGTGGTGTATGGACGAAGCCAAGTATAACACAGGCTCCCAAAGACTCGGAGAGAATGATAGTTGGGTTTTTCTTGAAACAACTGCTCATATGGTGATTTGTTTGTTTGTTTAGAGGTTGGAAGCCTATTAATGAGATAGATAACTTGGTGGCAAGCAAAAGTCCAAAAAGTAGGTGGTAGGGAGGCTTGATGTAAGAGGGTTTTTGTCGTTTCAATGATATGTCGATGTTGACGTTCTGCAAAAGCGATTCTTTGAGGGGCGTATGGTGGAGAAGTTAAGTGTTGAATTTCTTGACTTAAAAGATAGGGTTTAAGGCCAATAAATTCCCCGCCACCATTAGTACATAAAGACTGAATTTTTTTATTGAAGTAACGTTCCACAAGGCATTGATAATTTTTAAATATGGGAGTGACTTCATTTTTTTGTTTTATGGTGTATAACCAAGAATATCTTGTGTAATGATCAACAAATAATACATAGTATGATTTTGTATCAACTGAAGTAACCGGGGAAGGACCCCAAACATCACTATATAAAAGCTGAAGTGGGCGAACACTATGTAAAGTATTATTTAAAAAAGGGAGCCGATGGCTTTTATTGCAAAGGCATGAGTTACAATCACTAATAACATCGGAATTACTATAAGGAATAGAAAGAGATCCTAAAATTGATTTTAATAAACAAGAGTTGGGATGACCCAACCTTTGATGCCACAAGGAAGGAGGTGTTTTATTAGTAACCAGATATGATGTAGGAGCTGTTCCAGATGGCCATTCATAAAGTCTGTTTTTATTCCGGCCGCGCACTAGAATTTTTCTTGTATCCAAGTCCTTCACACAAAAAGTAGATGGAAAAAACTCAATAGATGTGAGATTATCATGGAAGAATTTTGACACAGAAAGCAAATTGGTTTTAATAGGAGGTGCATATAAGGTATTAGTTAAATTAAAGCTATGACTCTGAGTATGAAGCTTAGTGTTACCAGTTTGAGAAATTGGGATAGAGTTACCATCACCCATGGAGATTTCCTCTGGGCCAGTGTAATCATGGACTTGATGGAAATTGTGAGAGTCATTAGTGATGTGGTGTGATGCACCGGAATCAACTACCCATGGAGTGCAACTGAAGTTGGACCTACTTGCAAGGCAGGAGAAAAAAAGGATGGAAGGAAACCCTCATGAGTCATTCAAAACGGATATAGAAAAAAATACAAGATTCATCACCAATCTCCCAAACTCTGTTCATCTAAAAGATCTTTGGTTATTATTCAAAAAGGAAGGAAGGATCAAGGACATTGTTTTGCCTAAAAAACGAGATAAAAATAATAACCGTTATGGGTTTGTTAAGGTTTTCGATGAAAGAATTCTAGAAAGATTAATCTTTATGCTTAATGGCCTCATCATCAAGGACAAACGAATTTATATTAGTTGGGAAAGGAAGAGGGCTCCATAAAGACATATTAACGGGAGTCGCCGAGGTCTGGGGATAGAGAGGTAGAGCCGATGCATAGTGAAAAGGAGGCAGCAAAGAGTAAAACTCATAAGGAGAAGGGTATCTTAGTAGATTTTATAAATTTTAAACAGATCATGTTGAAAATAAAGCCCTCGAGAAGAGAGTTTGCTACACCATATTTAGGAAACACCGCTAAAAATTGAAAGGTGTTCACGGTCAAAGTTGAACTACTAAAAGCCAAAATATCACAATATCCCACATTTTTTAATATTATTTCACATTTAGGCCTTCCAATTATCTATGATTTTACTCTAAAACCCCCAAAGTCAAATGCTATGAAAACGTTAGTTAATCTTCACATTGTCCAGAATCGAAACTATGACCACTACTAGAAGAACTGCAATAGACATCACACTTTAGACATCGGTCAGAAAAGCCACTGATGTTAAACGAATTCAACTCCCGTATCATTAAAAATATAAAACCAAAAAACATATAATCTAAAAATCCCCATCTCCCCACAAAAACATCAACTCAATAATAAAACACGCTCCCTCCCTTCTCTCCCGCTGAAGAACCCTAACCCCTCTTTTCTTCAATTAGCTCAAATTAATACACCCCCGACTCAAATTAACGCAACCCCAGCTTAAATTAGGTCAATTAATTACAGGGGATCTTTGTGAAGATTTCTCTTGATTTTCACCAACTTGGAGGTGGGTTGTTCGAACTTACCCTCTTCTTCGTTTCTTCCTCCCGATAACAGACACACATAGATAGATGCAGTCAAAACCCGACTAATTTTGTGTAAGAATCAACATTCGAGCAGGAACAAATCTGTTCAATTCATTCTTCTCTGCTTCTCTTTTATTTTTAATTTTGTTTTGTATTCTTGATTTAGTTTTGGGATTTAGAGTTTGTTTTATGGTGGATTTTTGTGTGGATATGAATTGGGTTGTGTGTGTGTGTTTATAAAATGAAGTTGCTACTGGGTTGGAGCTTTGGTTGCAGTTGGACTTTGAACTTTGAGGTTCAATTTACAGTTTTGTTTGGTAAGGTATTTATAACTTTATCTATATTTCTATGGCTGCATTTATTTCTTTGTGTGTATATTTCTATGCAGCATGACTAAAAGTTTTTGCTTATTTTCCCCTGAGAACACTTTCTATATATTTTTTTATGTTTCTAGTCCTTTATGTTTTTAAAATTCTGAAATCTTCAATTTTTTAGACGACTTATTATGTTCATTATGCAGGTCAGGCGGGAAAAATTATTGAGAGGACGAAGTATCTGCAAGACTTGGTACCAGGTTGCAATAAGATTACAGGAAAAGTAGGAATGCTGGATGAAATAATTAATTATGTGGAATCTCTGCAAAAACAAGTTTTTTTTTTGCTAACTCTATTTTTCTCTAATGTTAATAGATGATGTTTCCTGCTCGTACATCTAATTTCCCCACCATTGGACTACTGCCAGAAGTAGCTACTTCTGCATATCTCCACTGCAATCCACTACAACAAGTGGCTACATAGTCTGGACTTGATCTGGGGACAAACGCTGCTATTTACAGGTATTGGCAATATCTACTTAAATCTCAATCTTGTTGACTTGATATTTTACGATTCTTTAAGGTTAAAAAGTGAAATAAACGAAAAACTACAATGCAAGTTTGAGACCACAAAGAACCCCACATAGATGTCATATAGTAGTCATCAATAAGGACATGTTTAATCATCATCTGTAACAATTCATTACATACTAATGTATCACTGCAAGTGGTACAATATATCAGTGCAAGTGATTCTGTTAAAGTATATGTATTTCATTCCATTACGTAATAAACTGCTTATATGTAGTATGCATGGCATGCTATCTGACTTTGTTTATAAGGATGAGTTCCGGCACCTCCACCAAAAAGTGCCATGAATAAGATGCATTCTCTGATACTAGAAAACCTGTGTATTTGGTTTTATTTTTTCGACTTGCCTGGATATGTAGTTGGCTACCAAAATCTGTACTCATGGTATCACAAGCACAGTAATTACGTGTTTACATATATACCAGTTGCAAATTGCAATGTTAAATCAAGCTATAGTAGTACTAAGTAGCAATCAACCTAAAGAAAGTTGTCTATGCAAAATGATATAATCCAATTAACGTTTTCATTTTCTGATTACCTGCTAGTTATGTAATAGGCACTCACAATGTCAATAGTTGCCTATATAAGTGAATTAAGGAAAAATCTTATTATACACCAACGGCCATTCACTACTAAAAAAACGCTAATAGACATCGGTTTCTGGCCGATGTCTTTGAAAAATTCAGACCGATGTCTTTGTTGGTGATGTCTAAAGTCTGAACGTTTAGACATCGGTTTCTGGCCGATGTCTTATAGCATATAATACATCAGTTTTAAAAATATTTCTGATGTTTATGGACTATCTTCTTGGGTTAACTGCATGAGGTTATATTTTGAATTGTTACATTATAGGTCTTAGCTGTTATTTAACATGTAGCAAACATAGAATAATTCGACATAGACATCTATTTTTTTTCCAAATATTGATGTCTAATCCTTTATTAACATCGGTAAATATAAAGAAAACCGATGTATAATGTGATCATAGACATCGGTTTTAGATGATGCTGAAGACTATTGCATTGGTTACTTGTTTTTAAAACCGATGTCTGAGGTCCCTTAGACATCGTTTTCAGCTGATGTTTAAGACTTCTAATATAACAGTTTTTTATAAAGATGAACGATGTGCAAATAGCTATAGTACAGAAAATGATGCATAAAAAAACAAAAATAACAAAAATTTACTCAAATGTCATTGACAACTATAATCCATACATTCAAGCACTCATTCAAACAACCATCATCCAAACATTCATGTGTACCTTAATACAAAACATCCATACCAATCCGAATCAAACTACAACTAATATTTGCGGAACTAGCCAAACTTAAAGCATTATAAAAAAGATATGAAACTATTTCCTGATACTTCATGAATTCTTTTCCAAATTACATGCATGAACTTGATTAAATGAGTTGAAGAATTTGGAATCCCGAACAGGAACAATAAATATCCATATGAGCTCCAGTGATCAGGTATTGTCGCTGACTTGATGGCTTGCTACTACTGGCTGCAGAGATTACAACAAGAAAATATTACAGTTGTTAATGACTCTTGTGAGCAAGTAGTTAACACAACTACAAGAAATGCAGTTCAATGCTTATAAATATACCAATAACAAACATAGATAGTCACATAAGACATGAACCATGCAACATACCTGCTGCCAGTATTTCACCATTTCACACGCAAGCCTACGTTTCACTGCAAGAGTGGCCTTCGTACTGTCAATTGCAAGTCCCAGTTGTATATCCACACTCTAATCAAGGTTCAAAAATTGAAAATATAAATCAGGACAAAGAAAACCTTCATATTTTTACAGAAAGTGTAACATTTTATTGCTGATGTTATACTATGACAGTATCTCAAAAAATAGATGGAAGATATGGTAAAAAAAAAAAAAGCAAGATCACCAGCAAGGTCTTAATAATGTCTTCTTCTACTTTTACGCGATAGGGCAGGCAGCTTACAGAACCATACATAAAGACTATGGATATCAGTTTGAAAAATGATACCAGCAAATTCTATAGGCATACACGATCTACACAGACATTAACACGGGAGAATGATCACCAATCCACAGAGCTTATTTTCTCGAAAATCATGCCATTGCTTCGAATTTTTCAGAAGGTCCCTCCATGATTTCGCTATGAGATCTCCACTATTGTTCATGCTAGCTGCAATGAGAGAAGCAAAGATCAACGTCATGGCCAAAAACAAATCACTTCAAATTGATCAAACCTAGGTCCTGTATAGACTCAAAAGAACAAGTAATTCAAAAGAACAAGTATTTTAGAAAGACTTTTCTTGGTAACAAGAGGTCGAGAATCCAAGCCTCAGTGGAAGGTGGAAGCATGGGTGCATGAAAATTTTTAAATTATTGTAATTAACCATGAAAATAAAGGCCAATGAAATAGTACCTGGCCCAGTGCCTGAAGATGAGATAAAACTCCGGAGTCACCAGAAGATGAGATAGTTTGTAGTTTAAACCAGTAAAATCACTGCAGAAAAAAGGATGAAAACTATAATAATTAAAAAATAAGGCAACAATTATCACCCAGGACTGCATCAAATCTAGTAAAATACAGTATTCTTCTTTTTGTAAGGAAGGAATCTAGTAGATATTCTAATATTGTGCAGGCAGATGTCTTTTTTACAGCAAGAACAGAAAACAATACCTTTGTCTTGTGAACAATGAGTTCTACAATGCTCATTACTGACGAAGCCAATTCCTCGTAATCCTTCTTCAAAAGCAAGAAGATGAAAAAGTTACTCTACAAGAACGCACGAGTAACGCTCATAGGTATATAAATGAACAAAATAGATCATCAGAAGCAACGCCTTATCATCCTCGAATTTGCATGTATCACTTCTAGCTGCAAGTCTTATCCAAAAGCCCTCGTTGAAAGCAAGGACAGTTTCTACAACAAGCTTCTGAAGCTGTTGGCAAAATAAATTACAACAAGGAACGGCTTCGTTAAAGTCCAGAGAAAAATATGCAACTTAGAGTATTGGAACAAAATGTACTCAAAATGAAATAGATCTCCCAGACTCCCACTGATGATAATCCCTCTGCCAAGATAGATGTAGAATGATTTTGATACTGAAGGACTTCTAAATTTTTTATAAGGGTATCACAAGCTCAAAAGGATTATCACAGACATGTATATACATCACAAGGCAGAACTGCCAGTACTGGATATTATATAGGGATAAAATTAAATAAATTTAAGATATCTTTACAAAAAATTAGAACACAAAAATATCTAGATACAACTAGCATAAAGAACATGTAACTATGGTCCATGAAAAATTAGAACACAAAAATATCTAGATACATTGAACTTATCTGGACAACAAGCTGCTTCATATGCCTCGACTATTTTCAGCTTGGGAACCTCAAGACCTGCAAATGGGCAACGTGGATCTTTTTCCCCTGCGTGCATTAAAGATGTTTCAGACCTTGTACTAAGTTAAACAAAACTCGCACTTACAAGTTAATGTAAGAATTGGCTATACGCCTATATCATTTATTATAGCCATACCATTTATAATTTATAATTAAGAGAGGGTGAAATAATAGGAACGGTGTAGGGTGCATCAAACTCTGAGGCGAGTCCTGGAGCATTCTATCCCAAACCTGCACATGAAAATGAAAATTACAAGATGTGTCACTTCCCATGCGTGTTGCGATTAAATGAGAAAACTCAATATGCAAACTTTAAAGTAAAAACTATTGTGCAATCATATCTGGTAAGCCACAACAGAATGTTGACAAGTCTATAAAATTAAAAATAAGATTTGCAAAAGATCGACATCACATTGAAGCCTAGTTATGAGAAATTAACATGAAAGAAAATGTAAGCTACCGACCTTCTCTACCACTTCTTTATCAATCTCACTTTTGTTCAAATCCTTCTGTGCTTCTGCAACCAAAAATTCACTAGTCAACATTTAAATAGACAATCTTTACAGAAATTTAGATAAACACATTGCTGTTTCACAGA
Source organism: Kitagawia praeruptora (assembly GCA_037693485.1). NCBI lineage: Eukaryota > Viridiplantae > Streptophyta > Magnoliopsida > Apiales > Apiaceae > Kitagawia > Kitagawia praeruptora. The sequence continues at coordinate 149,058,389 of CM075349.1, read as the reverse complement.
TGCTAAATTATGTTAATCCTTTACAACATGTAACAAATTTAAAAAGAAAATTTATAATAGATCTTGGCCACAGAAGTGTGATAGGTTTCTTTAAATACTAGAAAAGGCAAATCACTGCAAAGGTAAGCCATGAGCAAAAAGCGTTCAAGATATTTTACCAACAAAAGTTTGATGACTAATTTATTAAATCAAGACATTCTCTAAAATTTTCTTCACCTTCAAATACTGCCTTTATACTGTTTACTCGGGGAAGCCATTTGTCGTTATCTATAGCCCACCGAAATCCCTAAAAGTACAATGTTTAGAAGATCAATTAATCACCAACATATAACCACATTGCAATAACTAAGGACAAACGAGTAAAATTTAAATAAGACCAACCTGAACACCAATAATGGGAACAACTACAGAGTAACGTGTATCAGCCGCAGCAGCAAACCATGAATAAATTCCTGCACAACAAGGTGAAATCACCAAATCAGCATATAATAGTATCAAATACATTAAAGTTCTTATACTTTCAAGTTTCATGTCCAGAACCTCCAAGTGATTCCCTAGTAAACCAAGAAACAGAAAACGATTCAGTACGAACTTCGCGATAGGTGGTCAGACTGCTGGCACGCTCCTCATGGTAACGAGAATCGATGGCAACAGCTATGTAACCTCGTGAAGCATATGCCTAACCATAAAAATGCATTAGAAAGCTTGATAACCTTGTCAGACTAAGATGGAAGGCTTCAAAAACAAAAAAGTTGGAAATCAGTCTTTACCTCAAGCAAAGGGCGTAGCCATTCTTTACATTTCTTTACATTCTTCCAAATTTTCACCCTGTAGTCATCTCTCAAAGTGATTGATACTTTGAGAACACAAGAAGAACATCAATATCCCAAGCAGACTGAAATTATAAGTGAATAATATTCGAAATTAAACACCAAATATATTGAATCCCCAAATCGCAGTTTAGGGTTAATAGCAAGAACAACAAATAGATTTAATCCCATATCTATTGAATAGATTCATCAATAACGAATCTGATTGAATGTGCAAATAAAAGAGATATAGAAATAAATACCTTAAAATGGGAGCCCCAAATCGAACAAAACCCTAATTTTGAAGTCCCAAATTGAATCATATTGAAGTCCTAAAATTGAACCGTTCCATGCGATACACTGAAGATTGAAGTACGGGTTGGAGAGAGAGGTGAGAGTGGAGAGAGAGGTGAGGGTCGCTAGAGAGATTTGAGAGTCGAGGTGAGAGAGAGTTTAGGCAAGAGAGATTTAAGAGTTTTTTAGTTTTTAGTTTTTAATTTGTCTGCGAGGGATTAGAAAAACGAGAGGAGGGGGGTTTTGGGGGGAAATCTAAAAAAAATTGGCTAAGGGGGAAACATATTGTTAAAAGCGGGCAAAATAAAAAGATTGAGGGGGAAAATATTTGAGGGGCGCGCGAGTTTAATTTTTTAAGGAGAGATTTAGACATCGGTTGATAAATAAAGTGATGTCTAAATGTTTTTAAGAAAAAGTTTAGACATCGGTTGATAAATGAAGTGATGTCTGAATGTCTAAAAGACATTGGTTTTATTTTCATTGATGTTAAAAAGACTTTTAACATCGGTTTTATTTTTATCGATGTTAAAGACTGTGATGTCTATTAACAGATTTTTAGTAGTGATTATATTGTATCTCTCTTATCGAACCAGGAGGGAGTGTATCACTACAAGTGATGGTGAGGTTAGTCAACTTAATACTGGTGGCGGTACGCAGGTACACTATTATTGTTGTAGTTTCGTCTTGATAATAGTTTTGAGGCTAACTTTATCTACTTTGTTTCCATTAAACTAAATTACTTGGTGTCCATATATTAAAACTATATATCGAGAAATATGATACATCTCAGTTAAATGTCCTTGGATATTTTAAATTGTCTGCAAGTTCTTGGCATAAACAAGCTTCATTAATCTACTTCTTTATATTGTGCAACTAATGCTTATGTCTTAACATTAAATGGTAACTACTGCGAGTCAATTGATTCATTCGTAATAATGTGAAAATTGCTATTTTGTAGGATGAAGATGATGCTTGAGGGATGCAGTGTTGATGGCTTGGCAGTATAGTTTGCAATTTCTCATACAGTCTCTATGTTTTCCCTTATTTCTTAATTAATAGAATCTTAGTGTGCACAATAATGCAATGTAAGGATATATGTATTTTCATATATGAATTTGATAATGTAGTTCGATGATTGAATTTTATGTTTAGCTTTGGTATATATTGGCCTTTTGATTTCGATATTTGGTTTTTGTTTAGTTTTTTTATGTTGGTCATTTGGTTATCTTGGTTTTTGGTTTTTGGGCATGTCATGTATATGGGGCATCCACATTTAAAAAAACAAAACTTAAATCACTTTCGCAAAAAATCGATGTTAAATATCACAAGTAACATCAGCACACCGATTAACAATGATGTATAAAAGAGCAAAATAAATCAGAAAAGCAAAGAATCGATGTCTAAAGATTAGAAAGACAACGATTATTACACAGAATTGATGTAAAATATAAAGAAACACATCAGTGCCTTATTAAGAAACCGATGTTAAAAAGAAACATAGACATCAGTTACTTATTAAAAACCGATGTTCAAGATAAACATAGACATCAGCCACAAAAAAAGAACCGAGGTAAAAGATACCTACAGACATCGGTTAAATAAACACATTCTATCATCATAAAACGGAACAACTATCCACCATAACACAGGGAGAGAGCCGAGAGACGGAGATTCAGAGTTGGAAAAAGATTCCTACGCTCGTGACAAGCAACGGTGATCTAGATCTACTTTTCGTTTTCTTCCATTAGGCGAACTCTTGGATGTTTTTGGGATTTATTTTCTTAACTCTATTACTGTAGCACTATTGTTTTTATTCAGACTTTGTTTATTATCATGGTTTCATCAGATCCCATGATAACGAGTGGTTCGATTATGAACTAATCATTGTCATGGGATTCTAACGGATTTATCTATGTAGTTTAGTAGTTTGTTTGCTTTAAAGATTTGTGTGTGATGAATTCTTGATATCCTTGTATGGTTGTACTTATTCTTCTTGGATGCGTAGCTAACATCTAAGTTGTTTTGTTAATCTCTTGTGAAGCGAGAGTGGATCTTGAGATTTAGAACTCGCCATGCTAGCATAGGATTATGTATGTTTTGACATCATGATTTGTAGCGTAATTTGAACTATCTTATGCTGCCCTATATAACCCGTCATGTTTTTAAATCTTATAGAGATATAGGGTCTAAATATAATTGGTGTCTACCCATCTTCTATCTCTTTTGTCAATGTATGAGTAGTTTGGTATTCGTATACTGAGAGGTAGCCTATACTTGTTTCGTGTTGTCTGATCAGATATCATAACCATCGCATACTTTGATTAAAGGCATCAACTTTAAGCGAAGTATTTAATAAAGTTAGGATCCCATATTTTCTCTTACATAAGTAATTCGATTCCAATTCTCGTTAGTTAATTAATTCTTAGTTTGTTAATTTGCTTTTAGTTAATTTTAGATAATCAAAACCCAAATTTGTTAATTGTCTTAGCAGTGAATAAAAACCATGCATTGTTGCATAGGTGCATTAACTGAATTGAAACCTAAACCTAATCTCTGTGGGAACGAACTTGACTTATTCGTATATTACTTGTGACCACGTACGCTTGCGTGATTTAGTGCAAACAAGTTTCTGGCGCCGCTGCCGGGGATCATCGGTGTTTTATTTTTAGTTCATGTGCTTGTCATCAGTGGTCGTTAGAGTTCACTGACTCGGATTGTTTCTTACATAGTTGTTTGTTTCTTGGTGTTTCAGGTACTTGAACGAGTATGCGAACACGTTCTAAAACTCGTAAACTGGCAGAAGACGAACTTGTAGAAACTAAAAAGATGGGAGAACCAGCAGGGGCAGCAATAACGAAGGATTTGAAGGACTATTCTCAACCGAAGATTAATGACATCCAATCTAGTATTGTTAGACCAGCCATTGCAGCTAATACCTTTGAGATCAAGCCTACCACGATTTAGATGGTACAAAATTCGATTCAGTTTCGGGGTGCTCCTACGGAAGATCCTAATATGCACATCCGAGATTTCATTGAGATCCGCGACACTTTCAAGTTCAACGGTGTGTCGGAAGATGCTATCAAATTGAGACTTTTTCCATTCTCGTTAAGGGATAAAGCTAAGGGTTGGTTACACTCTCTACCAGCCGGTTCCATTACTACTTGGGAGGATCTTGCTTAGAAGTTTCTCACTAAATTCTTCCCCATGGCTAAAATAGCAGCAATCAGGAACGCTCTTACTCAATTTGCACAGCAATCTGAAGAATCTTTATGTGAAGCTTGGGAGCATTACAAGGAGATGCTTAGAAAGTGTCCTCGTCATGGCATGCCAGACTGGATGGTGATTAATGGGTTCTATAATGGGTTGGGAGCATAATCTAGACCTTTGCTAGATGCAGCATCAGGTGGAGCTCTATGGGCTAGGAGCTACGAGGAAGCTTATGATCTAATTAAGACAATGGGTGCTAATGAATATCAGAATCCAACTCAGAGACTATCTCAAGGCAAAGTAGGAGGAATTCTGGAAATGGATGCAGCTCCAGCTATTGCAGCTCAGTTGAAGGCTTTAACAATGAAGGTGGATTCTCTAACTAACTATGGAATTCAGCATGTGGCTAGTGTGTGTGTGAGCTATGTGCGGGTGCACATGATACAAATCAGTGTCTTATCTCTTCTACATCAACACAGTTTGTGAGCAACGTTCAGAGGCCACAACAACCAGCTCCAGCCACCTATCATCCTAACAACAGAAACCACCCTAATTTCAGATGGAGCAACAATCAAGGTGGTATGCAACAAACACAACAACCTTATCAGCAATTTCAAGGACATCAATATGGAGCTCAGCCATACAATTCTTCCAGTTTTCAACAGCAACAAGGGCAACAATTTTATCAATAGTATGCTCCAAGGCAACAATTCCAACCTCCGGGATTTCAGTAACAGTCTCATGGGAATGCTGGTCAATCGTCGAGAGGAAAATCTGAAGTGGATGAATTGAGGTTGATGGTTAAAAGCCAGGCGGTATCTCTTAAGACCTTGGAGAACCAGATTGGTCAAATTGCTAATGCCTTGTTGAGTAGGCCACAAGGAACTCTTCATAGTGACACTGAGGCTAATCCAGGTAAGAGGGAGGTCAAGGAACAAGTAAAAGCAGTCACTTTGAGATCTGGAAAGGTTACATGGAATAAGAATTCAGCAGCTACGGAAGAAGAAGAAGTTCAGCAGGTTGAAAAATCTGTAGTACCAGAAATTGAAAAATCTGACGAGGCAGCTGATCAGTTGGTTGGTGAAGTGGAAAAGAGTAAGAATCCAGTTGAAAAAGCTTCTCCAGAGCAGACTACAAATAACAATCAGATCTATTCACCTCCTCCATATCCTCGATGCTTGTAGAAAAGTAAAGAAAAGCAATTTCAAAATTTTTTGGACGTCTTCAAGAAATTGTCCATCAACATACCTTTTCTAGAAGCTCTTGAACAGATGTCAAGGTATGCAAAGTTCATGAAGGGTATTCTATCAAGGAAGCTAAAACTCGAGGAATTGGAAACTGTTGCTTTGACAAAGGAGTGTAGTGCAGTTCTGCAGCAGAAATTACCACCGAAGCTTAAGGATCCAGGAAGCTTTACTATCCTGTGCACCATCGGTAACTTATCTTTCGACAAGTGTTTGTGTGACTTGGGAGCTAGCATCAATCTCATGCCTCTATCTGTTTTCATGCAACTTGGCCTGCCCGATCCTAAACCTACAAATATCTCTTTACAGCTTGCTGATCGGTCGATCACTTATCCTAGAGGTATCATGGAGGATGTTTTGGTAAACGTTGATAAGATCATCTTCCCTACGGATTTCGTGATTCTAGATTTTGAAGAAGATAAGAAGATTCCCATTATCTTGGGAAAGCCTTTTCTCGCTACTGGCCGTACTTTGATAGATGTTCAGAAAGGAGAGCTCACAATGAGAGTGCAAGATTGGATTGTCTCTTTTAATGTATTCAAGGCCATGAAATTTCCTGCGGAGAATGAAGAGTGCTTTAGAATGGAAGGGGTTGATACTGGTAAGAATAAAGCGTTTGATCAGATGTTGAAGTTAGATCCATTAGACGTTGCTTTACAAGGAAAGTCTGATACTGAAGATGAGGAATTAGGCATGACTGATCTTTGGGATTCTTATGTTCTGATTGATGAGGTTGTTTCATGGTCAAATCTTGGGGATAGTGCAATTGAGTCTTTTCTTGAGAAAGATGTTTTATTAAAGTATGAGGGTAATAAAGATTTTCATGAGTTGTATAGGAATTTTAGTTCTGATGAGATGTTAGAGGAATTGAATGCTATTTATTCTAAGCGTGAAATTCAACTTGAAGATAGTTCTTTTGTTCCTAAGTCTGTTGTTAAGACTTCTGTTGGTGAACCACCCACTTCCGTTCCTAATCCGTCTATTTCCACTCTTGATCAGTCTTTAGTAGTTAATAATGAAAATCATCATGTTGAAGAAGCTTCCAAACTCGAGCTTAAACCACCAGATCACTTTAGGTACGCATATTTGGGTCAATCATCTACTTTGCTTATTATTATTGTTTATAACTTGTCAGGTAGTGAAGAGAACAATGTTACTCACACTTTTTGAGGATCAAAAAAGGCTGAAACTTGTCATTAAGGATGTAGCCCCGGAAAAGATAATTAAATGGCCATATAGAGATACGGTGTATAAATTTTCAAGAGAAAAAGTCATTGCCATGTCTAGCTAAAGACTTTAAACAAAGGCATTTCCTGGGAGGCAACCCATGGATTTCATGCTTTCAATAAAAGAGCATTTTTCCCAATTCTTCATAATTCTGGATTACTATTTTTGTGCGGAGGGTGTAAAGGTCACTTGGCTTTTTTTGGAACTCACACCACTTATCCACCACTGGATTCACTCGAGGAGGATGGCCCTGCTAATAGTTAGGTATGTCTTTGCTATCCCTTGTATTACCTTCAATGGGGACATTGAATATTGTAAGTTTTGGGGTGATTTAAGGATTAGTAGTGTTAATGTGTCATTGTCATGTAGGAATCATATATTTTGCATATTAGTGGTAGTTCAATCATATTGGTTCATATTTTTGCATGTTGTTTCATATAGGACATTTAGTTATTTTGTTTTTAGATAATGTGAATCCATTTAGTTGCATTTACATAGCATATTTCATGATCCTTTAGGATGAGCTAATTCTGATTGGTAGGTTGATGTCTAATTGAGTGTGGTAATGATGAATAGAGGGTTGATTTATAGTTCTTATGAAATTGACTTGCATGTGTCAGGAACACAATTTTTACACAGTCTCGTCTTTTGCTTTTAGGCTAAGTTTAGGTCATGCCTGTTCGGTTGTTTTAGATTTAATCACTTGTTTATATTTAGAATTTTCGTTATTCCCTTGATGGCGTAGGAGAATTTAAGTCTAAGTTTGGGGGAAACTAGGGATTTCATGCTAATTGTTAATATTTGTCAATCATGGCTAGGGGTCAAATGGCTAGTGGCTGGCTCATATTTTTTTATGAGTAGTCTAGGGTTGGATGAGAATACTCATTCCAGATTGCACTAAAAAAAAGAGTTATGTTTATATGCAAAATTAACCAGGGTGAGCTCTTTAATACTCGAACAATTAAGTTCTAGGAGACTTTGTGCCTAGTGACCTAATACTTTTCCGGTCTGGGATCCACTAACCTAACGCTCGCTACATGGGTATTATTGTATAAACCTTTAGGGGTCTCATCCATTGTACGGTTAAATAAGCATGCGTATTGTGCATAGTATTGTGTGTTATAGTGTTGTTAGTAATAAAGCATGAATTCCTATCTAACTCGGATGATGATGGAGGTGTCCCTAGGTTATGAAGTGTTTACCGTTCATTCTATTTATAAACCTGTGATTGTCTTGGCGAAGAATAGATATGATCTGGATCTATTGCTAGGAGTACATCTGATGAGCATCGCACACACGCACGTTTCTGTTCATGTATTGTTAGTATACGGGGACTTAGTCGAGCTCTGTTTGGATGTATTGCATTCTTTGAGATATTTGCTTATTGATTGGTTTTGGTTAGTCTAAGGGGATTGTTGCATTTCATATTAGTTGCATTCATGCATTGCATTGCATTTGGTACTTTGAGTCTATTTTATGCTTTAGGACAAGCATCGGTTTAAGTTTGGGGTGTGATAAGTGGATTTCATATCCACTTGGAGCGCTTCATTTCGGCTTAAATTGATGTCTTGACCTCAGGTATGTTGTATTTTAGATGTGTTTTTGTTTAGTTGTGCATGATTATAAAACGCCAGTTAGGGGGTTGGTGATATCCATTGTTCTTAGAGTGGATTTTGAGCTAAGGAATGAAGAATGAAGTATATTCCTATGTTACTATGAAGATTATGAGTCAAGGGAGTGAAGAACGGCAACTATCGCAAAAGAAATGGGAGAAAACGGAGTTTAAACGAAGAAAATAGCAAGAAATCAGTTTCTAGCAGATTGTTGTAGCTCAACGGTGCCATATGGTAACGCAGGGGTGCCGGAATAGTGATTAAGTAGCGCAGGGGCGCTACATGTCGCTTGAAAAATCCTGATTCACTACAACACAACACAACACAACACAACGTACTCAGTATATCCCGCATAAGCAGGGTCTGAGGGGGGTAGGATAGTACGCAGCCTTGCCCCTACCCAAGGGTAGAGAGGCTGTTTCCAGTTTTTTTTGACCCCCGGCAGGAGTCGAACCCGTGACCTCACGGTTCACGGGTTGGGCACTTACCACTTACCACTGATTCAATGTTTGGGCCATATCTTGAGTTCTACAAGTCCATTTTGGACGATCTTACAGTCCACGCGAAGATAACGGAATTCTTTTTCATTCTAAAGTGGTCCAGATGTCAAAATACAATTGGAACGGCCCAGAAATACTAAAGAAAAATCAGTTACGAATTTTACTTCAAAATAGAATCAGTTTAGGAAACGCATTTTGTGCCGAACTGCATAAATTCTATTTTGATTCTGTTTCGGGGAATTTCTTGCTGGACAAGGCATGGGGGCCTAAAAAACACATTATATCATCATAAAACGGAACAACTATCTACCATAACACAGAGAGAGAGTCGAGAGACGGAGATTCAGAGTTGGAGAGGGATTCCTACGCTCATGATAAGCAACGAAGATCTAGATCTACTTTTCGTTTTCTTCCATTAGGCGGACTCTTGGATTTTTTTGGGATTTGTTTTTCTTAACTCTATTACTCTAGCACTATTGTTTTTATTCAGACTTTGTTTATTATCATGATTTCATCAGATCCCATGATGATGAGCGGTTCGATTATGAACTAATCCTTGTCATGGGATTCTAACGGATTTATCTATGTAGTTTAGTAGTTTGTTTGCTTTAAAGATTTCTGTGTGATGAATTCTTGGTATCCTTGTATGGTTGTGCTTATTCTTCTTGGATGCGTAGCTAACATCTAAGTTGTTTTGTTAATCTCTTGTGAAGCGAGAGCGGATCTTGAGATTTAGAACTCGCCATGCTAGCATAGGATTATGTATGTTTTGACATCATGATTTGTAGCATAATTTGAACTATCTTATGCTGCCCTATGTGATCTTAATGGATAGCTTGTGCTTAACCAGTTATGTTTTCAAATCTTATAGAGATATAGGGTCTAAGCATAATTGGTGTCTACCCATCTTCTATCTCTTTTGTGGATGTATGAGTAGTTTGGTATTCGTATACTGAGAGATAGCCTATACTTATTTCGTGTTGTCTGATCAGATATCATAACCATCGCATACTTTGATTAAAGGCATCAACTCTAAGCGAAGTATTTAATGAAGTTAGGATCTCATGTTTTCTCTCACATAAGTAATTCAATTCCAATTCTCGTTAGTTAATTAATTCTTAGTTTGTTAATTTTCTTTTAGTTAATTTTAGATAATCAAAACCCAAATTTGTTAATTGTCTTAGCAGTGAATAAAAATCATACATTGTTGCATAGGTGCATTAACTGAATTGAAACCTAAAACTGATCTTTGTGGGAACGAACTTGACTTATTCATATATTACTTGTGACCACGTACGCTTGCTTGATTTAGTGCAAACAAAAGGCGCTGCACCAAATTCACCTTAGGAGTCTAAGAATTTTATAAAGAGAATTCAAAGATAGATTACAAGGAATCCCTGATGAAACATAACCAAGTATCCAAAGAGCAAAGTCGAGAGCCATTCTTCAAGGCATGAGAAAAAAAGGATGGAGAAAAACCCTCACGAGTCATTCAAAATGGATAGAGAAAAACATACACGATTCATCACCAATCTCCCGAACTATGTTCAGCTAAAAGATCTTCTTTTGTTTTCTTCTAAATCAGCTAAAAGATCTTTTGTTATTATTCAAAAAAGAAGGAAGGATCAAGGACATTGTTCTGCATAAAAAAAGAGATTAAAATAATAATTGTTATGGGTTTGTTAAGGTTTTTAATATCGAAATATATCGCAATATCCCACATTTTGTTCATGGTCAAAGTTGAACAACTAAACGCCAAAATATCGCAATATCCCACATTTGTTTTAATATCATTTCACATTTAGGCCTTCCAATTTTCTATGATTTTACTCTAAACCCCCCCCAAGTCAAATGCTATGAAAACGTTAGTTAATCTTCACATTGTCCAAAATCGAAACTGTGACATTTAAGTTCTAAATATAATTAATTTAAATTTATAACCAAAATCTTTGAACTAGATGACTAATTGATTGGATATCAGAATTTTTTGGACACAACTTGTTAGAAAGTGAGAACACTTGAAAAGATAGTAAATTAATCTATATTTAGGCAACATTGCAATAAATTGAAGAATATTCATGATCACAACTGTTGTGCCCAAAATGTCCATGGGCTAGATTTAAGCCCATTGGGCATAAGGATCCAATCCGTATGATTAATATGGGTTATGATTGATGTCCCTTAAGTTAAATGGGGCTAAATAGCATGTGAAATGGATCTGGACAGGTTCAGGTTCCCGAAAAGACAGGTTCCTGAGAGACAGCTTCCTGCAGACAGGTTCCCGAGAGACAGCTTCATGTACGAGAACAGATTTATGCCAGCAGAATTCTAGCATGATTAAGCCTTCTATTCTTTAGGAGCAAGTCATGAACATCAACTCCTTGTTGGAATGTATTCCTTGGGCGTAGATGATCCTTGAATACTTTTAATAGAACTACAACTAGTAAATACACTCCTAGTCGGACTAGAACTCGAGTTCTATTCGACTTAGGTCGCCTATTCGTGGCTGATTCTAGAGAAAAGGAGGTCCCCACGAATTAGGAACCTAACATCTTGCTGCCTAACCAGACTTCTAGTCTAAAAAGAACTACGTGAACTTGATCCCTATAATACAAGGGTAAGTAGGCACCTTGGGAACATGTTTTACAAGCCTCGCAATACACCTACGAGATTATTGAGAACAGACGACACAAGCCTTAATGGAACTCGCGAGATTCTTGTAAACGCTCTTGAGCTCAGTTCAACCCCCACAAAAAACCTCCATTCTCCATAGATTAGTTGATCGTTAGCCTTTACAACTCACCATAAACCTCTCAAAAGTTGTTACGAAATCCACTCATCAACATTGGCGATAGAAGGAGGGGAGAGTTATCATCTTAAGAGTGGAAAGATGGCAGGCAGTTCAAATAGCAAAGCAACACAATCTGTAAAGAAGGTACTCGAAGGAGAAGATCAAACCTCGAGAGCAAAGAATATTACTCCTGTTGACATCCTAGAGCATCTAAAGTCGTTTGAAGAGAGGCTCACAACCCTTGAACATACAACACAACAGAAGAAGAAGAAGTCGAAGTTGACATTAGGTAAGAAGGGTAAAAAAGCTAAGATTAATCCCAAGAAGTTGGATGTTGATAAAGAAGAACGTGAAGAAAAGGCTGAGGAAGAGATCGAAAACCCGAAGAAAGATGATGAAAAAGAAAAAGATGGTGAACCGCAAGATAAGCAACCTCCTGACGAGACCGCGAACGATTCGAGCATAGCAGATTCACAGGAAGTCGATGATAAAGATAAGGAAGCAAAGGATGGTGGAGCTAGTGATTTGAATGATGAAGACCTCAAGAAGATTCTGGTGAAACTCAACGAAGAAAGGCAGTCAACAACAGGTTCAATAACCTCATCTCCATTCACTAAGAAGGTTAGAAAATCCCCGTTACCTAAATCCTATCGTATGTCAAATGAGTTTAAATTTTATGGCACTTCGGATCCTGTGGAGTATCTGGGTCGTTTTAATACGGAGATGGAAGTTTATCAAGTTAAAGAGCCAACAAGGTGTAGATTATTGGCTGCAACCCTTCATGGTGGAGCTCATCAGTGGTTCAAGAGGTTACCATCAGATTCTATAGATTCCTGGGAGAATATGGGGAAGCTCTTCATTACTCAGTTTAGAGCTTCCGTGGCTTTTGCACCCCCAACCAATACTTTGGCCAACATCAAGCAGAGAGCAGGTGAGACCTTGACAGAGTACCTCAAATGTTTCAATGCAGAGGTTCCCAGAGTTAAGAAAGCTCCTGACGAGGTCATTATGAGCTTCCTGATTGCTGGAGTTAAAGCTGGTTCTGACTTCTGGAAGGAGTTACAAGTACGTGAACCTGGTACACTAGTTGAGTTCTACCAACAAGCTGAACTATATAAGTGTGTGGAAGAATCCTTGTTACAGTTAGGAGAAACAAAAGATTTTGGAGATGAAGCTCGTCATAAAGGAAGCAAGCGAGAGAGGTCTTTAAGCCCGCAAGCATTTGTTATTGGGGATCGAGCTTCCTCCAAAAGAAGTAAAGCAAATTTGAAGACAAAGTGCGACAATTATACCTCTTTGGTCGCTCCAGTGGACCACATCTTCACGGTTTATGGGAAAGAAGGAATATTTGTGAAGCCTGAACCTTTACCTATAGGAGCAAGGAAATATCTGAAGAAATATTGTGACTTTCATGAGGATAATTGCCATGATACTTCCGAATGAAGAGCACTGAAAGACCAAATTGAGGATTTGATTAAAGTTGGGAAGCTCGCGGAATGGATAGCTCGAGGTGACCAGTAGTTGAAACTTTGAGAGCTTCCTTAAAGTAGAGTTAAGAGACCTTTATTTATATATGTATTTCCTTCTTAGAATTGGGGGGTAGTGCATGTATACCTCCCTAACAAGAAAACCTATTTCTTTCGAGTAGTTTTCAACGATATTATGAGTAGTTCTTTTCCTTGTATTACGTTATACATGAGCTTATATTTAGCTTGTAAAACAAGGAACGTACCTCATTCAATTCAGCGACCTGCGAGAAATACCTCACAAGTAATCTCTTTAAGTATCTCTTGTTTCTTACAATGAGTTAGCTCGCGTAAGCTTAGAGGTGATGTATTGGGATATTTGTATAGAGATTCATTCTCAACATGTTTCGTAAGAAGTTAAAGAAGAAAAGATAAGACATGTTCAAGCTACAAGCAGGAATGATGTGAAGAAATTATAGTATTGTTAGGTCCGTTAAGATTGTAGAAGGGGGGGTTGAATACAATCTTATATCTTTTTATCGAAATTTGTCCGTTAAATAAAATTTAGTTTAGACAAATTTGAGCGGAATTAATTGAAACAAAATTCAAGTTAAATATAACGATATATTAAACTTGATGGTTGTTACAAAATCAGTATAGAGTATTATCACGTTAATAAAAACTAATTAGAACATTCGACATGAACTTTTCTAATTTAGTTAATAAAAATCGAGATACGAACTAGGAAACTTAATTCGCTAGTAATACAAGAGTCACAAATAATTAAGTTCTATCGGATCAAATATTACAAATGAGTTGAACTTAATTTTCTGTGAATTAAATGTGATAATCAGTGCTTTAAAGATGAGAGAGATGTTATATTTTTGCTCCTGTCTTTTTCAGTTTGTCTCGTATGTCTGTGAATCAATGCTTCTGTCTCTTTTGTAGTTTTTGTCTTCAAAATATCTTCTGTCTATTTTATCACTTAAAACAGACTATCCACAGACTGTTTAGAAGCTTGCAGACTATCCAGGGGACACATAGACTACCGGTGTGACTATCTGTCTTGCTGCAGACTACCGGTGTGACTTTCCTTCTTTATCAGACTACCGGTGTGACTATCAATACTCTACAGACAACCGGTGTGTCTATCAATTCTTGGCAGACTACCGGTGTGACTATTCTTCTTGGCAGACTACCGAATTCTTTAGCAGACTATCACCTAGACTATCTCAAATAGTCTTTTAACAATAAAACCATAGTCTTAAAACACTTCTGATAGTCTTTCAGCAATCTATATTAATTCTAAATTAATTAATTCAATAATTAACTTAATAAATAAATTAATTCTTGAAGAATTAATTTATTAATTAAGTTAACTAAATACTTTAAATTAATTAATAGAGAATTAACATAATTCATTTGATAGTCTAATCTTCACTTTTAAACCACTGAAATAAATAAAGAACCTCCACTGAATATTTGTTGACGCTCAATGCACGGTCTGGTTCATGAACGACTAACTTCAACTTCTGTTCTTCATTTTGACTTTAAGCTGTGGTCAATTTCTTCTGACAACTTTCTTTAAATATTCTGTACTGATACTGTCTCTTGTCACTTTTAGAAATCTCTGTCCTTCTGAATTAAATCCATGACTTTGAATACCACACTGAGGCTTGATCAGTAGACTGAACTTCTTCCAGTGTAAAATATCAAAACTATAGATTGACTTGTAGATTTGTTCCTTCTGATAGATAGCATCTTCTGAGATTTCTGTGACAGTTAATGTTATTTACTTATTACAATCTACTTTAAGTTGAGTTGGATCCTCGAACTACAAATAGGCTGAGTCATATGCCTTTCAATCTCCCCCTATTTGTTTGTTATAAATTAACAAGCAAATTCCTAGAGGATAACTCAACTAACTCAACTTAAACTAGTAAATGATAAAACATTAATAGCAAGTAAATAATGATAAAGTTCTGGTTTTTATAACAATTTCCAGATTCAAACATAATGATAAATACAAGATAGATGATCCTCTAGCCTGATCATATTAAACATTATCCTATCTTGATCTATCTAACTCTAAAGATATTACATGTAGAGTTGTTCTTCATTTCCGACTGTCTTCCTTCCTTATTTCTCCATCTTCTGGATCATCCATTTCTGGCAGATTTTTGTGCAGTTCTGCATCAACTAGCAACTCTCTTCTTGATGAGAATCCTGTAGGGCGAACAAGAGGAATTCCAAGTGCCTTTCTCAACTGACCTTTGAACTTCTCATAATCCTTAAAAAAATTGACTTCTGCATAGGATTTAATACGATCAGCAATTTCTAACTTCTCTTTAGTAGAAAATCCTTGATTTCTCAGAACATGTTCAATATAGACCAGCTGCTTGGCAGAGTGTGTGAACAATTCCTCATTCTCAAGATTGATTGTATGAAGCACCTCACCTTTAAGGAATTTCAATTGTCTAGGCAATTCAACTATTTCAGGACCAGCTCTTTCAGCAAACTCTTTGAATTTCTCATGAAGTAGTACACCCAACTCAGAAGAAGTTCTTACCTTTGGCCTAAGAACCCAGATTTCTGTCAATGATTTGTCATAGAAGAACTGAATTGAAACTCTTTGTGTTCCAAACTCATGACAATCAACAAATATTAATAGCTAATCTGTTTTCGTTTCACCTGCAGTTGTTATTCTCACAACTTCTGTTCTTAGAGCTCTCATGTACATATCGTGTGTTGGGTTAAGCTCTTTGAGTCTTTCAAAAATAGAAAGAAGTCGACTATCATCATTATCAAGAGATTGATGTGAGTCTATCATTCGTTGAGCACGATCCCATTTCTCACCACTCTTAAACTTGACGTATAACTTCCTCTCTTGAGTTTTAAGTACATGTTCTCGTTGCCTTGCTTCTGCTTCCTCTTTTTGAAGTCTTTCTTTGTGTGCAAGCATATCTAGTGTTCTCTGAAGCTTTTCATCTCGCAATTTGAGATTTGCTTCTTGCCTTTCAGCTTCTAATTCAGCTTCAAAATCCAGTTTTGCTTGCTCAGCTTCATATTCAGGGTCAACTGGCACTTCATCTTCCCAGCTGCTAAAATCTGGTTCTGGTATTTTTTCACCCTCATCAGAGAACTTTAGATCAGCAAAAACATCAAAGTTGTCTGGTTCACCTGAGTAGTAATACCCTTCAGTGTCTTCTGCACTCTTCTGAGAATCTGCTATCTTCTTCCAACTATCTCTCCCTTGTTCACTAGTTCCCTCTCTTGACTTCTCCCCCTTAGTTGAGGAATCCTCTACCGAAGTGTGAAATGCACCATCTCCAGGGTCTCGCTCATCACCATCTCCACCTTTTCCTACAAAGAATTCCCTTTCTTCTGCTGTGGGTGTGTGAGTTCTGCTGATCATGTTGAACAAATGTTTGATCCCCTTACCTTGTTGTGCATTCTGCCTTTCAATCACATCAAGACGGCGTTCAGTAGACAACTGACTCTTAATCAATGCTGTTTGAAGATTTTCAACTTTGTCGGAGATTACAGAAATAAGTTTATCTTGAGTCACAGTAACCTCTCCAGCATCATCAAGTGCTCGTTCAAAAGATAATTCGAGAGTGTTGAACTTGTTTGTGTAAGTTGTCTTCATCTTGGTGATGTCATTCTTTATCACAGCAAGCTGATTTTTGACAGAGGTAGATGAAGAAGACCGTTCATCCACTTGTGCTCGAAGTAATTTTGCTTCAGCTTTACTGGCCTCAAGTTCCTTTTCTAGAGCTTTAATCTTTTCTTCCAACGAACGAGTGTATGTGTCAGTGTGTGCACTCACCTGAATATCACTCTGAGTTTCACTCATCTGACGTGCATGTGTTTCACTCAGTTTAGTGGTGTTCCTCACATCACTCCTCACTAATTCCTTAGCTGCTCCAGAAAGTGTACCTGCAGATAAAATCACCCTAGCCTCCTCTTGGAAGGTCAGTGGTGGTGCAATGGGAGTTCGCAAATCCCTTTCCTCAGTCATTTCTGTCATCTCATTTGGAATTGATGTCTGAATTTCTTCAGTGACAGAAAGATCGAGTTGCCTTCCACTTTCTCCAGTTGAAACTGCGAGTGGAAAATCCCTTGAGGGAGCCAGGAATGTTCCTCCTGGGAGGGGAGATGATGACTCTATTATTTGTGGCTGAGAGTCAAGATTTCCCTCATTAACCTGTGAAGGCTCTTCTACCGTGACTATGGTAGGCACTGTTTCAGTAACAACCCTATTGTGCTCTCTTTGCTCATTGTCCCTAGCCACATCAGATTCTACAGTTATGTTTTCCCCCATTGTGAGTAATAGGGGTGTGCTTGACTCTGTACAGGGTGCCATGGCCGACTGGCAAATTTCAATGGACTCATCCTGTTGAGAGAATGGTTCCAGTAACTGTTCATGTGCCATTTCAATGTCCGTATCCTTTTGGGAGGATATGGATGGGCTGACAGTTGCCTCAATTAGTAAGTTTCTTCGCTTCTTTAGTAGAGGCAGAGCTGTGGGATCACTCATATCACTACTTCTTACATTACGTCTTTTCACTGTTAATTTACTTCTGGATTTGGGTTTAGAGATTTTAGATGACACTGTGTTTGGCTCTAAGACCTGGGATAGAAGTTGTGGTTCTACAACCTCTTGGTCTAACCTATCAGCCACTTGGGCTCCAGAAGTAGTTTCAGGGAAAGATAATACCTGTTCAGTAGCAGATGCAGAAATCCCAGTAATAGTGAGTTGAGCCACTTGAAGTTGATGTTCAGGTACAGGAGCAGTTGCTGCTTCTTGTTCTGGTTGCTCAGGAACATGCTCAGGTTGCTGTTGTGGTGGTTGTTCTTGTATGATTGGCAGTTCTATGAAGTTGGACATATACTGAGTAATGACCACTGGAACATTTGTGTACTTCTTCATTGTTGTTAACCTGGTGAAGAATTTTTTATGTGTTTTTCCTGATGCTTCAGTACGAGAGTTAGCAAACAATCTTTGATGAACATCAGAAACAACATGATTAAATATGAGAGTTAAAAACCTTGGATAGTAACAATCAACTTTACTACCCAAATCATGATCGTTCTTGGCAGTTATGAGACGATTTACCATGGCATCAAAAATTAATTTACCAAAATTAACCCTTTGATTATTAGCAACTGCATAACCAATTCTCTGAAGCAAAGTAGAAATATTGTGAAAATTATTCTTTTTAGTGTTAGCAAACACCTTAGCAATTGTGTCAAAGAAATAATCCCACTCAGCCATGAAGTTACTTTTAGACAACTTAGAAAGATCAACTTCTCCTTGATAATGGATATCATTGAAAAATTGTGTCAGTACTGCTTCAGATGGAAGATCAACAAAGTCATTTGTTGGAAGTCGTAGAACGGTGTTAACAGTTGAGTCATTCACAACATAAGGTGTGTCCCCCACAGTAAAAGTAAAAGATGTTGAGTCCGAGGAGAGAACAAATGTAGAACACATTGCCAACAGTGAATCAACTTTTAAAGGAGCATCGAGAATTAAGGCATGACGAATAAGAGAATGCTCATTTAAAAACCGAATCCAAGGTTTAACCCTCTCGAGAGTACAATTATCGGGATTAAAATGACCAACAAAATTATGATTGATAATCTTCATATTAACAGCCATTTTAATTTCAACACACTGAATTAATTTGCCCAAATTCGAATTTTAGGGATTTTAACAATTAATTCAATTAACCAGAAAAATCAATAAAATCGAAACTTCACAGAAAATTCTGAAATTAATGTATGTTGATCTCTGAATTCACACAAACACACCACTATTTTTAGTTTTTGCAGAATCGAAGCCAAATTTCTTGAATTTTAAATCGTATTTCTTGATTTTCGAAAAACGCAATCACTAAAAACTGGACCAAATCGAAGGATTAACCAGTCAAATCAAAGAGCTTGAAGAGATTAGAACACAGGTGTTTTCAGATCGTGATTTGGTTGAGAAACACGGTCGATTTTTGAAGAAAATCGGGCGGCGGTTCGTTGTGTGTATTGTATGTATATAAACAAACAGAGAAAAAGACTCAGAGACTTAACTCGTGAGTTTCAGACAAACAATAGACTAACGATAGTCTACAGACAAATCTATATACATATTAACGGTAGTCTAAACGGTAGTCTAAAATAGAATTAAAAAGAATTAGACTATAGACTAATAGACTATACCTGATAGTCTATCTGATAGTCTAATTAGACTAAAATAGACTGTCTAGACTAAACTATTTAAACTATTTAGACTAACAGTACCGATAGTCTAAAATAAATAAAAGAAAATTAACTACAACAGACTATTGTTGGATAGTCTGACAGATAGTCTAAAAGAGCTAATTAAAAGACTATAGACTACTAAATTACACTACAGACTATTGAGAATAGACTATTTAATTTACATTAATAATAATACACAGACTATTGTACATAGACTATTGGCTGGATAGTCTGCCGAATAATCTGAGTAGACAAAAGTTGTCTAACAGACTATAACTAACGTTACAGACTATCTGTACATTAGTAATATAGACTATTAATTAAAGACAAACTAGACTATGAGACAATTAGAGACTAACTATGTAGACTATAGACTATAAGTATAGACTATTAATTTACAATAATATTCACAACAACACACAAATATTAGGTCCTATATCGATTTGATCTACCAGAGTGAAGTTGAAAATTCTAAGTCAGGGAAGATTTTCGAGTTAGTGACTAACTCGAACTTCAACTCGAAATTCGACTTAGATTTTCGAGTTAGTGACTAACTCGAACTTCAACTCGAAATTCGACTTAGATTTTCGAGTTAGTGACTAACTCGAACTTCAACTCGAAACTCACCATCTCGAACTGCATCTCGAAACTGACCATCTCGAACTGCATCTCGAAATTCGAGATGAGGACCAATATAACTATTCTAACAATCAAATATTAACAGAATATGTACCAGATTATTTACATGAAGCAATTCTAACATTGAAGCAAATTTAATTATTAAAACAAGCTATAAAATAGCAAAATAATTTACACTAAAATTATAAAATCGAATAAAAATTATAAAAACAATCATATGTAGTCCCTTTTATGAAATCAAACATTAATAACAAAAGGACAAACACTACAAACCAATTAATAAACTATTAACTATTTACATATTTATTCATGGTAGATTAATAAATCTATATATTTTCTAATAAAATAAATTTCTAATAGAAAATTATTTAAAAAGAAAATATGACTTATTAAACCATCATAAATATAATTTTCAAGAAAAATAAGTTTCTCATAAATTACTACTTGTAAAATTTGAGAAAATTATTTTTAAGGAAAATGAATTATTTTAACATTGAAAAGAAGTAAGTAGGAATATATTAAGATGATAATGACAATGGTTTGAACATTAACAAGTAACAAGGTAAGTTGATAAAATAATTATACAAGTGATTTTAATCAACAAATATTAACAAGATAATCACTTGTAAATTATCAAAGATCAAACCTCAGATATTAACTAGTTTAATTACTAGGACTATTTAACATACCCAATTCACCAACAATTCTGGTGAATGTGGATTCGTCAAGAGACTTAGTAAAAATATCTGCTGTTTGTTCTTCCGTGGGTACAAAATGTAACTCCACGGTACCATTCATGACATGCTCTCGGATAAAATGATACCTGATGTCAATGTGCTTGGTCCTCGTATGCTGCACAGGATTGTTGGAGATTGCTATGGCACTTGTATTGTCACACAGAATTGGAATATTGTCAAGTACAAAGCCATAGTCACGTAGCTGATTCCTAATCCACAAGATTTGAGCACAACAGCTTCCAGCAGCTATATATTCTGCTTCAGCTGTTGAGTTGGAAACTGTTTGTTGTTTCTTGCTGTACCAGGAGACCAACCTACCACCTAGGAATTGACAACTCCCAGAGGTGCTTTTTCTATCTACAACACTACCTGCATAATCTGAATCTGTATATCCAACAAGGTTAAAACCAGATTCTTTAGGGTACCAAATACCTAAGTTAGGTGTACCCTTAAGATATCTCAAGATTCGTTTAACAGCAATGAGATGCACATCTCTAGGATCCGCTTGGAACCTTGCACACAAGCATGTAGCATACATAATATCAGGTCTACTTGCAGTAAGGTAAAGTAATGAACCTATCATACCTCTGTAGCTTGTGATATCTACCTTAGCAGAATTTTCACAAGCTCCAAATTTCACAGCTGTTGATGATGGTGTTCTTGCTGAAGATGAGTCCTCCATTTGATATTTCTTGAGGAGCTCTCTGACATACTTGGATTGACAAATAAAAATTCCATCTGTCCTTTGACTTACTTGTAATCCAAGAAAGAACTTCAGCTCACCCATCAGGCTCATCTCAAATTTACCCCGCATTAGCTTAGCAAATTTCTTGCACAGAAGATCATTAGTAGACCCAAATATTATATCGTCCACATAGACTTGGACTAATATAGTATCATTCTTATGTTTCTTAGTAAAGAGAGTTTTGTCTATGACACCTCTAACAAATCCATTTTCAAGTAAAAATTCAGAAAGAGTGTCATACCATTTCCTTGGAGCTTGCTTAAGACCATAAATTGCCTTGAAGAGAAAGTAGACAAAATCCAAGAATTCTGGATCTTCAAAGCCAG
This sequence comes from Kitagawia praeruptora, assembly GCA_037693485.1. Taxonomy (NCBI): domain Eukaryota; kingdom Viridiplantae; phylum Streptophyta; class Magnoliopsida; order Apiales; family Apiaceae; genus Kitagawia; species Kitagawia praeruptora. The sequence continues at coordinate 149,036,530 of CM075349.1, read as the reverse complement.
GGGGTTGTTCTACATATACCTCTTCATCCAGCTTGCCATTCAGGAAGGCACTCTTGACATCCATTTGATAAACTTTGAAGTTTGAATGTGCTGCGAATGCCAAGAATATCCTTATAGCCTCAAGTCTAGCCACTGGTGCATAGGTTTCATCATAATCTATTCCTTCAGCTTGGGAATAACCTTTAGCAACCAGTCTTGCTTTGTTTCTAGTTACAATGCCATCTTCATCAAGTTTGTTTCTGAATACCCACCTGGTATCAACTACTTTCCTGTCTTTAGGTCTGGGTACCAGCTTCCATACTTCTTGTTGTTTGAATTGATTGAGTTCATCTTGCATAGCAATCACCCAATCAGGATCAGAAAGAGCTTCTTCTGTTTTCTTAGGTTCTATTGCAGACAGAAACCCAGAATAATTGCATTGATTTTGATAGCTCCTTCTAGTTTTTACACCAACATCTGGATCACCAACGATCAACTCAAAAGGATGAGCTCTATTCCACACAGTCTGTCTGGGAAGATTTGACCTTGATGATTCGCCTTGTTCTTCATTATGATGTTGAGTATGACCAGCTGATCCTTCATCACCTCCCCCTGAGTTGTTGCCAGTTTGACTAGATGAATGTTCAGGAGTGTCAGTGGTATCTCCAGTCTGATCATTGTTTCCACCACCACCACCCTGATCATTATCATCATTATTACTGTTATCATTAGCAGCAACATCAGGTTGGTTGTCATCATCTGAATCGGAGTCTGTCATATCATCGAAAGATAACTTTTCAGATGAATCCTCCGTTTGGATACTAGGAAGTTTAGTGTCATCAAATGATACATTGACACTTTCAAGCATTGTCTGATGATCAATCACATACACCTTGTAAGCTCTTCTTGAATAACCAATGAAAATTGCTTCATGTGCTTTGGCCTCAAATTTTCCACCACGATCATCTCCATCTTTAAGCACAAAGCATTTTGCTCCAAATACATGAAAGTACTTGAGTGTTGGTCTCTTTTCATACATAATTTCATAGGGGGTCTTCATCAAGTCTTTGTTGATTAAAGTTCGATTCTGGGTATAACATGCAGTGTTAACAGCTTCAGCCCAAAAGTACAAGGGAAGCTTTGATTCACTTAACATAGTACGTGCAGCTTCAATCAAAGTTCTATTCTTTCTTTCTACTACCCCATTTTGCTGAGGAGTTCTTGGGGCTGAGTACTGCCTTGTTATTCCCTTTTCAGTACAAAAATCATTTAGAACTGCATTCTTAAATTCGGTTCCATTGTCTGACCTTATTGCTCTAACTGGTTTCTTGTACTCCATTTCAATCAACTTGATGTGATCAATCACTAACTGTGGAGTTTCATCTTTAGAATTCAGAAATAAGACCCATGTGTACTTTGAGTAGTCATCAACAATCACGAGAGCATATCTTTTCTTTGACATAGACATCACATTAACTGGACCGAACAGATCCATGTGCAACAGTTGTAGAGGTTCAGTTATTGATGATGTGTCAGTGCTCCTGTGAGTTGCTGTTTTCAATTTGCCTTTTTGACAGGCATCACAGAGTCCTTCTTGAGTGAATTCCATTGAAGGCAACCCTCTCACCAGTTCTCTTTTAACTAGAGAATTCATTGTCTTGAAATTAAGGTGGGAGAGTTTCTTGTGCCATAGCCAACTTTCATCTGTAGATGCTTTAGAATAAAAGTAGTTGATTTCTTCAGTGCTTCCAGTGTTCATATTGGCCACGTACAGATTGCCTTTTCTGACTCCTGTAAGAGATGGTTGTTCATGTCTCTTGTGTGAGATTAGACAATTCTTCTTGTTGAAGTAAGCCTCGAATCCCTTGTCACAAAATTGACTGACACTTAACAAATTGTGCTCAAGTCCTTTCACAAAAGACACTTCATCAATGATAACATTTCCAGCTTCCAATCTGCCATATCCATCAGTTGTACCTATGCTGTTATCTCCAAAGGTAACCACTGGGCCGGCTTTCTCAACCACATTTGTCAGCAGGGTTCTGTCTCCAGTCATATGCCTTGAACATCCACTGTCCAAGATCCAGGTCACTCGATCAACCTGTTTCACACCCTGCAATGACAAATAGGTTAAACCTTCTTCGGAACCCAAACCTGATTGGGTCCAGAATACTTAAAGAATTGGCCTTTGTCAGGCAAAACAACATTTTTAACATTGACACCATTTTCACCACAAACCAACATACATTTAACCCTATAAACAGATTTGACAATCTTCTGTTTTATCTTGGGTATCCATGTTTCTTTAGCAGCAATAACATTTGTTTCACTGACTGGACATTTGACCTTGTAAGCAGCCTTACCAAAAGTCTGTTTAGGCTTTGATACAAATGTCTCTCTCCTATCCTGAGAAGGACTAGCAGTCTTTGATCTAACATTTTTATTCTTATTCATGTGTTGTCGAGGAGCAGTCTTACTAGCACATGCTTGATTACCATTAAAGTAAGCAGACATTACATTGAAAGCACAAGACATACAATTGACAACACCACATGCTTTATGATAAACATCAATGATAGGCATGGTATGCAAGTTAGACATGTTATTGTTCTTTTTCAACTTATCACCACTTAACCCAGTTTTAGATGAACTGGTTGGATAAACAACCTTAACTGGTTTCTTAACAGATTTAACATTATCAAGGACAATGCCATTTGCACTGTCCTCATTACGCATCTCTTCTTGAATAATGATAGAAGTGAAGTTTGGAGGTTCTGCAATCGACTTCTTAAAGAGCGGATCTTCAACTTTCTTAAGCACATGTGGTATACCCCTCTCTTTAGCACTAACAAGGTTAGGGGTATTTATGCCTAACAAACCAACAGCTTCGTTATAACCAAACCCTATTCCTACAGTTCGTTCTATAGCTTGTTTATTGAAATGCTCTTTAGAAAGTTTAACAGAATTAAAGCAAGCACTAACCTTGGTTTCAAGTTCAGCAATTTTAGAAAGTTGTTTAGTCACTACTTCTAGAATGGATTTCTCTCTTCTATTAAGTCGTGCTATTTCCTCTTTTTGTTGATCTTGATTAACATGCACCTTTTTTAGTTCTAACACTTCATTTTCAAGTTCAGTGTTTAACAGATTTAATCTAGCAATGTGTTTTTGTGCATTAGCCAAGGAACCACCTAACTGACGAACCAACTCAGAGTCAGTAAGTTTTACCTGTGGTTTAGGATCAGTGAGCATGTCACCATTTGCCATTAGTGCAAGATTTCCAAATTCTTCATCTTCACTATCTGTGTCATCCCAGCTTTTACCAGCAGCCACATAGGCTTTTCCAGGTTTCTTCTTTTCAGGAACATAATCTCTCTTCTGGGCTTGTTTAGGTTTCTGACACTCAGTGGCAAAGTGTCCAAGTTCATTGCAATTATAACAACGAATTTTGCTTCTATCAACAGTTCCAGTTTTGTAGCCACCTCTGCTACTAGAGGATGAGGAACCTCCTCTCTGGAATCTGTTATTAGACTTGAACTTGAACTTAGGATTTCTCCTGAATCTAAAGTTGCCAAACTGTCTAACCATAAGTGCCATGGATTCATCCTCCAACTGATCCAATTCTTCTAATGAGTAAAACTCACTTCCATCCTGAGTAGCTGGTGTCTGACCATGTTCCACTTCAGTCTGCTCCTTGTTTGAGCTGTAAGGTCGAACAACCTTAGCTTCCACTTCCTTAGGAGCCTCAACCACTAATGCTGTAGATGAACTTGCAACTCTACCTTTACCATGAATCTCTTTCTGTTGGACTTGTTCCAACTCATAGGTTTTTAAAACACCGAAGAGTTTTTCAAGACTAACTTTATTCAAGTCACGAGATTCTCTTATGGCTGTTATCCTGTGTTCCAGGTGAGTCGGCATAGTCAGTAAGAACTTCAGATTAATCTCCTTCTGTGTATAGTTCTTGCCATGGATTTGCAAGTTGTTGATTATTTTATTATACCTTTCAAACACTTCTTGAATGCCTTCATTAGGGCCAGCTCTGAAGTGTTCATACTCAGAAGTTAAGATTTGAAGTCTGTTCTCCCTGACTTCATCAGTTCCTTCATTAATGGTTTCAATAGTTTCCCACATGTGTTTGGCAGTTTTACAATTCATCACATGGCTATACATCACAGCATCCAGGGAATCTATTAGAATGAGTCTGAGGTTTTTATCAAGCCCTGCATCCTCCTTTTCCTCAGGTGTATAGGTAGCAGGGTCTTTTTCATAAGACTTAGCAGGAATCACAATTTTACCCTCAGCTTCAACTTCATCTTCATAGACCATAGGAGTTTTAGGTCCGATTTTCAAAACAACCAAATATTTGACATTTGTACATTCCAGAAACAACTCCATCTTATTCTTCCACATATCATAATTATTTTTGTCAAAGATAGGTATCTTAACAATGGCTTTAGAAGTCATGATGAATTTTTAAGAGAGTTAAAAATTCGAGCTTGATTTTTAATTGAATAAGAATAGGATCTTGATTTGTATATCAATCAAACGGCTCGGATACCAATTGTTAGGTCCGTTAAGATTGTAGAAGGGGGGGTTGAATACAATCTTATATCTTTTTATCGAAATTTGTCCGTTAAATAAAATTTAGTTTAGACAAATTTGAGCGGAATTAATTGAAACAAAATTCAAGTTAAATATAACGATATATTAAACTTGATGGTTGTTACAAAATCAGTACAGAGTATTATCACGTTAATAAAAACTAATTAGAAAATTCGACATGAACTTTTCTAATTTAGTTAATAAAAATCGAGATACGAACTAGGAAACTTAATTCGCTAGTAATACAAGAGTCACAAATAATTAAGTTCTATCGGATCAAATATTACAAATGAGTTGAACTTAATTTTCTGTGAATTAAATGTGATAATCAGTGCTTTAAAGATGAGAGAGATGTTATATTTTTGCTCCTGTCTTTTTCAGTTTGTCTCGTATGTCTGTGAATCAATGCTTCTGTCTCTTTTGTAGTTTTTGTCTTCAAAATATCTTCTGTCTATTTTATCACTTAAAACAGACTATCCACAGACTGTTTAGAAGCTTGCAGACTATCCAGGGGACACATAGACTACCGGTGTGACTATCTGTCTTGCTGCAGACTACCGGTGTGACTTTCCTTCTTTATCAGACTACCGGTGTGACTATCAATACTCTACAGACAACCGGTGTGACTATCAATTCTTGGCAGACTACCGGTGTGACTATTCTTCTTGGCAGACTACCGAATTCTTTAGCAGACTATCACCTAGACTATCTCAAATAGTCTTTTAACAATAAAACCATAGTCTTAAAACACTTCTGATAGTCTTTCAGCAATCTATATTAATTCTAAATTAATTAATTCAATAATTAACTTAATAAATAAATTAATTCTTGAAGAATTAATTTATTAATTAAGTTAACTAAATACTTTAAATTAATTAATAGAGAATTAACATAATTCATTTGATAGTCTAATCTTCACTTTTAAACCACTGAAATAAATAAAGAACCTCCACTGAATATTTGTTGACGCTCAATGCACGGTCTGGTTCATGAACGACTAACTTCAACTTCTGTTCTTCATTTTGACTTTAAGTTGTGGTCAATTTCTTCTGACAACTTTCTTTAAATATTCTGTACTGATACTGTCTCTTGTCACTTTTAGAAATCTCTGTCCTTCTGAATTAAATCCATGACTTTGAATACCACACTGAGGCTTGATCAGTAGACTGAACTTCTTCCAGTGTAAAATATCAAAACTATAGATTGACTTGTAGATTTGTTCCTTCTGATAGATAGCATCTTCTGAGATTTCTGTGACAGTTAATGTTATTTACTTATTACAATCTACTTTAAGTTGAGTTGGATCCTCGAACTACAAATAGGCTGAGTCATATGCCTTTCAAGTATGTATTCGAGCTTTAAGGAAAATTCGACATATATAGTTGAAGATTTTTATGAAGAGTAGCTACAAGAATCTGATATGAGCATCTTGAAGAAAACACATAGTACTCAACTTCATGGATGAATGTTCAACGACTTATTAGAGATTATCGAAGAATTATGAAGCTTCTCGGAGTTTGTTCTTCATCAAAGACAAGCTTCCCTGAAGAACTGTGGGTAGTATAATTACGTACTATTGGACATGGTAGTTTGAAAATTAAGGATTTCAAACTTTTGAGAATTCAGGTCCAAGAACCTCACGATCAGGTCCAGGAAGCTCACAATTTGGTCCAGGAACCTCACGATCAGGTCTAGCTAGGAAGCTCACAATTTGGTTCAAGAACCTTACGAATTGATTTGGTTAGTATCTTGAAGAGCAACATGTTTGCATCATGAACACGTCAATGAGTTTTCAAATCTTAACGGAGGCTTCCACTTCACTTCTGATTAGTCTACAGAAAGATCCAGGTAACACCTCTCCTTTCATGCTTACATATTCGTAGAAAACCTCTCAGGTACACGTAACAAGCTCTTACTATTCATGAAGCATGCTTAAATATTTATGTTGTTGAGGTCTTATATGCGATAAAGCTATGATTATATCTTGATTATGTTTCTAGATGTTAGAATTCACATGTACCTAACAGATTGTAGGTTCCTTAATATTTACCTGCACCTCGCAGGTTCCTTGATATTTACATGTAGCTCACAGGTTCCTTAATATTTACCTGCATCTCGCAGGTTCCTTGATATTTACCTGTAGCTTACAGGTTCCATGTATTTACCTTTAGTTAACAGGTTCCATGTTTCTCACCTGAAGCTCATAGGTTCATTGATATATACCTGAAGCTGGTATGTAATAACTTCCAGGTTCATTGACATTTGTTAGAAGCCAATTGTTAGTTTCTTATTAACAGCTTCCTGCTTGAAGTTCCCAGCTAGCTGATACTTGAATAGAAGAAAGTGTACTTACAGTGAGAGCTCCATGCCTTTAGAGGATTAATCTAGTGCCCTTCTGGATTCTCTTTGTGCTCCATTAAAGGATTCACTAGGTTCCCAAAAAGTTTCATGTATTCACCTAGTGCCCTTATGGATTCTCTATGTGCCCGTATAGATTCACTTAGAGCCCAGAAGGATTCACTTGGTACTTCATGCATCCACGCGTATTTGTTTGGTAACTTGATGGATTCTTTTTGTACCATTTTAGGGATTCATTTGGTGCCCAATTGGTTTCAGTTTTTTCCCTTAGCAGAGGTTCACATAATGACCAGTTGGATTCACCTTATGCCCTTACAAGGATTTGCATAGAGCCCAGAAAGATTCAATTTGAAAAGCCCTCTAAACTGCAGGCACTCGATAACCATAAAAGATATGCAAGCACAGAAGATTCACTTCGAAAAGCCCTATGAATCGTATGCACACATTAAAAAGTCCTATAAGCATGTGGGCACCTAGTTAAGGGTTTTGGGAACCTAAACATGGGTAACCTAACCTAGAGTTCGCTCGTACTTGAAAAGCATTCAAATGGATTCACCTTGTGCCCATACGGATTCACTTGGTGCCCCTAGCATTTGAAGGGATTCACCTTATGCCCTTACAGATTCACTTGGTGCCCCTAGAGTTTGAAATGATTCATCATGTGCCCTATAGATTCTCTTTGTGCCCTCTGTAGGATTCACTTAGAGCCTATAAGGATTCACTTGGTGCCACAAAGGAATTCACTTAGTGCCCAACCGGATTCTCTTCGTGCTCTTGACATGATTCACCTAGAGCCCGGATGGATTCACTTTGTGCTTCCTAAAGACAAAAGGATTCATTTGATGCCAAGTTGAATTCTTTAATTGCCCTTCTCAGGATTCACTTAAAGCTCAACTGGATTCATCTTATGCCCTACCAAAGGATTCACTTAGCGCCCAATTGAATTCTCTAAGTGCCCTTCCTAGGATTCACCTAGAGCTCAATTGGATTCGCCTTATGCCCTCATCAAAGCAATACGTAGATGAATACTCCTATTTACAAAGCTTGTATATGATCGAAATAGGTATCGTACTACTAACAGGTTCTTGATAAAGCATCTTGCAGCATCCTTGATGATCATCAGAAGCTTCCAGTTTATAGCTTCCGGTTTCCAACCCACAGTTTATAGCTACAACTTCCAAGTTCAGTGATATTCAGCCGAAACAAGTAGTATTTAGTCAACTGCTTCAACAAGCTATAGGAGGTTCACGTGTCATGATGGCTCGGGGGTAGCCCAATTCCCCTATGTAAGCTTGCATAGAGAAGAGCTTCCATCCTCCAGGTTCAGTAACGGAACCTCAATCCAAACCGGCACAATGAAGCACAGATAAGTTCAACTTTCATGTCTTTATATCCTTAACTATCATGCACATTTTCTGTCAACGAGAGCTTATATTCTGTCATGCCTAAGCTTTTAATGCGCATATTGCATGATCCTTAGAAATGAAATTTATGTGAACTTGTACTTAAGATGTCATCATGCCCTGTATGTTTATAGTTTACTCAACATATATGCTTAGTTTATGATCTTGAACATGTTCGTTAAAACAACCTTTTATATAATTGATATGCCATGAGAAGGTAGCAACATATATAATGTAGATAATCAATCATACTTGCATACATGCATCACTTATATACGAGTTCTTCAGCTCGTATTACTAATCTATTTTTTTAGTTTTCTTAGCGTTATGCCCAAAATTACCATGGGCTAGATTTAGACCTATTAAGTCATAGGTTCCAATCAAAAAGTATTATATGAGACAGATCCAATACTAGATATGAAGATCAGACATGAAGAAATGAGCACTAGCTGAGAAGACAGTCAAGAGATTATGAGTATCAAAAGGTTCCTGATGAACCAGTAGTTGAGCAGATTACGAATGGACCAGGTTCCTCCCCGCAGAAGAGCCCGAGTTAGCCTAGCAACATTGAGGACAACAAGAAATACATGGGACCACAGAAAGGCTCCCCAGACTAACATATTTGTTATTTGTGCAGGTACAGTTTCCTATAGTGAGGATCCTGAGAACCAAGTTCCGAGACATAGGTTCCCGAGCACCAGGTTCCTGAGCATAGACAACAGAGAGATCAAGAATCCAGCTAGTGAGAAGCACACTCATTATTGGAAAGTACTTCTAGGACGTAGCTGATCCTAGAGTGCCTCTAATAGACAGACAGTAGATAGTCAAGCAAAAAACAGCTTAGAAGATGAAGCAACGTCTCGAGCGATCAAGTTATGATTTTCAAGGTTAACCTCATGCCCTTTTAAGGATTCATCTAGTGCCCTATTGGATTCGTTTTGTGCCCTCAGCATAGGTTCGCATAACGCCCAATTAGGTTCACTTTATGCCCTTATTTGGATTCACGTGGTTCCCTTGAAAATCTTGAGATTCACCTATCATGCACATTTTCTGTCAACGAGAGCTTATATTCTGTCATGCCTAAGCTTTTAATGCGCATATTTCATGATCCTTAGAAATGAAATTTATGTGAACTTGTACTTAAGATGTCATCATGCCCTGTATGTTTATAGTTTACTCAACATATATGCTTAGTTTATGATCTTGAACATGTTAGTTAAAACAAAACCTTTTATATAATTGATATGCCATGAGAAGGTAGCAACATATATAATGTAGATAATCATTCATACTTGCATACATGCATCACTTATATGCGAGTTCTTCAGCTCGTATTACTAATCTATTTTTTTAGTTTTCTTAGCGTTATGCCCAAAATTACCATGGGCTAGATTTAGACCTATTAAGTCATAGGTTCCAATCAACAAGTATTGTATGAGACAGATCCAATACTAGATATGAAGATCAGACATGAAGAAATGAGCACTAGCTGAGAAGACAGTCAAGAGATTATGAGTATCAAAAGGTTCCTGATGAACCAGTAGTTGAGCAGATTACGAATGGACCAGGTTTGTAACACCCTCACTTGACTATATTAATATACAGGCTTTTTATAAGTAATTAAATATTTTTATAGGGAAATTTCAGAAAAATTTTGACATGAGGTATTCATAAATATGACTAACCACCTGTCCAAATCAACAAAACTAATTCAACTCTATCCAAATTTGCTCACCACATAATATTGACAAAATCATAAAGAAATATAAATTCTAACTAACGAAGACCGCTCACAGGTCACAGTATGAAACAACTACTAATCAAAATTACAACCCGAATCCGAATAAAATAATATACATTTTCTGTGACTAAATAAGGTCACCGTTTAACTAGATATTCAACCTTGACTAAATTCCAAACCACTATCCGGCGAAATCCATGACCCGAACGTCTCCTCTTGATGCTGGAAGAGTATTACCAACTGACCACAAGGTCCACTAATCATCTCTATTAACTGGAGAAAATAAACATTAAAGCAAGAGTGAGCCAACAACGCTCAGCAAGTGCAAATAGTGATAGCAACATCAATAACGACTACAAATTCTGAAAACAAGAAGAAATGTCTCATGCTGCGAAAAGAATCAGTTAAGTTAATTATCTGATTGTTACGAGGAGCCAACATTTCACCATTAGAGTAAGGTGCATCAACAATGAGAACTGATAAAAGTTCTGATAACAAAATATAATTGAAATAGGCTTCAAGAGAGTCAGAAGACAAATCAACTCAATCTCAATGTATAGATTAGAATTGGATTTTTATTTTTATGTTTAAAAAAAACAATAAGGTTAGGTTGCTGATCAGTCACGCACTAACCCCGGACAAACGCACACAGCAATGTCCTTAATTGGATCCATGGCACACATTGGCCTTAACTTCTGACCATTAATCTGGTCTCCCCGAAGGGACATCTGTTGACCATTAATATGGTCTCCCCGAAGGGACATCTATTAAAAACATTTCCAATTCTATATCCAACGCACTAGGTGTCGGAAAAATCGACAACCCTTGCCAACCAACTAAATGGAAACTCACGTTCCAAAACAACTTATAATCCAAGAGTCAATGAAGGATTCAAGATCAACAGGTGTCGACAAGTTCGACATAATAATTGGGTAATAAAAGAAGAACAACAATCTCGAAAGGTATCTACAAGTTCGATAGAATAGAGGGTGATAACCGAATAATCAAGATCTTCAATAAATACCGACGAGTTCGATAATAAATGGGGTGGAGAATATGAAGAACAATATTTCGAATAAGCATTGACAAGATAGATATGAATAACTGGGGACACATCATCATTATTTGATTAAAGAGAAAATCGACTTGGCAACAATACAAGATATAAATCGCAACAAAATTGCCAACAATTGAAATCCTAAGTTGGAGCAGGGACATAATCAAGCACTACGCATTTATTAAAATTTTACAACACATAGTAAGGTTTGAATCAACATAAGCGAGTAAAGCAGTTTAAACGATTATCTGTAAAATAATCTCAGGATACTTAATTACAAATTAGTTTGAAGAAACATTTTCAAGAAGGGGTTCACTGGAGAAATTATGCTAAAAATCAGGAATTTCATTAACAGATATTTATGGGGATTTAAAGCTTGGATTCTCTCCATTTAGAAAATCCCTTAAATATTTTTCAAGGAAAATAAAAGATAGGGCGTTCAACTGAGGAGCCAAATAACATTCCATGTATAAAATGATATGCGGAAAAAGGCTAGTGATAAGCTTCTTTGAGAAATTGGTATTTGAATCGAGGGTGGGGAAAATAAACGTTTTCACGCTAATTGAGGAAATACATCATTTTCTAAATATACTTAACCACATCATATCATATAACAAAGGAATTGAATTGCGTCACTTGAATGATAAGTGAAGAGCAAAATACTTGCCTCGATTCACGGAGTTCTCGACCTTAACATCGATCCACAACTCAGTTTCACGACATCTCTTTACTTGCTAGCCTTTTATTTGGCCCTACTTCCACTTCTACTTCGTAACTCGTTAACTTCCACGTCAATACATCCGTCGGCTTTGATACTTGTCCTTCTGCTTATCTTTTTACTCGTACCCTGCTCTTGGCCATGTCTCCTATTCAATCTTTTCAAGGTCAAATACTATTTTAGTATCCAACTAAGCAAAATCTTATTGTTTTGCTCTACTCTACCCATACGCGTCCTATAACGCTTACTTATATAACTTATACAAACATACTTAATCACATTCATAATATAGTTTCAAGACAACCACTAAATCAAATACTCACTCCACATAAATACTTAACACATATGATTACTCGACACTTAGATACCATCTAGGCAACCACTTCACAACAATACATATCAACTATAACATTTACTTTGACTCTCGAAAATCACCATATACTTTTAAATCACCAAATCAAATAACTTAAATAGATTTTTAAATAAATTGCAGGGGATTTTTAGAAAATTTCGGCATGAAGTATTCGTTTATCGGACTATGGGCGCAGCCCCTCAATATCAATCAAAATCAATTCAACCCTGTTTTTGAAAAAAATAAAGCTGCCTCAACTTGCAGCAACATAAAAGTAAACAAATAAGAAAAGTACCCGCCCAAACATGCGGCACCTAGCTCATAATGATTTACATTAACACTACTACTTACGCTACACCAATGATCGTATTTCCTACGCGTTTAAATGATACACGTGACAACCAATCATTGATATTCGTAAGCCCTAGGGAACAACCCCTAGCACTAACTATTACTTACGCTATATCAATGAACGCATCACTCAAGTATATTAATTATACTCGTGATAGCTAATCATGGATATTCGTAAGCCCTAGGGATTAGTCGAAAAGAATTACACAAGTCCTTTAAATATTGACATTTAAAAACTTGTGATCTTCTCATAACCCCTAGCACAATTCTAATTATTATAAAATTCTAACATTTAACATGTATCACATATTCTCATACTTACCATTGACCCACGTACACACATAACATATCATATTCATAATTAGTAAAGTCATCAAATACTATGACTCGATTTATACCAATTAGCACATAAGCATTTCCGACACTATATGCAACTAGCAACTCATATAACCTCCACAAACTATACGGCAATTGATAATTACCCACTAATGACCACAACTAATACCATATTCAATCGAAATCATGTTAATACCAATTACTATTTACTACTAAACGACAATCAAATAATCGCTTATAATCCACCAAGTAGTTGACAATTATGACCTCTACCAAATACTATTACTCGTTTATACATTTAGCACCTAGACCTTACCGGAACCAATTTCAAAAGTAAACCACATAACTCCACATATTATCCGCTAATCACAATTAACAATTAATAATTAGCATTTAATAATCACTAAACCCGAACATACAACCGGCTCACAATTAAACCAAATAATTACAAATAGCAACTAACAATAATAACCAACTACACTCTCCGAATTAATTCACGAAAACATACAATATCCATAATTTACAACTTTAATCTAATTACGAAAATCAACATATATAACTTGCAATTTAAACTAATTAAATTACAACTACATAATTAAATCACAATTTACCACTAAAATGAAAATTAAATATTCATATCGAAAAACAAATAAATCAATAATTAAAGAAAAGGGATACCTTTTCGATCCCAATTTCCACCAAAAATCTCCCTCTCTTCTCTCTCTCTCTCTCTCTCTCTACCATCTTCTGCGCACAACACCATACACAAACCCAAACTCATGCGACCTCATCTCCCCTCCCCTGCTCACGCCGGCCAGAACCACGCCCGCCAGAACCATCCCCCGCCACCTGACTCCCCGATGTCGCGCCCCCTTTCCTCCTCCTGCCTTCAATCCACTGCCACCCCCACACGATTCCCACGCAACACACACTACACACGCGTATATATATGTATCTATGTATGTATATTTTTGCTAATTGTTTCCCCCAATTCTATCTTATTCTTCTCCCTTTTCTTTTCTTCCCCTTCCCTTCTCTCTTTTTTTCTCTGCGTTTCTTTCTTCTCCCGACTCCTCTAGAGTGTTCTCCTGCTGGGCTCTCTTGTTGGGCCTAGCCCAACACTCTTATTTCCACTCTACTCTCTTACGGCCCAATTAAATACTAATAACCGACCTCTATAAATCACAATTGAATAAAACCTTCGGAAAATTACACTTTTCATTTTTAAAATAAAGAATATAAAATTACGAGCCCGCACATATTTTCAAAATATTTTTTGGATCAAAAATGAATTAAATACGAATTTTCGGAGTTTTGATCCTTTAAATACAATAAAATTCTTAAAATCATTTTAAAATACCACAACACCCAAATTAATTCACCCAACAATTTTAAAAACTCAATAAATATATAACGGAAATATTTCAAAAGATTTCATGATTTTTAATCCCTCCGATAATTTTATAAAATTTATAGAGGATCAAAAATGCATGATTTAAATATTTTTAAATCCTCAAAAATACAAATAAAAATACACCGACCTTCACAGCTCACACAAATCATCATATAACCACATAAATACCACCTCACATACATTTCATCTTTACAACAATATTCACATAATATAATTCATAATATATAATAAATAAATAATTTTAAATTCGAAATTTCTAAGGCGTTATAAGGTTCCTCCCCGCAGAAGAGCCCGAGTCAGCCTAGCAACATTGAGGACAACAAGAAATACATGGGACCACAGAAAGGCTCCCCATACTAACATATTTGTTATTTGTGCAGGTACAGTTTCCTGTAGTGAGGATCCTGAGAACCAAGTTCCGAGACATAGGTTCCCGAGCACTAGGTTCCTGAGCATAGACAACAGAGAGATCAAGAATCCAGCTAGTGAGAAGCACACTCATTATTGGAAAGTACTTCTAGGACGTAGCTGATCCTAGAGTGCCTCTAATAGACAGACAGTAGATAGTCAAGCAAAAAGCAGCTTAGAAGATGAAGCAACGTCTCGAGCGATCAAGTTATGATTTTCAAGGTTAACCTCATGCCCTTTTAAGGATTCATCTAGTGCCCTATTGGATTCGTTTTGTGCCCTCAGCATAGGTTCGCATAACGCCGAATTAGGTTCACTTTATGCCCTTATTTGGATTCACGTGGTTCCCTTGACAATCTTGAGATTCACCTTGTCCCTTTTAAGGATTCATCTAAAGCCCTATTGGATTCATTTTGTGCCCTCAGCGTAGGTTCACATAACGCCCAATTAGGTTCACTTTATGCCCTTATTTGGATTCACGTGGTTCCCTTGACATTCTTAAGGTTCACTCAATGCCCAATCAGATTCGCTTTTTTCCATTGTTAAAGGATTCACTCAACGCCTAATTGGATTCACTTTGTGCCATTGTCATGATTCGAGAAGAAAATAAAGACCGGCATGGTTCACTCAGAAGAAACATGGGAGCACTGAAGGGATTGGACCTTAAAATATCAAGCTATTTAGGTTCCTCTCGCATACTATGACTTCGAGGAACCGGGGGGTAGTTGTTGTGCCCAAAATGTCCATGGGCTAGATTTAGACCCATTGGGCTTAAGGATCCAATCCGTATGATTAATATGGGTTATGATTGAGGTCCCTTAAGTTAAATGGGGAAAATAGCATTTGAAATGGATCTGGACAGGTTCACGTTCCCGAAAAGACAGGTTCCCGAGAGACAGCTTCCTGCAGACAGGTTCCCGAGAGACAACTTCCTGTACGAGAACAAATTTATGCTAGCAGAATTCTAGTATGATTGAGCCTCCTATTCTTTAAGAGCAAGTCATGAACATCAACTCCTTGTAGGAATGTATTCCTTGGGCGCAGATGATCCTTGAATACTTCTAATAGAACTACAACTAGTAAATACACTCCTAGTCGGACTAGAACTCGAGTTCTATTCGACTTAGGTCGCCTATTCGTGGCTGATTCTGGAGAAAAGGAGGTCCCCACGAATTAGGAACCTAACATCTTGCTGCCTAACCAGACTTCTAGTCTAAAAAGAACTACGTGAACTTGATCCCTATATATACAAGGGTACGTAGGCACATTGGGAACATGTTTTACAAGCCTCGCAATACAACTACGTGATTCTTGAGAACACACGACACAAGCCCTAATGGAACTCGCGAGATTCTTGTAAACGCTCTCGAGTTCAGTTCAACCCCTACAAAAAACCTCCATTCTCCATAGATTAGTTGATCGTTAGCCTTTACAACTCACCATAAACCTCTCAAAAGTTGTTACGAAATCCACTCATCAACAACAACTATTAAAAACCAAAATCTCGCAATAAAGCTAGAATATTCCCGTGCCTTGCACGGGTAATGAAGCTAGTAATAAAATAATACTCCCTCCGTCTCTTTTATTTGTTTACAAATGAGTTGGGCACAGAGTTTAACAAAACGTGTAAAGTAGTGTAGAAAATTAAGAAAAGTGAGTAAAGTGGTGGGAACAATCAATATTATATGTAATAAAGTTAGTTTAGTGGAGGAAAGCAGTGACTGTAGTTATTTTATATTATAAAATTTTATTATTTTGGGTAAGTTTTGGAATATAAAAAATTGAGAGGGACATCCAAAAAGGAAATGATAAGAAATGAGGGACACAGTAATATTTAAACCTTTAAAACTACCTGGGTCAAAAAAGCAAACAAGCTAAAAATTTACTAACATATCACATGGGGTAAAATCAGGTGTGTGCATGGAAGAGGCAAAGTTTGATAAACCCTCTCTCTCTAGAGCTGTAAACGAACCGAACTCGGACGAACTTTTAAAGAACACGAACAAAATCTTAACGAACCGAACAATGTTCGATAACCTTATCGAACAGATTTTCTTGTTCGTGTCCGTGTTCGTTAAGCAGTCGAACGAACACGAACGAACACCGAACTGTTCGCGAACATATCGAACCGAACCGAAAATGAACAGAACCATCGAACTTATCGAACAAGTTTTCTTGTCCATGCCCGTGTTCATTAAACCGTCGAACCGAACTTAACGAACTCGAACACGAGCGAACTTCGGTTCGATTACAGCTCTATCTCTCTCTATTCCCACTAATTAGGGGTGTACGCGGTTCGGTTTTTGGCGGTTGATGTGGTTTTTTGATTTTGGAGGTTTTGGAAATTTCCAACCACAATCGCAAATGCGGTTGCGGTTAACCGCATGATGGGGTTGCGATTAACCGCGGTTGATGCGGTTCGGTTTGCGATTAACCACCTAAGATTAATTTTATACGGAGTAAAAATTAAAATACAATTACAAGTCGGTAAAAAAAAATCAGTACCATATCACAGAATTTTTTGGTGCAAGGCTACAAGCACACAAATATAGCCCATCAGTATAATATTATCAGTACAATACCAAATCATCATCAGTAATTCCTGGTGTAGTTATGTCTAGTGCAACAGAATAAACATAATTGATTAGACATAACTATGCAATTTGTAGGTTAAAAATTAAACTAGGTTCGAGTAAATGGGCAGGATATATCCATATACCAACTCCTAGAAAATGTATATTCACTCCCGGGAAAGAAACTTCTATGTCTTATGTGTATAATTTATTAATTTATATAATATAAAATATATATTTAAAATAATAAATTATTATAAATATATATGTGCGATTTACGTTTGCGGATGCGATTTTGCGATTTTTCAATATTCAAATCCGCAACCAACCCGCAAATATGCTGTTCTTAAAAATTCAATCCCCAACCAACCCGCATTTCACGATTATCCGTAAAATACGGTTCGATTGCGGGTAGTTTGTGGTTCGATTGCGATTGAGCATACCCGTACACCCCTCATACTCCCTTCTACTAATTACTAGGGGTGAGCAAAAAACCGAATTGAAACCGAAACTGAACCGAAACCGGCCAAAACCGAACCGAAAAAACCGAAACCGAACCGGCGGTTGCGGTTTTTTATTTTTAAAAACCGAGACTTTCGGTTCCGATTTCGGTTATAGGTTAAAACCGAACCCTCTAAAACCGAACCGAACCGAACCGATTATTAAAATAAATAAATAAATATATAATTTATATAAACAAAGTGTACTCATTCATCCTGTTGATGCTTGTTTATATTAATTTTCACCTATTTATTGAAATTTCATGCTTTTCTCAAGTTCATATTATGAAGAGCTAAAGCTTACTGGAAATCATTTTAATGGATCACGTCCTCTCCTGTCCTTTACAACAAAATTTGATAAAAAGCTCACTGAAAACTCATTAAAGAAATGATCACACAGATACTGTGTAGTTTGTTTCCCCATGATAACAGAGTTGGTGCTTTGAGCTTTGTGGTGGGTTACAATACCTCACATTTTGTTTAAAAGTCGAGAATATTATAATTTTTAAATTCAAAATCTTGTAAAATATTTATGATTTCTTCGTTCAGTTTTATAACCGAAACCGAACCGTTAAAAATCGAACCGAGCTTATTAAATCCGAAACCGATGATTCGATTACGATTACGGTTTTCAATTTTTAAAACCGAAGACATGTGATTTCGGGTTCGATTTTGAGGCAAAACCGCCCCGAACCGTGCACTCCCCTACTAATTACTACTACTTCTATTCCATCCGACCTTTCAAATCCCTACCCTCATCCACCGTTCATTTCATCTATACTTACAACACACTGCCACGTGTCACCTGCTTCCTTCCTACCTTCCCCGTACAACCCATACGCCCATACATACACACAACTTATACAGTATTATCAGTACACACACCCTCATTTTTCGTTTACAGCGAGAGCGAGAGAGAGAGATAGAGAAATAGAGAGATTTTTTCGCCGGAGCTCCTTCCGATCGCCGTCGCTTCTTTCCGATCATCACCGACGCTTCTTTGAGGTAGTTGCATTTCTTCACTTTATAAACCCTAGCTTGTTTTTTAGCTCTAAAATCTCTTAGAGAAAGTTTTACGTAGCTCCGTGCTTTGGCTATAGATACATGTATATTTTTTTTTGATTTTAAGCCTTTTTTTAACCTTATTTCGTGTTTTTGTTACTGTTTTTTAATTTAATCTGTTGTATATGTTTGTTTGCCTTTTATTTCTTGATTTGTTTGATTATTATGATGTTAAAGTTGATTTTGTGATTTTGACTGCAAAACCCTAATTTATGTGTGATTTTGACCGCAAAACCCTTGCTAATATTGTGTTTGGGGCTAAAGTTTGTGTAAACAAAATGATATTTCTCGAGTTTTCGACGCCGATATGTTTTCTCGGTGTATAGTTTGTTTGATGTGTGATAGTACTCATCTTTTGTTGTTTGTGGATAAATCAAGAGTAAATAATCTTTGTAAGTGTAATGAGCGCAGCGAAGCAGTAATGAAGATCGAGAATAAAATTAGATGCAAGATAAGTAACACAATACAAGCCTTTACTGTGATTCTGAAAATAGTTACAAGAAAGGAAAGTGTATGTCTGAATATGGAAAGTTTTTTCTTTCTCCCTTGGAAATCTAAACGAATGGTATTTATACAAGTACATGTCGGTTTAATTAGGAAGTGAGTAGTTTCTAGAATTGTTTAGATATCTGTAAATGTAGTTACTGATTTGGGCTTGCAAAAGGCCATGAAATTTGGGCCACAAACCCAACATCTTGTGAAAAGGACATTATATTTGTAGATTATTTTTCTAGATGATTTAGTTCTATTATTTCCTTTGCTTTTTTAGCTGCAAAACCACAGATAATTTATTTACTTTCCGGTGACCTTGGTTCGCAGTCTAATTTGGTGTTTGGGGTACATTTTTAAGATATTTTTATATTTTTTTTATGTGTGCTGGTTGACTTGTTAGCTAAGCCTAAACATTAATTTCGTGTTTAGCTGTACAGCCTAGTGGAGAAAGATATGGATTACATGTGATAGCTTCATGGTGCATTTTTCGTATTGTGTATAGTTTTACGTTAAAATTTATTTTACTTTAGTGTATATGTTAGTTTAATGATTACTTGAAATGGTTGATTTTGTTTTTAGCTGCAAAACATCACGTAATTTTGTGTTTGGTACTTCAGTTTGTGAAAAATACATTTTTTAGAAGGTTTTAGGCCGGGGCTTTGAATTTTTTAAGGGTATTATATGTACTGGGTAATCTTTGTATGTGCATTAATTGTGTTGTGTACTGTTCAGTAATATGTGCATTTTCTGTATGTGCATTAATTATGTTGTGTGTACTGTTCCGTAATATGTGCATTTTCTTGTTTAATCTGTTGGATTTCTTGGTTTGCATTTTTTCGTGTTTAGGTGTAAAACCCTATATAGTATTATCTCAGGTTTTTCAGTGTTTAGTCTGTTTGATGTGTTGATATCATATTTTTCAGTATGAAGATAAGTCTACAGTAAATCATCATTATTAGTTAACCCTTTGCATGTGTGTAAATGGAGTCTACAGATTATTCTTCATATTTGCATTAGCTATATTGTGTATACCCTTTCAAATTTGTGCTTTTTGGGGTCACATTTGGTGTTCTATTTTTTTTTTTCACTTATTATTTTAGTATCTTGTCTATTGTAGTATATTATTATTAACCTTACCGTGTATTTTGTCTCGTTACTTCGAAAATTTGCCTAATTGCTAACAATATATACTCTGAATATCAATCGTAGACATAGTACCTATACATACATACAAAACCCTCGTAGAAAGCTCAATTTTATCTCGCTGGATCACAATCAAGTTATTTTTCACTCT
The DNA here is from genome assembly GCA_037693485.1 of Kitagawia praeruptora. Classification (NCBI taxonomy): domain Eukaryota; kingdom Viridiplantae; phylum Streptophyta; class Magnoliopsida; order Apiales; family Apiaceae; genus Kitagawia; species Kitagawia praeruptora. Next base: position 149,015,890 of record CM075349.1, on the reverse strand, counting down.
TATTACTCCGTTTTCTAATTGTCATCCTGATTTAAAGTTTCATTTTCTGTATATCTTTGTATCTACTCGTGGTTTAGATGTTATCACAGGTGTTTGTACTTGTTTTTTGTGATTTTTAGGATTTCAAAACTTAATTTATATGTACATCTGTGTTTCTTGTGTTTATTAGTCGTATATATACATGTTTTGTTGATTGAATTGATCTAGGGTTTTTAGTTGTCAATGTTTTAGTTATTGTAAGGTGCTGTTTATGTGTTTTTATTGTTTTTGTTTGTGCGATTGTTGTTTTTGTGTGTCAAATGTTGATATACATCATCTAGACTTGTTAATTGTTTTGGTTATGTGTTATGTGTTCTGTTTTCGTATATTATATTATTTGTTTACAGTATTTAAACTATTTTAATTGTGATTTTAAAGGATTTAAGTTAATCCATGTGTAATTTTGTGTTTTTTAGTTGTTTATATACATGTTCTGTTGATTAAAATGATCTAGGGTTTTTTTTATACGTTAGGATTTTGACTCCCAAGGAGTTTTCTTAGGTGCCTGTATGGTTTTTGTTGGTGCGATTGTTGTTTTTGTGTATCAAATGTATACATACACCATCTTAGACTTCGTTAATGTATTCGTCATATCCATGTAGTTATGTATTCTAATGTCATCTTAGTAGGATTTAAGATATTAAGAATATTAAAAGAAGATTCTAGTGTCACTTGGCTCAAATAGCTAAACTATCGGATTCATCACTCAATAACATGTAAAAGCATTAGATTAAGTTCAGAAGCTAGATTATGTCTTATAAAACATAGATACCAATTTTAATCAAAAGGCAGTGTTGCAATTAGTTTGATGTTGGTGATCATTACCACCAGTGATCTCAAAAAAATAACTTGTCTTTGCATAATACGTTGCGCCCCATTAATGTGTGTTTAAGTATTTAATAACTTACTGATAATCTCTGTTAATTCCTGGTTGTCAAAAACAGTTACGTGCAAAGATGGGCAATAATGATGGGGTAGCAGTTGGAATTGATTTAGGCACAACATACTCATGCATTGGAGTTTGGCAACATGATCGAGTTGAAATCATTGCAAATGATCAGGGTAACAGAACTACACCGTCATGTGTTGCTTTCACTGAAACAGAACGTTTCGTTGGCGATGCTGCTAGAAATCAGGCTGCTAGAAATCCTGTCAACACAATTTTTGGTACTCATATATGTTATTTATCTATATATCATGGTTTAGTTTTTTACATAGATGATTATATATGAAGCCATGAGGTAATTATTTGATTTTCCAAGGTAAAAGCGCTACTGACCAATTACTAGTGCTGTAATACGTGTTGTCTGCATACTTAATTAAGGATAAGGCTCTTCTTGCTCACATTTTAATAAAAAAACTCTTGATTACTTTAGTGCTATCAATCTACTCAATTATGACTGATCTCTCCATTTTGTAGTTGAATTTTCTTGCACCTTTATATATTAAAATTGAAATTTTATGTTTTGGGCCATATTGATTGCGATAAGATCTAAAAGAACATTTATATCACAACTTGTACGTACTCTAATGGAAACATTTGCATGATATTTATATGATATATGCAATAGAATCTTTGCTAGTGAAATCACAGAGGTAAACACCTAATCATCCTTAAAATACTCACATAAAAAATAATAGTCAATTATAAATATCATGCACACAACTTGTACGTACTCTAATGGAAACATTTGCATGATATTTATATGATATATGCAGTAGAATCTTTGCTAGTGAAATCACAGAGGTAAATACTAACAGTTCTAACAGCTAGAATGATTAGTATTACCTGTGAATACCTTTAATCATGTGTACCTGTCTCATAGCACATGTATAGGCTGTAATGTTTAGTGATAGCACATGTATAGGCTGTAATGTTAAACACCTGATCATCCTCGATTTAAAAATAACAATATTTCTTGTACACAGATGTTAAGAGGTTGATTGGAAGGAGATTCACGGATTCTACTGTAGAAAGTGACAGGAAGCTTTGGCCATTTAAGGTAGTAAGTGGTTCTGCTAACATGCCAAAAATAGTTGTTACTTACAAAGGTGTGGAGAAACAATTCTCACCTGAGGAGTTATCTTCAATGGTTCTCATTAAGATGAAGAATATTGCTGAAGAATACCTGGGAAATAAAATAGAGAGTGCTGTTGTAACTGTCCCTGCTCACTTCAATGACTCGCAGCGTCAGGCCACAAAAGACGCAGCAACAATAGCTGGCCTCAACATCTTGCGCATCCTTGTTGAACCGACAGCAGCTGCAGTCGCTTATGGTCTTGACAAAAAACTTACAAGTAGTTCGGTTGGAAAGAAAACTGTGCTTGTTTTTGATCTTGGTGGTGGTACTTTAGATGTTTCTCTTCTTAAAATGAAAAAGGGTAATATTAAAGTTGTGGCTACAGCGGGCGATACTCACCTTGGAGGTGAGGACTTCGACAATCGTTTGCTAAACCATTTTCTTGAGGATTTCAAAAGCAAGCACAGAAAAGACATTAGTGGAAATGCTAAATCTTTAAGAAGATTGAGAAGTGCATGTGAAAAGGCAAAGAGGGTTCTTTCTTTTAATGCCATGACAACTATTGATGTTGATTCTTTGTTTGAGGGAATAGATTACTGTGCGAATATCACTCGATCCAAATTTGAAGATTTGAACATGGATCTCTTCAGAAGTTGCGTGAAGATTGTAAAGAGGTGCTTGAAAGATGCGGATATGGAGAAGAATTGGATCAATGATGTTGTACTTGTGGGTGGATCTACTAGAATTCCCAAAGTGCAGCAGCTATTGCAAGAAGTTTTTGATGGCAAGGAGCTGTGCAAGAGTATTAATCCTGATGAGGCTGTTGCTTATGGTGCAGCTGTCCAAGCTGCTGTTCTGAATGGTGCTGGAAATCCTAACATTAAGGATTTGGTACTGCTTGATGTTACCCCGCTCTCACTCGGGATCGAGGAAAAGGGTGACGCAATGAGTATTATTATTCCGAGGAATACAACAATTCCCACCAGAAAACAAATGGAATATCAAAACTCCTATGATCGTCAGGATTCCGCATGCATTCCAGTTTACGAGGGTGAGAGAGCGTGTTCAAAATATAACAACTTACTTGGTGAGATGTCACTCAATGGCCTTTCCCTGGCCCCAAGGGGTCGTTGGTTATTGTTATGTTTTTCTTCAACCCAGCAGTTTCACACTCCGCAGTAACATGCAACACCCCATTCACATCAACGTCAAAAGTAATCATAATTTTAACTTCACCCCTTTTTTTTTTCTTTTCTTTTTTTTTTTTTTGACAAAAAGGGGTGAAGTTAAAATTATGATTACTTTTGACGTTGATGTGAATGGGGTGTTGCATGTTACTGCGGAGTGTGAAACTGCTGGGTTGAAGAAAAACATAACAATAACCAACGACAAGGGAAGACTTACAACAAATGAAATTGAGACGATGATACGAGAAGCAGAGATGTACAGGGCTGAAGATGAGGAGTTTAGAAGGGCGATCAGTGCAATGGAAGCATTTGAAGATTATGAATATGAGGTGAGGAACGCCATAAGAGGTAAACATATGAAGGAGGAGAAAGCTATCACAGAGGCTATTCAATGGGTCGAAGCACACAGGAAAGCTAAAGCTGATGAGTACGAAGCCAAGGAGAGGGAATTGAAGTCTGTTTGCTACCACATCAAGGATTTGAACTTAAAAGAATGATTTGAAGTAGGCTTAGCTTCTATGCAGACACTATCTGTTGCATGCTAAGTAATTTTCTTTATTGGAGTTATACTTTTTACTTCTTAGCAAAGCTGGTAACACAATTTTTTACCAGATATATATTGGGTTATTTTGGGTTTTTTCTATCGGTGTATTATGCCAAATGTCTGTTTAAAATATGATAATTAAGTCTGTTCTTGACATTCAACTTTCAATAATTAGAGATATGACATTTTAGTTTTTCTGTTATTCTCATCTTCTTTTCTGTTTCAATACCTAATTCATCATCTTCTGTAAGTCAATATGGTATCAGCTTTGTTTTTTGCTTCCGCGCTCATTTTGTACTGGATCTATGACGAGTTCTCAGAGGCTAAACTCTTGTATTTTGTTTCATTTCTTGAGGTATTTCAGAAGTTCTTTGTATTCTCTTTGTTTTCCGTATGGATTCTGAGAATATTTTGGAGATTTTTACGGCTTTTGTTCAGTTTTCTTGATGTGTTTGATGCGTTTTAGCGCTTGGTGTTGTGGATATTGTGATTGATGACTTTGATCGATTCAGTGTTGACTGATTCCTTTTCTTGAAATTGAAATTGTTGATTGTTTTGTTATAGCGAGAAACACTTATGCAGTTATGCTCATGTCGTTAGGTAGTTATAAGTTGGATTCTGAATACTGTCTCCGAAGAGATTAGTAATGGCATGCATTTTGTAAGTTCTGCTAGAGATGTATGGAATGAACTCACTGATCAGTTTTCTAGTGTCAATGGACGTAGAATTTACCAGATTTTAAAGGATATTCATGCTTTAGACCAGGGTGAGATGTCAGTTGAGTTATATCATCATAAACTCAAAAATCTATGGGATGAATACTCTGCATTGGAGCCTGTTATTCATTGCAAATGTAACTGTAATTGTGAGGCTCATAAGTTGCAAGATGAGAGAGATCAAAGGAAAAAGTTTCTAATACAACCCAGTTTGAACTTCAGATTCAATGCTCTGGAGGAGCTGCTCCTTGTAGTCCTTCATTTGCTGCTGAAGATCTTACTAAGAGCTCATTTCAAGCTAGCTTCCCCTTGGAAACTTTAGAGTCACTAAACCTACACACTTTTAACTTTGGACCTTAAGAAATCAAATTAGGACTTAGGATATTGTATAGTGCTTTAGAGAAAGGAATGTACAACAATGGATTATGTTCCCATAATTTGCTATGCAGTCATACACCGCAACATATATACTTCTGTTTTTTTTTTTTTAAATTTTTATAGTTGATGTACCTCTGGTTTCTATGTTCTCTGCATCTGCAAATCTAGTATATACTAATATAATATATTCATGCTTAACTTTTCCCTCTTTTGACCTTTGCGGCTTGTAGTGTGACGTGTGCAAGTGATTTAATTTCCTTTATCAAATTTAAGCATGATATCAAAAATTAGGTCAGAAATATGGAGATGATGGGTGTCCACGCCATTTTCTATTTCACCTATTGGTTTATCAGTCTTGTTGGTTTCAGTTTCTTTCTTTTCTTGTTACTATCATCAATTTAATATGATCACCATTGCTTCTGCTATTACTATTGCTATATTTATATATACGTAAATAGAGGTTGCAATAAAAGTTATAATTGTTCTCACTTCAGTTAATCCTTGATTTTATGTCTGTGATTTGATTATGTTTATTGGATTAGGTTCTGCGTTATAAGGTGGACTGTATACCACCGGTGGTAGAGCCATTGACATCTGTAACTGAAGAACAACAAAATGCTGAACTTTAGCTACCCAAACTTACCTGCATCTACACATGTGGCTTGTATTATATCCTATGTTATCTCATTGATGTTGTTGACGGAGGAATTTGGGAACAACAAATTTTCGGGTACGTCGCCGGAAACAAGATCTGTAGCAGCGGTTCTTCGTCGGAAAAAGTGGTTGCGTGGGTGGCTGTAAGTAAGTGGTGGCTGAGATTGATTAGGGTTCGTAAGGGTTGCCTGTGAGCTCTCAACTTTCGACCCCTCAATCGGCCTACGTACCCCGGTATTTATAGGGGATCAAGCCATACGTAGTTCTTGGAGAGCAAGAAACCCAAATGGGCTTGGATATCGAACCAGCTTCCGGAATGTTCTACTATGAGGCCTAACCACAAAAGGCCCAAGGCTCATCCAAGATCTCAAGACTTCACGGATAAGGAAACTTCCCCCGTCGAGGACTAGTCCTATCCGCTACCAGCTATTTCTTGATTTCAAGGATGCAGGTATAGCCGTGATTTACCCCAAGTGCAGAACGCATCCCTGTCCCCCGAATGAGAAGCACCCACCAGATAGCAGGACAGGTGATCCAGAGCTTTTGGGTGCAAAGTGCAGGATTACTCCAAAGTTCCCCAATGAGGGCGCGCCCATTGGCTACAGGAACAGAGCTCCCAAAGCACACACCAGAAAGTCCCCATCTTTCCACCTTAGGGCGCGCCCTTAGTGTCTAAGAAGGGTCCTTATATCCAGGCAAACCCCTGGAGGCCTTCTGCGACGGACATCCCCCTCCTGAGATACGACAGGAGGGAATTCTTCAATAGTCTTCATAAAATCAGTTAATTTCAATTTCTTGGACCTTCTTCAACCTTGAGGGCGCGCCCTCCTTGTAAGAGAGAAGGCGCGTCCTATTTCTTCAACAGTTTATCAAAACCCTAATTTATCTAAGAAATTCCCAAACTGAAACCAAATTGAACCCGTATCCGACCCGAATCCATCTTGAAATACCCGAACCGAATTTTGGCTATAACAGATGTAATTCTGGGTTGCTCTGTTCCAGATTTCGGGGTGGATGTTTTTAACTGTCCACTGATGAAGTACTTTCTGTATATAACCTGCTGCTAAATGTTATGATCATATATTCCTATAACCCTGATCGCCCTGGTAGTCCTGTGCAACTGTTTAATGGTATCTGGTGATCATAAATCTCTCATCTCCATGTCTTCTTTATTGAAAAGGACATCCATATGTCTTGGTTTGTATAATTTGTTACTATTTGTGCTTTGTCAAGTATCCGAAACATTTGGTTTCAAAAAAAAGTATCCGAAACATCTAGTTTCAGAATCTGTACTTTAAAATTGTTGATGTTCAGAATTTAGCGAATTTTTTCCCCAAGGATAAGCAAATTAAAAAACTGAACCCCTTTCTCCGGTTTCGCCCGTATTATATTTCGGTACAATTCATATACGAGAATGTATATTCTTTAACACAAAAAAAAAAAAAAACTATGCACACTTGGACGAGGTAAATCAGCCATGATTGTTGATCCTACACAGCAGTAGTCGTAAACCCTGCATATTGTAAATTACATGACAAAAAAATGTAGTGTTTGGGTTTAGAGTTTTAGTACACAAAGCACCAAAGTAAAAAAAAATTTGTGTTTGGGGTTCAGTTTCAGATACGCAACACATAAGTACACTAAATAAATAAGTTATATTTAAGGAAGTCTAATGCTTTTGTAAAATTAAAATCTTATTAAACTCAAAGTAATAGATATTAAAACTTTTAAAAGTGAGATTATAATAGTGTAACTGTTTAAAATGAGAGAATGACCAAATTACACCACTTTTGGGAACCCACTACCCAAAATACCCGCGGGCGGAAGGCACCGCCTTTTTTGTCCACCGAATTCGCATGGTACATATGCGTATTCATCCTCACGCATTGACTGAATGCGTATTCTTTATTAACATAATAAACATATTTGAAGTCATGACAGTTGTTCTATTGCCGGTCAAGTGAATAAGGTGGCATACGCATGATTTTAATGCGTACATAAACTACGTGGGCTTTATTAACAAAATTACAAGTGAACTATACGCCATCATGCAGTGCGTGGGCTAATTTTTTTTTTTTTTTAAAAAAAAGAGGTACACGCATGTACAACATGCGTGGCCATGCCTCCTGGGAAAAAATATGTAGAACACGCATGTCCAACATGCGTGTTCGAGGCTACGCATGTTGGAAATGCGCAGCTGATGGGTATTTTGGGCGAACTGATACGCAGGTGGGTATTTTGGTTATTTGATTTGAAAAGGTGGGTATTTGGGGATTTCACCCGTTTAAAATCCTGTAAAAATAATATCTTTATTCATATAATAATGTGTACAATACAAAATATAAAAAAAACCTACACGATGCAAATTTATTTAGTGTCGTGTTAGAATTTGAATTCTTTGTACACGATAATGCGATAAGTACATAATGTGATAATTTTGCTTGGTCACGGTAATCGTATTTAATTTAACCCTAACATTTTCTTTCTTTCTTTCAAACGGAGAAACAAAGCAACAAAATCAGATGTAGGTGATTAGTGTGATAATCCACCTGAGTTTATTAAGTTTGTACTAGACAAAGATTTGATTGATTAATGCAAGTACTTTTTTATTCAAAAAAAAAAACAAAGCAACAAAATATTTGAATAACCCCAAATTTTGCTCAATTATTGTCAAACTGGATTAAATATTCTACAAAGTGAGTTCATAAATACGATTAAACTAGAATTGTGTCCCCAAGAAAAAATGATACAAATTTAACCTGTTTTCATAAAATTGTACCCAAGTAACTGTTTCGTAATAATTGGCCAATCGTCATCCACAAATGCGTATGGAAGCTAATAGCTGTTGGGACTTGGGTGTTGTGCCTCAACGGCTCGGCTTAAAATAATAGGGATATTCTCTTTGGTACACTCGTGAAATTGACTTTTGCCAATGGTACCATCACATTTTTGGCTTCTATACATGGTACACTTGAAACATTGTTTCTCTCTTAGTCATACCCTTTTTTAAGTAAAACGTTAAAAAAACGTTAAACACCGTTTAATCACTGTTAATGAATATTAAAAATAATAGGGATATTCTCTTTGGTACACTCGTGAAATTGGCTTTTGCCAATGGTAACATCACAATTTTGGCTTCTATACGTGGTGCACCTGAAATATTAACAGTTGTCTAACAGAAGAGCATGACTAAGAGAGAAACAATATGTCAGGTGTACCATGTATGGAAACCAAAAATGTGATGGTACCATCGGCAATAACCAATTCCACGAGTGTACCAAAGAGAATCTATACTATTATATAAATTCCGAAACATTGAAAGTTTTCGTACCTGTTTTTTGGTACCAGTTTTTTGGTACTTCGTGAATTTACTTATTTACCCTTTGTTAAAAAGAAAATAAATATATGATATTTATACTTTTAAAACACCTATAATAAATAATAACATAATACAATTAATGGTAATTAGTCGCTTGCCTTTTTTCACATTTACTTTTAATTGAAGATATTACCTTTTATAAACACCTAAAAACATCAATGTATCTTCCAATCATAAATATTGAATTAAAACACGTTACATTTTTAATTTAAAACTAATCTTCATTAATATTTTCTTTTGAACTAAAACACGTTACCTTTTTAATTTAAAACTAATTTTACAATCATTAATATATACCCGAAAATATCACACCATATTTTTCAATTATTAATAAAATATATTAAAAATCTGCATGTGTTGTTTATAATAAGGAAATATTAGTATAATCCGTAAACATGAGTATATTAAAATTATATTAAATTAAAATTAATTAATAATTATATAATTGTCGAAACATTAAAAATTTTGGTACCTATTTTTTGATATATGTTTTTTGGTATTTCGTGAATTTACTTATTTACCATTCATTATAAAGAAAAATATATATGATATTTATACTATTAAAACACCAAAAATAAATAAAACATTATACAATTAAAGGTAATTAATCGATTGCCCCTTTCACATTTACTTTTAGTTGAAGATATTACCTTTTATAAACACCTAAAAACCTCAATCATATCATATTTTCCAATCAATTCATATCTAGCAATAATTAACCAAAAATAAATAATAACATAATACAATTAAAGGTAATTAGTCGATTGCCTTTTTCACATTTACTTTTAGTTGAAGATATTACCTTTTATAAATACCTAAAAACCTCAATCATATCATATTTTCCAATCAATTCATATCTAGCAATAATTAATATATACTCAAAAATATCACATCATATCATATAATCAGTAACAAAATATAATAGAAATTCGTATTACGAATAATGACCAATAAATTTTTAGTAAAAAAATCAGAATCATTAGATCTAATTATTAAATATATTATATGATTAAATTAATTTACTAAAATTTAAAGTTTCAAATTTTATCAACGACATATTTATTTTAAAATTTTATAATATAAGTTTTAAACCATGCATATCATTAACTAATTTTATATTAAATTATTAAAATTAAAATTAAAATGAAATATTTTAAATAATGATTATATAAAAATATTATTATGACATAAAATAAAATTTATTACATATCAACAAAAATCCGTGCATCGCACGGGTTATAAGCTAGTATACCAAAATAATAAAGCAGTAAATCATGGTCTCGCACCCGCCAAATATAAACTTTTGTCAAATAAAACCTATCCCACTTGAGAAAGTTTATTTACAAAAATATGTATGATACACAACTACACAAGTGCCAGTGACATATCTCATTTTTGTTTGTACGAATTACGCAAGTGTGAAATATTTATTGATATAGCTTATAACCTGTGCAATGCACGGGTTTCTTGTATTATGTTATAAATTTTATTTACTATTACAATTATGTTTTTATATAATCATTATTTTCAATAATTTTTTTAATTTTATTTTGATATAATTTAATATACTCATATTTATGGATTATACTAATGTTTCCTTATTATAAACAACGTATACGATTTTTAATATATTTTATTAGTAATTGAAAAATATGGTGTGATATTTTTGGGTATATATTGTAAGATTTGTTGTAAATTAAAAAGGTAAAATGTTTTAATTAGAAAGGAAATATTAATGATTGAAAGATATGATACGATTGATCTTTTTAGGTGTTTATAAAAGATAATATCTTCAACTAAAAGCAAATGTGAAAAGGCAAATCGACTAATTATCATTAATTATTTTATGTTATTATTTATTTTAGGTGGTATATTTTTCTTGAAAATTATGGTGTGATTTTTTTTGGATATATATTAATGATTGTTAGATTTGTTTTAAATTAAAAAGGTAACGTGTTTTAATTCGAAATGAAATATTAATGATCGAAAGATAGATTGATGTTTTTAGGTGTTTATAAAAGGTAATATTTTCAACTAAAAGTAAATGTGAAAACGGCAATTGGCTAATTACCATTAATTATATGATTTTATTATTTATTTTTAAATTAGGATAACTAAATCGTAAAACTTTCAATATTTCGGCTTTAATATAGTAGTATAGATACGTTTTTAATTAGGAAAGGCAATCGACTGCTTAACATTAATTATATTATTTTTATTTATTAATTAAAACAACTGTACCTAAACCAAACCGATAAAATTTTCAATGTTTCAACTTTAATATAATAACTACCTTATAACCCGTGCAATGCACGAGTTTCTTGTATTATGTTATAAATTTTATTTAATATTACAATTATGTTTTTATATAATCATTATTTTTAATAATTTTTTAATTTTAATTTGATATAATTTAATGTACTAATGTTTACGGATTATACTAATGTTTCCTTATTATAAACAACATATATGACTTTTAATATATTTTATTAATAATTGAAAAATATGGTGTGATATTTTTGGGCTATATTTTTCATGAAAATTATGGTGTTATATTTTTTGGTATATATTAATAATTGTAAGATTTGTTTTAAATTAAAAAGGTAACGTGTTTTTAATTTGAAATGAAATATTAATGATCTATTTTTAAGTATTTATAAAAGGTAAAATTTTCAACTAAAATTAAATGTAAAAAAGGCAATCTACTAATTACCTTTAATTTTATTATGTTAATGTGAAAAAGACAATCGACTAATTACCATTAATAGTATTATGTTATTATTTATTTTAGGTGTTATATTTTCTTGAAAATTATGGTGTGATATTTTCAGGTATATATTAATGATTGTAAGATTTGTTTTAAATTAAAATGGTAACGTGCTTTAATTCGAAAGAAAATATTAATGATTGATTGATGTTTTTAGGTATTTATAAAAAGTAATATCTTCAACTAAAAGTAAATGTGAAAAAGGCAATCGACTAATTATCATTAATTTTATTATGTTAATGTAAAAAGGCAATCGACTAATTACCATTAATTTTATTATGTTAATCAACTAATTATTATTAATTATATTATGTTATTATTTATTTTAGGTGTTATATTTTTGAGAAAATTACCAAAATAATCATTTTTGAGACTTAGTGGCCCAAAATGCTGAAAAGTGGAATTATGGCCCTATTTACTGACTGTGTCTAAGGACGTCAGTTAGTGTAACGTATCATATATACATACGTTGAATCATGTTCCGTGTCTATGACTCTATATCACATATCTTTATTTCTCTCCTTCATCTCTTTATTTCTCTCTCGTACCCTCTCATCTCTCTCACATCTAATCTCATCTCCCTCACATCTAGTCACATCTAATCTCATCTCCCTCACATCTAGTACCCTCTCATCTCTCTCACATCTAATAATTATCGCATATGTTTTGGAGGCCCCGCAGGGGCACCATCGGAGTGGGGGTGTATGAATATAAGGAGGCAGGGGAGATTTCGAAGTGAGGGGAGGGTGTATGAATGTAAATTAGAGATGGGTTTGTGTGTATGTAAAGCTAAGAGATGAGTTTATGTGTATTATTGGGTTGTGTGTTGTTTTATGGGTACTGATTGTTTTATAGTATAGGAAATTGCTTTAGGACTTGAACTAACAGGCAAGCCGTTCCTTTGGGTTCTGCGTCCAGGTATGTACAAGAAAGAAAATGAAGAATTAGCCTATTGTAAAGAAGTGACATGAATTATAAATCAAGGGCTATGGACATGAGAGAGAAGCTTCTGAAAAGTGTCAATGAAAGTAGCTCGCACAAGAATTGGAGCAATATCATTGAATGGATTAAAAATGATGGGTTTATGTGTATTATTGAGTTCCTTTTCAAGCTTCAGACGAATCAATGTACCGTCAGTTAACAAGTTTATATCACGACTGAAAGGGTTCTCGATCTGGTGGCAATAAGAGTAATTTTCTACCAGCGCACTGAACCATCTGACTGGCCTGAGAAGTAGAACTGGTTCTGGTATACATCATTGTGGTGGAACCCATTATGTCATTGCCTAATCCATATGCCTTAAAGAATGGCCTGAGAAAATTATAGAATAGTAACAGCTTAGTATGAAAGTTTCTCATGGCCACTATGCAGAAATCTAATAATCTGGTTTATGAGATGAAGCCCTCTAAACATTATTTGAGCCATTACCATATACTACACCATGCTCATTCAATGAAAACATCACTTTTGGTATCCAATAATTAATGAGAAGAAGAGCGGTAATTAATATAATATACACTAAGCTTCTCAAAACAGATACATCATTAATAAAGTTTAGGTGTTGAAAAGAACAGGCCAAACTCTTTTGTGTTTCAATAAAGTTGATTAGAGATTAAAGATAAAGTGAAGATGCTTTGCATCATTTAGAAGGCTACTTTACTTTGATGCTAGAGTATTATATATATTATTGGACTTATCTTCATCTAATTTCTCATCCATGAGTCATAAAGGGGACAAGAATCTATCTGAGTCAAAAGTTTACAATATAAAGATAGGGTTGAAACACGTTACACGGTGCTCCGTGTCGGTTTATATAATGGTGGACGGTGTTCCGTATTAGGCTCTATCATGGTGGACGGTGTTCCGTATTAGGTTAATACGGTGAACGGTACTCCGTATTAGGCTAATACGGAGGACGGTACTCCGTATTAGGCTAATACGGTACACGAAACACCGTATTCGGTCGGTATTTAAGGCCAAATATTTGCAGATCAGTATTTTGGGCAAACAGTATTTATTTTTGATTATTTTGGACCTTCACCCTATATTTTTCTTGAAAATTATGGTGTGATATTTTCGTGTATATATTTTTAGGTGTTTATAAAAGGTAATATCTTCAACTAAAATAAAAGTAAATGTGAAAAATGTAATCGACTAATTACCGTTAATTATATTATGTTATTATTTATTTTAGGTGTATTTATTTTTCTTTATAATGAAGGTTAAATAAGTAAATTCATGAAGTACCAAAAAATATGTACCAAAAAATAGGTACCAAAATTTTTAATGTTTGAATTTTTATATAATAGTATAGATGCGTATGTCATGTAAAATATATAGTGGAATAGTCCATTGAAGATTGTGTATTGTAGATTACTCAATTGCAGATTGATGTAATAAGATTGCGTATTACATCGGCTAAAAATTTAAAATTAATTATTTTCACTAATTGTGTTTTAAAAAAGGGTTAAACTTGTCTCTCCAAGTGTTCAACTAAAACATGATCTTTATTTTTCAAAAAAAAAACATGATCGTTACAAAAAATTTCTACATAATTTTTCAAATTAATTTAGGCAGATGAAGTGACATGATTTTCCTGGATTAAACATATATAAAAAGTTATTGCACGTACGGGGCTGTTTTGGGAAACTTATTTTTCAAATAAGTTAACTTATTCTAAGATAAAGTTAGAGATTCCTCCCGTCAAAAAAAAAGTTACAGATTCCTGAATTTTTTCTGAAAAAGTTAACTTTATTTTTTGCATGTCATGGAATCTCAAACATACATTAAATAATTGTATAAAAAAATTATCAAAATATGAAATTTTTTACCCGAAAATAACTCCATATGGATTTAAAATAAGTCGTAGCCAAACAAAATTTAAGAATTAAAGATAGAGCATATATATTAAATTGAACGTTTAATCTTATATATATCAATTTTTTAACAACAATTTGATATATTAATTATTAACATATAATATAATTATAGATATTAAAAATGGAGTTGTGCATTGCACAGGTTATAAGTAAGCTAGTATATAATTATATCCTTATATATAATAAGCATAAGAGGGATCATATCCAAATTTTTGGTCTAGTCACGGTACTACCAAAATCATATGATCTGTTGGATTAAAAATAGACAATCAAGATTAGATCACATTAAAAAATTATAATCTAAAAAGGATATAATTAGAAAAGTTTGCATTTGAAGTGAATTTTAAAAAGAAAAATTGTAATCTAAAAAATATATAATTAAAAAGGGTTGTTTTAAGAAAATTATAATCTGAAAATGATATAATTAAAAAATGTTATATAAGAATTAAATTTTATTTATTTTTTATTAGTACTTAAAAAAAATCATATCTACGATTTGGACTTTATCTTGAGCGAACCTCATAAAATTATATTTAATTTAGTAATGATATAATAATAATTATTCAAATGGAAATACTTAAAATCTCAAGCGAAAATTTATTACGAATTTTTACATTAATCCTATTTAACGTAGAATTCTTACATTGATAATGCCATTCAATGTAGAAAACATAATTATATACTATTTAAATCATTTACATATACATTTGTGTATTACAATATAAATACACTTTTTAGTTTATAACATATTAAATACACTTTTCAACTCCTTCGTTCTCCCACCTCATTCACTTTCCGATTGAGTTATATATACGAAACGGATCGCCTCAGGATCCTCTACAACCCTATGTCATTAATTTATCGATTCTGTTGCCGTAATTTAAACACCCAAATCGAACGTTTTTCCGACTTCGTTTTCCGATCTAGTTCAAACACGCTCCTACGGCCAGATTTGCAACAAAACGATAGCTTAATATGGATGAGCAAAGTAAACCAAACCAACCAAACCAAACATACCCAGTATATCCCGCTCATAGCAGGGTCTGGGAAGGGTAAGATGTACGCAGACCATGCCCCTACTTTTTACGGTAGAGAGGATGTTTCCGTGAAGGGAGAGTCGGGGGAGAGCAGTTCGTGCCTTCGAAAAAATTCTGAAAAAACTGAGCTTGGGATCGGACACGCTGTTGTCAGTGGCGTGTCCCGTGGATACTAAGGGCCACGACTTTGAAAACGGATATATCGGGCCATTGACCTCCAAAATGAGGTATTTTGGTCATTTTCTCTCAGTAGAACTATGTTCAAATAATTATAAAAATGAATTATAAGTAGAATTCACAAATCAAATAGAATTTTCAGCGTAAAAATCGTCAATTTTATCTCTTCTTTCTTTCTACGTAGATTTAATTATAAATTTGTTATTAAGCCATCACCAAATTAAAGATTATTTTGTTAATTTCACGTGGACCGTAATCGTCCAAATCAAATTTTAAAATTTCAAGATAGAGTACAAATATATTGATAATGACATCTTTACCATACAATTCTCTTTTAAGTTACCAAATTAACAGAATTCCTGTAATTGGCCAAAAATACCCTTCTGTTATGCCAATCACAAATGCGTAATAACAAAAACCCCGACCCGGTTACAAACCTCCTAAACTTACAGCCTCTTCCCCAAATTACACACAATTCACGCACCAAGCACTCTCATCATACTCTCTGCTACAGATTAATTGTTGGGTGTCGACGAAATTCAAGCAAATTAATCAGAAACTCCACCCAGCGAATTGTTACATCTCAAAATGCATATCAGAGTCGATTCTAATGTAAGTATTCTTCCTTATATGTAGTGTTTATCTTTTACTTAGGGTTTTAATTCAACATTTTCTGTTTAATTATTGTTACATTGATATAGAGAGAGGATGGTGGAGAGGGAGAATGAGGGAGAGAGATGTAGAGAGAGAGAGAGAGAGAGAGAGACTGTACATTATATTTGCTAAAAATTACAAATGCAATTCACCTGTGTTTATATATTATAGTCTATATATGCAAAATTAACATACCAATATCAGTTCAATTGTTTCTGACCTTGAACACATCATAATCATATTTTATCAAGAAACCCTGGACTGACAGTGGTATAAATTATACGCACAGCCTTAAAAATAAAGTTGATACCTATGGCAACACTAAGTGAACAATGTTTGGTGTTGCAGTTGATTAGAATCTAGTGTAACACCTTTGCATTCCTTGACTAAAACCTAGTGCAACATCTTGGTGGGAAACACATTAATTATCAGTGCATTAGATCATTTGTAATGTTGTGATCGACATATTACGAAACTGAAATGAGTGCATACCGTAAATATAGAAGTACAGAGACAGCGCAAATACAATGTGAGCTGTAGTAGCTCTCGTGTTAGGTGACAATTCATTTTTTAAAACATAATACTAACAAGTTCAATGGAAGTCTGGTTACTTCATCAATTCAGTCAAACTAAACAGAACATATAGCTTCATATAATTTTTACAGATGCTCCACAAAAATGAGGGAGAAATATTTTGGAGACTAATTTTACTCGACAATTCAGTCTAGGTACCTTTAAACTTTCCACAGTTCTGTACCCGGACCTAAATGCTCTAATCATTCGTTCAATGCCATATAAGATCATCGGAATAGCAAGATACATCCATGTCTGCAGTAATCAAATTAGAGCCTGTATTATCACTTCATTCTATGTTTTTACTTCATTTTTTTAATGTTCATGGTTCCGATCTTATGCACTTGTGTGAACTGGTACTGTGTGGACTGGTACTGGAATATAATTAAATTGTACAAGCTTTATTATATAATAAATAGGTTGATTACTGTTTGTTTATTAGTATATCAGTGCATTGCTATTTCAACCATTTGTTTTTTTTATTTTATGCCTT
This sequence comes from Kitagawia praeruptora, assembly GCA_037693485.1. Taxonomy (NCBI): domain Eukaryota; kingdom Viridiplantae; phylum Streptophyta; class Magnoliopsida; order Apiales; family Apiaceae; genus Kitagawia; species Kitagawia praeruptora. Next base: position 148,998,392 of record CM075349.1, on the reverse strand, counting down.
CAACTGATGTTTGTGTTATGTTAATAGGCATCAGATGATACTATTACAGCTGATTTTGAGCTTCAGCCGGGACCGAGAGATCCTTCTGTTTTGTATTTGCAGCCGGAACATAGATCAAGCAATGTATGGAATGCAGGTGGTGGGGATAGCCAAAGATCCCGAGTTCGTTGTAAGTTCCCGACATTACATTCTAGGATGGTGCCAATTTTTAGGAAATTAGGATTTGATGGGGTTGCTAGGCTTGCTGGTATTAGCATAGATTGGAGCCTGATTACTGCTATGGTGGAACGTTGGAGACCTGAAAACGCACACCTTATTAACAGGAGAGTGCACAATTACTTTGCAGGATGTTAGTGTGCTACTTGGTTTGCGGATAGATGGTCTTGTAGTCACTGGTTCTGCACATTCTGAGGGTCCTGAGGGTGGTTGGAGGGAGCTTATAAAGAAAATGTTTGGGTCAGCACCAACTTCTGAAAGCCGAGCACTACATTATGGAAGGTTAAAGTTGAGCTGGTTAGATTCTATTGTTCCTAAGGCTCTTCCTCACGATGCAGACGATAGTGAGCTTATTCGATATACTCAGGCATATATACTGCAGTTGCTTGGTGGTGTATTGTTCACCGATCATCACGGTTCACAAGTTCATTGTATGTTTCTGGCTCTCTTGGAGAATCTTGATCATTGTGAGAGCTTGTCATGGGGTTCAGGTGTACTTGCTTACTTGTATAGGGAGTTATGCAAGTCTTGCAAGATTGGTTTCTCATGGGACTGACTTTGTAATTTTCATTATCAGAGATGCTCAGTTTTTTTCTACTTGTGTACATTTGGGTTTCAGGATTGCTTACACTTCGCTTGTGAAGAATGTGCTTTAAGAATGTTAATTCTAGTTAGCTTTTCAGTTATGGGAAGTAGTTTTGTATTTACAAAGCACTGTTATATTGCTTTTGTAGGCAGGTGCACTTGACATTTTGTAGACTGTTAATGAAGAGACTTAATTAGTTACTCTTAGTAATACATAATAGTATTACGCATTTACAGAAAACGTAATACATATTACACATTAGTAAAATGCGTAACAGAAAAAAATTTACAATCATTACCCAGACACCACATGCGTAATAGGATTGACCCAGTTCAAGAATGCGTAACAGGCCTGGTAAAAATATGGTAAGGGATAATACAACTATTACACAATTGAGAAATGCGTAATAGAACATATTACACAGGTCCAGAATGCGTAATAAGTTTAACCCAGATACAAAATGCGTAATACATTTTATTACACTCATGCCAAATGCGTAACATACCCTTTAATAATTAAATATGAGTATTATGCATCCACAGAATGCGTAATTGACTGTTACCCTCACAGCAAATGCGTAATAAATTGTGTGTATATTTATTACACTCATAAAAAATGTGTAATAGCTGTTACTATCTTGAAAAATGTGCAATTGACTGGTATAAATGGCCAATGGTTAGCGTGCCAGTAATAGCTTATTTTTAATATGTTATTTTTGTCCTTTACCCAAAATCATACGTGTAAAATCTTTTATATATATATATATATACATATCATTTTTTTAATAACAATTTGATATGTAAATTTATAACATATAAAATTAAAAATATATATATAATTAAAGATATTAAAAAAGGATCTGTGCGTTGAACGGGTTATAAGCTAGTAAATATAAGAGGAATGTTATCCAAAATTTTGGTCTAGTCAATGTACTATCAAAAGCATATGATCCGTTGGATTAAATATAGACGATCAAGATCACATTAAAAAGAGAATTATAATCTAAAAATGATATAATTAGAAAAGGTTGCATTATAAGTGAATTTTAAAAAAGAAAATTATAATCTAAGAAGGAAATAATTTAAAAAGGTTGTATTATAATTAAATTTTAAAAAGAAAATTATAATCTAAAAAGGATATAATTAAAAAAGCTGTCTTATAATTGAATTTTAATTATTTTTTATTAATATTAAAAAATTTATATTTACTATTTGGGCTACATCTTGAGATCTAGAAATCAGATTTGGATGATTTTATAATCCATGTGAACCTCATAAAATTATATCTATTTTAGTGATGATTTAATAATTTTATTCAAATGGAAACACTCAGAATCTCAGAGAAAATATAATTACGAATTTTTACATTAATCCTATTTAATGTAGAAAACGTAAGTATATATGATTTAAATTATTGACATATGCATTTTCGTATTTCTATATAAATACACCTTTTAATTTATAACATACTAAAATATTAAATATTTTTTTATGCTAGGTCCAACGTTTATAACATACTAAATATTAAAATATTTAATATTTAAAATATTTAATATTTAATATTAAATACTAAATATAAATATAATATTTATATACTAAATATTAAATACTAAATAAGAATCTTAATTAAGTTAAGAATCTTATTATGAGCATAATTCTAATTTATGATAATTGAGGTAATTCTTATTTATTTTGGTAGAAGAAATATTAATTGTGGAAAATTTTTTATCTGATATAAGAAAAGATGGTAATTGGGATTTGAAATATAATATAATATAGAATAGGATTAGAATATTTGTGGTGCCTATATATATATAATAAGGATTTTGATGGTAATTGGGATTTGAATATAATATAATATAGAATAGGATTATAATATTTGTGGTGCCTATATATATAAATATTTGTAGGGATTTAGGTGAATTGCAAAAAATTAGAGAGTTGTGTCTGATCAAGGTGAGGTGATTGTATTCGAGCAACTCCAATACATTGGTACTTACTGATAATCTCCGTTCGTTCATTCCTGGTTGTCAAATATAGTTGGGTGCAAAGATGGACAATAATGATGGAGTAGCAGTTGGAATTGATTTAGGCACAACATACTCGTGCGTTGGAGTCTGGCAACATGATCGAGTTGAAATCATCGCAAATGGTTACGGTAACCGAACTACACCGTCATGTGTTGCTTTTACTGAAACAGAGCGTTTTGTTGGCGATGCTGCTAGAAATCAGGCTGCTAGAAATCCTGTCAACACAATTTTCGGTACTCATCTTTACCCTTATCTTTGGTGTACTTATATCTTTGGTTGGAGTCTTGTGTGTAGTAGTAGGTTTAGTTTTTTACATAGAAAGCCATGAGGTAATTGTATGATATTCCAAGGTAAAAGCGCTACTGACCAATTACTATTGCTATAATACGTTTTGTCTGCATAAAAGGATAAGGCTCTCCGTGCTCACATTCTAAACAATAAACTCTTAATTACTTTAGTGCTATCTATCTACTTAATTTTGACTGATTAGTGCCATCTATCTACTTAATTTTGACTGATCTCTCAATTTTGTAGTTGAATTTTCTTGCATCTTTATATATTAAAATTGAAAATTCATGTTTAGGATCATATAGATTGCTATAAGATCTCAAAAATAATTACACAACTCGTATGTACTCTAATGGCGACGGTTGCATGCACTTTCCAGTGATATGTATACAAGGCATTATTGAGTCTGACTCATAGTGATCATTTATCAAAGAATGACTCTGGCTATCAAATGATTGAACCACCGGGAGCAATTTACTTACAATACTTAGTTAACATGTAATGATAATTACATGATATATGCAATAGAATCTTTGCTAGTGAAATTACAGAGGTAAACAACTAATCATTCTCAATTTTTAAATCTACAATATTACTTGTACACAGATGCTAAGAGGTTGATTGGAAGGAAATTCACGGATTCTACTGTACAAAGTGACATGGGGCTTTGGCCATTTAAGGTAGTAAGTGGTTCTGCTAACATGCCAAAAATAGTTGTTACTCACAAAGGTGTGGAGAAACAATTCTCTCCTCGGGAGTTATCTTCAATGGTTCTCATTGAGATGAAGAATATTGCTGAAGAATACCTGGGAAAGAAAATAAAGAATGCTGTTGTAACTGTCCCTGCTCACTTCAATGACTCACAACGTCAGGCCACAAAAGACGCAGCGACAATAGCTGGCCTCAACATCTTGCGTATGCTTGTTGAACCGACAGCAGCTGCAGTCGCTTATGGTCTTGACAAAAAGCTTACAAGTAGTTTGGCTGGGGAGAAAACTGTGCTTGTTTTTGATCTTGGTGGTGGTACTTTTGATGTTTCTCTTCTTAAAATGAAAAAGGATAATATTAAAGTTCTGGCTACAGCGGGTGATACTCACCTTGGAGGTGAGGACTTCGACAATCGTTTGCTAAAGCATTTTGTTGAGGATTTCAAGAGGAAGCACAACAAAGACATTAGTGGAAACGCTAAGTCTTTAAGAAGATTGAGAAATGCATGTGAAAAGGCAAAGAGGGTTCTTTCTCATAATGACATGACAACTATTGATGTAGATTCTTTGTTTGAGGGAATTGATTACAGTGCAATAATCACTCGATCCAAATTCCAAGATTTGAACATGGATTTATTCAGAAGTTGCGTGGAGACTGTAGAAAAGTGCTTGAAAGATGCCAATATGGAGAAGAGTTGGATCCATGATGTTGTTCTTGTGGGTGGATCTACTAGAATTCCCAAAGTGCAGCAGCTATTGCAAGAAGTTTTTGATGGCAAGGAGCTTTGCAAGAGTATTAATCCTGATGAGGCTGTCGCTTATGGTGCAGCTGTCCAAGCTGCTGTACTGAATGGTGCTGGAAATCCTAACATTAAGTATTTAACTGAAGTCTATTTGGGTAATCTTTAGGACTTGGGGTATTGTATTGTATTGTATGATTGTTACATTTATGAGAACTTTTCATTCTTGTTTTGCTTGTGCAATTTGAAGATTCTTTGTTAATGCTACGTGATCTATTAAATGATTTTATGTTAATATTCAAGTGGGATTATTGGGTATATAGCTTTTCTAGTTAAATTTTGTTGGGGTTTGATGAAAACTTTGGTTTTCAGTTTCTCGAATCAATTTGCTAAACCTGCTTCCCCACAATTTCTTTTAACAAAATTTTACTGGTTAAAGACTGTTAAGTATTTTGTGTTAATTCTTAATCCAGGAAGTCGATACTGTAATTTAATATCTTAGGCGGTAATACTTTCTAAAGTATCGGCAGAAGAAAATTCAGACAACAATAGGCTTAGGTACCCAAGCAAACTGGATTAATATTCAACTTATGTAAAACTATGTTCATTATGTGTGTATCGTGTAACATGTTGAAGATTTTTGTTTGTAAATTTTATTAATGTTTCTTATACATTAATAATCATCATATCTTCTCTGAATTTTCATTTTATACAAGAAAGGAGATTAATCACTTTGATTCTGGTAGAGGCACAGGCAGTGATTTAATTAAGGTTAGATGGGAATGACAGGATTTACTCTATGGGGAATGTTATCATTATGGCTTTTCTACCAGATTAGTATGATTCCACTATTTATTCAATAAAAGTTAGATGAAATGTTTATTGAGAGGAGGTAAAGGAAATGTCAGGGTTTACATTTTCTGATTTCGATAGGGAGCAAGGCCTTTGATGGCCTAGCTTTTTCCAAACTTTGGCTTGTAGAACCAATTATCGAAATCATGTTAGAGCCTATTATTTTTTTAACACAAATGATACCTCACTGCATTTGGTGAGAGATCAGCTGGGTTTGCTGTGGCGTTGTGCCAGCCCTGCCTTTTAAGTTTCATCCAACTCTGGACAGATTAGAAGCTGTCAGATTTAGGGTGATTTTTGATATGTGTTACGGTAGTTGTGACTTGTACTTTCCAATTGCACATGATCATGCTACAAATGGCCGCAACAGATTTCTGAGGATTTTTTTAAGTCTAATTCAGAGCATTAACCACAAGAAGCGGAATAGAACCGCAAGAGCTTGAACATAAGACTTTTCGGTACTTTGTGATACCATAGTGCTATTTTCGACTCTACTAATATTAGCCTTACGTTAGACATCCCGGTTAGGATTAAAATCTAGCAGATGTTTGCACGCGAGATTATCAATATTGTTGCTTGCGAGCAGTGGCAGAGCCAGGGTAGAAGTTTAGGGTGAGCCTTTTTGCTCCTTTGGGGTATTGACTTTGGGTAAAGTAGTAGTTCAGTTGGTTTAGTGCTATTGCAGGGATTTGAAGTTTTGAACTGAAACTGGAGTCAAAGTTCAGTCTTTGCGGTTGCTTCCATTACTGACCACAAAGACACCAAATTCTCCTTTAGGTGCTTCAACTGTGGTATAGGTAGAAGGAGCTATCAATTCTCCTATCCCGCCTAGGTCTATGAATTTCTCTATCAATTCCATTACCTTACACCCACCAAGATACGGCCCCTTTTAGTTTAGTAAAGTAAAGCTTTGGCTCCCTAAAGACTAAAGAAATTAAAAAAGAGAGGTCTTCAAATAGCTTTCACAGACTCATTCTCATCAATTCTCAAAGAAGACTATCAGCTAGTCAAAGTCTAAACTGATATACACCAAGATTCTTGTGATGTTGTGGCTTTTGTGTCATCTAATATAATGGTTGGTGGGTATGTGAGAATGGGCAGGTTGGATGATACACCGAAGGTGTTTGATCCATGCCTAAAAGAGGTTCGGTTATATTAGAGAGGTTGGATGATACACGGAAGGTATTTTGGTGGTTAATCGATTCCGCATTCTGGAATTTATGGTTGATTTAGTTGTGCATTTGTGCTGTTTTTTGTAGATTTGAGATTTCGTACGGTCTTGATTTCGTGATTTATGGTTTAAGAGGATTCTAATAGAGGATTGTGGTTAGTATTTGAGTTTTGAACTGATTTTAATGCGTTTACCCGATCCGTATCTGTAATCTACAATTTATAATCTACACTGTTGTATGTGTGTAGTTGATTTCAAAGTGACTGTTATCTAGTGAATTGATATGTATTCGTTGCTATATCATTCACACTGCATTGATCCATTTAATAGGTGCTGTTTAGGATAAGATTTTTGGTTTTTACGAAGTTGCTAGGATGCTAGTAATGAAGTTGTTTGCAGAATATTGCTCATGGATTGAACTGTTTGAGATCATACGGTAATATCACAATATATAGCTAAGAGGTTTTCTAGCACATTGTTGTTGATATTTCAGCTTTGAACTACTTTTGATACATCTGGTAAGTTGATTTTAATCTGTTTCTTTAAGGCGTGCACTCTGCAGTCATCTTTCTTATCCGTGTGTTGTCATTTATATTTTGGTTTTGAATTGACTTTGATTCTCTTGGTGAATTGGTTTGTGTCTGTTGCTATAAAAAACACACTGCATTGATGTGTACAATATGCATAGATTATTGTTTTGGTGAAGTTGCTAGTATTGATTTCTTTTCATGATAATGTATAGCTATATTAAAATCTCTTAGACTGTTGCTAATGTATTGGAGATGCCAAGTAAATCTGGTTTCTGAATCACGGTGGCAAAAAATACATATCTAACTCTTACTAGTGTAGTTTGTTTATTGCTGGTCACTTTTTGTGCTAAACTTCCACATCTTCTTGGGCAGACTATAAATCTCGCAGCAATTTGTACTCCAGCAGACTACAATACACGCCCTCTTGATACGATCTACAGCAACTTTATTGATGCTCTGCCTGTGGTATGCAAATGTTCTGTTTTAGATCTAGTCATTGTTCTTTGTAAAGTCTACATCTGATAAATAGGGCAGATGTTCATTTGTTGTCTTTTTGTTGAAAACCTGAATTTTATGCTACTATGCATGTTTCTCTTCCTTTTAGGCGAAGTACTGTTCAGAGAACAATAAGCGTCTTATTCACTTCTCCACCTGTGAAGTCTACGGGAAAACAATTGGTAGTTATCTTCCCAAAGACAGCCCCTTGCGCCAGGTGAGGCTTTGCTTTTTATATGTACATGATAATGGTCACTGTTTTTATTTTAAATATTTCACATTTTTGCTCAGGCTAGTTATTAAATGTTTCTGCATATATATGTTTTACCATCCGCTAAGTTATCCCACCAATCACATGCTGTTATTTTATCATAGAGCGTGTTTTTGCTTAGATTTTTTTATGTTAGCACACAATTAAGTATGGGTTAGATTAGCTAATAGCAAGTCTCCAACCTTTTGTGGTCAGGCTAAAATGTTAGATCACATATTTGTTTGCCTAGTAGAATGCAGAAACAAAAGATGCTTGCATCCAACATTATTCTCTTTTAACTAAATGATAGACCTCTCTCAAAAAATTAAAAAATAGATCAGAGATCTGCTACCACCATAAATTATATATCTGGTACTAGTCTTTAAATTACAAGTTCTGCTGTTGCAGTCAAATACTACTGTATAAACTACAACTATATGCTGATTACATAGTACAGCTGGTAAGTGTTGTACTGTTTCCCAAATTTAATTGGCTAGTTAATTGATATGCATATTTAAATGTTTCAAGTTTGCAATTTCTAAAATGATTCCATTTCTCCATTCCGTTAAAATGTTACAGGATCCCTGCTTATTATATTCTGAAAGAGGATGAGTCCCCTTGCATTTTTGGCTCAATTGAGAAACAGAGGTGGTCTTATGCATGTGCTAAGCAATTGATTGAGAGGCTAATCTATGGTCGGTGCCACAAAAAACTGTTAGATGTTCCTTACATCTTTTCTACATTATTTTTTGACACCCCATTTAAATTTTGACAGCTGATCGAGAGGCTAATCTATGGTCGGTGCCTCTTTGGTGCACTAGCAGCTTGGGAAAACCGTCCTCTTACTAAAATTTAACTTCAGCGTGTGAACCTTGTTCTTACTAAATTTTTTTTTGATAAAAATTATAAATCCAAATGTATATGCATGTATTTGGAGACCTAAAGCAATATATTGCTTCTCAAGCACCGCCCCTGAGCACAATACAATACAATAGTCTCTCTCCTCCTCTAATCGTGATAATTATCTCCTCATACCCCAGTAAGCACAATCTCCGCTTACACTGCAATTCTCTCTCTCTCTCTCTCTCTCTCTCTCTCTCTCTCTCTCTCTCTACAAATCACCTGTTTATATTATGTTGTAAAGCCTTTTCTGGGTTCAATACTGCTTCAATTTGGGTAAATTAGGGTTGGTTACACATCAATTGTTGTAGAGTATTGTTTTATGTGATAAAAATATGATCTGTATTTATTGATTTATCTTGTTTGCCTTAACGTTACTCACCTGATCAATTTCGATTCCGGCGGGTTATAATTTATAATTTATATAAATTATATATTTATTCTTATGCGAAATATTCTCTTCAATTAGGGTTTTGAGAAATCGAAGATGAGTAGTCCAGAAAGATACGATGCTGATATATGTCCAGAAAGATACGATGCTGATATATGTCCGGCTGAAAATGATAGAAAGATGCGATGCTACTGATATATGTCCGCCCGAATGGCTGAAAATGATCATGGATGCCTATTCTCGGGAGAGGAAGCGTAAATATCAACCATCACCAACACCAACACCAACAGAAATTCAATGGAAGCCATTTAGCCATATTCCCGATCATCCATGGGGGTATGATAAACTTGGCAAGACTAACCTATTCCATCTTTTCCGTGCCGCGGATACACAATACCTATACACAAGGAAAGGCGATGTGGTAAAGGCCACTCTCTATTTTAATTGTTGTACATTTTAATTGTTAAGAGTTATTTGTAATTTTTTATTTTTGTTTGTTGGAATTCCATTGCCTTGCTTGAATCAAACAAGTAATGCCAAATTTTCATCTTAAGGTTATAATAATACTTAAAGGAATTATTATGTTGTGTTTCATGGTGTATCTATTTGTCCAAAACTGGGATTCCGTCAATCCTCTGATTGATTATTCTGTGTTCCCCTCTCAGGTTAAGGTTGACCAACTCCAAAACAAATATGTTATTCTCTATCTCTTGAGAGATTATGTCCACAATGTGGAAGTTACTTGTCCAGATATCATACCCGACTTGATGGAAACTTATAAAAAATACGGCAAATCTGAGCTTGAGATTGTCTTTCTTTGGCTTGGTGACGACAAGGAGGCCTTCTCTAAACAGTCCTTCTTCATGCCGTGGCTTGCTGTCTTACCAGAGGATGAGAGAACCGTCAATGTCCTTACGGAGGAGTTTGACTTTCAAGACCGTGTGTGTTTCCTTCTTTTTGACCGCAACGGCTCCTTATGTCTTTACGATGCCAGAGCGAACATCAGTGCTTATGGTGTCGTAGGCTTTCCTTTTACCCATGAAAAGATCAAGGAAGTAGATACGGAAGCTGCCAAACTCCGTTCTGAAATCAATGATGGCAAACTAGCTACCTTGCCTGATATTTTGGGTGCTCATGTAATTTCCCCAACAGGAGACAAGGTAAGTAAACATTTTCCATTTCGCTTGCAAGGCACGGATTGATCATTCATACCAAAGTATATTAGATGTATTTCGGAAGTCCGCATTTCCATTTGCCGGGAATCTCTCCAAGCTAGTGTTGTGGCTGACCATTAATGTTCGTGTATATCTGCAGGTACCTACCTCCGACTTAAAAAAAAAGACTGTGGGTCTTTACATGCTGGGCCCATATCCATCTCGTGTTATCCTTGAGCAATTGAAAAGTATCTGCGAGGATAAGAAAGAGGATTTTGTCTTAATTCCCACCATCACATCGTACCATTCCTCCTGGTCCTGGATCAGAGCCGGATGCAGCCATCTCGAACGTAGTATCCCTTGGTACACTCTGCCCGCTACTAAGTGTCGCTACTTGCATAAAGTTTTCCAAAGTAACCTTAAGGATCCGTATCTTTCGTCTGGAGCATGTGATCTAGTTATTCTCAAGGGCGATAAGCATCACCTTGTCAGTGTTTTTGCCTTGCACATCTTTGCATGCTTTGGAGTTGATGCCTACCCGTTTACCATAGAAAATGCTGTGCAAGTGGCAAAGAAGGAACAACTAGACGACATAGTTTTGAAGGAAATATTATCGTCCAAGTCTATTTTACGTAGACAAGGTTCTGCCGGCAGTGAGGTATGTGTCACTATTTATGAGCACTATCTAGCATGATATAGTTTTTGTTTTTATTATCATATTATTTTATTGAAGATATAGTTTTTGTTATTATTGTCATATACTATTTTATTGAAACGTCCTCCGAAACTTGTACTATTAATCTGCCTGGCAGGAGGTGGTCACTGTTTCAGAGCTCGATGGTAGACATGTCTTATTATTGTTTGGGACTCATGGTTGTGAGTGGGAATCATTTTGGTCTACCATAAAGAATGTGTATGTTGACAAGCCACATGATGTTGACTTCGAGATTATCTACATTCATTTGGATATCAGTACAGAATCTACTTCCTCCTCAAGCACTATCGATAAAATGCCTTGGGTGGTACACTCGTCTGAACCAGAGGTTGCAGTTTCCTTGTTCGAGTGTGTGTTTCCCTTATCTGCACACCTCCCTGCCATTGCAGCCTTTGGGGTAAATGGGCATCTAGAAACAAAAGGATCAGACTTAGCTTCTAAAGATAAGTTGGTCTCTCAGTATCCATTTATACAGGCTGATATGTATGATGAGGTTTATCGAGAACTAAAATACCAGCACGGATGGGACTTGGAATACCTCTTTTACTCTGCTGCAGAAACAGAGATGGGCTCTAAAATGTTTAGACAGATTTATGGCTAAATCAGTCAGAAGGCGCTACTTGTATATATTTAGATATCAAAGTCTGTGTGCATTGAGTAAACTGGGTTCAGCAAAAACTAGAACAATATTGTTTTTACGAGGATATTTTTTCTTAGGAAATTTGTACTGATATTTTTATGTTCTTGTCTTGATTGGCTTTCGGAATTTCCATTTTAACTGTGGGCAGGATCTCGTGATACCTTAAATCTGAACTTCCTTTATTCAGGAATAGAGATTGATATAGAATTTCTTATGATACTTTCTTTACCGTATAATTTATATACGGAGTAATTATTTCTTTAATCTAAGGGAAGTGGTTTACAGATGTATAACTGAATATGTGTTGGGCTTATATGTCAGCTGGACATTTAATTGGATTATATTTTCCGTCGCCTGGATTCAGAGGAACTATGTCATCCCCTAAATCTTTGAGAGATTATGGCCAGTATATAAAATCAATTGTTCCCCAGACCACCAGTCTTTTCTTGATGCAGGCAGGCAGACCTCTAACAGAAACCATGGTTTTTGGAAACTTTGAATCAGTTGGGATAAATGGTAGCATGTACTCTATAGAAGAAAATAGTAATGAATGTTTAATAGTCTCAGAATTTATAATCTTCTCTACTGAAAACCCATTGTTTTACATCGAGAATACCAACAACTTTTCCCGTTGGGCGTTTCAATGGATATACTATGTTAGTTTACGCAGCTAATTGTGAAACTTCTAGCTTTTAATGGACATAATATGATGGCAGACTTGTGAGCTTTACTATCACCGCTTGTCATTTAGGGTATTGTGTGATTAATCTATTTATATGCTTTAGTATGAAGGTAGTTGCTACTCCCTCCATCCCACCCATTTGTTTACATTTCTGAAAGCGCATTTTAAGGTTCATATAAAATATAGTTCCGTAACTTATTTTTACAATTTTGTGATTTTGAAAATAGAATGTTTATATTTCTGGTTAAATCTAGGTAACTATGGTTGTTCATAGTGGTAAGTCACCATTCAGGTCATCGTATTCAAAGACAATGTAAAGAAAGTTCAATTTCCCACGCTTAAAAATAGCTGACCAGGATAACTTCAATTTTTTACCAGAAAGATAGAACTATATGTATGACAATAGTGATTGACCGATTGTCTGATCGATAACATCACGATCACACTTGTCATAAACAATACACCGTTAAATTATCCAAACTGATATAACTTATAGGTCAAAAATTAACTTCTGCTTGTAAGAAATGAAAATACTGAAGTGGCATTTTTAAGATCGCTCTTGAATGAGTCATAAACTGGTCTTAATCAAGAGCGCCCTTTATGTTCATAGATATAGATATGCCCCTCTTGTATTGAAACACAAACATTAAGGTTTATAAACAAGACTGGATAATAATTTGAGGGTTAAACAAGTTTATAAACAAGACAGTATGAGATGTTAAGTTTAGATAACAGCTTAACTCAGTAAAACAATACAAATCTTTAAGTAAAATAAGCTGAGAAACTATTGCAGTTTTGATGAGGCAGTGCATGAAAGAAGATGATTATATGCAAAGTCTAAAGGGGGAATGAATCGTTGGAGTGAATACATGCAGAAAATGAACAAAATGAGGATCACTTACAGCTGCAAAAAAATTCCAAGATTCACAGGGAAGAAAAACAAAATATCAATGCAAATCTCATTATCAAGTTCCCAATTAGGACAAAATGGAGTGAGGATGGAGAAAAAGAACCATGTAAGTAAGGTTATCACTGTGTCATGCATTCCATCCGTAGATCAGATAATCTCGTTCAAGACTTGGCACATTTATACTTGTGCCATCCTCAATTGTAGTTAATATTTGCTACATTTCTCAGAAGAAGAAAAAGTTGTAACAACCATAGTTACATGGATTTATAAAATTAACTAAAATATAACTTAAATTTCAGAAATAACTACTTATTTTCGAGAAATAAGATTAGCCAAACGGTCACTATATATTTGACTCCTTTTTCGCATCAGCAACATTATACAAGTTTTGGGTTGTAGCTCAAATAATGCAAGACTCAAGAGTACTGAGATTTGAGGGACACAGTCCATGCAGGACTGCTAATCAATAATGTTGTTAAGCTTCTTACTCATTTATTGAATAGACGTCCAATCACAACCCAACAGAAAGAAATCTTATATTAGCACCTAATAGAAAGAAAATCCAATGGGCTACTGTATTAAAGAGATGCATCTGAATCAAGCTGTATCATTATTGAGAAAAGCTCCATCATTAACTAACAACATGCAATAGGGATAACTAAAATGATAAAATTGTCTTTAAGCTTCACCAGCAAGAGATGGACGCTTAGGAAACCAGCTCGGCAAAGTAAGTAAATGTTCTTCAGGAGAGCCATCACGTGTAACAGATAACCCTAGTGAGTATCCAAGTGCTCTTGCCACGGGAATTGCAACCGCATTGCCTACCTGGATGTACCTGTATAATACAAGAGAGTTCATGATTTTTAGTGATGAACAGTTGCTATTTAAAATGCCAAAAATGATGTGAAAATGCAAAACCTTTAGTTAAGTTAATTACCTTTCCTTGATGGGACCAAAGAGCTTATAGTAATCAGGAAAACCTTGAAGCCTAGCATTCTCCCGAACAGTGAGTACTCTGTGTTGTTCTGGATGCGTTATGATCTAGCAAAAATAACAATTAGTCAGCCACAACAAACATACAAAATCTCAGCATACCAAACATCAATAAATAGAAATGTACCTGGTTATGTGGCTCAGCCCTAGTGACTACAGTAGGTACAGTCTCATCCCACCATAATCTCCCAAATGGCCTAAAATTTTCAAAATTATGATACAATGTAAAACAAATATACAACCACCTAATCCAATAAAAAATGAAAAAAAATAAGATGAAAGATTCCTTACTTGCAAGATGTTCCTCGCACAAATTTCATTGCATAGTCAGGAACCTTGAAATATTAAAAAAAAAATTAGTACAACTTAGGGAAGTTCAAAATCAGAAAATTTGCGAGCAATAGTAAACAGAAATTACCAGAGGTTTTCCTGAAGGCAAAAGAGCACGCTCAATTTTAGGGTCCCATTCAACTTTATTATCTAAACCAACCTTGACACCTTTAAGATCCCTAAAATTCGCACCCTGTGATTCACATGTAAACACATTAGTTGCTATCCAGCACATTGGATAGATTTCAAACTCATCATAAAAATCAAATTGTTATCGATAAAGAGTCTACCGACCTTTTTAACTGGTACATTGCACACACGCTGATAATCGTCAATGTTTAATTTGAGTGGTCGATGATCAAATAGAAGATGTTGTGACTGTGACGGGTCCGGTACTAAACCCAACATCTCTGTATGTAAAAAACCAACTGGATAGTTCATAACGAAATCTTATAATGAATGGCGACTCAACTGCAAACTTAGTTTGGGATGAAACATTGGAATTGTTCATTGCATGTACCTTAAGAATAAGATCAACATTAAGCTTACCTTCTTTACTTAATCTGATGAACTTCTGAAACTCCGTCTTCGGCTCACTAACATATGGCATTTCATCGCGAGACTCGTCATTTTCCACCTACAAAAAACAAGGATATGAATTAAAATGTATAAATAATAAACCTTTCCGTTACATTGAAAAAGCAAAGGCTTAAGACACTGAATATACATACTGTTGGAAGATCAGAAATTGCATCCCCTAAGTATAGTTTGTCCTTTAATACAGGAAAACAACCATCGTCGTAGGTAACTGCATTTGACTGCATCAATAAAATAAGTGTATTATCATCCAAAAAAAAAAAGTTATAATTAATTCTGGGCAGAGTAATAGCTGGTTACAACTTACACAGCCTAAAACTATTATTTAAAATATAAGTTTAACCCATAGGAACATGGCAACTGGAGACGATGGGTGGCATATACATGTATTCCATTACGCTACTTGCATTTTTCTATAAAACTTCAATTTTTTTACCAGAAAGATAGAACTATATGTATGACAACAGTGATTGATCGATTGTCTGATCGATAACATCACGATCACACTTGTCATAAACAATACACCGTAAAATAATCCAAACTGATATAACTTATAGGTCAGAAATTAACTTCTGCTTGTAAGAAATGAAAATATTGAACTGCCATTTTCAAGATCGCTCTTGAATGAGTCATAAACTGGTCTTAATCAAGAACGCCCTTTATGTTCATAGACATAGATATGCCCCTCTTGTATTGAAACACAAACATTAAGGTTTATAAACAAGATTGGATATTAATTTGTGGGTTAAACAAGTTTATAAACGAGACAGTATGAGATGTTAAGGTTAGATAACAGCTTAACTCAGTAAAACAATACAAATCTTTAAGTGAAATATGCTGAGAAACTAATACAGTTTTGATGAGGCAGTGCTTGAAAGAATGATTATATACAAAGTCTGAAGGGGGAATGAATCGTTGGAGCGAATATATGCAGAAAATGAACAAAGGATCACATACAGCTGCAAAAAAATTCCAAGATTCACAACATTTCCTCCAAATCAAGTCGGGAAGAAACACAAAATATCAATGCAAATCTCATTATCAAGTTCCCATTTGGGACAAAATGGAGTGAGGATGGAGAAAAAGAACCAAGTAATTAAGGTTATCACTTGTGTCATGCATTCCATCCGTAGATCACATAATCTCGTTCAAGACTTGGCACATTTCTCATGGCTAACAACCTTATTCTTTTAACAGGCAGTTATGACAGGTAATGTATGTCTTCTTTTAAGTTTTCTTGCCAGTCTATCTCCACATCTATGTTTCTGTATTTTGAGCCAAACGAATTTAGCACTTAATTATGGTTTTTGGATGAGTTGTGAGCTTTTACTATTATGTTTCAAACGATGAAATGTACTATTTTGTTGATAACTATTACTGTATTATTTTTACTATTAAATTATATTTTGCATAAATAAAACATGTGTTTAATTATGCCTAACAAATTGCTCTTCAAAGTCAACCCCCACACGCTTGTGAGTTCACACCATTTACAACACGGGAAGTCGGGGACTGACAAAAATAATAAAGACAAACAGAGGTACATAGAATCAGAAAGTTGCTGCTAATAGTAAAGGTGATTTGCAGCTCATATCATACATAGTCATGATGTCAAAAAAAAAGCCCTGAATTGTACTAAATAATGGAAACATACAGTACCTCAAATTCTAAAGGCACATGTCCTCTGACGACAACATTGTGAGTGGGCAAGGGGAATTGAGGCAACTTCTGCATATAGGAGACATTGAAACAAATACACAAGTTATAGTACCCATTCACGTTGAGGGATTAAGAAACCAATTTAATGAAAAATATATTACCATAGTATGATGTGCACCCCACAAAAACACACGCATGCGAAATTGAGGGAGACCGTACGCTCCTGCAACCATCATACCCAGCCGGGCCTGGTAGTTCATCCCAATCAGGCGGCCTAATGCATATCTGCCAAGAAAACCTTTGGCGAATCTCACTATATCGACCACATTCTCCATCAACACAAACTTCGGTTTCAAATACTCCACAATATTCATATAAACAAGAAGTTGCTCATTTCTTGGGTCTTTCAAAGGACTTTCGGGGTTTCTAAAGCGGTTGAATCCACTTATACCCTGACACGGAGGACCTCCGCATATCACATCAGCATCTCCCTGTTCAATAATTTAAATTAGTTTGACTTGAACATGATTGATTCTTCTAACAGTGCATATACAATGTAAAACAGAAAAAGTACAGTGTCAGTAAGCTAAAAGATATTTAACTTGTATTAACAAGCAGGCACAAAAGACTATTGCAGTAACTACTTTAGTGTATAGGGAGGCACAATAAACTATCGCAGAGACAACTAAATCCATGAGTATCTTGCTGTCAACTATTTTGAACAACAGGGTTCTCCATCTCCAAGTTTATCCCTATTTAAATATTAAAATTATGCATAATCCTTCTTCCACATATTAGATGCAATTTGTTGCAAACTCTTTATTTACACTACTAAATAAAGGACAGAGACATCAAATATACCAGCTTAGGTACTATACCATTACGTGGAAAGTAATACAAATTTCTAGGATGTAGACATTTCTTCATATTAATCACCTGTATATATGATATCAGCCCAGTTGGTATTGTTGTTGCATTAAGTTGTAGACAACACCAGAAAATTGGAATATAATTTTATTATATATAAGATAAAGAAGTCCATGTTTTAAATTTAAACTTACAGGTAAAGGCAGGATTTTAGAATTGAAGCCTTTTGTAATGAACTCCTTGAGCTTGTCATGAGCGCCACTGGTAGATGAAGAGTACAAGACAATTAACAACAGAACAGGAAGATATAGGTTAAACTAGAGTAGGAAGGGCTATAATATAATACCTTAATCCATCTTCTGGCTCCCATGTGTCTTCATCCTCTCCATAGCCCTTCCAGCGAATCTAAACAGTTGATAATCAAGTTAAGATCTTGTTAGATGTTAAAAGGACAGTAGCTCTAATATTAATGTACTTGCACCACTATTTATGAGAAACTAAAATTATCACATAAAATATTATGTTTGATAGACTAAACATAATTTAGCAACTCCATGTATAATATATTCCAAAAATAGTAATCAGTACAACTACAAATTATTGCAAATATAGGGACTTTTGCACAACATCATAATTTATTGGAAAGGTACTAATTATATAAGTGTCACATCAGCATTTGGAAAAGAATTTGGGAACCGTTTCGGGATATCTAGCATTTTCCATAAAATATTAAGTTAAGAGCTACTAGTTGCTCTTAAAATTGAGGAGAGGGAAGAAGCTCTTAACTTTTTAATGAACCTCTAAGAGTCTCTTGGAGACTCATTTTAAGTCATCCTTTTCATATTTTGATTTAAGAGTTTAAATAAAGAGCCTCTTGGAGATGCTTTAATATTATTGAACTCAAATCAAGCTCCAAAGATGTTACTCAAAACTTTAAATTTATTATTTACACTAAAAAAGAGGTCAGCGCAATATTGTCAAATATAATTTCATTTAAATACTTTATTGAGTTTGAGTTCACTTTAAATCAAGTACAAATCAAACTTGCCCAAGTCTCAATACATCTCAGATTGCTTATTAAGCAAAACTACTCGTTTTAATAAGTACAAATCAGTCATGTTCGGTTAGACCTCCAGACCAGTTTATATTGCAGCCATATATGCAATTCACAACACATGATGCTAGTAATATTCTAAAAGTGGATCCCGTGCAGGTTGCTGAATTAGTAGATCAATAGATAATAAACTCGGGATGAAAGAAATTAGCATTTATGTGCGCATCTACTCATATCCTACATTTTTTCAAAATGTGATCTTAAAACAATTTTAATACCTTGAAATATAATCCAACATCCTTCTGCCCTTCAGGAAGACCATAGCATATAGACAATATCTCCTCTACTTCAAAAATTTCGTGATTATCTACTTCTACTTCTGCATCATCATTTTCATCATTGTTCTCAGTCTCTAGAAATGAAATTTGTTGCGGGCCCTTATCACCAATTAACGAAAACAAGGAACAAAGTCTCTCCCACTCCTTCAGAAGAGCTAAAAATTCTTCAGCTTTCTCGTTTCTAACCTGTTTAAGATCCACGATAGTGATCCAAATATGTATCGGCAAATTATGACCATGGGAAAAACTAAAAGGGCATGTATAAAAATTAATATACCTCTGTCTCCGGATGATTTTGTTTTAAACTTTGACAAGCATATTGGTTTAGGTCTACCGCCCATTTCTATGATAAAACAATAACTTAATTAGTAATTATATACAATAATCATCTTCAAACAAACAGCTTTGGATCACCAGATTTGTGGCATACTGGCCTTCATGACAACTTACCGTGACAAGTTTAACACCTGACAAATCGGCACCAAGACAAAGTCCAGTGGACATGGCACCACAACCTGAAAATAGGTCCAACAACTTCATTTCCTTTGGGTTCTTCAACCCTTCATCTTGAGGGACATCACTCTCACTTGAGATGGTAGAATCAGATACAATTTCTTCTTCAGTGACATCTACAAAACAAAAAATCAAGGTTAGACAATCAGCCAGTAAAGAAATCTTAAAGAGGCATACTTTAAAGGAATTTCAATAGTACAAATAAGCGAGGGGATAGTTACCATGATATGAATTTAAGAATGTTGAAAAGGGGACGTGGTACAGCATGTCATAATAATAGTCACAATGTGCAAGGGTGGCCCGCTTAGTATAGAAATCAGCCTGATACAGTAATAATAAAACCCAAGTTTAGATATATAATATACAGATATGAGATGCTGATTCATCTCTAAAGAACATAGGTCTAACATTTAGGGGCAACTGAACAATCTTGATCCTTCCCACTAGACAATCCAAATTGTTGTCATCCTTAATAGTGGACAGAAACACTCTTTTATGGTCAATAAGGTTTGAGCAATCTTTGATCACCTGAAATGACAGATTATAAAACCAAATTAATCAAAAATCAGAACAAACTTATATGAAACAAGACCACTTCCCTAAATAGCTTACTGTATCTTTTGCCCTGTAGAACCATTGAGCAGTAAAATAGGGTTCACCATCAACTCCCTCAAACATTTCAACGATCCTACAAATATAATCATCTTCTCCATCGCCGGCCTGGGATAAAGATAACGCAAACAATTAAGATTAGATCCAATAACACAAACACTTAAGTTTAACTCTGTGTTAGAAGACAATTATTATTCAAGAAATCAACTCCTTTAGATCAATCTATACTACTCTCCAGTTCACTAAATTTTGAGTAAAATGTCCTTCTTACTTCAACTCAATTTTTCACAAATCAAATTGCATAGCAACCTAAGCTGCAGCTTTTACCGCTTTTAAATATACTACAATGACAACCTTTTGTTGAAGATGCTTGTTATTTTAATCATAATTTATCTTGAATTAAGTAATAATTTAACATCCTCCACCAAGTTTACAAAAAATACTTGGCAATCATAACAGAACTCTCAGTCAGTCACTAAATTTATAAGTAGTATGATATATAAGCAAGAAAACATAAAAAAGTAGTCTTCCTACCTTAACATGGGCATCTTCTCCAACAGCAAAAGGTATACGCCCATCAATCCTTGCTTCTGTATAGTGCCTACGAGCTTGAGTTTTCTCCACGCTACTGTTCCAAGTGTATACATATTTAGTCTCTAGTCAAGTGAAGCTATAACAAAAAACCCCAATCTTTAAATCATATTACAGTACAGATGGATTTGACATTAGTTTGCTTTCTGGGCAATAATAGCTGTAGAAATGCATTAAAAATGTGAAAAAAGATATTGGTATTGGAACATTAGAAAAAGATAATGTTAAACAACCACAGAAGATCATCTTATCAGAATAATAGGATACACCGTTGTGATAGATAAGCAATCAAGTAGATATAACTAGCCACATGCCTGTACTCATCTAAACTCCTAAAATCATGCACATGTACTACATTGACAATAGTATCAGTGAAAGATTTATTCGGCCAAAACATTTTCTTACTATATTTCATTGTTTCTAATCGTTTTAATTGGTAGAACAACCTTAAAATTATATAATGTAACTTTGTGTTGCAACTTTATAGTTCATTTCTGCAAGGGGGTCATTTTATGTCTCCCAAAGAAATTATTAGTTACCACTTGTAACACTGGCACATTCCATACATTGGTGTACGCAAAATGTGTCAAATTGAATTTCAAGAGGTCCTGCTAAATTACATATGAATTTAAAGATTCATTGCATCCCATTTCTACTATATTCAATAAATAAAATTTTGTAATAGTTGTACTCCAAATGCTCTTGAAATATAAACATGAGAAGAGAAGCCAACCAAAACTTGGTCATCTAATTGTCCTTGTTTAACTCTTAAAACTGGCAGTATGGAACATTGTATATCTTACTAAAAAGTTTAGATTTCCACTTTCCAGAATAGGTTAGACAAGATATCTTACCAAAAACTGGGGTTCTCGATTGCAAAGAAACTTATCATGTTATTGAAAAAATAATCTCAATTTACAGAGTTTAGTAATAATCAATAAACACTGCAAAGTAAAATATTCATTATACATGTTCCAAAGGGATACAAAAAGTGCAATTTTAGTAATTATTTTGAACACAATAATTTCCTTTTACAAACTTGAAAATTAAACAAGAAACAATATAAAGAAAAATGTTCATTATAAATGTCAGAGGGGATTCAAAGAGTGCAATTTTAGTAATTATTTTAAACAGGTGATCCTTAGTCGAAACATGTGCAAAAATAGACCTAATTCATAAATGTTAGCAGCTCTTTAAATCTAAACACCAAACAACAACCTAAATGTCAATTCATCATAATTTTCAAATTTTACCAAGCAACAACCTAAATGTCAATTCATCATAATTTTCACCTACTTGAGAGTTTCAACAAAAAATCACAATTTTAGAACAAATACACCCAAAATCAAAACTTTAATCGACTAAAAAAATACGACAAAAGGAAAGAAAAAGCAATACCGAATCGATGTTTCAGCCTCTTGACCTTGAGTCTGATCACAACACAAGCAAAACACCACCACATTAGCATAAAAAACCACAAAATCACAAACTGAAAACAGGAAGAAAATGTGGAAAAAAAAAAGTGATAAAAATCCAACCTTTTGGAGATAGCGATGAGGCCAACGGCGTTTGGCCTGAGCTACATCGACAGGCTCGCCGACAAACACACCCTGCTCTTCATTCCCCGATCGTTGAGGTCTCCGAACTAGATTCGCTGCAGGAAACTCCACTAGCTCTTCATTATTCTCCGACGCCTCGTCTTCCCCTTCGCTGATTTGTAGAACGAACTCCTCTTCTGCAACTTTCTTCTCCTTCAATCTCTTCGAGGATCGAGATGGTTTGCCTGCGTTGGCATCGGATTTTGGTGCGGTTCGCTTGCGAGGCATGGCGGCGAGAGAGAGAGAGAGAGAGAGAGAAAGAAAGAGAGATGATTAGGGCTTTTGAAGTAGTGTCTGTACTGTATGTTGTAGTGTTGTGTGTATATATGGAAAGAGGGGTGGGTGTGATGAGCGGGAATATGCCCGAAACGTTTGGGCGTGAATGTCGTGCGTGCTAGTTGATTTTGAATTTTGATTAGACGTCCGTGGAGGGATGGATAGTTCTCTTTTTTGGTTCAACAAGTGGGGATGGTTTAAGTTGCATCATTTTTTTTATTTTTTTTATGCATAACTTGTCAAATTTAAAACAATCAAATTTAAAGATTTTATTTTAAGATATTTTATTATTATTATTATTATTATTATTATTATTATTATTATTATTATTATTAGAGTTAATTGCAAAAAAGTGGCCAGATTTTACACTCCTTTTCAAAAAAGTGGTCAGACTTTCAATTTTACAAAATGGTGGCCAGACTTGCCCTTTTCCTTTAAAAAAAGTGGCTGGAGATGATTTTCAGCTTATTTGGCAGGGGTAAAATGGGAAAATATGTTATTTTACTAAAAAAAATGCTAAAAACCCCAAAAATTAACCAAAAATCCCCAAATTAATATGTGTCACCATATGATTGATTATATTCGTAATAATAATAATAATAATAATAATAATAATACCCCCAGGCATGCACATAAATTGACTAATTAAATCTTGACAACTCATATTTGTGGATTTTTTGGTGAATTGTTGTGCATACATGGGCGCCATTATTATTATTACGAATATAATCAATAATATGGTGACACATATTAATTTGGAAATTTTTGTGGACAATTTTTGAGCTCTCTAGCATTTTTTTCCCATTTTACCCCTGCCAAAAAGCTGAAAATCACCTGTAGCCACTTTTTTGAAAGGAAAAAGGCAAGTCTGGCCACCATTTTGCAAATTTGAAAGTCTGACCACTTTTTTGAAAATAAGTGTAAAATATGGCCACCACTTTAAAGTTTACTCTTATTATTATTATTATTATTATTGTTGTTGTTGTTGAGTTTTAAAAATTTTTATCTTTTTTCCAGGTGTGCAATTGTATAAGATGTTCTTTTTTAATACATTAAAGAGTCGAATCGTCCCTAGACAACATGTCGAACGATAATTTGGATACGGATCTACCTATATTCATATCCATATCCGAACTTGTCGGATTTAGATACGGATAATATTCGTTTTATTTCGGATAAAGATAATATTCGTCTTTTCTCGAATACGAATGCAGATATTCCGAACGGATATCGGGTTTTTTGACACATAGTTAAGATTATTTCAAAATAATAGTATTTTTTTTCATTTAGGAAAAATAAAAACTGCGAACGTCATACTAATTTTATTTATCTTTTGAATCTAATTTTATTATCTTTAAAATATTAAACTCAAATGATATTTTTTTATATGTCTATAATATTTTTACAATTATATAAAATTTATATACATATATTATTTAATAAATATTCACACACACACAAACACTATAAGTTAATAGGAAAAAAATTAATTATATATATACATATATATATATATATAATTTAAATATCATATATATTTAATTTCGGATTCCGATATTTCGAATTCAGATACGGATAATATCCGCTTTATTTCGCATACGGATAATATCCGTTTTTTCTCGAACACGAACAGATATTTCGAACGTATATCGGATTTTTCGGAATTTTTTGACAGCTTTGGGCAACATTTGTTCCTTTTGTGATAAATTTTTTTGAATGAAAGAAATTTCTTATCCCAAATATTATATTACGATATAATTTATGTATGGATAAATCATTCCTGATAAAAAAACAATCAAATTTGAACATTAGTACTTTGATATTATGTATTTTTTATTTCTGATCTAATTTTATTTGTTGGTTTAATTTAATTATTATGTATTTAATTTTTTAATTTAGATCGAGAATTTGTAATAATTATTTTACAGTTTCTTTCAGGGTGATGGTTCTATCTGTCGAAATATGGGAATAAATGGCTCAAAATGCCTACACATGCTGGAGCGGCCCTAAATACCGACTGAATACACATTTACATAATGCGTATAAGTGACACGCATCTTTATGATGCGTATTCTTTGTTAATTGGGCATCTCAATGAGATGCGTGTCTTAGATACGCATCTTCAGATTGCGTTTCTCAAGACACTCATCTTGAGTGCGTATGCAGCATATGACATCATCCTCACATCTTCAGCTTTGGGTGACAATGGCGATTGGTGGCGATTTTCAGTTGAGGCTTCGTTCCACCACCATCTATCAATGGCTGGTCACGTATTATACACCATTGGAATCATCGTTTCGAACTCTACAATCCTATGTAATTTGTTTTACGTTTCTAATGCACGATTAAGAACCCCTAATTCCAAACCTAAAATTTCGATTTCGATTAATTCCCGATTTCCTTTGCCGATTGTCTTCCACATGCTTCTGCGGGGCCGGAGAAGATAAACGAAGACGGAGAGGAGGAAGACGAAGGTACTGTGGTGCTGTGGGGGTGTGGTGGTGCTTGGGAGATGGCTCCCAGAGTGATATCGAGGGAGGTCGAGGAGAGAATAGCTCCATCGCCGGCGAGAGAGCTGTGGTGTTCTGTTGAGTTACAGTCACTGTTCTAAAAATTCTCAATTCAATCGATTAATCTTCTGTAAGGTAACCAACCGATTCGATTTTTGAAATTCGATTAATCCTGTTAATTTATTTAAAATGATATGTTTAACTGTAAATTAGACTAATATATTAAATATTATTATAATATCCGATTAATGCTCCGATTAATGCTCCGATTAATTTGTCCGATTAATCTCCGCCTAGTCGATTAGGTGCTAGGCGGTACCCCAACCGCCCTGGACCGCCTAACGATTTCTGGAACACTGGCTACAATACTGTGGGATACGCATTTCCCAGTGGGTATATCGGACCATCCTTCGCGAATATCAGCATTTCGGACCTTCAATCCTGAGAAGTCAGTATTTTGGGCATTATCTCTTTTAAACCTGCGTTATAATTTAATTTTATTGATATTTGTACAGCATTTGACATCTTTTTAAATTTCTTTTATTTGTTTTTATAATTTCATTTCACTAGTATTGGTACTTGAGCTTTCATTGGTTACGGCAAGATTTCATCAATTTCAGACTAGAGAGCATTCAGAAATCAAATACAATGGTCCAAACTCCAAGCAATTAAACAAAGCATCAGAACAGATATCCAAATCAAGAATAACAGACTCATCTAGTGGAAGATCAAGTCAATAGCGTTGTGCAGATAAATAACTAAACAACCTGATGTATATCCATAAAAAAAATAGGATCAGATTGCTTTAGTTTAGGTCACGATATCTTGTAAATCTATTCTGTAAATGTATCAAAGTTTCATACGGATATTTCAGTTATTCTCTTTAATCTGTTATGGTATCAGAGCTCATCTCAAATCATGTCTCAAACCAAACTCACCGTTACATCTGAAACAGAAATCAGTCAGGTCAATGCTCCAACGCATTTTCCTACGAAACTCACTCAATCGAACTTTCCAGTTTGGAAAACACAAGTTCACTCAACTCTCATCGGTTTAGGATTACTCGGTTACATAGATGGAAGCATCGCCATTCCAGACAAATTACCGAAAGATTCAGTTCCCAATCCAGCGTTTGTCATCTGGAATAGACAAGACAAAATCGTTCTCAGTGTTATGCTAGGAAGTTGTCATGAAAGCATACAACCTCTTATCTAAACTGCCTCTTCAGCAGAAGACATGTGGAATCGGTAGATACTTAAACATGGTTCAATCAAATACATAGTCAAAATGATACCCAGCACCAGTCTTGATAAATTAACAAATAAAATTTACAAAATAAAGAAAATATGAATGAAACTGGGACCAAATTTAAGGATTGGAGTGAAAAGATGAACTTTACAACTGGGAGTTGGGGGGGGGGGGGGAAGTCATGTTATTTCTATAGCTTTGGAGTAATGGGACAGATTGAAAACAACAAACAATAGAAGACAGTAACCTTTTCTAATAAAATGATCACGGGAAAGTCTCTTCATATTTGAATAATCTGGGTTGTCACCAACTGCAGGAAACGACAAATAGATAATACTGGGACTCTGGGAGTATGATATGAACTCCGATGGGTAAGATTTGCAAAGCACCTGCAAATATATAAGAGCCGAATCTTACATCCATTATGTATAATCAGTAGGCTGCTGCCTACATTATGAATGTGTTACAAGTTTAACTAAACTAAAACAGTGTTCTTTATAGTGCAACAAACATCACCTCTGTTGGAGCAAGCATCCTTTTCTCACTTACTCTGTCATACTTCTGTTTTTCCTGTGCCAGCTCTTTAGTCCCTGCCAAGGAAAGCTGGAAAGTCAAAATGGAAACAGGACTCGAGTTAAGACCCACAAAGAATTTAAAATAATACGAGCATCATTTAGGCTTTTAATCACATATCTACCTTCCTCTCAAAAAGCACATAAGCACATACATAGAGAATCCAGATCGTCCCTCTGACCCTCTGGCTTTGCTCTGCAAAATCAAAGTCTTACACATTTGACTCTTGAAAAATCAACTTCTCGTATATAAGCGAGAGATGTAGTAGATAAACATTGTATTTATTATTTAAGTATCTTTGTGGTGCAATAGAAGTTTGACACAGTATGCTGAAAGAGAAACTGCATCAACTGTTCACTCCTGAATTCGGTGAAAACATTAGAACTGTTGACCAACTGAAGGATGGCCCTTCCAATAACACAACAATAAACTGACTACAAGGAACTCTACATTGTGTTAATCGAAAAAATCATGAAAACAGTACCAAACTAATCCTCAAAATCAATATCCTGGAATAACATCAAGCGCAAGATACTCTGGAGTCTGGACCAAAGATTTTTTGTGTTGCAAACAACAGAAGCCCGTCCTATTAGGAGTGCTAATGATGCCAAATGTTATTGCAAGTCTCTAATTGTGCCCGAACAACAAGGACCTACTTTGTCCCTCTTCAAGATCATGCAATCCTAGCTGGTCTCTGGTACATATCCTTCTAGCTCCATCTGTGTTAAAAGAACATCATGTGCTTCACTAATTTCATTATAACATGGGTGGGAATTGTCACCAGCTACAAAAGCATGTACTTCTTTTCCGACTTCAATCCAGCTAGAAGCTGCCTTCTTTTTCAAGCCTTTGTTTCGCATTTTAAAGCGCAAATTCTCTGCATCTCTCCATCTCTCAGAAGCAGAATAGGTATTAGATAAGAGAACATAGGCACCCAAATTCTCAGGATCTAATGCAACTATTTTCTTGGAAATCTTTTCGGCTAGTTCAATGTTATTGCTAGATCTACATGCTGTCAACAAAGTTAACCAGATACTTCCAGTTTGCTTAATTTGCATGCTACAGATAAACCTGTAGGCTTCCTCCAATTTTCCTGCTCGGGCTAAAAGGTCCGATATAGCAGCATAGTGTTCCAAACAAGGAGAAATTCCATAATCTCGGGTCATACTGTTGAAATATTTCAAAGCTTCATCTACCATTCCACCATGGCTACATGCAGTGAAAACAGCCACGAATACCACATCACTGGGTTTCACTCCATCCAAAATCATCTGTTCAAAAGAGGAAATTGCATCACGAGGATGTCCATGTAGGGCATAACCCATTATCATAGCTGTCCATGTCACCATGTCAGGCTTTTCTATATCATCAAAAATCCATCGAGCAATCCTAATATTCCCACACTTGGCATACATGTCTACCAGAGAGCTAGCTATAAAAACATTGTTATCAAAACCACCCCTTAATATGTAGCCATGAAGTTGTCTTCCCAAAAGTAGTGTTGTCAAGTGAGCACATGCCGGTATTATACTTGAAAAAGAAACTTCCACAGGCTTGATTCCAGCTATCACCATCTGCCTGAACAAGTTCAAGCCTTCATCAAATAAACCATTTTGCACACAACCTGCAATAACACTGTTCCACGAAACATAATCCCGATAAGGCAGCAAACAAAATACGCTGTACGAATCTCGTGTCCTCATACAATTTGCATACATGTCAATCAAGCTACTCCCAATAAAAACATCCTCACCAAACCCATGCCTCATAATATATCCATGAATCTCCTTCCCCCTCAAAACATCCACATATTCAGCAAAAACAGGAAGTACACTAGATAAAGTAAAAACATCCGGCTTTAATCCAGCATTCCCCATCTCCCTAATCATCCGTAAAGCTTCATCATACATCCCATTTCGAGCATACCCTGCAATCACAGTATTCCAAGAAACAATGTCCCTAACAGGCATCACTTCAAACACTTTTCTCACCCCATCAATCACAATACCACTGTCATTTCGACAAATTCCCCCTCTCTCACCCCTTCCGTCAAACACGTGGTGACCACCTAACTTAGAGTACATATTCATAAGTGCATTCCCAGTAAAAAGATCAAACTCCATCCCAAACCTAACAATACACCCATGAACACACTCCCCAACTCTCAAATCTTTCAAAAAAGCACAAGACTTTAATACAGAAGGGAACATATTATGATCAGGGCTAATCCCAAAACCCCTCATTTCAACAAAACAAGACAAAGATTCTACAAAACACCCATTTGAAGCATAAGTCTTAATTAGTGATTTCCAAGCACGAAGTGGTGGCGGGAAATGAAGGGTGTTGAAAACATGTATGGATTCATGTAATAAACTGAAATTAGAGTAAATTGAAAGAAGGGTTGATAATCTTGAAGAAAATAAAGTAGGGTGTGTGGAGGTTTTGATGATTTGTGCATGAAGTTGAATTGCTTGGGACTTTGATTTGATTATGTATGGGCTGTCTAGACATGTTTTTATAAGTGTTAGTGTAGAATTCATCAATGTAGTAAGCAAGTTTGCTTAACTAAATTTCAGAAATAAGTAATTATTTTCAAGAAATAAGAATAGCCAGACGATCACTATCCTCAGGGGTGTTTGTGATATCTTAAAATAAGTTTTTTATCACTTAAATGTTCTGTTCTAAAAATTTTCGATTCAGTTGATTAATCCTCGATTAATTTTCTGGAAGGTAACCAACCGATCTGATTTTTGAAATCCGATTAATCTTTTTAATTTATTTAAAATGATATGTTTAATTGTAAATTAGACTAATATATTAAATATTATTATAATATCCAATTAATGTTCCGATTAATCCGTCCGATTAATCCCCGCCTACCCGATTAGGCGCTAGGCGGTACTCCGACCGCCCTGGGCCGCCTAGCGATTTCTGGAACACTGCTTAAATGTAACAAGTAACTTATATGAAATAAGTAATTGTAACTTATAACTTATATTTTCGTGTTTGGGTGTTTAACTTATAAGAGCATCTCCAACCTATTCTGAATCCTTAAAACATAGTAAAATATTGATTCCCTGAAATATAGGTAACCAAAAAGTTGTTTTACTCCAACGGTATTCCCTATATTGATTCCCTATATTTTAAAAATAATATATAAGTATTATATTAAACTTTCAAATCTTTTAAAAGTAATATTAAAAAAAAGAAAAAGAAGAAAAGGAGTATGGTGATTGGGTGAAAATGGAAGCAGAGCTGATGTGGAATTTATAGGGGGTGATAGTTTGGTTCCCAAAACATGGGGTTTGACTTGCAATCCCCTAAAAAATATAGGGATGGGGTTCCGGTTGGAGACTACATTTTCATTTCAAACCCCTAAATTATGTATAGGTGGACAAATACTGGTAAGGGGTTGGGTGCCTTGGGAGATGCTCTAAGTTAGTAGAGTGTTTGGTAAATCAGAACTTATAAGTTAATTTTTTTTAATATTTTCAAAATATTTGTTTTTTAATATATATAAGTGGATATCAATAGATAGATCTCGATGAGTAGAGAAATTTGACATATACATATCAATTTTTTAATGAACGAATCAAAAGATATGTGATTTTAAAGATTTGAAGGATATTATATATTACGTATATCGAAAAATAAGAATAAATTGAAAGTTGAAAATTAGAATTTCTAACTTCCAACTTACCAACTTATTTGTATAAAATAGGCCCATTTTACATGTTTGCCAAACATTTCAATATTTTTCCAAATGGGCGTTTTACCCAGATAAGTTGCAAACCGGTGTTTCTCCCTTGTTCCCAAACAGACTCTATATATATTCATCTCATTTTTCGCATAAGCAACATTACACAAGTATTGAGTATCTTATTTGATTGTATGATCCTGATTTAGAGATTTACCATAATTTCAATCCTAATAAAAAATACGAGATCCATAAATTATCCTGATAAAAAGTATGAAAGTAAGTGTAAGTAAACTGTCATGATGGATGGGTACAACATTACACAAGTATTGAGTATCTTATTTGATTGTGTGATCCTGATTTAGAGATTTACCATAATTTCGATCCTAATAAAAAATACGAGATTTACCATAAATTATCCTGATAAAAAGTATGAAAGTAAGTGTAAGTAAACTGTCATGATGGATGGGTACAACATTACACAAGTATTGAGTATTTTATTTGATTGTGTGATCCTGATTTAGAGATTTACCATAATTTCGATCCTAATAAAAAAGAAAAATGCTAGAGGTACCAAATTGGGTATCAAAAATTGTTACCAAATGAATGTGATTGGTTATAATTAAAATGGGCCCGCCAGGGCCATCCAATTAAAATATTACAATTTGCCAAATCACTCATGCCATATCATTTGGGGACTTTTTTGGGGACTAAATTTGGGGTCCTTAGCACTACTCAATAAAAAATACGAGATTTTACTCTTAGTAGCCCTCTCCCCTCTCCCCTCTCCCCTCTCCTTCCCCTCCCGCCTCTCTCTCCTTCCGCCTCACTCCTCCCTTCTCCCTCTTTTCTTCCGATCTTCTTCCTCGTCTCCGTTAACTTGCTTTTTTTCAGATTCAATAAAATCGAGCCTTTATGCTAGGCTCTTGTTTGATTTAAAGTTCGTTGTTGTATTGGTCCCAATTTATTTGGGTTTTGTTCCCAATTTATTTGGGTTTTGGTTATTCTCTCCTCTTTGTGAGAGTTTTGTGTGGTTTTGTTTTGTTTTGCAGTGATTTAATGTCCGGGATGTTAGATCTGCAGGATTTTCAAGGTTTTGATTTAGCGATGAAAGTTTTTATGGGATTGCATTTATGGTCGATAGCTCAAACCAGATGTGATGAAGCGGATACATGTACATATATCAGTTTCAACAAATCGCTTGATGGTATATCCAAAAGGTCTAAGAAGACTGGATTAATCTGCGATTGTATCTTTTTACGGTTTGTTCGACTCGATTATTCTTGTAGATGCCGTATGGTTTTTTATTAATATATTAAATCCTTTATTCAAAAAAAAAAAGTGTAAGTAAACTGTCATGATGGATGGGTACAACAAATAACAACTAATAGACTAGTTTCTTACTACAATTTACAAATAAATTCTAGAAAAACAACAAATCCCTAAAAAAAAAAAACAAATATATTTACATCCATTCCAACAATAGCTCACTGCATATCCAGAATTTGTATAATAATAATCACGGTAAAGTTTAAACAGAACAGGACAATTTTTTTACATACAAAGCAAATTGTTCTAGAAATAACATTATTCTCCTATTTGGTTATATCCGGAACAACTTTTGTACGTGTAGGGTGAGGTTGCTCTCGAAACAAATTTTTTGTTTTCCATATAAAATTTTCTTAAGGGAAATTGCAACATTAAGTAGCTGAGTGGATTACAGATATAAGTCATATAACGTCAACCAAAGACTTAAGGCCTTGTTTTTTTTTTTTTTACTTTTTTTGTTGCTAATTTTACAGTTACATGAAAAAAAAAAAGAAAAATTCATGTATCCATGAAGTTTCATATTCGATAGAATATTTTTTTTTTTTTTTTACGATTCTAAGGTTTTTCAGTTTAATAGGTAATTTCTTCAAAAAGATGTATAAGCATATGCAAAGTCTAAAGGAGAATGAATGGTTGAAACAAACTGAAAACAAATACGAATCAACAACTCAAATCTCATTATCAGATTTATATTTATTACAAAATGGAGTAACGATGGAGAAAAAGAACAAGCAATTAAGTTTATCACTTGTGTCATGTTTTCTATCCGAAGATCTCTCTCTCAATTGTAATTTATATATGGTACATTTCTCGAAAAAGTTGAATATTAAATCAGTTCATGAAATTATTTTCCGTGGGCATATTAAAAGTTTAAGACACCACGGTGCTTGGAGATCTCGATGGAAGGAAAAAGTACATATAGGCTCACTAAAGGAGCAAGCAAATTGCAACAATTACTTCCTCTTCCCCGAGCCAATGGTAAGCAGCTCAAAGCTCCTGAGAGCATCGTCACGGCCACCTCTTGATGCTAAGGCTCGGGTAAAAGATGATGGCTTTGGCTCAAAACCAGGTTGGACTCTTTGGGTAGTAGACAGACGACCACTGCCTGAACCCAGCCGATTTAACCTGTTTTCACTGGGTTCGCCAGAGGAGCTAGGCCGACTGCTTGATGCAACTGCCCTCTTTGATGCACTAGCAGCTCGGGAAACCCGTCCTCTTACTGGATCGGCTTGCTGCAATAAAAAATATATTACATGTCAAAACAATAATTTGTATGGAACTATGTATTAGTTTACCAAAAATCTTAGCATCGGTGTGTAAACTTCAGACTAACCATATCCTTTGATGAAGGTACATTATCAGAAGATCTGTGCCTTAAGTGGTCACCACGCAAATTAGCACCTGAACTAGAACCTTTCCGTCTAGCAAATGCTTCAACAGCCCCCGACAATCGATCTCTCATCTCTCGCTTCACTAAATGAAACACATGGAGAACAACAATACATAATCAGATTTCATATTTAAGTCCATACAATTTCACTATTAGGCATTAGCCAATAGAGGTAAAGAACATTTGCATCATAATCGTAAAAAGATTAAAAACATTTATACAGCAAAATATGATCAAAGCAGAAGTTTGCTGACCAGTACTCCTTGATAGAAAATCTAAAACACTCACTTTTGGAATGCTGAGAACTGAATCCTTTTTTTAATTTTTAGTGGGATGCAAACATGAAGAGATGACATTTTGGATGAAGGGAATTCCATATATAGCAAATATCAAATTTCAGCAAAGTATGAAGGCTGGATTAAGAATGAACTTCAAAACTGCTATTCGGCATATACCTGGTGTCTTTTCTGCTCTATCTATAGTAGGTCCAGGGTTCAAGGGTGACTTCCCAGCTGGCTGCTGAAAATTAAAAGAAAAGCATACACATGAGATCTGATTCAATTACTGGAAATACTAGACATCAATTCATCAGTACTACATACCCGTGATTTTGAACTAGAACCAATCTGTGGATACTTTAATATGGTCCAATCAAATACATAGTCAAACTGATACCCTGCACCATTGTTGATGACATAACTAAAATATTATTTACAAAATAAAGACAATATGAATGAAGCTGGGATCAGCATTAAGGACTGGACTGTTGAAATAAACTTTAGAAATTTTGGTGGGGGTATTTTCTTATGATAGTAGTAGAGGGACATATTGATGACAACAAAAGCAAAAAAAGAAAAATAGAAGACAATTACCTTCTCTAATGAAAAGATCACGAAAAAGCCTCTTCATATATGAGTAATCTGGTTTGTCATCGAACCGCAAGGAACGGCAATAATGGAAGTATGATATGAATTCTGATGGGTAAGATTTGCAAAGCGCCTGCAGATATATAACAGCAGAATCTCACATACATTACATATTTTCAGTAGCCTGCTGCGTACATTATGAATGCCTTGCAAGTTTAACTTAATTAAAACAGGTGTTCATTCTAGTGCAAGAAACAATACCTCAATTGGAGTTAGCATCTTTTTCTCACTTATTCTGTCATACTTCTGTTTTTTTGTGCCAGCTTTAAGCCCCTGCCAAGGAAGGCTAAAAAGTCCAAATGGAAACAGGACTCTAGTAAAGACCCCCATAAAATTAAAAATAACATTTGTATCATTTCAGCTTTTAATTATATATATATATATATATATACCTTCCTCTCAGAAAGTACATAAGCACATAACCTAGAGATTCCAGATCATCCCTCCTGCTTTGCTCTGCAAAATCATAGTCTCTTACAATTTTAACTCTGGACCAACCGACTTATCATAGATAAGCAAGAGAGATTTAGTAGAAGTTGAAGCTAGCAAAGCAACTCACCAACTCCAAGGTGGGTGTTAACACTTGCATATCGAGCTGTTCCAGTTAGATTTTTGTTTTCCCTGGGAAGAAAAGTTTGTTAATACTGAAGTTTTGTTTTTTTTTAATATCCAAATGCTGTTTATGGATATGGGAAATGTAAAAGGTTGCAAGCGTCCATAGAAATATTTAAATAGCTGAAACGATATTGTCATTCACTGTTATCAGAAATCCTTAGTTCACTATGATAGAGAAAGAAATATGTTAACATTAATGGAATATGGTTGCATGAGAAAGGCTCATAATGCAGATAAGATTTAATTTTTGTCCAAATACTCAATAAATTATATTTAAAGAATAGGCAGGAGATACTTATATTTCAGTAACTAAACTACAACTTCATAATTTTACTAGACAAAATAAATATTAATCTCACTACATGGAGCTTTTTCTTTGTCAAATTATAATTAATTTTAACTTGTAATTTATATTTTGTAACTTGTAAGTTATTCTATATTATTATTAAGAAATAAGTGTATTTGTAAATACATATTTTGTACTTTTTATTTAGGAATATTCAACCCTTAGATATATAGTAATAGGCATTTAGCTAGGAAGCACCGACTCGGGTGCGGCGACACGGGATACAGGACACGGGGATTCGCCAATCATCAAAGAGTCCTGGATACGGGACACGGCAAAAAAATAATAATAATAAAAATATATGATTTTTATATGTCAAATATTGAACAACTTCATTCATAATAATAATAAAGTTTCTTTTACAATGAGTATATATTTATAGATGTATGTAGTAATATATTGGAATTGGATTATGTATATATATTGATTTAACGTGTTATATATTTATATATATGGAGAGAGGTATGTATACGTTGGCGTGTCGCCGTGTCACGTGTCGGTGCCGTGTCCGACACGCATACGGCATCTGTTTTGCCGTGTCCGTGCTTCCTAGGTATTTAGAAGGAATCTAGACAATTATTCGAGTTAATTTCCTATTATCTAGTAATTTTATTTATTCTTCAAGTTTGGAATCTTTACTTAAACCATTGTAACTTCCAGTAATTGGCAGAGTTGAATAATATGAATTGATGGAATATATAATAGATATGAAGATTTATTTGTGTTTCTATTTATAATTTGTGGAGATAGGTATTATTCCTTGCATTAACTCTTTCACCTTGTCCTACACTACCTTATTATATGAAATGTTCAAACATAAAATAACCTATAAATGAACTTATATTTAGAAGTCACAAAATAATACTAAACAAGTAACCTTTAAAAAGATATTCCAAAGGGGCCCTAAAACTTGAACTCACATCAAAGTTGGGAATCACCGATTTACTATGGCAATCTCAATAAGGAAAACATTCATTTCTTGCACGGGCTCTAACTTAAGACATTCGTTTTATACAACTTTTATTATTAGTAATAATAAGAAACACTTAGCTGCAGAGAAAACAATCATAAGAAATGTTCTTATTGTTAGTGAAGTATTTAGTTTTATTAACATAAACAACCTAATTTTTTCTCTTCTAAATGGTGAAAACTGAAAGTAAGTTTTAAAGAGATACAACATAATGTGCAACAGGAGAATCATGTTATAAGTTCCCTGCTATTCAACCAACCAGCCCAAGTTTCTCCATAACAAATCATATCAGCATGATTTGTCTCAAGAAGAGTTGGACTTCAGAAGTGCTGTATTTTCTAATGAGCAGCAACAATTATTCGCACGTAAACAAAAAGAGAATTAATACCTGTAGGGTATATGCTTGTGTGTTTGAAGATCCCTAAACTTTTTAGCAAGGCCATAATCAATTACATACACCTGTCATGAAGCAAGCAAAGCACAAAAATTCAAATACAATTAAATAGCCAAAAGTGTACAAATTCATGAACGAAATTCTAGAAAATGCTTAATTTTATGTTAAAACTTCTTTAAATAATCGAGTACCTACAAATAGAAGTAAGAAAATAAAAATCCCTCCTAACCCCTACTGAGGATATACACACTTCGGGTCGAAGTGTCAAAACTATGTCATTCGTTTTTTTAAGTTAATGCCAGTTAAATGTATGTCACGGACATGGACTCTATCAAATGAACAAGGGAAAATACAAAAAAAATTGATTACTCTAAACATTTAACATACACACACATACATGTGTACATATAAACATCGTGTATATATATGAACACCCACATGACAGCGCTTCAAGACTATTCCACATTTCTATGATGTGAAGACCTGGTAAATATGTTCACTACTAGAAGAACGTTAGCAAGTATCCACTAGAAAATAGTTCAAGATGCATTCAAACACAGCTCCAACTTAAATAAAAAGCACAAATGTAGATATTTAATTATTTTAGAGTACAACA
The DNA here is from genome assembly GCA_037693485.1 of Kitagawia praeruptora. NCBI lineage: Eukaryota > Viridiplantae > Streptophyta > Magnoliopsida > Apiales > Apiaceae > Kitagawia > Kitagawia praeruptora. Next base: position 148,961,094 of record CM075349.1, on the reverse strand, counting down.
TACCTGATTTGCTTTTCGCCCTAATCCCATTAAAAAGTTATCAGGCTTTATATCACGGTGAAGAAAACCTCTTGAGTGCATATATTCAACTCTATTTATCTATATGCAATAAAATAAAAAAGGTAAACGCAAGTACTGCTACTAATACAATAGGACAGACAATCAATATGGCACGATGTACTTACCAACTGATCTGCAAGCATTAAAACTGTTTTCAGAGTAAACTTGCGGTTACAATAGTTGAACAAGTCTTCCAGACTTGGTCCAAGAAGGTCAATAACCATGGCATTGTACTCCCCTTCAACTCCAAACCACTTGAGATGAGGTATACCAGCTACATAGAATGACCAAACACATAAATATGTTACCTTTTGTTCATCAATCTTTAAAAATGTATTAATAGGTACAACTGAAACCAAAATAACAGGAACTAAGAACTTACTTCCTCCTTGGAGAAGCATGTATAACTTAGACTCATAGTGGAGCTGAGGATGTTTGGTCTTAGCTGATTCCTTACATGAGGTAAAACAGAAAACAAATAATTGTAAGAGCTTTTTTTAGCAATATAGAGCTGGAGACCACATCAATTAATATTTGAGTGATACAAGTAAAAGAAGACATAATTTCTGCATGTGACGGTTAGTAACGGAAACTGATGCAGATGGACCAAAAGTATTTCCTTCTAAATAATTAATAACAGATAAACCTCCTTAAGTATCATATCTAAATGTATTAGACTTTGGCCGAGATGTATTCCCAATGGTTTCTTGCCTCCTCTTTCGAGTTTCGACCAAGAAGTTGAGGTTTTAAGCCTCAATAAAAAAGGACAAATTCCCAGTGTTCTTGTTTTACATAGCTTTGAACAAAGGATCACACCTGTGAGTCATTTATCATTACCAAGCGAAAAGATGAAACTTTAAACCGTGGGTTTCACTGGTAAATGTCAATCTTGTTGTGATTACCATTAAAGATTTGCAAGGAAAGAACCTACATCTACATAATCTCTCACCAAGTAATGCATTGTATATTAATTTGAAGTATATTTTAGAGGCTTTTCCCTTTAATGCCTATTTCCAAAACTCAGCCTAGTTCAAAATTCAATACCCCTACAAATATTTTCCTAAAAGAAAATTTACATCAGCCACACAAATTTCTTTCAAAGCATACGGCTCGGTGATGTACCAAGGATTTAAAAACTTCATTATCTACACTCTTTTACACCATCAGGCTGTAGTATACTCAAAAGCCTTCTGGTTTTCAGTACCTAGTTTAATGTAGCTTAAAGATTTATTTCAAGTAAGGAGCTCCAACACCTTTAAACTTTGGGATAACTGATATCATGCTCATCTAGTTAAACTAAGTTCTTAAAAAGACTTAAAAATTTAAAACTTATAATGAACACAAGTTTCCACAACAAAGTATCTTTGTGGTGCAACAGAACTTGATACATTATGCTGAAAGAAAAACTGCATCTACTGTTAACTCCAGAATTCCTAATGAAAAACATCAGAATTTGTGAGCGTAAGAAAGTAAAAACTGGAGGATAGCCCTTCCAATAACACAGCAATAAACTGACTACAAGGAGCTCATTCTTCAAGGTGCTTTGATATACAAGAAAGTACAAATGCTTTAAAACATCTGGACACCTTGACCTGGATCCTCAATAAAGGATATTTTACAGTTTCTTTCTGACTATGAAATTTCATCACATAATCGAATGCAACATGGAATTTTTTTACGAAACCATGCAATGATATTAGCTCTATAATTTTAATGTATCACTAAACCAAAGTAACTCATCTGAAAACAAGCAATTCCCTATTTACCCTAGACCTGATACACAGTAGGATACTTTGCAGTATGTGGCATTCACACTTAGAACTGCATCTGTAACACTTATTTGAAGTTGACATCATAGTTATTAAATCGTCGATATCTCGTCGATATATCGACGAAATATCGTCATCTCGCTCTGGCAATCTATATCTATCGATATATCGATGAAATATCGATATATCTACGAAATATCTATATCTCGGTCCACGACCGAAATGGAGCGATATGACGAGTTAAAAACTATGGTTGACATCTGTGGTAACAGGTATATCAGCTCAAGATCACATGTTCCCAAATTGATAAAGCTCACTACCTTGAGGCAGACGCCTTTATGCAGCCCGAACAACCACACTTAATACAATAGTGACTCATTATCAGATTCCAACTTTACTCTTGCGTAATACAAAATGCAACTCATGCTGAGTAACCGGATTTATTACATGTTCCTTAACTTTCCGACCAAGATTTAGAAATAGCTAAGGCAGGGTTAGATGCTGAGGAAAAGGGCACAAAAATTTGCCGAAAAATGAAGTTTACGGAGTTATACCCGAAACAAATACTAATTTGTAAATCCTTAATATAACACTCTGTTGTACATGTGTTGCCTTTGTTCTTAAAACTTAAGACAGGGAAATGGACAATACTACCACAAATACCAACACCCACTAACTAGAATACCACTTTTTGAAAAAGTGGCCAAAAATACCACTCTATTACGCATTTGAGATGGGGGTAATAGGTTTTATATTAGTTACGCATTTGAAAAATGGGTAATAGGTGAAACAGTACTTCCTATTACGCATTTGGAGAATGGGTAAATGCTATTACGCATTCTCCAAAGGAGTAATAGGAAAAAATTTTATATTAATTACCCACTTGTCAAATGCGTAATAGGCTTAGTTTTTTTTTTTTTTTTGTTAAGCATCTTCAAGATGCGTAATAGGCACCTTTTTCATATTATGCATTTGGTAAATGCGTAACTGGTGGGTAGTATTGGCCATCAGTTCCGAAAAACGTTATTTTGGTACAATTTTTCAGATTTTGTGGTATTATTGTCATTCTTTCCTTAAGACAGGACATTTCCACCTACACTACCTACCTTCTTCTGCATATATCCTTGAGCATGATAAACAAAAGAAATGGTAGGTAATTAGGCTCATACACTTATTCCTGACTTACCATGGATCCTTGGGCATGAAAAACAAATGAAAATAGTAGGTAACTAGGCAGATATCCTTGTTGATGTATGATAATTAGGTTTAATTAGGTAATTCAATTTTCTAAAACATGGAAACATGATATCAACATTGTACCTTGTGCCCGCCTAATCAGCCTAATACTAGCACAAGCTTGTTAATAAGAAGCATGTCTGTCGATATAACCCAAAACATACGGATATTCTCCTACCACCAAACATGTGCAAATGTTCTATGTGTGGGAAAGGAAATCTCAGGGTTACATGTGTCACAAGCCATGAATGATAAGGGTTATGTCATGCTACCTGTACAGCAAACCCAGAAATATCTTGCAATAATATTTCGTCATAAACAGTGTGTAACATCCGACACAATGCTAGTTTCTAAAATATCACACATAAACTAACTGGATATAGTACAACAACCCATACCATAAACAGAACCTCAATAACCAAAATTTATTCTAGGTGATTAAAAAAATCATGTTACAGAAACAGGTTCCTTGATAACTTAAAGATCATACACCAAGTCACCAACAAACAATTCATTGAATAATTATTAGTCCAAACACAACACTACTCACCAGCTTAACAGCAACTTCTTCTCCAGTCTGCACATTTACTCCTGTTAACAAATTAAACCGAAGTACAAAGTAAATATTCGAAAAATGAGATATCAACAATTAAAACACAAGAGGAAAACAAAATAACACAAAATCTTGAAAACAAAGTAAGCAATACCCAAATAAAGCTCCCCAAATGATCCACTTCCAATTTTCCGCCCGAGCTTAAACTTCCCACCAACAACATGATCCATTTGAACCAAATCAAATTTCCCCAAAATAAACAATCGAACAGTTTCCCCCTTTTATGCAGCTAACAAAAACCAACAAACCACTTTCGAAACAAAAAACAACACACCTAATTATCTCGAAAGTCCTATTTCATTAAACACAGCTCAGATCCAACAAAAAAGGCACTACGAATAAAAGATCACTAGAACACACTCTTCCTATAATTTATATAATTCACCTCAAAACATCTGATCCCTAATTTTCAAGCACACAATCATACATACATATATACTGTATAACAACAAGAAAATGGAAATTAAGTTCAATCTACCAATAAAGATTGAAACTTTCAAGAACTTCTAAGTTCTAACAATCCAATGCAAAAACTAACTGAAACCCTAAAATCTAAATCAATTAAAAGCATAAAGCAATTGAAATAATCAACAAGTTAGATGTAAAAACCCTAACTTTATGATACATTGGCTCATAAGTAGACTATACAAGTAAAAAGTGATAAATGAAGTATGAATAGATTCAAGAAAGTGGTGGAATAAAAATTGGGAATTTCAAGAAAAAGTGTGAAATTGAGTTGGGGGTTATATATAAGATGATGAGGGGATCTGTGTAATAAAAAAAGAGGGTGGGAGGAGAGTGAAATAAGGGGTTTGGTAAGAATTGATTCTGAAAAAGGGGAAGTTGAGAGAGAGATTGAGAAAAGAGATGATATAAAGATGGAGAGTTGTTTGATGATAAATCATTAAATTGAAATTATTGGGCTGCTTTATCTCATTTTCAAGTCTCAGTGTTTGTTTGGGTTGCCTGTAAGGCTGTAATTTACGGAGGTAAGGTAAAGGCCAAGGCTAAAATACTGCTACTACTCCCCCGTCTTATTATTTTTGGGCGGTCTCATCCATTTATTTACATTTCAAAAATAGTAATTTTTTTTTTTGAAATAAACGTACTTGCATATATTAATATTCCTCCGAAATCAGAATACATCGAATGAACTCTGGAACGGTATGAAACCATTCCATATGACCTGTCATAGAAAATGCGGCTCTAGCTAACATATGAGCTACATTATTCGCAGATCGGTGTTCATACACAACTAAAACATTCTCAAAATGTTGAAGTAAAACCACACAATCGTCTATAATACTATGAAAATTTGATCTCCCTGTGTTATTATAGACAGCCTCCACCACCAGCTTCGCATCCATCTCAAATATACATTTCGTAGTTCTCCATTCTGTCATCCATGCTATTGCCTCACGAAGACCCACCGCTTCTACCTCTCTAACTTGTGTATACCCTCGACAGTTTGAAGCTTTAGCACCCAGAAATCTCCCTCTGTCATCTCTAGCTACACATGCCATCCCTATATTTTCCATACTACCCTGACTTGCAGCATCTACATTAATCTTCACCCAACCCTCAGGTGGTCGACTCCATTTCTTCATCAATATCTGCTTCTGCTTTACACCCCCAATCCCATCCTCATTAGCGCCTCTCCATTCCCTCATCAGATTGAAAGCCATAGACCGTACACCAAAAGCTGATATATTCTTTCTATTCCACACCCATTCGTTTCGTCTAAACCACAAGCTCCAACTAATGACTCCCAGCATAATACATTGTTCCCTGTTACTACCCTGAAATGCCTGTTTGAGCACCTGTAATCCAGTCGTCTCTTCATCCACTTTCACTACCCCCTGCAATCCCACCATACTCCATACCTCCCGAGCAAAACAACAAGAGAACAGCGTATGCACCGTATCCTCCACCTGCTGATGACACCACGAACACATTTGTTGAATCTGCACACCCTTTTTGATCAGTGCACTAGCTGTAGGCAACACATCCCTACAAACCCTCCACAAAAAATTAACTATCTTTCCTGGTAATTTCAAACTCCACAATTTCTTCCAAAAATCTCTATCCTGACTCTCCCTTTCGCCCCTCAACTGTCTATAGCAGCTTTTCACCGAGAATTCCCCCTTGTCCTCTAGCAGCCAGTACCAAGAATCCACAATATCTCTACTAGGAATATTAACCTGTTGTATCAAGTTTTTATCCCGTTCATTACAGATATCATTCAGCACCTCTATGTCCCATTTCTTCTGCCCCTCCATCATCAAGCCATTGACAGTTGCATCGTGAAGCCCACCATAAGTATTACTCGTAAGAAATCCATTCTCCACACATGGTAACCACGGGATTGTCCACATATTAGTATCCCGCCCATCCCCTATTTTTCGCCTACACCCTCGTTTTATCACCTCCTGTGCCTCCATAATACTCCTCCACATAAAACTAGGATTCGACCCCAATTCTGCATTTAGAAAATCAGTATTAGCATAATACATTGCCTTCATAATTGCCGTCACCATTGGATTGGAATTATTTATTAGCCTCCAAGCTTGCTTGGCTAACATTGCTATATTGAACTCCCTCAACTTCCGAAATCCTAAACCCCCCACCTCCTTCACATCACATAAACGGTCCCAACTCATCCATCAAATTCCCCCATGTTCCCCTCTACCCCTCCACCAATACGAGTTCATCTTTTTTTCAATCCTATCACATACATCCAAGGGAATTAGTAGCAGGTTCATCCAAAACGTTGGTATAGTTTGTGCTGCTGATTTAAGCAGTGTTACCTTACCAGCCTTAGAAATATTTCCCACCCCCATGCTTGTAACTTAGCACTAACTCGCTCCGCCAGAAATTCAAACACCACTTTTTTATTCTGGCCAACTCTCATAGGTAACCCCAAATACTTTCCTGGGTTCTCAATCTCCTGCACTTGCAACTGTTGCTTTACCTCTTGCCGATCCCCCATGCTTGTGTTCGAGGAAAACGTAATGCTTGACTTATTGTAATTGATCACCTGGCCAGATATCTTGGCATATCGTTGTAAGATCCCTTTCATACTGCTTGCTTCAGCCCTAGTTGCCTTAAAAAACACATAACAATCATCAGCAAACAATATATGTGATATACTTGGTGCTCCTCTCGCTATTCGACAACCATGAATCAACCCTACCTCTTCATTCCTCCTGATTATAGCACTAAGCCCCTCCGCACACATAATATAAATATATGGCGAAATCGGGTCTCCTTGCCGGAGCCCTCTCTCCGGAACAACACATCCAAATTCATCCCCATTGTGCAAGAAGCTATATGACACTGAACTAATGAATTGCATTACCCTATCAATCCATATGCCACTAAACCCAAATTTCACCATCATATTTCTCACAAAACTCCACTCTAATCTGTCATATGCTTTCGATATATCCAACTTTAGCCCTGCCACTCCAGTTCGTCCTTGCCTTTTTCGTTGCATATAGTGATTAATTTCGAATGCTATCAACGCATTGTCCGTTAATAGCCTGTCTTCAATAAAAGCACTTTGCCTTTCAGATATAATAGATCCCAAAACTTTCTTCACCCGATTCGCCATTACCTTGGACAATATTCGAACAAGCACATTACATAACGAGATGGGTCGAAGATCCCCCATTGTCTTAGGATCCTTTACTTTCGATATTAGACAAACACGAGCATTATTAACACCTGCAGGCAGCTCCCCTTCTTGCATAAACTTTCGACAAAACTGAACCAAGTCAACATGTACTATATCCCAATACACCTGATAAAATGCTGGGTTAAACCCATCAGGTCCACTCGCCTTATCAGGATGCATAGAGAATACCGCTGTTTTTACCTCCTCCACTGATACCTCAATCATTAACCCCTCGTTCTCAGTTTCCGACACCTGCTTCACAACCTCATGTTTTGACAATCTACCATCTATGCACGAAGCCTGAAACAACTCCCCAAAATAGCTTTCTATAACCCTTTTCACCCCTTCTAGTGTGTCCTGCCAATTACCATCCCCATCTTTAAGTCGATTAAAGATACTATTACATCCATTAACTTTCTCTACTTTCTCAAATTTACTATTAAATATTGATAGATTCCACCACTTTTCATCACTTTTCATTATTTTACCTACTTAAATATATATATATATATATATATATATATATATATATATATATATATATATATATATATATATAGGGTCTTACTCAAATAGAAACCAAATTAAAATAGAAACTAGAAACTAAACCCTAATCTAATATTTAAAGCTAATCTAATGACCAAACTAGGGGGACCCCAATACAAAAAGTTTATAATATTCTTGGCTCCATCCAAGAAAAAAAAAACAAAAAACTGTTCAGCTGACGTGGCAGTGACGTCAGCGTGAACAATATTTTTTTTTTTTGCTGGATGGAGCCAATAATTTTAAATACTTTTTGTGAATGTGCCCCTGGCGGGGCCATTAGAATAAATGAAATATAATTTATTTAGTGTTGGTTTCTAGTTTCTATTTTAAGGGAGGTTTCTATTTGATTACTAGCCTATATATATAGGGAAAATTAATTCCTTAATCCCTAAACTTTGGGCCGTTTTTGGTCTAGGTCCCTAAACTAAAAAAGTCAATCTTTCGATCCCTTAACTTTCAATTTTTCTGATTAAGGTCCCTCCGTCCAAATAAGGCTAACGCCGTTAGTGGATAAAATTCAAAAAAAAAAATAAAAATTCAGAAATATTTCATAAAATTTCAGAAAAATTATATGAATTAAAGTAAAGAATTCTGAAAAATTATAAAATTAAAATTATATGAAATTTTCAGGAAAATTTTGTAAAAAAAATGAGTATTTTCGAGTGATTAACACCTAATTAAATTTAAAAATGAACATACCCATTCAATTTATATGCATATAAATCGATACATGCGAACAAATGTGTTAAGATATCACATTTTTACTTAACATATTTGTAAAAATTCACTTTTGAAAAATTTAAAAATTCACTTTAAATTTATATGCGAACAAAAAGTGAATTCAGAAAAATTTCAGAATTTAAGTAAAAATTCGAAAAAATTTAAAAATTCACTTTGATTCAAAAAATGTGATATCTTAACATATTTGTTCGCATGTATCGATTTATACGCATATAAATTGAATGGGTATGTTCATTTTTAAATTTAATTAAATTTTAATCATTCGAAAATATTCATTTTTTTTACAAAATTTTTCTGAAAATTTCATATAATTTTAATTTTATAATTTTTCAAAATTCTTTACGTTAATTCATATAATTTTTCTGAAATTTTATGAAATATTTCTGAATTTTTTAAAAAAAATTCAAAATTTTCTGAATTTTATTAAATATTTCTGATTTTTTAATTTTTTTTCGAATTTTATCCACTAACGGCGTTAGCCTTATTGGGACGGAGGGACCTTAATCAGAAAAATTGAAAGTTAAGGGATCGAAAGATTGACTTTTTTAGTTTAGGGACCTAGACAAAAAACGGCCCAAAGTTTAGGGACGAAAGAATTAATTTTCCCTATATATGTACAGTTAAGTTTTATGGAGACCAACTTTTTTAGTGGAGATCGGATCAATCAAAACATTGCAAAAACCTATTCATTAAAAATCATGTTCTATGCAAAACTACGGAAAAGTTCGCACAATCTCCCTCTCCCTCACCTCTCGTCTTCTTTCTCTACCCTGCCTTCCCTCCATCACATATCTCCCCTTGTTGCAAACCCAGCAAACCCACTTCCTTCCTCCTACTTTCTTCTTCGATACAAGCAACACACGCCCTCCCCTCTTTTGTTTTATTTCAATTAGCCAGCAAATAAACATCCCCCTTTTACGTTCATAGTGATTTTCGTTCTTGCTGTTGGTTCCTGTTTTAATTTCGCCGAGTTCTTGTTGGTGATGATGGCCGAGTTACCGAATTTAATTTCGAGTTTTCAATGTTAATATAGTTTATTTTTGAGTCCTGGTAATTTATTTTACCAAGTTTTGGTTGTTTGATTAGGGGAATTGGAGAAGCTGTAATTGTTAAGTGGTTGTTAAATTTGTATTCGTTCTGTTCGTTGCTGCATTTTATGAGTTATGAGATATGAGTTTTCTGAGTTTAGTCGAATTATTGTTGGAGTTTAGTGTTTGAAAGTACTGATGTTTTGTTTGTTGAGTTGATTTCTTTGTTTTTCTTGGGTCTATTTCTGTTATTCGAGTCCGAGTCCAGTAATTTCTTTCAAGCTATGGGTCATTGCTGTGTATTGTTTGATTATTGATGATGACGAGTTTATGTTTGTGGCTGAGTGTTTGATAAGATATATTTTTATATACATTTTATATAATTTATTCCCACATTTAATTGCATTTTGCATTGATTTGGATATTTATTTAATTAATTTTGATGTTTTATTTCAGGAGACAAGAATCTCTAAGTTTGGAAGAATTTGAGCTTAAAGAGCTATTTTGGAGCTAAAAATGAAAGAAATTCGGATTTATTGTGCTACACCCACTTCCTACAGTATTTAATTCATATCCGGAGTTGTAGGAGTCAGATTTGGACGATCTTACAGTCCACGCGAAGCTTATGAAATTATCTTCAATTTGGAGGGATTAATTAAGCAAAAATTCGATTGGAGCAGCTCGAAATCTGAGGAATAAATGAATTTTTGAATTTTAGAAAAAGTGAAAAAGCAAAAAGTTGAAAATGGAAAAAGTTGAAAATGAAAAGTTGAAAAAAAAAAAATCTTTGAAGCCAGCAACTTTGAAATCAAGAAGAGCGGCGGCCAGCAGACATGCAGCGAATCACGGAGCAGTTTAAGAAATTAAGCAGCTTCATATTCCTATAAAATGAAGGAGAAAACAGTCTGCAAGGGGAGAGGAGAGACTACACACCAACTAAAACACAAAAAGTAGGAAACACACTGCATATCACATTTCTGCATATTTTTCATTCGGCTACTACAAGATTTTATTTTGGAGCTAGGGGCTTGATTTTCTTCTCTTTTATGTACAATTTTGCTTGATTCTCCATTATATTGTAAATTTGAGGTACTCCTAAATTTTATCTTATTTATTAATATATGTTTTATATGCCTTGTTTAAATATTTTTGTCGTCTCTATTAATAGCATGTGTGAGTAGTTTATTTCTAGGGTATAAGGGGAAGCCATGTTTACACCATGATAGTGCTTTAATTTTATTAGTTGTTTAACGGATATGAAATAATTCTAATCGATATGTTATAAAATCTAATTTGTGTTATCGGCCGGTATCATTAATTAATTATTTGCGAATAGGAATAATAGATCGAGAGATTTTATTCACTAGAGGCATGCATACGATTAGCGGAATTGAATTTTATTGCGAAAGCAAAATTTGATTTCCGAGAGCATTAATGCTTGAAAAAGATTAATACATGCTCTAATTATTTAAAATCCGTTAAATTACTATATCCGTATAATTTGTTTCGGTGTAAACATGGTGAACCCGGTTGCCCTAGACTTTTAGTTAATCGACTTTAAAACACATTTATTTGCATTATTTAGTTTTATAAAAATTCTCAATAATTGTTTTTAATTTAGAAATAATTCGTGACAATTAAATTAAAATTGATAAAACCTGCCTCCCTGAGAACGAACTTAAAAATATACCACATCAAATTTGGCGCCGCTGCCGGGGAGGCGGTTAGTTTTTATAAATTTTAGTTTAATTGTCGGGGTTTTATAATTTTCAGTCGTAGATTTAATTTTTATGTTTTATGTGTTAGAGTAATAAAAAAAAATAGTGTTAAAATTCAGTACGTAATTACTCGTATTTTTCTGTTTAATTCGAAGCCTAAATCACCTCCCCTGTTTTCAGTTTTATTCGAAAGAAACCCAGAACAGCACTTGTTTTCTTTTTATTTCTTCTTCTTAGATTAAACCCACCTCCACAGACCCACCTCCCCTGCTTTTAGTTGTGAACACCTGTTTTCTAATTACACAAACAAAAATCCAAACCCAGTTCGTCCCTCTTCATCCTCCTTCTCCGCCTCCACTACACGTCCATTCCTCTCTTACCACTCTTACCAGTTACCAATTTCCTCCCTTTCCTCTTTGAACAAAACCACGCAAATCCCTCCCAAGTTCAATTCATCTCCCCGTGTTTAATCACCGTCTCCCTCCTCCTTCATCAATCCACCCTCCTTCTCCCCACGAAAATCGCACCTCCTTCAATCTTCACGCCTCCACACACCCTCCATCAGTTTTCCTCTCCTCTCCCAATCTCTCTCGAACCCACGCCCCTCTTTCCCTCCATTAATCTTTCCCCACAACAACGCCCTTTCTCGTTCACTACAAAGCCAAATTCCCCGCTTTGTTGTTATAATTTGGTTTTGCATAGTGTTGTAAATGTGGAACGAGGTCTATAAGAGCTGAGTTGTGTTGATGTTTTACCGAGTTCTAGTGTTGCCGAAGTCTGCTGGTTTCCGTTTCGACCGTATTGCTTGTTTGATTCGCGAGTCCAGTGGTTGTGGGTTCCTGCTGAGTCGAGTCTGTGAGTTACAGTATAGCTGAGTTTTTGTTGAGAGTTGGTTTAGTATATGTCGCTGTTGTAGTTAGTTTTTTTTGAGTTTTTACTGTCTTTGTTTTGTCAAGTTGTGCGTTCATAAGTTCGCGAGTTTTGTGTACCGTTTTGCTGTTTGTTTGTCCGTTTAGATTCAAGTTCTGAGTTGTTGTGAGTTTTGTCGATTCTTAGTCGAGTTGTTGTTCACTGAATGTACTGAGTTCTTGCGAGTTGAGTCGTTCGGTTTTGTCTGTGCCAATTTTGTTGTGTTTGCTGAGTCTGTGTGTATTAATAAGCTTTGTTGTTTGAATATTTGGCTAGTTGAATTTACGAACAAGTCATGTCAAAATTTCAAATAAATTCTGTAAATATTTTAATTAATAATAAAATTCGTTTTAGGATTTAATTAGATTTTAAATAATTTTTAATTAGTTGTTAAATTAGTTTTTAACTCTTTTCATTTTTAGTTTAAATTTACATGTCCAATTTTTCCAAAACTTTCTGTAAATGAAAAAAAAATGAAAAAAAAAAAATTAAAATAGAATACAGATTTTATATTTTGTATAAATTATTAGATTTTTAGTTCGTTATGTTTTCTTTGTCTCATTGGAACTTATAGTTCCAATTGAGACAGATTTTACTACGTTTTCTTGGTTTTGTAGTGTGTTTACAGGTCTGCAATGGGTGAAGTTGATACTTTTGCACATCTTTCTTTCTTAGTAGAGGCATATACTCGAGAAATTGCCTCGTGGAAGACTGCGGAGCCCACTACATTTCCGATGAGTACAAATGAGATGTCACCAGTGGCCCCTGAAACTTACACTGGTTGTGAAGATTGTGGAATTTATGGTCACCTTGGTTTTGAATGCTCTTACAATGTCTATAATTCTCAGAGTTCTCAGTTGGGACAAATGAATTCTTTTGAAAAAGGATATGGGTACAATCAGTATTCAAACACTTTTGATCAAGAATGCGTGAATCAACCAGATTTCTACTACCAGGACAATGGTGCTCAAAATTTTTCATATCATAATCAGCAACAGTCTGAGCAACAATATCAGTCATACGAGCAGCCGCCACAGCAAGAATATCAATATCCCCCTCTACAAGAAGATCTACATGTTTCTCAACCCAGCGTAGATGTGCAAGCTGATCAGACAAATGAGATGTGGGATATCTTGAATAAATTGCTAAAGAGTTCTGAAGAACAAGCCGAGACGATCAAAGAATTAGAAACTCAAAGTTTGGCGATTGAATCTCAAATTGCACAGTTGGCTAACTCTTCTACTACAGGGCAGATCGACTATTTGCCATCATCATCTATCCGATCCGAAGAGTACCTGACTGCTATCAATCTCACAAGCGATCAGGAATATGATAGTTTCTCCATCTATGTTGATGACAAGGCCATTGATAAAGAGAAGGAGCATGCCACCGATGACGAGATCAATGATGTTGCTGCTACCGAGAACAATGTGACTGGTGATGGGGCCACAAAAGATAGCAATACAGAGATGGTTGTTGTTTCTCCTCCGCAACCTGTGCCTAAGCTACCATGTATTGATAAATTTGCTCTCGATCTAGCCTCTACTTACAGGGCTTCTTTGCTCAAGAGCACTTATTTCAAAGTTGATGTGATAACAAATATTGTCCAAGATGATATTTCTCAAATTCTGGTTGAGGATCCATACAAAGTGGCTCTTATGTGTCAAGCTCGGGGAGAGGGAGAAAATGGAAGTGTCTACTTAATCAATGATGCGAAAAGCTCAGATGTTCGAATGGCTCATGTGGAAGTCATGAGTGAAGAAAAGCCACCACCAGAACCTCCACCTTATATTAAGGGAGTTCGACATTTTCAAGGCTATGAATTCTATCGTTGCTTTATCACAAAATTTTCCAAAACTACATATTTTCTTGCTCAATTGTTATTTATTGATGTAGTAGCTAAATTTGCTAATGCTTGTTTGGAAATTTTGTGCAGGATTAAAACAACTTTTGATGCTCATGGTGGTCTCGTGCAACATGTTTTTGGTCTTTTGGAGTGGCACACCATGCTTCGACATTCAGTGCCTCGACACTTCATGCTTATGCATTAGGGGAGTTTTTCCAATTTTTATTTTTTTATTTTATTTTTTTATTCTTATTTTTATTTATTTATTCTGTAATTTTTAGGATTTTTTGTGTTCTTTTTAATTTTCATCTCTTATATAATTGTTCATCGATAACTCATCCCCACTGAATTGATTTAGAGGGCTATGCAGATATTTTTGTCGTTGAAAAGAAAAAGGAGGAGCGTTGTGTGGCTCGAGGAGGACTTTGAAGGCAAAAAGAGAGTAGGGCTGGAGCTAAAGGAAGAAAAAAGCGGAAAGACTAGTGCATAGCTTGTACTATATCACCTAACCGCTAATTTTTGAACCCTTATAATCAATGAGTTTTTGTCTGTGTTAATATCATCATTTCAGATATACAGAGCGTATTCACACAAATCGCTGAAAACTCCAACCTCCCGGAGAAACGATCTCACAATCTAGCTGTCTTAAGAATGGCATTGTAAGGAAGCTTCTCAATTGCTAGAGTTAATCCTACTTCCATTCTGGATATCAGCACCATCCGGGATGAGCAATTTCGAGCTTGGGCACAATTTCTGAATGAGCATTCAATCATTCGCTATGCTTTAGTTACACCAGTGCCGCTCAACTATGATGCCTTGCGTGAATTGTATTGCAGTACGGTGAACACTTCTGGAAATGACAGGTTAGCAATCACCTATCAACTGTTTGGTAGGTCGATTAGGGTCACTGAACGAGATGTTAATCGAATTCTTCATTTTCCTATGGAAAATCTCGTTGCTGATCCTACACCTGACCAGATTAAAGGGTTCTTTCGTCTTGTAAGGTACCAAGATGGTAATTTCAATACTGGTAATCTCTCTAGATCATATCTAACACAGTATTGGAATTTCTTCTTCCACATTCTTAACAATGTTTTTTCCTCCGAAAGAACAAATCTAGATCGAATATCTGAATTCATTCAAACAATAGGGTATTCGGTCGCCAATAATTTGAGGATTAATTTTGGTAAGATAGTGCTTGGTCAAATTATTTTGAAGATGAAGCAACCAGGAACCAGGGATGTCCAGACTCAAAGGGTAAAATGTCTATACCCAAGATTTCTGCAATTAATATTAAATGATTTTTTGAGTGATGCAGACAGGTTACGCTTGGATCATGGTAGGGATGTGGAATGTTCTTACATGAAGGCAAATGTAATTAATTACATAAGCAATAAGAACTATACGGATGTGCCTACAGTCCTAACTGAATATCTGAAGACTGTCCTACTTCCGTTGTTACCAAGATCAGTCAGAGCAGCACCACATATGGATTTTGCTACATCATCCGATCTACCTTATGCTAAACGGAGTAAACCTAGCGAACCCGAGACAGTCGAAGGAAACTTGGGTCTTGTGTCATTCAATCCATTCAAGTTCAACCTTCCAGGGAGAAAATCTCTTGATCTTTTTCCAGATTTACCACTCGTCACCAGTGGCAGGCATCTTGCTTCACGAGAGGAGGGAAGCTCCCGGACTTTCATTGCACCATCCGACAAAGGCCCTAGGATGATTTCATTTGCAGATATACCAGCAGGACATGAGAGTGGGCAACAAACTCAACCACATGCACCTCTAACCAGAGCGGGATACAACAAACTCCTTGCACGGGTCCAAACACTGGAGAACGAGTTGCCACATATCCGTGAGTCCATTGCAGAAATAAGAAAGTTGCAACTTGTTCAAAATGATACATTCCAGGTTCAGTTGAATTCCATGGCTGCCCAGTTTAGTCATGCAATTAATTCCTTGATGAAGACAGCTTCTTCTAATTTCCCAACTCCACATCCAACTATTCTGGAGGATAACCCAACTGAGGGGGAGAAGGTGGATGAGCAAGAAGCTAGAAGGCGTAATAAAGGCAAGGAAAAGGTTGATGACACGGATTTAAATTTATTTTTGGGCAGGAAAAGCTAAGAGGAGTGTTCGTGCTATGTGGAAAGGATTAAGCAAGGAAAACTTGAAGATATGTTCAGTCTAGAGGAACAATTATCTTGCTCATTTTCAGGGGAGTACGTTTTCGTTTACTTTTGTTCATACCTCATTTTCATTTGCATACATTGAGGACAATGCATGATTTAGGTATGGGGGAGAGTTTTTAGTGTAAATACATAAAATTTAAAAATCCAAAAAAATTGAAAATTTTTAAAATTAATTGCCTCGTCTCATAGTGTGTTAACAGGGATAGGTACACATCTTGTGAGCTTATTTTGCATGATTATTTGACATGTCATATCTCTGAAAGTTATTTGTTACTTGATGATTCCTTGTACGTGCTTGCGAAAATTTTAAAACTTGAGATGTGTCTTTGTCAAATTTAGTGAGTACGAAAGCATGCTTTCACCTTGTGAGATCTTGAGCCTAATTTATGATTGGTACATTTTATATCAATCGAATTTTATTGTTGTGTGTTGTTAATAATTGATTATGTCGCTCTAGAACTTGCTTTAAACCATTTTGAGATTACATGATATCTGTATGCATAAAAATGATAAAGGCACTAGGATTAACCGTATTTATCCAAACAGTATCCTTGAATCATATATCCTTAGTGAACCCCTTTGAGCTTTATATCCGTTATTTTTGTATCACCAATCTAAATTCTTGAGCCTACTTGTTTATTCTTCTCTTGATTTACTAGTAGAGCATTTTGATTCATTTGGGGTTGGTGAGTGCATAGTGCGGGGATTTCTTTGTTAAAGTGTGAAAATTGGGTGGGAATATTGTAAAAAAAAAGAAAGAAAAAAGAAAGAAAATAAAAGGTCAAGTAGAGTTATGTTCATTGGTTTTGTGCAATATGAAAATAGAAAAGTACATGGTAATATGTGCTTGGGATTTAATGCTTGTGAGAGTCTGATCACCTTTTACATGATCGAAATTTCATGTTGAGTGCTTTAATTAGAAATGAACATTGTGCTCTATTAGTTTGTCGAGTTAACCACTTGTTAGCCTTTTTCTTGATTCCCTACCCTTCACCTTAGCCACGTTGCAACCTTTAACAAAGACCTTTTGATTTGTGCATGCATGTATACAAAGTAGTGGATATTTGGTGGACAACCAAGCATATGGTAGCACATGACTTAATTGATTGAACTTGAGCGAATACACTTCACCCAAACACTTGTGTGATTTGAGAGTTATGTGAGATTTTCTATCCATAGCATATTACTCATTGAATGCGGCATTGATATATATTTCATGATCTTTTTGTCTATCTAGACTGTGTGCTTACTTGGATAGTCTTGTACATATGATGTGTAAGTGAACAGACTGTCAATATTGTGCGATTGAGGTTTACTGGTGTGGAGTACTATGATAGGTTGCATACTTGAGACTTGGCAGAAAAAATGGATTTTGTGGGTAAATTCACTATAAACCCTCACGAGACAAAACTCGTCCTACTAGGGCTACCTAGGGGTTTAACGGCTTGTTGCACGTGCTCAGTGCAATCGTGTCATCTACGAAAGTGATATTAGTTAGGATTTATCTTTTATTTCGCTTATTTGCCCGAGGACGTGCAAATGCTTAGTGTGGGGATATTTGATAAGATATATTTTTATATACATTTTATATAATTTATTCCCACATTTAATTGCATTTTGCATTGATTTGGATATTTATTTAATTAATTTTGATGTTTTATTTCAGGAGACAAGAATCTCTAAGTTTGGAAGATTTTGAGCTTAAAGAGCTATTTTGGAGCTAAAAATGAAAGAAATTCGGATTTATTGTGCTACACCCACTTCCTACAGTATTTAATTCATATCCGGAGTTGTAGGAGTCAGATTTGGACGATCTTACAGTCCACGCGAAGCTTATGAAATTATCTTCAATTTGGAGGGATTAATTAAGCAAAAATTCGATTGGAGCAGCTCGAAATCTGAGGAATAAATGAATTTTCGAATTTTAGAAAAAGTGAAAAAGCAAAAAGTTGAAAATGGAAAAAGTTGAAAATGAAAAGTTGAAAAAAAGAAAAAATCTTTGAAGCCAGCAACTTTGAAATCAAGAAGAGCGGCGGCCAGCAGACATGCAGCGAATCACGGAGCAGTTTAAGAAATTAAGCAGCTTCATATTCCTATAAAATGAAGGAGAAAACAGTCTGCAAGGGGAGAGGAGAGACTACACACCAACTAAAACACAAAAAGTAGGAAACACACTGCATATCACATTTCTGCATATTTTTCATTCGGCTACTGCAAGATTTTATTTTGGAGCTAGGGGCTTGATTTTCTTCTCTTTTATGTACAATTTTGCTTGATTCTCCATTCTATTGTAAATTTGAGGTACTCCTAAATTTTATCTTATTTATTAATATATGTTTTATATGCCTTGTTTAAATATTTTTGTCGTCTCTATTAATAGCATGTGTGAGTAGTTTATTTCTAGGGTATAAGGGGAAGCCATGTTTACACCATGATAGTGCTTTAATTTTATTAGTTGTTTAACGGATATGAAATAATTCTAATCGATATGTTATAAAATCTAATTTGTGTTATCGGCCGGTATCATTAATTAATTATTTGTGAATAGGAATAATAGATCGAGAGATTTTATTCACTAGAGGCATGCATACGATTAGCGGAATTGAATTTTATTGCGAAAGCAAAATTTGATTTCCGAGAGCATTAATGCTTGAAAAAGATTAATACATGCTCTAATTATTTAAAATCCGTTAAATTACTATATCCGTATAATTTGTTTCGGTGTAAACATGGTGAACCCGGTTGCCCTAGACTTTTAGTTAATCGACTTTAAAACACATTTATTTGCATTATTTAGTTTTATAAAAATTCTCAATAATTGTTTTTAATTTAGAAATAATTCGTGACAATTAAATTAAAATTGATAAAACCTGCCTCCCTGAGAACGAACTTAAAAATATACCACATCAGTGTTGTTAGTGGAGTGGAGTTTTGCGAGTTGCTGTGCCTTGTTGCTGTGTCCGTGTTCGTTGTTTGCGGATTTAGCTGCTGGGTTTGTAGATTCTTGCTAAGAGTAATTGGGTCATTGTAATGTGAATGTGAAGTACTGAGTTGCTGTTTTGAGTAGTATTGAGTAGTTTGTTGGAGTTGTAATGTTTACAGTGTTGCTAATTGTCGAGCTGTGTTCATATCAGTATCCTAAATTTTAGTGTTTGCATTAATTAATTGTCTTAATTGTAACTAATTTCGTATTTAAATTATTGTAACTCCTTTTAATTGATTCTCTGACTTTCTATTTAATTGATGTCTTGGTTAAATGTTAGTTGAGTAATTGTCTCCCTTATTAATTGTTAATTGATTAAATTGATTCCAGTATTAATTGTTAATTGTTTTTCTTGTTTATCTGATTAATTTGATTCCATAATTAATTGTTAACGGATTAATCGATTTATGCGGGTATTTGTGTATCGTTAAATGATGAAGTTTTGTCATTCTATGTAATATTGATTTTTAATGGTAAAAATGGTATGTAGTCAGCTGATAATATTTACTATTTTTATATCTTGTAATGTTTTATTATTTTTCTACTAGTGTAAAAATGAAATATATTTTTTGGTAGATGAAATATATATTTTTTAAATGTTTTTTTTTGTACCATTTTATATGGTTTTGGTTTTGTACCTTTGAGGGTGTGCCATTTATTTGTGGTTTTGTGGACCAATTTTGGGTTACTGTTGATGTCATTTTTGACGATTTGGATCATTTATTGATTTGGAATATGTTGTCATTTTCGATGACTTTATAATAGATTTTTTATGAGAATTTGATTTTTATATGTCTAATCAGAGGGGATCCCTTTGGTTAGATATATAAAATTGTTCAATGTTGTTATTTTTCATTGAGTAAAATAATTATTTAATGTACATTCGAGTTTGGTTTTTTGACATAATATTATTTGTTTGTATTGAATTATTCAGGTTCCGTGGATGTGTAGAAGTGTAAAGAGAAGAGGGATGACGACATAATTTTGGGGTTTTAGGGTGAGAAGCTAGATGGATGAATGCGGGAATATGCATTACTAGAGTGGTTGAATCAAGTTGAAGATTCAAGAATTTTCTAGTCATTTGATTTTATTTTTAAATGATGTACTCATTTATTTAGTAAGGCGCTCTTTTTTCCCCGCTTGAGTTTTTTCCCCATAGGGTTTTGCTCTTGTGGGATTTTTAACGAGGCATTTTTTGGTGGATATAAAGGTGTAATTATCTAAACTTCCGGAGGAATCTCTTTCCTATGGGTTATTAGACTCATGGATTGGTTAAGCATACCTTTCGGTTAGATGATGAAGCTTTTTGAAAGGCAGAGTGTATAAACTTGTAACACTATAACTAATGTAACTCAATTAAAGGAAAAGATACTTAAGCAGAAGACAATCAAGAACAAGAAGTCACAAGAAATCAACACTAAATGAAGACAAGGTAATTGATACAATTGAACATGTTAACTATGATCAAGCCAAGAAGAAATCATTGAGAGAAGTTCAAGTCAAAGTTGTTCAGGCCTCAGTGATTTGAGAAATCGAGAATCAAGATCATAACTATCAGTATCAACAAGACCAATTGATTTCAAGTGAACAAGAAGGAAAGCGAATATTGGAAAGCCAAGTTACTAAGTGAATATGGTAATTTATTCAAGAAGCAGAAACACTATCAAGACTAGTCACTTATTAACCAGACCGTGCATCAAGTGTCAGGACATTGATAGCAAGTTTATGTCAGTAATAAAGATCCATGTTCAAGAGCTTGCTGAAGAATAAAGAAGACATGAAGATATCACAAGCTCAAGATGTGCATTGAAGTTTCAAGTTGAAGACCAGAATATTTTCTAAGTACTAAATGTTCTGGATGGCCAAGTAGAATATTTCTAAGTAGAAGTTCTACTTAGAAATTTCGAGATGGCTAAGTAGAAATTCTCAAGTAGAAGTTCTACTTAGAGTGCAGCTTCAACATGACACATGGCATCTTCTGATTGGAAGATTTCCAAGCTTTCAAGATAAGGCAAGATTTATGTGGACATCATTGGGCCACGTACATCTTAGTCTTTGAAGACTACAGGACATAGATTACATGTAGTATAAATAGAAGCACTTGTGTAATGTTTTTAGTTAGTGAGCAATATTGAGAAAACACAAGAAAAAGAGAGAAAGTACATTCACAGAGCTTAGAATCATTCACTTCTCTCTGAACTTCTGTTATACTTTGTAATGAATGTTGTAGCAACCTTTTCAAGTTATATATAAGAAATATATTCCTTGAATCTGCGTGTTCATTTATTGCATCGTA
This sequence comes from Kitagawia praeruptora, assembly GCA_037693485.1. Classification (NCBI taxonomy): domain Eukaryota; kingdom Viridiplantae; phylum Streptophyta; class Magnoliopsida; order Apiales; family Apiaceae; genus Kitagawia; species Kitagawia praeruptora. The sequence goes on along the minus strand of CM075349.1, from coordinate 148,939,472 downwards.
TTTATTGCTTCTCATATTCGAAAAGTTGTATTCACCCCCCCTCTACAACACATTTGGACCTAACAATTGGTATCAGAGCGGATGTTTAACATACAAAACATAGATCCTTGTGTTTGGTAGAAGAATCGTGAGTTTTCATTTTCTAGATCTACTTTTCATTTTCTCGAAAAGTGTGCTTTAATTCGTTGGTAGTGAAAACTCATCCGAAAAATTATTTAAATACTCCAGGTGTGATTATTTAGCTTGGGTGTATTTTAATTAATTTTTGTGAATTAATCTGGGTTCATTGATATTTGGTGTTCTTGAGTGTTCATCATCTGTTCTTATCAAAGAAGATAACCCAACAACTTTTTGATCTCCTTTGACAAACAAATAAGATAGTCAAAAAGGTGTTTTTGTACTTTTGATTTGATAATTATTCCTTGGCCGAAAGTCTACAAGACATATTCAGTACCTAGCAAGTGGGTTAGTTGCTTTCGGTGAGTAAAGTATCAAAAGTCAAAAAAAAGGTGTTAAAGTGATAATATTGTTTATTCAATATTAAAGAAATCTGCAGAAAATTTATTCTAAGGACAAAAGTTCTACATAGAATTTCTACTTGAGAATTTCTACATAGAATTTCGACTTGGACAATTTCTACTTGGTGAATTTCGACTTGAGCAAAATTTCGACTTAGAGAAATTTCGACTTAGGCAAAAGTTCTACATAGATTTTCTACATAGCCTAGTCTTGGGTACTTAGAAACTTTTAGTGACCAGATTTGAAATGGCTCCTAAAAATTCTTTCAAGATCCCAATGTTCAACCGAGATCACTACGAAGAATGGGTTTTCAGAATGAGACTTTACTTAGAGACAATTAATCCTGAATATCTGGAAGTCCTTGAAAAGGGTAAATTTGTTCCAATGAAAGCTATTCCTGAGCGTACGGAAGGAGAGGAGGTTATACCTGCTCGGTCTGAGCCTAAAAAGGCAGCGGACTTTACGGATGCTGACAAGGAGCAAATAGCTTATGATACTTCTGTAAGACAAACCTTGATGGAATCCCTTGATCATGAAATGTTCAACATAGTCAAAGGTTTGAATACAGCAAAGAAGATTTGGGACAAGATAGAAGTTGTCATGGAAGGATCTGCAGAGGTTAGAAGCAACAAGACACTTATACTCAAGATGGAGTATGACACCTTTAGAATACGAAAAGGAGAAGGCATAACAGACGTCTATCTAAGATTCAGTCAGTTAGTATTAGATTTGAATCTGAGAGGTGTTACTCTCCCCATGGTTGAGACCAATACGAGATATCTGAGGAACCAGCCAAAGAGCATTGAACATAGAGTCTACGCAATCAGAGAAACCAGAGATTTGCATACAACTTCTCTGGAAGAATATTATGGAATCCTGAAGACCTATGAGCTGGAGACACTTCAAGATCAAGCATGGGACAATGATTCAAAAGGAAAAGAAACTGCATCAGGATTAGTTGCTGATGAGGAAGAGTCTAAGAAGGCAATGGTTGCAGCAAAGCCTAAATCATCACTTGCACCACATCAAGTTGATAATGATGACGAGTGCGCATCTAACAGTGATGATGACTACTTCACCCAAGAAGAGCTGGACAACATGGACGATAGTGTCGTGGCATACATGGCAAGGAAGTTCAGCAACATGAGATTCAGAAAGAGCAACCGACCACAGAGAAATTCTTCATCTTATTATCGGGCTGCTAAGGGTGGTGGTAGTTCGTCAGGCTACCAAGGTAAAGGCAAGAATACCAGCTACAAATCTCCTTTGGATTTCAAAATGAAGTTCAAATGCTATAACTGTGGAGAACCTGGACACTTTGCCTCGGACTGCAAAAAGCCTAAACAGACTTATCCAAAAGAGACATTTGAAGCCCTCAAAAGCAAGTATGAATCGCTGGTGAAGGAAAGACATGGAAAAAGAGCTTTATTAGTAACAGAAGGAAGAGCTTGGGATGATTCAGATGAGGAAGATGTTACTCATGTAGCAAACTTTGCGCTCATGGCTGAGACATCAGAGGAACCAGAGGTACCAGTTCTAACCCTTAAAGTTGAAATGTCTATTGATGATTATAAGGAACAGAACGGGGCTCTTAGCGAAGAGATCTACATGTTGTGCAAAAGCCTAGACACTTCTCAAAAGGAACAGAAAACACTTGTCGCCAAAAGCAGAATGCTTGAGGCAAAAGTGGAAGAGTTAGAGGCTGCTTGCACTGTAGATACTTCCCTAAGAGATTTTATTAAATCTTTGGAACACAAGCTCGTCCTTAAGGCAGAAATAGAATCATGTCTTAGGAACAAACTAGCTGAGTTAGAAACTAAATGCGAAGCTTACAAACTAGCTGCTAGTAAAGTGTATGTAGATAATGACGTATTTAAGAAGATAACTGGAGTAGGTGTAGGACTTGATTATTCTAACCTTTCTAAGAAAGAAGGGAAGAGACCTATCGACTCTAGTTCCAGTGACCTTAAAAATGAAATTTCTAGCATTTTTAAATCTTCTGTCAAACCCATCTACAAACACCTTGTTCCTAGAATAGAAGAAGAAGAGACTGAATTTATAGCTAGATATGAGATTGAGATGGAAGATCGCCAGAACGCACAACCCATAACTCCTATCAAACAAGTTAAAATCAATTTCCCTAGTGATGAATCTAGACTAGGAATAGGAGCTAAGGCTGTTAAACAACAAGGAAAGAAAGGCATAAAAGAGGTTAAGGCTGAACGAATAAAGAAAGCATGTTATCACTGCAAATCTACTGAACATCTTTCTTATGCATGTAAAGCTAACATAAATGTTCCTGCTGCACATGCCATGCCTGTCACACATACAATGAATAATCTGCATCCGAATCATGCACAGTGTGGTCAACCTAATTGTATGCCATGCACTTTTAACGTCATGCAAACTTTTGTGAATTTAATGAATGCATCTAGCCAGTCATGCTTAAATACTGCTGCTAGTTCAAACATCAAGAAAAAGCATGTCAGTCCTCCTAAAGTTAGGAGTGACAAACCTTCTCCTAGGACTGACAAACATGTCAAGTCTGAGAAAGGAAAGGAGGAAGTCGAAAGCTCTAGTAATGTTAAGAAAAGTGCATCTCCTGTTGTTAAATCTGTTGATTATCGATCTTATCGAAAAGCCGGGCCCAATCAAAGTTGGGTTCCGAAGAAAGTCTAATCAATCTGTCATTGCAGGGCATTAAGCAAAATAGAAATAAAGTCATATGGGTGCTAGACAGTGGAGCATCGAGGCATATGACTGGAAACAAGTCCCTGCTTACAGAGTTGGTTATGAAAGCTGGCCCTTATGTTACCTTTGGAGATGACAGCATAGGTGTGACAAAGGGATATGGCAAACTGAAAACTGGCAATGTCATCATTGAAGATATTTCCTATGTTGAGGGATTAAAGCACAATTTGTTGAGTATCAGTCAATTCTGTGACAAAGGTTACGAAATTGTCTTCAACAAGAAAGGTGTATCAATCACTCACATCAAGGAAGGTTCACTGGCTTTGAGAGGAGTTCGAAAGGCAGATCTTTTTGTTGCAGACATGGATTCAGCAAATCAGAATGAGGTTACCTGTTTCTACAGCAAAGCCTCGGATGATGAAAGCTGGTTATGGCACAAAAAGCTATCTCACTTAAACTTCAAAACGATGAATGCTCTCGTGAGGCGAGAATTGGTGAGAGATCTACCTCAAATGGAGTTCGCTCCGAAAGGACTCTGTGAAGCTTGTGAAATGGGAAAGTCGAAACGAGCATCGCATAAAAGCAAAGAAATTTCTAGTATTACTGAGCCTCTGCAACTTCTTCATATGGATTTGTTCGGCCCAGTGAATGTCCTATCATTGTCTAGGAAAAGATATGCATTGGTAATCGTGGATGACTTCTCCAAGTATACATGGGTATTGTTCGCAATGACGAAAGACGAAGTACCTTTCCTAATCATTGATCACATCACTCAAATTGAGAATGTTTCAACACTTACTGTGAAGACGATTAGATCAGACAATGGCACTGAATTCAAAAACGCAGTGCTAAATGACTTCTGTGTATCTAAGGGAATACGTCGTCAGTATTCAGCCCCGAGAACTCCACAACAAAATGGAGTAGTTGAAAGGAAGAATAGAACATTGGTTGAAGCAGCAAGAACTTTGTTGTATGATTCGAAACTTCCTCTGTATTTCTGGGCAGAAGCAGTGAGTACCGTGTGTTACACTCAAAATCGATCCTTGATTATAAAAGATAAAGAAAAGACACCATGTGAGCTAATGAACGGCAGAAGACCAACAATCAAATACTTTCATGTCTTTGGAGCAAAATGCTATGTACTTATAGATGATGAAAATCTCGGAAAGTTTGCAGCAAAAGCTCGTGAAGGAATCTTTGTTGGTTACTCCACAGATGTGGTAGCAGCTTATAGGGTGTTCTTAGTAAATGATCGAAAAGTGACTGAAAGCTACAACGTCAGATTCGACGATACCAAACTCTCATCAATTTCAAGAGATTCTAGTGAACCTGAGTCCCTAAAATTTCAGAATCTGGACTTAGAAGAACTTGAAGATGAACCTGAGTTGGTTGTCCCATTAAATGTTCCAAGTGTACGTAAAGAACCTGAGTCTAGTGAACAAGCTAATCCTACAAGATCAGGAGAGACTTCTTCAGTACGAACCGGCAACAACTCAGGGGGAGTAAATAGCAGCTCAAGGACTACTGTTCAAGGCTCGAGTCGAGTTGACTCTAGTTCTGTAGGAGCTGGCACTAACTCAGGGGGAGTTAGTGAAAGTAATCAAAGTAGTCAGCACCACAACTCAGAAAGTCACGCTGAATCATCAAGACAATTTCCAAGAGAACGGGTATGGAATAGAGACCATCCGTTTGAATTAATTATTGGTGATCCAGATGCTGGTGTGTCTACTAGAAGATCCGCAAGAGCTGACCTGGCTAATATTTGCTTATATTCTGGGTTCTTATCCAAGCTTGAACCTAAAGAAATAGAAGAAGCTCTTGGTGATGCTGATTGGGTGATTGCAATGCAAGAGGAACTCAATCAGTTTGAAAGGCAGAAAGTTTGGAAACTGGTACCCCGACCAAAGAACAAATCAGTAATTGGAGCAAGGTGGGTATTCAGAAATAAAATGGATGAAAACGGACTTGTAACTCGAAACAAGGCTCGTTTGGTTGCAAAAGGTTATTCTCAGCGAGAAGGAATTGATTATGATGAGACCTATGCACCGGTTGCAAGACTTGAGGCAGTCAGGATGTTCTTGGCATTTGCAGCACATAAGAACTTCAAGGTTTTTCAGATGGATGTGAAAAGTGCCTTCCTGAACGGGGAGTTAGAAGAAGAGGTGTATCTGGAACAGCCGCCTGGCTTCATTGATCCAGAACTTGTAGATTTTGTGTATCTTCTCTTCAAATCTGTCTATGGCCTCAGGCAATCCCCAAGATGTTGGTATGAAACCCTATCCGTATTCTTAATTGAAAGTGGTTTTACTAGGGGAGTAATTGACAAAACATTGTTCTATAAGAATGTGAAGAATGATTTAATACTTGTTCAAGTCTATGTGGACGATATTATCTTCGGGTCATCTAATGAGCGCTTGTGCGAGAAATTTGCTAAGCTAATGCAAGAGAAATACGAGATGAGCATGATGGGAGAGCTGTCCTTCTTCCTTGGATTACAGATCAGTCAGAGAAAAGATGGTATCTTTATCTGTCAATCCAAGTACGTCAGAGATTTACTCAAGAAGTATAATCTAGAAGATGCATCAGCAGCTAAGACTCCCATGGCAACAGCCACGAAGCTTGATGAAGACAAAACAGGTAAACCAGTTGACATCACAAGCTATCGAGGTATGATTGGCTCACTTCTCTATTTAACTGCAAGTAGACCTGATATAATGTTCGCAACTTGTTTATGTGCAAGATTCCAAGCGGATCCAAGAGAATCACATCTCATAGCCGTCAAAAGAATTTTTAGGTATCTCAAGGGCACACCAAATCTAGGAATTTGGTACCCAAGAGATACAGGTTTTAATCTAATTGGCTATACGGATTCAGACTATGCAGGTTGCAGGATTGATAGGAAAAGCACATCTGGTGCTTGTCAATTTCTTGGCCGAAGATTGGTGTCCTGGCAAAGTAAAAAGCAACATACAATATCTACTTCTACTGCTGAAGCTGAGTACATTGCTGCTGGAAGCTGTGTAGCTCAAATACTGTGGATGAGGAACCAATTGAAGGATTATGGCATGGAGCACAAGAAAATTCCAATTATGTGTGACAACACAAGTACTATTGCCATAAGCAACAATCCTGTAGATCACTCAAGAACCAAGCACATCGACATCAGGTATCACTTCATAAGAGAACATGTCGAGGAGGGGACTGTGGAGCTACATTTCGTGCCCACAATGCAACAAATTGCAGATATATTCACCAAACCTCTTGATGAAGTAACATTCAATAGGTTGGTTGGTGAATTGGGAATGCTTAACACAAGTTAGTAAAGCCTTCCATCTGTAAAATCCATGTTTATGTTTGTATATGCAAGCTATTTAATCATTATGTGCTTAGACTTTAAAATGCCTAATTAATGATTGTTATAGGTTGCATATAGTGTCATTTTACATGAATTCATTGTGTTTTAAGTGTCTTTTATAGCACATATCTTTGAATTTATGCTTGCTAGATTGCATGATCATAGGGGGAGTTAAATTCATAATATTCTAAATTTTGCATGATTTTTAGATGAATTTACCTGTGTTTTTCATGTAATTAGAGGCCTTAGAATTGTCAAGGAATGTTTTAATTATGTCATATATTAAAATCCTTGAATTGATATTTATATTAATTTGGCAAAATTAAGTGTTGAGTTTTTCAAAGAAAAATTGCCAAATTATTCTAAGTATCTTCAAAATTTCGAGTTAAACACTATCTCGAAACTCATCTTGAAATTCTAGTTGAATTTCGATTTGAGCTTCCAGAGTGAAGTTTTGAAAATTCTAAGTCTGGGAAGAATTTCGAGTTAGCCTCTATCTCGAAATTCATCTCGAAATTCGACTTAGGGATCGAATTTGAGTTACCAGTATGCCTATTTATTTTCTTCAAAATATTCGAGATAAGTTCTATCTCGAACTTTATCTCGAAGGTTGAGATAAGGTTCCATTTTTGGGGATATTTTGAAAAGAACTGAGAATTAACTTCGAGTTAGTCAATAACTTCGAGTTGGCCTCTATCTCGAAACTAAACTCGAATTTCGACTTGATGTTCGAGATAGAGTTCTCAGTTGGTTTAAGGGGATTTTTTTCGAGTTAACTCCTAACTCGAAACTTATCTCGAATTTCTACTTGAATTTCGAGATAGGTTTCCCTATTACTGTTGGTGGTTGTTACTGTTTACATGGTCTTTAATGCTTAAGTGGTAATTGTTTGAATTAGCATGGGTTTTTCGAGTTAACATCTATCTCGAACTTCATCTCGAAGTTCGACTTAAAATGTTCGAGATAGACTTCGAGATAGACTTCGAGATAGATTTCGACTTGGGTTCTCCCTGTATGTACTTAGTGTTTTCATACTTTTTAACAGGGACACTTTAGTCATTTCACATTCATGTCTATATATACATCTCTAACTCGATCAATTCATTCACTTTTACCTAATCAAGTTTTACAGCAGCCTTCATATACATACAGGCGATTTCGACTTACAACCACTGTTCGTGATTTTTGTGACTAAACTCATACAGATCTCGAATTACTGCCCGATTTTTTAACAGCCATTATCTGAGTGACTAGTAATATCTGAGTTTGTGTGTTTGTGTATCTGTTCTTCTTTCTCGATATATATACACACGTATATACACACACACCACTTCACAGTCATATACACACGATTTCACTGGTGTGTACACACATAACTTCACTGATTTCACTGGTATCAGATTCTGTTAATTGGTTGTTGATTTTCGCCTCTCACAGTGATAATTATCTATAACCCGTAGTTTAATTTTTCAAGAGTGACTTTTGGTCTTTTTGTTAAATTAAAAGGGCTATAACTGATGATTCTTTAATTAATTGTTTTTCAAAAATTAAAATTAAAATTCACATTTGTTAAGGAAAAACATTTTAATTAAAATGGCTCACCAATTTTCACTTGCTAAAAACAATTTTTATAATATTTCTACGGAAATTGGTGATCAACTCCCGCACTTTAAGTCTTGGATACGATTTCTCAATTTGTATTCCAAAGCTAGCGATGCTTTTTCTGCTAAACCTACACTAGTACATGATGCTTTACAGCAATTATGGACTAGTGCGGTTTCTTTTGGGAGCAAATCAACCCCCTATGGTTTCAGGTTTACCTTAGCGGGTCAGGAATATGAGGTGAATGAACAAATTGTCAACAGGGTTCTGGGATTCCCGATAAAAGATGCTTATGATCCAGAACCTACAGCTGCAGAACGCCTCAGTTTCTTTGAAGAAATAGGATGTTATCCTCCGTCTGGCCGGATCACTGGAAACATCCAAAAACAATTCTTTCATGTGGAATGGAATTACTTTTTCGAGGCCATCACAAGATGTTTTCGGGCACGAGAAAGCGATTTCCATCAAATTTCCATTCCCATGCAAAACCTTGGAATTGCCCTAGCAAGAGAACTGGATATAAATTATGGACGCATAGTTCTCTCGGAGATAGTTGGTGTAATGGGATCTCTTGCAAGCAGAGACCTCAACACAAAAGATGTTGTCTGCTGGTTTCCTCGGTTCCTACAGATGCTGATTAATGATTTAATACCGAAGGATGCTCTTGCAGTTAGACAGAGTTTTGCCAGAAGTCCAACATCTGCACCACTAGGGATGGGCACTAAGTCACTTTCAACAATTGATAATCAGGACAAACATCAAGGTAAACCAATGTCAATTCCTGAAAACATTCAACAGTGGCTTATATATGATGCAGGAGTTACCACCTTGGTGGAATCATCGTAAGTTTCATCATATGCTCAGAATCGGTCTGCTCATGCTGAGGCATTTGAAGAGATTCCTGATGAGCAAAGCGGTGACGAACAAGGTAATGAATCAGGTAATCTCTCTCTGCATACTACTCATTCCTCTTCCTATGTTTCTGATTCCCAGACCCAAGAGACTGCTAGCCCGCAGGATCTATCCCAGGGTGAGAGCTATATTTCTAATTCTTTACCACCCCTGTCACCGGAATCCAAACAGCCAGCACATGTAGATGTAGGATATGATGAGGAGAGTGAACCCGAAGAGCAGCCTCTTACTCGAAAGAAAGCCAAAATTTCTCATGCTGCTACTTCTAAACCTCAGTCAAACCCTAGCGTGTCACACACAACCACTCCACCTCACGAGAGTGGTTCTCCCCTTGAACAATCTGCACATAGGGATTTTGATGATGATTATGTACCTCTTGAAGATACTGTTGCTTCAAAAGGACATGAAGCTTTAAAAGCTTCCACCGTACCTTCACCGGTACGTACTGATGCTGCAAAGAGGATCGGTTCTGATGTTGTACAAGAACACTTTGTAGCCTCTCAGCCTGAGATTCCAACTCAGGAACAAACAGCAATTGATCCCATAACTGCAAATTATATTGCTTATCCAGTTTCTGCAGGTACTGCTTCATATTTTGGATCAATTATTGAAGACATACACGAGCGTGAGACAGGGAGTGTGTGTGAGAGGTTAGGGAGAGAGGGACTTTCATTTTTAAGGCCCGAAACCGAGCGCCAAATACCAACAGAACGAGTATTAGAGCGAGGTCACCTAAACCAAACACCGTCCCTTAATATTGAAAATCTTGATACACGTATGACTTCTATGGAAAATCAAATGAAGCAGTTTGGGCAGACAATGGGGCGGTTAGGGATGAACATTGGAAACAATCAAAGGGCTCTTGATGACTACGCAGCACGAATGGCAAGTCAAGCTACAGCTTTTAATGATTTGACAAACAAGGTAAATGACTTGGGCCATGCTGGTGGTGTCTTGGGAAACACTCTGAATGAAAGGATGGGAGCAATGGAGATTACAATGGATACTCTGGCTGTGGAGATCAGTAGAGTGATGTTCGCAATCAGAAATTTTGTGCCCCCGGAGTGTTTCGAGCCGCAACAACCTCCCCCCGATGCTGGTACAGGTGGTGCTAGTGGAGCAGGAGCCTATGGTTCTGGTTTTGAAGATTCTTATGCAGCTGGTGGATCTGGAGACCAAGGTGGAGTTCAGGATAACTCACCTAAGGGGGAGAGTAGACAAGAGACGAGACAACAAGGAGTTCAAATCGAAGAAATTCAAGAACAAGCTGATCTTGTCAAAGAAAAAGAAATTGAGCCGTCTATTGATGAAGAGGCTCTAAGGAGGAGAAAGGGTAAGGCAATAGCGATTGAGCAAGATGAGCCATTCGTTGACCTGAGTCATCAAGAAAAAGTACAGGTGGTACATGACTCAGATTCCGATATGGAAGACATACCTTTGGAACATGCTATAAAGAGATCATTGAAGGATCAAGGTGGAGGTGCTGGAATGTCTTTCGGAATGCCTGAAGAAATTACTGTTGATGAGGAAACCCTTAAGTCTCAACAGTTAGCCTTGGAACAAGCTGAGTTCTTTAAAATGAAGGCAATGCAAGAACGTGCTGTGTTTCTAGAAAAGAAAGTGGAGCTACAAGGGAAACAGTACGATCATGAGCTTGCAAGGCTAGCTGATCCTCAAGTTGATCTGGATAATAGAAGGATAGGGCAGAAGTGGGATGAAGCAAGGAAGATAATGATGGGACCCTGTGCGAAAGGAGTTCATAACAAGGAGGCAGATGATCTGTTCTACAACCTAAATTTGCAGAATCCAATGGCTGCGGACTACATAAGTGCATTGAAGAGATTAATTTCTAAAGTCAGGGTTGGATACAATGCAACGCTTAAGGAGTGGCAGGTTATATTGTCTTTGACAGAAGGAGTCCCAATGTCTTTCCTATATGTGGATGACCAATTCATGACGAGAAGATCTGCATCAGAGTTGTTCTTGCTAGCAACAAAAATTCAATACTCTCATTCTGAGAATCTAAGCATTCTGTATAGGGATCGGTTAATGCAGCTAGCAGAGGACAAGGGTCCAGAATTCTCAGCATATCCTAATGTTGTCCGGATGGTGGTTGACAGTAAATTGAAGAGGGTGAGCATGGAGGAAAAGGACTTAATGGAACTTTCAGTGTAATCTCTTAAGGCCGTCTGTAGACAAATGATGAGTAAGGGATTCGCTTCTGAGCTTAAAGATAAATCAGTGAAGATCATTGAAAGTGTCATATTCAAGAAGAGCAATGAGGTGTGGAAGTGTGATATCATTGCTCCAAACCCTCTTGATAACGTGAAGATTGAGCCGGAGCTGATAGAAAAGAAATGGAATATTCTTCAAGCTATGAAGAATGTAGATGAAGCTCTGAATCTTCCTTCTGGAGAACTGGAACAAGGAGAGATAAGGGAGTCAATTGGTGTTCCAGGAAGAGATAGTGTATACTGGATACACTCTTTTGTTGATGATACAGCTGATGCCTTAGTATTCATAGATGCAGACCAGAATAAAACACTCTTGCATATGAGTAGAAAATGGCTGCTGCAGACTCAAAATGCTGCATTTCTGGAGAAAGTGTTATATGTGTTCAAATGGGAAGATGTGGAAGTTAAGTATGTGAAAGAAAAGCAGAGACTCGTGAGTTACCTGTCTGATGTAGTAGTGGAAAAGAAGCGAATGGAGCAAGATGCGGCTAGTGTCCACAATACTAACCGTGTCAAGGGCTATCCCAAAATGATCTATTGTCAGTTTAAAGCTGATAAAGCTCATTGGAAACCTCAGCTTATAATGAAGAAATTTGAGGACATTCCAAAGATCAGGACTACTCAGGAGGTGGACAAACTCAGAAGGCTTTTCAAACATCCTTACCCAGAACCCAAGAATCCTCTAGAAATGGAAGCAGTAAGTTTGTTGAATGCTAGGTGGACGCAGCTTCATGATCCAGTGTACAAGAAAGAACAGCAGCAGAAGGCGAAGAGCAAAAGGCAGAAAGAAGAGAAAGACCAAGCTGCTGAAGCTAGGAAGAGGAAACGGAATTAGGGTTAAAGGTCAGAGTGGTGTGAACTTGAAGTTGGAAAAACTTCATGTCTTTCGGTTGCTTTAACTCACTTGAGGAAAATTCACCTTAGAGTGAATCCAATAAGGTGATATAAGTTTGACTAAAAGATATGAAATAATCCAGGTGATAGGAATCATTCAAATGATCTTTAATTCGAGGTTCGAATTCTGTTTCTAGTTTAAGTTCTTTGTATTGTTTTCAAGTACTTTTCAATTGTATATTTTTCAAGACTGTAATGTTAATTATCTTTTCTCGTCTCTTGTTTAGTTGAGTTATCCTTCATTAATTTGAATGTCATTGTTAGATAATCAAATAGGGGGAGATTGAAAGGCAGAGTGTATAAACTTGTAACACTATAACTAATGTAACTCAATTAAAGGAAAAGATACTTAACCAGAAGACAATCATGAACAAGAAGTCACAAGAAATCAACACTAAATGAAGACAAGGTAATTGATACAATTGAACATGTTAACTATGATCAAGCCAAGAAGAAATCATTGAGAGAAGTTCAAGTCAAAGTTGTTCAGGCCTCAGTGATTTGAGAAATCGAGAATCAAGATCATAACTATCAGTATCAACAAGACCAATTGATTTCAAGTGAACAAGAAGGAAAGCGAATATTGGAAAGCCAAGTTACTAAGTGAATATGGTAATTTATTCAAGAAGCAGAAACACTATCAAGACTAGTCACTTATGAACCAGACCAGTGCATCAAGTGTCAGGACATTGATAGCAAGTTTATGTCAGTAATAAAGATCCATGTTCAAGAGCTTGCTGAAGAATAAAGAAGACATGAAGATATCACAAGCTCAAGATGTGCATTGAAGTTTCAAGTTGAAGACCAGAATATTTTCTAAGTACTAAATGTTCTGGATGGCCAAGTAGAATATTTATAAGTAGAAGTTCTACTTAGAAATTTCGAGATGGCTAAGTAGAAATTCTCAAGTAGAAGTTCTACTTAGAGTGCAGCTTCAACATGACACATGGCATCTTCTAATTGGAAGATTTCCAAGCTTTCAAGATAAGGCAAGATTTATGTGGACATCATTGGGCCACGTACATCTTAGTCTTTGAAGACTACAGGACATAGATTACATGTAGTATAAATAGAAGCACTTGTGTAATGTTTTTAGTTAGTGAGCAATATTGAGAAAACACAAGAAAAAGAGAGAAAGTACATTCACAGAGCTTAGAATCATTCACTTCTCTCTGAACTTCTGTTATACTTTGTAATGAATGTTGTAGCAACCTTTTCAAGTTATATATAAGAAATATATTCCTTGAATCTGCGTGTTCATTTATTGCATCGTATTTATTGCTTCTCATATTCGAAAAGTTGTATTCACCCCCCCTCTACAACACATTTGGACCTAACACTTTTATTATCTCTTTGATGTATCATCTTTTCATGAATCAAATTTATCATTCTTGGCAAAAAAAAATAAAAAAAAAATCATGTTCTATGAAAATCACTACTGCATTTATTTCATTGAAAATTTCGAAAATCATATATGTTTTACATGCAAATTTCATTAAAAATCTTGAAAATCATGTATGTTCTACAAATAAAATATTGCAGAACGTATTGTTCTTCAAAACATGTTCTGCTAGCAAATCATATATGATTTTTAAGATTTTGAATAAAATAATAATGTACATTAAACATTCTTTGCAAATATATATATATATATATATATATATTGCAATATTTTGAGTGAATAATGTATATGGTTTCCACGATCTCCACTCAAATGTTGGTCTCCATAGAACTTAACTATATATATATATATAGGGTCTTGTTCTAATAGAAACTAAATTAGAATAGAAACTAGAAACTACACCTAAATTAAATATTTCAAGCTAATCTAATGATCAAATTAGGGGTACCCCAATACAAAAAACGTTTAAAATTATTAGCTATATTCAACAAAAAATTTAAAAAATTTAAAAAAAAGTTACTGTTCACGTGATGACGTGGCACATGAACAGTAACTTTTTTTTAATTTTTTAAATTTTATTTTATATTTTTGTTGAATAGAGCCAAGAATTTTATAATTTTTTTGTGAAGGTGCCCCTAGCGGGGCCATTAAAATAAATGAAATATAATTTATTTAGTGTAGGTTTCTAGTTTCTATTTTAAGATTGGTTTCTATTTGAACGCCAGCCTATATATATATATATATATAGGTTTTTGCTCAAATACAAACCAATCCTTAAATACAAACTATAAACTAACACTAAATTAATTATATTTCATCTATTCTAAGATTCCCGCCAAGGGTACCTTCACAAAAAATCCTTAAAATAATTGGCTCTATCCAACAACAAAAAAAAATATTGCCGTGGAAATGCGAAGCATTTAAGATAGTAAACGGATGAGTTAGGTAGTCATGAGGGCCGAAGGCTCTCGACACACCCGTCAATCGTCTATTGCCATTACCATTGATTGTCATTCCTTACAACTTTAGAATGATAAAGGCACGAAGCGCCGTACAAGAAGGTGTGAAGCACCGTTAACCAGTGAAATCCACTGTCACGTCATCGCGTGAACAGTGATTTTTTTTTTGTTGGATAGAGCCAAGTATTTTTAGCATTTTTTGTATTGGGGGTACCCCTAGTTTAATCATTAGATTAGCATGAAATGTTGGATTAGTTTTTAGTTTTTTTTTTTTTGTAAGAAATTAGTTTTTAGTTTTTAGTTTGTAGTTAATTTTAGTTTGTAGTGGAGTAGGACTATATATATATATATATATTGGTCTCCGTGCCCACCAAGGACGTAAACATCCTGGTGGGACGGAGAGAGTAAAATATTATAAATAGCGTATTGAGTAAAGTGTTACTCCCTCTGTCTCATATTTCTTTTCCTACTTTCCTTTTAAGGATATTCAAAATATTTTTCTCCTTTCTATTTTTGTCCATAAGAAATACTCACCGAGGAAAAATATAAAGAATGAGGAGAGAAGTAGGAAAAATGAGTAAAGTGGTGGGACCCATCACTATATAATGTATAAAATGAGTTAGTGGAAAAAATTAGTGGATGTAGTTGATTTTTATATTATAAAACATTACTATTTTAGGAAAGTTTAGAAATGTAAAGAATTGGATGGGACATCCCAAAAAGGAAAGTGTAAACAAATGGATGGGACAGAGGGAGTAATATTCAATACCCACTACTCCACCCACTACTTCTTAAAAATAATATTCAATATCCACTCTTCACCCACTAATCATTACAAATAATATTCAATACCCACTATTCCACCCACTACTCCAAAAAAACAATATTCAATACCTACTATTCCACCCACTACTCCTTAAAAATAATATTCAATATCCACTACTCCACCCACTACTTCAAAAAACAATATTCAATACCCACTACTCCTTAAAAACAATATTCAATACTCACTACTCCATAAAAAAATAATATTCATTCCCCACTATCTTAAAACCCGTGAAATTCAGCAAACAGGAAAAGAATTTAGGTACGGACGGAGTAGTAAACAAAATGCATTTTACTTCCTAAATTCCTATATAATTAACCAAAATTAACGGAATATAACAATGTTTAATAAAATATGATTATTTATATTTCAAATGTTAGTGATGTCTTGAATTTACTCTAAGATCATCTCCAATAGGGGTTGCCAACATTGATGTGGCATGGCACCCTTGGTTACCCACCTATTGGAGTTGGGAGGTTGCCAACCAAGGTTGCCAAAAATTGGCAACTTCCCAAATTAGCTAAAATTCATACAATTGTCCAAAAATATATATATTTATATCCACTTTTATATTGTCTCCTTCTATTATATTATTTCTCTAATTTACTAGGGGACCACATTGACAACTTTGAAATTGCCAACTATTGGAGCAATTTTCTTATAAAAGTTGCCAAGAGTGATGTGTATGAGTGTGAAAATAAAAAATTAATATATTTGATGATTTGTCAATGGTTAGCAACCTTTGTAGCAACCACTATTGGAGATGCTCTAATGTAATCGTAATTATGAACTGTCAACAAAGCATATTAAAATGTTTAAAACGTATTATATTTTTGTAACTATTTCCCCTTATTTGAATGTTGATAAAATTTGAGAAATTCATTTCATTCAAAGGGTGGGTTTATCACAAAAATATTAGTCCTAGCTAGCTTGGATAGATGTTGCAGAGAGTGATTAGTACATGGAGGTCAAAATCAAATCTCCGCCGTCAAATATCAACTGCTGTCCGACAAACATGTACTACAAACGACGAGGGTTCTTGGGATTATTCATCAGAATGGTGGGACGATGATTTTAAAGGACAACCTGTGTTCCAGTCTTTCTCAGACAAGGGCAATGGTCTCATCTCTGTTTTGTCTTATCCTTCTTCCACCCCAGTTTAGTCTCCTCTCTCTCTCTCTCTCCCTCCCTCTCTCCCCCCTCTCTCTATGTATATGTTTATATGCTGTAGTTATGATTCAGCTCTTTTTGCTTTTCTTGGAAGTTTTGTTTGTAAAAAGATTCAATCTTTATGTTATTTATGGGTGGAATTGAAATTTAAGTAAAATATAAACATATGAATGCTAGATAGTTATTGTGATACAGTTAGAACGGGCAATTCTATTTTTTTTCTTTCTCCCGTTAGGATTTTGATGTGTCAAATATAAAACTAGCTTCGTAGCCCGTGCAAGGCACGGGCATACTCTAGATTACAAACATTATGAATTACTCGTGATCACGTAGGATTGAATTGTTGATATCTTCGCAGCAATTGTTGTGAGAAAACAGAATTTATGCAATATCCGATCGTAACATGCAAATTATAATTCTGGTTGAATTAAATTTGTTTTATATTTTGCACTATGCTTTGTTTTGTTAAAGCAAACTTGAACGATATGTAATAAATAGGTCAATGTTAAGATCAAAACCGTACTTCAAAATTTAAATATATAGAGTTAACATGGATGGATACAGAGATACATACAAGTATTAATTACATAATAATAAATGCATATTAGTTCACATCAGTTATTATTATGTAATAAATATGTTATTGTTGCATTATCCTAAATAATCCCCGAAAATATAACATAGATATAATTAGTAGGGGGTAAATATGACTTTTTATATGAAAACATTTGCTCATGGAAACCCCCATTTGCTATATTAGATATATATATATATATATATATACATGTTTGTTATATTTTTTTGTGCGTTTACGTATTAAAGATGTGATTGATGAATTTTACGATAGTTAATCTTAATACAAGTTTGTATTATACTTATATACGCATGAAGGTTTTTTTTGTATTGTTATATTTTTTATAATATTTAATTCATAAATATTTATAGTAGATCTAAAATGATTAATGAGATATGGTATATATTAGTGAATATTATAATAAATTAGTATCTATCCATAGAAATTTATATATGTATGTATTTATGTTTGTACATGTGTATGTATATATAAATGTGTATATAAATTATACAATAATTATTAGAACAAATAATGAATATTAATAGATTATACAACATAAATGTATGTATGTATGTATGTATGTATGTATGTATGTGTGTGTGTATATATGTATGTGTGTATATATGTATGCATGTATGTATGTATGCATGTATGCATGTATGTATGTATGTATGTATGTATGCATATATTCATGTATGTATTCATGTATGTATGCATGCATGTATGCATGTATGTATGTATGTATAAACAAAAAAAAAATTTATATATGTGTTAATGAATTTTAATATAAACTAAAATGTTCACAAAGCTCAATTGGTTATAATGTTTAAGTATGTATTTATGTTTGTACATGTGTATGTATGTATAAACATGTATAATTTGTTATGATGTTTAAGTATGTATTTATGTTTGTACATGTGTATGTATGTATGTATAAATATGTATATAAATTATACAACAATTAATAGATTACAAATAATGAATATTAATAGATTATACATCATAAATGTATGTATGTATGTATGTATGTATGTATGTGAGTATGTATGTATTTATGGATGTATATATTCATTTATGTATTCATGTATGTATGCATGTATGTATGCATGCATAAAAAAAATATTTATGTACGTGGTTAATGATTTTTAATAAAAACTCAAATGTTCACATAGCTCAATTGGTTATGATATTTAACTTAGTTGTGCAAGGTCATGGGTTCAAACCTCCTTTATTACAATGTTTTTACAAATAATTAGATTAGAATTAGGTTTGGAATGAGGTTCGGAGGATCCGAGCCTATGATTAAATTTGCTCAGGGAAACCCCCTGTTATCCTATTAGATATATAATAGAATAGAAGTGTTTGTGCATACATTTTAAAAACATTTTAAAAGTTACTTGTCAATGCATTGGTTGTGTGCAACAAACTTTCATTATTTTATCCATATAACCCACACAGATAGTGAATAGAAATAGAATATTTTAAAATATTTATATTCTTTATATCAACTTTAACTCACATTTGTTGTGTTATTCTAGATATTTTTTTTTATTATAATATATAAATGTGCTACCCTAAATTTAGAAGTTCAAGCAACAAAGAAGAAGTGAAGAGTGAAGAAGGAATTGAAGAAAAAACAAAAAGTAACAAAACTTAGCTTGCATAAAATGGGAAAATAAAAACTTTGATAGTAAGTGGGATTCCTTCTAAAGCTAAGAAAGAGGATGTAGCGAAGCTGTTTGACGAGGATGATATTTTCATTGACATGTAATAAAAAAAATTTACTATTAAAATAGATTAATTAATATATTTAGTAGATGATTATTTTTATTTGCATTATTCTTTTTTCTGTTTTTTCTGTGTTTGCCAGAAAACAAAACAAGGCTTTTGTGACATTCAGAACTGTCGAAGATTGTAAAGATGCAGTGAAAAAATACATCCATCAGGTATTGGCCCATTTTATAAATTTTAGCCCAAGCCCAGCCCAACTTCTGTTATCTACATGACTGATACATTTTTGTTACAGGAGGCAGAGAGTGTAAAAGTGAAGGAGAAGGTTGTTGAGATTGATGACCTAAAAGACGCCGGTGACTACGAAGTGCCCGCGACTTCTGGATTCAAGGATGATTCCGACACTGATGAAGACGACACTGATGATTCCTCCGAAGACGACACTGATGATGAAGATTAATGAAGATGAATTTTATTTTAAACAATCTTGACTACTACCCTTATTTAATTATGCCTCTGTGGGCTTTGTTTAAACTCTCTAAACTCTCTACTGTGCCCTCTGTTTAAACACTCTCAACTGTGCCTCCGTTGTGGTTGTGATGGCTTATGTTTTTTTTATTAAGACTGCTATTTTATTAGTCTTTGGAATTATTTGTGCTGCTGTTTATTTTATCTTGTTTTAGAAATTTTTGTTCTAGTGTATCTAGTGGATAGTGGAGGTGTTTTCCTTCCAATGCAGGCTGAAGTTTTTCCCGATAGGGATAATTTTGGAAGAATATTTTACAATCAAGGAATAATGTCTTCGGAAGGCATCCCCCAAATTGCACTTGTATTGGGATCTTGCACGGCTGGCGGGGCTTACATTCCTGCAATGGCTGATGAAAGTGTGATGGTAAAGGGAAATGGAACTATCTTCCTTGCTGGACCTCCACTCGTGAAGGTTAGTTCGGGACATTCTAGTGTCTTGAAATGCCTAATTCAGTACCTTTAACATCTATTCCGCTGAAGTGTTGTGATCTCTGTTTTTCTTGTGGAGTTCAAAAAGTAAACAAATAGAAGTGGCCTATACCATCTAAATTTAGGGAGAGATGATTTTGTCCTTAATGTGGCATATCACATTTCAGCAAATTCATACTATATATTAATTAATTTATTACCAGATCATAAATTTAGTTCTTCAAATATATCTTATATTAATTAATTCATACTATAGGTGTGCTATTTTGGTTAAATACTTGTATATGTGTAAATTGTTTTACGAATGTAATATTTTTACTTTATATGAACGTAAAAGTTACCGTTTCACTAAAGTGAGATAACTCAAACAACTGAAACACTTAAAGTGCTCGTATAGTTCATGTAAATGCATTGTTATTAACAAATTGTGAATAAATATATTTTTGACCTTTCAAAAATAGAGTTTTTTAAAATATGGATTTTATCTAAGCTATTTAAAATTTGTTCAAATCCAATTTTGTAGTGTTGGCTTATATGCATTTATTAATTAATTTTATTAACAAATTATGAATAAATCCAAGTTATTTCAAATCTAATTTTTTTAGATTTTCAATTAAGTTAGATTATAATTATTTAATATCGATTATAATTGTACAATATATAGTATAAAAATCAATTTATAATGTATGATAATATGATTTTGACTGACTTTATATTTAAAGAGTGGTTGATTAATGAATGATTAATTACGAAATGTAATTTAAAATATATAATGGTATATCATGATTGATTTCAAATTAAAATTGTGACTTTCTACTAAATATTTTTTGATTTAAAAAATTTGTATTTATGAATATGTTTAATACAATCATTATTGTATTTAAATTAGAAGTGTTAACTAACCATGGTTAAAGAGGTAGGGTGAGATTGTAAATAAGGAAAATTCTTAATATAACATGATTGGTCATAATTTAGGAATTAACTTTGATTGGTCTTAAAATAATTCTCGATTCTGATTGGTTAACTGACGTGTAGTAGACTTAGGTATTATAATAAAGAATTTATCACATTTTACATGTCACTCTTTTCTTTCAATATAATTTTAAGATATTCTTTCCCAAAACTATTCTTACATTTATTGTCTCAAAGATTTGACTATTTTCAAGCTTAATATTATTTTCATTTTTTAATATATTAATAGGGTATTAGTTGGGAAATTGTATCCAACTAACTTTTTTTTTATATGTGTGATTTTTGTAAAAGGGACGTGTGAAATGTACTAGCTTATAACTCGTGTAATGCAAAGACACTTTTAATATATAATATATATAAATATATATATATAAGATAATTTAATTTAATTTATTTTTCAATCATATTATTAAGTTTTAATAATGCAATTGGTATTAGTAAAATTAAGGGATATTTACAAAAATATATATGTTTTTAACTTTCTTTTACGTTTTTACTATCATTAACTTCCTCTTTCAATTCTATACTTTCACTTTTACAAAAATACTACCAACTTTGTTTTTAACTTTTTATTTTTCTAAAAATACGTTTTGCAACCTTTGCAACCTCATTTACAACTTCAGGGCGGCGCCAGCCGTGTGAGTTGCAAATGAGGTTGCAACTGAAAACTGGAAGTTGCAAATGAGATTGCAACTGAAAACTTGAAGTTGCAAAAGTTGCAACTTCGATGCCATACATGGGAGCAGACGAATTTCTGATTGTAAGTTCCAATTTTCAGTTGTCATTTTTGACCTGTTTATATATATATATATATATATATTTTTGATCTAAAAAACAGGTCGAAAATGAAAATTGCAACCTTATATGCTATATAGGGGAGCAGACGAATTTTCGATTGCAAGTTCCAGTTTTCAGGTCCAGTTTTCAGTTTTCGGTTGCATATGAGGTTGCTACGCAACCTCATATGCAACCTTATATGCTATATAGGGGAGCAGATGAATTTCCAATTGCAAGTTCCAGTTTTCATATATATATATATATATAATAGATTTCAAAAAACTGGTCGAAAATGACAACTGAAAATTGGAACTTGAACTTCCAATTTTCAGTTTTCAGTTTTCAGTCTTTAGTTGAATATGAGGTTGCTATATGCAACCTTATATGCTATATAAGGTTGCAATCAGACGAATTTCTGATTGTAAGTTCCAGTTTTCAGGTGCAACCTCATTTGCAACTTCTAGTTTTCAGTTGCAACTTTTGCAACCTCATTTGCAACTTCTAGTTATCAGTTGCAACTTTTGCAACCTCATTTGCAACTTTTGCAACCTCATTTGCAACTTCCAGTTTTCAGTTGCAACCTCATTTGCAACTTCCAGTTTCCAGTTGCAACATCATTTGCAACTCACACGGCTGACGCCACCCTGGAGTTGCAAAGGTTGAAAAACGTATTTTTAAAATTAAGAAAAGTATGGATGGTAATTTTAGAATTTTAGAAAGTTGGGTTGTATATTTTTAAAAGTCCAATAGTTGACATGTGTAATTTTGAACATGTAGTGTTTAAGCTAGTTAATAATATAAACTTTTAATTTTCATATATCATAAATGGGATTCGAAACTTGGGCATTTAGTTGAGTAGCCTAAATAGAGAATATTATTTAGTATAGATCTAACTGTACGTTATCATTTATTTATCAAAATTTTATCGATAATTATACTTTATTTGGTTAAACCAAATTGAACCAAATTATATTCATGTTTGGTTATTATAGTTTACACTTTAGTACATAGATTACAAAGGTTTGTTTAAAGAAAAGAAATATTTATTATTATCATTACAAATAAATTTGATAACAATATATTATTATATCAAATTTAACTCAAAATTATAAGAGTAATTATTATCAAAATATAAAATATAATAAATTTCGTATTGCATAATTAAAAATAAATCAATTAAATTAATTACTGAATTTGATTCGCACTAAATTTGGATTCCAACCCTAATACTTATCTTTCGTACAATTCTACATATGTTTCTTTTTTTAAAAAAAATAATAAAATAGCTAGAGTCATATCTTCTATACAAGTCTATGCTTTTTCAAAATTATAATTTTTTTATTTATAATTTTTTTGATTAAAATTTTGAATTAAAAAAATTGTGAGGAGCCGCCGCTGCAGAACAGCTAGAAGCCTAGAATGCCTTATAAAGATCTATTTTCTATATTACATTAAAACCTCTATTAAAACCCCTGTGAATTATGTAACCGAGAACTAATAAACTTTATTAATTTATTAAGATTGTTGCTTAATTAAGATGAAACTAGCGTAAAAGCCCGTGCAAGCCACGGGCATTGAACTAATTATTTTTCCAAAACTGTATATATATTCAAATAATTTTGTAATTAAAAATATGATAATCGATGAGTATTTTGAGATTTTAAACCTATTGAGAGTCGACCCCCTATCTCTCCCATCTCTTTCCTCACCCGCCGCCTCCTCTCCCCTCTACTTCTTACGTACATACACTCAATCTAAATAACCATAGCCATCGCAGAAGACCCATTTTCTCCTTTCTCTTATTTTCTTTTTGTTTTTCCCTTCAATAATTTTCAATAATCTTCATCTTTGGGTGAGATTTTTGATTCTTGCATCCATTTTTTCGATGTTTTATGTCTCTTCTTTGGCAGTGGTTTGTGTTTCGTATGGTTTAGTACGTCTTGGGAGTTTTGTTTTGTTATTTTGGTATTTTGATAATCATTCAATTGGTGTCTTGGGAGATCTGGAAAGGCCGATTCGAGGCTGGGGCGATGGCGATTATTGCAAGACCTCACATTTTCACAATAGAAGATCGTTCATCCTTCGGGGATTTCACTTACGACATATCTATAGCTGGTACCCGGTAAGTATATAACTGGGATGCAGTTTCTCCAATCCCAGTTTATGCAATTGGGATTTTTGAACACTGGACTACCAATGGTTCTTATGTGTTAAGGTCAATTGTGTTACTACTGTATTCAGGGATGTCGGTGCAATTGGGATTGATTGGGATGTCTTTAATTTCATTTTTAGCTTTAATAATGTTTAAATTCTGTTTGTTAAACGACCAGGAAACAAATCATCTAATTGTGTTAGCTTGTTTATTTGTTTTTCAACCTGGTTGTATTGCGAGTTGGGGTTCTGTCCCGGATGTGTTTTGTTCTAATTAATGAGAAATGTTATATTTTCTTAGCATAATCGATAATATTTCAATTTATTTAATGTTTTCATAGTTATTTTTTAAATTTTGCATACCAATTTTTTATATTATATTTTGAATTATTTTTAATTCAATTTTAAAATTTTCTAAATATCTCAGTCGATGTTATATATGATTAAACGACCTTAATGACCTGTGCATGTTTATGAAATCTAAAATCATTTTTTTTATTTTATCGTATACGATCTAAGTATGTGTTATAACTCAACCACTGTATATTATATTGATCAATTTGTCATACTATATAAAAATTCATATGTACCATAATTTATAGTCGAGTTATAGTCTAATTGATCATTGTAAATAATTATTGTAGTTTTGTAATATTTATGATTTAAAAATTCATATCTTTTTTTATTTAATTTGAATGTTAATTATATTTTTTTATATATACGATAGATCATATTTTTAGAGTTCTCGTTTTTTTAACATAATTTTAATTATTTTTTGTGTATATTTAAATATTTATGTTTTTAGACCAATCATATATTTAAATCATACATTTAAATCGTTGAAAATCTAAATAGTTGATCGACCAAAGCCCCCTAATATAACTCATGTATTTAAATTTTTATATACCTAAAATTTATGTGATGCAATTATTAATTATGTATGATTTGATAACTAAATTTTACGTATTTTTTAAAACCAAATCTTATTTTTTATTTCAAGAATTTAAAATTTACACGGAGACGCATGTAAATAAATCTTTTTTTTGTACTCGGTTACATTATGCATAATCTAAATTTTATTTTTATATCAATTATCTAAAATGGCAAAAGAGAATTGTAGAGTATGCTCAATTGATTAGAATATTTTTTGTAATTTTATCTATCCGATATTCTTGAAATAATATAAATCAATATTTTATTTAGTCCAAAATAAAAATAAAAGAGGAAGAGACAAGAAGAGAATATGTGGTTTATCTTATAGGATTTTTAAATAAATCTCAAAATTAAGTGTAGCACAGTTGGTTATGACATGAATTTGAGAGAAGAAGGTTAGGGGTTCGAATCCAAACGTCTACATAATTTTATTACTTTTCATATAATTATTAAATAATGGTATTTTTGTAATTTTTGAAATTATAGGGGTAAAAACGTAACTTCACAGGCATTAAAATGGCAAACTTTGCCCTTGTGTTGAAGTCAAGTTTAAATATAGTAATAGATTTATAAGGATCTATTACTATATATAATAGGACAACACAAGGGCAAAATTTACCATTTTAATGGGTGTGAAATTACAATTTTATCCTTATTTTTTTAAAAATTACAAAAATGCCATCCTTTAATAATTATGTAAAAACTAATGAAATTATGCTTGTGTTGAGATTCGAACCACTAACCTATTCACTCTCAAACTCATGCATTAACCAATTGTGCTATGATTGATTTTGAGCTTTTTTTAAAAATCCTATAACATAAACCACATGCCATCCTTTAATAATTATGTAAAAACTAAAAAAATTATGCTTTTGTTGGGATTCGAACCACTAACCTATTCAATCTCAAACTCATGCCTTAACCAATTGTGCTACGAATAATTTTGAGCTTTGTTTAAAAATCATATAACATAAACCACCTCTCTTCTCTTTTTATCTCATCCTTTTTTTAGTAAATGAAATGTTGTTCATATTAATTCTAAAATATTGGATAGATAAAATTATAAAAAATATTTTAATTGACTGAGAATACTCTATAATTCTCTTTTATCATTTTAAATAATTGATATAGAAAAAAACTAGATTATACATAATGTAACCGAGTCCAAAAAGAAAAAAGATTTATTTACATACGTTCCATCATACATAATTAATAATTGCATCACATAACTTTTACGTATATAAAATTTTAAATATGTGACTCATATTAGAGAGTTTTGGTCGACCAACTATTCTTTCAACGATTTAAATATATGATTGGTCTAAATACATAAATATTTAAATATATACAAAAAATAATTGAAATTATGTTGTAAAAAAAAAGGTGAAAACTCTAAAAAGATGATCTATGTTATATATAAAAAAATAATATAATTAACATTCACATTAAATTAAAAAAGATATAAATTTTTGAATCATAAATATTACAAAAGTACAATAATTATTTAAAATGATCAATTAGATTATAACTCGACTATAAAGTTGGTACATACATATGAATTTTAGATAATATAATATATAATGGTTGAGTTATAACATATATTTAGATTTTAGATTTCATATTCACGGGTCATTAAGGTTGTCATATTTTTTATCGATTGAAATATTTAAAAAAAAATAAAATTGATCTAAAAAAACAATTCAAAATTATAATATAAAAAATAATTGAATTTACCCAATTTTTTATTGAACTTCTATATAGTGTAATAAATATTAGACTAAAACTAAACATTTAAGTTTAAAAATGTATAAATTTATATGTTTAGAAAAAATGATTGAGACAAGCAAAAGGTAAGGATGACTTTTATTAAATATTAAGAGATTTGTAATATGTCTCAAAATCTATTCTTACATTATTTATCCAAATTTTATGAAATTTAATCAAATTATAAAATATTTGGTTCAAAAAATTGGTATGCAATATTACAAAATAACTATAAAAATATTTGATAGATCGAAATCTTAACTTTTATCATATTTTTAATTACAAAAGAGAAATTAGTTGAGTGCTCGTGCCTTGCATTAAACTTCAACACAAGGGCAAAGATTACCATTTTAATGGTTGTGAAGTTACTATTTTATCCCTATATTTTTAAAAATTACAAAAATGTCATCCTTTAATAATTATGTAGAAATAGTGAAATTAAGTTAGTGTTGGGAATTGAAGCACTGACCTTCTCCCATCAAACTTATGACATAACCAACTATGCTACACTTAGTTTTGAGTTTTGTTTAAAAATCCTATAAGATAAACCACATTTTCTCTTCGTGTCACATTCTTTTCTATTTTTTATTTTTGAGTAAATGAAATGTTCGTTTATATTATTTCTAGAAAACTGGATGATATAAACTTATAAAAAAAATATTCTAATCGATTGAGCATACTTGACAATTCTCTTTTGTCATTCTAAATGATTGATGTAAAAAATAAAATTTTAGATTATATATAAATGTAACCGAGTAAAAAAAAAGGGGATTTATTTACATTCAATTCCATGTCGATATTAAATTATTTAAAAAAAGATTTGGTTTTAAGAAATATGTAAATTTTAGTTATCAAATCGTACATAATGAATAATTGCATCAAATAACTTTTAGATACATAAAATTTTAAACATCTGAGTTATATTAGACGATTTTTGTCGACCAACTATTTAGGCTTTCAACGATTTAATGTATGATTGGTCTAAAAACATAAGAATTTAAACATATAAGAAAAATAATTGAAATTTTGTTAAAAAGATGAGAACTCTAAAAATATGATAACTCGACTATAAAATATAAAATATGATACATATGAATTTTTATATAATATAGTAAATTGATCAATATAATATATAATGGTTAAATTATAACATATACTTAGATTATTATACAATGAAATCAAGAAATTAATTTTAGATTTCATATAGATGCACGGGTCATTAAAGTCGTCTAATCATATTTTACATTGATTAAAAAATTTGGAAAAATTTAAAGTTGAGTTTAAAAAAATTATTTGAAATTATAATAAAAAACATGTTTAAATCACCCAATTTCTAATTCAACTTCAGAATTGTATAATAAACATTAGACTAAAACTAAATATTTGAGTTTATAATGTATAAATATATATGTTACAAAAATTTGATTGAGACAACCACAATGATGACTTTTACTCAATATTAAGAAATTTTATAATATGTCTTAAGGTATAGTCTTACATATACGATCAATTATTTACAACAAAATCAAATGAGTTAATAGACGCCTATGTTATACACGGACAATTTTACTAAAATCATTATTTATGTTATAACCAAATGTTCAATTTAAAAAAGTTCATTTCACGTCATTGAAAACTAAATTAATAATTTAACAATTATAAGTATTCATGCGAATATTATCGTATTGATATTTATCCAAAATCTAAGAAATCTAATGAAATTTTAAAATATATGGTTCAAGAAATTGGTATGCAATATTACCAGGTAATTATAAACATATGAGATAAAATCGAAATTTTAGATTTTATCATATTTTTAATTACAAAATTATCTCAATATATGTATACATTTTCAGACGAGAATTTATTTTAGTGCCCGTGCCTTGCACGGGCTTTTACGCTAGTTATTAAACAATTTATTAACTGTACTAGGCATCAATTCTTTTTTTCACACAATCTTGCAACACCAATAAAACCCCCCGCTGTAAGCCTGTTAGGGGTGATCGCGGTCCGGTTTGGTTCGGGTTGAAGGTCAAACCGAAATCAAACCATATAGTAGCGGTTCTTAAAAAATTTAAACCAACCCGCAACCCGTAATCCAACAAAACCAAACCACTCGGTTCGGTTTTAATCGGTTCGGATTAGCGGATTTAAGCGGTTCGCAACATAACTTGATTAGTAAAAGTAGGAAATATAATAATATTTCTTCTTTTTAAACTTTATTTCTTACGTTTAGTAATCTTACGTTTAATTTTCTGACAATCAATTTAGTTGCAACAAATAAGGGCGGTAGAGACACAAAGTAATACAAAAATCTTACACATTAATTTTGAAGAAGAGTAATAAATCATCAATTGATATGTATGATAAGTTGATAATTGAGTAATTGATAATATTTAGCAGCAATTTAATTTGTGATTCATAAGATAAAATTATATTATGTTGTATAATCATAAATATAAAATTGAAGTATATATGTATAGAGATGCGGTTCGGATTGAAAGCGGGTTGGGTTTAGGTCAAACCGAAACCAACCCACGACCCACAGATTTGTATAATAGTTGAACCGAAACCATGAACCATATTTTGGTTTCGATTCGGATCGGTTCAAAATCGGATCGATTTATGCGGATTATACGGTTTAACCCGAACCGTGATCACCCCTATGTAACACAATAAAAACACACAACTATTAGTCTGTTACGGTTTTTTCACATACACTACCAGCTTTTTCCACACACACACAGAGACACACTCAAATATTTATGTCAAGACCCAACTGAAAAAGCCCATTGTTTACATACAAGAGATGGAAAAAGAACAATGGTTTTTCTCAGCATTAAGAGAGGAAGTGGTACGTGGATAGGGCCGAAAAGTCGAAAACGAATCCAAGTTCGAATTTGAATTCGAGTCGTATTCGAATTCGAATTGAATTTAAGTAAAATATAAACATATAAATTCTAATCTGGACGGGATACGTACGAATAATTATAAATTCGAGGCGGATCTCATCATACTACTATTTGCACATATCAACTTGTTTTCACCCCTTTACGTGGATTATCCTAATTTCGAAAACCCAGAAAATTTTGTATCAAGATCCGGAAGCATGAGGACATTGGCGCCGTTAATTGAGGGTCCGGATGGAGGTGAAACTGGGGATTCTAAACAGGTGGGGTTGGGTCAATGGATGATGCGTCATCTTTCTAGAGCTCCATCAATGGCTAGCTCGAATTGGTTTAGTAGTAATATTAATAATAATAAAAGGTCTGATTTGCTATTGCTTCTTGAAGTTATGGGTGCTCCTTTAGCTCCTGTTTATGTTTCTACTACTGATCCTTTGCCTCATCTCTCCATCAAAGACACTCCCATTGAAACGTCGTCTGTTCATTACATATTGCAACAATATACTGCAGCATCAGGGGTACAGAAGGTCCAAGACTCTATAAAGAATGCTTACGCAATGGGGAAAGTGAAGATGTTAACGAAGAACAAGAATGCTGAATCGGGTGGTTTTGTTCTGTGGCAGATGAATCCAGATATGTGGTATGTGGAGCTTGCAGTTGGGGGAAACAAGGTACAAGCTGGTTGCAACGGAAAGCTTGTGTGGAGGCACACTCCCTGGCTTGCTGCTCACACTTCAAAAGGTCCAGTTAGACCCTTACGTCGTGCCCTTCAGGGTCTTGATCCGAGAACAACGGCTTCTATGTTTGCTGATTCAAGGTGTATTGGAGAGAAAGAAATCAATGGGGAGGAATGCTTCATCCTTGAGCTTTGTGCTGATCCTCAAACATTGAAGGCCAGGAGCGAAGGTCCAACAGAGATAATTAGGCATGATCTGTCTGGCTACTTCAGTCAAAAGACGGGATTGCTTGTTCTCATGAAAGATTCTCACCTTACCCGCAACCAATCTAGTGGGGGTGATGCATTTTATTCGGAAACTACTATCAACTCTTATATGGAGGATTACCGGCCTGTGGAAGGAATCATGATTGCTCACTCAGGCCGTTCTGTGGCGACACGATTCAGATTTGGTGAAATGGCAATGAGTCATAAAAAAACTACTTGTAGGATGGAAGAATCTTGGACCATTGAAGAGGTTGCCTTTAACGTTCCAGGCCTGTCTTTGGACTGTTTCATCCCACCAGCAGACTTGCGATCCATCAGTGAAGCTAGAGAGCTACCTCAAGAGGGAAAGGAAAAGAGTGCAATATACAGGCCTTGCAGCAGCTCATCGGGCAAAGGTGGCAGCACTAGGAAACACACATGACGATGATATGGATTGGAATTAAGGTCTAATGGGAGGGTAGCATGATTATATTAGTTTGTTTATATGAATACAGAGGAGAAGGTTAAGGTCTAATGGGAGGGTAGCATGATTATATTAGTTTGTTTATATGAATACAGAGGAGAAGGTTAAGGTCTAATGGGAGGGTAGCATGATTATATTAGTTTGTTTATATGAATACAGAGGAGCATGGTACCTTTGCACTGCGATTCTCATCTGTTCCTTGTAATTCTTATCAAGTATACTGCTTGGCAGCTGCAACCTTCTGCTTTGTGGCAACAGAAGGTCCTTCCTCTGTTGTAGGTGCATTCGAGCATTCTCTCCAATTACTTGTGGTTTCTTTCCTCATTGAAGATCTCCCCTTACCATTCAATCTGAATTGTGCATTGTAGGTGCATTCGAGCATTCTCTCCAAGTACTTGTGGTTTTCTTCCTCATTGATGATCTCGCCTAACCATTCAATATGAATTTGCTGAACCAACACTCTGCGGCCTCTGTTATCTTCTGATTAATGTTCCATTAGCAACTAGATATTGTAGCTTTAAAATTTTGAAAATGTACTAAACCAAGTCATAATAACTCATTTAAAAATAAAATAACAAATCATATTTCCCATTTCCCAACTAAGTTCTTCCACAACATTTTCTGTGAACATGATATGTATCACCTTACATCAGAACTACGTACATGGAAAAATCATACAACTTATACGTCCAAAGCCCGGGCATCTCTTATATATTGAGTCCACATGGATCATATATGAGGCTGCAACTCAGTTATCAAAATCAATACCTTGGACTAACATCGATCAAGCTCAGCATACCCCGGATCAAAGATTTATTGTGTTAATGATGCCGAATGTTATTGCAAGCCTCTCAATGAGCCTGAACAATAAGGACTTTTTCGTTCCTCTTCAACATCATGCAATTCTAGCTAATAATCTGGTACATATCCTTCTAGCTAGTTCCATCTGTTATAAAAGAACATCATGTGCAATGTGCTTCACTTAATTTAATTTATAACATTGGTTAGTCGTCACCCTGCTACGAAAGGGCATCGAAACACCCTTTTAAGGGTAACATTTTTGGCACTTTATGTTATTTTCCATACAATCATATTTCTACTATAATTCTATGTTTTTTTAGTAAAATAGATATACTATTATAATTATAATTCTTTTATTACAACTTCAAATAAAAAATAGTTTCACCCCTGAAATCATATTTCTCTTAAAATTCTATTATAATTATAATACAATTTTGTTTAATCATAATTTAGAACAAAAAATAATACGATCAATTCTCCAAAAATTTTTTCAAGGAAAACAACTAGAACATGTTTCTATACACTACTCTAGAACAATCTAAGTTTCTAGATCCTATAATTTTTTTTAAACGGTACCGCTGTGTACAAAATTTAGTTCGCACCATATTTTAGTTTAATACCTAAATCCTATCTTTACTATAACTTTACATTGTTTTTTAAAAACTGTAATGAAAAATATAAATTCTTGATTGCATACTTTTTTTTAACGGTACCACTTTGTACCAAATTCTTTATTTGTAATTATTTTTGTTACAACTTAGAATTAAAAAAAAAAAGATATAATCTCATCACTATAATCCTATCTTCCCTGCGATTATATGTTATTTTTTAAACAAACTTAATAAAATTAAACTCTTATTATTATTATTATAATTCTTATATTGTATTAGCAATTTTTTTATTATAACTTCGAATAAAAAACTATTACGATCAATTTTTCTAAATATTTTCAATGAAAACAACCGAAACGTGTTTCCTTACATTTCTATTAAACAATCTAAATTTATAATTTGTTGATCGCATATTTTTTTTTTCAAATAACATAGTTCTTTTATATTTTGTAATATAATTTTATAAATATTTAAGTAAATAAACAATTGGTAATTAATTAACATAAATCCCCCAGCTTTTGCACGGGTTATCATCTAGTATATACATAATAATCAAAAATAATCTTCACTTTATTTTACAAAAAAAATAAATATTATTAGAGCATCTCCAACGCTATTATCTAAAAATGGTTGGCTAAATTGGATAAAATATTGATTATGTAAAATTTGTTACACCTGTAAAATGTTGTGCTCCAATGGTATATTAGCTATAATGCTGATTATATTGTAAATATAGTATGTTATTATTATTTCAGGTTGTTATAAATGGAATATATTTGTATAAGGTAATAGATCATATACAATATTACTTACAGACCTCTAGAGGTTGGCTAGGCCAACGAAAATAGATTATTTATAATTTTTGCTAAAGATAATGTTACATTGGAGTGAATATATTTTTACAAAATCTTTATAAATTTTATTTATGACATTATAGTTATGATTTTAGCTAAAGAATTTACTACATTGGAGATGCTCTTACACACTTATCTACGAAAGCGGTTGCATAAATTAAGGAAACTTATCAAGAATTTAGAGTTTAGACTAACAAAAAGCATTCACACTTTCACTTTACCTCCCAGATCCGAAACGGACATATATAGGGGCTGTTTGTTTCCACTTATCGTGGTCAACTTATGGCTTATAAGGCCATAAGCACTTATGAGGGGTGTTTGTCAAAATAAGTTTTAGCTCAACTTATAACTTATAAGGCCATAAGTTGAATGTTAGGAAATTCTAACATTCAACTTATGCTTATAACTTATTTCTCGATATACGCAATATATAATATCCTTCGAATCTTCAAATCCATATATCTCTCGATCCATTCATTAGAAAATTGATATGTATATATCAAATTTCTCTATTCATCGAGATTTATCCATTGATATCCATTGTTATATATAAAAAACAAATATTTTGAAAATTATTAAAAAAAGTTAACTTATAAGTTCTGATTTACCCAAACAGTCTACTGATTATAAGTTCTGATTTACCAAACACTCTACTGACTTATAATCTCTGCTCCACTTATCACTTATATGACATAAGTGCTTATAAGTCATAAGTTACTTATTTTAAGATACCCCAAACACCCACATAGTATAGGACATGGTAAAATATTATGGCCGGCCCGTAACTATGCTTTCTGTATTTTGTATTGCCCTTAAAAATACGTGCATAAATAAACGAAAGAGTAGTGTTAAAGGCACCAAATTATGTACCAAAAATTGGTACCAAATGACATGGCATGGTTGATGTGGCAGTATAGATTTTTTTGATTGGTTTTGTTGGTGTGAATACAGGAGTTACAACGAATCAGAATTTGGCACGTGTATTTGGAAAAAAATTTGGAAACTAATTTTGGTGCCCCTAACATTATTCTAAACGAAATTACTATATTGAATAGGAGGGAGTATTTGCTACACAATTCACAAGATGCTTTAATAAAGCTAAAATACATCAATTACATAACCCTAATACAGTAAAAGTAAAAATGCATATATAATAAAGTATTCGACTAAGATAGTAAGATACTAAGATCTCATACAGTAGGTTTTAACTGCAGATTAGACACTAGCATTGCTTTCAATCTTTCATAACTGTAGATCTCCCAACATTACTTTCTATCAGGTAATTAAACAAAAAGTAAAATAGAGTATATCACTACACTAGCTAGTGTTTGTAGCAACTTAAAGAGAGACAGAGAGTTCATTAGAATTTACATAATAATCAAATTACACACACTAGTATCATCAATATATGCTACAAACCGATGTTTCAAACAATATTTGATCAGATCATGCAATCTCACATAACTTAACATTATAATAGAAAACTCATAAGACGGTTCAAATTCAGATAGATCGATGGAAATAAGAAGGAAATGAAGTGCTACAAGCCCACAACCCTAAAAATATATATGAGATTTAGGTCATGATCATCACTCAGTGGCATCCACTTAAATTGGAGGATGAGGAACCTGCAACAGCGGAGTTGGATGCTGTGGTGGCGGCGGCCTCTTTCTCTTTTTCTTCTCATAGCTAATTCCTCTAGCTTTTGACTGTGAATCTCGAACTTCGCGAAGAAATAGCCTAACAGCTCTAGCTCCAAACGGGTTAGCTTCGGGCTTACCACCGTTTTCTTCGTAGGCCGCCCTAAGGCGGCCTATGAGGGCATCAAGGCTGCCCCAAGCCTGCTTAAGCGGGCACGAACAAGGGGCAGGAGGATTAGGGTGCCCGAAAAAAGGACAGTGTTGATTGTGAACCTTAGTTTTCCCAAACTGGTCAAGATATCGGAGAAATTCAAGAACATGAGCTCCACTGCAATGGGAGAGAGATAGTGGTGGGCGGTGGTTGCGGAGGTATTGACCAAAGGTGTTCCAGTCACGGCGCTTCTGGCTTTCGTATCGGCTTAGGGTTGTTGGTGAGGTAACTGAATTAGATGCAGAGGAAGCAATGGAGTTTGAGTCGTTTGTGGTGGAGATTATCAAGCTTGTGGTGACTCTGTTTGATGAGCTTCCTAGTTCTTGATTTGAGTTCATTTTGATTAATGTTCAAGGATGATTCGAAAACCCTAGGGCAGGTATCAGCTGAGAGATGCACAACTAGCTAGGGTTTCATAATCATATCTTTAAAATTAATAATCTGCAAGAGATGTTGTGATTTGGTGATGGAAGAATATTGGAGATCTAAGTAGATTCAAAAAATTTCAGTACTGTTTGGTAGCTCATCTCCTCTTAAATCTTTCAAAACCTAAAAATATAAGCAAAATTTTGAGGGTTTGTTGTTATAAAGAGGAAGATTTAGGAGGATAAATGGTTGCCTACCTCTCTTCTTATTTATTTTTGGCTTTGTATCTAGAAATGTTAGAGGAGAGATTGGAACATAGTTTCCTACAAAAGGGGAAAAAATGTACTACTATTCCCCCTCAACAACAGTGTTTTAGCATTAGAGAGAGAGAGAGAGAGATGGAGTAAAGGAATTGTCAAGAGGTGAAGGTACTTGGTTGGGGCTTTTGTGGAAATAAAAACAGGTTGACAGCAAGATGGATATGATAGATGGTGGACTCCCAAAACTGATTGTTAATTAATTGCTCTCAGTTACTTTCTCTAACTACAAGTCTCATGAATTCTGTTTTAGTCTGCACAGTATAAATTAGTATTTATTAAGTGTAAATTTTTTGCAAATAAATTTAATACTGAATTTGTTTTAAAATATTGGGATCAGGTCATCTATCCACACTTAATACATCATTTCTAGGATTTTTCTATCGGAGAAAAATTATAACGGATATATAGATACGGTTAATAATTACTCCATCTGTTCCAACCAATTCTTAACCCTTCTTTTTACACTTTCTGACACGCATTTTAAGATGCATTTTAAGGGTAGTTTCATAACTTATTTTTAAAATTTTCTTTTTTTGTATAAGAATATAATGTTTATATTTTTATACAAAAAAATAAAATTTTAAAATAAATTATGAATCTATCTTTAAAATACAACTTAAAATACGTGTAAAAAAATGCATTATAAAAGGTAAAGATTCAATTATGACAAAGAGACTTGTTATGGATCAAGTTTTTCATGCATGAGTTCAAATATTTTGTCATTAATCTGTAAGTTGTACTACATTTATATGGTTTCATCTGTAAATTTTCAGTATGTTGCAAGTGCATAGGACTAAAACTCTACAGGATGGTCTACTGCTGGTGATTTGATGTAATTTGTTGATTAATACTTCCTCCATCTTTAAATATGTTTCATGTTTCTTCCGGATACGTTTGTTAACATACACTTTTGATCGTTAATATCTTAAATTTTGTAATAGTATAAAATATAAAAACTTCATTGTATTAAAATACTCATAAATACGAATCTAACAAGATCACTCATTATTATATTTGGTCTTATAGATTAGACGTAAATTAATAATTTGTATCATTTTATGAACAATTCAACATATGAAACGAGTAACATATTACGGGACGGAAGAACTAGCAAAAACAAGTACTCCAATAGAGAAAAAGGACATAAATAATTATAATTCTGTTTACCGGACAAATGACTGTTTATCATTGATTGACAACACAAAATTATTTACGAGAATACCCTGTGTTGTCTCCATGTGGATCGAGAATAATTTTCAAAGAACTAGACAGAACTAAGCAGCAACTACAAGTTCTTGAATAATTACAGGTCCTGTTCATCTCACAGTCTCACATAATTGACCACCTACACTTGTACGAGAGCTCAGACCTAACATTTACCAAATCTAAATGCACGGGAACAAATTACTATTCTTACACCATGCTGAATTTTTATGTATTTTCGTACCTTTGGTTAAAGCTACATTACATACATGCATTGGTCTGCAAATAGAACCAGAACGTGATAGATCAA
Organism: Kitagawia praeruptora; assembly: GCA_037693485.1. NCBI lineage: Eukaryota > Viridiplantae > Streptophyta > Magnoliopsida > Apiales > Apiaceae > Kitagawia > Kitagawia praeruptora. The sequence continues at coordinate 148,902,421 of CM075349.1, read as the reverse complement.
TCTATCATGTTTCTTCCCTTAACATTAGGATTATTCACGAATCGAGCCGAACCGAGCCGAGCTTTGATCTTAATAAATCGAGCCGAGCTTTGATCTTGAGCCGAGATTTGACCGAACCGAGTCGAACTCGAGTTGTTCACAAATAGCCTCGAGCCGAGCCGAGCTCGAGCTGTTTGCGAACAATTAATTTGGTTTGAGATTTTAGTAGATCACTACTATTTTAACTAGAGCTGACAATTCGTTTCGTGTCGTGTACTTTCGTGTTTCGTGTACCAAGATGTAGAGCAACAATCAACACACACACACTTATAAACTCAATACACACGCTCACACAAGTATATAGTGAAACTGAAATGAAGAAGCAAACTGTGTTCTTCTTAATTATTTAGAAAAAACATAGTACAGGAATATATAATGTGATACTGATTCAGTAGCTTGAAATCAGGGATCACTCCAACAGACTCAATCAATTACGTACTAAGACTATACTGCCTTTATTCACTCCTTCACACATGCTACTAATAATATTATCTAAAAATAACATGTTTAGATTAAGGCTAGTCCAACATATTCCCCCCTAATCTTAACATGTTTTTTTATTCAAATCATAGGCTCAGTTCACCGCAGCAAGATCTTCAACCCCTATTATCTTTCTCATTTCTTCAAACTTAACTCTTCCTAACGCCTTGGTTAAGATATCCGCCCTCTGTTCTTGATTAACCACATGCTTTACTATTAGTTCGCCTCTTTCAATGCATTCACGAATGAAATGGAAGCGGACATCTATATGCTTGCTCCTACCATGCAGTACTGGGTTCTTCATTAACTCAATAGCAGACCTGTTGTCTATGTGAAGCACAACTGGACCAACTGGTTGTCTCAAGACCTCGTTTAGCAAACCTCGAAGCCATATGCTCTGGGTTGCTGCTGTTGTGGCTGCCATATATTCTGCTTCGCACGAGGATAAAGCAACTACCTTTTGTTTCTGTGAGGACCGAGATATTAAGCTCTTATTAAGATAAAAACACATCCCTCCAGTGCTTCTCCTATCGATAACATCACCAGCCAGATCACTGTCTGAAAAACCGAACAATATTCTGCTATTCTTCTCATTTGCATACACCAGACTATAGTCAATCGTTCCCCTTATGTACCTTAAAATGTGTTTCACAACTTGTTGGTGTTTAACTGTGGGATTCTCCATAAATCTACTTACCACTCCCACGGCGTATGAAATATCTGGTCGAGTATGTGTTAAGTAACGCAGGCTCCCAACGATACATCTTTACTCAGTGGCATCCACTAATGTGCCTTCTTCATCTCTGTCCAGCTGCAATTTATGTTCCATAGGAAACTTTGACGGATTGCAGTTCATCATTCCGGATTTATCCAACAGTTTCTTAGCATATGCCGACTATTTCAACGTCGTACACTTCCCTCCTTGGTTCACTTCTATGCCGAGGTAGAATGACAATAAACCCAGGTCGCTCATTTCGAATTGTTTGTTCATTTGTTCCTTGAATTCCTTAATTTCCTGATTAACTGAACCGGCTACCAGCAAGTCATCAACATATACTCCTACTACGAGTACACTCCCATTTATGCACTTCGTGTACACAGCCTGCTCGTGTAAACATCTGTCAAAACCAATATCTTTCAAGCATTTGTCCAACTTTGCATTCCAGGCCCTAGGAGCTTGACGCAATCCGTACAACGCCTTCGTCAATCTATAGACCATTTGTTCCTGTCCTTTCTTCACGAAGCCTTCAGGTTGAGTAACATATACTTCTTCAAGGAGCTCACCGTTTAGAAATGCTGATTTAACGTCAAGATGATGGACTCCCCATCCTTCTTTTGCTGAGAGTGCTAACAAGAGTCGAACCGTATCAAGATGAGCTACTGGTGCGAAGACTTCATCAAAATCTACCCCCTTTCTTTGGACATAGCCCTTCGCGACGAGGCGTGCTTTATATTTTACTATGTTTCCTTTCGGATCCTTCTTCTGTTTATACACCCACTTCAAACCTATTGGTTTATATCCAGGAGGCAAGTTTGTGAGAGTCCATGTCTCATTCTTCTCTATTGTTTCAAATTCCAACTCCATTGCTTCTTGCCACTCTTTTTCTTCATTTGCTTCATGATATGACATTGGTCCTTCTATCTTTAACAGCATTAGTTCATCGATCGCGTCAATAATCTGAGTATTATCATAAATATCAGCTAATGACCTTAATCGCTTGGGCTATTCAGATGATGCACTACCGGTTCCTGTAGATGAACCACTAACATTTTCAGCAGTACTCGGAGTCTGTGGAAGGGATGACTGTGATGACTATGAGAAACGAGATGATGACTGCGAACCCGACGATGACTGTGAAGTCGAAGATTGCAGAGGTGTTACAGGTTCTTGTTCAGTCTCAGCATTATCTCCTGTATCTAGAGACTCAATAATCTCAACATAATTCCCAGGAAACGCAACTTCACTATACTCTTCCTGTTCCCATGACCAGAAAACTTTTTCTTGCATTACTACATCTCGACTAACATGCACAGCCCCTGTCTTTGGATCATACAAATGACTCCCTTTTGTTCCTGGTTCCTTACCGAGGTACACTACCAATTTACTTCGATCATCTAGCTTTCTTACATTTGCTGATGGAATTTTCATAAACGCAGTGCATCCAAATACCCTTAGGTGTGACAAGTCTGGTTTATCTCCGCACCAAGCTTCATGTGGAGTTCTGCCATTCAAACACCGCGTAGGTAATCGGTTTAAGACATAGATGGAGTGACGTACTGCTTCACCCCATAAATACGCTGGTAGTTTTGAACCTATCAAGAAGCTTCTTGTCATGGCGGCAACGGTCCTATTTCTTCGTTCTACCACCCCGTTTTGTTGCGGGGTGTATGGAGCTGTGTAGTGCCTTAAAATCCCAGCTTTCTCACAGTACAATGTAAACTCTTTTGAGCAGAATTCACCACCCCGATCTGTCCTCAAGATTTTTATGCTTCTCTCCTTCCCATTTTCAACCAGTGCTTTAAATTTCTTAAACATCTCAAAGGCATTGCTTTTTTCTTTTAACAAATAAACCCACATTTTTCTACTAAAATCATCAACAAATAACAAAAAGTACCGATTACCTCCAGGTGTAATTGGTGTGATTGGTCCACAAATGTCAGCATGGACTATTTCTAGTGCTTTTCTTGCAACGAAGCTAGCCTGATGTGGGAAAGAGTTCCTGGACTGTTTTGTCATCAAACATCCTTCACACTTGTTTGTAGGTTGAACCATGGTTGGGATCCCGTATGCCATTTTCTCACGCGACATTAGTTCCAAGGCTTGAAAGTTTACGTGCCCAAGTCGAGCGTGCCATAACCAAGTGTCCTCCTCTGACTTTATAAGAAAACATGATGCTTTACTCTCCTCAAGACTGATTTTATACAAACGATTTTCAATTCTTTTCACCTTCATTAGTAGCTTACCACTGGCCTCATAAACCCATAGATAATCTCCCTCAAGAATAACTCTATTCCCTGCTTCAGACAATTGACCTAGGCTTATGATATTATTGCACAAACTTGGAATGTAATATACTTCCTTGATAATTCTTTCTTCACCATTTTTGCACTGAAAAGCAGCCGTCCCCTTTCCTTTGATACTTACTGTTGACCCATCTCCGAACTTGACTTTCCCGGTCACACGTTCATCCAGCTCCCTAAATTTCCCACGTTGCCCGGTCATATGGTTACTCGCACCATTATCCAGGTACCACACTTGTGATTGCCTTTGTTCTTCGGTGTTTGTCCGTAACTTTGGAACCACTTCATCCTCCTTCAAAAACATTGACTCAATTTCTACTTTCTCCTCCTCGGCAATCAGTAAGGCTGGTTCATCTTCTTGAATCTGTGAAAGATTCGCTTCTCTTGATGTATCTCTCTCCCTTCGAGGTCTACGACAATCGCCGGCAAAGTGTCCAAATCCTTGACAATTGTAACACCTTACCCTGCTCCTATCACGCATGGCCCGACCACCACTTCGAGTCCCATCTCTGTTAGACTTCTTTAACCATTCCTCTCAACTTAATAGTAGTTGCCCCTCGCTACTTTTTTTTTTTCCACTCTTCCTCTGTCAATAACAACTGTCCCTGGCTTGTCTCTGTTGTGCCTCGTAGTCTCTCTTCGCGGGCCTTTAATGAGCCCACAACCTCTTCCACTGACATTGTCTCCAGATTTCCGAACTGTTCGATAGCCGAAGCAATTTGCAGGAACTTGGAAGGAACAGATCTGAGTAGTTTCTTTACCACATACGCTTCTTCTATTTTCTCTCCAAGGGCTCGAATATTGGTGACCAGGTTGGTCAATTTCAAATAGAACTCATCCAATGGTTCATTCTCCTTCATACACAAGGCTTCGAATTCACTCTTGAGGGTCTGTGCTCTGGCCGCTTTCACCTTATCTGCTCCCAGAAACATAGTTTTGACAGCCGTCCAAGCATCTTTAGACGTCTGTTTTTCTGCAAGTGACAACAGTACGTCGTCAGGAACTCCTTGATAGATAATGGCCAGAGCCCGCTTGTCGATCTTGTCATTCACAACAGCACCCTTCGACTCAATCGCTTCCCACACACCATGTGCCTGCATAAAGACCTTCATTTTAAGAGCCCATACAGTATAGTTAGTTTTTGTCAACATCGAGTAACTCAAACCGAACGAACTCTCCTTGGCTTTACTTGTCGCCGTTGTCGCCATTCGTACCAGAACTGTGATTGTCTCCTGTGCTCTTATACCAAATGTAGAGCAACAATCAACACACACACTTATAAACTCAATACACACGCTCACTCAAGTATATAGTGAAACTGAAATGAAGAAGCAAACTGTGTTCTTCTTATTTAGAAAAAACATAGTACAGGAATATATAATGTGATACTGATTCAGTAGCTTGAAATCAGGGATCACTCCAACAGACTCAATCAATTACTTACTAAGACTATACTGCCTTTATTCACTCCTTCACACATGCTACTAATAATATTATCTAAAAATAACATGTTTAGATTAAGGCTAGTCCAACACAAGAGACCAAAACGAAACGAAATAAATTCGTGTACTCAAATTCTAAAACGAACACGAAATGAAATATTTCGTGTAAACACGAAACGAAATGAAACGAAAAGTACACGAAATATTTCCATTTACACGAAAATGAAACGAAAAACGTGTACTTTCGTGTACTTTCCGTGTACTTTTCGTGTACTTTCGTGTAGTTTTCGTGTATTTTCTATTTATTTTGTAAAAAGTTAAATATCTAATATTTATTTATAATATATATTTATAAAATTTAAAATATTTATTTAAATATTTATTTATTTCGTGTATTTTCGTTTTGTGTCGTGTACCCAAGGGTAAACCCAAAACCGACACTAAATTCATCCGTGTAATTTCGTGTTCGTGTACTTTCGTGTTCGTGTACCGTAAAGGTCAACCCAAACCCGTATTTTTCGTGTCGTGTACGAAATTGTCGGCTCTAATTTTAACTAGTACTAGTAACTAGTATTTTGTCACTGATTGTTGTTTCTAGTTTTTAAAAAATATTTCTCGATGATCCAACCGTACGGATGTCAAGATATATCTAATTTAGTGATATTCACAAATTTTCAAAAAAAAAAAATTTGGTTGGAGATCTTAGTAGATCACTACTATTCTAACTAAAACTAGTAACCACTACTTTGTCACGGATTGTTACTTCTATTTTTTAAAAAATATTTCTCGACGATCCAACCGTACGGATGTCAAGATATATCTAATTTAGTGATATTTCGAAATTTTTATAAAGTAAAAAATTAATTTGGTTGGAGATCTTAGTAGATCACTATTATTCTAACTAGTACTGTCACAAATTGTTGTTTCTATTTTTTAAAAATATTTTTCGACGATCCAACCATACGGATGTCAAGATATATCTAATTTAGTGATATTCCCAAATTTTCAAAAAAAAAATAAATAATTTGGTTAGAGATCTTAGTAGATCACTACTAACTAGTACTAGTAACTAGTGCTTTGTCACGAATTGTTATTTCTATTTGTTTAAAAATATTTCTCCACGATCGAACCATACGGATGTCAAGATATATCTAATTTAGTGATATTTCCAAATTTTCAAAAAATAAAAATTAATTTTGTTGGAGATAAAAAAATAAAAAGTAAAAAATTTGATTTTTTTCAAGCTTTAACGAGCCGAGCTCGAGCCGGACACCCTAAAACTCGGCTCGAGCTCGTTAAGTTCAATCGAACAAAAATCTTGTTCGAGCTCGACTCGAGCTCTTAACGAACCGAGCCGATTCGAGCTCTGAACGAGCCGAGCTCGAGCTTATTCGCGAATAGCTCGGTTCATGAACAGCCCTACTTTACATTCTGTATTGTTTTTTAATGTATGCAAATGGCCAAATGAATTTAGCTGAGTTTTGAAAAAGGAGAGAAAATAATAAACAATAATATTTTCCCTATTTTTTGTTTTTTCTCGAAAAACAATTTAATTTACTTTTGGTTGCATTTAAAATTGATTTTTTTTTTTTTGCAAAATGAAAATATTTCATTTAATGAATAGAGATACATAATCCGGTAGGGACAAAAAGAGACATTCTTTCATCTATAAAAGCTGATCATCTAACCGAAAGGTATGCTTAACCAATCCATGGGTCGTAACCTAAATTGCGACAACCATGAGAAAGAGATTCCTCCGGAAGTTTAGACAATATCACCCCTATATCCGAACAGAAGACTCCATACAAAGGCAGGCCTCGTTAAAAACCCCGCAAGAGCAAAACCCAATGGGAAAAAAACTCAAGTGGGGAAAAAAGAGTGCCCCGCCCTCCAACAAATACATCAATATTCACTCAATTGAAAGAACTGCTGCATTCTCCTTAATGCTCCCATAACCATAACTCTACCTCCATCCGTCATCTTCTTTACTTCCCATTCCAAAAACCTGGAAGTTCACAAAAGCCACATACAACAAAACTATTTTAACACCCTTTTTTTGAACAACAAAGACAAATTAATAAAACAAAACCTGCAATAACTAAACAAAATTTATACATCTAACCAAATTATACCATTTTGGTTAGATGTATAATAATTTTGACAAAAAACAGATCAATCCGATAAAAACTTGAAAGCCCTAAATTACACCGTTTCTGTTATAAAAGGATACTATCTATCTAAGCTAACGAAACGTTTTTATAAACCAACCAAAGGATAATCCTTTGGTTAGACACTTTAAGTATTAACCCGTTAAGGTTGTCATTTAAACTAATTAATTTTACTTTTAAAATAGTTATTTCCTTTTTAGTTATATTTCCACAAAAGAATGGAAGCATTGAACCAAAATAAAAATATTTAGCGTTTATACCAACTTAGATTGTAGAGATACTTCAACTATTTAGTATTGACTCCCAACTTATGCCATAACTAAAGCATACTCTAATGGTTCAAATAATAATGACTACTCTGAGTTAACAAGCATGCAGACTGCAGTACTAATAAATACTGTTCCCTGTCTACAGCAGCAGGACAATCAGGAATGTAAGTAGAAACATTAGGGCCATCATAACAGCGTATGCTTTGATCCGATTATTTGCATCAACAACATGTTTCCAAGTAGCATTCAAGAAGCTAATCAACTAATAAAAATAACTAAGACTAATTTAACATCAACAACATGTTCCAAAGTGGCATTCAAGAAGCTAATCGAAGCATAACACCAGAGAGAAGTGAGTCACAGCCACCGCTCGATTAGACAGTAAGGCAGAGAATCGCACTTGAATCTGCAAGAGAACTTACTTATTTGCATGGACATTATAATCCTAAGAACGTTCACCATGATGTCACCGCTGCAAACATATTATCAGATAAAAAGTTTAAAGCAGTTGTGTAGGACTTTGGGCTGGCTAAACTCATAGACAACAAGGATACTCATGTTGCTAGTACTGTACGTGGAACTATCGGACTCATGGCACCCGAGTATCTATCCATATCTCTAAGCTTTTGCATCCATCTCTAATTTTGGCTTCTTCGTAGAGGAATAACACAAATGCACAACATCTCTAAGCTTACATGAGCTAACTCGGCGTAAGAAACAAAAGATATTATGCACAAGTGTAAGCCTCTTACAGGGCTCACACTAAAGCTAAATATATATATATATTTTTCAGAGGGCGCGCCTTATGATATTAAGGCGTACGGACCCCTTCAGTTGTCATCCACATACACTTCTATGGTCTTCTCAAGTTCCTTTCGCATTAATCAAGCCAAAAGGCATTCCAATTTAGCGGTATAATCCTCTATCTGTAATGAAAGAAGTATGCTCGCGTACATGGGAATCTGAATATAACCCGAACAAACGTTCTTGAAACTCAAGAGAACATGCCCTGCTGTTATATCTACTAACTGATCAATCACTTTGGTAGTAGGATTCTTTAAACAATCCAACGTTTAATATTCTATCCACCTCGATCTTCCTTCAATGCTATAGCTCTCTCTACTTAGAATTCTACTAAGAACCGATCTTCAAAATTTTACTTGAATCTCCAACATACACCAAAATTGAGATTGTGTCTTCTGTCGAATCTGTCTTTTCCACCGGTTGAGGCACTCTTGGATCAATATCAAAATCAAGATTTCGAGGGTCTTCAATCATGGCACCATCCTTGGAGGGCACATTCTCTTTGAGTGGGAAGTCTTCCTCGACAAGGGCATTCACCAAGTCTTCCAATAACATTCTTCTTCCCTTGATCTTTTCACCTTTAATGCTGAGGGCATTCATGAGTATTGTGACCTGTCGACTCATGGTACTCATGTGTTCAATCGAAGCCGCCAACGGAGTGTAATTATATGTCCCTCGATCATAAGAATACCTATCTGGAGTTCCCCATTCTCTTCCAACACTAGTTGCATTCACTCCGTTAGCGCCGATTCCGGTACGATATACAGGACTTGTAATCTTCCCCTTAGCGTTCCCTGAGCTTCTGTCTTCCGATTTTCTGACAAGGATTGCTCCACTATCTTAAAAGATTCAGCCTGTGCAAAAATATCAACCAACATAGCTGAAACCCTTTAAGCAAAGCAGATTCTGCATTGAATCTTTTGAAGTAAGATTGAAGACTTTCTCCTTCTTTCTACTTGATGTTGGCCAGAGTTGTAATAGAAGAAGCATACTTCACTGTTGCTTGGAACTTGGCTAAGAACAAAGTCCTCATCATCTTCCAATAAGGAATCAGTCCAGGTCCACATATTTGATTTTTACTTTGTAAACAAATAGGGCGCGCCCTGTAATATTTGTTGCCCGTCCACTGCAGATATTGAAGCGCTCACGACTGAAGCTACATACTCTTACTCCATTTTCTTTTTAATTATTTTTCCACTTGATATCAATCTTCATTCTAACTATTTATTATTTCTCTCAAGGACGCGCCTAGCTGTCGAAAACTTTGATGCTTCAATTATTTATTCCCATCTTCACATGTATAAATATAACAACCGAAAATGGTTTCATTAATAAATTTTTAAAATTGCATTATGGTTGATTTACTGTAAAGTTGCAAACTATATTTTTGCAAAAAAAATAATCTGAAAATCGGTATTTTTACAAAACAATTTTAAAAAACATTATATTTTCGCAAAAAAGTTTATAACTTAAATCTGAAAAAAAATCTTTAAATAATTGTGTACGTATTTATTTGCAAAATAATATGTTAATTTATTTTAGAATTAAATGCACTATGTGTACCTAAACTATCAACTTGCTACACTTTGTGTATCTAAACTATCAATTAAACACTTTGTGTACTCAGATTGGTGAATTATGTGTACAACCGTTAAATCCAACTAACAGCCGTTAGTTGGGTATTATTGTCTTCTAACCACTTATTGTTAAAACTAATTTATAACCGTGCAACACACGATTCCTTTTTTAATATTTATATTAATATTAATATTTTTTTTTTAATATTTATATGTTATTAATTTACATATCAAATTGTTATTAAAAATTGATATATATAAGATTTTACACGTTCAATTCAATATTTATATATGCTCTATCTTGAATTCTTAAATTTTGATTTGAACGACTTTACAGTCCACACGAAATTAACAAAATAATATTTAATTTAGTGATGGATTAACAGTTATTTTCTAAATAAAAACTACGTAAAAACAAAAGAGGGAAGAAATTGACATTTTTACGCTGAAAATTTTATTGATTTATGAAATCTACTTATCATTTTAGTTATTAAAATACCCTTTTTATTATTTGAGGTTGTTCTACTAACAACCAAATACGGTTTTAATAATAAGTGTAAGAGTGATTATGTCCAAAATTGGTAGTCGGTAGTCTGCTTTTCAGTACGAAAAAATAAATAAGAACCGTTAATAGTGTAACAGTAAATATGAACCTTTTTTTAATATTAATAAAAAAATTATAAAATTCAATTTTATCCTTTTTTAATTTTATCCTTTTCATATTATAATTTTGTTTTTAAAATTCAATTCTAATACAACCTTTTTTAATTATATCCTTTTTAGATTATAATTTTCTTTTGAGTTAATTGCAAAAAAGTGGCCAGATTTTACACTCATTTTCAAAAAAGTGACAAGACTTTCAATTTTGCAAAATTGTGGCCAGACTTGACTTTTTCCTTTCAAAAAAGTGGCTGGAGATGAAAACAGCTTATTTGGCAGGGGTAAAATGGGAAAAAAATTATTATTTTACTAAAAAAAATGCTAAAAACCCCAAGAATTAACCAAAAAATCCCCAAATTAATATGTGTCACCATATGATTGATTATAATAATAATAATAATAATAATAATAATAATAATAATAATGCCCCCCATGCATGCACATAAATTGACTAATTAAATCCTGACAACTCATATTTGTGGATTTTTTGGTGAATTGATGTGCATACATGAGGGGCATTATAATTATTACGAATATAACCAATCATATGGTGACGCATATTAATTTGGGAATTTTTGGGATCTTTAGCATTTTTTTCCCATTTTACCCCTGCCCAAAAGCTGAAAATCGCCTGTAGCCACTTTTTTGAAAGGAAAAAGGCAAGTCTGGCCACCATTTTGCAAAATTGAAAGTCTGGTCACTTTTTGAAAATGAGTGTAAAATCTGGCCACCACTTTGAAGTTTACTCTTTTCTTTTTAATACGATACCTCCTCCGTCCCACTTGATTCTTAACACTTGAAATAGGGGTGTCCGCTACGTATTTTAAGGATAGTTCCGTAACTTATTTTTAAAAATTTAATTAAATTTTTATACAAAAAAATATATTTAAAAAAATGTTATGGAACTATCCTTAAAATATACCTTAAAATGCGTGTCGGACACCCCTATTTCAAATGTTAAGAATCAAGTGGGACGGTTGAAAATGTTAAGAATCTTGATCGTCTATTTTTAAAAATATTAGATTGGACGGTTGAAATTATTTTGGTAGTGCAGTTACCAAAATTATGGATAAGATCCCCTTTATGCTTATTTTATATAAGTACAACGCACAGTTCCTTTTTTAATATTTGTAATTATATTAATTTTTTTATGTTATTAATTTACATATTAAATTATTGTTAAAAAATTGATATATATATATATATAGGAGGTACATATATAAGATTTTACACGTTCAATTCAATATTTATGGGGGGAAGGGAACTGGCGCAAAAAAGAACCGAACAAGTACCTAGCTAAATTAATAAACAAAAGCAAACTAACGGTTGTTAGTTTAGATTTAACGTTTGTATACATAATGCATCAATATGTATAGTTTGAGTATACAAAGTGTTTAATTGATAGTTTAGATACACAAAGTGTTGTAAGTTGATAGTTTAAATACACATAGTGTTAACTCTTTATTTTATCAATGCACTATTTTCTAAATATATATAAAATTTTAAATTATAACACATGTTACATTATAAATTCTGACATTTATTGGCTGTGCATTAACTTAACATTGACATGATCTAAATTAAACTTATTGATAAGTAAGCATGTTTTTATTTTTTGAGATTTTATAACCCGTACTTTAATTATCTTTATTTAGGCCGGTGAGAAAACTTTGGGAAGTCTCTTTTCGGACTTTAAAGTCTTATTATCTAAATTTTCGAGGACATCATGCATGTCCTTCGGTTAGATGATAAACTTTATTAAATGAAAGAAACTAAACCCTTTCTCCGGTTTTGCCGGTATTGTATTTCGATACAATTCATATACGAGAATGTATATTCTTGACAAAAAAAAATTAAAAAAAATGAGGTGTTCGTGAATTCAAAATCATCTATTTGTAATCTAATATGCAATCCAATGAGTTCCGTCAAGCTAGCTAGCGCTATAAATATCATACATAATGTTGAAAATTTAAATCTAATTTTTTCTTTGACACAAGAAAAAAACGGTCATTTTCCATGAATTATGTTCCACGGATACAATTTTTGACCGATATTGATCGAGTTAAATATCAGTCGTAATTAAATTTGTGGAATTAAGATATTCCATGGAATTCAATGGTATTCTCTATCCGCCAAACAAATATCGGTAGTAGTTAAACATCAATCGATTTTATTTCCGTGGAAATATCTAATTCCACCGAATTCAGTGGTATTCACCATCCATCGAACAAAAATCGATGGTAGTTAAAAATCAATCGATTTATTTTCATGGAAATATCTAATTCCCCGAATTCAGTGGTGTTCATCATCCGTCGAACAAAAATCGGTAGTAGTTAAATATCAGAAATCTAATGGTCAATCCAGATTTTGAAATCGGTCCAAATTTTCCAAAAAAAAACCCAAAATCTAACGATCTAGAATCATCACAGCAAATCCTTTATATATATATATATATACGCACATAATAAACTACCACAATACATTTTCTTACTCCCCCTATCTTCCCCAACCTACCGATTTTTATATCTCTCCCCATCTCTCCCACATCTCTCTCATATTTATATAAATATACATATATATTGAATCTATATATTAATAACAATGGTATGCACAAGATTCACACCAAGAAAATCAACTGGAATGGCAATTCCGGTGACAAAAACAACTCGGGTGACAAAAACAATTCTGGCGAAGAAAATAATTTCGACGACCGAAATAACTCCGACAAATGTTTCCATCCAAGTAGATGAGAAACAAAGTACTATTGTGAAATCTAATTAAGGATTTTCAATTGAAATTTTATGACTATTTGTAATAAAAATCTTCTTAAAATATATATGAAACTATTTATATATGTTATTTACTAAGTTATAAAACATTAATCATGTGATATTGGTATTGTTAATAAGTAACATAAAACCATGAAATATATTGTTGAAGGCATTAGTATGATTCATAATGTTGTTGGATTTTAAAGTAGACGGAAATTGCAGAAACTGCTGGGTTTTGAAATTTTTTAAGATAAATTCAACCGGATTCAATCGAATTTGTATAAATGGCATTTAATTCCGTTGTATAAAATTAGTGATTTTTAATTCCGTGGTTTAAAATCAGTGGTATTTAAATCCGTGGTATTACTTTTTGTGGTGTTTAAATCAATGAAATTTAGATAAATCCGACCGAATGCTTATTTATGACCTGTCTATATACCACGATTCATAGATCGGTCGAATTTAGTTTATTGCCACCGATATCCGTCGAAAATAAGCTAAATTCGACCGATTTTTGGCCATGGAAATAACCCGAATTTCTTGTAATGTTAGATAAATTTTTACAAATTTAAAATTTTAAACAAAATCTATCTATAGTAAAATTATCACCATACAAACCCCTTAGCTAAAAGTGTGTTAGACATGCTTTAAATAAAAATTATAGAGATTATGTAAAAAAAATTCATCTCCAACGGGACATTATTGTTATATAAAATTTTAGATAATCCCATCATATCGGCTATATTTGTCGAACCTCTATATACCTCTAATGAAAATTCACATCATTAATTTACATATTAAAATAATAAATTTTATTTTTAACAACTTGAAATAATGATAAATTTTATTTTCCCATCAAATGCTCTACCTGTTTAATAAGGGGCGAATGGTGGCCGAATGCAAAACTAGACCATTTTTCTTGAGCCTACTTTTGTACTAGTCAAATCATTTTTATTTTTCTGAGCCCACGACAAAGTTTATGGGTCTAAAGTACTATTCGATTTGGGCTTTAGCCCTTGGACCATAATACATATCTGGATAATAACTCATGGTTTTATAAAAAATTATGGAGTCCTTTTAAAATAGACCCAAAACAACTTTTACATTTTCATGGCAACTAAAGGTCTGGGCCCAAACAGTTAAACATTCCCAGCTGAGTGTTGGATGAAAAATTTACTTTCAAAATAAAGGATTTACTTTAAAAATGTACTATTAAAATTAGTGTTGTTTTTAATTTGAAAAATAGAACTTATTAAAAAATACTGAAACATAGCTGTCTCATAACACTTATTTCTTTTTTAAAAAGTACCTAATTTTCTTTTTTAAGAAACACCCATAATAATACTTTAAGATGTACCGTACACCTATTTCCGAAAACTAAATAAAATGTTATTATATATTTTTTTAAATAAATAAGCTTATAAGTGTTACAATAAAATATATATATACATAAATGGTGGTGAGCGAGATTCGAACCCGAAAAAAAAAAATTGTTTCCAGGATGGTAGAACCTTTGATTTTAGTTTGTATCATGAGTTAGGCAGGTCAGTTTCAATTCCAACGTGCTAATTTTCTTAAATCAAATCAGTTCTTTTCTTTGATTATGCACCACACACATGTATTTGTAACAGTCAAAATCCTAGTTCTTCTAGTTCAATGTTTATGGAGAGATGTTTGCACTTTGTAGCTATGTTCAATTTCCAGGGACTTCATTTAGCCACCAAAATGCTTCACGAAATCTTGAAGAAAGGAATTTAAGTGAAAACAACTGTTCCTCTTTCCCAAAAGCATTATTTAATGTAATTGGAATTTTGGATGATATACTTATAAATAATATAGGATCTATATTTTAATACAAAATAAAAAAAATTGAAAAATATTATTTACAAGTACCTAAACCGAACATATTGAATGCGTAAAAAAAATTAGAGAATCACTATTTTTGGGACCGAAATAGTATATCCAAACAAAATATCATCGTTAATCATTGATTAAGTGCATCCATTAGTTGGTTTACGCCTGTCCCTAATACAACCTAGGCAGCCTCTTTAACTAATTATTTTTATAAAATACTCCGTAGCCTAGTAGAGTAGTACAAGTGTACAATTCAGCTAATTTTATAAGGGATGCTTGTTTAAATAACGTTTAAACTGCTGCATTATTGGGCAGTTTTCTTGCACCCATAGTTAAAATAAGTAAATAACCCACTAAAGTATGACTGCATTGTTGCAGATTTCGGAAATCGGAACTATTCGGTTGAGGTACCGATTTACGATTTATCGGGTGATTCGATTGAAAAATCGGTGATTTATCGGCGATTTTTGCAAAATCGCCCAAATCGATTCCAAAATTTTGACCGATTTTTGGTCAATTTATCGGCGATTTTTCAGAAATCGGTCAATTTTTATTACAGAGCGTATGAGTACTAAGTTAAGGAATCTCTGTATAAAATTTTGTTGGTCGATTGCGACAAACTCAAATATTCAATGATATCATCGAATTATAATAAAATCTCGTTAGATAAGTATTCACAACAAATTAATATTTTAAGTACATATATTTAATACCAACATAGTAGGATAATTTAAATTTAATGTCGTTTAATTAACAATTTTAATGATATTAATTTATAAAGATTTTACGGTATTACGAATCGTGATTTACTATGATAACTAGTAGTCAAAGCCGCGCTTCGCGGCGGCCTTTAATTTTTTTTTAAAAAAATTATGCTTAAAAAATTTATTTTAACAGTACAAAAATTTTATAAAATAAGGGCAAAAATTAATTACAAAATTTCTTTTATAAATAATTTTAAAGATAAAATTTGTTTTTCGTTAGAAAAAACCTGCATCTAAAATAGATAAAGTAATAATACACTAATAACACACCTAAGTCAAGTAGCTAAGCTAATAGAGAAAAAAATTGTAAACTTGTAAGGGAGAAACTATGAAATTCGCATAATGGAGAGCAATATACCAGGTCATTATCATATAGTTCAAGAGGCAATAAAGCAGAAACCTATATATCATAGAGCTTATATGGCATCTTGATAAAAAGAATGTGAAGCATATAGTCTACGTTTTTTTTGGGGTGAGCATACAGTCTATATGTCCATACAGCTATTTAGACCAAACATTGCAAATAAATATAGGCAGGGGACCAATCTCTAAAAATGAGATCAGAAAATGGGATTCAGATATCCAGATTCCAGATCAAAGGTGCACAGGGGCATGGCAAAAAAATCTGGTCAGAGGGTCTTTGCCTTCATCTCAACCAACCATTATGCAGCATCAAAATTATCAAAGAACTAAGAATAAATTACTACAAACATGTAAACCAATAACCTTTGCAACAATGAATCAAAAAAAGAATCAAGAAATTATAAAAGAAAAAGATAGTCGATAATATGTTCAATTAATAAAATATCATAATGCTTAAGATCCTACTATGCCTGAACATAATATTAAAGCCTGATAAAAATATAAATCTCTTCATAATCATTCTTCTTCATCATCCATGAGTAGTACTTTTCTTTGCTTCTTATCTCGGGAAGTCCCATCAGGAGTGAGTTCACGATCCAAAGAATGGCCAGCAATTTCGTCCTCTTCATCATCCACCACCATTGATTTCCTCCTTTTGTGATCGCGGGGATGATCCTTCACATGATAATCTTCCAAGCTATTATGTTCCTGTACAGAATGTCTTGGTTATTAAATCAATTTCTATGAAAGACAAATCAGTAGTGTTAGTGAACTCATACCTGAGCTGTCCTCTTCTTTGATTCATACTCATGTTCCAAATTTTCTTTGGGCTCGTAAACTTCAGATACAGAATAGTTAGCATAGCCTTCCTTTAAGTTATAACTATTCAATCTTAATTTATAAATCAAATCCTTTCCCAAAAGTGTTTTGAACTCTTCCGGAACATTGTTGTCAGCGTAAGATAATCTGTCAACTAACTTCTTGGCCGATGTATCAATTAAGGGCTCAACTACATTGTTGAATAATGCTAAGGTCGTAGTCCCGGTTTTGTCTTTAATGTAGACATGTACTTTAAACCTGCAAGTGTCCGAGAAATATACTATTAAACCTAATATTTCATATACATGCATATAAACATACGTAGAAAAATATAACTTACATCATAAGAGGATAATCAACATTCTTTTTGCATATAGGGCACATGTACACTCCATCTTCAGCTACGACCTTTTTTGGACATGATTTGCACGATAAATAGTACCAATCAAAATCGTTATTGATTCCGGTTATCTTTCCCCTTACAGTAACAACATGCTCCTAAATTCATATAACAACATATTAAAATATTACATAGACAACATAGTATGAGCTCTTCAAAAAAAAAGCTATTTTCAAAAAAGTCACCTTTAGTTTCTCGCTCCATTTAGCTTCCACCAACTCTTTAACACTCATCCTGTTGAAGAACATCTTCTCCTCTAGGGTAAGCTTTTTCACCTCGGAACTTTCAATAAGCTTCAAGCTTTTGGGTTGCTGGGTAAATCTTTCCCTCATTGAGTTCACATATGGGATGTCCAAATTCATATATATTTTACTATTGTTTGTAGATGAGAAAGAAAGTGCACCTATATAGAGGAATATCAAAATTGCAATCAATAATTAGGAAGTAAGATCTTTAACAACAATGCGCGCAAGTAATGTAAATGTTATAACTGTAAATATTAGACGACACAAATATATATATTAAATATTTTGATTATTTATTACCTACCTTTAAACTTTTTAATTGTTGTAGATGTAACAATTAGGATGTAGGGTCCATCATCTTGTTTATACAAAGTTGGATCGAATTGTTCGCTCATCTTTCCCCATAGAGTGATAGTGGCAGTGACAGAGCTGGTGTGATCAAAGTATTAGGCTTGGTACTTGGACCATAAAACATATAATGACACTAAATTATAAAAAATACATATTGATTGATATTAGAGAAAAGAAAATATGAGGGAATTTTCGGGTACAATGTAAAACATACTGATTTGTTACGATCTCAAGATCCCTTTTCTTCCAATTATTGCCAACAATATCAATTCCACCAATACCAGTCAAATATCCCACGACATCTGCAAGATAGTCATATTAAATTAATCAATGAGTACATGACATATGGATTTTTAAATATTATCGGAAACCTTACACATGGATTAAGCATAATTTTTATAAATACATATACACATTAAAAAATTACCTGATAGTATAGTCTTGTCATTCAAACGCGTTTCGATGATATCAGGTAGTACAAACTGGAATCCGTGCAGTGATATGTTAACAACTCCTTCTTCCAACCTTTGCAGGGTAGTCGTAGCTAAAAACAGTGCCTTCAATTCACAGGAAAGAGGTCTGTAACTGCCTGTAGCTGGCATAATCTTCAGATTTCTGATGCTATATAAAGAACCTTCTTGTAGAAGATGTTTGAACCGTGAAGCTAGATGCTTACGAATTGTTGCATGCATGAGAGTGTCCTGTAACAAAATTAAGATAAGCATATAAAATTTAAGAATATGGTTAGTCAATGAAAATATATGTCAAACCTACTTACCTTTTCATCAATTAGGATCATGTCGATACTAATCAGTTCACCATTTTTCTGAGGATTGGTTGATTCCCACATTCTGCAAATTCTGGCCCTGATTCTCCAGTTATCGTGAGTATTGTTTAGATCGTTGAGAAAAGAGTACTCCATGTTTAAAAGTGCTGTTTTGTTTGTTAAACGGATGCTGATATGAATTCGTTATGTTATTCTGGTTACATGTACGTGTATATATAGAGATCTGATATTAGTTGCAAGTCTGGAATAGGATTTCTAAGTAGTATATGATTATATGAGCTTTAATAAAGGTGGTAGAATTACATTAAGATATTAAGTAGGATTCCCATTAAGATATCAAGTAGGATTCTGTTGCACCGTATTGTTTTAAACCTACTTAAGATAAGCATCTAAAAAGAGTAGTTTTTAGTCCAGAATATGATTTCTAATTAGTATATGATTTTATGAGCTTTCATAAAGGTGATAGAACTGCATTAAGATATTAAGTAGAATTCTGTTTCACTAACAGAGTAGAATAAGGAGTTTTTTGGAGATGTTTTTTTTAATATTCTTTTGTTTATTTTTATGTTTAATTTGTATTATTTTTTGTTGCAAATCTTTATTTATTATATTTTTTAAGATTTCTTTGGATTCTTAAATATTGAAAATTTGTTTGTAATTTTTTTCTTTCTTAAATCATGTGTGAAGTTTTGTTGAGAATTGGGAATATTTCATTTAATTTGGAATGTGTGTTGTAACTGATATTGGCAATCTATACATGGTAGCATTCTATGGTAAATATTGTAATTATCATAATGTGAATTTTTTTATTTGTAATTACGAATTTAGTTTTGTTTTTTATTGTAATTATTGCAATTTATATTTATGTAGTGTTTTTTTTGAGGTTTTTTTTTGTTTAAGTATAGAATAGTTTATTTGTAATGCCATAAAGCTAATATTAATATATATATACATATATATATATATATATATATATCATTGTTTGGTTTTTAAATTATGTAATTTAAGACATGATATATAATTTTTTATTTTTTATTTTACTATTGTTTTTTTTATTTACATGATTATATAATGGGCTAAAACCAAAGGTAACTGTAATGTCATAAATTATTTGTTTTCATGTTCAATTATAAATTTTGTTATAAAAAAACCACTACAGGAATATGTTACTCATACTCATAAATTTTGTTTTATTATTTTGTTATCATTAGATGAATATAGCAAGTCAAATAATCAAGTATTTCATTACAAAATTCTTGCCTTCAGGTTTCAACTGTCCTAAAAAAAATGTAAAACTTCAAAGGAATTCAAAATCTTGCTAAAGAATGGTCAACAAAAGAACTGGAATACTTAACCACCACTTACAAATTTTGTTAAAATCTCTGGAATATTAAAAAGATGATATGAAGGTCAGAAGGTGGTACAGTGCGAGTACATGAAGATGATGTAAAATTAAATATGCACTATAAGTCTTGTAATGTATTGGCATTCATGACTTTACAATTCTAATCCTTTTTCCTATGCCAAAGATTTAAAGATGATTAAGTACTCCATGAAATATTGTAACAGCTAGAGTATAACTAAATTTGTGAGCACTTGTACGGCTGGAATTAGATTATGCAGAACATAACCAAGCAAATGCATGAAATGCAGAAAGAAAAATTTAAACTGGTAAATGGAGGAAGTCTAACACTGATACATATTGAGTCCAAAAGTATGGCAATATACCTACATAGAATATTTAAGTCCCATCTACAACAAAACTTATTCTGCACAATATGATACATACGATAAACATATGCTCACACTGGTAAATTTCCTAGTAAAATCAAACTGGAATAGTACTGTAAAAACAGATAGAAACACTGGTATGCAGGAAAACACACAAAAAGATATTGGGTACAAATTTATACATCGTGGGTAACATGACACGCATGTGGTAAACCAAATATTACACCATACAACTACTGCAATACTAATGAACAAATGAGATGCCAACACACATTATTGACTGTCAACACAATCCACACTATATCAACTACAAAAGTCTCTAATCTTTTCCTATTAGTCACTTTTGTACTGATCCAAATATGGCTAGATTGCTCTACTCTTATAAAGTCGCAGCTGACACCCATATTTGGTATTGCATAACTTGTTTGTTGCAACTTATAGAACACCCAAGTAAATCAATCATCTACTACATAGAGTACCATGTCTTACCTTCCATAATTTTCCTTTCTTTTGCCTACTTATATCTGATGTTTAAATAGATAGACTGAACTGCTAGAAGCAATACAGAGGGTTTACAACTGCCGTTCTCAGTTATGTGCAATACCTCGACTACCAATAGTTACAACTTACACAGAAGAGGATGTAGAAATGTGGCGCTTAATATATTTATATATTATTTCATTTTTCTTCCTAAATACGTACCATGAAAGTTTAAAGGTAAAAAATATATATATCAAAAAAAGGTCAAGATGAAAAGGTAGCATGACCAAGCAATGTGTTGTAAAAGAAGGCATGTTCTTAAACACACCAAGAGTTTAATTTCAGAATTTGTCCTACTTATTATAAGAAAAGCCTAAAGCAGTAGGTTTTATTTGTTACCATCTCCACCTGCTGTTCATATCCATATGTGTATTTTCTACCATGGTGCAACTGTTGTTTCCATGAAATCATCGAATTCTGCAGGGCTCTCCGGAAAAGATTCGCTCTGGGAATGAAAATTGAAATTAGTTCTAAATTGATGGAATAGCTTAAAGATCATAATTATCATTTTTGCATTGGGAAGCTTACAGCTTACTGATGTTATATATTCAGCAATTGCGCTGAAAAACTAATACGTAGTTTTTAAACACACCAAGAGTTTATTTCAGAATTTGTCGTTGTCAGTCATGCTTAGATTTTTAAAATGAGTTTTTTAAAAATTATGTCTAAAAAATAAAGAACTTTAAAAGATCATGATGTGAACTAACCAATTATTGAATTTAAGAAGGAATGAGTTTATGGAGAAATGATAACAAATTTGCATTAAAAACACGTATGATGTTGCAACATATAAGTGAAGCTAAATAAGTTAATATTTGAGTATCAGACAGAAGAGGTTCCAAGGCTAATATAATGACGTACCTGCGTGCTACTATTGGATGGTAAAATACTTTGAAAGACTTCTTTGTAAACAATGTTCTTTACGTACGTCCTATCCTCCATCTCCTCATCGGCATTTATTATGGTTAATCCTTCTCTCGAGGTTACCCGGGATATAGCAACATAATATTGGCCATGACTGAATACTTGGTTTGGCAAGTACAAACCGACATGTTTGAGAGTTTGTCCCTGACTTTTGTTTATTGTCATTGCAAAACATGGTGCTACAGGGAGTTGTCTTCTGTTAAGCTTGAATGGCCACCTTGATTCATTTGGAGACATAATAATTCGTGGTATTGTAACGTTTTGGCCAATATTTGTGCCCGAAATGATATCGGCACGAACTGACCATTTACCTAGACGGGTTATAATCAATCTAGTGCCGTTGCACAAACCTTCTGATTGGTTTAAATTTCTGAGTAGCATTATCGGCGTACCTTCCTTAAGTTGTATGTCATGATTCGGGACTCCGTTGAATTTTAAGCTATTTAGGAACTCCGCTGGATACAATAGATCGTTTTGATCGGTTTTCATACTTGCTTTGCATATGCTGTCCGAGCTCAAATATGTTCTGCTTTCACCAGGAATCATGTTCATAATAATGTCATTCAACTCATGGACCACTTCATTTTTTGGTGTCAATATTGCTCTTTCTGTCAAGTATGCAGGATTGTTATAGTTTTGTATAAGAGATGGGTAGATAGCTTGGACTATAGATTTCATTGGATCTTCACGTGGGTCTCCACATAAATCTGTTGGAATTTTGATCAATTCTTTATCAACATCGTCATAAACCGATCCATTCCCAATTTGTAACAACCATTTGTCAAATGTAGCTATTCTATCTGCATCGGCCTTACTTAGACTGTTGTTATAGAGTCTCATGTTCTGTTTCAGCTCGTATACTTTGAAATAAGGCCACAAATAAGAAGAAGTTAGGGACGCATCAATAATATCAGCTCTTGTGCCTTTTGGTACTACTGGCAATGTCTGCCGAAAATCGCCCCCGCATACTATTGTAAGCCCACCAAAAGGCTTGTCAATGCTATTCTCATATCTGGTTCTTAGAATATCCCTCAAGGACCTATCCAAAGCTTCGAAACAAAATTTTTTGGCCATAGGTGCTTCATCCCAAATGATTAAAGAGGTCTTCAAAAGAAGCTTAGCTAATTGGGTTCCATGTCGAATTTCGCAGGTCGACTCTGCCGTGACATCAATTGGAATATGAAATCGTGAATGAGCTGTCCTACCATTAGGCATCAACAATGCTGCAATGCCTGCAGTTGCAACCGGCAATACTATTTTTGATCTTGATCTTAGATTTGAAATAATTGCATTCCATAGGAAGGTTTTACCTGTACCACCATGTCCACTAATAAAAAATAGATGGCCTTCTTCATTCTCAACAGATTGTAATATTGCTTCATAAGCTCTTTTCTGGCAATTATTTAGAGCAATGTATAATTTTTCATGTTGTACCTTTAATTGTTCTCTGTCATAGTCCAGCTCCTCACTGACCAGTCTGTTGCTTGAATCTCTTAATAATGATGCGTTAGGTTGCGGCATCCCATCTATATCTCTCAAACTTTTCCCCAACTTCTGCATGAGTGTTTCAATTTCAAGCAACGTGTATGCTTCTACTTGTTCTTCATTCAGTTGAAGTTCTTTATTTCTGAATCTCTTCCTTTGCAGTGATGTCATATCCTCTGATAATGCAGTGTATGTATTTTTCCAAAGTTGTGAGGCATCAGAAATTTGACAATATATTAGTATGGTGACAAATAGGTTTCGCAATTCATTGCCAGTAGCCCAAATGGCAGCTTCAGTCAAGCAGTCAATCCATTCCTTGTCATCATCTAACAATCCTAAAGCATAACAGGCGGCTTTGAAAGTTTTATATGTTACTCCATTCACTGTTCTTATACATTCGAAGGAAGTGCTACCTTTGACAAAATTGAGAAGCATACGCATGTAAAATCGCTCCCCAGATGAAGGATGGGCAAAGTAAATTCTACCAATTGATACTCCTTTTTTCCTCCTTGTCCACATTTTGTCTCGGGAGTTCCAAACCCAACGGGTTGGAAAATCTGAATAAGTTAGTTCACGTGCATCCTCGTGATTCTTGTTTGTCTCTAGCCATTCGGTGAACTTAGTTTTTTCTACTCCGGGTATGGAAAGCACAGTTTCAACACACTTGTCTTCTTCAAATATTACTGTATGTTCTCCAGGTAGGTGGAATGGTAATCTTTCGACTGATGGATGTCTATGATTTATGTCAAACTGGAAGATTCTCCAGCAAGCTTCAGTGGCAGATATGTATCTACAATCAAGGTAAGTTTTGATCTCATCTATCCTTTCAACCGTGTCAATAGATTCAAGTGTTGCGGTTGCTCTATCCGACCCTTTATTGACATATTTGAACAAATATTTTATGGATCTTGAATAATTGCAAATCTCAACATTGATATGTGCATTGTATTTGACAATTAAGTTGCGATTATAAGGAACCACAAAGCGGTTGTCTATGATGACGTCTTTCTTTTTGACATGAACGCCGTTGTTCCTCCTCCTGTATATCGGGAATCCTTCGGAATCAATTGTCGTTTGGTCATTGAATTTTTTGGGGAAATGTCTAGCACACTTGTCTTTCATCATACACGGAGAGCTCTTATTGAGTTGGCCACATGGTCCATGAATCATATGTTTTTTCACAGCTTCATACCCATCAGGATCAATATTGACGTCAGGAATTTCAGCACTTATAATTTCATCGATCCGTGACGCTGAAGGATTTTTCATTGTCTGATCCAAGAAAAGTAGGATGTGTGCATGGGGTAATCCTCTTTTTTGAAATTCAATTGTGTATAAACCTGCAAGAAGAAGATAAACATAGATATCATTAATACATAACTTGTTCGAGGTACATGATAATTGAATTTTGTCAAAATCGATGATCACGATATTATTAAAATGGATTAATAATTATTTTGTAAAGGATTCCAGTAAAAAAAATTCATTAGCGGATATTTGAAATAATAAAAATAATAATAATAATAATGTTCTGATTTGTTCTCAACAAAAGGTCTACTTCGTTATATTACTTGAATGTTTACTATGCTTACAGTTAAACCAATTCTTAGATTTTTCTTGAATATTAGCCTTTTGGGAGTGATGATACTTTACTTTTGAGGACTATTTTAAAATAAATAAAATATATTTGTGTCCTCAGTTTTTTAAAGTTAATCACAAATCAAAATTAAATTTTCAGATTTGGATTATCACACATAAAAAAACATGCTCAACAGAAGATAATAACATACATGTTTAACGCAAAGATGATGGCATATACTTGTTTTAAATCCTGAGCTAAAGAAGTTAATAAAGAACCTTCATTTAACAGAACTTTTACTTATTTCTATTTGATGTACTAATATGCAAAAAGAGGAAACTTACTTGCAATCACTCTTCCAAAAGGTTCTTCTTTTTTCAGATCTTGCATTAGTTGGAATAGCTTTATCTCGAAAACTCTGCATATGACATCGACCCGATTGCTATCATCTTTTTGTCCAATCATTTGGAGCATGTCATTTATTTCGGGCCACTTAGGGTTGCAAGTAAAAGTTATAAACAAATCTGGATATCCTGCCCACTTACAGATAGCCATTGCATCCTGATAATTTTGTACCCTGTACCTGGGCCCTCCAGTATGTGATGAAGGTAGGATAATTGACTTTCCCACTTTTGCACAGTCTGAGTCGCCTCTATGAACAGCGTCCATTAGTCCCGAATAGAGGTCTGATCGTAGTTTTTTCTGATTCAATCGTATCCAGCGAAATCTCTCTTCTTCAATTGTCATGTAACAATCAACTATATACTGTTGTAAAAGTCTTCCGCTTCGAAGAAGCGTGTGGCCCTCATTCAATCTTTGTTGTAGCCTGAAGCAATAATATTGACACATTGTCATATTTTTGCCATCTCGCAAAGTAATTCCGAGTCTATATCCATCTTCACCATATGGATGTATTAACGGGTAAGTCATGGCCATGTAGCTTGGATGCAAATCACTTATTTGTTGTGGACCGTGTTTTCGGTGGTGTACAACAACATCACGCTCATTTCTTTTCTTATCAACATCACCCACTATTAAGCCAGCTATTTCGGAAGCTGTTGGCATGTCATATTGACGACCATCTTGCGCTCTGCTACTTGGAATTCTCAAGTGAAATGAAGTTTCTGGTTCTGTGTTGTACCGGTCTCTTGCCTGCCTAAAGGATTTGACCAAGTGATTGTTTGTTTCGTCCAACATCTTGGATAGTTGAGTAACAATTTCTTCGTCAATGGCTGTATTAGGACCATTCTTTTGCATTGTGCCAATTCTATTTCTAACCTCGTTTTCAGTGTCGTATATGTAAAGCTGTGCATATTTTGGCCGTTCTTCTTTTTCGGGGACTAAAGAACCAATAAAATGAATATTAACACCGCTAACTCGGAAGACATACGGACCTCTCGTTTTATTTATTGCTGAGTCGACTCGCACTCCTAATGATGAAATTGCAAACATGCAGTTATAGGCTCTTATGTTTTCCATGAATTTGATGCCCTTCTGTCCAGATTCAGGTGATTGAAGGTACTTGAGTAGTGCAGGCGGTTCCCTCAATAATGGTATCTGCACACGTCCTTCCATGCAACAAAATGTAAACTTTGGCTGTGAAACATTGTGGGATTTTTGAATCCTTTCCTCGTACCATAACATGGCACCACAATATATGCATTTGTATGTAGGTGGTCCAAAGTTCCAAGGCTTTTTGTAAACCGCTGTTAAACACATAAGTGCGAGATAATGTTAATATAGGTACCGACAATTAGTCTAAAAGTTGTATTATAATAGATTTTTTAGATATAACAATAATTTGATTGTACATCGAATATATCAAGGTAGTAGTTCTGCAAATGAAAGTAAAGATAATTAATATGAAGTTCATTTAAATAAATGTACCTGCTTGAGGCTGGTAACTTTTTTTTTTTACATATGGAGTGTTTTCCATTGGTGTAGCATCATTTCCAATAACATCTGCATCACAATTGAAGATTTGGCATGTTTCAACCATGTATGATAAGATTCTATTTTTTGATATATATGCTACTAAAGAAAAGACAACATTACCATTTCTTTGAAGTGATTCGGCAACAATTTGATGACTGTCTTGAAGATTGTTATGCTGCATAGTATCTGTGTAGTATTTGACAATTCTTTGCATTGTACTAATACATCGGTGTAGGTCTTGTTTGAACCTAAATTGGATGATAGCAATTTTTCTCTTAAATCTTGCATGCTTGCATATCTTCTTTTGAATGTGTCTGAAGTTAACACCTGTTGGATGCTTTCTAAGTTGTATTTTGAGAATTCTTTCTTGGCGAGCTAAAGTTGAGATTTGGCTTTGCAAATGTGGTACTTGTGTGTAGATATTCGTTGACTTTCTATATTCTTCCATTGTTGAATAAATAATTCTGGATAGCCTACGAAAAAGCATATAAAAATTGTATGTATGAGATCGCAATGCAGATAATAATTCAAATGTATCACTCATACAACTTTAGATTTAGATATTATATTACACAATAAATTAATATAGAGAAACAGATTTAGAGAAAAAAAATGCTAAGGTACAGAGTTCTTCTGTGTCCAACAAACCAAACTAATAACATATTAGATCATTATCAAATCATATTATACTTTCAGTTGTGCATCCCTGAAGAGATGCGATTTTGTCTTAAAAAGAAAATTTATACTTTCAGTTGTGTTTGGTGGTCAATTTGTATCGTTAGGACATTCACGGTTATTCATATATATCTACTTCCTCTTTCTTTTTTGTCAACTATATTCTGCCAAGAAGTACTTAATTATGAAATAGAATCTTCCTTGGCCAGGACTTTTGATTTGTGATGGGGAATTCACTCTTATGTCCTATCCACTACTCTGTTATGTAGAACTCAAATTTTACACTAAGACATCATGTTGGCAAATTTTAGGCCATTAATTGGTAGGGAAAGTGAAGATTTTCGGTGTATTATCTACTCACATAAGGTTTATAAGCATGTAATCACGTTTAAATTAGATTACATGTTTAGATGTAGAGTAGCATTGAATCCAATTCCCTATGCCTTCTCAAGTTCAAACTTTTATAAGGGTACCAAATTGATTAATTACTGTACCTAGCTAATATAGTATATGCATAGAACACCAAATTGTAAAACATTCATCATTTTAAGCATAGATAGAATAGATTATATACATGTTTAGAATAATCAATTGGAATGGTACACAAACAGAGAGAACGAAAGTAATTAACCAACCTGATTGATATGTTGAAGTTTTTTGATGAGATTTTAAAGATACAGTAGCTGATCCTTGTCCGAACTTGTCTGACACAAAAATAAAGCAACGAATTTCCGATTGTTCGACCAAATACACTAATATATGGAGCTCTTTGTCTGGACACCGACTCATCTTCCTTGAGGATACCGAGCAGTAGTTGGAGTGGTGTTTCTCAATGGTTTTCTTACATTACAATTTTTATATAAATTCACTTTTTAACTTCTATAAATTACTTACTGGCTTTTTTTACATAAATTAAACTTATTGACTTTTTTGAATTTTATATTG
Organism: Kitagawia praeruptora; assembly: GCA_037693485.1. Classification (NCBI taxonomy): domain Eukaryota; kingdom Viridiplantae; phylum Streptophyta; class Magnoliopsida; order Apiales; family Apiaceae; genus Kitagawia; species Kitagawia praeruptora. The sequence continues at coordinate 148,873,793 of CM075349.1, read as the reverse complement.
ATTACATTTACAAATTTTTTAATTTTTTTATATAAATTACAGTTACTAACTTTTTATGATTTTTATGATTTATTCATGTTTCCGGTTATTTAATATAATGTATATTAGGTTTACGTTAGAAAATATAAAATTTAGTCACAGATATTGTACATCATTTTCCATTGATATTCTATTAGAAATTTATTATTAATATAATATTAATATATTCTAAGAATTTCATTTTGATCTAAATTTTTTTATCAAAAAAGTTAAATTGAAATTTTTAACTTGAGAGATGATTATGAGCCTGTTTGGCGACCAACTTAAAATTGGGTTTAAAGTCATTTTCAACTCTAAGTTAAAAAATGTTTTGTATAATAATTCAGAAATTGATTTAAATTAAGACTTAAATTAAAAAAAATATCTTAAAGTTAATTATGAGGTAGTTTTTTGAATTACTTATTTTGTTTTGAGAATTTTATTTGATAAAAATTAATGTAATTATTCAAATAGATAATTTATCAAATTTATTTTTATGTTTACATTTTTAATAATTCATAAGCATAACATAAAATTATTCAAAAAGATATTGACTTGAAATTTTTACTTCTCACTTATCTATTTAAGCAATTTCAAATCATAAGTGAAGTAATAATTTTAAACATATGAATGAGTAATTTATTAGTATAACTGACTAAATTTATATTGATTTATTTAAATTTTTTAATGTTCCAATCGTCAAACAATTCTGGCTTACTAAAAGCATAAATTTTTTGTAACCATTGTGATAGTAAAAATTTATAATTATCACTATGCTGTGATATAAATTTATAACCTAACACAAAATCATTCAACATAAATAAATCAATTAACTAAAAAAAACAAAAGTAAAATTTAGAAGTATAAATAAAATAAAATTAAAGACCGCATAAAATAAAAAAATTAATTATTGTAATTCATTTTTTTTTAAAAAAAGACTTAGTTATAAAGCTATTTTGATAGTAGTTGCTTGGTGTTATTCCTTGACCTTAAACTTTCTTAGTTTTAATAGTCAATTAAATTACTTGTAAAGGTCGCCATTTTCACTTATTAAAAAAGCTAGAATTTTATATTTTATTTTTATGTAAGCTAATTTTAATAAAAATTAGGGGATAACATTTTTTCCTCGATGATGAATAATACATTTTATAATACTAACTTGAAAATCTTTTCTTATTTATAATCATAATTCATGATCAAAGTGATATATTAAAATTCAAAATCTAAAATCTAAAAATGCCATTTTACTAAAAACTGAACGTGTCTAATTATATTTGGGAAGGCATGCATAGCAGATCAAGTAAATACAGTAGCAAGAATTTCAATAATATTCTTAGTCAAATCAATGTAGTAAAGTGGATTGGTCAAGATAGTCAGTGATACACTTCATGTAAAAAAACTATGAAATCAAGTGCAATACCTCTGCATAATCTTTTTTTAGAGATAGTCAATAATGCAGAAAGTCTGACATATATATTAGAAAATTAATCACAACACAACCAAAACCCCACAAGTCCTCAGAAATCTTAAATTACAGCACTACTCAATTATACTAAGAAGCCTGAACAGATGCAAAAGAATACTTTCCACAATTACAATCATCCAGACCTCTTAACAAAGTTTTCCTGGAAATAAATAGTAGTCTTAAAATGTAGCATGCAGAACGATAATATGTAGCCTGCATAATGATATATTCTAATACTAATTCTCCTTGCCACTCGGTTCATTGTCATCTTCATCATCCATAATCATTGCTTTCCTTTTCTTCTTTCGGAGAGAAGTCTTTCCTCTAGGATAATCTTCTAAATTATTGCCATCAATTTTATCGCTCTCTTCATCATCGATCACCATCAATTTCTTTATATTCTGATTGTTAACATGAGCCTTCGCATGATCATGTGTAAGATCATCTTCCAGATTATTATATTTCTGTGCACAACGATTTGGCAAATCAAGTTTATAAAGAATAAAAATATAAGAATTAATGTACAAACGACATGTTTAATATGTTATCAATTAAAAAAATTACCTGAAGTGACCTATTTGATTCATACAAATCTTCTAGATTTTCGTTGGGCTTGTACACCTCAGATACATTGTAGTTCGCATACCCTTCCTTGAAATTATAAGGATTCAATCTTAATTTGTAGATCAAATCTTTTCCCAAAAGTGTTCTAACCTCTTTCGGAACATCCTTGTCACCAGAATATTTGTTAAATAACTTCTTGGCTGATGTGTCGATCAAGTGTTCAACTACACTATTGAATAATGCTAAACTTGTAGTTCCAGTATGGTCTTTAACATAGATGTGTACTTTGAACCTGTAAGTGCCAAAAGCATAATATTATATCTAAAATCTTATATATATGCCTATAAACATAGATATAGAAAAATAACTTACATCACCAGAGGGTAATCAATAATTTTTTCACATTCTTTGCACATGTACACTCCATCTTCAGCAAAGACCTTTTTCTCACATATTTTGCAGGACACATAGTACCAGCTAAAATCGTCATTGATTCCAGTTATCTCCCCTCTCACGGTAACAACATACTCCTACATTAATAAATAAGCATATAAAAATTAATACATACAACATGGTATGAGCTTTGTAGTAACGATATAAGAAACTGTAGCTAATAAAAAAGATATGAAAAACATACCTTTAGATCTTCATTCCACTTGGTTTCCACCAACTCTTTAACACTCATCCTATGAAAGAACATTTTCTCTTCTAGTGTGAGTTTTTGCACCTCTGAGCTTTCAATAAGTTTCAATTTTCTAGAGTGTTGGGCAAATCTATCCCTTAGTGACACCACATATGGGACATCCAAATTCATGTATATTTTACTATTATTTGTAGATGAGAAACAAAGTGCACCTGTGTAGAGTATATTATATTAATTGCAAATAATGAGAATCAAGCTAGATATTCAAAATCAATGCAATTAAGTAGCGTACGTATGAGATAATCAATATACAAAAAGTTGACATAATATATTTTGGCTTCTCTAATTAATTATTACCTTTAAACTTTTTAACGGTTGTAGATGTAACAATTATAATGTAAGGTACATCGTCATCTTTATATAAATTTGGATCGAATTGTTCGCTCAACTTTCCCCAAAGAGTGATCGTTGCAGTGACCGAGCTGTATAAAAAGATTGAGTTTAAGAGTTAGATAGTAAATCATATTGGTACACCAAACTGTATAGATAATATACATGACTTACTGATTTGTTATAATCTCAAGATCTCGCTTTTTCCAGTTGTTGCCAACAATATCAATGCCACCGATGGCAGTCAAATGTCCCACAATATCTGCAGAATTGTCAAATAAAATAAATTAATATATGTATATGTTAGATGGGTTTTTAAATATATATTCTTCAAAATCGTATGTATATCGAAAAATAAATTGGATACGTGGATACCTGAGAGTATAGTCTTGTCATTCAAACGGGTTTCAATGACATCAGGTACTATAAACTGGAATCCGTGCAATGGTATCTTAACTGTTTCTTCATCCAACCTTTGAAGAGAAGTTGTAGCTAAAAAGAGAGTCTTGACTTCACATGAGAGGGGCCTATAACTACCTGTGACTGGTACAATCTTTAGATTTCTCATGCTATAGATGGTCCCTTCTTGGAGAAGATGTTTGAAACGGGAAGCCAGATGCTTACGGATTGTTGCATGCATGAGATTCTCCTGTAACAAAATAATGAAGATTGCATGAGATTCTCCTGTAACAAAATAAAGATAAGCATCTAAAACTTAAGAAAATGGTTAGTCATAAAAATATATGTCAAACCTACTTACCTTTTCATCAATAAGGATCATGTCAATACTAATGAGTTCACCATTTTTCTGAGGATTGGTTGACTCCCACATTCTGCAAATTCTAACCCTAATTCTCCAGTTATCGTGAGTATTGTTGAGATCATTGAGAAAAGAGTACTCCATGTTTAAAAAGAGTCGTTTCGTTTGTTAAACCTCGAGGACAGAGTTATGAATTCGTTAAATTATTCTGGTTGCATGTACGTGTATATATAGAGATTTTGATATTAGTTGTAAGTTCGGAATAGAATTTCTAAGTAGTATATGATTTTATGAGTTTTGATAAAGGTGGTAGTTTACGGAGTAGAATTAGGTGTTTTTTTAGATGTTGCGTCTCGGTCTTCTATTAGAGGTCTTATATTAGATTTCTATCTGTTTGTATAGAGTTTGGGTGACAGTATAGACTTTGAGTTTGAGTCTAAATAGACTTTGTTGTAGGTTGCAGAATGGGTGCGTAGTACTACTGGTGATTCTGGTCCGATTTTTTTGTGTAGACTAAAAATAAAATATCTAGGTCATGTTTCCCTGCAGAGAGGCATTCATTCAGTGATTAGGAAGACTTTCGGGAGTAGTACTGCTTTTCGATGATTCCGTCATCATTGTGACTCACTGCACGGCAGAATGAATGAATGAATCCTATATATAATAATATTTATACATGTGATCAGACATGAAAGCAATTTGGATGCATGCCACACCCTCTGACTCGCTTATTCAATCTCAATAAGTATTAATTTCATTCATATTTCCCTCTTAATCTCCAATTGCAATTCGTTTTGCATGCGGAACCTTTTTTAATTAGTTTATCTTTTCCGATTTTTTTGTGTAGACTAAAAAAAATATATTAATTAAAAAAATATATTAATTAGTTTATTTTTTCCGATTTTTTTGTGTAGACTAAAAAATATTTCGATTTTTTTAAGCCCGAAATAGGATTTCTAAGTAGTATATGATACATGATTTTATGAGTTTTGATAAAGGTGGTAGAACTGCATTAGGATATTAATTAGTTCTATTCTACATTAAGATTAAGATATTAAGTAGGATTTTGTTGCACACTGTATTGTTTAGGGAGTAGAATTAGATGTTTTTTGTAGATGTTTAATTACTTTTTGATTTTTAAAGAATGAAAATTTGTTTGTGTCTCGGCTTATATTAGATATTGGAGTAGATTTCTAGGCTGAATAGACTTTGAGTTTGAGTCTAAATAGAGTTTGAGTCTAAATAGACTTTGCTGTAGCTAGATTGCAGGAATGGGTGTAGTACGAATGGGTGTGGTACTACCGACCACGGCTGATTATGGGTCATTCGTTTCCGATTTTTTGGTATAGACTAAAAATAAAAATTTTAGGCTGATTAATTTAAAAATCTTAAAAAATCTAAAAATCTTAAAAAAGAGTAAAATTGGGTTGGAAGATTATAAGAGGTGCCACCTAAGCTCCCGCGTATCCTCCTTTATATATATATATTGATTAAGAACTCTTGGAGCCATCTTGCAGTGTTAATTACGTTTTAGTTTATTTTCTTGTTAGACGTTGAAATCGTTTTTTTTTTTGGTAACATTTATTAAAATCAAAGAAGGAGTCTATAGCTAAAGACGTGAGATGAATTCTACATGTGACTAATGCGTTCGGCCTAATTTTTAATTTTTGACGCCCAAAGAGTATGACCTAAGTTGCATATTTGCTGATGTACCTGTCGGACTTCGGGACTTGTAACTTGTAAGAGATCACTTACGCTAGACATGGGTAAAAAGTCATTTTCTATTGTATTATAATAAAATTTTCGTATACATTATTGTACTATAGAAGGTATCACTATACTTTCCGTTTTTTCTCTTTTTCCATCATCGTCTGTTAAAAAAAACTGTCGTCCATTTGACTAACAGACTGCTGACTTGGCCACACCAGTCACCACTCCATGTAGGCCCCATCAGCAACGTAAAACCCCAAATTAAACCCCTAAATAAATTCCTAAATAAATCCCAAATTAAACCCCTAAATAAATCCCAAAATAAACCCCAAATTAAACCCGTAAATAAAACCTAACCCAATTAAAACCCACCACCCGTCTTTCGATCTCCCCAAAATTACTTACACTTTCACTTACATACACACGCCCATTCGAGCATTTTCAAACGACGATTGCTATTCTCTTCTCCAGTTTCATTCTCCGACTACATACCATGGTTCTTCTGTAAGTAACTCTTTAACCTTTACTTGCTTTTTTTCATTTACTAGTTTGCTATGTTAGAAATGGGATAAATATTAAGTATAATGTTATTCTTGTAGGATGTGTGACTTAGTTGTTGTTAGAAAATGGAGTTTTTAGAGCATAAGTATTTTATGTTCTTGATGTTAATTCCGGATTTTAACGATTGGAAATTGTTCCTAGATATGGGAACTTAAATTTTCATATATGGGTCTAAGTAATTTTCTTAGTGAAACCCATAGAGAAATAGAGTTGAAGTTAGTAGCTTGAAAGAGCTTGAAAATGAGAATGTGTATTTGTCCCACATTGAAATGAATAAAGAGGGTTGTTGGCTTTATATAGAATCACACACATGGGTAGTGTACAACTACTAAGGTGTATGATGGTGCATGGTGTTACTGTGTGCTCCACGTGCGCACACACACACGCGCGCCGCCGCCGCCCGCCACGCCACGTCACGACTCGACTCGGGTCGGCTCGGTCGAAGGGCGATTTGGGCGAATGTCTCGGCGTCTCGCGTACGCGAGGCGACCTGGGCGAGGGATTTTATTTCTGTGTTTAAATAATATTTTAATTAGAATAAATATATATATCGTTCGGGATCAGTACTTGGAATAAGTCAGGAACTGGCAGACATCTAATACTGATGGGCTCAAGTCCTGATGAAATCCTGAAGGTACTACCAGATCCTGATGGATGATCAAATACTGATGGACATACATCAGATCCTGACGGGTTAAAATCCTGATGGATCAGATCCTGATGTTGGGTCCTGGACAGAATTTGATAATATATATATTCAGATTAATTAAAATAAAAACTTAAATGTGTGGATAATATATATTCGTAACTGTTACGATTTATTTAATATAAATCAGCTGTTACAGCCGTTTTGATTATATTAAATTGACCGTTTCATTTTTATTAAATGGAATGGGGGTTACAATATTGATGAGGGTGGTATCAGTTACGTTTGGCCTCTCCTATAAATAGAGAGCTAAGCTACTGATTTTATATACACTTTGTACCACACCATACATTCTATGTTCTCTCTATACACTCTGTTCTCCCTTTATATTCTGTACTCCACCAGTAGGTTTTTCTGGCGACTGAGGTGTTAGTCGAAGTTGAGTTTTTCTGGTTACTGTGACCATCTAAACTCGGAGCTGTTTTATCCTGGAAGAATATTGCCAAGTCCTGACACAGTGTAAGTGGGGGCAATTATCTCTTCAAGAGCAGTCAGGTTTTTCGTGCAAATCCTGACGACTCAGCTGTGTTACATATTTGTTTGATATACTGATATAGCTATGGCTACTGGTATGTCTTCTGTTCTTCCTTCATTTTTACAGTTACTGATATGCATGTTTTATACCTTCGTGTTTTGTTTCGTTAATTGTTTACTTGGCCTTGGCTTGTTAAATACGATATATGACTGCCTCTATGTTGCTGTTTTAGTCAATAATCCCAACATTCTTGAAGAGATAATTTGTTATATAGTATTTAGCATAATGGTTAGCGAGAGTGAAATTCCTGCTAGTGGTAGTTCGGTTGCATCTGCTGGGGTCATTGATTGGACCACTTACAGTTTTCCACAACCCGTTGAATTGACTGGCTTGCCAGAGAAATTCAATGGGGGCGTTGGCTTTTCTCGTTGGCAGAAAAGGATGAAGTTGTGGTTGACTGTAAAGGGTCTGTGGCCTGTTGTGGAATATTAGAAGCCGGTTGTGGATCAAGAGAAGGCTGAATCAGTTAAGAGTTATGCGAAATGGGCTGAGAAGGATGGGGTTGCTAGGGCAGCAATTCTGGCTGCTCTAACCAACACATTGTTTGATGTGTACTCCTCTGATGCCTACACCGCAAAACTCTTATGGGAGAAGCTGGACCAGACACATAACACTGACTCACAAGGTCTGGAAAAGTATTCTGTGGCTAGGTTCCTTGATTTCAAGCTGGTGGACAATAAGTCCATGACTGAGCAAGTGCATGAATTAGAGATGATAGTGCATGCTTTGAAGGAGTCTGGAATGGACCTCCCCGAAAAGTTTAAGGTGATGAGTGTGATTGAAAAGCTTCCAAAGTCTTGGGAAGAGTTTTCTCTCTCCCTGAAAAGACAGAAAGGAGAGATCACCTGGACCAACCTTATGCTGGACATCTCGGTGCAAGAACAACACAAGTCCAAACAGGGACATGTGATGCCAACTGAGCATGGAAGTTCGAAGGTAAATGTAGCAACTGTAGGACAGAAAAGGAAGGTTGTCTCTAAGAAGGGTAATAGTAATAAACCTAAGAATGACAAGGATAAGGCCAAGAAACCAAAGGCAAACAAACCATGTTGGTCTTGTGGGCAGGTTGGGCACTGGAGTAAGGACTGCCCTACAAAGAAAGCAAAGAAAGCCGAGGGGGTAGCTCAAGCGAATGCTGTGCTTGGAACCTCAAGTGGGCCTGCAGCGAACATGGTTGTTGGTGAGGCTTTGGCTTCTGAAACCAACGAAGACCGGTATGTTACCTACAACCCTGTACTATTTTCCACTTATCTGTCAAATGAATGGTTGATTGATACTGGAGCTAATGTGCATATTTGTGCTGACATTAGTTTATTTGTATCTTATCAACAGAGTCATAGCTTGACAGTGACGATGGGGAACGCAAGTGCCGCTCAAGTACATGGAATAGGAAACGTGGACTTGAAGTTTCCTTCGGGTCGTATTCTATCCCTGACGAGAGTGCATCATGTTCCCAACATGCGTAGAAATATAATAAGTGGAAGTTGTTTAGTAGCTAATGGTTTTGAAGTCTCTCTTAAATGTAATAAAGTAGTTCTTATTCATACTGGTACTTTCTTTGGCAAGGGTTACTTGTCAAATGGTTTATTTGTAATAAATGCTGAGCCCGTTTTGTGTGCTTTTAATAAGATTACTCCTTCTGTTAACTATGTTGAATCTTCAGATTTATGGCATGCTAGACTTGGTCACTTAAATTTTGGTGCTCTTAAAAATATGATGAACTTAGAGTTGATTCCAAAACACACTATAGAAAATAATTCTAAATGTCAAGTATGTGTGTCTGCTAAACAAATAAGGAAACCTTTTCATAATATTGTTAGGGATTCAGACTTGTTAGATTTAGTACACACTGATATTTGTGAATTTGGTGGTGTGTTGACTAAGGACCAGTTTAGATACTTCATTACCTTTATAGATGATAGTAGTAGATACTGTTATGTTTATTTACTTAGACATAAGGATGAAGCACTTAGTAAATTCATTATATATAAAACTGAAGTAGAAAAACAAACTAGCAAGGTACTTAAGAGGTTGAGATCTGATAGAGGTGGTGAGTATACGAGTAACGCTTTTAATGAATTTTGTGCAAGCAATGGAATAGTTCATGAAGTTACACCACCATACACACCTAAGTCTAATGGGGTTGCTGAGCGAAAGAACAGAACATTTAAAGATATGATTAATAGTATGCTTATTAATTCTGGGTTGCCTAAATACATGTGGGGAGAAGCTCTGAATACGGCTTGCCATATTCTGAATAGAGTTCCTCTGAAACACATGGATAAGACACCCTATGAGTTATGGAAGAGCAAGAAGACTAGTCTTAAGTATCTTCGTGTGTGGGGGTGCCTTGCTAAGGTACTTGTCCCTGAACACAAGAGAAAGAAACTAGGTCCGAAGACTGTTGATTGTATCTTTCTAGGCTATCTTGAGACCACTACAGCTATGAGATTTTTAGTATTAAAATCTGACATAGATGGTATAGTGGCTAACACGATAGTTGAGTTTCGTGATGCTACATTCTTTGAGGATGTTTACCCTATGAAGACTGGTATGCCTCAAGATACTTCTACTGAAGATCCTACTCACACATCAAGTTCTATTCCTGATCATGTGGAAAAGATGACAAATGTGGGGGTGGAACCTAGTAGTAGCTCTACTCCTAAGGAGGTAGAGGAACCACGAAGGAGTAAGCGTGCAAAGGTAGTCAAGGATTTTGGAAGTAATTTTATCACTTACAATGTCGAGGACGAACCTTTAACTTTCCGACAAGCTATGGACTCTTCAGAGTCTAGGCACTGGAAGGGCGCTGTAAAGAGTGAAATTGACTCTATTGTTTCTAATGGAACATGGGAGTTAGTTGATCTCCCTCCTGGGTGTTCTACTATCGGGTGCAGATGGATCTTTAAAAGGAAGTTGAACCCTGACGGATCAATAGATAAGTACAAAGCTAGACTGGTAGCTAAGGGTTTTAAGCAAATAGAGGGCATTGATTACTTTGACACATACTCTCCAGTAGCTAGAATGACAACAATCCGAATGCTTGTAGCATTGGCTTCCGTACATGGTCTTATCATCCATCAAATGGATGTAAAGACAGCTTTTCTTCATGGTGAACTTGAAGAATAGATTTATATGGATCAGCCTGAGGGATTTGTTACATCTGGTAACGAAAGGAATGTATGTAAGTTGATCAAATCCATTTATGGCTTGAAACAAGCTCCTAGGGATTGGCATAAAAAGTTTGATGAAACTATAGTGTCGTTCAGTTATGATATTAATGATAGTGACAAGTGTGTCTACACCAAAGTTAAAGGTAGTGAGTGTGTCATCATGTGCCTATATGTTGATGACATACTACTGTTTGGAACCAATATAGAGATTATTAACGAGACAAAAGCTTTCTTGAAAAGGCATTTTGAAATGAAGGATATGGGTGAGGCGAGTGTGATTCTTGGACTCAAGCTGACTCAGTCAGTTGAGGGAATAACTTTATCGCAGTATCATTATATAGAGAAATCTATACTTGAGAAATATGGTTATTCACAGTGTAGAATCGCTAGTACACCCTATGATCCTAAAGTGGCCCTTGTTAAGAATACTTCAGGAGTACCTGTGTCTCAGTTAAGGTATTCTCAGATTATAGGGAGTTTGCAGTATCTTGCTAACTGTACTAGACCAGATATTTCATACTCTGTGTCTAAGTTGGCTAGATATACAAGCTGTCCAAACAGAACTCATTGGGATGCTCTTGATAGAGTACTTAGATATCTGAAAGGCACAATGTACCTAAGTTTACACTATAGGAGATTTCCTGGTGTACTTGAGGGGTACAGTGATGCAAGTTGGATAACTAAGAAGTCTGGTTCCAATGGAGTGACTGGATATGTGTTCACCTTAGCCGGTGGAGCAATATCCTGGAAGTCGACCAAACAGACTATAGTAACTCGGTCTACTTTTGAGGCTGAGTTGTGTGCACTTGATGCCACGGGGACGGAGGCTGAATGGCTACACGGACTTATGTCCGCGATACCTGTAGTAAGCAGACCGCTTCCTGCGCTTGCTATTCATTGTGATAGTAAAACAACTATCGACAAGATTAGCAGTAAAAAGTATAATGCTAAAACAAAGAGGCACATCCAAGTTAGACTAAAGTCTATAAGGGGTTTAGTGTCTGAGAGGATTATTGCTGTAGAGTTCATAGGAACTCAGAATAATATAGCTGATCCTTTAACTAAAGGACTGGAACCTGCAGTGGTCCTTAAGTCGAGGTTGGGGATGGGGCTGTCAACCCATCATAGTTCATCATCAGTGGGAACCCAATACACATGAGAGGAGATCCCTTGAAGTGTATTCAATGTGGTAATAACAAGCTGTAAGGATGAATTGGTAGTACCTTTGCTACATAGATGATACTGTGTGTATCTGAGTCTATCCCCTGTAAACCTAGAAGGTACTGACACGGCTAGTTAGCAAGAGTTATTATAACTCTGAATGGGGTCAAGTCATTCGATGAGATAGTAGCAGTACATCTCTGGAGATGCCCAGCTAAGCGAATGTGATTGTGTGGTCGCAATTAGAGGAAAGGGTTATTCCTTGAAGCATTCGATGAACAGGATCGAGACAAGACCATTAATGTCTCAAAGCCGTAGATTGGCACCATAGCCTTTGACTTGTCGTCGTCTATGGAACATGATTACATCAAACGGATTAAGATTCAAGGTGAAACATTCCATCTGAATCCGGTAGTCATCGAAATAGGGGACTTAGGAGGGTTCAAACCCGGAAGGGTACCGACTCTGAAAAACAAGTCATGATGTAAAACCTGAAGCATTTCTGTATGGATTTGTGGGGGATTGTTAGAAAATGGAGTTTTTAGAGCATAAGTATTTTATGTTCTTGATGTTAATTCCGGATTTTAACGATTGGAAATTGTTCCTAGATATGGGAACTTAAATTTTCATATATGGGTCTAAGTAATTTTCTTAGTGAAGCCCATAGAGAAATAGAGTTGAAGTTAGTAGCTTGAAAGAGCTTAAAAATGAGAATGTGTATTTGTCCCACATTGAAATGAATAAAGAGGGTTGTTGGCTTTATATAGAATCACACACATGGGTAGTGTACAACTACTAAGGTGTATGATGGTGCATGGTGTTACTGTGTGCTCCACGCGCACACACACACACACGCGCGCGTCGCCGCCGCCCGCCTCGCCACGCCACGCCACGCCACGACTCGACTCGGGTCGGGTTGGCTCGGTCGAAGGGCGATTTGGGCGAATGTCTCGGCGTCTCGCGTACGCGAGGCGACCTGGGCGAGGGATTTTATTTCTGTGTTTAAATAATATTTTAATTAGAATAAATATATATATCGTTCGGGATCAGTACTTGGAATAAGTCAGGAACTGGCAGACATCTAATACTGATGGGCTCAAGTCCTGATGAAATCCTGAAGGTACTACCAAATCCTGATGGATGATCAAATACTGATGGACATACATCAGATCCTGACGGGTTAAAATCCTGATGGATCAGATCCTGATGTTGGGTCCTGGACAGAATTTGATAATATATATATTCAGATTAATTAAAATAAAAACTTATATGTGTGGATAATATATATTCGTAACTGTTACGATTTATTTAATATAAATCAGCCGTTTTGATTATATTAAATCGACCGTTTCATTTTTATTAAATGGAATGGGGGTTACAATATTGATGAGGGTGGTATCAGTTACGTTTGGCCTCTCCTATAAATAGAGAGCTAAGCTACTAATTTTATATACACTTTGTACCACACCATACATTCTCTGTTCTCTCTATACACTCTGTTCTCCCTTTATATTCTGTACTCCACCAGTAGGTTTTTCTGGCGACTGGGGTGTTAGTCGAAGTTGAGTTTTTCTGGTTACCGTGACCATCTAAACTCGGAGCTGTTTTATCCTGGAAGAATATTGCCAAGTCCTGACACAGTGTAAGTGGGGGCAATTATCTCTTCAAGAGCAGTCAGTTTTTTCGTGCAAATCCTGACGACTCAGCTGTGTTACATATTTGTTTGATATACTGATATAGCTATGGCTACTGGTATGTCTTCTGTTCTTCCTTCGTTTTTACAGTTACTGATATGCATGTTTTATACCTTCGTGTTTTGTTTCGTTAATTGTTTACTTGGCCTTGGCTTGTTAAATACGATATATGACTGCCTCTATGTTGCTGTTTTAGTCAATAATCCCAACAGTTGTATACCATGGTGGCCATTTCATGACCACAACTGCGTACCAGTATGCAGGGCCTAAACGTGAGAAATTTAGACGGGTAGAGATTTCAAAGTTGTCTATCAATTGGATTAGGGAGAAGGTGAAAAATATGGTAAAGGATGGGGATAGATTGTTTTTTATGAGGGATGGGGTAACTCCAGATCATGGGTTTAGAGAATTGACAGATGACAAGTATGTTAGAGAGATGGTGCATGCATCTAGGCACATCGGGGTATGCAAAATTCATGTATACCATGAAGGTTTTGTTGCTCCATTCCCTCCCACTGTTGATGATGAGACTTGGCATGAGGACTCATGGAATTGGCCTTTAGGTACAGATATGAATAATGATGATAAATTGATTGATGATGGAAAAGTGAATGAGGGTTATAGAGAGGATTGGTGGCAAATTTTATTTTGGGATTTAATTTGGGGTTTTGTGTTGTTGATATGGTCTATGTGCAGTGATGATTGGTGTGGCCAATTTAGCAGTCCGTTAGTCAAATGAACGACAGTTTTTTTTAACAGACGACAATGGGCAAAAGAGAAAAAATGGAAAGTGCAGTGATGCATTCGATAGTACAGTAGACTGTACGAAAATTTTAAATTAAAGTAGGAAAAGTGACATTATTTTATCCCTCTAGATATAGAAGTACTTTTAAAAGTGATGAACCTTCGTTCATAAAAATTAAAAAACAAAGTGATATACATACAAATCGTCGTTTCTTCTACGAAAACTCGTAAATTGGACATCAGAAATTCTCATAAGAAAATGATAGATATTTAATAAAAAAATTTTTTACCAAGTGTACATATATCAACTTTAGAGTTGATTGCAAAAAAGTGGTCAAATTTTACACTCATTTACAAAAAAGTGGCAAGATTTTCAATTTTGCAAAATGCTGGCCAGACTTGCCTTTGTCCTTTCAAAAAAGTGGCTGAATATGATTTTCAGGTTATTTGGCAGTGGTAAAATGGGAAAATATGTTATTTTACTAAAAAAATGTTAAAAACCCCAAAAATTATCCTAAAAATCCCCAAATTAATATGTGTCAGCATATGATTGGTTATAGTCGTAATGATAATAATAATGCCCCCCATGCATGCATATAAATTGACTAATTAAATATTAACAACTCATATTTGTGGATTTTTTGGTGAATTGATGTGCATACATGGGGGCATTATTATTATTACGAATAAAACCAATCATATGGTGAAACATATTAATTTGGGAATTTTTGTGGATAATTTTTGGGATCTCTAGCATTTTTTTCCCGTTTTACCCCTGCCAAAAAACTGAAAATCGTCTGCAGCCACCTTTTTGAAAGGAAAAAGGGAAGTCTGGCCACCATTTCGAAAAATTGAAAGTCTGGCCACTTTTTTGAAAATAAGTGTAAAATCTGGACACCACTTTAAAGTTTACTCTCAACTTTAATAATTCGCTTGATTATCTTTCTATAAAAACTGGATTAATCAGTTATATGATATGTTTTATGTTTGTTCGACTTGATTATTTTTGTAGATGATGTATGCCTTTTCATTATTGAATTAATTACCTTTTTTAAAGAGTGATTTTGGAACTGTCTTAAAGAGTGTATTTCTTTTTTGTTAAGTATTACCTTCGTCCCACTCATTTCTTTACATGTTTTCAAACATGCATTTTAAGGTATGTATAAAGTATAGTTCCTTAACTTGTTAAAATTTTCTTTTTTTAAATAAAAATTTAAACAATAAATTTTAAATTTTTATTTAGGAGAAAAAATATTTAAAAATAAATTATGCAACTATATTTTATGGAAGTCAAAATGCATGCCGAGCCTCTATCCTAAACGTAAATAACTCGCAGATACAGAGAAAATATCTCAATTAGTAGTATGTATTTAAGAGAAAATAAATTGTTCCTACATACATATTTACGGTACTTACAAAAATTGCAATAAATGATTTGTTTCGGTTTTACAAATTTTTTTTGTAGAAATGTTCCTTGAGTACTAAATACATTTTAATGGTAATAATTGTAATCATTTAATCAAAGCTTGCACTTACAAAAAAAATTCTGCATATTCATGTAAGAAATAATGTTTCGTATTTCAGTTAATTTAGGTGATTGTTTATGAGTAACAAACTCAAAATATTTTATGTATTATAATTCGTATGATTGTTGCTGGATTCCGTTGCACCTTCAAGTTGCCCAAACTCAACCTCTCCTTCCACAAATTTTATAAGTTAGCTGAGATCGTGATTTAGGAATTTATCATTTCAAGATCATAAATTCGATTTCATTAAAAAGCATGGTGTTATAGGGAGAATATTGTATAACAATATTTTAGAAGGTTGCTGGATTAACTGAGCTAAATACAGATATAAAGCTTATAAAAGAAGAATAAGGGTTAGGGTTTGTGTGTATAGATGTGGCTGATCTTGATAGGTGATTTCAGGGGTGAACTGTTTCTTATCCCTATCAAGGTGCCTACGTACCCTATTTATAGGGATCAAGCCATACGTAGTTCTTGGGTAGCAAGTTACCTAGCCGGGCTAGGGTTTTAGAAGATAAGTCGTAGCCCAAGCCCATCAAATTAGGGCTGACGTGGCAATGAGTTGTTGACCTTATCCATGATCCATGGTTTATAGAAGGAAACCGATGGTCTCGCATGGACAAGAATGTGACCTCACAAGCGAGGCTAGCAGAGATGCAGTATAAACGTGCCACGCGACCTCGAGGGATCGAGTCATGCGAGGCGATCCCGAATGTTCGGATACTCATAAGACCTCGAGGGGTCTAGTTATGAGCCTTCTGAGAGAGAATGAAAGTAATTCCATCTAACTAGTATATGTGATAATAATGCGAAGCGATCCCTTGACGGGAGTCGTAGCGAAGCGATCCTTATTTTCAATAGAAAGCGAGGTGGCCCTGTAATTAGGCTGGGCCGGTCCCAATAGTGGGGTTTCAGTGACCCAATCTTCATCTTCAAGGCCCATTGTAGATAATGAACCATTAATTCAGCTAATTAAATCATGATAATTATTATGCCAGATTTGGGCATAACAACTACCCCCGAGTCCATGTTGTCATTAGAGATGCGATGTGGACTCAAGTATCAATCAGAAGATTCCGCAATGCGAGGCCATGGCTTGCTATTAATATGAATATGACTATTGGAGTAGTCGCGACCCCAAGAATTTGAAGAGGTTTGACAGTTGTCATGTCTCGAAATGTGTGTTGAACGGCCGAGATCTTGACACGTGTCCTATGACCTTCTCTCTCCTGATGGCTATATATACGCTTGTCACAATCATTTCCTTTTTCATACTCACAAACATATTGTCGAAGTGCCGTCAGTTTGTTCCAAGATCAAACGCAAGAATTTTTCGAGTGTAACATCCATCGATCTCCAAGTTCTTCAGATTTCTTCAACCTTTTCTCAGAAAAGTAAGTCTTCATACGTTCTTGATATTTAATTTGCTCATATTCATCATAATTGCATATTTAGATAACTTTGAACGCATGCGATGCGATCCCATATGAGTGCGATCCCACGTCCTTAATTTAGCTTTGCGACCCCAGCCTCGCTTAGATAAAGTGTCGATCCCTTGTTAGTAAAACATAACGCGTTCCTTCCTTCATTAGGGTAACAATCCCATTTAGTACTCGTGAGCGATGTGAGGACACGTAGAGCCCTTCTGTCGTATTATTCTTTTCTTTCTTTATCCCTTTTGCTTTCTATAAGGGCACACACTTAATTGTTCACCTTCTTTTTCAGATGTCGACTGACAGTTCAAGGACACCTTCTCTTCTTCCGAACATTCAAATTAGCAGCGAAGCTGCGGCTAACATCGCTAGAGCAGCAAGCACGAGCGAGAGCTCTTTCAAGTTATACTTTGATCCCCAGTGGTCAAATGAAGATTACACAAGAGAAGTACCTTTAAACACCTGGAGATCCAAGCATCCTATGAGCTCGCGAGATTGTTCGCTGGATGTGCTTCCAGTTCAGAGCGAGCCTCCCGTTGAAGCGATCCTAGTTGAAGCAACCACCATTGAAATGGAAATGGAAACGTTAATGAAGAAGGGAGAAGAATTTAACTCGTAAATTGAACAAGTTCTCGCTAGAATACCCCCCTCTCAAGCTGTCTCTCCCATCCATATAAGCGATTCTCCCATTGATTCATTGGGCGAGGCGTATTATGACCTCGAAGGAGGTGCAGATAACGAGGCGAACTTCGATGATGACGATTATGAGGAACCTTCATCAGATGACGGGGGTCTCGACGAGGTGGCCAGAGTTGTCAATTTCAAAGATTACAACTATATTCCCGAGGCATCACCAGAGCCCTATGTGCCAACCCCTCAACCGGAGCTAGAGGGGGTTATATATGTTAACGGGCCCCATCCTGAGGATATTGAGCCTGGCTCGAAGGTGAAGCCGGGTGAACCTCGCGTCCTCGCATGTCGAGATATGTCTTCGACCCTGACAGAGAAGACAATCAGGGAGGGGGTCGAGAGATTCCGACCTGAAGGCAAGATTATCCTCCCCAAAAGAAAAATGCGATGCTATCGCTTCAATAATGAAGAGAATGGTGGCAGAGTCCCAAGGATGGTATTAACAGTCCCTCTAATGAAGATAGGCGTCTCCTCACCCCTTCATCGCTTCATTAACGACGTTTGTGAAACCTATTTTCTGGCCCCTATCCAAATAAGTACAAATGGGTACAGAGCCATGATCGCTCTTTACATTCTTTATCACAAACTTGGATATCCACCCATGGATGCGAGGACTATGGGCTATTTCCTTCAATTGAAGCGATGTGGGGCCAAGGATTTTGGTTATGTTTACTTTTCCATATGGCCAGAGTTCAACAAGAAAAATCTCCTTCCTGGGGCTATAAGTAATGCCGGCTCGTGGAAAGAACCATTTTTGTACATACACGAAGTTCCCAGAGTTAAGACAAGCTTCAATTATCTTCCTGGTGAGTTATTTATCCAAATTATACTCCTTCATCCTCTCGAAACGTTATAAAAATTAACAACTATTTCGGCATCGCAGTTGGTCCGGTTCGCACTGTTCTCAAAGGCGACGAGAAGAAACGAGCCGATGAGGTGCTAACGAAGTCGACCAAGGAAGAAAGAAACATTAGAACTCTAATGTCCTTAGAAAACTTAGTTGAATGTGGATTTCTGAAGGAGGGAATAGGGTCTACCCCTGAAGCGGGGCCGTCCACTGCGAACCGGTCTTCGCGGAAGAGAAAATTACCCGAGGAGGCCTCGTATTCTCATGTAGAGATAACAGAAGAGGGTATACCCTAATAGCAACAGAACTTAGGGATCGCATAATTTTAGTGTTTATACATCTGCATCATATTTGTCCTTGCATTTATATTATTGAAGAGTCTTTTAACTTGTTAATTTCTTTTTGTAGGCATGTCGAGTGGTATGGCTCCCCCCTTTCTTAATGCCAAAAAGGGCGCGAAGACGCAATCTGCATTGAAGGCACCTCCCCCAAAACCAACAGCACCCTCCAAGAAGGTCGTTGGCGACCCCCCCCAGCTCAATCTAGCTTGGCTGGGAATCAGATTCTAACTTCTCCTGAAGAGACCCCTTCGAAACGACCCAGGACAGATGGGCTGAAGGATGGATCCTCTCGTCCACCTTCGGGGGTCGTTACTGCAACAGCCTCGCAACACCTCTTCGCTGCGCTGGGGACCTAATACTCTGATAAGGCTGAGACCTCGGGCTGGTGGAAGGCATCGCCAGAGGAGAATGCTAAAGCCTTAACCAAATGTCTAGCTGAAGCCTTCATCCGACAAGCTGCTCATACCAAGCACTTTGCTCAGCTTGACAAGAAAAACAAGGTCCTCGAGTTCCAGAAGGCGGAGGATAAGCGATCCCTGGAAGAGACATTCAAGAAGAAGCTTTCCCAAGACACCGCTCAAATCAGAACAGATCTAAAAGCAGTTCGCCGAGAGAGAAATGAATTTGAAAAATCATTCAATGAGCTACAAAAATTCAGCGAGGAGGCCATCAAGAAAAAAGACGAGGAGATCGCAAAGCTATCCAATGAGCTAAATGCTGCCAAAGCCACTCTGTCAGCCGCTGAGGATGCGTTTCTGGTCAAGGGGCAAGTTGGCTTTATGAAGGGATTCATCAGGACGATCCCTGATTTTGACTGGGATCAACTTGGCCTCGGCAATGCTGACTTCGCTGAAACCTTGAAGAAAGAGATTGCTGCTGAGGATGCCTTGGAGGAGCGGCTCGCGGAGGAAGCCAGGATCGCCGAAGAGGCAAGGATTGCTGAGGAGGCCAGACTAGCTGAGGAGGCCGTCAAAGCTAATCAAGACAAAAATGCTCCGTGATTTATTTGTAACCATTGCTGTTTAAGTTCTTTAACCAGGGATGCGGGTACCCTTTGAATACCTCGCAAGATGTAATTAAATTTTTGCTGTTGATTAACTCTGATAACTTTGGTAACAAGTTGTTTGGGATCGCATGACGATCTGTATTAACTTTGATTTCTTCTATGTTTCCGTTATATTTGCATGTGCTTCCATGTTAACTGTCTTCATAGTAGTGTTGTATCTTCCATTTCTATAAATCTTCATGTAGTTTGTCTTCGTTAATTAGATTCCTTTAATGAATACAAGCGAACTCATTTATTGCCATAATAGGGACGAGGCCCTAAAGTTAATAAGTAAAAAATGTCTTCATGTAATACAAGGTAGGGGCGAGGCCCTAGAGTCATTACATCATAAAGGGGAGGTGTCTATATGAGCACTACCCCCCAATACTTTGTATGAATTTATTCATGCTAAGTAGTAGAAATAGATAGAGGCTACCAGTAATGAAGCTTTTACTGATAGTATTTTCTCAAGTGTTCCGCGTTCCAAGCTCGCGGAATGACTTTGTCCTCCATATCAGTGAGATAGTATGTTCCCTCTGATAGAGTTGCATAGATCTTGTAGGGTCCTTCCCAATTAGCACCAAAAACACCATGACCTGTGACCCTAGTGTTAGGCATGACCCTTCTGAGTACTAGGTCACCTGTACGTAGGGGTCGCACCTTGACCTTTCCATTGTAGTACCTTGCGGTCCTTTGCTGATAAGCTGTGAGGCGTAGCTGGGCCTCGCTTCGTGTTTCTTCAATCATGTCCAGATAGAGCCTATGATTGACCTCATTAGACTCAGGGTCATAGTGTTCCCTTCTGAACGATCCCGAACCAACCTCCACGGGGACCATGGCTTCGCACCCATAGGTCAGAGAAAATGGGGCCTCTCCAGTAGTAGACCTTGGGGTCGTGTTGTATGACCACAAGACTCTTGGTAACTCTTCAGGCCAATTACCCTTGCTTTCTTCTAGCTTCACCTTCAAAGTATGATTGATTATTTTGTTGATAGCCTCAGTTTGACCATTTGTCTGAGGGTGACTAACAGCTGAAAAACTTTTCTTGATCCCTAAATTCTGACAAAATTCCTTCATCTCCTTGCTGTCAAATTGTTTCCCATTATCTGATATGAGCTGCTAAGGGATCCCATAGCGACACACAATTGCTCTATACACGAAGTCTTTTAGTTTCCTGGCAGTGATTGTTGCAAGTGGCTCAGCCTCGTCCCACTTAGTAAAATAATCCAATGCTACCACTGCATACTTAACTCCCCCTTTAGCCTTGGGTAGTTCCCCAATTAGATCAATCCCCCACATAGCAAAGGGCCATGGGCTCGTGAGAGAAGTGAGTTGGGAGACCGGTGCGTTACTGAAGTTAGCGATCCTCTGGCAGGCATCGCACTTTCGTGAGAACTCAAATGCATCCCTTTTAAGTGTGGGCCAAAAGTACCCTTGACGAAGAATCTTCTGAGCTAGCGAACTACCCCCCGAGTGATTCCCACATATACCTTCATGGACCTCTCTCAGAATATAGTTACATTCATCGCCATCTACGCACCTCAAGAGTGGAGTGTTGAACCCTCTTCGATATAGAACCTCATCGTAAACAACATAGCGAGCAGCCTGATATTTGACCTTTCTTGCTTCCTTTTTATTGGGGGGTAGTACCCCGTTTTTCACATACTCCCATATAGGGGTCATCCAAGTTGGTTCTGAGCTCGCTACTTCCATAATAAATTCTTCAGGGACACTGGGCTTCGTTTGAACTTCCAATGGTATGACTCCAAGTAAAGTGGCTTCGCGACGCGAGCCCAATTTTGCTAGGGCATCAGCACCTTGATTTTTTGCCCTCCTGATAAATTCTACCTTGACTTGTTTGAATGATTTCATCAATCTTTGCACACATCGCAGATAGAGTTCGATTTGAGGTCCTCTAGCTTGCCAACCGCATCCAATGTGGCCTGTGACCAGCATAGAATCACTGTACGCATTGAGGTTTTCAATTTTCATTTCAATTGCAAGTTTGAGGCCAATGATTAGGGCCTCGTACGCAGCTGCGTTGTTAGATGCTCCAAACGTGAAATGAACTGCGCTTCGTATCTTGCGACCCTCGGGAGTAACAAGCTCGATCCCTGCTCCCGCTCCTTCCTTATTAGAGGCACCATCTACATAAAGTTCCCACCACGAGGCCGAATTTTGAGTTTTGACCTCGCTACTGGCCTTTTCAGGGATCGGTATGAGAGCCCAAGAACCTTGCTCAATGTAGGGAGGAAACTCAAGTATGAAATCTGCTAGGGCCTGACCCCTTAGAGGCCCTCTTGGCTTATATTCAATGTCAAATTGACTAAGTTCCACGGTCCATTTCAAGAGCCTTCCTGAAGTTTCAGGTTTGTGCATCACTTGCCTTAGAGGATAAGATGTGCGAACCTCAATTTTGTGGGCCTGAAAGTATGGCCTTAATTTTCGCGATGCCAATACCAGGGCATAAGCGAGTTTCTCCATATTTGTGTAGCGAGTCTCTACATCTAACATTCTTCGACGGACATAGTAGATAGGATACTGAACTTTTTCCTCCTCGCGAACCAAAACAGCACTGATCGCATGCTCTGACACTACGAGGTACACAATGAGTGTTTCTCCCTCACGAGGCTTGGATAGTAGCGGTGGCGATCCCAAATGCTCCTTAATTTTTTGAAAAGCCTCCTCGCACTGCGAGGTCCACTCAAAATCCTTCCCAACCTTCTTGATTGCCTTGAAGAATTCTTGGCACTTGTCTGATGATTTTGAAACAAATCTATTAAGGGCAGCTATCCTCCCTGTGAGACTTTGTACCTCCTTCACATTTCTGGGCGATCTCATCTCCATTAAGGCCTTTATCTTTGCTGGGTTAGCCTCGATGCCCCTGTGGTTGACAATGAACCCTAGAAATTTCCCAGACTCGACCCCAAACACACACTTTTGGGGGTTAAGTTTCATCTTGTACTTTCTTAGTATGTCAAACATTTCTGCGAGGTGAGTGATGTGATCCCCAGCCTCCTTAGATTTTACCAACATATCATCTACGTATACTTCCATTATTTTCCCAATTTGTTTCTCGAACATCATATTAACGAGCCGTTGATAGGTGGCCCCAACATTGAGAAGACCGAAGGGCATCCCTATATAACAATAGAGACCCCTATCAGTGATGAACGAAGTGTGCTCCTGGTCAGGGCCATACATCGGTATCTGATTGTACCCCGAATAAGCATCCATGAAACTAAGAAGTGCGTGCCCAGCTGTTGAGTCCACCAACTGATCGATCCTTGGTAGTGGGAAACTGTCCTTGGGACAATGTTTGTTGACGTTAGTAAAATCCACACATGTTCTCCACTTTCCATTGGGCTTCTTCACAAGGACGGGGTTCGCGAGCCAGTCAGGGTAGAAAGATTCCCTAACGAGGTCGACTTCGAGGAGTCTATCAACTTCCTCTTTGAGTGCCTCGGCTCGCTCACCACTTATGGGTCGTCTCTTTTGCCTTATTCCTTTTTTGCTTGGATCCAAGTTAAGCTTGTGGCACATAACATTAGGATCAATTCCAATCATATCTTCATGAGACCAGGCAAATACGTCCAAATTGGCTTTCAGAAAACTGACGAGTCTCTCGCGAAGCCCTAGATTAAGTTACGATCCGACCTTCAGTACCTTGGATGGATCTTTGGCATCTACCAAGATAGAGATGGTATCCTCTGCGGCTCCGGCTCGTTCAACATGTTCTGGGATGCGAGGATCCAAATCAAGTTCAAATTCGCGAACCGTGCTAGATTCTGCTTCATTCCTCCTTGCGACCCCATTTTGTTGTGAGGCCGACATTATTTCTGTAGCGAGGATCGCTCCCACATGTCCGTATTCATTTATTATTGTGGTCTCCTGAGTTATTCCATTGGGCAGGTCTACTAAGGTTGAAGTTTCCTTGCGAACCCACTTCCCTTTTCGGGCTCGCACTGCAGCTTGTTCTGGGCTCTCCTCATCGTCACTAGCTTCTTCAACGATCCCCTCTTGGAGAATTAGCACAGGCTGCGAGGCCTCTAACATGAGGGCCCCTGGAATCGGTTCCACCTGGATACCCAAACCTTCAAATTAATCATCTGGGAGCTCCTCAATTGATATTATATTACATTCCATATTTCCTGGCACAGAGCCACCCCCCTTTTCTGCAGCCTTCAAAGCATTGTTATAACATTCACGAGATTCATGTTGGATTCCTTTCACACAACCAACACCATGCGAAGTGGGAAACTTCATAGAGAGGTGATAGATAGATGTCACCACCCTCATTTCTTTCAGGATGGGCCTTCCCACTATGGCATTGTAAGTAGATGGTTGATCTACTACCATGAAGTCAGCGATCTGTGTGGTAATGCAAGGCTCGTCTCCTAGAGTGATGGGGAGGCGAACAAGGCCTTTAACACTAACAGATGCTCCAGTGAACCCATAAAGATGCCCCACCGTGGGTATTAGATCCTTATCAACATATCCCATCCTCTTGTAGACGTCGTATGTAAGAATATTCACAGCACTCCCATTATCAACAAGGACCCTATAGACATTCTGGGATCCAATGCGAACCCGAACCACAAGTGCATCAGAGTGGGGATGATGAACCCACTTAGCATCTTCCTCAGTGAACATAATGTTTGTGTCTTCGCCTTTAAACAACTTTGGAGGTCGCTCTTGTAGATGATGCACATTAGTGAGGGGTCGCTCCCTGGCCTCGCGTGCATATCTCTCTCTAGTTTTATTACTCTCCCCCCCAATGTGGGGACCTCCAATGATTACATGTATACTTCGAGCTCGCTCTTCCCTGTCTTTGCGAGGCTCATCTTGTTTCTCATGGGGCACAGCATGATACCCTACTCCTGATTTACCAGAATTCCCTTGGTGCTTTTTTGCCTCGCGAACCGCCCACTCAGTCAATTTTCTATCTCGAATCAACTGATCGACTTGCTGCTTAAGTTGCCAACAATTGTTAGTAGCATGCCCCGCCTGTTCATGGAAGGCACAATACTTGCTCGTGTCTGAAGTTCCTCTTGAACCCATGGGTGGGGGTCGCTTGAACATTCCTTTATCCACGTTGACAGCATAGATATGATCAATCGGGGCAACTAGAGGGACAAACTTATCTTCATTTCTTGCGAAACGATCTCTAGGAGGGGATCGCCTTAAGTACTCACGTTCCCTCCTCTTCGGGCTAGGGCTTCGATCCTGTCTTCGCATTGGACTTTGAGAATCCCTCCTTTTCACTCCCCTACTCCTGCTTTCACTGCCGCTTTTTCCATTGTGCTTTTTGAGATCCGCCAGTGATTTCTCGACACGCTTAAAGGGCTCAGCGACCCTGTGCAACTCCGAAAGTGTACCAGGGGTTTGCTCTTGTACTTTCTCCCAGAATTTAGTTCCTTCCCTTACCCCTACGATAAGGAAATTCTTCACAGCCTCGTCATTAGCACCTCGCACACGAGGTACTTCAGCGTTGAACCTCTTGAAGTAGTCATGCAAAGTCTCTCCTTCCTTCTGCTTTATATTCGCCAGCGTGGAAACAGGGGGTGCATAGAGCATTGAAGATTGAAATTGTTTAATAAAGATGTCCACGAACTGCTCCCAAGAATCTATGACAACTAGGGATCCCAGCTTCGAGAACCATTGCTGGGCACTTCCCCTTAGCGAAGCTGCGAACAGCCTGCACCTCGCCAACTGTGATACTTGATACACTTCCATCTCATTGTTGAAACGTATAACGAACTCGGTTGGATCAGTCTCCCCATTATAGGTCATGTCAGAGTGATGACCTCGAAACACTGCAGGCAATGGAGCAGTGCGGATTTCATGAGTGAAGGGCGAGGAGGAACCCATATTGTTGAAAATCCCCTTCTCGTTGCTCATCGCATCCAATGTCTTTTTTAACTCTTCTAACTTATAATCCCCAATCCTGGCCTCTTTGTCTCCATCCTTCTTTCCTCCAGTACTTGCACGATGAGATTGAGTCTTTTTTGGGGCACTAGACTCTTCTTGGTCATTCCTACGATCCTTATTTTTAGGGTCTTCCTCGCGATGTTGGGATCGTTCACGTTCTCGATTGAAAGGGGGTCTGTCCTCGCGATGATGGGACCGCTCACGCTCTCTGCGAGGAGAGGGGGGTCTGTCATTGCGACGATATGACCGCTCACGATCTTTTCGAGGAGATAAGGGTTGATGAGAGCCCTTACTCTTATTTTTAGACCCTCCATCTTTGTTAGTTTTGAGCTTTACCAACTTGAGACGGAGATCGTGCTCGCTGAGTTTCTTTCCAACTCGGTCAAAGACACTAACGGATCGTCCTTCTGATGAGGCGGGCTTCGCTTTCGACCCCTCCTTATCCATAGTAGCTACCTCCTCTTCCCAATCGGGGTTCGTCTGATCCGTCACCACATCATCAAAGTCCCCCATTAGCTTCTTGGCGGGACCCTTGCTACTTTCTGCTTGGTGAGTTCGATCCCCTGTCCTTGTACTCCTTTTGAAGCCCCTAGAACTGTGCCGCTTCTCCATCTTGGCCACCTTTTCTCTTACCTCGATCATTTGGTCACCGAGGCCTTTCAAAAATGTCATGACTTTGCCAGGCAAGGCCACCTGTTGAACAACATGGGGCGTTTTATCCTTCTCAAATTCATCCTCGATCCCCTCATTACGCGCTTCGCCTTCTGGTGTGTCCTTCTGGGGATCATCCTTATTCCTCCTATGCGATCCCGGTGTTCCCCCTTCCCCATTTCTCTTCTTGTGTGATTTAGTCATCGTTCTCCCAATCAATGACTGCCCCTCATTCTAGCGCCAAATGTTATAGGGAGAATATTGTATAACAATATTTTAGGAGGTTGCTGGATTAACGGAGCTAAATACAGATATAAAGCTTACAAAAGAAGAATAAGGGTTAGGGTTTGTGTGTATAGATGTGGCTGATCTTGATAGGTGATTTCAGGGGTGAACTGTTTCTTATCCCTATCAAGGTGCCTAAGTACCCTATTTATAGGGATCAAGCCATACGTAGTTCTTGGGTAGCAAGTTACCTAGCCGGGCTAGGGTTTTAGAAGATAAGTCGTAGCCCAAGCCCATCAAATTAGGGCTGACGTGGCAATGAGTTGTTGACCTTATCCATGATCCATGGTTTATAGAAGGAAACCGATGGTCTCGCATGGACAAGAATGTGACCTCACAAGCGAGGCTAGCAGAGATGCAGTATAAACGTGCCACGCGACCACGAGGGATCGAGTCATGCGAGGCGATCCCGAACGTTCGGATACTCATAAGACCTCGAGGGGTCTAGTTATGAGCCTTCTGAGAGAGAATGAAAGCAATTCCATCTAACTAGTATATGTGATAATAATGCGAAGCGATCCCTTGACGGGAGTCGTAGCGAAGCGATCCTTATTTTCAATAGAAAGCGAGGTGGCCCTGTAGTTAGGCTGGGCCGGTCCCAATAGTGGGCTTTCAGTGACCCAATCTTCATCTTCAAGGCCCATTGTAGATAATGAACCATTAATTCAGCTAATTAAATCATGATAATTATTATGCCAGATTTGGGCATAACACATGGAAATAAATGGATCATTGATAAATATGAATATATTAATTGTTCTTCAAATTAATCGAAATGCGCAAAAATTGGACATATATGAGATTATTCAAAAAAGTTTTTTTTTTTTTTTTGATAATCCGGTGTCCGGGCCAGCTTGCGCACACCTCGACTAATCCGGAGGGCATACTATTATTAGCACACTCATACCCCCGAGCATGGGGAATCGAACTCGTGACCTCAAGACAGCAAGCCTTAAATACCACTGTCCGAACATCTGAGACATCCCGTGGGGTGATTATTCAAAAAGTTAACTGCACGCTAGAGAGTGTTTGCATGTTGAATGTACAAAACACTACCACCTGTTAATGTTTGCGTGGATTGTCCTTGGAATGTACCTTTGTTTTTTGTCCTTGGTTAGGTTTGGGTCGACAAAAGATATTTCAAGATCGCACTCTTCACCTTGCTCAAAGGACACTTGTTTCTTACAGGGGCCTTGTTCATTTCACCACTCTTGTGAGAAATGAATTAGTGGTTTACAACGCTGCTTCCATTTCTTCCTAGTAGGTCCATCCTGTTTCATATTCTTCCAAACCCGTATCGATATATTGATACCACTTACTAAGCCTAGTCAGGAATTCAAAGTAAGGAATTCAAACTAACGGGATCAAAATATAATTTATTAGTATAAATATATCTTTTTAGTGGTGTCAAAATTAAAATTGACCATTATTATTGTTATTTTTCTAAACATTCAACATATGACTTATCATTTTTTTCAAATTCAATTATCAATACATTGGGTACGCCTACGCCCATGCTTATTAGTATGATCTATGAACACGGTATATGACTATATGTGATGGATAATTTGATACGCAGCTCAGTATGTACATACTTGATACGAAGAGGGTGTTTGGCTTAACTTAAAAATTGTTACTTATCACTTAAAGTGCTACTTACTCACTTTAAGTGAAAAGTGATATTTTTCACTTAAAGTTAGGTGTATCTGTTTGGCTAATTCCACTTAAAGTAAATTTATTTTTAAAAAATTAATTAAAAAAAAAGAAATTTATATTTTTTTGAAAGTATAAAATACAAATATATGCAAAGAATACAATACAAGTTAAAAGGTGACTCAAATACATAAAAATTGATATACGAAAAAAAATAAGTGGAAAAAAAGTACCTCCAAGCTACTTTTTTTTTTTGAACTAAAACTAACTTTAAGTGGAAAAAAAAAAGGTTAGACAAACACCTCATAATCACTTTAAGTGGGAAAAAAAATAATAAAAGGGGGGCCAAACATGCTCGAAAGCTGCCCTTTAACTTATTCTTGTCGTGCTCCACTTTCCCATTCTCATTTCTTATCTTGTCCAAAATAAAATAATAATAAAACTCTTCAAAAATAGAAAAAGAAAAAGAAAAGAAATTAATACTAAACTTCTCATTTCTTTTCTTTGAACTCTTGATTGTGCATATATTTATGAGAATTATTCATCCTTTACCATTTAGTAACAAACTAGGTAACAAAGCCGCGCTATGCGCGGCACGAAAATATTTTTAAAAATTAAACACATAACATTATTATTTGTTAAATTTTATTATTTGAAAGTTAATATGATAAATTAAAAATTATATGAAATGTAATTAAATTTGAATGTTTAAAAATTAAAAAGAGAAAAGAATTAGGTGAAAAAAAACATTTTTCAGTTAAATTCTTGAATATTATTAATAATAATAATTTTGAAGATATTGACGAACCTATTTTGTCACATAAAAAATGCTTTTGAAATCTAATATTGACAAACATTTGCAAAGTTTGACATTGAATAAGTAAAAATAACATTTGTGAATCTTTTCTATTTTCGATGACATCATAAAAGATGTGATTGCTTAATTTGTTATTAAATTATTTGTTAGTAAAATTGATTGTACGATGAAAAGAATTAGAATGTAAATGTGATGAGAGGTGTGATTGATTTCACTTGTCGATATATTTGGTTTTATGACGAAAAAAACAAAATTCAAATGCATATTGTAAATATTGTAAGTCATGCTTCATGTTTTTTTGGAGTGATCCGACACCCGTATCTCTACATTTAATTAATTTTTCAGAGCATTTAATAAGAACTGTTTTGTTTGTAACATTAAAATTAAATTCATGGACACATCAAAGTGATACTCACATATTCTAATATTCTTTTATTAAATTTTATAATAAATTTGTGCATATAATTGTTTTTAAAGCCGATTCTCGTTTTATAACACCCTTACTTAATGCTCAAAAAGTGAGAATTTTTTTAAAATAACAAAAAACAACTCCTTAAACACCTTTTACTTTTTTCCATACCAAACTACAATGTCAACATAATTCCTATAATAAAAATTTGTAAATATTAAATATAACTAATTAACAATTTTAAACAACGTCTCCCATCTCATAACATACATGATTAATTAATTAGTAATAGTATAAGAATGTGTTTAATTAGAATATTAATTTTTCCAACACAAAATAATCAAACAACGATTGAGTAATTTTTTTATTGATTTAATTGACGAAAAAAAGGGACCACTTGATTCAATTTAATTGAGTTGGTCACACCCCGTGTATAATTTGTTCAGGTATAAATGTAAATTCTATGATATTACTTTTATTTAAATTGTGGATGTTAATCGAAAAATATATACACTTATGTATCTTATCATGATTCTCACGATCATTGATTAAGAATTTATCGAAAAGTTAAAATCGTCTATTAATTATTGCCAAAAAATTTGCAATGATTGTGAATAAGGATTAGAAATGACGATAAAAATTATTTTATTTTATTGTTTTACCATAAAATATTGGTATTTTTGTATAAATCATTAACATTTTATAACAAAATAATAATAATAATAATATTCTAATAAAATTGTTAAATTTTTATATTAAATATGAAATAAAGTGTATTTAATATATATTTAATAGGTATAATTAATTATTAATTAAATGCAAGAAAATTATTTTAATAAAAAATAAAAAAGTGAAATTTCAAAAAAAATATTTTGAAGCTTCTGAGTGCAAGTCTTTCCAGTTTCCTGCTATTATAATAAATTTTTATATAAAAGTACTGTAATAAATAAATTAATTTCTATTATTCTTAAAAATTGATTGGTCTCTTATGAATTTTCTATTTAAAATTAATTTACATGAATTATTAATTGGAAAAATATTTTCATTATATATATCTAAAATTTTGATAATCTTAAAAACATCACAAACATATAAAAATAAAAATTACAATATGAACGTAATATTTACAATCAAAAGTTACAAATATTGAATACAACTTAATAACGTTTTTTAAAACCGACACCCCTCTCATAATATACATGTTCAATAATAGTTTAAGAATTTATTTAATTTGAATATTAATTTATTTTGACATAATATAATGAAACAATGGGCATATAATTTTTTTATCAATATAATCTTTCGATAAAATGATTGAGTTTGTTCAATTTAATTAGTTTGGTCATAACTCATGTGTGTATGTGCATGATTTATTTACAAATTTCAGATATTAAGTAAAGATCCATGTACTTTCATAATTTACTACGATTCCACAATCATTGATAATAAAGATTATTTGAGATGTTGGTTAATAATGTTTTTTTTTTTTGAAACAAGTTAATAATGTTTTTTAAAACCGACAGCCCTCTCATAATATACGTATTCAATAATAGTATAGGAATTTGTTTAATTACAATAAAAAATTATTTCAACACAATATAACGAAACAATGGGTGTATAGCTTTTTTATCAATTTTATCTTCCGATAAATGACTGGATTTGTTAAATTTAATCGATTTAATCATAACTCATGTATTATTTATTCATGTGCAAATTTAAAATCTATCTGTACTGTTTGTATACAATTCTAGATATTAAATAAATATCTTGTACTTCCATAATTTATTACGATTTTCACAATTATTGATAATAAAAATTGCTTGAGAATTTAAGGTCGTGTACCCTATAATCATCCGAAAAGAAATTATAGTGATCTTGAATAGGGAATAAAAAATAACGCAATATAAGCAATTGTTATTCGTCATTTTAACTAAAATTAAACATAACCATATATATTTAATATTTAATATTGAAAAAATAACTATAATTTTCAACTAAAGTTTGCTAATTTTTAAACAAATGAAATAGTGTAAATTTAATATATGTTTAATAGGTGTAATTAATGACTAATTAAAATGTCATTAATAGCTATTTAATGCAAAAAAAAGAATTTTAATGAAAAAAATCAAAAAAATGAAAATTCAAGAAAAATACTTTGAACTGTTCTGGTGCATTTCCGATCTCCGGGCATTATAATATATATAGATCAATTTTATCTTCCGATAAGTGACTGGATTTGTTAAATTTAATCGATTTGATCATAACTCATGTATTATTTATTCATGTGCAAAATTGAAAATCTATCTGTACTGTTTGTATACAATTCCAGATATATTATTTATTCATGTGCAAAATTGAAAATCTATCTATACTGTTTGTATACAATTCCAGATATTAAATAAATATCTTGTACTTCCATAATTTATTACGATTTTCACAATTATTGATAATAAAAATTGCTTGAGAAGTTAAGGTCGTGTACCCTATAATCATCCGAAAAAAATTATAATGATCTTGAATAGGGAATAAAAAATAACGCAATATAAACAATTGTTATTGTCATTTTAATAAAAATAAACATAACCATATATAATTAATATTTAATATTAAAAAAATAAATATAATGTTCAACTGAAGTTTGCTAATTTTTAAACAAATTAAATAGAGTAAATTTAATATATGTTTAAGAGGTGTAATTAATGACTAATTAAAATGTCATTAATAGCTATTTAATGCAAGAAAAGAATTTTAATAAAAGAATCAAAAAAAATGAAAATTCAAGAAAAATACCTTGAACTGTTCTGGTGCATTTCCGATCTCCGGGAAAAAATGCTTTTGAAATCCAGATATTGACAAACATTTGCAAAGTTTGACATTGAATAAGTAAAAATAACATTTGTGAATCTTTTCTATTGTCGATGACATCATAAAAGACGTGATTGCTTAATTTGTTATTAAATTATTTGTTAGTAAAATTGATTGTACGATGAAAAGAATTAGAATGTAAATGTGATGAGAGGTGTGATTGATTTCACTTGTCGATATATTTGGTTTTATGACGAAAAAAATAAAATTCAAATGCATATTGTAAGTCATGCTTCATGTTTTTTTGGAGTGATCCGACACTCGTGTCTCTACATTTAATTAATTTTTCAGAGCATTTTATAAGAACTGTTTTGTTTGTAACATTAAAATTTAATTCATGGACACATCAAAGTGATACTCACATATTCTAATATTCTTTTATTAAATTTTATAATAAATTTGTACATATAATTATTTTTAAAGCCGATGCTCGTTTTATAACACCCTTACTTAATGCTCAAAAAGTGAGAATTTGTTTAAAATAGCAAAAATCAACTCCTTAAACACCTTTTACTTTTTTCCATACCAAACTGCAATGTCAACATAATTCCTATAATAAAAATTTGTAAATATAAAATATAACTAATTAACAATTTTAAACAACGTCTCCCATCTCATAACATACATGCATGATTAATTAATTAGTAATAGTATAAGAATGTGTTTAATTAGAATATTAATTTTTCCAACACAAAATAATCAAACAACGAATGAGTAATTTTTTTATTGATTTAATTGACGAAAAAAAGGGTCCACTTGATTCAATTTAATTGAGTTGGTCACACCCCGTGTGTAATTTGTTCAGGTATAAATGTAAATTCTACGATATTACTTTTATTTAAATTGTGGATGTTAATCGAAAAATATATATACTTATGTATCTTATCATGATTCTCACGATCATTGATTAAGAATTTATCGAAAAGTTAAAATCGTCTATTAATTATTGCCAAAAAATTTGCAATGATTGTGAATAAGGATTAGAAATGACGATAAAAATTATTTTATTTTATTGTTTTACCATAAAATATTGGTATTTTTGTATAAATCATTAACATTTTATAACAAAATAATAATAATAATAATATTCTAATAAAATTGTTAAATTTTTATATTAAATATGAAATAAAGTGTATTTAATATATATTTAATAGGTATAATTAATTATTAATTAAATGCAAGAAAATTATTTTAATAAAAAATAAAAAAGTGAAAATTCAAGAAAAATATTTTGAAGCTTCCGAGTGCAAGTCTTTCCAGTTTCCTGCTATTATAATAAATTTTTATATAAAAGTACTGTAATAGATAAATTAATTTCAATTATTCTTAAAAATTGATTGGTCTCTTATGAATATTCTATTAAAAATTAATTTAAAAATAATTTACATGAATTATTAATTGGAAAAATATTTTCATTATATATATCTAAAATTTTGATAATCTTAAAAACATCACAAACATATAAAAATAAAAATTACAATATGAACGTAATATTTACAATCAAAAGTTACAAATATTGAATACAACTTAATAACGTTTTTTAAAACCGACACCCCTCTCATAATATACATGTTCAATAATAGTTTAAGAATTTATTTAATTTGAATATTAATTTATTTTGACATAATATAATGAAACAATGGGCATATAATTTTTTTATCAATATAATCTTTCGATAAAATGATTGAGTTTGTTCAATTTAATTAGTTTGGTCATAACTCATGTGTGTATGTGCATGATTTATTTACAAATTTCAGATATTAAGTAAAGATCCATGTACTTTCATAATTTACTATGATTCCACAATCATTGATAATAAAGATTATTTGAAAAGTTGGTTAATAATATTTTTTAAAACCGACAGCCCTCTCTTAATATACGTATTCAATAATAGTATAGGAATTTGTTTAATTACAATAAAAAAATATTTCAACACAATATAACAAAACAATGGGTGTATAGCTTTTTTATCAATTTTATCTTCCGATAAATGACTGGATTTGTTAAACTTAATCGATTTGATCATAACTCATGTATTATTTATTCATGTGCAAAATTGAAAATCTATCTGTACTGTTTGTATACAATTCTAGATATTAAACAAATATCTTGTACTTCCATAATTTATTACGATTTTCACAATTATTGATAATAAAAATTGCTTGAGAATTTAAGGTCGTGTACCCTATAATCATCCGAAAAAAAATTATAGTGATCTTGAATAGGGAATAAAAAATAACGCAATATAAGCAATTGTTATTCGTCATTTTAACTAAAAATAAACATAACTATATATAATTAATATTTAATATTGAAAAAATAACTATAATATTCAACTAAAGTTTGCTAATTTTCAAACAAATTAAATAGAGTAAATTTAATATATGTTTAATAGGTGTAATTAATGACTAATTAAAATGTCATTAATAGCTATTTAATGCAAAAAAAGAATTTTAAAAAAAAAATCAAAAAAATGAAAATTCAAGAAAAATACCTTAAAATGTTCTGGTGCATTTCCGATCTCCGGGCATTCTAATACAGTTCAAGGTATTTTTCTTGAATTTTCGTTTTTTTGGTTTTTTTATTAAAATACTTTTCTTGAATTAAATAACTATTAATGACATTTTAATTAGTCATTAATTACCCCTATTAAACATATATTAAATTTACTCTATTTAATTTGTTTGAAAATTAGCAAACTTTAGTTGAATATTATAGTTATTTTTTCAATATTAAATATTAATTATATATAGTTATGTTTATTTTTAGTTAAAATGACGAATAACAAATGTTTATATTGCGTTATTTTTTATTCCCTATTCAAGATCACTATAATTTCTTTTCGGATGATTATAGGGTACACGACCTTAACTTCTCAAGCAATTTTTATTATCAATAATTGTGAAAATCGTAATAAATTATGGAAATACAAGATATTTATTTAATATCTGGAATTGTATACAAACAGTACAGATAGATTTTCAATTTTGCACATGAATAAATAATACGATCATAATTACTAATATTGAAGATTGCTTGAGAAGTTAAGGGTCGTCTGTATTACAATTATTCGAAAAAAATTGGAGTGTTATTCGATAGAAAATAAAAAAGACGCAATGTAAATAATTTTCAGTCGTCATTTTACCTAAAAATAAACTTAATTATAAATGAAATTACTTTTACTATTAAAATAATAAATATAATGCTCAAATAAAGTTTTATAATTGTTTAATTAAATTAAATTAAATTAAATAATTATATAATTATTAGGTATAATTAATTACTAATTAATATGTCATTAAGAGCTGTTTAATGCAGGAAAATAATTTTAAAAAAAAAATTAAAAAAACCAAAATTCAAGAAAGCCATTTTGACGCTTCTATTAACTTTCCGATCTCCAGGCATTGTAATCCGCGCTTTGCGCAGTTTATAAACTTATATTTGAAAATATTGAAGTTAGATAAAATAATTTTTATTATTTTTAAAAATTTATTGATCTCTTAAGAATTTCCTAAAAAATGGATTTAAAACAATTTATATAAATTATTAATTAGAAAACTACTCTCATCGTATAAATAAAATTTTGATAATCTTAAAAATAGAGTAAGCATAAAAATTAGCAATGACAATACGAACGTAATCTTTCCGATTAAAATTATAAATATTAAATAGAATAACATTTTTTAAAGCCGACACCCCTCCCATCACAAAAATGTTCAATATTAGAGTAAGAATTTATTTAATTAAAATATTAATTTATTTCGACACAATATAATGAACAACAGGCGTAACTTTTTTATCCATTAATCCGTTGAAAAAATAGTTTGGTTGGTTTAATTTAATCGGTTTGGTCATACTCCATGTATAATTTATTAATGTGCAAAAATAATAATAGTTTGTATTTTTTTTATACAAATTTCAAATGTTAAGCGAAGATCTATATATTTTCATAATTTATTACGATTTCTAAATGAGTTATAATCAAAATTGTTTGAGAAGTTAAAATCTTATTTACTACTTACGATCGTTCGAAAAGAAATTAATGCAGTCTTATAGGGAATGAAAAAGAATGCGATATAAACAATTTTCGGTCATTATTTTACCTAAAAATACACTTAATTATAATTATATATATATATATATATAATGTTGAAATAATAGTTATATGCTCAAACAAAGTTTTCTAAATTTTAAGAAATGTGAAATAAAGTAAATTTTATATAGATTTAATAGGTGTAATTAATGACTAAATAAAAGGTCATTAAGAGTTATTTAATGCAAGAACATATTTTTAATAAAAAATCAAAAAATTGAAAATTCAAGAAAAATATTTAAAACGTTTCTGGTGCATTTCTGATCTCCTGGCATTATAATATATATAGATGTGACATAAATATAGGCTATGTTTTGATAATCTTAATTACGATTAATAAGTTATTTATTTCAGTAAAAAGTTCGTATTTACATATTTTTTTTATAAAAATGTATATTAGGAGTTTAATATTCATTTTTTTTTTTGCAAAAATAAGTAACTACTCGACAAAAATGTATAAAAATGTATTTTTGCGTGATTGCAACTTAATTTGTTTTGTTCAAGCGGATCCAAATAATCTCTTCTTACTCGACAAAAAGATATTTAAAATTGCACCCTTCACCGTATTCAAAAGGCGCTTGTTTGTTCGAGGGCCTGCTTCATTTCACCATTCACCAAATTAAGCTGGTGGTTTTTTAGCAAAAAAAAAAAAAAGAAAATAAAGAAATTGAGGTAGTGGTGTACCGTGTACAACGCCATTGCATCCATTTCTTGGCAGTGGGCCCTCCATTCTTTATATTTTCGATCTCGTATCATATTCGGTAGAATCCTCTAAATTAATATACTCTAAAATGATACAGTAAATTTTTGTAATGATAAAAAATTCCGATCCCATCTGATAATTGGTAGTTATATTATACTTACTTTAATGTAGTAATCTATCTAAAATGATACTCCCTCTGTCCCATCCATTTCTTTACAATTTCCTTTTTGGGACGTCCCACCAATTCTTTACATTACCAAAAATAGTAACTTTTAACAATAAAATACATTACTACATCCACTACTTCACTTCACTTTTTCAATACTTTACACTATTACACCCACTACTTCACTTATTTTAACAATAAAATTACTATTACACCCACTACTTCATTTATTTTAACAATATTACACCCACTATCCTGGTCTCCGTGCCCAGCCCCCATGTTAAGAATTGGCCGGGACGGAGGGAGTATTTTTTTCCGATTACAATGATATGATGCCATGATGGGTTCTATTTTATATTTGATGATATTACAGTAGGGGTCCGGTCTGTGGCAAACGGTTGCCACAGACCCCTTATTTGGCATACTATTTCAGAGCCGTTGGATCGTTGATCCAACGGCTCTGATTTAAAAAAAAAATTCGCACCGTACCGCATAAACTTTATGCGGTACGGAGTAATTACCAAAATGTCCCTACTGTTCACATACCGCAGAAACTTTCTGCGGTACGGTGAACAGTAGATTTTTTATGTGAAAACAGGGGGGCATTTTGGTAATTACTCCGTACCGCATAAAGTTTATGCGGTACGGTATTGTTTTTTTTTAAATCACAGCCGTTGGATCAACCATCCAACGGTCCAGAAACAGTATGTTGAATAAGAGGTCCCTGGCATACGTTTGCCAGGGACCGGGAGCCATTACAGTAAATGTGATTTATAATGATACGCATCTCACTTTTTATGGAAGTTGCCCTTTAACTTGCTCTTTTCATGATAGTGCACTTTCCCATTCTTATTTTCACTTAAATTAAATCTTGTCAAATCAGGAATGTAATAGTACCCTTTATTTTCCCTTTTTGAAAACTCCATACAAGGTACTTTATACCTTGATTCTACAAAATTAATTTATTTTAGTTAAAATTCTATGCCAAGATTTATTTACGCGACTAAGACATAAAATGACACTGACATCCACAATCAAAATTCAAAAGTCACTTAATTAATTTTACATGCAAAAAGAGACAAACATGATTTTTTTTAATATTTTTTTCTAAATGCAGATATATTTTTTCTACAAGTGTGTGCTTGTTTGTAGTACATGCAGTGTTGTACATTTAGGAAATCGGAATTATTCGGTTGAGGTACCGATTTACGATTTATCGGGTGATTCAGTTGAAAAATCGGCGATTTATCGGCGATTTTTACAAAATCGGCCGAATCGGTTACAAAATTTTGACCGATTTTTGGCCAATTTATCGGCCATTTTTCAGAAATCGACCGATTTCAATAACAGAGATTACATGTGCAAAATAAAATTACCAGAGGACACACGTACACTCCACTGAACAAAGTGGTTTTGTAGATGATATTAAAAATTTATAATTGATAATAAATATATAAATCTACAAATTAAAATTTATATGTAATACATTTTACTTTCATATTTGAATTTTTACTTTGAATACACGATAACCACTAAATAAAATATTTTTTATTTAAAAATATCTAAATTTTTATTTATTAAATATATTCAATATAATTTATTATTATTATTATTATTATTTAAATTTTATTACTTTTTTAGATATCGTAGGACTCGGAAACGGATTAGTTACCTTTCGAGAAAAAATACGACAGGATCACGAAGTGTAGATCGAATCGATCACATAAATGGAGGACGACTCGTATACACAGTGGCATTTCCGTAATATTATCACATACTTTATCAAAGAACCAACCGCCGGACCCACATGTCAAACCCGTCATAA
Organism: Kitagawia praeruptora; assembly: GCA_037693485.1. Lineage (NCBI taxonomy): Eukaryota > Viridiplantae > Streptophyta > Magnoliopsida > Apiales > Apiaceae > Kitagawia > Kitagawia praeruptora. The sequence continues at coordinate 148,834,389 of CM075349.1, read as the reverse complement.
CAGTCGTACGGAACATTATCAATGGCATATTTCGTAATTAACTCAATCTTCACTCAAACCCAATCTCAACCGTCCGATTAAAATAAAACCATCCAAATCAACGGTCACAAACCAATCCGAATATACCAACAAACATTCCCCAACTTCTCCTTCTATATAAACAACTTCACCCACCAAAAACAGGATTGTATACACACACCTATAGATACACACAGACTATGAGTGAGGCGTTGAACAGAGACTACACTGTTTGTGAAGAGATCGGACGGGGACGATTCGGCGTTGTTTACCGGTGCTATTCTGCCGGCTCCGGTGACGCCTTCGCCGTGAAATCCGTCGATAAACGAACTCTCTCCGATGACGAGATTGATCGGCAATGTTTGTATAATGAAGCTAAGATTATGCAGGTTTTGGCGCCAAATCCGAATGTGATTCAGGTTTATGATGTTTATGAAGATGAGGACTGGTTGCATTTGGTGATGGAGCTGTGTAACTCGCCTGATCTTTATTGCCGAGTCAGTGAACGAGTTTTTGATGAGTCTGAAGCCAGGTCTGTTATGGTATGGTGCTTTCTCTCATCTTCGTTGATTTGTTTCCGTTTCATCCAAAAAAAAATAAATATAATATGAATGTGATGAATAGTTGTGTGTGTGTGTGAGAGAGAGAGAGAGAGAGAGAGAGAGAGAGATGAATGCGCATATAATGCTTTACTAGTTCAATATGTTCATCAGTATACAGTGATTTTGATTCGATTTAATCGAACTAATTTTGGTATATAACTGTATGCCTATGTGATATGTGTGTGTATTCTGTTCTAATTGAACAAATTTTGTTTTAAAATCATGAATTAGGTGCCTTTAATGGAGGCGATTGCACACTGTCACCGTTTAGGAGTTGTTCACCGCGATTTGAAGCCGGACAATGTGTTGTTTGACGAGTGGAACCGGTTGAAACTCGCTGATTTCGGATCGGCTGAGTGTATTAGGGAAAATGAGTTGTTGAGTGGAGTTGTAGGAACTCCTTATTACGTAGCACCAGAGGTTTTGGCTGGGAGGAATTACAATGAGAAGGTTGATGTGTGGAGTGCTGGTGTGATTTTGTATGTAATGCTAACCGGTGTTGCTCCGTTTTACGGTAAGTCGGCTACGGAGATTTTTGAGGCGGTTCTTAGGGCGAATTTGCGCTTTCCGGCTAGGTATTTTCACTCGGTGTCACCAGCTGTTAAGGATCTGTTGCGGAGAATGCTGTGCAAAGATGCTTCTAGAAGATTCTCTGCTGAGCAAGTCCTTGGTGAGTACAATTGAAGCTACGGTTGATTTCCGATAAATTAAATATTTTATCTCGATAATTTGATAAGTACGATTCTCCAGTCTCCAAATGAAACGATAAATTTATAGAGATTTTACTGTTTTTCGCTTTATTGTTATTCTGTTTCTTGTTGAAGACTGAAGTCGTAGTTCATATTTTTTCTTCGATAAATGAATTTCACTGTACAGTCTTTAATATGTGTACTTTGGATGTGATTATGCAGGGCACCCGTGGATGCAAGGCAACCGAGAGATGAACATTCCGATGTGAAAATTTTGTATCTATCTATCGATCTAATTGTATGTATAGGCTTGTAGAGGCATCCTTGTTTGTATAATGATCCACTAAACTTCCTACTAATTGGGTGCCAAAGAGTGTAATTCTCTTTTTAGAGAATCTTATCCTTTGTAAATATATGTGGTTTGGTGTTTGAATGCTCATCTTTAGTTTCAAATTAAGCATCATTAGCTCCCACAATATGGTTCTTTTCTTTACCATAACAAAAGTATATGTGTGAGCATATCCGGGGTTTCAAGAAGTTCAATTATTATGCTTGTTTATGTATGGAGTAAGGAATGATAGTGGGATTTTACTATGTTTTGGTATATGCTTTGAGGAGCATATTCTTTCTTCAATACTTGCAATGCTGTGCAAGACAAAGTGAAATGAGATGTATCATAGTTTATCAGAAATGTGCTAGCTGTTATATGTTTGTTCTTTTATTAAGGAATGACAAAGAAACAAACTTCATAGCCATAGGTAATATACAAAAGTAGCTTCTGAATAGAGGAAAGAATATAGCCTACATTGTCCCGAAATGTTTACAAGAATTAGTTATTTTGATGTATTAAACTATTGCCCCGATAGGTTCTATTGATTGTTAAACTCAGACAGACATCAAACTGAATTAAATTTCTCAACATGCATTATTCATACAACTCTTATCAGAGATTTGAAAAGTAACATGTACTAATGACCTCCAGAAGACAACAATTATGAATTGGAGTATTAAGGTCCATATGTTTTAGCTGCATACATAACAGCATAATTAAACTAGGACTGCCCTACTATCTTCTTGCTTTGACTCCATCTCCTCTTCTTCGACATTTTCTTGAGACATTTCCTCTAATGATTTTCCATTTGCTTCAGGCACTAAGAACGTAAACATCATGCCTAGAAAGTTGACAACGCCAAGAACTATAAGGGAGTTCTTTACTCCAATACCTGGTGGATATCCTTTGTCTGTTTTGGTTTTGTCCTGGTTCTGAGCTGCATACAAAAACCCGAATGCCCCGACCATCGCCCCAGCTTTTCCCCATGCTGCTGATATACCATGGCACGTAGAACGTAGCCTTGCAGGGAATATCTCAGCGGGAACAACAAATGTAGTTGCATTTGGACCAAAATTTGAAAAGAAAAAGGTTAGTGAGTACATAACCACAAATCCAATCCGGTTTTCTCTATGAGTCCAGTGATCGTATGGAATAGCCAAAGCAAACATGAAGACTGTCATGAAAAAGAAGCCCATTAATTGAATCTTAAATCTTCCTATTTTATCAATGAATGCCACAGTAAACCAGTAACCAGGGACAGTACTGCAAAGAGCTATAAGAGTTTGGGCCCTTGCAATTTTGTAAACCTCTTCAATTGCATTCATAGTTTCAGCAGGAGGAAGCCATCTTATAGCAGTGAAAATGTCTTTTTGGAAAAGATTGGAGCTGTAGAAAGCAATGTCCAGCAAGAACCATGTACTGGTGGTCCCAAGCAAATGAAGACCGTGGCGTCGAAGAAACTCTCTGCTAAACAAACCAAAATCTTTGGTTTTATCAACCTTATCATGTTCTGCTTCTATCTCAACATGAAGCACTTTAGACATATCAGAAGCTGCCTGTTGGGCATTTTTTGCCACCAAAGCTGTGTACCGTGCCGTTTCAGGCATTTTCATGCGCCAATAGTATGTCATGGCGGCAGGAATTGCACCAAACATTAAAATGATTCGCCACACATAATCCGCTTGATCAACAGTAGAGCCCAGAGCACTATCTTCATATGCTGGAGCTGGGAAACTAGCCTTAAAAGAGGCAGACACGATGATAGCAAAGACACCTCCTGCCAAAATTCCAAATCCCTGCATTGCGAAAACAGATGCAATGAACGCACCACGTGTCTTTTTGTTAGCATATTCGGACATAATTGTAGCCGATAGAGGGTAATCACCACCAATGCCAAAGCCTAACCAAAACCTAAAGAAACACAATGTGGTGATAACAGCTTTGGGGTTTTTACTAAAAGAAAGGCCAGAACCAATGGAGCAGATGACCATAATCATAAGTGTCATACCATAGACTCTTTTTCTCCCCATTTTGTCTCCTAGCCATCCAAAAAACAGCTGGCCGGCAATGGTTCCAACAAAAGCGACACCATTAACCGCGGCTGCTACACCTGGTGGCAGCGTTCCGGGCTTGGGGTAATCGTTCACATGGTAGTATATGCGGCCAAGCAACTTAGTGACAAGGGAGATGCAAAACAAATCATATGCATCTGTGAAGAAGCCCATTCCAGCAATAACAATTGCAGTGAAGTGATACCATTGTGTTTTGGCCACATCAAGTGCATTAAGCACTTGCAGTTGTTCTCTTGCCATTCCTAAGTTCACTCCTGATCCTTTAACTCCTGCAAGAACATAAAAATAATACAATTATCATGGCTTGTGACTTGTGTTCAAATACACACAAACTCTACAAACACTGAATTCTGTAGATGTTATTAATGATATTTTATTTTGTATATTAGTGAACTTATACTTGTGAAGGACAATCTTTACATTTATGTTCAAAAGAATTTAGTGAATCTTCTCCATATTTTTCGCAAATTCCGAGTCTATATAGGTGAATTTTGGAGGTTTGTGCAGTATGTAGATCAAGATGCTTTGTACTGGAGTATGACCTCAAATATCAATGTATGTGTTCATCTGTACATATTTTGAGGAATAAAGAGTTCATAGTTCAATAATACAACTGCTAAAAATGCTAGTATGAGTGTGTTCATCATCTTTAGTAACTTTTAAACTTGTACACACATAAAGAAGGATTAGATTTAAATTTTATGCATGTCCTATAGGGAAGAAAGTATTAGCAAAAGGAAGAGTTGGAGCACATTTCTAAGCTGAATCAAAGAGAAAAGACAGGGAAAAGATCAGCAGTAACCAAGGGAAGAACTTTTCAAACAAGAAAAAAACGAAAATGTGATATTAGGTTTAGTACTCCTGCAGAGTTGGAAGATCTTGAATATACAAAATTCAGGTTTAACAGACAATACGAAGAGAGAAGAGGTGTATTACTGGCAACGGAAAAGAATTAAAAGAACTTCATCTCACCTTACAAAATTTACAACCGTAGAGGTAGAGAATCGGTGCAGCAAGGCCAAAACACTAACTATGTGTGTTTTGCACCAAAGATATTTATAGTGTATGAACTGTGTGTGATTAAGAAGGCTGGCAGGGGAAAGAGAGTAGCATGGTCTGAATATTGAGTATGGAGAGTACATATTTATGTTGTTCCCGCAAGACTGAAGTTGGCATATCGGAAAGTATATTCTCTTAGGCTTATTATGATTATATATAACCTCGACTTGGCTTTTAACCGTTGTGATTGTCTTACTTCTCTAGGCTTTGTCAAGGATCACAAGTGGCACAATCTGCAGGAGTTGCTGATAAGTTTGATCCCTAATAAATTAATCTAATTTATTAGTTACACTAATGTAATGTTACATTGGTACTTTAATGGTGACATATTTGAAGAACATTGAGAATCACGGTATTGCAATCAGCTGTTTCCCCTGAGGTACAGACAAGTTCAACTCAGACTTAAATGCAAATTTGTGGAGCAACAAGTATTTGGAATTTAGTACTTGGAAAGATCCATTCTGCAGGCTTTAGTATCTGGAAACACCGCAATGATGTTTCATCAAGGCGCCATTGTTACTTGTTAGATTGTTTATCAGCAAGAGACTCATATCCAATCCCGACTATCTGCGAATTGTGAAATGGATCATGACTTCATGAGATAGTGCAGTACTGGATATTACCTTTGGGAACAACATAAGATTATAACATGGATAAACTAAACATATGGTCACTCTGTAGCCTAGTTAACATAATTGACACTGAAGTTCACATGAATCTCATCACCATTGCATCCTCACTTCGCGTCATTTTCAGTTTGAGTTTACTTGCCAATGATAATGGTCCAAGAAAAAGATGGAGCAAGCAACGATAAATTTATTTTATTAACCAACAAGAATTTCCCAGGTAATCGGAATTCTAAATGACTGAAGATGGTTCTGTTATTTGGTATACATTCTAACGGGCCTGATTTTTACACAACCGTCACATCATAAATTCATTTTATTATCCAACAAGAATTTCCCAAATAAGTAAGAGCAGCAACTACATTAGCAAGACAATAACTTGTTTGTAGAGTAAATTTAGTTTAAGTAACTCAGTTATAAGAAAAAACCCACCAAGCAAAATGAAATTCGCTAAAGGTAAACTAGAAACATCAGCCCGATCGTCAAAATCTGGGAGCATTAGCAGGTACTTCTTCCAAGTGGATGATCTGCAACCTTGATGAAGTTTTAGAGTATTGCAACATCTCTTTTGTCATTGCTGCTGCTACAACATCTTCCAATCCAGTACTATAGTGAATGAACAATATTTTCAGCATTGGAGAATTGGCAAGTATAAATTTGATTAGGCCCAACTCAGTTTTGAGACCTTGGAGATTACACAAGGTCACAATTTCAAGCTGATCTAGGGTACAACCTTTAGAACCTTTTATCCAATATTTGTTTTTGAGATTTTTTTCGACATCGAGTTCTTCGATCCTACTCACCTAATGATTGAAACAAATTCTAAAATTGTCAAACAGTAACTATGGTAAAACATATTGAGTTGAATGTATGAACTCACCGTCACCGAGATATGTAGCTTGCACAAGTTGGGAGCACTCCGCATCAAACAAAGCAAACAAAAAACCTGGGGCAAGTGAGTCCAATTTATTTCATAGATATCTAAACTCTTCAGGCAAAGCTTATTGGAAGCTTTATATAGCTTAATGGTTGTCAGATAAAAGAATTCTCCAAATGCTAGTGTAGGAGGGAACCTAACTCTGGTAAGCTCCAAATGAGTCAAGTCTAGAGAGGAGAAATCATGCCCCAGATGAAAATTCTCTAGAGCAAGTTGTTTGACACCCTTTCTTGAGAACAACGGAATCCACTGAGCAATGTGATCATGGATTGTTCGATCATCACAACCATCAAGGATCAACAGGGAAAATTTAAGAACGGGACTATTGTGGAGTAAGAGAACTTTATTTATCACATAACAAATTTAAGGCCTTTAGCTTAGGATTAATATATTTATCTAATTTATTGCGCATGCTATAAAAAAATTCAGCATAAAAAATAGACGCGATATCATAGTCCAACAATATCTTCAATTTTTGAAAATACAGTAGAACCTCGATAAATGAATACATTTGTGACCAAAAATATATATTCATTTAGAGAGATTATTTATTTATCGATTAATAAATATTTTATTTATTTATCGATAAATGAATATTTATTCATTTAGATATTATTTTCATTTTTTTATAATTTTCTAATACATTTTATATTCAAATGTACCTATAATTTATTATGGATTTATAGTATTTATGTGATGTTTAACTACATTCATTTTTTTAACATTCTAAATTAATTTTATATGCATGTACAATATGCATGAAATAGGTACAATCATGTATATTTACTAAGTACACTGCATAATACCGAGACCATATTCACTTTGTGTAGAATATCTATTGTCACCATAAAAAATTACTACAGTACATGTTATACCATGATCAGAACATTCCAAAAGTCGTGCATGATATTAAGGATCATATACATTTTGGTGGGGAGAAAATAATCAACTTTAGAAGCATTTTTCGAGAAGATATGATTTACTAATATGTATGAAAAGTATTAATTGGATTAAATGTATTCATATATTTATATAAATATAAATATATTATTCGAAATATAGTGATTATTCATTTATATTTAAATAGGGCTATGCAGACTTATTTTTTTTATTCGTTAATGCATTTAGCGAGATTATTCACTAAGGCCATTTGTCCAAGTCGGGATCGGAAAAAATTATTCATTTATTAAGTTTATTCATTTATCGAGGTTATACAGTATACTAATTCTCACGGTATCTCATATCGGTAAATTTAAGATTAATTAAAAAAGTATAACCATTTTACATTAATAAACAAATAATAGTGACCTATTATATCTATACTTCTATACTATTATATAAATTCCGAAACATTGAAAGTTTTGGTACCTATTTTTTGGTACCTGTTTTTTGGTACCAGTTTTTTGGTACTTCGTGAATTTACTTCTTTACCCTTTGTTAAAAACACCTATAATAAATAAAACACCTATAATAAATAATAACATAATACAATTAATGGTAATTAGTCGCTTGCCTTTTTTCACATTTACTTTTAATTGAAGATATTACCTTTTATAAACACCTAAAAACATCAATGTATCTTCCAATCATAAATATTGAATTAAAACACGTTACATTTTTAATTTAAAACTAATCTTCATTAATATTTTCTTTTGAACTAAAACACGTTACCTTTTTAATTTAAAACTAATTTTACAATCATTAATATATACCCGAAAATATCACACCATATTTTTCAAATGTTAATAAAATATATTAAAAATCTGCATGTGTTTTTATAATAAGGAAATATTAGTATAATCCGTAAACATGTGTATAATAAAATTATATTAAATTAAAATTAATTAATAATTATATAATTGTCGAAACATTAAAAATTTTGGTACCTATTTTTTGATATATGTTTTTTGGTATTTCGTGAATTTACTTATTTACCCTTCATTATAAAAAAAAGGGTTTTTTTCTAATATGTCCCATTTGAATAAGCCATTTATCAATATGTCCCATTCTTAATTATAATTATAAATATATCCCTTTTTATTAATATGTCCTATTTTTAATTATAACCATGATTAACTCACTAACTATATGTTATTAAAAGACAATTTGGTCCTCTACTTATTTATTTTTAATTTTTGTCATTAATTTGGATGTCCCATGTGAAGTTTGCAAAAATTCGAGACATGAGTTTGCAAAAGTCGAAATGAAATCTAATTTAAATGAGTTGTCATTCAATATCGTAACGAGGATGATTGGAGGAGAAAAGTATTTTGGCAAAAATGTGAATAATCAAGTAGAAACAAGGTATGCAAGAGAAGGTATATTGAAGGTGCTTTCACAAGGAGGAGCTTCACATGCGGCAGATTTTGTGTCACTTTTGAGGTGGATTGACTGCAGAAATCAGAACCTGTTTACTATTCTAATCTATTTCAAATGTCTATTAGAAGGTTCTTTTAATTATGGGTCGACGGGAAAGGGTGCCCCTGCGGGGCCAGAGTTACGAGGAGAAGGTGATGGTGGCAGCGATGTTCGTCGGAGAAGAAGGGTGGGAGAAGGAGGGAGAAAGAAAGAGAATAGACATTATTATGTATTAGGGGGTATTTTGGTCTTATTAAATATAAATATATGTATAATTATATGTATATGGGTTAAATAATAGTTAAATTTTAACCATAGGACATATTTATAAATTATGAATAAAGTGGGATATAAATATAAAAGCACCCCTTAATTTGGGACATATTTAATAAATATCCTAAAAAAAAATATATATGATATTTATAATATTAAAACACCAAAAATAAATAAAACATAATACAATTAAAGGTAATTAGTCGATTGCCTTTTTCACATTTACTTTTAGTTGAAGATATTACCTTTTATAAACACCTAAAAACCTCAATCATATCATATTTTCCAATCAATTCATATCTAACAATAATTAACCAAAAATAAATAATAACATAATACAATTAAAGGTAATTAGTCGATTGCCTTTTTCACATTTACTTTTAGTTGAAGATATTACCTTTTATAAACACCTAAAAACCTCATTCATATCATATTTTCCAATCAATTCATATCTAGCAATAATTAATATATACTCAAAAATATCACATCATATCATATAATCAGTAACAAAATATAATAGAAATTCGTATTACGAATAATGACCATTAAATTTTTAGTAAAAAAATCAGAATCATTAGATCTAATTATTAAATATATTATATGATTAAATTAATTTACTAAAATTTCAAGTTTCAAATTTTATCAACGACATATTTATTTTAAAATTTTATAATATATGTTTTAAACCTTGCATATCATTAACTAATTTTATATTAAATTATTAAAATTAAAATTAAAATAAAATATTTTAAATAATGATTATATAAAAATATTATTATGACATAAAATAAAATTTATTACATATCAACAAAAATCCGTGCATCGCACGGGTTATAAGCTAGTACTATTATAACTTTAAAGTGATAGTAACTTTTTTGTCAGAATTAAATTGATAGTGATATTATTAAAAAATGGTAAAAATTTATCTCTTATTATCCAATTTTGAATAGCACTAATTCTAAAATTTATTAAATTAATTTGGATTCTCCCTTATCACAAAGTTTATTAAACACAATCAATTTGGGCTACCATATGTCCATATGCATAAAGGACTCATTCATTCAGCTGCATATTAGTACAAATTTTACAACCCCAGTTACATTACCTCCAGAAACGATCTTTGAAAAGAACCCTTGAAGCTTAGAAAGAGCTATACACACACATATACACACAGGGCAAAGCAATTGATATGGGGAGTAATAACAGAGGAGGCAATTACAGGAACCCATGTCTCACAATGCATCAACCATGGGCTTCTTTGCTTGTTCATGGTATTAAACGTATTGAGGGTAGATCTTGGCCTTCTCCTATTAAAGGTACATAAACATGTTCATATGTGTTATTCTGTTGTTTACTTTTCTTGATTTTTTCTGATAAAAATTCAATCTTTTTCTTGATTTCTCCTGTTTTTCAAAATTCACCCTTTTGGGCATTTACTTTTTTTGATAAAAAATATGTTTGATCTTTCTTTATGTATATATATTGATTATTCTGAAATTGGGTTTTTAGTGTATTCTAGAATTTACCCTTGCTGTATTTGGTGTGCTGGTGTATATGAGCTTATTAAACTGTGTTTTTGGCTGGAGTTATGAAATTTAAGTAGAAACTCTAATTTAAAATTTGTTTCTTTTAATGTACGAAGATATAAAGTTCTGACTTTAGGGATTAGACATTTATTTTTCGATTAAACATGATGAGGAAAAATCTGCTTTTTAGATGGCCATGTGAATATTGTTAGTTCATATCACCAGCTAGAAGAAGAAATAATTTTGCTACTGCAAAAGAAACAATGCTACTGCAACTGATTTTTACTAACTGAGAACATAAAACAAGTTACAGCATATTGACATACTTATATAAAACTAGAAGTAACAAGCACCCTGAAAAACAGCAACTACTCCAGTCACTAATCAACAACTAAATCTGAAATAAAGACTCTAACAGACTCAAACAACCACGACTAACAAATACTTGACAGTTCCTAAATTTTAGGACTTATTTTTGACTCAGTAATTAAAATACTCTAACATTCCCTCCCTTAAACTGAACATCTCCAGAGTTCAGTTTAGATACCAATGCAGCCTTCCTCTAGCCGGAATTCTTTAATGCGCAGACTCCAAGTAACTTCCGTAGCTTCACAAAGGCAGCTGATTTGAGGGGCTTTGTGAATATATCAGCGACCTGGTCTTCACTTCTACAGTAGATTAAATTAATAACTTCATCTCTTGACAGATCACGTAGGAAGTGAAACCTTACATCTATGTGTTTGCATCTCCGATGAAAAACAGGATTCTTGGACAGCTTGATTGTGGAGCTATTGTCACAAAATATCTGACTGGCAGCCTGTTGCTTGCACTGAAGCTCCTCAAGAATGTTTCGCAACCACAAGGCCTGACAAGTACATACTGCTGCTGCGACAAACTCAGCTTCAGTAGTCGAAAGAGTAACTATTGGCTGTTTCTTTGAACACCATGAAACTGCAGCAGAACCAAAAGTAAACACATAACCAGACGTGCTCTTCCGATCATCTAAGTCTCCTGCATAATCACTGTCAGTTAAACCAAACAATTCTGGCACTTCACCTTTCTTGTAAAAAAGTCCAAACTCAGAAGTTCCCTTCAAGTAGCGAAGAATTCTTTTTGCTGCCAACAAATGAGTCTCCTTTGGAGTTTCCATGTACCTACTAATCATACTCACAGCTTGCATTATGTCGGGTCTTGTTGCTGTTAAATACATCAAGCTTCCAACAATTTGCTTGTAAAGGGTACTGTCAACTCCTCTCCCTGCAGATTCTTTCGTCAGCTTCACACCTTTTTCAGCTGGAGTGGTTACAGGATTGCAATCAAGCATACCAAACCTGCCTAATACTTCCTGGACATATTTCTTTTGACTCAGAAAAATTCCAGAATTTGATTGCACCACTTCTATGCCAAGAAAATAATGCATCATTCCAAGATCAGACATATCGAACTCGTCCATCATCGATTGCTTAAACTTTTCAATCATAGCACTATCATTTCCAGTATAAATGAGATCATCAACGTATAAGCACACAATAACCAACTTACCATCATCTCCAATTTTTGTGTAAAGAGTGTGCTCATATGGACACCTTTGAAACCTTCTTTCAAAAAATAAGCATCTATACGACTATACCAGGCTCTCGGAGCCTGCTTTAGTCCATATAGAGCTTTCTTTAACCTATAAACTTTGTGTTCATTACCTGGTTTCACATAGCCAGGCGGTTGATCAACGAACACCTCTTCCTCCAAGTCTCCTTGTAAAAATGCTGACTTGACATCTAACTGAAATATCGGCCATGAGTTGCAAGCTGCTAGCGCTGTCACCAAACGAATTGTATCATGCCTTGCAACAGGTGCAAAGACTTCCATGTAATCAATTCCATGTTCCTGCTTATATCCTTTTGCGACGAGACGTGCTTTATGTTTATCAATTTCTCCCTTTTCATTGATCTTTGTTTTGTAAACCCATTTCACGCCGATGCTCTTTTGTCCCGGTGGAAGGTCAACCAACTCCCAAGTATCATTTTTCTCGATGGCTGCTATTTCATTATCCATTGCTTTTTCCCATTTCTTTTCTTTCATGGCTTCCTCATAAATTGTGGGATCACAATCAGAAAATAAAGCAAATTGCACAAGGGGATCCTCTGGAATTTCACTACCAGGTACTTGATAATCAGACATCCATGCTGGCCTTCTTTTAGCACGTTGAGAACGTAAACAAGCTGAATCTTGAAGCTGATTGTCAATTCTTGAATCTGCTCCAGTGCTTTCAATAGTTTCAGGACCATCATTTTGAACATTTTCATGTGCTGCTCCATCCGGAATAGTCTGTTGTTGATTTTGTTGCATTTCAACTTCATTGTCGACATCAAAATCAGCTGGGATCTGTTGAGAAACATCGTCACTATTGCTACTCCAAGGCCAGAAATTTTTTTCATCAAATACTACATCTCGGCTGACTACTATTTTCTTAGTAGTAGGATTGTACAGCTTGTAAGCCTTTGTTGGCTCACTAACACCAAGAAAAATGCATTTTTCTCCCTTGTCATCCAACTTTTTCCTTCTTTGATCAGGAACATGAGCATATGCTATGCTCCCGAAAATCCTGAAATGTTCTACATCAGGTTTCTCGCCTTTCCAAGCTTCCTGCGGAGTCATATTTTTAACAGAAAAAGTAGGACTCCTGTTCAAAATATGTATACTCCAATTGACTGCTTCAGGCCAAAAATTCTTTGGCACTCCGCTCATGGACAAAAGACTTCGAACCATATTAAGGATCGTCCTATTTTTCCTTTCACTTACACCGTTTTGTTGAGGTGTATAAGCTGCTGTAAACTGCCTTTTTATGCCATGATTTTCACAGAACTTCACAAAATCATGTGAGGTATATTCTCCTCCACGATCTGTACGAAGTACTTGAATACACTCGCCAGTTTCCTTTTCAACAAGTGCTTTGTAAATTTTGAACACATTAAATGCTTCATCTTTTGTCTGCAAAAAATAGACCCACACTTTCCGACTAAAATCATCAACAAAGGTTATAAAATACCTTTTACCTCCATTAGACGTATGATTCATAGGCCCACAAATGTCGGAATGGATTAGTTCAAGCACCTTCTTGGCTCTCAAGGATTTTCCTTTCGGGAATGGTTCTCTATGTTGCTTGCTAACAACACAGTCTTCACAAACTTCAGATGGAGCACTGATTTGTGGAAGACCAGACACCATATTCTTCAATGACATCGTTCTCAGACCAGCAAAGTTTAAGTGACCATATCGAAAATGCCACAACCATGATGCATCATTTAACTTTGCTGAGAAACATGAATAATTGATGGTGTGTAGATAAAGCGGAAACATTCTGTTATGTGTCATTTTTACCTCAGCTATCAACCCCAATTTCTTATCTTTAATTGTGCGTAGACCATTCTTAATACAGATTTCATACCCCATATCTTGCAGCTGTCCAACACTAAGCAAGTTTGTTTTCAAATCAGGAACAAACAGAACATCAGAAATAGTGTGGCCTACATTTCCTTTACTTTGAACGGTCACTTTCCCTTTTCCCATAACAGAAATGGTTGAGTTATCACCAAATTTCACATTGTTACGAAAAGATTTGTCTAACTCAGAGAATGCACTTTCATTTCCACACATGTGATTACTACAACCAGTATCTAAATACCACATATTTAATTTCGTTTTCTCCTTCTCATGGCACACCATTAGTAAGGTCACCTCTTCAGATGTGTCCTCAACTTTAACATAATTAGATCTTTCACCATTCCGCTTATTCAGATTCGTATAACATTCAGACTTATAGTGACCAAACTTATGACACCGAAAACATTCAATTGCAGACTTGTCTACTGACCTGGTTTTATTACCAAATGATTGATGTCCTCCTCTGCCAAATTTTCTCCCTTGGTGCTGCTGATTTCCACGACCTTTGTAGCCATTGCTGCCTCCCCCATGATAGTTGTTGACTGATTTAAAATGCTTGCCGCTGGACACTTGTAGAGCTTGCTCTTCCTCATCTTGCTTGATGAGCTTTCGCTCGTGAACTTTCAAAGAATTTTCAAGCTCCTCAATAGATAGCTGGTCAACGTCTTTGGACTCTTCTATTGAACAAACAATATAATTATACTTCGATGTTAAAGAACGAAGAATCTTTTCCACCACAGTAACGTCCTCCTTCTTGTCTCCATTAATTCGCAACTTGTTAACGATTGCCATCGTCCTCGAGAAAAAAATCAACAATTGACTCTCCTGGCTTCATTTTTAAACCATCAAACTCTTCACGGAGTGATTGCAGCAACACCCTTTTAGCTCTTTCATTCCCCTGGTATTTCTTTTTCATTGCATCCCATATATCTTTAGAGGTATCTTTGCAAAGAATAGTCTCCAAAGTGGATCGATCAATGGCTTGGAATAGATAATTTTTCGCTTTAAATTCCTTTAATTTTTGTGCTTCAATTTCAGCTTTCTGCACGTCTGTTGTCTCTTTTGTAACCTCTTTTACACCATCCATAACAACCTGCCAATACTCCTTGGACCTCATGAAGTTCTCCATTAGCATACTCCAATGGTCATAGTGACCATCAAACCGAGGAATTGAAGCCTGGACAAAATTCTCAGAAGCCATCACACTTTGCTGCTGAGCTAGAGTGATGTCAAACAGATCTGGAACAAGACTTTTGGAGAGAAAAAATGAGAGAAAAAAGTGTTTGGCTCTGATACCACTGTTAGTTCATATCACCAGCTAGAAGAAGAAATAATTTTGCTACTGCAAAAGAAACAATGCTACTGCAACTGATTTTTACTAACTGAGAACATAAAACAAGTTACAGCATATTGACATACTTATATAAAACTAGAAGTAACAAGCACCCTGAAAAACAGCAACTACTCCAGTCACTAATCAACAACTAAATCTGAAATAAAGACTCTAACAGACTCAAACAACCACGACTAACAAATACTTGACAGTTCCTAAATTTTAGGACTTATTTTTGACTCAGTAATTAAAATACTCTAACAAATATGGAAGATGATTGAAATATGGTTTCTTGTAGAAACTGCTAGGAAGCATGAGTGCGGGTGCGGGGGTGCGGGTGCGCGGTACGGGGATACGGGAGTTCGGCAAATTCAAAAATATGGGGATTCGGGTGCGGGGGGATACGGCAAATATTAAAATATTAAAAATATATATTATATATATTTTATATCATATATATATAATTCAAGAGTTGCATTTTAATTAAACAAAGTAATCAAATAAATAAGTTCAACTTCCTAAATAGCCAAATACATGCAATTTTAGTAACATGTTTCCATAAAGTTATCAATCAATTAAATTAAATTGATTATTACCACAATCCAATTAATCAATTAAATAATTACTTGCCTTATTACAATTATAAAATAGACACATATACACACACATATACACATAACTCATCGATTTTTTTTTATTTTTTTTTGCTATTCTGACGTATCCCCGCACCCCCATTTACGTATCCCCGCGTATCCCCGTCTCTGACGTCACCGATACGCCACGTGGCGTATCCCGTACGTATCCCCGCGTATCCCCGCGTATCCCCGCACTACAACGCACGGGATACGCAGTTCTTCCACCTGATGGAGTATCCCTGCTTTCTAGGTAGAAAGCTAATGTGATTAGAGCATGTCTAAGCAAAAGGGTGTAATGAACTATTTATTTGCGTTTTATTGTGTCATGGCATGTAAGTGATGTGGCTTTGCATCCTAGTAATTTTTACTTAAACACTCAACGGTAATGTGCCTGAACTACGTAAGTAAAGAAAATGAGATTGTATACAGTCTGATTATCCTGTACAAGTTTTGTTGTATGAAGAGATCCTTAAAATTGACAATAGAGTGATACATGACCCAGTTGCTTTGGATGTAATTGATAATTGCAATGATCGGTTGCTTTAGAAGAGGTTTCATGCTGTTGTGGATACCAATTATGTGCACGAAGGAGAAGCCTTCACTGTACGTTTTTCTTATCGAGATTTAGAACTGCTTTTTTGTACTCAGCGGTTAAAGTAACACACCTACCTCAAGCACAACTCTTGGAGCTTATTCTTTAACTCCTGCGGAGATGAAGAGAAAGAGAGGGAATTTAAGGGGACTGAGATCCAACCTAACGATTTCGATGCATTGAGCTGTTAAATTTTGGTTAACTATTGATGTCTAGTGACCTTCTCTTATCATGTTTTGAGGCTATGTCACATTATTATATTGATAACTAGACAAACTAGTACCAGGTTTGTTTCAATAACCATATTCATATATACGGTCAGGTCAAACGGGAACCGGGGATCTGTAGAAACTAAGTACCAAATGTGTTGCAAAACCAAAATGTAGAAACAGTCCAGAACATTTGGTTATCACGGTTATCACTTAAACCTTAGAATGTATATCACAACAATTTCCCTAATTTATTATTATTATTATTATTATTATTTTTTTGTAAATAAAGTAAGCGATTAATTGCCCATACCTAGTTGCTCTACAAAAAACATTTGGACTCTTTGTGAGTTTGTGCCTTCCGCAACTCTGTATTTGTCATCCTAACCCTTTCTCTACATTTATATCGTGAATCTCTATATCTTACTACATTCATTATCTATGTTACTAGCTACTAGAAACATACATGTTCAGAACTGAAGGTTATTAGAAAGTTGTCTCTGACACAGAGTCCTTATTGTTGTTATAAAACTACTTTTGGCTCTTTGGAAGTTGGTTTTTTCTGGTAAATGTTTTCATTTTATTTCAGAACGAGTCTTTGTTTCTTGTTCTCCTGCCAAATGACCTTATGTGATGATTATCTGAGACATTGCATATTGGTATCTTCCGTATTGAGCAGACTTCATATCTTTGCAGAGATTCTAATATGATTCAGACAATGATACTATTATATATTTATATTTGCTTGCAGTGTTATGTGTTTCCATGAATTTATTTTTCTGAAGTGTTCTAATCATTTATGAGCCAGGCATCAATGAGCCCTTCAAATAAACACCTAATTTTTCATAGTCGAAGATTGATTGTCTCATGCACCACCATAAAGTAGCTACATGTCTTGGGATTTCAAAGATATGTATGATTGTAATTCAAACAAAGACTTGTCCAATTTTGCTAATCAACTACTGTAATACGCTTGCTGTTGAGCTAAGCTGTAATGATGAGACAGTCTGTGGGTTTAATCTGCTAAAAAATATAACAGATTAATTTTGGAAGAAGTAAGTTGAGATGACTTCAGCACTTAAAAGAGCTGATTATATGCTTGCATTTCTGGCGTGGGTGCCTTCGCGGTACCTGTGAAGATTAGTATACACTTACACTGTATGCAGTTCTACCGGCATATGAGATGATATCTAATCTTGAAAGAAGTATATAGAAGTTACCTTGAAAATTATATAATTTTTACACAATAAAAATGTCTGCCTTTTCAGCCTAAGAGGGAATATGCTATTTCTGCCCCCTATAAATTTAACCAAAAACAGAAAATATTTAATTATTTTTACTGAAAATAATACATATGTTGTTCTCCAAAATTTATTGACCATAACTTTAATGGATAAATCGCTCTTGACATACTTGTCCTTTATGTCGAATGTCTGTTACTCTTTATATCATATTTAATTGGTTTTGTAGGACGACTTTGGATTCATGCTGCTGGTAAAGTCCCAGAGCAAGCGACAATTAAAGCAATGGAAGACTTCTACAGAGAAATTTATGCAGTGAATGGGATTACCGATATCAAGTTCCCCGATAATTACCCAACTTCAAGACTTCTAGGTGCTTGCTTAATTACATTTTTATTTAAGGTCTTTTGCTAAGAGTTCAACCTCCTTTATTTTAACGTGTTGGGTTGATTATATTTCGACCATACCCCATTTCTATGGATAAATTAAATTTTATCCTTCCTTTTCGTTTCTTTCATAAAAGCGTATTTCTGGTATGCAAGTTTTTAGGTTAATGTAAATTTGTTATTGTCTAATGTTTGTATTCAAACTTAACCTACCAAAAACACTAGATACGTTTAGTTGTTTGCAAGTGGGCTTAGCAGATTATTCCTAACAGGGTAAAGTCATTATAAGTAACAAAGAAAATGTGTTGTTTTGTTTTGCATTAATTTATACTTGGAGATTCTTTCATGTATGAAAAGTATCCTTGAACAGGCTGCGTTGAAGTGGTTGGTTGTGTTACACTTGAAGAGCTAAGGTGTTGGGAGGATATCCCTGAAGGGGTGGGTGTACTATAATTTGCACGTTATCATTCTCAGGGCAAACTTTAGGACTGTTACTTTCAGTTAAATTTCAGCAACATACAGTTTCCTTTAAAAAAAAAATTAAAAAATCTTAGATGTGTATTTGCAGGTGAGGCTTGAAGGTCAAACAAATTTTTGCTGGCTTTGCGAGCAACCACAGGTTAAATTTTTCTTGAGAAGCTTTGTTTTTTTGGCATTGAACAAGTATTAAGGAATGTTTCATAGCATGGGTGTGTATCTATATTAATATTTATCTTTGGATGTTAGTGTGTATTTTTACTTAAGGAATGCATTTTCTTGAGTGCAGAAATTGATTATTCCATTTGAAATGAGGGGGTATCAAGGCGTTTATAATTTGGAAAGAAAGGTACTGTGGGAAGCAGATATATAAATTCTTATTTGTTGATTTTTATTTTGATAAATATATTTGATATATCTCCCATCATTGCTGAGTAGTGAGTACTTAACCATGTTTCATTTCTTCTTTTGAAAATTTCTAGATTTTTGATTCAGCTATTAGAGGCCTTGCTCCTGTTGAAACTCCCCTAGAATTTAAGTTTCCAGTTCGAAATCCACAAGATCGTTTTTCATTGAAGCCAAGATCACTTGTTGCAGATAGCACTGGTCCATCTGAAATAGAGAAAAAATCACCAACTCTTGCTGCGGCTATATCTGGCGCACGTTTGGCTGCCAACCAATTTTCGAAGAATCAGTCACAAAGCCATGATGATGTTCCCATTTCCACAAGAACAAGAAACAGAGGTGGAAAACAAGGTTCAACTTACCGAAATAAAGAAGTTCAAACACTACTAACTGAATCGCATGTAAGTCTGCCAGGAAACAGTGATAGCAATGGCATCAACAAAGGATGAAAGATGGTATCTATGTTTCTTTCAACATCTTGATTGTAAAAAGTGCATGCCAACTTGTTCTCTTTGTATGCTTGTATTCTTAGGGTAGTAAGATGACCTTTTAGTTAGTTGACCATAAGTATTAAGCTTGTGAGTTTGAAACTTCATTGATTAGATTAAATTATTATCTAAGTCCAAACAAATTTCTCTGCTGCAAATGGCTATGTAAATTTACTCATCTATATTGATGAGAGAACTTGGCCCAAGTGATTAATAAAAAGAAATAAGTTTCCAGTTGTGTATGAAACTTATCTGAGTTGATTCTTAGATGAGAGAACTATTAAGTTTAGAGCACTTCATCCTGTGCTATAGAAAATACAGGGGAGCCAGCTTTAATAACGTACAAGAGGAGGACACGGAGGGAATAGCAAATTATGTTAAGGGTATTTTGGGGAATTCATGTTTTGGATGTAAAAGGGGGGTGAGTGGGCAATTAGGGTTTTTATGCTAAAAGATTATTATTGTGTGGGTTGTCTTGGGAGAGTCTCCTCACCTCTCGAAGAGTGAGGCTTGTGGTCTGAATACTTTATTATTATCAATCTATCGTTATCTTGTTTGTGCTCATATCTTGTATTAGTCATTTTATCAGTCTGGTAGTAGTTGTGTCATAGCAAGTGGTATCAGAGCGATACGATCGAGTGGGAAGATGGGTGCGCCGCCTAGCAATCAACATCGGATAGAACTTCTAGAAAAGGGTTTGGGTGAGCTTCAATCAACTATGGTTGACCAGATCTCCGCCGCTGTTAGTGGGGCTTCGATTGAGTTGCAACGAAACCTCATGGAGCAGCTCACCAAGGCGAAGGAACGCCAAGATGCACTACTGAATATGATGAAGGCAGATCAAGACCGGTTTCACGCAGAGTTACGGTCTTCTATCACCTCCCTCAAACTGAATGAAGGGTACAGAGGAGAAGGAGAGATGGGGTCGAATGGTAAGAGGAATGGTAAAGGGGAATCGGGCCAAAATGGTGAAGGCGGAGTTGATACGGGGCGACCCGGTGGATCCGGGGTAGGGTCGGTTCGGGTTGGAGAATTCGGGTCGGGTTCGTCTAATTCTGAAATTGGGGGCAATTCGACCCAGGGCTACAATGGGGGACCTAATTGGAGGTTTAAAAAACTCGACCTGCCAGTTTTTGAGGGAGATAACCCGGACGGCTGGATCCTTAGAGCAGAAAGATATTTTAGTTTTTACAAATTAAGTGAAGTGGAGCAATTAGAGGCGGCGGTAGTGTCCTTGGATGGCGATGCGCTGTTGTGGTACCAGTGGGAGCATGGCCGGCGGCCGATTCGAAGGTGGGAGGAGTTGAAGGGGATGCTATTGCATCAGTTTCGACCCACCTCAGCTGGTAGTTTGCACGAACAATGGCTGAACCATCACCAGACCACGGGTGTCGTGGAATATCGGAGGAGATTTATAGAGCTAATGGCGCCATTGGTGGGGGTTCCCGAAGAGATTGCTAAAGGTCAGTATATAACAGGACTGAAAGACGACATACGAGCTGAAGTCCGTCTCCTGGGACCTCGTAGCTTGGATCATGCGATGGATTTGTCAGTTAAAGTGGAAGATAAGCTTCGTAGTGGGTTGAACAACTACTAAAAAGGGGACACAAGGCGACCTGGACCACTGTCGACCAACTCAGGTAACTCTAGCTACTCTTCAGTCCAACATACATCTGGTCATGTTAGTCCATCATCTCGGTCTGTCTCGGTGTATTCGCAGGCCTCGTCATCACCATCAAAAAGTATGAGCAGTATTCCGGTGGTCAAACCCATTGGAAACATTAAACGCCTTTCCGAAAGGGAGTTACAACAGAAAAGGGAAAAAGGGGAGTGTTTTAGATGTGAGGAAAAATGGTCGGTTGGGCATCGGTGTAAACGAAAGGAGTTAAGCGTGGTGTTGATGCAAGGGGATGAGTTGGCTGATGATGGAGGGGAAGAACCTCCAGATGAGGGGGAGAATGGGGAAACAATGACAGTTTCGGCTCCCGTACAACCGGAAATCTCTTTGAATTCGGTGGTGGGGATCACCAGCCCCAAAACAATGAAACTGGTTGGGGAAATTTCAGGTCACAGGGTGGTTGTTATGATCGATCCAGGGGCTACGCATAATTTTGTATCGGTGGAGGCGGTACAGAAGTTGGGGTTACCATTAGTGCATTCAAAAGGGTTTGGAGTTTCGCTAGGCACAGGGGAGGATGTACGGGGCGAAGGGGAGTGTAAGTCAGTAGTGCTCCATTTGCCCGGTATAACAGTAATAGAGAATTACTTACCTCTACCTCTTGGCAACTCTGATTTGATACTTGGGGTTCAGTGGCTCGAAAAATTAGGGACAGTCTCTACGAATTGGAAGACTCAGACGTTGAGATTTAAGCTGGGGGAAAACACTGTGACACTCAAGGGAGATCCATCATTGGGACGATCATTGATCTCGTTGAAAGCATTGATTAAAACCCTACGAAAAGGAGGGGAAGGCTTTCTAGTGGAGTGCAATCATCTGGGGGTTACAGGGGCACAACAAGTTAGTATCAAGGATGGAGAGGGGGTACCCAGATCAATTCAAACCGTGTTGCAACAGTTTGAGCAGGTTTTTCATATGCCACCAGGACTACCACCATCCCGGGACTATGACCACTCGATAATTCTGAAAGAGGGGACTGACCCTATTAGTGTGCGACCATATCGATATGCCCAGTCACAAAAGGATGAAATTGAAAACCTGGTGCATGATATGCTCAAAGCAGGAATCATTCGTGAGTCGAATAGCCCTTTTTCAAGTCCCATACTGCTTGTCAAGAAGAAGGACGGTTCGTGGCGGTTCTGTGTTGATTACAGAGCCCTAAACAAAGCCACGGTGCCTGACAAATTCCCTATACCAACAATCGACGAACTGCTTGACGAATTGCATGGGGCTCGTGTGTTTTCGAAGTTAGATTTGAAGTCCGGCTATCACCAAATCCGTATTACCAGTGAAGACATCCCCAAAACGGCTTTTAGATCACATGTGGGGCACTACGAGTTTCTTGTGATGCCATTTGGCTTAATGAACGCGCCTGCGACCTTTCAGGCCTTGATGAACAGCATTTTTAAGCCGTTTTTGAGAAAAATCGTCCTCGTTTTTTTCGATGACATTCTTGTCTACAGCCCCTCCGAGGCACAGCATCAAGAGCACTTAACCACTGTTCTGCAAACACTGGCCCAACACCAGCTTTATGCAAATCAAAAGAAATGTGAGTTCGGGCAAGCCCAAATCAATTACTTGGGCCACATAATTTCTGCCCAAGGAGTAGCAGCGGATCCCGAAAAGCTTAGTGCCATGACTGATTGGCCAATCCCACGCAACTTAAAAGAACTACGGGGATTTTTGGGGTTGACGGGGTATTACCGAAGGTTTATTGCGGGATTTGCAACCATTGCTAAACCCTTGACTGAGCAAACCAAAAAAGATCAATTCAAGTGGTCGGACGAAGCCACAGTAGCCTTTAACAACCTCAAGGGCGCCATGGTACAAGCACCAATCTTAGCCATGCCCAATTTCTGTAAGGAATTTATCCTCGAGACAGATGCTTCCGGGTTTGGGGTGGGTGCAGTATTGCTTCAAGAAGGACATCCGGTCGCATACTTTAGCAAAGTGTTGGGACCAAGGGCTAGGTTGAAGTCGATATATGAAAAAGAATTGATGGCAATAGTGTGGGCAGTATTGAAATGGCGTCACTACTTGCTGGGCAGAAAATTCATCATTAGGACGGATCAACGCAGCCTTAAGTTTTTGTTGGAACAACGTGAAATAGGGGCAGAATACCAAGGCTGGGTGAGCAAACTAATGGGATTCCAGTTCGATATTCACTATAAGACTGGGGCCTCTAACCGTGTGGCGGATGCTTTGTCGAGAGAATTCCCGGATCCCATCGAATTTGGGTCTCTTATATCGGCAGGAGGGCCAAACTGGGCTGACATACAAGTGCTTATTCAGGAGGACCCTTTCATTAAACAGCTCACCAATGATTTGAAGGCAGGTACAAGCGTGCCCAAGGGTTATCAGCTCGATCACGAGGTGCTTAAGTATAAAGGGAGAGTGGTAATTCCGAGTAACTCAACCCTGGTGTCCTCTCTTCTCCGTGACTACCACGACTCTCCTATTGGTGGTCACTCAGGTGAACTAAAGACATACCAGCGCCTAGCCACTGACTGGTATTGGCCTAATATGAGAAAGCAAGTGGCAGCCTATGTTCAAGCATGCTCAATCTGTCAGCAACAGAAGACATCCAACTTGAGTCCAGCTGGGCTTTTACAGCCGTTGGAAATACCTAATGAAGTATGGGAAGATCTCTCTTTGGATTTTGTTGAAGGACTTCCCAAATCAAAAGGGGCTAACTCAATTCTGGTAGTGGTGGATCGTCTTACAAAGTATGCTCACTTCATTCCTTTAAAACACCCCTTCACGGCTGTATCTGTTGCTGAGATTTTTGTAAAAGAGATAGTTCGTTTGCATGGTTTCCCTTCCACCATCGTATCGGATAGAGACAAGGTGTTTATGTCAATTTTTTGGCGCGAGTTGTTTCGAATTCAGGGGACTCAACTGTGTCATAGTACGGCCTACCATCCCCAGTCGGACGGGCAGACCGAAGTGGTTAACAAATGTGTTGAATCCTACCTGCGTTGCTTCATCACCGGACAGCCTCGAACATGGGCAGATTGGTTACCCTGGGCAGAGTACTGCTACAATACAGCCAGCCACTCATCCACGGGTATCACACCTTTTAGAGCATTGTATGGGAGAGACCCACCACAGTTGGTGAAATTCACTCCTGGAGACACAGGGGTGTCAGCACTTGAGGATAGGTTGAGGGAAAGGGATGCACTGCTAGATGATATGAAAACAAACCTCATTCGTGCTCAACACAGGATGAAAGCACATGAAGATCTCAATCGTAGGGAGCTGGAATTTCAGGTGGGTGATATGGTTTTACTCAAGCTTCAGCCTTATCGACAGCAATCCCTGGCTAGGAGGCCCTTTGATAAACTAAGTGCTCGGTACTATGGCCCATTTCCAGTGGTGCAGCGGGTTGGCAAGGTGGCTTACAAATTGGAACTACCCTCCCATGCCAAAATACACCCAGTTTTTCACGTCTCACAGCTCAAAAGAGTCGTGGGCCAGCCATCCACAGTTATGCAACTCCCAGCTGTGCTTACAGAGTCTATGTTTGTAGAAAGCAAACCAGAAACAGTGTTGGGCATTCGGAATACAACAACAGGAGCGGCCATGGGGTCTGAGGTATTAATCAAATGGGCAGGGATGACTGACGCAGAAGCCACCTGGGAACAGTTTTCAGATATTGCAGCAAGATTTGCAGATTTCCACCTTGAGGACAAGGTGAATCTTCTGGCGGCGGGTAATGCTATAGAAAATACAGGGGAGCCAGCTTTAATAACGTACAAGAGGAGGACACGGAGGGAATAGCAAATTATGTTAAGGGTATTTTGGGGAATTCATGTTTTGGATGTAAAAGGGGGGTGAGTGGGCAATTAGGGTTTTTATGCTAAAAGATTATTATTGTGTGGGTTGTCTTGGGAGAGTCTCCTCACCTCTCGAAGAGTGAGGCTTGTGGTCTGAATACTTTATTATTATCAATCTATCGTTATCTTGTTTGTGCTCATATCTTGTATTAGTCATTTTATCAGTCTGGTAGTAGTTGTGTCATAGCATCCTGATTCAGAGCTTTATGACAGACATTATTATTTATTTCTGAGCAGTCTCAACATGGCTTCGTGATTTATGTCTTCCTTTACTGATGATATATTTTGGAAGCGGGTTCTCTGCATTCCACAACTTTGCCTGAACATCCTAGGAATTAAACCTCCCCTTTTCTAAAGGGTAGTCACAAAATTCTTCGAAAGTTTATCGAGCACAGCAACCCAACTCTATTTGGCTGGGAGTCTTTCAAGGGCAAGCCTCAGGTACCAAAACTCAACTTTAGGTAGACAGACACTCTCTCATCCTCTGTTCTTATATTTCCTCTAGATAACTTTGTACTCCGTCTTTGACAGACAGACTGCGCGTCATTTGACATCCATATCACTTAAAACACATATATTAAACTTTGTTCCCCCGAGCCTACCATTAAGAGCAACCTCCAAAAATAGGTAAAAACCATATACAAATGTGTACTATGACCCAAATTCATGTCGCTGACAAATTCACTCTTTGCTTAAGATCCCATTAATCATATATTACTATGACCCAAATTCATGTCGCTGACACATATATTACTTTGCGCATGCCACTGACAACCTTGTGACAAATGGCATGCCATTTAGACATGTTTTACTGCAAAAAACAGGTACCCTACTTCCAAGACTCTTCAGTTAGCTCAGAAACCAATAAACAAGTGCTAGCAAGGACCATTACGTTCAATTCTTCCTGGAACATTATAAATTGCCCGATAGACTGTTAGATTACCTTCCTTTAGCAAATTATCTATAATTCTTTTTCATTGCAGTTCTGCAGTAAACAATGCCATCATCTAGAACTAATGCATTGGATGCGAATTTTATCTTCCCAAGCGTAACACTCCAGATATTTGCTTGCCCCTTTGATTATCTTGGTGTAAGAAAATAGTATATAAGTTTGTTTTCATTGCAACACATGGATTAAATTTATGTTAATAACTGCAGTACCTGGTGAAATGGCACCAATACTAGTTTCTTCAACCTGTCACTTGCTCTATATACAATTGGAATCCTCGATTCGTTCCTTCATATTACGGGAAGATTTCAATACAATGACCTAATTTTCAATAAATTTTCTTCTCTAGCTACGTAAGGTTGTTGTCTAATGTTTTCCTCTGTCCAAAACACAGTATCCTCTTAATTTTTCAATGCCAGAAATAAAATTTCTCCATTTCACCTTTCTTTCTAATCTTAAAACTTTCTGAATAACATTTCTTTTCCATCGATGATTGAGCATCAGGATCTTAAGTTATTCTAAAGCGGATCTCTAATGAATCCTCTATGTTCTCAAAACGCGGCATATTTGTTAGTTTTCCGGCTAGGCTTTCAGAATGGTGTCTATGTTAGTTATAATGCAGCTGCGTAGAAGCTTTCCCCATCATACTGATTCCTGATGCTCGGCTAATATCAGACAGTCCAGGCATGGGTTTACGTTTATCCAATGTGGTGATAATGTGCATTAGGTTGGTAGTTCTGTGATAAGGCATTTATAACAAGTCTAAGAATATCTAATACTTTAATAAAAAAAAGATTAAATAATGTCTAATATACTCTATAATCATTGGCCTAATGAGAACTAAGAAGGCCTCGTTTAGTTTTTGTTACTAAACAAAAGCCAAAGAAGCAAGTCTCTGTTTCAAGTAAAAGGATTAACAAAAGATGCCTAATACGTAAATGTAATTATACTCAATCAATCATCATACAGTGCTAGCTTTTCATACTCTTTGCCAGAAATAGCAAGCTCCATTGTGATCTCTGGAGTAATTTCCTTCTCTTCTTCTTCATTCAAGAAGAGAGTCAACAAGTTTTTGGAAAATCCACTAAGTAGAGCGACTCCATTTTGTTTGGCTGTCACTGGTGTAGAACTAGAGGTCGTGAGATTCCAAAACACAATTTCAGGCACTTTCTCATACCCTTTTTCCTTAAATTTCCTCTGAATGGCTTGGTAATCAGTCTCCCACGGATTCAGTGAGGCTTTATCAAACTCCATATCACTAAAAACAAATACCCTCTTTACCATTTGCTCTTCGCTCAACTCTGCAGCAACAGCAACCTTCAATATCTGATCAAAAACCTTCTGAAAATCTGTATTCTCTTGCCATTGCAATTTCTCAATAAATTCACACTTATCTTCCAGAGTATTTCCTTTAATCAAGTGAAGCTCTGGGTATTTACTAAACGTGATCACCTGACCCTTCCAAGGCTCTTCACTTAGCTCTGAAACTAATAAACCAAGGGCAACAGAAACTTCCAATGGCTTTACTTCCTTTTTCCGTGGATTCACCCATTCCATACTCCCTGACACATCACAAATTGCAATAGAATTTGATAGTTTACCTTTCTCTAGCATATCGTCCACCATCCTCTTCCATTGCAGCTCTGCAACATCCTTTTGTCCCTCACTGTAACCTAACAAACAAGACCTAATTATATCATGTGGAAGCAACGATCCTGCTGCAATCTTTTTCTTCCCTTCTTTCACATCTTCAAGATACTGACTAAACCTATATTTGTCTTTCGACATGAATATATCTGTGTAATTCTTCATTGCAACTGATGCAACTCTGTTGTAAGAAACTGAGCTCCATTTATTTGCACTCATATAAACCTCAGGCAGCTGCAGTACCTCACGCAGCGGGACGAGTACTTGTTTCCTCAACCTGTCTCTAACTCTATACTCGTAATGTGCATCTTCGATTCCTTCATATTCAGGGTAAGTTTCACACGGAAAGACTTTCTTTGCTATACTTCCACAAATCAGTGTATACTTATCATAGGATGAATCAAGTGAAGGACACCACTTTGCTGCTAAACTAATATCATTAATCTTACCCGAATTGAAGCACTCCATATCTGCCTTTAACATATCCGCAAAAAGATTAGAAATTTTTTCGTATAAGAACTGAAAGCACATATCACTGGCGTACAACTTCCGCAATTTCTCAGCTCTTGCCAGCCGTGTCTCTTTTCTTAAAATGCTAGCCCGTTCGCGTTCTCCTCTCATCTTCGCCTCATTTGTTTCAGCCCTCCTTTCTCTCGGCACAAGAGCTCTCGATTCCCACAGTTCTTCGTCCTCAACATATCTGCCTTTAGACCTACCTTTAGTTAATTTCCATTCCTCTTGAATCTTTGCTCGTGCTTCCTCACCTTCAATCAACCGAAAGAGAATCTCAAGCATATCCTTAAGATAGCCAAACGAGGCCATAGCCGAGACATTACACGCTAGGTTCTTGTGGTGATTCTCGTGTAGCCAAAGTGCAGCCGTGTAGAAGCCTTCCTTATCAGACTTACCAGTCCCTTTAACGCCTCGAAGATTACAAATAAGTTTAAGAGTGGTGAGTGGATCATGAGCCCATGCTCCTTCGAGATGCCTAACAATATCAGAAGACGATGTACCTGGGACTATTTGGAAGAAGAAATCGAGACAAGGATTGCCCGAGGACACATACGTAGGCGACTGGTTTTCAGTTAAGCCCATCGGGGGGAAGCCATGTACAGTTTGTGTTGCGTGAAGAGCCTGAGATGATTTGCATCTGTTTTGCAGTAAAAAGGTTTTAGGAGGAGAGGCTAGGGGTTTAGGTTCCAAGTTCATGCAGGGTTTGGCAGACGCAAAGCATGTTAACAAACGTACGGAGTTGTAATGGAAGTTAAAACTTCGAGTCAAGAGATTGGATTTACGAAATGACTGCATAGCTTTTTTTAGATTAAATGACAAAAGAAGCCTAGAAGAAAATGAGAAATAGGGTTTTGAGATGATCTAGTTTCTTCATTTTTATGCTTTGTGGATACTTGGTGGCCAAGAAAATCATGATAAGATTTTAGTTCCGATAATTTCTCTATGATTAGTAATCTTTCATCGTATCTGGGTGAAATTTCGCCACCAGAATGTTAATTAATTCGGAAAATGTTTATATTGCAGATATTTTTTTTAAAAAATGTTAATTGTTTGAAATCTTCAACTAAATGTCATTAAGCTTACAAACGCAACAACAATAGTCAATTTTGATGTTTTCTTAATCCTCATTAAGACAAACTTGAACAGATACAAAGTCGACGTTTTGAGCGAATTGAGAGACAGACAAGTTGCAAGGATGTAAAATATTCTACTAAATGTTAATAATATAATATAAAGAACTGGGACTAGGTTGGCACTCCAAGTAAATAAAATGGCTCATTTGTCCCCTCCTTAATCCCCCTGTTTCATTGTTGTACTGGTACATATGTAGTTAGGTAGATAGATAACCTGGAAGTAACAACTGTATATTAATAGAGAAAAAGGACCCTGAGGTTACCTCAGAAGAGTTACCTGAGGCTCCTGAGGCAGTAGTGTAAATATTTGTGGCATTTTTGTAAATATTGAATTTTTTTAAAAAAAATCCTGTAATTACAATTATACCCTCGTACATTAATATGAAAAATCTATGTTATCTCAGGTAACTGAGAACATCAAACCCTTAATAAAAATCGGAATTCGGTTCGACTCGGTTTTGTTTCGAAAAAATGAGTAATTGAAAACTCAGAGAGTACTTGGAGAACAAATCGGATATTTTTTTTCATATATTAAATCTATTCATTTAAATTTCATGTTCATGTGTTAAAACTTAAAATTTAACGATATTATATATTTTATATGTATACAGAAGCGGTCTTAAGGTGTGCAACATATGCTATCACTCCCAAAATTAGGGAAACACTTTTTTAAACTCATGTCTATATAATTATAATATTTATACAAATATATTTAATTTATATAATAATATTCTATAAGTTTTTTAACAAAAAATATAGTATCATTGATATTTTGGATTATTTCAAACGATTTAGTTGTTTTAAAATCAAGTGAATATTTTCTAGTATAATTTTCATTATTTATTTATTAAAGTTATATTAATAATTTTATTGTCGATGCATTTATTTTTATTAATTATTACCGATGCACTTAATACCTCCAGCCCAAAGCGAATCTGAAATTTAGCCAATACTTCCAGCCCAAAACGAATCTGAAATTGCCACGGCCCTAATCGGAAACCCTAATTCTCGGCCTGACCCACTACATCTGCCGTATAAAATATACTGATTCTCTCTCTTTCTCTCTCTCTAAATCTCTCTTACATTGTAAACCCTAGGTATGGTCCTTACTCTCTAAATCAACTTGGAGTATTTTTTTTTTTCAAATTTTTATGCGTTTTATAGTTTGTGTTTATCGTTTATCTTGTCTCGCTCTCGCTCTCGCTCTCGCTCTCGCTCTCGCTCTCGCTCTCGCTCTATGTATATGTTGATTTCTGTGTATATTATTTAGAACAGCTGTATTTGGAATGTGCCTGCAAATGATAGAAAAATATTTAGAACAGTTTGTTTTGTTTAAAGGCGTTTGATATTCTTTTGCAGTCTCTGTTTGATGTTGTTATGTCTGTTTTTGCTTTCTATGTTTTCTTAAAAAGACTTGATGTAGTTATGTCTCTGTTTGATGTTGTTTTGTTTAAAGGCGTTTGATATTCTTTTGCAGTCTCTCTTTGATGTTGTTGTGCCTGTTTTTGCTTTCTGTGTTTTTTTAAAAAGACTTGATGTAGTTGTGTCTGTGTTTTTGAATTCGGAGGGGGTAAATCCATCGTTCTCTCTCTCTCTCTCTCTCTCCCTAAAACTACAACTACAACTGCATCAAATCTTTTTAAAAAAACACAGAAAGCAAAAACAGACACAACAACTTCAAACAGAGGCTGCAAAAGAATATCAAACGTCTTTAAACACAACAAACTGTTCTAAATATTTTTCTATCATTTGCAGGCACATTCCAAATACAGCTATTCTAAATAATATACATAGAAATCAACATATACATAGAGCGACAGAGAAAGTGAGAGAGAGAGATGGATTTACCTCCTCCGGATTCAAAATTAGGACCTTGTCATCAATACGGACCATTGTGTAGTAGATCTACAAGATAAACGATAAACACAAACTATAAAACGCATAAAAATTGAAAAAAAAAATACTCCAAGTTGATTTAGAGAGTAAGGACCATACCTAGGGTTTATAATGTAAGAGAGATTTAGAGAGAATCAGTACATTTTATACTGCAGATGTAGTGGGTCGGGCCGAGAATTATGGTTTCCAATTAGGGCCTTCAATTTCAGATTCATTTTGGGCTGGAAGTGTTGGCTAAATTTTAGATTCGTTTTGGGCTGGAAGTATTAATATAACTTCGGGACGGCCCTGTATGTATACTAATAATATTATCTAATAATATTAATACTAATAAATAAATTGTAAAAATTAAGTCAAATTCGATTTGACTCCGAAACTCGAAACTTGGATCGAAAGAGGGGTTTTAAAACGAGTACTCGGAATGAGTACTGGCCGACTCGACGATTTTTAGAACACTGATACTAACCAGTGTTGTTAAAGGCGCGCCTAGGCGCACGAGGCGCAGCGAGGCGCACATTTAGTGCCTCGACTTGATCGAGTCGCATCGACTTCAATGAGGCGCGCGCCTCTACACCCGAGGCGCGAGGCGCAGCGAGGCACGAGGCGCAGTGAGGCGCAAGAGGCGCACTTTTAGCCTATTTTTGACTGATTTGGACTATTTGTGAGTGATTTTGACTGATTTTTCACTGCTTTTGACTGATTTTAACTGTTCTTGACTGATATTCCACTGATTTTGACCAATTGCCTACTGATTTTGACCAATTTTGACCGAGTTTGACCAATTTTGACCGAGTTTGACCGATTTTCCACCGAGTTTGACCAAGTGCCTCACTTCGATGAGGCGCGCGCCTCGCCTCGCGCCTCGTCGCCTAGGCTCCATGAGGGTCTGGCACCTTGGTGCGCCTCTCGCCTTTAACAACATTGATACTAACCAAGAATAATCTCTATAATCTTCTCTCACTAGTAGATAATTATAATGCAAAACTGATATATAGTAGATAATCTCTATAATCTTCTCTCACTAGTAGATAATTATAATGCAAAACTGATATATAGTAGACTATATAGGAAACCATTAGAAACTTAGATACCAGAATTGTGTTTTGCCGCAATGCACAAATAAATTGATTGGGACAACATACATTTAAAACTCAAATTTTACCAGGTTTAGATGTTTATAGAATTTGTTAGATGGACTTGGATGGAGATTCTGATGTGTATATACTTCGATAACAGGGGTAGTTGTTGCTCTAGTCGTTTTCCAGTTTTTACCCTTCACCAGGTTTTATATTTTCCCAGTATTAGCTAAGCTTCATTTCGAGTCTTTAGATTCATGTGCTGCGCTTACAGGCTTACAGCTGATCTTATCCAGCAGATAAGAATTTTTATCTTCTCTCAATTTTCTTGAAATTCCAAGGAGATACAGTTAGCCATTGGTTATTTTTTTAATAATGTTTGTTAGGGTAAATTGCTTAAATTACAAATAACAAAGAAAGTAGAGCAATCATACTTTTTTGGCTAATAAATATACTGATGAAATCCAAAACTCATAAATATTGGCGTAAGTTTCAGAACAGTTTAATCATACTGATAGAAGATCCTATTTAAAACGAAAAGTATAGTCATTCTTGATCAATCATCATACAAAGCTAGGTTTCGGTACTCTTTACCAGAAATTGCAAGCTCCATCACAAGCTCAGGATTGATTTCCCCCTCCTTATTCAAGAATATGTTTAGCAAGTTCTTAGAAAATCCACTAAGCAAAGCTACTCCATTTTGCTTGGCTTTCACCGGTGTGGCAAAAGATTCCCTGAGATTCCAAAACACGATTTCAGGCACTTTTTTATATCCATTCTCGTTGAACTTCCTTTCAATGGCTTGGTAATCAGTCTCCCATGGATTCTGTGATGCTTCATCAAACTCCATATCACTAAAAACAAACACCCTTTTTATCATTTGCTCTTCTCTTAAGTTTGCAGCAACTGCAACCTTCAATATCTGATCGAAAACCTTCTGGAAATCTGTATTCATTCCCCAGTCCATATTCTGAATAAAGTAACTCTTATCTTCGAGACTATTTCCTTCAATTAAGTGAAGCTGTGGGTTCGCACTAAATGTGATTACCTGACCCTTCCAAGGCTCTTCACTTAGCTCCGACACTAATAAACCAAGTGCAACTGAGACGTGCATTGGAGTTCCTGTCATACTTCCTGAAACATCACATACTGCAATACAATTTGATAGTTTACCCTTTTCTAACATATCGTCCACCATCTTTTGCCATTGCAGCTCTGCAACTGCCTGTTGTCCCTCACTATCACCATATAAACAAGACCTAATTATATCATGCGGAAGCAATGCTCCTGCCGCAATCTTTTCCTTCCCTTCCTTCACATCATCAAGATACTTACTAAATCTTTGTCTGTCATGTGACATGAATATATCTGTGTAATTCTTCATTGCAACAGATGCAACTCTGTTGTACGCAACTGTGCTCCATTTTTGTGCACTCATATAAACCTCAGGCAACTGTAGTACCTCACGAAGCGGGACCAGTACTTCTTTCCTCAACCTCTCTCTAACTCTATACTCGTAATGTGCATCTTCGATTCCTTCATATTCAGGGTAAGTTTCACGAGGAAATACCTTCTTTGCAATACTTCCACAAATCAATGTATGCTTATCATAAAATGAATCAAGTGACGGACACCACTTTGCTGCTAAACTAATATAATTCATCTTACCCGAATTATAGCACTCCATATCTGCCTTTAACATATCCGCAAAAAGACTCGAAATCTTTTCGTACAAGAACTGAAAATACATATCTCTGTCATAAAACTTCCGAAACTTCTTGGATCTTGCCAGTCGTATCTCCTTTCTTAAAATACTAGCCTTATCGCTTTCTCCTCTCATTTTCGCCTCATTAGCTTCAACCCTCCCTTCTCTCGGCAGCAAGGCTCTCAGTTTCTTCAACTTTTCAACGTCAGCTTCCTTGCGTTGTTTCCTACACTTCACACCCTTCGTTAATATCCATTCCTTCTGTATCATTTCTCGGGCTTCCGCTCCTTCAAGTAACCGAAAGAGAATCTCAAGCAAATCCTTAAGATAACCAAACAAGGCTATAGCCGAGACATTACACGCTAGGTTTTTGTGGTGTTTCTCGTGAAGCCAAAGCGCGGCCGTGTAGAAGCCTTCCTTATCAGACTTACCTGTCCCTTTAACCCCTCGAAGATTGCAAATAAGTTTAAGAGTGGTGAGTGGATCATGAGCCCATGCTGATTCGAGACGCGAAATAATACTAGGTGCTGGTGTGTCAGGGACTACGTGGAAGAAGAAATCGAGACATGGATTGCCCGTGGACATATATGTTGGTGACTGGTTTTCGGTTAAGCCCATTGGTGGGTTGCCATATCCATAAGGTGTTGCGTGAAGAGCTTGAGATGATTTGCATTTTGTTTGCAGTGTCAAGCGTTTTGGAGGAGAAAAGGCTAGGGTTTTAGGGTTGAAGTTTAAAAAATGTACAGAGTTGTTAAAGTAAAAACCTCGAGGCAAGAGATTAGGTTTGCAGAGGGTCTTCATAGCTTCAGCTAGGTTAACTAAAGAATCAAGAATGTGCAGAATGATGAGATGATAGAAGGGGTTTTCTATGTACCTGAAGCAATGATAATTGAAAACAATAAATTTTGGTCATAAAATTTGAAGAAAAAAAATCTGTACATATCCCAAAGAATAATGCTAGGGGCACCAAATTTAGTCCCCAAAATTTTCCCCAAATACATGTGGCCAATCCTGATTTGTTGTAATAATAAATGGGCCCCATGTATTCACACCAACAACACCAATCAAAAAGATTCATACTGCCACATCATCCATGCCATGTCATTTGGTGATAATTTTTTGTACCAAATTTTGGTGTCTCTAGCACTACTCTATCCCAAATCATCCCCCAAAATGTTCTTAATAACGCATGATTTTATTTATGGAATTCATATGTATGCCATCTCATTTATGAGAAAATAATCATTAGTTATGTTATATGGAGATACATATTTCAAAACAGGATAATTCCATTTTTTTTACAATATGGAGATGTATATTTTCAAGAGAAAAAAGCTCCTGAGGTTACCTCATGAGAGTTACCTGAGGTTACAGTATAAAATATTGTGGTATTTTTGTAAATATTGAAAATCTTCTAAAAAAAGTCTGTAATTACAATTATACCCTCGTGCATTCATATGGGAATCATAGTTATCTCAGGTAATTTTCCTGAGGTAACCTCAGGAACATCAATCCCTATTTTCAAATGGGATCAAATGGGATAATTCCATTTTTTACAATTTGGATATACATTTTCAAAAGGAGTAGTAATTCGATAGGAAAATAGGTACCCCGAAACGGTTTCCAAATACTTATGTGACATTTATATATAATTGGTAATTTTCCGATAATAAAATGGGATTCCGCATATTCATTTGCATCCACGAATTAAAATGAATCATGTGTTATGCCATGCTATTCAGGAATATTTTTGGGAAAATATTCAGGTACGTAGCATTGCTCAATTCGATATGAATAACATACTTCTTTTGACAAATTTGAGTAATATATACTCCACTTTTTATCCCCAATAATTTTGTGATTGGTATATAGATTGCAATTTTATCAAATTTTACCCCCAATAATTATGTTATCGGTATTTAAATTGCAATTTGCATCTCCAACCTTTTCCATTGATCAGTAGAATACAAGAAGGATGAGGGAATTTAAAAAGACGAAAAGATTGTGTTACTTGTATTTTTTTTTGTAACATTTGCGTAACTATTTTTCACTCACTCTTTATGTTGCCTATATCATTTCCAGCAAGACATGCATGGTTGAAGTCAATGAAGAAAAAGAAACCAGGCCATTTTTGTCAAAAAAAAAAGGCGTATTACAGGACACCCTGGCCTGCCCGGGTTATTTTCCGGGAACCTGCCGACCAGCCCCATGGCCAACACAGGCATGTAAATCTGCTAGCCGAGCGACAAGACCCAGTGGCCGGGGCTCTTAAGCGATACGCTCAGTATTCCCACGGTTACATTTGTCAAACCTTCCACTGTCTCACCAACTCAGTTTTGCACAGGGGGCGGGTGAGGTTCGAACCCGTGCCCCTTTGGAACAACGCAAGGCAGGCCATTTTTCATTAAGAGTTGTCAGACATTTTTGTTGAACACCTTACGTGCACCAAGCCAAATCATACATATTGCATCTTGAGAAAATGCAGAGTACTTGTTAGCAAAAAAAAAATGCAGAGTGTAGATTTAGCCTCAGGAAAATATAAAATACAGGGGAGCTTGGATCTTGTTTCACATTAATTGTTGATCGGATTTAGAGGCCTGAGGACATGGAGTTTATTTTTCAGCAATTAGGGTGATCGCTAGATGGTTTGAGGGCTCTGTCTAAATGTGTTTACTCAGGTAAAATGATGCAACTATAGAAGCCTAACATGTAAACATACATTTACTCATCAATCATCATAAAAGGGTAGTTTCTCATACTCTAAATTATCATTCATGGCAAGCTCCATTACAAGGCTTGGCTACGCCATTTTGTTCGGCTATCACTCCTGTGGCAATTAGACATCTACAGTTACATTTCAATAGTTGAACCTTTTTACATGGGCAACATAGCTGTCATCAGACTCACTTGATGCTTTTTATTAGATCTAGAATCAATGCTGATGACATAATGAGCGTGTTTGGCTTAACTTAAAAAATGTTACTTATCACTTAAAGTGCTACTTACTCACTTTAAGTGAAAAGTGATAATTTTTACTTAAAGTTAGGTGTATCTGTTTGGCTAATTCCACTTAAAGTAAATTTATTTTTAAAAAATTAATTAAAAAAAAAGAAATTTATATTTTTTTGAAAGTATAAAATACAAATATATGCAAAGAATACAATACAAGTTAAAAGGTGACTCAAATACATAAAAATTGATATACGAAAAAAAATAAGTGAAAAAAAAGTACCTCCAAGCTACTTTTTTTTTTAGCCTACTTTCCACTTTAAGTGGCTCCACTTTAAGGGGAGCCAAACACCTCCTTTCTACTTTAAGTGGGTTAAAAAAAAATATAATGAACCCCAAACGGGCTCAATATTTCAACTAATACAAATGTGATGGCAAGTACTACCAAAAGCCGATTAACAGATACTATAAGATAGCAGATTCCAGAGTAAACAAAAGCAGCAAAATGTCAAAAAATAAAACACGGGAACTACATTAGGCTTTCTTCTTGTTCATCTGGTTTAGGGGTGTGAGTGTGTGACTTGACATGGAGTAGAAGACATGATTTTTCAACAATTAGGTAATCACTAGATATTAGCACTAAGGGGTTGAGTTGGCACAGTGGTAAGTGCCCAATCCGTGAACCGTGAGGTCACGGGTTCGATTCCTGCCGGGGGTCAAAAATCGGAAACAATCTCCCTACCTTTGTGTAGGGGCATGATTGCGTACATCCTACCCCCTCAGACCCTGCTCATGCGGGATATACTGAGTACGTTGTGTTGTGTTGTTTACTAGATATTAGCACTCACCTGCCTGTCTAATTTATGTCCCTCATATCTACCTTAATTCCCAGGCCAGAGGTAAAGTGAAAAATAGGACTCATAGGAAGCAAAGAATCAGGCCCAACACTATAACTAGTGTTTGATAAATCGAAGAAGTTTTGAGTTGAGCAGCTGGTTTTATTATAAACTAATTCGAAAGGGAGTGAGTTTGGACATATTATCAAGAGACCAAGGCTCCCCCTTCTATATAAATGAAAAGCTGATAAACTGGAAAAGCTGGGTAAGCTTCAATAACCCTTTGAGGTTTTAACTATATTTCGGATTTCTATTCATGCCAAGTTTTAAAAATAAAACAACAATAATCCTGTTTTATTACTCTAATAATTTTATCTTATGACTTTTATTGCAAATCTAACCAGTTCATAGTGTTATAACGAAAGCAAGAAAGATTATATGCAGAAAAAAAATAATTTTATAGATCTGAGAGGATAAACAGATTACAGAGGTTTTTCAGATGATATTTACAATCCTTACATGCATATCTATTTATAGACACAATCTTAGGGGTAGGTGGGTTAGGCATGGTCAAATCCGGCGGCTACAGTGGCGCCGCCGGCGGCCGCCGGCAGCGGCTAGTCAAATCCGGCGGCTTCTAGATTCAAGGCATCTAACACATAGTGTCACAGAAAACCATATATATCGTTTGAAATTCTAGGAAATAATACATCAATGCATGTATACATATCTTAATCTTTCAAAGAAAACCTGATATGAAAAACAGCTGCCTAGCTATCAGAATGCAGAGGGCCCTGTTCAATTTCTTACTAATAAAAACCAACTAAGTCATTTCAAGAAAAATGTTGTAAAGCAAGAAGTCTAAAACGCAAACATATTAGCCCCGAATCAATCATCATACAAAACTAGCTTTTGATACTCTTTACCAGAAATGGCAAGCTCCATCGCGATCTCAGGATTGATTTCCCCGTCTTTATTGAAGAAGATAGACAACAAGTTCTTTGAAAATCCACTAAGCATTGCTACTCCGTCTTGTTTGGCTGTTACTGGTGTCGCACAAGAGTCCCTCAGATTCCAAAACACAATTTCAGGCACTCTTTCATATCCGTTTTCCTTAAATTTCCTTTGAATAGCTTGGTAATCAGTCTCCCATGGATTTAGTGATGCTTGATCAAACTCCATATCACTAAAAACAAACACCCTCTTTACCATTTGCTCTTCACTCAACTTTGCAGCAACTGCAACCTTCAATATCTGATCAAAGACCTTCTGAAAATCTGTGTTCATATCCCATTGCAGTTCCAACATAAATCTACACTTTTCCCTGAGACTATTTCCTGTAATCAAGTGAAGCTGCGGGTATTCACTAAATGTGATCACCTGACCCTTCCAAGGCTCTTCACTTAGCTCCGAAACTAACAAACCGAGTGCAAGTGAAACCTCCAGTGGAGTTCCCATCATACTCCCTGAAACATCAGAAATTGCAATACAATTTGATAGTTTACCTTTTGCTAACATATCATCAACCACCCTTTTCCATTGCAGCTCTGCAACAGTTTCATCAGCACCACCTGTAAAACAAGACTTTATAATGTCATGAGGAAGCAATGCTCCAGCTGCAATCTTTTCTTTCCCTTCTCCCACATCCTGAAGATACTTGCTAAACCTTGCTTTGTCATGCCACTGGAATATATCTGTATAATTTCTCATGGCAACAGATGCAACTCTTTTGTAAGCAACTGAGCTCCATTCTTGGGCACTCATATAAACCTCAGGCAATTGCAGCATCTCCCGAAGCGGGACAAGTACTTGTTTCCTCAACCTGTCTCTAACTCTGTACTCATAATGTGCATCTTCAATTCCTTCAAATTCAGGGTATGATTCACGCGGAAATACTTTCTTTGCAATACTTGCACAAATCAAAGTATGCTTATCATAGAATGAATCAAGGGATGGACACCATTTTGCTGCTAAACTAATCTTATTTTTCTTAAGCAAATTGTAGTACCTCATATCCGCCTTTAGCATATCCGCAAAAAGGCACGAAATCTTTTCGTATAAGAACTGAAAATACACATCACTCTCGTACAACTCCTTAAATTTCTTAGATCTTGCAAGCCGTGTCTCCTTTCTTAAAATGCTAGCCTTTTCGCTTTCTCCTTTCATTTTTGCCTCATTTGCTTCAACCCTCACTTCAGTCGTCAGCACAGCTGATCTCCAATACTGAACCTCTTTACCTTCTTTATACTTGAGCCTTCCCCGTGCATTCTTTTTCTTATTAGGTGACTCTACTTTCTTTTTCGATTTCCAATCCTCTTGAATTCTCGCTCGTGCATCCGCGCCATCAACTAACCGAAAGAGTATCTCAAGCATATCCTTAAGGTACCCAAACGAGGCTATAGCCGCAACATTACCTGCTAAGTTCTTTCTATGATTCTCGTGTAGCCAAAGCGCAGCAGTATAGAAGCCTTCCTTATCAGACTTACCTGTCCCTTTAACCCCTCGAAGATTACAAATAAGTTTAAGAGTGGTGAGTGGATCATGAGCCCATGCTGATTCGAGACGTTCAACGATACTACTAGGTGGTGTATCAGGAACTATGTGGAAGAAGAAATCGAGACATGGATTGCCCGTGGACAAGAATGTGGGTGACTGGTTTTCGGTTAAGCCCATTATGGCATTGACACTGCTTTGATAGTAGTTTGGAATTCCACATGGTGTTGCACGAAGGGGTTGATATGATTTGCATCTTGTTTGTTGTGACAAGTACTCAGGGGAGGAAGCTAGTGTTTTTGGTTGAGGAGATGCATAGTAGGTTAAGCAACGTAAGGTGCTTTGGAAGTAGAAGCCTCGACTTAAGAGTTTAGATTTACAGAGTGACTGCATAGCTTTTAGGGTTTAGCTAGGGTTGGAAAAATGAAGCATGAAAGATGTAGAAGAAGGGTTTTGAGATGATTGATGTTTTGGTTTTTGTGTTTAGTGAATGCTTAATTAGCCACCACGTCAAAGAAAATGATAAGATTCTGATTCCATTATTTTCTCTACAATTGATTATCTTCTTTTTTTCCCCATTAATTCATTACTATCTTTTACAGTTGTATGTTTTAATATAAAACGACATTACCATATTTTATTATATTACGGAGTATTTATCATTAAACAAAATAAAACCTTTATTTACTTCTACAATTAACATTCATTAATTTTTTTTCACCGCTGCTCGAGTATCGTTCATGTTTCCTGTATAATGTCTGGGATGACTAAGAAGAAGCAACAAATAATGCAGATAGGAACTGATGTTTGTTCAAATTTGCTTCTTTTTTTTTTTTCTGTTCTTCTTCCATTTCTTTTACTCTTATTTTATCTTAAAGTTTTGACCCCTTATCTATACTTTTACTGTGTTTTTATTTCATCTCATTAATGTTCTTCAGCACTTTTTAGCTACCTGAGTTCGAGTAATGTGTGCTCTCTGTTAAAGAAAGAAGGGATGATGATGTTTCTTCAGTTGTGGAAACTCTGGATAAAGTCTACAATCTGGACTGGTTTACTAGTGAATTTGTTTAAACACTACAGGGCTTCTGCACTTGTTC
Organism: Kitagawia praeruptora; assembly: GCA_037693485.1. Classification (NCBI taxonomy): domain Eukaryota; kingdom Viridiplantae; phylum Streptophyta; class Magnoliopsida; order Apiales; family Apiaceae; genus Kitagawia; species Kitagawia praeruptora. The sequence goes on along the minus strand of CM075349.1, from coordinate 148,792,883 downwards.
TTCTATCTCCTTGTTTTTAGCTAATTTGTTCTTCTGCTGCATTTCTTTTGCACATTTCCCCCCAAAACTCTTGGGGAAGTTAATTTAGTGGTAGTGAGTAAATTATTTTTGTTTAGTTTGGATTTAAATCGAAACCAGAATACTTAGGTCACGGTTTGATTTTAGGTTCAAACCTCACCAAAACGCACCATATATATGCTCATTCCTATCCTAGTGCCAACATGTTAGCCATATCCTTAGTAATATTTTTTTGACAGAGTACATGAAGAAGAGATCTTCATTTTCCTGCTCATGATTCGCTTGTATGCTTTAGAAGTGCAGGTAGGAACACACCTAACATACAAGACTTCAGATATAGAGCCTAAAGAGAATTATTTAGCTATTAAATGAGTCACCTTATTGGTAAATCTGTGCTTATATACAAAATTTTCGTATATACGCTTCCTTCCACCCTCCTGATTCAAGTTTAATACTCATATCCACCACTTTGAGATTTTCTGGAATACTACATTTGTCAAAAACAGAGAATATAAGTGGTTTTGAAATAGATTTATCGTCTACCATTCTGACTGAAATTTGCAGTATTGCACTAGGTATAATAAAAAACCATATGTACAAAATTAAATTGAAATTTCAATTTTACGCAATTAAATTTAGCAGAGAAAGATTGCTGGGTATCATAGCAATAATTAAAGAAGCCTAAAACGCAAACATAATTATTGTTCTAAATCAATCATCATACAAAACTAGCTTTTGATACTCTTTACCGGAAATGGCAAGCTCCATCACAAGCTCAGGGTTAATATCACCATCTCTATTCAAAAAGATAGTCAGCAAGTTCTTTGAAAATCCACTAAGCATGGCGACTCCATTTTGTTTGGCTGTCACTGGTGTGGCCATCGAGTCCCTGAGATTCCAAAACACAATTTCGGGCACTTTTTCATACCCATTTTCCTTAAATTTCCTTTCAATGGCTTGGTAATCAGTCTCCCATGGATTCTGTGATGCTTCATCAAACTCCATATCACTAAAAACAAACACCCTTTTTATCATTTGCTCTTCTCTTAAGTTTGCAGCAACTGCAACCTTCAATATCTGATCGAAAACCTTCTGGAAATCTGTATTCATTCCCCAGTCCATATCCTGAATAAAGTTACACTTCTCCAAGAGACTACGTCCTTCTATAAAGTGAAGCTGTGGGTTGCAACTAAATGTGATCACCTGACCTTTCCAAGGCTCTTCACTTAGCTCCGAAACTAGTAGACCAAGTGCGACCGCAACATCCATTGGAGTTCCTGTCATACTTCCTGAAACATCACAAACTGCAATAGAATTTGATAATTTACCTTTTTCTACCATGTCATCTACCATCCTTTTCCACTGCAGTTCCGCAACAGTCCCACCAGTACCACCTTCGAAACAAGAGCTTATAATGTCATGAGGAAGCAATGCTCCAGATGCAATCTTTTCCTTCCCTTCTTCCACATCCTGAAGGTACTTGCTAAACCTTTCTTTGTCATGCCACTGGAATATATCTGTATACTTTTTCATGGCAACAGATGCAACTCTGTTGTAAGCAACTGAGCTCCATTCCTGTGCACTCATATAAACCTCGGGCAACTGCAGCATCTCACGGAGCGGGACCAGTACTTCTTTCCTCAACCTGTCCCTAACTCTATACTCATAATGTGCATCTTCAATTCCTTCATATTCAGGGTAAGCTTCACGCGGAAATACTTTCTTTGCAATACTTGCACAAATTAAAGTATGTTTATCAAAGAATGAATCAAGTGATGGACACCATTTTGCTGCTAAACTAATCTTATTCTTCTTACCCCAATTGTAGCACTTCATATCGACCTTCAGCATATCTGCAAAAAGACTCGAAATCTTTTCGTATAAGAACTGAAAATACATATCACTCTCGTACAACTCCTGAAATTTTTTTGATCTTGCAAGCCGTGTCTCCTTTCTTATAATGCTAGCCATCTGGCTTTCACCTTTCATTTTTGCCTCATTTGCTTTAACCCTCACTTCACTCGACAACACAGCTGATCTCCAATACTGAACTTCTTTACCTTCTTTATACTTTAGCCTTCCCCGTGCATTCTTTTTCTTATTTTTCTGTACACTATAAGTTGATTCTACTTTCTTTTTCGATTTCCATTCCTCTTGAATTCTTGCTCGTGCATCCGCGCCATCAACTAACCGAAAGAGGATCTCAAGCATATCCTTAAGATAGCCAAACGAGGCAATAGCCGCGACATTACCCGCTAGGTTTTTGTGGTGTTTTTCATGGAGCCAAAGTGCAGCCGTGTAGAAGCCTTCCTTATCAGACTTACCAGTCCCTTTTACTCCTCGAAGATTACAAATAAGTTTAAGTGTGGTGAGTGGATCATGAGCCCATGCTGATTCGAGACGTTCAACAATACTACTAGGTGGTGTATCAGGAACTATGTGGAAGAAGAAATCGAGACATGGATTGCCCGTGGACAAGAATGTCGGTGACTGGTTTTCGGTGTAGCCCATATATCCATATTGGTTGTGGACTGCATATCCATATTGGTTAAAGCCGTAGCCTGCAGATCCATATGGTGTTCCACGAAGAGGTTGAGATGATTTGCATCTTGTTTGTTGTGACAAGTACTGAGGAGGGGAAGCTAGGGTTTTAGGTTCCAAGTTTATGGAGGGTTGAGGAGATGCATAATAGGTTAAACAACGTGCGGTGTTTTGGAAGTAAAAAGCTCGAGTTACGACTTTAGATTTACAGAGTGACTGCATAGCTTTTGGCTCTAGGGTTACAAAAATGAAGCAGTTAAAAATGTAAAAGGGATTTTAGATGATTACTGGTTTTCTTATTATGTTTGGTAAATGCGTAGCCACCAAGTCAAGAAAATGATGAGATTTTAATTCCAAGATTCTCTCTATGATTGATCAATATCTTCTCTCTTTTTTTCTTTTTTTTTTTTACCTCGTTAACTCGGGTGAAGAAAAGCCAACTAGAGCATCTCCAGCTCGTAGTTAAATAATATATATGATGTTTAGTGTCACTCTATGTAGAGCATTTTCAAAAGTAATAACTATAACAGTTTCATGTGTATGAGGTTGACCTCAGGTAAAACCCTGAGATTAAAACAATTCTCTTACAAATTGATGGGTATATATGTAAATTACTGAATAAAAATATAGATAGTTACAAAAATGCTCCTAGGGTGAAGTGCCAAAATGGCACAATTTGAGAGAAAAATGCCCAAAATAGCACTTTCTAGGAAGTGTGCCCGCGCCTGGCACTTTGATAACGCATGTAGGAGTTGCGTTAGGGGATAACGCATGTGCAACATGCGTTACTCGTTCATTTTACACACCTCCCAGCTGAAAAAACAAGAAAAACGCAACCAACACCTGCGTTTTGGGTGTAACGCATGTGCGTCATGCGTTACAGGGGTAACGCATCACGCACTTGCGTTACACCCAAAACGCAAGTATGAGATGCGTTAATGTCGTTTTTTTCAGCTGGGGAGCAGACAAATGAACGAGTAACGCATGTACAACATGCGTTACCCCAAAACGCAACTATTATATGCGTGAACAAAGTGCCATGCGCGGGTACTCTTTTCCAGAAGTGCTATTTTGGACATCCAACCCCCATTTTTGTGCCATTTTGGGCATTTTCTCATGCCCCTGCGGGACCCTAATTTTATAGTACAAATCTCAGGAGAGATTCCTGAGGACAACCTCAGGCCCATTTTTCTCTAACTATAATAATGGTTTATATAAACGAACAAGGAAGTTTTAATTATTTATAATTTTTGTTAAAATAATTATGCATTGAAGTGGAATTTTTTTACATATCATTGCTAAAGATTATTTATGACCGGAGAAATCCTGATCCTTCGCAAAAAAATGTTACATATTCATTATAATCAATCCAGATAGCCATCCATTTTACCAATTGCCCTCATATATATTGCCCTTAGAGATGCTTAGGGCTGTAATTCGGGCCAGGCGAGCCGAGTTTCGAGCCGAACATTAAACGAGCTAGGATTATTCGAGCCCAGCTGAGCCGGCTCGTTTAACTAATCGAGCCAAAACCTCTGCCCGAACTCGACTCGTTTAATTTCACGAGTCGAGTCGAGCCGGCTCGTTTAGCTAAACGAGCCGGTTTTAACGAGTCGGGCGAGCCAGCTCGTTTAATTTTACACTTAATCGAGCCTAAAACTCTACCTGAACTCGGCTCGTTTAATTTCACGAATCGAATCGAGCCGGCTCGTTTAATTAAACGAATCGAAACTTCTACCCGATCTCGACTCGTTTAACTAAACGAGCCGAGTCGAACCCACTTAAACGAGTTCGAGCCGAGCTAGCTCGCGAGCCGCTCGGCTCGAATTACAGCTCTAGAGATGCTGCATCTCTAATTACAGCTCTAGAGATGCTGCATCTTTCATTTCACGAACCGAATCGAGCAGGCTCGTTTAACGAAACTTCTACCCGAACTCGACTCGTTTAACTAAATGAGCCGAATCGAACCCACTTAAACGAGTTCGAGCCGAGCCAGCTCGTGAGCCGCTCGGCTCAAATTACAACTCTAGAGATGCTGCATTGCTAAAGGCACAACACCGTTAGCTAAATAATTTGTGTGGCATACTAGCATCTAGGTAATATTCTTTAAATAATATTGTATAAGTGTAACAATAAAAATTATTCAAGAAAAGATAATGATTTAATATTCTTATTGTTTTGCTTTTATATATTGTTGTTATTGTTGATAGAAATAAAAGTAATATTTGAATAATGTATGCACGCGCTTTGATGGATCTACTTAAATAGCGTATGACTATGCTTTGATGAATCTTATCAACTAATCAATTGGTTATGTGTGTGTTCTATATTAGTGTTTATAAATCTTGGAATGTATAAGTCACCTAATCTAATAATAACAGAGTTTATTTTGAACTACAGTAAAACCTCTATAAATTAATAATGTTGGGATCGGGATATTTTATTAATTTAGAGAGATATTATTATATCGATAAAATTAATAATTTATTAATTTAAAGAGATTTTATGTATGACCTTTAAATTTCCAAGTCCAATGTACTAGTTACAATGTATATTAGTTAGATAGAGATGAAAAATAAATTACAAAAACAAGTTCCAAGACACATTCCATGAATGTGCATTCACAAACTAATTGAATTTGAGGATGATTCAATAGTTTTGGAACCGATCACTCGGAAAGAAGCATTGCAAACGATAACAACTCTTCGCAACTTTTTGTTGCAATACGAGAAGATAATGCCCATTACCCCAACTCTTAAGTGCAATGAAAAGATTTAAAGATTAACTCAATATAGATTTGAAGTTCAACAAAAAGCAAACTTTTTGTTGCAATACACGAATACAATGCCCTAACTCTTAAGTGCAATGAGGAGATTTAAAGATGAACTCAATATAGATTTGAAGTTCAACAAAAAACAAGTGACTATATATTTATTTTTTATTAGACAATCTTAGAATTTGAAATCTTTTAATAATTATTAATTTATAGTTTCGTTGGGACCAATATATATATATATCGGGATTTCAAAAAAGTTATTATCTTATTATTTTATCGATTGGGGTCCAATTTTGTACTGGTTGGGACTGGACAAATTATTAATTTTATATAGATTATTAATTTATCGAGTATTAATTTACAGAGATTTTACTGTACATCAAATATCTCTCACTGTATCGGGGTTAGAGGAATTGACCGGTAAGAACCTGGACAATAAAAAAATAAAGTGATTTATTACGTGAGATTTATCCTCACAAGTTTTAGTGTGCCTTGCAAAGTTGGACAATTTATTTTGTAATTATCATTTCTTGAATTTGGAAGTGAATTAATCGTTACTACTTGTTAGCACGGGCGGACTATTGTTAGGATTAATGAGATGGTGTAAAACCCCGGTAAATTTAAATTTAAAAGTTTACAAAATATAATCTTGAAAGTATTAAGGAAAATACTTGTGAGATGAAAAACTTTATTTTTGGGATAGTTTTCTTTGAATTTGGGTGGTGATTTTTGGCGTCTAAATGATAAGTGGTGCAAAAATGTCCAATTTCTATAGAAATTGGTCAAAAAATGTTTTTTCCAAAAATTGATGATTAATCGAATTTAGAAGGGTTTAGGTGATCTAGGCAGGATTAATTGATAAAAATTTAGACGCGATTAATCGAATTTAATAAGAATTAGTTATTGGTCAATATGTTAAAAATGGTCAAATTAAATATAAAATTGTAAAAGGTAATTTGTTTTAATAAAAAAATATAACTTACACATGAAAGGGTAAATTCACTTATCATGTTTGATAGTAAAATAAAGATATTTATATTTTTACTTGTATAAAAATATTTTTTAATATTAAAATTTAATTACACATAAAAAAATATTTAAATACATTCGATTAATGTTTCGATTAATCATTCTCATTAATCGCCTTCTAACCTATCAATTGCTAGAAGGTAAATTAATTGTCTAGATCCATCTAGCAATTTTTAGAACCTTGCTCATGGACCTGCAGTTAGAGCATCTCCAAGGCTAATCCCTATTTCCATTCCTTAAATTATAATAAAATAATGGTTACCTAAAATATAGGAAACCAAAAAATTGTTTTACTCCAACGGTGTTACCTATATTCGTTACCTATAATTAAAAAAATAATATTTAATTAATATTTTAGATAATATAGGAAATGATGAGAGTGTGAGAGTAGTATATTATATAAAGAAGGAACGATGAGGTGGCATTACAAGGAAGCAAAATGGTTCCCTACATGTAGGGAAACATTTTCTGTCATCTAAAATTTTTTAGGTAAGGGGTTATGGATTGGAGTGCTCCAATTTAATTTGGTTCCCTATAATTGCATATGTTGTAACATCCCGATTCTGAAAATATTAATTATGATTATTTTATTGGGAGTAAGATTTATTACAGTTAAATTTTGAACCGTTTTGGAGATAATAAAGAATTTAGAGATCAAGACGATAAATTGTGGATTTGAGGAATATTGTATTTAATTGGTTAAGAATGGAATTATTATGTCAAATCTTAATTATTTGACGTCAAATAATTTTTAGGATTTATTTCCGGAAATTTGCAAGTTGACTCGTAATTTATTAAAATACGAGATTTTTGGAGATTTGATTATTTTACTTTATTAAGTTAAGGATTATAATTATTTTGGAAATTTGGGAGAAAATTGTTTTAATTAAACAATTACAAGTGAAATAAAAAGCGGAGAAAAACGAATAAGTAGTGTTTTAATTGAGCCGAAATAAAAGTGAAGTAGTTGATATAAGATTTGGGCCAAGCCCATTAAGCACAAAAAAAAAACACAACTGAAAAAAAAAACACGGGGAGAGAGAAAACAGATTTGGGGGAATAATTAGGGTTGTGGAGATTGAATTAAGGATTGAGAATTGGGGGTTTTGATTGTTAAATTGATTAGTCTAAATATGTATATACGTATGTGTATTGAATGTTATGGGAGTGATTAGAGGGGTTATTATTGTCGGAGTTTTGGGCGGCTGGAGGTGGATTTTCGGAGGGTTTGGTTTGGGTTGCAGCGACGACGCCGACGTGGTGGGGGGTTGATGGTATCGAATGAAGAAAGGAGGGGGAAGAGGAGTTGTATGTGTTCGTGTTGTGCATATGTGCGTGTATATGTTGTGTGTACGCTGTGGGTGTGCTTCGGAGGGTGTGGGTGGTGGTGTTGTATGATGGCAGCAGTAGAGAGACCACCACTGATGGTGGTGGTGGTGGTGGTTTGTGCAGCTGGGAGAGAAGAGAGAGAGGGAAAGAGAAAGAGAAAAAAAAAAGAGAGGGAAAGAGAGAGGGAGAGAAAAGGCTGGAGAGATTGTTGAATATTGGGAGAGATGCAAAGATATTTTAGAGGGAGCATTATGGAAGATAGAAGAAGAGATTTAGAGCATCTCCAATGGAGAAAATCCCTTAGATAAAATCACAAATATATTACCATAAATAAAATTTATAGAAATTATGTAAAAAAAACATCACTCCAATGGTACATTACTGTTAGCAAAAAATTTAGATAATCTCTTTTCGTTGGCTATATTTGGCCAACCTCTAGAGACCTGTAAGGAAGATTTTACATGATCTATTACCTTTAAAAAAATAGATTCTATTAATAACAACCTAAAATAATAAGAACATACTATATTTACAATATATACAACATTATAGCCAATATACCATTGGAGCACAACTTCTTACAGGTTCAGCAAATTTTACATAATCAATATTTTATCTGATTTAGCCAATCATTTTTAGCTAATACCGTTGGAGATGCTCTTACATGGAGAGATGTCGGAAAGATGCAAGGAAGTAGGACAGAAAAATCGGTGAAGATGGAGGAGGCGCGTGGTCGTGGAAATGACAAAGGTTCGCAAAAAGAAGAAAAAAGGGCAGCGGTAGTGGTCACCGGAGAAGCGTGATGGTTCGGTAGTGGTGTGCGTGTTTTGCACCGTAAGTGGGTGTTTTAATTTCATTATCTTGAAGATGCATTTTCGAGGAATTTTTATTATTTCCGGAGTTAATTTTGAAGACTCGTTAAATATTGTAGTTGTAAATCGTAGAGATTAATTTGGGTTTTGTCGAATATTTAGAAGTTAGATTTCTGAAATTAATTTGGGAATTTGTGAAATAGTGGTTAATATTTTTGGAGTTTAGTTTTTAAAGTAGCTTATTTTAGTGATAAATCGTGCTTGGTTTGTAAAAGTGGATTTGTAGAAATTGGTGGAGTATGGATTGATAATTGGAATTTATTAGTGTTTGTTTGGGTTGTTGTTGAGGTGCTATGACACCGGGCGACTCTATTTACGAAAAGGTCATGCCCGATTTTCTGTAAAAAGGACTGTAACTCAAGTCTAATAAATGTGTAGAAGTTACGAGACTGGTAAACAAAATTGTTAAGCGTGGAACTTTATAAATTTGTATTTTTGAGGAGTAAGTTGTATAGTAATTGGAATACCGATTAGTAGGCAGTAAAAGCTTATTCGGTGAATTTTGACCCAAGAAGATGTCATTGATTTTAGTGGACATTTTTAGAAACAAATCGAGTTGTAGAATTTGACTGGTTAAGATCAGTTTGTTTTGTGAAGTACGAGTAGAATAAATTGAGGATATACGATTGAAGAGTTTGTTGATTCTTGTCCAGGTTATTGAAAAAGTGGGTTGAGAAACGGTTGGACTGCTTGGATAGCAGTGGTTGTAAGTATATCTTGTTGTGATAAATTGAAAATAATGCGTTATATTTTTGTTAACGTATTTACTATGTTTGAAATTCTATGCGTTTAAAAATGTGAGGTTAATTGGCTTATTCATCATTGAACAGAACCTCAACTTGCAATTGGGTAATTGAACTCAAAAAGTTTGCAGTCAACTCATCATACTAATTAAAACTTGCAATCTCATAACTGCCATTAACTCATTTAACGGAACTGACGGAAAAATGACGTGGCAAGCTGACGTGGCAAGAATTTTAATGGGTAAAATGGCTAATTCATAACTGAACTGATCATCAACTTGCAGATGGGTAATTGAACTCAAAAAGGTTGCAATCAACTCATCAATTAGTGTTATAAAAATATTCTAAACAATAATATATAAAAATATATGATGGAACGATATTTTTTACTTATATTTAGTGTTATAAAAATATTCTAAACAACTAACTTATTAAACTAGCTCTTTAGCTTGTGCAAAGAACGTAAACGTGCACCCTCCAAATTTTAATTATTTATTGATTTTCAAAAATATATCTAATATATCAGTATGCGTGCAAGAGATGTACATATTATATATATCTGTGTGTGAGAGAGAGAGAGGGATGAATTTCTCACAATTTTATACCACCTAAAATCTAATTTTGTAATCACCTTTTGTGCTTGTAATTAATTCGGTTAATCGCAAATTAAACTTTTTTTGTCTGAGACACAAGTAGACATATAAGTCATATGAACATGTTTGTTCAAGTACAAATTGTAATATAAAAATATTGAAATATTATTAAATAATGAGATATGTGCATGTTTTAATGTGTAATTTCAGTTATCTAGTTGCAAACCTTTTGAGTTCAATTATCTATTTGCAAGTTGAGGGTCAGTTCAGTTATGAATTAGCCATTTTATCCCTTAACTGTACAAAATTAACGGACCTCCGTTAAAAGTCAACGAAAGTTAACGGTCGTGCAAGTTTTTAATAGTTTAATTATGAGATTGCAAGGTTTAATTAGTTTAATGACGTTAATGCAAGTTTTTTGAGTTCGATTACCCAACTGCAAGTTGAGCACGAGTTCAGTTGTGAAATAGCCAATTAACCCATTTTATTTCCAGTAAAATATTTATTTTGAACTAGAAAAGTGGAAAAGTAAAAATGTGTATTTGTGGATTTTAGAAGAAATATATTTTTCAAGTAGAAAAGTAGAAATATGGATTCATGAATTTGAAAGGAATATACCTTTTAAATCGAAGTGTTTAAAGTGTGATTGTTTATAATATTATGAATACTCGTTAAATTGTTTTAACTAGTACATGTTGAAATGCGATTTTGAGGAAAACTGAACAGATTGGCATTGCTAGTGAATCACTCCAGAAATGGAGATTTGGTAGAATTTCCAGAAATGGAAACTTTGTGAACTTCCTGAAATAGGAAGTAAAGGCCGGGGACCCCCACTGGTAGAACTTGATGAACTTGTCGTGTGTAGAATGCCCAGTTTTTCCTCACGTAAATTGTGAAGTTTTATTTTTATTATAAACTGTGAATTGTGAAATGATGTGGATTGCTTATATGCAATAAGTGAGAATGCTTTAAGATTCAGTTTATCGTGAAATTGTGTTGAGTTTCGGATTATGGTGAAATAAAACTGTTTACGAGATTATTACTCAGTTTTAAAAGATGAATATTTTGGCAGAACTCTGATTTTAGTGTGGGTTTATATTTTATTATAAACTGTGCTGTGATGATGCATTGGCAGAACTCTAGTTTCGATGTGAGTTATATTTTATCATAAACTGTGTAGTGATAATGATTTCCAAAACTAAATTATTTTTATAAAACCTCAGTGGATCACTACAAAATATACTTGCTGAGCTTTATAGCTCATTCCTTTATTTTATAAATTATCACAGGAAGATACTGAAGATTTCAGAAGAATACTAGGAAAGGTAGAAAGAAGTGATGGACCATTAAAGCTGGTGGTTGACTTAGTGGTTGTGCTCCACGTACTGGAGTTGTAGATCGACTTGGTGGAAGCACTTGTTGGGGACTCTGGTTGTATGTTGATTTGAGGTAAGCACGACATAGTTGGTTTGTAGGTGTAAAATTACAGTACATGGTAGATAGTAGTTGAGATGTGAGGTGCGTGGCACAATTTTTGGTGAGATGGACTTTTGTTATAGAGTGAATTTTTTGAATTGAAAAACAGGTGGATAGTCCTATTTACGAATACTTCATGCCGAAATTTAAAAAATATATATATATTAGCAGATTAAATAGGTTGTGATGTAGTTTTGGCGAACCCTCGGACCGGTTTCTTTCCAGAGGAAATCAAACCGGGGTCGGGGGCGTCACATATGTGGCAAAAATATAGGTAAGGATCCTCTAAAACCCTTAGGTAAAATTGGATAAATAATACCATAAATAAAAATTATAAAGAATGTGTAAAAAATTCTCCACTCCAACCACGCATTCCTCTTCTCTAAAAATTTAGCCAACCTCGTGATGTTGGCTATATTTGTCGAATCTCCAGAGACCTGTAAGAAGATTCCCCATCATCTATTACCATAATAAAATATACTCCCCCCGTCCCTCTCATTTCTTTAAAGTTACCATTTTGGGATGTCCCTCTCATTTCTATACGTTATCATAAATAGTAAGTTTTCCCCACTATTACACTCACTACCTTCCCCACTACCTCATATTTAATAATAAAAAACACTATTACACCCACTACTTTTCTCCATTATCTCATTACTATTATTAAAAATTGATAGATCACACCACTTTACCCACTTTTCATCTAACTTTACTCATTTTTTATGCATCGTCATGATCTCCGTGTCCCCCTCCAACGTAAACAAATGAGGGAGACGAAGGGAGTATATCCTATTTATAACAACTTGAAATAATAATAACATATTATTTTTAAAAAATAGCCAGTTATTATAGCCAGTACCAATTTTACATAATCAATATTTTATATCATTTTGACCAATCAATTTAATTAACACCGTCGAAGATGCTCTTATCTATCTATTATCTACATATTATAAATTGCTCGATAACCCTTTCCTCAGGTTCGGGATCCATATTCAGGTTTGATAGATATCATGACCCATTATAGTAGTAAATTATATGCTTAGAATTAGGTTTGGGATCCGTTTATATTACCCATTCAGTTATATATGATATGATCCATATTTTAAAATATATTGACCCGATATTATATAAAATACACATCATGACAAACCACTAATTATTTTCTTGCCAAAAATTATTTCCTTGATAATACCAAAAATTGTTAACAAATGATTTTGATTGGTTATAATTATAATGGGGTCCATTTATATTACCCATCCAGTTATATGATATGAATTATGATCCCTATTTTAAAATATATTGACCCGATATTATATAAAATACACATCATGACAAATCACAAATTATTTTCTTGCCAAAAATTATTTCCTTGATAATACAAAAAATTGTTAACAAATAATTTTGATTGGTTATATATTACCCATCCAGTTATATGATATGATCCATATTTTAAAATATATTGACCCGATATTATATAAAATACACATCATGACAAATCACAAATTATTTTCTTGCCAAAAATTATTTCCTTGATAATACCAAAAATTGTTAACAAATAATTTTGATTGGTTATAATTATAATGGGCCCGCCAGGGCCATCCAATTAAATTATTTTCTTGATAATACCAAAAATTGTTAACAAATGATTTTGATTGGTTATAATTATAATGGGCCCGCCAGGGCCATCCAATTAAAATATTCCAAAATGCCAACTAATTATTTCCTTCACAAAACACAAATTATTTTCTTGCCAAACATTATTTCCTTTCTAACAATTGTCAATTTTTCTTGGCAGTTGTTATTATTAATGCCAAATAATTGATTATAAATATAATGGGCCCGCCATGCCATCTAATTAAAACATGCTTGCCAAAAAAAATTTCCTTGGCAAAACACAATTATTTTGTTTTCAAAAATTATTTCCTTTCTAACAATTGTCAATTATAATTATAATGGGCCCGCCAGGCCCATCCAATTAAAACATTCTTGCCAAAAATTATTTCCTTCCATAAATTTTAAATTTTCTTTAATGATAACAAATTACTTAAATAAATTATTTTAATTTATTTAAAATAAAAACAATTTATTTTAATAAATAATTTATTTTAATGATTTTGTTTAATTTTGTGAAAAATTATTTTGTTTAATGATGTGTGTCGTTGTTGGTAACAAATTTTGGTACCCAATTTAGTACTTTTAATTACTCAAATAATTGATATTAAATAAAATACACATCATGACAAACCACAAATTATTTTCTTGGCAAAAATTATTTCCTTGACAAACCACAAATTATTTTCTTGCCAAAAATTATTTCCTTTCTAACAATTGTCAATTTTTCTTGGTAGTTGTTATTATTAATACCAAATAATTGGTAACAAATTTTGGTACCCATTTTAGTACCTTTAATTACTCAAATAATTGATATTATATAAAATACACATCATGACAAACCACAAATTATTTTCTTGCCAAAAATTATTTCTTTGATAACTTCCTTAATACCAAATAATTGGTAACAAATTTTGGTACCTATTTTAGTACCTTTAATTACTCAAATAATTGATATTATATAAAGTACACATCATGACAAACCACAAATTATTTTCTTGCAAAAAATTATTTCCTTGATAACTTGCTTGACAAACCACAAATTATTTTCTTGCCAAAAATTATTTACTTTCTAACAATTGTTAATTTTTGTAATCATGACAAACCACAAATTATTTTCTTGCCAAAAATCATTTCCTTGATAACTTCCTTGACAAAACACAAATTATTTTCTACATAATAGATAAGAACGTGATCAACTTCCGTATCAAAGATATAGCCACCAATTGCACAACTAAATGTTAAAAAGTAAAGGCGAAATGAACATATGCAGATTTCATCAATAACCCTCTCACAGCATGTATGTATAGTAACATAAAGACTTTGGCTTGAAGTTCAAATTTTCATGATCCGTAAAAGGTACATCAGGTCATCCACAAACATATCATATGCAACTTTAGTCAAGGGGAACATATGTTTTGAGTTTTATTACGTTCATATCAATAAAAATAGAGAACTACTGATATAACATACATCAAGCATATGCACTAAAATTAATGTAGGATTATGGGTAATACAAACATTTCTATATTACATCTGTAAATGATAAACATGATCAGTATGAAGTTTTAATTTCCAAAACATTGAGACTACTTATATCATATTACGTTACTTCAAAGCATGTACCAGATTGCATACCCCCATTTGTTTAATTGAACTCCTGTATACCCCCAATCAATTTGGCCTTAGAAGCATCTCTAACCATTTCCAGTTAGTATGTATATATATATATATATATATATATATATATATATATATATATACATATGTGCCCACTCTAGGGAGAACCATCTTACGTGGAGAACCGTGGAGAACCACTTAAAATGCATTAAAATAGTCCTTTATATAAGGCCCCTGGCGGGGCCCCTTCACATAAAAGTCTTATAATTCTACCCTCTATCCATTCATAAAAAAAAAATTAAAAAAAAAACTTTTAAAAAAATTTAAAAAAATGGTGCCACGTCATCATTTTTTGAAAATTTTTTTTAAAATGTTTTTTTTTGTAATTTTTTTTTATAAATAGATAGAGTATAGAATTATAAGACTTTTTTGTGAAGATGCCCCTGCGGGGCCCTTATATATAAAGCAATTATAATGTATTTTAAGTGGTTCTCCACGGTTCTCCACGTAAGATGATTCTCCATGGAACAATGGCCTACATATGTGTGTATAAAGAGAGATCACATAAATAGGAAAAACCTTTACTCCATATATGACAAAATTGGCATATTCCTTCAAAGATTTGGCAGAGCCTCGGAATCAAAGACAATGTCCTTTCTATCCTGTGCTCTAGCCCTTATCTTACATGCCCGGAAAAAAAAGGAAGAAGAAGAGTTTCTTGCTCCCCATTCTGTGATCGTGTCTCTGTGTTGTGTGTGTCTGTGACTTTAATGTATTTACTTAGAATTTAACTTTAAATTGAGTGACAGCATACTAACTTCATTTTTTTTCCCGTATTATGATTTAATTTTAATTTATTCTTTTTATCTACTACAGTTATAAAACATGATATAGTTGACACTACTAAAATAATGTTACAATGTTCAATTTTTTGATCTTTCTAAAATTGATTATTGTATTAATAATTTGTTATACTAATTGTAATTTAAAATATCAAAGCGTACACCTCATGTTCAATTTTTTGATCGTGTCTCTGTGTTGTGTGTGTCTGTGACTTTAATTTATTTACTTAGAATTTGACTTTAAATTGAGTGAGAGTATACTAACTTCATTTTTTTCCTGTATTATGATTTAATTATTTTAATTTATTCTTTTTATCTACTACAGTTATAAATAGTCGACACTACTAAAATAATGTTACAATGTTCAATTTTTTGATCTTTCTAAAATTGATTATTATATTAATAATTTGTTATACTAATTGTAATTTAAAATATCAAAGCGTACACCTCATGTTCAATTTTTTGATCGTGTCTCTGTGTTGTGTGTGTCTGTGACTTTAATGTATTTACTTAGAATTTAACTTTAAATTGAGTGAGAGCATACTAACTTCATTTTTTTCCCGTATTATGATTTAATTGTTTTAATTTATTCTTTTTATCTACTACAGTTATAAAACATGATATAGTCGACACTACTAAAATAATGTTACAATGTTCAATTTTTTGATCTTTCTAAAATTGATTATTGTATTAATAATTTGTTATACTAATTGTAATTTAAAATATCAAAGCGTACCCCTCATGTTCTTCAAGAAATTAACATATTTAACTACTAAAGTAGGCAACTTTTTAGTACTACTATCATTTTTCATTTCTACACTAAAAACTACACATAATTTATTAAAATTTAAAATAAAATTTATTTAAAATATGAACTCCCGTGTGCGAAGCACGGGCATTAAACTAGTTATATATTTAATAGCACAACATAGGGTTTTAGAAGACAATTTAATCCAACTCAGCCTCCACCTACATGCCACCTCAACAGCCACCTCAGATTTATTATAATTTCGTTAATATGTATGCATCACTTCTCTCCCCAGTCCCCACACTACATCTCTCCATCTACTGTTGTCCCTCTTTCTTCTCATACGCGTATGGCCGTCCTCAACCCAATCCTCTCCAGGTCCATTGCAATTTTAATTTTATTTTTGTTTATATATTTGGCTTAGAATTTTCCGTGTTAATCGAATAGCCCTAATTGGGATTGGTTCTTGGTTATGTCATATTGGTTTAGATGTATCATGGAGTGGAATTATCTGTTCGATAAAATGTTTAAATGAATTCAACATCCTGGTAAGCATGATTTGTTCTTAATCGTTTGATTTTATGTCTATGGCCTCATTTTGTGTCATAATTCTTTCTGGTGAATGGGGCATACTCATAGCTCTCACCAAAAAAACAGAGCTGTCAAATTGAACTGAACATTAGCAGGATTTTTATCTACTTATCAAGAAATACAACATAGCTAGACATACAGTATGTCTTACTTGGTGATATTAATTTATCGATTATGTTTTGTTACGGGTCATAATATAATTTTTTGCCGGTTCACTTTGTACCGTTAGTAATTGAAGGTTTCCTGAACTGGTGCTAAAATTTATTTGCTTGGTTTGTACCCATTTTGGATGACGGGCGACTTATATATTCTGTTATCGCAATGGCAACGCAACTCCGAGGGCAGTCTAAGACAACAAAATATCGATTGTATGTATTCCAATTATGTTGTTATAATTTCCAGATTAAGTCCAGTATATTAGTCAATAATTGGGTGAAGTTGGGTCTCTATTTTTGCTTGGTTATTAGGTTTTGGGCATGTGTTAATTTACATTGGTCTGGTTTTTGTTGTTGGAGTTGGAATCTAGATATAATTTCGAGGGAAAATAAAGTGCGTTGGTGAATCGTTGGGTGAAGCAAGATTTTTTGCTTTTGCTTCGTCTTGCAAGGCAATTTAACCGGTGTGCAAATGGAGTTTTGCCCCTGCCTTACATATTGTCGTGGCTTTTTGTTTGTGTGCGTTCATGCAGGTGGTGTCGGATTTATGGACATTTCATGCCGAAAGAGAGGCAGGCCTAGGGTTACTGTGACAGAGGAGCTGATTGAGGCACACCGATTGTCTAAGCAACGTCGCAACCGGCAACAAAAAGGATGTAAATTGATGATCCAATTGTATGTTAGCTCCCATTTCATGGGCTCTGCAATTGCAATTACTTATTTAATCAAGCTTACAATTTAAAGAGACGACTTTGCATTTGCAGAAAGTAGATTGGCCAGCCCTTCACGCTTGGATGCTGCGCAACCCAGTGTGGTGCCTGTTACTAGGTCAGGTGGGTTGTTCCCGTATACTTTGTAATCTGCACTTCAATGTTGAGTTCAAATCTTACTTACCTTTGTTGTCAAAGCTATAGAACTGTATTGTTTTTACTTAAATATCAGTGAACTGCAATAGTGTTTTGGAAAGAATATTGAATCAGTAGTGTTTTGGAAAGATATCTTATTCAATTGTCGTCTCAATCGTAAGACTGATTTGTTGTACAAATACAATATCTATAAAAAAAAAATTGAAGAACGGGGTATAATTTCTGATAGCTATCATGGTTACAATACATACACTTCTGAATGGTGAATACCAGAAAGATTGTGGGATGTTGGTTGCCACATATATAATTTTTTCATTTATGCTATATCACCTTGCCTGAATCATTGTGCTTAAGTTTGCAACTGTTTTGAATTCATTTCAGAAGCACTCACGATCTGCTGCCTTATTTTTTAGAAAGTCCCAAAGGTCCAGTATTGTTTAATGCTAAAACATTGTAATTAAACTATTTTGCTTTGTTGCTTGTCATTCAGCCTTTCCATTAATTGGGTAATGATTCTTATCCATACCTTGGTCATTTTTGAGACCCATACTAAAACATAGTTGATTCCAATCACATTAAGCCTCGAAATTAAATAGTGATCCTAAATCCTACATTTTAATATTTCAATGCTTTCATAATTCGGTTGATATTTTGGAATTATATCCGAAGATACTTGGCTCTCAATGGCATATTTTGTAGTTAATATAGTATCTTGAATCATCATTCTTTCTAATCTTTATTACATAAAAAAACTTATTCATTCGATGTAATAATCACAGCTTTTATGGGCCCTAGAGGTTTTGAGCCTTGACAACAGAGGTGTAGAAAAGATCAGGGCCTGAAAGATTTTGAATCAAGCGGCAAGCTAATAAAGGATAGTACAGAGTAGCTGCTATTTATGGAAAGAACTTGAGAAAGTCAACGACTCATAAAGTAATTCTTCTTGAAGTTGATTCATTTCAATTTAGAATATCACGTGCTGATAGATATTCATAGAGTCTAGCTCAGAATATCAGGTAACAAACAGATAAAGGACATTATGTAGTTGTAGCTATTTTACCAAAAAAATATAGTAGACAGACACAGTCACACACTATAGTAGTATACTACTAAAGCTTACAGAGGATGCTAAAATAATATCTTCCTGCATTGGAATTTTTTAATGAATCTTTATCGAGCTAATAATCTGAATTAATTGTAAAGGTGAAGATGGAGAGAGAGAGAGTTGAGAATGGAGATTAGAAGACCTGCCCGAGTTATGCACTAGAACTCTAAACACAATATTCTTCATTAGGTGGCTGACGTAGTTTCTGGAAACAAAATATTCCATGTTTCTACAACCCAAGGTACCGTTTTTCCGAACATTTACTTCTGCAATGGAGGTTGTACAATTGTTAATGCTTATATACTACATCTACATCGCAGTGTATGTTTAGCCACTCCCATAATATTTGTACAAGCAAGTAAACATTGTCGTTTGTAGACAGTAGTTTGAGTGAAAGTGACATTTCTACTCTTCAGTTTGAGAGACATCTGCTTGACTTCGATACTCCGGTTTCAAGCTAATGGTCAAAGATAACCTCCTGCTAAGATCACTAGACGTTCAATGCACTCTTGGGGTATGTTTTAATCTACTCATCAAATTCTTATACCGACTAATATCTTGATGGTGAGCAGTGACAGAGTTAGAAACGAAATCCAGGGTGTGCCAAAATTATTTAATTTTAAAATATATGTTAATATTTTTATGATTAAAATAGAAATTTCTACTTAAAAGTGATTAATCATTCAACTTTGGCATGCGCTATTTTTCAGATTATTGTCTATCATCTTGTTGCTTATAAACGTTAGGGTTCTTTGATTTGAACACATTGTTATTTCTTATATAATTATACAAGGAATAACAAAATGTCTGCTTTTTAAATACCAAAAAAGAGTCTACGATTGAATTTTAATCTTACATTATCTTTTGCATTAGAAATATCATGAAACAATATGAGGTGCATGCGTGTCATCCAGTATCATCCAAAAAATATTTGTTTTCCAAGTATTCTCATTCCTGCCAAAGAGAAGAAATAATAGTTTCAAATAAATATCATCTTTTGCATGCCTATAATTTTTGGTCTGAATGTGCTAAAGCGCTAATTTTATAATTATAAGGCAGGAATGGATATTTATGTGAACACCAACTTTAGTAAGCAACAACCAAATTTGCCTTAACAACCATAATGCAAAGGGGTACTGGTTCTTCTATTTGGCTTTAGCTATAATTATACTATGACATTAAGGAGTGTGGACTACTTTATTTGATAAAATGTCTAGAAAAATCTCATGTAGACGCCTTAATAAAAATTTACAAAAGATTTGGAGGTTTCTGCATTGTTTCTGTACAATCAGATTTGTAAAAGATATGTAATGAACTCATGTGCATGTCTTATTTCAAGATTTATAATAGGTACATAAACATAATTATTCTAATGCAAATATGATCGAAAGACTGAGAGAATATCTTGTAATTCTATCACTCGCTTCAGTAAGCAACTTCCAACTGCGTCATCCTACTTCATTAAGGAGTGGCTTAGAATCGTGACCATGAGAGATATATCTAATTCAAGACTGATTTCAATGTTTGAAAATAGACGTAGCTGTCAAAATTCACATTTTAATTCCTTGATTTATCAAGTGGATCATATATTTCTTCTGCTGCAATTTTTCCTTAGAAGGAATTCTGCTGGAAAAACTTTTATTTCCTTGATTTATCAATTGGATCATATATTTTACGCTGGTGCAGTTTTCTAAAATGGAATTCTGCTAGAAAAGTCGAAGTTATCGTGAACCTGGTATGTCTTCATATATGGATCTTGTATGTCATATGCTGTGCTGGTGGACATCATGTGGTTGGTACAGAACATGTTCGGTAACATTTCTATGTTATTCTCTGATTAACCTATTTCTATCCTATTTTTAAATATAATAAGTTACATTTTCATGATCTATCTCTTAAGATAAGAAAAAAGGTTAGTCTGTTATTAAATTCAAGTAGAAGAAAATAGTTTAATACCTAATCAGTTGGAAACTTGCTAGGCCAGTCGAGTTTAGTCATTTGCTCCCGTGGACAGTAACTATGCATTGCATATAGACATTCCTTGTAACTTCTTCGTACACTCTTGCATTTTCCATATAAACATATATATAGAATAAACATGCGGAAAATTTATTCTTCCATGTTCTAATGCTACAATTGATCTCAGCTTGGCGCAATTGTGGGAGCCTGTATATATCGAATAAGCCTCTTATGTAGGTTTACTTAGAGAAGTTACATATTTGCACCAGTTGGTCATGTAAAATTTGGGTGTATATATTTGTATGAAGAAAAGATTAAATCTAAAAATAGCAATCACTCGGAATGAATGTTAAATGAGAAGATAATACAAAAAATTTAATTAGGTTATAAGTCTATTCTTCCAACTGCGACCCATTACATTTTCAGAAGCTAACGTTTGTGTGTCAATTTGTGCAAGCTATGTGGAAATGTATTTATGTTTTATAAAGTAGCAGAATGACTGTCGTGATAAGAATAAGGTCATGTTAGAGTATGAGGAGAAGATTTAAATCAAAGTATAGAAAAATCCACCACTTGCTTAATTCTAAGAAATAGATAGTTTTCAAAGCCTAACTAATATTTTTTTAAAAAAAACTGTCTATCGTCTAAAAAGCAAATACTCGCAAATATGGTATAATTATCTAAATATATATTATGACTAATAGATACCAATTCTAATTGACCAGAAAAAAAGTTATTTATTTATTTGCAGTTCAAAAAGTATATTTATTTATTTGTTATATTGATTGAATATGTGGAAGACATGAAAGGATTGTTCCCGGCGCAAATGAAAAAATGATATTATATAACATGTCCTTGCTTTCTCTTTCATACCAGCTCAGTTATTAAATAGTTGGGAGGTTATACAAATGACAATAAGGGAAGAGGTGTTTGATCGTGAAAAACACATTGATGCATTCTAGCATGTCCGAGTTGAAGAGGCAGGAGCAATCTGTTAGGAACGCTCCTTCTGGCATCATCTATCAGCGCTATCCCACAGTAATAAAACTAATTGAAAGCCATTTTGAGAATCAACTATGGTATAGGATTTCAATTCTCTTTATTCTCCATTCAAGCGATTAAAATGAGATTTCAGGGTGATGATGTTATTTAACAAGACATCAAGGGGATAATAACCAATTTATTCAATTTGATAGAGATCAAATTTCTTTTTCTTTTTTTCTAAGTGTACATCAAATACTGTAGTAAGGTCTTAGAATGGATTGATGCTTCCAATTGTATATTTTAGTGTTAAACCTGTTGAAACATCGAAAATTAATTCACTACACTTTTAATAATATGTAGACCCCTGAATACCTCGTCGTAGTTAAAATTTAACAAATTCACATCTAGAGCATGCCCGTGCTTCGCACGGGCTATAAAGCTAGTTATGGTGTAATATGTGATCATTTATAGGAGTATTTTTCCCAAAAGCTTGAGCCATCTTAAGGTACTCCCTCCGTCCCACCCAAATGTTTACATTTGGGTTGGGCACGGAGACCAAGGAAAAATAAAAATAAAGAGAAGAGAAGGAGGAAAAATGAGTAAAGTGGTGGGACCCATCACTATATAATGTATAAAATGAGTTAGTGGAGGAAAGTAATGGATGTAGTTGATTTTTATATTATAAAACTTTACTATTTTGGGAAAGTTTAGAAATGTAAAGAAATGGATGGGACGACCCAAAAAGGAAAGTGTAAAGAAATGGATGGGACAGAGGGAGTAATTTTGTAGGTGATGAACAGCCAACTACTCTCTAGTCTATACAAATCCAAGTATATTCAGCCAATTCATGTACTGAATTTATCAATTCAACATTCTAATTTTATTTTTGAATAAGCCTACTGGCTACTACAACTCCTTCCGGTCAAATAGACCAATTTTTGCTATTTATTTTTTTCTTGCACAAGCTAGTATATACCGAATATGATTTTGTACTCTTATATAGGGCTAGTTTGGTTTAACTTAAAAGAAGTAATTTATACTTCCTCCATCCCACAATACAAGTCATTTTTGGAAGAATTACGCATCTTAAGAAAACATTAATTAGATTATATATTTCCTTTTATGCCCATTATAAATGCATTGACTTTTAAGAATAAGAGATATTTTATGCTCTTGGTCATTCCTCATTAATTATTCAATTTTCAAAAAGGATAATTTAGGAAAAATGATCATAAATTTACATTAAAAATTGGAAATGGACATGTATTATGGGAAAAAAAATTCTCTCAAAAAAGACTACTATTGTGGGACAGATGGAGTAGTTTAAAGTGATATAAATGATAAGTAAATCAGAGCTTATAAGTCAGTAGAGTATTTGGTAAATCAGAATTTATAAATCAGTAGAGTGTTTGGTAAATCAGAACTTATAAGTTAAATTTTTTATTATTTTCAACATATATTTTTTTTAATATATATCAATAGAGTAGAAAAATTTGATATATACATATCAATTTTCTAATGAATGGATTAAAAGATATATGATTTTGAAGATTTGAAGAATATTACTACATATATTACATATATCGAAAAATAGAATAAATTGGAGTTAAATGTTAGGATTTACAACTTTTAACTTATTAACTTATTTGTATAAATAAACAAGTTCAACTTATTTTACCAAACATCCCTTGTAAATGCAAAAGAGGCATTTTGTCAAATTTAAATTGAAAATGAGTTTATCCATCCAGTGTTGGTTACATTGGAGTATATTCTACGGCATTACTCCCTCTGTCCCATCCATTTCTTTACAATTTCCTTTTTAAGCCGTCCCACCATTTCTTTACATTACCCAAAATAGTAAGTTTTAACATTATTACACCCACTACTTCACTTATTTTAACAATACTTTACACTATTTCACCCACTACTTAACTTATTTTAACAATAAAATCACTATTACACCCACTACTTCACTTATTTTAACAATAAAATCATTATTACACCCACTACCTCATTTATTTTAACAATATTACACCCACTTTACATCCACTATCCTTTACATCTACTATCCTTGACCTCCGTGCCCAACCGCCTTGTAAAGAACAGGCTGGGACGGAGGGAGTATAAAATATTACAAAAACTGTCACCCTGAGCATGGACAGTTGTTGAATGGATACATGTCTTTTTCAACTGAAAATTCTTCAACTGATTCGCTGACCAGAAATAACATTATTCTAATATAAAAAGATAATGTACTTAATAATTACTAAACCAATGAATATCAAGTTTTGTTAATTTATGTAATACTAATGCATATAATAATACTAGTACATAAATAAAAATCCCACTTGTTAAATTGTTTATATATATTAAGTTAAGGCGCACGGTCCCTGGCAAACATTTGCCAGGGAACTGTTACACAACATATGATTTTCCAGCCGTTGGATCAACGATCCAACGGCTGGGGTTTAAAAAAAAAATTTACACCGTACCGCAGAAACTTTCCGCGGTACGGGGTAATTACAAAAATGCCCCCTGTTTTCACATCAAAAATCTACTGTTCACCGTACCGCAGAAACTTTCTGCGGTACGTGAACAGTGAGGACATTTTTGTAATTACTCCGTACCGCGGAAAGTTTCTGCGGTACGGTGTAATTTTTTTTTTAAATCAGGACCGTTGGATCAACGATCCAACGGTCCTGGAGCCATATGTTGGGAAACAGTTCCCTAGCAAATGTTTGCTAGGGAACGGACCCCTTAAGTTAATGGATGGGAATATGGGATTAGAGTCCAATAAAGATGTTTTAGACCACGAATACCTTTTTCCTTCTGCATAATAGAAGCTTCTTTTTGTTTCAAACTACCACTACTACGCAAGTGTTTAATTGCTCTACGGCTTCTCTTACAGTATTTCTCATTTCAATATAAAATTTTAATTATCAAAATTATGTGAATTCTTGTTTGAGTCTATTTGGCCTGGTTAATGAAAAATACTACAAAAAAAATTGTCCCAAAAATCTTCCAAATATTTAGGTGTTTTGATTTAATTGACCACTTTTTTCAATTAAAATATGAAATTTTACTTGTATACCTATGTATTCACAAATTAAAACATGTCATGTATCAATTATTTTATTTGGTATAATTTTGAAGAATATTTTTGGGTTTTTTGACATTACTCCGGATTATCATGATTAGCTTTAGAGCATATCCAACGGCATTAGGTATAATGGTTAACTAAAATAAGTGTTAGCTAAAATTTGTTGAAGCTGTAACACATTATGCTCCAATGGTGTTAGCAATAATGGTTAGCTATAATTCAAAAATATTATTTTATTATTATTTTGGTTCACCTTTATCGTTACTTAACCATGGATATAATTTAAATAAGGTAAAAAAGTGACGTGGATATTTTAGATAATGGCTACAGACTCAACAGATATAGATGAAATAATGGATATGTATAATTTTTACTAACAGGTCTTGTGGTTGGAGGGATATATTTTTTAGCTAATATATATATATATATAATAGTGTCACCTAAATTTTTTACCTAACAGATGGTGGTGGTTGGAGATGCTCTTAAGTGCCTAATCTATGTGTTACTCGTGAAAAATTTCATGCACTAATTAAATTTCAAATTAACATGATAACTTGCATCATTTAAATTCGTATCCAAAGTGAATTCGGAAATCATCAAAAACAGGACAAATGTGCTGGTGGATTTAGCTTAACATTTGCAGCACTATATCTTGTCTGAATTTACTCTCCAAAGTCCAAAGTCATCAAGCTGTGGGACAATATATATCATAGAAGAAAAGAACAATTTATACATTTCATTGGACCCACAATATAAAGAAGAGACTTACATATAAAATAATCACATGATTTTCTCAAAAAAAAAAAATTAATAATCACATGATCCATCAACTTTATTAATTTTGCCAAAAACAAATGCCTAAATCGAAAACATATCTACACAAGATTAAAAAACTAAAGGTAGATTAAAAAATATTAAGAAACCAAAAAATAATTCTTATTTTCTGATTTCACCAAAGAGTAGAATTGTCCGTTAAACTTAAAAGTTCTTCCAAATAATCTGCACCCAAGTCCTCCAACACAACAACATTCTCGATTTTCACTTCTTTGTGTTGTTTGCTTATGCTTTTACTTTTCTTATTCACACTTGTTTTTCTCATTGAATGTCGTTTCTTTAATGCAACCACAGGTGAACACCCTGCCTCACAACTATGTTTCATCTCACGTAACGATTCTTCAACTCTTTCTACTGGAAAATTAAGAATAGCAGAGGAACCTCGCATCGAAAATGCAGCTTGATCATAAGCTAAAGCAGCTTGTTCTGCACTATCAAATGTACCAAGCCATACCCTCACTCCATTTCGTGTCGAGTCTCGTATTTCCGCTGCAAATTTTCCCCAGGGGCGTCTTCGGACGCCCCTGTATGGTTTTTGCAATTCCTTAGGTAGAATTTCGTTTTTTTCTTGCACTTTCGAGTTCACCTCATCATCCTTCGTTTCTTCGAATGAGCTGTTTTCGGATATTTCTTGAGGTGCCTGTGACAGAATTCCGAAGAGTAGCATCTCTTCGGAGTCGTTTAAATTGAAAGGGAGGGAATTGTCGAACTGCATGTCATCCCAGGAGAAAGAATTCGACCCGAATGAAGATTGCGGCGAGAATTCGGAATCCAGGTGCTGGAAAAGAGATAAATCCATCTCCATTTTGCTCTGTTTGATCAAAATTTTGTTACTTTTAAATTTTAAGTATGTAACTGATTATCTGATTTTGTGCTGGTGGCTTGGCTCCTTAAATACTGGAGAAAGGAAGATTTGAATTGAAATAAAAGACCAAAGAAAGTGAGTCAAAAGGAAAGGAACAACAAGGGCAATTTAGTAAAAGGAGATAAGAAATGACCAAAGAGGATGCATATAAATATAATATAATAAATTCATAGTAAATAATTGGAGAGGAGTACTTTTATTTGATAAAAAAAATATAATAAAATAATAAGGGTAGTATACTACTCCACTTGTAAATCTCACACATGGGTCAAAGAAAGGAGGGGGCGGCCAGGTCAGAGAAGAAGTTGGAATGATATCAGCATTTCATCTGAATCTTGTGAATTTATAAATAATTAAATATTTAGAGCTCTTTTCGTGGAGACTTGGATTCTTTGTAATTATGCAGTTTGATTTATGCAGTTTGAATCACATGACATGAGCTCTGTAATTTTGCACCTAATTTAAATAATTTATGACTAGTGTTATTTGTAGCATTTTATTGACCGTTTGTGATGTATGATGTTACGATAGTTAAAGCGAGGAGGAATCGCAGAAATTTCCTAGTTTAACAAACTTGCGTTTTCATGATTTTGGGCTGGGATCATGTCTCCTTTCTCCGTGTCCTCTACTTTTTTTAATATAAAAAGAGTATTCATGCGGGTCCATTTTAAATAAAATTATAAAAATAGTGCTTTTGCGGGGTCCATTTTAAATAAAAAAAATAATTTTATTTAAAATGGACCCGCATGGACACTATTTTTGTATTAAAAAGAGTAGAGGACACGGAGGAAGGGGATAGAAGATCCAGACTCCATTATTTTTGGGGAAATGTTAATTCCAGAAATCTATTTTTATTCAAAACTATATGTAGTATAATGTATCATTATATATAACATTTTGTAAATGCAAGGGGCATATGCTACAAATACAGTTGTGAAAATAAAAAAGAGTTCTAAAAATAATATTTTAGTAATATTAGAGGTATAAAATTATATCCCAAAAATGGTTATGGAATGATGTGACAGAAAAAAAAATGTTTTTATTAGTTGATATTAGTGTGAAATGTGTATGCGGGAATCCATTTGAGTTATAATTGATCAGATTAAAATATGTGTCATTTTGTAAAATTTTTGTACGCAATTTAGTACCTCTAATATTTTTTTTCTATTTACCTATATTTTCTTTGAGAAATATAAAAGTTTCCAAAACCGTTCGTGAAATGATTTCCAAATACTGAATTATCAAAATATTATTAATTATTCACTCATAAATAAGATGAATTTCTCATATTTATATATATGAATTTCATAAATAAAATCACATTTTCATGATCCATTTCTAGATATGTTTTTTTACCTCATTCATATTGAAGGACCAAGATCATGATTTTGTATTGTCAATTTGTCACACGTCGCTGCATATTGAAGCTTAAAATAAACTTTTAGTTATTTTCCAGGATTACTACGAGAGCTCAACTTTTTGTTTTCTTCTACGGCTTCTCCTCTAAACAAGATATATTACAAATAATTTTTATTATAATACTTTTGTCTAGCGTGGTGCTCGTTTTCTTTTCACCCATCCCGGTCGTTAAACAGTATCGTTAATTTTCTTGTACGTAACTGTCTCACCTTATCAAATATATTCATCCTTGTATATAGTTGTTGGAAAATATATACAAGTAAAAAATATGTGGAAAAATATGATTCCACAATTTTAGTATAAAGTTTGCAAGAGAAAAGAAAAGGAAATGAAGAGAGAGATCACATTAATTTCACTTAGGCAGAAGAAATGTATTGCATCAATATTTAAATTTACAGTCATGGACTTAAAATTATTGTTTACTAGTATAATTTAAGGTTATTTAAAATAATTATTATTTATAACTTAAAGTTACTTAAAGTGATAAGTAAAAATTGAAAATTTTAAATTTACATTTGTTTAATTAATTTTATATTACGTGTAATTTATGAGTTATTTAAAATGTAAAAATAAATTGGACAAATAGTACATTTGAATGATGATTTTTGTTTTTATCAAATAAAACATAAAAATAAACTAAATCATTCAAAAAAAAAATATCTTCAATACCAACTTTTGATTTTAAGTTACTTTTTTAACTTTAAATAATTTTTCAGTTTAATACATAAATA
Organism: Kitagawia praeruptora; assembly: GCA_037693485.1. Taxonomy (NCBI): domain Eukaryota; kingdom Viridiplantae; phylum Streptophyta; class Magnoliopsida; order Apiales; family Apiaceae; genus Kitagawia; species Kitagawia praeruptora. The sequence goes on along the minus strand of CM075349.1, from coordinate 148,764,073 downwards.
ATTATTTTATAACTTAGAATAAAATGACTTTAAGCCCCTAACTTAATTCATTGCCAAACAGTCTTTTAGTAATGTTTTGTCGTTCTTTTTTTTTTTGACACTAGTACAAAAACTGCTTTACGCGTCTGTCAAAAAAGGTGATATGCAGCTGTTCACAACAGATGCGTATGGAGAAGTAGTATCAGCTAAAAGTATATGCGTCTGTTGAAAAACATACCTCTTTCCAATATATACATCTGTTTAATGTATGACAGACGCATAAAACTACTTTATGCATCTGTTTCGTTTGTAACAAATGCAAATGAAGAGACGCATATGGTAATTTTTGTACTAGTGTGAATAAATATGTTTATATATCTTATAATGAGTATTTGTTCTTAATAAATTTTAATTTTGGGATGAGCGAGAATCGAATAACCACTTGAGTTATCTTATCGCATTGAATATTTTGTTATACTTAAATTTGTACTAAATGAAGTTAAAGAGTATTAAATTCTTGGTGCCACCCATTTCTTTACATGTTCTTTACATCCTTTCAATATTGCTTGACACGCATTTTAAGGTATATGTAAAGTATAGTTTCATAATTTATTTTTAAAATTTTCTTTTTTAATAAAAAATTAAACATTAAATTTTTATTTAGAAGAAAAAAATTAAAAATAAATTATATAATTATACTTTATAGGAGTATTAAAATGTGTACCGAATTCTCTTTCCAAGCGTAAATAACTCGCTGAGACAAGGGAATAACAATTACTGTTTTTGTAAAAAAGCAATACTCTAATGTATTTGTTCTATTCTTTGTAAAACATAAAATTTTATTATTAAAATGTTCTGTATATGTCTATATGAACTTGGTTTTTATTGCCAAAATAGGAATATTCCATATATCATAAATCATAATATAGTGAACTCTGTTTCAAAGAAATATGGCCCTCTCTGCATAACGAACGTGATTATTGATAACAAATTCAACCACGTAATATTAGTCAATCTTGTAACTCAAGCTACACCCCAAGTTCTACGATGTATACCCGCAACCACAATATTTCATGTTGAAATGTATAATTCTTTTTTAAGGGAAAAAGATTCATTAATAATAAAATGTACGACATTTACAAAGATAATCAAACATTAATAGATAAAATATTTAATAATATACAAGAACACTTTTTTAGTAATTCTCTCATATTTCATTTGTTTAATTTAAACATATATTCATCTGTTTAATATTTATAATATTACATATTTATTATATTTAATAATTTTTTAAGATAATTTTTTTTTGCTAATTTTTTTAAGATTAATTACATAGGATACTTTCCTATTGTTCACGTAAAGCCTATAGTGCAGGAGCGCTCACATTTTTTGGCTTATTTTTTATCTTTCATTTTAAAATCCGGCTCACTCCCGGCCTTTGGACCCTTCGTCCGCTTAGACGTGGATTCAAACCATTGACACAAGGATTTTCAATCTTTTGCTCTAACCTTAGTTGAACTACCTTACCACTCGACTAAAGTCTATTTTCTTTATCGCGCCCTACCTTACCACTTGATGAAACGAGGCTTAGCGTTGATCCAAAGGGTCATGGGTTCGAACCTCACCCGCTCCCTGCGTGTAGCAGTGTTGGAGAGACAGTGGAAGGTTTGACGAAGGTAACCGTGGATTACTGAGCGTATCGCTTAAGTGCCCGGTCACTGGGTCTTACCGCACGGTTAGCATGATTTACCTGCCGGTGTTGATCATGGGGCTGGTCGGCCGGTCCTGGGCAAAATAATCCCAGACAGGCTAGCATGTCCTGAAAATACACGTTTTGACGAAATCCCTAAACTAAAAAGAAACTAATATAAACACACAAACACTTAATACACAAACACTTAATGAAATCGTATAGTTCCATTTTGGTAATTAAAATGTATAAAAAAAATACCAAAAATTTTCGTATTATATTTACTTATCATGTACAAAATTAGCGTGAATCACCTAACCATACAAGTCACATGTTATAACAACGTATATTTATCTTCTTTTGTTTTTTTCTTCCCATTGATAAATTTGAGTAACACACAAGAAAGAAGTAGGTTGTTGTCAATTAAATCCGAAGTTGATGGTCTAAAGAAGTCCAGGTGCAGATCCCATGAGCTACATATTGAAAGTCTGATAGGATTTGAACATCTTTCAAGACTATTCTTATACTGTCATTTAGGGGTGTACAAACAATCTGCAAATCGCAATCGTACTGCAAACTACTCGTAGTCGCAAAAATTGTCATAATCAAAAAATTGTAAAATCCCAACCGCAACCACTCGCATACTTGCAGGTTGGTTGCGGATTTGAATATTGAAAAATCGCAATCGCAATCACACAGTGTGACTTCATAATTTACTTCATTTCTTTCTAATTTTTTTTCACTAACCTTTTTCATGCATTTCAATACGTTCAGTTAAGATATTTATAAATAATATTTTTAATTTTTTATTTTATATAAAAATATAAAATCTATCTATCTATACTATTATATTAAAGCCGAAACATTGAAAGTTTTGGTTTTCTCCTAAGTTTTGGTTTTCACTCTAATTATTTAATTTTAAATTATTTACAATATAAAACAAATAAAATGAATTCCGTTAAACCAATACAGAATAGTATTTTATTACTATTATATTAAAGCCGAAACATTGAAAGTTTTGGTTTTCTCCTAAGTTTTAGTTTTCACTCTAATTATTTAATTTTAAATTATTTACAATATAAAACAAATCAAATGAATTCCGTTAAACCAATACAGAGTAGTATTTTATATTTACACCATTACTAATACAGTTAAACTTAAAACCTCCGTTGCCTTACAGAACTCTATTCTTCTAGACCTCATCTGCGCAATCTTCATCAATTCAATACACAATCTTCTTCGGCTTTTCTCTTCTTTTTCAACACCATATATCAAACATAAATACTTTTCACATAATAATAAGAAATATTCTTTATTTAAATCCCTTTTCCAAAGATCAAGGTTCAAATCTCATCAACAACAAATTTACATTAAGATTTTATATTATTAATTCTAATCAATACATATCATTTATTAAACTATTATTATTACTAATAAATTCGTAATAAATTATTCTCTATTTTAGTTAATTATATAATTTTAAAAGAATTTAAAAATTTCTAAACATATTACCTTTTCTATTTTTCAATAACTAAATAATTTCCTTTTTTAGTTGAAATACAATATATTTTACATTTTATCTGACTAAATTTTTCCCTTTTTTAAAAACACTACGAGCAATTTTGTATAATAAAATAACATAATTATATTATAATTACTATTAACTAATCAATTACATTTTTTCCGCCAAAATACGTTGCATTTTCTCTTTTCTCTAGCTAAAATCTCTCTTTTTCCAATTATATCAAGGGCGATTACCTTTTTCAACCAAAACACATTACTTTTTTTCTTTTGTCTTACTAAAACCTCTCTTTTCCAATTATATCACGGGCGTTTCAATTTAATAAAAATAAAATAATAATATTATAATACTAATAATTAACCGATTACCTTTTCAGCTAAAACGTATCATCTTTTCTATTTTTCCTATTTAAATTCTCTTTTTTTCTAGAAATATCACGGACAACATTAATTTCTCATTTTCTAAAGACTATGAGTAATTTTATTTAGTAAAATCACATAATTAAATTATAATTACTATGAACTAATCAATTACCATTTTCACATAAATCATGTCATCTTTTTAATTTTCACGTTACCTTTCTATTTTCTCTAACTAAAATTTATCTTTTTTCAATTATATCACGAGCGGTATTTAATACAATAAACTAATAATATTATAATATTAATAAATAACCGATTACCCTTTTATCTAAACCGTATCATCTTTTCTATATTTTCTAACTAAAATCCCTTTTTTAATAGAAATATCACGGACAATATTAATTTCTCCTTTTCTAAAAACATTACGAGAAATTGTATTTAGTAAAATAACGTAATTAAATTATTATTACTATAAACTAATCAATTACCTTTTTCACCTAGAACACGTTACATTTTTAATTTTCTCTAACTAAAATCACTCTTATCCTAATCATATCACGGGCATTCTGTTTAATAAAATAAAATAATGATTCTATATTATAAATACTACTCCCTCTGTCCCATTAGATTCTTTACATTATTTTAAGACTGTATGGCACGCATTTTAAGGTGCATATAAAGTATAGTTCCATAATTTATTTTTACAATTTTATTTTATGTATAAAAATTAAACAATCCTATTTTTATACAAAAAAAAAAGAAAATTTTAAAAATAAGTTATGAAACTATCCTTAAAATGTACCTTAAAATTCGTGCCAGACACTCTCCAAACAACGTAAATAAATGACCGGGACGGAGGGAGTAATAATTAGCCGATTACATTTTCCAAGTAAAACCTATCATCTTTTCTATATTTTCTAACTAAAATCCCTTATTTTCTACAAATATCACGGATAACATTTATATAATTATTATCAAATAATCTCATATAAAAATTTAAGGCTCCCAAATTTTTGTTTTAAAAAATTAAGTTAAATTAATGAAAACAATTATATAATATTAAAAATCCGTGCATCGCACGGGTTTTAAGCTAGTATTTTTATTGAAAACAAAAAAATCGAAAAAAAATTATTTATCGAATTTTCTAGTGTGTGCCTAAGGGCACATGCTAAGAATCCGTACTAGCTTAGTTATCAAATTTTGATTGGTGGAGATTTCATTAATAATGATGGGCCCCCTGCATTCACATAAATATACATGAATCAAAATTTGACAACTCATCAAACACGGATTGTCATTGGACACACAAGACAAACCCATTATTTATATCTCAACCGAACACATTAAACTATGTGAAGAAATCAAGAAAACGTATAAATGGGATGGAGGGAATATCATTTCGTATAATGGCACCACGGGGGCAATACAGTTTATCTCACCCGTGAAATTTCTAGGAACGTCAGTTTTTAACTTGCATGATTCATTATCCTTCGTCATCTATTCTGCTAACGATATGTACAATTACACTTGATGTGGACTATTTTTGATTTTGTTTTGGGAAAGTAGTTGAACCAATTAACTGCATCATGTGGCTATGAGTCAGAACTCTTTTAGTGACATACGCGTGCACACGATAACAGAATCTGAAATAATTTATAAATTTTACCTTTTTTGCTATTTTAATAGTTTATTTTAATTTTTACACGTAATTAGAGATGTTTGATCACATAATCATATAAATTATTCTTTTTTATCTTCTTTTTTCAAAGAAATATTTTGTTTTTTAAAAATTTTAAAAAAAAATTTAAATATACTTTTTAAAACTATGATCAATGCAATTTTATATACATGCAAAAGTCAAATTGAACAATTAAAATAGGACGGAAGCAATATAATTTTGGTTAAAGGCATTTCTTTTTCATAAGGAAACAAACATATAAATAAATAAATAAATAAATAATTTTGTTCCAATTTGTAAGTGATTGATTATTTATAAATACGTATTTATGAGTTGGGTGTCTTATTTTATATAGAATACCCATTTTTGAGTTGGGTATCACAATTTTTTTTAATTTCTTGGGATATCCATTTGTGAGCGAGTATCTTATACAAAATGAGATACCCAATCACCAGTTGGGTATCCCATCGAGTAAAAATAATCGTACACTTTGAAAATTATTATTTTCGTCATTTTTAACTCAAAAATAAATATTTTTATCATTTTTTTAAAAACACATATGTAAATGTAAATAAATTTATCCTCAATAATAAAAGCCTTTTGCTGGAAAATTATATTTGGGTCAAGGTTTGATATTGTTCATGGGGCAAACCCTAATATGGGCCTTTTTGTAGTTGATAAAATTCCCTGGAAAAATGTTCGGTTGCTAACAAGAATTTTAAAATATCCATAGCTCTTAAAGCAACTTAAAAACTTTGGCCTCCTCTTTTCTCTCTAATCCGCCTCCCCTTTCATCTTCGTCCTCTGTCCAGCCGGGGCTTCCACCGGATTATCACCGGTGGAAAGCCCCATTCCTCTATTTAATTTCGTTTTTCTTGTATAGAGCTTGGATTTCCCTAAAAAAATCTTCCTTTTCGGGAAAGATTTGGTTTGTTTTTTTTGGATTAAAGCTATCGGATCTAAGGACTAGAAACCTTTTTCGATTTGGCCTACAAATTCTTAGATCTCAATCCCAAGAAGCTTCGGGTTCTCATTCTTCCCGGTTTTGCTTTTAGAAAGAAGTCCGAGTTACCTTGCTTTTGGGGGTTTGTTCCCAAGATCTGAATATTTGTGAGTGTAATCCAGTTTGGGTTGTATTTGTTTGATAATTTTAAGGCTTGTCTGTTAGTTTAATTTTATTTGTAAGTTTAGTTTTGATTTCTCTCCTTGGTGAGAGTTTGGGTGTTCTCTCCTTCGTGAGAGTTGTGATTTTCTCTTCTTGGTAAGAGGTGTTTGGAATTCAACGATTAGAGCTTGTGCGGAACTTCATTTTTGGTCGTCGGATTATGGAAAAGATATTGAGCGGAACGAGTATCTATAGATATATCACTTTATTCAGACATATGCTTATTTGTCTCATTTTTATTATGAAGACGAGCGTGTCATCTTGTTCTATGTTTGATCGATCCGATCATTCTTGTAGATGCCGTATGGCTTTTATGAATTGAATTATTGCCTTTTATCAAAAAAAAAAAAAAAATATCCATAGCTCTTCTCAGGAAAAATAAAAAATTACCCATAGCAACAACTCCAGAAGTCAGAAGAGCACGGTATGTAAATATTTTCGCATCGGTTTATAGCCCGTGCACGTTATTTTTAAAAGATATTATAATAACATACATTTAAAAATTGATTGGATAAATTCTTTATTGTATATTGGCTTATAACCCGTGTAATGCACGGCTCTTTTTTTAATATTTATAAATAAATTATTTTTTAAAAATTTATATGTTATTAATTTATATATCAAATTGTTGTTAAAAAAATGATATATATATGAGATTTTACACATTCGATTTAATATTTGTATTCTATCTTAAATTCTTCAAATTTGATTTTACGTTAAAAATTCTATGCGATTTATGAATTCTAATTATAATTCGTTTGGCTTATAAAAATATTCGTGTTATTATTTGAAGATAGTTCTACTAACAACCAAATACAATTTTGTTCAAAATTTTGATAATCAGTAGTCTAGCTCTCTGTACGACAAAACAAATAAGAACCGTTAGATCTAAAATAAATAGCTAAAAACCGTTGGATCCAGCATAAAAAATATTTTACATTTTAATATTTTATAAACTAAAACATGTATTTATATTAAAATACGAAAATGTGTATGTCAATGATCTAAATCATATATAAATAGGTTTTCTACATTGAATAACATTATCAATGTAGGACTTCTATATTGAATGTGATTAATGTAAAAATTGGTAATCATATTTTCTCTTGAGATTGTAAGTGTTTCCATTTGAATAATAATTATTAAATCATCACTAAATTAAAGATAATTTTATGAGTTTCGCGTGGACTGTAAAATCATCTAAATCTGATTTTTAGATCTCAAGATATAGCCCAAATGGTAAATACGATTATTTTATACTAATAAAAAAATCAATAAACTTCAATTCTGATATAACCTTTTTTAATTATATCATTTTCAGATTATAATTTTATCTTAATATATAACCTTTTTTAATTATATCCTTTTTAGATTGTAATTTGATTTGTAATCCAAAGACAGTAGTATATTATACAGTTGTAATTTATATTTATAATTCATCGGATGATTTTTAACCCAATTTTTCAATCCAACGGATCATTTGATGGTTGGATAGAGATCAGACCAAAAATTTGGATAAAATCTCTCTTTTACATATTATAATATGTAAAGATATAATAAAAGTGGCTAAGTTCATAAATAGAATTCTATAATCGAAGAAAATACAATGTACCTTTTTATCTTTTAATTCGATCTTTGGTATAATTATAATTGGAGAAAATACAATGCACCTTTTTATTTTTTAATTCGATCTTTCGTATAATTATAATTGGAGAAAATACAATGCACCTTTGAATACAATGCATCTTTGGATAAAATCTCATTCACATGTTGTCATTTAAATGGGAGAAGGAGTGGATAACTAGTTAGTGGTTAATGGATTATTGATTTCTACTTCTAAGAGAATGTAATAGCGCATGATTCCTTCGAAAAGTAGAAAATGAATTTCTCGGATTCTAATAAAGCACACACTTATAATTAATTTTCATGCAAATTCAACATTAATTTACAACACTAAAAATTATTAAATAATACTTAGTTGTTGAATGTCGATCTTTCGACCTAGTACTCTCTTATTATCCCCTATTATAATAATAATAATAGGATATAATATAATTTTTAATAAATATTAACATGAGAGATAGATGAAATAAATATTTATAAATATTAATGAGAGTATTAGTTAGATTAAATAAATATTTCATTGATAATACGTAGAGTATTAATTAGATAAAATAAATATATTAATAAAAATTAACGAGGACATTATTCATGATTAAATTTGCTCAATGAATATCTTTCTTGGTGTATTTCATATGCATGAGGATGATCTCAGGTAGAACCTGAGGTTCAAACAATTACAATATAAATGTAAGGGTATTAATGTAAATCATTGAAAAAAAAGAGATATTTACAGAAATACATAAGATTTTAACAATTTTTTCCAATTTTACTACCATCCAACTATCATTTCACTTCTATAAAATCATTTTTTCAAAAATATTACCTCATTATAATTTTATGTTTTCAATATTCCAAAAATACTACCTTCCTCAATTGCAACTTTTGCAACCTCATTTGCAACTTCGATGCTACAAATTTCTGATTGCAAGTTCCGGGGTTCAGATGTCATTTTCGACCAGTTTTTTGGAATATATATATATATATATATTCCAAAAAACTGGTCGAAAATGACATCTGAAAACTGGAACTTACAATCAGAAAATCGTAGCATCTCAGTTGCAAATGAGGTTGCAAGCCCCGCCAGGCGCACTCATAATTGGTGGATTTTGGTTGCAAGGCCCCGCCAGGAGCACTCATAATTGGTGGATTTCTGATTTCCAACTTTCAGTTTTCAGTTGCAACTTTTGCAACCTCAGTTGCAACTTTTGCAGCTGAGGTTGCAATTGAGGTTTGCAACCTCAAACCTCAGTTGCAACTGAGGTTTGCAACCTCAGTTGCAACTTTTTCAACCTCAGTTGCAAAAGTTGCAACTGTGGTTTTGCAACTGAGGTTTACCTCAGTTGCAACTGAGCCTCAGTTGCAACTTTTGCAACTAAAAACTGAAAGTTGCAAATCAGAAATTCACCAATTATGAGTGCCCCTGGCGGGGCCTTGCAACCCAAAACCACCAATTATGAGTGCCCCTGGCGGGGCCTTGCAACCTCATTTGCAACTGAGATGCTACGAATTTCTGATTGCAAGTTCCAGTTTTCAGATGTCATTTTCGACCAGTTTTTTGGAATATATATATATATATATATATATATATATATATATATATATATATATATATATTCCAAAAAAGTTGTCGAAAATGACATCTGAACCCCGGAACTTGCAATCAGAAATTCGTAGCATCGAAGTTGCAAATGAGGTTGCAAAAGTTGCAATTGAGGAAGGTAGTATTTTTGGAATTATGAAAACAAGGTCGGTATTTTTAGAATTTTAGAAAGGTTGGTAGTATATATTTAAAAATCTAATAGTTAACATGGGTAGTTTTGAAACTATCCCAAAAAAAAATTAATATTTACAAAAATGCCTCTGCGGAGCCCTTATTTTATAAGTACAAACTTGTTATATCCTTAAAGAGATCCCTGAAAACAACCTCAGGCCCATTTTCTCATATAATAGATAATAAATTTATTTTTACAACATCTTTTAGGAATGATTTGTTTTACTTTTATGAGTTGAATCACATGTTAGAGCATCTCCAATGGGCATCATTCCTTACCTATTTTGAGCTTATGTGGACAAGTATAAGGGTTTTTGTTGAAAAATATTCCTCCAACGCTGCTCCCCATCCCCTATAATTTTTAGGAGAGAGAAGATTGAACCCCTTATTTTGGGGATCAAAATTGGCACCCTATAATTCTCCAGCTCATCTCCCGCTTTCATTTCTCGCTGATTCCTCTTTCCCGCTGATTCCTCTCTTCTTCTCCTTCATCAATTCTTGTTTACTTTGTTTCAAAATACTATTTAAACTAGCATGATAGCCCGTGCAAAGCACGGACCACATTTTAATTCGTATAATTTTTTCCAAACGTTGCCATAGAGTCTTTCATTTCTTATTTGTTTTACGTGTCTCGGTCTATCTATAATCAGTGGTTGATCGTCGTTCTAATTTTAAAATATTAGTATACTCTAAATCCTAAATACCATATTTATAGTGTTGTTTGTTCAATGTGTGAACGATGACTGGTAAAAGTTAATCATTAGCTATCGCGTATTACAATAATAATAGTGTGCCCTGTAGTCTGTTTTTGTGACAACCCGGGTCAAACCCGAGCTTTTTTCCGAAATCGGGTCAAATCCCGTTTTCGAATTCGAAATGAATTGAAGTACACTGGTCCAAATGTAACATCTTGGAAAATCTACAAGTGCACCACATGCCCCAAAAAATCATGATTTGTTGGTTCCATTAGTATTAGTACTTTGCCTTATATAATCAACTAAATTCAGTTTCCACTTACGGCATGTCTATAGTTGGTTCCCGGCAAGTAGATAGCTGGGGGTGTAGTTTCTCCACTGGGCTACCAATGGTTCTTACGTGTTAAGGTCAATTGTGATACTAATGTATTCAGGGATGTTGGTGCAATTTGGATTTATTGGGATGTCTTTGATTTCATTTTCAGTTAAAAGAATTTTTCAGTTCAGTTTTGTCAAACGGTCAGGAAACAAATCAGCTAAGTGTTTTAGTTTGCCTTTATTTTCAACCTGGTCGTATCTTCAGTTGGGGGTTTATCCCGATTGTATTTGTTCTAATTAATGAAAACTGTCATTTTTTTTGGCAAAAAAAGAAAAGAAAAGTCTCTACCCTCCTCGATGTGGGAATGTTACAAAATTTATAAACAAGATTTACAATGTAACAATATTTTTACCTAGTTAATTGAGCACAAAATTTCAAACTAAGTATAATTTAATTTTAAATTTAACAATGAAACATTTTCCATGATAATCCTGTATACTCGTTTAGTAGGATAAAAATACAATATTTTTGATGTGTTAACCATGTTGAATTCCTTGAGTACAAGAAAGATTTTAAAATTGTTACATAATTAACTCATATTTAACAAAATTTAAAGACTAAACAGATGCTCTCTTTGTAATTGAGGTTGCTTTGGAAAGAATTATCCATTAATTTATAAAGTATATTATTACAGTTTGCATTATATTACACTCATAGAGTTTGTCATTTAAAGAGTTTATATTTGAGCACAATATCATATATCTATATTATTTATACTGTCATATTAAAGACGAATTTAAGATAACCCATTGATCAGTATAATAAATTCAACTATTTTGAATCGTAAGCACAATAATTTTAATAGATCTATTATCACTTTTACCCATCTTCCCACCTAATATATACTACAACTTATTCCCTTCTCCTCCCTCTTACCACGTCATATATGTGCATTCATCTTCCCCCGACCACCTCTCTTTTATTTTTGACGACCTTAAATTTCGACAATCTCTAATTCATATTTAGTAACCTCGATCTCTTCGAATTGTATTTCCAAAATTCCTCAAATTTGATTGATTTCGGAAAGTGATGATTATCACAATGATGGTGAATACGACAACAACGATAGAAGTTGAAGATGTGTGGTTGTAAATTTAATTATAGTGATGATTTATGACATCCATACTCAAATTCACGACATCACCACATATTCAGATCTAATTACTTTTTAAAACTTGAGCTTAGAAAATTTGATATTTCTGATAAAATTTTCATAATTTTCATTGAAATTTTGTGATTATAGATGGAATTCTATAATTCCATGTTTAGTGATACTATGATGATGGTGGTGGTCTAATTTTTAATGTTTATTATTTAATTTTCGTTATTCGTGATGGTGGTGGTATACACTATTATGAAATATGCATAAATATTTACATAAAGTAAAAGGCATTTTTTTTAAAACAATTTTTTTTACAAATACAATTATTTTAATAGTGTTAACATTTGATTAATTGAATATTATCTCTTTTATAAATGTGTACAAGCTAGTATCTCATTTGTTAAATATAATCTCTATAATTTTTGTGTAATCTTTATAATCTTATTTATAATATTGTAATCTAATTCATTGTATTTTATCTCATTATTTGATCTGGTAATTGATGTAGAGTTGAAATCTCAAATATGAATTATTATTTTATTTTCTTTTAAAATTTTAGTTTTTTCCGGTGTAGTTACATATTGCACTCTAATCTAATTACATATTTTATCTAATTATTTTCAATTTTTATTTTTTAGCCTACTCATATATTTTAATGGATGTCAATCAAAATATCTTGTTTAATGTATGTGTAGTTAATATGAAATATTATATAAATATTAATGAAATCTATGTTATTCACTTCATTTTATTTTTTTCGTATTAAATCGAATCATAATCTAATCATTTTTATGATATACATCTTTAATTATTAAAATGGGAAAATATTCTCATAATTTTATTCTGAATAAATGTTAAAATAGATATAGTGAGGAGGTTATTCATGAAGTGGTTAATGATTTGAAGATATGTATCAAAAGTTGAGCTGGTTTAATGGTTGTGAGTGTGAATAAATTTTAAAATAGATATAGTGAGGAGGTTACATGAATGTGATTAATGATTTAAAAATATTTATCAAAAGTTGAGTTGGTTCAATGGTTGTGGGTGTGAGTATAAGCTCTTGTGCATAATGGGGTCATGGGTTCAATTCTCATGAAAAGCAAATTTTTTAACATTAATATAATTTCAAGGGCATAAAGGTAAATTACTAAATAGGAGGAAAAACCATGTTCCCCTATAATAGATATAATGGATACTACTTTTGAAAATGGATACTACTTTTGAAAATATAGGGATTACCATTGGAGTAAAACAACTTTTTGGGTAGCAAATTTTTTAAACTTAATATAATTTCAAGGGCATAAAGGTAAATTACTAAATAGGAAGAAAAACCATGTTCCCCTATAATAGATATAATGGATACTACTTTTGAAAATGGATACTACTTTTGAAAATATAGGGATTACCATTGGAGTAAAACAACTTTTTGGGTAGCAAATTTTTTAACATTAATATAATTTCAAGGGCATAAAGGTAAATTACTAAATAGGAAGAAAAACCATGTTCCCCTATAATAGATATAATGGACGGATACTACTTTTGAAAATATAGGGATTACCATTGGAGTAAAACAACTTTTTGGTTCCCTATATTTTAAGTAATCATTAGTTTACTATATTTTAGGAATTCAAAATAGGGAAGCCAATTGGAGATGCTTTTAAGTGTAGTCCAAAATCCTGACATGTATTATGGTGAAGTTTTTTTCCCTTCAAAACTTGCATTCAAAATACATGGTTATGAGTAATTTAAGTTTTGCAGCATGATTCAACGATTATACTTCTTAGAAGTTATAAAATTTCACTGTTAATTAGTTTAAGCCATGTTCAGAACCATGATCAGTGCCACTGTCGCTCAATTTTCGACCATCAGGCCAGATCCTATTTTGTATGGATTAGACAAATGTCAAACAATTCTCAATATTATTCACTTTAATTTTCAACAATAATTTCATGCAAATTCAACATTAGTTTGAAGCATTAAATTTTTTTTAAATAATACGTAGTTGTTGAGAATCGATCCTTTGATCTTTGGTAGTACTCTTTTATTACCCCTCTTACTATTATTATATAATAGGATATAATGTATTATGTTTAATCTTACATTAATGAACTTACCAAAAATGAATTAATTCAATTTTTTATTAATAAGTGTACCATAAATATTATAAAAGACATTAATTATATTTAAATTTATATATAGAATTTCTATAATTAGAAACGGATCAAAGTAGAAGACGGATTTTTACAATCATAAATATGGATACAAAATCAGAAAAACGAATTATCTAGCGGGTCAAATCAATTAAATTTTTTATTAATAAATTTACCATAAATATTATAAAAGACATTAGTTATATTTAATTTTTTATATAGAATTTCTATAATTAGAAACGGATCAAAGTAGAAGATGGATTTTTACAACATAAATATGGATACGAAAAACAAATTATCTAGCGGGTCAAATTCAATACATCCAAAGTTCAATATAAATATCAATGATTAACCAACAATTTATAATATATAAATAAATTTTACTAACAAATGCAGGCTAAAACTTCTGATGAAATGAAGTAAAATTGTCCAATTTTTTTTTACCGAAAAGAACAATTAAACACTCATCGCATAAACTATACAAAATGTTGTACGTACAAAACTTTTTTTTTTTTTAAAAATAAAGATTTCATTAAATAGCAAGATCAGATAATAACGTCTCCAACAACAAGCCTGGAGGAGACACAAACTCACTAAAGCAATTAAGCGAAACAGGGACTCTAGCCATCAAATGAGCACCCATATTTGCTTGCTTTTTAATATGACAAAGGGCTAAATCTACCCTATGTTTAAACTTCCTTCTGCAGAATTCCACCACATGCCCTAGCTCCAAGTAGTAGCTCACCTCATTGCTCATAGCCTTGACTGCCAACTCCGAATCACTCTCAATATTAACATCGTGCAAGCCCAGTTCTTCCACCCAGACTATAGCCTCCTTGATACCTCGCATTTCTGCCTCCAAAACTGACACTACCCCTTGGAATTTCATGCATTTGCCTCTCACAAAGTCTCCGTTTTCATTCCTAATAATCAAACCCACCGAGTAGTACGAGTTGCCAGCAAAAAGTGAAGCATCTACATTCAGCTTTAAACACCCATGCTCTGGAGGTTTCCACTTAACACATCTCACTACTGCTGGTTTTTTCATTGTGATCGATCTTTGGGTTTCCTTTCTGCACATAGCATTCTGCCAATCTTTAATCTTCTTTCCACAAATCTCTAGTGCCATAGAGAAAGAAATGATTTTACCATCCCATACCTTTTTATTCCTAGCAAACCAGACAGCTCACAGAACCGTTGCAATCTTCACCATCGTTTCTGCACTCTCATTGATTAACCTCTCCAGAAGCCAGCTAGGAGCAAATTCGACATGTTGCATATCAAAATTTAGTCCCATACTTCTCCAACATTCTGCAGCAAAATCACAGTCAAAGAAAATGTGTAAAAGGTGCTCTATGTCTACTTCACACATCGAGCAAATGATTGGAATCGCCATCCCTTTACTTCTTAGAAGCTTCCTAACCGGAACATTATTTTGACAGAACCTCCATAAGAAAGTTCTTACTTTATGAGGCACCTTTAACTTCCACAGTTTCTTCCAACCATCAGACTCTGCAATGTCGTTAAACACCACATTCCTACTAGCCTAGAACTGATACCCAGATTTGACAGTATACCCACCCGTAGTAGTGTTTACCCAAGCTACCCTATCCTTCACATTCTCCTGCGGAATTCCTACTTGACAGATTAAATGAGCGTCGTCTTGATGAAAATCTTGCAACACTCTAGTCACGTCCCAGTCTTTGCTATTAGAAGGGAAGTAGCTGCAAACTTAATCATCCCTGATAACATTCAAATGATTGTCTTCAACACAAAAATCTCTCTTACCTTTCAACCAAGGATCTTTAAAAATCCTTATGTCATTTCCGTCTCCTAGAATCCACCTAAAACCTGCCCGAAGCTGTTCTTTAGCCTCCCAAATGCCCGTCCATATAAAGCTAGACTCCGTTCCCTTAGCTGCTTGAAGAATATGACCATCTGGAAAGTACCTTGCCTTATACAGTCTAGCTACAAGAGATTGAGGCTTGCAACAAAAATTCCAGATATGCTTACCCATTAGAGCTATATTAAAGTCGTGGAGATTACGAAAGCCCAACCCACCTTTGTTCTTAGCCAGTGCCATCTTATCCCAACCCATCCATCTGACTCCCTTGTTGTTGCCCCCACCTGATTTCCACCAGTAACCGTTGAGCATTCTTTATATCTCAACACATAACGATTTAGGAATGAGAAAACAGGACATGCTGTAGGACGGTATAGTTTGTCCCACATTTTTCACCATGATCGTTTTACCTGCTTTAGACAACAGCTTATTATTCCAATCTTGAACGTACGTACAAAACTTAATTGTGAATAAAGAAGCAAGTTCGATGGACAACAGCATTGATAATTTACAGCGAATTCAAATATTAAATATTATTGTTTATAACTTGGTAATGAAAGAATGACATAATTACCTCATTTTTTAATAAAATTGACGAAAATAACACAAATCACGGATTGTGGCCATAAATACCCCTCTATTACGCATTTAGGAGAGGAGTAATAAATTTTATACATATTACGCATTTGGAAGAGGGGTAATAGAGCTGCCAGGGGAGCCTATTACGCATTTGGAAAATGGGTTACACCTATTACCCATTCTCCAAATGCGTAATAGAAGAAAAATCTATACTAGTTACCCCAATATCAAATGCGTAACCCTATTACTCTCATATGAAATGCGTAATAGACGGGTATTTATGGCCATCATCAGTGATTTGGGATATTCTTGTTATGTGATATAGGTTTTTGGGGTATTCTTGGCCAAAACCCCTTGGTAATGGGTGAAATATAATAACATCTTATTTTTCAAATTTTCAATAGCTACGTTGAATATATGCACCTTAAAATTCTTCAATTTCCGGGGAAACTACTTCTTTCGTTTAAAATAATATTTCATTTTTATTAAAAAATGTTTCAAATTAGTTATCAGTTTCAACTTTCAATTTAGTCTCTAGAAACTTCTAAGACTATTCTCTAGATAAATTTTCAAAATTAGCTCCTACTCTACGTATCTCCATTTTATATTTTCAAGATGATTTTTAGTTCATATATTATATTTAATCAATGTAATAAATATGGATACGAACGAACTATTCTTATTAAGCTAAAATTTTATTAATATGCACTATTTTTTGAAAAAAAACTACTATTTTAAAATGAGAGAATATTTATTAAGATTTTCAGAGCAAGGTAAATTTAAAATAAGAGAAATGCTAGAGTTCTCAAAAATATTATTTGATTGAATATATATCTTCAAAATAAAATAAAGAGGCCTTCCATATATACATGTGCTCTACGAATTAAAATAAACTTGACATTCGGAAATAAATTTAATAACCATTTTGAAATTCCTAACATTACTATATTTGAATAAAATTTAATTTGTTAATGATAAGTCATACAACATCTACTAACATAATCGAGTCGAATCAAATGTAAATAGAAATAATAGCTGATTAATCTATTATTCGAGATATAATCATACAATTTGTTAAAGATGATATATTTCCAAGTACGTTGAAGATGAAATAAAAAGATCACATGCGCAATAACATTGACAAACAACCTCAGCAATTAATTAATTAAATACTTAATCTAATCCAATCCTTAATCAACAATATATGATAGGTTATATTATTCAATTCCGTGTTAATTCTGATCTTACGCATCAAAACGGATGCTCCACCATGTAGAATCAATACTTAATAAGTGAGGGGTCCGGTCCCTGGCAAACGCATGCCAGGGACGGATTATTTGGCATACAACTTTTAAGCCGTTGGATCATGTGATTTAAAAAAAAAATTCGCACCGTACCGCATAAACTTTATGTGGTACGGAGTAATTACCAAAATACCCTTACTGTTCACGTACTGCAGAAAGTTTCTGCGGTACGGTGAACAGTAGATTTTTTATATGAAAACAGGGGGGCATTTTGATAATTACTCCGTACCGCATAAAGTTTATGCGGTACGGTATTGTTTTTTTTTAAATCACAGCCGTTGGATCAACGATCCAACGGCTTAAAAGCCGTATGTTAAATAAACCGTCCCTGGCATGCGTTTGCCAGGGACCGGGAACCAATAAGTGAAGTCATAGTATAAAATTTTCATTCAACACAAACATGCAACTGGGGTGAAAAGGGTTCTAAATTCTAATCACGTCTATTTCAATACAACTGATTTGATTAAAAATTCGAATTTTCAAACAACCATTTATAGAACTTTTTTAAATAATTAGGCTTATATGCTCGGGGTAAGCGAGAATCTCGGGGTGAACCATATGCAGAACTTAGGTTCACATATTCGATATTGAGTAGTGTTAGGGGTACCAAAATTTATTACCAAATGATATGACACAAATTACTTGGTATTTTGGAATATTTTAATTGGATAGCCCTGGCGGACCCATTATAATTATAACCAACCAAAATCATTTGGTTTGATATTTAACATACTACAGTCGACATGTTAAGAGTAATACTCCCTCCGTCCAAATTTACATGTCCCTTTTCTAAAAAGCACACATATTAAGATAAAGTTAGTTGAATAAAATTTTCCAACTAATACCCTTATTTAATACATTGGTAAATGAGAATAGAGTTAAGTTTAAAAAAGTCAAAATTTTGATACAATAAATGTAGGGATAATTTTGTAAAACTACACTTAAATTTGCATTGAAAAGAGAAAAGTGACATGTAATTTGGGACAAATTTGTTTTAGAAAAGGGACTTGCATTTTGGGACGGAGGGAGTATTCTCGAAACCTTAGCATCCTTAGACTTGGAGACCTAGCTAAAAATTCTTTATAAATATCTCAGGTATGTAGCAGAAGTTATTCACGGACGAAATTGAAAAAAAATGGAAGGTTCTTCGAAGGGAAAGAACGTGCAAGAAACCAAAGGAGTAATAGGATCAGAGGAAGTACGGTACAGGGGAGTCCGAAGGCGGCCATGGGGAAAGTATGCAGCAGAAATACGCGATTCGTCGCAGAACAGACAACGGATGTGGCTAGGAACATTTGATACAGCCGAGGAAGCAGCTAGAGCTTATGATAAAGCTGCATTTAATCTAAGGGGTCAGTTAGCTGTCTTGAATTTTCCCAGGGAATATTATTCGAAATTGCCAAATTATCTTTATCCTCCCGCACCATGTTCGACAATGTCACCTTCTTCCTCTGTTTCTGATGGGAAGCAAATTATCGAGTTTGAGTATTTGGATGATAGTGTTCTGGAACAGCTTCTCGACTCAGAAGCAGAAGAGATCAAGTCTAAGAAACGTTGACGAAAAAAATTGTAAATCATGTGTAGTAATTTATGGCATTTCCATTTTGCAAGACTGCATTCTGATGAAATGACCACGTTCTATATTATGCAGAATATTTGGCTGGTATAACATATATTTTACTAGCTTCTATAAGGACATAAAGCTTGACCATCTGTCTGAATTTGCATTGGACTTATCAGCATAATCTCATGGACATAGTTATATACATAGCTCACTGCAACAAGTAGCAAAACAGTAGGCATATAAGTCGAATTAGGAGTAAAACCTAATGCAAATGAAGTGCATGTATGTCATTTTGAAACTTATATATTATCGTGACATGAAATCAGTATGTGGATATGTTACGATGAGTATCAGTAGTCGAGAAGGCTTGGATTTTTGTTCAAGTAATGTCTAAATTTCCAATTCAATCGAAATGTCAGGACTCAAAGATCACAACTACCAACAGGCTGATTAAATGATCACAAGCTAGTCTGATTAGAACATAGTCTGATTGCGTTTTGTCGATTTCTCTGAATACCAGTTCTTTAAAGATCCAACTATGTGAATGTTTAGAATGGTAGAATTAGTTAGTTACAATGTGGAAAATAAAATTGTATTTTCAGCAGAGCTGTATTTTTGTATCATACATTATTTAGTAAGTATCCGGTCACTATGATATGTTGTTGGCGAAGTTAGTCAGGTATGGACAGAAAACTGAGCAACTGATAGAAGTTATTAGCATAACAACTTGGTAAAGATTGCTCTAGAAGTTAAGCCAGGATCAATGAACAATGGGATTAACATAGAATCTGAAGATAAATAAAGAATAAAGCTGGTTTGGATTGAGGGTGTTCAGACTTTTTAGTGTGAATCAAATCACGATTTGAATCCATGCTGCATGCAAGTTGTAACTACAAGTTGCACCAAGGTATCTATACTAGGAATCTCCTGTCAACCCTAAAATGATCAAGATCATAAGTGAGTTGACATTAAATTTCTATGCTAATTCTTTTACACTTTCCATCAATCGTTTATATTATATTTTCTGCAGTTGATTAAACACTACTCCATAATCTTGGGTTAGTTGGAGGATTCCTTGCAAGTTCGTTTGAAATTAGATTAAATATTAGAGGTACTTTAAAAATGCATGTATACTGGTTGAAATGTATCACTACTGTACTGATATGTACATCTACATATCTTTTTGAGTTGGTCTATCCGTCTCACGGTTAAGTTTCCAGACAGAGGATGAGTACTTAATTCCTCCGTTGAAGTTCAGATGTTTACACATTTATAAATTGGGGTCCGTTCCCTAGCAAACATTTGCTAGGGAACTGTTTCCCAACATATGGTTCCAGGACCGTTGGATCAACTTCCCAATATATGATTCCAGGTTGATCCAACGGTCCTGATTTAAAAAAAAAAAATTTACCGTACGGCAGAAACTTTCCGCGGTACGGAGAAATTACAAAAATGCCTTTACTGTTCACGTACCGCAGAAAGTTTCTGCGGTACGGTGAACAGTAGATTTTTGATGTGAAAACAGGGGGCAATTTTGTAATTACCCCGTACCGCGGAAAGTTTCTGCGGTACGATGTAATTTTTTTTTAAACCCCAGCCGTTGGATCAACGATCCAACGGTGTAGGAACCATATGTTGTGTAACAGTTCCCTGACAAATGTTTGCCAGGGACCGTTCGCCTTATAAATTTGAGTCGAAACATAACGTATTATTGAGAAATTCCGAATTGTATCTTATACAGTGTCTGTTCATAACATATCCTTCATGAACTCTAAACTTATTCGTCTATGCTTATTATAATTAGAACTTGTAAATAGATGTAAATCCAGTATACTGGATATCTATATTGACTCCGTCCCAACTAATTCTTTACTATTCTTTTTACACTTTTTGGCATTTTAATGTGTATTCTAAGAATGGTTTTATAACTTATTTTTAAAATTTTCTTTTTTTGTATAAAAATATATACAATATATTTTTATACACAAAAAGAAAATATTAAATATAAGTTATGACCTTAAAATGTACCTTAAAATATGTGTCAAAAACCTAATTTCGAAAGGTAAAGAAACAATAGGGACTGAGGGGAGTATCTTCCAAAGCCTGGTTACAACTAGTAAATGTATAATTTTCTCCTTCATAGTAAGTAAAAATTTACAATTTCACCTTTCATCCTTTACAGAAGTCCAATTCACTGAAATTGCAGCGACTTCGTGTTCTTTATTATTTATTTAAATTATGTGTTTAATTGTCAGATTGCAGATCATAAAACAATTGTAAAACTTCAAATTAAAGGAGCATCAACCATTTAAAAATAGAGATCGAAATAGGTAAAATACGTTAATAATTTGAAGGAAATTGATAAATAAGCTCATAAAATTAGTATTTAAGCAAATCTTACTTTTTGATGTGTCACTTACTCAACTACCCTTGATTTTTTTATTAAAATTTTGACAAGTAAATTTTGCTACTATAATTAATGGGTTGAATATTGAGAAATATAAACTTCTTTTTTAAAACGAAAAACATAACTTGAGGCTCTGTTTAGGATTGCTGTTAAAAATTGTTGTGCTGTTAGAAAAAGTGCTGGTAAAAAAAGTGTTGTTGTAAAAAGCTTAAGACTGTTTGGTAATTTTTTTAATATATGCATGTTTCGATGTAAAAATATATTAAAAATAATGTTTTTGATGAGGTTTGATGTTGAAATCAGCTACTACTTTCCGCAAAAGCCGAAAAGCAACTTTTTTCAAAAGCATGGGAGGACCTGCTTTCTCTAAAAGCAGCTTTTAGGCCAAAAGCACTTTTCAAAAAAGTAGTTTTTAAATTTTACCAAACACCTTTTCAACTGCTTTTCAGAAATAAGCTGTTGTTGCTGTCTACAACAGCAATCCCAAACACACCTTGAATCAAAGTAAATAACTTCTGGAAAAGCTTTTGAAAATCTGCTTGCCCTCTTATTCTTATAGATTAATGCAATTTTTGCATTAGGAGAAGAAACAGCCAAGCACCAATTCTTGCTTAATTTGGAAAGAAGTATAAATAGAGACAATGCCACAATGGTGTAGCGGGTCGCGCCTGTGTTATTTTCCCCGGTTACGATAACATCATAAATTACAGTACATCCATTAGAAAAGCAGTGAGATTAAAGAAAGCGGTAAGGAAGTAGTTGCTTATCCAAGTTAAGTGGTATACTAACTATGCTTGCAATGTATGCAAGTCCCACATGAGTCCAGTCCAATATGGAAGTGTAGCACATTAAAAAATTTAGTTCAACATGAAATATATTTCATGACATTCTTATATAATTGCAAGCTTTCAATCCAAAGCTGCACACCGATCCTCAAGAGCAGAAAAGTTATCTTAGAATGAATTTTTGATACAGGTAATATGTTTTTTAATTATAATAAAAGAGTGCATATCCAAAGTTAAGGGTAATTATGGAATTTTATATTTTAAAGTAAAATTTGGAGCTTAAATAGTAAATTTTGTAGCTTATTTATCAATTCCCTAATTTGAATTTTGAACATTTATTATTGTTGACTTTCAATTTACCGTTGCACATTAAAAGTAAACCAGACTAATAGGAGAATGAAAAAAACTCTATCGCAAGATTCAAAAGATATTATATGAATTATAATGTGGTCCGTGTCTTGCACGGACTATTATAGAGGGCAAAACAATCATAAACAAAAGAGTAAAGAAGAGATGCATGACACAAGGGATTCTTCTGCCTTAGAGCTCCATCTGTAAGGTACCTTTATCAGTCCTTCTAAGTTCCTTCCAATATATCCAGCCATTTGCTTGCTTGTAATCATCCAATGCTACTTTGAGTCCCCTATTGGGGACTATCATACTCTCATTGAGTGACACTTTGGTCACCGGATCGAATTTTCTCTCCTAGGAAATGATAGAGTATTATGAATTATAATTATACAACAATTATGTGTAATATTCAAACAAAACAAGTATACTGTATACATGATCAAAATCTAAATTTGTTATGTACCTGGAGGTGATTAAATAGGGCCAACCTATCATAACTAAAACCACTGCTACTGCTGATCATTGGATCTTCCATTACTTCTCCAATTAGATTGCACCTCAAGTGCTTAGGCACTGACTTGCCCCTATTCTTGAACACATCAATTGCTTCCTTTAGAGCAAGATTAGGGGTCAACATTTCAGAACTAAGCTTTGTTTTTGAGAATGGGTCAAAGGCTTGAGACTGATTAAAGTTTGAAGTCAATGAATGTTTAACTAATTGAGACTCAACATATAATTATTGTAAAACATGTAAATATACCTCTAAGTGCTTAAGAATGTAACTTCTTTCAAAAGTAACACCAGATGGAGTTATGACAGGATCTTTCATCAAGCACAAGCTTATCTTGTAGCAAAAATGATATGGTATTGGTACCTATGTATATATATACACAACAGTAAACATGTTATTGAAACATTTAATAATCCATAAATGTGTATAATGTAGGGTATCAAAATACCTATGTTGCATTGTTAATAGCTTGATTATTATCTCTTTCCCAGATCAAATATTTAGTTTGATTCACATTGCTCACAATTTCTCTCAATTTAGCAAGTCCAACTTGACTGACCTAAGCAAATCTAAGTGCCTAGGAAAGATAAAAGAATATAATATAAGTTGAAATTTATGACATTAATAAAAGAGGGTTGATTGAATACTATATTATACTACATAGAGTTCACTTGAACCCAGGCTCGGTTTCATTTCTGGTACACTACTGAGTTCGTGTTTCATTTATGGTACATTTTGTTCAGACTTTTCACTGCTGGTATAGCTGAGAAAATTTAATAGAAAACTCCACTTCTATTGGCATTTTCTGTTGAATTTCATTTCAACAGAAAACGCCACTAGAAGTGGAGTTTTCTGTTAAAGTGATTTCTTTTCACTTTTTCCAGCACTTAGCATAATTTTGTAACCAAAAAATGAACTTTGTAGTAGTCATTTTATATGGCTTAGAAAAAGTATTTGTAAATAGAATTTATTCATTTTTTTTTGTTTCGTATTCAAGTATTGACATTTTACTTTGGTATAATACGAAAATCTCCAAAAATTATTATGTCTAACTAGCTTCTTTTTTGGGCGAACATGGCAACTCAACATCAAATTGTTGAAAAATCTTTCGAGTAGGCATGTTTAGGGGAATAAAAAATATACTTGTACATGTTTTTTTTACGTTGTTTTTATTCCATATTCAAGTATTGATGTTGTAATTTGGTATAATACAAAAATCTCCAAAAATTATTATGTGTAATTATCTTCTTTTTTAGTCCGAACATGGCAACTCAACATCAAATTGTTGAAAATTCTTTTGAGTTGGCATGTTTGGGGGAATAAAAAATATACTTGTACATGTTTTTTTACGTTGTTTTTGTTCCATATTCAAGTATTGACGTTGTACTTTTGCGTAAACCAAAATTTAGGCAAAAGTAATTTGTGTAATTACGTTAAATGTTCATCCGAATATGGCAACTTCACATCAATTTCTTAAAAAAAAACCTTGGTGGAGTTACGTTGAGGGGCATAAAAAACATATTAGAAAACATTCAATTACGTTAAATAAACATACTACATCATACAAGTACTTCAATTTGAAAATAGAAAATTGAAGCATCATACAATTAGATTTAATTGAAAACAGAAAATTAGAAAATAAGCATACATTGACACGAGAACCACAATACAACTTCTTAAAATTTACTGAGATCAACAGCATAATTCTCGTCCTTAGCTTCCTCAATTTCCCTTGCAATTTGATGTTCCTTTGCAGCTTCAGCTTCTATTGCAATTTCACGTTCCTTTGCAGCTCGAGCTTCCATTTCCATTTTAAATTTAACTTGTTGTGCAGCAAATTCAAAATGTTTTGCAAGTTTAGCGTCCTCAGCCTACACATCGTATGACTTTGTGTTTTTCCTGGTTCGTTTGATTTCGGTTTTACTAGTTTGTGGTTTTTTGCCCTTATCCATCTTATGCTATTGTCTTGAAGAAAGTAAATTTAAGAGGAAACTAGTAAGTTGCGATTCTGAATAAGCAGCAAATTAGGTTTTATAGCCAATTTCGGATTATTATTTTACTTTTTTGTTGATGAAAAAAGACCTCAATAATTTAAACAAGCGTTATTGTGAAGTGACTAGAGCACTTTGCGTACAAGCAATAGAAGACGTGACTACTCAAATTTAGTAGCCTGCATGATAATAATTAGGAATTTCTGTAATCAACTTTACTTTTTCATAAATCAGCTTTATTTTACTATGCCTGAAATAAGCTTTACTTTTTCAGAAATCAGCTTTATTTCACTACAGGCTAAGCATGCAGTCCTTTCTCAGAGTGCTTTTTTTCAATAATGCAGGGTAAATTTAAGTGTTTGCTGCTGTGCATTCACATGATTTTGCAGTTCATTTAAGTGTATTTTGACAGTACTGTTGAGTCACGGGCTAGTTGAACACCAATCAATAATTTATCCCTTGATTCCCAGCTATAAAACGACATAGTGCTAAGGCTTGTTCACCCGTCCACTGCAATCTAATTTAGCATTTCACACACAATTCAACATGTCCAACATTCCAGATTTGAATCTCTATTTTTGTGATAAGTTGTGCGTTCAACGCACATGGCCCTATGGAAGAAATGCGGGAAGGAGCTATCTCAATTGTCCAAATGGAGGCAACGGATGTGGGTACATTCGTTGGCTTCATGAACCATTAGAGGAGCGTGCTGCGCGTGATTTTGAGAAATTGGAAATGCAACGAGTCAGAGAACTAACTCGCCATATGTGTGAATCAACTGATGAAAATGAGAATGAAGGCGAGGACTCCGTGAAGGAGGATGGGATTGAGCAGAAGGATGAGATTGAGCCTAATAATCCCTTTGTTGGTCTCGATGAATCAACTGATGAGAATAAGAATGAGTTCGAGGACTCCGTGTAGGAAGATGCGGAAGATGATTGATTCCAGTAGCCTCTAGAAGCCAACCATATTTGCAGCCCATGTGTTTTTTTTTAGAAGTCAAATTCTACCTAATTCTACCTACTCCACCTACCATCATTTATTTGCATTTAAGGATCTCAATATTTGCATGTAAGGACCTCTATCATTAGTATAAATAGGCATGTTTAGAGCGTTGTAAGGGAGATTGAATTTGAGTAATAAAAGTGAGTTATTAGAGAATTTTCTCTTTTGTTCCTGAGCCATATTTTGGTATCAGAGCAAGCTTTTAGATCCCGGAGTTAAGTGGAAAAAACAGAAATTCCGGTCACTATTTCGGTCGGAAGTTAATGTTCACTGTTCATCGCCGGAGAAGACGACACTGTTCAGGCGGAGTTACTTTTCATCACCGGAGAAGACGACACTGTTCATCATCGGAGAAGAAGGCACTGTTCATACGGTATTGTTCATACGACACTGTTTATACGGTACTGTTCATACGGTACTGTTCATACGGTACTGTTCATACGGTATTGTTCATACGACACTGTTCATACGGTACTGTTCACGAGCACTGTTCACGGGCACTGTTCACTGAAAAATTTATTTTTTCAACATGACTCCACGAAGACAACCTCTGCGAGATGTTGAAACGGCGGACATGCGGAGACAAATTCAGGAACTTCAAGATGCTTTGCAAGCCCAACAAGTCTTGTTAAACGAGCGTCAACCAGAAGATGAAGAATCTTCCAGTGATTCTTCAACACCTAGAAATCGTCGACCTCAAAGGCCACAAGTCAGACATGATGACATTAAAGTTGACATTCCTAACTTTGAAGGAAGACTTCAACCGGATGATTTCATCGATTGGCTTCAAACAGTCGAAAGGGTGTTTGAATATAAGGATATTCACGAAGAAAAAAAGGTAAAGATTATTGCTGTGAAATTAAGGAAACATGCTTCCATTTGGTGGGGAAATCTTAAAAAAAGGCGAGATGGAGAAGGAAAAAGCAAGATCAAAACATGGGAAAAAATGCGAAAGGAATTAACCCGAATGTTTCTTCCTCCTCACTACTACCAAGACAAGTTTATCCAACTGCAAAATCTTCGTCAGAAGAATTTATCAGTCGAAGAATACACAAGAGAATTTGAGAAGTTGATGATGCAGTGTGATATACAAGAAAAAGAGGAGCAGACCATTGCCAGATACCTCGGAGGATTAAATACTGATATTGCTGATCGTGTTGAACTTCAACAATATTGGTCGTTAGAAGATGTTATTCGTCTTGCTACGCGAGTAGAGAAGCAGCTACCCAAAAGATCTACCACGAGAAATTTCTCTCCAGCAAACCAACCACCTTATAATCAAAAGCCACCTACCAACCAAGCCAGCTCTTCCACCCAACCCTCTCCGAAAACCATTTCTACAGAAAACAAAAACAAGGCCATTAAATGCTTTAAATGCCAAGGTTTTGGTCACATTGCTTCAAACTGTCCAAACCGGAGAACTATCACAATTATCAAAGGAGAAGCCTATGAAGTTTATGAGGAAGAAGAGACTCGAGAAGACACTGAAGGAGAATATTACGCAGATCCAATATACGATGAAGAAATTACTGCTGCTGATTAGGGTGAGTCCTTAGTAATCCGACGAAGCCTAAACACAATGGCCAATAAGGAAGAACCTTGGTTGAGACGCAATATTTTCCACACTCGTTGCACTTCTGCAGGAAAAGTTTGTGATGTTATCATAGACAATGGGAGTTATGAAAATGTCGTTTCAAGTTACATGGTAGAAAAATTGAATCTACCAACCCAGATTCATCCACACCCCTACAGTTTGCATTGGCTCAATAAAGGAAGTATAGTCAAAGTTGACAAGCGTTGCCTAGTGACATTCTCTATTGGTCAGAAGTACCAGGATCAAGTATGGTGTGATGTTGTGCCTATGGATGCCTGTCATCTTCTCCTAGGTAGGCCATGGCAGTATGATCGTCAAGTACTTTATGACGGTTATGCAAACACCTACTCTTTTGTCAAGGATGGAGTAAAAATCAAGCTAGCTATTCTGCCGCCGAGTGAGCTTGATAAAAACAAGAAGGAAGCCAAACCATTAGTGTCCCTAGTCACGAAGAAACAACTGGAGGAAGTTATAGAGGAAGTTCAAACCATGAGCTTATTTCTATTATTCGAATCAAATAAGGAGACTAATGTTCCAGTCGAAATTAAACCACTACTTGAAGAGTTTCCCGATGTGGTTCCAGAAGACATTCCATCTGGACTACCCCCCATGCGAGACATCCAACACGCTATTGATTTCAATCCAGGAGCAACGATTCCAAACCGACCCGCATACAGAATGAGTCCTCAGGAGCATGCTGAAATTCAAAATCAAGTTGAAGGATTATTAAAAAAAGGATTAATACAGGAAAGTGTTAGTCCTTGTGCGGTTCCTTCCATTCTAGTCCCTAAGAAAGATGGAAGCTGGAGAATGTGTATTGATAGTCGAGCTGTCAACAAAATTACCATCAAGTATAGATTTCCAATTCCTAGACTTGATGATTTGCTAGATCAGATACATGGTTCCACTATCTTTTCAAAGATTGATCTTTGAAGCGGATACCATCAGATCTAAATTCGACTAGAAGATGAATGGAAGACTGCCTTTAAAACAAGAGATGGTCCTTATGAATGGACAGTTATGCCCTTTGGGTTGTCCAATGCGCCAAGTACATTCATGCGACTTATGAATCAAGTCCTTCGACCCTTTATTGGTAAATTTGTCGTCGTCTATTTTGATGACATTCTGATCTTTAGTAAGGACAAGGAGGAGCACTTTGAACATGTCCGACAAGTGTTACAGACTCTTCGTGAACAAAAGCTCTATGCCAATTTGAAGAAATGTGCTTTCCTGATAAATGAAGTTACTTTTCTTGGATACATCATCACATCCGAAGGCATACGAGTTGATCCAGAAAAGATAGAAGCAATCAATAGCTGGCCAGTTCCGCAATCAATCCATGAGGTCAGAAGTTTCCATGGATTAGCCTCCTTTTACAGAAGATTCATCAAAAACTTCAGCACAGTTGCCGCTCCCCTCACAGATTGTATCAAAGGAGACAAGTTTCAATGGACCGAGGCTGCACAGAAAAGTTTTGACAAGATGAAGAAATATTTAACTGAAGCACCAGTATTAGCCCTTCCCAATTTTGATCAAGTATTTGAAGTTAGTTGTGATGCTTCCCACACTGGAATTGGTGTTGTTCTAAGTCAAGAAGGTCATCCTATAGCCTTCTTCAGTGAAAAGCTTAACAATGCTAAACTTCGGTATTCAACATACGACAAGGAGTTTTATGCAATTGTTCGAGCCTTGCACCATTGGAGTCATTACCTGTTAAATAAAGAATTCATTCTTTATTCTGATCATGAAGCTTTAAAATATTTGAACTCTCAACAGAAGATTAGCCGTCGACATGCCTCTTGGAGTGAGTTTTTACAATCTTATCCATTTCTAATCAAGCAAAAGGCTGGAATTCAAAATGTTGTTGCAGATGCTCTCAGTAGGCGCCATACTCTACTGTCTACACTACAAACAAAAGTAGTTGGTTTTGAAATGATAAAGGAGTTGTACCCAGATGATCCTGACTTCCAGAAAATTTGGAATAATACTGAAGTGCAATCCTTCAAAGATTACTACAAGCATGAAGGATTTTTATTCAAAGAGAAGACTTTGTGTATTCCTCGATGTTCACTACGAGAAGCAATTATCTGGGAAGCCCATGATGGAGGATTAGCAGGTCACTTTGGCCGAGATAAAACTATGGCCCTGGTAAAGGAAAATTTTTATTGGCCAAGAATGGAAAGAGATATAAATCGGCATATTCAAAGATGCAGAATTTGTCATTTGGCTAAATCCAAACGCCAAAATACTGGTTTATATATGCCACTTCCTGTACCGGAATCACCATGGGAAGATGTTACTATGGATTTTATTTTGGGACTTCCACGAAGTCAACGTCAGAAAGATTCAATTATGGTCGTGGTGGATAGATTTTCAAAGATGGCCCATTTCATTCCTTGTCAAAAGACCAATGATGTTGTTCAAGTTGCTGATTTATATTTCAAAGAAATAGTTCGTCTTCATGGAATTCCAAAAACGATCACTTCTGATCGAGATGTGAAGTTTTTAAGCCATTTTTGGAGAACTTTATGGAAGAAGATGGGAACTCAGCTGCAGTTCAGTAGTGCGAGCCATCCTCAGACTGATGGACAAACCGAAGCTGTCAATCGCCTGTTGGGAAATCTACTTCGAAGTTTTGTTGGTAAAAACTTGAAGCAGTGGGATCTTATTCTGGCTCAAGTTGAATTTGCTTACAATAATTCAACTAATCAGTCCACGGGAAAGTGTCCTTTTGAAGTTGTATATGGCACCCGTCCACTTAGCCCACTTGATTTGACTCCGTCAACCAACAAACAACAATTCAGTTCTGATGCAGATAGTCGAGCGAAGGAAATCAAGAAACTGCATGAACAAGTTCGAGAGCAGATACGGAAACAAAATTCCAGATACAAAAATCAGCGAGACAAACATCGGAAGCAACAGATTTTTAAAGTTGGAGATTTGGTATGGATTCATTTATGAAAAGAGAGATTTCCTAATCAACCAAATGCCAAGTTGTCACCTAGAGCTGATGGACCATTCAAAGTTGTGCAGAAAATCAATGACAATGCTTACAAAGTAGAACTGCCTGGAACATATGGTGTTTCTGCAACTTTTAATGTTGCTGATCTTTCACCTTATTTCGACAATGAAGAATACTAAAACTCGAGGTCGAGTTCTCCCCAACCCGGGGAGTATGATTCCAGTAGCCTCCAGAAGCCAACCATATTTGCAGCCCATGTGTTTTTTTTAGAAGTCAAATTCTACCTAATTCTACCTACTCCACCTACCATCATTTATTTGCATTTAAGGACCTCAATATTTGCATGTAAGGACCTCTATCATTAGTATAAATAGGCATGTTTAGAGCATTGTAAGGGAGATTGAATTTGAGTAATAAAAGTGAGTTATTAGAGAATTTTCTCTCTTGTTCCTGAGCCAATGATGATGATGATGAAGATGAAGATTAATTTCTTCGCCTATGATTAAATGTGGTTGTTTTTAGTTTCCTCTAAAGAATGTCCTCTACGGATATTCATTTGTATTTCTTGTTTTCATGTTGTGTGATGTTCGGGAATGTAATTTTTTAATTAATTACGTACTTTTATTGCACACTATAACACCATCATAATAGAAGAATACACAATACAAATACATAATCGAAAAATGCACACTACAAATACATAATAGAAAAATTAAAAACTTAAATAATTTAGTAGTACTTAATTAAATTTCTTCGTCGGACATGTAGGTGTACTTGGACTCAAGTTTGTTGTAGTTTTGATGTGTTTGTGTTTAGTTGTGCAGGTTTGCGAAATATCGTTTAGGGTTGGTGTTTTTGTCAATTTTGGAGATGATTTGCGCAATGGAATGAAGGATGGCGTATTTCCCTAGGCTACCATGAAGATCATAACGCTTAAGAAATGAAAAACAGGAAGTGGCAAAAGAATCGGAAGATAAAACGGATGAGAAATGAGCAAATTATGGAAAATTCGGATTTCAGGGTATGTTGCGCAGTCTACACTGTTTTGGCCATATCTGGAGTTCTAGAAGTCCGTTTTGGACGATCTTACTGTCCACGTGAAGCTTGGGAAATTTTCTACAAGAATAAAGCAAAATTAAAATTCTGGGCAGAAATAAGCAGCGCAGGCAGCGCTCTAGCAGCGTAGGCAGTGCTCTAGAACAGAAAACAGAGCACAGGCAGCGCTCTAGCAGCGCTGGCAGCGCTTGAGAATGCTGAAAAAATTCCTGTTTCGCCCTTATTCGAGTATAATTGTATTTTTGGTATTTTATTGTACCAAAATCGAATTCTAATTGTATTTTAGGTCTTTTTCTTGCTGGGCAAGACTTCTAGAGCCTATTAAAATACATCCTACCATTGTAATTTGGAGAGAACGATTACATATCAATTACTTAGTTTTATTTATATTTTTTTTTACTTTGTTTTTATCATGGTTTCATCAGATCCCATGATGACGAGAGGTTCGATTATGAACTAATCGTTGTCATGGGATTCTAACGGATTTATTTATGGAGTTTAGTATCTTGATGCTTTAAAGATCTGTGTGTGATGTATATCTGATATCCTCGTATGGTTATGCTTAATTGTTAGATGCGTAGCTAACATCTAATTTGTTAATCTCTTGTGAAGTGAAAGTGGATCTTGAGATTTAGAACTTGCCATGCTAGCATAGGTTCATGATTGTTTATCAACATGATTCGTAGTATGAGATGAGAATACTTATATTGCCCTATGTGATCAGTGTGGATAACTTGTTCTTCAACCGTTATGTTTTCAAATTCTATAAACATATAAGGTCTAAGCATAATTGGTGTCTATTCATCTTCTATCTCTTTTGTGGATGTATGTTTAGTTTGGTATACGTATACTGAGAGGTAGCGTGTACTTGTTTCGTGTTATCCGATCAGATATCATAACCATTGCATATAGGGATTAAAGGCGTCAGATCTAAGCAAAGTATTTAATGAAGTTAGGATTCCATGCTTTCTCTTGCAGAAGTAATTAGATTTAAATTCTCGTTAGTTAGTTAATTCTTAGTTGTTATTTTATTTCTTAGTTAATTTAGATAATCAAAACCCAAATTTGTTAATACGTCTACTGAATTAAAACCATAACCAGATCTCTGTGGGAACGAACTTGACTTA
This sequence comes from Kitagawia praeruptora, assembly GCA_037693485.1. Taxonomy (NCBI): domain Eukaryota; kingdom Viridiplantae; phylum Streptophyta; class Magnoliopsida; order Apiales; family Apiaceae; genus Kitagawia; species Kitagawia praeruptora. The sequence continues at coordinate 148,730,878 of CM075349.1, read as the reverse complement.
TTCATATATTACTTGTGACCACGTACGCTTACGTGATTTAGTGCAAACAAGTTTTTGGCGCCGCTACCGGGGATCATCGGTGTTTTATTTTTGGGTTATGTGCTTGTCAATAGTGGTCGTTAGCATTCATTGACTCGGATTTCTTATTTAGTTTGTTTGTTTCGTGGTGTTTCAGGTACTTGAGTGTGTGAAGATAGCATGCGAGGAATTGTCATGGTGGGCATATTCGAGGACATCCATGCCTCAGCAATGTGAGCAGTGTTTGGGCGTTCATGATCCCTCACAATATTGTTACTACGAAGGAGTTGATCCATATGTCACTTATGAGGAACAACCATATTTTCAATACCATCCTCAACAGTACCAGCAAGATGTTCCAGATATGTCATATTTCTTTGGTAGTGAAGAGTTTCAACATCAGCAACCTACTCCTACTTTTCAGTCAGATGAGGTTGATGCTATGGAGGAGATTAGGATGCTTGTAAAGAGTAATGAGGAGTCTATCAAATCTATGGGGACAATAATTGCTCAAGTTTTGAGTGCCTTGGAACAAGAGAAACAGCAATTCATACTAGAGGCAATTCCAGAAAATAACGGTGACTTGGAGCAAGGTACTGCATGCATAATTGAGGAAGACAAATTCCAAGGTGAGGTGAGTGTTCACAAGCCATGTGAGGAATTTGATCATGTTTGGATGGTTGATGATTTGGAAAGGGCACTATTTGGGACAGACAATGCTGAGCTACACAAATTTCAAGAATTGGTATGTGCGTACCAAGAGGCTGAAGAACATGGGAAAGATGCAGGTCTTCTACTTGTCTCAAAGTATAAAGATGAAGGTAGCACATTAGAGCCAATGGAGGAAGTTCTCTTTGAGGAACAAAAGGCTTCAGCAACTTACATTTACCCTCCTCCATTATATTCAAGCGAAGCCCGCGAATGTGCGTTGTTCTACAAATTGACAGATTTTGGGTCAACAGATGAAGGCATTGGAATAGGACATAGTTGTTACACGAATAGGCCAAGCGAGGAGAAGGGGCAGAAAGTGTGCCGCCGTGATGACAATGAAGTATCGCGAAGAAATGATCAGGCAAACTATTATCATCCTTAATGGAGGCTTGGAAGTAACGCCAAGCTATTGACGTTAAAGAAGCGCTTCGTGGGAGGCAACCCACGCTTTTCGGCATTTTTATTTAGGTATGTTTTCTACTATCCCTTGTATTTACTTTCATTCAATACGGACATTGAATATTTTAAGTTTAAGGGTGGTTTGAGGGATTAGTAGATATTGTTGTATTATTTGTTCATGTAGGATTTCATGCTTTGCATATTAGTAGTAGTAAATTATGCATTTATGTTCGTGTTATCTACGTTTGTTTCATATAGGATATTATGTTTTTATTTTCGTATATCATGTGAGTTCATAGTAGTTTGCATTTGCACCCATGCTTGATAGGAATTTTGTGTTGTTGACGCTTTTGATTGAGAAGTGATATGCTTTGTTCTTGTGCACACACATACACTAGTAAGTTGAAGCTAGTAGACTTATTGAATGTTGTAAGTGATTAGAAGGACATGAATATATGCAAGTTGATTTAGTTTGCATGCTTTGAATACAAGTCGGTGCATTAGAGAGATTTTTGCTTGGGATTGAGTATGTTTTTCCACCAAGTGAGTTTTTGAGCCATATTGCATATTTGCAAGTTATTTGTTTGCTTGAGTGTCCACGGATTGTTTGCATTGCTAGCAGTTATTTGAGGTCTTTCTTGAAACGCATGACATTATTTGACGATTAAAATGATAAAGGCAATTAGGAATAACCGCATATTTTCCCATATTACCATACCATATTTACATGATCAATTAGTTAACCCGTTGAGCTTAATCCTATTTTTTCGGTGACATACCACATTACTTGCCTAGACCTTTTCTTGTATTGGCCTTACATTATTTTGAACCCATATTGTCAAAGGCTAGTAGAGTGCTTAAGGGAGTAATAAGGTGTGCAAGGAGGGGTTTATTGTTGGTCATAATTTTGGGGAAAATATTGAAAATTGGGTTTGGTTGTTTACTTTTTTTTTTTTGAAAGGTTTGGTTGTTTACTTGATAATCGGCATATGTAATAAATTGTGGGATCATTGTTATTGTTATATTATTGTTTTATTTAGCTCTCAAAAAAGAAAAGAAGGAAAAAAGAAAAGAAGAAAAAAAAAAAGAAAGAAAAAGAGAAGAAAGAAAAAAAACAGAAAAAAAAATATATTATGAGAGCATGTTTGTGTTTGTTGTGATCCTATTTCAGTCGACTAGTCGAGTGTTTGTTTTAGTAAAAATTATGTGGGGGGAAAATAGGGTGTTGTGTATGATTTATTATGGTACTTACTAGCTTTTGACACTTCACCTGATTTGGCTTATTTGACATACCTTGTCCCTAGCCCCGTTACAACCCAAAATAAAGACCTTTTGATTATCGTCATTGATGTATGTTGTGTTAAGAGTTAGATTGATACCAAATGTCAAGCATGTTTATGATTTTGTTGGAATTTAGTGATACACTTACCCTTGTTCTTGAGTGAATATTCTTTTGGGAGTGGATTGTGAGTGTTTGCTTGTTTTTGCGTATGAGATCCCGAGTTTTGTCTCAAAGATGTACTCTTGTAGGCTTAGCATGTTTACCAACTTATTCTTACACTTGACATGGACTTGTGAGAACTTATGCATGTTCATTGAGTAGACTATGTGAATACTTGCACTTTCGACACCAAGACATTGCGTATTTACTTTGATTCTTAAGTTGATATGGCATGAGAGGATTTGAAGGTATGGTAGGATATTAGTACTAGATTATTTGCATTTTCATATTAGTTGCATTCATGCATTGCATTGCATTAGGTTAAATAGATTTTGTGGGTACATTCGCTATAGGCCCTCACGAGACCTTACTCGTCCACTAGGGCTGCCTATGGGTTTAAAGGGCTTGTTTCATATGCCAAATGCAACCGTGATCACCTACGGAAGTGATACTAGTTAGTTAGTTAGTTGTAATTGTTTATGCTTGAGGACAAGCATCGGTTTAAGTTTGGGGGTGTGATAAGTGGATTTATATCCACTTGGACCACTTCATATCGGCTTAAATTGGTGTACTTGGACTCAAGTTTGTTGTAGTTTTGATGTGTTTGTGTTTAGTTATGCAGGTTTGCGAAATATCGTTTAGGGTTGGTGTTTTCGTCAATTTCGGAGATGATTTGCGCAATGGAATGAAGGATGGCATATTTCCCTAGGCTACCATGAAGGTCATAACTCTTAAGAAATGAAGAATGGGAAGTGGCAAAAGAATCGGAAGATAAAACGGATGAGAAATGAGCAAATTGTGGAAAATTCGGATTTCAGGGTATGTTGCGCAGTCTACACTGTTTTGGCCATATCTGGAGTTCTAGAAGTCCGTTTTGGACGATCTTACTATCCACGCGAAGCTTGGGAAATTTTCTACAAGAATAAAGCAAAATCAAAATTCTGGGTAGAAATAGCAGTGCAGACAACGCTCTAGCAGCGCAGGCAGCGCTCCAGAACAGAAAACAGAGCGCAGGCAGCGCTGGCAGCGCTTGAGAATGCTGAAAAAATTCCTGTTTCGCCATTATTCGAGTTTTAATTGTATTTTTGGTATTTTCTTGTACCAAAATCGAATTCTAATTGTATTTTAGGTCTTTTTCTTGTTGGGCAAGAGTTCTAGAGCCTATTTAAACACATCCTACCATTGTAATTTGGTGAGAACGATTACATATCAATTACTTAGTTTTATTTGTATTTTTTTTACTTTTTTTTATCATGGTTTCATCAGATCCCATGATGACGAGAGGTTCGATTATGAACTAATCGTTGTCATGGGATTCTAACGGATTTATTTATGGAGTTTAGTATCTTGATGCTTTAAAGATCTGTGTGTGATGTATATCTGATATTCTCGTATGGTTATGCTTAATTGTTAGATGCGTAGCTAACATCTAATTTGTTAATCTCTTGTGAAGTGAAAGTAGATCTTGAGATTTAGAACTTGCCATGCTAGCATAGGTTCATGATTGTTTATCAACATGATTCGTAGTATGAGATGAGAATACTTATATTGCCCTATGTGATCAATGTGGATAACTTGTTCTTCAACCGTTATTGATAGAGTATATATTTATATGTATTTTACATGATTTTATTCCTCATATTAATTCTATTTTGCATTTAATTGGATTTTTATTAAATAAATTATAATGTTTTATTGTAGAAAGCAAGGAATCCTAAACTTGGAAGGATTGGAGAATAAAGAGCTGAATTTGGAGATTTTTTAGAGGAAATTCGTAATATTGGGTTATACGGGCCGCCTACACTGTTTGGGCCGTATCTTGAGTTCCAGAAGTCAGAATTTGACGATCTTACTGTCCACGCGAAGCTTGGAGAATTTTCTTTAATTCCAAGGTGGTCCAAAGAGCAAAATCGCAATGGAACAGCCCAGAAACAGAGGAGCAAAGTCAGCAGCGAATTTTACAATAAAATCCTATTCAAATATGGATTTCTTTTTGTAAATTTATTAAAACATTAAAAATACTTTTATTAGGGGAAAGAGATCAGATTTTATTAGGAGTTTTTATTATTAGCTTTAGAGGGGAAGAGACACACGTTTTTTTACATACACTTTTATCTAGGGTTTACAGAGGGAGTTTTTCTTCTACGCATAGCAGAAGAAGGAGATTGACACATCTTTCAGAAGCAAAGCAAGGAGAATAAATCTGTATTCTTATTAGAACTATTGGTTCTAGTATTCGGTTTGGATTTCAATTATTTGTTTCTCATAATTCAGTTTTTATATATCTATTCCAAGATTTGTTTTAATTATGTTATCAATTGAACCCATGATGGTGCTAAGTTCAATCATGAACTAATCATTATCATGGGGTTCCAATGGATTCGATTTCATAATTATTGTGTATGACATGTGATCGATGTTGGGTGATTTTATTGTGATAATCTGATATGGTTTGATTTAATTGATAGATGTGTAGCTAGCATCTAGTTTATTAATCCTTGATGATTGCGAAAGTGGATTCTAGGATTGAGAATATGCCATATTAGCATGGGTTCATGAATTAATTGTTTATTCTTGATTAGTAGTATGATTTTACCCAATTCATATTGCCCCATGTAATTACAAAAGATAACTTGTGCTTAAACCAATTGTGTTTCCAGATTGTATAGACATATATGATTTGAACGTAATGTGGTGTCCTCTTGATTTCTATCTTTTGTGGATATTAAGTGGTATGATATGAGTGCACTGAAAGGTAGCTCGTATTATTGTAGTGTTATCTGATTAATTATCTTGTTTATCACCCGTATCGATTTACTGTGTCAACCTTTAGTGAAGTTTCGATGAAATTGGAATCCCATGCCTTCTCATATTAAGAACTCTTTTCTAATTTACTTGCACTTAGTTAATTAAATTAGTTTAAACAAAAACCCAATTTGATAATTGTTCAAGCATTAAGAAGTAACCATACACTATTGCATACGCACTAAAATTGGCATTACACCTAGTCTCTGCGGAACGAATCTTACTTATCACTTGCTATTTGTGATCGCGTATACTTGCGTGTTTACGAGTCAACAAGTTTTTGGCGCCGCTGCCGGGGACTTCGGTGTTAATTGTAGTTTATGTGCTTGTCAGCAGTGGTCGTTATAGATTACTGACTTGAATTTATTTTTGTTTACTTATTATCTCGTGTCTTTCTGCTCTTTGTACTCAGGTACTTGAACGTGCATGCTAACACGATCTAAAGCTAGAGCTCAAGCGGAGTTAGAAAAACCAAGCGAGGTAATCCTACTACCGGAAGAAGTTGCTCTTTTCGGGATGGACGAGGCTAATGCTAATGCTAATGCTAATCCACCGGTACAGCCAAAGGCACTCATGGAATATTCTAGACCAAAAATCATTGATATACAGTCTAGTATCATCAGGCCAGCTATCGCAGCGAATACCTTCGAAATTAAGCCTGGTACTATCCAAATGGTGCAGAACACAGTGCAGTTTGGGGGTGGAGCAACAGAGGATCCTAATATGCATATTAGGAATTTCATTGAAATCTGTGACACCTTCAAATTCAATGGTGTTTCTGATGATGCTGTGAAGCTGAGACTCTTCCCTTTCTCTTTAAGGGACAAAGCCAAAGGTTGGTTACATTCTTTACCGGCTGGGTCCATCACTACTTGGGATGAGCTTGCACAAAAATTTCTCTTGAAATTCTTTCCTATGGCGAAAACAGCTGCCATCAGGAATGCTATTGCTCAGTTTGCTCAGGCACAGGGTGAGTCATTGTGTGAAGCTTGGGAGCGTTATAAGGAGATGCTCAGGAAATGCCCCCATCATGGAATGCCAGAATGGATGATCATAAATAGCTTCTATAATGGACTTGGAAGTCAATCTAGGCCTATGGTAGATGCTGCTTCTGGTGGAGCGTTGTGGGCTAAAAGCTATGAGGAAGCCTATGATCTGATTGAAATGATGGCTGCGAATGAGTACCAAAATCCTTCACAGAGACTGCAACCAAGCAAAGTAGCAGGAGTTCTTCAAGTTGATACCGCTACTGCTCTGTCAGCTCAGTTAGAAGCTCTGAACTTAAAGGTGGATTCTTTGGCTAATCGCGGGATGCAACAGGTAGCTAGCATCTGTGAGCTATGTGCAGGTGGACATGACACTCGTCAATGTGCCATATCTAATGAGTCAGCTCAGTTCGTTAGCAACTTCCAAAGGCCCCAACAGCCAGTTCCCAACACATATCATCCGAACAACAGGAATCACCCTAACTTTAGCTGGAGTAACAGTCAGAACAATATGCAGCAGTCATCTTATTCTTCTCCTAACCAGCAGTTTGGGGATAGACAGTCCAATCCTTCGGGAATGCAGCAGCAGTATGCACCGAGGCAGCAATATCAGCCTCCAGGATTTCAGCAGCAATCAAGTGAGAAATCTGAACTAGAAGAATTGAGAGCGATGGTCAAGAGTCAAGCAGTATCACTTCAGAGTCAGGCTTCTTCTCTCAAGACTTTGGAAAATCAGATTGGACAACTTGCAAATGCCCTTCTCCATAGACAGCAAGGAAGTCTGCCGAGCAACACAGAACCTAATCCAGGGAAACAGGATGGTAAGGAACAGGTACAAGCTATTACTCTGCGATCAGGAAAAGTCACAGGGGGAACAGAAGTGGAACAGAATTCAGAACATGCAGAGCAAGAGGAAGTTGCAATAAAGGAAAAACAGCCACCCCCTCAATCAGCCAAGCAGTCGGTTCCTTCAAAGGCTAATCCTCCAGTCTATCCGCCTCCACCATTTCCTCAAAGGGTTCAGAAACAGAAGCTGGATCAGCAATTTGGCAAATTTCTGGAGGTATTTAAAAAGTTGCATATCAACATCCCATTTGCTGAGGCTTTAGAACAAATGCCTAGTTATGCCAAATTTATGAAGGGAATTCTCTCGAAGAAGTTAAAGCTAGCTGATTTCGAGACGGTTGCATTGACTGAGGAATGTAGTGCAATCTTGCAACAAAAACTACCTCCAAAGCTGAAGGATCCAGGGAGCTTCACTATTCCCTGCATGATTGGTAATGTGTCGTTTAACAAATGCTTGTGTGATCTTGGTGCAAGTATTAATCTGATGCCTCTCTCAGTCTTCATGACACTTGGACTTCCCGACCCAAAACCAACCAATATCTCCTTGCAGCTAGCTGACAGGTCAGTTACATATCCTCGTGGAATCGTGGAAGATGTCTTAGTCAAAGTGGATAAACTCATTTTTCCTGCCGACTTCGTCATCTTGGACTTTGAGGAAGATAAGAACATCCCTATCATTTTGGGAAGGCCATTCTTGGCCACTGGCAAAACGTTGATTGATGTTCAGAAAGGGGAGCTGACTATGAGAGTGCATGATCAAGACGTTACCTTCAATGTTTTTAAAGCCATGCAACTCCCAACTGAAGAGGAAGAATGTTTCAGGCTTGATATGGTTCAATCAGTGCAGCATGAGCAAATGAATCAGTTGTGGAAGGCAGATGCCTTGGTAAGCACTTTACAAGGGGATTCTGATTCTGAAGATGAAGAAATTGCAGAATGTGTTCAATTGTTGAATGCTAGCCCCTACCAAAGGAAATTCAGTGTTCCACCAGAATCACTTGGCTTAGCTGAGCTTCAAAAATCACAGATTCGTCTAAAGCCATCTATTGAAGAAGCTCCTGAACTTGAACTCAAGCCACTACCGGATCATTTAAGGTATGCCTTTCTTGGTGAAGCGTCTACATTACCTGTTATTATTGATTCTAACCTGTCAGGTAGTGAGGAAGAAAAACTCTTGCGGATTCTGAGAGAGTTCAAATCAGCCATAGGGTGGACCATAGCAGACATCAAGGGCATCAGCCCCTCTTACTGCATGCACAAAATTCCAATGGAGGAAGGGAGCAAACCTTCTGTGGAACATCAAAGGAGGCTAAATCCGATCATGAAAGAGGTTGTCAAGAAGGAGATTCTTAAATGGCTAGATGCAGGCATCATTTACCCCATCTCTGATAGTTCTTGGGTGAGCCCCGTTCAGTGTGTACCAAAGAAAGGGGGTATGACAGTGGTAACCAATGAGAAGAATGAGCTTATTCCGACTCGGACAGTCACAGGTTGGAGAGTGTGTATGGACTACAGGAAACTGAACAAGGCTACTAGGAAGGATCATTTTCCTCTACCGTTCATTGATCAGATGCTGGACAGATTAGCTGGGCACGAGTACTATTGTCTGCTAGATGGGTATTCAGGCTACAATCAGATTGCCATAGCTCCTGAAGATCAGGAGAAGACTACCTTTACATGTCCCTTTGGAACTTTTGCATTCCGCCGAGTTTCTTTCGGACTTTGTGGTGCTCCAGCCACTTTCCAACGATGCATGATGGCTATTTTTTCTGATATGATTGGGATTAATGTGGAAGTCTTCATGGATGATTTCTCTGTGTTTGGGTCTTCGTATGACGAATGTTTGCATAATCTGAGCATGGTGTTGAAACGGTGTGTCGAGACAAATCTAGTGCTCAACTGGGAAAAGTGCCACTTCATGGTACAGGAAGGCATCATTCTAGGACACAAGGTGTCTAGAAAGGGTTTAGAAGTGGACAAGGCCAAGCTGGAGACAATCGAGAAACTTCCTCCGCCTATCTCAGTCAAGGGAATTCGCAGCTTTCTAGGACACGCCGGGTTCTATAGGCATTTTATAAAGGATTTCTCTAAAATCACAAAGCCACTCTGCAGTCTACTAGAGAAGGATACTCCTTTTAAATTCACTGATGAATGCTTGAGAGCATTTGAGCATTTGAAAAAGAAGTTGACAACTACTCCAATCATTATGGCTCCTAACTGGGATGAGCCGTTCGAGATGATGTGTGACGCAAGTGATTTCGCCGTGGGCGTGGTTCTCGGGCAACGGAAGATGAAGGTGTTTCATGTGGTTTACTATGCTAGTAAGACCCTAAATGATGCCCAACTGAATTACACCATCACTGAAAAAGAGCTTTTGGCAGTTGTCTACGGGTTCGAAAAATTCAGATCCTACTTGCTTGGTGCAAAGGTCACGGTCTACACAGACCACGCAGCCATCAGATATTTACTCTCCAAAAAGGATGCTAAACCCCGATTGATTCGATGGGTACTCTTGCTTCAGGAGTTTGAGGTTGAAATAAAGGACAGAAAGGGGACTGAAAATCAAGTGGCTGACCATCTCTCAAGATTGGAGCGGGGAGAGGAAATTAAGAAGGATGAGACTCTCATCAATGAACACTTTCCGGACGAGCAGTTGTTTCTTGTGCAAGGTGAAATACCTTGGTTTGCTGACTACGTGAATTATCTGGTGAGCAATGTCATCCCTTCTGAGTTTTCTTACGCTCAAAAGAAGAAATTTCTGCACGATGTCAAATGGTACCGTTGGGACGAGCCTTACTTATTCAAGCAAGGACCGGATAAGCTTCTCAGGCGTTGTATTCCTTATAGCGAAACGGAAGGGATTTTACGAGATTGTCATGACACTATCTATGGTGGACATTATGGTGGAGATAAGACCGCTGCTCGAGTGCTTCAAGCTGGATTTTTCTGGCCAACTCTATTCAAAGATGCTCATCAGTTCGTGATGAGATGTGATCGATGCCAAAGAGTCGGTAATATTTCGAGGAGGAACGAGATGCCTCTAAATAATATGCTTGAAGTGGAGGTTTTTGATGTTTGGGGAATCGACTTCATGGGACCTTTTGTTCCCTCATGCAACAACCAGTACATTCTTTTGGCAGTGGATTATGTATCCAAATGGGTTGAGGTGAAAGCTCTACCGACGAATGATGCTAAGGTAGTTCTCAACTTTTTACACAAACAGATCTTCACTCGTTTTGGAACCCCTCGTGCTATTATCAGTGATGAAGGAACTCATTTTTGCAATCGCCAGTTCACGGCTTTATTAGCCAAGTACCAAGTATCTCACCGCGTTGCAACAGCCTATCATCCTCAAACAAATGGGCAAGCCGAGGTTTCGAATCGAGAAATCAAAAGAATCTTGGAAAAGGTAGTGAATCCTTCGAGGAAAGATTGGTCCTTGAAATTAGATGAAGCCGTATGGACCTACAGGACAGCGTATAAAACTCCTTTGGGAATGTCACCCTTCCAATTGGTCTACGGGAAAGCGTGTCATTTGCCAGCGGAGCTTGAGCATAAGGCATATTGGGCCTTGCAGAAGTTGAACTTTGACATGAAGTTAGCTGGGGAGAAGCGGTTGTTGCAGTTAAATGAGTTGGAAGAATTCCGTTCTCAAGCCTATGAAAACTCGAAGATGTACAAGGAGAAAGTGAAGAAGTGGCACGACAGAAAATTGGTGCCCAAAACCTTTGAACCAGGCCAACTAGTTCTTCTTTTCAATTACCGGCTCAAACTCTTTCCGGGAAAGCTTAAATCAAGGTGGTCTGGTCCTTTCAAGGTGAAGACAGTGTTTCCACATGGCGCAGTGGAAATTTATGATAAATCACCTGACCAATCGTTTAAAGTAAACGGCCAGAGGCTTAAGCACTATTTTGGTGGTACGGTGAACCGTGAAGCGGTTACCGCTGTGCTTGCAACTACCTGATTCTCAATGAAAACGTCCGGCTAAATGACGTTAACGACAGCGCTTCTCGGGAGGCAACCCATGATTTTTGTATGGTTAGTAATTTTTATTTTATTTTATTTCATTTCTTTTTGTATTTTTTTTAGGATAGATTTTTATTTTTATTATTTTATTACTCCCATAAGATGCCTTGATGATTTTTGTGTGAAGTGTTTCAGGAAAAAATTGCTAGTTGATAAAAAAAAAAAAAAAAAAAAAAGGGTGAGTCGTTGGGTGTGAAAAAAAAAATGAAAATGAAAAAAATGAAAATGATGGTGTACACACTGCAGTGTAAGAGTCCCTGTTTCTATTTTGGTTTTAGACATGCACAAAACCCACGGTGCAGAAGGCTACCCATGGTGTAAACTTCGCTGTGTAGATTTTTAATTTCCGCACCACGGTGCACAAACTCATTCCGCGGGATGGAATTTCCTGTCTTCAAAGCCTTGCAGTGCGTGGAGTCTACCTGCGGTGCTTAAATCCCTGCTGTTTCGCCTAGTCAACCTGCGGTGCGCATAGTTTCAACCCACGGTGCAACATTTTCTGTTGTTCATTCTTTTCTACTTGCACGTAGCAGCAGTAGCTCACTGATTCTGCAGGTCATTACTTGTTCAGGCCCATTACTTGTTCTTGCTGCAGCCCAACTTCTGCTTCTTTGTGGCTCAATCCGGTTACTACTACAATTCAGCCCACACCATATTACCATGGCCCAATCTGTTTTGGCCCATTAATTCTTGCTGGTGCATTTACATGGCGACAATTCATCTGCCACCTCCATGTGTCGCCACATCAGCTCACCCGTCAGCATCCAGTCAGCTCCAAGTCACCAACACGTCATCTGCTCGGTTGGAAGCTTGTTCAAAAATATTTAGTAAATTGGAGGGCCAAGGATTTGAACCCCTGACCTTGGGATCTAGTAGCAAGGCTTCTAATTGCACCTTCCAACCAGTTGAGCTACTGCACTGTAGTTGTTGGAATGTGGACTACTATTCCTATGTAATGAAGTTGGGCCTGGAATTTCAGCACTTAAAGACATCATTTCATAATTCTTTTCTCAAGGCACTTCGTGCATGCGCACTAGGGGAGTATTTTAACCTTTCTTTGTACATTTTTTATTTTTATTTTTATTTTATTTTTTGTATTTGTTTTTAGGATCTTTTAGTTGTATATATTATATATTTATTCATTGAGGACAATGAACCGCTTAAGTGTGGGGATACGTTCTTAATGTTTAAAAATTTAAAAAAAAAATTACATATGATAAAAATTCAAAAAAAAAAAATGAAAAAATTAAAAAAAAAATTGTGTATAATTGTCATGTCAAAAGCATGTTAGCAAGGATAAGTACACATTTTGTAGACTAATTTTGCATGATTAATTCTGAGTGTTGTATCATAGAATAAAAATCATTTGTTGCTTGATAATTCCTTGTGTGTGCTTTCGAAAATTTAAAAACTTGAGATGCTTCTTAGTCAAATTTAGTGAGTCGAGCATGCTTTCACCTTGTGAGATTTTGAGCCTAATTAATGATTGATACATTTTATATCAATTGAATTTCTTTGTTGTGTGTTGTTCGTCAATTAGCATTGCTCTAGAACTTGTTTTGATACCTTGTTGAGACTACATGTTGTGTGTGTGCATGAAAATGATAAAGGCACTAGGATTAACCTCATTGACCTAAACACTATCCTTATGAGTTATATCCTTAGTAAGCCCCCTTGAGCTTATATCTGTTTCTTCCAATTATCACCACTCTATAATTTTTGAGCCTACTTATTTATTCTTATATTGATTTACTGGTAGAGCATTGTGATTCAACTTAAGGGTGGGTGAATGTTCAAGTGTGGGGATTTCTTCGTTAAGGTTTGATATTTTGGTGGGAATTATCTAATGTGGTTGCTTGATCTTCAAAAAAAAAAAAAAAAAAAAAAGAAAGAAAGAATAAAAAAAAGAATAAAAAAATAAATAAATTTGAAGAAGATCGAATGATAGTTATTGTTAAGTGCTTATTGCAATATGAAAGTGGAAAGTACATAATGATGTGCTTATGGGTTTAATGCTTGTGAAAGTTTAATTATCTTTTACATGATCTACTATTCATGTTGGGTGCTTTAATTAGAAGTGAACATTATGCTCTATTAGTTTATCAAGCTTAGCCACTTGTGAGCCTATTTCTTTGATATCCCACCCCATACCTAAGCCCCATTACAACCTTTAATGAAGACCTTTTGATTTGTGTATGCACATATACGAAGTAGTGGAGATTTGGTGGACAACCAAGCATATGGTAGCACATGTCTATTTTGATTGAACTTGAGTGAAACGTTAACACCTATACACTTGTGTGAATTGAGAGCAATGTGAGATTTTCTATCCACGGCATGCTTACTTATTGAAGGAGACTTTGATGTTTATTTCATGATATTTTTGTCTGTTAAGACAACGTGTGCATACTTGGATTGTTTTGTGCAAGTGGTGTACTTTCAGATCTTCTCAGATTGTTGTGTGATTGAGGTTTGCATATGTGGAGTACTATGAATTGTTGCATGTTTAAGACTTGGTGATTGAAAATATTTGATTTTGTGGGTATATCTTCTATAAACCCTCACGAGACAACACTCGTCCTACTAGGGCTACCTAGGGGTTTAACGGCTTGTTGCATATGCTCAATGCATTCGTGTCACCTACGAAAATGGTGTTAGTTAGATAGATTAGTTTTATTTCTTTATTTGCCCGAGGACGTGCAAAATGCTAAGTGTGGGGATATTTGATAGAGTATATATTTATATGTATTTTACATGATTTTATTCCTCATATTAATTCTATTTTGCATTTAATTGGATTTTTATTAAATAAATTATAATGTTTTATTGTAGAAAGCAAGGAATCCTAAACTTGGAAGGATTGGAGAATAAAGAGCTGAATTTGGAGATTTTTTAGAGGAAATTCGTAATATTGGGTTATACGGGCCGCCTACACTGTTTGGGCCGTATCTTGAGTTCCAGAAGTCAGAATTTGACGATCTTACTGTCCACGCGAAGCTTGGAGAATTTTCTTTAATTCCAAGGTGGTCCAAAGAGCAAAATCGCAATGGAACAGCCCAGAAACAGAGGAGCAAAGTCAGCAGCGAATTTTACAATAAAATCCTATTCAAATATGGATTTCTTTTTGTAAATTTATTAAAACATTAAAAATACTTTTATTAGGGGAAAGAGATCAGATTTTATTAGGAGTTTTTATTATTAGCTTTAGAGGGGAAGAGACACACGTTTTTTTACATACACTTTTATCTAGGGTTTACAGAGGGAGTTTTTCTTCTACGCATAGCAGAAGAAGGAGATTGACACATCTTTCAGAAGCAAAGCAAGGAGAATAAATCTGTATTCTTATTAGAACTATTGGTTCTAGTATTCGGTTTGGATTTCAATTATTTGTTTCTCATAATTCAGTTTTTATATATCTATTCCAAGATTTGTTTTAATTATGTTATCAATTGAACCCATGATGGTGCTAAGTTCAATCATGAACTAATCATTATCATGGGGTTCCAATGGATTCGATTTCATAATTATTGTGTATGACATGTGATCGATGTTGGGTGATTTTATTGTGATAATCTGATATGGTTTGATTTAATTGATAGATGTGTAGCTAGCATCTAGTTTATTAATCCTTGATGATTGCGAAAGTGGATTCTAGGATTGAGAATATGCCATATTAGCATGGGTTCATGAATTAATTGTTTATTCTTGATTAGTAGTATGATTTTACCCAATTCATATTGCCCCATGTAATTACAAAAGATAACTTGTGCTTAAACCAATTGTGTTTCCAGATTGTATAGACATATATGATTTGAACGTAATGTGGTGTCCTCTTGATTTCTATCTTTTGTGGATATTAAGTGGTATGATATGAGTGCACTGAAAGGTAGCTCGTATTATTGTAGTGTTATCTGATTAATTATCTTGTTTATCACCCGTATCGATTTACTGTGTCAACCTTTAGTGAAGTTTCGATGAAATTGGAATCCCATGCCTTCTCATATTAAGAACTCTTTTCTAATTTACTTGCACTTAGTTAATTAAATTAGTTTAAACAAAAACCCAATTTGATAATTGTTCAAGCATTAAGAAGTAACCATACACTATTGCATACGCACTAAAATTGGCATTACACCTAGTCTCTGCGGAACGAATCTTACTTATCACTTGCTATTTGTGATCGCGTATACTTGCGTGTTTACGAGTCAACAGTTATGTTTTCAAATTCTATAGACATATAGGGTCTAAGCATAATTGGTGTCTATTCATCTTCTATCTCTTTTGTGGATGTTTGTTTAGTTTGGTATACGTATACTGAGAGGTAGCGTGTACTTGTTTCGTGTTATCCGATCAGATATCATAACCATTGCATATAGGGATTAAAGGCGTCAGATCTAAGCAAAGTATTTAATGAAGTTAGGATTCCATGCTTTCTCTTGCAGAAGTAATTAAATTTAAATTCTCGTTAGTTAGTTAATTCTTAGTTGTTATTTTATTTCTTAGTTAATTTAGATAATCAAAACCCAAATTTGTTAATTGTCTTAGCAGTGAATAATAATCATACATTGTTGCATAGGTACGTCTACTGAATTAAAACCATAACCAGATCTCTGTGGGAACGAACTTGACTTATTCATATATTACTTGTGACCACGTACGCTTGCGAGATTTAGTGCAAACAACATTGTTCCTCAACGTCTGTTAGCTCTCTCCCACTTGCACGGGCAAGTTGATAGATGTAGTGACGAGTTCTACGTAACAACATTCGGTTGTTCTCAATTCGTATATGTTTCACAGCTCGAATGACTTTACGCTTATAATCATTCCAACCCGATGATTCACCAGTACGCGGAAACATGTCGAGGGAATGACGAATAGGGACCATTGCACCCATAACAATTAGGTCATTTCGCAAACGTTCCGATTCTTCACGCCGATATGCCCATTCTCGACGAACGCCTGCAAAATATTCCACTGGATCGCTTTGTCTTAGACGCCTGTAGTCATCATTTCTTTCTCCGAGTAACCAATTGCGATTTGAAGAGGATGACATATTTCTTTTATAGTTGGTAAATTAATTTGCACTAAACCTATTTGGAAGGTCAAATATATATATATATATATATATACATATGCAACCCACTTGCAAGTAGGGTTTTCAGGGTGGGGTTCTCATGTTTTATTAATCCTGCTTGTACTGAAAATTCAACTCAGCTTTGTAGGATAAAGTAATGAAATGACCATTCAACTTTTTCATTTTTTGTAGCTGTGTCCGTCTGCTACACTTCATTTCAGTCTTGAAGTGACAAACCAACTTTTTTAGAAATGGTAGTTGTCTAGTATTTTTTTAAAAAAAATTACACTTCAAGAAATCACACTAATTTGGCTATAAATTGGAATGTTTTCATGTGATGTCTCTGTATCTAAAAAGTTAGTCATGTCTAATTCAAGAAACTCTTCATCTTCGGTTAGAAACCCTTACAGACATAGTTCAAGCACTTTCAACTACTTAGGTGAACATGGAACTGTAAGGTGTAACTGCAATCTACCAGCTCCTTGTCAAGAAGCATGGAAAGAAGGTACTCTTGACCCAGGAAGGAGGTTCTTCGGATGCAGCCAATACAAGGTATGTACAACATCACTTTCTGCAAATTTTGTTGTTGCGAAAATGTATTGAGTTTTGTTTAATGTGTTGTTAGGATCCTACAAGAAGATGTAACTTCTTTAAGTGGGCTGATCCATCGTACACCGAAAGAGCAAGAGAAGTGATAAAAGAGTTGAAGCTAAGACTGAATAGAAAGGATGATGACCTGCACAATACTTGGAAGGTGGACGAAGAAATTGGTTTGCTTCAAAATGAGGTTGAAGTAACAAAAAATTTGTTGAAGAAGTCAGAGAAGGAAAACATGACATTAAAGAAGCTTTTGGTCTGTGCTGTACTAGTAATCATGCTTATTTCGTTATGGAAGTAGTGTAATTTCATCAGTAATTTATTAGTATTTGTTCCATGTAACGTTTGTTATTAAGCATGTTGAACTACGTTGATGTAATTTTCTTTGACTAATGGAACTAAGTCGTTTTAAGACCAATGTTAAAGCATTACAATTAAACCAAATAAATTAAAGCATTAAACAGAATTGTTTGAGCAACACATTAAACCAAATAAAGACAACTGTTTAAGCAAATAACTTAGAAAACATTCGATTACATTAAAGTAAACATAAAGCCGAATACAAGTAGTTGAATAGTCACTTCCTCGCCTCCCACAACACATGGCTACCTGTGTGACACCTTCTCCCCTTGCCCTTCACATTTCTTGGTGGTTGTTGCCTAAGATGGGGCTCCTCGTTATGCTCTTCCTCGCTACTGGATGAAGCACGTACAGGTGCAAACTCTCCAAACCCCTGAGCCTGGGGGGTATGTAGGTGTGACTGCGAATGACCTCCATAAGTCATCTGCGAACTACCTCCAAAAGTCATGTGCGACTGGTCAAACTGGGAAGGGTCCTGAAATCCACCAAAAGACCCACCCATATCCCATGCACCCGTCATCTGGGAACCTGACTGCGAGCCACCTTGAAATGTCATGTAAGAGTGGTCCTGGAAGGCACCAAAAGACCCACCCATATGGGAAGTAGACTGTGAACCACCTGCATATGTCATCTGAGACTGGAAAGGGGTTGAAGCATGATGTGCACTACCAGAAGTGTGTGAAGGATAACGTACACTGTCATCCAACATGTGATCCCAAGCACCTCTATACCCCATATCTGATCCAAAATCCTCAGAATGAGCTGGATCCCAAGGCTCCCATAACTGGGGATATGTGTTAACCTCAGGCATAACTGGCCTAGCTAGGTGATAAGTACTACCTCCACCATGAAAGGACTGAGACCCCTGGAAACCTACCTGCTGCCTCCACTGCCTCACATCAACTACACGTCGACGGGTAATACTCTGGAACCAAGCATCAAAACCATCTACAACCTCATTATGCCTGGCGGGCACATACAAAGGAGGTGATAGTGCATCCGCCCCACGGTTCAGCCATTGCCGAATATGTACGTCCCGTGTCTCCATCATGTCATCGTCTAAATTAGCATAGAAAGAAAACTCATGTGACGAATCATGCATATGGTAAGGTGACCGAGTTGGTATATCCTGTACGAATCCAAACTGTCTAGTCACTCTGTCAGGGTAGTACCACTCGATGATCGTGTGAAATATCAAAGGACACTGGGCGGACCATTTTTGAGTCTCCATGATAGATGGAAGCTCAGCGGTGGGAAAGTGCCTATAAGGCCTCCAACATATCTGCTCAATGTGCATATCATCCAACTCATAACGACCGTGACGTGCCCTATGTGATATGGAGCACACAGTGCTCTTAGGCACCTTCCACTTGAAACATTTATGAACATCATAAGTAAATAGTCACAAGAGTACATAGCCGATGGACAACTGCTCATAAAATCAATAAACAGAACAATTACCTCAAAGCTAAAGGAAAGAGGATAGGACACGGTGTCTTCAGCGTAGGAGCCAAGAAGGGGAAATGCTAATAAATCCATACCTGATGGAAAAATGTCATGTGTGATCATGCAAGGTAATCATGGATGCTTATAACAAGAAATATAATAGAAGGTATACCTGTAGTAGTGTCATCGAGCCACATATCTCTTTCTTTGTGCGCTTCTTCTTCAGAGTAGATGCAGAGCACATGTGGTGGTATAAGTATCCCAGTGCAGCACTACCCCAGCTGTATGTACCCACCTGGGCAGGATCATGCACGTAGTGTAACAGGTGGAACTGGATCGTGTTCCCTGCTGTGCTGGGGAATAAAGATCCAATGATAAGCAACAAATGTGCCCGTGTGTGGAATAGCAGCTGCGTCTGATAGTCAGGAGAACTCATGTCTAGCCTATGACATGTACCAAACTGTTGTACCAGCCATGAAATCCTCAAACCCGATTTCTGCCACTCATTATCACTGTAAAAAGATCACTGAAATTTCTTGTCTATTGGAAAACAAGGATGCTATTCTGTAAAAAGTTGTGAGGTCCCGTCAACAGTAACATAAAACCAGTAAATCTCGTGAATGCACAGGAAAAACAAAACATGAATCTTTGCAGGATTGCAAAAAACACTACAATAAGTTGTCCATTACCGTGAAACAGAACTGAAAATTTATGTAAAATTCAACAAATTTGGGCAAAGTCTGAGTAAAGTAGTGTAGTCCCATCAACAGTACAATAGAATTCATTAATTTATAGCTGTTGTTGTGTATTATTGACGAAGACATCTACAAATTTCTCTATAAATAGGTTCTTCTTTGTTATTCATAAACACAACTTACTACTTTCCTCTCAAATAACTTTTAAACCAATTTTTTTTCAAGGCACTTGCATCAAATGGATAGGAGGAAGGGGAAAGTGTCAGAAACAAGTTTCTATGACGACATGGACAAGAAGAAAGAAGCAGAGCAAGAGAAGGGGAGGGCTGCGATTATACGGTCTTGTGAGCAGTCCTTGTTCATCAAAAAGATGAAAATTTTTAAGAGCAGGGAGGAGAGAAATGGAAAAGACTGGGTCAAAACTAAGGACGAGATGTTTAACTTCGACTTCTATAATCATGATTTTGCGACTGAGTTTTGTGATGGTCGTACAAATCTAGATGCAGATTTGAAATGGAAGAAGATTTCTGATGAGGAATGGTACACTCAAGTGGAACAACTGTCTAATCGGGTGCACAAAAAATACGAGGATTTGTTGGAAGCTGAGGAGGCGGAAATGGAAAAATATGTTGAAGAATATGAAGCAAGGGAACGTCAATTTCCTCCAAGAAGTTGAGGAATATAGCTACGAGAATTAGGCAGTTGGCCTAATTCAAATTTAAGAACTTGTTGGTTATTTTATCTATGCCTTTAAAATTCTATGTTTGCATTTTAATTTTAGTGTGCTTCAACTCTTGTACTTTGTTTGCTTCATTTGAATAAAAAATTTCTGTCAAAATTTGAAAATTTGTGTCATTTTCGGGCCTAAAAAAACATAGTTACGCATATGATATATTACTTTTTTGGGCTTACACCAAAGTGGAACGTCAATACTTTAATACGGAATTAAAAAAACCAAAGAAAAACATGTACAAATATGTTTTTTATGGCCCTCAACATGGCTTCATGAAGGAATTGTTAGGAATCGGATGTGGAATTACCATATTCGGACCAAAAAATAAGATAGTTAGACATAATAATTTTTGGATATTTTCATATTATACCGAAGTAAAATGTCAATACTTGAATACGGAACAGAAACAATGAAAAAAAAACATGTACAAATATATTTTTTATTCCCCTAAACATGGCTACTCGAAGGAATTTTTAACAATTTGATGTTGAGTTGGCATGTTCGGACCAAAAAATAAGATGGTTAGACATAATAATTTTTCGAGATTTTCGTATTATACCAAAGTAAAATTTCAATTCTTTAATATGAAGCAAAAAAAATGAATAAATTTTATTCAAAAATATATTTTCTAAGCCATAGAAAATGAGTATTGCAAAGTACATTTTTTAGTTACAAATATGCCAAGTGCCGGGAAAAGTGGAAAGCAAACAATGTAATAGAAAACTCCACTTTAAGTGGCGGTTTCTATTGAAATGAAATTCAACAGGAATCGCCACTTCAAGTGGCGTTTTCTGTTAAAATTTCTCAGCTATACCAGAAATGAAAACGCTGAACGAAATATACCATAAACGAAAACTGAATTGTCTACTATACTAGAAATGTAATCGAGCCGCATGACCACCTACTACTGCACCACAATTGTTAAACTTAATATCAGTCCACCTAAACATATCATATGAAATCTATCTAGAACATGAGTGAGCTGTCCATTTTGTGCCATTGCAATTATATAGAAGTGGCTTTGAGGACATTAACACATATAAGTTTAGGTGAATATTACTGAATATTCACTTAGTATATATATCTAGCCAAACATATAAGTTTGGGCTTGTGAATCTATGATAAAAAAAAAATTATTATGATTTATTATCTCAATTCTTAGTTTGTCGGGAGGCGGGAGTAACGGACCATATGATTTTTTTTTATCAAAAAATCCGACTACCGATACAACCAGGTTGGAAAAACAAATATCACACTCATAACAATTAGGGTTTACGGGCCCTGAGGATGACCTCAGGGTGTTACCTGAGGTTAAGACATAATAGAATACAAAATATAGGGTTATTTATGTAAATACAGGAGGGTGCGGGGATATTTACATATTTGCCATTATTATTTACACTCAAAACTCACATGTCCTCAGGAAACTCCCCTGAGGTCATCCTCAGGACCAGTTTTCTCTAACAATTAACTGATTTGTTTTCTGATCGTTTAACACACTGAACTGAAAAGTTCTTAAAGCTAAAAACGAAATCAAAGATATCCCGAGCGATTCAAACTGCGTCGGATTCCTGAAAGCGGCAACATCACAATTGACCTTATCACATAAAAACCATTGTTAGCCCAACATTCAGAAGCCCCAATTGCATAAACTGAGGTTAGAGGAACGACACCCCAGCTATCTATATGTCGGATACCAGTTGTAGACATGCCAAAAGTCCCCAAAGGATGAATAATCTTTGGTTATTGAGCTCTTGCAATAATTACCACCGTCCCAGATTCGATTCAGGCTTTCCAAATCCCTGAAAAGTCCACAAAAACATTTTCAACACTGAACGAAACCAAATATAACTAAATAAAAACATAACAAAACACCCCAAAAAGAGACAAACACACACTTCAAAGAAAGAGACACACAAATACCCAAAATAGATTTTATTAAAAGGAAATCAACAAAAAAAAAAATTAAGTGATTGGAGCTTTCTACCGGAGAAAAACCAGGAAAAAGACCCTTTATCTCACAATTTGAAAGAAAATGGTCCAAAATATCACAACTAAGAAAAATGGCTATTACCATCACAAAGAAACGCAACAAAACATTGCGTGTATACAAAATTGTAAACACTCTGGTTGTTGGGCCTGCAAGGTGCAATTGGGCCTGAGCAAATTCTGGAATAACGCATTCAATTCTTGCGTTTATGACACAAAAACGCATTGGAAATATGCGTTTCTAATATACACGCATCTTAAAGATGCGTTTTTGATTTATTTATTTTTTTTGAAATTTTGTTTTAAATTCCAAAATTAGTAAAAACGTATATTAAAAATGCGTTTTTTAAAAACGCAAGAAAATAATGCGTTTTTGAGTGATAAAAAAAGCCATTTTTCAGAATTGTGATATTTTGGACCATTTTACTTCAAATTGTGATAGAAAGTGCCTTTACCCGAAAAACCAGTGCAATCCCCTCAGCTAGCGTGAGACTGACAAACACAAAGGGAGGCGGGCTATTTAGTGACTGCGAAACCCCCAAACTAGGGGTGTTCGTGGGTCGGGTTGGCCGGGTTGATGACGTTTTTGCAACCCGACCCAATTAAATCGGTTTCAAAATTTTTAACCCAACCCGTAAAAAATAATTTTATAACCCAACCCTACCCATTATATATCGGTTTGGGTTGGGTTGGGTTGGTTCGGTTTGAATGGGTTAAATAATTTTATAAAAAAATTAAAGTACACAAAGTAAAGCTCATTTTGAGAACATAAGTAAAATTAAATTATGTGTAACCTAGGATTTTATTGTTAATATTTAATTTAATTATTGTTATAATTTTAGTAATGTAAATTACATCGTAAATCATATGCATACACGCCATATGTAATCATATATCTATAAATAAAATTATATTAAATTATAAAATAAAAATTATATATTAGATCGGGTTGGGTTGGCCGAAAAAATATAAAACTCATACCCAACCCATTTAAATCGGTTTGAAAATTTTCTAACCCAATCAAGTATCGGATTTTTTTATCGGTTTGAACGGCCAAAAAAAAGGTCGGGTTGGGTCGGTTTGATCGGTTTGGTGAACCCATGAACACCCCTACCCCAAACTATTCAAACTGTAAATTGGAGGTCTTCCTGCACTTGTTCTTATCTCTCTGTAAGTTTGCTTTTGGTCACCCATCTTTCATTTTCACCATATTTATCTCCTCTCTCTCCCTCTCTCTCTCTCTCTCTCAATTTGTATTTGAATATGAAGATGCTTGTTTGTATGTATAAATCTCAATTGCAAACCCTAATTCTCAAACATCACAACTTGGATAATTGTTTAATTAGACCCTTCATTATTCGTAGTTATACAACCAAAAGAATCATAACTAGAGATTCTTCAGAATTCACAATCTCATTTCTCAACAACCACTGTGGGTTGTCAGGAAAATCTCTTATTCGTGCTTCAAAGTATGTTAACTTTGATTCCGCTAATCAAAGACCACTCTCTGTTGTCAATTTTTTTGGAACATTTGGATTTCCCCCCTCCAGTATTACCAAAATCATTGCTAATTATCCTCGTATTCTTCACTGTTATCCCGAAAAGTCATACAGCCAAAGCTTGATTTTCTGCTTTCTATCTTGGCGTCTCAGTCAGAGGTAGTGGATACTGTCACCACAAACCCAACCATTCTTAATAGAAGTCTCGACAACCACCTAATACCCTTTGTCAATCAGCTCAAATGTCTTACGGGCTGTTACCCAAGTGCAGTTGCTTTCCTCAAACACAATCCATTTGTACTTACCAACAACAATTCTGAATCTTCTTTGTTAAATATTAAGTTTCTTGTCACACTTGGTGTTCCCAATCCCCAGATTTTGAAAGTTTTAACAATGTTTGGTCATGCATCAGTTACGCCAAATGACAGATTTCGTGATGTTGTGTTTAAGCTTATGGGCATGGGTTTCGATCTTTCATCTTCATATTTTGTCCAAGCTCTCCATACATTGACTTTTATTAAAGACTCAACTTGGAAATCTAGATGTGTGTTGCTTAAAAGCTTTGGTTTCTCCGATCAATAGATCCTTTTCATGTTCAGGAAGCTGCCACTTTTCATGAGTTTTAATGGGAAAACAATTATTGAGAAAATGGAGTTCTTTTTGAATAAATTACAGTGGACGACGTTTAGGTTGTCAAGTAACCCAAATGTACTTGGTTTTAGCTTAGAGAAGAGGACCATCCCAAGGTGTTCTGTTCTGCAAGCTTTAGCGTTAAAAAACATCAATGATGAGAGGTACATGTTATATACGATATTGCATTGGCCTGAGAGAAAATTTATCCAAAAATTTTTAACTGCATACAAGGATGAAGTTCCTGAGGTAATGGAGGCATATGAAGGGAAGTTGAGATTTGATAAATACACTTTCAAAGAGAACCGACAGTTAAGGTTGAAGCCAGCGTGATATTGTTTTACACTTTTTTTGTTACTGAATTAGCAGTAATACCTGAAGAGGATGAAATGATGAAGTTCACTGTGATAAACAATCAAGTCTACATAGGATGTCGAGCACACCAAGTTGTCTTGGTTATAGCTTAGAGAAGAAGTCCATTTCAAGGTTTTGGTTCTCCTAAATTTGGCGTCGAGTGATAGATTTCACAACAGCTTCATGCTACGAACAATATTGCAGGTGACTAGTTATTGAACATCAAAGTTATTCGTAGTTATACTAGTACAATCATATCCACGTATGTGGATTCTTCAGAATTCAAGATTTCTTTTCTTGAAAACAAATGCGGGTTATTTATAGTAATACCAGGCTAATGTCTTGATTTTGATTCCTCTGATGACAATGCCGACTCGGTTCTGGAGCTCTTCCAAACCTTTGGATTTCCCCTGTCCAATTTACCAAAATCATTTCTGGTTATCCCAGCATTCTTCATAAGTATCATCCCGAACAAGTATTAAAGCCAAAGCTTGATTTTTTGCTTTCTATCTCCGAATCTCAAGCTGAGGTAGTCGCTATTGTCACCAAAAACCGGTGTGTTCTCAAATAGTCTCAACAACCACTTAAAACCCTTTTTAGTCTGCTGAAGTCTGTCACTGGTTGTTTCCCAGGGGCACACTTGCTTTCCTCAAATGCAATCTATATTGAGTTTCTCCATAACTCTTGGTGTGCGCATTTCCAGATATTAAACTTCAAAGAAACATCATCAGATATTAGTTAAATCACATGATAAATTCTGTAACCTTGTGTTGAAGATTAAGGACGTAGGTCTTCATACTTTCTCAAAGCTCTCCAAACATTGTATTTTCTCAAAGATTGGACTTCGGAATCTAGATACGTATTGCTCAGAAGCTTTGCTGTCTGCAATCATGTGATCCTTTCCATGTTCAAACATGACCACAGTTCATGGTATGATAAGAAGATAATTAATAAAAAGATGGAGTTTTATATGAATAAGTTCTATTATAAATTTAGCCATCGGCATAAACTTACTTTATGTTTATGTTAGTTGTTTAATTAATTTTCAACACCTGTTATTTTTCGTTAAGAGACATGGGAGATGCGTATGTCTTGAAGTACAAAGATACTGTACTGCAAGATTCTATTTTGGACACTCTACGAGGACCGTGTTTTTTCGAAGACCAAATCATTGCATTCTGCTGTACTTGTCCTCTTCCATCGACACTAAAGCTGATGCGCTGATTGTTATTTCTTCCATATCTCTTTTGATTGTTAACTGCAAGGATGATTTGTTGAAGAACATGTATCTAGCTACTTAAGTGTCCCGAGCTGTGTTGAGCAGCCTCTGACTTCTTTTCCATGTTCTTATTCTAATCTTATTTAGCTGTTGTCTGTTGATCTCCTTGTTGTATGATACCATCTAAACTAACTGATATAACATCACAAACTAAACAGAGGAATAATAGAGAGATGAGTTAACAAAAGAGAAACAGGTGAGAATTGAGAATCTATGAACTGCTATGAACTGCTGAGTAATATCTGAACTTCTATGAACTTCTATGAACTGCTGAGTAATAGCTATAGAATGTGTAGTGTTTATCGGATGGATCCATAACAACCAACTGAATTCGGTAGCCCAAACCCCAACATGGGAAGTTCTACGTCTTCATTTGCAAAACGATGAAAAATGCTGGACCAGTTATTTAGCCGTTCAATTACTGATTTTGCCTTGGAGGAGTGGAGCACTAGATGATGGTTGTTAATGGTGGAGTATCGGATTCTTATTCTTCTGCAAATGGCAATGATTTTTCTTTTTTAAACAAAAAATACATATAGATTCAAGATTATACGAGATAGTATAAGACTAATAAGAGGTTAACTAGCAAGGCAGAACCGGTCCTTGCAATAACTTCAGGAGTTTCTTTGAATGCATCTTAATATATAGAAGGAATACAAATTCCATTTTGCAAAAAGGCAGTTGATATCATCACAATTTTTTCTTGTTAAATCACAATCAAATGTGAATATTTAGGATCTTCCTGACGACTCTTTTTGAACAAGTAGTAATAACAAGAACTTCAATCTAATAATTGTATTCATGCCCACCTTGTCAGCTTAGCTAGTGGAACCTTATTCAAGGTTCCTCTTTCATGGCCAGTGTGTGCTTCTCATCTCCGGGGGAATATTCATCACTCTCATACATAATATCTGGTCTGCACTTTGGGACAACCTGCATTTTCTGATCAGCCTCTTTTCCCCATAGTAGCAAGTATAAACCAATAATCACAATCACTGCCCCTATAATGCTGCACAAACAAAAGAACGATGGTAACGTAAAGAAATGAGAGGGACATCCCAAAATTGTAACTGTAAAGAAATGAGAGGGACGAAGGGAGTATAATATATTAAAGATTAATATATAGTATAATATAGTAAAGATTAATGTATAGTATAATATAGTAAAGATTAATTGGTGTTGGTGTTATGGTACAACCAGAATAAAACATTTTGTTTCCCACACATGATACATGATGTGTAATTAGTATTACCTTCCCGTGTATAGTTCGTCGCCTAGGGCAAAATATGTTAGTACTGCAACTAATATTGTGGAGAGGGGATTAAACATTGTTACAAAGACTGGCCCTTTTTCCTCAGTGCACCATAGTTGAATGTAAATTATCAAACCAGATACCACTATTCCCTGTTTTGCAAGGAAACAACGTTAGAAATTGTTTCTGAAACTAACTAAACAGATTTACTTGACATAAAATTTCTTATTTGGAGGAACAAAATTTACGGCATATAAGATGGACCACAGGTCGATATTGAAACCAACAGTCCAGTCAGTTGGTTTGTGAGCTACAATTACAGTGAAGGCAGCTGATTGTGCTGCTCCAACAAAATTCATCCATGTTGTCAGTGACAATTGCGCTGGATATCTTTTTAATGTATATGCCTGCAAGTTGAATCGACGAAATAAGTTTACCCTACAGTTGGATATCTTACACACATAAACCAAACCAAACCGAACATACCCAGTGTATCCCGCTTGTTATATCTTACACACATGTACATATTTATGTAGAGTGAAAGTTAATAACCTGCATAATGTACCAAATAGACCAGGTGACGCAGCTACTTATGGTTAAAATTGAACCTTTTAACCATTCCTCCCCTGCTGCTGAACTCCTATTAAAGTGGATAAGAGGATGCCCTATATTTCTTAGAACGGATCCTTTGTACAATGTCATGGTCATCACGCCAGCCAAAGAAACCAAGGTTCCGAGAACTTTGGCTAGCCCTCGAAGTTTCCATAGGTTGACTTCCTCTAACCTGCATCAAGCTTGAAATCTCATCACAATCGATAAAATTTTTTTTTAACGGATTTAAAGCGATGAAATATTAATCATGCAGGTTATTCTTCATTTTTTTTGGAGTTACCTTAGTACAACTGCCAGAACAAAAGTCAGGGAAGCTATTGTGTTCACTACCGATGCCAGGAATGTGGGAGAGGTGTAATTCATGCTCGCAAAATACATGTTCAGGGTCAAGCTCACCCTGTAGATATTGATTCGTCATTAAAAATCAATTAAATTAAAATTGTTATACCAGTACGATGGTAGCTCTTACCCTAGAAGAGAAAGCACAAAAATTTCCAGAAATAAAAGTATTGTCAGCTTGGGCCTTGTTTTTCTGCAGTATAAACAAAGAAATATCTACAGGGTGAGCTTCACATCAAACTGATCTCCTTCAGATAAATGATAGAATGACCACTGCCATAATCTAGCTAGTAGCCATTCATTTAAAAGATCGAAAAAAAGAAAATAATTTACCGTTCAAGAAAATAGGCAAAAGGCAAAATAAAAAAGCCAGCAACGATATGTCGATAGGTAATGTAAACATGAGGATTCATTCCATGAGCAAAGGAAGCTTCAGTGATCAGATATAAGAATGTATAGCCCAACTGAGCCAACACCATGAGGAGGTGTGGCTTAAACCTCCTATAAATTCCCATCAGCCTACTAACTTCTCCTGCCATTAGCCTCTGTAGATTTGCTTCCTATACTAGCTTGCGCGACGAATGCACCTCTCTAAATACACAAAATAGTTGATAAAAAGTATCGTATTCTCTGTAATTCTATTTCATGTGGCTGGCATCATGTTCTTCATGACATACTTATTGATTCCAGTTGTAACAAATACAGTTAGTTACCTGGCTCACTTGCATATTAGAATATATTTAAAAGCTTTACGAAACATACTAATATTATCATGTAGAGTGACCAACTCAATCTTGTAAACATTTAGCTTAAGCAATGAGATTTTGAAGGATTTTTCGTAAACTCCACCTAAAATTGTGAAACTTCGCAAGACTCTACGTCTTACTTTATAAGAATCGCCAACAATATTTTAAATTTCATGGATAAATTTTCTGAAATTTCCAATACACCCTCGAATAGACGACTGATTACAGAAGAAAAAACAATTGTAGAAAGAGCTGAAGAGAACAATGTTTTTCTTTCTTATCTTTCGGAATCAACTGCTGCTGTCTTCCTTTTGTTGTTCACTCTTTTTTTGGTCTGCCATGCACACTACAAATATAGAAAGCTATTTTGTAGAAGTATCAACCTACTACTTTGCTTGGGCTAGTAGGCACTGCCTTCTTTTGAATTTGTTTATTAGCATTATATGTGACCAAATTTTTTCCCTTAATTAGTGCGCATTACATTCAGCCCACTTAGCACTAAAGTAAGCTGCTGCATCAGTTTTCACTTATACTTCACTAGCTACAACAAGTTTTAAGGTGAGATTTGGCTATCTTATATTGATTCAGATTGTTAATCCACTATGAAACAAATCTTTTAAGGTGAGATTTGGCTAGATTATATTGATTCAGATTGTTAATCCACTATGAAACAAATCTTTTATCGGATATGGTATGTGTGTTGTGAGTTGTCCCATATCGTTTGTGGGAGTGGCAGATAACTAGTTTATAAGCAGCCAATTAACTCCATTCATTAGTATGAGGCCTTTTGGGATGTGCCAAAAAAATAAATCCGTGCGGGCTTGACCCAACCCAAAGCGGACAATATCATACTAATGTGGATAAGGTACGATGTGATGTGTTATGAAAATCATTTAATGTAAATTAACCCTACTTCGGTGTACTTTCGTCTCTTTTACCTGAGATGGTCTTATAATCTTCTTTGATTATGGAACTACTACTACAGGTCAGTGAAGCATCCGGATTGAAAAAATACATTTGCTTATCACATGAATAACACTCTAAAATTTAAAGTTTGGCTGGTGGGAGATTAAAAAACCTTTTTCTTGTAGTAATTTTAATGAACTTGAGCACATTGGCCCATTGGGTGAGAAGACAAGAACTATATCATCTTTAGTCCCCCTTTACTTTGCGTTACTTTATTTATAGTATGCTTGGTTGTTGATTATATCATGCTGTTATCTTGATTTTTTAGTCACTTCAGTTGTGGATGAGTAATTCCTTTTATAAACAAAATGCAAAATGGAGCAGGGGCGCTTGCCGTGTGCCTCCTGACAGATTCTATAAAAACTAGAGATGGTGTTAGTTAGGGGAGAAGTAGAGAAGGTCCTTGCAATGGCTTTAGGAGTTTGTTTGAAGTCCGACAACTCAGCAGTAGTGCGGAATTCAGTGTCATGTAATAAGATGGAAAACAACTTTCTAATTTGTAAAAGACCTAATGGCCGGTCACTGTGTTTCATGACTGAGTAGCTACATTTATATGAACTAGTATATGTGAGTCTTGTCGATGCAACTTGTTACTGTTCTACTGAGTTGGTTCTAAATACTTCTAACTCAACTTTTAAGCTGCCTCTAGAATGCATTAGCAATCCACGACAATTGACTTGTTTTTTCACTGACAGATAACGAGAGTATCAGTTTTAAACCTTATGTGTCATATTTAGAGAAGGTACGTGAGTACGTCTACATGTTGCTTATCAAAGACTTTAACAGAGGCATTTGTGCATTTTTTAGTCCATAGCTAAAGGTTTGTTCAATCAAATTTTAGAACTGTACGTAACTGATTACTGGAATAATACTAATGAACTTAGGCTGTAAGAGGAGAAAAGATGTTGATTATTACATCAATTTGCATTTCTTACAGCTATTGCTGGATCAATGCACTGATACCACTGATATCAAGTGTCGAATATGAAATCGAGAAATTGGAGCACCAGATGATGGTTGTTAAAGTTGGAGGACTGGGTTCAGGGTTCTTATTCTACTTGCAAAATGGAACGATTTTGTCGCTTAATAAATTGTTCAGATACAAAATTAGAAACAGTATAAGTGGAGAGCTAGGAAAGCAAAATGTGTCCTTGCGTAATGAATTGATCTAATAATTAATGTGCATCATGTCCGTTAGCTGGCGAGTATAACTTAATTTACGCTTCTTCTTTCATGGCTGGATTGAGCTCTCCACCTTTGAGGCTATTTTCATCACCTTCGTTAGTAATATCAGGTTTGCCCTTTGCGATAATCTGCATTTTCTGATCAGCTTCTTTTCCCCACAGCAGCAAGTATAAACCGATAATGACAACAACTGACCCTATAATGCTGCTCAAAGAAAGAAAGAAAATGCATAGATCCATAAAACTATATATAGGAGTCTCGACCAGAGTAATATATTGTTTTGCTCATATAAAATGTATGTTTGGGATGTACCTTCCCACGTAAAGCTTTTCATCGAGTGCAAAGTAAGCTAGAACTGCAACTATTATTGTGGAGAGGGGATTAAACATTGTTACAAAGACTGGCCCTTTTTCTTCCATGCACCATAGTTGGATGTATATTATTAAACCAGATACCACTACTCCCTGTTTAAAAAACACAACTTCAGATATTGTTTCTAGAATTCTGATCCTAAGTATGAAACCTATTCCGAAACTATATTTACTCCATATAAGGTTGACCATAGGTCAATGTTGATACCAATGGTCCAATCAGCTGGTTTATGTGTCACAATTACAGTGAAGACAGCTGATTGTGCTGCTCCAACAATATTCATCCATGCTGTCAGTGACAATTGTGCTGGATACCTTTTGAGAGTATATGCCTGTAATTTGAATCACAACAATTAAATTTACACTATGACTGTAATGTAATATGTGTAGACACTCGCAAACACGTGTACATACGTAAAGTGAAGCTAAAAACCTGCATAATGTACCATATAGACCATGTGATGCAGCTAGTTACGGTTAAAATTGAACCTTTCAACCAATCTTCTTGTTTAGATGTACTTCTTTTAAAATGGACTAAAGGATGCCCTACATTTCTTAGGGTGGATCCCTTGTACAATGTCATGGTCATCACACCAGCCAAAGAAATCAAGGTTCCAAGAACTTTGGCTAATCCCCGAAGGTCCCTGAGATTAACTACCTCTAACCTGCATTAAGCTCGAATTTCTCATCACAGTACTTGACACATTCATAAACAATGGAAAGGAAAAACAAAAACAAAAAAAAGAGGGCTAGTAAAACGATTATAATAATGCACTTTATTCTTGTTCTTATTCTATTATAGGTTCTCAGTTGTAATTACCTTAGTACAACTGCCATAACGAAAGTCAGGGAAGCTATTATGTTTACTATTGATGCCAGGAATGTAGGGGAGGTGTAGCTTAAGCTTGCAAAATACATGTTCAAGGTCAAGCTCACCCTGTAAATATCGATTGTTTGCTAAGATTAGACAATTAAACTGATAATTTTATATCAGTACGACTGTGACTCTTACCCTAGAAGAGAAAGCACAAAGATTTCTATGAATAAAATTAGTGTCAACTTGGGCCTTGTTTTTCTGCAGACAAACAGATAAATATTAAGCATTGGTAAATGACAAATAACTACTGGAAAAACTGAGCAGCCTTAACAGAAGCGATTTACCGTTCAAGGAAATAGGCAAAAGGTAAAATAAATAAACCAGCTACAACATGTCGATAGGTAATGTAAACATGAGGATTCATTCCATGAGCAAAAGAAGCTTCAGTGATCAGATATAAGAATGTATAGCCCAACTGAGCCAACACCATGAGTAGGTGTGGTTTGAACCTTTTGTACATCCCCACCGGCCTACTAAATTCTGCTGCCATTGGCCTCGAAAGCTAATATGTAGCTCTTGTGTCTACTGAATCAGGCATTAGCTTCGAATTAATATGCATATAATCCAGTCACATCCGTTCCAGTTACCTGGCTTTCTTGCAAATTAGAATATACTTAGAAGATGCTACTATTATGGAGCACGACGTTCTCTCCCAAGAAAATTTTGTAGAATACAACTTCACAACACATTTTTGTTTTGGATAAAATTCTAGCTCTTACCTCTTTTATATCTATTCAACTATTGGTTTGTTCTTCCAATGTAACTAGGAATAAAGAAACTAGTTGCTCTCTCCATCTCATAATTTCAAGAAAGAATATATGTAGAATAAGATATTCATCCACTATCCAACAAAACTTGTTATTGTGAACACCAGAAATTATCTTTTTTTATGTTCTTCTATGTGGCTTCTGTAATATTTGCAGTGATAAAATCTATGGAGAACCTGAGATTAGTCTCAGGTATCCTTCCTGAGATGAAATAAAAAATGTTGCCATATCACCTTTTTAAATAAATTGCAATATCAGAATAAGTAACTATAATTAATACACATTTTATACTTCTCAAATTCAACTTATAAGCCACTTTTATTTAAGAAAAATGCTAGAGGTACCAAATTGGGGTACCAAAAATTATTACCAAATGACATGGCATAGATTTGATTGGCTATAATTATAATGGGCCCGCCAGGGCCAACCAATTAAAACATTTCAAAATGACAAGTAGTTAGTGCCATGTCATTTTGTAACAAAATTTGGTACCTAATTTGGTACCTCTAGCTACGCAAACAGTTAAACAGTAAATTGAATCTAAATTTACTTATCGAATTAAACAAACATGCCAAACTGAGCTCGGTGCATTTTGCATAGAGCAGGTGAAATTGAAGTCCATTTTGACATTAACATACATAAACCAGAAAATGTACAATTCCTAGCTTTGCCTATAATTGTCAACACCAGACATTTCCCCTGATCTAGAGTAGAACCTCTTAATGTAGTCGCGTACTACGAATTCTTTGTATCTGGCAGGATTTCCTTCAGGTATCAACTCTTTGATTGGACCGTATACTTTTTCTGGTACAACCACACCGGTGAAAAATGATGCCACTGATATCCTTGGTCCAGCATGATTTGCAAGCACTCTGTGCTCAGCACTCTTAAATTTATCGTTGGATACAATCTACAAAGTCATGGAAATAGTGTCT
The DNA here is from genome assembly GCA_037693485.1 of Kitagawia praeruptora. Taxonomy (NCBI): domain Eukaryota; kingdom Viridiplantae; phylum Streptophyta; class Magnoliopsida; order Apiales; family Apiaceae; genus Kitagawia; species Kitagawia praeruptora. The sequence continues at coordinate 148,696,940 of CM075349.1, read as the reverse complement.
TTATTACCAAAAAATAACAATTTTCTTGAAGCAAAAACTTGGAACTTAAATTTGATGTACGTAATAGAGATTGGAGTCAATGTAAAACCTGGAGAAGGTCTCCGATGTTGACAACTAAACTGCCTGCAAGGGGGAGTACATCAGTCCATTGATTATCATGGAGAAATTGTAGGCCGCCAATACTATCTTGTAGAAGAATGGTTAGAAAAGAAGGATCCGTGTGCTTGTTCGCTCCAAGAGTTAGCTCTGGCTCTGGGCATGCAGGATAATAATGACCAACAAATTTCCGACCACTTGAACATTCCATTAATCTTAGCTGGTCTATCTTTAGGCCAAGAGCTTCTGACAATAAATCAAAAAGAGAGTCTCCCAACTTTGTTGCTTCATTCATGTAATTCATTGTGATGTCTCTGTAGATATAGGTAACGTATATTAAAACAGACTGAAACATGCATCAGTCCCAAAACTAGATTATTAAGATTTAATTAATTTTCCATATAATCCTTAACGATTCTGTTAGAATACAATATAAAGATCCAGTTGGACCTTCTTCTAACACCTTAAGGTTTAAGATGAGTTGGTTACTTAACATGGTATCAAATGGATTTTCGAGTGAGGGGGAGTGTTAGAATATAATATAAAGATCCAGTTGAGCCTTCCTCTAACACCTTAAGGTTTTAGATAAGTTAGTTACTTAACAAATTCTGCAAGATAGTGAATCATTCTCGTATATTCAAACACAATATTCCTATTGACTTTCATGTTTTTAAATGAGCTTGAGAGTATGTCAATATTCTTTTATGGCATTAGTAACATAGAATGCAAAGTAGCAACAGAATAGTATTGTCCAATCAATACCTGCAAATTGGAGGTAAATGGTCTGGCTGAAACTTGCCAGGAACAAGCAAAGATATATTCAAAGTATCTCTCCACTTAGCAAACCTCGATCGATAAAGATCAATACTGCTATCATATCTAACTGTTTTCATATGATCATGAGAATAGAACTCTTTCTTTAGCTCAAGGTCTTGTTCATGAAACTTGCGTACCCCATCAATCATATGATCCATCACCTGAACAGGAATTCCATGATTCACCACTTGAAAAAATCCCCAAGTCATCGATGCAAACTTGATTTTGTTAACAACTTCTTTCCGTTTCTTGACACAGGAATCAATGCCCCTTAGATCTATCACTGGTACTTGTTCTTTTCTCCGCAAACAAGTGCTTAAATTCTCCTGAGAAAGTTCATCTAATGGTCGAACAAATATTTTAGGAATCGTAACAACCCCTGCATCAACCAATCCTTTAACACCAGCTCTTGATTTGTCGAAAGCCTCCAGTTCTCTTACCCTGTCGAAACATTCATCTGTTTCAGCTTGAAGCTGAAACTTGGTTGCATTGTCCATGATACTCATTCAGTTTGCTTGTATGTTCCTGTGCAATAAAAGAAAACATGTGCATAAAAACAAAAACAAACAAAAACAATTATATTATTTAAATATTTAAATAGCATACTTCTTGCAAGTTGCAACTGGCAAATGGTTGTAGCTGTACATGAACAAGTAAAATATTAAAATTCGGATAATAATAATTGGGCTGAATTATTGCTTTTCGTAAAGATGTATTCCACACATGTAAGATATATTTCCAAGTTCAGTTTATTCTTATAGTCTAAATTCAACAAGAGATTTTCTGACTGATGCGCATTCAGCTCATGTCCCAGTTGTTGGCTGTACAGATTCATTTAACCACATCTCTCTCATGGCCGTGCATGTTAGCTCTTTAATGTGGGATTGCCCTACTCAAACCTTCAAATTAAAGTTGACTTTTTTAGGTGGTCTTATTTATAAGCGGACAAGACTTACGCCTAAGGTCCCCAGACAAGGTCCCCAGACATTTAAGAATCCCGAAAAATTCAAGCCCTTCTATACAAAATTTTCAAATATGTAGAGTATAAAATTTGATTTTTCCTGAGGCCGCGTAAATCTTAGGATGCCCCTTTTAGTTTACCTGAATCACAATGTGCAGCGTCAAACTTGAATGAGTTCTATTTGATTTTATGGATGAGTTCTAGAGCTTAGCTTTGTAAAAAGGTTTCGGAGCAGTGTTCATTGTTATCATATTGTGTTAAGAACAACAATCCAAACAGTTTCTTATATTTGGTTCACTGTGTTAAATTTTATAAATTATTACTGATCCATTTGCATTCTTTGATTGCTCAAAATTGTAATGCTATTGTTATGGCTCGTGGTTGTCTGGTTGAGTCACTAGACTCACAACATCAGTAACTCAGTCGACGGTACGAGGTCGATAGCTCAACTTGGCTTGTGGAGAGACCTCGTTTATGGAGGATATTGTTGTGTAGAAGAAAAACAGAATTAGCTCTTTTTAATAGCACGCAAGAATTATGCACAAGTTGGTGTATTGCACCCGGAGGATACAAAGATTAGAGCTTTGCATGAACTCAAAGTAGGTGTGTCTAGAAGTGTCGAGTAATGGACTCAAATATTATTTTGGAAAATTCTTGGTGGTACCCTCGCAGTATTGATTTTTCCAAATGGTACACCAAATACTTTTGACTTCGTTTTGGTGTCATATACCCCTAAAGTCAATTTCCAAGACCAGCCAGGACTCCAGTCTTGGCTAGACGCTTCCTGGTTACCCTATTGGGCCTTAAATTTTGGCAGTTTGATGGCTAACAGTCAACATTTTGGTGTGCCAAAGCTTCTCAAATGCGAAAGTTAATAGTGCTTAATTGATGCAGCGACTTCAATAACATTAGTGACTGAACGTTCTGTTTTTCCAAGACCAGCTGTCAGGACTTCAATCTTGGCTAGCCGCTTCCTGGTTACGTTATTGTATGGAACACATGCACGCACACACACACATAGATTACACTGAAAAAACTAGTGTGTTGAAATCGGATATTTTCTGTCTGTTTCCAGAAAGTGGTACTCCCTCCGTCCATTTCATTTCTTTACATTTTCTATTTTGGGCCGTCCATTCCATTTCTTTACATTACTAAAAATAGTAACTTTTAACAATAAAATACATTATTACATCCACTACTTCACTCCACCTTTTCAACCCTTTACACTATTACACCAACTACTTCACTTATTTTAACAATAAAATTACTATTACACCCACTACTTCATTTATTTTAACAATATTACATCCACTATCTTGGTTTCCGTGCAAAAAGCAAACGTAAGGAAATGAAAAAAACGGAGGGAGTATATTATTTCTTGCAGAAGCATAAATCCTTCGGATACTTCCACAACTGTGTTCGACATGTAGAGCCCGTTTGGGGTTCATTATATTTTTTTTTAACCCACTTAAAGTAGAAAGGAGGTGTTTGGCTCCACTTAAAGTGGAGCCACTTAAAGTGGAGCCACTTAAAGTGGAAAGTAGGCTAAAAAAAAAAGTAGCTTGGAGGTACTTTTTTTTCACTTATTTTTTTTCGTATATCAATTTTTATGTATTTGAGTCACCTTTTAACTTGTATTGTATTCTTTGCATATATTTATATTTTATACTTTCAAAAAAATATAAATTTCTTTTTTTTTAATTAATTTTTTAAAAATAAATTTACTTTAAGTGGAATTAGCCAAACAGATACACCTAACTTTAAGTAAAAATTATCACTTTTCACTTAAAGTTAGTAAGTAGCACTTTAAGTGATAAGTAACATTTTTTAAGTTAAGCCAAACACGCTCGTAATGTCATGTATTGATATTAGAGCAGTTTAAGCCATTTCAATCCCTCAACAACATAAAGCAGTAACAGAAAATTGGATTTTTCATCCTTTGGTAAGGAATCTATAATCAAAATACTTTTAAAATAAAAATCATGTTAGTCGTAAAAAAAATCTGTACTGTTGGCCTTCCATATCAATACTAGGGATCCCAAAATGGTTCCAAAAATTGTATCCGGATGTCAAGTGTCATCTTTTAATTTGTGGAGCACATATACATACACACACAGGAGGCCCTCTTTATTTTTAAGATACACATTCAATTAGATCATGACAACTAAGCATTTTGCAACGATTTTTGGAAATGCTTTTGGGAACTCGAGCATTTTTCATCTTTTCTTTTAAATAGCTTCTAACACAGCTGCCTCGTGTAGCAATCTTTTGCTTATTTTAAGTTACTTCTTAAAGTAAATCAACCAAAATTTTTGTAAGATACCGGCATGATCATGTAATTCATCAACCCTAACTGGATTAAAAAACCGGAAAGTGAAAGTTACAGTGTCCCTCCAATTTGCTGCTCGGGATTGGTAATCATGATTGCCTTTAAATGTAGCTTTTTGCATCAAATCATATGTATTAGATTAGATTTAGTTCCTAAAACAGGTTTACTGCGTACCCTTCAATCATCTTCAGTAGCCTGGTACATGTTGAGTTGTGAGTTTGGCCTTATAGTGTTTCATTTTTCTTTTTTTGCTAATTGGCCTTGGGGTGTTTCATTTGTTACTAGCCGGTAACCCGTGCGAAGCACGGGCTGGACGGACACGTGTAAATTATCGATAATAAATATAATTAATGAATATTATTTAAATATGTATTTGTAAACAATTGAACTATAAAAACATGTAATAAATAAACATTATTAAATTATGTAGTTATAGGGAATTAAATTATTTAAAATAGATAAATAAATAAATATAATTAAGTAGTTCTATTTAAATATAAACTTGTAGAGAATTGAATGATAAATTATATAACAAATAAACACTATTTAATTATGTGGTTATGTGACTATTTAATTAAATAAATCTTGTATAATTATGTAGTTGGAAGGAATCGAACCCTGAGTTAAGTGATAACCAAATTTGGTACTTTGGTACTATTGTGTACCATTAAAACATGTTTTTGCACATTAATAAAGAGTATAACAAATAAACACTATTTAATTATGTGGTTATGTGACTATTTGTGTACCATTAAAACATGGTTTTGCACATTAATAAAGAGTTTAACAAATAAACACTATTTAATTATGTGGTTATGTGACTATTTAATTAAATAAATCTTGTATAATTATGTAGTTGGAAGGAATCGAACCCTGAGTTAAGTGATAACCAAATTTGGTACTTTGGTACTTTGGTACTATTGTGTACCATTAAAACATGGTTTTGCACATTAATAAAGAGTATAGATAGATTAGAGCTCGACTTCGGCCTAAAGTACTCTAGGTGGGGTGTTTGTAAGATAGACCTGGTTCTGTAGTTTAGATCGTGGAGTTTATTATTACACAAATATTAAAGGACATTGAAGTTAGTCACAGCATTTGCATGGTGATTACAGATGTTTGAAACACATAATTCTAAAATAAAGAGCAGAAAACACTCGACAGGCACATTTACCCAACAAATAAAACACTAATACAAAGATATGAAGCAACCGCAGAAATATGATCAGAATTACTAAGGTCCTCCTGATTCCAGTCCATTAACTTGAAAACGAATCAGAATTTTAATTTCAGTCTAGCTTCAGAGTTTGAAAAGGTCTTGTAATTCCTGGCCATCAAGTCGCTTAGAGAAGAACATTTCCATGTAATCACTTACCTGGAAGCTTTTATAAATAGGTGGATTTTTTTCTGATATCAAATCCTTGATAGGGCCATACTTAATCGACTCAGCTGTGGAACCACTAAAAAGACATGGCACGGATTTTCTTTCCTTTGTCTGTTCACCAACGCTCTGTGAATGACACTTTTAAAGAATCCCCATTGCTCTGATGCCTGCTGCACTTGAGCAACTATTTTTTTACGCAGGTCTGATTTTCGATGCCCTGGAGATCTATAACTGGAACTTGTAGGTGAGTCCTGGGATAGATCAATTCCTTAGAAAGCTCATCTGGTGGCCTAACAAATATCCCAGGAATGTTCACTATCCCAGCATCAACAAGAAGACCTTTGACACCTAATTTAGTGTCGTCGAAAGCCTTCAGTTCTTTTTCTCGGACAGAATTTACTAGAGATGCTTTCATGTCTAAAACATCAGTTATAGTACTGGTGGATTCATCAGAACTATATTGCACTGATATACCACATAAGTGCTGGAGATTTTTTACGAATCTTATAAACATAAAACATTCTAATCTATCCTTCACATTCTCCTCTATATTTAATTTTGTCTCTAATCAATAATATTTAATTATTTACCTAAATGCTAAAGAATGAGCTATAAGATTCAAGATTCATGTAATTGCAACAAAGTCAACTTTGCTTTCATACTTTAACAAGTTGGTGGTGGCTTGAACTTAGTACACAGCTTTCCTTATTTTTAAATACTTCTAAACACAGCAGTCTCAAGTAGCAATAAGTTGTGATTGAAAGCAGCCTCTTCTAAGGTGCAAGCTTAGAGGGGTGTATTCAACTGAGATTTTAATGGATTTCTGATTTTGTGGCTGCGAGACTTATCTAAGTTTATTAATTTAATTTACCTCAAACCTTTACTATTTGCGCAAATCTCTTACAAACAAATATCTGGTGCCATCATTCTGTGTTTCTGTGTTCCATTCCTTAAAATTTATTGAAGAAGAACTTTTGTATCAGTAAAAGTTTTACGTTTACCTATGTTGCCAGTACTAATCCTCTTGCGAAAATTGTGACAGAAACCTTGTGCCAGAACGCAAATACTCCGTCACAGATCACCAACCTAGAAAATGCTAATTTTTGCCAGAATCCAAATGAAGGTGTAGATTTGTTATTATATGATCTGATTGAACCGTAGCTCTAACACTTTGATGTTTCCGGCAGAGATGCCTTGAGTTTTAGGAGAATTAATAGCTTAACACCTAATTAATTAATACTGTGTCATTGTGGTTAAATATTTATTCCACAGTTATACTTGCATGTTTATGTTATCTGACACTTATGTTATCTGACACCAACATATACCACAACAAAGTTCCCTTCATATTTCAGAACATACCTGCATTGGCACAACTTGGCAGGTGTTTATATTTTGTGCAGGCTGTCCCTAGCAAATAATTTCAGTATCATGAATTTTGAAGTCCACTTTGAAGGATATTTTACGATTTCACATTAATCGTTGATATTAGTAATGTTGTATCTCATACTAGAAGAGGAATAGAGCAAGGCAGACCAGATCCACGAGTTGTCTAGTTACATTTTACTGATATAGGAAAAGTAAAAGAAATTTATTCATTGTTACAACAATTGACGATAAAACATGAAAAGCAAAGGCAGAAATATCAAATTGTCTGAGTGCTATATTACATGAATTACGATTCTGATAATGAAAATAGCTTCATATCTTGTAAAGGTCACGCAATTCCTGTCCATCAAGTCGCTTAGTGAAGAACTTTTCCATGTAATCACTTACCTGAAAACTTTTGTATATAGGGGGTTGTTCTTCTGATATCAGATCCTCGATAGGGGCGTACTTAATCGACGGAGATGTGGAACCATGAAAAAAACATGGCGCGGATATTCTTGCATTATCTCTGTTCACCAACGCTCTATGAATCACACTTTTAAACTTGTCATTTGATACAATCTGTTTCATGGATTTGAAAATAGCCATATCAATTTGGTTAGTTCCAAGAACAAAGTAAACTATGGTACCTATGTCTTAATACATCCATCACTCAAATTTAAGATTTGAGTGCAAATCTTTAGGTGTTAGCTAGGAAGGTTGCTTAGTTTAAGTAATAACTTTGGGAATTACCTGGAGCAAGTCACCAATATTTACTACCAGCCCCCCGGCAATGGGTTCAACATCAGCCCATTTATCTCCATGCATTACCTGGAGTCCCCCGATATGATCTTGTAGAAGAATAGTAAAGAAAGTAGCATCACTGTGCTTGCTAATTCCCCTGGTAAGCTCTGGCTCAGGACATGCTGAATAATAATGGCCAGCTACTGAGAGGTAGCCTTTAGCACATTCCATGGCTTTAAGATGGTCAGCTTTAAGGCCAAGAGCCTCCGATAATAGCTCAACTATAGTATCTCCCAACTCCAAAATATGCTTTATGTACTCCATTGTTGTGGATCTGCCAATTAAAAGCTTAATCACTACAGCCGTACTAGAACTACAATTAACTGGACGGACATTTTTTAGCTAACTAAGTGAACAACGTGTTTTAAGTAAGGGATCAGTCTGTAATCTGTATACAGTGATTATGTGTTCTACTGGTTTATGTGATTACTGATTTGTATGATAGGAAAAAATATTACTTTATCGAATTTATTACTTTATCGAGAGTAAAAATACACTGTCTCCATTATGTCGGGACCGGAAAAAAATATTACTATAGCGAGGTTATTACTTTATCGATTATTACTTCATCGAGGTTCAACTATAGTTTTATTATAAGAGGGAAGGATGCGAATCACTTAAACCATTAAAAATATGATCCAATGGTTTATGTGATTTGCAGATTTGTTTTATTATGGGAGGGAGGGAGAGATGGCAAGAGAGAGGGGGGGAGAGGGAGAGATGAAGAGTTACCCGCATGATTTTGGTAAATCATCAGCACTAACTTGATTAGAAGGCAGCAGAGTAAGAAGCAAGGTGTCCATCCAGTTTGCAGCTTTGGATTGATACAGATCATAATTGCTGAAAAATCTAACTTTTTTCGTCGGATCAAGACTATACAATTGTTTCTTTGCCTCCAAATCTTGTTCGTGAAACATACGTACCCCATCGATCATTCCATCAAGCACACTCTGAGGGATACCATGATTCACCACTTGAAAGAATCCCCAGTTCTCTGATGCATGCTGCACTTGAGAAACTATTTGCTTTCGCCTGTCCGAATTTTCGATGCCCTGAAAATCTATTACTGGAATTTGTAGATTAGTCCTAGAGTAGTTCAGTTCTTCAGAAAGCTCATCAGGTGGCCTGATAAATATTCCGGGAATGTTCGATATTCCAGCATCAACAAGACCTTTGACACCTGATTTAGAGTCATCAAAAGCCTTCAACTCTTTTTCTCGTGCAGTACTTACTAGAGATGCTTTGATGTCTAGACCATCCATTATTGGTTTGGTTAATTTTATCAAAACTACACTGTCGTTACATACCAGTATTCTGTATACCACAAGAGCCAAGTGTTAGAATATAATATAAAGATCCGGTTGGGCCTTCCTCTAACACCTTAAGGTTTTGGGTGAAATGGTTACTTAACATACTCGAACCCGAGACCCCTCCTAAACCGAGCTCTGATACCATGTTAAGTAACCAAATCTAAAACCTTAAGGTGTTAGAGGAAGGCCCAACCGGATCTTTATATTATATTCTAACACCAAGGAGATTTTTTATTTAATATTTTACATTAAGAAACATTAAGTGTACTACGTTTCTTTTAATTGTTTGACTCTGTCGTTGATGTATAAGTTTGTGCTACTTTGGTTACATGATGAGGTCGTTGATGTCTATATATCGTACTTATATTCTACTATTTTGCATCAAAGTTTTCTCAAAGTTCAATGTTGGCAACTGTTAGAATATTAATTTAAGATCGTGGTTAACATCTTAAGTTTTTAGAGCGATTGGTTACTTAACAACAACTCCTCTATAGTGTTGGATCATGGGTTTTGATTTTTGAACTTGATTGACGGAACGGGAATTAAGATACCACGTTAGTAGGTTACCATCCATATATCAGATCCGGTTGTACATCTTTTGTTTATCCTGAATACTAATAGACAACAGCACCAACTTGTAACTAAGTCATCGGGTTTTAAAAATACTATATGAATTTAAAATCGCATAAACAAAAAATAATCATAGTTCATAGTTGAAATACTAAATATGAAAGAAATTTCACGTTCGTCAAAATTTACTTGACTTTGAAGGTGTGCCCTAAGATTGCACAGGCACTTGACATTACAGAGATAAAAAGCATAGGTGGAAAGAATTCCAGAAATATCAAACTGCTTGAAAACTACAGCATTTGAAATGTAACATTCTGATTGTTAGCAAAACATCATATCTTGAAAAGATCGCGTAATTCCTGCCCATCAAGTCGAGTGGAGAAGAACTTCTTCATGTAATCAGTTACCTGGAAACTCTTGTAAATAGGGGGATTCTCCTCCGATACCAAATCCTTGATAGGGCCATACTCAATCGACTCAACCCTGGAACCATGAAAAAAACATGGCACAGATATTCTTGCCTCAGCTTTGTTCACCAGCGCTCTGTGAACCACGCTTTTAAACTTGTCATTTGACACTATCTGTTACACAGAATTTTTAGTAGCCAAACCAAGTTGGTCAGTTCTGCTTGAAACTTGAAAGTAAGCAAGTTTGAGTTCTCAGGATATTGTCTCCAAATCGTTGTCAAAAAAGCTTTAATAACTTGTTAAGTTACGAGTTCACTTGGATTTTCCATCATAGAAATGATCATCCAACAATTTGGAGAGTCGTACACACTTTTAGTGAGATTTATATTTTAGCATTTAGTGTAAAAGGAAAAATCTTTCTATATATAATAGGAGAACACGTTCGGTTATCCTGAGCAAATTTATTCATTCCAAGCCTACTTCCAAACCTAACCTGAAAGCCTACTTCCAAACCTAACCTGAAATCTTTGAAAAAATAATGTGTACAAGGATTTGAACCCAAGACCTCGCATAGGTCAATTCATCCCTCCAACCACTTGAGCTACATGAGCATTTGTGATAAAAATAAAATTCATTAACCACATACATAAATGTTTTTTTTGTTTATGTTCTATTTCACTATTTATTGAAGATGAATCAAGTGTTTCACTAAAATTGAGCTATGTGATCATTTGAGTTAATACTAAAATTCATCAACTACATACATAAATATTTATTTATTTATTTATATTTTATTCAATATTTTATTTTACAATTTATAACTTAGGCCTAATAAGTCCAAGTATCAAACTTTTTATATTCTCTCAAGTATTGTATAGATTTATTTTGGGTTTAAGAATATGTTAATTAAGCCCGATCCAAGTATTTATTAATTTTTGTACTTAAGAATATGTTAATCAAGCCCGACCAGAGTACCGACCGGCTACGAAACTTTTAATGTTTCGGGTTTAATAGTATAGTATAGATGTAGGCCTATAATTATTCTTTTGTGATAAATTATTTACTTTTCTTAACAATATCATAAATGGAGCGCATAATTGTTTGTAACTAATTTTGGTATGACATTTTTATATGAATTAAACTATATTAACTATTGTTAGTGAAACTAGAAACAACTAATATATATGAATAGTACATATTAATAAAAGTATGAATAGTAAGAAAATTATCCAAAATATATAATATACAAATAAGATTGGATAACATAACCATTATTTATAAATAATTACATAGAATATGTTGTTTATTTATAAGATGGAATTATGAGTTATCAATTATTGACTAAATACTTGCATGAAATATATAGTTGAATTATAAAGATATTTTTCAATAATATATTGGAATAAATTGTATATAATATTTGACAAAGTATAATGATGAATTCAATGTCAAAGTATAGGGAAATGAGACATGAACAATTTTAGCTCATGATGATGGAAGCACGAAAAATATCTATCGAGACGTAATTCATCAATTCTCAAGCACATAGGTCAAGAGAATGATAAGTTTGTTACGCAAGGTAGATCTGTTAAGTCAATTATTCATAATATGATATCTTGAAAGATAAATAGATGTCGAAAAAGAAACAAAGACCATGAATTCTTAAATATCAAGAGATTAGAAGAAAAGAGAGGGAAAAGTTAGAAAAAGAATTTTAAGAACTTAAAGAACAAGGCCTGGACAGAGTTTCAAAGGATTGTTATTAAAATCAGGACCAGAACTTACACTTTCGGAATGGAATAGCTTGAAGGATATTTAGATTTTACCTTAAAAATGGTTATAAATTAGCTAAAGGAATGCACCATTTTCGAAGAAACAATGGTTAGAATTGTAAGTGTTCTGAAAAGTCATCTTAATTAGAAAGCACCCACCGAATACTTCAATCATATTCTATGATCCACAATAAATTAAAAAAATATTATGATTGCTATCAGTACTACTCGTATCAAATTTCAAATTATAAACTTGCACATACTTAACTAACGACATTAACATAATTTGATTTATAAATATATTTAAGCTATCGGCCCGTGCCTTGCACGGGCTTTTATGCTAGTGTTAATAATGCAAGATCTATTTAGCGGCTTTTATCAATACATATCTTAAGATTTCGGTAGAGAAGTTCTTCAAATTAACTACTCCTTCTGTGAATAAGAGAAGGACAATTATTTAAAGACAATTTTTTTTCCCGAAAGAGACAACTAAAGGGAATGGAGTGAGTATATGATGCTTATTTATTAGTAAGAATAAACAAATTAAATAAATAACACAACCAATACCTGAAGAAGGTCGCCAATATTTACTACTAGCCCTCCAGCAATGGGTTCAACATCAACCCATTCACCTCCGTGCAGTATCTGGAGACCGCCTATTTGATCTTGAAGAAGAATAGTTATGAAAGTAGAATCACTATGCTTGCTGGTTCCTGTGGTCAACTCCGGCTGAGGACATGCTGGATAATAATGGCCACAAACTGTGTTGTGGCCTTTGGTACATTCCATGGCCTTGAGATGGTCAGCTTTTAGGCCAAGAGCCTCCGATAATAGCTCAATTACAGTATCTCCCAACTTCATTACATGCTTTATGTACACCATTGATGTGGATCTGCCAATTTAACATCTTGATCAATACATAATATAAATTTCACATGCAGACATAAACTGATACACATGTTTCCATCAACCTTGTGAATTTTTTTTTTCTTGACCTCTCTTAGAGAAGCCAAGACTTCGACCACTGCACCAACCCTTTGTTGGCACCTTGTGAAAATTTTGTTAAACGGAAAAAAATATAATCCCTTCCCTCCATATCACAATATAGACCGCTTAAATTTTTTCTACAAACTCCAAGTGTTGTGTTTTGACCGCATAGTTATAATTATTGTTCTTCTGGTGAATAAAAATTGTAATTATAATTTAAATTTAGTAGAACCGTGTTCAAATTACCAATCACATTACTAAACTACAAAATATACATTACCTGCACATTTCGGGTAATTCATCAGCACAAAGTGGATCAGGAGGCATCACAGTGAGAGCCAGTGTGTCCCTCCAGTAAGCAGTACGGGATTGAAACAAATCATAATTGCTGATAAATCTAACCTTTTTCATGAAATCACGAGTATACAGTTGTTTCTTCGCCTCTAAATCTTGTTCATGAAACAAACGTATCCCATCAATCATTCCCTCTGTCACACTCTGAGGAATTCCATGATTCAACACCTGGAAGAATCCCCATTGTTCTGCTGCATGCTGCACTTGAGCAACTATTTGCTTCCGCTGATCCGAATTTTCGATGCCCTGAAAATCTACCACTGGAACTTGTAGTTGGCTCCTGGAACAGTTCAACTCTTCAGAAAGCTCATCAGGTGGCCTGATAAATATTCCTGGAATGTTAAGGATCCCAGCATCAACAAGACCTTTGACACCTAGTTTAGTTTCATCAAATGCCTTCAACTCTTTTACTCGATCTAAATTTACAAAAGATGCCATATTTGTCTTGGTGGATCTAACAGTACCCTGCATTATAAATTAGAGTTATGGAGATTGTGCATCTCTAGATTTATGGTTGACTAATCTTATACTGTAAACTTCCAGTTCTGTCCTTCAAGTGTATAAATCTGAAGGTAAATTTAGTTTAAACTTTTTAGGAGAAAAAATAACAGTATTTTAAAAAAAACTGATTGATTTTTTAGAGGGCTTCATGTGCCTAAGGATGACCTCAGACCAGATAATTTTAAGGGTATTTAGGTAAATATATTGATAAAAAAATTGATATTACAAAAATGCCTCTGCGGGCCATTTATTCTATAGGCTATTTGTCTTATAACCTAAGGAGAACTACCTGAGGACATTCTCACGCACATTTTTCTCTTTTTTAGATTTCTTAAATGAATATTCAAAAACTGATTCTACGATAGATTCATCATGTAAATCATGTGTTGAAATTGTTTTTTTTTTTAAAACAAAACCGATCATTTATCTTTTTCTAAATTGATTTTAGAATGGAAACTCTTTTAAATAGAGGGGTTTACATTATGAATCTATTGTAGAATCAGTTTTTGAATATCACTTTCTTTCTCATTCCATTCTAAGAGCAAGTCAGGTGATGCTAAAATACGTATAGTTGTTGGCTTGTTGCTATATTTTGAAATCAAAAAATAATATTTGATGTTATAATGGAACTTGTGCTCCAATGTATAATTTAAAAATAGCACCAAAAATATCTAAATAAAACTATAGGGGTGTTTGGGGGAACTTTTTTTCAGAATAAGTCAACTTATTTTAAGACAAAGTTAGAGATTCCTAACTTTCCAACTTATTTTCCAACTTATTTTTGCAACTTATTGAATCTCAAACATACATTAAATACTTGTATAAAAAAAATTATCAAAATATAAAATTTTTATCCGAAAATAAGTCCATAAGTCCTTAAATTAAGGAGAGCCAAACAGGCCATATATTTCAATTATCTAATCTTTAAATGCATAATGTATTTGTTACTTTTACTCTGATTACCCATTTTTCATCATCTTCTCACTTCCATGTTTAGATGGCGATTATAGCAACATCTAAACTTGGTTCTGTATTCTATACCAAATACATCTCTTTTACCATCACCATTCGACTTGCTCTAACAAAGCAATTCGCAAAGATATTACCAGAAGAAACCTTCAAGTGAAGTTTCCAAAAAATAGATTATTTGCTTACCCTTTCGGTTTTAATTCTTGTTTCTGGAAATTAATAAATATTAAATTGTAATTTAGCAAAAGAACCCAAGTAATGAGCTAGATAATGCAAGACATTCAAAATAACAGATGGGAAACCATCTCTAATGATGATTCATTCAATAGGAGGGAAAAAAAGATGCCAGCAGAACAAGAGTATCTTTGAAAATTATAATAACTTAATCTGTGTCTTTGAAACTTTGTAACTTGGACTAAAAAATAATACAAGATTATCTGGAAACAGGACTAGAACACGATTTAACATGAGAAAGTCACCGCCTAACATGTGTACAAAAATAAATCCCGACAACTCAGGCACATAAAATGTTGCAAGCTTCACATGTCATACCATTCATTTCTTCTTTAACCAGTCTTGGCTTTAACAGCAGTCTTTTTCTTAAGTGCCCTCCTTGGCAAGGAATTCTTCATTCCAATGAAAAAGAGGAGTGCCCCAGCAAGAGCTAAATTCTGCACGAGAGCAACCAATTGTTCACTCAGAACTTTAACACTCAGGCTTCATTTAGTTCATGTTCAAGAAAGTCAGGCTAAAATTACTAACCTGTGTAAATTTAACAAATAGCTGAGCAAATTCAGCTTTGTCGACATCATAGTTATAGAAGTCATATAAGATTGGGGTAAAAATTGCCTGGTGCAAAAGCTACAAAGATACAAAACAGAAGCACCAAATTAGTTTTGCGGTCAGTATAACTCAACTCAGTTGTAGAATAAAGGCACGCAAATTACTTACCAAAAGAACAGCCCCGATAGAGCTGCCTAAGATGAAGAAAATCCCTCCCAATGTCTTAAGGCCGATTACTGCCGCAACTGCAAATTTGATCTGTAAAACCAACAAGGTAAATACATATGTTTTCACTTACTGTTTTGTTAATAAAAGTCAAGAAAAACACAAGTCCGGGTAATTTGATAACAAGAAAATGAAGAAAAAAATCTCACTTCAAAATCTGGCACTTGCAACCCTGTATGGGTTGTGAAATACTTTGAGACAGTATCAAACTTTGGACTGAGGGACTTTGCTGCTTCCCCTCCATCTACACCATAGTCTTGATATCTACAAACAAGAACATAAAAATTTCGACAAAGAACTAAGAAGAATCGTCACATGCAGCTATAGCATACTTTTATATTTCTTATACAAACTTTATGAAATATAAAATAACAGAAGCAACTGGTTAGGCACCTCTCCTGTGTACATATACATAACTGGCTTTCCTAGATAATCTGGGTAACTGGGTTTCCGGAACATGTTGCATTGGTCCACCCAATAACAATATATCATATAAATGACTTATGTTACTTGGACTTGGCAGGATTTTCACAATTTTTTTGGATTTCTATGGCTTGGACCACAATGAGGTTGCATGTCAAGTCATGAGTTCCCATGGTGAAATAAGGAATTGTGCATAAACACAAGCTTTTGCTTTTAAAATCTCTATGCTATTATTCTAGGATGAGCAACTCAACTCTGTTAATGATGAAACTGAAGTACTAATGCACAAAAGGAAATTGTGCATCAACTTCCTGTGAAGAGACGGAGACATGGCATACATTCAACATATCACTACAAAGTACAATCTTGAAGAATAAACAGTGTAATGATAAGAAGAAACAGCAGGCTTTTTTATTTGCCAACTAAATCCACTCGGCACACCCGAAACAACATAATTAACGGGTTGACATGACTCTGTCAATTTGACCTACAACCACCACATAAGATTGTTACTATAATCTCACTCTTAGGATTTTAACAAATAAAGAAAATTCAAGTCATAATTATCAATTGGGCCTGTGATGTAGGACAAACAACAAAAACAGGTAAAAGGATAGATATTTGTGGATTAACCGCAGAAAACCCACGCCTAAGGTGTTGCCCTAGGATTTCTCAACCGCAGAAGAGAAGTTGTTAGGATCGCAACCCATAACAAAAGAGAAACAATTCTCAATTTCAATAATAATTCAACTCTATTCAATAATGGAGATTACAACTGTTTATATAGAAAACCTAAAACTTAGCCATCAAGTAAAGATCTTCTAATAAAGGAAACAAATCCTTTTTATTATTCTATTCCTATAATCTAGAATCTTCATATAAATATACCTAAAATAACTAAACTACCGAATCAATTATAATCACTTTAAATCTAAATAATAATGTAAAATATATACAAACTAATTTAATGATTCCTTGTTCCGCATCACTCTCCTCGCCTTTGAAGAAAACTCGTCCACGAGTTTTATAAAATTTGAGAATCAACGAACAAAGAGATGGTTTAAAGTAGCACTTGACAACATCCGATTCTAACTCCATAAGCAAAATCTTTGGAAGCAACATCGAAAGAACAACATATTTTGATGCAATAGCGGTTGTCAATATGTTACCAACGCCTAAAAAGTCAATATGTCTCGGCAATATAATATTGTTCTCCTTCACAACTTCTTCGACGTTATACGCTTTCTCTGCCTCTTCCTCTTCCTCTTCCTCTTCAATATTAAAACATTGAATAGACGCTTGTTCTGCCTCCTCTTTTTCATTGTCATTACACTGAATTGTAAGAAGTTTACCAATCTGATTTTCTTCAACCATCACAAGTTTCCTATGTGATTTAATATCCTCGTGGTGTTGAGGAGGCTCCCTTGACACTTTTTTCCCACCACATTTTACTACTAAGTCATCGACCATAACAAGAATATACTTAAGATCCTCCTTAATACCAGCGGCGGTCACTATCATCTCATCAAGATGCTCTATAATTCTGGCCATGGAAGTATTTTTTTTTTTTTTGGCTGATGAACAGTGCTGTGAATAGTGTTTGACTGATGAAAAGTAACCGTGAACAGTGAGACTTTTTTTTTTTTTTTTTTTGGCTAAGTTGCAGGGAAGGTGTTTGATAAATGGTTTAGCTGATTTAATGGCTGGTTGGGGATGTTCGTAGGCTGCTGGAGGTAGGATACACTGGCTGGTGGCTACTGGCGGCTTCTGGTGGTGGCTGATGTTGGCTGCTGGTGGCTGCCAGAGGCTGGTGGTGGTTTCCGGTGGCTGTTGGAGGCTGACGGTGGTAGGAACCTGCTGTTTGAATGGAGGAACGGTGGCCGGAGGCTGTGGCGGCTGTTGGTGATGGTGTTTGGCTG
This sequence comes from Kitagawia praeruptora, assembly GCA_037693485.1. Lineage (NCBI taxonomy): Eukaryota > Viridiplantae > Streptophyta > Magnoliopsida > Apiales > Apiaceae > Kitagawia > Kitagawia praeruptora. The sequence goes on along the minus strand of CM075349.1, from coordinate 148,678,962 downwards.
GAACGGTGGCTCTAGATACCACTTGATGTAGGACAGGGGTTGAAAACAAGTAAAAGGATAGATAATTGTGTGGATTAACCGCAGAAAACCCACGCCTAAGGTGTTGCCCTAGGATTTCTCAACCGCAGAAGAGAAGTTGTTAGGATCGCAACCCATAACAAAAGAGAAACAATTCTCAATTTCAATAATAATTCAACTCTATTCAATAATGGAGATTACAACTGTTTATATAGAAAACCTAAAACTTAGCCATCAAGTAAAGATCTTCTAATAAAGGAAACAAATCCTTTTTATTATTCTATTCCTATAATCTAGAATCTTCATATAAATATACCTAAAATAACTAAACTACCGAATCAATTATAATCACTTTAAATCTAAATAATAATGTAAAATATATACAAACTAATTTAATGATTCCTTGTTCCGCATCAGCCTGGCTCTTATTAATATGTAACTCCCGCTTGGATTTCGCTTTTAGGAATTTAACAAATAAAGGAAATTCAAGTCAAAACTTTTAACTAGGCCTGGCTCTTATTAACAAGCTCCCGCTTGGAATTACTCTTGGTATTTTAACAAATAAAGGAAATTCACATCAAAGCTATAGATTACACACACACACTGGCACACAAACTCTTGGTATTTTTATAGCATACACACACACAAAAATCTACCAACCTAATCTCTATAAACATTACGACATTACAAAAGTTTCACCTCCTCTAGCAAGCTGGAAGACAAAAGATTTACCGACGATAACAGTAAAACACACCACTCCCATGGAGCATAAAGGTACCTAATGTATCAACTATTTAACTAAAAAAGATCCTGCCACTCAATAAATATTTAGTAATCATCCATATATTTCTTTAGTCAGCAGTAAATGTGTTTGTTCCCGAATTAATTTTGATCCCCTTGCAACAGCAATGTCACGATCTAGTAAAAAACGATACTACTTGTATTGGGCCTGTGCCATAGTCCAACACAAAACCCAACCCACATAGAAGCCCAATAGCTAGAGCCCTATAGCGTACTGTCCACTCTCCTTATTAGCCTCAGTATATAAACTGAGCAGCATATCATTTCTGATTATCAAATGGAATGACAATGTTTTTCTTATCTTTTATTCTTCTGCATTTTATCATTTTGTTTAATTAGCTTGTAACTTTAATTTTCTGTAAAATTAGTTTCCAGATGTTACAAATTGGTATCAGAGACAGCGCTTCCTCGGACATGGCGAACGATGGTAGCGTTGATTTTCCGTTCACTTCATATACCCCATCTCCGTTTGAAAATTCTAATTTCTATACACCACCATTTCCATTCCATAACCCCAATTTCTACCATCAACCTCCAGATTACTCGCCACCGCCAACACCTCCGTATGTCTATCACCAACCTCAACCACCACCACATACACCATATATACCTTATACACCATATACACCTCCACCACCACCATATCCACCTCCTCTTCCTCCTTACACGCCGCCAATTTATACAGAGTTACAGTTCGTTGTTGGAACACCATTTTCCCCTTACCTTGATAATACTCTGCCACCACTATACCAACACCCTCCCATCAGTTCCAACACATATGTGCCTCAGCTATTCGATACACATCCGGAGAGAGTGTCGGTGCTTTCAAACCAGTTCCAACCTGGGCAACAACCCGAGATGTATGCACCTCAGGTGTTCGATGATAATCCTAAAACACCTACGTTGTCTTCCGATGATGTTCGCCACCAGCTCGTGGACAAAGCCATTGACCTGCGTCGGTCACTTGCGGAGTTTGGCGAGGGCCTTGCAAACGCATCCAGGCTATGTGAGGAAATGGTATGTCAGTCTTCTCTTAAACTTGCTCAATTAAGAAAGATTACCAAAACACTTCGAGTTGAGAGGGAGGATTTATACCAAGTTCAAATGTCACGACCTTGGCCTGCCCCTCTCATGTTTGAGGAAATGTCTGAGAGAGTTGAAACTGTTGATATGGAAATTAAACCTGGGGTTGGCGATGCTAGTGCGTCTATTATTCGTGGAAAAATTGTTTTTAAAGGTAGTGGAACTGGTGTGACTCTTGAGGGTGAATTAGGTGTTCAAGAGGGTGAGGTTGGAAGGGATTCCGATATAGCTGGTGTTGACATGATAATGAAATCTGGGCTTTGCGATGTTAGTGCATATAGTCTTGGTGGGAATGTTGTTTTTAAGGGAGGTGGAGTTGTTAGTGATGGGGATAAAGGGTTTAGAAGGGATAAAGGGTTTAGAAGGGAGGAAGGTTTCGAAAATGGGAATATGTTGAAAGAGGGTGATGAAGATAATGTAGGTAAACAAAAAGGAGAGATGAATGGTATTGAGGATAATGTAAGTGACGTTATTCCACTGCTGACTTTGAAGTATTATGAGTTGATTAATAAGCCTAGAAAAAATGTTGGCAAGTCGAATACGTTTAACTTTGACCCGGGTGGGGACTTTGCTGGCACTCATTTGAGATTGTTGTACAGTGGAGATCAGGTACTTGGCCAGTTGTATCGGTCAAGGGCTGATGGGTCAGTTATTTCTCGAAGATTTGTGTGCTCAAAAGATGGGCATCAACATCCTTCAAGAGTAGGTTGCTCTGCATTCATGAGAATACAAAGAAAAGAATCAGGACTGTGGGTGGTTGACCATCTTCTTTTAGAGCACAATCATGAAACCAATTCTCCAACAGATGCTACCAGAAAATCTGGTGCTGCAGAGGTATGTAAGGAAGAAGTTATGGGTGAGTTAGAAAATTTGGATTTAGTTGAATCTAATGGAGGCTTTAGCCTTCCCAACAGAGGTCGGGAAAGTAATATAGGAAGTGATTGGTATGGTGTGCTTTTAAAATATTTTCAATCTAGGCAAGCAGAAGATATAGGATTCTTCTATACGATTGAAGCGGTTGAGGGTAAATGCATGAATGTGTTTTGGGCTGATGGTCGGTCAAGATTTTCTTGCTCTCAGTTTGGGGATGCAGTCATTCTTGACACAACATATAGGAGATTTAGTTACACTGTGCCGTTTGCGACTTTTGTTGGGGTTAATCATCACAGGCAACCAGTGCTTCTGGCGCGTGCTTTAATTGCTAATGAGTCAGAGGAGTCCTTTACGTGGGTGTTTCAGTCATGGCTTAAAGCTATGGCAGGGCGATGTCCATTGTCAATAATAGCTGATCAAGACAAGGCCATTCAACACTCAGTTGCACATGTGTTTCGAGGTACTCATCATCATTTTTCTGCAGCGCAACTTATGGTGAAGGAGCAGGAGAATTTAGGTGCACTACTTTCAATGGATAACGAGTTTAAATATGAATATGAAACATGTGTTTCACAGTGTCAGACAAGAAATGAATTTGATTCTGCATGGAACAGGCTTGTCACCAAATACAACTTGAGAGAGAATGCTTGGCTAAAGAAAATGTACAGATTGCGCAAAAGTTGGGTTTCTTTTCATTTGAGGGGCACATTTTTTGTAGGCATCCTTATGGATGGAAGCATGAAGCTTTATTTTGGTACACTTTTGACTGCCCAGACACCACTTAATGAATTCCTTTTACGATATGAAAAAGGTCTGGAGCAGCGTCGCGAGGAAGAAAGAAAAGAGGATTTTAATTTGTTCAACATACAAGTATCCCTGCACACTAAAGACCCCATTGAGGAACAATGTCAAAGGCTTTATACACTTACAATATTCAAAGTGTTTCAGAAAGAACTCTTGGAATGCTATGGTTATGTCGGAATAAAGTTAAATATGGAAGGTGTTATTAGTAGATATATGGTGCAGAAGTGTGGCAATGGAGATGAGAGGAACAGTGTTGCTGTCAATGCTTCTAATATCAATATCAGTTGTAGTTGTAAGATGTTTGAATGTGAAGGTATTCTCTGTAGACATACATTGAAGGTATTTCAGATAATGAATGTTAGAGAACTTCCCTCTCGCTACATTTTACATCGGTGGACCAAGAATGCCAAGTATGGTATCCTAAGGGATACTGATTCTGAAAGCGCGATCAAGACCAAGAAGAATTTTCAGATTGTGACTTTGTGGCCGACATGGCTTAAGTGTGGAACTAATCATCAAGCTCCAACAGTTGTACCTGAAAACGACTTGGCGAATATGCAAAGGGCTCTGTGTATGGAAGAGCATAAATTCTCAGCTGAGTATGAGGAACAACCTGGAGTCATGGTCTTTAAATGTGAAGGAACCAGAATAAAATATCACAATTCACTAGGCACGTTTGAGCTCTCCAAAACTCCATTTATCTCTAAGCAAGCGCTCTTTCATGGTATTGGTGTGTCACGATACTGGTTTTTGATCCAGGAACTTTGATGGCTAGAAGGTGTTCACAAATCAGACTCATCCTTGAGGTCAAGGATGATTTTAAGGAGGGGTATTTGTCACGATCTAGTAAAAAACGATACTACTTGTATTGGGCCTGTGCCATAGTCCAACACAAAACCCAACCCACATAGAAGCCCAATAGCTAGAGCCCTATAGCGTACTGTCCACTCTCCTTATTAGCCTCAGTATATAAACTGAGCAGCATATCATTTCTGATTATCAAATGGAATGACAATGTTTTTCTTATCTTTTATTCTTCTGCATTTTATCATTTTGTTTAATTAGCTTGTAACTTTAATTTTCTGTAAAATTAGTTTCCAGATGTTACAAGCAAATAATCCTTACTTAATCTACACTCTTTCAAGAACCAACATCAAGATCCTTAGATATAAATAAATTACTCTTTATCAAGTACCATAACTCTTTAAGTCAAATTTCGAGAAAACTAATCAAGAAACAAAACCCACATCTTTACACACAAAATTCAACAATTCTTGCATAAATCCAACAAAAAGACACAATCTTTACTAAAGATAAGCAAAATCCTGAGCAAACAAAACAATATTACAACTCAAGAACTACTAAACAAGCAGTAAATCACAAACCCTTATCAGATCTAGTACTTAAATCACATTAAACTAACATAACCAACTAAACATAATTTAAATGAATAAACAAGACTAAGCAACTATACATACACATGACAATATATAAACATATAAAGTGCTAGATCTGGAGAGAGAGAGAGAGAGAGAGAGAGAGAGAGGGCATACTCTTGCCAAGCAGAAATCATGAAGACAGAAACGAAGAAGACTCTGCCAAGGAAAGATAAGAAGGCCATTGATGAAGTTGGATTTTTCTCTCTCTAGAAAAATGGACAGAGGAGAGAGAGATTGAGAGAAACAAGGAGATGTGTTGGGAGAGAGAGAGATTGAGAGAGAGAGTGTTTTAAATACAACACCCGCTTTGTTTCTTTTGAGTTTGGTCTTCCTAGAAGTCGACTGAGGTTTGAGTTTTAATTTCCTAATATTGGTCTTTTATTTTTGGAAATTGATAAATAAATTTCATAAATTAATATTTGAATTTCAATTGATATGTAAATGATATAATTGTTTATAATAAAAATGAAATTAACGAAATTTATTAATCAGAAATCATGGATAATAATGTAACTAAAATATTTAAAAATTGAAGTTGGAATTTAATGATAAACATAGGAGTTTATTTATGAATTTCCTTGTTTTATTACATATTTTTTGATTAAAAAACCAAATAATTGTGTGATTTTTATAATAAAACTAGATTTTTTAGTGTTTAAATTTCAAAACACTAGATGTAAAAATATTGTGGTTAAGTTTACCAAAAAAATGAAAAATAAATACATAAACGATACTTACAATATATATTGAAAATAATGCAATGTATAAATTGGAAATATATCACTTAAAGTAGATATATAATATATGTATAATAAATAAGAAAAAAATGGTCATGAGGTTAACTATCCTTAGCTTATAAATTCTTTTCATACAAATTTAATGATATTTTTATAAATATTAAAAAATCATCCTAGATTTATAAAGATGTTCTTCTACATTTATATAAGAAATTGTTATAACCAAGGTTTTAAATTTCAGAAATCCATTTTGCTCGATTGAGTCTTCAAAATCCAAGTTATCAGTCAAATTTTTGAGTACTTATTTTTAACATCCGAGTACTCGTTCAAATTCGAATCAATTTAACTTCAATTTTTGAGTACTTATCCAAATACTCGATTTAGTCAATCAAATTTTAAAACATCGATTATAACCTTAGAGCATTTCCAATCGATCCCTCATCCCTATCCCAAAAATTTACTAATAAAAATAATAAATTCCCAAACAAAAATAGTAAATTCTCAAAATTATCAAAAATATTCTACATTTCATTTTCCATTTTCCATCCCCATATCCCTATCTTCTTTTTTATATTACTTTTTACTCTCTCTTTCACTTAAAATTAATTTAACTACCAAAATTCACTCATTATTACAAATATTATTTTATATTATTAGATGAAGAGAGAAAGGATTTGCACATGATATATGACATATGCGGCAGCAACCAAAGTCCCCAAAAATGGGGATCGAAACTTTGTCTGCAAAATCAAACCTTAAAATGGGGATTCGAATGAAGCTCATTTCTTTTGCTAAAATATGTTATCTTGTAAATTACGGGGATGGAAAGGAATGGGGATTGGACTTTGAATGCTCTTAGATGGTACTCGAGGATGAGCTGAGGACCATGATTCCCAATAAATAATCTTACGATTCACATATGTTGGGGAATATGGGTAATTACTTGGATTTTTCTGAAGTCGTGTGAACACTTTCAGATTGAAGTTATTTGTGGTTCACCCAAATAATTCAATCGGATAAAGTCAGAAATTCTGCAAGAAAAGAGAATGTGTTTTGTTGTGAATTTCAAATGAACCAACTCTATGAAAATGATCAATGCAACACCTATTTATAGATGTCAATAGGTGTGTCTTTTGCCAATAGACACATCTCAAGATGTGTCTTTTGCCAACAGACACATCTCTTCCAACAATCATATCTAATACCAACAGACACATCTCAAGATGTGTCTTTTACCAACAGACACACCTCATTCTAACCGGTGTGTTTGATGCCAATAGACATGTCTCATAAACAATAATTCTGAAATCATAACGAACTCGAGCAGAGCATGCACTCCGCATTCTCCCGACTTGTTCGATGTAACATTACGATTACATTGATCAACTAGCCAATCCAATTACACTAAAATATCCAACAACATACTTTTTTTTATAGTTGAACACACGCACACGCCAGAAATCGAATTCTTGACCTCTTTTAGAGAAATTAAGACCTCGACCACTACACCAACCCTTTGTTAGCTACAATTCATATACTTCACTTCTCAAATTTTTTATATTCATCATATTTAGTAAATCATGTTTATATTTCTTGTATATTTCAAATCATTTTATATAAATTTTAATTAAAAATGGTTTGTAATTCAGTAAAATATTATATTTATATATGCGGAATTTTGCTTAAATGAGAAGTCTGAAAATAAAAAATATATGAGAATTGGTAATTTATATTATTTGTGTTAATGATTTTATGGTTTATCAATTTAATTGTCACACTACCATCTTCTTACATTTCAATCGTGATTTTCTATGATCACTTTCGACGATCATTTTTGACAATACAAAATATTATCATTGACAATCGTTAACGACAATCCAAAACATCATCATTAATTTGGTTGAGTGATTTTTGGAATGATCAAAAGGTCGTCAACTCGTCATAGATAATGGTTGAGGTGATAATATAATGGCTATAGAATAATTATAATGATAAACAATTAAATAATAAATATAAATGACATAAACCACCAATTTTATTTAAAATTATCATTTTGAAAATAATTCTCATTTGAACATCCTACATATATATAGTATTAAAGAAATCGGGAATCGAATAAGATCGGCAAAAAAACCTTGTAAGAATTAATCAGTAAAATTAATCGGAGTCACAAATCAGATGTACTTTAATATTATAATATAATTTAGTATATTATTTTAATTTTATTAGTTTTTTTATTACGTAATATATTTTTATCATATCATAAAATAAATGATAATTCATATTTGATCAATATGTTATTTTAATTTTAATAATTTAGTATAAATATTTCGATCAAGAAATACTCGTAAAAATTAATCAGAAATTTAAAAATTGAATCGATGAACATCTTATAGAGGATTAATAAAAAATTAATCGATTGAATCAAAAAAATTTAGAACAAAATAATGTATACCAGTTGAATTTGAAAATTCAAGTTGATTAAGTAGTCATTCGACACCCTCGTCCAATATTTTTCATCGTCATTTTCCAGAAGCAAAAGATAATTTTGTTCTCGTTATTGTGTAATTCATTAAATTGTTGTCATAAACTGAGTCGCCTAAACAAGAACATGCAGGCTGCGTTAACAATAAGTCCACAGTATATACGTATAAGACAATGAATATACTACAAATTAGCAGGTGTGATTTGTGAATAATAAAAGCCCAGTCGTTAAACGAATCAATCATATTTGTCGGTCTATACCAGCAATGATTATTGTAGGATAAAAGTAACAAAAACTATATCATCGTAAATTAGTGAAGTGTCATATTCGGTGAATATAAATGCGTTAATAGTTCTCTGAATTAATCAAAATGTACGAAAATTGGCCGGAAACCGGATTATCAGGAAAAATATAATCATCGTAAATTATAACGAGAAAATGCAACAAAATTGTGAACATATAATCTGTAGTAACAAGTACGTAATTAAGTTTGGATTAGAATCAACTTTTTTATATAAAATATGTTGCGGATAGGGGTGTGCATTCGGTTCGGTTAACCGAAAAATCGGAAAAAAAAAACCGAAAAAATTTGGTTCGGTTACCCAAAATTACTATTCCGGTTCGGTTTTCGGTTCACCTTTTTCAGAAATTTCGGTTTTTAACCGCGGTTAACCGAAAAACCGGAATAAAAAACCGAATTTATATAATAAAATATTATTAATAAATATATGATATATCGACTCACATAGAAGACAGATAGTGGTAGACGTAGTACTCTCAGTCTCTCACACAGTCACACTTACTCTTACCTAAACAAGTAAACCTAATTCAAAATTGAAGTGCTGCGAGAGAATCAAATCTTTAATCGAAAGATCAAATCCTCAATTCAAGAATTCAAGATTCAAGCCTCCAACCCTTCAAGCGTTCAACTTCAAGGTTCGGTTCATAAATACGAAATCTATATTACCATGTATATCTATTGATTTGTGATTTTGTATGTATATATATATATATATATCCATAAATATCTATATACGTAATCTTTAACACTTTTAAGACTTGAGTTAGTACTTAGTAGTCTTGACTTGGTTTAATTACTTTTAATCGAGTGAATCTTTGAGTGAATAAATCGAGTCTTGGTTTAATTAGGTTTAATCGAGTGTATCATTGAATCTTTATATTTCTTGTCAGTAGGCTTAATTTAATTATTTTGTTGTATTTTTAGATGGAAGGTAGAGACGGTGATACTATCAATTTAGAAGTGGAATTTGAAACTCACACTGAAAATGAAACAGTAGCTTCGAAACCAAATAAGCGAAAGCAAATGGAAGCTAGAAGTTGTGTGTGGGATCATTTCACCAAATACAAAAATGAGGAAGGCTTGACAAAAGCTAAGTGCAAACATTGTGGTAAGGATTTAAGTGTGAATTCTTCAAATAATGGTACTAGTAGTTTGCATAGTCATTTGAAACGTTGCAAGTCATATAATGTTGAAGATCATCAATCTAAATTAGCTTTCCAAACTTCCAAAGAGAGTGGTCTCTCGTCATTGACTAGTTGGACATATAACAAAGATTTGGCTAGAGAGAAGTACATTAAGATGATTATTGTTGATGAGTTACCATTCAAATTTGGGGAGGGGTCGGGCTTTAGGGAATTTATGACTACCGTGCAACCAATGTTTCAAATTCCATCTAGATGGACGGTTGCACGTGATTGCTATGGAATGTATTCCCTTCGAAGAAATGATTTAAAAAGCTCATTGATTGAACCAACACAACGTCTTTGCCTAACTACGGACACTTGGACTTCTAATCAAAACATTAACTATATGTGTTTGACGGCACACTTTATTGACAAAGATTGGAAGTTGCATAAAAGAATACTAAATTTTTGTCCAATTTTTAGTCATAAAGGTAAGGACATTGCAATGCCAATCGAGGAGTGTTTGGTAGAGTGGGGAATTCTTAGGGTGTTATCTATCACGGTAGATAATGTCACCTCTAATGATGTTGCATTGCAAAAGTTAAAAGATAGAGTTGGTAATTGGAATACTAGTGTTTTAAATTGTGAGCATTTGCATTTAAGGTGTGTTGCTCATATTTTAAATTTGATTGTTAAGGATGGATTGGGGATATTTGATGATTCAATTAGTAAGGTGAGAAATGCCGTGAAATATGTGAGACAATCACCCGCTAGAGAGGCAAAGTTTATGGAATGTGCAAAATATGAAAAAATTGAGAGTAAAAAATCTTTGATTCTTGATGTGGATACTAGATGGAATTCAACCTATGAAATGTTAGATGTTGCGGAAAAATATGAAAGAGCATTTGATATGTATGATATGCAAGATCTTAGGTATAAAAAACATCTCAAGGACAAGTTAAATAATGTTGATGATAGGCCTACGAGTGATGATTGGGTTACCGTGAGAAGATTTGCTAAATTCTTGAAAATCTTCTACGATCTTACTTTAAAGATTTCGGGAACATCATATGTTACTTCTAGTTGTTTCTTACATGAGATATATGCCATTTATTCCATCTTGAATGAATGGACATATGGTACTAATGTTTAAATGTATACCATTGGAAAGGAGATGTTGGCAAAGTTTAACAAGTATTGGGGAGATCCTATAAATATGAATAGTCTTTTATTTATTGCGGTGGTACTTGATCCAAGGCATAAGTTACAATTTGTGGTGTATATGCTTAAACATATGTATGGAGAAGACGCTGGGGAGTTGATGGGAAAGTCTTTAGAAGAAACATTAAATAAATTGTTCAATGAATACAATTAAGGCCAATGTGTGCCATAGATCCAATTAAGGACATTGCTGTGTGCGTTTGTCCGGGGTTAGTGCGTGACTGATCAGCAGCCTAACCTTGATGTTTTTTTTAAAAAATAAATAAAAATTCCAATTCTAATTTTTACTCAGCGATTGAGATGGTTAGTTCTTGACTCATTGGAAGTCTGTTTTAATAATATTTTGATATCGGAACTCTTATCGGTTCTAGTTTCTGTTGCACCTCATTAAAGGTGAATTGTTGGCCCTCGTGGCAATCTAAAAGTTGATATAACTGATTCCTTCGTAGAATGAAATGAAACCCCTTTTGTTTATCAGATTTGTCATCATTATTGAAATTGTTATCACTATTGCACTTGCTGAGCATTGCTAGGTCACTCTTGCTTGTTTGTTTTCTTCAGTCAAGAGAGGATTAGTGGACCTATTAATGGTCAGTGGTGTTGTTTTCCAGCAGCGAGAGGAGACGATCGGGTTACGAAATCTCATCAGATAGTGATTGGGAATTGGTCAAGGTGGGACATTTAGATAGACAGAATCTCATGTAGTTATAAAATTGTATAACAGTTTTATTCTAAGAATGGTTGTAAACTTATAATTCGATAGTTTGTTTCATACCATAACCTGTATGCGATCTTGGTTAAGGGGTTTTTATTTATTGTTTTCTATTGTCATATCATGTTTATTACCAGAGTTGTAAGAGATTAATGGTGATTAATGGCCCCAAATCTGTACCCCGGATTGTGGGATGCCACAGTTGGTATCAGAGCTACAGGTTATGGTCACTGAAACAGTTAGGATGGGTGGGTATGCGTGTGTGAGACGGACATTAGATAGAACGATTTAGGATAAGGTTCACCATAGGATATTTAGACGAGTATTGTGACATTGTACGGTACTTCGACATATTGTGCGAGTAGGAGTTCGATTCGTTTGAAGACTAGTGGACAAGCGAGACAGATAATCCAGAGCCACATGAGCCAAGTGAGCTGTTGGAGCTACCAGTTTGGAGGACATTATCTCGAGACTTTCACGTACCTTCTAGAGCTTTTCTACGACTTTAGGTTCGATGTGAACGTTATAGAGAGAATACGAGAAAACTAGAAATAAGATGTGGCAAGCGATTTGGCATAAGTTGGAAGTGAGGGCATAGCTGCACGCTACTAGCCGTTGATCTCGGTTGAATTCTTAATTGATTCCCCATTTGGGCAGTTGAATTGATTCTTGTTCTTGCTTTGAATTGTTGTAAACGAATTCATGGTTTATATTGTCGCTGGAGCATTTGTTGCGCAGTGACGATTAAAATCGAGAATGAATGGAGATCTTCTTATTTATTCAACTCATTTTTTTTTGTCAGGCCGGTCTTGGCAGCTAGGTACATTAATGCTTAGCCGACAAGAGTGAGATTATGAATAATTATGAATTTCTTGAACGTTTGTTTAATAGACTATACTTCTATTGATGATGAGTTTGTATATCAGATTCACTTGAATTCAATCCTATTTTTTCATAAATATCCCTATTTTTAAAGAATACTTGATCCAACGTTATATACAAAATTTGAGACTCTTGAACTCTTTTCATTTTCTCCCCGAATATTTAATCTTCTTTATTCAAACTGAGATGAACAACCTATGTATATAGGGGATTCAGGGACATTTTATCTCTGTGATAGAAGTCTGGTGGGACGCCATTGATTGTGCTTGTCATGAAAGTACTAAAGACTGGCCATCTTTTTGTACAAGGGAGGTTGACCTAAGCGATAAATACAACATGATAACAGTTCGAAGATCATATTGATCTCTCGGTTAAATCCTTTTTCCCAAAAGTTTTATCAAACAAAATTCAGTGTACATTCATACCTAATATCTATACATTCCATGGACTTCCTTTGTCATGAACCTTGATTATTTTGGATTACCAGTGATGAAGAGCCGCGAAGATAGACGCGACGACATCCTAAGTGGTCAAATTTGCGATTACGTGAAGAAAAATTGATTAAGCAAGATTGAGAGGTTGGTGTTAAAATAGAGATTGAGTATCAAATTGGATTAATTAGTGGATTGAGAAATCCATGTACAAGATTCGAGATTACTGAAAATTGGGAAAAAGAAAGGAGCGGGTATCAAGGGCACAAGATTACAGATTTTATCAAAGGTTGAAAAGAGAATGATGATGAAAATGTTTGGTAGGTGACAGTTAGTGCTAATGAAAGATTGTTTTGGACATTTGTTTAATTTCGAAGATAGTAAATGGAATATTATAAGATTCTGAATATTTTGAAACCTGTTGTTGGATATAAGATTTTTGAACCCGGGAAGGATAATTTGAGTGAAGCAGAAGGAAGCAGGACAGATTTGTTTGTAAGAACTATCAGAAGGAAATTAATGAAATTTGAATAAGAAGTAAGATGATTGTGCTGCAGTCAAGGTTGTAAAAATCGGAAATCGGCTCAACTCGGTTTTGGTCCAGAAAAATGAGTAATCGGAAACTCGGCGAGTACTCGGACTACTAATCGGATATTGTTTTTTAAATTTTTTTCTCATAATTTATATGTATTTATTCTAGTTTTAGTGTACATGTGTTAAACTTAAAACTTAACAATAATATTAATATTACTAATAATATTATTACAACCCTGCTAACAAGTAATAATATTAATATTACTAATAATATTTATTCTAATTTTAGTGTACATGTGTCCAAGTAATAATATTAATATTACTAATAATATTAAAACAAATAATATTAAAACATGATATAAGTGTATGTATAGAATCTTTGAGAGAGAACTTTTAATTGGGCCGAATCTAGATTATAACTATAGTCTATAAGTTTAGCAATAAAAATTATATTTTAGTACTTAGAAAAAAAAAATAGTCAAACCCGAGTTTGACTCCGATTACTCGGAGTCAACCCGAGTCTTGACCGAGTTATTGAAAAAACCGGTTTTTGGTTCGATTAGTCATTACTCGAATCGGTTTAGGGATCCAAAACGAGTACTCGGCCGAGTACTCGGCCCGAGTTACCGATTTTTATAACCCTGGCTGCAGTTAATGATTGGTGTGAACTCAATTTGAAGAGTCGTGATTATTAAGAGTAGAAGAGAGTCGACCAAGATGGAACAAGATGAGAAGGAGAGGAAGACAGTGAACCATGAAGTTTCAGAAGCATTACAAAAGAAGACGTGTAACTCAGTTAAAGGAAGAATGTAGATTTTAGAAGATTTAGAGAAGGGAGAACGGGGGCACAGTAGTTGCCCACATAATGAGAATTAGTAGAATTTACCAAGGCCCACATGGTTAGTAGATAAGATTTCGAAAAAAAACACATTGAAATTGTGTTGAGATAAATGTAGAAAGTTGCAAGTGTGATCAGATAGAATAGTGTGGTAATAAGTGACAGAAACATATATATATAAAGTTGTGTGTCGTACGCGGGGGAAGATAAGACGTGTTGCCAGAGATTGTATCATATCAGTACTAGTGGACCCGATAATGAGAGTCATGGGACAGTTTTTTTATAAATTACTAGGAAGCTAGAAATTCATTATGACTATGAATGATGCTATCAAGAATTTGAATGTGATGGTAGTGAAAAGAGTTAAGTGCGATTCAGGATTGGATTGAGTAGTTAACTACGAAGTACAAACAAAATTATGAGGGCAAGAAAGTGAGACTTTGATTTTTATGAGATGTAAAAGTGGTGTTTTGAGGCCGGAAGCAGACATAGAAGTCTTAGCGAGCATGGAGACCAAAAGATTGTTATACCAAGATTATGGAGTTGTTTTGTACAGAAAGAAATATCGGGAAGAAAATAGTTAAATCGAAGCAGATTTCAATGATAAAAAAAATTGAATAAAAAAAATTGATGGATTACCCGGATTGTCACCAGGTAAGGATGAACAGTTTGTTTGTTATTTATTTTCCGAAAATAGAAATTAGTTTCAAGGAGTTCAATATTGAATGACATCGATGGAAATGTTGGAGTTAACAATTTGATTCAAGGATCTTCGCAAGAGAAAGAGTAGTGATACTCATCGTATCTCAAGAGGAAAATTATGCGCAAGATTTCTAAATATGAGTTAAGATGGCAAGGAATCAAGTTTTAAGACAGTTGCTTAGCAGAGGTTGGGAGTATTAAAGAATGAACCAGGAATTACTAAAGGCTATTGAAGGCTTTTATCCATATAGCCTCAGTATTAGGTAAGTTCACCAGTAGAAAAATAAATAAATACATGTTGATATTCATAAGGAGGAGTAATGACACAGGAGTTGTAATTGACCGTGATGGTTTTCGCCTGGAGTTGAGAAGTCAGATGTGGAAGTTCGAACGCCTAGTCTACAACGAAGGTGATCGATACTGTGGCATTTTAGCCTGAATTATTAGAGAATTAAGAGGTACCGAGATGAGGTGATGAACCAGAATGTGAATGAGTTGACGGGAGAGGAATTGAACAGTCAGAAGGAAAAATGGTGAATGTGTACTTTATTTCGTAATATCTCGAAATGCGAGCGATGAATAGATGCCGCGATTTTTATGGTTAAATTGAGTAGTGTAAAGCGTTGGAGTTATAATGCGTAGAGTCAAGTTCGAGAATTTGTTGAGTGAGTAGAGATATGTTTCAGAAATTGATTTTAGAAGACGCGGAATAAGTACAGTTTAGAGGATTTTCTAAGATCGTGAGTTATTTAGTGTAGACGTGAAATTGAGTTGACGTATCTTAAGTCAAATTTCATGATTAGTTAAAGTTAGAGTTTGTTGGAAATTGTGGGAGTGAAAGCGTTTTGTGATTGGCATTGAGGGGGGCCGTGACCCCGGAATAATTGATGTTACAGACCAGTTAATCAAGATTTTGTTCTTATAGTGGGTTATATTAAAATTAAGGTTATGAAGTTTACTAGTATTCAAAACTATAAATATCAAGGATAAAAATGTTTTTATAAGAGTGAGAATTGAGTTGTTAAATCGAATCATGTTTGACGTGTATCTAATGACGTATTTGTTTGATTGTAGTATTTGATTTAAAGGACGCAATCAAGAATAGATGATATGAGCTTTGGTTGACAGATTAGAATCAAGGTATCATCGATTTATTTATTTACCTGATTACTACAAGTCAAGGCAGATTTCTTTACTTATATTTTTATTGCAAGTCAAGGCAGAATTAGCATGGTGTATGATTAAATTGAAATTGTGAATGAGTGGAATATAGAGATGAATTGGTTATGAATGATTGAGTTGGTATTTGAAGCAATTACGAAGGGAATTGTCCGTTATACGAAAAGGTCATGCCCGATTTTCTGTAGATCAAGCATTTTTCTAAGAGTAGTAAACGTTTCGAATTAACAGAATTTGTAAGGGTAAGATTTAAGTTATCTTGGAGTTTGAGGGCTTACATGATGAGCCTACCGATGTATGAGTTGATATGGAGAAGTCCTAAAGTTGAGGACCCAAATTGAGAAAATTAGAGCGAATGTTGGAAAAGTACCGTCGCTTGTTTCTTAGGATTGATTCTGAGGACATAATCCTTTTAAGGGGGTAAGGATATAACGACCTAGAAAATCGCGTTTTTATAAAATTTCTTATTTAATATTAAATGTGATTTATGTGACGTGAATATTTTTTTGAGAAGGTCAATATATGTGATATTGAGTTCACATGTTTATATGATGATTTACGGGTGTCGTGTAAGCCCGTGTAGTTTTATTTGAATTTTGATGATTTAAATTTATTTAAATCATGCATTATTGATCTTCTGGAGATTTTATAAAATCATCGGAGTTATTATAAATCCCGAAATCTCTTGTGTTATTATCTTTGTGATATTTCTTAGTTTTAAAAAAATTATCGGGAGAATTATTTTGGGTGTTTCAGTATTTTTAAATTGATTTTACGAGTTATATTGCATTTAAAACATCAAAGCTTGTAAAAATCATATTTAATTCATTTTTTTACCCTAAAAATATTTTAAAAATATGGGGAGGTAGATAATTTTATTTTCTACATTTTAAAAATGATATTGAGATTTTTCCTCAAATATTACCCCTTCATATTTTCCATTTTACCAAGCATTTTAAAGGGTTTTAATTAGAAAATTCATTAATAAATTTCAAAAATGTACTTGGGGTCTTATCTTCTCCACAACCACATTTCCTTCTCATTTCATCTAGAAAACTCTCGACTCTCTCTTATCTCTCAATTCTCTCGAGCTCTCCCTCTACCTAGCTCGAATCTCTCTTAATCTCTTAGGAGTTATTGATTTTCTCCCTCACTCTCTCTTGTGTGTCTCCCCTCGAGTCTGTGTTGACAACTCTGGCGGAAGTCAATTCCTTCTCCTCCCTTACAGCTGTGAATCAGAGTGTGTGTGTGTGTGTGTGTGTGTGTGTGTGTGTGTGTGTGTATGTGAACCCCTGCGTACGCGTTCGTGGTATGGGTGTGACTGTGTATACAGTGTGTGGGTATGTGGTTAACTTGTTATTTCGATGTTTTGTGTGGTAAAGGTCGAGCTTACCCCTCTCCCCTTTGTTGCGTATGTACTGTTGTGTGTGTATACATATGGTGCGCGTGTGTACGTGTATACTGTCTCCGTGTGGGTGTCTCAGTCGAGTGTTGTGACGAAGGATTTGGGGGTGTCCAATTTTATGGTTTTGGTGGTTCTGCCCTTACTGCGAATTGAGGGCTCTGTTTCGGTTTCACGGTGTGTATGAGTTATGGTGGAGTCTATGTGTGTGTGTCTGATGAGATGTGTGTATATGGCCTCTCTGGTTCTGAGTTTATGTTATCGATATATATACTTACAGCGTGTGTGTGTGACCGAATGGTTGATTTGAATTGGGGCTTTTGTTATCATTTATTTGTTGTGCTATAGTACTGTGAATTGGTGGCCTGGTTTATGGTTATTTTGGCTGGTATTTGTTCGTTGTGTGTGTGGGTTAGAGTTGTTGGGGTTGCAAGGAGGTGAGGTCGAGAGGGGTTAGAGAGGAGGGTGATGTCGAGTGGTGATGTACAAAGGAACAGGAGAGGGAGGAAAATTGGAAGGCTGAAGAGAAAGAAGAGGGGGAGGTAAGGTTGTGGTATTAAGGTGGTGAAGGAGAAACATGAATGTGGTACAGTGTTTTTATGCGTGTGCTTGGATTTGGGTTTTCCAAGTCAATTGTCTTGATATATTGATGCAGCTGTATTCAGAGGGAGTGAGAAAGTGCTATTTAGGGATTGATAACAGGAGACATTATTTTAGAGTGAACATGATGCGGATAAATGTCGAGGTGAAGCTTTGGTAAATCTAATGATTGTTAAACTTGTGCTCGTACTGTATTGTTCTAACAGGTGTTGTTAACACAAAATCACGCAAGTGCACATAGTCACAAGTAATATAATTTAAGTTCGTTCCGCAGAGATCTGGTTAAGTTTCAATCAGTAAATGTACCTATGCAACAATGTATGGTTTTAATTCACTGCTAAGATAAATAACAATTAGGGGTTTTTGATTATCTAAATTATACTAAGGAGCAAAATATTAAACTAAGAATTAAATTAACTAATGGGAATTAAAATCGAATTACTTTATATGAGAATAAACATGGGATCCAAACTTCATTAGATACTTCGCTTAGATCTGACGCCTTTAATCACTATATGCAATGGTTATGATATCTGATCGGATAAAACGAAACAAGTACACGCTACCTGTCAGCATACGTATACCAAACTAAACATACATCCACAAAAGAGATAGAAGATGAATAGACACCAATTATGCTTAGACCCTATATGTCTATAGAATTTGAAAACATAACGGTTGAAGAGCAAGTTATCCATAAAGATCACACAGGGCAGTATAAGTATTTTCATTTCACACTATGAATCATATTTATAAACAATTATGAACCTATGCTAGCATGGCAAGTTCTAAATCTCAAGATCCACTTTCACTTCACAAGAGATTAACAGATTAGATGTTCGCGACGCATCTATCAATTAAGCATAACCATACGAGGATATCAAATATACATCACACACAGATCTTTAAAGCATCAAGATACTAAGTTCCATAAATAAATCCGTTAGAATCCCATGACAACGATTAGTTCATAATCGAACCGTTCGTCACCATGGGATTTGATGAAAACATGATATATAACAAGGTATGAAAGGAAGAAAAAATAATATTATTAAAAGAAAGAGTTGAGAAAACAAATCTATAATCCAACTTATACAAAAGATGAAGTAGATCTAGATCCGTGCTTGTCACCGAGCGTTGAATCTTTCTCCACTTTTCTCCCTTGCTATTCTATGTTACAATAATAAAACGATACGAATTACAATGCTAAGATATGTTTTTATAGGCCTAGATATCTTGCCAAGCAAGAAAATTAACCTACAATACAACTAGAAATAGGTTTTGATACCAAAAATACAATTAAACTTTGAATAGGGGCAAAATTGTCAAAAATCAGCATTCCTAGACGCCCAGGGCGAGGTCTGCCTAGCAAGGGCGCTGACTGCGCACCTCCACACTGCTCAGCTGCGCAGACTGCCTGCTAGGGGCGCAATCTGCTTAGTAGAAATCTATCGGGAGCTGATTTTGCTTGCTTTTCTTCGTTTTCGCTCCGTTTACTCTCGTTTCTTTTGCATTCATTTCCGTCTTCAATCCTTTAGCCTTCAAATCATTATGGAAACTCAAAACGAGTCTTCGTTCTTCATTCCTATGCTTGAATTCAACTCCAAAATTGATGGAAAATAGCAACCTTAATCGACATTCTTGCAAACCTGCACACTTAAACAAAACACATCAAAACTACAACAAACTTGAGTCCAAGTACATCAATTTAAGCCGATATGGAACGCTTCAAGTGGATATAAAATCCACTTATCAGGTGTATTTCGGGTTAAGTGTAAAAATTTTATTTCATGATATAAAGAAGTGTGGCATACGGTTTTGAGTTCTAATTGTTTAAGTCGGTGTTAACTATTAGTAATGGTAATTCTTTATACAAAGTTGTAATACATGTATGGTAACTAGAAGTTATTAGTAAGTTGACTGTTAAAAGTGAAATCGAGTATATGTGATTATGTTGGTTGGATGGGTCAGATGTATTATGACAAGGTAGACCATGTTTTAAAGGAGGTGCTGTCCGATTTTCGTTAGAATAATTCTTTTAGTAATTAATAGGAATTATTTGTAAGTTGGTATAAAATACGTGTTAAGGGGTGATGTGATCAATAAGCTATTTGTGCTATATGTGTGTAAAGTGTTATAGGACGCGTATGGGTAGAACAGAGCAATCAGTAAGGTTTTGGTTTGGTAATGCACTAAAGTAGTACTTTACCTTGATATAAGTACGAGTAGGAGGCCGATCAGAAGCAGTGCTCACGTAGATGGAAATTTGAGTAGGAATGGTTATAGGAGAAGACGGGTGTACTCAACAAAGGGTGGACGAGTCTTAGGGAAAGATGGATGTATGATCGAGTAGAGGTCAACGTGCAAAGGAGTAGAAACTGTTGTAAAGTGAGGGATGGATCGAGATGTTGGAAGTGGAAACTTCGTGTATCAAGGCAAGTGTTCTTGCTATTCACTTATTGTTCAAGTGATACAATTTAGTTTATTTGTAGTATGCGATGATTTGGCCAAGTATAGATGGCAGATGACACATATACTTTTTCAGATAAGTGTGATGCTGTTTATATTCCCTACCCGTAATTCAAATATCCGAATTGCAAAGAAATTTACAAATAACCTTTCTCGCTCATTTTCTTATCCCTGGAATGCCATTTCTTCTATTTTCGTAAAATTGGTTTAAGAATTCCCTAAATAGAGAAATGTTTAAGCCATTTTACTTGCTTATGAAAACTCAAACTTTTCAGTATGCCTAGTATTTGACCATATCTTCGCTTTAACTTAGAGTTTTGATGGTTGAAAATCTTATTGCAATGTATATCTTTTATGTGCTCAAGTGAAATTTCTCCTTAGATAAATTACTGACGTTATAAATTCCAATTATTCAAATTCCTCTTATTGATATTTATTTAAATTGTCGTTCTCTATAATTCCCCCTGTGTGGCATCGAACTTGTCGATATCAGTCGAGAATCTTGGTTGTTCGTTTATCCCCTGTGTTGTATCGAACTTGTCGATACTAGACGATGATGTCGTTTCTTATTAACTCATAATCTTGAGTTGTTATTCTGGACGTGAGTTTCCAGTGGTTGGATACCAAGGGTTGTAGATTGTCCCGACACCTATTGTGGTTGAGATAGAATTGGAAATGTTTTTAAAAAGTGGTCCTTGGGGCGTAAAACCCTTCGGGGTGGGACCTTATTATGGTCGGAAGTTAAGGCCAATGTGTGCCATAGATCCAATTAAGGACATTGCTGTGTGCGTTTGTCCAGGGTTAGTTCGTGACTGATCAGTAGCCTAACCTTGATGTTTTTTTAAAAAAATAAATAAAAATTCAAATTCTAATCTATACTCAGCGATTGAGATGGTTAGTTCTTGACTCCTTGGAAGTCTGTTTTAATAATATTTTGATATCGGAACTCTTATCGGTTCTAGTTTCTGTTGCACCTCATTAAAGGTGAATTGTTGGCCCTCGTGGCAATCTAAAAGTTGATATAACTGATTCCTTCGTAGAATGAAATGAAACCCCTTTTGTTTATCAGATTTGTCATCATTATTGAAATTGTTATCACTATTGCACTTGCTGAGCATTGCTGGCTCACTCTTGCTTGTTTGTTTTCTTTAGTCAATAGAGAGGATTAGTGGACCTAGTAATGGTCAGTGGTGTTGTTTTCCAGCAGCGAGAGGAGACGATTGGGTTACGGAATCTCATCAGATAGTGATTGGGAATTGGTCAAGGTGGGACATTTAGATAGACAGAAATCTCATGTAGTTATAAAATTGTATAACAGTTTTATTCTGAGAATGGTTGTAAACTTATAATTCGATAGTTTGTTTCATACCATAACCTGTATGCGATCTTGGTTAAGGGGTTTTTATTTATTGTTTTCTATTGTCATATCATGTTCATTACTAGAGTTGTAAGAGATTAATGGTGATTTATGGCCCCAAGTCTGTACCCCGGATTATGGGATGCCACAAACACCGTGTGTGATAAGCTCACGAATCATGCTGTGTCTAACACCTAAGTGTCTGGACTTACCTTTGAACACTTGTCTATAAGCATTAGCCAAGGAAGATTCACTATCACATCTGATAGATATGGGTGATATCGGTTTAGGCCACAATGGAATCTCATAAATCAGATTTCTTAGCCATTCAGCTTCTTTACCAGCCACTGATAATGCTACAAATTCAGATTCCATCGTTGAATCAGTAATGCAACTCTGTTTCTTTGATGCCCAAGAGATAGCACCTCCCCCAAGAAGGAATACCTATCCACTTGTGGAAGAATGATCTTCCTTATTGGACTTGCATCTGAATGACCCTCAATAACCGAAGGAAATCCAGTATATGTCAAACCATAATCCATGGTCCCTTTCAAGTACTTGAACACTCGGCTTAAGGCTTGCCAATGATGTGAACTTGGTTTGCTAGTATACCTACTAAGCTTTCCAACAGCATAGGCAATATCTGGCCTAGTGCTTATCATGGCATACATAAGACTACCAATAGCCCTTGAGTATTCAAGTTGAGATACTACAACACCTGTATTAGGTAGGAGTTTAATACTAGGATCAAGAGGAGTGCTAATAGGAGAACAATCCTTAAAGTTAAATCTTTTCAGAATCTTCTCAATACAATGAGATTGAGAAATTGAAATACCATTGTTCTCATGCTTGATCCTTATACCAAGAATCACCTCAGCCTCCCCCATGTCTTTCATATCAAAATTAGATGACAAGAACTTCTTGGTTTTATCCACTTGATTTTGGTCAGTACCAAAAATCAACATGTCATCCACATATAAACAAATTATAACTCCTTCACCAGAAGCATCAAATTTGCTATATACACACTTGTCTGCTTGGTTAAGAAAATAACCATTAGACAAGACCACATTATCAAATTTATCATGCCAATCCTTCGGTGCTTGTTTTATACCATAAATTGATTTCTTCAATTTATATACCTTGTTCTCACAACCAGGCATAACAAACCCTTCGGGTTGTTTCATATAAATCTCTTCATCTAATTCACCATTCAAGAATGCAGTTTTCACATCCATTTGATGAATGACAAGGTTGTGTATAGCAGCAAGTGCTATTAACAACCTAATAGTGGAAGTCCTAGCAACAGGAGCATAAGTATCACAATAATCAATCCCTTCTTTTTGTCTAAAGCCTTGGATAACCAATCTGGCTTTAAACTTATCTATTGTACCGTCCACCTTCATTTTCCTTTTGAAGATCCATCTGTTTCCCAATGCTTTACAGCCAGGGGGAAGATCACTCAATTCCCATGTATTATTATTCATGATAGAATCCATTTAATCCTGGATAGCTTCTTTCTAGAATGCAACATCCCTTGATGTCATTGCTTCGATAAAAGTATTTGGATCCTCCTCAATAACAAAATAATATTGGTATTGATATTCAATTTCATCTCTAGAACCTTCAACTAGATAAAGATGAAAATCATCTCCAAAAGACTTTGCTTTTCCAGCTCTAGTGCTTCTCCTTGGTTCAGACGGTCCAGGAACATCTTCAGTAGAAATAGAGTTCCTACTAGAAGAATTTTGTAGCATGTCCCTTGGTCTAGGTATAGATGTAAATCTATTTTCATCAAAGATAGCCTCTCTTGACTCGATAATCGAGTTCACAGACACATAGTCATTAGATTCTAACACGTAGAATCTATATGCGATGGAATGCTCAGCATAACCAACAAAGATACAATCTATACCTCGTTAACCCAAGTTTCTTCTTTTGGGTTCAGTGAGTCTTACAACTGCTCTACATCCCCAAACTCTCAGAAAACTCAATTTTGGTGACTCTTTATACCAAAGTTCATAAGGGGTAATCTTATTCCTCTTACTAGGAATTCGATTCAATAAATAAACGGCTGTTAACATAGCCTCACCCCAAAAAACCTCACTCAAAACCGAGTAGGATAACAAGGAATTAACCATTTCTTTCAAAGTCCTATTTTTTCTTTCTGCCACACCATTTTGTTGTGGTGTATAAGTAGCCGTGGTTTGATGTATTATACCAGTAGATCGAAAGTATACCATATCATCACCTGTAACAGCCCGACTTTTCAGACTATTAATTCTAAATCGAAAACTAAAATAAAACAGATTTTATTAAACCAAAAGTCAATTACAAAAGTATTTATTACAAAAGCGCAGCTAACATCTATCGAAAAGTCAATCTAGCTCAATTCTAAGATCCTCGAAGTACTCCAATGCTATCGAACTCGATCGTACACCGAACCTGAAATATTAAAAGAATGAGCTACGAAGCCCAGCAAGCAACTATCGTCTGACGGCTCAAAATAATATTTTTATATTTTTCAAAAACACGATTTTCACATGTAGCACATAACATCTATCACACAGTTTCACACAACATACTCTGTTAGATATAATTGATGTGATTTAATGTCAGTGTTTAAGTGTTTCAGGTAAAGAGAGTTTAACTTGTTATTGAAAGCAGTGTTTGAGTATACGCTGATTGCTGGAAGCGCAAACGCTGACAGAGGAAAGCGTAAACACTGATAGCTGAATACATGGAAGCGCAAACGCTGTTAGTGTGGAGAGAACAGAGTTTGCTAAAGTCTGTATACTGGGAGCGTCTACAAGTCGACAGAGTTTGAAGATTAATTTAATATTAATATGGAAGCGATATCTTTGAAGATTGGATAGCTGTCAAAGAGATCGAGTTGACTTAGAAGACGTGTAGCAATCGTAATTGATATCAATTGTATAGCTTAATTTTAGGAGAATCAATTTACGATTGTACGTAGCTGTATATCTTATAAATACAGTTAGGTTAACCCTAGAAGGGTATCGAACGTGAACGAACATCATTCTTGTAACCTAAGCAGCTCTCTGTGATACTTTACATCACCGAGAGAGGAATTATTAATTCCAAAACAGTTTTAAAGAGTTAAAACGTGTGTTCTTGTTACTTATTTATACAGTTCTTGATTATTTATTGTGTAATCGACCTAACAAGTGGTATCAGAGCGGTATCTGTTACTTTATTACAGTTAAAGATCCAAACACAATAGTAATCAATGGCAGAGATACCTCCACCATCTGAAAAAGCACCTACTACTGTAAGTAGGTATGAAACAATTAGGGTTCCTATCCTGAGGCCATTGGAGTATGCAATTTGGAAGGTGAAAATGACCATGTTTCTGGAGGCTACAGATCCAGAATATCTGGACAGAATTTATGAAGGTCCTCACAAACCTACAAAGTTATCTGCTGCTGCTGCTGGTGAGGAACCAAAAGTCATACCAAAAGAGAAGAAAGATCTATCTGCTGAGGATCTTTCATCTATTGCAAAGGATGCGAAGGTAAGGCATTTACTTCACAGTGCATTAGACAATGTTATGTCTAATAAAGTGATAAACTGCACAACTGCAAAGGAGATATGGGATGCACTTGAGGTTAGATGTCAAGGAACACCTGCAATTAAGAAGAACAGAAGGAACATACTCACACAGGAGTATGAGCATTTTGAGGCAAAACCTGATGAAACCATGACAGAAACATTTGACAGATTCTGTAAACTGCTCAATGATTTGTCATTGGTGAATAAAGAGTATGATTTGGAAGATTCAAATCTCAAATTTCTTCTCTCTCTACCTGAAAAGTGGGATGTGAAAACGACCACTATTAGAGATAATTATGAACTTGGTGAAACAGAGATTGATGAAATTTATGGTCTGCTCAAAACCCATGAATTGGAATTGGAGCAGAGAAACAAAAGATCTAGTAGAAAGTCAAAGTCTGTTGCTCTCAAGGTTGAGGAGAAATCATCAAAGAAGGAGGCATCAAGGAGAAAGGCAAAAGGGAAAGCCTTAGTCATCCATTCAGAGAATGAGTCATCAAACACTGATGTTGACTCAAACACAGATGATTCATCTGATTCTGAAGATGATGAAGAAATGATGCAAATGGCTGCATTGATGGTAAAGACCTTCAAGAAGATGGGATACAAGAACTTCAAGAAGGGAAAGAAATTCTCCAAGGACTACTCAAAGTTTGATAAGAAGAATTTCAAGAAATCTGAAGGAAAGGACTTCAAATCTGGAAAGAAAGATAAGTCTGAAATTCAATGCTACAAGTGTAAGGAGATGGGTCACTATGCTCCTGAGTGCAAAAAGGGTAAAACTGAAAAGGCACTCTACACCAAAGGCAGAGATTGGGCAGACACTTCAGATTCAGATGAGGAAGTCAACTATGCTCTCATGGCTACTACTCAGAATGAGAATGATGATCTCAAGGTACCTCCAACTACCTATGCTTATAACACTGATAATATAACTGAATTAAGAATTTATCTTAAAGCATTGCATATCAGTTATAGGGATCAGACCTTAGAAAATGAGAGGATAAAGTCTGAGTGTTCTCAACTCAAAGAAAGAAATAAATTTGTTGAGGAACAGCTAGAGAGCATGAATAAAATACAAAAAGAAAGAGATGATGCAGTGTTTATTGAACAGGAGTTGCTAGGTAAGTATAAGCAACTAGAATCAGAATTGGAGGATAGTAAACACATCATTAAAACTTGGACACACTCTGGTAAAGACACTCAAGAAGTGTTTCAGTCAGATACAGTAGGTCTAGGTTACTCTGTAGGAGATGAACTTAGGTTTGAAAATCATGTAAAAGTTAGACCATATTGTTCATCTGAGGGTAATGTCATGGGAACAGGTGGACCTAAGACAGAAGCACAGAAAAAGGCTGTTAAAGAGTCATATGCTAAAACTTTTGTTAAAGAGGCTAACATTGGCTTAATGACAGATAAACAACTCAAGCATAAGCTTAAGGAGATAAAATCTGTAAACAAACAGAGTATGCCTAAGAAAAACAGAAATGGAAAGGTAGGCATAACCTCAGGAATTAAGCCAATGCTTGCTTCATTAGCTCCCAGGAAAACATGCTTTAATTGTGGTAGCACTAATCATCTTGCTAGTTTCTGCAGTAAGAATAAGAACATTAATACTTTGCCTTCTAAAACTGCAGTAAAGAGTGATTATGTGAGAACTAGACCACAGACTTTATGCAAACACTGTGGAAGTACTTGGCATTCTATTTACACTTGCAGAGATTATCATGCTATTTATTATAATTACTATGAACCCAAACCAAATTTGAAATGGGTTAAAGTAAACTCTGCAAATGTAAACTCTGAAAAAGTTAGCTTAAACTCTGTTAATTTGAATTCCGCTGCAAAAGCTAACAGATTTAAGAAAGCCAAAGGATCCAAGCAAGTCTGGATCCTTAAAACTAATAATCAGTGATTGTTTGTGATTGCAGGGCACCAGGGTAAGTACCTTAGTCGTGGACAGTGGATGTTCAGGACACATGACAGGAAATAAAGCCCTGCTATCAGAGTATGAGGAGAAGGCTGGCCCAGAAGTTTCCTATGGAGATGGCAACATAGGACATACACTGGGATATGGCAACATTAATCTTGGAAATGTCATCATCACAAATGTAGCTCTAGTTCCAGGACTCAAGCATGATTTGCTATCTGTGAGTCAAATCTGTGACAGAGGATATCATGTAGATTTTCAGCCTGAATATTGTCAAGTTATCAGCAAATCTACAGGGAAAGTTGCTCTAGTTGGAAACAGACACAACAACATCTATGAAATCAAATTGTCAACAAACACTGATGGCAAAGCAGTGTGTCTGTCTACAAGGATGTCCAGTGAAGAGAGTTGGAAATGGCACAAGAAACTCTCTCATTTGAATCTGAACAATATCAATGAGCTCATAAAGAATGATCTTGCAAGAGGACTACCAAAGTCATTATTGAATGTTGAAGGCCTGTGTGATTCTTGTCAAAAGGCCAAACAGAGAAAAACCTCTTTCAAGAGCAAATCTGAGTCTTCAATTGTTGATCCTTATCATCTCCTACATGTTGATCTTTTTGGACCAGTAATTGTCATGTCACTTGGAAAGAAGAAATATGCTCTAGTCATTGTTGATGAATACACCAGATATACATGGGTGTATTTTCTAGCAAAGAAAGATGAAACTGCTTTAACACTGACAGAACATATATTACAACTGGACAAAGAGTCAGAGAATCAAGTGAAGATAATCAGAAGTGACAATGGAACTGAGTTCAGGAATTCATCAATGGAAGAATTTTGCAAGAGTAAAGGGATAAAACAAGAGTTTTCTGCACCTGGTACTCCACAACAAAATGGTGTAGTGGAGAGAAAGAACAGAACCTTGATAGAAGCTGCCAGAACCATGCTAGATGAAGCAAAATTGCCAACATATTTTTGGGCAGAGGCGGTTCAAACTGCTTGTTTTACTCAAAATGCAACACTGATCAACAAGCATGGTAAAACACCATATGAAATGGTGAAGAAGAAGAAGCCAAATCTAAAATATTTTCATATTTTTGGATGCAAGTGCTTTGTGTTGAAGACACATCCTGAACAGTTGACCAAGTTTGACCTAAAGGCAGATGAAGGAATTTTTGTTGGCTATCCACTGTCAACAAAGGCATTCAGAGTTTTTAATC
The DNA here is from genome assembly GCA_037693485.1 of Kitagawia praeruptora. Lineage (NCBI taxonomy): Eukaryota > Viridiplantae > Streptophyta > Magnoliopsida > Apiales > Apiaceae > Kitagawia > Kitagawia praeruptora. Next base: position 148,650,241 of record CM075349.1, on the reverse strand, counting down.
TGAGAACCAGAGTGATCATGGAGTCTATTCATGTGTCATTTGATGACAAGAAAATAACTGGACTTGAAGATGTTAATGAGCATGATCAACTGCACTTTGAAAATGAAGATTTATTAAACTCGGATGATACAGATCTGACAAACACTGTTAAGGTCAATTCTGAACCTCTACTGGTAAACACTGAAGAAACTTTTCAATCAGAAACAAGGGAAGAACCAGTTGAGGGGGAGCATGAAGAATCACATCAAAGTGATAAGTCAAACACTGAAAGTGACTCAATTGATGATTCTGAATCAAACTCTGTTGATTCAAACTCTGATCATTCAAATTCTGAGCAGTCACATTCAGAGGGAGCATCTGAAAATGAAGAGAGACATCAAGAAAATCAGGAGAGCATGGATCAAGGGGGAGGATCACATGATGACAGAAGCAATCTGCCTTCTGCAAGAAAATGGACAAAGTCACATACACCTGATTTAATTATTGGTGATCCAGATGCAAGAGTAAGGACAAGAAGTGCAACAACAAATGAATGTCTGTTTCATGCATTCTTGTCACAAACTGAGCCAAAGAAAGTGGAAGAAGCTCTTAAAGATGCTGACTGGATAACAGCAATGCAAGAAGAGCTAAATGAATTTGAAAGAAATGAGGTGTGGACCCTTGTACCAAGGCCAAAGAACAGATCTATTGTTGGTACTAAATGGGTTTTCAGAAATAAAACTGACAGTGATGGTGTGATCACAAGGAACAAAGCAAGACTGGTAGCTAAAGGCTATTCACAGCAGGAAGGAATAGATTATGATGAGACTTTTGCACCAGTTGCCAGGTTGGAGGCAATAAGGATGTTTCTTGCCTATGCTTCTCACAAGAAATTCAAGGTTTTTCAAATGGATGTGAAAAGTGCTTTTCTGAATGGAAAACTTGAAGAAGAAGTTTTTGTTGAACAACCACCTGGTTTTGTAGATCCAAAATATCCAGATCATGTCTACAGGTTAGACAAGGCACTCTATGGACTTAAACAGGCACCTAGGGCATGGTATGAAACACTTGCTAAATTTCTGCTAGAAAGTGGGTTTCACAGAGGTACTATTGACAAAACTCTGTTTTACTTTCAATCTGGTAATGACCTGCTCTTAGTACAGATATATGTAGATGATATCATTTTTGGATCTACTAATGATAAACTCTGTAAGAAATTTGCCAAGCTCATGCAGTCAAGATATCAAATGAGTATGATGGGAGAGTTAAGCTACTTTCTAGGCTTACAGGTGAAGCAAACAGATGATGGAATTTTCATTAATCAAGCTAAATATACCAGAAATCTACTCAAGAAATTTGGCATGCTTGACTGTTCATCTGCAACAACTCCCATGGCAACTGCAACAAAACTGGACAAAGATACAGGTTCATCAGTGGATATGACAAGCTACAGAGGGATGATTGGTTCTTTACTTTATTTAACAGCTAGTAGACCTGATATCATGTATGCCACCTGTCTGTGTGCAAGATTTCAGGCAGATCCAAGAGAACCACATTTAACAGCTGTGAAGAGGATTTTCAAGTATCTCAAGGGAACTGCAACCTTAGGACTGTGGTACCCAAGAGAATCAGATTTTAAGCTACTTGGTTACTCTGATGCAGATTTTGCTGGATGTAAGATTGACAGAAAAAGTACAAGTGGAAGTTGTCAATTTCTTGGTGACAGACTAGTGTCTTGGTACAGCAAGAAACAGAAGTCAATATCTACATCTACAGCTGAAGCAGAGTATATTGCTGCTGGTAGTTGCTGTGCACAGATTTTATGGATGAAGAATCAACTACTGGATTATGGGTTGAGGTATAGTAAAATACCTATTTTCTGTGATAATCAAAGTGCTATTGCAATGACAGGTAATCCAGTACAACACTCAATGACCAAGCACATCAGCATAAGGTATCACTTTATCAGAGAGCATGTAGAGGAAGGCAATATTGAGCTTCACTTTGTGCCTACAGATCAACAACTAGCAGATGTTTTCACAAAGCCTCTAAGTGAAGCAACATTTACAAGACTGGTCAATGAACTAGGGATGGTATCTGGTTTTGACTAAACATGTTGGTTAGACTCAAACTCTGTTGAATAAAATGTGTTGCTCATATCTCTGCAAATTGCTAAAGTGCTATGTGAACCTTAAACTCTGTTAGCATGATTGTTGGTCATACACTGTTAATACGTTTGATAAACTCTGTGAATTCTGAGTTGATTTTTGTCTGAATGAAGATACCGATGAAGAAAAATGTATAGAGCATGATTTTCAGTGATAAATCAATATTCTTTTTGAGTCACTGTAATCTAATCAGAAATTGCACAGTAAGTTAACACAGCATGATACTGTTTCATATTTAGAGCATCTATTAGTTTATTAGATCCTAAACTCTGAATCTATGAATACAGTATGCATTGCCTCTCATGAATAATACTGATATTGATGAACTCTAAACTCTGATTAGTGACACTCTGTTTCCAAGCTATACTTGATTCTTGATGATTCTGTGTTTGCACTTGTGAAAATTTTAAAACTTGAGATGTGTCATTGATGATTTTGGTGAGAAACAGTTCATGTCTGTACCCTGTGAGATTTTGAGCCGAATCAGTGATTGATACATTTTATATCAATCAGAGTTTATTGTTGTGCGATATTCATCAGTAAGTATGTTGCTCTAGAACTTGCATTAAACCATTTTGGGACTACATGATATATGTGTGCATGAAGATGATAAAGGCATTAGGATTAACCATTTTTCTTCAAACACTGTTCACAACATCTTTGAACACTGTTCATAAACTCTGTTCATAAACATGACCCGTAGTAAACCCTTTTGAGACTAATTAACTGCTCATTTTCTTGAATACTGAAGTATTAAGAGCAGTTATCTTCTTTTGTTAAATCTGATTCAAACAGGTGAGTATTTCTCAAGAAAAGATATCTTACTCAGTATATATATATATGTCAATAATAATAAAAAAAAAAAATAAAAAATAAAAAAATAAAAAAATAAAAAAATGTATATATACTGATCATCTTGTACAAAAATGTACTAACCATTTGACTGAACATTTTGATCAAATAAATTGTTCAGTTCGAAATTCTCATTCGAAAACATCTCTTCTCATCTGTTTGATTTCACTCAATTACAACCCTGAACAAAGTCCTTTTGATTTGTGCATATATGTAATCGAAGTGGTGTAGATTTGGTGGAAATTCAAGCTTATGGTAGTATCTGCTTTTAATGATTGAATCTGAGAGTAAACACTTCACCTAAACACTTGTGTGATGTGAGAGTTTGTGAGAAAATCCTTGACATGTAACTCACTGAATGATGCTTTGATGTTTATCTCCTGATCTTTTTGTCTTTAATGACTGTGTGCTTACATGGATAATCATGATCATAAATTGGAACAGGGATATTCAGATTTCTGTAATTAAGGAACTACAGAGTTTAGCATTCATCATATACTCTGTGTTTAATATGAGAGTTTGTGCATTCAGTGTTTATTGTTTATGATTTATGGATTTTATGAAATATTAGATGCTATAAAAAATTGATTTGGTAAACTCTGCTACTCACACACGAAAATCACGTCTGTGCGTTTTTGAAAGGGTTTTTGTGATAAAGATTGAAAATTGGACAAACACTGATTGATTGTGCTACATACTCTAAGGTATATTTTCATTAAGATAATTTGAAAATTTTGGAGTAAATGGAGTAGTTGACAACTGTTAATTAGTGTCATTAGTGGTAACGTGTCTTGATAAACGGAACGACAGCGGTAATAATGGCTTTTACTGCGCCTGTATTAACTGCACCGTTGCATGTGTGACACCTGTCCCACTCACTCATCATTATGTCTACCTTTTACACTTTTCAAGGGAACAGTTGCGTGTTTTCAAGTAAAAACGTTTGAGTTTAGTTTTTAACTATAACTCAAATTACTTTTTGTCACAATCATTTTTATCCACACGTATTCACTTTACCAAAACAGAGAACCTCTTTGTTTTTCACTTTGGCATTTTCACAAACACCTTTCTTGCAAAACATTTTCACAGTTGATTCTTACTTATTTCTTGATTCAATGGCAACTAAACCTTTCACTGTCTTTGGTCTACGTTTTGTGCCTAACAACTATGCAGCTATACTTGAGAATGACCGAGCACCAGAGCCGTTTCATCTTATGCAAAATTTTCTTCGAGATTCTGAAATTGGGCAAGCGCTGGTTGAACCGGCTACTCTATCTGCTTCCCAAGTCGTTAATTTCTGGCAAAACTCAAGATATATTGAAGGAGGAGAGAATGGAACTCCGTCTATTATCTTTTCTCATGAAGAACAAGAGTTTGTGATTACTCCACAAACTGTTCGTGATGTCATGGATTTTGACACACATACTTCGTATGCTGTTGTCTCTGAGCAAAATCTGAGGGAAATGCTCACAGAGATTGGTTACATGGAATCACTTGCCAAGCTGGGCAGTGTGAGGCGGCCAAACTTGCGAAAAGAGTGGAATTTTTTCTTTGATTGCATTACAAGGACATTCCAGAAGAAGGTCACCAACTGGGATGCTATTCCAATGGACAGTCTACAAATTGGGTATTCTCTACTTTATGGTAGTAATTTTGATTTTGGTAGATATGTTTTGATGAATTTGGGTGATAAGTTGTCAGAGTCTACTACTGTGTACTTTGCTAGATTTTGTCAATTATTGTTCAATGCATGTGTTCCTGGTTTAACTGTTGATGAAGCTGATGAGATTCAACCGTTTCGAGTCACAAAGAGAATTTTTACTGATATGTCAAACAAAGATGTTGGAAAAGACTTACCTCCTTTAGCATTGCCACTTGCTTTGCAAAATTTTGTTAATCAGCCACAAGACAATGATACACATCAACCACAACAACCAGAACCACAGCCTATGCCTGAACCTTTAGCCACTGATCGTACAGAAAACATACCATCTCAACCTACTCAAACACCTGAGCCCACACCAACAACCACTGAACAACCCATATCACCACCAACACAAACAGAACCTCAAACACAACCTGACCAAATGAACACTGAACAAACAAACCCTGTCTCCACTACTCATCCACAACCACCACCAAAGCCAAAGAGGAAGAAGCATACTGCAATCAACACTGAACGTGCTAAGGCTAAACAGTCAACTCCAAAGACTGTTTATTCTAGAAAAGCAAAACAAAGGGCAAACAGACCTTCACCACCATTGGTTGAGGAAAGTTCCAGTGAGAGTTCTAATGAAGATGCAGAACAGGTTGCAGTACCTCAAGCTAAGAGGAGGAGGCTAATTTTGACTGATTCTGATGATGAGCATGTGGAGGAGGCTCAAGAGAAAATCTCATTTGATATTCCTACTGGTGAGCCAGAGGTTATCATTGTACCTATAATACCAGAATCTGAAGTCAAGCTTTCTGAACCAGCAGTTGATAAGGTTCAAGAAAATGAAGCTGCTAGAGATGTTTTATCTCCAATGGAAGAGTTTGCTGAAATTCCGATGTCTTTTAATCATGAAGCATCTACTCCACCACTCATGGAGGTTACAATGTCTATAGATACTGGTGTTGCTGATGGGCCAACTGTTGTTCTTGAAGACACTGTGGTTGCATCACACACTGAGTTGAACTCTGATGCCAATAATATTTCTGCTCATGGTGAGGAGGTTGATAAACCAGAGAAGGTTCTTTCTTCAGAGCAAACTCCAATTGATAAAGGAAAACAGGTTGCTCAAGAACCTATTGTTGCTCAAGAACAAATTGCTGCTCCAGAACCTAGTCTTTCTGTTGCCTCTACTAGTGAATCAATGAGTGATTCTGTTGAAGCTAATAGTACAGGAGTTGACCAACCACAACATCAGCCAGATGGTCAGAAAACAGGTGAAAAACCAGATTTTGCTGGGCCTTCTAATAATGAAATTGATGATGGTTATTTGGCCAAGCAAACTGCTGAATGGTACAAGTCAGACTGTATTTTTCCTCCTGGAAGGGCAGAAAAGTTTCTTGAAGTCAATTCTAAAAAGATTACAAATCCAGAAATTTTCACTTGTTTGCAAGGCACGGTGATACAGATCAAAACTTTGAATAGTAGATTTGATGACACTCAGAAATCTATTGTTGATCTTCGCACAGAAGTTGCCACTCATGAGGAAAAGGCTCAACTAGCTAATGCTAAACTCTTTCAACAGTTTGCCAAAGCTCAATCTAATCTTAATGACAGACTGAGTACAGTTGAAAAGAATCAGACTTTACTGGCTGAGAAAGTTGATTCTATAGCAAATTCTCTTGAGTTAATCACCTCCATACTGATTCAAGACAGTGATGATGTCAAAAAGGGGGAGAGAGTTTCTAAAACCAAGTGTAAGAAAGATCAAACTTTGTCAAAGAAAGATCAAAATGATGATGAAGAAGCCAATGCTGATAAGGGCTTAAGAAATGTGAATCTTAGACAAGGACATGGGAGGTCTTCAAGGTCAAAGCCGAATTTGGTGATAGATTCAAATGCTCAGAGTACTTCAGGATCAAAGCCAAAGGATTTGTTATTCTCTGACAATCCACAAACAGATGAAGAATTGGCTGCAAAACTTTTTCGAGAAGAGAATGCTGAAGCTACACTTGAGGATATTCAAGCTGAAGAGAAGTTATTACAGAAAGAACATCTAAAAGCTGTGAAGTCCAAGAAAGTGAAGAAAGTTGTTAAAACTTCAAAGTCTGCAAAGCCTGTGATGAAAGGAATTGTAATTAAAGAAAAACTATCTGGTATTCAAGAAGAAGAAGAAGAAGATACTGGGAAGCTAGTTAGAAAGTCTTCTCTTGATGCTAAGTTGAGATTAAAAGAGAAAGTTGATGAAGAGAGCAAGGGCAAAATGATAGTTACAACCTCTGTTGCTACACAAGTTGTACAGACACAAAGTAAACCCTTACCTGGTTTTTCAAGGGCAAAGATTCCAGTGCAAGAACAAGCAGGAGTAACTGGTGAGTATCAACATAATAAATCTTGTTCAGGAAAGCCACCAGGGAGAAATACTTCAGGATTAGGTGCAACAAGAGATTTGAGATTTAGTAACAGTCCAAGAGATCCCTCTGCACTTGTATCTCTTGGTTCTGGTATTAATCAAGAAAATCTAGACAAGTTGGAATCAGTTCAGGTAGTTCATCAAAGGAGCTTAGATATTCACTTTCTACTATACTTTATGGCAGATGGGTCAGTGTATAGAGTGAATGAAGAAGCAATCAAGTTAAAATTATTTGAGGAACTTCAGTATGTCTTGCATATCTTCAGAGTTAGAAATCAAAGAACACAGATCATTGCTAATTCTATAAGGAAGCATATGCTGAAAGCTAAAGCTGCTACAGGAACAAAGTCTGCTGAAAAGTATGTTCCAAAATACAGAGACTGGAATGGAAATCTGATTGAAATGCAGAAGGGAACTACAAGGTTGAAGACTGATCTTGGAATTACAGTTCTTGATTTCAATGTGAAGTCTGAAGAATTAAAGTACATCAGATTGGGTAATGAAATGAGGAGGAACAAGATCTATGATCTCAGGGCTGCTATTTTTCAAACGGATGAAAATGATCCAGAGTTAAGAGAGATCAAGCAAGCTATGGAAATTGAACTTGAAAATGCTGAAAGGAGATTGTTGATTGATTATCTCAGAACAACTCCAGATCTTGAGGAGGTTAGGTAGACAGAATTTGTAAGTAATTCGAATTTTCTGTAAATTTTGCTAAGTCAAGTTTAAACTCTGATTATATGTTAAACACTGTGTTTTTATTTGTTAGTTTTGACATCATCAATTATTATGAACTTGTACATTTTTCTAATGAACAAGTTGGGGGAGATTGTTAGATATAATTGATGTGATTTAATGTCAGTGTTTAAGTGTTTCAGGTAAAGAGAGTTTAACTTGTTATTGAAAGCAGTGTTTGAGTATACGCTGATTGCTGGAAGCGCAAACGCTGACAGAGGAAAGCGTAAACACTGATAGCTGAATACATGGAAGCGCAAACGCTGTTAGTGTGGAGAGAACAGAGTTTGCTAAAGTCTGTATACTGGGAGCGTCTACAAGTCGACAGAGTTTGAAGATTAATTTAATATTAATATGGAAGCGATATCTTTGAAGATTGGATAGCTGTCAAAGAGATCGAGTTGACTTAGAAGACGTGTAGCAATCGTAATTGATATCAATTGTATAGCTTAATTTTAGGAGAATCAATTTACGATTGTACGTAGCTGTATATCTTATAAATACAGTTAGGTTAACCCTAGAAGGGTATCGAACGTGAACGAACATCATTCTTGTAACCTAAGCAGCTCTCTGTGATACTTTACATCACCGAGAGAGGAATTATTAATTCCAAAACAGTTTTAAAGAGTTAAAACGTGTGTTCTTGTTACTTATTTATACAGTTCTTGATTATTTATTGTGTAATCGACCTAACATACTCGATAACAATTACGATAAAATTTCACACAATACATTCCATAACAATTATCAAATCGATGTACACCAGATTATCAATAACTCACATAATCTAAATTCTGAATCGAACAAACAAATCTTAACATCAAATTCTTATTTTAATTCCCACAGTTCTAACTACGGCCACACTATGCCACTGACACGGCTTCTATAATTCGATGATTCGATGGGGGCCAGTTTACGTCCCTCGTTAAGTCTTACTCAACAAGGTATCTTTTTGTTCCGGAACATGCGTAAACTAGTTCTATGATTCTATATGTCACACTATCCAGTGACCGGATTCTATGATTCGATACGCAACTAAAACTGGGGAATTAAAACAATGCTCTTATCTTATCAATCACATATCAATATCATATTTTCGATAACTAAAACAAATATCTAACATGTAATCAAATAATATAAAACATGTTTCAAATTAATACGGAGCAACGAATAGTTACTTACCTCAATTACGCAAACCAAGAATTCACATAATCATATAAGAACACATGTAGCAATCCCTCATAAGCAAAACATCTAAAATCTTGAAAGACTCCATGATTACAATTCTGATCAGATCTGTATTTAGCCTTTTTGACCATCTAACCGATGTTTTCTTGAAAAACTCAAAACACGAAAGTCGTAGAGCATGAAAAGACCTTTACGAATTTTGTAAATAAAGATGGAGAAGGAGAATATGATGTATTTATAACGTCTCGCAGCCCTAATTCCAGACTACGAATTTTGTAAATAAAGATGGAGAATGAGAATATGATGTATTTATAACGTCTCGCAACCCTAATTCCAGACCTACTAGTTATCCGTATTCAAATCTGATCCATGTTTTAAGCCCATTATTCTAATCAAATTTTAAATCCTATTTATTATCTAATTTTAATCCTTTTTTTAATATTGTTCTATTATTATTATTATTCTAAAAATTACGGGATATTACATCACCTCTATCAGTACGTAGATTTTTAATCATGGTACTCTGATGTAGCTCTACTTCTTCTTTATATATTTTAAAGAAGTCAAGAGCTTCATCCCTTGTATGCAACAAATATACATAACAATATCTAGAAGCATCATCAATAAAAGTAACTACATACTTTTTATTTCCTAATGATGGTGTAGAATGAAAATCACATAAATCACTATGTATTAGTTCTAATACATCAGACACCCTATTAGCATCTTTAAAGGGCATTCTAGTTATCTTTGTTGACATGCATGTTTTACATTTTTCATTATTTAAATCAATAGCAGGTATGAGACTCATTTTAGACATATCATTTATTCTTTTATAATGTACAGGTCATAGTCTAGCATGCCATAATTCTGGTTTATTCAAATCATGCCCAAAAGACACGTCCAAAAGACATGTCCCAAAGAGGTTGCGGTTATGTCCAAACCAAAAGACATGCCCAAAAGACACGTCCAAACGACATGTCCCAAAGAGATTGCGGTTGTGTCCAAACCAAAACACATGATCCTTTGGGGTCAAAATTAATGACTAAATTTCATAAATTCGAATCTAAATGATATTCTTAGAAGATCCACCATCTTCAACCATATTCACAGAAGAGTTTCCGACTTGGTTCTTTCCCTTAGGATTATTCCCAATTTCTTGAGTCCTCAAAGCCTCTTCAATTCTGAAGTGACTTCCAAGTTCAACCAGCATCATCTCATCTTTATTATGTTTCAAGGTGTGTTTAAAATCCTTCCATGATGGTGGCAGTTTGTCTACAACACCATAAACAGAGATAGATTCATCCATCTTCAGATTGTGTTGAACAAACTGTCCCAGAATCCTTAACAATTCATTGTATTGTTCCATCACCGGTCTAGAATCGACCATTTTATAGTTCATAAAATTAATGACCAGAAACTTCTTACTAGAAGCATCTTCTGCCATGTAGGATTCAAGAGAATCACATAATTCTTTCGATGACTCAACATTTTGGTATACATCAAAAAGGGAATCAGACATACCGTTTAAGATGTGACTGCGGTAGATGTAGTCATAGTTTTCCCATTTGCAGTGCTTCCTTGTCTGATCAACAATTTCGTTCTCTATCACTTCTAGCATGGGGGTACTCAGAACATACACAACCTTCAGCGTGGTCAACAGAAAATGCATCTTCTTCTGCCATCTTCTAAAATCCTGACCCTCAAACTTGTCCAATTTTGCAAAGTTGCTTGTCATATCTTTTACAGATTCTCCGTTCGTCATCTTCCGAAACAATTAACTTCAATCTTTGTTGGGGAAATATGGTAATTACTTGGATTTTTCTGAAGTCGTGTGTACACTTTCAGATTGAAGTTATTTGTGGTTCACCCAAATAATTCAATCGGATAAAGTCAGAAATTCTGCAAGAAGAGAGAATATGTTCTGTTGTGAATTTCAAAATGAACCTATGTCTGAAAATGATCAATGCAACACCTATATATATAGATGTCAACAGATGTGTCTTTTGCCAAGAGACACATCTCAGTCTTTTCCCAACAGTCACACCTCATTCTAATAGTCATGTTTAATGCTAATAGACACATCTTTTCCCAACAGGTGTGTCTAATGCCAATGGACATGCCTAAAAATAATAATCACATTTCTCTTCTTTTGTTGTAACGATATCTACTCATTCCCTCATTCCTTTTATTGATATGGAAGATTTGAACTTTTATCAAACACGAGTTGAGTTTATGCATGTATATAAATATTAAAAAGAAGAATAATAATTACAAATATAATAAGAGAACAAAATTATTGAGATTATCTCAACTGAGATAACATAATGAAGTTACCATATTTTATTCACTCAGGTATGTATTTTCAATTAGAAAATTATTTATTTTCAATTAGAACTATTACAGATATATTCAATAAAGGTAGGTTGTAATGTGAAACAAAGAAGATGAAGCCCGAAAATAAGGTTTCTTATTTCCGGGCTTCATCTTCTTTGTTTCACATTGCAGCCTACCTTTATTGAATATATCCGTAATAAGAACATTATTTACTTTCTTTAATTAAATTATATATGCATAAATATAAAATTTCCATCTAAATGCATATGACATGTCATATGTGTCATATTAACATTGAATATTTTTCTATTACCTCATGTGGTAAGTTTCAGAGATAACGTTAGGAACTTTATTCTCTAAACACTAATTATCACAAAAGTGTCGATCTCATCCCGGCTATTTGAATTGGCATGACTAATGGTAGTCCTCTGCAAAGTCGGCCACCCAGGTGATATCTGTTTGTTTCGCAAGGTTTAAGTTATAAATTGTTGATTTCCTTGACAATGTTGTGCTGAAATTGACTCTATGATATGCATTTTGCATTCTTACAAAATATCCTACTTCCTACATGTAGAGCCGGCTCTCTTTCAAGCCCAAATAGGGGCCGATTCATTAGGGTATCCTTCCATGTGACGGTCTCCTTCATTAGGGTATCCTTCCATGTGTGTTGCTAATGTGGTGATGACAAACTTATAATTTGTTTACATATTGGGTTATACTTTAGTTTCTTGGTGGTTGAATATTCAAGTTTCAGGAGATGTTCTTAGATTCTAGTTGATTTTCTGGGGATTATCATATAACTTTTGTCTCTAGCTTAATCGGATATTCGGATAGATTCTCCATCAAATTCTTGACGACATCTGCATTGACCTAAACTGTGTGTAATTACTAATTTTAACTATGCTAATGCCTACATATATCAGTCTCTGGATTGCAAGAATTTAGAAAATTTACCTTAAAAGTCTTAAACGTCGTGGTTAATTTAGCCCAGCAGTCCATATTGGCATGTGTTTCTGCAGGTTTAATTGTTACATTATGCTCTCTTAACTCAATAACCTTCTTAATTTCCAAATTTTAGCAGATGCAATGGGGCACAGGAAAAATTGTCATGCCTATAGCCCTGATACTTGCATGACCAGGCAGAGGCCTCCTTGATACTCAACATAGTGCTTCAGAAGTCTCTCCAAAATTTAGATAAGAAACCTCCCATATTACCACTAGGCTCTTCTCCGAAAGTAGGACGTTAGTATCTTAAGAGACGTACGCAAACACATATGTTGTGTTTGGTTGGGATAAATGGAATGTAAAGGAATGGAATGAAATTTGAACTATGAAATAGGCTAATGTCTAAAATATTCATTCATTCATCCATTCCATTCTTAATCATTTGAATTAGAACTCAAACCCACCTATTTAAGAAGGAATGCTCCATTCTCCCCAACATTCAATTTCTTCACATTTCTCATCATAGAAATTTTGTACTTATTCATTTTTTTTCTAAATCTTCCCTCTACCTCCATTTTTTTCTTTTCATTTTATTGATTCCATTCCATTCCATTCTCCCCAACCAAACACAACAATATAGCATGCCAACATTAATTTACTTGTTTTCATATTTTTAATTATATCCTCCTTGTTCTCTATGATGTTTGTAGAGTTTGACAATAAAATGTATCTACACTTCTCATAAACCTTGACCTGATGATGAACTTGAAAATTTTAAGCCCTTGTTCACTTGTGTCGTGAGAAAAAGCAATAACATGGCAGGACATACTTATGTTTCTACTATTTCTGATTTGCATTATGACATTAATCATGAACTTTATTCTGATAGGACTTGTTCTTTATTAGGGTGTGAGCAACATTTTTCATTGATTTCATACTATAAAACCTTCAAATTTTAAAGGTGACGTGGATACTCGCTATCATCGTATTCTGAATGCTGTATAACAGGTACCACTCTTCGGGGTTGTTCACTATTAAGTTCTATAAAGCACTCTAAGATTAAATTCGAAATAGTGGATCCAAACACGAACAAGATAGCTTTCTATCTTGTTGCGGTGGGTCTATAACATTGGAGAACTATGTAATTCTTTTATGAACCGTTTGATAGGTTGCATGAACCGTTTGGTCTCCACATGTGATGAAGGCCAGACATGCCTCAGTTTGAGACGACGCCCATTTCTCACAAGTAAGGGGTGAGGTGATTAGCGTTGAATGCGAAGGATAAGGAAACATGTACCAAAATTAGAAGAACTGGAAAATCTGCTGCACATAGTTGTAAATGCTAGAAATGGTGTATGGTGATAGTGCTGGCAATTGGAACCGAGCTACTTTGTAATGGATCAGAAGCTGTCTAATAGCTAACAAGTATCCCTCTTTGGGGGTAATCGTTCACTACCAAGTCTTTTAATGCAATCTAAGATCAAAATGGTGGATCCAAACGCGAACAAGATAGATAGCTTCCTATCTTGCTACAATGTGTCTAAAAATTGGAACACTATGTACTTACGCAAACAAGATAGATAGCAAACACTATGTACTTGTTTTATGAAGCGTTTGATAGGTTGCAGGAAGCCAGGAATGGTTTGATCTCGACATCTGATGTAGGCAACACATGCAGCTTGGGACTGAGGCCCATTTCTCGCTAGTCATGGGTGACATGATTAGCTTCGAATGCTAAGGATAAGGGAAAATGTACAAAAATTAAAACAACTGAAAAATTGCTGCAGACAGTTGCAAATTCTAAGAAATGGTGTATGGTGATGGTGCTGGCAATTGGAACTCAGCTAGTTTCCTATTTTTGGACCAACATTATGAATATTCTGCCAGATCCAAAGACCTTTGTTTAGCCTATGTCTAAGTTTGGACTTTTGCTTTGGGCCTGCCCTATTTTCCCCTTGCAGGGAGTAGAGCAAGTCCAACAATATCCTAGTTGCTGCCCTATAAATATAATAAAATATAGTGTCCTAGTGATTTAAGTCATGATTTTTGTGTATCAATTCCAACAATATGCCTTATACTTGTGCCTTATAAAATATATTTGAATTAGAATTGGAGGGAAGAGAAAAAAGAGAGAAGAGAGAAGTGTAGAAAAGGAGGGAAGTTAATTTTTTATTGTTAAAAATTATTTAGGACAAGTATAAAGGTGCCTTAAATAAAAGGCATGAGATGGATGTCCTAGTATTTTAAGGCACAACTAGGACATTGTTGGAATACAAAAAATGACTAAATGTCCTAAATATTGATTTAGGACAATATTTAGGACATTATTGGACTTGCTCTAAGAGCATCTCCAAATGGGTGTCAAATGAAGTACCAAAATGTCATTTAACATGACATGGTATAACATTTTTGTTGGTTTTACATTGGAGTAAGAATGGATGTTAAGTAAAGTGGCCAACTAATTTTGGCATCCTTACCATTATTTTTAGCACCCTTTCAAATAAATTTATGTATACTTTATCACTGAAGACATATGCTTGTTATCTAATTGTAATCACACTTATTTGATCTATTTATAAAGGGGTAAGGAGCGAAAAAAACCCCTGTGATATAAGTGTGGGAGCAAATAAGTCCCCAAGATTTAAAAAGGTTCAAATAACCCCTTAGAGCATCTCCAACCATGCAAACCCCTTAGTTAAAAGTGTGTCAAACATGCCTTAAATAAAAATTTTAGAGATTGTGTAAAAAAAAATCATCTCCAATGGAACATTGTTGTTATCTAAAATTTAATATAATCTGATTATATTAACTATATTTGTCGAACCTCTAGAGACCTGTAATGAAACTCCACATCATCAATTACCATATTAAATAATAAAATTCTATTTTTAACAACTTGAAATAATAATAACATGCTATTTTTGAAATATAACTAATCATTATAGCCAACTCCATTGGAGTACAACACCTTACAGGTTCAACAAATATCTTACAGGTTCAGCAAATATTAATTTAGCCAATAATTTTTAGATAACCCCATTGGAAATGCTCTTATAATTTAAATTTAACATTCAACAAGACCCCTATGATTAATTTTTCTTAACTATGGTCAGAATATATATGAATATATATGGTTACATTAAAAGTTTTATAAAACAATTAATATTGTAAATATTGTGATTTCACATATTATTAATTTTTTTATTAATTTAGAAAACTTGTAATTGAACATCTATTATTTTTCTTGATAATATTAATTTAGAACATGATAATTTTAATTTCGATTTTAAATTATTTGTAATTTATAAAATTCGAAATGTGATTGTCATTTTCTAGATTAATAATATTAAGAGTATAATACATGTTATGTTGCTCACAAAAGTTAACTTTAAATTTTTGTTGGATTAAAATAAATTATAATTTTTTGTAACCAAATAAATTAGAATTTTAATACTAAAATTAAATAAAAAATATTTATAAGTTAATAATTAAAATTAAAATTAAAATTAAAATATAATATGAATAACTAATAAAATCTACATAAATAATTCCTTACATTACACAAGTTACAAGATAGCCATTATAATATCATCAATAAAAAATTAATAATATGTGAAATCATAATATTTACAATATTAATTATTTTACAAAACAATTAATGTAATATTAGGCTTTAAATATTTTAATTTTAAATATATTTTCTAACCATAGTTAAGAAAATTAATCACAGGGGTCTTGTCGAACCTTCAATTTAAATTACAGGGGGTTATGTGAATCTTTTTAAATTTTAGGGACTTATTTGATCCTACACCTATATCACATGGGGTTTTCGCTAGTTAACCCATTTATAAAATAGTCAAATATTATTACAATTTTGAATGCTAGTCATTGGAGTAAAATTTGGTAAAAAAAGGTGCCAAAATACTATAGAAAAGAGAAAGAATAATATATTAATATTTTTAATGAATTGATAATATTGGCATTCTTTGGTTGGCACCCCATTAAAAAATGTCTAATCTACCATTTCATATCATTTTGATGTTTGGCATCCCATTGGAAAATGTCTAATCTACCATTTCATATCATTTTGATGTTTAAAATGTAATATAGGACTCGGATCAAATCTCAAGTTTTTTTTATAAAAATTGGATTAAGTCCCAATTTCGAATTCAAAATAAATCAAAACAAACTAGCTCGAATACAATCAACTTAAATTATCCACAAATTCATCATAAATTCTCAAAAGATCATAATTTATTAATATAATTAATAATAATAATATTTTATAATCTTAAATCTTTTCGATTGACCCGAGTCATGAATTATATTTATTAGGTAAAGTATTAATCTTTGATTTCGTGCTTAGAATAAGTTGTATGAAGTTACGATAGCCTTGTTTTCTCTCCTAAGTGAGAGCTTTGTTTTCTCTCCATTTTTCGTTTCAAAACCGGAAAACTTGTGAGATGGTGTGTAACCATGGCAAACTATCAAGATCTTGATGTTCAGATGGAGAATCTAGATATTGAAGCAGAGGAAAATGAAAACTTAGTATTTGAGGAGGATGTAATTGAAGTCACAAACAAGTTTGAGCTGTGCCTAGTAGGAAGGTTCTTATCTGAAAAAACCCTTAATGTAAAGGCGATGAAATCACGGCTTGCTGATGTTTGGAAGCCGGCAATGGGTATCAACATACGGGAGATAGATAGAGGAATCTTTCTCTTCCAATTTTTTCATGTGAAGGATATGAATTGGGTAATGGATGGAGGGCCCTGGTCGTTTGACAACGTGATGCTTATAGTTCAACCAATACCTCCAGGAGAACAACCTCTAAAAGTCCCTCTCTGGCATTTGAGGATTTGGATCCAAATCCATGAGTTACCACCGGGGTTTATGTCTGAAGCGGTGGATAAGCAGTTGGGCAATTTTTTTGGCGAATTTATGGAATATGATGAAAAGAATAACAGTGGCATTTGGCGTGAATTCATGAGGGTCAGAATAAAGTTGGATGTGAGGAAACCTTTGAAGAGAAAGAAGAAAATAAATAGAAGAGATGGTTCTGAATTTTTTGTTACGTGTAAGTATGAGCGGCTGGGTGAATTCTGTTTTTTCTGTGGTTTACTAACACACACGGATCGTTTTTGTCGAAGATATTTGGAAAATCGTGATGCAAACGTCGTTAAGGAATGGGGTAGTTGGCTTAGGGCTCCGCCACGCAAGACGGCGGTCCAGGGACAGAGTAGGTGGTTACGGGGGGAGAAAGATCAGGAGTGGGAATCGCGGATTGGACGGGATAGCTATCAGGCGGGGATGGGGGGATTTCAAAATTCAAATGGAGATAAGGTTGCAAATAAGGAGCGAGATCAGGGGAGTAAGTTGGATATTGTTTTTGCTGAAAAGGTGGGAACTGATTTACAGAAATTCAAAAATATTCAATCTGTAAGCGGGAATAATGCTAGTTCAGTATATGGGTCGGGTCAAGATGAAATGGTTGGGCTTAACATAGAAGAAAGGAAGCGTCGTATGATGGAATTAAACTTGGATGGGCCTTTTGAGGGTGGCTCAGTTTCAAGGATCACAGTAGCTGAGGATACTGACATGGAGGCTACACTTTCTAATATTGATTGTGTGGTTTCTTTACCTTCTATTTTGGCTAAGTCTGCGGAGCAGACTAGCCAATCCAAATGAATTGCCTTAGTTGGAACTGCCGGGGGTTGGGGAACCCTCGTGCAGTAAGATCTCTGCGGGATTTAATTAAATCTCACAAACCTGATATTGTTTTTCTTTCTGAAACTCTTTCTTTAGATAGTAGAATAAATGATCTTTGTAGTAAGTTTGGGTACCCTCATCACTTTACGGTGGATTGTATTGGTAGAAGCGGAGGGTTGGCAGTCATGTGGAAGCAGAATGTGGCTTGTGTGGTTGCTGATTACTCGTCAAATTATATTGATCTTCATTTGATGCAACAAGGTAGCGTTTCCTGGAGGCTCACTTGTTTTTATAGTTTTCCAGAACGGAGTCGTAGGAGGGATTCTTGGAATTTGCTTCGGTCTCTTAGTTCTATGTCTTCTTATCCATGGTGTGTCATTGGTGACTTCAACGATATGCTAGTTGCCTCGGATAAATATGGTCGATCTTCTCACCCTCAATACTTGTTAGATGGCTTTAAAGAAACTATATCTGATTGTGATTTTGTAGAAATTGATTTGGTAGGAGGTAGTTTTACATGGGAAAAAAGCAGAGGTACTTCAAATTGGATTAGGGAACGTCTGGATCGTGCTTTTGGGAATTTAGCTTGGTGGTCAAAGTTTCCATTATGCAAATTGTCTATGCTGAAAGCAGCTGTGTCTGATCATAGCCCCTTATTTCTTGATCTGGTAAGCATCACTTTTCCAAAGAATAAATTTCGCTTCAGGTTTGAGAACACTTGGCTTAAGGATCCTACTTTTCATGAGGAAGTTGCTGAGGTTTGGAGACATACGCCAGTTAGTCATCTTCTTCCTCGGCTGGATTCTCTCTCCACTTATATGGCGAAATGGGGTCGTAACTTCTTTCATAAGTTCAGGGATAAAATAAGGAAGTCAAAAGAGATTCTCAGCAAACTGGTAAATTGTGTTGATGCGGTTTCGGTGAATGAATATCTTACGGAGAAGTTGAATTTGGATAAGCTTCTAGAACATGAAGAAGCTTATTGGAAGCAGAGAGCAAAGAAATTCTGGTTAACGGAGGGGGACACAAATTCAAAATACTTTCATGCTGCTGCCTCAGTTAGGAAGAAATGTAATCGAGTTCCTTTCCTGTTTAACAATGCGGGTGATAAGGTGGAAAGTCATGAAGGCATGTCTTCGATTGTCTGTGAGTATTTCGAAGGTATTTTTACAAACGAAAATAGTGTTGGTTATTTAAATGATGATGATTTTGCTCAGATAGTCAGTCATGATGAAAATAGTATTCTTACAGCGGAGCTTGAGTATGATGAATTTACTAAAGCTGTAAAGGAGATGCACCTGGATAAATCACCGGGACCAGATGGGTTGAATCCAGCTTTCTTCCAACACTTTTGGGGAATAATGGGTTTGGAGGTCTTTGGGTGTTGTAAGGATTGGCTGAATAATTGTCAGCTCCCAGCTACTGTTAATGATACTACAATTGTTTTAATTCCAAAGAAGGACAATCCATGTCTGATGAAAGATCTTAGGCCTATTGCTCTATGTAATGTCTTGTACAAGATCATGGCCAAAGTTCTAGCAAACAGGTTGAAAAACCTTCTCCCTGGTTTTATTAGTGAGAATCAGTCCGCTTTTGTGCCTGGTCGAAGCATCACGGATAATGTTTTAGTGGCTTTTGAACTTGTTCATCATATGAAAAGAAAGCAGAGTGGGGTGGAAGGTGAAGTTGGCCTCAAGCTAGACATTAGTAAGGCCTATGATAGGGTAAGTTGGAGATACTTGCGGGATGTGATGAGTAAGATGGTTTTTTGTTCAAAGTGGATTCACTGGATAATGATGTGTAACTACAGTCTCCTATAATATCTCTTTTAATGGTGACTTACTTGGTCCTATTAATCCGAAATGTGGGCTGCGTCAGGGTGACCCACTCTCCCCGTACTTGTTTTTATTTTGTGTTGAAGGTTTGTCTAGAGCCCTAAGTTCAGCAGCTTCTAGAGGTGAAATCACAGGTTGTCAAGTCTGCACGAATGCCCCGAGGGTTACCCACCTCCTGTTTGCAGATGATAGTTTTCTGTTCTTTAGAGCAAATTCCCAGGAAGCTAATAGAGTTAAAACTCTTCTCAAAAGGTACGAACTTCTGTCTGGTCAAGCGATTAATCTCCAAAAATTGGGCATTATGTTTAGTGCTAATGTTGAAAATGTTGAACGGGTTAATGTTTCTGGGATCCTCAATATAGTCAATAATCTCCAGGATAGCAAGTACCTTGGACTCCCCTCTCTTATCGGAAAATCTAAGAAGACTGTTTTTAACTTTTTGAAGGATAGAGTGTGGCAAAGAATTGAAGGATGGCAGTCTAAATTGCTGTCTAAAGCAGGTAAAGCTGTGCTAATTCGAAGTGTTGCTCAGGCGATTCCCTCCTACTGCATGTCATATTTTTTGTTGCCAAAGACTCTCTGTGATGAGATTCAAAAAATGCTTAATGGCTTTTGGTGGAGTTCCAACTCAAGGGAGAAAAAGGGGATTCGGTGGCATAGGTGGGAGGCTATGTGTATGCCTAAGAGTAAAGGGGGTATGGGGTTTAAGAACTTACATGGTTTCAATTTGGCATTGCTGGGCAAGCACTGTTGGAACTTTATAAAGAACCAAAACACACTGGTTGCTCGATTGTATAAAGCTAGATACTTTCCACAGAGCCATCTTCTTCATGCTGATCCAGGAAAGGGTCCAAGTTTCATATGGTCGGGCATTTGGAAAGCTAAAGAAGCTCTCAAAGGAGGTTTTCGATGGGTAGTTGGGGATGGGGAGAGTATTGATGTTTATAAAGATAATTGGCTTCGTGAGAAGACAGACTTTCGTGTGTTTAGGGGGTATGAGCATGAAGCGGAGGGTTGTAAGGTCAGTTCTCTATTTAATCCTGGTGAACAGGTTTGGGATGAACATTTGATTAAAGGGCTGTTTAATGAAGAAGACTCTAAGGCAATTTTGTCTACTCCAATTCCTCGACGTACAGGCAATGACAGAGTTGTTTGGCATGATGCTAAGAATGGCCAGTATAGTGCAAGGGAGGGTTATCGTTTGTGGAATGAGCAACATGTGGCTACAGGAATTGTGCCTAGGTCGAAAGGGTGGAGCAGGATGTGGAAGATCACAGTTCCTCACAAAATTAGAACTTTTATATGGAGATTGGCCAGAAGCAATCTGCCACTTAGGGGTGCCCTGGTTCGAAAAGGTGTGAACCTGGATGATGTGTGTCCTTTCTGCAAATCTGTTGGTGAGAGTGTGAATCATGTTTTTTTTGAGTGTGAGTTTGCAAAGAACTGTTGGATGGAAGTAGGGTACCAGCCTCTGGGTTTAGAGGATCAATCTGTTTCGATATGGTTGCTTGATAAACTGGCAAATGAGAAGCTGGAGGTCCTAACCAAAATTGTCTCGGTCTTATGGGGCATTTGGTTTTTTCGTAACAAACTGGTTTGGGATAACAAGGTGGTAACAGCTAAGGTTGCTATAGATTGGAGTACTAAAACGATTCTGGAATGGCAAACAGCAAGGGCTAAACCTCGTGCTCAGAGAAATGGCACGGGCAATGACTCAGGGGATGCTCAGACGTCTAAGTGGTGTCCTCTGGTTCAAGGAAGGTTGAAGCTAAATGTTGATGCCTCGGTTCCTAAGAATGAGCACTTCTACTCTGTTGGAATGATCTTACGTGATCATGTAGGAGTGTTTATCATGGGTAAAACAATGAAGTTTGCTGGGAGAATTTCTGCGTTTGAAGCTGAATCTTTGGAAGTTTGTGAGGCACTTTCATGGATAGACTCGCTTGGGGTTCGGGATGTCACGATTGAATGTGACTCATTACTCTCAGTAACTGCCATCAAGGGTTCGAAGTCTATATTGCTCGAGGTAGGAGATGTGATTGATAATTGTAGAGATAGACTAAGAGCTAGAAGTGATATATCACTTGTTCATGTTAAGAAGCAAACCAACAAGGCTGCCCATTTACTGGCACGTTGTCCTTGCTTGATTGGTTGCTCTACTATTTTTAGGTCTCCTCCAAATCATTTGTTGGATTTGTTGGAGATAATTATGTCTGAGATTGTTTTTTAATGAAAGTTTCATTTCTTCTTCAAAAAAAAAAAGTTGTATGAAGTTGAGGGTCAACCAAATAGTTGGTAGACTAGCGGTGACTTTTGCGGGGAACAGATGGTCAAACTCTAAAGGACCAAATCCTCAACCAACAATCTAAATTCTAAAACCAACTAAACCAACATCATCATCACTCCATGCTCATTCCATTGATATCATAAGTACATAATATATATTTATTATTTTTTTGGAAAAGATATACTATTCAAAATCATAACTTGCCATAGATATGAATACACTTCAAAAGAAGTGATGAAATTCTTGATTCATGTATAGTCAGTTAAATATGTGACCTTCAGAAGTGATAATTTTTTTTTTATAATTCAATGTTCGGATAAATTTTCGTATACCTTAATTAATTTAGGAGACCGTTAGCATATTCATACACAATTATGGGCACAACTGTAGTTTATTGTTAAAATGCTAAAATATCCTCACTGGAGCCTGGGACCATATTCACTTTTACAATTTCCAACCAAAATATACCCGAACTTTAGTTCATAATTATTCTTTAGGAAAGAAAAAAGAAGTAATCAGCATCCTTCTTTGCATGTGGTCCTATTTAAAAAACAACATTAATATTCCTAAAATGAAGTGGACATAAAAAAGTCTAAATAAATTGTTCATCGGTCCTTTTGACTCACACATTGCTTTGTGTTATCTATAATTTTTCATCAAAATTATGTAATGTGATGTAAATATGGATTTATATTAAATCACATAGACAAATATCCATAACCTATTTAAATTACAGTTTATGCATTATTCTCCTATCATTCTCCTATCAAATTTAATAAAAGATGACAAAATTGTTGTAAAAATTTACATTAAATTTATAAGAACAGCTTTAATGGTTACAAACCATTAAATAAAAATTAAATTTTAAGATAAGTTAATAACTATTAAGTTAAAAATTAAATTTTAAGATAAGTTAATAAATATTTTAAGCTAAAAATTAAGTTGTCATGTTATAAATAAAAATTATGTATAAGTAGTTTAGAACTCGTGTAATGTATGAATTTTTTTAATATTATATAATTTTTTACTATTTTGTATTGATATTTTAAGATACGAATTTTGTAGGTTAAAAATGATATAGTTTAATTATAACAATTATATATATGGTGTTCGTGATATTTTTAGATAAAGCGAGATTTTAGTTAAAAAATAATATATTTTATCTAAAAAAGGTAATCGATAAGTTAATAATTATTACTATATTTTATTAAATAGAACAGATTAGTTTTACCTGAAAAAAATTGATTAATTATTAGAAAAATATAAAAGGTAACATGCTTTACATTAAAAAGGAAATTGATAACTTTTAATACCACCGAATATGTTAAAAAAATCAATATTTAATTTGGGATTTATGAGTAATGTTATGTATCTCGAATATTTTCACAATAAATTTCTCAAATGACGAATTTTAATTTGTCACTGCATATCAATACATGTACATGCGAGATCATGTAAAAAAAAAATTCAAACCGTTTCAAATACCTAACACTTTCCTTAATTTGGACCATGTTAAACTAAACGGAAATTACGTACATTGACTAACAAGTTCTGTTTGTTAACATTGGTGGAGTAGATTAACGTCATGAGTCACATACTAAGGTTAGATTGACTGACATGTACATATAAAATTATACACACAACAATCCCCACCAAGACAAAATGCAACCAAGAATTTGAGTAGGTTAACTTGCTAAAAGTACTACTGTAGTAAGAGGGTTCAGTTGTGCATACGTAACTCTCCCAAACTCTTTGGCCCTTTCCTTTCAAACTTACTTTACCCTTTTTCAAATTTACAAAAAATCTATACATACAACTCCTCTATATATATCACTCAAACTCACATAGTTGAAACAAAAAATTCTTCAAATTCAATCAATTACACCTTCATCCACGCCTTCTCAAATGCATTTTAGTCAACCCCATTTAGTCTTCAACACGTTTCTTATACTCATTTTAGCCCTTTAATTTTGGGTTTTTTTTTCAAGATTTTTTTTTTATTTTTGGGGTGAGCTGTAATTAGTACTAATGTGTATAAAGATTGAATCTTTTTCATTTTCATGGTGACCCATTTTGATTTTCTTGCATAAAATGCAATTTCTAGATCTGGGGTGTTGAGTTTTCTTGATTTTTTTGTTTCAGATCTGTTGTTTAGTTTTGTGATTTTTAGTTAAAATGGTGGCTGAGGCTTGGATTTTGAAGATGGGGAACCAAGTTAGTGCTAATCTCAAGCATGCCCTTTTACTTGAAGCTCCAAAAAAAGGTAATAAAAAGCAAGAAGTTAAAGAAACTATTGGAATTCTTTCTTTTGAAGTTGCTAATGTGATGTCGAAAACTGTTATTTTGTATAAGTATCTTGTTGATAATGAAATTGTGAAGTTGAAAGGTGAGATCTTTAGTTGTGATGGCATTAAGGCCTTGATTTCTGCTGATGAGGGTTATCTTTTGGAACTTGCTTTGGCTGAAAAGCTGGATGAGTTGAATCGAGTGGCTGAGGTTGTTTCGAGATTAGGGAAGAAATGCTCTTTGCCTGCATTGCAAGGGTTTGAGCATGTGTATGGGGATATTGTTGGGGGAGTGATTGAGGTGAGAGAATTGGGGTTTTTGGTGAAGGATATGGAGGGAATGATTAAGAAAATGGAGAAGTATGTGAATTCGACTGCGAATCTTTATGGTGAAATGGAGGTTTTGAGTGAGTTGGAGCAGGCGACAAAGAAGTTTCAGCAGACTCAACATGAAGAAAGTCGGAGGGCTTTTGAACAGAAATTGGCGTGGCAGAAGCAAGATGTTGCACATCTCAAGGATGTTTCACTTTGGAATCAGACTTATGACAAGGTTGTGGAGTTGTTGGCAAGAACTGTTTGTACACTTTATGTGCGAATTTGTCATGTTTTTGGCAAACCTGTTACCAGAAAAGAATTTGCCAGTGGTGCCATTTCGGGGCCACAATTCCGTTCCAATGGAAGTTTCAGTAATTTAAAGGAAGAATATGGGCTGAAATCAGGTCAGATTGATGTGAAATTTGGAAATTGTAATTCGATGAGAAGAGGTCTTAGTAAGAATTATAGCTATAATCACTCTGGCTTAATCGAGAAAGGTTTGTCAGATAAATTAGATCATGGTGCATCGCAACGTGGTGGTATGGCCCTGGTCCGGGCTGAAAATCATTATGCATGTGGTATGGGTCCTGGGAGGCTTCTCATGGAGTGCCTTAGTTTGAGCAGTTCTGCATCAAAAGTGGATGACGATGATGATGATTCTTTTGGCCATGATGACAGAAATAGTCAGGTTTCTGGTTGTTGTAGTGTCGCTGGTGGAGTGAAGAGAGGTAATCTGAATCAATCAGATTGCTTCAATCGATCTTTGCAAGGTAGTGCGACAAGTAGTCCAAAATCTGGCCCTAAGAGTTGGTTGATGACGTATGCTCCACCTAGTACTGTCGGAGGTTCAGCGCTAGCGTTACATTATGCAAATATCATAATTATCATAGAGAAGCTACTTCGGTATCCACACCTGGTTGGAGAGGAAGCTAGAGACGATCTTTATTACATGTTACCGACGAGCTTGAAAACGTTGTTGAAGATCAGTCTGAAGTCTTACATCAAAGATTTGGCAATATTTGATGCTCCACTTGCTCATGGTTGGAAAGAGAGGCTTGATCAAATACTAAAGTGGCTTGCTCCTATGGCACATAACATGATGAGGTGGCAAAGTGAGCGCAATTTTGAGCAGCAGCAAATCGTTACCCGAACTAATGTTCTCCTGCTACAGACACTGTATTTTGCAGATAGGGAAAAGACAGAGGCGGCTATATGTGAGCTTCTAGTTGGATTGAATTATATTTGTCGCTATGAACATCAACAAAATGCATTACTGGATTGTGCAAGTAGTTTTGATTTTGATGATGGCTTGGACTGGCGGTCGCAACAGTGAGGCTCTCTGTAGGTGTTTGAATTTGAATCGCGGATATGAAGATAGCGGTGTGTTCTTTTTTAACTTATGTCACTATGTTTAACTAGATGATATTGAAGGCATCTGTTTTCGTAAAATGGAGTTAGTCAATGTACTATGTACATAATTCCATTGTACGGAAACAAATTATCTTCGGATCTTACAGAATGTAAATGTATTCAATGCTTATGGATATTGCTATATTTTATTCTATCTTGTTTATACTGCTGCCCTTTATTCGATGCCTAAGCTATCAACGAGCCAATTTCTGCTTACTAAGAACGGATTTTTCC
Organism: Kitagawia praeruptora; assembly: GCA_037693485.1. Classification (NCBI taxonomy): domain Eukaryota; kingdom Viridiplantae; phylum Streptophyta; class Magnoliopsida; order Apiales; family Apiaceae; genus Kitagawia; species Kitagawia praeruptora. Next base: position 148,623,901 of record CM075349.1, on the reverse strand, counting down.
CCAGAAGAAGAAAAAAAATTCAGCAATAAATTTTAGAGGAGATTTTAGCTTTACTTGGATATGTCGTTGATTACTATTACTGTATTGTCTATTTTTATGATAAGTGTGCAGGATAAAATGACAGTTTGTGGACTGTGGTGCAGTCCATCTGATGGATGCATAAGCTGGTGCAAGAACAATGAGGTATGCCCTGACTCTAAGAGGCAGAAAACAAATTAAACCCCTGTATAGATTAAGATTATGCCCTATACTTGTTATGCAATCTGACTGATGTCCATGATAATTTTGAATTCTATGTCTTCTCCCACAATATTTACTCCTAGCATAAGAACGATTTTATTAGTGATTACATTGCTGAAATTACCCTTTAGAGTTGAACTTCAACGAACTGATAAAAAAGCATAGAGGCTGTCTGTTTAGGTTTCACGTTGGGGACTTTTGTACATGTTAGGTGTTGTTTGAATCACGAGATTCCAACGCGGTTAATAGAACTGAGGATGGGATTTCAATAAAAATATGTATCGAAATCTCATTCTCATTCCTGAATCCCATTAACCGCGGGTTGTAATCCCATGACTTAAACGGGGCCTTGATGTTTATCTGGTATATCCAATGCAAGATGAACCAGGAAAGAATTGTACATTTGTACCCCTTCCACGCATGCTGAATGTCTGTATAATCATGGGATTCTCTCTGCTTATGTTTAGACATAATAGTAGTATCATGTAGTGGTGCGATATCTAATAATTTCACAAGAATCAGCATGGCTATGTTGTCAGAATTTTATTCCATGCTCACACTGCTACGTTGCATGCCTAAAAAAATTAGGCACATCTTGTCCACTAGTCCAGTGCATTACTTATGTTTTAAGTTGGTAAAATTAAACAATATAAAATAACATAAAGGTTCTTTTTTTTTTTTTTGATAGTTGAATACATGCAAGAGTTCGACTCTTGACCTCTCTTAGAGAAACCAAGATCTCAACCACTGCACCAACCCTTTGTTGGCATACCACAAAGGTTCTGCTTAGGTCTGATCAGCTTGATATTTTTGCTCATTGCTCATTGGTACTAAAAGTTGTGACATCTTTGTCCATAAATTTCAAGAAAATCATACAAAATGATGGTTAAATTTGTGACATCTAGCTCCAAAGTTAGAAAAGTTCAATCCATTTTCTGAGTTTGAAATTATAACATAGCTAAAGCCTAAGCATAAGTAGAGTTTTAATTTAATTTTCTTAGTTTGCGGCTCTATATTGTTCAATCCTAGTGCTATGGAATTATTTCCCTATTTGTAATATTTAGTATGTAAATTTTTGTCTCTTAATTTTGTAAATTAGGAAAGAAATTTTTCACATTCTCGCTGTTGTACCTCTTTGAAGAAGTGATTATCTATAATATATTTTGTTATTTCCGTCAAAAAAAAAAGCGTGAGTTGAGTGGCTCTCCATATTTGTTCAAAAAGTTCTCGATTTAGTCAATTAATCATTGACTAATTCTTTACAAGTTATTCGATTAATTTGATTTGAATTTTTTTCATTATATCTTAAAAATTGAGAAAAGGTCCCCAATATCACAATTTGAGAGTAAATGGTCCCAAATATCACAATTCAAAAACTTGGCACTAAATATCACTCCAAAACACAGTTGCGTGTAGCGTTTTGATTTTTTTTTAAAAAAATGCTAGAACGTGTAGCGTTCTGCAGAGAGAGAGGGGGAGAATGTTGCTTAAAATAGCGTTGAGGGAGAACGCTGTACGATATAACGTTGGGGAGGGAGGAAACGCCACTTCAGACTGTGTTTTGTGGGGGAAGAACGCCAAATAGTGTGGCGTTTTGTGTGTTTTTAGTTTTTTTTTTGTTTTTGTTTTTTTGTTTTCTCTTAAATACATATTTGCAAACAATATTAAAAATTTTATAATCAAATGTTTAGTTAAAATTGTATTTTTTAAATTTAAAAAATCCAATTTTAATTAAATTTAGGGGTTCAACAATTAATTTTTGGGATTCAATGTTTCCATTTTTGGTTTTAGAAATATTCGGAACGGCGAATAAACCGGATACGAACTTAGGGTTTAGGGTTGTAAAATAACCCTAAACGCTAACTTATCCTGATTTTTAAATGCGTTAGCGTTTAAAAATCATATCGTCGGATTCAATTTTTTAATTAAAATTTTTAAATTTAAAAAATACAATTTTAATTAAATTTAAGGGTTCAACAATTAACTTTTGGGGTTCAACATTTCCATTTTGGGTTTAGAAATTACCCAAAACCAAACTTAAATTAACGTTTCAAAAAAAAAAAAAAACCCAAAACCAAATTTAAAGTAGCGTTACTAGCCCAAAACCAAACTTAAGTTGTGTTACTAGCCCAAAACCAAACTTAAAGTAACGTTTTCAGTAAAAAAAAAATAAAAAATAAAATGCTATACGATGTAGCGTTTTCATAAAATAATGAAAACGCTACACGATGTAGTGTTTTAGAGTGATATATGGGGTCAATTTTTCAGATTATGATATTTGGGGTCATTTTCTTTTAAATTATAATATAGGGGACCAACAGCCTCGAAAATTAAAAAACACATCTATGACGAAAATTGTATGTAATAACAATGAAATGTTGGAGGTGATATGAAGTCAAAAATCAACCCTTTTTTACTTTACAAAGACTCTATTCTTTGATTTTTGTTTATAATTAACCAAATTATTACATCTCACTGTTATTTTGCACGCAAGTGACACAACTGTTTACTTTTTTTATTATTATTAAACCAACTATATCTTTATTTTCCAAAAAAAACCAACTGGAGTATAAAATAGTACTTCAATTTTTCTTTTCAATATAATAAATATAAAAAACAAAATGTATTGCCAAGTTAAAGCCCTTTAAGTTGGCGACACACTGGCCCAAGCTTCCAAGCCCACATCAAAGATATCCTCCTCCTCAACATTACATCCGCGATTATTAGATTACTGATTTCACTTAAAATAAACGTACTTTAATTCAAGAGAAAAATGGACCTGAGTTTGTCATCAGGGTCCTCAGGCACTCGAAGCCCTTCATTCAATAACTCTAAAAAATTTAAATCCATCTCGTAGATCTCCTCTAAAAGTTAAATAGTACAGTAAAATCTTGACCAATTAATAACCCATCAGAATTAATATTTTTAAAATACTTTTTTGATCCCGATATAATATTGATAGTATAAATTAATTTCGATTAATTAATAAAGAGTTATTTCATAAATACCCAAATTCAAAAAATTATAACAAAAATACTTTTATAAAAAATATTTTACAAAATTATTATTTTATTTACAAAAATATGGTCTGCAATCAAGTGCAGGGAGCGGCTCTAAACTTCGCGTAGGAAGAAATTGAGGCCTTTTGAAAAATGTACTAATGTTTAAACAATTTTTTTTTCCTTTTGTAGGTTTTTTATACTCAATTCTATAACTATATTTTCAATTTTTTTATGACAAGTTTAGTTAAATTTAACAAAAAATTTATTTCATGTAAAAAAAATTAAAAAAATTCTAATGTAGATCTATAGAAAAGATTAGTGTCTATGCTTTGAAGAAGTCAATCATTCATTTGGAGAATAAATAAATTAACCATGCAGTATTTATATTTGGAGATTAAAAAAGGGTCCCGGTCCCTGGCAAACGCATGCCAGGACGGGTTATCGAGCATACGGTTTTTAAGCCGTTGGATCAACGCATACGTTTTTTAAGCCGTTGGATCATACGGTTTTTAAGCCGTTGGATCAACGGCTCTGATTTAAAAAAAAAACAACACCGTACCGAATAAACTTTATGCGGTACGGAGTAATTACCAAAATGTCCCTACTGTTCACGTATCGCAGAAATTTTCTGCGGTACGGTGAACAATAGATTTTTTATATGAAAACAGGGGGCATTTTGGTAATTACTCCGTACCGCATAAAGTTTATGCGGTATGTTGTTATTTTTTTTTTAAATCACAACCGTTGGATCAACGATCCAACGGCTTAAAAGCCGTATGCTCCATAACCCGTCCCTGGCATGCGTTTACCAGGGACCGGAAGCCTCTAAAAAATGAGGCCTAAAGTCATTGCTTCTCTAGTCTTATGGAAGCACCATGTCGCTGTGTATAACTGTTTGCAATCATATACTCCCTTAGTCCCGACCATTTCTTAACATTTTAAAATAGGTTGTCCGACACGTATTTTAAAATTTTAAGGATAGTTGCATAACTTATTTTTAAAATTTTATTTTTTTATATTAAAATAGAACAATCCTATTTTTATAAAAAAAAAAAATTTCAAAAATAAGTTATTGAACTATCCTTAAAATTCACCTTAAAATGCGTGCTAGAAAGTAACAAAAAAAGTGTTAAGAATTGAGTGGGACGGAAGGAGTATATCACTGCATGTAATATGCTACGATGTAACCGGATGGTTGATTTGGTTGGAAACCGTTTTTGTAAATAAAATGATATTTTTGTAAAATGTTTTTTTTTAAATTTATTTTTATGGACATGTTTGGCCCCATTTAAATCGAACTTATAAGTTAATTATTTCAAAAAAAGTACGTATTTATATATTTTTTTTGTAAAAATAAATGTTTATGGAAAGTTTGACATTCATTACCTTACAAAAAATGTTACTTATTTTAAAAAAAATAAATATTTACGTATTTTTTTAAAAATAATTAACTTATCTCTGAAAAATAAGATAAGTTAAACCTGACCTATAACTAATTTGAGAAAATCGTTAAATTGTAAAAAAAAAACTTAAAAAATAATATTTTTAATTAATATTCATTAATAATTTCATTAAATTAATAAAAAAAATTCAATCTAGATGGAATTAGTAGTACACTAGTACTAGACTACTAGACAGTTGTAGTTGCAATTAATCTATCACACATTCACACATCTCGACGTATTTCGAACCTTCCTGTTTCCTTCCCTCGATTCTTTAAAATCTCCAATGCATACTCATTTTTTTCTTATTTTCAACCTAAATATATAAATTAATTTCCTAAACATAACTAAATGCCTTTAATCTTTATATTTGTTGGTAATTAATTTGTTCTTTTAGCACAAGAAATCCTCGTTTCTCCCCATGAGCTACAGAAGGTTTGCTCCTCAACTCTATGCCTATACTTACACATATACATACACACACATCTTGTTGTATTGTGTAATTTGTTACTTAATAATATAATTAATTTGCATTCTGATATATAAATGCTGTTATATTAAATTATTAATTTGATCCTCTCTTATGTGATTTTGTTGTTATTGTCTCGATTTGTGACTTCTGTTAGTTGAATATGATCCTCAACGTCTTTGTAACTGGAAGTAGTTTCGAAATTTTAACGACCGTTAGATCTTCAATTCAAGTAAATAATGACCGTTAAATAAAAGTTGTTATATACGGTGGTCTAAAATTCGATTCCGGCTAATGACATATTAATTTATATTTAACACTAATAGTTATTTTAAGGTTCTTCCAAATAATTAGGATATTGAATTTGTTTTTCGCGATTTGGAAAGTGTAGATTTTAAGTGCCATTTGATGTTGTTATATAAGAGCTGACATTCTTTCGAGAGTTCGGTTTTTTGTTTTGTCACATTTGTTATTTGATTGTTCGGGTATTGTGGTGAAAGCTATTATTGAATAGGAAGAGAGTTTTAATTTTGTGTCTAATACTCGGGTGGCTGGGGAATTGATAGGCTAACATATGCAGATGTTCTTATAGTAGATTCTAGGTAGTTAACGTTGTTAAGTTGCTATGGTGCCAGGGTGTTGGCAAGGAGAGTCATGATTCCATGCCGATAAATCGCTCGTATGGCAGTGACTTTCATAGTTTCGCCATAGGCATTTTAAGATATAGGCACGCATTTAGGTTATGTCTGATTATATAAATATATATTGCGTAAAATTTAGAGCCTAATTGTTATTAATCCAGTATTCCAGACATATAAGGTAATTCCTAAAAGATTTTCTATAATGTTGAATATATCGTTTTCAGTGACTAAATTATCCTAAAACTGTCTATTTATATGGTATACTTACAAAGATATTATAGATATAGTTACCACTTACCAGAAATTTCAGACATGTAATTGTAAGTTACTATAACAGTTGATATGCTATACATTTATCAACACATAATATACTTGATTATAAATTAAACAATATTTTATAATAAATTATGGATGGGTTATTGCCTAGAATGAGAAGAAAGAAGTGGAATTTGAGAAAAGAGCAAAAGTTGAAATAGAAAATGCCAAGAGAAGAAAGGAGTCAGAAATTAGAAAAGAGAGAAGATACAACAGAAGTTTCGCCATTTGCTGAATTCTACCAGAGTCGTAGTTAGGTTACATGCTAAATCAAGTCTTGCTAAATATGCTCGATTTTAATTAGTAAAGTAATGTAAGTAGTAATTACTTTTATTATTTTATTCCTTTTAAATTATTCTTCTTTTGTGGTTTTTATCACGAGTATTATTCAAATTTGGTTAGCAAGTAGACACTAGCAGTAGTAAAAATGACTACCAAGATTTTCAATTAAAAAAAAGTGATCCTGCCTTTCTTGTAACTTCTTAAAAAAATTTCTTTTCTTTGATGTCGTTTGGTTATTTCTCAGTTTGACACTTTTTCTTTCTTTTTTTTATTGAACAATGGGTAGCATAAAGTGTTTTCTCTATTGCCGGCACAATTTACCATGCATATAATGTTGTATATCAATGATCATTAATAACATTTTTACTATAGAACTTTAATCCATTTAACACTTCTGGCCGTGTGACATCTTCTATTACTCCCTCCGGTCCATTATATAAGGCATTTGACTTTTCTGTACGTAACTTTAGGTGTTTTGACTACATAGCTAAAATTATTATTTTTTAAAATTTCTTTTTCTAAATAAAAATTAAAGTATTATATTTTTATTCAAAAAAGGAAAAATTAAAAAATAATAATTTTAGCTATATAGTCAAAGCACCTAAAGTTACGTGCAGAAAAGTCAAATGCCTTATATAATGGACCGGAGGGAGTACTAATCTACTTTCAGGGATTTAGTATTTTAAATCTTCTCCACAAAATATTATGCATTCAAATACTGTGGAGACTATTCTGATTTCAAGTTTCCTTTTATTTCTGCATAATGTAACATATTTACGAGAAAGGACTGTAACTGAAACATTTTGTTGCAAGTTAGTTTGATTTTTTTAACTTCTAATTTATCTTTCTATATAGGGAGCACCGTGCTTCTAGAGCTTCTCTCTTTGATGACTATGATAGCCTTGAGGAGGGTGGTCTCAAGGTCTCTTCCTCTTACTCTCGTGAAATTGATGAGCACACCAATGACAAAGCGATCAACAGCTTGCAAGACAGAGTCGTCTTTTTGAAGAGGGTGAGTTATTCATTAAGGCTATGTTTGTTTGAGTTGACTATAATCCCATGACTATTTACAGATCGCACTCATACCATTGAACTTAATTCTTTGAAACAATTTCATGGATTCGAGGGGACTATTCAATCCTACCATTTCCCTAGGTATACCTGTTTTAATGGAAATGAAGTAATAAACTATGTGATTTGATATTTAGTACATGAGATATGACTTACAAAGTCAACATACTCTAAATTTAGAGCAAAAGGAACAAATTGCCAGGGGACATTTATTTCATGAAACAAATATAGTATACGGTTGTTATATTTCATGATAAGTACTGCATATCTTTCTCTACTTTGGACTTCCCTTGTGTCTAATATGTTGTGGCTTAGCTGAAAATAAACTAGTGTCAGAACTCTGAAGCACTTCTTAGCTGTTAATGAAAAAGATTCTGTTTGTATGGTTTCCTGTAATGATATGATTGCTTATTTGAATTTCCTTAGTATGTCGTTCATACAAGGAAGTGCATTTATGCTTCTTGTACAGCTAGTTCTTGTTTGCCAAGTGTGATGAATTACCAATTTTAGCTATTCAAGGCTATTCTGTGTTGAAAATTCAACCATGAAATGACTATTGGCTTACCAGGTGAGCATATCTACCAAGACAAGGAAAGTAAAACACGATTGGTCAACAATTCAAGTTTTTACTAGATTGTCCTGAAGCAGGAAGATTGAAAAAATCGACATTTTTTGCTTTTATTTGATAGAATATGTAAAAGAAGCAATTAGATTTACTACTAATAGAACTGATAAAGAGTTTTCTAATAAAGGTGGCACCACTTTGTTGTTTTTCTGATTCCGCAATCAAATATAGCATTTATGGTTGTACTTCTTTCCTTTCTTGTGTTCGTGCGACTTTGTGGTGGTGTATGTATATGGTTTTACATGTGTGCAGTGTGTATGCCTGTGTATGAATAAAACCAAGTTGTGTTCATATAAAAGAACCACATTTATAAATTCTTAACTCAAAATATGTTTAAAAAACCTGCATGAAAAATACACTTTTAGCACTTCGGCTTAAAAGAGTTACTTATGTATACGCATCTGACAGTTGACAGGGGACATACACAATGAGGTGGAAAGTCATAATCGTATGCTGGATCGAACAGTATGAATCTTACTTGCAGAAAATTTCACTTAGTGCATTAAAATATAGGTTTTGTGATTGTGAAACTGTGCTGTTTATAAACCAGGGAAGTGATATGGATGCATCAAGGGGAATTATGTCAGGTACAATGGATAGGTTCAAGATGGTATGTAAAATAGGGTTTGAATCTTTATCTTTTTTATTATTTTCTTCTATTCTTTTCTGCCCATACCATATTTACTCGTGACTTCCGCATAGGTGTTTGAGAAGAGATCAAGTCGAAAAACATGTGGACTCGTGGCTTGTTTTGTGGTTTCTTTCTTTGTATTATACTATTCTTTCAGGTACACTTTTTTTTTGGGCTTGTTTTGAGGTTTCTTTCAATGTATTATACTACTGTTCTTTCAGATATACACTCTTTTTTAGCCTAAGTGGCACTTTTGATTTTGTTATTCATTCTTGTATGTATCCCTCCCAGTTGACATTAGGATCTCATTTTTACTTTAACAAGTGAAGTTAACTCGTTTAATTATAAATTTGTTTAATACAATAACGTCTTGGTAGGTTATATTAACAGATTGCTAGGAGTATAATTAATGATAGGTTAATAAAACTTTCATTCTTCCTAGTGAGTATAGATTACTTGAAACTATTCTGATTATATATATTTTTATAACCACAGCAATTCTGCGTCTAATATATGAATGTCAGTTCAAAGCAGCATTGTTGAAAAGAAACAGTTTTCTCATACAATTCAAATGAAATAAAATTCTACCTTTTCTAGTGCTCCACCATTTACTTGAGCTTTGACATGGAGATGACATCTCACCCATTTGCTAGTATGAGATGGATTAGCTTGTTCTGATATCATATTAGATGTGGGGAAGAGGGAGAAAGAGTTAGAAACAACAAGATTAGAAAGGCTTAGTCGAAGTCATTAACATATGAATTTAATTTCTCTACCTTCTGTTTAGTTTATCATATTCTGTGAAATGTTTTGAACAAATGAATGTGTGATAAAGTTAAATGTAGATGTATCTCAAGTATAACAGGTAATATCAACTATTAATGTTGTGTTTTGTTGGAAGAATGGAATGGAAGGGATAAATGAAATTAAAAGGAAACAATGGAGGCTGGAGGAAGTTTTTGAAAAAAAAAATGAGTGCAAATTTTATATGATAAAAATTTGTGTAGAAGATGGGTATGAGACAGAAAGGAGCATTCCTTCTTAAATTGGTGGGTTTGAGCTTTAGTTTAGGTTGTTAAGAATGGAATTGAGGGAGGAAGAAATTTTTGAACATTTATTTATAATGTAGTTCAAATCCATTCCATTCTCTCCAATTTCATTTATCCCAACCAAACACAACACAAGAGAATTCTACGAGTATAAATAATGTCTATGAGTATAATTTATGATATGTTAATAATTAAACTTTTAGTCTTCCTTGTGAGGACAGATTACTTGAAACTATTTGATTATATGTATTTTATAACCAGAGCATTTCTGCATCTAATATATGAATGTCAGTTCAAAGCAACATTATTAAAAAAAAAGTTAGATACAATTAAAACAAAATAAAGTTCTACTTTTTCTAGTGCCCGGCCATTTACTTGAGCATTGCTATTGCATCTCAGAGAATATATCTCATCCATTTTTTTAGTATGAGATGGATTAGGTCAGTCTGATCTCAAATCAATATCCCTTGCCATCCCTCACTGGAAGCACTAAAAGAAGATTTTAACCGGGGAAGAGGGAGACAGAGTTGGAAACAACAAAATGAGGAAGGCTAAGTCAAAATCATTAAAATCGGATTTTATTTCTCTACCTTCTGTTTAGTTTATCATTTTTGTGAAATAAATCAAACGGAGAAATGTCTGATCTCTGATATGATTGCTCTTTCTCTATGAAATTTGGTTCCTGTGTCTGCTCTTTATTAATGTAGATGTATTGTATGCTAATCTTTTTAAACGCTCTCATGTTCAGGATCCTCCTGTACTTCACATATGGCTAGAGTACAAATACAGCCCACCTGCCGGATTAAAATTAGTGCAGCATGAACCAGTTACAATACTTTAAGTTTATGTTTTAAGGTAATCATCGAATGCCATTCTTTGAGCAAAGTTCTCCAGTACATGTTACACAGGTTTCTTAAAAATTTTGAAAGATGCATTACCAAGAACTGTTTTGTTTAAATTTTGAGAATTGGTAAAAGCTTGATAATGGTTATTTACTGAATGTAACTTCTGTAAGCAATAATAGGTTTGCTACAGTTATTGGGAAGAACTTATGTGTATTCTGGGATATAGGGTATTCGGCCTGCAATATGTTCGAATTGATCAGAAGTGAAGTCATTGGATCCTTTTACGCGTTTTTTCGAATTTATAAGATTAAACAAAAGGATTCATTTCCCTTTATAAAATTAATAACGACAATACTTTTCATGAGTAATAGGAAAAAATATACTGTATTGACTACATTAACTTTTACTTTTATTACCAAAGTTGGTTCTAATTTGATTATTTTTATGTATTAAAATTATGCCAGGTCAAACATACAAATTATTGTTGACCGTATCTAAATCATTAGATATCAGGTCGCAAGCCAATAATCGAACTAGGAAAGGCGGTAAAAGATAAATTCTAATCACTCGAGTTAAGCAGTAAATTACGTTTTAGCAGAAGTGAAATGATTTGTTGGTAAATTGAATTTAAAGACAGTCATAATTTTCATGCATGAATGTATTTGCATAAATGATTACGAGAGCGATGGATCTTGACATCTGATCTCATTACGAGGGTGTTTGGCTTAACTTAAAAATTGTTACTTATCACTTAAAGTGCTACTTACTCACTTTAAGTGAAAAGTGATATTTTTCACTTAAAGTTAGGTGTATCTGTTTGGCTAATTCCACTTAAAGTAAATTTATTTTTAAAAAATTAATTAAAAAAAAAGAAATTTAAATTTTTTTGAAAGTATAAAATACAAATATATGCAAAGAATACAATACAAGTTAAAAGGTGACTCAAATACATAAAAATTGATATGAGAAAAAAAATAAGTGGAAAAAAAGTACCTCCAAGGTACTTTTTTTTTTTGAACTAAAACTAACTTTAAGTGGAAAAATTTAAGGTTAGACAAACAGCACGAAATCACTTTAAGTAGATAAAAAAAAATTTTAAGGGGGGCCAAACGGGCTCTACATCTTGACTTACTATATTTTCATTTGACGATGCAATAGTATTTTAATAAACGTGGCACAACTTGTCCTACTTGCGATAAAAATAAATTTGTTTTATTCTTTTACTACTTTGATAAGGTATTCATAGATTCCCTGGTGATACATAATTGAATACGTTTGTTTTATAAAATGGAAACCTATTGAATTTGTTGAGATGCGCAACACTAGATTAAGTAATTCGTGATGATTAATTTTTACAGATCCAACTTAATGAAAATTTTAAATTTATCACGTTATCTCTATCAGACTATCACGTTATTTGGAAAAAAAATTTGAAAAAAAATTCGAGATATTTTAACACTATTCTTATTTCTTAATATTCTCGAAATGTTAACAATTCAACGACGGAGGTTATATCAGAAGGCATGAACTGTCTAATTACAAATTATTAAGATTCACTGACAAGGAACTCTGACCAGGTGATAGATCGCTAGATATATAATTATGTACTATTATGGAGTATCAGTATTTGATTCTAGGGGTCCGGTCTACACCAAATGTTTGTTACAACATACAATATCGCATAAACTTTCTTCGATACGTGTACATTAGGATTTTTGGTGTGAAAACAGGGGGGCTACGCACCGTACCGCAGAAACTTTTTACAGTACGGGTGAGTTTACACGTACCGCAGAAACTTTCTGCGATACCTACTAAACATTTTGTTCTAATCCTGATTGTTGATAACTTGATCCAATGGCTGAAAAGTCATATGTTGTATAACACGTTCTTGGTATGTTGTGTAACACGTCCCTGACATACGTTTGTCACGGATCGGGAACCTTGATTCTATACATAGAAGTTACATAATGGTGACACTCACTATTATAAGCTTACAGCTGACTGCTAACACCCCCGCCCCCACCCCCACCCCCACCCCCACCCCCACCCCACCACTAAGAGCATCTCTAATAGAGGTATAGTTGCCAACTTCTACCACATCATCATATATATTACTTTTTTATTTCTTCTCTCCTTCATCTCATTGTTGGCAACTTTTGTTACAAATAAACTCCAATAGTTGGTAACTTTAAAAGTTGTCAATGTGGTCCCATACATAAATTTTATATTATCTTATAAATGCATTTAAAATATGGGAGATATAAAATAGGGTAAAGTTAAATACATTTTTGGGAAGTTATATGTGTTTTAATTAAATGGGGAAGTTGCCAATTTTTGGCAACTTTGATTGGCAACTTGTTGGCAACATTGATACTCCAATAGGTGAACAATCAAGAGTGTCATGCCACATAGAACTTGACAACTTCTTGGCAACCCCTATTGAAGATTGCTTGATTTAGATCGGGAAAATCGTGCGATTTTGTGAAACCATGTGCTATGGCTCGAATCCGTAGTCAATCCTATTTCCGATAGGGACAGTTGACAATTGAATCCGACTTTTCTCATAATTTTTATATCCGTAATAGTGCGAAAAGAAGGTCGGAAAAGAATCAAGAGAAAAAGAAAGAATCGGAATTGATCGATATATTTCTTGAAACAAACGAAAAGGAAACGAAAGATGAAACAGAAATCATGGGCTATTATAACAGGTTGGTATGAGTTATGAAATATATAATAATGCAAGGATCCAGGGATTTAGATATCTGATCTTAATGATGCGGCTTAAACTAAACTAGCATGAAAACCCGTGCAAAGCACGGGCACCATTTAAATTCTTGTAATTCATTTTTTTTTATTTTTGAAGTAGATGACTCGTAACTTCATAATTTTTGAAATATTATACATTATTAGTGTGATATATTTAATCAAATATATATTTTATGAAGATTAATAGTAGTCGAATTTCTTACCTGAATTTTAGATATTATCGTAATATTTTACTTACACTTAAGAATTCGTATGCATTTTTATAAATAAATTAAAAAATTTAGTTTAGAAAGACAGAACAATAAGTATTTTGAAAAATTTATCCTTGACTTAGGAGACTCACGTATAGACATATATAGGAAAGTGCTCAAATGATAACTCATATTATAATGAGGATTATAATGAGGACTGAGAACTAATCTCATGCTCAAATGTATAATGCGTGCATATATACACCATTCTCACTCAATCATTCATTCGTGTCACCAAATCGATCATCACTCTAGCAATAATTTATCAACATTTTTATCACCGAGTTCCAACCACATTTCCGACCCCACATTCGATAGTTTATTCATTCCATTTTTCATCTTCTAACAATATAAATGAGTTTATAAATCCCCGCCGATGTCGTTCCCACCCACTCTACCACCATCAATGCCATCATCAACTCCTTCGAATACTATCAAAATTTCAGATTTGGAAATTTTTGGTAATTTGTATTAAAAACTTTTAGTATAATTTTGGTGATTCAAGTTGAATTTTCTTTGATTCTGCTTTGATTTTGGTGGTGTAAGTGGTGGTGCACATTCAAATGTAACCTACATCTCCAACTTTACCCTTCCACCTCTACTATTTTTGAAGATTTTTTTACACCATCTTCGACAATACAACAATGTCATCACCACCTCTTCTCCACTTGTATACATTGTGTGTATACATCTATACACCTTCCTCACTTAACCATTTATTCGTGTCATCAAATCGACCAACACTCTAAAAATAACTTGCGAACACGTTTATCATCGAATTCCAACCACCCTACTCTGCTAGCTCATTCATCTCGTTTGTTGTCCTCTCACATAAGATCCGAGTTTATAGAGCTCCATCGATGTCGTTTACACGCACTTTACTACCGACCATCAACACCAGCACCTCCGAACACTATCAGAATTTCAAATTTTAGAAATTTTGGTAATTTGCATTTAAAATTTTAGTGATTTGGGTTCAGTTTTTGGTGATTCAAGTTGAAAGTAGAGTAATTCTGCTTTCATTTGTCTACAAAGCTTTGGCTGAGTGGACACCCCCTTTCCCTGGTTCAGCCAAGGTCAGGGGTTCGAACCTACCTCGGAGCGAAAGCTTCGGATTTACGTGGGAGTACTGGGTGGTAGGGCTCAGCGATATATCTCCCCGGGTTTGAAATCCCACATACAAGTGTGTGGGGTAGTTCCCGGTTAAAAAAAAATAATAAAAAAAATTCTGCTTTCATTTTGATTATTTTGGTAGTGCAAAGGGTGGTGTTGATGTGATTGCATTAAAAGTTTTAGTGATTTCGCTCGTGATTCTAGTGTTGTTGTGTGATAGTGATGGTATTGTGGTGGTATGGTAGTGATAGTGGTAGTGGTGTTAGCAATGTGTTGTTAATGGTGGTATTGATAGTGATGCATCCATCGAGAAACACACGACTTTTATATAGTATTTTCTTACATATTGATTGTTAATATGAAATACATGATCTATGATTTTTTTATGTATTATATATAAAAGCTTCATAAGTAACTACTAACAATTATATAATTGTGTATACGTACATTACATGTAGTCTTTTTTTAAAAACACTTTTAGTGACCTATAATTTTGAATTTCTTTTAAATACAATCTAATTACTTATTTTTTAAATTTATCTTTTTAAATTCAATCATTTTTACAGTCCTTAAATTCAACTAATCGATAATTATAGTTTGTGTATTTTATACAATTTAGTATTCTCTTTTTAAATATCTATCTTTCATTAATATAGGTATAGATCTTAATCTCATAATTATTTGTATTGAATCTACGAACTAATTTATAATATCGTTTTCTAACCCAACTACAGTTCTTTTATTTAATTAAAAAATTAATTCAATGTTTATATCTCACATGTAAATTATTTAATTGATCACAAAATAATGTTTTAAATTAGTATAAGAGTTCTCGTCAAAAAATCATTTTGGCCTGTACTAAACACAACACAATTCATTTTGATAATTTTAACTTGATTAAATCTCAAAATAAATATTAAATATAGTAAAGCATGCGTATTATTTGTGCATGTAGTAAATGATTTTTAAAAGTCACCTGTACTAAACATAATAGGCAGACAACTGTACAATTCATTTTAATAATTTTAACTTGATTAAATCACAAAATAAATATTAAATAAAGTAGAGCATGCGAATTATTTGTGCATGTAGTAAATGATTTTTAAAAAGTTGTTGTAAGTTTCTTCTTTAATTGGCTTAGTAAAAATATGTTTTACACCTCATTTATCATTTATTGTATTAGTTTAATAATAAACATATTCTGGTCATTCGACTAATATAGACATAATTGTTAAAAGAAAAATATTGTAATAGATTTGGATATACCTATTTTCACTTCCGCACGTTTACCTACTTAAGATAAACTTCTACTAATTTTCGGTCACCTACCTCCTCACTTTGATTTTTTTTTTTTACCAATTTTCGGCCACCTCAGTACCTTTCATACTTAAAATAAAATATTATACTGATATCGAGTAAAAATATGTTATACACTTCATTCATCAATTTTTGTAACAATTTAATAATAAACATATTCTGGCTATTTGACTAATATATAGAGATAATTTTTAAAAGAGAGAAATATTGTAATAAATTTTTATGGATCTATTTTCACTTTCGCCCATTTACCTACTTGAGATAAACTTCTACTTATTTTTCGTCACCTACCTCCTCACTTTGATTTTTTTTGACCAATTTTCGGCAACTCAGTACCTTTCATACTTAAAATAAAATATTAGACTCTTATCTAAGTAAAAATATGTTATACACTTCATTCATCCTTTTTTGTAACAATTTAATAATAAACATATTCTGGCTATTTGACTAATATATAGACATAATTGTTAAAAGAGAGAAATATTGTAATAAATTTTTATAGATTTATTTTCACTTCCGTCCGTTTACCTACTTGAGATAGACGTCTACTTATTTTTCGTCTCCTACCTCCTCACTTTGATTTTTTTGACCAATTTTCGGCCACTCAGTACCTTTCTTAATTGACTTTGACGACATCATCTTTGTCAATCTATATTTTCCCTCCCCGACTACCATTTTTTACTATTATATGTGAAAATATTTTAACGCTTTTATCCCTAATAAATCTACTGATATCGAGTAAAAATATGTTATACACTTCATTCATCATTTTTTGTAACAATTTAATAATAAACATATTCTGGCTATTTGACTAATATATAGACAAAATTGTTAAAAGAGAGAAATATTGTAATAAATTTTTATAGATCTATTTTCACTTCCGCCCGTTTACCTAGTTGAGATACACTTCTACTTATGTTTCGTCACCTACCTCCTCACTTTGATTTTTTTTTGGACCAATTTTCGGCCACTCAGTACCTTTCTTAATTGACTTTGACGACATCATCTTTGTCAATCTATATTTTACCTCTCCGACTACCATTTTTTACTATTATATGTGAAAATATTTGAACGATTTTATCCCTAATAAATCATAAAAAATAAACGTGAGCATAAATTTATGAGTATATGAATGTCATTGTTTTAATTCTTATCAAAATTCAACTTATTAAAATTAGTAAAATTATGTGGGCACTTTTATCCTGAATAAATTATAAAATAAATATTGCTAATTGGTGGTTATTTGAGCATGTAGTGAATGAGTTTGAAATGTTCCAAAAAAAAAAGTGATTTTGTCTAGTGGTCGGATATGTAAACATAAAGTTACAATTGTTGGAAGGTTATAAAATAAATATTGCTAATAGGTGGTTATTTGATCATGATGTAGTGAATGAGTTTCAAATGTTTCATAAAAAAGTGATTTGGTCTAGTGGTTGGACATGTAAACATAAATTTACAGTTGTTGAAAGGTCGTGAGTTCAATTTCTTCCAACTACAATTTTTTTAACATTAATATAAATGTAAGGGGCAAATTTGTAATTTACTAAATAGGCACAAAACCCATGTTGGCCTATAATAGATATAATGGATTATTGATCCATAGATTTACTTGGACAGCATAATCGAAATGACTAAGCTTTTAAACAAAAAAAAAATGACTAAGCTTATATTAATAAATCCAACTTAACAATAGCAATATCATAAACAAACTCAATAACCATAGATATTTCTGCACCTTCACTCTTCATCATGCATGTGTGTGCTCATCTAAACCTATGAATAAATATTGGGGTTGTAGTAATAGTATCACCCTCTTATCATTTGAGGGTGTTCAATTCTAGCTCACCGGAGATCTTTTATAATGAATACTCATTTATAAGATGCCATATTACTAATCTAGCAAAAAAAAGAATGGTATACACGTTTAATGAAATTGACAAATCAATTTTTTTTTTTTGAAAAGGAAAAATATGCATTAAATCATCGAAGCATCGTACTCTCCAACACCAATTGTGGAGGAGAAACGAAATCATTGAAGCAATTGACCTCGTAAGGCACACTAGCTAACAAAAGGGCAACCTTATTGACTTGCTTCTTTATAAACGAGATAGAAATATCCGAGCGGTTACTTAACAAATTACGACACTCTTGCAGCTAGACCTGGCAATTCGTTCGTGTCGTGTACTTTCGTGTTTCGTGTACCTTAATGCTAAACCCAAAATCACCCGTTTAGGGGTTTGTGTCATTTCGTGTTCGTGTACATTTCGTGTCGTGTTTCGTGTTATTTTAATTAATAATAAGAATAACAAAAAATATATAAATATATTAAAAAATTAAAAATTTTGATAATATTTTTACAATATATATTAAAAATGTATTTTTGCATAGTATTTATAAATAATATTTTAAATCTATGTATAATCACAAATATAAATGTTAAATGTCTAATAAAAATATTAAAATATCTAATATCTAATACCAACAAAACAAGACAGTTAATTGAGAGACGAGAGAGATAAGGGAGAGAAGAGAGATTGAGATTGAGATAAGGAGGGAGAGAGATATGGGTGAGACGAGAGATTGAGAGAGATGTTTGAGGGAGAGCCTTGACAATTTGACTTACTTGTATATTATTGTTAAAAAAATTATAAATAAATAAATATATATATATATATATATATATATATATATATATATTTATTTCGTGTACTTCGTGTACTTCGTGTCGTGTCGTGTACTTGAAGAATAACCCAAACCCGATACTAAATCTCGGTCGTATACTTTCGTGTTCGTGTACTTTCATATCGTGTACTAAAAATGCAAATCCAAATACTAAATTTTCGTATCGTTTCGTATCATTTTTTCGTGTCGTGTTGAAAATTGCCGGGTCCACTTGCAGCATACTTCCCACCTCAAGATAGATTACTGTACCTTTTGTAATGGCTTGAACTGTCGATATAATAGTAGTGGTACATGCATATAAATCAAGATTCAGGGTCATCTTATATTATATGTATTTACCTATAAATTCGAGTATTCTAAAATTAATCGAACAATTCAAGATTCGATCTGATATTCGTTCGAATTATGAAATAGAATTCGAATTCGCTCGTTTCTTATACGAATACGAATTATATTTGTTGTTAATGATTCGGATTCAAATTCGGATTACTCGAATTCGTTTTCAACCTTACTTGACATATTTTATGGTCTAAAAGTCTGTAATTATGTATCATAGTCCATGTTCTAAAAATTGTACGATTTTTTAAAAATCGTGGATAAATTGCTAAAAAATATTTGACTAATTTAATTTTTTAAAATACGATTTATTACTATGAAATATTTTAAAAATGGTATATTATATTATAAATTAGACTAATTTATTAAATATTATTAAAATATTAAAATTTATCCGATTTTTGTTTCGATTTATCATTTCGATAAATCCCGGTTTATCGATAAATCGCTATTAGGTAACTAAATCGATTTGTCCCGATTTCCGAAATCTACAAAATATGTTTCATGCACCAAAATTTAAATTTAAATTTTTATGGTCAAAAGTAACTTAAATTTTTTTAAATAATTAAGATTATATTATTACAAATTATATCTATTATACAATTTTTTGTAATAAGTAAACTTATATGCCTTACAATAAGTATTCGTTAGATGAGCGAGAATGGAACTGGGACAACAAGAGATAAATTCTTTACAACTATCTTATTACCCTCATATGTATTACTCCCTCCGTCCCTTTTGATTCTTAACATTTCAATTTTTCAAAACTTTCTGGATTAAATTTTTATACAAAAAAAGAAAATTTTAAAAAAAAGTTATTTAACTATTCTTAAAATGCACCTTAAAATGCGTGCCAGAAAGTTTTGAAAAAATGAAATGTTAAGAATCAAAAGGGACGGAGGGAGTATATTTTAAGAACTATATATGTATTAATTTTCAAACATTAAATTTTGTTAACTAATATTTGATTAATTTAATCATAAAATATTAAACAAATAAATTAATTAATTAGTTTTGGACGGAAAATACTAGATTCTTCAAGGTGAAAAAGGAAGACAAGGACTAAAGTGGGATCTCACCAATATTGAGAGAGTGATGTAATGGATCTAGGGGAGACTATTGGGGTGTTTGGGGGAACTTTTTTTCAGAATAAGTTAATTTATTTTAAGACAAAGTTAGAGATTCCTAACTTTCCAACTTATTTTTGCAATTTATTGAATCTCAAACCTACATTAAATATTTATATAAAAAAGTTTATCAAAATATAAAATTTTTATCCGAAAATAAGTCCATAAGTCCTTAAGAAAAGTTGTGCCAAACACGCACTATATCTAGGGTTGACCATAAACCGCATCAAACAGTAAAAATCGTCCGCATCGCATCAACCTGCACTACATCGTGTGGTTTTTATTTTCTGTGGTACGGTTACGATTTTAAATTTTGATAAACCGCGTGGTGCAGTGCGGGTTGTGGTTTTAGTTTTCTGAAATGCGGTTTAAACCGCACCGCAATATTTAATATATATATATATATATATATATATATATATATATATATTAGTATTTTGTTAATGATTTAAGGGATAGTTTCCAAGCTATTTGGTTCGTTAGTACCTATTGCCTAGTTTATTTTAGAGATTTATGAGATCAATTATAATGCGCTACTTCATCTTTATCTGTTTAGTATCACAATAATTCATATTACAATGTTTGTATTCCGTTAAGTCTATAGACATGATCTGAATACGAATTAAGAAATGTGGTTGAGTAAGAACTTTAAAAATTAATTTTACATGCATGAAAATTTATTTTTTAGATTTATAATTATTTTTATCGAATGTATAAACAGCAATAAACCACACCGCACCGTATTTACGCGGTGTAATTTATGCGATTTTAAAATTTTGCGGTGCAATTGTGGTTTGGAAATTTGACAAACCGCATACGCGGATTAATTCACGGTTTTAATGAAAAACCGCACCATCCGCACCGCGATCACCCTAAACCGCTAAATATATCCATCATAAATGTTGTTGACAGGGACTCACCCAACTTTGGTTGTCAATATTTATTTACAGGCAGATGTTGTTCCAGAGAATTAATTTTGAAGGAAAAGGAAAGAAAGTGAAAATTTTAATTTCTTCAATTTGTTCCCTGAGTGATTTCCATTTTTAAAAAGATTTGGGAAGAATTGAACTTAAATTGAATTGATTATATTCGAACTTTTGTCGAAACGTGGTTAAATCAATTTCTTTTCGGAAAAAATCTCTAAAAAATCATATTCACGATGGTTGATCCAAAATATGTACGCAATTAAAGAAGGTGAATTACTAAATGAAAGAAACAGCAGACGGAATCTTAAATTTAAACATGGATTCTTCTATCGTTTCATCAAAGTTTTATTATATCACAAAGAATACCGACATGGAATATGATCTATTTGACAGTTTTTCATCCTCTACAATCGAATATATCTATATACTATCTATAATCAGTATTGCAGATTTCGGAAATCGGAACTATTCGGTTGAGGTACCGATTTACGATTTATCGGGTGATTCGGTTGAAAAATCGGTGATTTATCGGCGATTTTTGCAAAATCGGCTAAATCGGTTCCAAAATTTTGACCGATTTTTGGGCGATTTATCGGCGATTTTTCAGAAATCGGCCGATTTTTATAACAGAGTCTATAATAAGCAAAAGGGATATAATTTATCACCGTTAGATCAGCAACTCAAATAAATCATGACCGTTAGATATAATAATGCTAAAAGTTGTTATATGCAGAGGTACAAGGTTCGATTCCTGCCAATAACATATTAATTTATATTTAATACTAAAAATTATTATATACAAAGATGTAAGTTTCGAATTTTTTCAATAACATATTATAATTAATATTTATAATATTATATTACACCATAAATAAATTATAAAATATTGAAAATAGTCCGTGCAAAAAGTAACCCGTGTTTTGCACGGACTATAATCTAGTAAGTATAACACTGGATTCATTTGGTTTAGATTTAGGCCAAACCGTCAAGTAAGTGATTGCACATGCATCGAAATCTCATTATCTTATTGTCAACATGTTTCTAAAAATCTCCGATTTAGCCGATTAATCCCTGATTAATCCTCTGTAAGATAGCTAGCCGATTCGATTTTTGAAATCCGATTAATCCTGTAAATATATTTAAAATGATAAGTTTAATTGAAAATTAGACTAATATATTAAATATTATTATAATATCCGATTAATACTCCGATTAATCCTTCCGATTAATCCCCGATTACCCGATTAATCTTAAATCGGTACCTCAACCGATACCGATTACCGATTTTTACAACCTTGATTGTCAATGGGTTGTCCCTCTAGATCATGTGCATGGTTGCACAAAACAATTATTTTAATTAATATTTATACATAAATATGAGTTGTTGATTATTATTCTTGGACCTTTTTAAGTTACAAGTTTTCTTAAAACGTAAATGAGGTAAATGAGCTGGAGGAAAACTTGATATGATCACCTTCCACTTCTTGATATAGTGGTATGCATTTGCTCATATAATCTCACCAGAGAGGGAGGATGTCGAGAATTCGAATCTTATCGGATGTGTACGTGTGTATACAAAAATACTTGATATGATCATGTATTAGACTTGGTATGATCATATATTATGCTAAACAAGTGCTAATTAAAGCCAATTATTTGCTACACTATTTGAACTTTAGGATTCATTACTTAAGAAGTAAATGAAACAATAATTTCTATTAACTTGAATTATACATCCACTAATAAGACATTACATTATATGTTATTACAGCTGCATATTTGTATGCTCTCTATGATCAGATATTACGCAACCCTGTTTGTTTTTAACAAAACTCTACGAAGCTCATCCGCAATGCCAGCTAGAAGAACTGGTTTTTGAACAAGTCCACTAATTCCTACTTGCAAACATTTTTCCCACACATCTTCGTTATCACTTGCTGACAAGGCAATGATGAGCGGCCAATTTCGACTTCTAAACTTCCGGATTCTCATAGCAATATCATATCCATCGAGGTCAGGCATATGAAGATCTATAAAAACAATTTGAAAAGGTGATGCTGATGGACCCAATGCACCAAGGCATGCAGACCCAGATGAGACAGCAGAAACTACACATCCCAGCTTCTCAAGCAGTTTTCTAGTTACGGCCAGGTTTATGTCATCGTGATCAGCCAACAGGACATGACGCCCACTAAATAGAGAATTCGAATTTTGGAGCTCAGACGATGTCTCACCACTTTCTGAGACACCCACTACAATTGATGGCCTGAGTTGAAATTGAAGAACAAGAGCCATGCTTTGATCAAAACCTACTGGATTCGGAACTACCCATATATTTCCTTGCATCATCTTCAATGAAAATCATTTAAAAAAAATCAGATACAATGAACAAAGTGAAAAAATAATATAGCAATGAACAAAGTGAAAAAAATAATATAATACAAGGCCTACTTAAAGCCTATAGATTCAAGAATCATTTAAATTCAAGGGAGATTATGAAGCTGGTCTCGAAGTACTAACATTTAGTTATAGCATAAACACTTGACTACTTTCTACCATACATGAATGTAATTTCATGGTGTATTACATTTTTTTATTTAATTTCTTTCAACAATAAGCTTTATAACATATAATTCACATAATTAAGACATCATTGATTCATTGTCAAGGCCTCTTTAAGCTCTTCTATTTTCCTTTTCAAACAGATTCATTTGGTTTTAATAAAATAATCAACACAAAAAGCATAACAAACCTGGACTAGTTTCCTGCAAATGCCAAAGCTCAAGCCATCCTCAATTTTCTTGTTCCAATATCTTTCATCACCAGAACTATTCATCAATGCTCCGTTACTATTGATTCCAATTTCAAATTTGACATAAACATGGCCATCAAATGAATTTGTTCTCCACGTTCCCCATCGTTGATCATTCCTTCCCTGGCTTCCCCTCTCTGAGAATACCCTTATGGTTAGACACCCTTGTCTGTTGGTACCTTTCAGAAGATTTCCAACCATGTGTAAAATCACCTGGAAGACTCTCCTCTCATCACCCATAACATAATCTGGAAGTGATCTCTCAACTTCAATAGAAAAACAATGACCTTTGTATGCGCACAAGCACTTGGCTAGGCAACCTGCTTCTTTTATCATGGAATGTAGGCTGAAATACCTCATCTCAAAGGGAAACTTAGCATTGTCTTTCGGTGATGTATCCATCACATCATTTATCAAGACAGAGAGAACATCACTTGTTGTAGCCATTGTGCTGACCACGGTCTTTTGCTCGCTGCTCAAATTTTCATCTTGCAAAATAGAAAGCAAACCCATAACTGAGTGCATGGGTCTTCTAAGTCCATTACTCATTACTGTCTGAAAGGCGTTCCTTGCCTGGGTAGCCATCATCGCATCTTGTTGTGCCTGTTGCAAGGCCCGGTTTTGCTCGCTTAATTTCTCTCTCACTAGTTGTGACTCTTCTAACACTGCGGCATGGGAAAGTGCTACAGCTACCTGATCAGCAACTACATTTAATATCTCTATTTCCTGATTGCCCCAAGACCTAAGTTGTCCGCTCGGAAGAACCAAAACAAGTATTGCATAACATGCTTGAATTATTTCGGGGGTTCCACCTTTAAAGTCAGAAACTCTTAGCATTGGCATTCTAATAGCAGCGACAGTTCCTGGCTCAGCAGTTCCTCGGCTACTTCTAACTGCAAGTGCTGATTGAGGGTCAAGTATCTTAACTCCGTCATTCTCCTTGATATTTCTAACATCAAGATCACTGATTGGGATGGAAAGATTATATATTCCAGAAATATTACCCCCTTTCAGTTCATGTGTAAGGTTCATCTCAGTTTTCGTCTCATTAGGCATCCAAATTACGCAATTTTGCAAATCTAGTGTCTCGGACAACTTATCTAAAGTTGTATATAATATAGTGTGGCGATCAAGTGACTTTCGTATCTCTTGGGTGAGCATACGAACATGCCAGCCTGCTTCTTTCTGTTGCTTTATAATTCCAACTTCACGACCAAGATCCCAAGTTTTCTTTATCAACATGAACTCTCTAACTTTTACTTTCAGCAACAACGGGATAAGGGTGATTAGAGTTATGGCAGTTGCAAAAGAGACTAATGCAGTGAGCAATTTGAAAATAGTCAAAGCAAGCATTAGTTGAAACGTATGTGGGCCATAAGTCCAACCATTAAGCAAATGTGTCATCCCGCATAGAACAATGAAGGCAATGAATTCTATGATCACCCATTTAAATGGAACGTTTGAACAACTAATAAAATAGAGGAGTTCGATAGGGATGGAAAAATATGCCACAGCAATCAAGAAATCACTCACTTTTTGGCATATCATAATGCCTTCTACAGTCCAAAATCCTTCATCCTCGTCGCAATTACAACCAGAGAAGTCATTGCTCGCGGCGGAAATAGATAAAAGAACCCACAAGATCAATAACTGAATCACTAACGATTTTGACATTGCCAGGCTCTCCAATCACTTATAATGCCAAGACGGGTTTATCACAAAAATCCCAATTAACACATAGTCACTGCACTTGCTTTTAGCATTTATTACCTGCAAATAGATATTCAACTGATCAGAAGCCCATCCCTAGACATGACAATATCTCTTATCTACAAAGCATACTACAACTTTCTATGCACAATAGCATAATCCTCTTGGAAGAAACCAAAGAATTTATCAGTAAAATCTTAAACATCAAACTGCCTTTTTTTAAAGCTAAGTTTTATCTATCTTAGCCAAAACTAATCTAGCTCCACCAACAATCAACAACACTAATACAAAAATGCATCATTTCAATTCTTAAACTAATCACAAGGAAATCACCAACCCACCAGTAATCCAAACTCGCAAAAAAAAAAAACAAAAAAAAAACCAATATATCAAAAAAAGAAAATCAAAATATACCAAAACTAGAAATCAGCTCAACATATAAGAACAAACAATAAACCAATAACAGTAATGCGGGCAAATAAAAATATAAAATAGGTACCTGAAAAGATTTACCCAGATCAATCCTCAATCTTCAGATCCTATAAATCATTCAAATGCACCCTGTGTACATACATATACACACACACAAACAAAAAAAAATCTTGCTCACATACCCTTCACCATTTTTCAAGTTCTTGCTCAATCCAAGCCACCAAAATCACACAACTCAATCCAAAAACCAAAAATAAAATGACCCTTTACCAAAAGATTCAATCTTTTGCATTCTTGAAGCAACAAGAGCTCAATAATCAAATTACATAAAAAGCCTAAGGCTTTTTCTCAGTTCTTCTTCCATTTCCATTTCACTTTTTCTTGGCCTGCTTATATAAACATGTAAGTATATATCTGAAAATGAGGTTAAAAGAAAGTTTGGGCTGTTTTAAAGAAGGGGCTTTGAGCACACCTGTTTAATAAGTTGGAGAATAAAGAAAAAGTGGTATTTGTATACTGCTAGTGGTATTAGTACAGGAGAAGAAGATTACAAGTACTAGCATTCTCGTATTTATTTTTGTTATTAATGTATTTTTAATGTGTTTTAAATTTCGGTTTTTTAATGTGGATCAAAGGACACACATAAAGAAGAGAATAAGAGTGTAGTTGATATTTTTTGATTCGTTTATTTTCATTAATAATACTCCCTCCGTCCCTTATTTCTTTTCCTGTTAATCATTATCACGCTTGCCAATACACACTTTTGATCGTTAATATCTTTAATTTCGTTTTAGTACTAAATATAAAAACTCCACTGTATTAAAGTACTCACAAATATGAATCCAACAAGATCACTCATGACTATATTTTGTCTTATAAATTATGCATAAATTAGTAGTCAATCGCTTACAATGAACAGTGTAAAAAGTCCAAACAGGAAAAGAAAAAAGATACGGAGGGAGTAATGGATTTGATATATATATAATTTTTAATTAATTAAAATTAAATAATTTACTAAAGAATGTAGTTGTTAAAATATATTCTTGAGCCCGCATTAAAAAAGATCTTGTAAATTTTTATTAAAATATTGTATTTATGAATTTATTATATTATAGTATTGTTGATGTTGTAGGGCCCACTTTATTACATGAAGAGAACTTGGACGCACTTTTGGTACAAAACGTCTTCTTCACCCATTGCCATCTTCAATTTTTCTCTCTCCTCATGCGTTTTATTTTTGGCTTTACGCAGTTGGGCTACTTTTGGTTCGGTTTCTATGTTTATTAAAAAAAAAAAATTTGGTACAAGATTTTGGTCAGGCAAATAAATCGTACATGTGTTTATTAAAGACTTTGTTACTGAAATAGGTCGATTTTTGAAAAATTATTGATAAATTAACCAAAAATCGGTTAAAAATTTTTGAAATCGATTTGACCAATTTTGTAAAAATCGCTGATAAATTGTCGATTTTTCAACCGAATCACCCGATAAATCATAAATCGGTACTCAACTGAATAGTTCCGATTTCCAAAATTTGCAATGTTGAATTTATAGATAAGCATCATTACAAGTTGTTATTCTATATCGATCAGATCAATAATCATTTATAATTCTGAAATGTCACGGGATTGAACTCGAGTTTCAAGTTATTTGACTTGTAAAATTTAATCGAGTTTTTCTTATATTTATTCTTTGTATATAATTGACATATTTTTACAAAAAAAAATATTAAGAAATTTATTTGACCTTATAAATACAAAATTTTTCGGTCAAACAAAATAAAACAGATTAGATATTTGCTAATATCTGTATTAATCCAAGCAATTACGTGTGCAATATTTTAGATTAGATTTTGCGTTAGTCCAAGTAATTATCTCCGAGATAAATTCATTTTTCACTAAATTTAAGTGTTTACAAAAATTGTAATCGTACTTTTATGCTATACAAGATGTGTTACCACCAATTGAATTGGAACTCCGTACAATAAAATAAATATGAGTTCCCTCAAAAAAAAAAAATAAGAGTTTATTTTAAGGGATAAAAATGTCAATTGTCAAATTTCGGGGCCTAAGGTGAAAAATATCTATATTAATCATTTTAGTGCAATGAATATGTAGTGTCTTGGTCAAAAATCATAATCATACAAAGACAGTTGCTTTCTTACTTCTTAGGTTCTTTAAATTTAAAAGTTATGACGTGTTTGGCTTGCTTTCTTAATATCAGCTTATGATTTTTTTTTCTTTCCTTTTTCTAGTACAAAATTTGATCAGCGGAATAAATTACACATATTTCAGATCATATATTATATTTTTTCAATAAAGAATGTTGTTAGGATTTAGAGTGCGGAAACAATATAATTCAACCAAAAATTTAAAGAGAAATGATATAAAGACTGTAAAAATAACACCTGGATTTTTAGGTGGAAAAACCCTCTTTGAATAGAGGTAAAAAACCACCGGCGAGAGAGCCAAAAATATCCACTATAACAAAATGGGAGTACAAGAATATTTTCTTCTAAGGCTGACAGAGAATAGCCCAAGTTAACAACTCTCTACGGGTTAAATAATTATACCCGAAATATAGAAAGAGAGGATAAATGAGAGAGAAAATATAAGAGAGAGGTTGTGGTGTATTTGAGATGTGCTGTTTATGTTGTGGTTGTGCATTTTGCAAATACATCAAGAGGCTATTTATAGGCTACAGTATCTCGGATAAAGTGGTGCCTTATATCAATATGCTTGGTCTTGGAATGATATTTGTTGTTCTTGGTTAAATGGACAGCACTTTGACTATCACTGAATACCACCAGAATATCTTGTTGTATACCAAGTTCGCTTACCAAGCCTCGGAGCCATATAGCCTCTTTCATACCTTCAGTAGCAGCAATGTATTCTGCTTCAGTGGTTGACAATGCCGCAATGGCTTGTAATGAAGAATACCAACTGATTGCAGAACCACACAAGGTAAATATATAAGTCGAAAGAGATCTTCTCCGATCTAAGTCACCACCATAGTCAGCATCAACATATCCAACTATGCCTCCGGGATCAGCTCTGTGTCTATCAAATACCAAACCAATATTAGATGAACCCTTCAAATAACGAAGAATCCATTTCACTGCTTCCCAATGTTGTTTTCCTGGATTGTGCATGAATCTGCTAACCATACTAACAGCATAGGCCAAATCAGGCCGAGTACACACCATGGCATACATTAAACTTCCAACGGCATTAGAATAAGGAACGTGTGACATGCGCCTTTTACCTTCTTCGGATTGTGGACACTGTTCTGATGATAATTTGAAATGAGCAGCAAGTGGAGTATTAACAGGTTTACAATCTTTCATGTTGAACATGTCGATCATCTTCAAAACATAATTCTTCTGTGACAACAGAAGCTTACCTGCCTGACGATCTCTACTAATCTCCATTCCAAGAATCTTCTTGGCGGGACCTAAGTCCTTCATATCAAATTCACTACTCAACTGGGCTTTTAGCTTGTTAACGAGAGATTTATCTCGAGCAGCAATTAACATGTCATCGACATAAATCAACAAGTACACGAAAGACCCATCTGATGTCTTCTGAAAATAAACACAATTATCATAACTACTTCTAGAGTAGCCGTGTTCAATCATGAAGGAATCAAACCTTTTATACCATTGTCTAGGAGACTGCTTCAGACCATAAAGAGACTTCTTCAACCGGCATACACAGTCTTCTTTTCCCGGAACTATAAACCCCTCAGGTTGATGAATATAAATTTCTTCTTCGAGATTTCCATGAAGAAATGCAGTTTTCACATCTAACTATTCCAATTCCAAATCATGCAACGCAACCAGAGCAAGTAATGTACGAATAGAGGTATGTCGGACAACAGGAGAGAATACCTCATTGAAGTCAATGCCTTCATGTTGATCAAATCCTCTTACAACAAACCGTGCTTTGTGTCTTGCACTTTCAATGCCAGGGATGCCTTCTTTCTTCTTAAAGATCCACTTACAACTGATGGCTCTCTTACCCTCAGGTAACTTCACCAGATCCCAAGTATCATTTTTATGAAGACTCTCAATCTCTTTTTGCATAGCTGTAACCCATCTTGCTGAGTCGGTACTAGAGATAGCCTCAGAGTAACTTCTAGGCTCATTAGAATCATCAATCTCTTGCGCAACAGCTAAAGCAAAAGCAATGTTGGCACTTTGGTCAACGTATCTTTGAGTCGTCCTTTTTTGTCTCTGTTCAGGAAGATTTTGAGCCATAGACCATGGTTGTGGTAAACCTCGCCTTTGTGGTTGACGTTGTGGACTTCTGTGGTCAACAATAATAGTTTGATCATTGGAATTTTGTGGAGTGGAGGAAGTTGGGACATTTTCCTCTTCATCTGAAGTTTTGACTTCGAACTCCACCTTCTCTCCGGTACTGTCTATATCATTTGTACCTATAGGGGAAGCAACAACATCTTTCCTAGAAGATAACATAATATTTTCATTAAATGTAACATTTCGGCTATGAAAAACCTTTTTAGACTCAGGGTCATACAACCGATAACCTTTGACCCCTAAACCATAACCCAAGAAAATGCATTTTTTCGCACGTGGTTCCAATTTTCCCTCGTTCACATGGGAATAAGCAGGACAACCAAATATTCTAAGGTTAGAATAATCAACAGGTTTACCTGACCAAACTTCTTCTGGAATATTGCCGTCAAGTGAACTGTTTGGGGAGCGGTTTATCAAATAACATGCCGTGGATGCCGCTTCTGCCCATTCCCCAAGCCAGAATGAGAGAGTAAACAACGAACTTTCTCCAATATAGTTCTGTTCATACGTTCTGCAACTCCATTTTGTTGCGGGGTCCCTGGAATGGTGTGGTGTCTGGCAATACCTTCCTTTTTGCAGAAAACATTAAATTCAGTAGAACAGAATTCAAGACCATTGTCAGTTCTCAATCTTTTCACCTTCCTACTAGTCTGGTTTTCAATCAAGGTTTTCCAATCCTTGAAAGTTGAAAATGCATCATTTTTGTGTTTTATAAAATAAACCCAGAGCTTTCTTGAGAAATCATCAATAATGGTCAGCATATAATGACATCTTCCTTTAGAAGGAACTCGTGAAGGACCCCAAAGATCCGAATGGATATAATCCAATGTACCTTTAGTTCTATGAACGCCTTTTGAAAAACTAACCTTTTTCTGCTTACCAAAAATACAGTTTTCGCAGAAATCAACCTTACCGGTACAATGACTTCCGAGTTTTCCTTCCTTGTTAAGGACCTGCATTCCTTTTTCACTCATGTGGCCCAAACGCATATGCCACTAATTTGTATCATCAGTGGATGAGATAACATCTGCAGAACCTGAAATAGTTGAACCACGCAGCGTATACAAACTACCACCAGATCTATTTGCTTTTAGTAATACAAGAGCACCTTTGGACACTTTTAGAACTCCACCTTCAGCTGAATACTTACACCCTAGTGATTCAAGGGTGCCTAAGGAGATGAGATTCCTTTTTAAGCCGGGGACATGTCTGACACCAGTCAAAGTTCTAGTAATACCATCATGAGTTTTAATTTGGACTGTACCTAAACCGACAACTTTGCATTGAGCATCGTTGCCCATTAAAACAAGACCACCATCAATTTTCTCATATGTAGTAAACCAATCTCTATTAGGTGACATGTGAAATGTACAGCCAGAATCAAGTATCCACTCATTTCTAGACCTTTGTTCTACGTTAGCCGCTATTAATAACTCCCCATCAGAACCGGACTCAACGACACTAGCTTCATCATGGTGATCGGGTTGTTTAACTTTACCCTTGTCTTCTTTATCTTGATTATTTTTTAATTTAAAGCATTCAGAGACTTCGTGTCCTTTCTTCTTGCAATAACGACAAAACTTAGAGTTTCTACCTCTAGATTTTGATCTGGGCCTATTCTTACTGTTACTACCAATTTTAGCATTTCTCCCTCTAATAACCAAGCCTTCACCCGAATTTTCAGAATGAATTTCGATATCAAATTTTTCTTTTGACAGTAAACGTGACTTGACATCTTCAAAAGACAAGCTAACACGATTTCCATACAACATAATTTCTTTGAAGTGTTTATATGAGGGTGGTAGTGAGACAATAAGTAAAACGGCTTTATCTTCATCATCAATAGTGACATCTAGGTTTTCTAAATCAACAGTAATTGAATTAAACTCATTTAAGTGAGTTTGAATAGGAGTACCTTCTGACATACGGAGTGTGAAGAGACGCTCCTTAAGCCGCAATTTGTTAGCAAGGCTCTTGGTCATGTAGAGAGACTCCAATTTAGTCCACATGCTTTCGGCGGACTTTTCTTTAATGACCTCACGCAATACTTCTCGTGATAAAAAAAGCTGGATCACGGATAATGCCTTCTCATCAATTTCAACCCACTGATCATCTGTCATAGTGGCCGGATTCTTTGATTTACCATCCAGAGCTTTCTTTAAACCATTTTGGATTAAAACGGCTTGCATTTGGACGCGCCATATAACGAAACTAATTTTACCATCAAATTTCTCAATATCGAATTTTGTCGACATAGTAAAAATCTTAGTTGAAAAATATAATGGCTCTGATACCAATTTGTTAGGATCTAGAGTGCGGAAGCAATATAATTCAACCAAAAATTTAAAGAGAAATGATATAAAGACTGTAAAAATAACACCTGGATTTTTAGGTGGAAAAACCCTCTTTGAATAGAGGTAAAAAACCACCGGCGAGAGAGCCAAAAATATCCACTATAACAAAATGGGAGTACAAGAATATTTTCTTCTAAGGCTGACAGAGAATAGCCCAAGTTAACAACTCTCTACGGGTTAAATAATTATACCCGAAATATAGAAAGAGAGGATAAATGAGAGAGGAAATATAAGAGAGAGGTTGTGGTGTATGAAAACAGGTAAAATGTTCTTATTTTATTGAGTATAACATCAGGCTATTTATAGAATACAAGGTATAAGCTATACATTCTAAACTAGGAAAGAATCGTCCTAAAAACTAAGAAAGAATCAGACTCAATCTCTGTAATTACACCGAATCATGACAGCTTGTAGTGACTAGATAATTTAGATATTAAATCCCTGAGAATCTGCATATTACTACCAAGAGAACAGATTCAATGAATCTGGACTGCATTGTCAACACTCCTCCTCAAGCTGTCAACACTCCTCCTCAAGCCGCTGAACAGATATTTTCCATCCCCATTTTTTTTGTAATACTACCAAAGGATGTACTAGGAAGTCCCTTCGTTAAGACATCTGCTAGTTGTTTGCTGGTCGGGATATATGGTATGCATATGAGCCCACTCTCGAGCTTTTCTTTAATAAAATGCCGATCAATTTCAACGTGT
Source organism: Kitagawia praeruptora (assembly GCA_037693485.1). Taxonomy (NCBI): domain Eukaryota; kingdom Viridiplantae; phylum Streptophyta; class Magnoliopsida; order Apiales; family Apiaceae; genus Kitagawia; species Kitagawia praeruptora. The sequence continues at coordinate 148,590,435 of CM075349.1, read as the reverse complement.
TTTGTTCGATCATGTTGGACAGGATTATGTGCAATATTGATGGCTGATTTGTTGTCGCAATACAACTTTGTGGTACCTTCCCACTTGATCCCCAAATCTCTTAAAACAATCTTTATCCATAATAACTCGCATATACCTTGAGCCATTGCTCGAAACTCGGCTTCAGCACTTGATCTAGAAACTACTAGTTGTTTCTTACTTCTCCAGGTTATAAGATTTCCTCCTAGAAATGTGCAATATCCTGAGGTAGATCTTCTATCAACTAAAGATCCTGCCCAATCTGCATCTGTGTATGCTTCCAAGTCAAGTCTTCCATTTCTTTTAAAAAGGATACCTTTCCCAGGGGTGCTTTTAAGATAGTGAAGGACTTTGTATGCAGCTTGTAAGTGTATTTCTCGCGGAGTATGCATAAATTGACTCAAAACACTAACAGCATAAGCTATATCAGGTCTTGTGTGAGCAAGATAAATAAACTTCCCAATCAGTCTTTGATATCTTCCTTTGTCAACTTCTGGACTATCTATATTATCACCTAACTTGTGATGATAATCAATGGGAATTTCAGAAGGTTTGCACCCTAGTGTACCTGTTTCTTTCAATAGATCCAGAATATATTTCTGTTGGGAGATGAATATTCCTGCTTTTGAATGTGCAACCTCGATTCCTAGGAAATACCTGAGTTTTCCTAGGTCTTTAATCTCAAACACCTTGGATAGATGATCTTTTAGTTTTTGTATCCCAACTGAATCATCTCCTGTAACAATGATATCATCTACATACACTATTAAGATAGTGATCTTATTTTCGTTGGATCTTTTGTAGAAGAGTGTATGATCTCCCACGCTTTGCTTGAATTTCAGTCCTTTCATAACAACGTTGAATTTCCCAAACCATTCTCTTGGAGATTGTCTTAAGCCATAAATGGTTTTTCGTAACCTGCACACGTAGTTAGTTCCAAAAGCTTGACTGAATCCAGGTGGTGGTTCCATGTAGATTTCCTCTTTTAAATCACCGTGTAAAAAAGCATTTTTTACATCTAACTGTTCTAAAGTCCAGTTATGATTAGCAGCCAAGGATAATAATATTCGAATGGTGTTTAATTTTGCAACAGGTGCAAAAGTTTCTACATAATCCACCCCATAGGTTTGAGTATAGCCTTTGGCAACAAGTCTAGCTTTATATCTTTCAAGTGTCCCATTAGCATTATATTTCACCGTAAAAACCCACTTGTTTGTCAAGTGCTGCTAGAAAGCTCCGAAGTTTCTCAATTTCTTCTTGCTGAAATCCATTAACCTCTTGGGTTGTAGTAGCATCCTTTTCTTCTGTACGCACAACATTAGCTTGGTAGTTCCGAGGCAAGAATCTCCCTGGAGTGTTGTTTCTAGGAGGTTTTCCGGACAGCTTCCAGCATATGTCTTTAGTATGACCTGATTTCTTACAATAATTGCAAAACAATCCATCCTTGTTGTTTGTTGATCTGTTATAAGACCTAGACTGGTCTGGTCTATTACTATTTTGCTGTGCACTGCGAGGAAAAACAGCAGCTACAGTAGGAACGGCTGCAATTAGCGCGGAGCTATCACTTAACGGAGTTTCAAGCATGATGCCTCTTCTTCCTTCTTCACTTCGAACAGTTGAAAAAACTTCACTTAGAGTTGGTAAAGGATCTTTTCCAAATATCTGCACACGAACTTGATCATATTCAATATTCAAGCCTGCCAAGAACTCATATACCCTTTCGCCTTCAACAAACTTCAACATCATTGCAGCATCTTCGCTGCACTTCATCTTAAAATTCTGGTAGTAGTCGAGTTCAATCCACAAGTTTTTCATCTTATTATAATAATCAGTAACTGAGAGAATACCTTGCTTGGTTGAATGGATTTTTGTCTTGATTTCATAGACTAATGCTGCGTCATGAACCTTTGAATAAGTCTGCTTTACCGTGTCCCAGATGTCTTTTGATGTAGGCAAGAGCATAAGATTGCGACTGATATCGGGTTGCATTGAGTTCCAAAGCCACGTCATGATGGATGAATCTTCTACATCCCAAGCTGCAAATTTTGGATCTTTTTCCTCTGGAATAGGACCTGTTAAATGGCCCAGCTTGCCTTTTCCCTTAAGAAAGGTCCGAACTAATTGGGACCACACAAGATAGTTTTTTCCATTGAGTCTAAACGATGACTGCAAGTTTTGGAGCTCATTTGTTTGGGAATTCTGACTGAAATCAGAATCAATGATGATAGTTTCATTTGTTTGAGTTTGTGGATTCTTGTTTGAATCATTGGTCGGTTTTAGGCTTGTGTGTGAAAGTTCTGACATATTTGATGGATGATAAAAAAAAAAGGTTTAGGAAGAACAATGTTTATGGCTCTGATACCATGAAAACAGGTAAAATGTTCTTATTTTATTGAGTATAACATCAGGCTATTTATAGAATACAAGGTATAAGCTATACATTCTAAACTAGGAAAGAATCGTCCTAAAAACTAAGAAAGAATCAGACTCAATCTCTGTAATTACACCGAATCATGACAGCTTGTAGTGACTAGATAATTTAGATATTAAATCCCTGAGAATCTGCATATTACTACCAAGAGAACAGATTCAATGAATCTGGACTGCATTGTCAACATTTGAGATGTGCTGTTTATGTTGTGGTTGTGCATTTTGCAAATACATCAAGAGGCTATTTATAGGCTACATCTAGGATCGCCTTATGTCATGGCTTACATCTTTACTAGCCTACAAATTAAGACTATGCAGCCTTCTAAGATTTGAATTCCAATGCAGCCTTTTATGACTCAAATATGGCTGCACCATGAATGGTGAGCACCGTCCAACAAATGTCATTCGACAAAAGTTATATAAATTTACATTTATACTTCTGCATCGCTATATATCTTCCACAACGAATTATCAATTTTATCGAGCAAACCAATACACGGATCTCGCAATCATGCAATTTTTTGCATAGTATTCCTCCATCATCCTCAAAAGTGAAAATCCTTCTTCCAACATTTTTATGTGTTAGATATAACGCCTTAGAAAATTTCGTATTTATAAGTATTTATTTAATATTAAATGTGGAACTATATGATGTGAACACTTTTGAGAAGGTCAATTGTATGTGATATGGTGTTCATGTGTTTACATGATGATTTGTGTGTGCCGTGTAAGTTTGTGTATTTTTATTTGTATTTTTGAGGATTTAAATATGTTTAAATCATGCATTATTAATCTTCTGGGATTTTATAAAAATCATCGGAGTTGTTAAAAATCACGAAATCTTTTGTATTATCATCTTTATGATATTATTGAGTTTTTAAAATTATCGGGAGAATTATTTTGGGTGTTTCAGTATTTTAAATTGATTTTACGAGTTATATTGCATTTAAAGCATCAAAACTTGTAAAATTCATATTTAATTCATTTTAAATCCTAAAAATATTTTAAAAATATGTGGGTGTTCGTAATTTTGTACTCTACATTTTAAAAATGAAAAGTTTTATTTTTCATCAATTTCCATTTAAATTCGATTTTCAAAATCTAATTAGTTGATTTATAAATTGTTTTAAGAGATGTGAAGTTATTAAAATGCCTTGTTTTATATAGTAAAGAGACAGTCGCCTCTCCCCTTCTTCAGTACGCATTTCTCTGGTTTTCTAGAGAGTTCTTCTCTCTCTTTAATCTTCTCAATCTCTCTTCTAAATCTCTCTTTCTAATCTCTCTCGAATCACCTCTCCCTCGATTGTCTCTTCTCTCCCGTGATATCTTTCCCCTCCCCTTGACTCACCTGCGTTTGGCTGCTTGTGTTGCAGCTGTGTATATTGTCAAACATGGGTACGGTATATGTACTGAGATGTGGTGTGTATATGTGGCCGTGTGTTTGTGGCGTGGGTGTACAATCAAGCGTGTGTGTGTGTAAATCTATGGGTATGTGAGGGTTGCCGGTCTTCTGGTTGAATTGGGGGCGGGTTTTGTTCGGTTAATTGCTGTGAGTTATGTGCTACGTGGTTGCGAGTGGCAGGTATGCATCAGTGGTGTGTTCTTCTGAAGGGGGGTTTCAATTCTTGATTATTCAGAGTGTTGTGTGTGTGTTCGTGGGCGTGTATATGATGTTGTGCGTGTATAATTGCTGCGGTGTGAGTGTTATTGTATGTTAATGGGTGATGTTTCCGAGTGTTGCTCAACTGGACTGCAACGCCTGGCCTTGTGTTTGTGGCTTGTATGTGTACGGTCAAGTGTGTGTGGGTAAGTGGTAATGTATGTGTGGATGAGCTTAGTTTTGAATTGGGTTTATTGTTGTGATGTGTTCAAGAAGTCATGAAGGAGGATGTACCGTAGGTGGTGTTGTGTAAGGGCTGCTGCATTTTGAAGCGGTGAAGAACAGGGGAGGAAGGAGTGTTAAACGGGGATGGCTGGAAAATGAGATTGATGTGATAAAAGTTGAATGGGTTGTATCAGTGTGTGGTTTTTGTATATGTGGGCGGTTGGTATTGGTAAAGGACCAAGGGAAGTTAAGAAGGAGAGCCGAGAGGTTGAGAGAGTAGCAGGAGGAGGAAAAAGAAATAGGGAATCATATTGGTTTGAATTGCAATGGAGTGTGTATGTGGTTAATTGACTGGATTAGTGTAATTGGGGACTGTTAATTTCTATATGGTTCATGTTGTTATATGGTCACGAGTTACTGCAGTTTAGTATTTGCGTTTGGTACGATTAATTGAGTCCTAAATTTCTGATTTTATCGACTCGAATTACACGATGTATGCAGTGATTTTGTGGTTTAATTGTTAAGTGTTGATCATAATGTTTGTAGATTATAAGTAAGTAATTATTACAATAATGACCTAAGCGAGTATTATTATGATGTTAGTCGACTTTTGAATAATTAGGAAGTGAAATGGATATTAATTTAGTGGTATGACTTAGTGGTTGTAAATGTGATTAGTCGGAATATGTGGCATGAAGATCATACGTGGATTGCTCGAATAATGTTAGTAGCATGTAATTGTTAAGTGATCGTAAATTATGAGTTGACATGAGATGACAGTGGATATAAGGATGTTTGATTGTTAATTGGGTCGGTTGAATTCCGACAGGTTAATTAGGTCATATTTTAAAGGAGGTGTTGTCCAATTTTCTTTAAAAATTATTTTCTAATTCTTATAATAGTTGGATCAGAACTATTTGTGCACCAATGTGCTATGTGGATTATAAAGTATAGAAGTAAGTTGATAATATGTGTTAAGTGGCTATGTGGTGGATATGGTTGAACTAAATTATTTTACGAGTATATCCAATATGTGCTATATGTGTTATGTTGTAAAGCGTTATAGGACGCGTATGGGTAGAATAGAGCAATCAATAAGGTTTTGGCTTGGTAATGCACTGAAGTAGTACGTTACCTTGATATAGGTACGAGTATGAGGCCCGGCCAGAAGCAGTGCACACGTTGATGGAAATTCGAGTAGGAAATGATTATCAGAGTTGAGGTCAAAGTGTAAAGAAGTTGAAGCTGTTGTAAAGTGAGTGACGGATCGAGATATTGGAAGTGGAAGCTTCATGTATTGAGGTAAGTGTTATCGCTCCTCACTTATTGTTCAAGTGATGCAATTCTGTTACATTTATTTATCAAATGTGTCGGTTAAATTATGTTTACAAAGTGACGTCCTTCTTCAAATGACATGCAAATGTTTATATTCCCACCTATAGCTCAAGTGCAAATTTTCAAATAATCTTACAAATAACCTTTTTCCTCAAAAGATATTTTAAATTGTGGTATGTTAATGGATTCCTCAATAGAGTGCCATTTCTTTTATTTTGTTCGAAAGTATTTAAGAAAATTTTTAAACAGAGGAAATCCAAGATTTTAAATTCTTATAAAAGTCTTTTAGCCTAATTTCTGAGTTTAACATATTTTTACCTGATGAACCCTCTTTTAGGGGATGTTTTCTTCAAATTGATTGACGATTAATTATCCTGAAATTATTTTACAAATATTCATTTTGAACCACTTAACTCACCTACTTTGGTCCAAACTTTGCAAGGTGTTAGAGAATTTTATTAAATGTTTAGCACTTGACTATATCCTCGTTTTATCGTATATTCTCAGTTGTGGTTAATCATATTGCCAATAAAATTCTTTCTTCGATTCATTTAATGATGTATGATCCCAATTATTCGTATCGAACTTGTCGATACCCTTTGAGATTATTGTTCTTTATTTATCACCCCTTTATCGTGTCGAACTCGTCGACACCTATTGATATTATTATTCTTTATTTACCCTTGTTGTTGGGTTGATCTTGTCGATTCCGGTCGATGTTGATATTTCATCAGTAATTCTTAATTATGAATTGTTGTTCTGGAACGTGAGTTTTCCAGTTAGTTGTTGTGGTAAGGTTGTCGATTGTTCCGACACCTCGTGAGTTTGAAGTAGAATTGGAATGTTTTGACCGAAAGGTCGGACCCTACTGTGGTCGTGATTAAAATGTTTTTGACCGTAAGGTCGGACCAGATTCGTGGTTGGAAGTTAATAAGGCCAATGTGTGCTGTGGATCCATTATAGGACATTGCTGTGTGCGTTTGTCCGGGGTTAGTGCGTGACTGATCAGCAGCCTAACCTTATTGTTTTTAAAATACATAAAAAAATCCAATTCTAATCTATACATTGAGGTTGAGTTGCTTTTAAGCCTGATTCCTTTGAATCCTGTGATGATTATCTTTGGTTATCTGAACTTTTATCAGTTCTCGTTGTTGATACAATTTATTCTAGCGGAGCATGGTTGGCTCGTCTTCGTGTTACGATAGTTAATTCTTCTGCTGCTTTCTTTCGCAGCATATGATGATTGATCTTGTTGATCAGAATCTATATTTTCTTGATATTGCTATCACTATTTACGCTTGCTGAGCATTGTTGGCTCACTCTTGCTTTGTTGTTTTTTTTCTCCTGTTAATAGAGAAGATTAGTGGACCTTGTGGTCAGTTGGTATTACTGTTCCAGCAGCGGGAGGTGACGTTCGAGTTGTTGATTTCGTCGGGTAATGATTTTGGAATTTGTCAAGGTTGGTAAACTAGTTTGAAAGTGGACTTAGTTTGTTATAAGATTGTATAAGAATTTTATTCTGAGGTTGAATTGTAATAATGTAATTTGATTATTGTTTCATACCATAACCTGTATGCGATCTTGGATCAGGGGTGTTGTATTATTTATATTTGGCTTATGTCCAGGATTATGTCGTGTTGATTGTGGTCCGTGGCCCCATATCTGTACCCCGGATTTTTGGGATGCCACAGTTGGTATCAGAGCTACAGGTTATGGTCACTGAAACAGTTAGGATGGGTGGGTATATGTGTGTGAGACGAACGTTAGATATAACGATTTAATTAGGACAAGGTTCACCTTAGGATATTCACACGAGTATTGTGACGTTGTACGGTACTTCGACATATTGTGCGAGTAGGAGTTCGATTCATTTGAAGACTAGTGGACGAGCGAGATAGATAATCCAGAGCCACATGAGCCAAGTGAGCTGTTGGAGCTACCAGTTTGAAGGACATTATCTCGAGCCTTTCACGTACCTTCTAGAGCTTTTCTATGACTTTAGCTTCGATGTGAACGTTATAGAGAGAATACGAGAAGACTAGAAATAAGATGTGGGAAGCGATTGTTGGCATGAGTTGGAAGTGAGGGCATAGCTGCACGTTACTAGCCGTTGATCTCGGTTGAATTCTTAACTGATTCCCCATTTGGGCAGTTGAATTGATTCTTATTCTTGCTCTGAATTGTTGTAAACAAATTCGCGATTTATATTGTCGCTGAAGCATTTGTTGCGCATTGACGGTTAAAATCGAGAATGAATGAAGATCTTCTTATTTATTCAACTCCTTATTGTCAGGCCGGTTTTGGCAGCTAGGTATATTAATGCTTAGCCGACAAGAGTGAGATTATGAATAATTATGAATTTCTTGAATGTTTGTTTAATCGACTATACTTCTACTGATGATGAGTTTCGTATATCAGATTCACTTGAATTCAATCTTATTTTTTTCAGAAATATCCCTATTTTTAAAGGACACTTGATCCAACTCTATACTTGAAAAATTTGAGACTCTTGAACTTTTTTCATTTTCTCCCTGAATATTTAATCTTCTTTATTCAAACTGAGATGAACAACCTATGTATATAGGGGATTCAGGGACATTTTATCTATGTGATAGAAGTCTGGTGGGACGCCACCAATTGTGTTTGTCATGAAAGTACTAAAGACTGGCCATCTTTTTGTACTAGGGCGGTTGACCTAAGTGACAAATACAACATGATAATAGTTCAAAGATCATATTGATCTCTCGGTTAAATCATTTTTCCATAAAGTTTTATCAGACAAAAATCCAGTGTACATTCATATTGATACCTACTCATTCTATTGACTTCCTTTGTCAGAAACCCGGATTATTTTGGATTACCAGTGATGAAAAACCGCAAAGATAGACACGACGACATCCTAAGTGGTCAAATCTGCGATTAAGTGACGAAGAACTGGTTGAGCAAGATTGATGAGTTGATGTTATAACAGAGATGACATATCAAATTGGATTATTTATTGGATCGAAAACACATGTACAAGATTTGAGATTACTAAGAATTGATAAAAATAAAGGAGCAGGTATCAAGGGCACAAGATTACAGATTTTATTAAAGGATGGAAAGAGAATGATGATGAATATGTTTGGTATGTGACAGTTAGTGTTAATGAAAGATTGTTTGGGACACCTATTTAATTTCGGAGGTTGTAAATGGGATATTATAAGATTCTGAATATTTTGAAACCTGTTGTTGGATATAAGATTTTAAAACCCAGGAAGGATAACTTGAGTAAAGTAGAATAAAGTAAGACGGAATAATTTGTAGGAATTATCAGGAGGAACTGAGACTTGAATAAGAAGTAAGATGATTGTGCTCGAGCAATGACTTGTGTGAGCCCAGTTTAGAAGAGTTGTGATGCTAAGAGTAGAAGAGAGTTGGCCAAAATGGAACAAGAGGTGAAGAAGAGGAAGACAGTGAACCAGGAAGTTTTCAGAAGCGTTTTAACGAAAGACTTGTAATCTAGTTAAAGGGAAGAAGGTAGAATTTGGAGGATCTAGAGCTGGAAGAGAGAGGGCACCGTGGTTACCCACAGAATGAGAATTGGCAAAGATTAAGAAGATCCCAGGGTTGAAAGGCATAAGATTTTGAGAGGAAACATATTAAGCTTGTGCAAAGGTAAATGTAGAGAGTTGTAGATGTAATTAGAAAGGATAGTGTGGTAATAGAGGACAGAGTTAGAAGTCAAAGTTGTGTGCCAAAAAGATGGAAGATAAAACGTGTTGCCAGAGATTGTATAATATCAGTAATATTGGAACCTATGATGAGAGTAATAAGACTATTTTCTATAATTATTAGGATGCTAGAAATTCAACATGATTATGAAGGAAGTTAGCAAGAAGTTGATTGTGATGACGGTAAAAAGAGTTAAGTATGATTCAGGATTGGATTGATTTCCTAACAACGAAGTACGAGCAAATGGTGATGAAAAAAATAAAAATAAATAAAAAAATAATTTCTAGGAGTTCAATATTGAATGACATCAATGGAAATGTTGGAGTTAAATATTGACTCTATTGTTTCAAATGGAACATGGGAGTTGGTTGATCTACCTCCTGGGTGTTCTACTATAGGATGTAAATGGGTGTTCAAAAGGAAGATGAACCCTGATGGCTCAATAGATAAGTATAAGGCTAGGCTGGTAGCTAAGGGCTTTAAGCAAAAGGAAGGCATTGATTACTTTGACACATACTCTCCAGTTGCTAGAATGACAACAATCCGAATGCTTATAGCATTGGCTTCTGCACATGGTCTTATCATCCATCAAATGGATGTAAAGACAGCTTTTCTTCATGGTGAACTTGAAGAGATTTATATGGATCAGCCTGAGGGATTTGTTGCTTCTGGTAATGAGAGGAAAGTATGTAAGTTAATCAAGTCTATATATGGCTTAAAACAAGCTCCAAGGGACTGGCATAAAAAGTTTGATGAAACTATTTTAGAATCAGAATTTGTAGTTAATGAAAGTGACAAGTGTGTCTATTACATGGTTAAAGGAAATGAATGTATTATTGTGTGCCTGTATGTGGATGATATTTTATTGTTTTGAACCAATAATGAGATTATTAATGAGACAAAAAGGTTCTTGAAAAGGCATTTTGAAATGAAGGATATGGGAGAGGCTAGTGTGATTCTTGGTATCAAGTTGACTCAGTCAACTGATGGAATAACCTTGTCACAATCTCATTATATAGAGAAATCTATACTTGAGAAGTATGGTTATTCAAATTGTAGAATTGCAAGCACTCCATATGATCCTTAAATTGCCCTTGTCAAGAATAGTTTAGGAGTTCCTGTGTCTCAGTTAAGGTATTCTCAGATTATTGGGAGTTTGCAGTATCTTGCTAATGGTACTAGGCCGGATATTTCATATTCAGTGTCTAAGTTAGCAAGATATACAAGCTGTCCAAACAAGACTCATTGGGATGCTCTTGATAGAGTGCTTAGATATCTAAAAGGCACCATATATCTTGGTCTGCATTACAGGAGGTTTCCTGGAGTGCTAGAGGGATATAGTGATGCAAGTTGGATAGCTAAGAAGTCTGGTTCCAATGGAGTGACTGGATACCTGTTTACCCTTGCGGGTGGAGCAGTATCTTGGAAGTCTTCTAGACAGACTGTTATAACTCGGTCTACCTTTGAGGCTGAGTTGTGTGCATTAGATGCCACGGGGACTGAGGCTGAATGGTTACATGGACTCATGTCAATGTTACCTGTAGTAAGTCGTCCACTTCCTGCTTTTGCTGTTCATTGTGATAACCGTACAACTATCGACAAGATAAACAGCAAGAAGTATAATGTGAAAACAAAGAGACATATCCAAGTTAGACTGAAGTCTATAAGGGGTCTAATGTCTGACAGGATCATAGCTGTTGAGTTTATTGGAACTCAAGAAAACCTAGCTGATCCTTTGACTAAAGGGCTTGAGCATGCTGTAGTCCTTAAGTCTAGGTTGGGGATGGGACTGATAGCCCATAATAATTCATCTACAGCGGGAACCCAATACACATGAGAGGAGATCCCTCAAAAGTGTATTCAATGTGGTAATAACAAGTTGTAAGGGTGAATTGGTTGTACCTTAAACTACATAGACTGATACTCACGTATCTGGAGTCTATCCCCTGTAAACCTAAAAGGTACTGTAACTGCCAGAATAGCAAGAGTTATTTGAACTCTGAATGGGGTCAAGTCATATGACGAGATGCTAGCAGTACATCTCTGGAGATGCCCAGCTAAGCGAATGTAAATGTGTGGTCGCAATTAGAGGAAAGGGTTATTCCTTGAAGCATTCGACGAACAGGATCGAGACATGACCATTAACGTCTCAAAGCCGTAGATTAGCACCATAGCCTTTGACTTGTCGTCGTCTATGGAGTGTGGTTACACCAAACGGATAAAGATTCAAGGTGAAACATTCCATCTGAATCCGGTAGCCATCGAAGTAGAGGACTTAGGAGGGTTCAAACCCGGAAGGGTACCTACTCTGAAAAATAAGTCATGATGAGAATCGATATGCATTTCTGTATGGATTCGTGGGGGATTGTTAGAAAATGGGAAGTTTGAGGCATATTTATAATATGTTCTTGATGTAATTTCCGGAAACTAACAAGTGGAAGTTGTTCCTTGTAATGAGAACTTAAACTTTCATGTTTGGATCTAAGACATTTTCTTAGTGGAATCCATAAGTAAATTGAGTTGAAAGAAGAATTGATTATTTGGTTTTTTATGCCTGTTCTTGTTTAATATATATCACTGCCTCATTATTGTGTTTAGTGTAAAATACCCAACAGTTGTGTTAAGGACTCGATTTTTAATCCGGATACTATTAGAAATTAGTAAATTTTATTTATTTAAATTAGATTCGCGTTGGAGTACCTTTCTTATTTAAAAGATATATATTTTCTATTATAAATTGAAAATTATTTCTCGTTTCAGAGAGAAAAAATAATTAATAATTAACTTGGAGAATAAGCTAATTATTAATAGATTTATATTAAAAAATTTGAGAAATATTAGTGATAACCAAAAATGTGTCGTAACAGTTGCAAATATAAATTTCTTTTATTTTTAAAAATGTTGTAATTGTAGATGTAGTAGTCGCATTTACAGGCCACACCTTTGTTTAATTTTATTCATAGTCCTCGATTTGAATTAAAATATAGATTTTATAACTAAAAAAAGAAAAATGCTAGAGGTACCAAATTAGGTACCAAAAATTGTCACCAAATGACTTGTCATTATTGTGATTGGTTATCATTCTAATGGGCCCGCTAGGGCCAACCAATTAAAACATCCCAATATGCCAAATATTTAATGTCATGTCATTTAGTGTTAAATTTTGGTAGCTCATTTGGTGCCACTAGCACTACTCCTAAAAAAATTATGGATCAACTGGCCGGCTGGTCCCTGACCCTAGATAAGATGAAAACAGAATCCCAACTTCAGATGCTGTATTAGATTAATTGTTCCCACTCTAGTAGGAGCTTAGTCTTAATTAATGTATAGTTAAACCGTCTCACAAGTTACAAGTAGTAATACAAAAATAGCAAGTTCAAGTGTTGTTTAATTAGGCACCAACTTTAGTGATGCATCATTATTCAATTCCTCAATTGTATCGAAGTTATACGTACCTTTCTAGAAGGTCGAGGATTTTTTCTGGTGCAAATCTAACCTTTATCTAAAGGATGAGTAGCAAATATTTGTTGCCACGGTCCAAGTTGATTGGACCATAACTTTAGGAACTTATTATTTCAAGATCACAGGTTTGATTTGTAGGAGACATGGAAGTAAGTGGATTGCTATACTCGATGAATATGAGTGTGCTGCTAGTAGTCCTCTGGATTAGTCGAGGCGCACGAAAGCTGATCGATTATAAACATTTGCTTCTGATGAGTCCCTTATCTAAAAATAAGTAAATTATATTGAGACTCAAATCAACTCAACACTCGCAAATTAAATGATCGAACTCGAATTTGAACTCGTTTATTGTTACTTAAAATCACAATCACGAAATGATATGATATTGCGTATAAGTAAATTTATATGTAACTTTAACTGCAGTCCCGGGAAATAAGACAACAAAAGTCCAAAAGATTAAACAAAGAGGACTAACAAGACTTATGTGAGAGACCTTGCAAAATTTATTGGTCCCATTGCTCCCAATATCATCAATATAAACAATTATAAATTAATTCGATGATCTCAAATTTCACATAAGGACTAAAAGTTTAGATGCAAGGGGGATGAACCTTTGATTTAATAAATTAATTTATATGCCCATCTCTTTACAGCTTGATAGAATATGTACGACATATATTAACTAAATCTAGTGGATGGTAAAAAAAACACTGTGATTCTTTTAATAGTGATGTTTAACAAAGTAGATATTGCCTAAAAGTTGTTGGTTTGGCTTAATTAATCAACCAAGTAGCTATTGTCTAAAACTAGCTGGTTTAGCTTAAACATTAACATTAACATTATCAATAAGTTCATCAATTATTTTGACATCGTTTCAAAGATTCCAAATTTTTCATAAATCTCGAGATGAATGAGAATTGAACTCAGGACCGATGTCAACAAGCGATACGCTCTTAATAGTATTAATTTTTTTAAAAAAAAATTGAATTAGGAGGAAGTTGATTATGAAAAGGAAATTTCTATGGAACATATATTGGGAAACAAGTAGAGTCCCACCAAGAGCGATACAGTCTAGCATGGGAAAATGTGGTGAACTGGTTGGGTGTGTTGTTTTCAAATCCCATCCATCATATACATACATGAACCTAGTCCAATCCATATTCTGTTGGCTCAACAAGTTTTGATAATTTAAGGTGGTTTTGGTATTACAATGTTGACAAATCCAGAGTGCTCTCTTAATCATCTTTACTGTTGTTTTGGATACTACTAATCAATTATTCATTTGATGTGATCAGCTTAGTTAATTACAATGTTTTTTTAAAATCCAAATGAATCACAAGAACGGTACAAATTACGGTATAAAGAAAAAGGGAAAATCGAACATGTTACCTATCGCAATAACAGAACCTCAACGCAACTTGGCTTAATTAATTATTACAATGTCATCAACTTGTTTCTTGTTATCCCAAGGATGGGGGATAATTTGGGGTCCGGATCCTCTGTGCCCTTCCTCCGTGTCCCCCTTGTGTTCCTGCTCTTTTTAGTATAAAAAGAGTGTCTCTGCGAGGCCCCTTTTAATAAATAATAAAAATGGGCTCCACAAGAACATTTTTTTTGTATTAAAAACAATAAGGAACACAAATGAGACACGGAGGAAGGGGACAGAGGATCCCAGCTCGATAATTTGGCCCTTTAACTATTCATCACTAGTTTTCATCCAAATATAATCACTCATTGCAAAAATGACTTCATTTGTCACTAATTTTAAAATTTAAGCTATGTGTTTATACCTTAAAAAGTAATTTTAACAACGTACTAAGGTAGACAAGTAAATTTTGTCTAAAGATTAACGAATGGTAAGGTGCTTCTTCTCATTCTCTCAGCTTGACTTCCGCTCTCTGGGCCTCAAAGTGCGGATAAGCCCATTGGACCATATTTGGCGAGTACTGTTGTATAGTTTTATTTAGTTAGCATAAGCTCAATTCAGTCCACGTTATATATTCGTAGTTTAGGCTCATTGGGTTTCTGGCGGCCTTTTTAATTTTGGATAGAGTTTATAAAGATACATCCTCCGTCCCGTTTTTTGAAAATACCTTATTTTAAGAAAATATTAATTAAATCATAAATTTATTTTTATATTTATCATAAAAGCATTGATTTTTTAATAATATAAATTATTTTACAATTTTGGTCATTTCTCATTAATTACTATATAAAATTTAACAAAAAAACAATTTAAAAAAAATGATCACAAATTTATACTAAAAATTGGAAATAGACATGTATTATGGGAAAAAAAAAAATCTCGGAAGAAATTACTATTGTGGAACGGATAGAGTACAATCGACACTGATTTTTTCTTTTCAGATGTACAATTGACTCTGATTAAAAGTAGCTGTCCAGAATATTTAAAAAAATAAGTTACAAAATTAAATTTGTTGTAAATCTATATTATAGTGCTACAATAAATTACAAAAATGCAATTTGCCTATTTGAGCTTGAAAAGATGATTTCACTAATTAAATACCTTCAATTCTCATTCTTCATTACCTAAGAAAAGGAAGATTCTCATTATTAATATTTTTTTCGAGCGCACAATATTTGTTATTTAGTTTGCTTTATTTTTGTTTATTTTATGAGCGAATTGGAGATACTAACTTTAGCGAGAACTAACTTTCGGTGGAAAGAGAAAAGAACTTTTCTCTCCCTCTTCTCTACTTCACTTCGTCGTCGTGAGTGAGCTCTCCTCCGGCGATGGTTTATCCATCGACCGGAGGCCATTTTCTTGTGTAGTTTATTATTTCTTTCAATAATCATCCTCCTTCTGTGATGATCGTGAATGTTTAGCTTGCTTACCCATTCATTGGGTTTATTTGTCTCTCCTTGTGAGAGTTTTATTTTTGGATTTTATGATCTACTCTGCTGAGAATAAGTTTGCTGATGTTTTGGGGATCCGGAAAGTCCGCATCAAAGCTAGGAAGCTAACGATTATTGCAAAAGCTCACCACTCACAATCAAAGATTGTTCGTCATCTGTTAGAGATTTTCACTTTCGGCATGTCTATAGCTGATATCCGGCATGTAGATAGCTGGGGTATTGCCCATCCTTTGGGGGTTACCATTTTCGGCATATCTATAACTGGTATCTGGCATGTAGATAGCTGGAGTGTCGTTACTCTAATTTATGAAGGTGAGGCTTCCGAACACTGGATTATCAACGGTTCTTATGTGATGTGGTCAATTGTAATACCGCTGCTGTCAGGGATGTTGGAACAGTTTGGATCGATTTGGATGTCTTCAAATTTGTTTTTAGCTTCAAGAACTTTTAAGTTCAATTTGTTAAACGACCAGCAAACAATTTATTTATTTTTTAACCTGGTTGTATTGACAGTCGGGGGGTTTGTCCCGCTGTTTTATTGATTTGTTTCAGTAATATAATATTCTGCATTTCGTCAAAAAAAAAAAAACTTTAGCGAGAACTTGACACCAACACCCAAAAACATATCCGACTAAAAAAATAAACACACAACCATACACATATATTAAACTATGATATATTTCATTTTTGTTCGCACTTTCTTTTATGGATATTTTTTAATATTAATTAACTTTCAGTGAAAAAATAAAAATAACCAAATTTATATTCATATTAAGCATGGTTCTAAAAATTGGCGATTTAACCGATAAATCGGAATATGGGAGGTCACCGATCAGATTTATCAAAATCGACCAGAAAAACATTTTTCCCAAATCGGGTCAAAGTCGGGTCTAAATCGGTGACCGGAGTAGTTTCGAGATTGAGAAAGGCGGAGAGATAGAGATTGAAAGAGAGGGGGGAGAGATGGCTGCGCACGGAGATCTAGATCGACGGATCGAGCAAATTGATAGAGTTGGTATGTACTCGGGGAGGTTCAAATTGGGTGGCATGGCAGAGGGTTGTAACAGGTTTGTACAGTCAAAGGGGTGCGGGTTTGTACCCGGGTCTGTGGTGTGGTGTATGAAGTGTGTACTTTATGATGTGTGTGGGTGAGTGAAACTGAAAAGGGTGAGGGAGATGATTAGAGGAGAGAGAAGCTGTGTCACCTGCGTGGCTGCCTATATAAATGTAGATAAACTCAAAATTTTTAGAACAAATTATATTATAACTAGCATTTTGCCCGTACTTCGTACACGACATTAATTTAATTTAAAATTTTATTTTAAATCATTTTAGGAGTTTGATTGATCATCTACAAACATGTTCCATTCAATTATATAATTATATACTCCCTCCGTCACACCCAATTGTATACATTGGGGGACGGGGGCGTGACACGCATTTTAAGGATAGTTTCATAACTTATTTTTCAATTTTTTTTGTATAAAATTAGGTATGTTAAATTTTTATACAAAAAAAAAGAAAATTTTAAAAATAAATTATGAAACTATACTTTATAGGAGCCTTGAAATGCGTGTCAAGTAGTGAAAAAACTGTATAGAATCTAGTGAGACGGAGGGAGTAATTATTTAATGAAATAGTGTTATTAAAAAATTTATATAAAGAGTAGCATACAATTCTATTTTGACAATGCTAAAAATTTATTCTATCCATCAAAAATTGCAATTTAAGTAATAAATATTTTTGAAATTTTGTTAGATTGATTGTGACATAAGATTGAGATTCTGAATCAAGGTTAGATACTTGTTGATGAAGATCAGATGCATAAAAAAATGTTAGAATTATTCAAAATATTTTCTTTATCGAGAATTATGGTGAAGGTAAATTCTTTCCCAACAATATCTTTGAGCTCTTCCGGAAATGTATCAGCTACTTTTTTCTACAAAATATGAAGACAAATATAGTTAAGTTTAAAAAGTTATTTAAAGACATTAATAGAGTCTGTATTACAACAAAAGAATTCATTTGTAAATTATACCTTTTTCAAACCTCGACTTAAATTCATTGCAGTGGTATTAAGAATTCTTTTTGCAGGTAGATCAAGGAGGATCATGTTTGATGTTGCAGTTTCATCCTCTACCAACATTAGCACCTTAAATCTGAAGTTTAGTTATAAGGGATTATAATATTAAATATATGATTAAGCGAATATATATTTTTCTAAAAAATAAACATATATACGACGCAATTAATGAGTTTGAATTACTATAAATAACTCTTATTAGGAACAGGGGAACTTCTTGGACAAAGTAGGCATTTAAATGTGGCATCAATCTTATTAACTTCCATTTCGCACTGAGGGCAGTAATTGTAATACCAATTGTACTCCTCATTGACTTTGCTAATCTTGACACGACAAATAACTTCTTTCTGCGCATAAATTTTTAGATGCATATATAGATTATGTTTTACATTAAAAACTTAGATATTGAAGTGAAGGTATACTGAAATTCAAATTTTTATAACACAACATCGATCAATTCGGCATCTTTTAAATTACGGAGACCATTCAAAGTGTAAAGTTGAGTTTGAGTGTTGTCAGCTTGTTCCTCAATGATTGTAGATTGAGATGCCACATATCCAACTTCTTCAAGTCTATATTAATGTTAAAAAATATGAGTATTTTGTTTTTTCCATTGTAACATGTAAATGGAAATACATATATGGTGTATAAAAATACATCTATCTCATTATTTCAGTGGTATCATCATCAATATTCAAATATACTTTAGTAAATGACAATGATTTAATTTGCACAACACCTGACAAATGTTAGAAATTCATGTTAATCTGTTATGATATAATTAATAATAAATGAAATGACATTATTATTGCATACCTTTCCAGGTCACGACTTTCGTACTGGTTGGAATTAAAATATTTTATGTTGAATCATCGGCACCAATCATCCTTTTAACTGATGATGCAAGATCTTCCCATATAATGACATCATGAGCACATCTATTTTCGGAATAGATAAATATGTTTAAATTATGTATAAAAATTTAAAAATTGCGTAGCAACATTAAAATAATAATTAATATTTCAATGACTAATTTTATATTTTATAAATATTAATTTACAATTACAATATACTGGACGAATATAAATAAAATTAAAGTATGTTAGGTCGAATACACAAAATATAATCAATTACTGTATGAATAAGTAACAAGAACACACGTTTTAACTTTTAAAACTGTTTGGAATTAATAATTCCTCTCTCGGTGATGTAAAGTATCACAGAGAGCTGCTTAGGTTACAAGAATGATATTCGTTCACGATGGATACCCTTCTAGGGTTAACCTAACTGTATTTATAAGATATACAGCTACGTACAATCGTAAATTGATTCTCCTAAAATTAAGCTATACAATTGATATCAATTACGATTGCTACACGTCTTCTAAGTCAACTCAATCTCTTTGACAGCTATCCAATCTTCAAAGATATTGCTTCCATATTAATATTAAATTAATCTTCAAACTCTGTTGACTTGTAGACGCTCCCAGTAGACAGACTTTAGCAAACTCTGTTCTCTCCACGCTAACAGTGTTTGCGCTTCCATGTATTCAGCTATCAGTGTTTACGCTTTCCTCTGTCAGCGTTTGCGCTTCCAGCAATCAGCGTATACTCAAACTCTGTTACAACTGCTTTCAATAACAAGTTAAACTCTCTTTACCTGTAACACTTAAACACTGACATTAAAACACATCAATTATATTTAACAATCTCCCCCAACTTGTTCATTAGAAAAATGTACAAGTTCACAATAATTGATGATGTCAAAACTAACAAATAAAAACACAGTGTTTAACATATATTCAGAGTTTAAACTTGACTTAGCAAAATTTACAGAAAATACGAATTACTTACAAATTCTGTCTACCTAACCTCCTCAAGATCTGGAGTTGTTCTGAGATAATCAATCAACAATCTCCTTTCAGCATTTTCAAGTTCAATCTCCATAGCTTGCTTGATCTCTCTTAATTCTGGATCATTCTCATCAGTTTGAAAAATAGCAGCTCTGAGATCATAGATCTTGTTTCTTCTCATTTCATTTCCCAATCTGATAAACTTCACTTCTTCAGACTTTACATTAAAATCTAGAACTGTAATTCCAAGATCAGTCTTCAGCTTTGTAGTTCCTTTCTGCATTTCAATCAGATTCCCATTCCAGTCTCTGTACTTAGGAACATACTTTTCAGCAGACTTTGTTCCTGTAGCAACTTTAGCTTTCTGCATATACTCCCTTATAGAATTAGCAATAAGCTGTGTTCTTTGATTTCTAACTCTGAAGATATGCAAGACATACTGAAGTTCCTCAAATAACTTTAGTTTGATTGCTTCTTCATTCACTCTATACACTGACCCATCTGCCATAAAGTATAGTAGAAAGTGAATGTCTAAGCTCCTTTGATGAACTACCTGAACTGACTCCAACTTGTCTAGATTTTCTTGAGTTATACCAGAACCAAGAGATACAAGTGCAGAGGGATCTCTTGGACTGTTACTAACCCTCAAATCTCTTCTTGAACCTAAGCCAGAAGTATTCCTGCCTGGTGGCTTTCCTGAACATGCAACATTATGTTGATATCCACCAGTTACTCCTGCTTCTTCTTGCACTGGAATCTTCGGCCTTGAAAAACCAGGTAAGAGTTTACTTTGAGTCTGTACAACTTGTGTAGCAACAGAGGTTGTAACTATCATTTTGCCCTTGCTTTCTTCACCAATTTTCCCTTTTAACTTCAACTTAGCATCAAGAGAAGACTTTCTAACCAGCTTTCCAGTATCTTCTTCTTCTTCTTGAATACCAGATAGTCTTTCTTTGATTTCAATTCCTTTCATTTCAGGCCTTGCAGACTTTGAAGCTTTAACAACTTTCTTCACTTTCTTGAACTTTTGAGCTTTTAAATACTCTTTCTGCAACAACTTTTCTTCAGCTTGAATATCCTCAAGTGTAGCTTCAGCATTCTCTTCACGAAATAATTTTGCAGCCAATTCTTCATCTGTTTGTGGATTGTCAGAGAATGACAAATCCTTTGGCTTTGAACCAGAAGTACCCTGAGTATTTGAATCTATCACCAAATTCGGCTTTGACCTTGAAGACCTCCCATGTCCTTGTCTGAGATTTGCATTTCTTAAGCCCTTATCAGCATTGGTGCCTTCATCATCAAGATGATCTTTCTTTGACAGAGTTTGAGTTTGCTTACACTTGGTTTTAGCAATTCTCTCCCCCTTTTTGACATCATCATCACCATCTTGAATCAGAATAGAAGTGATTAACTCAAGAGAGTTTGCAATGGAATCAACCTTCTCATTCAGTAAAATCTTATTCTTCTCAACTGTGCTCAGTCTGTCATTAATATTTGCTTGAGCTTTGGCAAATTGTTGAAAGAGCTTAGCATTAGCTAGTTGAGCTTTCTCCTCATGAGTAGCAACTTCTGTTCGAAGATCAACAATAGATTTCTGAGTATCATCAAATCTATTATTCAAAGTTTTGATTTGAATCACTGTGCCTTGCAAACAAGTGAATATTTCTGGATTTTTGATCTTCTTAGAATTGGCTTCAAGAAACATTGCTGCCCTTCCAGGAGGAAAAATACACTCTGACTTGTACCAATCAGCAGTTTGTTTTTTCAAATAAGCATCATCAACCTCATTAGCAGAAGGCCCAGCAAAATCTGGCTTTTCTCCTATTTTCTGACCATCAGTTTGAAATTGGTCATTTTCAGCTCTTGTACTGTTGTTTTCAAACGAATCACTCACAGACTCATGAGTTGGAGCAACAGAAGCAATATCTTCATCTTGAGCAACAACAGATTCTTGAGCAACCTGTTTTCCTTTATCAGCTTGAATCTGCTCTGAAGAAATAACCTTCTCTGGTTTATCAATCTCCTCACCATGCTCAGAACCATGATGGGCATCAGAGTTTAACTCAGTGTGTGATGCGACCACAGTGTCTTCAAGAACAACAGTAGGCCCATCAGCAACACCAGTATCAATAGAATGTATAACCTCATTAAAAGAAATTGGAGTTTCAGCAAATGAGATAGGATCAGAGAATTGTAGAACTGAATCAAGAACATCATTTACTGGTGAAAAACCATCTCTGTGACCCTCTTCTGCAGGCATGTCATCCTCTACAGGTAAATCAATGTTTACAGGAGCATTATCCTTTGCAGGTATTTCAACCTCTGCAGATATAGCAACCTTCTCTACAACCTCAACAGTAGGTGTTTGCTTGGAAACCACCTCTGGAGCTTCAACTTCATGCTCATCATCAGAATCAGTAAGAATGAGCCTCCTCCTCTTAGCTTGAGGCACTGCAACCTGTTCTGCATCTTCACTGGAACTTTCACTAGAACTTTCCTCAACTGATGGTAGTGAAGGTCTATTTGCCCTTTGTATGAATCTTCTAGAATAAACAGCCTTTGGAGTTGTCTGTTTAGCCCTAGAATGTTTGGTGTTGATTGCAGTATGTTTCTTCCTTTTTGGCTTTGGTGGTGGTTGTGGATGAGTGGTAGTGACAGGGTTTGTTGGTTCAGTAGTCATTTGGTCAGGTTGTGTTTGAGGTTCTGTTTGTGTTTGAGGTTCTGTTTGTGTTTGAGGTGATATGGGTTGATCAGTGGTTGTTGGTATTGGCTCAGGTGATTGAGTAGGTTGAGATGGGATGTTTTCTGTACGATCAGTGGCTAAAGGTTCAGGCATAGATTGTGGTTCTGGTTGATGTGGTTCATGTGGTTCATGGTTTGGTGATGAAGAATCTTGTGGTTGATTGACAAAGTTCTGTAAAGCAAGTGGCATTATGAAAGGAGGTATGTCCTTACCAACATCTTTGTTAGTCATATCAGAGAATATTCTCTTAGTGACTCAAAAAGGTTGAATCTTATCAGCTTCATCAACAACTAATCCAGGAACACATGCATTGAACAGAAGTTGACAAAATCTAGCAAAGTAAACTGTAGTAGACTCTGACAACTTATCACCCAAATTCATTAAAATATATCTACCAAAATCAAAATTACTGCCATAGAGTAGAGAATACCCAATTTGCAGACTGTCCATTGGAATAGCATCCCAGTTGGTGACCTTCTTCTGGAATGTCCTGGTGATACAATCAAAGAAAAAGTTCCACTCTTTTCTCAAATTTGGCCTCTTCACACTGCCCAGCTTGGCAAGTGATTCCATGTACCCAATCTCTGTTAGCATCTCTCTCAGATTTTCCTCAGAGACAACAGCATACGAAGTATGTGTGTCGAAGTCCATGGCATCACGAACAGTTTGTGGAGTGATTACAAACTCTTGTTCTTCATGAGAGAAGATGATAGACGGAGTTCCATTCTCTCCTCCTTCTATATATCGTGAATTTTGCCAGAAGTTAACAACTTGGGAAGCAGATAGAGTAGCCGGTTCAACCAGCGCTTGCCCAATTTCAGAATCTCGAAGAAAATTTTGCATTAGATGGAAAGCCTCTGGAGCCCGGTCGTTCTCAAGTAAAGCTGCATAGTTGTTAGGCACAAAACGTAGACCAAAGACAGTGAAAGATTTAGTTGCCATTGAATCAAGATATAAGCAAGAATCAACTGTGAAAATGTTTTGCAAGAAAGGTGTTTGTGAAAATGCCAAAGTGAAAAACAAAGATGTTCTCTGTTTTGGTAAAGTGAATACGAGTGGGTAATAGTGATTGTGGCAAAAAGTAATTTGAGTTTTAATTAAAAACTAAACTCAAACGATTTTCCTTGAAAACACGCAACTGTTCCCTTGAAAAGTGTAAAAGTGAGACATAATGATGAGTGAGTGGGACACGTGTCACACATGCAACGGTTCACTTAATACATGCGCAGTAAAAGCCATTATTACCGCTGTCGTTCCATTTATCAAGACACGTTACCACTAATTACACTAATTAACAGTTGTCAACTACTCCATTTACTCCAGAATTTTCAAATTATCTTAATGAAAATATACCTTAGAGTACATAGCACAATCAATCAGTGTTTGACAAATTTTCAATCTTTATCACAAAACCCTTTCAAAAATGCACAGTCGTGATTTTTGTGTGTGAGTAGCAGAGTTTACCAAATCAATTTTTATAGCATCTAATATTTCATAAAATCCATAAATCAAAACAATAAACACTGAATGCACAAACTCTCATATTAAACACAGAGTATATGATGAATGCTAAACTCTGTAGTTCCTTAATTACAGAAATCTGAATATCCCTGTTCCAGTTTATGATCATGATTATCCACGTAAGCACACAGTCATTAAAGACAAAAAGATCAGGAGATAAACATCAAAGCATCATTCAGTGAGTTACATGTCAAGGATTGTCTCACAAACTCTCACATCACACAAGTGTTTAGGTGAAGTGTTTACTCTCAGATTCAATCAGTAAAAGCAGATACTACCATAAGCTTGAATGTCCACCATATCTACACCACTTCGATTACATATATGCACAAATCAAAAGGACTTTGTTCAAGGTTTTAATTGAGTGAAATCAAACAGATGAGAAGAGATGAGAATTTCTAACTGAACAATTTATTTGATCAAAATGTTCAGTCAAATGATTAGTACATATTTGTACAAGATGATCAGTATATATACCCCCTTTTTTTTTTCTTTTTTTTTATTCATATATATATACTGAGTAAGATATCTTTTCTTAAGAAATACTCACCTGTTTGAATTTGATTTAACAAACGAAAATAACTGCTATTAATACTTCAGTATTCAAGAAAAATGAGCAGTTAATTTGGCTCAAAGGGGTTTACTAAGGGTAGTGATTTATGAACAGTGTTTATGATCAGTATTCAAAGATGTTTTGAATCAGTGTTTGAAGAAAGATGGTTAATCCTAATGCCTTTATCATCTTCATGCACACATATATCATGTAGTCCCAAAATGGTTTAATGCAAGTTCTAGAGCAACATACTTACTGATAAACATCACACAACAATAAAATCTGATTGATATAAAATGTATCAATCACTTATTCGGCTCAAAATCTCACAGGGTTCAGACATGAACTAGTTCTCACCAAACTAAACAATGACACATCTCAAGTTTTAAAATTTTCACAAGTGCAAACACAGAATCATCAAGAATGAAGTATGACTTGGAAACAGAGTGTCACTAATCAGAGTTTAGAGTTCATCAAGATCAGAGTTATTCATGAGAGAAAATGCATACAGTATTCATAGATTCAGAGTTTAGGATCAAATAAACTAAGAGATGCTCTAAATATGAAACAGTATCATGCTGTGTTAAATTACTGTGCAATTTCTGATTAGATTACAGTGACTCAAAAAGAATCTTGATTTTTCACTGAAAATCATGCTCTATACATTTTTCTTCATCGGTACTTTCATTCAGACAAAAATCAACTCAGAATTCACAGAGTTTAACAAACGTATTAACAGTGTATGACCAACAATCATGCTGACAGAGTTTAATTAACAATATTCACATAGCACTTTAGCAATTCACAGAAAATATGAGCAACACATTTTATTAGAAAAGTTTGAGTCTAACCAACATGTTTAGTCAAAACCAGATACCATTCCTAGTTCATTGACCAGTCTTGTAAATGTTGCTTCACTTAGAGGCTTTGTGAAAACATCTGCAAGTTGTTGATCTGTAGGCACAAAGTGAAGCTCTATGTTGCCTTCCTCTACATGCTCTCTGATAAAGTGATACCTTATGCTGATGTGCTTGGTCATTGAGTGTTGTACTGGATTACCTGTCATTGCAATAGCACTTTGATTATCACAGAAAATAGGTATTTTACTATACCTCAACCCATAATCCAGTAGTTGATTTTTCATCCATAAAATCTGTGCACAACAGCTACCAGCAGCAATATACTCTGCTTCAGCTGTAGATGTAGATATTGACTTCTGTTTCTTGCTGTACCAAGACACTAGTCTGTCACCAAGAAATTGACAACTTCCACTTGTGCTTTTTCTGTCAATCTTACAGCCAGCAAAATCTGCATCAGAGTAACCAAGTAGCTTAAAATCTGATTCTCTTGGGTACCACAGTCCTAAGGTTACAGTGCCCTTGAGATATTTGAAAATCCTCTTCACAGCTGTTAAATGTGGTTCCCTTGGATCTGCCTGAAATCTTGCACACAGACAGGTGGCATACATGATATCAGGTCTACTAGCTGTTAAATAGAGTAGAGAACCAATCATCCCTCTGTAACTTGTCATATCCACTGATGACCCTGTATCTTTATCCAGTTTTGTTGCAGTTGCCATGGGAGTTGTTGCAGATGAACAGTCAAGCATGCCAAATTTCTTGAGAAGATTTCTGGTATATTTTGCTTGATTAATGAAAATTCCATCATCTGTTTGCTTCACTTGTAAGCCTAGAAAATAGCTTAACTCTCCCATCATACTCATTTGATATCTCGACTGCATGAGCTTGGCAAATTTCTTACAGAGTTTATCATTAGTAGATCCAAAAATGATATCATCTACATATATCTGTACTAAGAGCAGGTCATTACCAGATTGAAAGTAAAACAGAGTTTTGTCAATAGTACCTCTGTGAAACCCACTTTCTAGCAGAAATTTAGCAAGTGTTTCATACCATGCCCTAGGTGCCTGTTTGAGTCCATAGAGTGCTTTGTCTAACCTGTAGACATGATCTGGATGTTTTGGATCTACAAAACCAGGTGGTTGTTCAACAAATACTTCTTCTTCAAGTTTTCCATTCAGAAAAGCACTTTTCACATCCATTTGAAAAACCTTGAATTTCTTGTGAGAAGCATAGGCAAGAAACATCCTTATTGCCTCCAACCTGGCAACTGGTGCAAAAGTCTCATCATAATCTATTCCTTCCTGCTGTGAATAGCCTTTAGCTACTAGTCTTGCTTTGTTCCTTGTGATCACACCATCACTGTCAGTTTTATTTCTGAAAACCCATTTAGTACCAACAATAGATCTGTTCTTTGGCCTTGGTACAAGGGTCCACACCTCATTTCTCTCAAATTCATTTAGCTCTTCTTGCATTGCTGTTATCCAGTCAGCATCTTTCAGAGCTTCTTCTACTTTCTTTGGCTCAGTTTGTGACAAGAATGCATGAAACTGACATTCATTTGTTGTTGCACTTCTTGTTCTTACTCTTGCATTTGGATCACCAATAATCAAATCAGGTGTATGTGACTTAGTCCATTTTCTTGCAGAAGGCAGATTGCTTCTGTCATCATGTGATCCTCCCCCTTGATCCATGCTCTCCTGATTTTCTTGGTGACTTTCTTCATTTTCAGATGCTCCTCCTGAATGTGACTGTTCAGAATTTGAATGATCAGAGTTTGTATCAACAGTGTTTGATTCAGAATTATCAATTGAGTCACTATCAGTGTTTGAATTTTCACTTTGATGTGATTCTTCATGCTCCCCCTCAACTGGTTCTTCCCTTGTTTCTGATTGAAAAGTTTCTTCAGTGTTTACCAGTAGAGGTTCAGAATTGACCTCAACAGTGTTTGTCAGATCTGTATCATCCGAGTTTAATAAATCTTCATTTTCAAAGTGCAGTTGATCATGCTCATTAACATCTTCAAGTCCAGTTATTTTCTTGTCATCAAATGACACATGAATAGACTCCATGATCACTCTGGTTCTCAGATTATAAACTCTGAATGCCTTTGTTGACAGTGGATAGCCAACAAAAATTCCTTCATCTGCCTTTAGGTCAAACTTGGTCAACTGTTCAGGATGAGTCTTCAACACAAAGCACTTGCATCCAAAAATATGAAAATATTTTAGATTTGGCTTTTTCTTTTTCACCATTTCATATGGTGTTTTACCATGCTTGTTGATCAGTGTTGCATTTTGAGTAAAACAAGCAGTTTGAACTGCTTCTGCCCAGAAATATGTTGGCAACTTTGCTTCATCTAGCATGGTTCTGGCAGCTTCTATCAAGGTTCTGTTCTTCCTCTCCACTACACCATTTTGTTGTGGAGTGCCAGGTGCAGAAAACTCTTGTTTTATCCCTTTACTCTTGCAAAATTCTTCCATTGATGAATTCCTGAACTCAGTTCCATTGTCACTTCTGATTATCTTCACTTGATTCTCTGACCCTTTTTCCAGTTGTAATATATGTTCTGTCAGTGTTAATGCAGTTTCATCCTTCTTTGTAAGAAAATATACCCATGTGAACCTGGTATATTCATCAACAATGACTAGAGCATATTTCTTCTTTCCAAGAGACATTACATTCACTGGACCAAAAAGATCAACATGTAGTAAATGATAAGGATCAGCAATTGAAGACTCAGATTTGCTTTTGAAAGAGGTTTTTCTCTGTTTGGCCTTTTGACAAGAATCACACAGGCCTTCTACATTCAACAATGACTTTGGTAGTCCTCTTGCAAGATCATTCTTGATTAGCTCATTGATGTTGTTCAGGTTCAAATGAGAGAGTTTCTTGTGCCATTTCCAACTCTCTTCACTGGACATCCTTGTAGACAGACACACTGCTTTGCCATCAGTGTTTGTTGACAATTTGATTTCATAGATGTTATTGTGTCTGTTTCCAACTAGAGCAACTTTCCCTGTAGATTTACTGATCACTTGACAATATTCAGGCTGAAAATCCACATGATATCCTCTGTCACAGATTTGACTCACAGATAGCAGATCATGCTTGAGTCCTGGAACCAGAGCCACATTTGTGATGATTACATTCCCAAGATTAATATTGCCATATCCCAGAGTATGTCCTATGTTGTCATCTCCATAAGAAACTTCTGGGCCAGCCTTCTCCTCATACTCTGATAGCAGGGCTTTATTTCCAGTCATGTGTCCTGAACATCCACTGTCCACGACTAGGGTACTGACCCTTGTGCCCTGCAATCACAAACAATCACTGATTATTAGTTTTAAGGATCCAGACTTGCTTGGATCCTTTGGCTTTCTTAATTCTGTTAGCTTTTGCAGCGGAATTTTCATTAACAGAGTTTAAGCTAACTTTTTCAGAGTTTACATTTGCAGAGTTTACTTTAACCCATTTCAAATTTGGCTTGGGTTCATAGTAATTATAGTAAATAGCATGATAATCTCTGCAAGTATAAATAGAATGCCAAGTACTTCCACAGTGTTTACATAAAGTCTGTGGTCTAGTTTTCACATAATCATTTTTAACTGCAGTTTTAGAGGGCAAAGAATTAATGTTCTTATTCTTACTGCAGAAACTGGCAAGATGATTAGTACTACCACAATTAAAGCATGTTTTCCTGGGAGCTAATGAAGCAAGCATTGGCTTAACTCCTGAGGTTATGCCTACTTTTCCATTTCTGTTTTTCTTAGGCATTCTCTGTTTGTTGACAGACTTTATCTCCTTAAGCTTATGCTTGAGTTGTTTATCTGTCATTAAGCCAATGTTAGCCTCTTTAACAAAAGTTTTAGCATATGACTCTTTAACAGCCTTTTTCTGTGCTTCAGTCTTAGGTCCACCTGTTCCCATGACATTTCCCTCAGATGAACAATGTGGTCTAACCTTTACCTGATTTTCAAATCTAAGTTCATCTCCTACAGAGTAACCTAGACCTACTGTATCTGACTGAAACACTTCTTGAGTGTCTTTACCAGAGTGTGTCCAGGTTTTAATGATGTGTTTAGTATCCTCCAATTCAGATTCTAGTTGCTTATATTTTCCTAGCAACTCCTGTTCAATAAACACTGCATCATCTCTCTCTTTTTGAATTTTATTCATGTTCTCTAGCTGTTCCTCAACAAGTTTATTTCTTTCTTTGAGTTGAGAACACTCAGACTTTATCCTCTCATTTTCTAAAGTCTGATCCCTATAACTGATATGCAATGCTTTAAGATAAATTCTCAATTCAGTTATATTATCAATGTTATAAGCATAGGTAGTTGGAGGTACCTTGAGATCATCATTTTCAGTCTGAGTAGTAGCCATGAGAGCATAGTTGACTTCCTCATCTGAATCTGAAGTGTCTGCCCAATCTCTGCCTTTGGTGTAGAGTGCCTTTTCAGTTTTACCCTTCTTGCACTCAGGAGCATAGTGACCCATCTCCTTACACTTGTAGCATTGAATCTCAGACTTATCTTTCTTACCAGATTTGAAGTCCTTTCCCTCAGATTTCTTGAAATTCTTCTTATCAAACTTTGAGTAGTCCTTGGAGAATCTCTTTCCCTTCTTAAAGTTCTTGTATCCCATCTTCTTGAAGGTCTTTACCATCAATGCAGCCATTTGCATCATCTCCTCATCATCTTCAGAATCAGATGATTCATCTGTGTTTGAGTCAACATCAGTGTCTGATGACTCATTCTCTGAATGTATGACTAAGGCTTTTCCTTTTGCCTTTTTCCTTGATGCTTCCTTCTTTGATGGTTTCTCCTCAACCTTAAGAGCAACAGACTTTGACTTTCTACTAGATCTTTTGTTTCTCTGCTCCAATTCCAATTCATGGGTTTTGAGCAGTCCATAAATTTCATCAATCTCTGTTTCACCAAGTTCATAATTATCTCTTATAGTGGTTGTTTTCACATCCCACTTTTCAGGTAGAGAGAGAAGAAACTTGAGATTTGAATCTTCTAAATCATACTCTTTGTTCACCAATGACAAATCATTGAGCAGTTTACAGAATCTGTCAAATGTTTCTGTCATGGTTTCATCAGATTTTGCCTCAAAATGTTCATACTCCTGAGTGAGTATGTTCCTTCTGTTCTTCTTAATTGCAGGTGTTCCTTGACATCTAACCTCAAGTGCATCCCATATCTCCTTTGCAGTTGTGCAGTTTATCACTTTATTAGACATAACATTGTCTAATGCACTATGAAGTAAATGCCTTACCTTCGCATCCTTTGCAATAGATGAAAGATCCTCAGCAGTTAGATCTTTCTTCTCTTTTGGAATGACTTTTGATTCCTCAGCAGCAGCAGCAGCAGATAACTTTGTAGGTTTGTGAGGACCTTCATAAATTCTGTCCAGATATTCTGGATCTGTGGCCTCCAGAAACATGGTCATCTTCACCTTCCAAATTGCATACTCTAATGGTCTCAGTATCGGAACCCTAATTGTTTCATACCTACTAACAGTAGTAGGGGCTTTCTCAGATGGTGGAGGTATGGTATCTCTGCCATTGATTACTATTGTGTTTGGATCTTTAACTGTAATAAAGTAACAGATTTGGCTCTGATACCACTTGTTAGGTCGAATACACAAAATATAATCAATTACTGTATGAATAAGTAACAAGAACACACGTTTTAACTTTTAAAACTGTTTGGAATTAATAATTCCTCTCTCGGTGATGTAAAGTATCACAGAGAGCTGCTTAGGTTACAAGAATGATATTCGTTCACGATGGATACCCTTCTAGGGTTAACCTAACTGTATTTATAAGATATACAGCTACGTACAATCGTAAATTGATTCTCCTAAAATTAAGCTATACAATTGATATCAATTACGATTGCTACACGTCTTCTAAGTCAACTCAATCTCTTTGACAGCTATCCAATCTTCAAAGATATTGCTTCCATATTAATATTAAATTAATCTTCAAACTCTGTTGACTTGTAGACGCTCCCAGTAGACAGACTTTAGCAAACTCTGTTCTCTCCACGCTAACAGTGTTTGCGCTTCCATGTATTCAGCTATCAGTGTTTACGCTTTCCTCTGTCAGCGTTTGCGCTTCCAGCAATCAGCGTATACTCAAACTCTGTTACAACTGCTTTCAATAACAAGTTAAACTCTCTTTACCTGTAACACTTAAACACTGACATTAAAACACATCAATTATATTTAACAAAGTATTACTTAAAATATATATTCAAGTATACCATATGTAAATTCTGATTCTCCATCTTTATAAGTAGGCTCATCAGAACACGTCTCTGTTGCCAATGACTTTAAATCTTCCAACTCTATACATTCGAACTTGTTCATCACCAAAAGTGGATCATTTTCTTGTACATGAACCACTTCTGTTGCATTTGTAAAAGAAATAGTCATTTTTAACGATACTGGTCGCAGTTTACCAAATGCGCTCCTCACAGTGAAGTTAGTGATAGTATAAATTTCACCCTC
This sequence comes from Kitagawia praeruptora, assembly GCA_037693485.1. NCBI lineage: Eukaryota > Viridiplantae > Streptophyta > Magnoliopsida > Apiales > Apiaceae > Kitagawia > Kitagawia praeruptora. Next base: position 148,558,640 of record CM075349.1, on the reverse strand, counting down.
CTCTAATTTTTTCTTTGGATTTTTCAAGATGCCCACATATACTAATGCTTGAATATGATAACCCTGGAAGACAGCATATATGTCAAATAATTAAAAATTATAATCAGTAAAAAGTTTACATAAAAAATGAATAACAACTTGCGTGGTGGATACGCATAATTTGTGTTTTATGTTGTTGCTTTTAATAACTTTTTGTTAAATGAAATTATTTATGCAAACATTTTTCCAAGGCAAATTTCAAAAAAGTAAAATAAAACTGGTGTTTGGTGTTTTTTTCTTTTTTGTTGTTTTTAATAATTATGCTCTCAAAAATTAAAAAATTAAAAAAATATATATATTTTAAAAAAATGATGATGTGGCAACAATTTTTTTTTAAATTTTTTTTTGATTAATGGATTGAGGGTAGAAGTGAAGGTGCCCCTGGCGGGGCCCTTACAATAAATGATATATATATATATATATATATTAGTGTGAACTAAACTATATATATAAATACGTGTTAAATTTAAATAATTAATAATATTAAGTTTTCTTCCATTATTTTATCAATTTATTTTTTATTAGTAACCAGACAGTGCTTTCGTCGACTAAATCCGAAATTTTAAAACAATGATCATAGATGATGCCGTGTATATTGAAAATTATAAATAAAGATATTTTTTAGTTATTTTTTTTCATGTTTTGGCTCCATAATTACTCTTTTTTATTTTTTTAAAATAAGCATCAAAGAAATAAAGAAGATAAAGAAAATGAAGGATAATAGTAGAGGTTTAGATTTAGGTCGATTTGCTCCAAATGTTGTGTAATGACAAAAAATAATATAGGTTTTGATTTGGGTCGATCCAATCTAAATTGGATCGCTCCAAATGATATGTAATGACAAAAAAGGACATCAAAGAAATAAAGAAGATTAAAAAAATGAAGGACAATGATTTTTCCAGATGTCCACATATACAAATGCTTGAATATGATAACCCTAGAAGACAACATATTTGTTAAATAATTAAAAATTATAATCAGTAAAAAGTTTACATAAAAAAATGAATAACAACTTGCGTTGTGGATACACATAATTTAAGTTTTATGTTGTTGCTTTTAATAACTTTTTGTTAAATGAAATTATTTATGCAAACATTTTTCCAAGGCAAATTTCAAAAAAGTAAAATAAAACTGGTGTTTGGTTTTTTTTCCCTTTTTATTGTTTTTAATAATTATGCTCTCAGAAACAAAATTAAAAAAATTTCAAATTTTTTTTTAAAAAAAAAGATGATGTGGCAGCAGTTTTTTTTAATTTTTTTTATTAATGGATAGAGGGTAAAGTGAAAGTGCCCCTGGCGGGGCCCTTTGAATAAATGATATATATATATATATATATATATATATATATATATATATATATATATATATATATATAAGTGTGAACTAAACTATATATATAAATATGTGTTAAATTTAAATAATTAATAATATTAAGTTATCTTCCATTATTATATCAATTAATTTTTTATTAGTAACAGACGGTGCTTTCGTCGACTAAATCCAAAATTTTCAAAACAATTATCATAGATGATGTCGTGTATATTGAAAATTATAAATAAAATTATTTTTTAGTTATTTTTTTCATGTTTTGACTCCATAATTAAAAAACTCTTTTTTATTTTTTAAAAATAAGCATCAAAGAAATAAAGAAGATAAAAAAATAAAGGATAATAGTAGAAGTTTAGATTTGGGTCGATCCAATTGGGTTGCTCCAAATGCTGTGTAATGACAAAAAATAATATAGATTTTGATTTGGGTCGATCCAATCTAAATTGGGTCGCTCCAAATGCTGTATAATGACAAAAAAGGACATCAAACAAATAAAGAAGATTAAAAAAAATGAAGGATAATGATTTTTCCAGATGTCCACATATACAAATGCTTGAATACGATAATCCTGGAAGACAACATATATGTCAAATAATTAAAAATTATAATCAGTAAAAAGTTTACATAAAAAAGTGAATAACAACTTGCGTGGTGGATACACATAATTTAAGTTTTATGTTGTTGCTTTTAATAACTTTTTGTTAAATGAAATTATTTATGCAAACATTTTTCCAAGGCAAATTTCAAAAAAGTAAAATAAAACTGGTGTTTGGTGTTTTTTTTCCTTTTTATTGTTTTTTTATAATTATGCTCTCAGAAACAAAAATAAAAAATTTTAAAAAATTAAATTTTTTTTTAAAAAAAATGATGATGTGGCAGCAGTTTTTTTAATTTTTTTTAATTAATGGATAGAGGGTAAAGTGAAAGTGCCCCTGGCGGGGCCCTTTGAATAAATGATATATATATATATATATATACATATATATATATATATATATTAGTGTGAACTAAACTATATATATAAATATGTGTTAAATTTAAATAATTAATAATATTAAGTTATCTTCCATTATTATATCAATTAATTTTTTATTAGTAACAGACGGTGCTTTCTTCGACTAAATCCAAAATTTTCAAAACAATTATCATAGATGATGTCGTGTATATTGAAAATTATAAATAAAATTATTTTTTAGTTATTTTTTTCATGTTTTCGCTCCACAATTAAAAAACTTTTTTTTATTTTTTAAAATAAGCATCAAAGAAATAAAGAAGATAAAAAAAATGAAGGATAATAGTAGAAGTTTAGATTTGGGTCGATCCAATATAAATTGGGTTGCTCCAAATGCTGTGTAATGACCAAAAATAATACAGTATAGGTTTTGATTTGGGTCGATCCAATCTAAATTGGGTCGCTCCAAATGCTGTATAATGACAAAAAAGGACATCAAACAAATAAAGAAGATTAAAAAAATGAAGGATAATGATTTTTCAAGATGTCCACATATGCAAATGCTTGAATACGATAACCCTGGAAGACAAGACAACATATATGTCAAATAATTAAAAATGATATATATATATATATATATATATATATATATATATATATATATTAGTGTGAACTAAACTATATCTATAAATATGTGTTAAATTTAAATAATTAATAATATTAAGTTTCTTCCATTATGATATCAATTAATTCGTAGAATAAATCCGAAATTTTCAAAACAATGATCATAGATAGATGATGTCGTGTATATTGAAAATTATAAATAAAGATATTTTTTAGTTATTTTTTTGTGTTTTTGTTCTATAATTAAAAAACTCTTTTTTATTTTTCAAAAAAATATTATTGATTGTCTTCTTTTCCTAGTACTGATACCTTTTGATTTAAATTTGTCGTTTTGTTACCTTGAAAAGTTTCAACTCATTAAGTGATTCACACTAATAGATTTTTTTTTTGAAACTGAAAGCATTTTATAACAAAGAGGACAAATTGTCCATGGTTACATAGCGGGAAACCTCACAAGGGCAATGGTTTTCCCAGATTTGCTCATAGCCAAATGGAACTATTCTAGCAATATGATGGGCAACTGAATTTCCATCTCTTTTTACATGAGACCACCTGATAGAATCAAAGAAAGGTCTTAGGGATAGAACATCCTCTAGAATGGAGTCAAGATCAGAACAAAAAGTGTGGACATTTTCAAGGCGAGATGTGATGGTTTGATTGTCAGATTCCACAATGATGTTCCTGAGACCATATTTTTGTGCAAGCCTGACTGCAAAGTGGATTGCTTTACATTCTGCGATCACGGGGGAAAGGTGTCCTCGAACCCTTCTTGTACCTGCAAACAACACCTCTCCTGAGTTGTTCCTTGCTACGCTGCCCAACCCGATCCATCCATTCTCATTGAGAGTTGCATCACAGTTAAGCTTGATGCAGTTAGTCGGTGGGGGTTGCCAAAACTTAGAGCTCTGTTTTCGTGGATTGTACTGGGATCCATAGATCTTTCCGTTATAAGCATTATAATCTGCAGCCAAGCGAGTTGATCTTTCTAGAACCAACTGGTGTGGAGTCTCCTTGTTAGTGAAAACTTTATCATTTCTTCTCCTCCAGATGTTCCACATTAGGATAGCAGCTAGCTGGCATCTTTTTTTATCGAAATTCTTCCATGATTCAAAGAATTCTAACCAGCTTGACTCGCCAAGAAGACAGCCAAAATCCTCACAACCTGCTCCACTCCACATGTTCCTAACCGTCCTGCACTCAAACAAAGCGTGCTGTATAGATTCTGGAGCACTATCACACCACGGGCAGTTGTCGTTCTCAATCATGTGTCTCCATTTTAAGTATGCTTTAACTGGTAGAGTGCCTGTGCAGATGCGCCACAAAAAATGTTTAACTTTTGGGATAATGTCCATCCTCCAGATTTGTGCCCAGGTTTGGTGAGCATTCTCAAAGTTATAAGACTTCCCTAGCATGTACGCTGATTTAACTGTGTATATGCCATCCTTCGAAAATGCCCAAGATAAGGAATCGATTGGGGCACGAGAATTGATTGGAATCGCCATAATGCAGTTTATGTCTCTCTCGTTAAAGATTGAGGATATTATATCAAAATTCCATTCCTTCTTTTCCATATCTATAAGGTCTTGTACCAGAGAAATTGTGCTTAACTTCGGAGTGAGAATAAATCTCCCTTGTTCATCTTGCACCCAGGGGTCTGACCAGATATCAATGCTAGCCCCATTACCTACCCTCCATCTAATGCCTTCTTTCACAAACGACTTTGATCCCCAAATACTTCTCCAAGAAAAGTTGTTCGAAACCCCCAAAGAGGATCTCAGGAAGTCACTTTTGGGGTAGTACTTGCTGCGAAGAACCTTACTGAATAAAGTTTCTGGGGCGGAGATTAATCTCCATGCTTGACGCCCCAAAAGAGCATCGTTGAAGACTCTCATGTCTCTGAATCCCATACCTCCCAGGCGTTTTGGAGCACACAGGGAATCCCAACTTTTCCAGTGAATCGGCTTCTGTGAACTGGAATTAGCCCACCAGAATTTTGTCGTCGTAGCCTGGATTTCTTGAATGACGCTCTCTGGTATCTTATAGACCCCCATGATATAAGTTGGAATTGACTGGACCACTGATTTGATCAGAGTCTCTTTCCCCGCTCTAGCTAGGAGCTTTTCTTTCCAGTTTTGAAGCTTTTTCCAAATTCTGTCTTTTAGGGTTGCAAAAATGCTTCTTTTTGATCTTCCAATGATGGTTGGGATGCCCAGGTACTTCCCATGCTCTCTAACAAACCTCATTTTTAATAACTCAACCAGTTCAATTTGCGATGACATGCTAACTCCTTTGCTAAAGGAAACCTCCGATTTTTCATAGTTAATTTTCTGGCCAGAAGCTGCTTCATACACGTTGAGTAAATCAACAATAACTGAGCATTCTCTACGGTTGGCTCTTGCAAATAATAGGCTGTCATCTGCGAAAAAAAGGTGAGAGATTAACGGGCCACTTCGACTTGCTCTAGCTCCGTGAATCATTTTGTTTTCAACTGCTTTTTTAAGTAGACTTAAGAGGCCATCTGCGATTATAATAAACAGGTACGGAGATAGGGGGTCTCCCTGTCGGAGACCTCGAGAAGGCTTTACAGATCCACAGACATTCCCATTTATGACGAAAGAATAGTTCACTGTTGAAACACAGGTCATGATCACCTTCACCTAACGGTCATCGAAACCCAGTCTGATTAACAACTTTTCCAGGAAGCTCCATTCTACTCTGTCATAGGCCTTGCTCATATCTAGTTTTAGAGCGATCGTCCCCTTACGACCCTTTTTCCTTTTTTTCATAGAATGGAATAATTCCATAGCTATAAGAGCATTGTCGGTTATTAAACGGCCAGGAACAAAGGCGCTTTGGTTCTCAGTGATTGCACTAGGGAGGATATTTTTGAGTCTCATCACAATAGCTTTGGAGGCAATTTTGTAAATGACGTTGCAGAGAGCTATGGGGCAAAACTCAGACATTAAGGTGGGGGATTTGACCTTTGGAATCAAGACCACATTCGTGTTGTTAATTTTCTGTGAGTAGGGGTCACCTTTTAGCATATTACATACCTGAATTGTTACGTCATCACCTATAATGTGCCAGAATTTTTGGTAGAAAATGGAGTGCATGCCATCCGGCCCCGGGGCCTTGCAAGGATGCATTTGTTTGATTGCTGCGAGAATTTCTTCCTTCGTGAATGGCTTTAGAAGGTAATCATTATCGTTCCTGGAAATAACCGGTTCAACTGTTTTTAGGACTTCTGAGATAGCATCAGGAGAGGGGCCTGCTGAGGTAAACAGATTTTCATAGAAATTTTCTACTATTTCTTCAATGTCCTCATCTTCAGTACACCAACTGCCACTGCTGTTGAACAACCCTTGAATTTTGTTTCTTTTCTTTCTCTGAGAAGCTTTGTGGTGGAAGTATTTTGTGTTCCGATCACCGTCTCTTATCTCCGCAGCTCGGGACCTGATGTACCAGTAGGCTTCTTGTTTTTCAAATAAATCATCTAGTTTCTTTTCTAGCTTAACACAAGACTCAATTGAAGCCTCTGTCACCTCATAATCTTGAGCTACTTTGAGGACTTTTTCTGTTTCGTCAATCTGTTTATCAAGCTCCTTGAATTTCTTCCCGCTCCAATTTTTGAGATCCCATGCCATGTTTTCCAGTCTATCCGGAACTTCTCCTCCTTTTGAATTGTTCCATGAATTTCTTACTACTTCGACACATGAATCATCAAGCAGCCAGCAAGTTTCGAATTTGAAGGATTGTTTTCCACATTTTCTTCTTCTCTTTGGTCTCTTCATTCTCAAGAAAATTGGGGTGTGATCTGATTTAAATCTTACTAAGTGTTCCACATTTGCATCAGGGAATAACGAGTCCCACGCAGAGTTGCCTACAAAGCGGTCCAGCCTTTCCCTAACAACAGTATCAATCGTGCGCCCTCTTTCCCATGTGTACCACTGGCCTTTGAAGCCTAAGTCTCGAAGGTTGCAATTACTTAACGTTTCGCGAAATTCAGAAATTGTTCTCCTTTCAGCATCAGTCCCTCCCTCTTTTTCTTCATTGCTTAGAATTTCATTGAAGTCTCCTCCCACTAGTAAGGGGTCATGAAAGTTCTCGCATGCCTCCCTCAAAAGATGCCAAGTTTTGTGCTTGTTTCCAGATTCAGGCCAACCGTAGATTCCCACAAACCGCCATTTCAAATCGTTTACCAACACATCTCCACAAATGTGGTTTTGAGAGCATGATACAAGATGAAAGGAAATGGAGTCACTCTTCCAGTAAATACAGAGACCACCAGACAAACCAATACTACTAATTCCAAAAGCACAATCATAACCCAATTTGGACTTCAAATTCTCAGAAACACTTTTATTTATTTTAGTCTCCGACAAGAAAACCAAATCGGGGGCAAGAGAAGCACACCACTTGCGTAGTGTGTTAATTGTGCGAGGGTTGCCAATCCCTCGACAGTTCCAACATAGGGTATTCATGGCTGTTCACGGGGTTGGTTGATCCCAACTCCCGCTACTAAATTAGACTCAACAGTATACATAGAGGGCTCAATTACCCTTATTTTCTTGTCGCAGTCCAGCATTTGCACATCACCATCTCCATCCGTGTTTTTGTACACCTTGTTGAATTTCCTCTTTTTTCCAATTGGCCCCATTGGCACTTCAGTTAGGACCGTTTTGCCAATAGTTTCCTCTCCCTTGCTTCCTCCCCTGGCTAGTTTTTTCCATGTTAAAACCTTGCTCTCACTTCTGTTAGCTGTGATTGTGATACTAGGTTGGTTGTTGCCCTCTGGATGGTCGGTAGGTAACATCGAGATCTCTTCATTTTTGCGCCCCCTCTCTGCTAATGGTTTTGCTCCTATCTCCGATTCTCTCATGGTCATTGCTTCAACGGGGTTGGATCTAGTGATTTCTGTTGAGCTCTTCATCAGTGCTTGTCCCAGAGTTTTCTTCTCAGTACATGTACCCGTCTCAATCGGCACCTCCTTCATAACTGGCTGGTCTTCGCTAGGTCCTAACTTAGTGGTGCCTGGGTCAATGGGTTCTGGAATGCTGTACATATTGCTCTCTGTTCCTACTCCCTTTTCTTGATTCAATGTTTTTCCATCGGGTTGAATAGTGGCACTAGACTCACCTCGGTTATCTTTTTTTTTTCTACTAAGGCATCATCAGTTACAGGTTTTTTATATGGATTTGTGATAAGGCCCTTATTTGTAATTCTGTTTATTTCCCCTCCCCTCCGCTTCTCTGCAACCCTCATTTCCGCAATTTGTTGGTTTGTTTTCTCTATCTCTTCTTGACTAACATCAGTTCCTGTTTCTTTAGTAATGAAAAGTTTGCGCCTGCTGTTAGTGATCGGGTTGATTTCTTCCAGGTTTTTGGTGTAACCGTTTCGAGGAGACGCTCTGAGATATAGACCCCATCCCAGGCTTGTCTTTCTCTCCTCCTCCGGTACCCTAGTATAGTCCCTCTCAGAGTGCCCAATAACACCACAAGCCTGACAAAAGAATGGGAGCCGTTCATACTTGTATTCCAGACGGACTTTGTTCCCTTTTTTGTCTCTTATCCACTGAAATCGTCGTAACGGTTTCCTGATGTCTAACATACTTCTCACTCTGCGGAATCTTTCCAGACCAAGGATGTCTTCCTCAATTTCCATATAGTCGCCCAAATTCGAAGTTATGGCTTTGATGTCCTCATTCGTGCGACAATTGAAAGGCAGTTTCTCTACTCTAATCCAAAAAGGGGAGTGCATTAGCTTAATTTTTTCCGGTTGTTCATCTCCTTCGACCTCTTTGATGACTATTAAATGATTCTCAAAGCACCATGGTGTTTACACTAAAACACGCAAGCGTACGTGGTCACAAGTAATATATAAGGTTAAGTCCAAATTCGTTCCCACAGGGATCTGGTTATGGTTTTAATTCAGTAAACGCACCTATGCAACAGTGTATGATCTTAATTCACTGCTAAGACAATTAATAAATTAAGGTTTTAACTAACTAAATTAAACTAAGAAGCAAATTAACAAAACTACGAATTAACTAACTAACAAGAATTGAAATCTAATTACTTCTGCAAGATAAACCATGGAATCCTAACTTCATTAAATACTTTGCTTAGATCTGACGCCTTTAATCACTATATGCAATGGTTATGATATCTGATCGGATAACACGAAACAAGTATACGCTACCTGTCAGCATATGTATACCAAACTACCCATACATCCACAAAAGAGATAGAAGATGAATAGACACCAATTATGCTTAGACCCTATATGTCTATAGAATTTGAAAACATAACGGTTGAAGAGCAAGTTATCCATAAAGATCACACAGGGCAGTATAAGTATTCTCATCTCATACTATGAATCATGTTGATAAACAATTATGAACCTATGCTAGCATGGCAAGTTCTAAATCTCAAGATCCACTTTCACTTCACAAGAGATTAACAAATTAGATGTTCATGACGCATCTATCAATTAAGCATAACCATACTAGGATATCAGATATACATCATACACAGATCTCTAAAGCATCAAGATACTAAAGCTCCATAAATAAACCCGTTAGAATCCCATGACAACGATTAGTTCATAATCGAACCTCTCGTCATCATGGGATCTGATGAAACCATGAAAAAAACAAAGTATGAAAATATACAAATAAAACTAAGTAATTGATATGTAATGGTTCTACTCCTAATGATGATGATCTAATTTTACAAGGGTTGGATGTGTTTATATAGGCTCTAGACATCTTGCCCAACAAGAAAATACCAAATCAGAATTATAATAGAAGTACGTTTCCTAAATTGATTCTGATTTAAAGGGAAATTCGCAGCTGTCTTTTCTTTAGATTTTCTGGAACGTTCTAGCTGCAATTGGGCCTCTGGACCACTTTAGAATGATAGAAAATCTCGTTATCTTTGCGTGGACAGTAAGATCGCCCAAAACTGACTTCTAGAACTCAAGATATGGCCCAAACAGTGAATCTCACGCGTGCAGCCCAATAAATCCGAATTTTAATAAATTAAATCTCCAAAAACGACAAAAACATCCACCATAATCAACATCCTTGTAAATCTGCACAACTAAACAAAACACATCAAAACTACAAGAAACTTGAGCCCAAGACAATCAATTTAAGCCGATTTAGAATGCTCCAAGTGGATATAAATCCACTTATCACACCCCCAAACTTAAACCGATGCTTGTCCTCAAGCATAAACAATTACAACTAACTAACTAACTAGTACCACTTCCGTAGGTGATCACGGTTGCATTTGGCATATGCAACAAGCCCTTTAAACCCCTAGGCAGCCCTAGTGGACGAGTAAGGTCTCGTGAGGGCCTATAGCGAATGTACCCACAAAATCCATTTAACCTAATGCAATGCAATGCATGAATGCAACTAATATGCAAATGCAATTAATCTAATCTACCATACCTTCAAATCCTCTCATGCCATATCAACTTAAGAATCAAAGTAAATACGCAATGTCTTGGTGTCGAAAGTGCAAGTATTCACATAGTCTACTCAATGAACATGCATAAGTTCTCACAAGCCCATGTCAAGTGTAAGAATAAGTTAGTAATCATGCTAAGCCTACAAGAGTACATCTTTGAGACAAAACTCGGGATCTCATACGCAAAAACAAGCAAACACTCACAATCCACTCACAAAAGAATATTCACTCAAGAACAAGGGTAAGTGTATCACTCAATTCTAACAAAATCATAAGCATGCTTGACATTTGGTATCAATCTAACTCTTAACACAACATACATCAATGACGATAATCAAAAGGTCTTTATTTGGGTTGTAACGGGGCTAGGGACAAGGTATGTCAAATAAGCCAAAATAGGTGAAGTGTCAAAAGCTAGTAAGTACCATAATAAATCATACACATCACCCTATTTCCCCCCCCCCCACATAATTTTTACTAAAAACAAGCACTCGACTAGTCGACTGAAATAGGATCACAACAAACACAAACATGCTCTCATAATATTTTTTTTCTTTTTTTTTTCTCTTTTTTTTTGTATATTTTTTTTTCTTTTTTTCTTCTTTTGTTTTTTTTTTCTTTTTTTTTTCGAGAGCTAAATATAACACAAACAATAATATAAACAATAACAATGATCCCATAATTTATTACATATGTCGACTATCAAGTAAACAACCAAACCCAATTTTCATTATTTCCCCCAAAAGTATGACCAACAATAAACCCCTCATTGCACACCTTATTACTCCCTTAAACACTCTACTAGCCTTTGACAATGTGGGTTCAAATTAATGTAAGGCCAATACAAGAAAAAGGTCTAGGCAAGTAATGTGGTATGTCACCGAAAAAATAGGATTAAGCTCAACGGGTTAACTAATTGATCATGTAACTATGGTGTGGTAATATGGGAAAATATGCGGTTATTCCTAAATGCCTTTATCATTTTAATCATCAAATAATGTCATGCGTTTCAAGAAAGACCTCAAACAACTGCTAGCAATGCAAACAATCCGTGGACACTCAAGCAAACGAATAAATTGCAAAAAATATGCAATATGGCTCAAAATCTCACTTGGTGGAAAACATACTCAATCCCAAGCAAAAATCTCTCTAATGCACCTACTTGTATTCAAAGCATGCAAACTAAATCATCTTGCACATATTCATGTCCTTCTAATTACTTACAACATTCAATAAGTCTACTAGATTCAACTTACTAGTGTATGTGTGTGCACAAGAACAAAGCATATCACTTCTCAATCAAAAGCGTCAACAACACAAAATTCCTATCAAGCATGGGTGCAAATGCAAACTACTATGAACTCACATGATATACGAACATAAAAACAGAATGTCCTATATGAAACAAACGTAGATAACACAAACATAAATGCATAATTTAATACTACTAATATGCAAAGCATGAAATCCTATATGAACGAATAATACAACAACAACTACTAATCCCTCAAACCACCCCCAAACTTAAAATATTCAATGTCCACATTGAATGGAAGTAAATACAAGGGATAGCAGAAAACATACCTGAATACTGAAGCATACCCAACAAATTTTTTTTTCTCGCAAAAATCCCCCTTCATTAGCAATTGGCCTCAAAACAACCGATTAAATTTAACCTCCACCGTCGAAAACGAAAAATTTCCCAACATTAGCACTATCTCTCCCATGCTTACGAGCCAAAAGAATCAATACCCAACTCACAAGAAGCTCCATCAAAAATTACCAAGCAATTCCACACCAAAAATACCCCAATATATCAAGAATAATACAAACCCCAATTTACAAGAACACAAATTCGTAATCAAAATAAAATTTGAGAGAAGAAATAAACCCACTACGAATTGGAGAGGTGAACTTGCAATTAATTCCTCTTTAGAATTGAATTTTTGGAGATTTAAATAAAATAAAAGAGGAATTGGATTTGTATGGCTAGGTGTGTATATATATAAGATGATGGATAGATGAGATTTAAAAATTTAGAGTGTAGGAGAGATTTGGAGAGGTTAAGATTTGATGTAGGATAGATATAGGAATTTAGAATTGAAGAAATTTGGGTTAGGATTGAATTTGGGGGAAAAATTGTAGGCAAAAACACAATTTTCGGAAAATATTCTGGGCAGAACAGGGGTATAACGCAGCAGAAGGCTGCGTTACAAGGCATCAGGCGCGGAACAAGGGTGACACGCATACTGGTCATGCGTGTTAGGGGGAAAAACCATTGGGTAACGCAGGAGCTACCTGCGTTACAGGGGCGCAAATTGCCCCGAAAGCAGTAACTCTGGCGCAGGTTGCGTTATAGGAGCGCAGATTGCGCGAAATTTCACTGTTCATCATTTATTTTTAATTTTTTTTTGCACAGATTTTTTTTTTCTTCTTCTTCTTCTGCACAACACTACTACTTTTTTTTTTTTTTTACAACACTCAAATTTTTTTTCCTACACTAATGCATGGGTTGCCTCCCACGAAGCGCTTCTTTAACGTCAATAGCTTGACGTTACTTCCAAGTCTCCATTAAGGATGATAATAGTTCGCCTGGTCCTCTCTTCGCAATACTTCATCATCATCTCGGCGGCACACTTTCTGCTCCTTAACCTCGCTTGGCCTATTCATGTAGCAACTATATCCTCTTCCAATGCCTTCATCCGTTGACCCAAAATCTGTCAATTTGTAGAACAACACACATTTGCGGGCTTCGCTTGAATATAATGGAGGAGGGTAAATATAAATTGCTGAAGCCTTTGGTTCCTCAACGAGAACTTCCTCCATTGGCTCTAATGCGCTACCTCCATCTTTATACTCCGAGACAAGTAGAAAATCTGCATCTTTCCCATGTTCTTCATCCTCTTGGTTCGCACATACCAATTCTTGAAATTTGCGTAGCTCATCTATGTCCTCTTCGTTCGCACATAACAATTCTTGAAATTTGTGCAGCTCATCAATGTCTGTCTCAAATTGTGCCCTTTCCAAATCATCCACCTCACTAGCTTGATCAAATTCCTCACATGGCTTGTGAACACTCTCCTCCTCTTGGAATTTGTCTTCTTCAATTATGCATGCAGTACCTTGCTCCAAGTCATCGTTATTTTCTAGAATTGCTTCTGGTATGAATTGTTGTTTCTCTTGTTCCAAGGCTCTCAAAACTTGAGCAGCTAGTGTCCCCATAGAATTGATAGACTCCTCAGTACTCTTTAGAAGCATCATAATCTTCTCCATAGCATCAACCTTATCTGACTGAAAAGTAGGAATAGGTTGCTGATGTTGAAACTCTTCACTTCCATAGAAATATGACATATCTGGAACATCTTGCTGGTACTGTTGAGGATGGTATTGAAAATATGGTTGTTCCTCATAACTCAGAGGTTGAGATTGCCACGGGTCATGTTGCTGCAGAAAATTCTGGTTCTGCTGTTGCAGAATATTCTGAGGATAGTAAGGCTGTGCTCCATATTGTTGACCTTGATACTGCTGATAAGGCTGCTGCGGTTGTTGAATACCACCTTGGTTGCTCCAGCACTGATACGTCTCATATGCGCCCGCACATAGCTCACAAACACTAACCACCTGCTGAACTCCATAGTAATTTAGAAAATCCATCTTCAACGGCAATGCTCTCTGACAAGTACCTGATACACCAACGAACTACAAGAATAGATGAGAAAAAGAAATCCGAGTCAGTGAACTCTAACGACCACTATTGACAAGCACATAAACCAAAAATAAAACACCGATGATCCCCGGCAGCGGCGCCAAAAACTTGTTTACACTAAAACACGCAAGCGTACGTGGTCACAAGTAATATATAAGGTTAAGTCCAAATTCGTTCCCACAGGGATCTGGTTATGGTTTTAATTCAGTAAACGCACCTATGCAACAGTGTATGATCTTAATTCACTGCTAAGACAATTAATAAATTAAGGTTTTAACTAACTAAATTAAACTAAGAAGCAAATTAACAAAACTACGAATTAACTAACTAACAAGAATTGAAATCTAATTACTTCTGCAAGATAAACCATGGAATCCTAACTTCATTAAATACTTTGCTTAGATCTGACGCCTTTAATCACTATATGCAATGGTTATGATATCTGATCGGATAACACGAAACAAGTATACGCTACCTGTCAGCATATGTATACCAAACTACCCATACATCCACAAAAGAGATAGAAGATGAATAGACACCAATTATGCTTAGACCCTATATGTCTATAGAATTTGAAAACATAACGGTTGAAGAGCAAGTTATCCATAAAGATCACACAGGGCAGTATAAGTATTCTCATCTCATACTATGAATCATGTTGATAAACAATTATGAACCTATGCTAGCATGGCAAGTTCTAAATCTCAAGATCCACTTTCACTTCACAAGAGATTAACAAATTAGATGTTCATGACGCATCTATCAATTAAGCATAACCATACTAGGATATCAGATATACATCATACACAGATCTCTAAAGCATCAAGATACTAAAGCTCCATAAATAAACCCGTTAGAATCCCATGACAACGATTAGTTCATAATCGAACCTCTCGTCATCATGGGATCTGATGAAACCATGAAAAAAACAAAGTATGAAAATATACAAATAAAACTAAGTAATTGATATGTAATGGTTCTACTCCTAATGATGATGATCTAATTTTACAAGGGTTGGATGTGTTTATATAGGCTCTAGACATCTTGCCCAACAAGAAAATACCAAATCAGAATTATAATAGAAGTACGTTTCCTAAATTGATTCTGATTTAAAGGGAAATTCGCAGCTGTCTTTTCTTTAGATTTTCTGGAACGTTCCAGCTGCAATTGGGCCTCTGGACCACTTTAGAATGATAGAAAATCTCGTTATCTTTGCGTGGACAGTAAGATCGCCCAAAACTGACTTCTAGAACTCAAGATATGGCCCAAACAGTGAATCTCACGCGTGCAGCCCAATAAATCCGAATTTTAATAAATTAAATCTCCAAAAACGACAAAAACATCCACCATAATCAACATCCTTGTAAATCTGCACAACTAAACAAAACACATCAAAACTACAAGAAACTTGAGCCCAAGACAATCAATTTAAGCCGATTTAGAATGCTCCAAGTGGATATAAATCCACTTATCACATGGTCGACCAAAAATAACGTTCTCTTTGTCCTTCCAGTGAAAGAATTGAAAAGCAAAGAGGTTTGGGCCAATTACCTTAATCACCATATTGTGCAAAGGGTTCCATACTTTTTTCATCGTCCGCTTGAATGCTTCGATGTTGAAAGGCCGCTCAGTTACTAGTCGTCCTATTAGGAGAAGTTTCAGCTTTTCATCTGATTCTTTGTCTTCTATATCTCCCAAATCTATTATATCCCCTTCTTCTTCTACCAAGTTAAGTGTTGAACACTTAGATATGATCTCCTCAGCCATCTGACCGGAGAAGCGCACGCCCTATTTTTCAGGGAAGCTCAGACGCCCTATCTTTCGAGGGAGGGCTACTGTAGCTAGATCCGATCTAGCTACTGTAGCAGGAGAGCCAGAGAGTTTTGGATCTCTTATTCACACTAATAGCTTAGGAAAACTATACCGAGCCAATTTAAATTCCATGGAACCCTCTAAAAGATTGGCAATACATAACCTTGAACCATTAATCGCCGAAAACATTTTAGAGGACACCAGATCGACTTTTGTATCCTGCCACGGCTTTACAACTTCCTGAGTTACATTAAATTGGGTTGTGTAATGACAAAAAGGGGTATGAAAAAATAAAGAAGATTAAAAAAATGAAGGATAATAATAGTAATTGGGTTGTGTAATGACAAAAAGGGGTATCAAATAAATAAAGAAGATAAAAAAAATGAAGGGTATAGTAGTAAATTTTCAAAATGCAATATTAGCAGACATTAGGATTATATTGATATTGATATTGATATTGATTGTGAACAAATATTTTGATTTAATACTTGTGACTCATATTTATTTACTTGAATTCAGGCCCCAAACCAAATATCTGGTACCATTTTATTCAATATATATTATAAAAAATATATTAAAATATGTCCGATTTTATTCCGATTTAACATTCCGATAAATCTCCGATTTCCGATAAATCGCAAATCAGTAACTCAACCGATTTAATCCGATTTCCGTTTTCTGTAACATTGATATTAAGCTATAACAAACATATAGTAGTATTTTGTTATTTAGGGCCTGTTTGGCAACTCATTTCATGGGCAACTTATGCCTTAAAAGTTGATAAGTCCTTATGGGGGGTGTTTGCCAAAATAAGTTTTGGCTCAACTTATAACTTATAAGCTCATAAGTTGAATGTTAGGAAATCCTAACATTCAACTTATGCTTATAACTTATTTCTCGATATACGCAATATATAGTGGGTGTTTGGGTTATCTTAAAATAAGTAACTTATGACTTATAAGCACTTATGTCATATAAGTGATAAGTGGAGCAGAGATTATAAGTCAGTAGAGTGTTTGGTAAATCAGAACTTATAATCAGTAGACTGTTTGGGTAAATCAGAACTTATAAGTTAACTTTTTTTAATAATTTTCAAAATATTTGTTTTTTATATATAACAATGGATATCCATGGATAGATCTCGATGAATAGGGAAATTTGATATATACATATCAATTTTCTAATGAATGGATCGAGAGATATATGGTTTTGAAGATTTGAAGGATCCGTATATCGAGAATAAGTTATAAGTTATAGGGCCTGTTTGTTTCGTCTTAAATAGGGTAACTTATGCCTTATAAGGCCATAAGCACTTATGGAGGGTGTTTGCCAAAATAAGTTTTGGCTCAACTTATAACTTATAATCCCATAAGTTGAATGTTAGGAAGTGGGTGTTTGGGGTATCTTAAAAAATGTAGCTTATGACTTATAAGCACTTATGTCATATAAGTGATAAGTAGAGCATAACTTATAAGTCAGTAAAGTGTTTGGTAAATCAGAACTTATAATCAGTAAACTGTTTGGGTAAATTAGAACTTATAAGTTAACTTTTTTCTATAATTTTCAAAATATTTGTTTTTTATATTTAACAATGGATGTCAATGAATAGATGTCGATGAGTAGAGAAATTTGAGATATACATATCAATTTTCTAATGAATGGATCGAGAGATATATGATTTTGAAGATTTGAAGGATATTATATATTGCGTATATCGAGAAATAAGTTATAAGCATAAGTTGAATGTTAGGATTTCCTAACATTCAACTTATGGGATTATAAGTTATAAGTTGAGCCAAAACTTATTTTGACAAACACCCCCCATAAGTGCTTATGGCCTTATAAGCCATAAGTCCCTTGAAATAAGGGGAAACAAACAGCCCCGAAATCCTAACATTCAACTTATGCTTATAACTTATTTCTCGATATACGCAATATAAAATATCCTTCAAATCTTCAAAATCATATATCTCTCGATCCATTCATTAAAAAATTGATATGTATATCTCAAATTTCTCTACTCATCGAGATCTATTCATTGACATCCATTGTTAAATATAAAAAACAAATATTTTGAAAATTATAGAAAAAAGTTAACTTATAAGTTCTGATTTACCCAAACAGTTTACTGATTATAAGTTCTGATTTACCAAACACTTTACTGACTTATAAGTTATGCTCTACTTATCACTTATATGACATAAGTGCTTATAAGTCATAAGTTACATTTTTTAAGATACCCCAAACACCCACATAAGTTGAAAGTTAAGAATTCTTAACATTCAACTTATGAACTTATAAGTTATAAGTTTAGCTAAAACTTATAAGTTATAAGTTTAGCTAAAACTTATTTTGGCAAACACCCCCCATAAGGACTTATGGCCTTATAAGCCATAAGTCCACGGAAATAAGCTAAAACAAACAGGGCCATAATATCCTTCAAATCTTCAAAATCATATATCGCTCGATCCATTCATTAGAAAATTAATATGTATATCTCAAATTTCTCTACTCATCGAGATCTATTCATTGACATCCATTGTTAAATATAAAAAACAAATATTTTGAAAATTATAGAAAAAAGTTAACTTATAAGTTCTGATTTACCCAAACAGTTTACTGATTATAAGTTCTGATTTACCAAATACTTTACTGACTTATAAGTTATGCTCTACTTATCACTTATATGACATAAGTGCTTATGAGTCATAAGCTACATTTTTTAAGATACCCCAAACACCCACTTAGTTTACATCACATTTAGGTTTCTGATAAAATTATTTAAAACAGTTGGATGTAATTTTAAAAATTAATATATACATAAATCAAGTTTCACCATATTAATTAATATTAATATTATTATTATTTTTAATAAAACAGTTGAATGTAATTATTGAAATATATCACCATATTTATTGTGCAATATTTGTTAGCAACATAAATAAATTATAATCCATCAAATAAAATAAAAATATAAAATAATAATTTATATACAATTATACATACATATACATATACAATATATATATCATTTCCGCCTCTGCTCTGCTGCTGCTTCTTCTTCGACCCAAATCTCTCTCTATTTTGTTCCTTCCTCACCCCCATCTTAACATCAAAAACCCACCATTCACATACCTCCTTTCTTTGCTCAAGGTTAGTTCTTTCCCATTCGATCTGTATCTATCATTTCCTTCTTGTATGTATATATTTCTTGTTGTTTTTTTTTATTCTTTTGGGGTTTTAGGTTTAGCTTCAATTTTAAATTTATGGACTGTTTGTTTTTGTGTTTTTCTTGGAATTGGGTTTGTTTTTAATTGTTTAATTCATGTGGTTTTTGTTTTGTTTTGTTGAATTTTTAGTTTTTGTTGTGATTGAGTTCTTGATTTTTCTTGATTTTATGTGATTGGTGGATTTGGGAGAAGGATTTATTGGTGTTTGTGATTGGGGATGTTGGTTTGATGATTTTTGATGTGGTTTTTTTATTGGTGATTGTGAAATGTGTAGTCTTGAATGAGTTGATAAGTTTTTTGGAGGAAAGGTTGGATATTTAGAGTTGAGTATCGGATTGAGAATCGAGATAATGGATAATTGTATGTGATGGTGTTTATATGTGAATTAGTTTTTTTTGATGTTTTGTTTAGTAGCTGAGATTGAAGGAGTGTTTATTGCAGGGGGGTTTTTAGTGGGAATGGCTGGGACTGCAAGTGAAGAGTCTGGAGTTGGAAGGTCGTTGGAGGGAATATCAAGTGTGCAGCAGCGTTGCCAATCAAGTGAAGCATTGGCAGAGTGGCGATCTTCTGAGCATGTGGAAAATGGCTCACCTTCGACTTCACCTCCTTACTGGGATACTGATGATGATGATGACTGTGGTATGTGCTTATTTTTCCGTTTATGGTATGCGATGTACGTTTGTAGTGTAATTAGTGCCAGCTATGTTAGTAAAGGAAAGTATTTTCTCAAGTTTCTGTGTGTATTGAGTTGTAGGTTTTTTAATAAACTGTAGAGACTAGGCTTCAAATTCTGGTTTAATTGTGATAATGTATTAAAAATTAGTATTTCAGTTATGAGGATGTTGTAATTTTAACATCCAATGGTCAAGACATTTGCTGATGTTATATCAAGACAGGGGGACTTAAGTTTTTTTCAGTTAAGACATTTGCTGAAGTTAGTTTTTATTCAATTAAAAAGCTTGTTGTTTTTGATTTACTAGGTCATTGATTGTCTTGTGGGGCAATTATATACTGATCATATATGTTCCATGATACAGGAGATAATTTTGATAGTATGTGGTTGTTAGTATAGGGCTATAAGCCCCAGAAAGTACTCAATTTTTTGTGATCAGGTAATTGGATGCTGACAAGATTGAATAAGTCGTCGTTTACATCAAAGTTTGTGTTTTTCCTATTTAGGTTAAATGATTGATTATGGATCAAATCACAAGAATCCTTTTTTTTTTTTTTAGCGTAGATGTAGTTTGTTGTACCTGTATAATCATAATAAGTTAATAACCTTTTAGGAATGAAAATCTTACCATTTTTGTGGGCTGAAAAATCAAAGCATACCGACTGAAAACGACAGATATCATTCTGTTTTCTTCTTAATTTTCTAAGCCCCACTTTATCTAATTGTATATATATGGATTAGTACTTGCAATAGCATTATTGTTCTTTAAGTTTATAAAACTATAGATATTTTCTTCCTGACATCTGAATCAAATTCAATATTTTGTTACCTCTAGATATGCTCCTTTTGTTTGTATTCATCATACTTCATAAATGGCTCTGTTTATCTGTTACATCTCTTTTTTGAGGACTAGGTATGTGCAATAGCCTAAAATTTGACATTATTCCTCAAATTTTAGAACTTTTATGAGCTCTGTTCCAGAATTCTAAATTTAATTGAAACTTCTGAGTTCCTTTCTCTGGCTAGAAGCATAGGCATAGCAGTTCTTTGTGTAAGTTCAATTTTTTTAATATTGCTGTCGTGGTCATTTATCAGTTCCTTCAATGCATTGCAGGGCCAAAACCTTCTGACTTATATGGGAGGTATACGTGGAAGATAGATAAGTTTTCTCAAATCAACAAGAGGGAACTTCGTAGTAATGCATTTGAGGTTGGCGGCTACAAATGGTAGGTCTTGTTTTCCTCAATAGTTTTTAAGAAACAGTTATTTTCTCTATTTTCCTGTTCTACTTATATTGTATATTCTTATGACTTATTATTTTCACAAAGTGTAGATCGTAAAAATCAGATCAGTGTGCTGTAGATAGCTTCTAGGATGGATATATAGCATGTATAACTGTATAAGTACACTATTCTGGTGACTTCTTGTGAAAAAAAGTTTGTAATTGAATGCAGTGAAGGGAAGATGAGATAAGTCGTTTTGTTATGAATTTTTACTTTGCGACTCTTTTCTGATAATTGAGAATGTGTATCCAGCATGTGTTTGGCTATTTAAATCTGGAGAAAAGTGATTATTTCCTCCAAATTCGAATTATTTTGGTTATGCTGATAATTTATGTTATACAACTCAGGCAGCCCTCAGTGGATTTGTTTATATTACAATTGATTTCAGGTTCATGTAATATAAGTGGTATAGGATGCCATATTAGAGTTATGTTATAAATCTGATTTGAATTTTGATTAATCTTTAAAGATGGTTTAGAGTCACTAGCTCATTATCCAATGGATCTGTCCTAGGAAATGGTTAAATCCTCAGTCATTTTGGCAGGTATATCTTGATTTACCCTCAAGGCTGCGATGTCTGCAATCATCTCTCCTTGTTTCTTTGTGTTGCCAATCATGACAAGCTTCTTCCAGGTAATATGATAAAATGGAATGTCTATGTAGTTGCTTGATAATGATTTTTATGTCATTGATTTCATCTTACGGTTTCTGTTTCTATTAAAACAGGATGGAGTCATTTTGCACAATTTACAATTGCAGTTGTGAATAAAGATCCAAAGAAATCCAAGTATTCTGGTTAGTTGGTGCTTGCTTGGATATTCTGTAGGGTTAAAATGTTATTTTTTTATTTAGCAAAAAAAATGTTATCTTTTTATTTCATGTTGTTCACACACTTAAACACTGTATTCTTGCAGATACATTACATCGGTTTTGGAAAAAGGAACACGATTGGGGATGGAAAAAATTTATGGAGTTGTCAAAAGTTTTGGATGGGTTCATTGATGCCGACACTCTCATAATCAAAGCTCAAGTTCAAGTTATTAGGTTTGATACCGAGTACTCATCTTTTTACATCCCTTTTACTCATATACTTGCTTGCTGGATTGCATTTTATGTGTTGTCAAATATTACATCTATCACATGCTTTACAATTTTGAACTCCAGCAAATACTAGTATCCTGAAATTCTTTATTCTAGTTGCCTTTTGAAATGGTTATATATTTTTCAACCATGAATATTTCTTACATTTCTATTCTGTCTTGGAATGTCTTTTCCATTCTGATCTACTGCTCTGTTAGGAACCTTGTTATCTGATAGTAATTAGTCTTCTACTGCAAATTCATTCTTATTAATGCTGGTACCATAGTGTGGGACAGAAATCTGTAATGTATGTTACATGTATACTAATCAGGCAATGCGGATTTCTCTGCCATCAAACATGTAAATAAATAAATAGTCTTTTTGTGCATTATGCTAGACCACAATTTCTTTGTCAAAGCATATCACATATTTATATCTAACTTGATTGGGACTGGTAATTCAAGTATATAATAAATGTAAATTTGTTCTTTTGTCCATTTTTCTTTTGATCATTTTCCCCGTGGGTTTCTAATGATCAAGCTTAGTGGATTTTTTTTTTACCTGGATTAATTTTCCTCTTACCTAAATGTACTTTATGCTAAAAGATGGCCTGTGTCATTCGTTAATGCCTATAGTGGACAAGGGAATGACAAGATGTCAAATCTCACAGCTATGTTTGCTAGTTGCTATATCCAAAAGCAGGAAAAAAATGTTAAAATGAAGTAAAGTTCTGTTGTAATATATATAAAAACCACCTTTCTTTTTATGTACTCTAAATTTATCATTTACAGAGTAATTTCTATTGTCCCTCCGTTTCAGAGAAATGCAATAAACTAAGTCAGAATTCAAGTTAATGGAGATATGACATTTTGATTCGATGGATTGATCGTTCAAGTACAAATATATATTATTGTGATATATAATCTTGGTTTAATCCACTTTTTGTAGGGAAAGAGCAGAACGTCCATTTCGCTGCCTGGATTGTCAGTATAGGAGAGAACTTGTTCGTGTATATTTAACAAATGTAGAGCAAATTTGCCGACGTTTTGTGGAAGAAAGAAGAGGCAAGCTTGGAAAATTAATAGAGGACAAAGCTAGATGGTCAAGGTAAATAAAGTTAATTTTGCTTCTTGTCAACCATGCATGTAGTATGTACACTTTTTTTTTCGAAGGATGTGTTTCTGATGGTTCTTAGTTGCATAAGCATTTTCTCTTTTGGAGTGGAATTATAAATATACGTATTTATTATGACATCAAGGGGATGAAATTCTGCATGGCAATGTAAGCAAGGAAAAATAATCGCACAAAGAGTGCAGAACTGTGACCTGGAAACCATCTAACTGTCTGTGTTGGGGCAGGGGACGCAGGGGGGGGGGGAGTCAGGATATGGACCCATGTCTTGTGATATATGGAGGAGTAAGCATGTGAACCACTTGCTGTGGTTTGTATAAAAGTCTCAGAAAGGATAAGGGACATGTTTGGTACCTCAAAAGCCAGAGTTCAAAACAGGATAAATTAGGATATATAGCCTTTTGGGTGGCCCACTTGATAGACTCTTATAATTTTTATTTTTGTAAGATAGACAAATTTTACACTAGCTTTACAGCTTGGTTATAATAGTGGAAGATGTGCATTCCCTGCCCATAGACCATTTGTTAATTTCTCATATTGTAGAAATGAAGAAACAAAGATGTTTTGCAGTAAGTTTAAATGAATATGGGAGTACCAGGCTTCACTCTTTTCTAGTAACCAAGGAAGAGGATCCGGTAAAGACACATTAAGGAGAGGCAGCAAAATTTTCCATGTAGTTAAACCTGTTTTACTCTTATATACCTAAGATGTTCTATTTACATGTAAAATTATTTAAATTTATTAATTTAAAAATTTCCTAAAATATGAAACCCTATAAATTTTAAATATGCTCTAGTTTCTATATTCAAATTTATATAATCTTCAAACAACAATCAATATTATCGAAAGAGTCATAGTTTATTCATTTATATACATTTGGGGGGGGGGGGTATTTAATTATTACGTAATTTCACTCCTTAATTTCAAAGTTTATAAAATAGTATAGATATTTCAAAATAATTTAGTACAAGTTCTGGACTTTCTGGTGGCCGCAGCCCTACCTCCAGCTCTGACTAGTGTTTTTTACATGAACATGTAAACTAAAAGGAGTCGAGCTTTGTAGTATTGAAAGAGTCTATCTAGTTGTCTACAACTACAAGGTGCATGCACGCGCGGAAATCACTTGATTAGCATCTTTATACATGTTATGTAATATGTACCTTGAAAGTATTAAACTTCCTCACCCTCTCCTCCACCACGGCAGGGAATAAGGCCGGTGATAATCTTCGTCACCAAGTTAAACAAATGAATTACAAGCAATGGTATATTCTTGCATCAGGTTAATACTCTATCATTCATCTCATCATTCAGTGCTGCTATGTATATTCGGCCTTATCCACTTTCAGATTTAGCACTCAGAATAGATGTAGCCACTGATATTAACTTGCCCATCCTCTTTGGCCTAATAAGCCGGGTAAAACATAAAACTCTCCATTCTTATCGTATCAATACCCAAATTTTGATTAGTTTAATTAGTTGCAAGTTGAAATTACACAAACAATCTGACATTCCCATGTAGTGTTTTATCTTTAAAAATTTACATGCGAGCACAATATAATTTTAGTTTTTTATGTTGATCCAGTGTCAGCCAAATATTTCTTTGGTCGAATGAACCATTGTATTATTTTGGTGCTTTATTTTCTGTGATATTTTTCTTTTGGAGTATGTGATTGCAAGTCCCTTTTGCTGTTATATATTCTGCATACTAATATGAAGTCTTTCAGCTTCCGTGCTTTCTGGCTTGGAATTGATATAAATGCTAGGCGCCGCATGTCCAGGGAGAAAACAGAATCAGTTCTGAAAATTATTGTGAAACATTTCTTTATAGAAAAGGAAGTCACATCTACCTTGGTTATGGATTCCTTGCACAGTGGGCTGAAGGCCCTACAAGGTCCATCCAAGAAAGCCAAGGATAAATATTTGGCTGATGAAGAACAAGCAGTTCCTATTGTTCGGATTGAGAAAGGCACATTTGTATTGGTGGATGATGTCTTGCAACTACTCGAGAGAGCTGCCACGGAACCATTGCCGCCAAATAATGAGAAGGGTCCTCAGAACCGAACGAAGGTATACTATAAATTTTTGGTTTAATTAAATACTAAATTCCTTTTTACTTTTTATTATAGTGCAACTTTGCAACTCCCATGTTTAGTGATTATACGGAAAGTTCTATAAATGAATTGTTGTGTCCTAAAAGATATGTATTAGATAATTGTTCATATATAAATTAAAATTATCACATTTAAAAAACGTATTATATTACAAACTAGCAAAACTCACATATTATATCATGATATGTAGTATAATATATAGCTAGCGTTACTTGAGCCTGTATGAAGCAGGGGCTTGTATAAATGTTTATATATTTTTTGACAGATGATTAATTTATATTCTATTAATTTTTTATGAATGCTTATGTGTTTATTTTAGAGATGAATGTTTATGTGTCTTGTTTAGAGATGAGTTTTAATTAAAAACTATATTGTAGAGATGTATTTTAATCAGAATACCATTTACGAGATGAATTTTAGTTAGAAAAGCTAATTCAGAGTTTGAGAGATATGTTTTCGTTGGAAACCTATTTTTAAAATATTAGGTCCATGGCCAAAAAATTGGGCGACCAAAGCCGAAGTACATAGACTAATAAACTTCTAATGTTTCTGCTATAGTAATATGTAGATAACAGGATGGTTTAAAAAGTGCTCGGTAGGTCAAAGCGCCACAAGGTCACCTAGGTCAACCAAGAGCTTTTGAAACAATATATGCGAGTGAATTATTAGCACCTGTCCCTGCTGTCACTCTCATAAAAAATGATTACCCTCTTGTTAGTGTAATTCAACATTTTTCATGCTGCTGCCTCTTCTTTGTAAGACCCCCTCTGCAAACCAGTTCGGCAATTAAACTATCATTTTCAAAGCTACTAATTTTCCATGTATCTTCCCACTTTTCCTTGCTGTACCCTTGTCAAGCAGATCCAGCCTACTTAACTATGCGTGCTTGCCTTCTGTTGTCTTCTCTTCCCTCCAAATTATCTGTTTGATATCATCATTTTGAATTTAAAACAAGTTAATATCTTTCTGTTCCCAGGGAGCATAAAAGAGCCCTCGATTGTTACTCAATCGCACAGTTCTATATTCTCCCCTCTATTTCAAAAATCTATTCTTGTTTTTTGTAGCGATACAAACCTCCATCAGCTGTTCAGGTTCGAATCAGAGAAAGCCTCATAATATTTACAATTTTACCCACTCCTGATCGTCGAGGCTTCTGTATTCACCAAATTGTTTGGTTATCCTATCTTCATACTTGTAGCATCAACATCAAGTTCATTTGGCACTTTTGTCTTCCTCTTCCAGAATAGGTCACTTTGGACGTGTCAGATACACTGCCTGAATTCTCAACTCTTCATTTTTTTTCATAATTCAAGAATCCTCTATGAAGCATTAGCAAAGGGGACTGGCTGAAAGATTGCAAAATTATGGCGAATTTTCTGCTATTATTCTTCAACTATGTTTAGTATTTAGCTTTTGGCAGTTGATCGATGACTTGCAAACAAAATATCCTCATAGTTATTATTTTTGTATGCAAAGCTTGTAACCTATATGTGGAGAATGTGAGGTATCAAGCACATTTGTTGATTTTGCGCCACTTGCTCTTTTTGTCGCAGGATGGTAGTTCGGGAGAGGACTTCTCTAAAGATTCCATTGAGCGTGATGAAAGGCGGCTGACTGAACTTGGTCGTAGAACTATAGATATATTTGTCCTAGCTCATATTTTCAGGTAACTTTTGACTTGTATAATATTTATGAGTTCATGACTTGGTCTATATTAGCATCACTCCTTGGAAAAAGGTTTTCTAGTGAACAGCTGGAACTGTTGTCCTGACATGTAACATTATGATACTTAGCATTTTATTCGCTACTATCTAGAACTGAACTGCTTGATTTGGATGATCATGAGTGTTATCATTATTCATTACTAAATATTAAGCTGCAAATCTGAGTTTTACACGTAGGTTTGTAACACTAGTTACACTACACATAAACACAAACAGCCGCATTATCCACAATGTTACTCTTTGTTGCTAAATTTTCATAACGTTTCCAATTTCATTATCCAGCACACAAATAGATTGTGTGGACTGGTAAACATTCTACTAAATCCTCACTGCTCAATTTGAATATGCCATGTTAGCCTAAATTCTTTTTTGATATTTGATAATTAACACCTATATATTGTCTTCATATTTCAAGTTCCTTTTATGCCCAACTGTTGCAGCAGTAAAATTGAAGTTGCGTACCAGGAGGCTGTTGCTTTGATTAGACAAGAGGAGCTTATCCGTGAGGAAGAGGCAGCTTGGCTAGCTGAAAGTGAGCAGAAAATGAGACGCGGTATAGCTGATAAGGACAAAAAATCGAAAAAAAAGCAGGTTAGACATACCTTAATTGTCGGACCATGTGGAATGAGCTTGAATTTGGATTTTTATTTTAGTTTATAACTAGATCTAGGTAATACAATTAATATATTACAGCATAAACTGCCTGTTTTAACTAGGGCTGTGCTTGGTGTTATATTTAAGTGCTCACCTGTTGAATTGTCGATTATTAATTATAGTTCTGTAAGCAGCCACTCTATAAGTGAAGATAAGGCTGTACATGTGAGGATTAGTAGAACCACCCAGTCATTTGTAGGGACCTTGTGCATTGGGATTCCACTTGATGTTCTTGTAGCAAATAAGTGCTGTTTAAGTTCATTTGTATATTAACATAATTAGTGGTTAGACTTTTTAATAAGGAAACGTATACAAGAACAAGGGCAAGAGAAGAAGATAACAATGAAGAGACGAGGAATAAGATGATATTTGTGTTTAAATAGTAGAATATAGTACATGGACTATGGAATTTAATGGAAGTAAAGGAGATCCATCTATTTGCTACCTTCTACCTTTTGCTAGGAATTGGTCCCCCCACCCCCTCCCTATTTCTGTGCATTTTCGTATATCAACTAATTTTTTTTTTTGGGGGGGTTGGGGGGGGGGGGGGGCAAGAATCGAACTCTATGCAACACCAGGAGCAGCCTGCTCCTGGGCTGTTCTTGATTTTCTATTAGGCATAGATGATTTCCGTAACGTAATCACATCACTCCCTTTGAATAAAATTCTAGTGCTCATTTATACATTTCGATAATCTATTAAGACATATAATGCAAGAGTCCTCTTTTTCAGCACTACATTAAGAGGGCAAACTAGAAACTGACCACATTTATGTAATGCTGTTAGTCACACTGCTGCCTTTATCTGTAACTTTATTTGTTGTTATGGTTTCTAATATCTGAAGATGCTCGATGAATGTTAACTGCTATGAATACATCTTCCTAAAAAATTTTAGTGGCATGAGCCTTCTATACTTTGATTGTTAGGCCATGGTGATTATTTGGATGATCCGGATACTTTCATTTCCCACTTTCATAATTTTCTGTATACTCCTTTTGGTGAAATAGCAAGGGGTGCACCAGCACCATCCATTTTTACCTAAATTAGTTATCCTTTCAACTCTTTATTTTTTGTTTGTTACACCAGGGGAAGCAGAAGCGAAATAATCGCAAAGTTAAGGACAAGGGAAGGTATGAAAAGCCTGATATCGCAGTAGAAGATGATCCCGAACTTGGAAGAAATGACTTCTTAGCTCGTGAGACAGAACCTGTTGGAGTCACCCATCCACTTGAAGATGTTTCTGATGTCTCAGATTCAATAGATTGTCCTCCCAAACCACTTCTGGCCGATTCTGAAGATAGAGATTCCAGCGCAGTCAATTGGGATACTGACACATCAGAATTGCATCTAACCTCAGAAGCCAATGGCAGTGGGGTTTGTGGTATATCATTCGTACAAAATGGAGAAAGAAAAA
The DNA here is from genome assembly GCA_037693485.1 of Kitagawia praeruptora. Taxonomy (NCBI): domain Eukaryota; kingdom Viridiplantae; phylum Streptophyta; class Magnoliopsida; order Apiales; family Apiaceae; genus Kitagawia; species Kitagawia praeruptora. The sequence continues at coordinate 148,529,403 of CM075349.1, read as the reverse complement.
GTCCATCAGTAATGGATGATAGTTCATCTACCTGCTCAACTGACTCGCTCCCATCAGTGATAGCAAATGGGCCTTGTAAAGTAACTTTACATCTAAAACAAAACAGCCTAAAATCACCGTCAAGGTTACAAATGTCTCTTTTCTTTTGTGATGAATGTGGCCGGAAGCCTAGAACTTCACTAAATTTTGTGCTTTAATTATTTCAGAGGAAAATATCACAGGGATAAAGCAATTCAAGAAGTAACTGGATGTGCCGTTGATACTAATATCCATCCATCTAATGCTTCTTCTGATGCGGGGTATGTAATTTATAAATCAGGAAGAGGCAAGGTAGTTAAACCAGAGAAAGCTATCTCAAACTCATTACAGAAACAGACAAAGTTGACTGAACAGGTGGCAAAGAAGGTGGGATACATACTATTTAGTCATTAACTATTGTTCGTTTTACAATTGAAATGCAAACCATTGCTGTCTTTAATACATACAGTTATAAATAAAGCAAAATGTAATTTCTGAATCGGACCTAGTGTAATTCAGTTAAAAGATCATTCTTCGTATATCACTTCGCATCTTCATTGTAACATCATTGCATTGACCCTTTTGGTTCAAATTCATGTCACATATATAATCTATAAAATGCTATAAATTCTTTATCTTATACTTATAACAAGTTCCTTTAGTGTTATGAGTTAAGACTAGTAAAGTTGCTGCATGAAGAACGTTTAAGTAGGGTTAGTGTAATCACTATGTAGTACATAAGTAACAAGCAATTTGCAGCTGCTAGTCATATTGTTATTGTGAATCTATTCATAGAGTTGTGTTTGAAATTTTTCTGCTATTTGCTTGAAATTAGTCTCAGGTTAGCTTTCCAATACAAATTCCCTCTAGTCTTTTGGTTCCATCTGTAAGTATGTTCCATTGATTTTTGTATTTGACAGATCCTGTTTCCGCAAAGGAAATCGTCTGTTATGACAGGGGAGGTTGGTGTGGAAAAACCTATCAAAGTGAAGAGAACAGCAATCCAGTCCTCTTCGATGAGTCCGGTGAAGAATTTCTCATCTTCTGTTTTGCCAAAACTACAGTCAAAGACTGCTGCAGCCATTGACACTGTGTTGGCTAGAAAATCATCTTCTCCGAGTGCTGAAGATACTGATAGGTTGACTATTCCAGAAAATTTAGCTGAAACTATAGTTGCTAAAACAGCACTGCCAAGGATTACCGAGAAGCCAATCTCTCAGTTAGTTCCCGACTCATCTGAAAAGTCAAATATTGTGCAAATGTCAGCTACAACTGAAAAGCCTGTATCCCAGCATGAGAAGCCCACTACGATGCAGCCAGGCATTTCGAGGCCATTAAGTGCACCCGTGATTTCAGGTCCCGAAATATGCACACCTGTTGTTCCTATGGTCCAAACAGCACAGTCTCTGTCCCGTTCAGTGAGTGCAGCGGGCCGTTTGGGCCCCGATCCCTCGCCTGCAACTAGTAGTCATGTACCTCAATCGTATCGAAATGCTATGATGGGAAGCCATGCTACTGCTAGTTCAGCAGGTTACACTCATACCCAGTCACCAAATTCAGCAGTAAATTCATCGCACTCACAACCGTCTTCAGTGATGTCTGCACCAATGTATTTACCCCAGAAGTCTGAAAAGATAGACACAAATTTGGTCAGGTCTAACCTTTCGTTTGGAATGCTAAGTCATGATGTGCTGCAGAATGGCCCTCCGTGGATGGACAGCCCTAGAAGGGACAGCAGCAGGAGTAATTGCAATTCTCCAATACAGAACGGGCCTCGATGGATGGAGAACCATCAAATGGATACCAGCAGAAGCATAAACGGAGACCATTCCTTGCATAGTGACATTCAAAACTTTGATCTGGACAAGTCTTTGCAAAGCAGATCTCATGATCAGTTTCCTGTTGGATTTCCTGTGGGCACGTCAGTGCGTCAGAATGCTGGTGTATCGGCTGAAGATTTTCCGCATTTGGACATTATCAACGACTTGCTAGATGATGAGATTATTATGGCTACAGCAAGTTCTGGCTTTCGGACTTTTAGCAACGGACCTCAACATCGGAACCAGCAGTTTACTTACCCTGGTGATATTGGCCTTTCTGGTGATTTGGGACCCTCCACAAGCTCCCACATGTTTGAGGGAACTCAAAATTACTATGATGATGAATATCATTATAATTACAGCTCTACACCTGGTCAGTTTGACTCAAATATATTTCACCAAGCTAATCTACAACCTTACCCTGATGGACATACTGATGGGTTCATGCCAAATCAATGGCAGATGGATAACTCTGATTTATCTTATCTAAGCATGAGAAGCTCAGAGAATGATGGTTTCTCGTATCACATTCCAGAGTATTCAAATTTGGTAAGCGGTGTAAATGGTTATACTGTATTCCGGCCTTCCTAGTGGACATTGATAAACTTAACTGTAGTGGAGCTTGTGACATATTAGCAAGCTTTTGGCTCTGGTGTAATGAATATGAATAATGTAATCCGAGGAAGAAGCTTTGTTTTTTTTCCTTTTTTTTAGATTTGGAGCGAGGCGAGGCTGTGACCTTTTTCCGCATGAAACCAATTTGTAAAGGATGATTTTGGTTTTCCTCCTTTTCATTGTAGCTTTACTATAAAGGAAAGGTTGATTATAGACAGACAGAATTACCCAACATTTAATTTCTTGTTCTATACAATTTGTATGAATAATAGATTTACATCTGAAACAGTGGAGAAATATTTTAGCTTAATCAGTAACAAGTACTGTATTGTTTTTGGATGGTGGGTGACTGACATTCCATTTGCCTTGCCCCTGTTTGTGTGCTCGAACGAAGCAAAGAAAGTATAGTTTGCTCAGAAAATATTCTGTAGCTTAACTAGTTAAATTGTGATGCGGAAAGATGTTTAAATCAAGTATGCTAACAATGCACAATTTGTTAGCGGAGACCAAACCGAATTGACCTGGTTAATCTCACTCGAAAGATGGTATATTCTGCTTGGAAGGCTTGAGAATGGCAAGGTACTAGGATTCTCAGGAGCCGTTTGGATCATGGGATTTAAACCCGGTTAAAGAGAATGCGAATGAGGTTCTAATACATTTTTGTAGTGCAATTTCGTTCCAATTTCCGTTAATAGGAAAGGAATCCCATGATCCAAACTAGCACCAAGTTTTCGATGTTTCGAGAGGAATTGGCAGGCTACGGTGATGGCAGGCGACTGTCGATTTGTGTGAAGACTTGACCAACACAAATGTATGATGATAGTACTGCTTGCATTACTAAAACGGCTGAAACTGAACTCATCTTGAAATGTTACTATACTCTGACTAAAGAGAAGACTATTGTCATTAGTTACGCAATTTGCATAAATGACTAACTAGGTTTCGTTGACCAGGGTAGGTGGTTAACTTGTTTGATAGGCTTATTATCTGTGGTATATCATATTAGCATGTCAAAGTTGACAGTTTAACTCAAGATTAAGAATATAATATGTAGTATCAAAGTAGTAATTATCTTGTTAATGTGAAATGCTTCTTCGGGGACACGTTATGTGTAATTAAATAATAAAACATTTATTTAAAATGTTTATATCAATATTTATTGAACAGATACTAATGATTATCATAAGCCTTCATAAAAAAAACATTGTATTAATAAAACATAATTTAAAATGAGATAATTAACGACAAACAAAATGTATATTTTGATACAATGATGAACAAGGAATAAAAATTTAAAATACTTCAACATCTAAGTACTACTCTCTAACTCCCTTGAATTGAGAAAGCATGATCTAAAATTGACTACTATACATGTTCAAAATTGAAAAAATAAATTTAATGTAAGTGATAATCATCGAACAAACAAGCTCCAAATTTTTACATAACAAATGACAAATAAAAGAATGAGGCTAAAAGATTAATTAACTTAATCTTCAGCTTCAGTTAGCTGATTCTTTGTGAAAAGGTGGTGGTGGTGGTGGTAGAGGAGGAGAATGAACAACAGCACCGGCAGCAAAGTTAACTTCCAAGGTGCATCGACTGCCACCATCCCCGGGGATGTTAGTGCATGGAGAACTGCTAGACGGTGGCACTGGACCTCTCTGCAGTGACTCCAGTAGCAATGGACCTTGAAACTCTTTTAGCCATACCTTAAATTCACTCAAAGGCCTCATGGCATCCCCACCTATTATTATGCTATTGTTACTAGCTAGAATGATCAACACAACCCAAATAATGCATACTTCTCTCAAGGGGTTTCTGAAATAATTAACCATTCTTGATTTGAGAGAGAGTCAGAGAGAGAGAGAGAGTAATATAATGATAATATTGTAGGATCATGTGCTAGTTATTTATAGGCACGTTTTGTACTTAAATTTGGTACAAAACTAAACACCTCAACGAAAAGTCAAATGATGACAGTGTTATTGGAATTTGGAAACGGGGTGTCTAATTTTTTTAAAAAAAAATATTATACATCTAAATTTATTGACTGAAAACAATTCAGCAAACAAAAAACTATGACTGGAAACTACCGCGCTTCTGTTACATAATAGATGGATGATAAGATATAAAATTATAACTAGGAAAAGCCAAATCCATGTAGAAAAACCACACTTAATAAGGAATAAATTTATTATAAAGGACAGGTAATAATCCTGAACTTAAGACATAATATATTATAAATGGAGATTATTTTTATAAATACACGATGGTATTCTATTATTATAAAAATGTTATTTATCTTTTATATTAGAAAATAATTTAATTTTGGATTAACTTAAGGACCATTTTTCTCATTTGTTATATGGGTCCTGGTCCCTGACAATCGTTTGTCAGGGACCGGTTATTTAACAATCGATTCCACACGATCCAACGGCTGAGATTAAAAAAAAAAATTACTGTCCGCTATAATTTTTCGCGGATAGGCAGATATCTGCCTATCCGCGGAAAATTTCCGCGGACAGGCAATTTTCCTATCCGCGGAAAATTATAGCGGACAATAATTTTTTTTTTGTAATCCAGGGAGGCTGTTGGATCAACGATCCAACGGTTTAAAAACCGATTGTTAGATAAGCCGTCCCTGACAAATGATTGTCAGGAACCAAAACCCTTGTTATATATCTGTAATTAAAGAATTATATATAAGTATATGAGTCATCACTAGTGCTGCCAACAACATGTTGGTGCAGTGGATTGAACCCTTGTCTCCTTTGTAGGAGGTCAAGGGTTCGACCCATGGGTGTGTGTGAGTTTAGATTGTATTAGTTTCCTTTCTTTGTATTTGTATTTGTATTTGTATTTGGCCGGGGGTCCTTCGGAAACAGCCTCCCTATTGTATAGGGGCATGGTCTGCGTACATTTACCCTCCTCAGACACCACTTTGAGTGGTATTATAACTGAGTAAGCTAAGTTTTTTTTTTTAGTCATCACTAGTGCTCAAAGCCCTCTTGAAAATGTCGGATCGATATTCGATAGCGTGTTGCCACTTGCCAGTGCCTAATAGAAAAAAATAATTTATAGTTGGTTTATAATTAAAACTTGAATACAATTCATTCCTGATAAAAAAAAAACCTGAATACAGATTTCCTTTTCTTTTTTTGCCACAGAAGAAATGAGTTTCATTAATTCATCAAATCATTTATCATTACATTGATAAATTTGGGTTGAACATTATTAATCCATCACAAAAGCTATATCTTACAATTCGTAGATAAGTAGTAATCAACAAGAAATGAATGTATAAACTGAGCTGAATCATCATTGATAAAACTGTATTTACAGAACAATTGTTTTCATTCTCTCTTGAGAGAGAATGATTAGAGAGAAAGAAAACTAAAGTGATTACATTGTGAATTAACTAACTAATCAGAACAATAGAATGTAACTATATATAGACAAATGACAAGTGCTAGCTGGCATGATGATGAGCTGGAGCTAGCTGGACTATATCTCAACATCCCCCCTCAAGTTGGAGGTGGGAGAGCAAACGAGCAAACATCCAACTTGGAACTTGAAGGCAGAATGATGCAAATGAACACCAAGGCAACTTGGACATCAACATGGCTGTAGCAGCTACCAACTCCAAATTGTAATGATGAGAACCCAAAAGTAAACCAATACAACAAGCTGATTTCACACCACAATTTGATGCAGCAACAAAAAAAACTTTATGTTCTGAAACTTGCTTTAGTAACAATTCCTTGACAGCAGAAGGACTAACAACTTGGAACTGATACATTGTGGAAAGGATGAAGGCAGCAGCAACATGAGGACTAACATCAACACGACAACATCTTTCAATTCATGACAGTAGCATTCAGAATATGGAGTAGAGATCAACAAACAATGGATTTAGAAGCCCGCAAAGGCCTTGACAACAAATCTTGACAGCAACTTCGTGACAACATTCAGTAGAACAGAACTTAGAAACTCATAATAGAGTTTAGAATTTAGAAATCCACAAGGATTTAGAAGGCTGTCAATGCAGCAATCTCAAAGAAATTTGTTGCCAAGATATGGTCAACAATCAGAACACAAAGCAGAAAATATGACCTCGCAGAGTCATCAAACTCGAACGGCCATATCAGAAAAAAATGATCACAAACGCAATCATCAAATACAGATTTCAGTTTTAGGAACCTAACAAAGTAGGCTTAGAACTCACCAAGGAGTTTAGAATCAAAAAAATCAATCACAACCTTTCAGAGAAACACTTTGTCAGAGAAACAGTCAGAGCGAGGTTTAGAACTCTAGAATGTAGAGTTTAGAATCAAAAGAGTTTAGGAATTCGTAAAGGAGTTTAGTGTTTGGAATTGGTAAAACAGATTGAGAATCAATCAACAAGGTGAGATAACAACAAGTTTGGTTTAGAATAGCAACATTCAACCAATTGCGAAAGTTAGAGATCATGTATTGTAGACAAACTCATTGTGACAATTTATCAAACAGATTGTGTGCAGGAAGAAATAACAGATTCGATGATCAAAAGTAACAGAATTATGATCCAAACAACATTACCAACACACAAACACTACGAGAATGACCGAAACCCTGGGTCACGATAAAAAACAATCGAAAACTGTAGAATAAGCAATTTCGTAGACAACTCAGTTTAGAGATATTTAGATCAGAATTTAGATGTTTAGATCAGAAAACACCTGATTCTGATTGTGAAACGAAGATCGAGACTGGAATGATTCCGAGAAATCAAACGCAGCATCACAAACAAAAGCACAGAAATAAGCAAGGAATGAATCATAAAAATGAACAATTCGTTTGTGTTTTCTGTATTTTGATCAACAAAATGAACAATTCTTTTGTGTTTTTCTGTATAAAAGAGAAAGAAAGAGTAATCACACGAAGATTATGTACAGAGATTAGAACTTTAACACCTGTCGTAGCGGAAATACGAATAAATCTGATCGGCGATGATCGTTATTTGACCGGCGATCTGCCATTAGAGATGTTTAGCAGGCTCTGATACCATCTTACAATTCGTAGATAAGTAGTAATCAACAAGAAATGAATGTATAAACTAGGCTGAATCATCATTGATAAAACTGTATTTACAGAACAATTGTTTTCATTCTCTCTTGAGAGAGAATGATTAGAGAGAAAGAAAACTAAAGTGATTACATTGTGAATTAACTAACTAATCAGAACAATAGAATGTAACTATATATAAACAAATGACAAGTGCTAGCTGGCATGATGATGAGCTGGAGCTAGCTGGACTATATCTCAACACTATAGAACAGTTTTGCCTCGTCAAATGGTGTATGTATATAATTTATGAATTGAAAAAAAATACCTACTTAAATTTTTTGAAATAAAACTATCTTTAAATTGAAAATTTTAAATGCACAAAAACACGTTAATTAGCAATTGAGATATAATAACATGTACGAGTTCCCTAAGTAACAAAATCTGTAAAAATGAATTCACAATATAAATATCAAAACTAATTGTATCACAACATTTTGTTATTCAGATAAAGAATTTGAACCGGCCAAGGATACAACTTTTTCTTAACTTCTTAATTCTTAATTTTCCTAAACGTTTACATGCAGTGCATAACAAATATAAAGTATGTGAATTAATTATTTCATTCAGGAAGAAGAGATCATGGATGGGAGTGATGTTTGTCAAACAATGAAATTGTTCCCATTTTTCCTTAGACTTGATGCGCGGTCTCTCTTTTCATTTTTCTTGTGTTTAATAATTTGACTTTGTCCACGTAAATATTTTTAGTTTGAACAAAATCAAATCACCTCTTCGTTCCTATTATAAAGTAGATGCATAGCAATAACGAATTAATTTTTTACAATTAAACTGCATTTATTTAGTAAAATACAGTATTAATTAAATCAATAGCATACCAGGAAATCTTGTACATGATCCAATCTCTCGGTCAGTCTACCATCTACGAACTGACGTTTAGTCTAAGTAGGTTTGATCCATTTGGTGTATTGCAGACTTTTGTGTTGCATAAACTTAATGTTATATTTGACTTATTTTTGTCAAATATAAAATAAAAAAAAGAATAAAATACATTATTTATGCATTTTAGAGTTACAAATATTGTTTATGTGGATAATACAAGTAAGTTAAATTGGGGGTTACAAATATAATTATGGGAGTTACATGTCAAGATATTAATTATATTAATGGCTATATTGATTGTATATTAATAGGGCAGTTACATTGTAAAGAGGTGGAGGGTGTGCTTGTATGCCCATATATAGTGGTTAAAAACCATAAGAAAAGGCACGCTTGTTCTTATCACAACCCGAAACCTCTTTACACAATAAAACATTTTTCTTATCTCTCAATAGTGGGTTAAAAAACTACATTGGTATCAGAGCAACGGCTGGATCTGAGCCGCGGGTGTTTATTTTCTTCGTCGTCGACTTGTAAATCACTCTGAAGGGTTGTTTTCATCTGTCCAGTTTATGAGTCACAGATAGCTATGTTATTCATCACCTCTGGTTTCTCTCCATGCACTCTTGTCCTTCCTTGATTGGTTATATCCTTAATTTAATTGTTTATTTACTCGATGGATTATTTTTCTTTAAACATCCATATAGTTTGATCAGTTTAACTATATTTTATGTATTTTGTTTGGTTTTTGTCACATAAATTCAAATGATTCTTGTCAGAGATTTGTTTTTGCAGGCTTCGTTTTTGAACCAACTTGCTTGTTCTGTTGGGCCCAATTCGTTGGAGTTTTATATCCATTTTTTTTGGTGTTAAATTGAATGTTCTATTATTTTTATTTGCGTTATTTAAAGATCCCATGTGCTATTGAGTTTTTTGATCAGGTAGAATTCTTGTTTTCTTAGTGCATGTTTTTAGGAAACTATATTATTTTGGCTTAATGACCTTTTAACCCTCAAAATTTCCACGAAAATACCCATCAACCCTCACTGTTTCAAAACGTTCCTTTTGACCCTCCAAGTATTCGTAAAGGTCCAATTAGCCCTTATACCGGTATAGGAAATGGTGAGTTTTAGTGATTTTTTGTTCGTTTTAATCGACACAACAACAATACAGCAAAAATCAGGCTAGAAACCGATTAAAACGAACCAAAAATCGCCCAAACTCACCATTTCCTATACCGGTATAAGGGCTAATTGGACCTTTACGGATACTTGGAGGGTCAAAAAGAACGTTTTGAAACAGTGAGGGCTGATGGGTATTTTGGTGGAAACTTTGAGGGCTAAAAGACCATTAAACCTATTATTTTAGTACAAGTGTAGTGTTTTTGCCTTGGATCACCTTCTTGATAGTAATTGTTCTATGTTGCCTAGTATTACTGTCCATATATCATGGAGTACCTATTACTTTACATATTTTTGTTTATTCTTATCTATTCATTCCTGTATTTTGGTGATAGTATTGTAGTTGGTTGTTAGATTTTTTTTTATTTTTCTGTTGTAAATATAACCTGCTAATTTGGGATTTTTGTATATTGTGATCACTATGCATAGTTTTGTACGTGTACCAGGTTCTGTTTTTTTTGCTAGTAATAATGTTCTAACTGGTTGGCTTGAATCAGTCTTATTCGTGTTTATTTTGATCGCATTATTTTTTTGCGTCTACCCATATTAGCTTCATCAATTTGTTATATATATATACTCTATTAATATTAATTATATTATTTGTTTATGTTTATGGTGATAATCTGGAATGGTAAATAAATTGTTTATGTACAATTTAAAATTTATCGTTTAAATAGATGATACTGTGTTCAAGAAAAATTGTGTGGTTCTCATAATGAAGAGAGGCAAAGAAAAAAAAATGTGTCTAAATAATTGTGTTTTTTATTTTGTTAACGGAGTCGAAAGAAAAAAAGAGGAATATAAATTGTTGGAGTGAATAAGTTATTTATTTACAAGAAAATTGGGACAAGTGTCGAGAATTTAATAAACAAGAATTTGTTGGTCTAGTTGGACTAAGGAGTTAAAGAACTCTAAAAGGTATTTTGAAAAATGACACCAGCAAGGTGTGGTTAAGTTGATCTAGTGAATTAGAAAAAGTGTGTTTTTGTTTAAAATGATTTGTTTAGTTGGAACCCATTATACGTGGTATTAAGGTAATTTGGAATCGTTGTTGAAAAAGACGACATTATTATAAAAGAAATTATAATGACTCGTAAATCAGAGAGTGAAAAGAAAAGTTTTTTTCCCTTTGTGACACTTAGAACGGTGAGTATAAAATTAGAATTTTCGAAATAAAATTGAAAGAATTTTAGTTAATGGAATTGAAATAAAAGTTGGAGTTGTAAAATTCACCGTAATATAGAAAATTCGTTGGTTGTAAATGAATTTTTGAAAAAGAAAATAAATTTATTTGTGTGTTTATAAATTTGAGGCATGATCGGTGAAGAAAATTTTTATGGAAAAATTAGGAAGTTTATATCGAAGACATAGAAAGTTGTCGGTATTTTTTTTTTGAAAGTGGGAGTTCGTTTACGATTATATCGAATATATTGATGACAAGTTGTTAGCGAAAAATGAGAAGGAAATGTTAAATTGTGGGATCTCATTTGTGATGAAAGATATTCGGGAAATTTTATATGTTCCAAGAATTCGGTTTGTGAAGGATAAAAAAGAACATTGATTTTGAATTAAGAAGTGTGTATGATGTTTAATCGTTTTAGGATGCAGAATTACAGTCCGGCGCCAACCCTATTGGTAATGGAAAACGATTAATGCAGAAAAAAGGAACCACTGATTGAATTATGTGCAAGTAGTCAGAAGTTCGATATATTTTATGTAATCGATTGACTTGACTTGACATATTTTTTGGTTAGTTTTGTTAGTGGATTATGAAGCAATTTTGTTTAAGCCTAGTGAGAGGTTGTAAGGAGGATCATGATCATGTACTTGAAGAGTACGTTGTGTAACAAATTGGTGAATCAAGCAGACATGCTTGGAGTTATTGTTTATTGTGATATATGTATCGAAGGTGATCTTGGTAATTGAGAATTCAACTTCAGGATATACATTTAATTAATAATGTGGAATTGAAGTTGGAAAGATTATATGAGATATGAATGTGTTGCAATGCACGAAATGAAAGTGAAAATGTGTGGTAATTGAAGTTGGAAAGATTATATGAGACATGAAAGTGTTGCAATGCACGAAATGAAAATGAAAATGTGTGATACATTTTACTAATGATATGATTGTAAGCTTATTAAAGGAAATATGAAGACTCCACGAAAAGTGGGAGTTGAAAGAAAATATTTATCAAAAAAAAAAAATAGTTTGATTGGAGTTGGAAAATTGAAGACTTTACGAAAAGTGGGAGTTGTATTTGTTAAACATGTTAGTTTGAAATTTTTGAGTCATTGAATATGAATTGTTATACACTCTCGGGAAAGGTGGGAGTAACAAAATATATTTGTCAAAATAAGTCAAGTGGGAGATGTTATATTTGATTTATTTTTGTCAAATATAAAATAAAAGAAAAAGAATAAAATACATTATTTATGCATTTTAGAGTTACAAATATTGTTTATGTGGATAATACATATGTAAATTAAATTGGGGGTTACAAATATAATTATGGGAGTTACATGTCAAGATATTAATTATATTAATGGTTATATTGATTGTATATTAATACGGCAGTTACATTATAAAGAGGTGGATGGTGTGCTTGTATGCCCATATATAGTGATTAAAAACCATAAGAAAAGGCACTAGAAAATGAGCTTGTTCTTATCACAACCCGGGACCTCTTTACACAATAAAACATTTTTCTTATCTCTAAATAGTGGGTTAAAATACTACACTTAATACCAAAAATATTAAATATATTGACGTTTGTTATCTGTGTCAATATGATTATTAATTTATTTTTTTTATGAAAACTCGACGCTAGTGTGTTTAATCAAATTTTCTTTTTGGTTAGATATATATAACTACTTTATTTTATTAAATATGATATATATAAATGAAATTAAATTATTTTCGATTATATTTCTTTGACTTAGTTTTATTTATTGTATTTGTTTGTTTCATTTACTTGATTATGAAGGAGTGTGAAGAGAAGAAGCTCATAGCCATTAAAATTAAAATGATGTACTCAAGTATTTAGTAGGATATTTTTTTTTCCTTAGAATATTTTTCATATAGAATTTTGCTCTTGTGAAATTTTAACAAGATCAGATTTTAAGAATGTATATACTTTAGTATTATTTTTGTGGATTCATCTTTTAGATATTAAAATATTATTATCTAAATTTCCGAAAAATTTTCTATTTATAATTTAATTTATGACCATGGATTAATTAAACAAACATTTTGGTTAGATAATAAATTTTTATGAATATAAAAAATCCTCACATTTCTATACATTTTTTGAAAATTGTTTATTCGATATATTAATATATGATATGTCTCTGTCTTTTTGCAAAAGAAAAAAAAACTTAATACCAACATTTTATGCCGGGTAAGTCGGCGCAAAGAGTTATATATAGACCATCCTTCTGCGGTGTCTACACTTGGCCCAACAAATATGAACTGATCTGAAGACCAAGACACGGGATTCCCAAGTAGCAGATCAAAATACAATCTATTATTATAAATGTATTTTTTTAGCGATGTCAAAATTAAATTTGATCATTATTAATGTTTTTTTTAAATATTTAATATATAAACCATTATTTTTTTCAAATTTCAGTATGATCGATTGAAACCACTGCCAATACTTAGATATAGAGATCTCTTTAAATTTACTCGATTCAAGTATTATGTTAGAAATTTTACTTGTATACTTGACGTGGACTAAAAGTATAGTAGTAAGATAATAATTAAGGACCAAGGAGGTTCGATTTCAAATATTCCAACACTAAATTTATATATTACCTTATAATACTTGATGAAGTAATTACCTCGTACCTGTATATTAAATGAAGTTACCGATTTCATCGTACATTTAATTATATACTACTACTATATAAGACTAAGACGGAGTATTTTTTTTTTTGCTAATAAGACGGAGTATTTATATTACCTTATATATGGCATTTTTTTTGTAGAAGGACACAGAAGGGGAAATGAAGAAGGAGACCTATTAGAAAGGATCTTGGCACGTACGTACTAATAAACCATGCACGATCAAATGGTATTAATTGTTCTTTATTAGCTTCAACATATAGTTCGAAATGAATGGATTAATAAAATACATAATTAATTAATTCTAATAGCCATACATATGCCTACACTCAGTGCAGAAGCTTTAGAATCAGATAAATAATTAATTTTGTGTATATTCAATATTGCATGCCAGTATATATTAAAGTTATATTTAAGAGCTTGCATGTACTCCAGTTCTTCATGCAGCAGCATTGACATGGGTGGGAAACACTGGTGGAGGAGGAGAAACACGGCCAGCAAAGTTCATTTCTTCCAATGTGCAATGTCCCGTGGTCTTGCCGCCAGAGATGTGTGTGCAGGGAATAGCAGACGACGGTGGCACCGGACCCCTTGGCAGCGCCTCCAGTAGTACAGGAACTGGCAACTCCTTCACCCATTTCTTGTATGCACTTAAAGGCCTCATGCCGTTTGCACTGCCAATATTTTCACTACCTAATATCAACATGATTGTGACAGTGATGCATAAAATCTTGAAACTATTTCCGAAAAACGACATTTTTGTTTATTTTACCGAAATAGCTCTGTTTCTTGTAGTGGGTAGATCGAATGAAGTGGAGGAAATGAGTTGTGAGTAGTTATGTCCTAGCTACAAATGTGTATTTATATGCATCCAGACATATGCGTGAGTCCTTTCCAGGGAACATCTTTCAAAAATTTTGCTGACTTGTGAGTCACGCCAACTTACAAAGTCGATGCATGCAGATTTTGTTAATGACTTGGACATAGTCCAGAGTTTGAATAATAATCTATCGATTGACACATGAATCACACGCATATATATATATAGTGCCATGTATGTTTCTATTGATGACTTGATCAAATTTATTGCTGAAATTCTTTAAGGATAGCCAAAAGGAGGGTTCCATGTAATTTGTTTTCATCAGTACTTTTTGTTTAGATATATATATATATACTATCATTTCTGTGAGCTAGTTATAAATATATTAATTATTTTATAGTCAGTTCCATCCTAATTTAAATGATGTCATTTTATTTACGAGAAAAATAAGATGAAATTTCGTCTTTAAATAATTTTCATAATAATACGTATAATTAACCTAACAAGTTCTTTGAGTTCTTACATTATTATGCACATCACAGTGTACACATTTGATCTGTGTAGTTTTTATACTTTCCTCAAAATTGACATGTTTTTATCCAAGTTTAATATGAGTTTAGTTAAGGACCTTTTTCAAAAAAAACTTAAGTTGTAATTTTTTTTTAAAAAATAGTGTGCAATTTCATTTGCAATTCCAAACGTAACGGTCGCAACTTGTTACGCAATCATTAATGCAATTTTAACCGTATTTTTGGGGAAAAAAATTGAAAACATGGATATTCTTGATCATAGATAATGTTGAATCCATTTATGTGTATTTAAATTTTAAACGGGCCAATAGCAAATTTGCCTAATTATCTTTTATACTAGAGCTTTTTTCATTAATAAATAGGAAAAAGTAAATTTTTGCACATTTACTTTTGTTAAGAATAGTTATTTGCAATTTTACTAAACTATTTGCAATTTTACTATACTAAGTTTCAAAATTGCAAAAATACTAACCCTAACCCTTCCCCCCTCCTTCCCTCCTCTTTCACAGTCGACTGTGTACTTTTTTTTTTTTTTTTTTTTTTTAAGATGGGATGCTATTTTGGTGGATTTGGATTGCATGGCCCCGCAGGGGCAACCACTTTCAACTGAACATGCAACTAAATTACTGATTTCATGTTCCATTTTCGACCTCATTTTTGGACTCTAATATATATATATATATATATATATATATATATTAGAGTCCAAAAATGAGGTCGAAAATCACTTTTGAAAAATGGAACATGAAATCAGAAATTTAGTTGCATGTTCAGTTGAAAGTGGTTGCCCCTGCGGGGCCATGCAACCCAAATCAGCAACTGAATGCAACCCAAATCAGCAACTGAATGCAATTTTTTTTTAAGGTGGGATTCTATTTTGGTGGATTTGGGTTGCATGGCCCCGCAGGGGCAACCACTTTCAACAAGTTGAATATGGTTGCATTTGATTGAATATTGCCCCTGGCGGGGTCTTGCAACCCAAATCAGCAACTGAATGCAACTTTTTTTTAAGGTGGGATTCTATTTTGGTAGATTTGGGTTGCATGGCCCCGCAGGGGCAGCCACTTTCAACTGAATGCAACCACTTTCAACAAGTTGAATATGGTTGCATTTGGTTGAATATTGCCCCTGGCGGGGCCTTGCAACCCAAATCAGCAACTGAATGCAACTTTTTTTTTTAAGGTGGGATTCTATTTTGGTGGATTTGGGTTGCATGGCCCCGCAGGGGCAACCACTTTCAACAAGTTGAATATGGTTGCATTTGGTTGAATATTGCCCCTGGCGAGGCCTTGCAACCCAAATCAGCAACCACTTTCAACAAGTTGCATGTGGTTGCATTCAGTTGCTGATTTGGGTTGCATGGCCCGCAGGGGCAACCACTTTCAACTGAACATGCAACTAAATTACTGATTTCATGTTCCATTTTTCAAAAGTGATTTTCGACCTCATTTTTGGACTCTAATATATATATATATATATTGGAATCTAATATATATATATATATATATATATATATATATATATAGGCAAGTGCTCAAATACAAACCATTCTTAAAATACAAACCTACAAACCAACACTAAATTAATTATATTTCATCTATTCTAAGGTTTCCGCCAAGGGTACCTTCACAAAAAATGCTTAAAATAATTGGCTCTATCCAACAAAAAAAATAAAAAAATTTCAAAAAAAAAAAAAAAATCTTGCCGTGGAAATGCGAAGCATTTAAGACAGTAAACGGATGAGTTAGGTAGTCATGAGGGCCGAAGGCTCTCGACACACCCGTCAATCGTCTATTGCCTTTACCATTGATTGCCATTCCTTACAACTTTAGAATGATAAAGGCGCGAAGCGCCGTACAAGAAGGTGCGAAGCACCGTTAACCAGTGAAATCCACTGCCACGTCATCACGTGAACAGTGATTTTTTTTTATTTTTTTTTATTTTTTATTTTTTTTTGTTGGATAGAGCCAATTATTTTAAGCATTTTTTGTATTGGGGTATCCCTAGTTTGGTCATTAGATTAGCTTGAAATATTAGATTATGCTTGGTTTGTAGGTTTGTATTTTAAGGAGGTTTGTATTGGAGTAGCCCCCTATATATATATATATATTAGAGTCCAAAAATGAGGTCGAAAATGGAAATTGAAAAATGGAACATGAAATCAGTAATTTAGTTGCATGTTCAGTTGAAAGTGGTTGCCTCTGCGGGGCCATGCAACCCAAATCCAAATCCACCAAAATAGCATCCCATCTTAAAAAAAAAAGAAGAAAAAAAAAAGGACACAACTGGTGAAACTGACGCACATGGAGGGCACATTGGGGGGAAGGGTTGACCTAATTTGTAGTATTTTTGCAATTTTGAAACTTAGTATAGTAAAATTGCAATTAATTCAAAGAAATAGTATATTTGCAAATAGAAACTTTAAACATAGTATTTTTGGTAAATATCATTTATACTAGGGTTTGGTCCCAGACAATCATTTGTCAGGGACCGGTTATTTAACAATCGGTTCCTAAACCGTTGGATCGTTGATCCAACGGCCCCCCTGGATTACAAAATTTTTTTACTGTCCGCTATAATTTTCCGCGGATAGGCAGATTGCCTGTCCGCGGAAATTTTCCGCGGATAAGCAGATTCTCCGCGGAAAATTATAGCGGACAGTAAAATTTTTTTATTGCCTATCCGCGGAAAATTATAGCGGACAGTAAATTTTTTTTTTTTTTAATCTCAGCCGTTGGATCAACGATCCAACGGCTGTGGAACCGATTGTTAAATAACCGGTCCCTGACAAATGATTACCAGGACCCTTCATACTATATGTGTGTACACAATATATGTGTGTAACGTAATATACATTTTTTCTTTGAACTTCAAAGTTATCAATATCGAATTTTCAAACTTGTGCTCGCGGGCACCGGTTTCAAGTCAGCAGAGGGCGAGTTTAGCGTGTAGAATCAAATGGTTATGTCAAGCTTGGGTCTGTCAATCTGGTCATATGCATGTTTATACTATTCTGGTCAAGCTAGTAATTTACTATATAGGTGTTCTTTGCAAGGAATAGAAATATAAAATTATTTGACTATAGGTTTAATTTTGTAAGAAATAGAAATATAAAATTATTTGACATATAGATTTAATCTTGTAATAAAATTTATCCATGCTATATTATAATAATCGAACATATCGGTATTGCACTACAACAAAAACTGGCTATTGTGATCGAGT
Source organism: Kitagawia praeruptora (assembly GCA_037693485.1). NCBI lineage: Eukaryota > Viridiplantae > Streptophyta > Magnoliopsida > Apiales > Apiaceae > Kitagawia > Kitagawia praeruptora. Next base: position 148,511,408 of record CM075349.1, on the reverse strand, counting down.
TAATACAAAGAATCTGTCACAATTGCCTTCAATTACGACAAACACAATCAGTCGAAAATGCCCTTGTCGAAAGTTCTTATTCTGTCACATTTTCTTATTCTGTCGCTAGTTGTAAGTGGGTCCAAATTTTGAATAAAATAATTAAAAAGGAAAAATCAAGAATTTTTACGACCAACGTTTCAATCGCAAATTTTTCTAGCATATATGACAGATAAGTTATCACAAGATGTCATACAATCCCCATAAATTACGACAAAATCTATCACAAAGTGACTAATTTTTCAGGAATTGTAACACAAATGTCACAACTGTTTTTATCATTCCGGACCTCAAAAGGCTCAAGGTTAAGGCTTCATTAAAACACACAATTTTAATCCTAAATAAACAATCAAAGTAAACAATCCTTATTGAACATAGAACCAAGGATATATATGAAACGAGATCCAAAAATGTCACATATTTACAATAGAAATTCATCTCAAGTTTACAATACATAAAACAAATTAAAACTTTAATTTAACTAGTGTAATCCTCCTCATGTATACACCAGCATCGGCATTGACCAAAGATATAGCACATCCTTTGGTGTAGTTGCTCTTTTGTCTACTCTGGTACAAGTTTCTTTTGACCATGAGATTAGGTGTATGAACTCTATAGATCATTGAGAAGAAAGCATTGATTTTGTTAGCTAAAGAAAATAATCAGGAGCATGGCATACGGACAAAGCCACATTCCTACGATGCATTTTCATCTGGTGCAATGTACCTTGGAGACAAACTCCCTCATGTAACAAAACAGTCAAATGTTCATGGAAAAATATACCCCATACATGAGAATAAAGATGAAAATGTATTACTCAAAAATATACCTATCTTGAAATCATTAATTATTAATGCGAACGATAAATTTTTTGTCATGCTACAGATTACCAAAGTAGATCAGTAGATAAATAGAACAAAATACGTAAGTGCCAAAACATAATGCAAATTCTCTTATTTATTGTAAAACCCTGTTATTTTTTTATTTTAGATATTAGATTTTCAAATCATTTTTTCTATTTAGATAATTATGTTAATTAATAATTTTCAAAGAATAATTCAAAGTCATGATGGGAATGTTACAATAATGATGAGAGCTTATATAATATAGCACAACATTGTATTCTTTTATTCTAAAGTTGCTTTACTAGCACATTGTTGACTAGCTCAGTAGTGGCCGGTAGTGTCATCAAAATTTCAATTTAGTTTTATTGTTTGAGTGGCTATATAAGAACAAGTTCTCTGAGAAAATTATTTGTACAGGTTTTCGTCTCAGAGGTATGTTCTGTCTTCTCTCTTTTGTTTTAATTCTATAATTCATGGCATGCTTTTGACTTTAGTTGATTATGTAAGAATCATGTTCTTGTCATACCTGTTACCATGCATTAATATTATAATTACAAGAAGACACATACACCATGATTTGTGTTAATATAAGTTTAGTTTGCTTTTAGAATTCCGATTCATACATACATATATATATATATATATATATATATATATATATCAATTCCATGGTTCAATAATATGAATTGTCTATATGATTACATTATCGTTAATTTATATGCATTAGTGAATCTAATTTTATATGTACTCCATTATTGTGTTTTATAATTTATTTATATTTTGTTAGAGTTTTCATTAAAGGTTAATCTATAATATATTAGTACATTATAAGTTTTGAAAAAAATAAAAGAGGGATTTTAATCCATATTAATTTGTCAGTATGTGTTAGTTGTTGTGTGTATGTTTGTACATGTTAGATTAATTAATAAGTCAATATGTTTACATGTACAGTACCTGGTTTTTGTAAGTTAGTGAATTAATTAAGTTAAGTTCGGATAGTGACTTAGGCTTAAAATTTAGAAAAGAACAATGACATTTATGTAATTGTGAACATGATGTTAATGAACATGGACTACTAATTTTCTTGGGTCGGTCATGTTTCTGTGATGGGCTTTTGGCCCACTTGTTATATTTTTTATATCATTTATTTGGTTACAGACAAGTTAGATTAATATGCCATGTTTTTCTTTGCATAATAAGTACAAGTATGTGGTCACTGCCCCACTGGTTATATTGTACAAGCTGTGACCTCGGTTACGTGTTTCCCAGTCGACCTTGTTCATTATTTATATTATTAGATTAATTATATAGCGAGTTATTTGTCATCGTACATGATTGTGATAAATTGTAAATATTTGTATTATTTAATTGGTATGGTAACTGTGTTGAAATTTGTGTATAATTATTCTGTTTGATTTGATTCAATTAATTATAGGATCAGCTTGTGCATTAATTTTCAATATTTGGTATCGCGTTCGAGGTAAGTACTTTTTGGCTTACTTTTATTTTCAGAAAAGATATTGATACTCTGTTATTAATTTTCGTATAAGATATAAGAATTCTGTTTTGAACTGTATAAGATATATAAGTATTTGAATTTTAGAAACCCAGTCTCTACATTTCGAACCCGTTCATAATTTGCGCTATAGTTCCGGAACTAGCCTTAGATACCCTTAGTAGGCGCACAAGTGTGCAACTTTAGATACCTATTAAGGGCGCGTAATTATTGAACTTTAGATGCCGGTCACTGGCAAAGTGTGGCGAAAGAATAAGAATAAGAATAAGATGCCGGTCACTGGCAAAGTGTGGCCGTAGAGCAAGACTGTGGTATTTTTGATTTCGTATTGTTTTTGTTTCTACTTCTGTTTCTGTTTTAAATTCTTTGTTTTGAAAATATAAAACTTTGGGTTGGAATTGTTTTCGTAAATGTTTTGCAAACTTATATTTAATTCTGAAATTATTTTATTAAAACGCCCATTGATTTTGGGAATATCTGTTAGTCAATTTGTACTTGCTGAGCTGTGTAGCTCACCCCTTTTCTAATATTTCAGGTTTCGATTTGGAAGCTTATTAAGAATAAGGATGTGAACTTTGTGGATTTTCGTGTTAGCTGACTTGGATGCATTTATTAAAAAGACTTATCGCATTATTAGAATAAATTTGGATATTGAATATTACATTTATGGAGCTGCGTCTCCGATTTAATGATTTTGAATTATCGAATTTGACCGCTGCTTTGACTTTTATGGAATATTTGCTTTATTGAATAAAAGAATCCGTTTTATTTAAGTTTCGTATTTAGATTTAATGTCCCGAAAATCCGGGATGTTACATTTATGAAAGATACTATGCAATATGTTACAGTGGAAAAATAGAGCTTACTAATGCACTTGCTGTTGGAAAAAATTTCACAAATAAGGCAGTTATATCAATATTATATATTGCAAATTAAGAACAAATAATTATTAACGAAACCGATAGCAAACAACAGAGATGGCAAAACAAACAAATAATCAATGACTGTAATTAAAAAGAGCGAAAAGAAATCCTTAGCTTTTCTTTAGCTTTCTGATTTGCTTTCCAAAATAACAGTAACAAACAGTAACAACAGCTGAGTCGTTAGATCCTAAGGACCTAACTGTTCTTGAAGAAATAATCGCCCCACTTACTGTGATGGTTCTTGCGATTTCCCTCCCAGGATAAAACAGCACCGCTTGAGCACAGCACAGACAGTGTACAAGCAACAGCGACGATTACCTCAGTTCGCCAAATAAAATCCCGGATATATATTTATATATATATATATATGTATGTATATTTTCTGTATATAAAAGTGAGATAAGAGCAGAGAATTTATAACATATATATATAAGTAGTACGAGAGAGGTGCCATTTTTATGCTAGCCGAATGCCTCTATTTATACTGCAATAAACTAAAGAGCTGGCACTAGACTAATCATGATTAACAATTGAATAAATCATTTATTAGTGTATGACCGACCTTTTCATTTGGAAATGAAACACCTGCCCACCAATTCATGCAAGCTACTTGACTATTTTAATACAAGTCATGCAACCTACTTGAATTAAATACTACACCTCATCCAAGCTAGCAATACAACTCTTCAAGTGCTATTTTATTATCTTACCGACTAGTACATGCAAGCTTGAATAACCGGATGAAATTAATTAAGTAATTATTTTATATTTCTTATTTAATTAATAATATAAACATATATATTTATTAGAGTCTAATTATTATTTAAAAAATAATAATAATTCTTACTCCATAAATATGTTTATAATATTAATGAAACAATATAAATTAACTTCAAATCAATTTTCATATCAATGTGAGATAACTCACATACCCATTCCAAATAAGCAACTGGCCCTTAATTCTCTATGGATTCCACTAAGAAAAAATCTTAGATCCATATTACAAATTTCAATTCTTTTTAGATTTCGGAAATACATTGAGAAGCCTACAAAATAAAGACCTCAATTTTCCATTTTCTAACAATCCCCCACAAATCCATATCAGAAATATATTACGGATTTTAAACATGACATGTTTTTCAGAGACAGTACCGATCAAGGTTTGAACCGCTCCTAATTCCCCTACTTCGATGATCACCAGATATAGATGGAATATTTCACCTTGAATCTTTACCCGTTTGATGTAGTCACACTCCATAGACGACGACATGTCAAAGGCTATGGTAATAATCTACGGCTTTGAGACGTTAATGGTCATGTCTCGATCCTGTTCGTCGAATGCGTCGAGGAATAACCCTTTCCTCTAATTGCGACCTCACAATTACATTCGCTTAGCTGGGCATCCCCAGAGATGAACTGCTACCATCTCGTCTTAAAGACTTGACCCCATTAAGAGTTTTAAAACTTCAAGCTTTATTTGCAGTAACAGTACCTTAGAGGTTTTCAGGGGATAGACTTCAGATACGTAGGTATCAATCTATAGATAAAGGTACTACCAACTCACCCTTTCGACTTGTTAATACCATATTGAATACACTTCAAGGGATCTCCTCTCAGATGTATTGGGTTCCTGCCGAAGATGAATCATGTTGGGCTATCAGTCCCATCCCCAACCTCGACTTAAGAACTACCACATGTTCAAGTCCTTTAGTCAAAGGATCTGCTATGTTATCTTGAGTACCAATGAACTCAATAGCAATGACCCTGTCAGACACTAAACCCCTTATAGACTTAAGTCTAACTTGGATATGTCTCTTGGTTTTAGCGTTAACTTTTTACTGTTTATCTTGTCGATAGTTGTACGGCTATCACAATAAACAGCAAAAGCTGAAAGCGATCTACTGACTATAGGTATCATAGACATAAGTCCATGTAACCATTCAGCCTTCATTCCCGTGGCATCTAGTGCACACAACTCAGCCTCAAAAGTAGACCGAGTTATAATCGTCTGTTTAGACGACTTCCAGGATATTGCTCCACCAGCAAGAGTGAATACATAACCTGTCACACCATTTGTACCAGATTTCTTAGCTATCCAACTTGCATCACCGTATCCCTCAATCACATCAGGAAATCTCCTGTAATGCAAACCTAGGGATTGTGTGCCTTTTAGATATTTAAGAACTCTATCCAATGCTTCCCAATGGGACTTGTGAGGACAACTTGTATATCTAGCCAACTTAGACACAGAATATGAAATATCCAGTCTAGTATAGTTAGCAATATACTACAAACTCCCAATAATCTGAGAATACCTTAACTGAGACACATGTACTCCTGTCTTATTCTTGTTAAGTGTAACTTTGAAATCATATGGAGTGTTTGCGATTCTACAATTTGAGTAACCATATTTCTCAAGTATAGATTTCTCTATATAATGAGATTGAGACATAGTTATTCCATCAGCTGTCTCAGACAGCTTGATGCCAAGAATCACAGAAGCAACACCCATATCTTTCATTTCAAAATGCCTTTTCAAGAACCTCTTTGTCTCGTTAATAATCTCAATATTGGTTCCAAGTAATAAAATGTCATCAACATATAGGCACAAGATAGTACATTCATTTCCTCTAACTTTGTAATAGACACACTTGTCACTTTCATTGACGATAAATTCAAAAGCCAAAATAGTTTCATCAAACTTTTTATGCCTGTAATAACCCGAATTTTCAGAAAATGATTTTATTATTATTTTAAGAATATTAATGTTTTTCCTAAAATGAGGAGGAAATTTTTATTTTATTTTATTGTTCATTATTCCAGTTCAAGGAATTTCAAAAGCGAATTATTTAATTATTGTCTGGTTCAGTGTAATTATGAACTATATTATGTGATTATTGTTGGAAGGTGGAATATATGTGAAGTTGTGTTTATGTGTTTATATGATGATTTGTGTGAGCTGTGAAGGCTGATGTATTTTATTTATATTTTTTAGGATTTAAATATATTTAAATCATGCATTTTGATCCTCTGTTAATTTTATAAAATTATCGGAGGAATTAAAAATCACGAAATCTTTTGTAATATTATCTTTATAATATTATTTAGTTTTTAAAATGGTTGGGTGAATTAATTTGGATGTTTCGGTATTTTAAAATGATTTTAAGAGTTTTATTGTATTTAAAGGATCAAAACTTTGAAAATTCATATTTAATTCATTTTTGATCCGAAAAATATTTCGAAAATATGTACGTGCTTGTAATTTTATATTATTGATTTTAAAAACTGAAAAGTTTAATTTTCTGAAATTTTTATTTAATTTCGATTTATAAAAGTGGTTTATTTGTTTTAAAATGAGTAAGAAGTATTGTAATTGGGCCCGGAATGAATTATAGTAGTAATAATTAGTATTGGGCTAAGCCCAATTAAAACACAAACACAGACGCAGCAGCAACGGAGAAGATTCGAGAGAGATCGGGAAACGAAGAGAAAAGAGAGAAGAAGAGGGGAAGAGAAGAGAAGAGAGAAGAGGGGAGAAAGAGAGATTGTGTATATATTTATGTATGTATAGTCGTGTGTGTGTGTATGTATAGCTCAGTGTGTGCGTCGTGTATGTGTATGGCGTGACTGGAGTTGCAAGCGGAGGAGTCGCCGGCGACGGTGGTGTGACAGAGGTAGCAGCAACGTGATTGTGGAGGTTGAAAACGCAGCCGTGGGCAAGTTATGGGGGTGAACAACCCGTTATTGGTCTTCCCCGTGAGCCTGCCACCGCTGGTGACGAGCTTCGGCGAGCCGACGGCAGAGGTGATGCTTAATTCTGAGTTTTCAAGCTTGTTTGAAGGTTATCATGTGATAATTGTTAGTTAATTGAATGGTGTGTGTGAATTTTCGAATTTTAAAGATTATTTCAGATTTATGTATTTAATTTAGAAAAGTATGAATTGCTAGATGTTAATTAAGATGTTTAAATGATTGTTAAGTGATATTTGATTTAATTATGAATGATTAGTAGCTGGTTAAGAGTATCTGGGTGATTAGAGATATTAATTGTGTAAGAACTCGATTATATGTTTTTGTGTAGGTTATAAGTCGATTTCTGAGCATTAATAAGCAAAGGTAGCGTGAATTCAATTTTTATGAATAGCAAAGTGTTACTTTGTGGGTTCGATAATTGTTAGTTTAATTTAAGGAATAAATGGGACTCATATGTTTAATTTAAGCGGACAATGGATTTATATGTATAAGTGAATTGGCGTTTATATGCTAAAGATTTTAGGTTGGTTTCTTTTATAACCAGTGTTATATTTCGAGTTTACAGTTGAGTAGTGAATTGTAAATCTTAAGTGTTTGTTAATATATGATTCAAATGTGAAATTGTCTTGTTAATGTGAATAGTGGATTGAGATATATAATTGCGAGTTAAATGCATAAATTGTCATAATTATACTAATGTTGTAAATTAAGAATATTGTGGTAAATGCTTATGTGCTAAATAGTATAAAGCGAGTCGTAGTATTTGATGGTCTTACTGGTTATAAATGTTTAAGTGCTAATTGCTAATTGTTAATTATAATTGTTGTGATTAATTGTGAGTCCAATAATATGTTCGGACTTAGTGGTCATTAATTGCAAATTGTTATTCGCATAATGTGTGGGTTAGTAATTGTGAAATGTTAATTGTTAAAGTGTAATGGTTGGTATTATTTGTGGAGTTATATGAGTTGACTAAATGGTAAGTATGGGAATACGTGGTACATGTTAAATGTTAGAATTTTATAATAATTAGAATTGTGCTAGGGGTTATGAGAAGATCACAAGTTTTTAAATGTCAATATTTAGAGGACTTGTGTAATTCTTTTCGACTAATCCCTAGGGCTTACGAATATCCATGATTAGCTATCACGAGTATAATTAATATACTTGAGTGATGTGATCATTGATATAGCGTAAGTAATAGTTAGTGCTAGGGGTTGTTCCCTAGGGCTTACGAACATCAATGATTGGTTGTCACGTGTATCATTAAAATGCGTGAGAAATACGATCATTGGTGTAGCGTAAGTAGTAGTGTTAATTATTATGTGCTAGGTGCCGCATGTCTGGGCGGGTACTTTTCATTATTTGTTTACTTTTATGTTGCTGCAAGTTGGGGCAGCTTTTATTTTATCAAAAGCAGGGTTATAAATTGTTTTGTTTGGCATGGAGGGGCTGAGCCCATAGTCCGATAAACGAATACTACATGCCGAAATTTTCTAAAAATCCCCTGCATTTAAAATTATTTAAATTATTTGATTTCAATGGTTTGAAGGTATGATTTGGGTGTTAACTGTTTATGTGTATATGTGTTAAGTGATTTAATTCAAGGATTTATGTGTTTCGGGGATTAAATGCGTTTTGAGGATTATTTATAAACTGAGTTTTGTCATAGAATGACACTAGTATTATAGTTGTATATGTTAAGTGAAGTTGACTAAATGTGTTATATGCATTAATTGGTATTTGAGTAGTCAGTTATAGGGATAACAACTATAGTACGACTTTAGGTGACTCAGTGGTAATTCTGAGTTGGGTCTACTCGAGATACGAGGTTGGACTGACACGTACTCGTAACAATTACAGTACCATTAGGGCATGATCGAGTGGAGCAACGTGTATCAAAAGGAAGGATCGAGGCGTCGTGTAAAGTTCATGGAACTACTTGGGCGAAACGCCAAGGATTTATTCGCGCTATTCTGTCTGGTGCTAAGGACCAGAGGCAAGTTTATTTATACATACTCTATCGTTCAGAGTATATTTATTTTGAAATATATGAAATGTGTGAAATAAGACTTCAGTCCATATTTGCAAGATTTCTTTATCCTTACTTTGAAAATTATATATTTTCATAGTATAATGATTTCATGGAATATACATGTGTGATCTTATTGTTAATATATCGTTAATGAATTGTTTTCCCAGTGAAACGGGAATTACAGAGAGATAGATATGATTATGAATATGGATATACTATAAGGAGTAAAGTGATGTGGGAAGGAATGGTATCAGTTGTTATTATGGTAATTTTTATGATATTATGGTATCAGTTTGTTATCTAAAGTTATTTTATAATATTATAGTTATGTGTAAATTGAGGATATTTGAGTCCTAAACTGTTTCAGACGTTATTAATAAATATTTTGTTATATAAGGGGACAACAGTTGATATCTACAGATTTTTCTTAAAAAGGGACTTACAGGTAAAGTATTTTAGTTAGTGTATTTTAAAGGTATTGATATATGAATGGAAAAGTGGAAAGGGGTTATCTTGAGAGGTATATTTTCGAAAACCCGGACAAAGTTTTAGAAAGAATTTCGCAATAATTAACCTAAAGGCAACATCACCAATAAACTAGTGTTTATTTAATTATTAGATACCTCTCGAAGCATCTACTAATTAAATAAACCTTATTCGTCTAATTAAATTTATTTAATTAGATGAATATTATTTTTAAAATGTTTTCTTAAAATCGCTTTGTTCCGGAATAATAATAATAAAGATATTTTGATGGTTATAAATGAGACATTTTTTGGTTAAAAATGTCTGGAATGATAATGATAAACTTTATTTTAATGGTTATTTAATTCAATGAATATTAATTATAATATTCATTTAAAAGGGACTATTGAATAGTTATTCTTTAGATATTCTAAGTGTTCTAAGGGTGATTATATATTGTTAAAAGGTTGTTTAAAGAATTTCATAGTGAAATGAATGTATGTCTTGAATTGATATACCTGTATATATGTTTTCAAATGATTAATACGGATATGAAAATGGAAAGGTAAAATGTGAAATGGAAATGAAAATAGTATATGTGAATGGAAACAGAAAAGTGGAAAAATGTGAAATGGTATTGATAATGATAAAATGATTTGAAAAAGGGGGATTAGCAACAAACTTGCGTAAGAGGCTATGTCAGGGCTGTGTGCGACATAGTCTAGCATTCATTATATGATTCGGCACGAAGATGCCAAGGGAGGATGTTATGCAGGTGGCCTTCCTCCAGGAGGATGTTATGCAGGTGGCCTTCCTCCAGGGATGATGTTATGCAGGTGGCCTTCATTCCTTCTACTAGTAGTAAATAGAGAGCGGATACGGTCAGGCGACTGATCATCGTCCTACGTATCTGGCACCAGTATATATCCCCAAAACTTGAAAGAAAGAATTGAGAATGGTTTTCAGATTTCTATACTGAAAACAGAAAAATGATATGAAATGATGGAATTATTGTTACAGATGAAGAGAAACTGATATTATATTATCAATAAGTAAGTGATTTCATATTGAATAACCAGCAAGCTTATGTTGGTGTATTACTGCGCAAACAAGATGTGGCTATTTAATTACCTTGTATCGGCATCGTTTATATTATATTGGTATATTGTTCAGTTGATATTAATTTCAAACATTATACTTTCCCTATAGAATTTCGTGGTTATAAATGTTTCAAAAATGATATTAGGTATCGATTGAATGTTGGAAACCCATGTACCTGATGGGATATTTTGTTAAACTCTAGTAATAACTTGCTGAGCAATTCTTTCGCTCATACTTGCTTGTTTTCAACTATTAACTTTTCAGTGGAAGGTAGCCGGACGAGGTTATCTGCATGGCTTAGATGAAGCGGGCAGCGTGCCCTTATGAAGACGATATGATCTAGAAAGTTTATACCTGGAGTAAATTATATGTAAGTATATTGATGTGTAATATATATGTTACTTTGCGCAAAATAGTATTAGTTACTGGTGTACTTCTCAACGAAGTTATACTAGTAGTAAGGAGTGATTCTTGTTTCTAGCCCTATAACCTAAAAGATGCTTGGGGATTGGGGTCTCATAGTTGTAACTTAATTTTATTAATGACTACAGATGGTTTAATGTGGTTAAACAGGTGATTTGTTATTAAGGTTTTCCGCGTGACGACCAAATCCCTGACCCCGGATTTGGGGGCGTTACAGTTTGGTATCAGAGCTGAGGTTATAGTAAACTAGAAACGAGAGTGAGTAGGAGTGTGTATAGTTATGTGAGAACGTCGGAGCTCATGTAGAGTTCATGTTGGACTACCGGGTGTAGTGCCAATGATTAAGTTAAGATTTGAATGCTATGTTGAAGGATATGTTGAGATAGAACTCCCTGCTATTATTATTGTTAATGATTGAATTCTTAGTGACTATTACGAGTCGACGATGACTTAAGTTATCTAGCACCTTAGAGTGTGCATGGGAAAGAACAGCTCCGGGATCGAACGATTATCCGTCAGAGGAGCCGACATAAAAGGCATCTGTGGAGACCTTGGCAATATCCCCATTGTTGAATCTTTTTGATTACCTCCCCAATCTATGAATTATTTGACATATCTCTAAGGGAGAATTTTGATAAAGGATATATTTCCTCTTCGAAGTTATTCTTTAATACTTGTGTTAAGCCATATTAAATTTCAATGGTGCCAGAAGCTGTCATTATCCCTACCTTCAGGTTTTCGAAGGCCTATCGAATGATATTATTTCAAACTTCCACTTTTCTTCAATAGTGGATAATTCAATGGTGATATAGCACCACTTGCTTGTTGAATACTAGTATCTTTCTGGTTATCCTTTTCTTTGGAAGTCGCGCCTTGGAAATTGTTCGATTTTAATCCAAGGTGTTCCTTTGAGAATTAATTGTCAGAAGATGATTATTATTGACTTGACTTTGAATTTCTTTCATACTTCTCAACTTCCACTGAGACGAACAACCCTATACTGATAGGGGCCACAAGGACTATCTGTCTGTGTGATAGAAGTCTGATGGGACGCCATCACTTGTGAGTTGTGAAATACAAGAAGGCTAATTACCTTTAGTAATGTCTTATCAGAGACACACAACGTGAGTTCTTACGATCGTATTGATCTCTCAGTAGATTCTCTTATTTCCAAGAAGGTTTGTTTCAAAACTCATAATCCTATGGTCATCAGTGGGTGACATTTGTCTTGATATGACAGCTATCTTTTTCAAAGCTTCATGATTCTTGTTATCTCTAATAAATTTCAAGGGGATGCCAACCAGGTCGGACAACTCGAAATTCGCTGATAGAAGTTAGATTCGAATGGAATCGCCAAGAGCTGGAGCGAATCGCAAAACGAATAGAATATCCGTGGCGTATCGATAGAATTAGTTCGCTCTCTCTCATGGATGTTATCGATGGTTTTGCAAAATAAGTATTGATGATGAAAGAGTTAAGGAGTCCCAGTAGTGGCCTTAGCTGATTCCGTGGACGGAATCCTTTTAAGGGGGGTAGACTGTAATAACCCGAATTTTCAGAAAATGATTTTATTATTATTTTAAGAATATTAATGTTTTTCCTAAAATGAGGAGGAAATTTTTATTTTATTTTATTGTTCATTATTCCAGTTCAAGGAATTTCAAAAGCGAATTATTTAATTATTGTCTGGTTCAGTGTAATTATGAACTATATTATGTGATTATTGTTGGAAGGTGGAATATATGTGAAGTTGTGTTTATGTGTTTATATGATGATTTGTGTGAGCTGTGAAGGCTGATGTATTTTATTTATATTTTTTAGGATTTAAATATATTTAAATCATGCATTTTGATCCTCTGTTAATTTTATAAAATTATCGGAGGAATTAAAAATCACGAAATCTTTTGTAATATTATCTTTATAATATTATTTAGTTTTTAAAATGGTTGGGTGAATTAATTTGGATGTTTCGGTATTTTAAAATGATTTTAAGAGTTTTATTGTATTTAAAGGATCAAAACTTTGAAAATTCATATTTAATTCATTTTTGATCCGAAAAATATTTCGAAAATATGTACGTGCTTGTAATTTTATATTATTGATTTTAAAAACTGAAAAGTTTAATTTTCTGAAATTTTTATTTAATTTCGATTTATAAAAGTGGTTTATTTGTTTTAAAATGAGTAAGAAGTATTGTAATTGGGCCCGGAATGAATTATAGTAGTAATAATTAGTATTGGGCTAAGCCCAATTAAAACACAAACACAGACGCAGCAGCAACGGAGAAGATTCGAGAGAGATCGGGAAACGAAGAGAAAAGAGAGAAGAAGAGGGGAAGAGAAGAGAAGAGAGAAGAGGGGAGAAAGAGAGATTGTGTATATATTTATGTATGTATAGTCGTGTGTGTGTGTATGTATAGCTCAGTGTGTGCGTCGTGTATGTGTATGGCGTGACTGGAGTTGCAAGCGGAGGAGTCGCCGGCGACGGTGGTGTGACAGAGGTAGCAGCAACGTGATTGTGGAGGTTGAAAACGCAGCCGTGGGCAAGTTATGGGGGTGAACAACCCGTTATTGGTCTTCCCCGTGAGCCTGCCACCGCTGGTGACGAGCTTCGGCGAGCCGACGGCAGAGGTGATGCTTAATTCTGAGTTTTCAAGCTTGTTTGAAGGTTATCATGTGATAATTGTTAGTTAATTGAATGGTGTGTGTGAATTTTCGAATTTTAAAGATTATTTCAGATTTATGTATTTAATTTAGAAAAGTATGAATTGCTAGATGTTAATTAAGATGTTTAAATGATTGTTAAGTGATATTTGATTTAATTATGAATGATTAGTAGCTGGTTAAGAGTATCTGGGTGATTAGAGATATTAATTGTGTAAGAACTCGATTATATGTTTTTGTGTAGGTTATAAGTCGATTTCTGAGCATTAATAAGCAAAGGTAGCGTGAATTCAATTTTTATGAATAGCAAAGTGTTACTTTGTGGGTTCGATAATTGTTAGTTTAATTTAAGGAATAAATGGGACTCATATGTTTAATTTAAGCGGACAATGGATTTATATGTATAAGTGAATTGGCGTTTATATGCTAAAGATTTTAGGTTGGTTTCTTTTATAACCAGTGTTATATTTCGAGTTTACAGTTGAGTAGTGAATTGTAAATCTTAAGTGTTTGTTAATATATGATTCAAATGTGAAATTGTCTTGTTAATGTGAATAGTGGATTGAGATATATAATTGCGAGTTAAATGCATAAATTGTCATAATTATACTAATGTTGTAAATTAAGAATATTGTGGTAAATGCTTATGTGCTAAATAGTATAAAGCGAGTCGTAGTATTTGATGGTCTTACTGGTTATAAATGTTTAAGTGCTAATTGCTAATTGTTAATTATAATTGTTGTGATTAATTGTGAGTCCAATAATATGTTCGGACTTAGTGGTCATTAATTGCAAATTGTTATTCGCATAATGTGTGGGTTAGTAATTGTGAAATGTTAATTGTTAAAGTGTAATGGTTGGTATTATTTGTGGAGTTATATGAGTTGACTAAATGGTAAGTATGGGAATACGTGGTACATGTTAAATGTTAGAATTTTATAATAATTAGAATTGTGCTAGGGGTTATGAGAAGATCACAAGTTTTTAAATGTCAATATTTAGAGGACTTGTGTAATTCTTTTCGACTAATCCCTAGGGCTTACGAATATCCATGATTAGCTATCACGAGTATAATTAATATACTTGAGTGATGTGATCATTGATATAGCGTAAGTAATAGTTAGTGCTAGGGGTTGTTCCCTAGGGCTTACGAACATCAATGATTGGTTGTCACGTGTATCATTAAAATGCGTGAGAAATACGATCATTGGTGTAGCGTAAGTAGTAGTGTTAATTATTATGTGCTAGGTGCCGCATGTCTGGGCGGGTACTTTTCATTATTTGTTTACTTTTATGTTGCTGCAAGTTGGGGCAGCTTTTATTTTATCAAAAGCAGGGTTATAAATTGTTTTGTTTGGCATGGAGGGGCTGAGCCCATAGTCCGATAAACGAATACTACATGCCGAAATTTTCTAAAAATCCCCTGCATTTAAAATTATTTAAATTATTTGATTTCAATGGTTTGAAGGTATGATTTGGGTGTTAACTGTTTATGTGTATATGTGTTAAGTGATTTAATTCAAGGATTTATGTGTTTCGGGGATTAAATGCGTTTTGAGGATTATTTATAAACTGAGTTTTGTCATAGAATGACACTAGTATTATAGTTGTATATGTTAAGTGAAGTTGACTAAATGTGTTATATGCATTAATTGGTATTTGAGTAGTCAGTTATAGGGATAACAACTATAGTACGACTTTAGGTGACTCAGTGGTAATTCTGAGTTGGGTCTACTCGAGATACGAGGTTGGACTGACACGTACTCGTAACAATTACAGTACCATTAGGGCATGATCGAGTGGAGCAACGTGTATCAAAAGGAAGGATCGAGGCGTCGTGTAAAGTTCATGGAACTACTTGGGCGAAACGCCAAGGATTTATTCGCGCTATTCTGTCTGGTGCTAAGGACCAGAGGCAAGTTTATTTATACATACTCTATCGTTCAGAGTATATTTATTTTGAAATATATGAAATGTGTGAAATAAGACTTCAGTCCATATTTGCAAGATTTCTTTATCCTTACTTTGAAAATTATATATTTTCATAGTATAATGATTTCATGGAATATACATGTGTGATCTTATTGTTAATATATCGTTAATGAATTGTTTTCCCAGTGAAACGGGAATTACAGAGAGATAGATATGATTATGAATATGGATATACTATAAGGAGTAAAGTGATGTGGGAAGGAATGGTATCAGTTGTTATTATGGTAATTTTTATGATATTATGGTATCAGTTTGTTATCTAAAGTTATTTTATAATATTATAGTTATGTGTAAATTGAGGATATTTGAGTCCTAAACTGTTTCAGACGTTATTAATAAATATTTTGTTATATAAGGGGACAACAGTTGATATCTACAGATTTTTCTTAAAAAGGGACTTACAGGTAAAGTATTTTAGTTAGTGTATTTTAAAGGTATTGATATATGAATGGAAAAGTGGAAAGGGGTTATCTTGAGAGGTATATTTTCGAAAACCCGGACAAAGTTTTAGAAAGAATTTCGCAATAATTAACCTAAAGGCAACATCACCAATAAACTAGTGTTTATTTAATTATTAGATACCTCTCGAAGCATCTACTAATTAAATAAACCTTATTCGTCTAATTAAATTTATTTAATTAGATGAATATTATTTTTAAAATGTTTTCTTAAAATCGCTTTGTTCCGGAATAATAATAATAAAGATATTTTGATGGTTATAAATGAGACATTTTTTGGTTAAAAATGTCTGGAATGATAATGATAAACTTTATTTTAATGGTTATTTAATTCAATGAATATTAATTATAATATTCATTTAAAAGGGACTATTGAATAGTTATTCTTTAGATATTCTAAGTGTTCTAAGGGTGATTATATATTGTTAAAAGGTTGTTTAAAGAATTTCATAGTGAAATGAATGTATGTCTTGAATTGATATACCTGTATATATGTTTTCAAATGATTAATACGGATATGAAAATGGAAAGGTAAAATGTGAAATGGAAATGAAAATAGTATATGTGAATGGAAACAGAAAAGTGGAAAAATGTGAAATGGTATTGATAATGATAAAATGATTTGAAAAAGGGGGATTAGCAACAAACTTGCGTAAGAGGCTATGTCAGGGCTGTGTGCGACATAGTCTAGCATTCATTATATGATTCGGCACGAAGATGCCAAGGGAGGATGTTATGCAGGTGGCCTTCCTCCAGGAGGATGTTATGCAGGTGGCCTTCCTCCAGGGATGATGTTATGCAGGTGGCCTTCATTCCTTCTACTAGTAGTAAATAGAGAGCGGATACGGTCAGGCGACTGATCATCGTCCTACGTATCTGGCACCAGTATATATCCCCAAAACTTGAAAGAAAGAATTGAGAATGGTTTTCAGATTTCTATACTGAAAACAGAAAAATGATATGAAATGATGGAATTATTGTTACAGATGAAGAGAAACTGATATTATATTATCAATAAGTAAGTGATTTCATATTGAATAACCAGCAAGCTTATGTTGGTGTATTACTGCGCAAACAAGATGTGGCTATTTAATTACCTTGTATCGGCATCGTTTATATTATATTGGTATATTGTTCAGTTGATATTAATTTCAAACATTATACTTTCCCTATAGAATTTCGTGGTTATAAATGTTTCAAAAATGATATTAGGTATCGATTGAATGTTGGAAACCCATGTACCTGATGGGATATTTTGTTAAACTCTAGTAATAACTTGCTGAGCAATTCTTTCGCTCATACTTGCTTGTTTTCAACTATTAACTTTTCAGTGGAAGGTAGCCGGACGAGGTTATCTGCATGGCTTAGATGAAGCGGGCAGCGTGCCCTTATGAAGACGATATGATCTAGAAAGTTTATACCTGGAGTAAATTATATGTAAGTATATTGATGTGTAATATATATGTTACTTTGCGCAAAATAGTATTAGTTACTGGTGTACTTCTCAACGAAGTTATACTAGTAGTAAGGAGTGATTCTTGTTTCTAGCCCTATAACCTAAAAGATGCTTGGGGATTGGGGTCTCATAGTTGTAACTTAATTTTATTAATGACTACAGATGGTTTAATGTGGTTAAACAGGTGATTTGTTATTAAGGTTTTCCGCGTGACGACCAAATCCCTGACCCCGGATTTGGGGGCGTTACAATGCCAATCTCTAGGAGCTTGTTTAAGGCCATATATAGATTTGATTAGTTTACAAACCTTCCTTTCATTACCAGAAGCAACAAATCCCTCAGGCTGATCCATATAAATCTCTTCTTGAAGTTCACCATGAAGAAAAGCTGTCTTTACATCCATCTGATGGATGATAAGACCATGTACGGAAGCCAATGTTACAAGCATTCTGATTGTTGTCATTCTGGCAACTGGAGAGTAGGTATCAAAATAATCAATTCCTTCTCTTTGCCTAAACCCCTTGGCAACCAATCTGGCCTTATATTTATCGATTGATCCATCTGGTTTCAACTTCCTTTTGAAGATCCATTTACATCATATTGTAGTAGACCCAGGAGGGAGATCAACTAATTCCCATGTCCCGTTAGAGACAATAGAATCAATTGCACTCTTTACTGCACCTTTCCAATGCCTTGATTTCGAAGAATCCATAACATTACGGAAAGTCAAAAGTTCATCCTCGACATTACAAGTGACAAAATCACTTCCAAAGTCCTTGACAACCTTTGAGCGCTTGCTCCTTCTAGGTTCCACTATAGGATCGTCTACCCCCACATTTGTCATCCTATCCACATGATCGAGAATGGAACTAGATGTGTGAGTAAGATCATTATAAGAAATATTTTTAGGTATACCTTCCTTCATAGGAAATACTTCCTCAAAGAAAGTTGCATCACGAAGTTCAACTATAGTGTTTACCACAATACCATCTATGTCAGATTTTATTACTAAAAATCTCATAGCTGTTGTGTTTTCACCATAGCCCAGAAAGATAGCATCAATAGTTTTGGGTCCTAGTTTCTTCCTCTTGTGTTCAGGGACAAGTACCTTTGCAAGGCACCCTCACACTCGAAGATATTGCAAACTAGTTTTTCTACTTCTCCATAATTCATAAGGACTCGTTTCCATGTGTTTCAAAGGTACTCTGTTCAGAATATGGCAAGCCGTATTCAGAGCCTCTCCCCACATGTATTTAGGTAGTCCAGAATTAAGAAGCATATTGTTGATTGTAACACCCCCAGATCCGGGGTCAGGGATCTGGTCGTTACGGTCTCAATATCCAACCACAAATTCAACATAATTTAAATTACAACCTTGTGACCCAAAACAACAACATAAAACACACCCGTTATAGTCCCAGAGATGAAATCAGAGTAACCAACAGTATTATTAATCACGAGTTTGAGTTCTTACAACCCAAAGAATTACAATTGTACAATTACATACTCTTTGCCATCCATTAATAGATACCATAATATAAATACATTTGAGGCTCAATTGCTAACAACTAGCCTACCAGTAGTTGCATCCTCAACAATGGTAGCCAAGACCTTAGCGGTAAACCTCTGACGGTTGACACCTGCTTACGCTGTGTGCGCCTTGCGCGGCCATCTGATCTAGCTGTTATTGTAATATAAATAAATAAAGCAAGGGTGAGCAATAGCCCACCAAAAATATAATTGAACGACAATAATATATGACAGTTCAAAATATCTTTGAAACCATATGCCATGCATTAACGATGTAGTACCAATATAAGGTATGAGATGAAGTTACAAGGTAACTCAAAAATATATTTGTTTTGAATAAATATCTGCTATGCAAAAGATAAGCAAGATATTCTCAATTATCATAAAAGAGGAACTTGCAGGAAAAATATTGCAATTCCGGTTTCAACACTTTTTCACCTTGCCAACACCAACAGTGTTGCAGAAATTTCTCACTTTTAGAAGATGAACTAATACGGGAGCATTGCCGCGCCAGATGCCCTGACGTTTACGATGATCAGTCGTATGTCATGCATCTCATCAGTCGTTCTCTACATGTAGAAGGTAGCTCCGACGGAATTACTTATCTACCGCCCTCTGGAACTCCTCAGCCAACGGTTGGGCTATTGCTGGACCGGCGCCACTCGGCCACTTACGCGTCTCCTAGTTCGAATATCATCCATGACTCTGAAACGTAAAGTTCGTTCCCCTTTTTCCCCAAGTGTAACACTTGTTGATAGGACTCCACAAAGTAGTCGTATCTAATTGGAAAGGAAAATTCACCAATATTTCCCAAGCTGATGCTTGTTAATGGATATAAACTTGTTACATCAATCATACCCCTCGAGCGTTGAGGAGGTAACCAAAAGACTCATATCGATGCTTGAAAGAATCAAGATGTGAGTGACAAGATAGTTTTAGCAAGTATAGGACCGGGCAGCCCAATAAATAACATCTCTCAAGTGAGGTCCCCTTATATACGTTTTGGAAGTTGAGCGAGTATTTAAATCTTCTTTAAGATAGATTTAAATAAAAATAGAATTTTGGAAACCTCCCCTTGATAAAAATAGTCATAAACTACTCCAAAATATTTTACACCATATCTGAAGGTGACATATAATCTTTGAATAATATGAATCATTATAAAAGAACTTAAAAGGATTTAAATAAATATTCCAAGAATATTTATTAACTCAATATTAATTAAGGAATATGAATAAATCATAATATTACTCGTAAGTAATCCTCGAATGAATATTTAGAATTATTTACTAAATAACTCTCTTCTATAAATGAATAATCAATATAATATTCATTAATTAAATAAACTCAAATAAATATTTAAAATAATATTCACTAAATAAATCAAACCTTAAATGAATATTTGAACATAATATTCATTTAATAATATACCAAATGAATAGCCAAATATTATTCTTAGTAATCAAAACTTTAAAGGAATATTCGAAGCAATATTCCTTAAGTAATTAGAACTTCGAATGAATACTTTTAAATAATATTAATTAAATACATAAAATCTTAAATGAATATTCACGATAACATCCATTTAATAAATAAATTCCAAGTGAATATTCAATTGATATTCATTATACAAATAATATTCTAAATGAATAACCAAATAATATTCATTTAATAATTAATATTCTAAATAAATATCCAAATGATATTCATTTAGTAATCAAAACCTTAATATTCGGAATAATATTCCTTGAGTAATTAGAACTTCCAAAGAATACTTTTGGAATAATATTTATCAATTACATAACACTTAGATGAATATCTGAAAGTGATATTCATTTAATGAACAAATTCCAATGAATATCAAAGTAATTATTCATTAATAATCAAACTCTAATGAATATTCAAAAATAATATTCATTTAATATTTCTCGACTGAGATAATACTCAAATAACATTTCTCAAAAGATTTCCAAGTATTTGATACTTTTATGGAAATATGAATAATGGTTAATAATAACATTCCTCAAAATGAATACTACTCTGTCGCTGGAATCCCTCCGGGTTTCCACGACTATCTATAACACAAAATACCGACTCCCGGTCTATATTATCGAAGGAATATCATACGCCCTTCACTAAGGGTCTTAACAAATTCCGGCTTATACTGATATATCGTATCTAGTTTATAAGCCAACATCCAAACAGGGAACAAGTATCAATATTACTCTTGAAAACAAACGTGCATGCTATGGCATAGGTATAACAACAATCATATATATTATCACAACAACAGCTCCAAGGTATTGGAAACTTGCCTGGGAATCGAGTGCGGGTAGGGGTAATGTGTCCCGGGTCAGCTCGACGATCTATAAACAATCAGAATATTTAAGATTAATCACTTAACGCTTCTTAAAAGGCTAAGTATAAACTCTACTGAAAGGCAGAGTGTATAAACTTGTAACACTATAACTAATGTAACTCAATTAAAAGAAAAGATACTTAACCAGAAGACAATCAAGAACAAGAAGTCACAAGAAATCAACACTAAATGAAGACAAGGTATTTGATACAATTGAACATGTTAACTATGATCAAGCCAAGAAGAAATCATTGAGAGAAGTTCAAGTCAAAGTTGTTCAGGCCTCAGTGATTTGAGAAATCGAGAATCAAGATCATAACTATCAGTATCAACAAGACCAATTGATTTCAAGTGAACAAGAAGGAAAGCGAATATTGGAAAGCCAAGTTACTAAGTGAATATGGTAATTTATTCAAGAAGCAGAAACACTATCAAGACTAGTCACTTATGAACCAGACCAGTGCATCAAGTGTCAGGACATTGATAGCAAGTTTATGTCAGTAATAAAGATCCATGTTCAAGAGCTTGCTGAAGAATAAAGAAGACATGAAGATATCACAAGCTCAAGATGTGCATTGAAGTTTCAAGTTGAAGACCAGAATATTTTCTAAGTACTAAATGTTCTGGATGGCCAAGTAGAATATTTCTAAGTAGAAGTTCGACTTAGAAATTTCGAGATGGCTAAGTAGAAATTCTCAAGTAGAAGTTCTACTTAGAGTGCAGCTTCAACATGACACATGTCATCTTCTGATTGGCAGATTTCCAAGCTTTCAAGATAAGGCAAGATTTATGTGGACATCATTGGGCCACGTACATCTTAGTCTTTGAAGACTACAGGACATAGATTACATGTAGTATAAATAGAAGCACTTGTGTAATGTTTTAGTTAGTGAGCAATATTAAGAAAAACACAAGAAAAAGAGAGAGAGTATATTCACAGAGCTTAGAATCATTCACTTCTCTCTCAACTTCTGTTATACTTTGTAATGAATGTTGTAGCAACCTTTTCAAGTTATATATAAAGAAATATATTCCTTGAATCTGCGTGTTCATTTATTGCATCGTATTTATTGCTACTCATATTCGAAAAGTTGTATTCACCCCCCCTCTACAACACATTTGGACCTAACAATTGGTATCAGAGCGGATGTTTAACATACAAAACATAGATCCTTGTGTTTGGTAGAAGAATCGTGAGTTTTCATTTTCTAGATCTACTTTTCTAAAATTCTAGAAAAGTGAGCTTTAATTCGTTTCTAGTGAAAACTCATCCGGAAAAATTATTTAAATACTCCAGGTGTGATTATTTGGCTTGGGTGTATTTTAATTAATTTTTGTGAATTAATCTGGGTTCATTGATATTTGGTGTTCTTGAGTGTTCATCATCTGTTCTTATCAAAGAAGATAACCCAACAACTTTTTGATCTCCTTTTTCAAACAGATAAGATAGTCAAAAAGGTGTTTTTGTACTTTTGATTTGATAAATATTCCTTGGCCGAAAGTGTAACAAGACATACTCAGTGCCTAGCAAGTGGGTTAGTTGCTTTCGGTGTGTAAAGTATCAAAAGTCAAAAAGGTGTTAAAGTGATAATATTGTTTATTCAATATTAAAGAAATCTGCAGAAAATTTATTCTAAGGACAAAAAGTTCTACATAGAATTTCTACTTGAGATTTTCTACATAGAATTTCGACTTGGACAATTTCTACTTGGTGAATTTCGACTTGAGCAAAATTTCGACTTAGAGAAATTTCGACTTAGGCAAAAGTTCTACATAGATATTCTACATAGCCTAGTCTTGGGTACTTAGAATTTTTTAGTGACAAGATTTGAAATGGCTCCTAAAAATTCTTTCAAGATCCCAATGTTCAACCGAGATCACTATGAAGAATGGGTTTTCAGAATGAGACTCTACTTAGAGACAATTAACCCTGAGTATCTGGAAGTCCTTGAAAAGGGTAAATTCGTTCCAATGAAAGCTATTCCTGAGCGTACGGAAGGAGAGGAGGTTATACCTGCTCGGTCTGAGCCTAAAAAGGCAGCGGACTTTACGGATGCTGACAAGGAGCAAATAGCTTATGATACTTCTGTAAGACAAACCTTGATGGAATCCCTTGATCATGAAACGTTCAACATAGTCAAAGGTTTGAATACAGCAAAGAAGATTTGGGACAAGATAGAAGTTGTCATGGAAGGATCTGCAGAGGTTAGAAGCAACAAGACACTTATACTCAAGATGGAGTATGACACCTTTAGAATACGAAAAGGAGAAAGCATAACAGATGTCTATCTAAGATTCAGTCAGTTGGTATTGGATTTGAATCTGAGAGGTGTAACTCTCCCCATGGTTGAGACCAATACGAGATATCTGAGGAACCAGCCAAAGAGCATTGAACATAGGGTCTACGCAATCAGAGAAACCAGAGATTTGCATACAACTTCTCTGGAAGAATATTATGGAATTCTGAAGACCTATGAGCTGGAGACACTTCAAGATCAAGCATGGGACAATGATTCAAAAGGAAAAGAAACTGCATCAGGATTAGTTGCTGATGAGGAAGAGTCTAAGAAGGCAATGGTTGCAGCAAAGCCTAAATCATCACTTGCACCACATCAAGTTGATAATGATGACGAGTGCGCATCTAACAGTGATGATGACTACTTCACCCAAGAAGAGCTGGACAACATGGACGATAGTGTCGTGGCATACATGGCAAGGAAGTTCAGCAACATGAGATTCAGAAAGAGCAACCGACCACAGAGAAATTCTTCATCTTACTATCGGGCTGCTAAGGGTGGTGGTAGTTCGTCAGGCTACAAAAGCAAAGGCAAGAGTACCAGCTACAAATCTCCGTTGGATTTCAAAATGAAGTTCAATTGCTATAATTGTGGTGAACCTGGACATTTTGCCTCAGACTGCAAAAAGCCTAAACAGACTTATCCAAAAGAGACATTTGAAGCCCTCAAAAGCAAGTATGAATCGCTGGTGAAAGAAAAACATGGTAAAAGAGCTTTAGTAGTAACAGAAGGAAGAGCTTGGGATGATTCAGATGAGGAAGATGTTACTCATGTAGCAAACTTTGCGCTCATGGCTGAGACATCAGAGGAACCAGAGGTACCAGTTCTAACCCTTAAAGTATAAATGTCTATTGATGATTATAAGGAACAGAACGGGGCTCTTAGCGAAGAGATCTACATGTTGTGCAAAAGCCTAGACACTTCTCAAAAGGAACAGAAAACACTTGTCGCCAAAAGCAGAATGCTTGAGGCAAAAGTGGAAGAGTTAGAGGCTGCTTGCACTGTAGATACTTCCCTAAGAGATTTTATTAAATCTTTGGAACACAAGCTCGTCCTTAAGGCAGAAATAGAATCATGTTTAAGGAACAAACTAGCTGAGTTAGAAACTAAATGTGAAGCTTACAAACTAGCTGCTAGTAAAGTGTATGTAGATAATGACGTATTTAAGAAGATAACTGGAGTAGGTGTAGGACTTGATTATTCTAACCTTTCTAACAAAGAAGGAAAGAGACCTATAGACACTAGTTCCAGTGACTTTAAAAAAGAAATTCCTAGCATTTTTAAATCTTCTGTCAAACCCATCTACAAACACCTTGTTCCTAGAATAGAAGAAGAAGAGACTGAATTGATAGCTAGATATGAGATTGAGATGGAAGATCGCCAGAAAGCACAAACCATAACTCCTATCAAACAAGTTAAAATCAATTTCCCTAGTGATGAATCTAGACTAGGATTAGGAGCTAAGGCTGTTAAACAACAAGGGAAGAAAGGCATAAAAGAGGTTAAGGCTGAACGAATAAAGAAAGCATGTTATCACTGCAAATCTACTGAACATCTTTCTTATGCATGTAAAGCTAACATAAATGTTCCTGCTGCACATGCCATGCCTGTCACACATACAATGAATAATCTGCATCAGAATCATGCACAGTGTGGTCAACCTAATTGTATGCCATGCACTTTTAATGTCATGCAAACTTTTGTGAATTTAATGAATGCATCTAGCCAGTCTTGCTTAAATACTGCTGCTAGTTCAAACATCAAGAAAAAGCATGTGAGAGCCAAGACTGTCAGTCCTCCTAAAGTTAGGAGTGACAAACCTTCTCCTAGGACTGACAAACATGTCAAGTCTGAGAAAGGAAAGGAGGAAGTCGAAAGCTCTAGTAATGTTAAGAAAAGTGCATCTCCTGTTGTTAAATCTGTTGATTATCGATCTTATCGAAAAGCCGGGCCCAATCAAAGTTGGGTTCCGAAGAATGTCTAACCAATCTGTCATTGCAGGGCATTAAGCAGAAAAGAAATAAAGTTATATGGGTGCTAGACAGTGGAGCATCGAGGCATATGACTGGAAACAAGTCCCTGCTTACAGAGTTGGTTATGAAAGCTGGCCCTTATGTTACCTTTGGAGATGACAGCATAGGTGTGACAAAGGGATATGGCAAATTGAAAACTGGCAATGTCATCATTGAAGATATTTCCTATGTTGAGGGATTAAAGCACAATTTGTTGAGTATCAGTCAATTCTGTGACAAAGGTTACGAAATTGTCTTCAACAAGAAAGGTGTATCAATCACTCACATCAAGGAAGGCTCACTGGCTTTGAGAGGAGTTCGAAAGGCAGATCTTTTTGTTGCAGACATGGATTCAGCAAATCAGAATGAAGTCACCTGTTTCTACAGCAAAGCTTCGGATGATGAAAGCTGGTTATGGCACAAAAAGTTATCTCACTTAAACTTCAAATCGATGAATGCTCTCGTGAGGCGAGAATTGGTGAGAGATCTACCTCAAATGGAGTTCGCTCCGAAAGGACTCTGTGAAGCCTGTGAAATGGGAAAGTCGAAACGAGCATCGCATAAAAGCAAAGAAATTTCTAGTATCACTGAGCCTCTGCAACTTCTTCATATGGATTTGTTTGGCCCAGTGAATGTCCTATCTTTGTCTAAGAAAAGATATGCATTGGTAATCGTGGATGACTTCTCCAAGTATACATGGGTATTGTTCGCAATGACGAAAGATGAAGTACCTTTCCTAATCATTGATCACATCACTCAAATTGAGAATGTTTCAACACTTACTGTGAAGACGATTAGATCAGACAATGGCACTGAATTTAAAAACGCAGTGCTAAATGACTTCTGTGTATCTAAGGGAATACGTCGTCAGTACTCAGCCCCGAGAACTCCACAACAAAATGGAGTAGTTGAAAGGAAGAATAGAACATTGGTTGAAGCAGCAAGAACTTTGTTGTGTGATTCGAAACTTCCTCTGTATTTCTGGGCAGAAGCAGTGAGTACCGTGTGTTACACTCAAAATCGATCCTTGATCATAAAAGATAAAGAAAAGACACCATGTGAGCTAATGAACGGAAGAAGACCAACAATCAAATACTTTCATGTATTTGGAGCAAAATGCTATGTACTTATAGATGATGAAAATCTAGGTAAGTTTGCAGCAAAAGCTCGTGAAGGAATCTTTGTTGGTTACTCCACA
The DNA here is from genome assembly GCA_037693485.1 of Kitagawia praeruptora. Classification (NCBI taxonomy): domain Eukaryota; kingdom Viridiplantae; phylum Streptophyta; class Magnoliopsida; order Apiales; family Apiaceae; genus Kitagawia; species Kitagawia praeruptora. The sequence continues at coordinate 148,484,343 of CM075349.1, read as the reverse complement.
GATGTGGTAGCAGCTTATAGGGTGTTCTTAGTGAATGATCGAAAAGTGACTGAAAGCTACAACGTCAGATTCGACGATACCAAACTCTCATCAATTTCAAGAGATTCTAGTGAACCTGAGTCCCTAAAATTTCAGAATCTGGACTTAGAAGAACTTGAAGATGAACCTGAGTTGGTTGTTCCATTAAATGTTCCAAGTGTAAGTGAAGAACCTGAGTCTAGTGAACAAGCTAATCCTACAAGATCAGGAGAGACTTCTTCAGTACGAACCGGCAACAACTCAGGGGGAGTAAATAGTAGCTCAAGGACTACTGTTCAAGGCTCGAGTCGAGTTGACTCTAGTTCTGTAGGAGCTGGTACTAACTCAGGGGGAGTTAGTGAAAGTAATCAAAGTAGTCAGCACCACAATTCAGAAAGTCATGCTGAATCATCAAGACAATTTCCAAGAGAACGGGTATGGAATAGAGACCATCCGTTTGAATTAATTATTGGTGATCCAGATGCTGGTGTGTCTACTAGAAGAAATGCAAGAGCTGACCTGGCTAATGTTTGCTTATATTCTGGGTTCTTATCCAAGCTTGAACCTAAAGAAATAGAAGAAGCTCTTGGTGATGCTGATTGGGTGATTGCAATGCAAGAGGAACTCAATCAGTTTGAAAGGCAGAAAGTTTGGAAGCTGGTACCCCGACCAAAGAACAAATCAGTAATTGGAGCAAGGTGGGTATTCAGAAATAAAATGGATGAAAACGGACTTGTAACACGAAACAAGGCTCGTTTGGTTGCAAAAGGTTATTCTCAGCGAGAAGGAATTGATTATGATGAGACCTATGCACCAGTTGCAAGACTTGAGGCAGTCAGGATGTTTTTGGCATTTGCAGCACATAAGAACTTCAAGGTTTTCCAGATGGATGTGAAAAGTGCCTTCCTGAACGGAGAGTTAGAAGAAGAAGTGTATCTGGAACAGCCGCCTGGCTTCATTGATCCAGAACTTGTAGATTTTGTGTATCTTCTCTTCAAATCTGTCTATGGCCTCAGGCAATCCCCAAGATGTTGGTATGAAACCCTATCCGTATTCTTAATTGAAAGTGGTTTTACTAGGGGAGTAATTGACAAAACATTGTTCTATAAGAATGTGAAGAATGATTTAATACTTGTTCAAGTCTATGTGGACGATATTATCTTCGGGTCATCTAATGAGCGCTTGTGCGAGAAATTTGCTAAGCTAATGCAAGAGAAATACGAGATGAGCATGATGGGAGAGCTGTCCTTCTTCCTTGGATTACAGATCAGTCAGAGAAAAGATGGTATCTTTATCTGTCAATCCAAGTACGTCAGAGATTTACTCAAGAAGTATAATCTAGAAGATGCATCAGCAGCTAAGACTCCCATGGCAACATCCACGAAGCTTGATGAAGACAAATCAGGTAAATCAGTTGACATCACAAGCTATCGAGGTATGATTGGCTCACTTCTCTATTTAACTGCAAGTAGACCCGATATAATGTTCGCAACTTGTTTATGTGCAAGATTCCAAGCGGATCCTAGAGAATCACATCTCATAGCCGTCAAAAGAATTTTTAGGTATCTCAAGGGCACACCAAATCTAGGAATTTGGTACCCAAGAGATACAGGTTTTAATCTAATTGGCTATACGGATTCAGACTATGCAGGTTGCAGGATTGATAGGAAAAGCACATCTGGTGCTTGTCAATTTCTTGGCAGAAGATTGGTGTCCTGGCAAAGTAAAAAGCAACATACAGTATCTACTTCTACTGCTGAAGCTGAGTACATTGCTGCTGGAAGCTGTGTAGCTCAAATACTGTGGATGAGGAACCAATTGAAGGATTATGGCATGGAGCACAAGAAAATTCCAATTATGTGTGACAACACAAGTGCTATTGCCATAACCAACAATCCTGTAGATCACTCAAGAACCAAGCACATCGACATCAGGTATCACTTCATAAGAGAACATGTCGAGGAGGGGACTGTGGAGCTACATTTTGTGCCCACAATGCAACAAATTGCAGATATATTCACCAAACCTCTTGATGAAGTAACATTCAATAGGTTGGTTGGTGAATTGGGAATGCTTAACACAAGTTAGTAAAGCCTTCTATCTGTAAAATCCATGTTTATGATTGTATATGCAAGCTACTTAATCATTATGTGCTTAGACTTTAAAATGCCTAATTAATGATTATTATAGGTTGCATATAGTGTGATTTTACATGAATTCAGTGTGTTTTAAGTGTCTTTTATAGCACAAATCTTTGAATTCATGCTTGTTAGATTGCATGATCATAGGGGGAGTTAAATTCATAATATTCTAAATTTTGCATGATTTTTAGATGAATTTACCTATGTTTTTCATGTAATTAGAGGCCTTAGAATTATCAAGGAATGTTTTAATTATGTCATATATTAAAAATCCTTGAATTGATATTTATATTAATTTGACAAAATTTAATTGTTGAGTTTCTTGAAAAATTGTCAAATTATTCTAAGTATCTTCAAAATTTCGAGTTAGTTTCTATCTCGAAACTCATCTAGAAATTCGACTTGAATTTCGATTTGAGCTTCCAGAGTGAAGTTTTGAAAATTCTAAGTCTGGGAAGAATTTCGAGTTAGCCTCTATCTCGAAATTCAACTCGAAATTCGACTTAGAGTTCGACTTAGAGTTACCAGTGTGCCTATTTATTTATTATCTTCAAAATATTCGAGATAAAGTCTATCTCGAACTCCATCTCGAAATTGAGATGAGGTTTCCATTTTTGGGGATATTTTGAAAAGAATTGAGAATAACTTCGAGTTAATCTCTATCTCGAAGTTCAACTCGAAGTTCGACTTAGAGTTCGACTTAGAGTTTGACTTAGAGTTTGAGATGGAATTCTCAATTAGTTAAGGGGATTTTTCGAGTTAACTCCTAACTCGAACTTTATCTCGAATTTCGACTTAGAATTTCGAGATAGATTTCCTTGTTGGTTTTTGCTGTAAAATGGCTAAGTGCTAAATGTTCGAGTTGACATCTATCTCGAACTTCATCTCGAAGTTCGACTTGATGTTCGAGATAGAGTGTTCCCTGTACGTACTTAGTGTTTTTCACTCTTTTTAACAGGGACATTTTTGTCATTTCACATTCATGTCTATATATACATCTCTAACTCGATCTATTCTTTCACTTTTACCTAGTTGAGTTTTACAACCGCCCCATATACATACAGGCGATTTCGACTTACAACCACTAATTCGTGATTTTTGTGACTAATCTCATACGGACAACGAATTAATGCCCAATTTTAGACTGCTATCATCTGTGTGTCGTCATTAATCTCTGTGATTGTGTCTTGTATAACTGTTCATCTTCATCGATATATACACACACGCATATACACACAAAATTTCACAGATCTGTTCATACACGATTTCACACACACGAACTTCACTGTTAAAGCAGATTTAGTTATTTGGTTGAAATTTGCCTTCCATTAACTGTTAATTGGATCCCGTAGTTTAATTTTTCAAAAAGGGACTTTTGTTGTTCTTGATAAATTAAAAGGGATATAACGGTTAATTCTAAAATTAATTGTTTTTCAGAAATTAAAATTAATTTTCACATCTTTTAAAGAAAAACTTTTAATTAAAATGACTCACCAATTTTCACTTGCCAAAAACAATTTTTATAATATTTCTACGGAAATTGGTGATCAACTCCCGCGCTTTAAGTCTTGGATACGATTTCTCAATTTGTATTCCAAAGCTAGCGATGCTTTTACTGCTAAACCTACACTAGTACATGATGCTTTACAGCAATTATGGACTAGTGCGGTTTCTTTTGGGAGCAAATCAACCCCCTTTGGTTTCAGGTTTACCTTAGCGGGTCAGGAATATGAGGTGACTGAACAAATTGTCAACAAGGTTCTGGGATTCCCCATTAAAGATGCTTATGATCCAGAACCTACAGCTGCAGAACGCCTCAGATTCTTTGAAGAAATAGGATGTTATCCTCCGACTGGCCGGATCACTGGAAACATCCAAAAACAATTCTTTCATGTGGAATGGAATTACTTTTTCGAGGCCATCACAAGATGTTTTCGGGCACGAGAAAGCGATTTCCATCAAATTTCCATTCCCATGCAAAACCTTGGAATTGCCCTAACAAGAGAGCTGAATATAAATTATGGACGAATAGTTCTCTCTGAGATAGTGGCTGTGATGGGATCTCCTGCAAGCAGAGACCTCAACACAACAGATGTTGTCTGCTGGTTTCCTCGGTTCTTACAGATGCTGATTAATCATTTAATACCGAAGGATGCTCTTGCAGTTAGACAGAGTTTTGCCAGAAGTCAAACATCTGCACCACTAGGGATGGGCACTAAGTCACTTTCAACAATTGATAATCAGAATAAACATCATGGAAAACCGATGTCTATTCCTGATACCTTACAACAGTGGCTTACCTATGATGAGGGAGTTACCACCTTGATGGAATTCTCGCAAGTTTCATCACATGCTCAGAATCGGTCTGCTCATGCTGAGGCATTTGAAGAGATTCCTGATGAGCAAAGCGGTGACGAACAAGGTAATGAATCAGGTAATCTCTCTCTACATTCTACTCATTCCTCTTCCTATGTTTCTGATTCCCAGACCCAAGAGACTGCTAGCCCGCAGGATCTATCCCAGGGTGAGAGCTATATTTCTAATTCTTTGTCACCCATGTCACCGGAATCCAAACAGCCAGCACATATAGATGTAGGAAATGATGAGGAGAGTGACCCCGAAGAGCAGCCTCTTACTCGAAAGAAAGCCAAAATTTCTCATGCTGCTACTTCTAAACCTCAGTCAAACCCTAGCGTGTCACACGCAACCACTCCACCTCACGAGAGTGGTTCACCTCTTGAACAATCTGCACATAGGGATTTTGATGATGATTATGTACCTCTTGAAGATACTGTTGCTTCAAAAGGACATGAAGCTTTAAAAGCTTCAGCCGTACCTTCACCGGTACGTACTGATGCTGCAAAGAGGATTGGTTCTGATGTTGTACAAGAACACTTTGTAGCCTCTCAGCCTGAGATTCTAACTCAGGAACCAACAGCAATTGATCCCATAACTGCAAATTATATTGCTTATCCAGTTTCTGCAGGTACTGCTTCATATTTTGGATCAATTATTGAAGACATACACGAGCGTGAGACAGGGAGTGTGTGTGAGAGGTTAGGGAGAGAGGGACCTTCATTTTTAAGGCCCGAAACCGAGCGTCAAATACTAACAGAATGAGTATTAGAGCGAGGTCACCTAAACCAAACACCGTCCCTTAATATTGAAAATCTTGATACTCGTATGACTTCTATGGAAAATCAAATGAAGCAGTTTGGGCAGACGATGGGGCAGTTAGGGATGAACGTTGGAAACAATCAAAGGGCTCTTGACGACTACGCAGCACGAATGGCAAGTCAAGCTACAGCTTTTACTGATTTGACAAACAAGTTAAATGACTTGGGCCATGCTGCTGGTGTCTTGGGAAACACTCTGAATGACAGGATGAGAGCAATGGAGCTTACAATGGATACTCTGGCTGTGGAGATCAGTAGAGTTATGTTCGCAATCAGAAGTTTTGTGCCCCCAGAGTGTTTCGCGCCGCAACAACCTCCCCCCGATGCTGGTACAGGTGGTGCTAGTGGAGCAGGACCCTATGGTTCTGGTTTTGAAGATTCTTACGTAGCTGGTGGATCTGGAGACCAGGGTGGAGTTCAGGATAACTCACCTAAGGGGGAGAGTATAAAGGAGACGAGACAGCAGGGAGTTCAAATCGAAGAAATTCCAGAACAAGCTGATCTTGTAAAAGAAATAGAAATTGAGCCGTCTATTGATGAAGAGGCTCTGAGAAGGAAAAAGGGTAAGGCCATAGCGATTGAGCAAGATGAGCCATTCGTTGACCTGAGTTATCAAGAAAAAGTACAGGTGGTACTTGACTCAGATTCCGATATGGAAGACGCACCTTTGAAACATGCTATAAAGAGATCATTGAAAGATCAAGGTGGAGGTGCTGGGATGTCTGTCGGAAGGCCTGAAGAAATTACTGTTGATGAGGAAACCCTTAAATCTCAACGGTTAGCCTTGGAACAAGCTGAGTTCTTTAAAATGAAGGCAATGCAAGATCGTGCTGCGTTTCAGGAAAAGAAAGCGGAGCTACAAGGGAAGCAGTACGATTATGAGCTTGCAAGGCTAGCTGATCCTCAGATTGATCTGGACAATAGAAGGTTAGGGCAGAAGTGGGATGACGCAAGGAAGATATTGATGGGACCATGTACGAAAGGAGCTCATAACAAGGAGGCAGATGATCTGTTCTACAACCTAAATTTGCAGAATCCAATGGCTGCTGACTACATGAGTGCTTTAAAGAGATTAATTTCTAAAGTCAGGGTTGGATACAATGCAACGCAAAAGGAGTGGCAGGTTATCTTGTCTTTGACAGAAGGAGTCCCAATGTCTTTCATGTATGTGGATGACCAATTCATGACGAGAAGATCTGCATCAGAGTTGTTCTTGCTAGCAACAAAAATTCAATACTCTCATTCTGAGAATCTAAGCATTCTGTATAGGGATCAGTTAATGCAGCTAGCAGTGGACAAGGGTCCAGAATTCTCAGCATATCCAAATGTTGTCCGGATGGTGGTTGACAGTAAATTGAAGAGGGTGAGCTTGGAGGAAAAGGACTTAATGGAACTTTCAGTGGAATCTCTTAAAGCCGTCTGTAGACAAATGATGGGTAAGGGATTCGCTTCTGAGCTTAAAGATAAATCAGTGAAGATCATTGAAAGTGCCATATTCAAGAAGAGCAATGAGGTGTGGAAGTGTGATGTCATTGCTCCAAACCCTCTTGATAATGTGAAGATTGAACCAGAGCTAATAGAGAAGAAATTGAATATTCTTCAAGCTATGAAGAATGTAGATGAAGCTCTGAATCTTCCTACTGGAGAACTGGAACAAGGAGAGATAAGGGAGGTAGTTGGTGTTCCAGGAAGAGACAGTGTATACTGGATACACTCTTTTGTTGATAATACAGCTGATGCCTTAGTATTCATAGATGCAGACCAGAATCAAACATTCTTGCATATGAGTAGACAATGGCTGCTGCAGACTCAAGATGCTGCATTTCTGGAGAAAGTGTTATATGTGTTCAAATGGGAAGATGTGGAAGTTAAGTATGTGACAGAAAAGCAGAGACTCGTGAGTTACCTGTCTGATGTAGTAGTGGAAAAGAAGCGATTGGAGCAAGATGCGGCTAGTGTCCACAATACTAACCGTGTCAAGGGCTATCCCAAAATGATCTATTGTCAGTTTAAAGCTGATAAAACTCATAGGAAACCTCGGCTTATAATGAAGATATTTGAGGACATTCCAAAGATCAGGACTACTCAGGAGGTGGACAAACTCAGAAGGCTTTTCAAACATCCTTACCCAGAACCCAGGAACCCTCTAGAAATGGAAGCAGTAAGTTTGTTGAATGCTAGGTGGACGCAACTTCATGATCCAGTATATAAAAAACAAAAGCAGCAGGAGGAGAAGCGCAGAAGGCAGAAAGAAGAAAAAGACCAAGCTGTTGAAGCTAGGAAAAAGAAACGGAATTAGGGTTAAAGGTCAGAGTGGTGTGAACTTGAAGTTGGAAAAACTTCATGTCTTTCGGTTGCTTTAACTCACTTGAGGAAAATTCACCTTAGAGTGAATCCAATAAGGTGATATAAGTTTGACTAAAAGATATGAAATAATCCAGGTGATAGGAATCATTCAAATGATCTTTAATTCGAGGTTCGAATTCTGTTTCTAGTTTAAGTTCTTTGTATTGTTTTCAAGTACTTTTCAATTGTATATTTTTCAAGAATGTAATGTTAATTATCTTTTCTCGTCTCTTGTTTAGTTGAGTTATCCTTCATTAATTTGAATGTCATTGTTAGACAATCAAATAGGGGGAGATTGAAAGGCAGAGTGTATAAACTTGTAACACTATAACTAATGTAACTCAATTAAAAGAAAAGATACTTAACCAGAAGACAATCAAGAACAAGAAGTCACAAGAAATCAACACTAAATGAAGACAAGGTATTTGATACAATTGAACATGTTAACTATGATCAAGCCAAGAAGAAATCATTGAGAGAAGTTCAAGTCAAAGTTGTTCAGGCCTCAGTGATTTGAGAAATCGAGAATCAAGATCATAACTATCAGTATCAACAAGACCAATTGATTTCAAGTGAACAAGAAGGAAAGCGAATATTGGAAAGCCAAGTTACTAAGTGAATATGGTAATTTATTCAAGAAGCAGAAACACTATCAAGACTAGTCACTTATGAACCAGACCAGTGCATCAAGTGTCAGGACATTGATAGCAAGTTTATGTCAGTAATAAAGATCCATGTTCAAGAGCTTGCTGAAGAATAAAGAAGACATGAAGATATCAGAAGCTCAAGATGTGCATTGAAGTTTCAAGTTGAAGACCAGAATATTTTCTAAGTACTAAATGTTCTGGATGGCCAAGTAGAATATTTCTAAGTAGAAGTTCGACTTAGAAATTTCGAGATGGCTAAGTAGAAATTCTCAAGTAGAAGTTCTACTTAGAGTGCAGCTTCAACATGACACATGGCATCTTCTGATTGGCAGATTTCCAAGCTTTCAAGATAAGGCAAGATTTATGTGGACATCATTGGGCCACGTACATCTTAGTCTTTGAAGACTACAGGACATAGATTACATGTAGTATAAATAGAAGCACTTGTGTAATGTTTTAGTTAGTGAGCAATATTAAGAAAAACACAAGAAAAAGAGAGAGAGTATATTCACAGAGCTTAGAATCATTCACTTCTCTCTCAACTTCTGTTATACTTTGTAATGAATGTTGTAGCAACCTTTTCAAGTTATATATAAAGAAATATATTCCTTGAATCTGCGTGTTCATTTATTGCATCGTATTTATTGCTACTCATATTCGAAAAGTTGTATTCACCCCCCCTCTACAACACATTTGGACCTAACATCTACTTAAATCGAAATGTGCTTTCGAGTTATCTCGTTACGTCTCTTTTAGTGTAACTCTTTTTATCACCGATACGATCCGACATTCGTTCATTATCAAGACATGTCGTCATGCTTATACTTGGTATATACTTAATTCGTACAAGTTCTAAGGTCGGTCGTTTACGAATCAAGATTATACCTCGAGTTCTATCGCCCGTTTTCTAAGTTATAACCAAAGTCATACTTTTAAGGGGTTCGTTCGCGTTTAATCTCGATTCAAACATTTTTATAAAATCGAAAAACAATCTTTTTAACACGAGGTATTTTCTCACACTATCCTTATGATCTCTAATTTTTAATTATCAAGATTCGCCACTGATTTCGTGGTAATAAAGGGATCCAATTTCAGTTACGAACTTTCGTTTACGGTTTCGAACCACCTTTACGAATTTAATCATAACTCCTAAACCGTAAATTGAAATGCTTCGATTCTTTCGCCAAAGTGATCTATGTTCAAAAATCTAGCAGTAGGGTTCATTATCTTGCCAAGAACAGAGAGTTATGGCTACTGTCCAGTTCGGGTTCTTAGTGTTAATGAAAATCGGGCATTACGACGGCTATAAATCGAACGTTCTACTAATCGTAACACTAAAACCAAGCCACACCGGGCATCCATACAACTTAATCACATGATTTCTCATCCCAAAATGTCCAAGAACATCTTACTTAACCATCATAATCATTGAATCTCTTAATCAACAAAACTAACTACATAATCATGCTTTAATCATCACCATAACCATACTAATTCAAAACTATCAAGAACATCATTAAAACTCAAAGTCAAACTAGGGGTTCATGAGGTTTATACCTTCCTTGTAGAGTGTTAAAGACCTTGCTAAGCCTTGTATAGTCCTTGTATACCCTTTACCAAGCTTAGATCATCCAAGAAATCAAGATCCAAGAATTTTGTTCTTGAAAACACTATTCACCCTCCTTTTAAATCATTTCTTTGAAAATGGAAAAAGATGTGTTTGATGCTAAGATTTTGAGGAGATCATTTTTATGAATTATAGGACTCAAATAAAAAGTTTCAAGATCAACAAATGGTTGGAAGTTGGATTTGTGTTCTTGAATTAGCATGAAAGCCGAATGGAGAAGACAAGGAGAGAGTTTGATATTTTTGTGTTGTTTTGCTTGGAATAATGCATAAAGTGGATGACATTTAGATAATATCTCATCCTTGGTTACTTTAATAAAGTGATGATGCACTAGGTGATGCATTTTGCAAGCCAAGTGTTGTGTTTTGGATGGTTATAAACTAACTACATGGTTTGCTTGCTAAGTGCATGGTTGATTCCTAAGTATGTTGGTTACTTATGTAATCATATGGTTACTAGATATTTTCTAGTAGCTTGCACAAGACTCTTTCCCCCTCTGCTTGTTTCTTTGTCCGTTTATTTCTTAATTCGTTGATCGTTCGAGGGAATAACTCATTCGTTTCTAGTTAGGGTTTTACCGAAAACCTTCTTAATATTTATAATACTATTCCTCATCTTTCTTAATACTTCTCGAATTTAAATACCTTAAATATTAAATATTAAATCCTTAATCTATCAGTGTCTAGGGAAAATCTCGGAGAAAATGAAAGTGCTGTTTTTCTGAATCCGACAGCTTTTGCATACACTTATTTTCCTCCTGGATCACTAATACGAACTCAGAAATCCGTTCCGAATACCGGGTATAACATTATTATAATAATATTCCAAATTCCACCAAAATCACTATTCATCACTTATTTTTATTTAATTCCTATAATTAGGAAAATGAACCTGGTTCACCCTCGAGTGTTCCTTAACCTTTTTACGGAACCGCTGGGTTTATAATAGATATTGATTTGGATGACATGAGGGTATCTTATCTTAACTTTCTAGGAGATATATTATTCTAATCTAAGTTATCACCCAATAGCATCCTTCAGGCCATATAACCTTGGAATATATATCCTTCCATTATTCATCCTTTAAAAGCCAGTATTACATTGTAGTTGTAACCACTGTTCACTCTTACATCAATACATAATAAAAGTTTTAATTCTACCCAAAAATCTGGGTTCTTACAGTCTCCCCTCCTTAAAAGGATTCCGTCCCGGAATCAGGTAGAAGGCAATTGGGTACTTGTTGGTTATTTCGCTTTCCAATTCTCTGGTCGATCCTTACACATTCCAATCTTTCTAAAGCACATCGCACTGGTGTTACAATACACCCTTTATCCGTTCTACCAATTCTCTGATACTTTCGCATGACACATTAACCGGTATACGCTCTTGTCCGGTCTTATACTATTAACCTTATTGGTACGTGCAGTGACTTCGGTATCACTAACGCGCTACGAAATTCGGAGATACCCTCACTCGTAATTTTGCAATTCGTAATCTTCGCAATCTCGATGTATATATATTGAATTAGAAGAATTTATTGAGAGATCACTATGATCAATGAACATTTGTTATATTGCATAGCTAGTACAGAAGGGGGCCAGCCTTTAGTACTTGACAAGCAATTAAACAATTAATGACATTCCACTTAGACTCCTATCACACAGACAGAGAGTCACGTAGTATTACCTCCCCTCCTTAAAGGGTTGTTCTTCTCATTTTAGAAGAAGGTAAATAAGGGAGAAGAAAAGGAGCGAATTTCAAAGAATCATATAAGAAAGTTTTCATGATTGTCAAAATATCATACTTAGAATTTACCTCTGAACTATAGAGGTTTATTAGAGAAAAAAGTAATCATATTCGTATTAAATACTAATTTTTCGTAATCTCATATATCACATGTCCTTGCTGCTCTGTCCATCATTCTATGGACCTATACTCTTGCTCGATATTAGCACCACTAACTTTTTGGAAAATCCTTCAACCTCTCAGGTTAAATCTTGGATTTCCCGCTTGACATTATTATTACTCACATTTCATGCCCCGACACTGGCTCTTTCATACTCATAATTCTAACACTACCAGGTTGTCATTCCGAGAGCTCGTTAAGAAAACCCATTCCTCACTCCATTCATAACATTCCTTGCTTCACATTCCATAATTATTTCCCAATCTTTTCTTTATCAATCACATCCTTCATATTATCTAATTCTTATTTACTCTTGTTGTTTAACTCTATCGTCATCTCAGTGTTGAGACACTCGCCACCTTTACTCAATACGTGTTACATGTTTGGGGTCGAATTTTCCTTTGTTCAACCGTCTAGATTTCACTTTCTCATTCCATGAGTCTCTTTATTTCTCAATCAACTATTCCATATTTCCTCGGATTTTCCAAACTTAAAAGGAGTCAATTTGTATGTCATTCATGCTCCTAATTCCAACTTTCCGTTTTGGCCAATACCCTTACCTTGCCAATTCCATACTCTTCTCGCTTCATTACTGGAGCTTCTCATGAGTCTGCCTATCTGACTCTCTTATTAATTCCCAATTCTATTTCCATCTCTATCAGTCTCTTGTCTTTATTTCTACTATAATCATTTTATGAACCATCGTAACCTAATTCTTCATTTCAAATATCCCGTCGTTCCAGAAATTACACCATCCGAAATAAACCTGGATGATTTCTCTAACTTAGATTCAATTCGACATTTCCACAGTCGTTACCACCTAATTTCTCAGAAGGATCACCATCGCTTATCGTTTACGCAGTGCTTTAATAACTAAGCATCATAATTATCAATTCAAGATCCTCTAGGAAAACAAAATAATCACTATTTCCTATCCATAAGGAACGCTTCCTGAACTTGACGTAGATATTACATGTAAGAACCCAGATTTTTGGGTAGAATTAAAACTTTTATTATGCATTGATGTAAGAGTGAACAGTGGTTACAACTGCAATGTAATACTGGCTTTAAAGAATGAATAATGAAAGGATATATATATTCCAAGGTTATATGGCCTGAAGGATGCTATTGGGTGATAACTTAGATTAGAATAATCTATCTCCTAGAAAGTTGAGATAAGATTCCCTAGAGAGAAATAGATACCCTCATGTCATCCAAATCAATATCTATTATAAGCCCAGCGGTTCCGTAAAAAGGTTAAGGAACACTCGAAGGTGAACCAGGTTCATTTTCCTAATTATAGGAATTAAATAAAAATAAGTGATGAATAGTGATTTTGGTGGAATTTGGAATATTATTATAATAATGTTATACCCGGTATTCGGAACGGATTTCTGAGTTCGTATTAGTGATCCAGGAGGAAAATAAGTGTATGTAAAAGCTGTCGGATTCAGAAAAAGAGCACTTTTATTTTCTCCGAGATTTCCCTAGACACTGCCAGACTTAAGGATTTATTAAAGGGATTTAAGGAAATTAAAGTCGAGAAGTATTAAGAAAGATGAAGAATGTTATTATAAATATTACGAAGGTTTTCGGTAAAACCCTAACTAGAAACGAATGAGTTATTCCCTCGAACGCTCAACGAAATGAGCAATAACCGGACAAAGAAACAAGCAGAGGACCAAGGTGTATGCATGTGCTAGTGGATAAGATCATATAACCAATCTAGTTACAAAGAAACTAGAGCAATAAGGGATCAACCAAGCACTTAGCATCACTTTCATCATCTCACCACAAAAACAAGACATTTGTCCATCCTAATGCATCATGCATGACATACCAACTTTATTAAAGCTACTTTATGTTAGATATTATCAAGATACATCACTTTATGTATTATTTTCCAAGAGCAAGCAAGCAAAACACCACCACTCTCCCCATTCTTGCTCCATTCGACTTTTCAAGAAATTCCAAGGGAGAAATCAAGCTTCCACTCCTTGTTTGATCTCCAAATTTTTATCCTAGATCCTATATTTCATAAAAATGATACCCTAGAAATCTTAGCCTCAAAATCCATTGTTTCCATTTTCAATAAAATCATCAAAGTGGAGGATGAATAGTAACCTCAAGAACAAAACTTTTGGATCTTGATTTTGGTGGATGATCCAAGCTTCATGGAGGCTATACAAGGACTATACAAGGCTTACTAAGTGCATACACACCCCAAGGAAGGTATAACACTCTTGAAACCCTAGGTCTTACTTTGAGATTATGCATGTTCTTGATGGATTTAAGCTTAGTTATGATAATTAGTGATTATAAGCATGATTATGATTGGGATTTGGTAAGGATTAAAATAGTTTAGATGAACGGAAAGGCATTGCTTGGCCTTAGTTCATGGTTAAATTATATGTATATGATGTTTGGAATGGAAGCTATGATTATTGGAAAGTTTGGAAATTTGGAAAGATTCGATTTATAGCCGTCGTAATGCCCGATTTTCGTTTAACCTTAAGTAACCGTGCATCACAGTAGCTTTAACTCACTGTTAAGCTTCGATTTCTGCCATGATAAGCTAGATTATGTTATAAGCTTCGTTTTGATATAAAGTTCGTATGAAATGGACTTACGGTTTAGGAGTTATGATTAAATTCGTAAAAGTGGTTCGAAACCGTAAACGAAAGTTCGTAACTGAAATTGGATCCCTTTAATACCACGAAATCAGTGGCGAATCTTGATAATTAAATATTAGAGGTAAAAAGGAAGGTGTGGGAGAAAACCACATGTCGAATGGATCGTTTTTCGATTTTATAAAAATGTTCGAATCGAGATTAAACGCGAACGAACCCCTTAAAGGTATGACTTTGGTTATAACTTAGAAAACGGGCGATAACACTCGAGGTATAATCTTGATTCGTAAACGACCAACCTTAGAACTTATACGACGTAAGTATATACCAAGTATAAGCATGATGACATGTCTTGATAACGAACGAATGTCGGATAGTATCGGTGACAAAAAGAGTTACACTAAAAGAGACGTAACGAGATAACTCGAAAACATGTTTCGATTTAAGTGGAGTTTATACTTAGCCTTTTTATAAGCGTTAAGTGGTTAATCTTAAATATTCTGATTGTTTATAGATCGTCGAGCTGACCCGGGACACATTACCCCTACCCACACTCGATTCTCAGGCAAGTTTCCAATACTTGGAACTGTTGTTGTGATAATATATATATGATGATTGTTGTATACATATGCCATAGCATGCATGTCTACTTTCAAGTTATATTGCAATACTTGTTCCCTGAATTGATATTGGCTTATAGACTAGATACGATATATCAGTATAAGCCGGATTTTTGGTTAAGACCCTTAGTGAAGGGCATGTGATATTCATTCTTTAAATGTAGACCGGGAGTCGGTATTTTGAGATATAGATGTAGTCTTGGAAACCCGGAGGGATTCCGACGACAGATTAGTATTCCTTTTGAGGAATGTTATTATTAAACATTAATTATATTTCCATAAAGTATTATTTACTTGGAAATCTTTCGAGAAATGTTATTGGAGTATTATCTCAGTCGAGAAATATTAAATGAATATTATTTCAAATATTCATTTAGAGTTTGATTATTTCATGAATATTATTTCAAGATTCATTTAGAATATTGTTTATTAAATGAATATTACTTTCGAATATTCATTTAAGGTTTTATCTATTCAATGAATATTACTGTAAGATATTTCTTTGAAATTCTAATTACTTAAGGAACATTATTTCAAATATTCCTTGAGAGTATTGATTACTAAATGAATATTAATTGGATATTCATTTAGAATAGTATTTATTAAATGAATATTATTTGGATATTCATTTAAGGTTTTATTTACTTAATGAATATTATTTTAAAATATTCAGTTGAAGTTCTAATTACTTATGGAATATTGTTTTGAATATTTCTTTAAAGTTTTGATTACTAAATGAATATTAATTGGATATTCATTTAGAATACTATTTATTTAATGAATATTATTTTCAAATATTCATTTAAGGTTTGATTTACCTAATAATCATTATTTTAAATATTTATTTGAGTTTATCTATTTATCGAATATCATCTTGAATATTCATTGGAAATTTTATTTATTTAATGAATATTATTTTGAATATTCATTTAAAAAGAGATTTATTAATAAATAATTTTATATATTCATTCGAGGATTACTTACGAGTAATATTATGATTTAAAAATAGTCCTTAATTATTATTGATTTAATAAATATTCTTGGAATATTTATGTAAATTCTTTTAAATTCTCTTTATAATGATTTATATCATACAAAGATTATCTTTTACCTTCAGATATGGTGTAAAATATTTCGGAATATCTTATGACTATTTATATCAAGGGGAGGTTCCTAAACTTTAATTTCATTTAAATCTATCTTAAAGAAGATTTAAATACTCGCTCAACTTCCAAACGTATATAAGGGGACCTCACTTGAGCGATGTTATTTATTGGACTGCCCGGTCCTATACTTGCTAAAACTATCCTGTCACTCACATCTTGATTCTTTCAAGTATCGATATGAGTCTTTTGGTTACCTCCTCAACGCTCGAGGGGTATGATTGATGTAACAAGTTTATATCCATTAACAAGCATCAGCTTGGGAAATATTGGTGAATTTTCCTTTCCAATTAGATACGACTACTTTGTGGAGTCCTATCAACAAGTGTTACACTTGGGGAAAAGGGGAACGAACTTTACGTTTCAGAGTCATGGATGATATTCGAACTAGGAGACGCGTAAGTGGCCGAGTGGCGCCGGTCCAGCAATAGCCCCACCGTTGGCTGAGGAGTTCCAGAGGGCGGTAGATAAGTAATTCCGTCGGAGCTACCTTCTACATGTAGAGAACGACTGATGAGATGCATGACATACGACTGATCATCGTAAACGTCAGGGCATCTGGCGCGGCAATGCTCCCGTATTAGTTCATCTTCTAAAAGTGAGAAATTTCTGCAACACTGTTGGTGTTGGCAAGGTGAAAAAGTGTTGAAACCGGAATTGCAATATTTTTCCTGCAAGTTCCTCTTTTATGATAATTGAGAATATCTTACTCATCTTTGACATAGCAGATATTTATTCAAAATAAATATATTTTGAGTTACCTTGTAACTTCATCTCATACCTTATATTGGTACTACATCGTTAATGCATGGCATATGGTTTCAAAGATATTTTGGACTGTTATATATTATCACTGTTCAATTATTTTTCTGGTGGGCTATTGCTCACCCTTGCTTTATTTATTCATATCACAACAACAGCTAGATCAGATGGCCGCGCAAGGTGCACACAGCGTAAGCAGGTGTCAACCGTCAGAGGTTTACCGCTAAGGTCTTGGCTACCCTTGTTAAGGATGCAACTACTGGTAGGCTAGTTGTTAGCAATTGAGCCTCAATGTATTTATATTATGGTATCTATTAATGGATGGCAAAGAGTATGTAATTGTACAATTGTAATTCTTTGGGTTGTAAGAACTCACACTTGTGATTAATAATATTGTTGGTTACTCTGATTTCATCTCTGGGACTATAACGGGTGTGTTTTATGTTGTTGTTTTGGGTCACAAGGTTGTAATTTAAATTATGTTGGTTTTGTGGATGGATATTGAGACCGTAACGACCAGATCCCTGACCTCGGATCTGGGGGTGTTACAGAAATGGTATCAGAGAGAGCGTTATATATCCCAGAGATGACGTGACGTTAAAACAATAAATTCATTAAGATAATAAGAACTCTTGCCAAGTTCATAGTCAGACTACATAATGTAGTATTGACATATAAAACCCTTATGGGAACCCTAAAGTGTCATGATAGTAACTTAGCTCGTTCTTGTATCGACTAGTAAGGCGACAGACCTTGGGGATTACGAGCAGTAACATAATGATGCTTGTTTTGATATTGAAAATCGGATGGTGGATTCGATAGAGCACCCTACTGAGGACCCGGTTGAGGTCCCAGCAGAGGAAGGAGATATTGATAAGTATAAGGAGTTTACCTTGAGGAGATGAGGGCTGCAGCCAGAGAGACTACAAGAATCTAGATATAGTGCTCAGAGAAATGAGCTTAAAGAATTGAGATATTATTAAGAGAATTAAAGAGGCATATTGGATTCATAGCCGGACTACCGGATGAAGTGCCAGCAAGTAAGATGGATTTGAGGAATTACTCAAGATCTTATGTAAGGATAGATAAGAATCCTTGGAGACTTTCAGATTAATGAGAAAGGAATTAGAATGATGCATGATTATCAAAGACATTGATATAGGACGGGGAGCAGAGTCCCTAGGAACAGTTAAGACATAAGTGGCAAGTGCCATATCTACAGATAAATGGATTAGTGTGAATCTTATTAATGATAATTCGCCGTGAGAAGGCAGATTTCATAGGTTATAATTTATAAAGTCAATTGAGATTGATAAGGTGGTTTATCCAGTGAGATGTCCATTTTATGAATGGATTAGCTAAGAAAGTAAAGATAGTGGAAAGCAATGGCCTGAATGAATAAAGTTACATAAGGAAGTAGTAAGCAAGACAATGATCTCAGAACCTACAAGACTAAAAGACCAGTGAGTCTATGATAAACTAGTAATGAGGCTATCGCCAAGAAACCAAGTATAAGTTCAGTTCAATTCAGTGAAATGATGAACCAGAAACATTAGTTGCATGTGATTCAGAAGAATATTAAATTCTTTCTTTTCCTTGAATGGATTATGGTAGTTACCTTAAGTTTATTCTGACACTGAATCATAAATGGATTAGGCAAGGCGAGCAGTGGTCGAGATGTAATTGAGAATGCTTCTAGATGCAACCTGAAAGGACAGGCATAGGACATGTTCTCGAAATAAGAGTTTTGGAAAAATGAAGTCCAGCAATAGGACACATGATCAATAAGAGTAGTGTTGGTCGGCCCTACCAAGTTAAAGACAGTTTCAAATAGAGATTGGCCAACCACACTGGCAAAGGTGAGAAATTTCATAAAATTCACAAGGTATTACCAAAGATTTGCCCAGGACTTTACAGAAAGTGTAGTCCCGTAACCCGACTTATTATAAGAATAAAAGTTTGAATGGACAAGATAAACGTGAGAAGATCTTCCTGGAGCTAAAGGTAAAGTTGGTGATGACCAGGGTTGGCGTTGCCTAATGGAAGAAGGAAACTTTGGGAGATATCATGATGCAACTCATACAGGTATAGGTCTGCGCTTATGCAGCACGACAGCGTAATTTCGAATACATTTAGACAGCGCAGTTCATCGGATTCGGATGGCCTTGGTAGTGCCAGTGTTGAGGAACGACTAACCCCGACGGTAGTGTTCCTTCTGAGACTAGTTGATTAAGAAGACTGGTATTTGGTAGTATCGACTAATAGGACGAATATGTATCGGGAAGATGTGGCATGTTACTAGTGGGTGAATAGATTAACTGAAATTTTCCCAAATTCTGGAAAGGAATTCAACGAATTTTGGCAAACCTTGTCTTTCTGATTATCAAAAGACGTCATTGAAGAGAGTGGAAACTGGAGCGAACCCTGTGGATTGGGTAAAGTAGCCGCTATACAGGTGGGTAGACATACCCCGATTATTACAGTTGAATGTAGGGA
The DNA here is from genome assembly GCA_037693485.1 of Kitagawia praeruptora. Lineage (NCBI taxonomy): Eukaryota > Viridiplantae > Streptophyta > Magnoliopsida > Apiales > Apiaceae > Kitagawia > Kitagawia praeruptora. Next base: position 148,464,812 of record CM075349.1, on the reverse strand, counting down.
TAAAATTATGAAGTTGAATGTAATTAAGAAACAAGCCGGACTGAGAAATTCTGGGATTGACTTAAATGAAAAGGTTGTTATGCCAGAAGTGTTAAGCTTTTGTGGTACGTGGAATTGATAAGAGTAACTAGAAGAATAAAAGAAAAGGAAAGGTGACCGGAGATGGCACCGAGAAGTCGATTGAGACTTATATGGAGTGAAGTTTTGAAAAGATCAAAAGGTATCAAAGTAGTAGGCACTATGCCAGCAATTGCTAGAAAAGTAATGCTATTAGCCGACCCCTAAACTCACATATTTTAGCATGGCCAGTGGGGCAAGTCACTAAGGATTATCAAGTGATTGAACCAGCAATGTAAGGACGAAGCGGGGTGCTTCTAACAAAGTGCCAACCGCGAGAACTTTTGATGAAGAATGAATTGAGATACATGATGATGGATTTTACAAATACCATGGATGTGTTGGGAATGAGGATGGTGACCAGTAAAGGTTATGAGGATTGTCGGAGATGGTGCAGTATGATGTATAAATGTTATCTGAAGCTTAGCGTCCTCAAAAAGAGCATTAGACACTAAGAGATTCACGTTGAACACGACCAATATCTTCCAGAGCATCATTGCTACCATTACCAAGTTCTGTAAGAAAGACAGATAGACATATGTTGTCTTTTGGAAGGTCATATAGACTAACATTCGTTTGAAAGAAGAGGTTAGCATTAGTCTACCTATAGACTATCAAGATGAGAATGATTAAAAGAGACCCTTATTATGGATATATGATTAAATTGCAAAGTACAGGATGTAAGTATTCCTTGAAAATGGAATTGAGGATAGAATGTCCATAGATTAATACGAACCCTGGGGGATGCACAAAGGATAGCATTACCCCTAAAATAGGCACTGTGAAATTAGACGATATAAGTTGAATCAACCAAGGTATCAATAACCTATAAGGATTTGTGGAAAGGAGTCTCGAAAAGTATATAGACAGAATTGTTATAGAATTGATTGATGATGTTTGATATACCCTGTAACCAGGAGATACAGGAGGAATGTTGAGGATGACCTAAGAAACCTTACAAGGGAAGAGGTAATATTCTGAACTTCAAAAGGGAAGTTTGGTAAGGAATGTATGACATAGTAACAATAAGGCCAGAGGAAGCATGTGTGAAATCATGAAAAAGTATGGATTGAACCAATAAGGTTGAGATTATCCTAAAAAAACAAGAAGAGATTTAAGTAAGGAAATATCCTAGGTATGATTGGGAGTACCGATAGTAAAGTTCACACTAGAAAGGTGGAAGCAATGACTTTTGGAAAAGACTGATAGATGCTTTCTCTCATTCAGCAGAATTTAAGGGAGAATGCTTCCACCCTGAGTTGGAATAGGTCCAGAAAACATGGATCTCAAGAAATTATTATAATCAGGAAAGGCCAACGAGGTGGCCGACACTTTAAGTATAGGGGAGTAAGTATAAATGCTCATACCAAGGAAATAGAAGGATAATGTAAGGACCTCGATGGTCATAATGTGGTAGAGGAAGTTACATTCCGTCTGATGATTGTGCGAGGATCAATTATAAGGATAGTTTAAGTAAAGATTCGATTCCTGATGTTCTCGGTAGCACATTACCGACATTAGGAGGTTCTACGACAGACCAGACCAAATTCCCCAAGAGACTCGCCTTTTCTTTGGAAAGAGAGAGGGGAGGTTAAGTAACAATGAATTGGTAGTAAATGACCAGAAATAGAGAGGGTACAAATACTGATAAGCCAAATGGCACGATGATGAATGACAAGCAAGTTTATGTTGGTGTATTTCTGTGCAAACAAGATAGAGAATTATGAGGTTGGCAAGCGATTAAGCAAACCGATAAGCTTTTAGTCTTCTACCGGAGATATATGATTAATAATCTCACCAGCCTGTTCCAGCTGCGATGCTGGAAGCTTTCCTGCAATTTTATCTGCTTCATGTAATATCTACGTCAAGTTCAGGAAGCGTTCCTTATGGATAGGAAATAGTGATTATTTTGTTTTCCTAGAGGATCTTGAATTGATAATTATGATGCTTAGTTATTAAAGCACTGTGTAAACGATAAGCGATGGTAATCCTTCTGAGAAATTAGATGGTAACGACTGTGGAAATGTCGAAGTGAATCTAAGTTAGAGAAATCATCCAGGTTTATTTCGGATGGTGTAATTTCTGGAATGACGGGTTATTTGAAATGAAGAATTAGGTTATGATGGTTCATAAAATGATTATAGTAGAAATAAAGACAAGAGGCTGATAGAGATGGAAATAGAATTGGGAATTAATAAGAGAGTCAGATAGGTAGACTCATGAGAAGCTCCAGTAATGAAGCGAGAAGAGTATGGAATTGGCAAGGTAAGGGTATTGGCCAAAACGGAAAGTTGGAATTAGGAGCATGAATAACATACAAATTGACTCCTTTTAAGATTGGAAAATCCGAGGAAATATGGAATAGTTTGATTGAGTAATAAAAGAGACTCATGGAATGAGAAAGTGAAATCTAGATGGTTGAACAAAGGAAAGTTTGACCACAAACGTGCCACGTATATTGAATAAAGGTAACTCGCATTCCCTAATAAGGTGACGGTGGAGTTCAATAACAGAAGTGAATGAGAACTAGATGATAAGATGGATGTGATTGATAAAGAAAAGAATGGGAAATAATTGTGGAATGTGAAGCAAGAAATGTTATGAATGGATTGATGAATGGGTTTTTCCTAACGAGCACTCGGAATGACAACCTGATAGTGTTAGAATTATGAGTATGAAAGAGCCGGTGTCGGGGCGTGAAATGTGAGTAATAATAATGTCAAGCGGGAAATCCAAGATTTAACCTGAGAGGTTGAAGGTTTTTCCAAAAAGTAAGTGGTGCTAATATCAAGCAAGAGTATAGGTCCATAGAATGATGGACAGAATAGCAGGGACATGTGATATGTGAGATTACGAAAAAGTGGAATTTGATACGAATATGATTATTTCTCTTCTCTAATAAACCTCTATAGTTCAGAGGTAAATTCTAAGTATGATATTTTGACAATCATGAAAACTTTCATATATGATTCTTTGAAATTCGTTCTTTTCTTCTCCCTTATTCATCTTCTTCTAAATTGAGAAGAACAACCCTTTAAGGAGGGGAGGTAATGCTACGTGACTCTCTGTCTGTGTGATAGGAGTCTAAGTGGAATGCCATTAATTGTTTAATTGCTTGTCAAGTACTAAAGGCTGGCCCCCTTCTGTACTAGCTATGCAATATAACAAATGTTCATTGATCACAGTGATCTCTCGATAAATTTTTTTTTTCTTTCCACCTAAATATATATATACATCGAGATTGCGAAGATTAAAGCGATTAGGAATTGAAAAATTACGAGTGAGGTTACCTCCGGACTTCGTAGCGCGTTAGTGATACCGAAGTCACTGCACGTACCAATAAGGTTAATAGTATAAGAACGGACAAGAGCGTATACCGGATGATGTGTTATGCGAAAGTATCAAAGAACTGGTAGAACGGATAAAGGGTGTGTTGTAACACCAGTATGATGTGCTTTAGAAAGATTGGAATGTGTAAGGATCGACCAGAGAATTGGAAAGCGAAATGACCAACAAGTACCCCATTTGTCTTCTACCTGATTCCGGGACGGAATCCTTTTAAGGAGGGGAGACTGTAAGAACCCAGATTTTTGGGTAGAATTAAAACTTTTATTATGCATTGATGTAAGAGTGAACAGTGGTTACAACTGCAATGTAATACTGGCTTTGAAGAATGAATAATGAAAGGATATATATATTCCAAGGTTATATGGCCTGAAGGATGCTATTGGGTGATAACTTAGATTAGAATAATCTATCTCCTAGAAAGTTGAGATAAGATTCCCTAGAGAGAAATAGATACCCTCATGTCATCCAAATCAATATCTATTATAAGCCCAGCGGTTCCGTAAAAAGGTTAAGGAACACTCGAAGGTGAACCAGGTTCATTTTCCTAATTATAGGAATTAAATAAAAATAAGTGATGAATAGTGATTTTGGTGGAATTTGGAATATTATTATAATAATGTTATACCCGGTATTCGGAACGGATTTCTGAGTTCGTATTAGTGATCCAGGAGGAAAATAAGTGTATGTAAAAGCTGTCGGATTCAGAAAAAGAGCACTTTTATTTTCTCCGAGATTTCCCTAGACACTGCCAGACTTAAGGATTTATTAAAGGGATTTAAGGAAATTAAAGTCGAGAAGTATTAAGAAAGATGAAGAATGTTATTATAAATATTACGAAGGTTTTCGGTAAAACCCTAACTAGAAACGAATGAGTTATTCCCTCGAACGCTCAACGAAATGAGCAATAACCGGACAAAGAAACAAGCAGAGGACCAAGGTGTATGCATGTGCTAGTGGATAAGATCATATAACCAATCTAGTTACAAAGAAACTAGAGCAATAAGGGATCAACCAAGCACTTAGCATCACTTTCATCATCTCACCACAAAAACAAGACATTTGTCCATCCTAATGCATCATGCATGACATACCAACTTTATTAAAGCTACTTTATGTTAGATATTATCAAGATACATCACTTTATGTATTATTTTCCAAGAGCAAGCAAGCAAAACACCACCACTCTCCCCATTCTTGCTCCATTCGACTTTTCAAGAAATTCCAAGGGAGAAATCAAGCTTCCACTCCTTGTTTGATCTCCAAATTTTTATCCTAGATCCTATATTTCATAAAAATGATACCCTAGAAATCTTAGCCTCAAAATCCATTGTTCCCATTTTCAATAAAATCATCAAAGTGGAGGATGAATAGTAACCTCAAGAACAAAACTTTTGGATCTTGATTTTGGTGGATGATCCAAGCTTCATGGAGGCTATACAAGGACTATACAAGGCTTACTAAGTGCATACACACCCCAAGGAAGGTATAACACTCTTGAAACCCTAGGTCTTACTTTGAGATTATGCATGTTCTTGATGGATTTAAGCTTAGTTATGATAATTAGTGATTATAAGCATGATTATGATTGGGATTTGGTAAGGATTAAAATAGTTTAGATGAACGGAAAGGCATTGCTTGGCCTTAGTTCATGGTTAAATTATATGTATATGATGTTTGGAATGGAAGCTATGATTATTGGAAAGTTTGGAAATTTGGAAAGATTCGATTTATAGCCGTCGTAATGCCCGATTTTCGTTTAACCTTAAGTAACCGTGCATCACAGTAGCTTTAACTCACTGTTAAGCTTCGATTTCTGCCATGATAAGCTAGATTATGTTATAAGCTTCGTTTTGATATAAAGTTCGTATGAAATGGACTTACGGTTTAGGAGTTATGATTAAATTCGTAAAAGTGGTTCGAAACCGTAAACGAAAGTTCGTAACTGAAATTGGATCCCTTTAATACCACGAAATCAGTGGCGAATCTTGATAATTAAATATTAGAGGTAAAAAGGAAGGTGTGGGAGAAAACCACATGTCGAATGGATCGTTTTTCGATTTTATAAAAATGTTCGAATCGAGATTAAACGCGAACGAACCCCTTAAAGGTATGACTTTGGTTATAACTTAGAAAACGGGCGATAACACTCGAGGTATAATCTTGATTCGTAAACGACCAACCTTAGAACTTATACGACGTAAGTATATACCAAGTATAAGCATGATGACATGTCTTGATAACGAACGAATGTCGGATAGTATCGGTGACAAAAAGAGTTACACTAAAAGAGACGTAACGAGATAACTCGAAAACATGTTTCGATTTAAGTGGAGTTTATACTTAGCCTTTTTATAAGCGTTAAGTGGTTAATCTTAAATATTCTGATTGTTTATAGATCGTCGAGCTGACCCGGGACACATTACCCCTACCCACACTCGATTCTCAGGCAAGTTTCCAATACTTGGAACTGTTGTTGTGATAATATATATATGATGATTGTTGTATACATATGTCATAGCATGCATGTCTACTTTCAAGTTATATTGCAATACTTGTTCCCTGAATTGATATTGGCTTATAGACTAGATACGATATATCAGTATAAGCCGGATTTTTGGTTAAGACCCTTAGTGAAGGGCATGTGATATTCATTCTTTAAATGTAGACCGGGAGTCGGTATTTTGAGATATAGATGTAGTCTTGGAAACCCGGAGGGATTCCGACGACAGATTAGTATTCCTTTTGAGGAATGTTATTATTAAACATTAATTATATTTCCATAAAGTATTATTTACTTGGAAATCTTTCGAGAAATGTTATTGGAGTATTATCTCAGTCGAGAAATATTAAATGAATATTATTTCGAATATTCATTTAGAGTTTGATTATTTCATGAATATTATTTCAAGATTCATTTAGAATATTGTTTATTAAATGAATATTACTTTCGAATATTCATTTAAGGTTTTATCTATTCAATGAATATTACTGTAAGATATTTCTTTGAAATTCTAATTACTTAAGGAACATTATTTCAAATATTCCTTGAGAGTATTGATTACTAAATGAATATTAATTGGATATTCATTTAGAATAGTATTTATTAAATGAATATTATTTGGATATTCATTTAAGGTTTTATTTACTTAATGAATATTATTTTAAAATATTCAGTTGAAGTTCTAATTACTTATGGAATATTGTTTTGAATATTTCTTTAAAGTTTTGATTACTAAATGAATATTAATTGGATATTCATTTAGAATACTATTTATTTAATGAATATTATTTTCAAATATTCATTTAAGGTTTGATTTACCTAATAATCATTATTTTAAATATTTATTTGAGTTTATCTATTTATCGAATATCATCTTGAATATTCATTGGAAATTTTATTTATTTAATGAATATTATTTTGAATATTCATTTAAAAAGAGATTTATTAATAAATAATTTTATATATTCATTCGAGGATTACTTACGAGTAATATTATGATTTAAAAATAGTCCTTAATTATTATTGATTTAATAAATATTCTTGGAATATTTATGTAAATTCTTTTAAATTCTCTTTATAATGATTTATATCATACAAAGATTATCTTTTACCTTCAGATATGGTGTAAAATATTTCGGAATATCTTATGACTATTTATATCAAGGGGAGGTTCCTAAACTTTAATTTCATTTAAATCTATCTTAAAGAAGATTTAAATACTCGCTCAACTTCCAAACGTATATAAGGGGACCTCACTTGAGCAATGTTATTTATTGGACTGCCCGGTCCTATACTTGCTAAAACTATCCTGTCACTCACATCTTGATTCTTTCAAGTATCGATATGAGTCTTTTGGTTACCTCCTCAACGCTCGAGGGGTATGATTGATGTAACAAGTTTATATCCATTAACAAGCATCAGCTTGGGAAATATTGGTGAATTTTCCTTTCCAATTAGATACGACTACTTTGTGGAGTCCTATCAACAAGTGTTACACTTGGGGAAAAGGGGAACGAACTTTACGTTTCAGAGTCATGGATGATATTCGAACTAGGAGACGCGTAAGTGGCCGAGTGGCGCCGGTCCAGCAATAGCCCCACCGTTGGCTGAGGAGTTCCAGAGGGCGGTAGATAAGTAATTCCGTCAGAGCTACCTTCTACATGTAGAGAACGACTGATGAGATGCATGACATACGACTGATCATCGTAAACGTCAGGGCATCTGGCGCGGCAATGCTCCCGTATTAGTTCATCTTCTAAAAGTGAGAAATTTCTGCAACACTGTTGGTGTTGGCAAGGTGAAAAAGTGTTGAAACTAGAATTGCAATATTTTTCCTGCAAGTTCCTCTTTTATGATAATTGAGAATATCTTACTCATCTTTGACATAGCAGATATTTATTCAAAATAAATATATTTTGAGTTACCTTGTAACTTCATCTCATACCTTATATTGGTACTACATCGTTAATGCATGGCATATGGTTTCAAAGATATTTTGGACTGTTATATATTATCACTGTTCAATTATTTTTCTGGTGGGCTATTGCTCACCCTTGCTTTATTTATTCATATCACAACAACAGCTAGATCAGATGGCCGCGCAAGGTGCACACAGCGTAAGCAGGTGTCAACCGTCAGAGGTTTACCGCTAAGGTCTTGGCTACCCTTGTTAAGGATGCAACTACTGGTAGGCTAGTTGTTAGCAATTGAGCCTCAATGTATTTATATTATGGTATCTATTAATGGATGGCAAAGAGTATGTAATTGTACAATTGTAATTCTTTGGGTTGTAAGAACTCACACTTGTGATTAATAATATTGTTGGTTACTCTGATTTCATCTCTGGGACTATAACGGGTGTGTTTTATGTTGTTGTTTTGGGTCACAAGGTTGTAATTTAAATTATGTTGGTTTTGTGGATGGATATTGAGACCGTAACGACCAGATCCCTGACCCCGGATCTGGGGGTGTTACATTACATGAAGCAGATAAAATTGTAGGAAAGCTTCCAGCATCGCAGCTGGAACAGGCTGGTGGGATTATTAATCATATATCTCCGGTAGAAGACTAAAAGCTTATCGGTTTGCTTAATCGCTTGCCAACCTCATAATTCTCTATCTTGTTGCACAGAAATACACCAACATAAACTTGCTTGTCATTCATCATCGTGCCATTTGGCTTATCAGTATTTGTACCCTCTCTATTTCTGGTCATTTACTACCAATTCATTGTTACTTAACCTCCCCTCTCTCTTTCCAAAGAAAAGGCGAGTCTCTTGGGGAATTTGGTCTGGTCTGTCGTAGAGCCTCCTAATGTCGGTAATGTGCTACTGGCAACATCAGGAATCGAATCTTTACTTAAACTATTCTTATAGTTGATCCTGGCAAAATCATTAGACGGAATGTAACTTTCTCTACCACATTATGACCATCAAGGTCCTTACATTATCATTCTATTTCTTTGGTCTGAGCATTTATACTTACTCCCCCATACTTAAAGTGTCGGCCACCTCGTTGGCCTTTCCTGATTATAATAATTTCTTGGGATCAATGTTTTCTAGATCTATTCCAACTCATGGTGGAAGTATTCTCCCTTAAATTCTGCTGAATGAGAGAAAGCATCTATCAGTCTTTTCCAAAAGTCATTGCTTCCACCTTTCTAGTGCGATCTTGACTACAGGTACTCCAAATCATACCTAGGATATTTCCTTACTTAACTCCCTTCTTGTTTTTAGGATAATCTCAACCTTATTGGTTCAATCCATACTTTTACATGGTTTCACACATGCTTCCTCTGGCCTTATGGTTACTATGTCATACATTCCTTACCAAACTTCCCTTTTGAAGTTCAGAATATTACCTCTTCCCTTGTAAGGTTTCTTAGGCCATCCTCATCATTCCTCCTGTATCTCCTGGTTACAGGGTATATCAAACATCATTAATCAATTCGATAACAATTCTGTCTATGTACTTTTAGAGACTCCTTTCCACAAATCCTTACAGGTTATTGATACCTTGGTCGATTCCACTTATATCGTCTGATTTCACAATGTCTATATTAGGGGTAATGCTATCCTCTGTGCATCCCCCAGGGTTCGTATTAATCTATGGACATTCTATCCTCAATTCCATTTTCAAGGAATACTTACATCCTGTACTTGGCAATCATATATCCATAATAAGGGTCTCTTTTCAATCATTCCAATCTTGATAATCTATAGGTAGCTTAATGTTACCTCTCGTTTCAAACGAATGTCAGTCTATATGACTTTCCCAAAAGACAACGTATGTCTAACTGTCTTTCTTACAGAACTTGGTAATGGTAGCAAGGATGTTCTGGAAGATATTGGTCATGTTCAACGTGAATCTCTTAATGCCTAATGCTCCTCTTGAGGACACCAAGTTTCAGATAACATTTATGCATCATACTGCACCATCTCTGACAATCCTCATAACCTTTACTGGTCACCATCCTCATTCCCAACACATCCATGGTATTTATAAAATCCATCATCATGTATCTCAATTCATTCTTCATCAAAAGTTCTTGCGGTTGGCACTTTGTTAGAAGCACCCCGCTTTGTCCTTACATTGCTGGATTAGTCACTTGACAATCCTTAGTGACTTGGCCCCAACTGGCCACACTAAAATATGTGAATTTAGGGGTTGGCTAATAGCATTACTTTTCTAGCAATTGTTGGCATAGTGCCTTCTACTTGATACCTTTTGATCTTTTCAAAACTTCACTCCATACAAGTCTCAATCGACTTCTCGGTACCATCTCCGGTCACCCTTACTTTTCTTTTATTCTTCTAGTTACTCTTATCAATTTCACGTGCCACCAAAGCTCAACATTTCTGGCACAACAACCTTTTCATTTAAGTCAATCCCAAACTTTTTTTTTTTAGTCCGGCTTGTTTCTTAATTACATTTCCCTTTTTCCGTTCAATCTCAACTTCATAATTTTGTTTCTACAATCAATCGTAATAATTGGGATCTATCTACCAATCCGTGTAGCGGCTACCTTACCCAATTCATAGGGTTTGCTTCAGTTTTCACTCTCTTCGGTGATGTATTCAGATAATCCGAAAGACAAGGTTTGCCAAATTTTGTCCAATTCCTTTCCAGGATTAGGGAAACTTCAGTCAATCTATCCACCCACTGGTTACATTAAGAAAATCCATTTCGATACCCAAAGAATATTTCTATGAACATCTGAGCTGGTCGAACCATAAACAGTTACAGTAGCGAAATGATTGACATAAAGCTGGGAGTTTAATCATTAGAAGGAAACCAAATATACAACGTCCTTAGAAGGGGAATCAAAAGTTTTAAACTAAACATGCCATACCTACCCGATACATGCTTGTCCTAATAGTCGATACTACCGAATACCAGTCTACTTAACAACTAGTCTCAGAAGGAACACTACCGTCGGGGTTAGTCGTTCCTCAACATTGGCACTACCAAGGCCATCCGAATCCGATGAACCGCGCTGTCTAAATGTATTCGAAATTACGTTGTCGTGCTGCATAAGCGCAGACCTATACCTGTATGAGTTGCATCATAATATCTCCCAAAGTTTCCTTCTTCCATTAGGCAACGCCAACCCTGGTCATTACCAACTTTACCTTTAGCTCCAGAAAGATCTTCTCACGTTTATCTTGTCCATTCAAACTTTTATTCTTACAATAAGTCGGGTTACGGGACTACACTTTCTGTAAAGTCCTGAGCAAATCTTTGGTAATGCCTTGTGAATTTTATGAAATTTCTCACCTTTGCCAGTGTGGTTGGCCAATCTCCATTTGAAACTGTCTTTAATTTGGTGGGGTCAATCAATCACTACTTCCTATTGATTATACGTCCTACTGTCTGGACTTTATTTTTGCCAAAACCCTCACTTCGAGAACATGGTCTATACCTGTTCATTCAGGTTTCATCTAAAAGCATTCTCAATTTCATCTCAACCACTGCTTGCCTTACTCAATCCATTTATGATTCAGTGTCAAAATAAACCTAAGATAACTACCATAATCCATTCAAGAAAAAAAGAAGGAATTTAATATTCCTTTGAATCACATGCATCTAATGTTTCTGGTTCATCATTCCACTGGATTGAACTAAACTTATACTTGGTTTCTTGACGATAGCCTCATTACTAGTTTATCATGGACTCACTGGTCTTTTAGTCTTGTAGGTTCCGAGATCATTGTCTCGCTTACTACTTCCTTATATAACTTTATCCATTCAGGCCATTGCTTTCCACTATCTTTACTTTCTTAGCTAATCCATTCATAAAATGGACATCTCACTGGATAAACCACCTCATCAATCTCAATTGACTTTATAAATTATAACCTAGGAAATCTGCCTTCTCACGGCGAATTATCATTAATAAGATTCACACTAATCCATTTATCTGAAGATATGGCACTTGCCACCTATGTCTTAACTGTTCCTAGGGACTCTGTTCCCCGTCCTATATCAATGTCTTTGATAATCATGCATCATTCTAATTCCTTTCTCATTAATCTGAAAGTCTCCAAGGATTCTTATCTATCCTTACATACGATCTTGAGTAATTCCTCAAATCCATCTTACTTGCTGGCACTTCATTCGGTAGTCCGGCTATGAATCCAATATGCCTCTTTAATTCTCTTAATAATATCTCAATTCTTTAAGCTCACTTCTCTGAGCACTATATCTAGATTCTTACAGTCTCTCTGGCTGCAGCCCTCATCTCCTCAAGGTAAACTTCCCTGTCTCTAACAGGATTCTCCCTCTCTGCTGGAACCTCTTCCGGGTCCTCAGTAGGGTACTCTATCGAATCCACCATCCGATCTTCAACATCAAAACAAGCATCATTATGTTACTGCTCGTAATCCCTAAGGTCTGTCGCCTTACTAGTCGATACAAGAACGAGCTAAGTTACTATCATGATACTTTAGGGTTCCCATAAGGGTTTTATATGTCAATACTACATTATGTAGTCTGACTATGAACTTGGCAAGAGTTCTTATTATCTTAATGAATTTATTGTTTTAACGTCGCATCATCTCTGGGATATATAACGCTCTCTCTGATACCATTTCTGTAACACCCCCAGATCCGGGGTCAGGGATCTGGTCGTTACGGTCTCAATATCCAACCACAAATTCAACATAATTTAAATTACAACCTTGTGACCCAAAACAACAACATAAAACACACCCGTTATAGTCCCAGAGATGAAATCAGAGTAACCAACAGTATTATTAATCACGAGTTTGAGTTCTTACAACCCAAAGAATTACAATTGTACAATTACATACTCTTTGCCATCCATTAATAGATACCATAATATAAATACATTTGAGGCTCAATTGCTAACAACTAGCCTACCAGTAGTTGCATCCTCAACAATGGTAGCCAAGACCTTAGCGGTAAACCTCTGACGGTTGACACCTGCTTACGCTGTGTGCGCCTTGCGCGGCCATCTGATCTAGCTGTTGTTGTAATATAAATAAATAAAGCAAGGGTGAGCAATAGCCCACCAAAAATATAATTGAACGACAATAATATATGACAGTTCAAAATATCTTTGAAACCATATGCCATGCATTAACGATGTAGTACCAATATAAGGTATGAGATGAAGTTACAAGGTAACTCAAAAATATATTTGTTTTGAATAAATATCTGCTATGCAAAAGATAAGCAAGATATTCTCAATTATCATAAAAGAGGAACTTGCAGGAAAAATATTGCAATTCCGGTTTCAACACTTTTTCACCTTGCCAACACCAACAGTGTTGCAGAAATTTCTCACTTTTAGAAGATGAACTAATACGGGAGCATTGCCGCGCCAGATGCCCTGACGTTTACGATGATCAGTCGTATGTCATGCATCTCATCAGTCGTTTTCTACATGTAGGAGGTAGCTCCGACGGAATTACTTATCTACCGCCCTCTGGAACTCCTCAGCCAACGGTTGGGCTATTGCTGGACCGGCGCCACTCGGCCACTTACGCGTCTCCTAGTTCGAATATCATCCATGACTCTGAAACGTAAAGTTCGTTCCCCTTTTTCCCCAAGTGTAACACTTGTTGATAGGACTCCACAAAGTAGTCGTATCTAATTGGAAAGGAAAATTCACCAATATTTCCCAAGCTGATGCTTGTTAATGGATATAAACTTGATACATCAATCATACCCCTCGAGCGTTGAGGAGGTAACCAAAAGACTCATATCGATGCTTGAAAGAATCAAGATGTGAGTGACAAGATAGTTTTAGCAAGTATAGGACCGGGCAGCCCAATAAATAACATCTCTCAAGTGAGGTCCCCTTATATACGTTTTGGAAGTTGAGCGAGTATTTAAATCTTCTTTAAGATAGATTTAAATAAAAATAGAATTTTGGAAACCTCCCCTTGATAAAAATAGTCATAAACTACTCCAAAATATTTTACACCATATCTGAAGGTGACATATAATCTTTGAATAATATGAATCATTATAAAAGAACTTAAAAGGATTTAAATAAATATTCCAAGAATATTTATTAACTCAATATTAATTAAGGAATATGAATAAATCATAATATTACTCGTAAGTAATCCTCGAATGAATATTTAGAATTATTTACTAAATAACTCTCTTCTATAAATGAATAATCAATATAATATTCATTAATTAAATAAACTCAAATAAATATTTAAAATAATATTCACTAAATAAATCAAACCTTAAATGAATATTTGAACATAATATTCATTTAATAATATACCAAATGAATAGCCAAATATTATTCTTAGTAATCAAAACTTTAAAGGAATATTCGAAGCAATATTCCTTAAGTAATTAGAACTTCCAAAGAATACTTTTGGAATAATATTTATCAATTACATAACACTTAGATGAATATCTGAAAGTGATATTCATTTAATGAACAAATTCCAATGAATATCAAAGTAATTATTCATTAATAATCAAACTCTAATGAATATTCAAAAATAATATTCATTTAATATTTCTCGACTGAGATAATACTCAAATAACATTTCTCAAAAGATTTCCAAGTATTTGATACTTTTATGGAAATATGAATAATGGTTAATAATAACATTCCTCAAAATGAATACTACTCTGTCGCTGGAATCCCTCCGGGTTTCCACGACTATCTATAACACAAAATACCGACTCCCGGTCTATATTATCGAAGGAATATCATACACCCTTCACTAAGGGTCTTAACAAATTCCGGCTTATACTGATATATCGTATCTAGTTTATAAGCCAACATCCAAACAGGGAACAAGTATCAATATTACACTTGAAAACAAACGTGCATGCTATGGCATAGGTATAACAACAATCATATATATTATCACAACAACAGTTCCAAGGTATTGGAAACTTGCCTGGGAATCGAGTGCGGGTAGGGGTAATGTGTCCCGGGTCAGCTCGACGATCTATAAACAATCAGAATATTTAAGATTAATCACTTAACGCTTCTTAAAAGGCTAAGTATAAACTCTACTTAAATCGAAATGTGCTTTCGAGTTATCTCGTTACGTCTCTTTTAGTGTAACTCTTTTTATCACCGATACGATCCGACATTCGTTCATTATCAAGACATGTCGTCATGCTTATACTTGGTATATACTTAATTCGTACAAGTTCTAAGGTCGGTCGTTTACGAATCAAGATTATACCTCGAGTTCTATCGCCCGTTTTCTAAGTTATAACCAAAGTCATACTTTTAAGGGGTTCGTTCGCGTTTAATCTCGATTCAAACATTTTTATAAAATCGAAAAACGATCTTTTTAATACGAGGTATTTTCTCACACTATCCTTATGATCTCTAATTTTTAATTATCAAGATTCGCCACTGATTTCGTGGTAATAAAGGGATCCAATTTCAGTTACGAACTTTCGTTTACGGTTTCGAACCACCTTTACGAATTTAATCATAACTCCTAAACCGTAAATTGAAATGCTTCGATTCTTTCGTCAAAGTGATCTATGTTCAAAAATCTAGCAGTAGGGTTCATTATCTTGCCAAGAACAGAGAGTTATGGCTACTGTCCAGTTCGGGTTCTTAGTGTTAATGAAAATCGGGCATTACGACGGCTATAAATCGAACGTTCTACTAATCGTAACACTAAAACCAAGCCACACCGGGCATCCATACAACTTAATCACATGATTTCTCATCCCAAAATGTCCAAGAACATCTTACTTAACCATCATAATCATTGAATCTCTTAATCAACAAAACTAACTACATAATCATGCTTTAATCATCACCATAACCATACTAATTCAAAACTATCAAGAACATCATTAAAACTCAAAGTCAAACTAGGGGTTCATGAGGTTTATACCTTCCTTGTAGAGTGTTAAAGACCTTGCTAAGCCTTGTATAGTCCTTGTATACCCTTTACCAAGCTTAGATCATCCAAGAAATCAAGATCCAAGAATTTTGTTCTTGAAAACACTATTCACCCTCCTTTTAAATCATTTCTTTGAAAATGGAAAAAGATGAGTTTGATGCTAAGATTTTGAGGAGATCATTTTTATGAATTATAGGACTCAAATAAAAAGTTTCAAGATCAACAAATGGTTGGAAGTTGGATTTGTGTTCTTGAATTAGCATGAAAGCCGAATGGAGAAGACAAGGAGAGAGTTTGATATTTTTGTGTTGTTTTGCTTGGAATAATGCATAAAGTGGATGACATTTAGATAATATCTCATCCTTGGTTACTTTAATAAAGTGATGATGCACTAGGTGATGCATTTTGCAAGCCAAGTGTTGTGTTTTGGATGGTTATAAACTAACTACATGGTTTGCTTGCTAAGTGCATGGTTGATTCCTAAGTATGTTGGTTACTTATGTAATCATATGGTTACTAGATATTTTCTAGTAGCTTGCACAAGACTCTTTCTCCCTCTGCTTGTTTCTTTGTCCGTTTATTGCTTAATTCGTTGATCGTTCGAGGGAATAACTCATTCGTTTCTAGTTAGGGTTTTACCGAAAACCTTCTTAATATTTATAATACTATTCCTCATCTTTCTTAATACTTCTCGAATTTAAATACCTTAAATATTAAATATTAAATCCTTAATCTATCAGTGTCTAGGGAAAATCTCGGAGAAAATGAAAGTGCTGTTTTTCTGAATCCGACAGCTTTTGCATACACTTATTTTCCTCCTGGATCACTAATACGAACTCAGAAATCCGTTCCGAATGCCGGGTATAACATTATTATAATAATATTCCAAATTCCACCAAAATCACTATTCATCACTTATTTTTATTTAATTCCTATAATTAGGAAAATGAACCTGGTTCACCCTCGAGTGTTCCTTAACCTTTTTACGGAACCGCTGGGTTTATAATAGATATTGATTTGGATGACATGAGGGTATCTTATCTTAACTTTCTAGGAGATATATTATTCTAATCTAAGTTATCACCCAATAGCATCCTTCAGGCCATATAACCTTGGAATATATATCCTTCCATTATTCATCCTTTAAAAGCCAGTATTACATTGTAGTTGTAACCACTGTTCACTCTTACATCAATACATAATAAAAGTTTTAATTCTACCCAAAAATCTGGGTTCTTACATTGATCATATCTGCAAAAGTTCTGTTCTTTCGTTCAGCGACCCCATTAGATTTAGGTGTGTATAGTGGAGTTACCTCATGAATTATACCATTGCTTTTGAAAAATTCATCAAACGAGTTACTCGTATACTCACCACCTCTATCAGATCTTAATCGTTTAATTAATTTACAAGTTTGTTTTTCAGCTTCATTTTTATATTCAATAAATTTTTCAAGTGCTTCATCTTTATGTCTTAGAAAATAAACATAACAATATCTACTACTATCATCTATAAAGGTAATGAAATATCTTTTATTATCCTTAGTCATTATGCCATTAAACTCACAAATGTCAGTGTGTACTAAATCTAATACTTCAGAATCCCTTACAACGTTACTAAAAGGTTTCCGTATTTGTTTAGCAGACACACATACTTGACATTTAGTCTTTTTATCAATAGCAAATTTTGGAATCAACTCTAAATTCATCATATTATATAGAGTACCAAAATTTACATGACCAAGACGAGCATGCCATAAGTTAGATGATTCAATACAATTAACAAAAGGCGAAAGATTACTATTAAACAAACCAGAAAGAAACGGTTCAACATTAATAACAAACAAACCTTCAGATAAATAACCCTTGCCAAAGAAAACCCCAGTGTGAGTAATAACAACTTTATTACACTTTAAAGAAATCTCAAATCCATCTTTAACTAAACAGGATCCACTTATTATGTTTCTACGAATGTCAGGAACATGATGCACTTTTAACAGAGATAGAATATGCCCAGAAGTAAACTTCAAGTCTACGTTTCCTATTCCATGCACTTGTGCAACACTCGCATTCCCCATCGTCACTGATCTCCCACGAGTCTGTTGATAAGATACGAATAGAGTTTTATCAGCACAAACGTGCACATTAGCTCCAGTATCAACCAACCATTCATGAGTCAGATAAGTAGATAGTATAACAGGCTTATAGGTAACATACCTGTCATTGGTTACAGAAGCATATGCTTCACCAATCACCATGTTAGCCATAG
The DNA here is from genome assembly GCA_037693485.1 of Kitagawia praeruptora. NCBI lineage: Eukaryota > Viridiplantae > Streptophyta > Magnoliopsida > Apiales > Apiaceae > Kitagawia > Kitagawia praeruptora. The sequence continues at coordinate 148,446,705 of CM075349.1, read as the reverse complement.
GCTCATCAATGATTGCAGTACCAAGCACATTATTTGCTTGAACAACCATTTCAGACTTCTTTGCTTTCTTAACTGGACAGTCCTTACTCCAGTGACCAACCTGTCCACAAGACCAACACGGTTTGTTTGCCTTCGGTTTCTTAGCCTTGTTTTTATCAGTGGTTTTATTAACAGCCCTCTTGTTAAACTTTCTCTTTTGACCAACAATCACTACATTCACCTTACCCGTACTCCCCTCAACAGGCATCACATGTCCCTGTTTTGACTTGTGTTGTTCGTTTACAAAAATATCCAACATCAAATTTATCCAGGTGATCTCTCCTTTCTGTCTTTTCAGGGAAAGAGAAAACTCTTCCCAAGACTTCGGAAGCTTTTCAATCACAGACATTACTTGAAACTTTTCAGGCAGATCCATGCCGGATTCCTTCAAAGCATGGACTATGTTCTGAAACTCATGCACCTGTTCTGTCATAGACTTACTCTCCATTAGTTTAAAGTCTAGAAACTTTGCCAAAGAATACTTCTCAAGCCCTTGAGAATCAGTATTATGCGTCTGATCAAGCTTTTCCCAAAGAAACTTAGCATTATAGGCGTCAGATGAATAAACATCAAATATAGTGTTCGCCAAAGCTGCCAGAATAGCAGCTCTAGTGTTCGCACTTATTCACGCAAGAGAACGTGGTCAACAAGTAATATATGGTAAATAGGATTCGTTCCCACAGAGACTCAAATTGTTCGTTTTGTTCACTTATACACCAGCTTACGATTTACACTCACTGCCAAGACAATCACAATTTTGGTTTTGCTTAACTAATGATTAATTGCCAACTATAGAAATTACGAGAAAATAACTTAACTATTAATTTATAATAAACAAACATGGGATTCCAATTTCATTAACCACTTCATCTAGAATCTTATGCCCTTTAACCTAGTATGTGATAGAGTTGATTACTGATTAGATGCACTAAACTAATACACACCAACTTTCGTTGTGCATATACCATCCTACTGATTATCCACAATTGATAGAAGTCAAGTAGTCACCAAATATGTGTAGTTCCTATATGTCTATAGCAATTGAACACATACTGGTTAAAAATCAAGCATCCATTAAACCACATAGTCAATGCAGGACGGTTAGAATTACACCACAAATTAATACATGTTCTTCACATGCAAAAACCTATGCTAGCATGAATTGTTCTAAACCCTAGATCCACTTTCGCATTCACCAGGATCAAACACACAATTACAGGTGTTCGCGACTCACCCATAACGAATAAGCATAATCATACTAGGCAATCAATTCAATCCATCACACACCAAGGCATAAGAACACTTAATTACTAGAATCCATAGAAAAATCCATTAAAATCCCATGATAACGATTTAGCCCATAATCGACCTCATCGCCATCATGGGTTCAATTGATAACATAATTCTAGAAAACAATTAATAATAAAAGAGAAATAGGTTTAGAAATAAATCCCCAATAATGAGAAAGAGTACAAATGATCCAAAGATTAAGCCTTCTTGCTTGTCACTAGCTTGGAGAACTCCCCTTGAAAAATTGTTCTAAGATAATCTAGATGAAAAGTGTTGATAGATGCTAAGAAAAACTAAAAACAATGATAGATCCTATTTTTAGGTCTAACTAATACATATATAGTTGCCCTCATAGATAGGCCCAAAGTTTAGACCCGATAATAACAACCCAACAATAAACCACACTAAACTCGAGCGCAACTGCCCTTGTTTAACCGCCCCTGCTCTTGATTCCTCCTGGAAATTACACACGCATAGCGTCATTGCGCATGAACCTCGCGCAGTTGCGCCTCTCCACCCTGCGCAACAGCGCCCTCTAGAGCGCAGCTGCGCCTCTTGTGCCCTGGATCAACTGCTCTGCCGCGCTGTTGCGCTACTTAGACTCGCGCAACTGCGCTTTAAAATCCCTGGACATCCACCTTGTTGCGCTCTGTAGCTCCCAACTACACCACTCAATTACTTGCTTTCTTGCTATGCATTACTTCTGCAACTTGTCTTCTTCATTCAACGAAAATTCACCACCATTAATTCGATTGAGCACCATAATACTTTCAACGACTCAACCTACACAATTTACACAAAAACACATTAAATGACAACGAAACTCGAGAACTTGCAAACGATTAAAGTCTAAACGGAAGGTAAATAGTGGATATAAAATCCACTTATCAAACCCCCAAACTTAAACCGTTGCTTGCCCTCAAGCAATGCAAACAAACCTAAAATGCTGCATGAATGCAACTAAAATTAAATGTCATGATAATACGAACATGTCCTAATGCAATGATCCCACAAAAGTTACCAAATCCAACTCAACAAGCAAACGCCTCAAAGAATGCAACAACTCCAAACAGAGCTCGACTAAGGCCCCGTATACAAACAATACATGCTCGGAAACGTGGTGTGTGCATTTCTCACTAGATATACTCTCGAAACTAGATCAAAGGCATAACCAATTCTTCGCCAAGACAATCATATATTTATAAACAGAATAGACTTTAGACACTCCATGACTCAAAGACACCGCCATCATCATTTAAGGTAGACAAGGACTCATGCTTTACTACATAAAACATCACAAAACACAAAACACACATGCTTTTGACTGTGCAATGGGTGAGACCCCTAAAGGCTTATACAATAGCACCCTTGTAGCGAGCGTTAGGTTAGTGGATCCCAGACCGGAAAAGTCTTAGGTCACTAGGCATAAAATCCCCTCGAACTTACTTGCTCGAGTACTAAAGAGCTCACCCTAGCCAATTAGCATACACACACTCTCACAATTCCTCATTTTTTTTATTCTCACAACTCTTTTCTATTTTTTTTTCTTTTCTATTTTTTTTTTCTTTTGACTCTTTTTCTTTCTTTTTTTTTCACATGGGTGCACTATCTCACCCCCCTAGACTACTCATATCAACTATGAGCCGGCTACTAGCCATTTGACGCCTAGCCATTATTACACTACGACACGACACTTTGCATGAAATCCCTGTTTTCCCCCAAACTTATACTTAAGTGCTCCTACGCTATCGAGGGAATAACGAAAATTCTAGATATAAATAATTGATTAACTCCCAACAACCAAACCAGGTATGACTCGATCTAGCTCAAAAGCAAACAGTGAGACCGTGAAAAGATTGTGTTCCCGACACATGCAAGTCAATTTCGTAAGTACTTAAATCAACCCTCTATTCATTATCATCACACTCAAATTAACGTCGACCTATCAAGCCAGAAACAGACACTCAAGTGGAATCATGTGAAATGCATGAACAACATGATATTGCACTCTTAAATAAATCTATATGACATGGCATCCTAAATGCAATCTAAATGGCATGGCAAAGCTAAATGCACAAATACTAACATGAACTAGCATGAATATGCAACTATATGTAATGCAATGACTCTTGATACCATAAAATCACCCCCAAACTTAAAAATTTCAATGTCCTCATTGAAGGTAAAATTTAAAGGGTACAAGAGATACTCCCCTACTCGTCGTCCTCTTCACCCTCCTCGGGTGGTGTGTCTGGTGGTGGATAGACGTGGTGCACTCCGAAGGTGGGCAATGTGACCTGAAAACCCTGCTGCCGATACATTCCATCCAAAGACTGAGTTAAATCTGTAGCAAATCGGTGAAGCATGGCATGCGTAGTATCATAACGCCTCAACATTCATCTGAACTGAGCATCACTGAAAACCACAGTACCCTGACTCATTTGGCTCGTGTGCGCATGAGAAGGTCCCGCTCTGTCTCGGTCTGGCTATGGAGGAACCTGCTCAACCGGTGGCGGATCACCACCTCCCTCAAACATCTCAACATAACCAAGACCCCTAGGGTGAGGAATACCACCCGGCCACTCCGCCATCTTATTAATCGCCGTGTGATTAATAGAACCCCTCGGCCTGAGCAGCGTCTCATCACTATGCCAATGAACACCCACATGAACACACAACTCAGCAATAATGACAGCATGTGGGATCCCGCCTGTCGTACCACCCCGCAAGAACTTCAAGATATTCTGATAGACTAATTCACCAAGATCAATATACTTTCCGTTCAAAATACCCCACAAAATGATGGCACGATCAACATTAACCTCAGTAACATGGGAAGTTGGCATTACGCGTGCACATATAAATAAGAACCAAGCTCGGGCATACCTAGTCAATGCAGCTGCAGGAAACGTACTCGGCGTGGTTGAACCTGCCTTGTACTTCCAAACCTTACCCGGGATACACATCCCCGCCATGATAGCATCTAGGTCAACATCATCCCTAGTTTTCTGTGCCCAATCCTCAGCATTTCTAGGCTTCGGCGACTGAGACAAAATGCGCCGGATCGACCCCGGCTTATAAGCCACTGCTTGACCCCTAACCATGGTGATACCATTCTTGTCATCCTTGGCATTGGCATAAAATTCCCTTACAATGCTCAAAGGAACCGCCACAGGCTTAGCACAAAACATCACCCAACCTAACTCCCTCACCATATCTCTCAACTCGCCATCCTCGCTCGAAGGCTCAAAACCCCTCTCCTGAACAACGGCTTTCATCAATAAATTTTCAAACTCATCTCCTCCTCCGAACTACTACTACTCGCCACACGTAATCTTTTGGGAGCCATACCACTCTTTGAACAACACAATTTCAACAAACACTAACAAATCCAAAATATATCTCCACACACAATATCCCAATTCCAACAATTCAATTCAACTAATTAATTAAATTAAGAGAGAATGTTACCACTTGAATTGAAGATGAGAACCTTGAAAGCACTCCCCCAAACTTGAATTAGAGAAATCTTGAAGCTTGTATGGAGGTTGAATGTTTTGGAATAAAGAGGGGATTTGTGTATTAGGATCTCCAATGATTTTCTCTGCAGTGTGTGATCTATCTCATTTCCTTGAGTGCTCAGCCTGATTTCTCATTCTTGATGTTGCTTTATCATCCACATCATGGTCATTCTCATTTCCTCCCCCTGTGAAGTTGCCACTACTCACAGGTGTGTCTTGGATGCTTGTATCTTCACTATTGATTGGCACAAATTCTTCTCTTGTATCATCATTCACTTGAGTTTGTTAAACTTGAGTTTCAACTCCAGTTTCAATTTCTTCATCAGAATCATCTAGATTATCAAACCTTAATGGATCTTTATCTTCATCATTGGCTTCTTCTAGTCCAGGTAGTTTGCTGTCATCAAATGTCACATCTGTGCTTTCCATAATTTTCTTTTGACTGATGACATAAACTTTGTATGCAATTCTTTCCATAGAGTAGCCAGGAAAAATTCCTTCAAATGCCTTTGCATCAAACTTGCCAACATATTCTGAATTGTCCTTTAAAGCATTTGCTTCCAAAAGTATGAACATACTTTAGAGTAGGCTTCTTTCCAGTCATCAAATTGTAAGGTGTCTTTCCAGTGTTTTTGTTGATGAGAGTTCTGTTCTGGATATAGCATGCAGTGCTCACAGCCTCAGCCCAAAAGCATGTAGGCATCTTTGCATCAAGTAACATTGTTCTGGCAGCCTCAATTAGAGTTCTATTCTTTCTCTCAACGACTCCATTTTGTTGTGGAGTCCTTGGAGCTGAGAATTGCTGAGAAATGCCATTCTCTTTACAGAATGCTTCAAGTATGGCATTTCTGAACTCTGTTCCATTGTCACTTCTCAATGCAGTCACACTAGCATTGTTGGCCTTTGCTTCCTTGTCAACTCTCTTTATGTGCTCAATGATTACTTGTGGGGCCTCATCTTTTGATGCTAGAAATTCTACCCATGTATACCTTGTAAAGTCATCAACCATCACCAAGGCATACTTCTTTCTTCCTAGTGACATAAGATTGACAGGCCCAAACAAGTCCATATGAATGAGTTGTAGGGGCTTGGTTATTGATGTCACTGTCTTTGACTTGTGGCTTGATCTTTTCATTTTTCCTTTTTGACAAGCCTCACATACTCCTTCTTGGCAGAATTCAAGTGTAGGCATGCCTCTCACTAACTCTCTTTTGACTAGAGAATTAATGGCTTTGAAGTTCAGGTGTGATAATTTCTTGTGCCACAGCCAACAATCTTCATTTGATGCTTTTGAATAAAAACAACAAATTTTGTCCTTGTTTGCAGAGTCCATATTGGCTACAAACAGGCTTCCCTTTCTTACTCCAGATAGAGCAAAATCACCAGTCTTCTTGTGGGTGATTAAACATTCATCTTTGTCAAAATCCACCTTGAATCCCCTATCAGTAAACTGACCAACACTTAGCAGATTATGCTTAAGCCCCTTGACTAGTGCTACATCTTCAATGATGACATTACCAACTTTCAACTTGCCATATCCCAATGTGTTACCCATGCTATCATCTCCAAAAGCAACCATTTGGCCAGCCTTTTCCTCATACTGTGATAGCAGGGCCATATCACCAGTCATATGATTTGAGCATCCACTGTCCAAAATCCACATGACCTTCTTTTCACTTTCTTTGCACTGCAAACACAAAGGTATTACTTTTCCTTTGGTACCCAAACAAGTTTGGGTCCATGTGACTTAGAGACAGTTTTATCATAAACAACATGCTTGTCAACTTTCTTAGTGTTAGTCTTCTTGTCACTGTTAGAAGTCTTAGAACCTGAAGTTTCAGACTTAGGTGACAGAGGTACCTTCCTAGCTTTAGGAGGACTTGAAGACTTTGACCTTGTGTAGTGTGTGTGAGAATTGTGACTGATACAACCATCAATGAATTGCCTTCTCAAATTAAAACAGCTAGTCATCACATTCATGTTGCATGGCATACATCACAAAATGGAGCATCTCTATGTCTTAGAGGCACAGAACAATCATAGAAAGGTTTGGACACACTACCAATAGGTTTCTTGCATGCATGAGTTAAATGATTGGTACTGAAACAGTTCTGACAAGTTTTCTTAGGGGCATTAGGCATATAAGCATAGTTGTTATCCTTGTTAATCCCTAACTTGCCATTTCTGTTATGTTTCTTCTTAGTCACTTTCTTTTCTGATTCACTCTTCCCAGCTGAAACAAACTTAACAAACTTTTTAGGTCTTGGCCTATCAACTACTGGCTCCTTGGCTTTTGACTTGACACTCTCACTCTTGGAGGATGCTTGTTGTTCACTGGCTTGTGCCTCATCCTCATCATTCAACATTTGCTTGATGAGTAAAGCATCCTCATCAATTTCAAATGTTGATTCTTTAAAAATTGGATTTTCAGCCTTTTTCAAAATGTGAGGCACTTCCTCATGAACAACTGTGTCATCTTCAATGACAGCATGGCCTTTTATCAGTTTAAGAGTGCCATAGTCAAGTCCAATAGCAGCCTTGGGTTTAGCTTAGACTTTCTCACAGTAGGATTGCACTAGACCAGATGATTTCTTAAATGTTTTCAGTTTGAATTCATTTTCAGCTAATTCATCCCTAAGAGCCTTTTCAACTTGACTAGCACATAAAACCTTGTTCTGCAAATATTCAACTTCTTTCTTAAGGTTTTCTACTTGCATAGCAGTTAGCTCAAGTTCCTCATTCTTTTTGGTTAACATTTCATTTCTAGTAGACAGTTTAACAATCTCCTCATTAGTAGCAGTCATAAAAGTATGAATATTAAACATCTCAACAGATAGTTGTTCAATCATGCATTTATACTCAGAAACAGACATATCTATAGTAGTGAGAGATGGTACCTGAGAATCAGATGGAGATGTGTCATCCTTGGAGTTGGCCATCAAGGCATAATTGCAGAATTCTTGTTCCTCTCCATCACTGTCAGAATCATCCCAACACTTCCCTTCAGCTATGTAGGCCTTACCTTGTGTCTACTTTTTCAGAAGGGCCTCATACTTAGCTTCGAGCTCAAGATAATCTATATCCTTCTTTTTAGGCTTCTTGCATTCACTGGCAAAATGCCCTAGGTCATTGCATCTATAGCACCTTACAGATGACCTATCCACATAGCTGGTTTTGAATTTATTTTTGTTTGGTTTCACAGGTGCCTTGTTCTTGTTGACTGAATGGTTTTGAGTTTTGGGTTTGAAGGGTTGATTTCTTTTAAATCTGATGTTTGGAAATTTTCTGGCCATGAAAGCATATGAAGTATTTTCCATCCCATCAAGTTCTTCAAGAGTGTAAAACTCTTCTTCTTCCTCCTTTTCCTCAACGGGTTCACTTACCTCAGCTTCAGTTTCTTCATCATCTGCTACCTCCTCTATCCTTAGCTGGCTTGTAGATGCTTCTAGGTCTTGAATAGATTTGTTGACAATCAAGGCATATGATGTGTTTATCATTCTACCTTGGTTGGCTTGGATAGCCCTTTTCTGAAGCAACTCAAGCTCATGAGTCTTTAGGACTCCATAGAGCACATCATAGGTGACTTTGTTCAAATCTCTTTCCCTTAGAGAAATGACTCTTTGCTCTCGATGATTTGGTGAAGATAGCAGAAATTTCATATTTAACTTCTTGGTGCTGTAAACCTTGCCATTCATCTGCAACTCAGTGACTAGCTTGTGAAACCTTTCAAACATCTCAGTAATGCTTTCCTTGGGCTGTGCCATGAAAGCTTCATACCGTGTGACCAGTATCTGTTTCTTGTTTTCCTTAACCTCATCAGTTCCTTCACACAACACCTCAATGTGATCCCACATTTCTTTGGCAGATGTACATGATGCAATGTTTGCAAACATTGACATGTCCATGGAATCAATGATAAGCAACATGAGGTGGCTGTCAAGAGCAACCTTCTTCCTTTCTGATTCTGTCCATTTTGATGGATCCTTGGCCTCATAAGATCTTGGGATAGTTGTGGTTCCAACTGTCTTCTCTGGTATCTCTTGTTGTGGAACAAAATGACCATTCTTGAGAATCTCATGATACAAAGGATGAGAGGCTTTGATGAACAACATCATCTTTATCTTCCAGAGGTTGAAGTTTTCTTTGTCAAACTTAGGGACCTTCACCGTTCCTGTAGTCTTTGGTGTATTCGAACTCATGATCATTTTTCTGTTTTTGAATAAACAACATGCTCTGATACCACTTGTTGAGTGTTATGCCAAAATCACGCAAGCGCACGTGGTCACAAGTAATATAGATATAAGTCAAGTTCGTTCCCACAGAGATCAGGTTTTTACTTTAATTTAGTACCTATGCAACAATGTATGGTTTTAATTCACTGCTAAGACAATTAACAAATTGGGGTTGATTAACTAAATTAAACTAAGATGCAAATTATAAAACTAAGAATTAAATTAACTAATAAGAATAGAAATCGAATTACTTATGAGAGTAAAAACATGGGACTCTAACTTCATTATCTACTTCACTTAGAGTTGATGCCTTTAATCAATACACATGTGGGATTTGATATCTGATTGGACAACACGAAACAAGTAAAAGTTACCTCTCGGTATACTAGTATCAAACTACGCATGCATCCACAAAAGAGATAGAAGATGGGTAGACACCAATTATGTTTAGACCCTATATCTCTATAGAATTTGAAAACATAACGGTTGAAGAACAAGTTATCCACATAGATCACATAGGGCAGCATAATATCTCTATTCATGCCACAAATCATGATGCTAAAACATCAACCTATCCTATGCTAGCATGGCAAGTTCTAAATCTCAAGATCCACTCTCGCTTCACAAGAGATTAACAATTCAATTTAGATGTTAGCTACGCATCTAAAAGCATTAAGATTAACCATACGAGGATATCAAGAGATTCACCACACGTAATCTTTAAAGCAATCAAACTACTAAGCTATATAAATAACTCCGTTAGAATCCCATGACAACGATTAGCCCATAATTGAACCGTTCATCGTCATGGGATTTGATGGAAACATGATAATAAACAAGATATAAATAAAAGAAGCAATAATATTAATAAAACAAAAGTTGAGAAAACAAATCTATAATCCAAAGTAACATAAAAGATGAAGTAGATCTAGATCCGTTGCTTGTCACGAGCGTTGAATCCTTCTCTCCTTTTCTCCCTTGCAGGTCTAAGCTATGTTACAATAATAAAGCTATGATATGTAATTATATGATATGATGTGATTACAATGTTTTAGATGTATTTATATAGGCTCTAGATATCTTACCCAGCAAGAAAATATCTTAAAATACATCTAAAATTCGATTTAGGAGTCAGAAATCACATAGAAATCAATTTCAGCTCGAAAAGGACAATTCTGGAACTTTCCCGCAGAAGATCGCGGCGCTGACAGCCTTGGGGCGCTGTCAGCATGGCTACAAATTGCTGGAAATGGCGCTGACAGCCTTGCGGGGCTGTTAGCATGGCTGCGTGCTGCGAAAACTTGATTTTTCTTCATTTTTTCATCTTTTCTTCTCGTTCCTTTTGCATGAGCTTCCGTCTTTCATTCTTAATGACTTGTATACTTCTTAGGAGTTGACATTAGCCACCATTCTCCATTCCATATCATCAATCAACTCCACTAACGCTCCAAAAATGACGGAAACTACACCTTTAATCGATATTTCTTCAACCCTGCACAATTAAGTAAAACACATCAAAACTACCACAAACTTGAGACCAAAGCAATCAATTTAAGCCAAATTAGAATATTCCAAGTAGATATAAAATCCACTTATCATTGAGTATTGGATACAGTAAAAGAATACAGAGAGGGGGTGAATGGATTCTTGAACTTTTCTTGTTCGAGTCTATGTAGCCAATGAGTGTTTGTGTGTGCAAGAGTGAAGGTGCGCATAAAGAACAACACAAGACACAATATCACTTTAATCTAATGTATTATTAGATAAAGGTTACTACAATCTGTGAATACAATTGATAGTATTCTCAGCTTCGTTTTTCTCAGAGAGATATAGCTTACAGTGTATGAAAAACTTGACTCACAAAGTTAATGACTAAGGGAGTGAGGCTGTATCCTTATAGAGCATGGATACAACCTACTTACTATAAATAAGGTAGCTAAACAAATTACTTTCTAGTCTGTCTATCCTTTTTGAGTAAGTGTCCAAACGGTTACAGATTTGACTTTGCAAAGCTTGTTCAGATCCACTTCTTTAGCCCCTTGTCTCTTCTATATCTCTCCAAGCTTCCTTGTAGGCTTTCCAGAGCACGTTATAGATTGTGGTCCATAAAGTGCATTGGCTTGTTGTAGGTTTCTTACTTGTACAATTTCTTCAGTATTTTGTCTCCAAGAATGTATTCGAGGAGTGACTAAGTAGGTGATTCGAGAACTAGAATTGACTTGATCGATAACTCTGAGTTCTCGAACACTGTTATATTGACATATCGAATCACTTCTCGAATAGCTCTTTTCTTCAGGATTTCTTGAGTTGTCGAATAGAACATTTGACTTACCGAATCCTCGAGATATCGAATAGCTTTCTGAGTCCTTGAGATATCGAATGGAACTTTGACTTGTTGACTCTTTGAGAACTCGAATACCACTTTGACTTGTTGACTTCTTGAGTTCTCGAATAGAGTGGTAGACATATCGAATCTCTGAGATATCGAATGAGATATCGAACAGTGTATTCAGAGATATCGAATAGTGTCTTGAGATATCGAATCCCTAACTTCTCGAATGCTGGACTTCTCGAATAGACAAATATACTTCTCGAATTGGTACTTAGGCAAATTCTTCATTTCTTCAAATCCCAACTTGTGATTATTTGACAGTCTTTTTATCTTCTTGCTTGAGGCATGAACCTTGGAACTTCTTTCAAGCATTATTCTTGACTAAATAAGTACAGTTACACAACTAGGATTTGATGCCTACTACAAGTACAGAACAAATAGAAACTCTACAACTAGAGGTTTCCTCAGTTAAGAGGTCATGTAAGTAATGCAAAGCATTACAAACAATTAGGCTTGTTATTAGATGTGTACAGGCATGCCTCTGTAACTAACAATCTAGGATCGAAATTCCAACTTCATTACATATTATTGATGATACTTATCTTACACAACAACTTTTTTCCTTTAAATCAAAACGTAAAAATTAGAGTGAATTCCAGTTTATACTTTTTCTAGACTTTCTTAAATTTATGGAGTTTTAGAAAATGAAAACACATCTTTTTTTTATCTTTATATTATAGATACTCCTGTATTTATTTAGGATTCCTACATGAGAATATTCTTTTATAATGTTAACACGCCATTTCTTTTCTTTTTAAATACGATGACTTTTTTTTATGATAATAGTATTAGATTTATGAATAAATTTTTCTAATAGAAATATAATTAACTTACATAAAAAATATATAATTTAAGAATATTATACTTTCTATAAAATATTTAATTATATGTCAGCTCTATATATTCAAACACCTATTCTATTTCTAATAGAACTTTTATTTATATATTTTTTCTATAAATTTGAACTCTTATTCCTTATAAATTCAAACTCCTATTCTACTTGCAATTAATAGAACTTTTAATCATATGACTTATAAATACTTATTCTATTTCCAATAGAACTTCTAATCATACGTCTTCCCTATAAATTCGAACTCTTCTCCTCTATATATTCGAACACCTATAAATTTGAACACATATTTTACTTATAGCATGTTAAAAAAATATTTTTTATTTATTAATATTTAAATTTTACAAAATTAGAAAAATATGTTGAAATGATATTATTTATACCATATTATCAAACCAAAAAAATTGAAACATTAAACATGATTATTGTAGGTGTAAGGAGCTTTGTTTCAAATTCTAATAATGTACTTGTAATATTAGTTTTTTTAACAGGAGTAGAAGGAGTTGAACTGAAGAAAAATAAAAGTTCATATATATCTATATGCGTGTCATTTTAGTAGTGGAAAAATAAACAAATAGAATATTTTGATAATAAATTGGAAAAATGTGATCTCGTACATCTAATTATGATAATAGAAGAATATAAAATTTATATTGAGAGGAAGGCAAGGCTATTTGCAGAATTGTGACGACCTATGATTTTAATGGAGCTCCGGATAAAACATAAATTTTAAATAAAATTAATGCTATTTTTTTTAATTAAACGTGATTCTAAGTAAGTCAGCATAGATAACAAAATTGTCGCTATGTAAGAAATTTAAAATATTTATTCATAAATGAATATTGAAAAGTACTACGTACAAACATCTCTACAAATAGTGTAAAATATCCATTACTTTGAAATTCGAATGTATAATGGAAAAATCAGCGATTACCTCATTTGTCAATTTACTTCTGCTTTTAATATAATATGCATTTTGTCTTTGAAGATAATGTTTGCGGATGGAAATTATTTACCTGCAAAAACATTCAATAATAAATACGCTAATGTTTAAATCCATAGATTTCATTAACGAAATAAAAAAATTGAAAAAGAATATTAACGCAAGGGATAAAAATATAACAGAAAACTCGAAGTAATAAAAATTTACCGGCCATTTGGAAAAGATGCTAATCACTTTATATATGTTCATAAGAATAAGAATCTACCATTATAAAAAAGTTTAATCCGATTAGATTACTAAGTAGGTGTTATATTTGAATGCAACATATGTCTGGCTGGCTTTCCGGTATGCATGAAAAGTTAATCTAAAACTCTCAGGAATAAGATTGTGATCGAGGAGAGCCACCCCACCTCAAATATTAAAATTATTCTAATTATATGTTTTATTTGCAAATTCAAACTTTTCTCCTCTATAAATTCGAACATCTATTCTACTTCTAATATGGTAAAAGATATTTTTATATTTATTGGTGTTTAAAATCCTAAAATTCTAGAAAATTAGAAAAATAGATTGATACGATGTTAGAACGCCACCTAAGCACCCGCGTATCCTCCTTTATATATATATATATATATATATATATATATATATATATATATATATATATATATATATATATATATATATATATATATATATATATATATATATATATATTGATTACCCTTATTTAACTATTTATAATTAGTAATAACTAATCAATTTGTTTTTTCAGGTAAAACATGTTTTTTCTATTTTTTAATAAGTAATCAGTTTTTTTTCAGGTAAAAAATATTATAATTTATATTTTATAGAACTAATATTTTTCCTTTTCTTGAAACATTACGGATAATTTTATTAAATAAATTAAAATAATAATATTGTAATTACAAACCAATTACCTCTTTTAGCAAAATACGTTACCTTTTTTATTTAATCTAATAAATTTTTTTTCTCAATAATATCACGGAGTTCTATTTAATAAAATCAAATAATAATATTATAATTGCTAATAATTACACAGTTCCATTTTTCAGCTAAAATGTATTATCTATTCTATATTTTCTAACAAAAATTATAAATTTTTAGAAACATCATGGATAACATATTTATAATTACTATCAAATCTTATCATTTAAAACTTTAAGTTTACCAAATTCATGTCTTAGAAAATTCAATTCAAATTATAAATATAATTATATAATATAAAAAAATCTATGCATCGTACGAATCTTAAACTAATCAATCATAGAATTAAAATTATTTGTATATCTAGTTTGAAAATTTGATACAGGAAAAATAAATATCCCAAAAACTATAATAAACTTAATAATGAAATAAACTATCACAAAATTTGAAACGATAATCACAAAATTTATAGAATAAGTTGATTGCCTCGCTTTGTTATCCAAGTGGACCAAGTGGGTAACGGTGGAGAGGGCTCAAACATTTTCTCCTCGTATTTTGCACACTAGGTGCTTCAGGATTAAATAGGCTTTGTCCAAAATGCTTCCTGGACTGGGCTTCTCTGTGACGGATATAGCGTAAACTTTCTGGATCGAATCTAGTACAGATTTGGGCAACAAAAGTCCATATTCAATAGAACCCATGTCATGCCTAAAAAGTCCTTCGAATTGGATTTTATTCAGGCTTTTTAAAACCCAGATTTTTTATAATCAGATCGAATCAGGCTTTTTTAAAAATCGGGTCAAGCCAGACCGGGCTTGCTCTAAAATATGATGTCCGTTTTAGATTCTCGGGCCCGGTCAAACTTTTATTCAAGCTTTTTTTAGTTTATATATACATAATTTATGTCTTTTTTTGCAAAGCTAATATATTGATATACAAAAAAAAACTTTTACCAAAGAAACAAATTTTAAAGAGCTACTCCCTGAACTTTTAGAATCCGGCCAGAATACATAAGAAAAGATACAACGAAACCTAATATTAAAAAGCTACTATCATAGTACTTATTTTATCATAAACATCACTACAACCCAAGAACTTTTTTATGCGTTATGACTTAAGCTGATTGTAAGGCATACAAATCTTCTCGTATATGACCATTTCGAGATGCATCCTCTACACTCAATAAGTCTTCTTCTTTCAAGACGGGTGCGTCCTGCATATTGTTGATTCTTCCTAACCTCATGATCCTTCACATCCCGTCTATTACTAAGTTTAATACTCTTGAAATTTATTAAAAATATTACAAATTTTTAAATTTTATCTATAATAAATCGAATTTTTATCCAGATTTCTTAAAAAGCCCGGGTTTTTATCTAGGCCGAATCGGGTTTCTGTCCGAGCTTTTTAAAAGCCTGAGTTTTATCCGGACTTTTCAAAACCCCGGGCTTTTAACTAAATTTTCGGGGCGGGTCGGGCTTGATGAAAAATAGAAGCCCCATCTTAGGCCCACGGGCCGGGCTTTCGGGCTTTTTTACGGATCAGATCGGGGTGGATTTCGAGATTCAAGCATTTTGAACATCTCTAGATGCCATGCACCAATTTTCTTTAATATTATATAATTTTTTTAATTTGAATTAAATTTTTTAAGATATAAATTTTCTTTAATATTATACATTTTTTTAAATAATATAATTGTTAATAATAATTATACTTGAAAAAGGAAATTGATTAATTATTAAAAGAAATTTTATCTATAATTAAATAAGGATAATTAAGTAAAAATAACAATACCGACCAACTCGCCAAACTTCTAATGTTTTATCTTTAATAATATGGTATAGATTTATTTTTCCTTTTTTGAAATTTGTATATTACTTTATTTTACATATTATAATTGTTACAACCAGTTTCCGTCGGTGTATCCGTTCGGTCGGACCTGCAATTGAAGAAGAATGCGAGGGTGTGGCCCCCCGATTCACCTCCGGTGTGAGAATAAGTTAACTGGTTTTTGATGAGTAATATTAAACGCAGAGTGTTTGTATTGTGCAAAATTGTGTAAGTGATTGAATGAATGAACCCAAACCTTTGTTAACCTCTTTATCCTCTATGTTGGCAGTTATCGGAGAGTAAGGTGAGTGGTGAACGTGTTCCACGTTCCCACGTTCCCAGGGATGTGCAACCGAACGGACCGTTGTAAATAAAGGGGCTGAATGACATGGGCCTTCGCCAATCCGGTACTCATTCCATGACTGGGCTTTCGGTCCAGCCCAGTAAGAAGTTGGGCCTCTAACATGTCCCTAGGCTTCGTTCGGAGTTATCCTCAGGACGAAGGCTAAAGCCCAAGCCCATCTTCGGACTTCTGTGTTCGTACGTTCCCTTCGGATAAGAATGGCGATGGACAAGACTGAGACGCCTCCTAGGGAGCCGTGTCCCTTTATGGCTGACAGCTGTCTGTCCTCGAGATTTGCGCTTCAATCCCCGCCGTTGAATATTAAACGGCTCTATCCAAACGTCACATCTTCTCTATTTAAACTCCACAGTTTCTTTCTTTCTTTCTTTTACGTACATATCATTTCTTTAACATTCAAAGCAAAAACTCCCTCCAGAGAGATCACAATAGCAATTGGGAGCGTTGTTTCATCACCGGAGGCCCCCAAATCGCCGATTTCAGTCGACGTTCACGTCCAAGAAGTCTATCCCCGCGAACTCGATCTTATCAGAGATCTCAAACAAACCAGTAAGTTCTCATTACTTCCCTTCTTTTTTCGATTCATCGCACACTTGTATTACTTTCTTTCCTGCTTTTGTGTTCATATCTGCTTTTCGTATCCACACACACATGTATGTATCTATACGTACACATATGTAAAGTTACCTGTGCAGTTTATTCTTGTCGCTTTGAGTAGAACATGCGCGTGTCTTTTCCTTTTAATTTCCGTTGTGTTGCTCTGATACAACCCCTTACTTGAACCTTGAGATTTGCTTGGAAGTTGTCAGGGTTGAGATGTCCTTCGGGATTTTCAAACCCTGAGAACCCCCTTCGGTCTGTCCCGATCTTTTATAACTTTTAGACGACCCTTAATTTGACAAACCTTAGATTTTAGGATTCTCCGACCGATCCTGGCTCACTGTACTCGGTCTCTCCCCTTTTTGTTTTCGTCTTCTTTGTCCGAGTACAAAGCTAATGTCTCTTCATTTCTGAATGCAGGGACATGGATCGGTCAACCGAGGGTGCTGGTCCTTCGGAGGTTTCGCCCTTTAGCGATGCCAAATTATTCCCGGCCGCTAACCTTCGGTCACAACTGAACAAATTGAACGCTTCCATTCTAAGTACATGGTGGAGAAGAATGTCTGGTTCTTCTTCGCACCGCGGAAAAAGGACCGCATCTGGCACAACCCCGAGATCCCTGCCCTCTGCGGAGGAGGCGTGGCGACCGGTATCTCGGAGATGGCGTTCAAGTGCGGATTCCGGTTACCGATGTTGCCAATTCTGAAGAAGATACTGAAGCAATTGAGGATCGCCATAGGGCAGTTAGACCCGAACAGTTTCTTCCATATCAACGCTTTCCAGGCTCGGTGTCTCGCCAAACAAATGACTCCAAGGACCACCTTGTTCTGGCACCATTATGAGCTGCGAAGGAATTCGAAGAGTAATGGCTACTACACCATAGCTCGTCGAACCGGTAGGGCCGATTGGGCTCAAACCAATTCCAGCAACAAAGGGACTCATGAGAGCTGGGCGTTTATTTCGGGGCCGAGGATGGAAAAATACGGTCGATGGTATGACTTAGATCCGTCCCGGTTGACATATCCCGACCTGTTGCAAGCGGACGTGCACGATTACCGCCTACTCTGCGAGCTTGACATGGGCCAGGTCCCTCGATCGGACGGAAGGAATAACGACTAGCTGGTTGCCCTTTGGGGTAGTGGTAACACCTATACTTGTTTTTAGCTTTACATATTCGGTCGTAGATACTTGTTTTCAATTTCAATATTCTGCTGTGTAACACTCTGTTGTTTTATGCAGTGTCTTCTCTTCAGGACATTATTGAGCGCAAGCGAAAGAAGGCGGCTCAGCTTTCTATAGTCGTTACGGCCGAAGAAGAGGCAACTGCTCGTTCGACCGAGGAGGAGAAGTCGGTCCCCGACCAGGGAGAGAGGGTTGAAGCTCCACTTGTTTCTTCCCCTCAAGAGCTGACTTTAGGTTTGGCTACCTCGACCGATTCCCGAAAGAGATTTCGGTCGGGAGACGCTGATCCGAAAGTGTATTCTCCTCCCTGGGGAGTAATTGAAACCGACCAGATCATCGTTCCTGCTCCGCAGCTGTCAACTGTTGTGGGTCCCGATCTCTGCCGGGGCCTCATCCTTCCAGCCGATCGGCCGACGATTGCCAAGGCGAATGACCTGGAGGCGTGTACGGAGATGCTAGCCCTCCTCTCCATGGTAAGCCTTTTTCCTTTATGCCATTACTTTATTTGCCTTTAGGTTTTTTGACCTTTTCCCTTGTTTATTTTCAGGGAGTTTCCTGGGCTGCTGTAGTCGCCGAACGGGTGGAGGGGATCCAGGACAAGCTGACCGAAGCTGACCAGCTGAAAGTTCGGGCTGTCAAGGCTGAGGAGGACCTTCGGAACTCCAACATTGAACTGGAGAGGGTCACCGGTCAAGCCAAGACTCTGTCTGCCGATAATGAGGCTCTCAAGGAGCAGCTGAAGGAGCTGGACACCCTTCGGGCGCGCATCGAGTGGAGAAACAAGCAGCTTAAACTTACAAGGAAGAGCGTTCGGAAGCTGAAGAAAACTCTGGAGCTGACCGAAGAAAGATGCTATCAGATGGGATATGACGGCGCTGTGCTGAAGGCACATTCTTTAGGCCTCGATCATACTCAGCTGATCGATCTTTCACTCGGGATGAAGGATCCGGTTGGTCGGGAGGAAACTGATCAACCCTTGGAGGTTTCTTCGGGCGAAGATGAATCTCTTTCCGACGATCCTTCAGCTGGTGACGCCTTGTAATTTTGTAGATTTTTAATGTTTTCGAACTTGTACTGTTTAACTTTGCCTTCGGGCTCTTTATTCGTGCCTTCGGGCTTGTAATACTTTACTTTGCCTTCGGGCTTGTTTTATTTAAGTTTGCCTTAGCATAATATTCTTTTTTATGCGTTTTCGGCTTCGGCCTTAATTTGGCTTCTGTTTCTGTTCATGCGTCTTTGGCTTTGATTTGCCTTAGCATGATTATTTTATTTTTATTTTTATGCGTCTTCGGCATTATATTGCCTTGGCATAATTACTTATATTTTTATTGATCTTCGGCCATTTTTGCCTTAGCATAATTACTTGTATTTTTATGCTTCTTCGGCCATTTTTGCCTTAGCATAATTCTTGCCTTTTTGTGCATCTTTGGTCGTAACCTAGCTGCCCCCAAGTATTTAAGGGGTTTTGTAAATGATTAAGGTCTCGTTCGGTCGTCTGAAAAATATTTCCTCCCGGCCTTAATTAATGTCAAAGCAACTTGAATACTAAGACAATTTTGTAAGAGGCCACATTTCATTCGGTCGGCCCCAAATTTGGATTTGTCAGGTATTTGTAGCTTAGAACACAATGTACTTGAACACTACCAATAAGTTAAAGGGCGCATGTTTTATACGGTCGGCCCCAAACATGGGTCTATTAAGCTTAATATTGCGTACTTAGCTTTTTGGCTATAAATGTACTTAGCTTAACAATAACGGATAAAAAATGGAGCAAAACAATCTTTTCATTAATCATGCAACTCTTACATAGATTTGATTACAGATTGATGCTAGCTTATGGAATTCAGAATAAAGTTGCATAAGACAAAATACTGAAGTAAAAAGCAATAAAAATTGGTCCAGTAAGCTTACTGGTAGAAACGGCGAAGGCAAGCAGCATGCCAGGTGTTTTTGATTGGACTGCCGTCCGGATGAGCCAATTTGTAGGTGCCCGATCGGACCACTTCAATTACCACGTATGGACCTTCCCAGTTGGGCATAAGCTTGCCTTTTTTGGCTGGCATGGAGGTGGCTAACTCCCGAAGCACTAAGTCCCCGACTCGGAAGGATCTCTTCTTCACCCCCGAATCATAATACTGGGCTGCTTGCAGTTGGTACCTTAAGTTTCTTTGGTGGGCAACCTCTCTTTCTTCTTCCAGTAAGTCCACATTTGCTCGGAGTCCGAACTCATTTGTCTCCACGTTAAACACTTCTGTTCGGTAAGACTCCAGGCCAACTTCGACAGGTAGAAGGGCATCAGTTCCGAAGGCCAGTTTGAAAGGCGTTTCCCCGGTTGAAGATCTCGTAGTGGTTCGGTAAGCCCATAGGACCCATGGTAGTTCTTCAGCCCAAAGTCCCTTAGCTTCCCCTAGCCTTTTCTTGATTCCATAAAAAATGATTTTGTTGGCCGCCTCGATCGCCCCATTTCCCTGGGGATGCCCTACCGAACTGAACTTCTGTTTTATCCCGAATTGAGCCAGGAATTTTCTGAACTTGCTCCCAATGAATTGAGTACCGTTATCTGACACACAAACCATAGGTATGCCAAACCTCAAGATGACCTGTTCCAGCATGAATTTCTTCGCGGCCTCTTCGGTAATGGCCGAAAGGGGTATTGCTTCTATCCACTTAGTCATATAGTCGATTGCCACAATACAGTATTTCGCTTGTTTAGTGCTGGTGGGTAGGATTCCCACAATATCGACCGCCCACATAGCAAATGGAATAGGGCTGAGGACCGAAGACATTTCTTCGGGAGGTTGCTTCGGAATTGTGCTGAATAGCTGGCATTGCTTGCATTTCTTTGCATACTCTGTTGCGTCTTCTTTCATTTTTGGCCAGAAAAATCCCTGCCTAAGGATCTTGAAGGCTAAGGCTCGTCCTGCCAAATGTTCTCCACAAATCCCTTCATGAACCGTCTCCAAAGCAAGCTGTTGTTCATCTTTGTCTAAACACCTAAGTAGCGGCTGGCTTGCCGATCGTCTGAACAAACGGCCCCCGACCAGAGTGTAATTTCCCGACCGATACTTCACCTTCTGTGCTTCCCTTCGGTCAAGTGGTAGGATGACTTTTTCCAAGAAGGCCCTGATGGGAGTCATCCAATTGACCCCTTGATGAATTTCCATGCATTGCTTCTTGTCTATCGAAGGCGTCTTTACTTCGGTCAGATAGATGGACCCATTTAGGTTCTGGGTTTCTGTCGAAGCTAACCTCGAGAGGGCGTCTGCCCGACTGTTGTTTTCTCTAGCTACTTGAGTTAACTCGAAAGTTTCAAACAGCAAAGATTGTTCACGTACCTTAAGGGCGTATGCCTTGGTTCGGGGATCTTTTTGCCCATACTCCCCTGAGAACTGCTTTACCACCAACATGGAATCACTGAACGCCCTAATGTGCTTAACTTCTAGACTTCTTGCCAGATCTAGCCCTGCCAAGAGTGCTTCATATTCGGCCTCATTGTTCGTCAACGGGAAAGTGAACCTGATAGCTTGACAAATCTCAAATCCTTCTGGGCTTGTAAGAATTAACCCTGCCCCACACTTTTCCTTGGCGACCGACCCGTCGACAAACAACTTCCATTTTCCCGGTGTCTGAATCATTTGTTCTTCGGGAGCCAAGTTGTTCGGCCCCGAGAAGGAGCATTCTACCATGAAATCTGCTAGTGCTTGGGCTTTGATCGAAGTCCTTGGAGTATATTCCAAATCATGCTCCCCCAGTTCGATCGCCCAAGCAACCACTCTGCCCGATGCCTCTGGCCTTTGCAAGATTTTCTTTAATGACTGATCGGTTACAACATTGATCGTCCTTCCTTGGAAATAGTGCCTTAACTTTCTTGCGGCCATTACCAGTCCATAGGCGAACTTCTCTGCATTTGGATATCTTGTTTCTGCATCTTTGAGAATATGAGAAACATAGAACACCGGATGCTGGTTCCCTTCGTGCTCTTTGACCAACACGGCTCCAAGTGTTCGGTCGTTCACAGCCAAGTACAGCTGCAATGTTTCTTTCGGGTCGGGTCTCATTAAGAGTGGAGCTTTCACTAAGTACTCTTTAACCTCTTCGAATGCTTTCTGGCAATTTGGCCCCCACTCAAAATTCTTGGACCCCCGAAGAACTTCAAAGAACGGTAAGGCCTTTTCGGCCGATCTAGAAATGAACCTCCTCAAGGCTGCTAGCCGTCCGGTCAGCTTTTGAATGTCCCTGATGGTCTTCGGCGCTTCCATGTTGATGACCGCTTTAATCTTCTCCGGGTTTGCTTCAATTCCTCTGGCACTAACCATGTATCCCAGAAACTTCCCACTATTTACTCCAAACGTACACTTGTTCGGATTGATTCTCATGTTGTTTCTTCTGAGCGTTTCAAAACATTCCCTCAGATCCTCGGCATGATCCCTGAAAAGGGACTTGACAATCATATCATCCACGTAGCACTCCATGTTCCGACCGATCTGGGCTTTGAACACTTTGTTGATCATCTTTTGAAATGTTGCCCCGGCGTTCTTCAAGCCGAAAGGCATCTTTATGTAGGCATAAGTGCCATTCGGTGTGATGAATGCTGTCTTTGGAACGTCCTCGGCATTCATGGCAATTTGGTGGTATCCTGAGAATGCATCCAGGAAACTGAGTATTTGATGCCCCGAAGTAGCATCTATCAGTTGATCAATGTTCGGCAAGGGATAGTGGTCTTTCGGACAATGCTTATTCAGGTCGGTGTAGTCGACACACATTCTCCACTTGCCATTTGATTTCTTCACCACCACTACGTTTGCCAACCAATCGGGATAATCTATCTCTTCAATGAACTTTGCTTCCAGCAATTTTTCGACTTCGACTTGAATTACTTTCTGCCTTTCCATGGCGAAATTCCTCTTCTTTTGTCTTACGGGCTTGGCTTCGGGAGCTACATTTAAGCAATGTTTAGCCACCGCAGGGTCCAAACCTGGCATATCTTCGGGATTCCACGCGAATACGTCGTGGAATTCCCTAATGACCTGGATGACTTTCTCTTTTAATTTGGGCTCCATGCTCTTTCCGATTTGGATCATCTTTCCCGATTGACCCACGTACAGCTCCACCTCTTCGGTCTCGGCAGCCGGCTCAGCAATCGGGCTTGACAGGTCGGCACCAAATTTTTCCAACTCAATGTTCAGCAGTTGGTGGCTGCCCCCCGCTTCGGTCTCATTTCTTTTCCTCTTTCCGGCTTCGGTCATCTCGATATCTTTGTCTTTTTCCAAGTCCTCCAACATGATTATTCTGGCGGCTTTCTGATCGCCTCTCATTTCTCCAACTCCGTGCTCTGTTGGGAACTTCAACTTCAGATGAGGGACAGAGGATACAGCCTGGAACAAAGACAAGGCTGGCCTTCCCAGAATTCCATTGTACGGACTATCGACCCGGACGACATAGAACTTTGCTTCCTTCACCACAGTGTATGGCGCTTTTCCCATCATGACAGACAAAGTGATGGTCCCTTCTATCGGTACAGGCTGATTACCGAAGCCATACAAAGGTGCCTCGTGGCATGGCTCCAGCTGTTCACCTCCCAAATTCATCTTGCAATATGTTCGGTGATATAGAATGTTGACTGAGCTCCCTTCGTCCACCAGCACTCTCCATATCTTGTTTTCCCCGATTACTGGGTTTATAACAAGTGGGTCTTCGTGCGGCCATATCACGTCCTCGTAGTCATCTTCTGTGAAGGTGATAGGTAATGGTTGCTTAGCTGAACTTGACTGGTACAGGTTATAGATCTGTCTGGCATACTTTTTCCTTGCTGTCTTACTGTCCCGATCAAGCACTGTTCCTCCGGAAATTGTCCTGACCTCCCCTCGGTACTTCTCGGAACTTTCAGCTTCCTTCCTTTTCTCCCTGGACTCGAGTTTGTCTCTCAAATCGCCCACAAATTGGGTCAATTCCCCATCTTTGATCATCCTTTCAATTAACTTCTTCAAATGATAGCACTCATCGGTGTTATGACCTTTGTCCCGATGGTAATCACAATATTTGCTGTCGCTTCTTCTATTCTCAGGGGTCTTCAACTTGGGTGGTCTGACAAACCCAGGTTTACCCTTTATCTCATGGAGAATCTTCGAGATAGGTGTGTTTAATGGTGTGAACACAGTGCTATCTCTATCTCTTCTTCGTTCGGCCCCTTTGTCGGGCCTCGTATCATTCAACTTGCTCTTGATATCTCCTCGACCCCTTCGGTCGTCTCTTCTGTCATCCCTTCGGTCGTCCCTCCTGTCATATCTATCATTTTTCTTGTTCTCCTTGTACCCCCCAATTGATTCCAATTTTCTTCTAATGGCCTCTCCTCTCACATATATATCATTTAAGGATTTGGGAGGCATATCATAAAGAGAGGACCGAAGCTTCTTACCTTTAACAGGGTCGAGGCCTGCTGCAAGGAATCCAGCCGCCTTGACTTTGTCCAAGTTGGTGACCATACCGGCTTCCTCTTTGAACCTTGCTAAGTAATCACCCAAATCTTCGTTCGGTCCCTACCTGCAGTGGATCAGGGCTTCTGTATCCTTCTCTCTTCGGCACAAATGTGAGTAGTGCCTCAAGAATTTTTTCTTCACTTGTTCATACGAGCCTATCGACCTAGGTCTTAGCGACCTGTACCACATGGATGCATTCCCCTTTAGGTAGGTCTTGAACATCTTACAGAGCATCACATCGCAGTGCCCCATCCCAGTCATGAGCGATTCATACTTCTCACAGTGATCTTCGGGGTCACCCTTTCCGTTAAATTCATTCATCTTCGGGAACTGCCTTCCGGGAGGCGGTCAGAAGTGTTCGACGTCTTCGGTCACCACTGGCTCGTGGCTGACCTTTCTCTCCCCAAACATGGCCTTCTCAATCCTTCGGATGCGATCGTCCGTATGTGGACCGTCCTCTTCCGAATCGGAGGAATAAACCACCCTTGACCGGGTTCTCCTCGAGTTTGATTCAGAGTCCCCTGACTCATCTTCATCATTTCTGGTTCTTGGTCTCTTATCTCTTCGGTCATCCAACTCCGGGTCTTCGGCTTCTAGAGCCTCACGGAGTGCCTTTTCCTGTAGCTCGATCTCCTCCCTTTGGAGCTTTAGGGCCTCTAGCCTTAAACGGTCGGCCTCCCTCTTTTTGGCCAGACGTTCGGCCTCCCTGCTGCTTTTCTCTTTCTCTATCTCTTTCCGTTTCCCCTTGGCTTTTTGTTCCTCTCGCCACTTCATCAGAATTTCCCGTTGTTCTTCGGGAGACGGTATGTCCCCCTCTTCGTCGAAAATCAAAAGCCTTGGGGTGATGGGAGGAGTGATGCGAGTATTTCCGGCCATAGTGCTATCATCAGCTGTTGGTATCTCGGTTTCATTCGCCATTACTAACTGTATAATTCAACACAAACGCAACTCTACGTTTCCCACAGACGGCGCCAAATGTTACAACCAGTTTCCGTCGGTGTATCCGTTCGGTCGGACCTGCAATTGAAGAAGAATGCGAGGGTGTGGCCCCCCGATTCACCTCCGATGTGAGAATAAGTTAACTGGTTTTTGATGAGTAATATTAAACGCAGAGTGTTTGTATTGTGTAAAATTGTGTAAGTGATTGAATGAATGAACCCAAACCTTTGTTAACCTCTTTATCCTCTATGTTGGCAGTTATCGGAGAGTAAGGTGAGTGGTGAACGTGTTCCACGTTCCCACGTTCCCAGGGATGTGCAACCGAACGGACCGTTGTAAATAAAGGGGTTGAATGACATGGGTCTTCGCCAATCCGGTACTCATTCCATGACTGGGCTTTCGGTCCAGCCCAGTAAGAAGTTGGGCCTCTAACAATAATTACATGCCCCTTGAAAATCTTATTTAATCTACTAAAAATTAAATATAAGAAATACTAGTTTATAACATGTGCGTTTTTTTAATTTGTTATAAATTTTAATTTTTTGTTATAATTACGTTTTAATATCATAATTATTTTGAATTATTATTTTAATTTTATATTGATAGTATTTAATATAAATTTGATTTATGACATGCATGGTTTGAAACTTATATAAAGTAATATTTAATATAAGTAATTGAATCTTTAATTTAATTTATCATTAGACCTAGAGGTTCTTATTTATCATTAATAAAGTAATTTATCATTAATAAAGTAATTAAATTGTATACTTTACATTTCATTAGATCTAACGTTTCTTGTTTATTATTAAAAATCTAAGGATCATTATTCTTTGTATAGTTGAACTGTTGAACCAAAATATAAATAATTATATTCAGGCCATTGTTTTATACAGAACCATCCTATATGGATAACAGTAGAGAATCACAATTTTTTTTAAAAAAATTCGACCCTAGAGTGCCAAATCAATTTTTTTTTGGTTAAACATATATAACTATTTCATTTTATTTAATATATTATATATAATAGATATTAAATTATATTTGATTACATTTTTTTGACTTAGTTTTATTTATTGTATTTGTTTGTTTTAGATTTACTTGGTTAGAAAAAGTGTGAATAGAAGATGAATAAGACGGGAACTTGGATTATTATGACAAAAATAACAAGAAATGTTGACGGAGGAATTTGGTAACAATAAAATTTGTGGTACGTCACCGGAATCAAGATCTATGATGGTGGTTCTTCGCCGGAAAAGTCGCCGGAGTGTGGTGGTTGTGATGAATTGGGGGCTGAGATTGAGAGGGTTTTTTGTGGTGGCTCGTAGAGCTCTTCGCTTCCATCCCCCTCAATTTGCCTACGTACCTCTATATTTATAGAGGATCAAGCCCACGTAGTTCTTGGAGAGCAAGAAACCCAATTGGGCTAGGATTGTCGGTCTAGCTTCCGGAATGTTCTACTATGAGGCCTAACCACAAAGGCCCAAGGCTCACCCAAGATCTCAAGACTTCACGGATAAGGAAACTTCCCCCGTCGAGGACTAGTCCTATCCGCTACCGCTATTTCTTGATTTCAAGGATGCAGGTATAGCCATGGTTTACCCCAACTGCAGAACGCATCCCTGTCCCCCGAATGAGAAGCACCCACCAGATAACAGGACAGGTGATCCAGAGCTTTTGGGTGCAAAGTGCAGGATTACTCCGAAGTTCCCCAATGAGAGCGCGCCCATTGGCTACAGGAACAGAGCTCCCAAAGCACACACCAGAAAGTCCCCATCTTTCCACCTTAGGGCGCACGGGTGCACCCTTAGTGTCTAAGAAGGGTCCTTATATCCAGGCATACCCCTGGAGGCCTTCTGCGACGGACATCCCCCTCCTGAGATACGACAGGAGGGAATTCTTCAATAGTCTTCATAAAAATCAGTTAATTGCAATTTCTTGGAGCTTCTTCAACCTTGAGGGCGCGCCCTCCTTGTAAAGAAGGAGAGGGCGCGTCCTATCTCTTCAATAGTTTATCAAAACCCTAATTTATCTAATAAATCCCCAAATTAATACCAAATATTGACCCGAATCTAGAATAAAATACCCGTGCGAGATTTTGGGTATAACAACTACCCCCCAATTCCGTGTAAAATCAAAGATGAAGCATGGAATTTCAATCTCAAACAACACCAAAATCTTTGTAGCTTTTCTTCTTCTGGGCGCGTCCTCGTTCATCTTCAAGATTCTATACGGAGGGCGCGTCCTTTAATTCTTCATGACAACATTAGTTTTGTTTTCTTCGTCGAGGAATAACACAAATGCACCACATCTCTAAGCTTACATGAGCTAACTCGGCGTAAGAAACAAGAGATATATTTTCAGAGGGCGCGCCTTATGATACTAAGATGTACGAACCCCTTCAGCTGTCATCCATATACACTTCCATGGTCTTTTCAAGTTCCTTCTACATTAATCAAGCCAAAAGGCATTCCAATGTAGCGGTATAATCCTCTATCTGTGATGAAAGAAGTGTGCTCGCATACATGGAAATCTGATTATAACCCCAATAAGCGTTCATGAAACTCAAGAGAACATGCCCTACTATCATATCTACCAACTGATCAATCTGAGGAAGAGGAAAACTATCCTTAGGGCAAGCCTTGTTCAAATCTGTGAAATCTACAAAAGTCCTCCCTTTCCCATTTAACGAAAACCAAGTTAGCTAACCACTTTGGTAGTAGGATTCTTTAAACAAGCCAACGTTTAATACTCTGTCCACCTCTTCCTTCAACGCTATAGCTCTCTCTCCACTTACTGGTCGACGTTTCTGGCGAATTCCTTTTTTGGTAGGATCTATATTTAAATGATGGCACATAACTTCTGGATCAATTCCCACCATAGCAGCATGACTCCAAGCAAAAACATCCAAGTTATTCAAAAGAAAGTTGGTGAGCATTGGAATTCAACTGAGATCCGATTTTCAATACCTTACTCGTATCCTTTTCATCCACCATAATTAAAATTGAGTCCTCTGCAGGACCAGTCTTCTCAACCGGCTGTGGTGTTCTCGGACCAAAATCGAAATCAAAGCTTCGAGGATCTTCAATCGATGCTTCATCCTTGGAGGGCGCGTCCTCTTTAAGAGGGAAGTCTTCCTCGACAAGGGCATTCACCAAGCCTTCCAGTGGCATTCTTCTTCCCTTGATCTGTTCACCTTTAATGCTGAGGGCGCGCCCTCTGGGTGGACGCCTCCTCATCCTCTGGTTCTTGAACAAAATAATGAGCCTGAATTCCTCCCTTGATGTTGTTCATGATTCCTCCAGAACTTCTTTTAATGAGGGCGCGCCCTCCATCCCTTTATTCTCCTGAAACCTTTTAATTCCTTCAATAAGGGGCGCCCTACTAGGGCATTGTGAACTGAATCCTGACCCAAAACCATGAATTCCATCATCTGAGTTATTGGGAGAGAACCTTCTCCTGATTGCACCCATCATTTTGACAGCTTCTACTAAAAATCATAAATTTATGCATTCTCTGCTACCATGTCTTTGTCCGGATGCCACATCTTCTTGTAGGTATTGTGATACAGAATATTCCCCGAACTTCCATTGCTCGAGTCTGAAGAACACATGCCTCATCTTCAGTACAAGTGATATCTGCACACTCCCTCTTAAACAATTTAGGTGACCTTAACTCCATGCTATTCACATCGGTGAGAGGTATCTTGCCTCTCAAGCATATCTCTCCAAAGCATTGTTGCTATCACCCCCCAAGTGATGTCCTCCAAAGATAGTATGTATACTTCCCTCCTTGACAAATTTCTTCTCCTCAATTTTGTCCTCATCACGGAGGGCGCGCCCTCCGTTCTTCATCTCAGGATTCTCCTTATGCTTCTTGACTCTCTGATAATCCAATCGGTCAAGTATCCTTGCTTGACCCTTCATCCGACGACATTCATGAGTATTGTGACTTGTCGACTCATAGTACTCACAGTGCTTCTTCTTATCCTTGCTTTTCCAGGCAGACAGAGGAGCCGGCTTCTTAAAAGGCCCTTTATTCTTGTTCACCTCAAAGATGTGTTCAATCGAAGCCGCCAATGGAGTGTAATTATTTGTCCTTCGATCATAAGAATATGTATCTGGAGTTCCCCATTCTCTTCCAACACTAGTTGCATTCACTCCGTTAGCGCCGATTCTGGTACGATATACAGGACTTGTAATCTTCCCCTTAGCATTCCCTGAGCTTATGTCTTCCGATTTTCTGCCAAGGATTGCACCACAATCTTAAAAGATTCAGCCTGTGCAAAAACATCAACCAACATAGCTGAATCCCTTTCTTGAAGATGCTTCCAGAAATCTGTCTCTTCTTGCAAACCAGCTATCAAGAAACTCTTAAGTGTCTCATCGGTTGTTCCTCTAACCAAAGCGGATTCTGCATTGAATCTTTTGAAGTAAGACTGAAGACTTTCTCCTTCTTTCTGGTTGATGTTGGCCAGAATTATAACGGGAAGAGCATACTTCACTGTTGCTGGCAACTTTGTTAAGAACAAAGTCTTCATCGTCTCCCAATAGGTAATCATTCCACACCCAAGCTTTTGAAATCATTGCTAAGCACTCTCCCTGAAAGTTGTTGCCAGCAGACGACATCTAGCCAAGTCAATTACTTGGTAAGCATCCATCTCAATGTCAAAACATCCCAAGAATTCCACAAGATCAATTAAGAAAGCCTTAAAACTCCAATTTCCGTCAGAGCTCAAGGCCTTGAGATTCAGAGTAAAGGCCTTGAGTTTCGCTATTGTTCATGTAAAGGCCTTGAGAGTTTCAATGTAAAGGCCCTGAGTTTGCCTCTGCTCAGCAAAAGGCCTTGATTTGTTAAGTAAAGACCTTGACTTCTTCACTGAAAATGATTGAACATCTTTTTGTCTCTAACCAAAATATTCCTTCTTTGTTGCATCTCTTCCCACGATCATTCCTATCGTCTAATTCTTGTATATATTAGCGTGTATCAGCCCTATATCCAGTATGGAGTTGTGCTTCTCTAACTTCCGCCGAAAATGAAGAAGAAGTTTAAGCAGTGGCGGATATGCTTCCTCCATCCAAGTGAGCAGAGTGCTTCTTCAAGTCATCTATATTGAAAGTTCCAACCCCATGAATATTTTGGATATGTGGTTGCGCACTGGACTGAATACCCCCCAAGGGTGGAGGTTGAGCCGTTGTTTGAGCATTTCCTGGAACTCCGGCATGAAGTTGTGTGAGAATTACCTCATGAGTCTGAGTTTGTTCCTTTTGACCTTGAGCTTGTGGATTTTCTTCAATCTGTGGATTCCCCTGAGGTCACGGATTCCCCTGAGAACCTCCTTGATGCTTTCCTTTAGAGGGAGGGTGCGCCCTCGACCTCACTTCACTACACGTAATTGAAGAAATTTGAGTGATACGAGGAGATCTATCTCCTGAGGGCGCGTTCTCTTTGTTGTGGAGTCGCCTCTCTCCTAGACACTTCTTCATCCTCCCATCTTCATGGTCTCAGCTACTTCTTCTTCCAGTATCACCTTGAAGAGGGGCTTGTTCATATCCAAGGAGCCTCGACCTGTAATCAGGGGGCGCGCGCTATGGATTACCATCTCGAGGAAGGGCTCACTCATGTCCAATGGGCCTCGACCTGTAATCAGGGGCCGCACGCTGTGGATCACGGGGCCTCGATTCCAAGTGCTTTTCCTTTTTCTGATGCTCAAGGAGTACCATTCTTAAATTGTCGTCACTAAGCCTTATACCTAGGCGTTCCTTCAAGCTAGCAAAATCTCTATTTTCTCTAGCAAGCCTCTCTGTCACGTTAGATTTCGCTGAGGGTGCGCCCTGACCAATGTGGGTGAGGGGTCGCCTTCTCCTGAACAGCCGGCATCCTACAATCACGAACTTCTCCATAGGATGTTTAACAACAGGGGCTCCTTCTTCAAAATAATCCATCCTTCAAGGAGTCACCAGTTGAAACCTCCTATCTTGCACATCCTTCCCTCTTCAAGAGCTTTCTTTGACCAAGATACTATCAAGTGGATTGATGACTTCAGAATTCGGGAAGCTGCAACCATCAAATCTAAGAGGATTGCACTGGGGCTTCAAAAGGCTGTGGAGATGGATGACGCGTTCTCAAAAGAGGGAATGTTTGCATGCTTTCGAGAAAAAGTTCCGCATCGCCTCTTCTACTCGAGGGCGCGTCCTCCATTGTACGAGAACTATTCAAACTCACCCTTCAGGGCGCGTCCTACAGGCATAATCTTGCATTCTCGAAAAAGTTGAAAATTTCACTCAACTAAGACTAGGGAAAATGTACATGGACTACCCCCTAGACTAGGAGGTAATTAATTTACCTTGTAGTCTACTATTCAGGCATCACCCTACTTCGATCAATTACTGGTATAACGAGGAACCAGAGCATCATCCTATTAATAGTGGGGTCATAAACCTCACCCTAAAACGTTTTACAAAACGGTAGTGAGCACTCTCCGGTCACGAGCTATTCCAAATCTCATCCCATGAAGGGGCATCTCAATGTGAGGCATCTCACTAGGAGGCATCCTATGAAGGGCATCTCACGAAGAGGCATCCATTAAAGGGGAGGTGCATCAGTACTACCCCCCAGCGTCAGTATATCATTCCTTGAAGATCATCTCTTAACGAGGCATCCCAAGAGGGGAATTTTAAGAGAGAGCCGTTGGAGTTGCTGAGGACGCGCCCTGTTGCTTAGGGTGCACCCTATGAGGACAAGGGCAATGACAAAGTCTCTTCTAGTCCGGATGAATGTCATTCTTGTGTAGAGGGGCTCGCTCATGACCTTAGGACCTCAACCTGCCTATCAGGGGGCACGCTCTAAGATTCATGGGGCCGCACATTAATACAATTTTCTTCAAGCAAAAGATATGCCATTGGTCATTGCGATCATACTTGCAGACGAAGCCACAACATGAGGTTGATAAGCTAGGGCGCGCACTGATGCCTATCATTCAGGTCATTGTAGATACGAGGGTGCGTACTCTGTAACAAAGTATTGTTTCTTCATAGAGGGGCTCGCTCACGACCTTGGGGCCTCAACCTGATGATTAGGGGGCACACTCTATGGTTCGTGGGGCCGCAACTCAACAGCTTCTTTCCTTCTGGAGTCCAAGAAGTAAATTACCCTCGTAGATATTGGAGTCCGCCTGAGCATTTGCATCTTTCCTTGAGGGCGCACCCTAACTGAAAAGGTCCTCTGAGGGAGAGCCCCATAAGGGCGCGTCCTATGTTGGAGGATTTTCCCGAAGTTGTGCATTTCCCTGAGGTTGAGGATTCTTACCCTCTCTTCCACCAGTTGCACTATGAGAAATCAAGGGAACAATTGTAGGGCCTTTCTCTCTTGAGGGCACGCCCTCAGCAATATGTCGAGCCTCACTTTGGCGATTAGGCCAAACAACGTCATTCCCATATCATTAGCTTCATTATCTTCCAACAAAATCTCCAAGAAGGGATCTCTCGTGTCCAAGGGGCCTCGACCTGTAATAAGGGGGCACGCGCTGTGGATCACGGCCTTGAGGAAGGGCTCGCTCATGTCCAAGGGGCCTCGACCTGTAATCAGGGGGCACGCGCTGTGGATCACGGGGCCTTGATTCCAAGTGTTCTCCGTTCTCTTGGCCAGGCAAACCCCTGTAGGCCTTCTCATCAGGTAAACCCCTTAAGGCCTTCTCATCAGGTAAACCCCTGGAGGCCTTCTCATCAAGTAAACTCCTGTAACTTTATACATGCAATAAATATATAGAGCTAAATAATATAGAGGTTGTATATTACCTGGTGGCGCGCCCATTCAGGGGAAGGCGCGCTTCGTAATAATCTTCTGAGGCATGTTCCCCTTGAATTAGTAAAACTCACCATTTGCAACTCTCTTCTATATCATCTTCCATGGGTGCGCCCTGTGGCACGCCATAGCAGTGCGCCCTTGATAAGAGATGCTGCGCCTTTTAGAAAATCTTTGAGGCTTCTATTGACGTGACCTCCTCCAAATCGGAATGTGGCACTTCACAAATTCTTGATATCTGAAGGAGGCGTTTTAAAGATGTGGAGATGTGTTCAACCATTGAATTCTCCTAGAAGTTGGAAATTATCTGAGCCTTAACTATCACCCTCAGGCCCTGAGGGTCCTTGGGGATTCTATTTCACCATCTTCTTCCTGCAAAAGTTCAAGAAACAAATAATAGAATTCACAACAAAACAAGTCAAGGGTTACCTTGAGGGCGCATCCTGATGGTGAGGACGAGTTCCCGATAATTACGCCTCTTCCCTGGAACATCCTTCTTCGAATCATATTTGAAATCGCCCCTTGGAAAACCTTTTGAATCCACATTGCGTTCGATGAATCTTTCTTCAAATCTTGTTCGACCCCCCTGTTAGAGATCGCCATGCTTGGATCTTCCTCGTAGCCGCCGGCATGCACCCTCATCAAAGTTATCCCTTAGATCTTGCTTGATACTTCATAAGAACCTTTATCGTGATTAGAATTCCATCCTCCTTGGATTATGATCTTGATTAGTAGCCTTCCTTCTCAGAATAGGATGTGGAATTCATCCTAAACCAATTACCAATAGGTTTCCTAAACCAAGTAGAATTCTTCATTGAAAATTTGTAGTTGTCTTTTCTCTCCAGTTTCGGACTGATTCCAACCAAGTTCTTCAGATTATAACACCTTTGGGTTATCGAGAATTTAATAAGCTTCGCGTGGGCTGTAAAATCTTCCAAATCTGACTTCTAGAACTTAAGATATGACCCAA
Organism: Kitagawia praeruptora; assembly: GCA_037693485.1. Lineage (NCBI taxonomy): Eukaryota > Viridiplantae > Streptophyta > Magnoliopsida > Apiales > Apiaceae > Kitagawia > Kitagawia praeruptora. The sequence goes on along the minus strand of CM075349.1, from coordinate 148,412,332 downwards.
ACAGTGTAGGTAGCGCGTGCAGCACAATACATACGAATTTTCATATATTTTAACTCCAAGATCGATGACCCATCATCAATTAAGCCATACTTGAGACCATATCTTTCAAACCATGATGAGAATCGTAACCTGTTGAATGCAAAATCTTTAAAACCTTAGATTTGGTGTAACATCTTTCCTCCTAAGATGTAGATCTTGAATGGCTCCCCTCCTTCTAGCGCCAATTTGTTGACGGAGGAATTTGGTAACAACAAAATTTGAGGTACGTCACCGGAATCAAGATCTATGATGGTGGCTCTTCGCCGGAAAAGTCGCCGGAGTGTGGTGGTTGTGATGAATTGGGGGCTGAGATTGAGAGGGTTTTTGGTGGTGGCTCGTAAAGCTCTTCGCTTCCATCCCCCTCAATTTGCCTACGTACCTCTATATTTATAGAGGATCAAGCCCACGTAGTTCTTGGAGAGCAAGAAACCCAATTGGGCTTGGATTGTCGGTCTAGCTTCCGGAATGTTCTACTATGAGGCCTAACCACAAAGGCCCAAGGCTCACCCAAGATCTCAAGACTTCACGGATAAGGAAACTTCCCCCGTCGAGGACTAGTCCTATCCGCTACCGCTATTTCTTGATTTCAAGGATGCAGGTATAGCCATGGTTTACCCCAAGTGCAGAACGCATCCCTGTCCCCCGAATGAGAAGCACCCACCAGATAACAGGACAGGTGATCCAGAGCTTTTGGGTGCAAAGTGCAGGATTACTCCGAAGTTCCCCAATGAGAGCGCGCCCATTGGCTACAGGAACAGAGCTCCCAAAGCACACATCAGAAAGTCCCCATCTTTCCACCTTAGGGCGCACGGGTGCACCCTTAGTGTCTAAGAAGGGTCCTTATATCCAGGCATACCCCTGGAGGCCTTCTGCGACGGACATCCCCCTCCTGAGATACGACAGGAGAGAATTCTTCAATAGTCTTCATAAAATCAGTTAATTGCAATTTCTTGGAGCTTCTTCAACCTTGAGGGCGCCCTCCTTGTAAAGAAGGAGAGGGCGCGTCCTATCTCTTCAATAGTCTATCAAAACCCTAATTTATTTAAGAAATCCCCAAATTAATATCAAATATTGACCCGAATCTAGAATAAAATACCCGTGCGAGATTTTGGGTATAACAAGAAATTTATAGCCATTTGTTTAATAACCGAAATAAAAATTTAAAATGATGTACTCAAGTAATTAGTAGGATACTCTTTTTTCTTTAGAGTTTTTTTTTATACCTGATTTTGCTCTTATGAAATTTTAACGAAAAATGTCTATACTTCTGTATATCCATGAGCATGAATCAATTGAACACTTTGATGGATATAAGAAATCCTCACATTTTTATACATTTTTTGGGAATTGTTTATTCGATCTATATGATATGTCTCTTTCTTTTCGCAAAAGAAAAAAAAAACTTAATACCAACTTTTTTATGCCGGGTAAATCGGCGCAATGAGTTATATATAGACCATCCTTCCGCAGTGTCTACACTTGGCCCAACAAATATGAACTGGTCTGAAGACCAAGACATTAGACACAGGGATCGCTTTAAATGAACTCGATTCAAGTATAATGTTAGAAATTTCACTCGTATACTTGACGAGGACTAAAAGTATAGTACTCCAGTAGATAATAAGGAATTAAGGAGTTAAGAGCATCTCCAACCCAACACTCATGTTAGCTATAATATCTAGGTGGCAGGGAAATTTTAAAAAATATATCTATTATATAAAAAATATGACACTCCAAGGGAAGAGCACTGTTAGTTATAAATTTAGATAATAGGAAAAGAGACGCTACATTTGTTGATTGAGAGCCCATCCGCTAAAACCAATACACGTCATCTCCCTCTAAAATTATCCCTTTCCCGCTCAAAGATGCTATTTGCTTTACTTTGCTGTATGTATTTATTATATTTAATAATTGTATTTAATATACATATATGTATTACTATTTTAATTTTATATATTGTTAAGTGTAAAAATATTTTATCAAACAAAAAAGTGTAAAAATATTGTTTTACTATTAACAAAATTTATTAATTACTTATATAATTATTTTAATATACACTACATATTTATAAAAAAACTTAAATACTAATATAATAAAATATTTTTTTAGTTATATGTTTTATGATATATAAAAGTAATATTTGTTAACAACTTTTTTTCATTTTTAAATATTGCAATAATACCATTAAATATGTTTTTATTAATTATATTTTTTATCATCATTTGTATTGAATAAAAAAATTTAATTTTTTTATTATTAATTCCTTCGCAACAACTATTATGACCTTTTTGAAATATAGTAGTTAAAATATAGCAATTGGGATTTGAAATTTGAAAATAACAATAAATACTCTTTTTCAAATATAACTAATGATTATAGCTAATATCATTGGAGCACAAACTCTTAAAGATTCAGTAAATTATAGATAATCTTTATTTTATACTATTATAACTAACCATTATAGCTACTGTCCTTGAAGATGCTATAAGGACCAAGGAGGTTCGATTTCGATTTCAAATATTCGAACACTAAATTTATATTACCTCATAATATAATATACATGATGAAGTAATTACCTCGTACTGTATATTAAATGAAAGTTACCTACAGTAGAACCTCGATAAATGAATATTTGATAAACGAATAACCTCATCAAATGAATAATTTTTTCTGGTCCCGACATAATAGAGACAGTGTATTTTTGATCTCAATAAATGAATAATCTCAATTAATGAATAAAATTTTCCAGTCCTGAGCATATTCATTTATCGAGGTTTAACTGTATTTCATCGTACATTAATTCATATATATATAAGACGGAGTATTTACAATGAGTAGTGCTAGAAGCACCAAATTAGGTACCAAAAATTGGTATCAAATGATATGGCATGGTTGATGTGGCAGTATGGATTTTTTTAATGGGTTTTGTTGGTGTGAATACAGGGATCCATTAATTATTACAACGAATCAGAATTTGCCACGTGTATTTGGGAAAAATTTTGTGAACTAAATTTTGGGAACTAATTCATTAACAAAAACAAGTAGTATTAAAAAGGATCTTGGCACGTACGTACTAATAAACCATGCACGATTAAATTGTACTCTCTCCATGCCAATCATTTTTATACACTTACTATTTTGAGGTGTCCCTTCATTTCCATATTAATAATAAAAAACATTATTACACCCACTAACTTTCCTCCATTATCTCAAATCTATAATATCAAACACTAGTACACCCTGTGTTTTTAAAATCGGACCGGACCGGCCAGTTCGACCGGTCGAACCGCTAACCGGTGGCAGGTCCGGTTCGGTTCACCCCTAAAACCGGTCCCCCGATTTTTCTATTCAGAACCAATCAGAACCGGTCAAAAATCGGTAAAAAAACCGGACCGGTGATCGTTTTTTTAGTATTTTTTTTTTCTTCTAAGTCAAGTTGAAAATATAACATATCTTCCTTAGCAAAAAAAATATAACACATCTCTCAGTCTTGGTCGCTTTACATTATATCCTTGTAAAGATGACTTTTTTTTTTTAATTATAATTTTGGTATTATACTAATAAAGTAATGATTGACATTGTTTTTTAAAATGGAATGATTGACATTGTTGTTTTACTGTCTGTATAATCAGATTGTTATTTATTTTGTTTTAATGCAGATTATTCATAATTTTCAGATTGTATTATATATTTATATAATTATATATATATATATATATATATATATATATATATATATATATATATATAATTATATATTACATAATTATAACGTCACACCGGTTGAACCACTGATCGAGCCGGTTGAACCAATCGAACCAGTAACCAGTAGGACTTCCGGTTCGATGCCCGGTCCGGTTCTGAGAACACAGATTACAACCACTACTTTCCTCCACTATCTCAAATTTATTATTAAATATTGATAGGTCCCACCACTTTACATATTTTTCATCCAACTTTACTCATTATTTATACATTTTCTTGGTCTCCGTGTCCAAACCCAATGTATATTATTTACTGGGACGGATGGAGTATTGTTCTTTATTAGCTTCAAAATACAATAGAACCTCGATAAATGAATATTCGATAACAAATGAATAATTTTTTCCGGTCACGACATAATAGAGACAACATATTTTTGATCTCGGTAAATGAATAATCTCGATTAATGAATAAAAATTTTCGATCCCGAGCGTATTCATTTATCGAAGTTTAACTGTAGTTTGAAATGAATGGAATAAAATACATAATTAATTAATTAATTCTAATAGCCATATGCCTACACTCAGTGCAGAAGCTTTAGAATCAGATAAATAATTAAGTTTGTGTATATTCAATATAAATAATTAATTAATTTGTGTATATTCAATATTGCATGCCAGTATTAAAGTTATAAATTTAAGAGAGCTTTGTACTCCAGTTCTTCATGCAGCATTGACATGGGTGGGAAACACTGGTGGAGGAGGAGAAACACGGCCTGCAAAGTTCATTTCTTCCAATGTGCAATGTCCCGTGGTCTTGCCACCAGAGATGTGTGTGCAGGGAATAACAGACGACGGTGGCACCGGACCCCTTGGCAGCGCCTCCAGAAGTTCAGGAACTGGAAACTCCTTCACCCATTTCTGGTATTCACTTAAAGGCCTCATGCCGTTTGCACTGCCAATATTTTTACTACCTAATATCAACATGATTGTGACAGTGATGCATGAAATCTTGAAACTATTTCCCAAAAACGACATTTTGTTTTTTTTTTTACCGAAATAGCTCTTGTTTCTTTGTAGTGGGTACGAGAATGAAGTGAAGCAAATGAGTTGTGAGTACTTATGTGCTATCTACAAAAGTGTATTTATATGCATCCAGACATATGCATGAGTCCTTTCCAGGGAACATCTTTAAAAAATTTTGCTGACTTATGAGTCACGGCAACTTACAAAATAAGTCGATGCATGCAAGTTCTTTTACTCAATTTTTGTTAATAAACCAAACATACTGATTTACCACTCAAAGTGGTGTCTGAGGAGGATAGATGTACCCTATAAAATAGGGAGGTACAATAGGGAGGCTGTTTCCGAAGGGGCAAGTACAGAATTAAATACAGAAAGAAAACCTAATACAAACTAGCACTACCCTATACAATAGGGAGGCTGTTTCCGAAGGACCCCGGCCAAGTACAGAATTACAAATACAGAAAGGAAACCTAATACAAACTAAGAAACTCACGCACACGCAGAAGTCGAACCCCTGACCTCCTTCAAAGGAGGCTAGTGACTCAACCACTACACCAACATCTTGTTGACCTCAATTTTTGTTAATGACTTGGACATAGTCCATAGTTTGAATAATTCTAATGTACTATGTTTTTATCGATGACTTGATCAAATTTATTGTTGAAATTCTTTAAGGAGAGCCAAAAGGTGGGTTCCATGTAATTTGTTTTCATCAGTACTTTCACAGTACGTAAATGGTTTTCCCCAACCTCGCATTTTTTCCTTAAATTAATTTTGTTCAGGTACTATCATTTCTGTGAGCTATAAATTTTCAAATTATTTTATAGTCTCGTCCATCGTAATTTAAATGATGTCATTTTATATTTTACGAGAAAAATAAGATGAAATTTCTTCTTTAAATAATTTTCATAATAATACGTATAATTAAACTAACAAGTTCTTTGAGTTCTTGACATTATTATTATTATTTTAATATTTTTTTTTGCTAAGTTAGTTCTTGACATTATTATGCACATCACAGTGTACACATTTTTTTATAGATAAGAAGATACAGTGTACACATTTGATCTGTGTAATTTTTATACTTTTCTCAAAATTGACATTATTTGAATCAAGTTTAGTAAGAGTTCAGTTAAGGATCTTTTTTGAAAATATTTAAGTTGTAATTTTTTTTAAAAAAAAATATGGCCCAATCTCATATACAACTCCAAAGGCAATTGTTACAACCTGAAATGTAATTGTTTGATGCAATCATACATATGCAAATATTTTTAATAATTTTTCTTTAGTTAACTAACAAATATGAAAGATATAATGTTATAATCCATTTATGTGTATTTATATTTTAAAAGGGCCAATAGTAAATTTGCCTGAATATCTTTTATACTATATGTGTGTGTACAGTACACATAATATATATTTTTTCTTGAAAAATAAGTTGAAAAATCTTAAAATAAGTTGACTTATTCTGGAAAAAAGTTCCTCCAAACATCCCAATACCGAATTTTCAAACTTGTGCTCGCGGGCACCAGTTGAAGTCAGTGGAGGGCGAGTTTAGCGTGTAGAATTAAATGGTTATGTCAAGCTTGGGTCTGTCAATCCGGTATTCTGGTCATGTTTAAATTATTCTGGTCAAGGTAGTTTACTATGTAGGTGTTCTTTGCAAGGAATAGTATTATTTGACATATAAGTTTAATCTTGTAGCAAAATCTATACTGTTATTTTGAAAAATATTAGAGGTATTAAATTGGGTATCAAAAATTATTAACAAATGATTTTGATTGGTTATAATTATAATGGGTCCGCCAGGGTAATCCAATTAAAACATTCTAAAATGCCAAGTAATTTGTGTCATGTCATTTGGTAACAAATTTTGGTACCCCTAGCACTACTCATTTTGAACTATTATTAATCAAAATATTAAAAGTTCGGTAGTGGTCGATCGGTTCGGTAGCGTATATAATATTTTTACTTAATTACTGTTATTTAATGGTATATTTTATTTTTGCTTAATTACTATTACTTAATTATTTATAATTAGTAATAATTAATCAATTTATTTTTGGATATTTACCAAAAATACTAGTTTTTTTAATTTTTATTGCGATTTTATTATCTTCTCAAAATATTTGCAAAAATATCAATTTATTTGCAAAAATATCTAGGTTGCATATGCAACTGAAATTCGAAGTTTCAGTTTTTTTGCCAACTTTCAATTATATATAAAGGCCGCTCGCAGCAACAAAAAATGAAAATTAAATTTTCAGTTTTCTGTTGCATTCGGTTACATATGCAACCTATGCAACTGAATTCAACTGAAAACTAAAAATTAAATTTCCATTTTTTGCCAACTTCTAGTTATATATAAGGGTGCGTAACAGCAAAAAATGCAAATCCGACTTCCAGTTTTCAGTTGCATTCAGTTGCATATGCAACTGAAAGTTAAATTTCCATTTTTTGTTGCTGCGCAGCCCTTATATACAATTGGATGTTAGTAAAAAAATGAAAATTCAACTTGCAATTTTCAGTTGAATTCAGTTGCATATGAGGTTGCATATGGAACCACATATGCAACTAAATGCAACCTGTTGCGTATCCATTATAAATAAAATAAAATAAGATAGTTTTTTTGCAAATAAGTGGCAAAAAAAGATGGTATTTTTACAAATTAATTTTTTTTTTAAAAAGTATTTTTGCAAAAAAAATTCTAGACAATGGTATTTATGAAAAAAGTCCTTAATTTTTCAGGTAAAATATATTACCTTTTATTTTTTTTTAATAACTAATCAATTTCATTTTTTAGGTACAACATATTATGATTTATATTTTACAGAACTAATGTTTTTCCTTTTCTGGGGCTACAAACAATTTTATCAAATTAAATAAAACAATAATATTATAATTACAAATGGTTGAAGTGTATTTTTATGAGTTTCGTTCACATGGAAGGACTGATATCAATACCAATTCCAAATATTATACTCCCTCCGTCTTAACGGATTCTTTACAGTTACTATTTTGGGACGTCCCACCCATTTCTTTACATACCAAAAATAGTAACTTTTAACAATAAAATACATTATTACATCCACTATTTCAATCTACTTTTTCAACACTTTACACTATTACACCCACTACTCCACTACTTTACTCTACTTTTTCAACACTTTACACTATTACACCCACTACTTTACTTATTTTAACAATAAAATTACTATTACACCCACTACTACACTATTACACCCACTATTTAAATTATATTTCTTGGTCTCCGTGTCCCAGCCGTCTGTAAAGAACTGGCTGGGACGGAGGGAGTATCTCTTACAGTTCAGAAGTGTGGAAAATAGTTTGTGGGTGTTTTAATTATCAACTAATTAACCTAATAAATAAATAGAAGTATATAACAAGTATGAGAGAAAATAATCCAAGAATTAGGGTCCTTCAGTTGGCTATCATGAATGTCTAATTTATGTCTCTTGTTTTGCTAAAAACAATCCTTCTAATTTTTATAAAATCCTCTCCCAAGATAAATTATAGTGCCTATTGCCTACAATCATCCCTTAATCGCCACTCCCATGATCAATCAAAGTATCGCTATAGACTATTAAGAACCAAGGACTATCAGTTTCACAATTCGTATATCAATCTCCCGATCTAATACTTAAATTGTGTCTATCATTTCATGTACTAGAATTACAACTTCTCTCTCGATTCGTTATAATTCCCAGAGATTCAATTAAAAGTTTGCGACTCTTCTAATTGTATAAAGCGCTCATTGACAGATTAACAATAACAAGAAAATCACAATACAATCAGACAAACTCAATAAGCCAACGAATACTACCCAACTCTTGGATAAATGGATTAACTACTCATGATAGGATAAAACAAAAATGAATTAAAAACGTAAACCATGAGTTTAAGAATTAAAGTATGAAGAATACAACTTGAATAATTCCGTTGAAGTCCAGATGAATCCCTTCACTCCTTCTTCCAATCTCTCTATCAAGTGTTTCTCTCCCCTCTCTCCCTCTATCACTACGTGGCTATGTCTCTAATATGGTTATCTATGGTACCTCTCTCTCTAAAACCTAATACATATGTTTATATATATTTGGATGGGCTTTTTTAAAGTCATACAAGGCAACTAAAAACAAATTACAATTGGGTAAACAAGTCTATTTTTGTCCAGCTCAGGACCCCTGAGCTTGCTGCAGCTTCCCTCAAGGACCCTGAGTGCGAGGCTCAGGGTTGACTCCAAAAAGTAAAAATTTTTATCTGCTCAGGGCCCCTGAGCCTAAGCTCAGGACCCATTTTCTCTACGTTTTGTCTCCTTTCAGCATGCCTTCTTGTCCCCAACACCTTGCTCCTTTGGAATCTCCTATCAACATAGAAAACACCCACTTAGCATCCATATAAGTTAAATAACAATTAACATTATTTTTATAGGACCAAAGCATCATAAAACAAGGCTAATGAGGATTAATATGAAGCAAAATATCTACATTATAACCATGAATCAAATACCCCCCAACTTAACCTTTGCTCGTCCTCGAGTAAAACTAATATATCTATTTACAACTTATAACTAGTACCACTTTCGTAGGTGATCACGGTTGCATTTGGAATATGCAGCAAGCCCTTTAAACCCCTAGATAGCCCTAGTGGACGAGTGAGGTCTCGTGAGGGCCTATAGTGAATGTACCCACAAAATCCATCTAGCTCATGTAAAAGATTGAATGCCAATACAACACCACACATACAAGTCCTCTCATGCCACATCAACTTAAGAATCAAAGTGAATAATGCAATGGCTTGGTGTCAAAGGTGCAAGTATTCACATAGTCTACTCAATGAATATGCATAAGTTCTCAAAAGTCCATGTCAAGTGTAAAAATAAGTTTGTAATCATGCTAAGCGCACAAGAGTACATCTTTGAGTCAAAACTGGGGACCTCATATGTAAAAACAAGTAATTACTCACCTTTCACTCATAAAAGAATATTCACTCGAAAACAGGGGTAAGTTTATCACTCAATTCCAACAAAATCATAAGCATGCTTGACATTTGGTATGTGACGACCCGACATTTTGAACTAATAATTGTAGATTAAAAAGTAAAAACAAGTCTCAAATGTCATAAAATATCAAACATAATATCCAAATGTAACATTGCAACGGAGCTAGAATAAATGGTCTGATACAAATCCAAATAAAAGGAAACACAACTCCAAAAGTAAAACATGATCACTAAAACATTATTCCGAAATACTTGCTCATATAAAGTCCATTTCTCCTAGTTTCCAAAAGCTAAGCACCTGAAAATTTGTAAGTAATGAGCTATACGAGCCCAGCAAGAAAACAATTCGGAAACCAGTGGATCAAGTATCATAATTTTCATTGAGTCAAAACATTATTAAAAAATCCATAGTTCAAATCACATACATTAATTCCACAGCTCGCTAAGGTCACGAATACCCGGTGACACGGTATCATAAGTTCATAGTTTGTCAATAATGCGCCCCTTACTAAGGTATCATAAAGTGTGCACTCCCGAATGCATCATAAATGGCACCCCCTAGTAAGGTATCATAGGCTAGTTCCGGAACTATACGCAATTACTAACGGTTCATAAGTCAGAGCTCACTAGAAATTCTTATTTCTAAAACAATATACTTGATCCATAATTTAGAAATAAAAACAGTGCAAAAATATTTAAAAGATTTCAAAATAAAATAAAAGTCCGACAAGTTAACTTACCTTAATTGAGCTTTTGAACTATCCAGAAATATTGACAAATAAATCCTAAATTTTCATCGATCAAATCAAACAAAAGTAATTAATAACTTTATCAATTTATATAAGATAAGATGAGTACGTACGTTAATATCTTATAACAATTTATACAAAAATGTTTGGTGAGTTGTCAGACTTAAGTTAATCAAGTAATATACATATGCAAGTTAATATAGTACTAGCCTATAACCCGTGCAAAGCACGGCTATCATACATTATTATTATAAATTAATATATTAGGTATTTGATTTAATATTAAATTTTAATTTATTTTAATAAATTTTATTATTAATTTTAAATTCACATATGTTCTTTACTTAATTTCATGACATAATAAAAATCATTAATTTAACGTTATTTGTAAAATTTATTATTGAATATCTTAAGAATTCTATAGATATTTAAAAAAAAAATTAGTGTAACCTAAAATCGTAGAAGAAAGAATCGTAGTAAGAAGTGTGTGCGGGCGATTATTCTAATCAGAATATAATTGAAAACGTTTATAATTCTATACAACATGTGGTTTTTTATTTTAATAAATAATATATTATTTAATTGAATTTGGAATTTTTAACACGTTTTTATTATTTTTTTAAAAACAAATTTTGTGCCTTATTGGTAAATTTTGTTGATTATAAATAAATCAATATTTTTAATATAATTTTTTTAACTTGTTATTTTTAGGAAGGTGTTAACAATTTTTTTGGAAGACTTTAACAACCAACTAACCAAATATACGCGATGCACGGGTTTCTTTTAACATGTTAAGAATTTTATTTTAAGTTACAATTATGTGTTTATAAAATTATTATATCAATAGCTATTTTTATCTTAATTTAATTTAAGTTTAATTAATGACATGCATGCTTTAAAACTAATATTATAAAATTTTAAATTAAATATATTGTTGACGTGATTCGAATCTTAGATCTTTAGTAATGATCATTAGATCTAACGCTTCTTGTTTATTTACTAAAAATTTAACTGTCATTATTTTTTATATGGTTGATTTGTTGAACAAATATTCAAACAATTATACTTATGTTTCCTTTTATACTCATATAGTATAGTTTTTAATTATATCCTAATATATAATAAGAGTATAAGGGATAGTAAAGAAGCACTATTGTAATTAAGGGTATTTAGGTAAAACTATACTAATATATAAATAAGAGTAATTAAGTAAAAATACGAAGTATCAAAAAATAGCTACCAAAATTTTTAATGTTTCAACTATTATAATATAGTATAGATATCTAGTATTTTCTATTATTATACTTTTAATTTATTGCAATTAATGCACTTTTTATTTTATGCAATTAATGTACTTTTATTTAAATTTTAATGAAATATGTTTTTCTCATTATTATAAGTTTTATTCTAAATTTAATTTTATTAACTATTAATTACGTACTATTATTAATAAGTAATTAAAATTGACAAACCAAATTTAAATCTAATAAACTAAAAGTTTACAAATAATAAAATCATTATTTTAATATTAAACCAATTGATCCAAATTCGATAGTAAAGTGGTGAGCCAAATTTGAGAATTTTGGATAATTTGTCATAAATTTAGATCTTTGGAGTGGTTGTTTGTCAAGATTAAATAATTTATTATAAAAAATATTTATATATTTAATCTTGTGTAAAACGTAAATAGAGTAGTACCTCTTTTATTCCAAGGTAATTGTCCTAGTTACTTCACTTTACTTTGATATTTCCTTTTTTTTTTTTCATATTTTTCAAATTATCACGCAAAAACACAAAAAATTTAATACAAAATCAAAAATATCTCAAGTTCACCATTTGAAAATTAGAATAATAGTCTTAAAATCATAGTTTCCAGAATTTTATCAAAATATGAAATTTTTACCCGAAAATAAGTTCAAAATGACTTATTTTAAGTCTAGCCAAACAGGCCAGAAGTCAAGCTACATCTTTACAAAAAATTTGTTACACCTTCCAAAAAATAAATTAAAATACATATAAAATTTTATTTTACAAAAAATAAACCACATATTTTACTAAACAAACAAACTCTTTTAAATATCTCTAATTAATATTCAATTACATACTATTTCAATTATACTTTGAAATAAATTTTTCACGTGATTAACACTAACAACTATTAATTAATATAAAACCAATTACCTACTTAAGTTTTGTTTTCAGCTTCCAGGAAAATTCGTCCGGAAGAGTTTGTATACGGTTTTTTGTTTCATTTTTTAATTAATAAATTAAATATGTTTTTTTGGAAGGTTTAAGATTTGTTTTAGGTGTTTTAGGAAGGTGTTAACCAAACCATGTACCAACCAACCAATTATACCATGTTTTGCTTATAATAGTATAGTATAGATATGCACACTATGAAAACAAAACATATATAGACTTAATATTAACACATGTTTTTTAAATATCAAATAATTAATTAATAATTATCAATCCACACCCAATAAATAATCAATAACGATTTTTACATAAAAATTTAATATAATAATTATGTCAAAATATTATAAATTCATTTTCTTATATAAAACAAAATTTTTAATTTTCTAATATTATCCAACCAAATAATATGTAATATTAAATGTAATAATAATAATGATAAAAATCATGCAAGTAAGTGAACACGTGATGTACAATTATAATTAAAGTCATACCATAACACTACTTACATGTAGTTGTGACCAGGTTCGTATTTTACTAATTTAATAAATGTCTTGAGATATTTAAAACACACACATGTACATACATATAAACACATTAATAATATTAAAACATGACATTAAATCTAATATCTTGATTCGAATAGATATATGACATAATTATATATATATAATTATTGAAAACAAAAATTTAAAACCAGAGATTGTTGAGTTAAAAAGAAATATTTATTTAACACATTGAAATCACAACACTCTCTTATTTTCTTTGTATAAAAAAAGTATTAAATTTACATATTATAAAACATTTTATAATTAACATATATAAAGATTTGCATAAATAAAGCTTTATATTACATATACATGTACTTGAACTTGCTGTGAAAAACAATACCAATATTTACTTATAAAACCATTGAAAAATAATTAACATAAAACTCTTTAGAATAATAATATATAAACATACATGGATTAATTATACATAACAAACCTTAAAATGATGTTTGTAACAAAATAATCACAAGAAAAAATGAAAACAGGATATATAGATGATTATGTATTAATAAAAAGAATCATTTAAGCATATAAAAGAGTTACAGAATAATGAGAGAGACATGTAAAAAGAGTGAAACATGTAAAAGATGAGATAGAAGAAAAGTACCTTAGTGGAGAAAAGCTGTACAAAGAATAAATGAAGGTAATTTAGTGTTTAAATACTATCATCTGTCCAACGTATCCCCTAATTTAATGCATACACTACACCCACTTTTGTTAGGTCCGATAAGATTGTAGAAGGGGGGTTGAATACAATCTATACCATTTTATCGAAATTTGTCCTTTGAATAAAATTTGAGTTCGACAAATTTGAGCGAAATAAATTGAAACAAATTTCAAGTTGAATATAACAATATATTAACTTGATGGGCGTTACAATTTTCAGTACAGATAATTATCAAGTTGATAAAAACTAATTAGAAAATTCGACGTGAACTTTTCTAATTTAGTTAATAAAAATCAAGATAAGAACTAGGAAACTTAATTCGCTAGTAGTACAAGAGATACAAATAATCAAGTTCTATCAGAACAAATATTACAAAGGTAGCAAGTTTGATTTTCTGGAAATTAATTGTGTAGCTCCGTTGTTCTTGAGTTTGAGAGAGAAAGATGCGGCTGTGTGTTTTAGATGTAATGTTTCTGTTTGTCTATAATGTTCATGTGTCTTTTTCTTTTTATAGCCAAGTACTCCGTTGCTTTCTGTCTAGGATATTTATGTGTCGGCATGACTTAATCTTCACCAATACTTAGCAAATAAGTAGCTTCAGTATGACTTAACAGGTCATATGGCTTGGGTATGACTTAAACCTTCTCTATGACTTAATCAGTATGACTTAGATCATCTATGACTTAATCAGTATGATTTAAATCAACATGACATAAATCAATATGACTTAATCATTATTGCTTAAACCAGTAAGCTCACGATTTAAAGCATCTGCCTTCTTTTTTCAACCAAAACAAATCATGCCATATTCAAACAACGTGGCCTATTTTGGTTTTATTAAGTTAGACTCCGTAGAAATGCTTTTTAACCCGCACAGCTTATAATCTTTAATTAATAAATAATTAATTTAATTCAGAAATTATAAAAATAAATATCTAATATTATTAGATATTTATAAATATAATTTTCTAAATAAATAAAATATTTATTAATATAAATAAATCCTTAAGCTCTAAGCTGCGGTTACCTGAGAATTTGGAACCGGACTCCTTTTGCTTAACAAAAAATAAATCAATTCCAACCGGGATTCCAGCATTAAGAATATATCACTTTTCATATTCTTGTGATAATTCTATTTTCTCATTACCCGTCCAGGTGTAAGCTACGGTCTCTTGAGGATGTGAAACCGAACTCCTTTTGCTTAGCAAAAAATACAACAGTTCTAACCGGGGTTTCATCATTAAGAATATATCACTTTGCATTTCTTTGTGATAAATCTTTTTCCTCACAGCCAGTTTACTTGATAATAAAATCATCGTGGTTACTGAATTTAGCACTCCTGTTGCTTGCACAATGATTTTCCCACATACCAGTCTTGATAGCTTGAACCACTGAAGTTAATGACGAATAACCACTGTTTAATGTTGACACTCGATGTACTATCTGGTTCATGAGTGACTAACCGCAATGACTGTTCTTCATATATTGACTTTAAAATCTGGTTCCTTTCTTTTCTCCTCTCTCTCTTTACTTCTTCTGTACTGCCTCAGTCACTGTTGAATCTCTGTCACTTTAAACGAATCCACTTCTTTAACGAATACTTCACTGAGGCTTGATCAGATGACTGAGCTTCTTTCAATGTAGTAATTCCTCAAGTCTGTAGATTGACCTTGATCTTTTTCTTCTGACAAATATTACAATCTGAGATTCCTTGTGACAATCTATATACTATTTACTACTACAATCTTGTTTAAGTTGAGTTGTATCCTCGAAATACAAATAGGCTACATCATATGCCTTTCAATCTCCCCCTATTTGTTTGTTAGACAATAACAAGCAAATACCTAGAGGATAACTCAACTAACTCACTTAAACAAGAAAAAGATTAAGCATTTAAGAGCTTAGTAAATAGTACATTAAAAAAAATTTCTCTAATTTAAATATAACATTTCCAGAATCCTCAGTTGATGAAATGATAGATGAATATTCCTCTAGCACTGAACTGATCTTCAATAGATAACTCATCTTCATTTCTGATTCTTCAAATCTCTGCCTGATAATCCTTCACATTTTACATTGGTGATTATCAGCAGTTCTTGATTTATAATCACTTCCTTGATAATCCTTCCCTGTCCCCAGTCATATTCCTTGAACATCCACTGTCCAAGATCCAGGTTACTCGTTCAACCTGCTTAACACCCTGCAATGACAAACAAATTAAACCTTCTTCGGAACCCAAATTTGATTGGGTCCAGAATACTTAAAGAATTGGCCTTTGTCAGGCAAAACAACATTTTTAACCCTGACACCAATTTTACCATTAGTCAACAAGCATTTTACCCTATAAACAGATTTGATAATCTTTTGTTTCATTTTGGGTATACAAGTTTCTTTAACAGCAATAACACTTGTTTCATTGACTGGACATTTGACCTTATAAACAGCCTTAGTAAAACTTTGTTTAGGCTTAGGTACAAATGTCTCTCTCCTAACATGAGGAGAACCAGCAGTCTTTGATCTAACATATTTATTCCTATTCATATGTTGTCGAGGAGCAGTCTTATCAACACATGCATGATTACCATTAAAGTAAGCAGACATGACATTAAAAGCACAAGACATACAATTGACAACACCACATGCTTTATGAGAAGAATCAATAATAGGCATGATATGCATGTCAGACATGTTATTGTTCTGCTTCAACTTATTACCACCTAACCCAGTTTTAGACGAACTGGTTGACTCAACAAACTTAACTGGTTCCTTAGAAATAACCTTATTAGATTTAACATTTTTGGTTGTAGGTGCCTTAACAGATTTTTCATTCAGTTGGACACTTCCACTAGCAATGTCCTCAGTACGCATCTCCTCTTGAATAACAAGAGAAGTCAAATCTAAAGGCTCTGCAACAGACTTTTTAAAGAGTGGATCTTCAATATTCTTAAGCACATGTGGTATTCCCCTTTCTTTAGCCCTAACAGGATTAGGGGAGTTTATACCTAACATTTCAATAGCCTCGTTGTAGCCAAACCCTATTCCTACGGTTCGGTCTACAGATTGTTTATTGAAAAACTCTTTAGAAGTTTTAACAGAATTAAAGCAAGCAGATAATTTGACATCCTTTTCCTTTATCTTAGTTTCAAGTTCAGCAATTTTAGCAACTTGTTTCAACATGTATTCTGATATCGACTTTTCTCTGTAGTTAAGTCGAGCTATTTCTTCTATTTGCTGATCTTGATTAACATGCACCTTTTTTAGTTCTAACACTTTATTTTCAAGATTAGTGTTCAACAGAACTTGTCTAACATTTTCATTTTGTGCATTAATTAAGGAATCACGTAAACTACGAATCAACTCAGGATCAGTAAGTATTACCGGAGTACTATAACGAGTTGATGTATCAGCATTTGCCACAAGCGCAAAATTTCCAAATTCTTCATCTTCTCTATCTGTGTCATCCCAACTTTTACCAGCAGCAACATAAGCTTTTCCAGCCTTCTTTTTTTCTGGAACATAATCTCTTTTCTGGACTTGTTTGGGTTTCTGACACTCAGTAGCAAAGTGTCCCAATTCATTACAGTTAAAGTAACGAATCTTGCTTCTGTCAACAGTTCCAGTTTTGTATCCTCCCCTGTTACTGGAGGATGAAGAACCTCCTCTCTGGAATCTACTATTAGACTTAAACCTGAACTTTGGATTTTGCCCGAATATGAAGTTACTGAATTGCCTCACCATCATTGTCATGGATTCATCTTCCAACTGATCTAGCTCTTCTAGTGAGTAAAATTCTCCACCATCCTGAGTAGCTGGTGTCTGACCATGTTCCACTTCAGTCTGTTCCTTGTCTGAGCTGTAAGGTCGAACAACCTTAGCTTCCACTTCCTTAGGAACCTCAACTACTAGAGCTGTAGAAGAACTTACCACTCTGCCTTTACCAGAAATCTCTTTCTGCTGTACTTGTTCCAACTCATAGGTCTTCAGAACACCAAACAATCTTTCAAGAGCAATCTTACTCAAATCTCTAGATTCTCTGATGGTAGTTATCCTATGTTCTAGGTGAGTAGGCATAGTCAGCAAAAACTTCATGTTAATCTCCTTTTGTGTATAGTGCTTGCCATGGATTTGCAAGTTGTTGATTATTTTGTTATACCTTTCAAACACTTCCTGAATGCCTTCATTAGGACCAGCTCTGAAGTGTTCATATTCAGAGGTTAAAATCTGAAGTCTGTTTTCTCGGACTTCATCAGTTCCTTCATTGATGATCTCAATAGTTTCCGAGATGTGTTTAGCAGTTTTACAATTCATCACATGACTGTACATCACAGCATCTAGGGAATCTATCAGAATGAGTCTCAAATTCTTGTCTAGTCCAGCATCCTCCTTTGCATCAGAAGAATAGAGCTTAGGGTCCTTTTCATAGGTTCTAGCATGTGTTGTAATAACTCCATCAATAACAACTTGTTCTTCATGAACCATAGGAATTTTAGGTCCATTTTTCAGAACACCCAAATATTTGGGATTTGTAATATCTAGAAACAACTCCATTTTATTTTTCCACATATCATAATTATCCTTATTAAATATGGGAATCTTAACAATGGTTTTTGAAGACATGATGAATTTTTAAGTGAGTTAAAAATTCAAGATAGATTTTTGATTGAATAAAAATAGGATCTTGATTTGTGTATCAATCAATAGGCTCTGATATCAATTGTTAGGTCCGATAAGATTGTAGAAGGGGGGTTGAATACAATCTATACCATTTTATCGAAATTTGTCCTTTGAATAAAATTTGAGTTAGACAAATTTGAACAGAATAAATTGAAACAAATTTCAAGTTGAATATAACAATATATTAACTTGATAGGTGTTACAATTTTCAGTACAGATAATTATCAAGTTGATAAAAATTAATTAGAAAATTCGACATGAACTTTTCTAATTTAGTTAATAAAAATCAAGATAAGAACTATGAAACTTAATTCGCTAGTAGTACAAGAGATACAAATAATCAAGTTCTACCGGATAAAATATTACAAAGGTAGCAAGCTTAATTTTCTGGAAATTAATTGTGTAGCTCCGTTGTTCTTGAGTTTGAGAGAGAAAGATGCGGTTGTGTGTTTTAGATGTAATGTTTCTGTCTGTCTATAATGTTCCTGTGTCTTTTTCTTTTTATAGCCAAGTACTCCGTTGCTTTCTGTCTAGGATATTTATGTGTCGGTATGACTTAATCTTCACCAATACTTAGCAAATAAGTAGCTTCAGTATGACTTAACAGGTCCTATGGCTTGGGTATGACTTAAACCTTCTCTATGACTTAATCAGTATGACTTAGATCATCTATGACTTAATCAGTATGACTTAAATCAACATGACTTAAGTCAACATGACATAAATCAATATGACTTAATCATTATTGCTTAAACCAGTAAGCTCACGATTTAAAGCATCTGCCTTCTTTTTTTCAACCAAAACAAATCATGCCATATTCAAACAACGTGGCCTATTTTGGTTTTATTAAGTTAGACTCCGTAGAAATGCTTTTTAACCCGCACAACTTATAATCTTTAATTAATAAATAATTAATTTAATTCAGAAATTATAAAAATAAATATCTAATATTATTATATATTTATAAATATAATTTTCTAAATAAATAAAATATTTATTAATATAAATAAATCCTTAAGCTCTAAGCTGCGGTTACCTGAGAATCTGGAACCGGACTCCTTTTGCTTAACAAAAAATAAATCAATTCCAACCGGGATTCCAGTATTAAGAATATATCACTTTCCATATTCTTGTGATAATTCTATTTTCTCATTACCCGTCCAGGTGTAAGCTACGGTCTCTTGAGGATGTGAAACCGAACTCCTTTTGCTTAGCAAAAAATACAACAATTCTAACCGGGGTTTCATCATTAAGAATATATCACTTTGCATTTCTTTGTGATAAATCTTTTTCCTTACAGCCAGTTTACTTGATAATAAAATCATTGTGGTTACTGAATTTAGCACTCCTGTTGCTTGCACAATGATTTTCCCACATACCAGTCTTGATAGCTTGAACCACTGAAGTTAATGACGAATAACCACTGTTTAATGTTGACACTCGATGTACTATCTGGTTCATGAGTGACTAACCGCAATGACTGTTCTTCATATATTGACTTTAAAATCTGGTTCCTTTCTTTTCTCCTCTCTCTCTTTACTTCTTCTGTACTGCCTCAGTCACTGTTGAATCTCTGTCACTTTAAACGAATCCACTTCTTTAACGAATACTTCACCGAGGCTTGATCAGATGACTGAGCTTCTTTCAATGTAGTAATTCCTCAAGTCTGTAGATTGACCTTGATCTTTTTCTTCTGATAGATATTACAATCTGAGATTCCTTGTGACAGTCTATATACTATTTACTACTACAATCTTGTTTAAGTTGAGTTGTATCCTCGAAATACAAATAGGCTACATCATATGTCTTTCAACTTTTTAAAACTGAAACCCACATAATCTTCTTTTTAAACTGATGCACCTCATCTACTCAACTATTTTTTTAAATTAATGTTGTTAATTAGCTAAGGCACTACACATTATAAAGTAACTATTTTATTTACAAAACCACTCATATAAGCAATCATTTTTTATATATAACTTAAATAATTAAAATCACATCACATACATTTTTAATATTAAAATGCAGGGTTTCACATGGTATCAATCTAACTTTAACACAACATACACCACTGATGTTAATCAAAAGGTCTTTATTCGGGTTGTAACGGGGTTAGGGACAAGGTATGTCAAGTAAAGCCAAAAAAAGGGTGAAGTGTCAAAGGCTAGTACCCAACAACATAAATTATTCAACTCCCCATCTATCATCTCCACACTCGGATTTTTTTTTCTCTTTTAGCAAATAGCTTGATTAGTCGAACAAAGAAGGATCACACAAACATAAGTATGCTCTCATATAAATAACATTTTTTTTCTATTTTTTTAATTTTTTTTCCCGAGAGCTAAGGAAGTAATATATAAACAAGAACAATGATCCCATCATATTCTTATAAATTTCGATTAACAAGCAAACAACCAGACCCAATATATTCCCAAATTGATGACCATCAATAAACCCCCCATTGCACACCCTTTTTACTCCCTCAAACACTCTACTAGCCTTTGATAATTTGGTTCAAGTTAAAGTAAGGCCAATATAAAAAAAAGGTCTAGGCATGTAATCATGTTGTGTGTATGTGGTGTGTATTTTTTTTAATAATATTAAATAAAAAGGTCTAGCCTTTGATAATTTGATCATGTATACATGGTGTGGTAGTATATGAAATATGAGGTTATCCCTAAATGCCTTTATCATGTTATCATCAAATAATGTCATGCGTTTCAAGAAAGGTCTCAAACAAGTGTTAGGAATGCAAACAACATTTGGACACTCAAGCAAACGAATATAAATGCAAAAGATATGCATATAGGCTCAAAAGCTCACTTGGTGGAAAAGCATAATCAATCTCATCTAAAAAGTCTCTCTAATGCACCTACTTGTACTCAAAGCATGCATACCAAATCATCTTGCACATTCATGTCTTTTTAATTACTTACAACATTCAAAAAGTTAACCAATTTCAACTTGCTAGTGTATGTGTGTGCACAAGAACAAAGCATATCGCTTCTCAATCAAAAGCATCAATTACACAAAATTTCTATAGCATGCATGGGTGCATTAAGGCAAGTTACAACAAGTAATCTTCACAAGGCTAGAATTTTTTATTTTTTTTAATTTTTTTTGTTTAATTATATACTACTACTCCACCATATACCCCACACGAATACTACTAACAAAGAGACATCCCCCAACTTAGCATGTTCCTTGTCCCCAAGGAACAACATTCACAATCCATTATTAGGATCAATACCAAAATCTTGGATTGCCTTCCAAGAAGCGCTTGTTTATTGTTATTAGCTCGACTTATTTACACATAAAGTCTTCAATGAGGAGAAAAAGCAAATAGATGCACATATCTACGAATTTGTATTACAAGCATAATGTGCAAATATACCTTTGATTCATAAAAATATAAGAAACTTTTTATGATCCTCACTTTCTCAAGAGACTTGCAAAAGTAGGCAGAAAAGTCGTCAGAATAATCATCATAAACACGACTCATAAACTCCTCCCAAATTGGATCCCATTATTATTTAAAAAAAATTATAAATTGGTTTTTAGACATTATCTAATTGGTGTAAGGGAGTTTGACACTGTAGATGTGTCATTTAAGAAATAATAATTATAATTATTTTTTTTAATAATATTAAATAAAAATTAAAAATATTGTTAAATTGTACACAGTACACCTTATTAAGTATATAGAGTATAATAAACTTTTTAAATGAAAAAAGAATAAAAAACAATAACATTTAATAATTTTTAAATTAAAAAAACATAAAATATCAGATAAAAAATACAATAACAATTAAACAATAATAATAAGTGTTAATAAAATAAATATCATCAATTTAATGAAGTTTACAAATATTATTTAACAATTTTCCCAAAAAAAATGTAAAAGTAAAAATTTTGTACAAAAAAATCAGTAATCATATTTACAAAGCATCTTGTGCCGATATAAAACTAGTTTTAAACTAGTATTCATTCTGTCACTCCCATTTCTTTACGGTTTTTTTCACTGCTTATATTTTAAGGCTCTTAAAAAATATAGTTACATAATTTTTTTTTATTTATAAAATTAGAACAATTCTATTTTTGTACAAGGAATTTTTTTTAAAAAATAAGTTATGTCAAATTAGGTTCCCGAGGTAAACAATCAGGAGGACAGAGAGAGTTCTTATTTAACTTGATTATGTTTTTCGTCAAAAAAAAAAAAAAAAAAACTTGATTATGTTTACTCGTACTCTTAAACAGAAAAATCAAAAAATCAAACCTCATCTGAACAAAGCAGATGTTATAAAACGTAGACAGGAGACTGGGAGATTTTGTGACCGCAACTAATTCCAATTTCCAAACTAGTACTCATGAAATCTGTGGTTTGAAGTAGCATCTGTCTGTATATTCACTTCCTGCTATGGCAAAGGCAGTGCCATCGGGGCTTTACTTGGCATCTATTTTTCTTTTCTGGGCTCTCATTTGCTTTCATCTTCAGGTTTCTTTTCAACTCTTTTTTTTTTTTTAAATTTTCTGTAATTGCAAATTCATTCATTTTAATCCATTATAGACACACATATTAATTGTCCAGTTTTAAGTTTACGTTCTTACTTTTTTATGTAGAGATATTATGATTCACTGTAGGTATCCGGTATCTTCATATTTTGTTTTGGTCATTTTTATATTTTTGATTTTTGATAATAGGCCCCGCACACGTGAATACGAAACGAAATGACACAAAAGATACGGTTTTGAGTTTCGATTTTTAGTACAATAAACATGAAAGTATACTAACACGAAATATTTAATATCAGATATGGGTTTTCATTTTGGGTACATGAAATATTATAAGAGAAAAAGTCTCTGAGATTACCTCAGGAGAGTTACCTGAGATTGTAGTGTAAATGTCTATGGCATTTTTGTAAATATTGAAAACTTTCTTAAAAAAATCCTGTAATTACAATTATACCCTCGTGCATTTATATGGAAAATCTTAGTTATCTCAGGGAATTTCCTGAGGTAGCCTCAGGAACATTAAACCCATATTATAATATATATAATTTTACTTTTTATATATCATAATATATATTATATACGTATTTTATTTTACGTATTCACTAGTATTTCGTGTAGTTTTAATCACTCATTTTAGTATTTTACATATTTAGTAGTATTTCGTGTATAATTCTTGTATTCGGATATAATCATTTTGTGTTATTTCGGATCATTTCGCGTACACGAAAAGTACACAAAAATTTCGTGTACTTTCCGTGTACTTCCGTGTTGGCATGAAATATCTCGTTTCGTGTTCGGATTGGGTAGGCAAGTATACAAAATGATTTCGAGTCGTTTTCGATTTTAGCTATGAGTACACAAAAACACGAAAGTACATGAAAAATGACACGATTTCCAGACCTAGTTTCTAAGTTATGCCATGTCTATTGCACTATTAAAACATGTACTAAGTTGGGAAAAAAAGAGCCAAATGGTGGTCAGCTTGGAAAGTGGTTGTAGGTTAATAATTTTAAAAATATAAAACATTAAAATTTAACAATTTTCATGTAAAAAACGTAAATTAATTATCAAAAAGATAATTTTGTAAGATAAACACATAAGCATTTTTCAAAAGTAATAAAGTTATCGAGTTCGAGCCAGATCCAAGTTAATGGTATGGCTATTTATCGAATTGAACCATTTGAACTCGATGGCTATCTATCGAATTGAATCGTTCGAACTCGACTTGATAAGTAGGTTCAAATTCGACTATAACTCATTTTTGAGCTCGAGTTCGAACAAGTTTTTATCAAAGATAAAAGATTTGAGTCAAACCAAAATTTTAGAATCTCCGCTCGTTAAGCTAGAACTTGACAACGTTTGCCCAAAATAAGACTCGGCCTCGGCTTATTGTCTCATGAGCTTGAGTTTATTAGGCTTTATTAAAGGATCCAAGAAGAAATCTCATATTTATAAAGAAAAAGACCTAGTGCTGAAAGGGCTAGTCCTGAATATCCCGTCATGAAGCGGCTAGTCCTGAAACGGCTAGTCCCGACTCCTGATTGGGCGTGTCGGGTCTGTCACTGTCACTTAGACTTAGGCAATGCCCTGAATACTATTTTTTGGGAAGTCATAAGTTGAAGAAAACTTGTGTAAAGAACATTATCATTGATTGAAGACCTACTTGGAAGAGCCTCTCCCTCTTAGGACGCGGCGTGCCTAAGAGGTATTGAAGAACTCCAGGGTTTTGCATGGGTGAGTAAAGGCCCTTACTATGTATTCTTATGGGTTATTCTCGTAGTGGAGTAATGGATAAACTTTAGTGTGTGCTTTGGGAGCATTGTTCCTGTATTCAATGGGTTGTCCTTATTGGAGAACTTTAGAGGTAGTCCCGCACTTTGAACTTTTGATTTTGGGATCACTTATCATGTAGTTTGGTGGGTTGTCCTCATCGCGAGATAAGGATGCGCGCTAATATTTGGAGAAAGTCATGACTACACGTATGTTTATATTTTCGGAAGACAGTTAGTGGCGGGAAATCCGTGATTATAGGTGGACCTTGGTGACTAGGCCTCATTGTTCGACATTCCAAAAGCAAGTTGGAATACTCTTGCAACGGGTACCGGGCCTCGGAATGGGAAACCTAGCCCGTATAGGTTTTCAGCTCTCCAAGAACTACGTAGGGCTTGATCCTCTATAAATAGAGGTTCGTAGACACATTGCAAGGGGTTCGAAGGAGAGTTCTAGAGCAGCAGCCACCAACCCTAGCAATCTCAGCCCCCAATCAATCACAAGTTCACAACCACCACACACCACCAGATTTTCTGGTGAAGAACCACCATTGTAGATCTTGATTTTGGCCATGAACCTCAAATTTTGTTAATGCCAAATTCCTCCTTTAACATTTTTTTACTTTATCAATATTTATGTTTTTACGTGGAAATTATATTTGAACTAATGGCTTAATGACCTTTTAGCCCTCGAAGTGTTATGCGAAATACCTATCAGCTCTCACTATTTCAAAACGTTCCTTTTAGCCCCTGAAGTATCCGTAAAGGTCCAATTAACCCTTGTACCGGTACAAAAAATTGTAACGGTACGTATCGGATGGGCAAAATAGACATTACATGTGTCCGTTACAATTTTTTTTTAATTTGTACCGGTATAAGGGTTAATAGGACCTTTCCGGATACTTCAGGGGCTAAAAGGTACAACGTATT
Organism: Kitagawia praeruptora; assembly: GCA_037693485.1. NCBI lineage: Eukaryota > Viridiplantae > Streptophyta > Magnoliopsida > Apiales > Apiaceae > Kitagawia > Kitagawia praeruptora. The sequence continues at coordinate 148,386,499 of CM075349.1, read as the reverse complement.
AAACTTGAGGGTTTGATGGGTACAAAAGGTCATTACTATATCTACTAGTTTAATTCAGCCACCATTATCTCCATACCCCTCGAGTAAGACTTACATACACTCTTCTCTCTTTGCTTACCACTACCAAATTAAGTATAGGGAATTCATAATGCTACATCTTATAAGCAAATTGAAGCAGAGGCCAATGCAAGGAAGGCATGAATGGGTATTAAGCCTCCATGGAGGCTGAAAATTAAATTGAAAATGATGTAGTAGAAACTGAGAAATTTTTGAAGTATACATGCTTGGTGAATACTAGTATAATTTCCATGTAATCAGTTTGAATACCTTTTATTCAATTAAGGTCCAACTGTTTTTCATTTTAGCATTGTCTTATCTTTATAGATCTTTGAAACTATCTTGGTAGTTACAACTTTGAATGCCTTGAAAATTTACTATTGACTGTTATGGCCAATGCATGTTAAGGGTGCTGAGCTTGAATTTAATGCATAATCTACTATATAAACACCATCATTGGATGTAAGTCTTAATCAATCAATTAAAAGTAAACCTCTTTTAATTTAAAAAGGCAATCAACTTATTATCACTAATTATATTATTTTACTATTTATTTTAATAATTAGGATGACTGTGCTGAAAATCGAACCGAAAAACTTTCAATGCCCGTGCGATGCACGGGTTTCTTTTATTATGTTATAAATTTTATTTAACATTACAATTATGTATTTATATAATCATTATTTTTCATATTTTTTAATTTTAATTTATATAATTTAATATACTCTTGTTTACGGATTATACTAATGTTTCCCTATTATAAATAATGTATACGGATTTTTAATAAATTTTATTAATAATTAAAAAATATGGTGTGATATTTTCGGGTATATATTAATGATTATAAGATTAGTTTTAAATCAAAATGGTAACATGTTTTAATTAGAAAGAAAATATTAATGATTGAAAGATATGATACGATTGATTTTTTAGGTGTTTATAAGGCAATATATTCAACTAAAAAGTAAATGTGAAAAACACAATCGGTTAATTACCATTAATTATATTATGTTATTATTTATTTTAATAAATAGGATAACTATACCGAAGACCAAAACAACCAAAACTTGCAATATTTCGGCTTTAATATAATAGTATAGATACTATTATAAATTTTAATTTCAATATGTTATTGGAAGAATTCGAACCTTACATTTTTTTTATAAAATAATTTTTAGTATTAAATTTAAATTAACATGTTGGCGGGAATCGAACCTTACATTTTCGCTTATTATAGTATAGTATAGTATAGATGAGTGGAGAGCGCATCTCATAGTATAGTATAGATGAGTAGATATAGTAATGACCTTTTGTACCCATCAAACCCTCAAGTTTAATACGTTGTACCTTTTAGTCCCTGAAGTATCCGGAAAGGTCCTATTAACCCTTATACCGGTACAAATTAAAAAAAAAATGTAACGGACACATGTAATGTCTATTTTGCCCATCTGATACGTACCGTTACAATTTTTTGTACCGGTATAAGGGTTAATTGGACCTTTATGGATACTTCAGGGGCTAAAATGAACGTTTTGAAACATTTGAAACAGTGAGGGCTGATGGGTATTTTGGTGGAAACTTTGAGGGCTAAAAGGCCATTAAGCCTTAATTAATAGGTTACTATTTTTTCACATAATATTGTAGGATTTTAGTTTTTTTTTTAAATTTACTATATCATTAAATTATAGCTACTTTTTTGAATTTCGATATAAACATTGGCCATTGATTTGTGAATCTTGTACTAGAGCCACTCTTTTGGAATTCTATATTAAACTTTGACGACCGATTTGCAAATTTCAAACTACAATCACTATTTTGAAACTCAGTGCAAATTATGGCCATCGAAATGCCTGCAACTTTTTTGCTTAAACTCTTAGCTGATATTTTGATTTTTGATCATAAAGTGGAAGTGGTCACTGGTCAGGAATAAATGAATGTCCAAGATGTTGCAAAGGTGCTAGAAGAGGTTTAGAGTTTGATTCTCACCTCCCCTCTCCTCCCTCTATACTTATACTTAAAATGTACATCAACTATCAAAAAGAATTAGTAGAAGTGGCACATCATGGCATCAAAGAGCTCTTGATTTAGCGGTGTTGAGGGTGTGTTTACTTGATCAAAATAATAAAGGAAGGGTGGAACTGGTTCGGTTAGTTTTATAAACTTTATCAAGCAATATTGATAAAATAGAATTGGAATTAAATGGTGCAAACTCTCACTTTTCAGGAGTAGAGGTAATATTTGGTAGCTTACCCTTCCCAGAGTCCCAGACCATGCTTCACTAGAATAAATGATGCAATAAATTCAGTTAGTCGTATATTTTAATACGCCTTCCACCCATTGCTGAAGAATATTACAAATTTAGTAGAAATCGAAATCTCAGTAGGCCTTTAGAAGTAAATTAGAGCAGCACTTGAGCTCCTCACCATCCAAAGTAGTTGAGGAGATCAATTTTTAAAACTGCACTCCAACAGCTCTAAAAGTATTTTTGTGTCTTCCAGCATCGTCTGTCAGTTTTGTGTTGTTAGATACTGACGAGTGACTAAGTCTAAGATACTAATAGACAAATACTGATTAGTAAGTAGCTACAGATTTAAATGAATCATTAAATACCTTACCGATCTCATGACCGACCATCATCATAGCATTCGAATTTCATTATATTTATATAAGACCATTCTCTTTGCTGTATATACATTATTTCACTGGCAGCCAAACAAAATTTCACATGTTCAAATTTATTATATGCAGGTTGTTGCATCAGTGTCAGAGCCATTGCTAAATATGGAATCCAGTATTCTTCAGGTACTGTTTTGCCAGTGTAACATAGTAACATGACATTGTTATAGAAAAATGACATATAGTAGGATTTTGTTTGTCATATGGCCAAGCAGGAATCAATAGTTGAATCAATCAACCGCAATCCAAAAGCTGGATGGAAAGCTTCCATGAATGATCGATTCTCAAACTACACTGTAAGCTTCATAGTTGGCATACTACTTTCTGTGCCTTGCAGGCTTTCATCAATATAGGTTGAAATGGTCCCTTTCTGTCTGTTCTGTTTTACATTATTACAAGTAGATAATCTCATCCTTGTTATTTGTTACATTAAATAGGCATTTACTCCACTTCTTTCTGCTGATGTGTTCCCCCATTTTACGGGCTGATTCCTCAAAATTTGGAAGATCACAGTTTTAGCCAGTGGACCATATGAGATCTGACTATGATAGGATTATTCTTGCTGTATGTGCTGCTTAGCTTCTACTGTACATGTTTACATCATTTTGAAACTGAATTTCATGTATGTCCTGGAATTCAAGCATATTTAAAGATTCACTTATCCCATTTTTGTCCATTGACTAATTCCACTTTTCTCATCTGTTTGCATTCATCTGCTTCTCCACTATCTAGTTACTGACAGAAGGGAACCTTTGTCCTTCAAACCCAGTCATCACTAAAATGCTAAAGTTTTATGGTGACATTGACACACTAAAATGTTATGATACCTAAACGTAGCAAAATCCAGTATTTTCATAAATTGTGCACTTTGTTCAAAATGGTCCATGACCCGCCCTTGTCTTTGTTCCTATGCTCCACTGGCAATTTGCTCATAAGTTAATTAACAATTACTGTTTAATATACGCGAACTTCTATACATCCATTTACATTTGGTCTCAGGTCTCTCAGTTTAAGCATCTCCTTGGAGTCAAGCCAACACCACCTGGTGATCTACAAAGCATTCCTGTTAAGATACATTCAGAAAGACTAAAGTTACCTAGTCAATTTGATGCAAGGACTGCTTGGCCTAAATGTAGCACCATTGGAAATATACTTGGTTAGTCACAATTTAAATACATTATTGATATTTAAATATGTTTCTATTTTTTCCAACAGGAGCTAATGCATTTTGTTCCTCCTTTTAATGGCTGGAATCTTGTATACCAAAAGATCAGGTAACACAACTCATCTAATTCTATTAGATTTATACTTCATATTATGAGCAGTTACTTTATCTCATGGTATATTAAGTTATAAGTATGTCATTAATCAGGGACACTGTGGCTCTTGTTGGGCTTTTGCTGCTGTGGAATCATTATCTGACCGATTTTGCATCCAATTTGAGATGGTGACTTGACACTTCATAATTAACACATAGGGTATCTGTGTTATCTTTTCAAGTATACCAATATACCCTCATAACATGTATATTATTTGTTTCAGAATATCTCTCTATCTGTTAATGACCTATTATCATGTTGTGGCATCTTGTGTGGGTTTGGGTGTAATGGCGGGTATCCTATCGCTGCATGGAGGTACTTTAAGCGCTCTGGGGTTGTCACTGAAGAGGTAATTAAGTTTCTTAATATAAATTTAATTGCACATTTGTATTACTGTTTTCGTTGTTGTAGCTTTCAAATGTATAGTTAGTGGCGGATATTGTATACCCCTGAAGACTTAATGATTTTTCTCCTTGCAGTGTGACCCCTACTTTGATCAAAATGGCTGCTCACACCCTGGTTGTGAGCCTGGATATCGCACGCCAAAGTGTAAGAGACAATGTGTAGGTGGGAATGTGCTCTGGAAGAAATCAAAACACTTCAGTGTTAGTGCCTATAAAGTCCATCATGATCCCAGCAATATCATGACAGAAGTTTATACGAATGGACCTGTTGAGGTCTCTTTTACTGTGTATGAGGTAAATTTAACAGCTAGTACTCTTCATTCCATTCTCTAGATGGAAATTTAAAAACTCCTACATTACAGAACAAAAGCACCAAAAATAATTAAGAAACGGATAAATCAACACCTGACGCATCATAGATTAACGTACTGTATCCTAAGAACTTGCACAGTAATCAGTATGATGTATTAAAAACAAAAAGAAGGAAATATTTAGTTTTCCATGGATAAATAATTTTAGCAGGTTTGTAGGAATAAAGTTTCAATCTACAATTGAGCTGCTATGGATCATCGATATTTGTAATGATCAATCCATTTTAATTTTTGATGGGTAGCTCGTTGCACTTGACATAACTTAAGTTATGAAATTCTTTTTCTCGACTTGGATTACGTTCTAGTTTGCATGCCTCTGCTTTAACCAAAAATTACTTAAGTTACTGTACGTTAAGACTCAGCAGTATTCATACCTAGACTTTCATTACGTTCTATTTTGCTTCTTTTTTTTTTTGTCCAAATTGCCGCCATCCATCTACAATTTCTCCATTACACTGATTCCAGTTTTTTTTACGTCCAAATTGCCATCCATCTACTTTCTTCATTACACTGATTCCAGTCCAAGAAGCCTAAGGACATTTAGGTCAGTTACTAATAGATCAACTAAAAAAATAAAATGAGTAAAGAAAGTTTACTACGTCCTTGGCCCTTTCTCTAGTTTCTTCTGATCTGCCCTACCGTATGATTGGGAAATTTTAGGAATCAGTGGCAATTGGCTTGATGACCAGTGATAACTTAAGTCAAAAATAATAAATATCGAATCCCCAAAGTGCTTTGCAGGGAATGTTTCCATTTTGCAGTAGGTAGTAGTGTCTCTCAAATTTATTGGACCAACAGTACAACAACATAATTTTTTGTCATATGTAAAAATTTTGAACAATCTAAAATTGTTACGTGATAATTAGGCTATATAAACTGAACTCCAAAAACACCTATTGAGCAAAGTGATCGATGAAAACAATACGAATACAAACAAGTAACTACCAGTTACAGGCAGTGCCGTTGGCTAGACAGTAGTGTACATTACCCCGAAGACATAATGATTCTCAGGAAACCTAGAAATCTCGACTCTGTTGTTTTCAAATAACAACCAGATCCAAAATCATATCCATAACCAAATTACAGGGGGTGCATTCTATGAGAATGGATCTTTAAATTACTATCTTTATGCACCATACATACTGTAACGCCCCCAAATCCGCCCTGATCGGGAATCCGGGTCGTCACATTGTCTCAATATCCTGTAGCACACGTTAGCGTAATAAAGCGGAATATTTAATACAACGGAGCATAAAAGTCCCACTCCGCAGATCCAAGATCGGTCTCACAAAATATTACAATACGTCTTAGTACATCTTAAGATAATATCTTACATAACTTCACAAAAGTAGAAAATAAAGGTTCCAGCTGGATATTCTAATTCTTGTCAGCATAGTCTGGAGGTTTTCCCTTTTCTCTGGATTCCTGGCTGGACGTCTCGCATCTTTCCATCTTGATAGCTGAACAAAATGTTTTATAGCAAGAATGAGCAATTATAGTGCTCAGCAAGTTCTCTCATTGCTCGGTTATATAAATATAATAAGATTTACCGAAAGAAATACTCAAAATTTTAATATTAGATATACAATCTGAATTGGCTTAAACTCATCTTGAAAATAGTATACTCGAAAGACTCAATATTTATCTTGAAACATAATACTCGAAAGTCTCCACTAAAATAACTCTGATAACTCAATACTCATTTCGAAAACAGACTACTCAAAGTCTCAATTGATATAACTCTGATGATTCAATACTCATATCGAAAATATAATACTCGAAAGTCTCAATTGATAGACCCAAACAACTTATCTTTGAATAAAGAAGTTGGAATTTAAAAGCTTGAGAATCTGGTCTTCCTCCTCTACGATACCCCACAGCGAGATCATCCGTTGTGTCTTAAGTATCGCACACCCGTGATACCCCATAGCACGATCACTACTATGTCGCAAGTACCACCATATCGTTTTGCTAGCAAAAAGTTGGTTGAAAATTTAACCTGGAAACACTTGTGCCAAAATATTCGCGTGTCCGTATAATGGTACACAAGTCTCTTTTTCTCTATAATGGGCCTCTTTCCCAAAATTGACCAGTAGAATACAGAATTCCCGAATATTTGGTGAACAGATAACTTGAGATAACTCTTCCAGGAAAATATTTACCAATCTGGCGGACTGCCAGTCTAACTCAATTGTACCCTCAATCCGAACAATGGACTGAGGTCAACTCTCAATAATAATATTTTATTTGTTGACACGAACAAAATGCCAAACCTTGACAATAAAGGCAACTATCTCGAAATTATGAGCATAGTCTTAAAATGAAGTAATTGGGAGTTGTACTGGACAAATAGTACTTCTTGTATATTTATAATACTCAAAATTGATGAACGTTTAGATAGAATATTTATCACTTGATCGACGAGTAAAATCTCTAACAATTATAGTATTTAAAACTTCTATCGGTTAATTCGAACGAGGAACCAACTAAAAGATAATCAATAAATGATTGTTGAATTTGTACAATAAATTCAATCGAAAAGAATGAATTTAACTATCCCAAACGAACGAGATTAATTTCACTGAATCAAAATAATAGTCGTCTCGAATTAATGAGATCGATCCGATAGCAACGAATTTATTTCTACGCTTATAGGGAGTATAATTCACAAGTAACTAAACTATAATATTTAACGAGAAATAATGCTCAAAAGAAATTATTGCATCATACAGAGCAACAGATAAATCTCAATATTTGATATCTCGAAAATAAATACGACAGATAATCTCATAATTGAAAGCTCGGAAATCAATACGACAGATAAATCTCAAAATTGATAGCTCGCCAATAAATACGACAGATAAATCTCATGATTGATAGCTCGCAAATAAATAAATCATAAAGTAATACGAACAGAAATACACAATTTCCAAAAGTTAGGGTAGGAATGAACTTGCCTCGATCTCGAAGTGCAATAAATGAAGATAAAAATTATACTCTACCCGTGAACGTGGCTTCGATCTACGGCTCGAGAATTATTCTCTAAAAATGGCAACCAGAAAAACGTGAGCGACTCGTCAAAATAAAGTATTTCTAAACCGCTAATATAGGATCTAAATATTGAATAATAATATCTCTCGAAAATCTCTACAATAAATAACGGAAATTAATTCCGGATAATAACTCCTTTCCGAACTCAGGAATTAAATCTAGAACATATATCATATTTTTAATCTCGTAAATAATTAAATATTAATCCGATTTTAACCTCTAAAATATTCTGACTCGATCCGGTTAATTAAAATAGTCCAGGAATGCTAAATAACAGTCTTCTAAAATAATATCGTATTTAACTCTATTTATTCACAATTATTATCTCTTTTATCAACAAATTATTAAATCTCTAAATTACGTCTCAATAATCTCAAAACATTTCTTTTAAAATAATTAACCAATTATACCATTTTTACTAAATTATTTATTTCTCACAATTTTAAATAATAATCCAAGTTAAAGTATTCCAAATAATTAAATGTCCGATTATAACATCCGCTCACCAATTTATTGTACTGAATTGTTTCGAAATTTTATTCGTAACAGTAACGTGGGCCCCACTTTTACGCCACCACGCGCCGCCACGCATCTCTCTCCAACAACACTACCATCGATCTCCCTTTCTCCAACGACACACAACAACTCTGACCACAATCAACAACCCACACAATCACCACACGAACCCCCTTTTAAACCTCTCGAATCAAACAATCTCTCTCGAACTCAACCTCGATCCCACTCTCTCCCGTCGGCCTCCCTCAATCTCGCCTCAATCTCACTGCATCAAAATCTCTCTCGCCTCAATCTCCTCTTCGACACACCCACAACCACAAACCCCTTCTCCTAACTCCGATACAACCCATCGATTAATACAAACCCAACAACCCAAATCGGAAGTACACACACAACACATGTTCAATCTTCATGTTTCGTCTCCTCAATCTCTCTCAATCTCCCAACTCTCTCTCCGATTCAAACCACAACCAACACCACCACCGCAACGGTGGTGGTCGCATCCATCCCCGACTGTCTCTCTCTCATCCTTCTTCTACATCAACACAGCCCCTCCATCTCTATACCTCTATCCCCTCCTCTATCTCGTTATCTTCCTGCAACACCCCAAAACCGAAACCCCCCCTCTCCGATAACACTACCACAATCTTCGAACATCACACACAACTCACAAAACCCACACGCGGTATCACCAATCAACATAAAATCGGAACACACACAATCAAGTACAAGTTTCGAGCCTACCAGAATCATAAAATGAATATGACAAAAAGAGAACAATTAATAGATAAAAATGAATAACAACCTGTGGTTTACTCTGTATAATTATATGGTCGAGTATGATTTAAAAGAGACAAGAGATGGGTCTTGCAGGAAAAGAAAGAGTACTCGCGTTTTGTATATGTTCGAGACTTTGGCTAAATAGAAAGAGACAGGAGCTGTGTATGGGGTGCTTCTGTTTTTGTGTATATATGTTCTGTGTTTTCTGATTAAAAGAGGAGTAGCAGTTGGGTTTGGTTAAAGGAGAAGTAGTAGCTGGGCTTTTGACAGAAAAACAAAACTAAAGGAGATGGTCGACTTTGTTTTGAGAAAGTGGTATATAACCCTCCTGATTGTGAATAAAATGTGGCCGGGTTCTCTGTTTGTGCATCATTATATGGTCCGGTCTTTCTATTTATTGAATTAAAAGGAATACTAGTGCTCCATAAAACCATAATCATGCTCTATTTAGTGGATTTAAAAGAACAAATGTGGTGACAAAATGATTAAAGCATGGTTAGTGAAAATTAATTGTTCTCTCCACTATAATAATAATCTCGTTTTCTCCCGTGTTGGCTAATTAAACGAGACTCTAATTTCGCTTTCTAAAATAAATTCGACCCAAAAACTAAAATCCTATTTTCCTAAATTTCTTAATTTTAATGAATACCAAATAAATATAATTAAATAAATATATTATAATATTTATTTACATAAAGGATGCAATGCGGAATGGAATGAAGCTAAAGATTAAAGAATGCTGTTTGATGCAACTTGCAATATACTTTTGGCTCAACTAAGTAGTAGTTTCAAATAATATATAAGATAGTATAGATGTGGGTATACACACTTCCTGTGTAGTTAGCATCCATAATAGAAATAGATTCTTAATTAAACTTGTAGAGTAGAACAGGAGAAAAAAAATTGCAAGGTCTTAATTATCCAAAACAAGTTATGCTGGAGTCTTAAAATTTTACAGTCTTATAGATATAGTAAATAGTCTTTTATTATTCAAGGTGAGAAGGGCTACTTTAATTAATCTGTTAAAAAATAATCATGAGTTTTTTTAGGTCCTCCCTTTGCATGCTAGTTTAGTGTACTGTTTTGGCCTGCATGTTTTATTAGAGCATCTCCAAGAGACTCTCTATTTGAGCTCTTAACTCAAATAATAAGGAAAGAGAATGAAAATGTTGCTCCAAGAGACTGTTAGTGGCTCTTAAAAATACTAAGAGCCTCTGCTCTTAACTTATATTTTAATAATAAAATATTCATGTTCACCAATTCTTGCACTTATAGTGGGGTTAATTTATAAATGAATTATAAGTAAAGAGCTAATATAAAGAGTATTGTTGGAGTTTGATACATAAACCAATGTACTAACTTGCTAAAAGTCATTTATTTATATTATTTTTAAGAGTGAATTTAGGAGTCTCTTGGAGATGCTCTTAGCCAATAAGTGTGCGAGTTTGTAATATGGAAACAGAACCATAAACTCGTTATGCGCTTGAGTGCCAGATTATTTCTCTCAAATGGTTTCTAGAGAAAAGGGAAAGCAGAACAAAATAATACTAATAAAGAACGTAGAGTCTTGTCACTGTAATCTGGTTTGCAATCTTATCATATCATTAATTTGTTTGACACAGGATTTTGCTTACTACAAGTCTGGAGTTTACAAGCACATCACAGGTACTGAAATGGGTGGCCATGCTGTCAAACTAATTGGATGGGGAACCACCGATGAGGGAGAAGACTATTGGGTATGTAGAATTGTAGACATGTTTTTAAACAAACATTCCATTATCTGAAATAAAGAGCCATTATTAATATGGTTACACCATTTGCTTCTCCTCTATATATGCAGCTTCTTGCAAATCAATGGAATAGAAGCTGGGGTGATGTAAGTCTGTCTGTTAATTAGATTGAATAAAAATCTTGCTGAAAAATCTTGCAAATCAACGGAATAAAATTATTTATATTGAATTCCAATAATGTTTTAAACAACAGGATGGATACTTCAAAATCAGAAGAGGAACCAACGAATGTGGCATAGAAAAGAGCGTTGTTGCAGGATTACCTTCATCGAAAAACATGGTGCAAGATATAACCAACGTTAATGATGCTTTTCTTGATGCCTCAGCATGAAATCAACTCTGGGTACATAGAAGGCGCTCTCCGAAGTAAAGCATTTCAACTACTCAGCTTATAAGTTTGAACACATGACCTTGTGTAAATGTGTTTTGTTAATGACAGAGTTATAATGTTCAGTATCTTGTAAGTTGTAAGTATTAATTAATCTCAACAATCTTGTACAAACCTATTATAGGATAATAAAATTTGGAAAATGTTAGGTACCCGTAATGGTTACCAAAAAATTTCTTTGGATCCCCTGCATTCACATCAACCCCTGCAATCAAAAATTTTCATTATGCCATGCAATCTTTGCCACATCATTTGCAAACGATTTTTGGGAACCAATTGGGTGATCCTAAACTCTTGTGCATGTGTGTTAATTTGTAGGAATTATATTTTAGTAGGAATTATTATTTTTTAAACAAATTTATATTAAACTCCAAACTTCGATTTTTGATAAAAAATTTATAATCCTCTAATTGATGGAAGGTTCTAGAGAGCAGTCTATCGGAAAATTAAGTTCCATTGAGATCCCTAATTTCTAGTTAGAAACTACTAACAATTATACGAAGTAAAAAAGGAATTCTAATCAATGTAAAATATCTCGTAACCGCCCTAAATTAACTCCCTGCAGCTGTGTATGGAGTAATCCACATAAAAACATACTTGGACACCAAGAAACAATTTGTATATAAATAAAGCATTTTGGCTGTGCTCCAGTATCATCTTCATCTTCTCAAGATGTCATTCTGATCACCCTCTCAGCCTCTCTACCACTCACATTTTGATACACTGTCATGGATTTTAAAAAGGCCCTGTTAAAAGACTTGACTCAGTTCCCTGCGTCCAGCACAATCCATCCCGAAAACCCTCCACGAAAACCAACTACAGTTACCAAGAAAAATGAATCCTCCACCTCTGCAAGCTCTGAAAACCAGCTTACGGGCTCGAGAAATCAACCTAGAGTTTCTAGAAAGGCTGTGAGCTCTAGAAATAGGGCAATGGGCTCCAGATACACACGCTCCAGAAGGACAATAAGACGTCGAAGGATTGCTACATCTGCACTCTCAGTAAGCAGGTTACTAAGCACCAGATTCAGAGGCTTATACCCACTAGTGGGCTATACAGCAAACAACTCTGCCACACACTTGTCATCGGGCAACCCGTGCCTCGACTTCTTCTTCCATGTAGTCCCTAATACCCCACGGTCTCAGCTAGTCCATTATTTGGAATCGTCATGGGATCATGATCCTCTGACTACTCTCAAACTTATCTGTAATCTCCGAGGTGTCAGAGGCACAGGAAAAACTGATAAAGAAGGCTTTTACACTGCTGCGCTATGGCTTCATAAATACCACCCCGAAACCCTAGCTTCTAATGTCCACGTTTATGCTAATTTTGGCTACTTCAAGGATTTGCTAGAGATCTTGTTTAGAATAATTCAAGGTCATGATGCCCGGTCAAAACTAAAACAAGAATGGCAATCCATAATTGCAGCCGGACGTAGGAGACGATATTTAAGGAGACGGCCAGAGTATCTAGATTATCTAATGTCTTCGAAAGAGAGGAATGATGAACGAGAAAAGGAGATGAAAAGGAGGAGATGGAGGGCTGTGCTGCCTAGAGAAGTAAGGATTGAAAGAAATGAAGCCAAAATGATGGGAGAGAAACAAAATGCTAGGATTTTGAGAAGGAAGAAACAGATGGCTAGAGCCAAGAAAGTGCAGGAGTTATATAAGACTGATATGAATTATCGGTTCTTGCATGATCAGATTGCATCTTTTTTTGCAGATCTGTTAAAGGCAGACATGGAGCTCTTAAAATTGGGTAAGGCAAAGAATATTAGTTTAGCTGGAAAGTGGTGCCCTACAATTGATTCGTCATACGATAAATACACTTTAATATGTGCTAGCATTGCCAGGAAAGTATTTCCGCGTGAATCTCATCCCGAGTATGAAGGACTCGTGGATGCTCAGTATGTGTGTAGAGTTAGAGACAGGTTGAGGAAACATGTATTGGTGCCACTCCACAGGGCTCTGAGGTTGCCCGAGGTTTATATGAGTGCTAAAAAGTGGAAGTATCTTCCTTATAACAGAGTTGCATCTGTTGCTATGACGAATTACACTGATATTTTCATGGACCGTGATAAAGGAAGGTTCAGCCAGTATCTTGAGAAAGTGAAAGAAGGGAAAGCAAAGATTGCATCTGGAGCATTGCTTCCTCATGATATCCTTAAATCTTGTTTGGGTGGTGCCACCGAGGGGCAAAAGACTGTTGCAGAGCTCCAGTGGAATGGGATGGTGGATGATTTGTTAAAGAAAGGTAAATTAACAAATTGTATTGCAGTTTCTGATGTCTCAGCAAGTATGAGTGGAACTCCAATGGAAGTTTCGGTTGCACTTGGTTTGTTAGTTTCTGAGTTAAGCGAAGAGCCTTGGAAGGGACATGTTATCACTTTTAGCAAAAATCCCCAGCTTCACTTAATTGAAGGAAGTAGTCTCCCTGAAAAGAGTAAATTTATCAGGGAGATGAATTGGGGCATGAACACAAATTTTCAGAAGGTTTTCGATAAGATATTGCAGGTTGCTGTTAATGCAAAGCTGAGTGAAGATCAAATGATTAAGACAGTGTTTGTTTTTAGTGATATGGAATTTGATAAGGCATCCGAAAATCCATGGGAGACAGATTACATGGTGATCCAGAAGAAATTCAAGAGTAATGGTTATGAGAGAGTGCCCAATATTGTGTTTTGGAACCTCAGACATTCGTCCGCAACACCTGTAAAAGCCACAGAAAATGGTGTGGCCATGCTTAGTGGATATTCGAAGAATTTGTTAACACTTTTCTTGCGGGGAGGAGGGGAAATAAATCCTGAGCTTGTGTTGGAGGCGGTCATTTCCGGTGAGGAGTATCAAAACTTAGTTATATACGATTGATTTCGAGAACCCTTTTTTGCAGATGTTCTACTTCAAATAAAAATTTTGATTTCATAATATATCCGTACAATAGAATGTGTGGTGTTCATGATCAATCTTACTTCTCTCCCGGTCGTAACTACCCTGCAAATATGAAAGCGTTATTGATTTTGTTTTCTTGAATAAAAGAGTTCGTTCTTGTAACATAGTACATCGATTATTGTTTGTATTAAGTTATAAACTTTACTAATAATGGAAAAAATACCTTAACTCGTAGCCAAAGTGTAATGTGGTAAGGAGTGTAGAGTGATATAATCTAATTGGGACAAATTCCAGTTTACTTAAGAGGGGATTGTAATTCAAAATATTCTAATTATCACCTAGAACCAATAGTAAAACACAAAAGGCCAACTTCAGACACTGGTTTAAACAAAGGATATTTGCATCCCCCCAGCTCCATGCATGCGGCTCTTTAGACCAGAATTTCAAATTATTATCCCTATATCGATATCGATATGTTAACACTTAACAGTATTACAATGCGCAGCCTGGAGCTAAATAATTGAACAGTAGTTGGTGTAGTTCAGCAATGCAAAGCCAGAGGATTGCTAAGGGTGATTGGTGTAGTTCAGCAAGGCAAAGCCAGAGGATTGCAGATGGCTTTTCTCCTCTTCATCACAGAGGATAACAGACCACTTTTCTTCGCTTCCTTACAGATTAAAATCATGTATGTAGATGTGTATGCTATATTTAATTAATGAGTGGCCTTTCATATCAGATCTATGTCAAGCTAATAACTTCTTACGTTGGCGAAGTTGTTACAAGTGCCCAAAACCCTAATATTCTTGAAATGACTTTGAGGTTGGGTGGTGATCATTGGAACTCTTAGAAACAAAATGCCATTTTCGAAGTGAGCAGAATAATCACTCAACAAGGTATCGTAGAAGTCATTTTTGAAGTGGCACTAGCTCAAGTGAGGAAGAGGGCTATATATGATGGCAATGTTTTGAAAAATTAAATGCAGTTCAAGTTAAGCAACCATATATTTTAGGGAAAATCAATTGATAGGTCCCTGAACTATTCAGTTTTTATTGTTCAGGTTCCTGAACTAAAGATTCCGCATTTCGGGTCCCTAACGTTTCAAAAAATTTGTTTCAAGTCCCCGCCGTTTACAAGATTCTGACACCGTCAATTGAAGGGTGCCACGTGGCATTTTTTTAACACGTCAGCTAATGACTGGGCAGTTGAAATAAAAGAAAAAAGTGAAAAAAAAAAAGAAAAAAACCTGGGCAATCTAAAATGTAGCCGTTAACATATCTATATACACATATATACACACACAGCACAATATAGCTTGTATTAGGGTTCATATTTAAATCCATCTTTCATTGACTGAAAACAAATATACATTCTCTTGAAAATAGCAACACCATTGACCTCATCAACACCTATTTTCACTGTGCTACCAGGATTTGATCTCATAACTTCAGCACCATAATCAAACAACCTCTTGTATTGCTTAGCAATCTCTCCCTCTATTTCAGATAAAGCCATTTTTTTGGCTTTCCAACACTGATTTTTTGTAGTTACCAAACCATGCATCTCATACACATGCTGCACAAATTCTCTCAGTTTCCACTTTGGATTAGCTCTAACCTTATTACCAAACTTTCTCACTAGCCAATCTGATCTCACCAGTTTATGCTTGTGCACAAGTATGCAGTTATGCTCTTTATTATAAGTTTTCACTTGAAATGCACCTGTCTCATCTACTTTACTAGCAAACAAATACCAAGTACAATTTTCCCTGCACTTTGCTTGTAACCTCTGCAAGTCATTTTTTTAAAACCATATATCCCTTCTCTGCTCAACACTGTAATCAATGATTGCATTTCTCAAGGTCTTCACATCTGTAAACATCAAACCAGTCTCAAATTCAATGTTCTTCATGGGGGTTCTGATGTTAAATGAAGGGTACACTTTATTACTTTTCTTAAGTTTCTTCCTTGTTCCAACTGAATCACCTTCATTATCACTAGAGTCACTACTGTCTTTACCCCCAAGCTTGTAAGAGTCAGAGTCATATTCACTCTCCCATCCATTATCACCCACAACTTCTTTCTTCTTAGCTTCTGCCTTTCTTTTGTCTGTGAGACTACCCAAATTACCAGTTAGATCTAACAGTACTTTGTAAAGGATTTCTTTTGTGTTCATAAAGTTTTTTCTTTCTCTCCATTACTTCGTCCCATTCATCATCACAATCACTAAGATTCACATTGTAATCTTCATCCTCACTGTCCTCACTCCCACCACTCTCATCATCCTCTATATCACTCTCCTCACTCCCATCATCTTTATCACTCTCATAAGCACTCTCTTCACTCCCTGACTCTCATTTGCACTCCTTTCATTCTCATCTCCTTTCTCACCTTGTCCTCCATTCTCCTCCACTTCCATATTTTCACAGGCATGGTCAATATACACATCTATTCTACCAGACTTAAGTGCATAAGCTTTCAACTCTTTTACACTATCATCATTCCACATTAGTTTGCAGTTAACATCATTAAACAAATTACCAGACTTATGCCAATATATCTTAAACCCTTTATAAGCAAGATCATTTTGAACATAATTTTGAAACATGGAAATAGATAACACATCCAATCTCTGGTTATAAACATACTCGACCTTACCTCCTTTGTAGTATTTGACACCACTCTTCTCAATAAACTCACCCCCGTGATGAATGTGCAGTGTAATGGCAGTCTCCATCTCTGTGAATACACACAAATACAACGATATTAGTATCCAATGATGGTGATGTTAGTATAGTGTATTCAAACCGTATGGAAATTGATTAACATAAATTATAAGCTTAAGAACCCTAATTACCTTATTTTGAACCCTAAACCCCTTTCTAGCTTAGCCGTAAATGACAATATTCTCTGTATTTATTAAGTTTGATGAAGCACGTGATCACGTGTTTTCTTAATTTTCCTTTTTTTCCCTTTTATTTCAATTATTAGATTGCCCATTTCTTTTTCCTTTTTTTTTCAATTTTTTCTTTTATTTCAGCTGCCCAATCAGTAGGTGACGTGTACAAAAAATGACACATGGCAGGATACTTCTGACGGCGTCAGAATCTTGTAAACGGCGGGGACTTGAAACAAATTTTTTGAAACGTTAGGGACCCGAAATGCGGAATCTTTAGTTTAGGGACCTGAACAATAAAAACTGAATAGTTCAGGGACCTATCAATTGATTTTCCCTATATTTTAAGGTAGGTCTTTCTGGTTTAACTTAAACCATATGAGAAAGAACATATCCAATTTGATTTCATCCAAGTGTCTAGGTGTTGCTTGTCTAATGTGTCTAGATGTGATCCACATTTTAAAATGAGGCTAGTTTTTAATCATTAGGACTTTTGTATACCAGGCAGACAACCAAAATAAAAATCGAAGGTACTAAAATGATGTGGGGTGAGAGAACAAGCCATATAGGACTAAATTTGCAGAAAATCAAATAGTTGTAGCCAATACTAATTATTCATTCTGTACAGTTGCG
The DNA here is from genome assembly GCA_037693485.1 of Kitagawia praeruptora. NCBI lineage: Eukaryota > Viridiplantae > Streptophyta > Magnoliopsida > Apiales > Apiaceae > Kitagawia > Kitagawia praeruptora. The sequence continues at coordinate 148,368,734 of CM075349.1, read as the reverse complement.
GATCCAGAAAAAAATTTTATGGGGGGGGGGGGGGGGGGGGTTACCGTATGTACTAGAGAGTTATGTTATGATTAATTTGTTATTTGTAGCGTCGGTGTTACCTTGGAAACAATGTGAAGATCAGACGGTATCTCCATTTAGCTTACTTACTGCCTAGTGTAGGTGTTTGATATTAGAATTATGTAATGTTAACATAAAGCATGTTAAACGATCTGCAAACCGAGCTACTCATACCATTGTAAGGAACTCAGGTTTTGTTACAGGTTGTATCAACCAGGGGAATGCCCCTGATGTGCTTGTTTCAGTTTTATATGCTGACTTGAAAATGGAATAAAAGCTAGTGGTTTGATCTATTTTTTTTTAAAAAAAACTTCTCAATCAAATGTTGATTATCTGTTCTGTTTCTGATAGGAATTTGCAAAAGCAAAGGGGCATGTGTCGGTGGTTGATCAAAAAAATCTCAAGTTTTACAAGCTCTGCTTGGCATACATAAATACATTATGTAACAGAAATTTATGCTCAAAGAAATCATATACTCTAGTTTCCATGTCTGAATCACCATGTAATCAGCCTCCCACAGATTCTGAGTCACTATTTTGCACAATAAAAATCAAAGTCAGCCCCCTATTTGCAAAAGAGAAAAATGGGTCTGAGGACAATCTCAGAGATGAGATTATATAATATAAAGAGCCTATAAAATAAGTGGCGTCGCAGAGGGAATTTTTGTAAATATCAATTTTTTTTCAATAATTTACCTAAATACTGAGTTCATCCTCAGCCAAATCAATCCCTTTGCAAAATCTTAAATTCAGACTTTTTTAAAAGAAAAAATATATTGGGATAACCGCATATCTTTTATATGTTGAAACAAATCTTGAAATTAACTTAAATGCCAACCGCCTATTTCTAAAGTATCTCTGTAAACTGTTATGGTTCGAAACAAAACTTGGACCCCAAGGAAAATAAAGTGTACAAATAGACCATGGATCCTCTCATTAATCTCATTCTCATCTGGCTAGACCTAAATGGCTGGAATAGCATGATCCCTTAAATAACACAAAAATATATTCCATTAACATACACATAACAAACATTTGGAATAGGTCTTCTCCCTGCAATGGACTTCAAAGGGGCATTGTTGAAAGGCTTAGATGAAATTCCCTTGTCCAACACAATAAGCCCCCCAGTTGTCTCTGATGAAAAGCCATCCTTAGTCCCCAGGAGCACCAGAAAGAAACCAGTTTTACGCAGGCACCCACTGATGGGGTTTACGGAGAACAACTCGGCTACTTACTTGTGTTCGGGTAATCCATGCTTGGATTTCTTCTTCCATGTTGTCCCTGATACGCCTCCCTCTCAGCTCGTTGATCGTCTTGAGTTATCGTGGGCTCATGATCCGCTGACTACTCTGAAATTAATTTGCAATCTTAGAGGTGTTAGAGGGACGGGCAAGCAAGATAAAGAAGGCTTTTATACTGCTGCGTTTTGGCTTTACGAACATCATCCAAGAAGCCTAGCAAAGAATGTTGAAGTTTTTGCTTCTTTTGGATATTTTAAAGATTTGTTGGAGATTATGTTTCGAGTACTCCAAGGCCCTGATGCACGGTCAAGACTGAAAAAAGAATGGGAATCCAGAATAAGTTCCAAGCGCAGAGCCAGATTAGAAAGGTTATTTAGGAAGTTGTTAGATAGAAGAGGTTTCCGCAGGGGATTTTACTTGAAATCTCAAAGAAAGAAGCGTCCAGATAATGAATTTCACTTACTTTATAGAAGTCAGATGAGGGCTCAGCTGCCTCGAGAAGTTAGGATTCAAGAAAACAAGGCCAAAGCGGTGCTAGACAAAAAAAAGGCTAGCAATTTGAGGAAGCAGAAACAGTTTGAAAGATCAGAGAAAGCAATAGAGATGTACAATACTGACTTGAATTACCGGTTGTTGCATGAACAGGTTTCGAGCCTTTTCGCGGATATGTTGAAGGCAGATATGGAGTCCTTGAATTCGGGTAAGACAAGTAATATTAGTTTAGCTGGAAAGTGGTGTCCTACAATAGACTCGTCGTATGATAAATACACTTTAATATGTGCGAGCATTGCTAAGAAAGTATTTCCTCGAGAATCTTACCCCGAATATGAAGGAATTGAGGATGTTCATTATGTTTACAGAGTTAGAGACAGGTTAAGGAAACAAGTACTGGTGCCACTTCACCGGGCACTAGAGTTGCCTGAGGTTTATATGAGTGCAAAGGAATGGAGTTCAACTCCTTACAACAGAGTATCATCTGTTGCCATGAAAAATTACGCAAATATTTTCGGAAAGCATGACAAAGAAAGGTTCATCGAGTACCTTGAAAATGTGAAAAAAGGGGAAGCAAAGATTGCAGCTGGAGCATTACTTCCTCATGATATAATTGAGTCTTGTCTGGACGGTGACACAAAGGAACAAAAGACTGTTGCGGAGCTGCAGTGGAAAAGCATGGTGGATGATATGTTAAAGAAAGGGAAATTAACAAATTGCATTGCAGTTTGTGATGTCTCAGAAAGTATGAGTGGAACTCCAATGGAAGTTTCGGTTGCTCTCGGTTTGTTAGTTTCTGACCTAAGTGAAGAGCCCTGGAAGGGACACGTTATTACTTTTAGCGACTACCCACAGCTTCATTTAATTGAAGGAAATAGTCTCCTTGAAAAGAGTGAATTCATTCGAAAAATGGATTGGAATAATAGTACAGATTTTCAGAGTGTTTTTGATGAGATACTGAAGGTTGCTGTTGCTGCGAATCTCAGTGAAAATCAAATGATTAATACCGTGTTTGTTTTTAGTGATATGGAGTTTAATAACGCAACAAAGAATCTGTGGGAGACTGATTACATGGTGATTCAGAAGAAATTCAAGGAAAATGGCTATGAGAGAGTGCCCAATATTGTGTTTTGGAACCTCAGGAATTCGTCTGCAACACCTGTGACAGCCACAGAAAATGGAGTGGCTATGCTCAGTGGATATTCAAAGAATTTGTTGACTGTTTTCCTCAAAGGAGGGGGAATAGTTAATCCCGAGCTTGTGCTGGAGGTTGTCATCTCCGGTGAGGAGTATCAGAAACTAGTTGTATATGATTGATTAACGCTTACTAGTTCCATGTAATTTGGTTTTCTGAAGTTATATGTGATCTAATCTTCAATTATAATTTCTTTTCTGAATCTTAGCTAGAAAACTCTGATTTGATGCCTATAATATTATTAAACAATACTCCTGATCACGATTAACAATTTTCACTATAGCTTCATTTTAAAATGTGCATCACATACTTGGGTCACATCTTGTTGTATGTTTCTGCTTCATATGTGCACTTCTTCTGAATAATGGGATAGAAGCTCATGATATTTGTATGAACAAGCAGCAACCTATCTTACCATACCATCTACATACTGAATGTTACTCATTATTTGACTCATAAAAATATCGAATACGATGATCTGAACTCACATGGGAATATAACTGGAGCTCCATCACCCTGACCGAGTAGATTACAATGCAGGTATAGTCCGAAACCTGCATGGATCATGGAGTGAGAGGCATTATTTGTGAATTTCCAACAATTTTACCTCTTTTTACCAGCACAGTCCCCAAATTTCTCGACTTACTATAAGGTTCTCCTACCACTGCTTTGCAACCACAAGCACGAAGCTAATCCTTAACACCTTTCATGTTTTTTAATCTGTGAGTGAATCTACATGAGAAAGATGTGTGGAAACCTAAAATTACTTTTGGAGAATACTACTTTTATCCAACAGGCGCTGCCTAGCAGTTCAAGCATCAGCAGAGGCATGTGTGCGCGAGTACTTGATTTCTGTGATTGATTTTACCCTAGAAAACGTTTAAAGATCTGAAATCCCCAAGGCTGGTGGTTACTGTTAGCATCAGCCGTCAAGCACCTTTATGAAATGTTTGTAAATAAGAATTAATGGAGACATCCAAGCATATTTAACGTAATTTTTTTGTGATAAAGAAGTTCTTTTAACTGGAGAGCTCTGCAAAGTCAAACTTGGGAGTCCAATTTGTTTTCTCCACTCGAGAGAGACGAAGGAGCATAAAGTGATGCAGACATGTATCATCAAGAATACTAGCTTCTAAACATCTAGAAGCATCAGCACACGGAAAATTTCATATTGCATTTCAGAATCATGGGTTACGGGACAACTGATTTGGCAGGTCATGTTAGAGAATCGTGTATTTGTTTTATTTAAAGTTCAATGTACTCGTATATCTTCATAGATAAAACTGATTTTGGCATAAATTTGTCGATCTTTATGTACTGCAGTCTCTTAGGTGCAGCATGTTCAAAACCATCTTAAAACATAGCCACAAGGAACCTATTCAGATAAATCACATGATAAGAACGTTGTGCTTCAACCAATTATAAACCACAAGCAACCTATTCACACGGAGTCACATTTAAATTAAAAAAATTACTCCTTCAGGCCTCTAAACAGCCGTCCTCTGGAAAAAAAAACTCCTTCAGCTCTTAAACAATGGAGTAATTATATAATTACAGCCATCCCCCTAAACAGTATTGTGGTCAGGCCTCTTGGTTCAAGAGCTGGGACTGATTCTCGCCTTCTTCACCTGTACCAATGGATTTAAGCAGTTGTATCAAACTTAAATCTTTCCCTGAACCCAAATAATTTCTCAGTTGAGAAAATATAATAAAGCAATGCAGGACGCCAATTATAAATGTGTATAGACCGTTTCATTGCAGATCGCTATTGCAATTATCACCAAAATATATTAATACGATAAAGAAGTTTTTATTCAAGACAATATCAAATGTTTAAACTTATAGAAAATTCTAAGATTCAGACAAGAAAATTTGAGGAAAATACTAAATAATTGTAGAACCTAATAAATATGCCTATCATAATCAATCATATAAAACTAGTTTCTGATAGTCTTCGCCAGAAATGGCAACCTGCATCACAGACTCGGGATTCATATCCTCCCCTTCTTCCAAGAAAAGAGTTAGCAAATTCTTTGAGAACCCACTAAGCAGAGCCACCCCATTTTGTGTTGCTTTGACAGGTGTTGCAGAAGAGTCCCTGAGGTTCCAAAACACAATGTCAGGCACTTTTTCATACCCCTTTTCCCTGAATTTCCTCTGAATCACCATGTAATCAGTCTCCCACGGATGCAGAGATGCTTCGTCAAACTCCATATCACTGAAAACAAACAACCTCTTTACCATTTGCTCTTCAGTCAGCTTTGCATCTACAGCAACCTGCAGTATTTTATCAAAAACTTTCTGAAAATCCGTGTTCACATTCCACTGCATATTTTTAATAAATTCACACTTCTCCCGGAGATTGTTCCCTTTAACTACATGTAGTTCTGGTCTATTGCTAAATGTAATTAGCTGTCCTTTCCAGGGCTCTTCACTTAGCTCAGAAACTAATAAACCAAGGGCAACAGAAACTTCAATCGGCCATCCATCCATACTTCCTGACACATCAGAAATCGCAAGAGAATTTGTAAGTTTGCCTTTGTTCAACATATCGTCCACCATTCCTTGCCATTGCAGCTCCGCAACAATCTCTTGTCCATCACTACAACTGGCCAAACAAGACTTGATTATATCATGTGGAAACAATGCCCCAGATGCAATTTTCTCTTTCCCTTCTTTCACATCCTCCAGATACTTGCTAAACCTTTCTTTATCGTGATCCATAAATATATCAGTGTAGGTCTTCATAGCAACAGAAGCAACTCTTTTGTAAGGAAGAGATTCCCACTTATTTGCACTCATATAAACCTCAGGCAACTTAAGCGTCTCGTGAAGTGGAACAAGCACTTGTTTCCTCAACCTGTTTTTGACTGCCAAGACATACTGATCTTCCCCAATTCCTTTATACTCCGGGTAAGTTTCCCTTGGAAACAATTTCTTGGCAATACTGGCACATATCAATGTATGCTTATCATACGATGAATCAATCGATGGACACCACTTCCCAGCCAAACTAATACTTTTAGCCTGTTTCAAATTCAACCACTCCATATCTGCCTTGAGTAAATCTGCAAAAAGAGTCGAAACACTTTCATGCAAGAACCGATAATTCACATCATTATCATACATATCCGTAGCTTTCTTAACTCTTTCAGCCTTTTTCTCCTTCCTCAAATCACTAGCCCTTTGTTTCTCTTCCATCGCTTTGGCCTTATTCGCTTCGGTCCATTTTTGAATCACAGCCTCCAGTACTTTCTCCTCCTTCTTTCCCGAATCCAGCTTAATTGACTGCACATCCCTACGCACACGTTTAACACCCCTATCTTCTGATGACTTCTTTGATTTTCGTTCCTCTTTAATAAGAGCTCTTACATCTGGGCCTTGGAGTAACCGAAACAAGATCTCCATCAAATCCTTATAGTAGCCAAACGAGGCGTAAACATGTGCATTGCATGCTAGGGTTTTGGGGTGATTTCTGTGTAGCCATAATGCAGCAGTGTAAAAGCCTTCTTTATCAGACTTGCCAGTGCCTCTAATGCCACGTAAATTACATATCAGTTTCAGAGTGGTCAGTGGATCATGAGACCATGAGGTTTCGAGACGATCGATTAGTTTATCCGATGGGGTATTAGGAACAACATGGAAGAAGAAATCAAGGCATGGGTTGCCAGAAGACAAGTATGTGGCTGAGTTGTTTTCAGTCAAGCCCATCATTGGCTGGTTCGATTTCATGGCTAAATCGGTTTGTGTGACTTGGGATGTAAATTTAACAGAAACAGAGAATATTTTTAGGGTTAATAACAGATTGGAGGAGGATGAGGAGGGTTTGATCAATGTGGCCTTTTGGTAAATATATATATAGATAATTTTTACTTGAAGGGCAAGAAAATATACAGCGGATTTATAGAACTTCCCTAATATATTGAATTTTATAATTCATTAGAATTGACATATCTACAATCTTTACGTTTTTTATTTACGTTTTTTATTTATGGGGAATTTTCAATAAGGATTAATTAACAAGCTGCTTGTAGCCGCCCTAAATGAACTCCAGAGCAGCTGTTTGTACAACTTGATGCACAAGAAAACTTGGACAGCAAGAACAATTGTGTTTATAAATAGGCCATTTTATGATCCTCTAGCTATATTTGCATCCTCATTCTAACACAATAATAATTATATGCACACATTGTTACCTTTCTAAATCCCTCCAACAACAAAGCCCTTGTTGAACACCATGGATTTTAAAGCGGCACTGATGAAAGGCTTGAAAGAAATCCCCTCCTCCTCGACCATACGGTCGAAAACCCCACCAGTAGTGGTCTCCAAGAAAAAGCCATCCTCATCCACTACTGCACTACAGCGTCCAAAAAACAATCCAAAGGTCCCTAGACGTCGACGATCAAGAAAAATAAGAATGTGCACCAGGTTGCCAGTCTTTAGTCGACGACACCCACTGATGGGATTTACACAAAACCTATCAGCCACTTACTTGTCTTCTGGTAATCCATGCCTAGACTTCTTTTTCCATGTAGTCCCTGATACGCCTCCCTCTCAGCTTGTTAACCGTCTTGAATCATCATGGGCTCATGATCCACTCACCACTCTGAAACTAATCTGCAATCTCAGAGGTGTCAGGGGCACTGGAAGGAATGATAGGGAAGGCTTTTACACTGCTGCACTTTGGCTTCACAAACACCACCCCAGAAGCCTAGCTTCCAATGTCCAAGTTTATGCCTCTTTTGGCTGCTTAAAGGATTTGTTAGAGATCATGTTTAGATTACTCCAAGGCCCTGATGCCCGGTCATTGATGAAAAAAGAATGGAAAGCCAGGAAGGGTTCAAAAGGCAGTGGTCTACGAAGGGCACTTTACTTTAAACATCGAAGAAAGCAGCGCGCTGATTGCAAATATGTGGCAATGTATATAAGGAAAAAGAGGGCCCAGGTCCCGAGAGAAGTAAGGATTCGAGCAAATAAGGTCAAAGTGACGGAAGATCAACATAGGGCTAGGAATTTAAGAAAGCAGAAACAGCTTGAGAGATCAAAGAAGGCACTGGATACATACAATACTGATTTGAATTACCAGTTTTTGCATGAACAGGTTTCAACTCTTTTTGCCCATCTGTTGAAGGAGGATATGGAATGCTTGAAATCGGGAATCACAAATAATTTTAGTTTAGCTGGGAAGTGGTGTCCTACAATCGATTCATCCTATGACAAATACACATTAATTTGTGCAAGCATTGCCAAGAAAGTATTTCCTCGAGAATCTTACCCCGAGTATGAAGGAATTGAGGATGCTCACTATGTTTATCGAGTCAGAGACAGGTTGAGGAAACAAGTATTGGTGCCACTTCACCGGGCACTCCAGTTGCCTGAGGTTTATATGAGTGCAAGGGAATGGAGTTCAACTCCTTACAACAGAGTATCATCTGTTGCCATGACGAATTACACAATTTTTTTCAGAAATCACGACAGAAGAAGGTTCAACGAGTACCTTCAAAATGTAAAACAAGGGAAAGCAAAGATTGCAGCTGGAGCATTACTTCCTCATGATATAATTGAGTCTTGTGTGTACGGTGACACAAAGGAACAAAAGACTGTTGCGGAGCTGCAATGGAAAAGGATGGTGGATGATATGTTAAAGAATGGTAGATTAACAAATTGTATTGCAGTTTCTGATGTCTCAGGAAGTATGTTGGGAATTCCAATGGAAGTTTCTGTTGCACTCGGTTTGCTAGTTTCTGAGCTAAGTGAAGAGCCCTGGAAGGGACACGTTATTACTTTTAGCGAAGACCCACAGCTTCATTTAATTGAAGGAAATAGTCTCGTTGAAAAGAGTGAATTCATTCGAAAAATGGATTGGGGTGGTAGTACAGATTTTCAGAAGGTTTTTGATGAAATTTTGAAGGTTTCTGTTGCGGCAAAACTGAGTGAAGATCAAATGATCAAGACGGTGTTTGTTTTTAGTGATATGGAATTTGACGAAGCATCAACCAATCCGTGGGAGACTGATTACATGGTTTTTCAGAGGAAATTCAAACAAAATGGCTATGAGAGAGTGCCTGATATTGTGTTTTGGAACCTCAGGGATTCGTTTTCAACCCCTGTCACAGCCACACAAAATGGAGTGGCTATGCTTAGTGGGTATTCAAAGAATTTGTTGACTCTTTTCCTAAACGGAGGAGGGGAAATTAATCCTGAGATTGTGTTGGAGGCTGCCATTTCCGGCAACGACTACCAGAAACTAGTCGTATATGACTGATTGAGAACAGATATGTATTTTTATAATTTGTTCAATGAAATCTTAATGTGAAAACTCTTGCAGAAATCAAATAAATTGGTTGTTTCAATATATATTTTGTTTCATAAATATATTTTACATGCTCTAGAATGTTTTGTATTTTCCAGCACATCTACTTCAAAGTACATATTATTTGTTCAGTCATCACAATCAGTTCCTTTAATATTTGCTTTTCTAGAGAATTTAGTTTCTGTGTACTGTCATTACAAAATTGTTGATAAATAACAGGGTTTATTATCATGTCAAAATCCCAGCCTGTAAGATACTGGAATTCGACTTGACAATTATTAAGTACTTCATGAGCCGGGTTAGAACTTCAAATAAAGTTGCCTTGTAGGCAAAACTAATCCATTGCCAATCCATTTAAACTCTGAAAAACCCCAATTTAGACCTCAGAGTCATAACAACATTGCTCTGCATGACCTTCTGGTGCAGGAAATCAGAAGGGTCAAATGCAGATGGCTATGCATGCTATTTCGTGTTTAGTTACTTCAATTAAGGGGACTTGAGATGCACTCTGGTCAACAATTAAAACCATGGCCCCTAGCACACAAAATTCTTGTAATATCCATACATGCATGTTTCAATTTCGCAGAGTAAACTTCCCTCCATCTTGTTTATATTAGAAATTCAAGAACAGTTAATCACAAAATCACTGATCATAACCATTAAGATATGAACACATATTACACCAGCATGCTTCATTCTACATTCCTTTGCAGAAAGATATGCAGCAAACACATTGTTACACCCAACGTAACTAACGGATACATATAAAATGCTCAAACACAAACATTTATCACCATGATATATAGGAGTTCTTGTTAGGCCGAAACCAAATGTTTTTATTTATTAAGAAAATCCTAAAAATTCAGATAACAGAGTTTGAAAAACACATTACATAGTTGAAAACCCCAAAAACACATATCTATCCTCAATCAATCAATCATATAAAACTAGCTTCTGATAGTCGTCACCGGAAATGGCAGCCTTCATCACAGCTTCAGGATTCATAACTCCCCCTTCTTCCAAGAAGATGGTCAGCAAATTCTTTGAGAATCCACTAACCAGAGCCACCCCATTTTGTGTAGCTTTGACAGGTGTTGCAGAAGATTCGCTGAGATTCCAGAACACAATGTCAGGCACCCTTTGATACCCCTTTTCCCTGAATTTCCTCTGAATCACCATGTAATCAGTCTCCCACGGATTCTTAGATGCCTGATCAAACTCCATATCACTGAAAACAAATACCGTCTTAATCATTTGCTCTTCAGTCAGCTTTGCATCAACAGCAACCTGTAGTATTTTATCAAAAACCTTCTGAAAATCCGTGTTCATACTCCACTGCATATTTTTAATAAATTCACACTTCTCCCGGAGATTGTTCCCTTTAACTACATGTAGTTCTGGTCTATTGCAAAATGTAATTAGCTGTCCTTTCCATGGCTCTTCACTTAGCTCAGAAACTAATAAACCAAGGGCAACTGAAACTTCCATTGGTGTTCCTTCCATACTTCCTGACACATCACAAACTGCAATACAATTTGTAAGTTTTCCTTTATTCACCATATCATCCACCATTCCTTTCCACTGCAGCTCGGCAACCATCTCTTGTCCATCACTATAATGGGCCAAACAAGACCTGATTATATCATGTGGAAGCAACGCCCCAGATGCAATCTTTGCTTTTCCTTGCTTCACATCCTCAAGATACTTGCTAAATCTTTCTTTATCATGATCCATAAAAATATCAGTATAAGTCTTCATAGCAACAGAAGCAACTCTTTTGTAAGGAAGAGAGTCCCACTTCTTGGCACTCATATAAACCTCAGGCAACTTAAGCGCCTCGTGAAGTGGAACAAGCACTTGTTTCCTCAATCTATCTCTAACTGCTGAAACATACTGGTCATCCCCAAACCCTTCATACTCCGGGTAAATTTCCCTTGGAAACAGTTTCTTAGCGATACTAGCACATATCAGTGTGTACTTATCATACGATGAATCAATCGATGGACACCACTTCCCAGCCAAACTAATACTATTAGCCTTCTTCAAATTCAACCACTCCACATCCGCCTTGAGTAAATCCGCAAAAAGACTCGAAATACTTTCATGCAAGAATCGATAATTTGCATCAGCATTGTACATATCCATATGTTTCTTTACTCTTTCAGCCTGTTTCTCCTTCCTCAACTTACTAGCCCTCTGTTTATCATCCATCACTTTAGCCTTATTCGCTTCAATCCTCACTTCTCTCGAAATCAAAGCCTTCAGTTTCTTCTCCTTCTTCTTTCTCGAATCCGTCTTAAACTTCACATCCCTACGAACACCCTTAAACCCTCTCCCTTTCACAGCCTTCCTCGATTTCCATTCACTTTTAAGTCTAGCCCTCGCATCACCACCTTGCAGAACACGAAACAAGATCTCCATCAAATCCTTAAAATAACCAAACGACGCGTAAACATGCGCATTGCATGCTAGGGTTTTGGGATGATGCTTATGCAACCACAATGCAGCAGTGTAAAACCCTTCCTTATCAGATTTTCCAGTACCTCTAATGCCTCGTAAATTACAAATCAGTTTCAGAGTGGTGAGCGGATCATGAGACCACGAGGTTTCGAGACGTTGGACTAGTTGATACGAAGGCGTGTCGGGGACAACATGGAAGAAGAAATCAAGGCATGGATTGCCAGAAGACAAGAATGTAGCAGAATTGTTTTCAGTCAAGCCCATCATAGGAGGGGGTACGTTGAAACCACTTCTTAGTGCGTTAATAAACTCCATGGCGAGGGTGAATTTTTGTGTAAATAAGATCGATTTAAATTCGACAGAAGAAAAGGGATTTTAGGGATATTAGAATAACTGATAGGAGACGAGGGTTTTGAAGGAGATCGTGTGTATATATACAAAAATTCTACTTGGAGGCCAAGTATTAGGGCACCGCCATATAATGGGGATAATTCCAAAATTAATATTAAAATTATTGACAAATAATTAAATTTTCGTAAATAAATTACATATTTAAACAAATAACAGGATAAAGATGTTTTTATAAATGTAATACTGTGTTTTCTATGAAATTAATTAACCAAGTTTAAGTTGTTTCATTAATGAACTTATCAATGTCTACTTATTAGATTAGTGGCACACCTCTTCCCAGCTAAACTAGTAGCCTTGTTTTGAGTTTTAAGTGGTTAAACTAACCAAATTTTGACAGTAAATTATAAATCTATACTATTATATAAAAACCGAAACATTAAAAATTTTGATACCTGTTTTTTGGTACCATTTTTTTGGTACCTGTTTTTTGATACTTCGTGAATTTACACCTAAAAAAGAATAATACACCTAAAATAAATAATAACATAATATAATTAATGGTAATCAATCGAGATATTACCTTTTATAAACACCTAAAAACATCAATCATATCATATCTTTCCATCATTAATATTTCCTTTTGAATTAAAACACGTTACCTTTTTAATTTAAAACAAATCTTACAATCATTAATATATACCCGAAAATATCACACCATAATTTTCAAGAAAAATATAACACCTTAAATAAATAATAACATAATATAATTAATGGTAATTACTCGATTAACATAATAAAATTAATGGTAATTAGTCGATTGCCTTTTTCACATTAATATAATAAAATTAATGGTAATCAGTCAATTATTTCAATTATTAATAAAATATATTAAAAACTGTATATGTTGTTTATAATAAGGAAACATTAGTATAATCCGTAAACATGAGTAAATTAAATTAAATTAAATTAAAATTAATTATATAATAGCCAAAACATTAAAAAAATTTGTACATATTTTTTGGTATATGTTTTTCGGTATGTCGTTATTTTACTTATTTACCCTTCATTATAAAGATATATATATATATATATATATATATATATATATATATATATATATATATGATCTTATTCTAATAGAAACCTTTTTAAACTATAAACTAGAAACCAATGACAATTTTGTAATTACATAACATTTTTAGGCTAAATATACAAGTGACGCCGCGCGTACACCCCATTTCAGTTTCACATTTCCAGATTATTCAATTCACACAAGTATCTCTCTGCACATCTAGCTTTTCAATTATTGCCAAGCTCCTTCCTCTCTTCTAAACTCGGACCTCCATTAATATCCTTGAAGTCATATTCAAACTAATCAGATCTGAATTTAAGCATATTATGAACATAAATTACCAGATTTACGTAAAATCACTAATTTGTATTGCAGAAATCACTAACTAGTATGGTAGAAATCACTAATTTATACATCTAAAATCAGTGATACCCACCCCGCCCCGCCCCGCCCCGCCCCGCCCCACCCCCCCAACCCCAACCCCAACCCCAACCCCAACCCCAACCCCACCTTCACTTGCCATCACCACCACCACTTATCATCGTTGCAGCCGACACCACACCACCTGTCAATACCACCACCACCTGCCATTGCTACCATCGATCACCACCACCATGATTGTTTAGATACATACACATATACATCATTACATACACACAAATACACAAACTCAGATTTGGAAGTCATCACCGAAATGTTCTGAATCAGTAGATGAAGATAGGATTACGATATGAAGTTAGAAATCACTAAATTATACTTGTAGTAGCACAATTAATGATCGGGTGGAAGCAGATCTGGAATCGGAATAGGAAATTGGTGGTGAAATCGGAGCCCCTACGGGGCCTGTGGCCGGAAAAGAAGATGGTGGTGGTGGTGCGTCGGTGGAGGTGGTGGTGCGTTGGTGGGGGTGGGGGTGGGGGTGGGGGTGGGGGTGGAGGGTGACATGATGGTGTCGGGATGGGTGATGACTTAGGGGTGAGCAAAATAAAACCGAAAAACCGAAACCGAGCCGAAAAACCGAAAAATCGCACCGAAAAAAATCGTAACCGACAAAAACCGAAAAAAACCGTAACCGAACCGAACCGACGGAACGGTTTGGTAACGGTTACGGTTTTATCCCAATAACCGAACCGAAAAACCGAACCGAAAATATATTATTTTAATAATTTATATTTTTATATTATATACTTATATAAATATAGAATTTTATATAAGAAGTAAGACAAAAGCTAGTAGAACTTGAATTGCAAAAGTTTCCCATCATATTTTTTACACTAATTATTAATAATCTATAAAAAATTATTATGTACTTAAAAAGATTTAAAAATGTCAAAAAATTTGATTTTATAGTTTTATATTTTAAAAATGAATTGATTGATCTTATGACCACCTTTAAGCTAAAACATGCGCCACCTTCGTAGGAATAGTGGGTTTAAGAAAATTAGAAACTTATAATTTTTACTAGCATGATATTAAGTATTAAAAATAAAAAACCGAAAAAAACCGAAACCGACAAACGGTTAACCGAACCGAAAAAAACCGTTCCGAGCGGTTCGGTTACGGTTAATAGGTAAAAACCGAACCGAACCGACATGTACGGTTTGGTAACGGTTTTCGGTAAAAACCGAGCCGAACCGACCCGTGCACACCCCTAGGTGATGTATAGGAGTGTATATAGTAAATATGGTGTGGAGATAGTAAGTGGATAGTAAAATATGGTGTGGAAATAGTAAAGTAGGGTGTGCAGATAATGGTTTCTAGTTCCTATTTTAAAAGTGGTTTCTATTTGATCACTAGCCTATATATATATATATATATATATATATATATATATATATATATATATATATATATATATATATATATATAGGGTTGGACTCCATAGCAAACACCTTATATAACAAACAAAGAACACCTCATATCTAATAGATCCATTGCCCCTGGCGGGGCCACCCAATACAAAAAATTCTTATTTTTTTAGGCTCTATCCATCCAGCAAAAAAAAAAAATTGAAAATTTACTGTTCATCGATGACGTCATCAGTGACGTCATCGATGAACAGTAAATTTTCAATTTTTTTTTTTTTGCTGGATGGATAGAGCCTAAAAAAATAAGAACTTTTTGTATTGGGTGCCCCTGGCGGGGCCAATAGATCTATTGGAATAAATGATTTTATAGTGTTCTTTATTGTTTGTTATATAAGAGTGTTCTTTATGGAGCAAATGCCTATATATATATATACTATTAAAACACCTAAAATAAACAATAACGTAATATAATTAATGGTGATTAGTCTATTGTCTTTTTCACATTTACTTTTAGTTAAAGATATTACTTTTATAAACACCTAAAAACATCAATCATATCATATATTCCAATCATATCATATCTAGCAATAATTGATATATACCGAAAAATATAAAATCATATCATATAATCACTAACAAAATATAATAGAAATCCGTATATTACGAATAATAACCATTAGATTTTTAGTAAAAAATCAGAATTGTTAGATCTAATGATTAAATTAATTTACTAAAATTTCAATGTTCGAATTCAATCAACGAAGTATTTATTTTAAAATTTTATAATATAAGTTTTAAACCATGCATATCATTAATTAAATTTGTAATAAATTATTAATATTAAAATTAAATAAAATACTGTAAATAATGATTATATAAAAATATGTTTATAACATAAAATAAAATTTATTACATATCAAAAGAAATCCGTGCATCGCACGGGTTATAATCTATTTATAATTTGTAAAAACTTCAAATATATTTGAAAGTAAATTGTATTTAGTTTTTAATGATATATATTTTTGAACTTTTTTAATTATATAATATATGTAAAATTCAATTAACTCAAGTTGACCCCACAAAATCAAAACAATCAAAAGAAGACGATGATTTTGAAAGAAAGTACTACACAATGATTTTGAAACAGAGTAGTCATCTGTGCATATCCATAGCCTTCTCAATTTAACCCCACTTTGTTTCTTTTTTTTTTCTTTCGCCAAGTCTTTGATGACTTTGGCCTTGCGATCCTTGCTTCTTTCGGAATCATGGCCTACACTTCTCCTTCTTTATTCTTGAATCCATGTTGAACTTCACATCCCAGTGAACACCTTAAACACCTCAACCTTCCGATGTATTCTTAGATTTCCATTCCCCTATAACATGGCCTGGGAGTAACCAAACAACTATAATTTCAATATCTATCGCATTCAGTGACGTTTATGAGAAAGATCCATTGGTGTGTTAGCAACTCGATGACTTGTCTTGCTAGTTCTTACATAACTACACTATTTTATTTTACACAGATAAGTAAAAAACAACTTAACAAACTTAAATCTAAAATTTACATAGCTTTATCATCCAAAGATAGCCGACACGAGTAAATTGCTCACAAACTTCGAAAGGACTGTACATCAATGCCAATAGATTGAACAGCAAAGAGATGGATACTATAAATCAAACTATAGTACAGCTAGGAGCTCTCAAGCTCAACTCAGTGAAAAGCACTATATTCGATAGCTAATAATAAGATTATATGATTAAGTCAAAAGGTTGGCTATATGCAAAAAACACCAGCAGTAACTTACACATGGACTCCATATTTGCCCAATAACACAAGGGAACTGAAGTTCTCTGAACAAAGTGCCTTGACCTAAAATGTCTCCCATACCACAATTTTCTTGGTTACCTTGCAAATCGCCGCGTCCACTCTGCAGCTAATTCATTATGCTTAGCTTTGTCTTCCAAATACAAGTGAGCAATACCAGGAACAAGAGGTTGATCTGCAAGAATTAATGTAATTCCCATATTTAAGTTGACAAGAGGCACAAATTCAAAGAAAAGAACTAATACAGGTGGCGTTTTGATCATCGCATCTGTAAATATTAAAGCAGCTCACATATTCCTTAATAAGTTAATATCCTTCTTTATAAATTACTAAATTCATGGTCAAACTATTTAACAGTTTTTTTTTTACCTTACTTCTCTTGTGGCCCACTTGCTCCTAGCAAAGTAAATTCTATTTTATTGCTCTTGGACCAACCTCTGCGTTGGTTTATTGGTATTCTTAGGGGGAAAAGGAAAAACCAGTTGACGGCAAAAGTAAATTCTAATAGGTTCATTCACTTGGAGACCCTTACTGGCCATAATAAAGAGTGTTTGCAATCGAAATATAAAACATGTTGGAATTATGTGAGTAATTATGATAATCAGACCCTAATTTTCTTGGTAAATGTATATACCAAAAAAAGAAACTTCCCAACTTTTAAATTATTAACATCACCTAAAAAAGAAGCTACATCAATCATTTCCTAGCTGAACAAAAAGAGGTCCTATTTATAGGTATAACATGCATTTGCTTCCTTAATTTAAACCACTGAAACAAGATAGCACTTAAAAATAGAGGAAAAATACATACAGGGATCAGGATTTGTGAAAATCGATCTTAGTGCTAGCAAAACTTTTGAAATTGTTAAAGCAGGGCTCCAGCTATCCTTCAGAATATCCAAACCAACATTGCCACCTGAATCAACATTGCAGTGGTAGATGCGAGTTTTGAATACCACCTGCAGTTTTGAACCTAGAATTAACACACATAAAAGGAAAAGAAAAAAAAGGATATGACATGTGCTTCACCAGCAACATGGTAGGACTGCCAATATAACATAGTCTACCTTTTGGATAATCTAATAAACCACTGAGAAAATGGTTAACTCACATGAGGACCCCCACAAACGACATTGTTTAATGAAAATGTCAGAAAGCAGTAATGTATTCTGAGATACTGATGTACATACCTTGGGGGGTCTGAAGGGATAATCATTTGGAAATGTTATGTCAAGAAAAAATATCCCACCCTGATAAGGTGTTCCTGCAACCAACAACGAAATCGGAAGATGTAGCCAATATAATACAACATATAACACCCAAAAGGCAAATTGTAGCCTTCATAAAATATTTATACTACAAAAAGATGAATGAAGTTTCTAACTTGTCACCATTTATTTTAAATAAGCTCAAGAACTATCATAATCTAACCATTAGAAGCAGATGAATATCATAAGGTCCCTCGAAAAAATGAAGCTTTCAAGGTTTTGAACCTTCAACATTCCTGATTTGAACTAGTGATTAAAATTCAATACGTGGGAGAAATCTGTGCAGCTTGGCGATTGTGGTCAAATATATGTAAATCACGATCGTTTTAAGCAGATAAATGCTGATGCTTCACAGTATTCATAACTACATACAATATGGGTGGTTGCGTTGTCAAAATTAATCAATTTCTAAATCTACCAAAATAAACGTCAAGGTATTGGGGCGTTATAAAAGAAACATTGTAAAATAACAGTAAACCAAGTTGATAGTAGAAGCATAAGACAGGGTAAACAAGACTCTCACATGAAGTTACCACTTGTGATCAAGCAGACACATAACTTAATAATATATATAGCCTACTGATACACATCTGAAATAACCCGACCCTTTCTCGCGTAACTAAAAATGATAGAGTTTGTAGAGGTACCTGAAGGGGCAATGAGAGTAGCAACCCAATGATAAAGATTATCGCCTTTAGGGCCAGCAGAAGAGTGAGGGGGTGGGTCCAAGTTAAGTTCACTCATCTCCTTTTGTATTCTCTTCCCCGAAGATGATACTGTTGTTGTCGATTGCCATGTTCTTCCTCCCGAACTACTACTGCTCTTCATCCTCCCCCACAATTCGATTCAATTCACTAACCACACCTTCCTTCTCTATACTTAACTAGATAACGCTCTCCGATGTTTCCGATATTTATTTACACTCCTAATCACAAAAGGTCAAAAATTAAACGACAATTCTGTTAAATTGCACTTGTCACTTTGTTACAACATTCAAGAGCTAACAAACAACACATAAGATTGTGGGTAAATTTGGAATAGCAATATAAAACCCTTTTTACACTATTCTAGATAGCAAAGTAATTATCACCGCAAATCGCAACAATCCACACTGCATAATCTAAAAAACAATCACATGTTAAAGAAAAGGTGAGGAATTCCAATGATAGAATAAGAAGGTGGACTGAATAAAATAAGCAAGATAATAAGTAATTATGTTTGCACATGCACATATACAGACTATATACAGTAAATTGAGGAAGAGAAGGGGGGGGGGGGGAGAGAGAGAGAGAGAGAGAGAGAGAGAGAGAGAGAGAGAAGGGGAGAGAGAGAGTAATCACCTGGCTTCGATCTGATAGAGAGAGATGACAACGAACAATCCAGACGAGTGACACCAGTGCTATGTCTTCTTCATCCCCATTTCTATCCGACCATCCCTAATCTTACACTTCCCCCTATTACTCCCTCCGTCCCGAACACATTTCAATGGGCTCGGATCTGGTACTTGTAAATTATGCTTCCTTCATCCTAAATTATTTGATAACCTTTGATTTTTACGAAGATTAAAAAAATATATTAAAAGAAAAGTAAAGTTAATGGATAAGTAGTGGCTTTAGTGAAAAATAGTTTTAAAAAATAGTAAGTAAATTAGGTTTATTAGTTTTGGACGTCCTAAAAAGGAAAGTGTGTCAATTTTTTCGGGATGGAGGGAGTATTTTATAAATATTTTTCGATTTGTATAAAAATATAGAATCTATATTTTTATATAAAACAAAAAATATTATTTATAAGTACCTCGTCCAAACACATTGAAATGCGTGCAAAAAAAAGAATATCATACAAAAATAGGACAGAGGCAGTAGTTTTTAAGTTGGCCCCTGATATGGGCTAAAGATAAGTCCCAAAGACACATTTAATGTGGCATTAATTAGACCTAGAATGGTCCAAATGTGGGGCCCGCCAGATGGGCCCAAACCCTATTTATAATATTAATTTCGTAATTAATATTAAGGGTAATAACCAGCTCAGCAATAAGAGTCAAACAAGAGTATGATTCTTGCCTGACTTAGCCTCCAAGATACATATCTCAACATGGAAACTGATTCATACATGGAAGGAGACTAGAACCTTCTTCTAGTCGGTGACTTGCCCACCAAGTCACCTAACCCTACTACGATTTTAGGGCTTCTCAGCCTATATAAAGGGTCTGACCCCTCATCTTAGAACTACGTTTTCTTGGCTTGATTCTCTAATACAGAGATACGTAGGCATTCTGTGAGGACCGTTTAGTCTCGAACGCAGAAGCAGCCATTAAAGCACGAAGCTCCCGAACCCTAGCCATCATAATCATAACCTAGTTTTTATTCCACAACATTTGGCGCCGTCTGTGGGAAAAAAACATCAACCATGGTTAACACACGAAGGACACCAGCAATTACAGAGCCAATCGCAACCGAGGCTCTACCTCTTAGCTCTGCTCCGCCCCTCACTGAACAAGTACCTCCGACATCCGGGACTATCGTTCCGTATCAAGTTTCTCAACCCCTAGGGACGACTTCCCATGTTGAGAGTACGATACCTCCGATCGTCCACACAAATCCAGGGACTAACCCCCTCCAGGTGGGGATTTCTTCCTTGATTGTAGATCCCAACAACCCTCCACGAGGGGTTCAGATCCACACTACGGATCTCCCCATAAGCACCAACCCGATGTACGGGCTGCCTAACTACCCTCCTACCCAAGGAGCTGGATCAAGTGGTCATGCCCTGTATATTCGAGATCGAGATTATCACGATTTTTCTGGTCCTTATACGGATGAGTCATCTTCTGACGATGATTACGAACGTGATGAAGCTCCAAGGAGGCGACGTGCAAGTAAAAACCTCGAGGAAGAACTCAAACTACTCACGATGGACTCCCTTCAACAACTACTGAGAGGATTAAGGCTTATGAAGCCGAGATCTTAAGATTAAAGGAAGACATGGCCAGAGAACAAGCTAGATCAAATCAGACTTTACCCCCTCCAACATCAGGACCGATTCCCTTTATAGATCTGGAGAGGCCTTCAAGAAGGCAAAGAAGGGCTACCGCCCCAACTGGAAGAATAACGAGGGTGGAAAACCCCAAGAGCAACCCCAAGGATCTGATGCCACTTGGGGATCCTGATGATCCCACACCCCCGTTTACTGAGGAGGTGATGAATGCTCGTATCTCAAAGAAGTTTAAGATGCCAACAATTAAAGCTTATGATGGAATGGGTGATCCTGCAAACCACGTTAGAACATTCTCAAACGCTCTGCTGTTGCAGCCTGCAAGTGACGCTTTGAAGTGTAGGGCATTCCCTCAAACTTTATCAGGTATGGCTCAAAGATGGTATAGCCGGCTTCCAGTAAACTCGATTGGTTCCTTTAAGGAGTTGAGTGCTGCTTTCATTAGTCAGTTTATCAGCGGAAGAACGCATGAGAAAAGTTCTGCATCTCTTATGTATGTGGTACAAGGGAAGAACGAAAGTCTGAGAGACTATCTTAAGAGGTTCACCAAGGAGACTCTGAACATCACTGATCTGGACAATAAGGTTGCAATGGTAGCCTTGGAGCATGGTACCACCGACCTATACTTTAAGAGATCATTGGCAAAGCATCCCCCTGAGAATATGGCTGATCTCCAGCGAAGGGCTGATAAGTACATCAAGGCCGAAGATAGCACGAAGAAGGAAGTCACATTAGGCAATGGTCGGGGGAACAATGATACAAAAAAGCGCAAGCAAGAGCAGGAGTACGATGCTAGGGACAAGTATCCCCGAACTAGCAAAGACTCTGATTCGCCACCAAAAAAGAGCTTGGGACCAAGGTTCTCTGACTATGCAAGGTTAAATGCTCCTAGAAGTCAAATCTTGTTGGAGATCGAGAAGGATAAGGACTTCCGATGGCCGAAGCTACTCAGGGGAGACCCCGCAAAGAGGAACAAGGATCAATATTGTCGGTTCCACCGAGATGTGGGGCATGATACAGATGATTGTAGGCAATTAAAGGATGAGATCGAATTTCTGATCCGCAAAGGAAAACTGAGTAACTTCACCAAGGGTGAAGATCGTGGAACCCAAAGAAGGGACTACGAAAGGAGAAACAATGATAGAAGGGATAATGATCGTGACCGTAACACACAGCCCCGAGGGCCAGTTATCAACATGATCTGGGGAGGCCCGACAGCGGCCGGTACAACTCGAAACTCTCGAAAGGCATACGCCAGGGAGGTGATGCACATCGTGGGAGAGGCCCCGAAGCGTGCTAGAACTGAAATCGTAATTGGTTTTGATGATTCTGATCTTGAAGGGGTGAAATTCCCCCATGATGACCCGTTAGTTATAACCCCTGTGATTGGGAACTCGGAGGTAAAGCGAGTCTTGATAGACAATGGAGCTTCTGTTGACATTCTGTTTCATGATGCTTTTGTGAAGATGGGATATACCGATTCTCAGCTGACCCCGACCAGCATGCCCATCTACGGATTCAATGGAGTCGAGTCCAAAGTGGAGGGTACTATCCAATTACCCATGACAATCGGGCAGGAACCTAAGGAAGCTACTCAAATGTTGAATTTTCTGGTAATTAAGGCAGCCTCGACTTATAACGCAATCCTGGGAAGGACTGGACTTCATGCGTTCAAGGCTGTTGCCTCAACATATCACATGAAGATTAAGTTTCCAACCCGAAATGGGGTCGGAGAACAAAAAGGCGAGCAGAAGATGGCAAGAAGTTGTTATGTATCCGCCCTAAGAGCTGATGGAGTCGGGGGGCAGGTACTCCTGATTGAAGATATGGATATCCGTAGTGATGATGAACACCGAGGAAAGCCAGCAGAGGATTTAATACCCGTTCCTCTGGAGCTGGGCGACCCAGAAAAGGTTACATACATAGGAGCATCTCTGAAGGAACCCCTGAAGGGCGAATTGACAGCATTCTTGCAAGAGAATAGCGATGTGTTTGCTTGGACAGCAGCGGACATGCCAGGGATTGACCCCCAACTTATGACTCATAGATTGAACGTCGATCCTGCACGAAAGAAGATAAAGCAGAAAAAAAGAAATTTTGCTCCTGAAAGGCAAGAGGCCATTAAGCAAGAAGTTGACAAGCTTTTGGAAGCTGGGTTTATTGAGGAGATTCAGTTCCCTGAATGGTTGGCTAATCCCGTCATGGTCAAGAAAGCGAATGGAAAGTGGAGAATGTGTATCGACTTCACAGATTTAAACGATGCATGCCCAAAGGATTGTTTCCCTCTACCAAGGATTGACACCCTAATAGATGCCACAGCTGGACACGAGATGTTGAGTTTCATGGATGGTTTCAGTGGTTACAATCAAATTAAAATGTACAAGGAGGACATCCCAAAGGTATCTTTCATTACTGATTTTGGTGTTTTCTGTTATCTTGTTATGGCTTTTGGTCTCAAGAATGCAGGAGCTACTTATCAACGATTGGTGAATAAGATATTCGCTCATCTAATTGGAAAAACCATGGAGGTCTATGTTGATGACATGTTAGTCAAAAGCCTACTCAAGGCAGATCACGTTAGGCACCTCAGAGAGGCATTTGAAGTGCTAAGGCACCACAAGATGATGTTGAATCCAGCCAAGTGTGCTTTTGGTGTTGGATCGGGAAAATTTTTGGGGCTGATGGTTTCCAAGAGAGGCATAGAGGCCAACCCGGACAAGATTAAGGCTATTCTGGATATGGAGCCACCCCGCTCAATACGAGATGTACAGAAATTAACTGGCCGAGTTGCGGCCCTAGGGAGATTCATCTCCAAATCTGGTGACAAATGCTTGCCTTTCTTTCAGGCATTAAAGAAGGTGAAAAATTTTGAGTGGACTACAGAGAGCCAAGAGGCCTTTGAGCAGTTGAAGAAATACATGGCTGAAGCCCCGTTGTTGGCCAAACCTAGTCCTGGGGAGATTCTTTACTTATACCTGGCGGTATCCGAACAGGCATTGAGTGCTGTTCTTGTCAAAGAAGAAAAGAAAGTTCAGAAACCCATCTACTACGTGAGTAAGGTGCTACATGGGGCGGAGTTGAATTACTCTCCCATCGAGAAGTTTGCATTGGCATTGACTACTGCCTCAAGGAAATTGAGACCGTACTTCCAGGCTCACAAAATCGAAGTCTTGACAGACAACAATTGAGGAGCATATTGCACAGCCCGAAAGCAAGTGGAAGATTGATCAAATGGGCCATAGAGCTTGGAAAGTTTGATATCAAGTATAAGCCTCGGACAGCCATCAAGGCTCAGGCATTGGCTGACTTCGTGGTTGAATGCACCATTGACAACCAAGAAGTCGGGGGGCAGGAGATGATAACCACCCCTGAGAACGAAGATAAAGATGAAGAACTGATAGCTGACCAGAAAGAATATTGGGTGCTCTATTTTGATGGAGCATCAAAAACAAAATCTAGTGGTGCAGGTTTGGTTTTGCAAAGCCCCGATAGGTTCACAGTTGAGTATGCTTTGAAGTTGGACTTTCCGACAACCAACAATGAAGCTGAGTATGAGGCATTAATAGCCGGATTGGGATTGGTCAGAGTCATGAGGGTCAAGAACCTCAAAGTGTGTGGAGATTCAAGATTGGTAGTCTCGCAAGTGAATGGTGAATTTGAGGCCAAGGATGATACTATGGCGAAATATTTACGAGTTGTGAAAGCTGTCATGACTCAATTTGACGAGTGCTATATAGAGCACATCCCAAGAGAAGAGAACGTTAAGGCCGATGCCCTCTCTAAGTTCGCTTCTTCTGAGATAGAGAATTATACAGGAAGTGTTTACTTTCAGGTCTTGAAGGCCCCGACCATCAACTCTAAGTTGGTAGCACCGATCGACGTTGGAAGTTGTTGGATAGATCCTATTAAAGCTCATTTGGAAACCGGATGGCTCCCTGACAGTGCCTTGGAGGCACGAAAATTGTCAGTGAGAGCATTGAGATATGCCCTGATCGAAGGCATCCTGTACAAGAGATCGTTTGTCATCCCGTATTTGAAGTGTTTAAGGCCCCAAGAGGCTAAGGAAGCATTGGAAGAAGTTCATGAAGGGATCTGTGGGCAACACTTGGGGGGCAGAGCCCTAGCCCACAAGATTACCCGCCTGGGATTCTATTGGCCAGAGATGTTGGCAGATGCCCAGGATTATGTCAAGAAGTGTGACAGATGTCAAAAACACGCCACTATTGTAAGGCAGCCGCCTGAGAGGTTAACCTCAATCAGCTCTCCCATTCCGTTTGCAATGTGGGGGATGGACATTCTTGGTCCTTTCCCTATGGCTTCAGCACAAAGGAAGTTTCTGATTGTCGCCATTGACTACTTCACTAAGTGGATTGAGGCTAAGCCTTTAGCCAAGATAACCACCAAGCAAGTTTCCCAGTTCTTTTGGGAGAACATAATTTGTAGGTATGGAATCCCGCGAATCCTTGTGACGGATAATGGGACACAGTTTAACAATGAGGAATTCAAGAAGTATTGTGAGGAAAACGCTATTGAGCTTCGTTTTACCTCAGTAGCACATCCGCATGCAAATGGACAGGCCGAGGTGGCCAATCGAATCATCCTGGACGGATTAAAGAAAAGGGTCGAACGCTCGAGGAATACTTGGGTGGATGAGTTGCTGCCTATACTCTGGGCGTATCGCACCACCTGTAAGGTGACAACAGGAGCAACCCCGTTTTTGCTGGCTTATGGAGCTGAGGCAGTTGTACCACTAGAAATCATGCATGCATCACCTCGAGTTGAGGCATTTGAACCTGAGACTAATGAAGAAGGCATGAGGCTCGCCCTAGATCTGATTGATGAAGTCAGGGACGAGGCAAACGCCAGAAATGCGGAGCATCAAAAGAAAGCATCCTTCTATTACAACCACAGGGTTAAGGAGAGGTTCTTTCAGCAAGGTGACTTTGTTCTTAGAAAGATCGAGGCTTCTGGAGTTGGCCAGAAAAGAAAACTAGCCCCAAACTGGGAAGGGCCGTATCGAGTTAGGAAGACATTGGGACGAGGATCATATAAATTGGAGACCTTGGACGGGGTTGAGGTGCCCCGTACTTGGCATGCCTTGAACCTCAAGATTTATTATATTTAAGCTGCCTATGCAACGATGTAGCTTTTTATTTATTTAGTAGGAGGAGTAGAAATAAGGTTCGATGAAACCATTCCAGGGATTAATTCCCAGAGTAGGACAATAATAAGCTATGTAAGGGTTGGACCCATTTGAGTTATTAATGCAAAGTTTATTTTTCATTCTGAAAAGTCTATGTTTTGTTTAAGTACCTAGCACCTGCTGAGTGCAAATCTAGAAAGATCAAGTACCGAAAAATAAATGAACATACGAATGAAAGAAACGAGTGCATAAATAAAGACCCCGAAGGGCCGACAGTTAAATTACAACAAGCGAATAAGAGTTAAGTCCCGAAGGACATTGATTGAAAGCTGATAAAATAAAGCCACAAACGGCTAGATAAAGGCCGTGCAAGGCCATAGGGGAACCCATCCTACTTAGCTGGGGATTCTTCCTCGCTGCTCTCCTCGCCCGACTCCTCCTCATCTGAATCCTCTTCCTCGCCGGAATCTTCACCTGAAGTCTCTTCATCGGCACCACCTTGATCAACAACCACCATAGGCTGAGCGGTAGTCTCCACATCTTCGGTTTCCTCCTCCCCGGAAGATGAGGTCGAACTGTCTTCATTTCGGATCATCCTCTTGCCTGGGATCGGTTGTCGAACAACTCCAACTTTCCTGGCAGGCGGGGGCTTCTTTCCACGGGATCCCGAAGAGCTTGAGTCTTGACTAGCAGCTGGAGGGCGTCTCTTGTATCCCAAGGATCTATGGCTACCTCTAGAACCCGAACCTGATGCTTGAGGGACATTCTTGGTCCCCGATCCAGAAGCAAGGGTTGCACGGTTCTCGCCACCCGTAGTCCAGAAAGGGCAAGGAAAGTCAGAAGGGATGACTATTGAGGGATGTTTGTTACTCACAGCATTGATTGCCTTGTCCCAACCAACTGACATGTTGTAGGGGCTGAAAGAGTTTGTCCTAAAATCCAATCATGCATGATGATTTAGGAAGAACTTTCTTGTATTCTTATTTGATTTCATTAACATTAATAAAAGACTTATTTGTTTTTATTACGGGCTTTATCTATTTAAAGTGTCTTAAATAAGATGTTCCATAGTTTAGAGTAAAGCTTCTAGAATTATAATGAGATTGTAATAGTGAGATCTAGAAGATGATAACTCTGGACTTAAACAGTTCCCGATCAAAGGATAACTAATCGGAAGTTAGTAAATCCGCAAAGATTGGTACATACTATGCTTGCTCCTTTTAGGAGGATGTCTGTTCTCATAGGCATTTGTGTGGCGACACTATAGCTAGTATGTAGGTGCTTATTATGGAATAAGTTCACTGAACATGACTCGATAAGTTGAACAACTAATGAAGTTTACTCACGTGTCGATAGTTGTTCACTGAGTGATAGTTGTACAAGTGTCCTTAGACTTGAGATCGTTAGAGTAATCTTGTATATAATGAACTATGCTTTGGTTTAGTCCTTAGTCTCAAGGACATCCATTAGGTCTATTCTGGGCATAGGGATTTGTGTATGGAGATAGTTAACGATCAATAAAGGATCTACCCCTTCCAGTAAAGGAAGAGAATATCCTATGCTATTCTTATGATGCTAGTTCCGGAATCTCTGGCCAGAGTGTATGAAATTAGAAAGAAGTTTCTAATTTGCATTAATATGAACTTTGCATTATGAATAAGAAATCATATGATTAAATTTGATAGGCTTGACACGAGATCCATGCCTTGTATTTAATCGGGATATTGTAGGGTAGAAGGAATTGATTGTACGGTAACTAGCACTGACAGGTTCTTGGTATTCTAAGCAGTGAATTCATATTATCCGGATAGTCGCGATATGTTGAGAAGCATCACTCACGATGTAGAATAAATATAATTAATCAATTAATTATATTTAATGAATTTTAGAATTCATATAAATAATAAATAAAAAGTTTATTATTATTTATTTCTACTACCGGCTTAATATTGAACCTACAGGGTCACACCATAAAAGAATATTTTCTTTGATGAAAAGTTTTAAATTTTGAGAGAGAGAATTATTTTCTAAATAGTTTAGAAAAAGAAATAATGATTAAAATAGTTTTAATTATTACTAAAGCATTTTATAAGATAAAATATGGGGTTAAGATATATTATTAAGATAATATTAAAAACCCTAAGCTAGCCCTATAAATAGAATGAGATGGCTCATTCTAAAGATGATCTTAGTTTTTGTGAAAAACCTAAAGAAGGAGCTAGCCTCCATCTCTCTCTCTCTCTCTCCCAAAAACTCCATTTTTATAAAAACTTGGTTTTATAAAAAGCTTCATCGAAGAGGATAATTCTTGGTGGATACCGGTAGAGTGCTTCACACTCTGAGAAGCAACTGCTAGCAACCAGAGATTATAAAGCTTCGATGTAACAAGGTAAGGTTTCGATTCCTCGTTTATTCATTTTATATGATTTTCTATATGCACGATACATGGTTTTTACGGAATAATTGTTATACCGCGCTTCCGCTCGTCCGTAAATTCCTTCAATGGCATCAGAGCCAAGTTCTTGCATATAGAGATTCATATAAAAATTTCAGATTTTTTTATGCATGTATGGATTTATTATGATTTTTGCAATTTTATTTGGATTTAATTATGAATTAATTCAAAATAATATTTGCATGAAGTTTTGACCATGGATCTGGATTCTATAAGTGTTATGGATCATCTAGATATTTTTTTCATAATTTTGTGATGTGTAGATTATTTGTTATGAATTTTTTAAAATTGTTTTAATTAAAATTCATAAAATAAATATGCATGTGAATTATATGGAATTAAAATTTGCACAAAGGACCCCTGGCTGATTTGGTAATTTTCCTACTGCTTGATTCAAGAAATCATGTTCTGTTAATTTTTATTTAATTAATTAATTAATTGTTAATTAATTTGTTAATATTAAAAATTAAAATAATAATAATAGTTATTGTTATTAAAGGGCTGTTACATTTTGATCAGTTACACTAACAATGAATGCATCAGTTTTGGAGGCAACCGTTGCCAATTGCCATCCTGACAACACAACCAATGTATAACGCGTCTGACAAACAAAAAAAAAAAAAAAAAAAAAAAAAAAAAACTGAAGCAGCTGCTGTGCGCGCGTGTAGGACAACCGCGGGGAGGGTGGTCGCGCATTCAGGGAATGCGTGACAGGTTTGTTACGCATTACAGTAATGCGTTACACAATTGAATAGCTTTTAATTGTTGTAACGCATATCATAAATGCGTTACAGCCCTTCTGCCCACATTAAATTTGATTTTCTGGGAGTTTCGTAACTCCGTTTTGGGCGTGCAATATATCGTTGGATTCGTATTTCCGATACGGATCTAATGGAGTGGTCAAATATTTTTTATATAATTTTTTTTGAAATATTTATATTACCAAAAGTGTCATAAAGCATATTTTAATTATTTTAAATTGCTTTTAAATGCTATAATAAATCCATACATCATTATATCAATGTGTGACATGATATTGCTTGCATGCTTACTTATTTATTTATGTTTATATATGAGATATATGCCTATGTTTACCATGAGATGATAGATTTAGGTGAACTTAAATCAAAATAAGGCGTGCGCTACAAAATCTAGAAATAGGAATCGTTTCTTGCCTTAATAATAATATTATGAATACAATCATGAGATTTTTGTGTTTTTGAAACACGTAATTAAATATGAATTTTCAATATTGAGAGAAAGGATGATTCTGTCAAAAACAGATTTTGATCTGTAAGAAAGGGGTATTAAGTGACGCCTCTTGACAATGCTCCCCCCGATCTGGGAATCATCTTATTATCGATTATTGATTTGAAATATTTAATTGAAGAAAAGAATCTCTTTATAATATGATTGTGATTGTTAAATAATATTAGTTAATTAATAATGGCTGATAATTATTTATTTATGAAATAAATAATTAGTTAGCAATTTTATTAATTGATTAAATGAGATTTAATTTATTATAAAATAATTAAGATGTGATCTTAATATTATTAATTATTGATTTAATTTAAGAAATTAAATTAAGGGAGAGATTAATTTTCTAAAGAGTTTAGAAATAGAATTAATAATTAAAAGAGTTTTAATTATTGGTTTATAACAAAGAAGATGAGATCTATGTATTATATATGTCAAGTTGTAATCGGCCATAGGCACAAAAAGTTTTGTGTCGGTTATGGTCTTCCAACATGACAGAAAGTATTTCTTGTTTTCGGTGCATTGTCGTTTCGTGCTACAGCCGAGGACTTTGTTACCGATCAACATGAAAATACTTGTCTGTTACATTAGATGTGTACAAAATTATATTTTAGTGGTCGTTACGTGCTACAGCCGTGGGCTATTGGAATCTAATTTAATTGTACAAAATGTTGGATTTGACTTGACTAATAATATTGAGATTTTTCGTGTTTTTGTTATAGGTTTAGATTATCTATTAAACTTAAAACACGTTAGACTTATAGGTTTATACGAAAATGTTTCGTGACCTTAAAAAAAAAAAACCTCTTTTATAAATATCAAGTAGTAATTGGCCAATGACACAACGGGCTTGTGTCGGTCATAGCCTTCCAACATGGTAGAAAGTAGTTCTTATTTTTGAATCACTGTCGTTTCGTGCCACAGCCGAGGGCTTTGATTTCGAAATAAGAAATACTTGTCTATTACATAGAGATGTGTACAATGAATTAGAATCTAATGGTCGTTACGTGCCACAGCCGTGGGCTGTTGGAGACTGATTCAATTGTACGAAATGTTGGGTTAGACTTGACTTAGAATATTGAGTTTGTCGTGCCACAGCCGTGACTCAATTATTCAAGAGGCTAAAGTTTTATTAGGGAATAACATGAGATGTAATTGACAAGAGTTGTCTGCCTATTGAACATCACATGGCGTTTCGTGCCACAGCCGGGGTTGTGTGATGGAATGTAGGATC
Source organism: Kitagawia praeruptora (assembly GCA_037693485.1). Taxonomy (NCBI): domain Eukaryota; kingdom Viridiplantae; phylum Streptophyta; class Magnoliopsida; order Apiales; family Apiaceae; genus Kitagawia; species Kitagawia praeruptora. The sequence continues at coordinate 148,337,568 of CM075349.1, read as the reverse complement.
CTTATTCCCACTAGCATTTTGAATGCTTATTTATTCACTTAGGGGGTTGTATAAATTAGATAAACTAGTGGGAGCCACTTATGAATAAAGACCCGATTCATATAGTGTTTTAAAATGAAATTGAATATTTGCTAAGTGTTGTTATGTATTTATCATTTACAGATTTACTATATACATTATGTCTTCTGCACTATCACTCCGGAGCATACTAGATGCTCACATATTGACTGATCCCAACTATGCTGACTGGCTTCGAAGCTTGAAAAAAGTTCTCAAGGGCTAAGAAGCTGGGATATGCTGTTTGTTTTCACTGTAACAAGGTGAGGCACTGGAAGAAGAACTGTAAGGTTTACCTTGCAGAACTGAATGTGAAGAAGGCTAGTAAGACTGCCACTTCTAATTCAGATATGTTTATGATTGAAGTAAACATGTCACTAAATCAACTTCTACTTAGGTATTAGATACTACTTGTGGTTCTCACATTTGCAATTCGTTGCGAGGACTAAGGAGAAGTAGGGCTCTTGGGGAAGAGAAGGCGATTCTATGGATGGGCAATGGAGCAAGAGTTGCTGCCATAGCTGTAGGGTCATTTGATTTACATATGCCTACGGGCAAGACTATTATTTTAAATAATTGTTATTTTGGTTCCCTCGATTGTGAGGAATATTATTTCTATTCCAATGTTAGACTTGGATGGATTTTCATTTATTATTCAGAATATTAAACATCCAATCCTCAGAGATAATGTTCCTTATGGTAGTGGAACTTTAAATAATGGTCTGTATGTATGTGACATAGAATATGTTTTACTTCATATTAAACAAAGAAAAAAGGATGATGAAAATCCTACCTACTTATGGCACTACAGACTTGGTCATATTAGAGAAAATAGACTTCGGACATTGCATAAGGGAAGGTTACTAGAACCCTTTGATTTTGAATCATATCCTACATGCATGTCTTGTCTATTGGGTAAAATGACCAAATCTCCATTTAATGGACATGGAGAGAGCGCTAGAGAGTTGCTGGTATTGGTACAAATAGATGTATGTGGACAAATGTCTATGCAAGCCATGGCAGGATTTTAATACTTCGTGACTTTCATAGATAAATGATCTAGATTCAGATATATGTATTTGATGAAATACAAATCTGAAGCCTTTGAAAAGTTCAAAGAATACAGTTATGAAGTAGAGAAATAAACCAAACATAGTATTAGAGCTCTTCGATCAGATCGAGGAGATGAATACTTGAGTGGTGTGTTTCTAGATTATCTCAAAGAAATAGTATAGTCTCCCAGTGGACTCATCCGGACACTCCATAGTTGAGTGGGGTATCTGAAAGGAGAAATTGAACTTTGTTAGACATGGTTCGATCCACGATGAGCTATGCAGATCTTCCAGTATCACTTTAGGGTTATGAATTGGAAACCTCGGCATATTTACTGAATAAGGTGCTTTCCAAATCTGTTCCTCAAACTCCATATGAGATATGGAAAGAAAGGAAACCGAGTCTTAAACACGTTAAGATTTGGGGATGTCCAGCTTATGTCAAGAAAGTTGACCATGATAAGCAGGAATCTCGATCCGTAAAATGTAGGTTTGTGGGATATCCTAAAGAGATTTTAGGGTATCACTTTTACACCGATCATAGGGTGTTTGTCTCTAGACATGCTACCTTCTTAGAATAAATAGTTTATCTCTGAAGGGAACAGTGGGAGCAAAATAGAACTTAATGAAGTTCAAGAAGCACAAACTACTACGGTTCAAGAGGAAACTCCTGTTCAAACTAAACAACCTTATGTGACATAGTATTGACTCTGAGAAATGGCAGAGTGCCATGAAATCCGAAATGGATTCTATGTATACCAACCAAGTATGGACCTTGGTTGAAGCACCTGAGGATGTTAGACTTATTGGGTGCTAAAGAGTATACAAGAGAAAGATTGGAGTAGATGGCAAGGTGGAGACCTACAAGGCTAGGCTCATGGCAAAAGGATTCAGACAAAGGCAATGGATTGACTTTGATGAAACTTTTTGCATGTAGCCCTACTCAAATCAATTCGGATTTTGCTTGCGATCCATATATGGATTGAAGCAAGCTTCTCGTAGATGGAACATCCATTTTGATGAGACAATCAAAGAGTTTGATTTTATCAAAAACATAGATGAACCATGCGTTTACAAGAAGGTTAGTGGGAGCGCGGTAACATTTCTTGTATTGTATGTGGATGACATACTTCTTATAGGAAATGATATACCGATGCTGCAATCAGTCAAAGTGTGGCTATCAAAGAACTTCACTATGAAGGACTTGGGAGAGACATCCTAGATTCTTGGTATGAAGATCTATAGAGATAGATCGAGAAGAATGATTGGTCTTACCCAAGGTACATACATCGAGAAAGTGCTTAAAAGGTTTAGCATGAAAAACTCCACGAGAGGTCTCATACCGATGAGCCATGGAGTATCCCTTTCCGAGAAGATGTCTCCTAAGACACGTAAGGAAAGAGAGCGTATGAGTAAGATTCCTTATGCTTCAGCAATAGGATCTATCATGTACACGATGTTATGTACTAGGCATGATATTGCTTATTCAATTAGTGTGACAAGCTGATATCAGTCGGATCCAGGTGAAGACCACTGGAAAGCAGTGAAGAACATCCTTAAGTACTTGTGAAGGACTAAGGATATTTTTCTTGTTTTTGGTGGATCTGAGTTGAAAATAGAGGGTTATATTGACTCTAGTTTTCAATCAGAAAGTGATGATAGCAAATCCATGTTAGGGTACGTGTTTACTCTAAAGGGTGGAGCGATTAGTTGGAAGAGTTCCAAACAGCCTACACGGTTGACTCAACAGCGGAAGCAGAGTTTATAGTTGCAAGTGACGCTGCAAAACTGTTTTGTGGCGCTTTCTTTTGATTAAGGAAATCATTGAAAGTAGAGATGTCAACATTGAGAAAGTTGACATACATAACAACATAGCAGACCCACTCATTAAGCCGCAATCTCAGATTCACTTCGATCGTCATAATGAGTGAATGGGTATTAGATACCAGAGTGATTGGCTTTAGTACAAGTGGGAGATTGAAAGAGTTTGTCCTAAAATCCAATCATGCATGATGATTTAGGAAGAACTTTCTTGTATTCTTATTTGATTTCATTAACATTAATAAAAGACTTATTTGTTTTTATTACGGGCTTTATCTATTTAAAGTGTCTTAAATAAGATGTTCCATAGTTTAGAGTAAAGCTTCTAGAATTATAATGAGATTGTAATAGTGAGATCTAGAAGATGATAACTCTGGACTTAAACAGTTCCCGATCAAAGGATAACTAATCGGAAGTTAGTAAATCCGCAAAGATTGGTACATACTATGCTTGCTCCTTTTAGGAGGATGTCTGTTCTCATAGGCATTTGTGTGGCGACACTATAGCTAGTATGTAGGTGCTTATTATGGAATAAGTTCACTGAACATGACTCGATAAGTTGAACAACTAATGAAGTTTACTCACGTGTCGATAGTTGTTCACTGAGTGATAGTTGTACAAGTGTCCTTAGACTTGAGATCGTTAGAGTAATCTTGTATATAATGAACTATGCTTTGGTTTAGTCCTTAGTCTCAAGGACATCCATTAGGTCTATTCTGGGCATAGGGATTTGTGTATGGAGATAGTTAACGATCAATAAAGGATCTACCCCTTCCAGTAAAGGAAGAGAATATCCTATGCTATTCTTATGATGCTAGTTCCGGAATCTCTGGCCAGAGTGTATGAAATTAGAAAGAAGTTTCTAATTTGCATTAATATGAACTTTGCATTATGAATAAGAAATCATATGATTAAATTTGATAGGCTTGACACGAGATCCATGCCTTGTATTTAATCGGGATATTGTAGGGTAGAAGGAATTGATTGTACGGTAACTAGCACTGACAGGTTCTTGGTATTCTAAGCAGTGAATTCATATTATCCGGATAGTCGCGATATGTTGAGAAGCATCACTCACGATGTAGAATAAATATAATTAATCAATTAATTATATTTAATGAATTTTAGAATTCATATAAATAATAAATAAAAAGTTTATTATTATTTATTTCTACTACCGGCTTAATATTGAACCTACAGGGTCACACCATAAAAGAATATTTTCTTTGATGAAAAGTTTTAAATTTTGAGAGAGAGAATTATTTTCTAAATAGTTTAGAAAAAGAAATAATGATTAAAATAGTTTTAATTATTACTAAAGCATTTTATAAGATAAAATATGGGGTTAAGATATATTATTAAGATAATATTAAAAACCCTAAGCTAGCCCTATAAATAGAATGAGATGGCTCATTCTAAAGATGATCTTAGTTTTTGTGAAAAACCTAAAGAAGGAGCTAGCCTCCATCTCTCTCTCTCTCTCTCCCAAAAACTCCATTTTTATAAAAACTTGGTTTTATAAAAAGCTTCATCGAAGAGGATAATTCTTGGTGGATACCGGTAGAGTGCTTCACACTCTGAGAAGCAACTGCTAGCAACCAGAGATTATAAAGCTTCGATGTAACAAGGTAAGGTTTCGATTCCTCGTTTATTCATTTTATATGATTTTCTATATGCACGATACATGGTTTTTACGGAATAATTGTTATACCACGCTTCCGCTCGTCCGTAAATTCCTTCAGGGGCGCACCTCATCGTCATGTTCATCTATGAAACTCAGAAATTCCTCAGAATTATGGTAGGCTTTGATCACCTTGTTGGCATCATCCATCCTCTTTCGGGCTAAAGAAGCAAGTTGTTTTCGGGAGGACAGAGCATTCGCTTCAGCGTGGGCAACCTGAGAATGTAGATCATCAATCTCTTCCTTGAACCTTGCTGAATCAGTTTTCAAGGATATATTCTCATCCCTGAAAGCCAAGCCTTGGGTGGAAACCGCCTGAAAATAGGCATTAGCCTGCAACGAAAAATTGACAAGGCATAAGAAATTTATAAAAGCTAAATCACACCGAACTTACTAAAAGGAGTGTCATACCTGATATAAGGCTTGAGCGCCCAGAAGTCGATTTTCATTCATCTTATCCCCGGCATGTAAAGTCACTCTGTCAGGAGGAGTAATCGAGAGCTTGGACCAGTCTAGAGCTAGGTCAGGACTCCCACAAACCGAATCTTGCTCACATATACCCCATGACGGGATAAAAGGGGTCCTGATAACCCCATCAGCATTCCGGGATCTTTTCCCGCCTTGGGAGCAGCTTTCCAAGAAGTGAGGGACTCTAGGCTTAGTGGGATTCAGTAGCTCCGCAGCCTTTTTCTTCATCCTTTGAGTCACAGTCGGTTGATTCTGAGGACGACTGTCAATCTCCTCAGCAGCTGAAATGCAACGAGAAAAACATCGGGATAAGAACAAATAGAGGTCATAATATGGTTAAGTAAGAAAATTACCCTCAATGGAAAGAAAGCTAAGGCCAGTCTCAACAAGATTCTTTTCATTCAGAAAAGTTTTGTAATGGGTACAACCATCATCAGCTAGGAGCTTATCTCGGTCTAGTAACTCCGTATCAGTAAGTTCACACACGAAATGTGAACTATCTTCCACATGTCCAAATCTCTTCACAAAGTAGTTGCCCCAGTCACCACCTTCCCATTCAAGGATTACAAACTCCCTTTCCCAGAAATGTTGGGAATCTGGAAAAGAAAAGGGATTCACTATATGTGGGAGTTTGGCTCGGTGTTGAAGGCTGATCCATCCTTTTTTGCAGTCAGTAGAGTTTCTGGCCCCGAAGATACTCCGAAACATTGTAGTAGACAGTGGGATGTTCAGCTGACGGCATCTTATTATAAAAATAATGATGTACCTCCAGGCATTGGGATACAATTGACAAGGGTGAATTTGATACTCCGCCAACAATCTGATGATAAAATCATCAACAGGAAATCTAAATCCAGCATCTAGGGCACCCCAGGGAACGCAAATTCTCTCAGGATGCCAGTTACAAGTTCTGTCAGTTAGACTGGGAAGTCGAACTTTAATAGCATCTGGGAAGTAGTATGTTCTCCTGATCTCTTCGACATCTATCTCCTTTAACTTGCATGGACTATGAAATGAATCTAAGCTTGCACTATTTGGGAACGCGTCCCTCATGATGTTTAGCAGATCTAGTAAAGATTCAAATTTATGCTCAACGTATGAAGGGGGTTTTATTTTTTCTTTACCTTTTGCTGTCCTCATCTTGCTCCTTTTGGCAAATGCTTCCATCATGGAGACCGGAGGGGCAACTGGTCGACTGTTCTCTGACATCTTGCTCTTGAAACTTGAACTTGAAGCTGCAAACTTGATCTGGAATCTTGATCCCTGATTGGGACTAAAAATCTACAGAGCTTAAGAACTTGAAAACTTTGAAATGAAGAAGTGATTGAAATGAAGGCTACCACTCTTCTTTTATAGAAGAAACATGACATGCTGTATCAGGTCAAGGTTCAGCTTGATTCACGTTTACAGGTCATCTATCGTTTAAAGATGAAAAAAGGATAGAAACTACTCGTTTTATACAGAAAGGATCGTTATAATTCATACGAGCTGAGGAGAAACATCCGATATAATTGCTAAAGCTGCAAAACAAACGACCTTTGAAAGGCTAATTACGCTTAAGGAGTTAATTAAGGAGATCAGCCATAAGTGCAAGGTTAGTAATGCTAATCAAAGAGTAATATCGTTAGAAGTCACGAATGACTTGAGATCAAGATCAAGAATCTTGATCCTTAAGATGACGAATGACTTGAGATCAAGATCAAGAATCTTGATCCTTAAGATGACGAATGACTTGAGATCAAGATCACGGAGGGGTTCAAGGTTCGGGCTTCTTGGCCAACCACGAAGTGGCCGACCACGACACTCGGAGGGTCGCAGCCGACCACGGAGTGGAAGACCACGAACCGACCGACCACCCCATTTTGAAGGCCTTCGACCGACCACGGAGTGGCCAACCATGAAGCGGCCGACCATGGAGTGGCCAACCATGAAGCGGCCGACCACCACGCCCGAGGGAGCAGCAGCCGACCACGAGACGACCGACCACCGCACCCGGGGACGTGCCAGCCGACCACGAACAAGGAGACCACCAAGCAGCCGACCTCCGTGGAACGAACCCTTCCGGCCGATCACCGTGTGGCCGACCACGGTGAATCGAACCCCTCCGGCCGATCACCGTGTGGCCGACCACGGTGAATCGAGCCCCTCCGGCCGATCACGGGCTAGCCGACCATGAGCTACCCGACCACGAGCTACCCGTTGATCCGGCCGATCACGGGTAGTTTGTGGTCCTAGAACCCGACTTTTTTAGCAGTTCTCGGATAGTTTGTAGACTTGGATCTCGACTTTTTCAGCGAATTTTGGATGATTTTCGGTACTGAAACGAGATTAAGATTAGCACAGATTAGTGCCGTTTTAGCACAGATTAGTGCCGATTAGCACAGATTAGTGCCGTTTTAGCACAGATTAGTGCCGATTAGCACAGATTAGTGCCGTTTTAGCACAGATTAGTGCCGATTAGCACAGTTTAGTGCCGATTAAGCACAGATTAGTGCCGATAAGCACAGATTAGCACCAATTAGTGCTGTTAGTGCCGTTTTATGCCGTTTAACATCGTTTAACACTGTTTAAACGTTGTTTGAGGCTGATTAGCGCTGTGTAGTGTCGTTTAACACTGATTAGTGTCGTTCAACATCGTCGTAAATGCGTCGGTCGCTCCACGCTTTACATTAAGATGATATTGTTGAAAATACTCACTCAAGAGTAATAAACCCTGACCCGAGTCTCGGAAAAGGCCGTTGAAACTTCAAGGAAAACCTGATCAGTTTTCCTAGAAGTTGGGGGGCAAATGATATGGGCTAAAGATAAGTCCCAAAGACACATTTAATGTGGCATTAATTAGACCTAGAATGGTCCAAACGTGGGGCCCGCCAGATGGGCCCAAACCCTATTTATAATATTAATTTCGTAATTAATATTAAGGGTAATAACCAGCTCAGCAATAAGAGTCAAACAAGAGTATGATTCTTGCCTGACTTAGCCTCCAAGATACATATCTCAACATGGAAACTGATTCATACATGGAAGGAGACTAGAACCTTCTTCTAGTCGGTGACTTGCCCACCAAGTCACCTAACCCTACTACGATTTTAGGGCTTCTCAGCCTATATAAAGGGTCTGACCCCTCATCTTAGAACTACGTTTTCTTGGCTTGATTCTCTAATACAGAGATACGTAGGCATTCTGTGAGGACTGTTTAGTCTCGAACGCAGAAGCAGCCATTAAAGCACGAAGCTCCCGAACCCTAGTCGTCATAATCATAACCTAGTTTTTATTCCACAACAGCCCCCTATTAGAGCAACTCCAATGCTCTTACCTTTCCTTAACCCCTAAAATAGGGATTATTAAAAATATAGGTAATGAAAATTATGTTTCATTCCAATCATATACCCTATATTCATACCCTATATTTTAAAAGTAATTTTTAATGTAGTTTTTGAAATTTAAATTTGGAGCATTCTTATAAATTAACCAATGAGGTGGAGGATAGATGAGGTGGAGGATATAGGGGATCTAATTTTGATCTCTCAAATAAGGGGTTATATTTTCTCTCCCCTAAAAAATAAAGGGGATGAGGGATAGGGTTGGAGCTTTATTTTTAAACTAAAATCCCTATATTTGTCCACCTAGGCACATTATAGGTAAGTAACATGTATGGTTGGAGTTGCTCTTAGTTTTTAAGTTGGGCGTTGCTAAATGTAGTAAAGAATTGCTTCATGCAGTAATTGCAATTGCAAATTACTTAAATGTTCGTCAATCCATTAAATACATTTGATAAAGCACCAATTACCCGTATAATTTTCATGGGTTAAGGAGCGAAAAAATCCTTGTATTATAAGTGCGGGAGCAAATAAGTCCATAAGATTTATAAAGGTATAATCCCTTGTAATTTAAATTTAAGGTTCAACAAGATCTCTATGATTAATTTAAATTATAGATTTTGCATTACTTACTCTTTCATAATTGCTAAATGCAGTAAAAAATTGCTTCACGCAGTAATGGATAATTACAATTATATTCTTTCATTTTTCTTTGTTCACTATATTAAACACTTAATGCCTCATTAATATATTGCTCTAGTTACGATAGAGATTATATAAGTTGACATATAAGGTAATTTTTAGTTTTAAAAAAACTCAGTAACTTTTATTTAAGATTTTAATTTTTTATATTGAACGTGAAATAGATTATAATTTTGTTTTTTTAGGAATATGTCATCGCTTTTAAATTAGTTATACTTGAAATCTGAAATTCTCACACTACTAATTTTAAATTTAAAAACCAGGAAATCGTAAATTTTAAAATTTGATATATGAATAAATTTTTAAATATCATTTCATATTTTTACATGAAAACCATGAGTACAATATAAATAATTAATTAACAACTAGTTGTTTCTTCTTTCAAAAAAAAAACAACTAGTTGTTTCACATTACTATCGTGAACTGCACGAACCCTAACCCCTCTCTCTCTCTTGTAGCCGTCCCTACTATTTTTCAAAGGGCTTTCATCCATTTTTACCGGTGAAAAACCCAAAACCTTTATCTTTTTTTATTTTTTTTGTTTAAGATCTTATTTTCCTTCAATAAGTTCCCAATTTATTTGGGTTTTATTTATTCTCTCCTTATGAGAATTTGGTTTTGTTTTATTGTGATTTGGTGTTCTTCATGTCCGAGATTATAGATCGACAGGATTTTCATGGGTTGATTCAGTGATAAAAGATTTTTATGGGATCGCATTTACGGTCGATTGGTCAAAACATTCAGGTGAAAACAAGTACATATATTCAAATCATCTTCAAAAAATCGTTTGGTTGTCTCTCCAATATACTTAAACGTTTGTTCAATTTTGATTATATTTATAGATACCGTATGACTTTTAATTAATAAATTGATACCCCTTTTTCAAAAAACAACTAGTTGTTTCACCTATATTTTGAAATCACAAATCATAACATATATAACTATTTAATGTTTTTTCTTTATTTAATAATTTATTGTACATCTTAATCACGCGCATATCAATTAACGAAAAAAACTTAAAATGTAAAAAATATGTTTTAATCAAATATTTTCGATGACTATTCCTATCATCTTATGGTATAAATAGTGATATATAATTAGGGTATTACTTTAATAAAAATCACTCTTAATCTAGAAATTAGAAATTACAAAAAAAATAAAAAATTTAAATCGCGTAAAAATTAGTTTCTAGTTTTTTATTTTAATTTTTATTTCTATTTAATCACTTGCCTATATAATTATATGTATGCTAATGACACATCTTAAAAGTTACTTTGTTATTGTTTGAATGTTATTCAATAAGTATTTAAATTTAGAGAAATTATCAAAAGTATTATTTTTTTTACAATTTTACTATCTTCTAAAAATATTTGAAAAAATATGATTTGTAACCAAATGAAACTTGTTTTTATGTTTTTTTTGAAAAAATAATTAAAGTAGTTTTTCTTACATTTTGGATTGATGGTTACATTTGATTTAACGGGCACAACTTGTTACGCCAGGCATCATGTAACAAAAAAAGATTTCAATTACTAAATTTTTAAAGTTGTATTTGTGGTTGATGTATGTGACATTGAGGGGTTAACTTAAAAAATGTTAAACTTATTCTCTTTAAGTGAAAAGTGATAATTTTAACTTTAAGTTAGGTGTATATGTTTTGCTAATTTTAATTAAAGTAAATTTATTTAAAAGAAATTGACTAAAAAAATAGCAATTTTTATTTTTTAAACATAATATAAAAGTATAAAATAAAAATATATACAAACAATATATTACGAGTTAAAGGTGAATTAAATATATAAAAATTGATATGAGAAAAAAATAAGTTAAAAAAAATACTTCTAAGATACTTAAATTTTTTGAACTAAAACTAAATTTAACCAAACACATCAACTAACCACTTAAAATGGATTGGGATAGCTTCCCAAACAGGCTATTATCGGTTGCAAATATTGTTACAAAATTGCAAAACATATTGTTGAAAATATATTTTAAAAATCGATATTTTTTGCAAAGTATTTTTAAAAAATAGTTATTAAAAAAAATTGAACTTGGTTATTTATGAAAAAACCCTTAAACTTAATATTTGAAATTTAATTTAGTTTTGTAGTATAAAATTTTAAAATAATTTACTTATTTTGATAAAATAATACTTATACATAAAATAATTTTTATCTAAAAGTTTTTATTATTTATATAATTATACTATCTGTTACTCCAATATAGTACATGAAAAAAAACCAATATTTATATTCAAACAAGTTGTCAGCGCAATGAAATCTGTAATCTATCATAGGAGACTGATGAAAATTATACGGGTAATTGGTGCTTGGTCAAATGCATTTAATGGATAGACGGACATTTAAGTAATTTGCGATTACTGCATGAAGCAATTCTTTTCTACATTTAGCAACGCCCTATCCTTTTTGTTGGTAGAGATAACTTAGGCGAGTTTTAATATTTTGTTAGTATACTTTATGATTGTTTTATTTGATGTTTTTTTAAGAATAATGATTGTTTTATTTGGTATTAATTTTCTAAAATATTTCAATATATGACTGAGATAATGATAAATGATGTTTTTGTGTCGGTCCAATTGATATAACAGTATCTTCCTCACTGTCTTTACGGGATGTCTAGAATTCGAATCTTGTCAAAACAAGACAAATGTATGCCAGTGTATAAATAACAAGAGATAATTTGTAAGGGATTCATAAACACTTGAATGTAACAAACTTCACAGAACCAAAAATGTAATTAGTGAAAGTAAATATAATTTTTAAAATAAAAATACGATTCAGTTACTTAAAACATCAGCAGGACAAAATGTGCATCAGATTAGCAGGGAGCTAGGAACCAGGCCTCAGGGGGGTACATGGGTTGGGAAAGAATGGATCGAAACTTTGAAAGACAAGGGGCTAACGTTCTTGATGAAGCACAAACAGAGCCCGAATGATCGATGAAAGCATTGAGCATACACTGATACACATTATTTTTTATGCAATAGGGGTGTGTTGAAAAATTATGGCATGTGTTTTTCCATTAATGTGTTGCCTGTATTTTTGAGTCTTCCAGCAGAAATGATAAGATCTGCTGATTTGGTTTGTCTATTAAATGAAAGAAGTGGTTCATCGACTTACAATTCTTTTTTGAAGTAGATCAATTTACTTTTAATATATTCGTGCATATATTAAAAGTTTGATATGGTTAAGTCTCAGAAGATATGAGTATGCCAGTCATCAAGAACACGATTTTCATTTTATTGTAAAACCGAAACTCTATGCAAAAGATCTGCAGAAACCGATACTTGCTTTACCCCTTTAATAAGGCAGACATCTTTATTATGGAATGTTTTTAAAGAAGAATGAGTGCAGGCATCTTGTTAAAAACAAAGCAGTCCCGCAGCAAGAGAGCTCTGCAAAATCAAACAAAGTCACTAAAATAATGGTAGTAATATTTTATGCTAACACGAAACGGCAAGGTTACATGGTAAACAACGCCTTAGTAGTTTAATTCACCTGTCATCCCTAGTCCAAAATACTTGGTCTCCAAGTATAAATGTTGTGTATAAATTGATATCATAACATATCATCCAAGTCAACTCCACTTCTCAGATCTACATTAGTCATTAGGCCTCAAACTCCCCCCTGTTGAATCCACATCCAAATCACACACAGCATTTTTGCCATGGATTTCATTAGCGCGATGAAAACAGGATTCAACCAACCAATAATGGGATTGACTGAAAACAACTCAGCCACATACTTGTCTTCCGGCAATCCATGCCTTGACTTCTTCTTCCATGTGGTTCCCAGAACTCCATCGTTTCAGCTGATCCAACGTCTCGAAACCTCATGGTCTCATGATCCACTAACCACTCTCAAACTCATCTGCAATCTTCGAGGCGTCAGAGGCACTGGCAAGTCTGATAAAGAAGGCTTTTACACTGCAGCGCATTGGCTACACAAACATCACCCCAAAACTTTAGCATGTAATGCCCATGTTTTCGCCTCGTTTGGTTACTTTAAAGATTTTTTGGAGATCTTGTTTAGGTTACTCCAAGGTCCTGATGCAAGAGCCATACTTAAAAGGGAATGGAAAGCGAAAAAGAATTCAAAAGCCAGGGGTGTAAAAGGTGTTCATAGGGATGGTGATTTTAAGCTGGATTCAAGAAAGAGAAAGGAGAAAGATAGTCAGAAAAAACTGATGAGGGATTTGATTATGAGAGAAGTACGGATTGAAGACAATAAGGCCAAGATGATGGAAGATAAACAAAGGGCTAGTCATTTGAGGAAAGAAAAACAGGCTGCAAAGACCAAGAAAGCTGTAGATATGTATAATAATGATATGAATTATCGGTTCTTGCATGAAATTGTTTCGACTCTTTTTGCGGATTTACTCAAGGCAGATATGGAGTTGTTGAATATGGGTAAGACTAATAATATTAGTTTGGCTGGGAAGTGGTGTCCTACAATTGATTCGTCATATGATAGGTACACTTTAATATGTGCCAGTATTGCAAAAAAACTATTTCCGTTGGAATTTTACCCCGAGTACGAAGGTATTGGGGATGATCAGTATGTGTTTGCAGTTAAAGATAGGTTAAGGAAACAAGTGCTTGTTCCGCTTCATGAGGCGCTTAAGTTGCCTGAGGTTTATATGAGTGCAAGGAAGTGGGGCTCTCTTCCTTACAAAAGAGTTGCTTCTGTAGCTATGAAGAATTACACTGATATTTTCATGGATCATGATAAAGAAAGGTTTAGCCAGTATCTTGAGGATGTGAAGCAAGGGAAGGCAAACATTGCAGCCGGGGCATTGCTTCCACATGATATAATTAGGTCTTGTTTGGCTGGTCAAAGTGATGAACAAGAGACTGTTGCAGAGCTACAGTGGAAAAGAATGGTGGATGATATGTTGAAGAAAGGCAAACTAACAAATAGTATTGCAGTTAGTGATGTGTCAGGAAGTATGGAAGGTACACCAATGGAAGTTGCTGTTGGCCTTGGTTTATTAGTTTCTGAGCTAAGCGACGAGCCTTGGAAAGGACAGGTAATTACTTTTAGCTCCAATCCAGAACTTGAAATGATTAAAGGAAGCAATCTCCGAGAGAAGTGTCAGTTTGTTAAGGGAATGAAGTGGGGTATGAATACAGATTTTCAGAAGGTGTTTGATCAAATACTGCAGGTTGCTGTTGCTGCAAATCTGAGTGAAGAGCAAATGATAAAGAGGGTGTTTGTTTTCAGTGATATGGAGTTTGATCAAGCATGTTTGCATCCGTGGGAGACTGATTACATGGTTATTGAGAGGAAGTTCAGGGAACAAGGTTATAAAAAAGTGCCGGACATTGTATTTTGGAATCTCAGATCATCTTCTGCAACACCAGTCAAAGCCACACAAAATGGCGTGGCTTTGCTTAGTGGGTTCTCAAAGAACTTATTGACTATCTTCTTGGAAGAAGGCGGACCTACGAATCCTGAAGCCGTTATGAATGCTGCCATTTCTGGCGACGACTATCAGAAACTAGTTATATATGATTGATTGATTGAGGATTAATGTATGTTTCATGGTTCAAAATGTACAATGTCATTTTCGATCTGCATTTTCTGAATCTTAGATTTCTTGACAAACAAAAACACTTGTTTTTTGTCTTGAATAATAGAGTATCTTTTAAGTAATGTATTATGTACTGTCAAATTGATAACTGTTAGAGTTTATGCTTGTTTTATGCGAATTTGTGGCCTACATTGGGTGTAGTAATTATGTTCTTGCAAAGCTCTCTGCAATGAAACAGTTTGTACATGATGCTCATTTTATATGAATGTCCTGCTGAGCTCTGTTCAGTAGTTTTTCGATTCGGAAATTGCATCACCTTTCTCGATTCAAAAATGTTAATGGTGTGCGGGATCGGGTAGAAGCTAACCTAGTCTTAAGTTCGCTTAATCAGAAAATGATAGTATAGGATTTTTTTTAAATCTTAATTTTTATTGAAATATAGAAATTTTTTATACATAAGACGAGCGTATTGTATTGTCTTCCTAAACCAACAATCTTTTTTTCTCTCCAAGGGCTTGTTCCTCAGTGAGAGTGTGTGTGTCTCTCCGTAGAGTTTCTGTGTGAGAGTTTGTGTGGAAATGGCGAGATATCAAGAACTAGATGACCAAATGATGGGCTTGAATATTGAGGATGAAGAGAATGCAGAGTTTACGTTTGATGGGGAGATTACAGAAGAAATTAATAAATATGAGCTTTGCTTGGTGGGTCGTTATCTTACGGAGAAAAACATCAATGTAAGGGCTATGAAGTCTAAGATGGCAGATGTGTGGAAGCCAACTATGGGCATCAACATCAAAGAAATCGATCCAGGGATATATCTTTTTCAATTCTATCATAAGGAGGACATGTTGTGGGTTCTAAATGGAGGACCGTGGGCGTTTGACAATGCTATGCTTCTTACGTCTGTTATTCCCCCTGGGGAAGACTGTGAAGGTCCAACTTTGGTTTCTTAATTTATGGATTCAAATCCATGAGTTGCCTGCTGGTTTTCTGTCTGAGATGGTGGGGAAGCAATTGGGGAATTTTTTTGGGGAATTCTTAGAATATGATAGCAAAAATAACACAAGCATTTGGAGGGAGTGTATGCGCCTTAAATTAAGATTGGATGTTCGTAAACCTCTTAAAAGGAAGAAGAAAATCACACGTAGAGATGGCTCGGAGTTTGTGGTGCATTGTAAGTATGAACGCCTAGGCGATTTCTGTTTCTCTTGTGGTCTGGTGTCGCATACGGATCGATTTTGTAGGAAGTTTATTGGCAAACGGACAGTAGAGGAGGCTAAGGAATGGGGGGTGTGGTTAAGAGCTCCACCGCCCTACGCGGTGGGTCAAGGACAAAGTAAGTGGCTCAGGGAAGAGGGTGACGTGGCATGGGAAACGAAGATGGGAAGGGATAACAACATTCCGTATTCTCAGGGAGCTGAAGTTTCAAAATCAGGGATTGTGCAAGCTGGAGGGCGATATCATAGGGATAATGCTGTTAGTTCTGTTTCAAAGGATTTTCAAATTGCAAATGTTGACTATACTGAGCGGGGTTTTAGTTCAAATTTACCAAATGGGCCTGAAATCGAGGAATTATATGGGCTTCAGTTGGAAAAACGTAAGAGACTTAGAAGTGGGCCTGAAGGAAAAGAAACTATGGATACAGAAGGTGGGTTGGTGACTGTTCAAAAGGAAGCTGTTCTTTCTACAATTGATTGTGCAGCATCCAATGGTTCTGATTTGGCTCAGCTTGCGATGCAAGCGAGCCAGTTGCCATGAATCTTTTAAGCTGGAACTGTCGGGGCTTGGGAAACCCCCGCACAGTTCGTGTCCTTAGAGATTTGATAAAATCTCATAAACCCGTTTTCTTATTTTTGTCAGAAACTTTGGTGCATTCAAATAAAGTTTGTGAATTGTGTGATAAGCTGGGTTTTGATCATTACTTTGCAGTAGATAGTGTAGGTAGGGGAGGTGGTCTTGCTGTTTTGTGGAGACGAAATTTCCCAGTTCGAGTTGTTGATTCTTCTTCAAATTTTATAGATGTTCATGTGTGCGAAGGTTGCTCTGTGAAATGGAGATTGACGTGTTTTTATGGCTTTCCGGAGAGGTCTCGTAGAAGAGATTCTTGGGACTTAATTCGTCATTTGGCGGCTAATTCATCTGTGCCTTGGTGCATATTTGGGGATTTTAATGATCTCCTCTATGCTTCAGATAAGATGGGAAAACACCCTCATCCTCAATATCTTATGGACGGATTCAGGTCTGCAGTGGAAGATGGAGCTCTTGTAGAAATGGATCTCTATGGTGGCAAATTTACTTGGGAGAAAAGCAAGGGTACCCCAGACTGGGTTAGAGAGAGGTTGGATAGAGCGTTTGCTACTAGGGAGTGGTGGCAGAATTTTCCGTTAAATAATCTATCAGTTATCCATACCACATGTTCAGATCATGACCCTATTTTGCTGGACCTTATGTCATTGGCTCATTCTCGTAAGCAGTTTCGTTTTAAATTCGAGAATACGTGGTTGTAGTCTCATGAAGAGGTGTCGAAGTTTTGGAAAGATTTGCCGGTTTTAAACATTCTCCCCAAGTTGGTCTCAGTGTCGTCATTTATGGCTAAATGGGGTCGTAACTTTTTCCATAAATTCAGAGATAAGATCAGGAATCAAAAAGAGGTAGTGAATTCGTTGGTAGACAAAACAGATGATGAAAGCGTGAAAAAGTACTTTGCTGAAAGAGATAAGCTGAACGATATTCTTATGCATGAAGATATCTATTGGAAATAGCGAGCTAAAGTGTTTTGGTTAGCTGAGGGGGATACAAATTCGAAGTTTTTTCATGCTTCTGCCACTGTGCGTAAGAAATCTAATCATATTTCGTTTCTTAAAGATGATGATGGAGGAGTAGTGTCAGATCATAAAGGAATGTGTGCGTTGGTTAGAGATTATTTCTCTAAGGTTTTTGCAGGGTCAGATAGCCATAGGCCGCAAACTGTTCATAATGAAGTTCTAGTTATAACTGATTCCCAGAATGCAAATCTTATTGCAGATCTCACGTTTGAAGAATTTACTCTGGCAGTTAAGCAGATGCACCCAGATAAGGCTTCAGGCCCTGATGGCCTGAACCCAGCTTTTTTTCAACATTTTTGGTTGCTTATGGGGAATGAGGTGTTTAACTGTTGCAAAGCTTGGCTACAAAATTGCTCGTTTCCAGCAGAGTTGAATGACACTAATGTTGTTCTCATCCCGAAAAAAGACAATGCGGATAATATGAAAGATCTCCGTCCTATTGCTTTGTGTAATGTGTTATATAAGATCATGGCAAAGTTCTTGCAAATCGTTTAAAGAGCATCCTTCCTGTGACGATTTCTGAAAACCAGTCCGCTTTTGTTCCGGGACGTAGTATCACAGATAATGTGCTTGTAGCCTTCGAGGTGTTGTATTTCATGAAAAGGAAAAATCATGGAGCTGGGGGTGAGGTGGTTCTTAAACTAGATGTTAGCAAAGCATATGACCGCGTTGATTGGAGGTACCTGAAGGAAAGAATGGTTCAAATGGGTTTTTCTAATACTTGGATTAAGTGGATTCTTCTCTGTGTAACTATAGTCTCATACAGTTTCTGTTTTAATGGCTCGAGCATTGGTCCGATCATTCCGAAGAGGGGGCTCCGACAGGGTGATCCTCTTTCACCATATCTGTTTCTGTTGTGTGTGGAAGGACTGTCAAATTCGATTACACAGGCTGTTCATGAAGGTAAGCTTTCTGGCTGTAAGGTTAGTATGTCAGCACCATCTGTTTCTCATCTGCTCTTTGCAGACGACAGCTTTTTGTTTTTTAAAGCCACAACTGCTGAAACTTTGGTGGTTAAATCTCTTCTAAACTCGTATGAGCAACTGTCAGGTCAGTCTATTAACTTTGCAAAGTCGGGCATTTTCTTTAGTGCCAATGTCCGTCGTGACAAGCAACAGGAAATAAAGAATATTTTGTTAGTAAGAAATGATCTGAGTAGCACGAAATATTTGGGTCTTCCATCTCTAGTTGGGAGATCTAAAAAGGCTGTGTTCAATTTTGTGAAAGAGAAAGTCTGGAGGAAAATTCAAAGTTGGAGTTCAAAGTTACTGTCCAGAGCTGGTAAGGTTGTGTTGCTTAAAACGGTGGCCCAAGCTATCCCGTCATATTGCATGCCCTGTTTTCTTCTCCCGAAGTCGTTATGTCAAGATATCGAGAAGATGATGAACGGGTATTGGTGGAGTTCGAACTCAAGAAATAAGGGAATAAAGTGGCTCTCTTGGGATAATATGACCATGGCTAGATCAGAAGGTGGAATGGGTTTTCGAAGTCTGCACGGTTTTAACCTGGCTCTTCTTGGGAAGCACTGTTGGAACTTTCTAAATAATCCAACCTCTCTAGTCTCGAGAGTTTTTAAGGCCAGGTATTTCCCAAACTCGAGTTTTTTTCAAGCAAAAAGAGAGGGGGGATCGAGCTTTATTTGGTCTGGGATTTGGTCTGCAAAGGAGGAGTTAAAAGAGGGATTTCGCTGGGTTATAGGGGATGGAAGGAATATTGAGGCTTATAGAGATCGATGGTTAAGGGGAAAGAATGATTTTCGGGTTGACACGGATCACACTACTGTGTTAAGAGGAGAAAGGGTCTGTGAATTTTTTGTTCCAGGAACTAAGAAGTGGGATGTGGGAAAGGTCCAAGCCATGTTTAATGCAGTTGATGCTCATGAGATTCTTGCGACTAGAATCCCTCAAAACCAATATGTGGACAGATTAGCATGGATTCACTCTACAGACGACATCTACAGTGTGAAAACGGGTTATAAATTCTGGTAAACTCATAGCAGAACTGTTTCTAATATTCCTGTCTCGACTGGATGGAGCAAGATATGGAGGTTAAGTATCCCTCATAAACTCAAAATTTTATTATGGAGAATTTGCAGGAACAACTTGCCAGTAAGGAACATTCTTCGAGGCAAAGGAGTGGCAACAACTATTCTTTGTCCCATGTGTGTCAATGATGTCGAGCACCTTCTTCATGTATTTTTTGATTGCAGGTTTGCTATGCAATGTTGGTTAATCAGTGGTCTAAACTATGATATGTCTCGGGTAGAATCAGCTCCATTGTGGCTTCTTGAGAGACTCAGTTGTGAACCCCACGAGGTGATCATTAAGATTGCTTCTGTTATCTGGGCAGTTTGGTTTGCTAGAAACAAGAAGGTGTGGGATGGAAAGATGATGACTCCAGGTTTAGCAATGGAATGGAGTGGGAAGCAAATAAAAGAGTGGAGGGAGGTACAGCAAAAGAAGGTGAAATCCAACGGAACACATGTAGTTAGTGTGCCTAAATTAAACCACAAATGGCAAGCTCCACCTGTAGGGACGTTGAAAATAAATGTGGACGCTTCTGTGTTTGAAGGAGCATCTTCGTTTTCTCTGGGATTAATACTTCGAGATGATAGAGGGAAGTTCATAAGGGCTAGAACAATTGGTGTAAGTGGGGCAGTTTCTGTGTTTGAAGCTGAAACTCGAAGGGTGTTAGAGGCTCTGGCATGGGTCAATGCAGAGATCCATCAACCTGTTATAATTGAAACAGACTCTATGCTGACTACAAATGCTTTGATCAAGCCTGGGGCTAACCTTCTTGAAGTTGGAAGTCTGCTAAGGGATTGTCGTGTTTTCCTTGATTCTCGTAGTGATGTTATGGTCAGTTTTGTTAAAAAGCAAGCGAACAGAGCAGCTCATAAATTAGCTCGCCTTCCTGTTTCGCTAGATAGCTACAATGAATTTATGTCTCCTCCTAGTATGTTGTTGGAGACCATTATGTATGACTCTATTTCAAGTTAATGAAATCATTTCATTTTTCTTCAAAAAAAATCAAGCCTCAATTAACTTTAAAAAAATAACAATATTTTATTTTAGTCCCGGTTGTATCAAAATCCCGATTCCACCAATAAGCCTGTTTTAATTATCTAAAGAATTTCACCTTTTTTTCTTGTGCTATTGAACTTCAATGTGAGAATGTTTTTATCGAGTGAGTAACAACTAACAACCAAAGATTTAAATCAAGAACATAAAAGGTAATCTATCTACCTATCTATACATCTATATAAAGGATAAACTCGGGAGTGTGACGTGGCATGCTTTAAGGCTCCAAATCCTCAAATACCATTTTCTCTAATTTTCTAAGCTGTGTCTATTTTAATGCAAAGAAAAAACATTTAAAATGGAGAGGCCACAAGAATAACTGCCTGTTGCTTCGGTTTTCCTATTAATGATCAATGGAATGCAGATGGACTGTTTGCTTTGTATGTTGTAACTCCCGTTGCCATCTCTTGTTATTCAAAGGATTGTACCATTATATATAGCAGGTGGTAAAAATCTATCCTCTATTCCATCCGTTTTCTATCATGTTAGGTCCGGAATAACGTAGAAGGGGGGTTGAATACGTTATTTAAAAATATTTCAATTTTTGATGTGGATATGAAATAAAAAAAAATACTAAATCGAAATAACACAACTGTGTGGGAAATATCTTTAAATAGATAAAACCCGGAGGTTTGCTACACAATCTAATCCTATATATGGATCAGCTACAAAATCAAACACTCCTAAGGATAGTTTAGGCACGAGGACCTTCTATCCGACACTTCCTGAAAACGGGCTAAGCCGGCTTTCCTACTAGATGGACGGTCTAGCAGCTTACACAGAGATGATATAAGAGAGAGAATAGAAAGTTGTGTGTTGAGGTGTGTTTTGAAATGAAATACAATAGGTCTATTTATAGACTTTAGAAAGTTACTATGCAGCTAAATTAACGTAACTGCTGACGTTTTTATCAGCCTTTTTTTCCTCCGCCGCCTGCTGCCTCTTTTTTTCTTTTCAAACAATTCTGCTGAATTGTTGTTTCTAAACATTCTTGATTTGAACATGGTCCCACATGTTTTTTACCTTTTGCTTTTACTTTGTCAAATGAATAGTATTTTTGGTTACTATTCACATGAATAGTAATTTCAGTTACTATTCACATGAATAGTAATTTCGGATACTATTCACATGAATAGTAATTTCGGATACTATTCATATGAATAGTAATTTCGGATACTATTCATTTTCCTCTTAATTTGACATCCTTAAATATTCAGCTTCCAACTAACTAGAGGATATCAACACTGCTCTAAACTCAATCATATCTCTTAACAGTTTTTCTGAGTTAGATACTTTGATTCCTTTGTGAGGTGTTGACGCCTAGTGCAACTGGTCTGGTTCACAGACGACTAACATTCACTCGTGGTCTTCGTATCATGTCTTTAAGAACACTGCTAAGATTTGTGCAACCATAAAAACTTTATCACTGGAATCTTTTGGCCCTTCAACTGAATCATCTGTACATCTTATTTTGTCACTGAGGCTTGATCATGTTAATGAACTTCTTTCAGCGACTTGATCCTTGTTGATGCCTGTTCTTCAACTTTCACGATCCCTGTATAGAGTTAATATTATTTATCTTTTATCCTAGTTGAGTTATATATTTCCTCTATTACATATTACATTACATTATGCTTTACAATCTCCCCCTATTTGATTGTTAGGGTTTGACAAGCAAATTCCTAGAGGATAACTCAACTGATACAAAAAACAAAAATGAACTACAAAGATAAATAATATTAGAGTACATTCTGGATTATATATACATTTTCCAGATTTCTAAGTACAAGATAGTTGTTCCTCTAGACTGAACATATCTTCAAGTTTGCCTTTGCTTTCTTTCCACATAGCACGAATATTCCAATTAGCTTTTCCTTTCCCAAAATAAAGTTAATTATGTGTCAACAACCTTTTCCTTGCCCATATTACGCCTAGTAGCTTCTTGATCATCCACCTTCTCCCCCTCAGTTGGGTTATCCTCCAGAGTAGTAGGATGTGGAGTTGGTAAATTAGACGAAGCTGTCTTCCCAAAGGAATGAATTGCATGACTAAACTGGGATGCCATGGAGCTTAATTGAACCTGGAATGCATCATGTTGAATAAGTTTCAAATTTTTAATTTCTGCAATGGACTTACAGATATTTTGCAACTCTTTCTCCATTGTTTGGACCCGTGTAAGGAGTCTGCTGTATTCCTTTTTGGTTACAAGTGCATGTGGTTGAGTAGGTTGCTCACTCGTACGTTCTGCAGGTGTTTCACTCAACACTCTATATTCACTCGATTTAGTGGTTTGGGTGACACTTACATGTTCTATTCGTGTTTCCCTCAACTCTCCTCTAGAGCTTCCACCGATATGTGTACCTGCAAATGAAATCATCCTAGCCCCTTTTTCAGAGGTCACGGATGGTGCAATGAAAGTTCGTGAGCTTCCGTCCTCGCGTGAAGCGAGTTGCCGACCACTGGTAAAAAGTGGTAAATCTCAAAAGAGATCCAGAGATTTTCCCTCTGGGAGGTTAAACTTGAGTCGATTAAATGGCACAAAACCCAAGTTTCCCTCGTACATCTGTGAAGACACTTGGTTCATAAAAGAACCACCCACCAATGGATCATTCCGTAAAATGGAAGATTCACCAGCAGTTATTGAGGTAGGTAACTCCATCTCGGATGCCTGTGAAGGCATTTGATCTTTAGAAAGATCATCAACCACTCGTATGTTCCGTGAAATGGATCTCAAGATAGTTGCTCCCGTCAATTCAACCTCATTTACATTTGCACTCATTGGATTAGAAAAAATTGTTTCACTAACAGTTGCCGTTACCTCAGGTTCATTGGGTTTACTTCGTTTAGAATGAGGTAGAGCGGCTGATGTAACTAACTCCTTATGTGGTGCTGCTGAGGCACTATCTCCCTCAATAATGTGGATGACTGGTCGTTTAAATGACAATTGAGGTGTAGGAGTTTGTTGTGTTTGTGTTTGCATTTGTAGAATGGGCTCTTCGACCTGTGTTAGAGTCGGTGGGATTTCCTGCTCTTGGTCGGGTAAGATGGCCACTGGGGGCTGTAGAAACTGTATTTCCTGTGACACAATAGGGAATACAGAGGTTGAAATTGCAGGGATTGAAATATTACCTTGTCGTATACCTGCTCTCACTGGTCGTGGTAACAACGGAAGTGGAACAGTCTTTAGATATTCAGTTAGGACTGTAGGCACATCCGTATATTTCTTTTTGCTTATGTAATTAATTACATTCGTCTTCATGGAAGAACATTCCACCTTTTGACCATTTTCCAAGCGTACCCTGTCTTCATCATTCAAAAAATCATTCAATATTAACTGTAGAAACCTTGGATATAGACATTTGACATTTTGAGTCCGAACATCTCTTGTTCCCAAGCGTTTCATTTTTAAAATGATTTGACCAAGCATTATTTTCCCAAAATTAATCCTCAAATTATTGGCGACCGCATACCCTATTATTTGAATAAATTCAGGTATTCGATCTTGATTTGTTCTATCTGAGGAAAAAACATGGTTAAGAGTGTGAAAGAAGAAATTCCAATACTGGGTTAGAAACGTTCTAGATAGATTACCAGTATTGAAATTGCCATCTTGGTACCTTATAAAGCAAAAGAACATTTCAATCTGTTCGGGTGTAGGATCAGAAACGAGATTTTCCATAGGAAAATAAAGAATTCGATTAACATCTCGTTCAGTGACCCTAATCGACCTACCAAATAGTCGATATGTGAATGCACACCCGTCCTGTCCAGAAGTGTTAACCGCACTACAATATAGTTCACGCAATGCATCATGCTTAAGCTGCACCTGTGTAACTAAAGCATAGCGAATTAATGAATGTTCATTCAGAAATTGTGTCCAAGCCCGAAATTGCTCATCCTGAATGGTTTCGATTTGCTGAATGGAAACAGGATTAACTTTAGCAATTAAAAAGCTTCCCTGCAATGCCATTTTCAAAAACTTTGAGGAAATTAAAAAATAAGGGTTATAACAAGAATATGAAATCCGCTCTAAAAACCACCAGCTAGATTGTGAGATCTTTCCGGTCAAAGCTTGAAATATTCAGCAATTGTGTGTATATGCTCTGTATATCTGAAAATTGATGATGTTAAACAAAAACAAAAACTCATCATTTATAAGGTTTCAAGGATTAGTAGGTTAGGTGAAATAGTGACAGGTTATGTTTGAAAAATAACACCGCTCAATAATTTCTCACCTAACTACCTAATTAGCCGGAAAAAAACATCTTATCACCGAAACCTGTCGGCCGAAAAAACATCTTATCGCCGAAACCTATCAGCCTATACGCATACACATATTTAATACTTCTAATTATTATGGATTTAAAAATAGTCGCAAAGTAAATCAAGAATTAATCCACAATAATCAGATAACCTCACAATTAAATAGACATAAAATTAACAAAATATCATTAATTGATATATGTCAATAAAATATTTATTTAATTATGCTACAATTAACACAATTATTTACTAAATAATTACCATAAAATATAGCATTTATAAGCATGGCAATTAATATAGAGATAACTGTAAGATGAGGACTGGATGCAAAGTAAATTCACAAGTCCTAAAATATGGACATTTAAAATACCTGTGAATTTATAACAAATTGCAGTTATTAATTATCCAAAATTAATTAGACAGATTTAACATCCCAAGTTCACCAACTAACCTGGAGAATGTGGATTCATCCAGTGGTTTAGTAAAGATGTCTGCAATTTGTTGATCTGTGGGAACAAAATATAATACCACAATTCCATTCATGACATGCTCTCGTAAGAAATGATACCTGATATCAATGTGCTTAGTCCTGGTGTGTTGAACTGGATTATTGGCAATGGCAATGGCACTCGTGTTGTCGCATAGAATTGGAATTTTGTCCAACATGAGTCCATAGTCCTGAAGTTGATTCCTCATCCACAGGATCTGAGCACAATAACTACCTGCCGCAATGTATTCTGCTTCGGCTGTTGAGGTAGATACTGAGTGTTGTTTCTTGCTGTACCAAGATACCAACCTTCTTCCTAGAAACTGACAGCTTCCAGAAGTACTTTTCCGATCAATCTTACAACCTGCGAAGTCAGAATCTGTATAGCCAATTAGGTCAAAACCTGTTCCTTTAGGGTACCAAATCCCAAGATTGGGGGTTCCCTTAATGTATCTGAAAATACGTTTAACAGCTATAAGATGTGACTCTTTAGGGTTAGCCTGGAATCTAGCACATAGACAAGTTGCGAACATAATATCTGGTCTACTAGCAGTTAAGTACAAGAGAGAGCCGATCATACCTCGATACTTCGTGATGTCAACTGACTTACCAGATTTGTCTTCATCAAGCTTGATAGCAGTTGGCATCGGGGTCTTGGCAGTAGCTGCTTCTTCCATCCCATACTTCTTCAGAAGATCCTTTATGTATTTTGATTGGCAGATGAAAATACCATCAGGATTCTGAACAACTTGAAGTCCAAGGAAGAAGGACAACTCACCCATCATGCTCATCTCGTACCTACTCTACATTAGCTTAGCAAATCTCTTGCATAGCAAATCATTAGTAGAACCAAATATTATATCATCCACATATACTTGCACAAGAATTATATCATTTTTATGATTTTTATAAAAGAGAGTTTTGTCGATGATACCTCTTGTAAAACCATTTTCAAGTAAGAACTTGGAGAGAGTATCATACCATGTTCGAGGGGCTTGCTTGAGACCATAGAGAGCTTTGAAGAGAAAGAACACAAAACCTTCAAATTCCTTGTCTTCGAACCCAGGGGGTTGTTCAACATAGACTTCTTCCTCTAGATCTCCGTTCAAAAATGCACTCTTCACATCCATCTGAAAAACCTTAAAGTTGGAGTGTGCAGCAAATGCTAAGAACATCCTGATTGCTTCAAGCCTTGCAACTGGAGCATAGGTTTCATCATAATCAATTCCCTCTTCTTGAGAGTAACCCTTTGCTACCAATCGAGCCTTGTTCCTCGTAACAATACCATTTTCATTCAGTTTATTTCTAAACACCCATCTAGTGCCAATTACAGATTTACTTTTTGGTCTTGGCACCAGCTTCCATAATTTCTGCCTTTCGAACTGATTAAGTTCTTCCTGCATTGCAGTTACCCAATCTGGATCATCAAGAGCTTCATCAACCTTTTTAGGTTCAATTTGGAGATAAAAATCCTGCGAAATTGCATTCATTCTGTGTTGCTCTTCTAGTCTGTACACCCGTGTCCGGTTCACCAATGATCTGTTCAAAGGGATGCGCTCTACTCCATACCCTTTGTCTCGGCAGATTTGATCTTGATGATTCCCCAAGTTCATAATTGTGTTGAGTGTGATGACTAGTATATCCAAAATCATTGTTTGCTCCCCCTGAGCTGTTGCTTTCAAAGTTTGATGAATCAGAGTTTAATGAATCAGCAGATGCATTCTTTGATGTTTCTTCACTTGATTGGGGTTCATTTTCATCGTTCACTTGCTCCCCCTCAACATGTGCTGCTGTCTGATCTACTGGTATAGATTGAACAATAGAGTCTGAAAGAGTATCAGAATTTTGTAGATCAGCATTTATTTCTTCATTCTCAAATCTCAGCTGGTCATGTTCATCAAAGTCTTCAAGTCCTGTTATCTTCTTATCATCAAAAGACACATGGATAGATTCCATGACCACTTTTGTTCTCAGATTGTAGACTCTGAATGCTTTTGTGGATAGTGGGTATCCAACAAAGATTCCTTCATCAGCTTTTAAATCAAATTTGGAAAGCTGTTCTGGATGAGTCTTAAGAACAAAACATTTACATCCAAACACGTGAAAGTACTTCAGGTTCGGCTTCTTATTTTTCACCATCTCATATGGTGTTTTACCATGCTTGTTTATGAGTGTAGCATTCTGTGTGAAACAAGCAGCTTGCACAGCTTCAGCCCAGAAGTAAGTTGGCAGCTTTGCTTCATCAAGCATGGTCCTTGCAGCTTCTATGAGAGTCCTGTTCTTTCTCTCTACTACTCCATTTTGTTGTGGAGTTCCAGGTGCAGAGAATTCTTGCTTTATTCCATTTCCTTTACAAAACTCTTCCATGACTGCATTCTTGAACTCAGTGCCATTATCACTCCTTATGATTTTCACTGTATGCTTAGATCCTTTGTCCAGTTGTCTGACATGCTCTGTTAAGATTGATGCAGTTTCTTCTTTCTTGTGCATGAAATATACCCATGTATATCTGGTGTATTCATCAACAATAACCAAAGCATATTTTTTCTTTCCAATAGACATTATATTTACTGGACCAAATAAATCAACATGCAATAAGTGATATGGCTCAAGAATTGAGGATTCAGTCTTACTTTTGAATGAAGTTTTCCTTTGTTTTGCCTTTTGACATGAGTCACATAGGCCATCTGGAGTAAAAACTGATTTGGGCAATCCTCTCACAAGATCTTTCTTCACTAGCTCATTAATGCTGTTGAAATTCAGATGAGAAAGTCTCTTGTGCCAATCCCAGCTTTCTTCAATTGATGCTCTACTCAGTAGACAGATTGCAGAGCCATCAGAGTTTGTTGAAAGCTTGGCTTCATAAATGTTACCATGCCTGTATCCCTTCATAACAACTTTTCCTGTAGATTTGCTTACAACTTCACCGTGTTCTTCAAAGAAATCCACATGATAACCTCTATCACAGATTTGACTCACACTTAGCAGATTATGTTTGAGTCCTGAGACTAGAGCTACAGATTCAATGATGACATTCCCAAGTTTGATATTACCATATCCCAGAGTCCTTCCTATGTTGCCATCTCCATAAGAAACACTTGGGCCAGCTTTCTCCACAAATTTTGATAGCAGAGCTTTATTTCCAGTCATGTGTCTTGAGCATCCACTGTCCAGAACAAGGATATTTTTCCTGTTACCCTGCAATCACAAAAACCACTAATGATTAGTTTTAAGGACCCAGACTTGCTTGGATCCTTTGGCCTTATTAAGTTTGTTAGCTTTTGCAGCAGAAGCCTTATCAGAGTTTGTGCTAACATTCTTTTTATCAGAATTTATACATGTAGAATCAATCTTGAATTTATTCAAAGAGGGTTTAAGTTCATAATAATCATAATACAACTTATGATACTCTTTGCATGTATAAATAGAATGCCAAATACTGCCACAGTGAAAACAAGGATTCTGTGGCTTAAACCTAACTGAACCACTCTTAACTCCTGACTTAGAAGGTATAAAGTTTATATTTTTATTCTTCCTGCAAAAAGTAGCAAGATGGTTAGGATTTCCACAGTTGTAACATTTCTTCCTAGGAGCATTGGGAATGGACATATAGTTGTTGCTTTTATTGATGCCTACCTTTCCATTTCTGTTTTTCCTAGGTTCTTTTACCTTGTTCACTCTTTTTAACTCCTTCAGCTTGTGTGTAAGCTATTTCTGAGACATTAAAATAATATTTACTGATTTGACTTCATCCTGTTTTGGTTTGTCAGATTTTGGTACAAACCTCATATGATTAAGTTTGGGTTTTGCAGCCTTTTCAGTAAATACAGGTTTAGAGGTCTCAGCTTCTAGGTTGGCAGTTTTCTTTTTATCAGTGTAACCTAGACCTTCTTTCCAACAATCATTCTCTATGATAATCTGAGTAGTTTTCCCAGAGTTAGTCCAAGTTTTAATAATGTTTCTTTCTTTAGCAAGTTCAGATTCAAGATAAGCATGCTTTTTCAATAATTCAGTTTTAACAAAAATAGCATCATCTCTCTCTTTCTGAATTTATAACATCTGGACTAATTCTAATTCTAGATAGTCATTTCTCTTTCTAAGGTCTAGACTTTCAGATTTTATTCTTTCATTTTCTAAAGTCTGATCTCTGTAGCTAACATGCAAGTTTTTAAGAAAAAGTCTTAACTCAGATATATCAGTAGTATCAAAAGCTAGAGTAGAGTGAGGTACCTTGGTCTCAGTAGCTTCAGAGATACTATCAACATTTGCCATCAAGGCATAGTTCACCTCATCTTCAGAGTCTGAAGTGTCAGTCCAGTCCTTCTTCTTTGTGATGTAAGCTTGACCTTTATCAACTTTGGCTTTCTTGCACTCAGGTGCAAAATGTCCTTTCTCACCACAATTATAACATGTGATCTTGGACTTGTCCACTTTCCCAGACCTGCTTTCCTTTCCCTCAGCTTTTCTGAAATTATTCTTTTCAAAATTTGAATCTCTTCGTGTGAACTTCTTTCTTTTTCCGAAGTTCTTGTAAGCCATCTTCTTGAAGCTTCTTACCATCAGGGCTGCAAGTTGTTTCATTTCAGCATCACTGCCATCATCATCATAGTCTGTGAGATTGTCAGAGTTTGAGTCATCATCAGAGTTTGATGACTCAGTATCAGACTTTGTAAAAAGAACCTTTCTATTGGATTGACTCTTTTTCACAGCAACTTCTTTAGAAGCTTTCTCTTCAGCTTTAAGAGCAACTGACTTAGACTTGCCTCCATGCCTCTTGCTTCTTTGTTCCATCTCAAGCTCATGAGTTTTGAGCATTCCATAGATTTCATCAAGAGATATGTCTTGCAGATCATAATTGTCTCTGATGGTAGTGGCCTTTAAATCCCACTTCTCAGGAAGAGCCAACAAGAATTTCAGATTGGAGTCTTCAAGATCATACTCTTTATCTACCAGTGACAGATCATTCAGCAATTTCAGGAATTTGTCATATATATCTGTTAATGACTCATCAGTATTTGAGTCAAAGTGCTTGTACTCATGTGTGAGTATTGTTCTCCTGTTCTTTTTTATGGCTTTGGTTCCTTGACATCTAACTTCCAAAGCGTCCCAAATCTCCTTAGCAGTTTTGCATCCAATGACCCTGTTAGACATAACATTGTCAAGGGCGTTATGTAATAAATGCCTTACCTTGGCATCTTTGCTAATAGAGGAGATATCTTCAGGGGTGTAGTCTTTCTTCTCCTTTGGAATCGTTTTCTTTTCCTCTCCAGCAACTGCAACAGACAATTTGGTAGGCTTATGTGGACCATCATGGATTCTATCTAAGTACTCTGGATCAGTAGCCTCCACAAACATTTCCATCTTCACCTTCCATATGGAATATTCTGATGCCCTGAGTATTGGAACTCTGATTGATTCATATCTGCTTGTTGTTGGAGTTTGTGTTTTCTCTGTCACGATTGTATAGCTTTTTGGATCTTAACTGTTGTATAATAACAGAGTGGCTCTGATGCCAATTGTTAGGTCCGGAATAACGTAGAAGGGGGGTTGAATACGTTATTTAAAAATATTTCGATTTTTGATGTGGATATGAAATCTAAAAAATACTAAATCGAAATAACACAACTGTGTGGGAAATATCTTTAAATAGATAAAACCTGGAGGTTTGCTACACAATCTAATCCTATATATGGATCAGCTACAAAATCAAACACTCCTAAGGATAGTTTAGGCACGAGGACCTTCTACCCGACACTTCCTGAAAACGGGCTAAGCCGGCTTTCCTACTAGATGGACTGTCTAGCAGTTTACACAGAGATGATATAAGAGAGAGAATAGAAAGTTGTGTGTTGAGGTGTGTTTTAAAATGAAATACAACAGGTCTATTTATAAACTTTAGAAAGTTACTATGCAGCTAAATTAACGTAACTGCTGACGTTTTTATCAGCATTTTTTTCCTCCGCCGCCTGCTGCCTCTTTTTTTCTTTTCAAACAATTCTGTTGAATTGTTGTTTCTCAACATTCTTGATTTGAACATGGTCCCACATGTTTTTTACCTTTTGTTTTTACTTTGTCAAATGAATAGTATTTTTGGTTACTATTCACATGAATAGTAATTTCAGTTACTATTCACATGAATAGTAATTTCGGATACTATTCACATGAATAGTAATTTCGGATACTATTCATTTTCCTCTTAATTTGACATCCTTAAATATTCAGCTTCCAACTAACTAGGGGATATCAACACTGCTCTAAACTCAATCATATCTCTTAACAGTTTTTCTGAGTTAGATACTTTGATTCCTTTGTGAGGTGTTGACGCCTAGTGCAACTGGTCTGGTTCACAGACGACTAACATTCACTCGTGGTCTTCGTATCATGTCTTTAAGAACACTGCTAAGATTTGTGCAACCATAAAAACTTTATCACTGGAATCTTTTGGCCCTTCAACTGAATCATCTGTACATCTTATTTTGTCACTGAGGCTTGATCATGTTAATGAACTTCTTTCAGCGACTTGATCCTTGTTGATGCCTGTTCTTCAACTTTCACGATCCCTGTATAAAGTTAATATTATTTATCTTTTATCCTAGTTGAGTTATATATTTCCTCTATTACATATTACATTACATTATGCTTTACATGTCATGTACACATATTTTCTCCAACCTAACTTCTGGTGTGCATGCAAAGAAAGAAACACACGTTCGCGCCATCTATCTACTTTGTTGGGCAACCCAGGCTCTAGGTTATAAACTTATACATCTACACTATACAAGTTGTTTATGAAAAGTTTTGGTGCCACTTTTTCCTGGCTACCCATGCTCCTTAGAATTGCTGACAATGTTCAAATTCCAATCTCTGTTACATGTGCAGGCTCCTGTTATTACATGGCTCCTGTTAATCTATTGTTTAATTTTACCATTTATTATATGAGTGCGCTGCAAGATTCATGCCAAGACCCCGGCTCACAATTTATTTGTTCAATTATTAGGTTATCTTTTCTTTTTATTTCTTGCAATTCTAACATTGAAATCCTCTGAAACTGGAGTACAAAGTGGTGGGGAACACATGCCATAAAAATGACAGCTTATTGAGCGACGAGAGAAAAGAAATTACACTGTTACAGCTAAGCTTGTGCAGAGAGTAAGATTGCACTGTGCTTTTAAAGTATAAGCCTTGCCTACCTGTTTTATATTTAATAGTGCACTTTTTATGACTTAATGCATGTACAAAACTAAGTGGTAATAGCTAACTTGAACATGATCTTCAATTTATTCGTTATATAACTCTATTAGCTTAACATAACTTGGATTTATGGGCATCTACTTATTTGAACCATGAAAATGTTCATTCATGGCACTGACCTTTTCTAACATTATTTGTGCTACAGAAAATTTTAATTGCAATTGGCCTCAAAAGTTGGCAAATGCGCTTCATGCTCTGGTAACTTTGCAGATTTGTAATTACGTACTGAGAGTTTTGATTTGGGATCACAGTTTGAGGGCTGTGTTTGGTTTAAAAAGCTGAGGTAGAGGGTTAGTGATTTCGGTGACGGTTTTTTTGGTTATGGGTGCAGATGTATTTGTTCCTTTTTCTTATTTGGGGGTGGTCTTGATAATAGGCTTGAGGTGGTGACTCTCCATTCTAGATACCTTTTGCTTCCTTTTCTACTGTACTCTCTTTGGTGAATTGTGCTGTATATCTGGATAAGTGACAACCCAAGGTTTTAACCATTTGTGATTTAATATTGAAATATGATAGTTAAAAATTATCTTTTGACATCGACATGTTAGTTCTATGCCCATTAAATTGGTCAGACGCAAAATGAAGATTGTGGCAGGGGAAGGGGAAACACTTTTATAGGTGAGTTTAGTGATGTATAATGTATATATGTAAGACTTTATGAACACTCTATCCACATTAGTTTCTTCATTAATTGTTATGCATATCTTTTTAAAAGCTCTTAACAAATCTATGTATGCACCTCATACCAGAATGTGTAATTCCATTGTGTACGGTAGTTTTTTGGTACTCTTGCTATGATGTGCAACATTCATTTACATTTGCTTGCTATTTACAAATATGTGTATTCTAACAATATTGCTTGAAATTATTAGATTAACATGACGACCAAAACATCAAAACTCCTTACACTAATTTATATCCTATATATAATAAGCATAAGGTGGATATTTGGTTGGCTATACTACCGCGAAAAGAATAACCATCATTGGATCAATATTAAATTAAATCAACTGTCAAGATTATTTTAAGAATATATTATATTATAAAAGATTATATGCATTGGATCGATATTAAATTAAATCAACGGTCAAGATATATTATAAAAGATTATATTATATTATAATTAACTTCTAAGATACACATTTTGGAAATGGGTATCTTCATTTTTTTATTTGATTTTGGTGTGATATGCATAACCAAATTGGGTAACAAACCCTATTACCCAAGATAAAAATGCGTATCATGTACAAAGGTCCCATGGGGACTATTACCCAAAATGAACATGCGTAACAAAAAGGAGATTTTTAACACCCCCTCCCCAGAAACGTTATTTTCAGATTTTTGATCAGAAAAGTGTTATTTATCTCCTTCACCCAAAAGAATAACCACCATTGGATCAATATTAAATTAGATCAACGGTCAAGATTATTTTAAGGTTATATTATATTATAAAAGATTATATTCATTGGATCGATATTAAATTAAATCAACGGTCAAGATTATATTATAAAAGATTATATTATATTATAATTAACTTCTAATACGGTTTAAAAAAAATATATATTCTGATACAAATGTGATAACGGGAAAGGAGACAAGATCGACTCTTTTGTATGTAAAAGAACTCAACTAGAAAGCTAAAGTACATTCAGTTACTCAATTACTGCCCGGTCAAATAGTTAAAATAATCAAATATTGCATTTGCCAAAATTCTATTTTTTTTTACAAAAAAAAAACTTAGAATACAACTTTATAAAAAAACACAAAATAATTTATAAACAACCTGATTTTTTCATATTATTTAAAAACATGTTAAATAATGTATTTGTACAAATTCCTTTTTTTAAAAAAAATGATAACACAACTTTTTAAAAAAAACAAATTATTGTTTTCTTAAATTTATATAAATCATCTTATTAACTTTTTCTAATAAGATATCTAAAAGGATAGGAACGTCTAATACTAAATAGAAAAGGAGATATAATGTATAATCTCGAGGTTCCAGTAATTGTTGGGGAATGGAATTGATATATGAGAATTAGACAGAACACAACTAAAACTCAGAAAGAAAAAGGCTTAAGCAAAAAAAAACTTAAGAAATTAAAAAGACTAATTATTAGCAGTTCCACGTGAAAAGGACACAGGGGAACTCCCGGCAACAGCATGGGAACTTCCAACAACAGCAGAGGAGCATTAAAAACTTGAACTTCCAGTTAGCATCCTTATTAATAATTGGCAATCTCTTTATACCAACATTAACATAGATTAATATACATATATACATACGCACGTATATATGCATGTTATATAAATGACTTATAATCAATGCATCATAGTTTTATATTCAATCTTAATTGACTCTTTATGCATAATAATTCCATCATAAGATTATGTGATTCATTTAATAAAAAAGATGATAATCATAAAATATGATAAATTGAATAAATATATTCTAGAAAAAATTAACATTTAAATAAAATAATTTATAAATTAAATGATGAATTCCGTGCATCGCACGGGTCATAGGCTAGTTATATATAGGAACATCATGCCCTGTGTGCTTATGTAACGTATTTTTACTTGAATCGTTTGGACAAATATTAGAGTTCTTTCTACTCAGCAAGTAACTTTTTAATTCTACATGAATCCTTAAAATAATTTAATTTTCTTACAAATATTTCACAATTATGTTATTCGCTGCACGCATTATATTATACATAAAGAACTATTCATAACGAGTTAGGTAATTTATATCAAGATGGACTTTCTCAACTAAAATTTAATAAAATAATATTCATGGAAAGAAGATAGAAATTTCTCTTTTATAAGTATAAATCATAGTAAATTTTGATTTGTAAACGAATGAAGTACACTAATATTGCCCAAGCTCAAGCCACATTATGGAAGGTAACACTATGTTGACAAAAAAAGTGGACATGAACCGAAATCTAAAGAAAATTTCAAAGACAATGGCTAATTCCCTGAGAATCAAAAGAGAGATTTTGCTTATTAATAAATGTTATGTCATAGATAATTGAATTAATTTTGAAATTATATGGGATATTTTTAATTTTTCAGGAAAATCATTTTTGCCCGCGCGAAGCGTGGATTTTCAACTAGTTTAAACAATAGACTATGGTACTCAAGGAAATGGGGCATATAGTCCAACATTCAATATTTTGATGGTGTTGTTGGATTAGCGATTTGTGCATGAATATGGCTGTCTTTAGGGATTAGGGTTTTAAAGAAGAGAGGGGTTGGACTCGGCATGTGTCTCGATTTATCTCGTGAATCGAATCCTTTTGTCCAAGATGCCTGCGTACTAATTTATATTGGATCACGGCTTCTGTGCAATTATGTCTATCTCTGAGAGACTATAGGGATAAACTTTGTTATTGTGGGCAATTACTGATTTTATCTGATTATCTTCCTGATTTGAATAATATCGTTTGGAGATATTTTCCGTTATTGATTGATTAGATTGATTCTTTACACGTTTCAGGGAGAGGTCAAAACTTGGGCATTAAGCAATAATTATTAAACTAAATAATTATTAAATTAATAATTAATGAATATTAGAAATTTGGGAGATTATTAGACATGCAAAAAATATGGCATAACAACTAGCCCCCAGTTCTTCAATGTAGCATGTTCTAGTATGTTATAAATTTTGTTTAATACTAACTTACAACCGTGCAACGTAAGGCTCCTTTTCTAATATTTATTATTATGTTAGCTTTTTAATACTTATTTGTTATTAGTTTACATATCGAATTGTTAAAAAATTGATATATATAAGATTTTACATGTTCAATTTATTATGTATTTTATCTTGAATTCTTAAAACCTGATTTGAACGATTTTACAGCCCACGTGAAATTAACAAAATAATCTTTAATTTAGTGACAATTTCACAATTTGTATTCAATTAAAACTACCAAGAAACAAAAGAGAGCTGAAATTGATGATTTTTTACATTGAAAATTCTATTCGATTTAGAAAATCTACTTATATTTCGTTTCGATTATCAAAATAACCTTCTTATTATTTGAAGTACTAACAACCAAATATAGTTTTAATAATAAATGTAATAGGGATTTTGTCCAAAACTTTGGTCGTCGGTAGTCTGGTCCTCAATAAACAAAATAAATAAGAACTGTAAGATATTAAAATAAAGGGAAAATTAATTCAAAGGTCCCTGAACTATATGCCTTTTATTGTCTAGGTCCCTGAACTATTTTTTTCCAACATTGCGATCCCTAAACTTTTAACTTTTCTAATTCGCATCCTTCCGTCCGAATTTGACTGCATTGACTAACGTCCGTTAGTCAAATTCGGACGGAAGGATGCGAATTAGAAAAGTTAAAAGTTTAGGAATCGCAATGTTGGAAAAAATAGTTCAGGGACCTAGACAATAAAAGGCATATAGTTCAGGGACCTTTGAATTAATTATCCCTAAAATAAATAGATGAAAAACGTTGGATCTAGCACAATTTTTTTATATTTTAACATGTAAACAAAAAAAATGTATTTATATTACAATACGAAAAAGTGCATGTCAATTATTTAAATCATCTATAATTAGATTTTCTACATTGAATAGCATTATCAATGTTAGTCTTTTACACTGAATAGTATTGATGTAAAAATTCGTAATAATATTTTTTTTCTTGAGATTCTGAGTGTTTTCATTTGGATAATAATTGTTAAATCATCACTAAATTTAATATAATTTTATGAGTTTCGCGCGGGCTATAAAATGATCTAAATCTGATTTTTAGATCTGGAGATAGAACCCAAATAGTAAATATGAACTTTTATTAATATTAATAAATAAAATTCATTTCTAATACAACCTTTTATATCGTTTTCAGATTATAAATTTTTAAAAAAAATTCAATTGTAATACAACCTTTATAATATATATATATATATATATATATATATATATATATATATATATATATATATATATATATATATTTTACTCTATATATATAGAGTAAAGTTCTATGGAGTACTGTTTTAATTGGAGTACTTGGAGTACATATACGTTCTGCATTCAAAATTTTGCAAACTTTATTATTTTGCAAAGCTTATTACGTGAATATCATTATTTCATTGAAAATATTGAAAATTTTGTATGTTTTGCTAACAAAATATTGCAAAACGAATTGTTCTGCGAAACACGTTTATGTTGCAAAACATATATGTTCCGACTGCAAAACATAAAGAATTTTCAAGATGAAAATATTGCAAAACATACATGATTTTCAAGATTATCAATGAAATTATGATATTCAAGTAACAAGGTTTGCAAAATACTAAATTTTAAAATATTTTGAATGCAGAACGTATATGTACTCCAAGTACTCCATAGAATTTTACTCACATATATATATATATATAGAGTCTTGTTCCATTGAGAACCATCTTATTATGAGAACTATGAGAACCCACGTCATGATGATGTCATAAATATATTTTTTTAAAAAAAAAAATTTGAAAAAAAATAATTTTCGCAAAAAAAAAATTTTTTTTTTTGAAAAAAAAAATCTGGGAAAAAATTCTGACGTCATACTGGTGATTTTTTTTACAAAATCTGGTGATTTTTTACAAATCTGGTGATTTTTTACGAAATCTGGTGATTTTCCAGATTTTGTAAATAATCACCAGATTTTGTAAAAAATCACCAGAATTCAACAAAAATCACCAGATTTTTTAAAAAATCACCAGGATGCCGTCAGCATGACGTCAGAAATTTTTTTCCCCCAGATTTTTTTTAAAAAAAAATTTTAAAATATTTTTTTTGAAAAAAAAAATTTTAAAAAAAATATTTATGACATCATGATGACGTCATCAAGGGGTGGGGTTAGTGTGTGTGAGGGAGGTTATTAGTGTGGGTGCCCCTAGCGGGGCCATTAGATTAAATTAAAATGAAGGGATGAGATTAGATCTCATATCTCACCAAAACAAAAGGTTCTCACTTGAGCAAAAACATATATATATATATATATATATATATATATATATATATATATATATATATATATATATATATATATATATATATATATATATATATATATATATATATATATATATATATATATATATATATGTAGGGATCTAGAGAGAACCCCTTTAAAAGGAGAACTTAGAAAACTAAATTAAAATATAGCACATATGGTATGCAAACTGATCGTTGTGTGTATATATATATATATAGGCTTTTGCTCAAATACAAACCAATCCTTAAATACAAACTACAAACTAACACTAAATTAATTATATTTCATCTATTCTAAGTTTCCCGCCAAGGGTACCTTCACGAAAGATGCATAAAATAATTGGCTCTATCCAACAAAAAAATATAAAAAAAATCAAAAAAAAAAAAAAAAATCTCTGCCGTGGAAATGCGAAGCATTTAAGACAGTAAACGGATGAGTTAGGTAGTCATGAGGGCCGAAGGTCCTCGACACACCCGTCAATCGTCTATTGCCTTTACCATTGATTGCCATTCCTTACAACTTTAGAATGATAAAGGCGCGAAGCGCCGTACAAGAAGGTGCGAAGCACCGTTAACCAGTGAAATCCACTGCCACGTCATCACGTGAACAGTGATTTTTTTTTTTTTTTTTTTGTTGGATAGAGCCAATTATTTTAAGCATTTTTTGTATTGGGGTACCCCTAGTTTGATCATTAGATTAGCATGAAATATTAGATTAGTGTTTAGTTTTTAGTTTGTAGTTAATTTTAGTTTGTAGTGGAGTAGGACCCTATATATATATATATATATATATATATATATATATATATATATATAGGGTTGGACTCCATAAAGAACACTTTAAATAAAAAACAACAAAGAACACCTCATATCTAATAGATCCATTGCCCCTGGCGGGGCCACCCAATACAAAAAGTTCTTATTTTTTAAGGCTCTATCCATCCAGCAAAAAAAAAAAAAAAAAAAAAATTTGAAAATTTTACTGTTCATCGATGACGTCATCAGTGACGTCATCATGAACAGTAAAATTTTCAATTTTTTTTTTTTTTTTGCTGGATGGATAGAGCCTAAAAAAATAAGAACTTTTTGTATTGGGTGCCCCTGGCGGGGCCAATGGATCTATTGGAATAAATGATTTTATAGTGTTCTTTATTGTTCTTTATATAATAGTGTTCTTTATGGAGCAAAGGCCTATATATATATATATATATATATATATATAGGCTAGTGCTCAAAAGAGAACTTATTTTTTGAAAAAAACTAAGGTACTAATCCTAGCCATTAGATGTATTAAGATCAATGGCCCCACTAGGGGCACCCACACACTAATCAAATACACCCTCATACACAGAATCACACCTAATCCCCTCCATTTTTAATTTGATTTTTCCCGTCAATCGGTGATATTTTTTTTAAATCTAATTTCATCACATTTTTCTTCATCTCTCAACGATTAGTTTGCATACCATATATGCTATATTTCGATTTAGTTTTCTAAGTTTTCCATTAAACGAGGTTTTCCCTAGATCCTTACTCTATATATATGCATATATATATATATATATATATATATACATATTTTATATATAATATATTTAACATAAGTATATGAATTAACATGTTTTTATAAATTTGTGTGAAATACATATACATATTTTTAAGTATGTTTTATAAAAATATAAACAAATATATAATATTTTAATATATTTTTTTTATTAGTACTTGATTTTATTAATTTAAAATTTATAACATCGTTGATTAAACTATTTCAGTGAGGGGAGAGGATGTCAATAAGTTTTCGAGAAAGTACGTAAATCTTGATTTTTACTTATTGAATATATAAACTGTAAATTACGAGATGAGATGCGAAATCAAACCCGAGCCGTAAGTATAAATAAACTTATAACTCAGACATGCAGCTTCGAAATCAAACACGAGCCATAGGTATAAATAAACTTATAACTCAGACATGCAGCTTATGAGGGGATCCAAACACCCGCTTAACAGGAATAAATTAAACGACACACACTAAATAATACGCTGAATATATTCTGCTAGATCAAGGGTTGTCCCTGGTTTAGGACCCAACAATTATTAGCTTACTATTCTAGCTTAGCTAGCTAGGTCATAGATGGATTTAGGCGGAAGAGATGATAATCTTGGCTCCGCCAATGGTAACTTTACCTACGCCTGTTCTTGGAACAAAAGCCACCACCAGAGTATCGTCATCATCAGCATCCAAATCTTCCAGAAGCTCAGTTATTCCAAAGGTCAGAGAAACATTTTTTCTATCTTTGGATAGGGATGGCACGTTCGAATATGTTCCAGCAAACTCTGCATTATTAGGTCCGCTCTCAACCTCATCTTCATCATTGATGTAAACGTCAAACTTGACATACTCGTTTCCATCATACTGAATTCCATCTATCACTAATATCTCCTCTTCGTCTTCTTTCTCCTCTTTGCTCCTCGACTTCTTCGGCCTGGGAACCGTCACTTTAATCAAACCATCCAGCACTTTGGGAAGGACTTCATCAGCTTTGGGAAACACTTCAGCAGCAATTGCCACACCAGCCTTATCTCGACGTCGCTTGCGTGATCCCCGAGATCCGAGCCATTCAAGAGGAACATCCTGGTAAACGTAACCCATCTTCTTAGTATCAAGACAATCTCGAATCTTCACTCTCACAAGTTTCTCGTTCTCATCATAGAAAAGAAAAGCTGAATCCAAATAATCACGTTCATTAAAATCTTTGCGATTTTTGCCAGGGAGGGTCTTCCATATATTCCACATTCTGTCCACATTAGCGTGATGAGAATAGAAGATCGGGTCTCGACCTGCTGAATAGAATCTTCCCATGTCCTCTCCATGTATTTGATTAGGGTCACCCGTCCATATGTGGACCTGAGTATGTGGCTGATTCTCCATTGACCCCGGTTGATTAATCTGACACATTCCCCCACGGTAGGGCTTTCCAAAGAACAATTCAGGAGTTTTGGCGCAAACCATTGATGTATACATCACGCGCTTATTGCTTTCAAGCAGTTTGTTGCCGACAAGACTTGGGGTACTCTTGCTATAGTTGAGA
Organism: Kitagawia praeruptora; assembly: GCA_037693485.1. Lineage (NCBI taxonomy): Eukaryota > Viridiplantae > Streptophyta > Magnoliopsida > Apiales > Apiaceae > Kitagawia > Kitagawia praeruptora. The sequence continues at coordinate 148,295,909 of CM075349.1, read as the reverse complement.
TCAATTTTTAGTGGTGGTTGGTGGTCGTCATCACGTAGCTTATCATAGAGCGGAGAGTATGGGTTAGCAAACATGGCTGGAATTTGCATCCCATCCTTCGCGTCCCAGTTCCAATACGGTATGGCAAAATTATTATCACCGATCAATTTTCCCAAAATTTTCTCGTAAAAGTACAAGTACCATCTGTGAAATGGGAAGAATAGCCAGCTGAAATGAACGTCAATTTTAGCATTTGGGAAGTTAACCATTTCATAAGCCGAGTCACAGTAAGCACAATGAATGGCAGCTTGCTGTTCGAAACTGTGAGGATGTTCTTTAGGTAGAGATCTCATGATTTCCATGGCTTCATTATACTTTTCTACATATCTCTGGTTAGCCAAATGGGCTGCTGGTCTAACGCGCAAGCCTTTGCTTCTCGGGAACTTGTAATCACTGATGTTTGAGTTCGATTTTGGAGGGCAGCACTTACCATCTTTTACATTTGTACAGGTCGGCAAGGTGCCTGCAGTACCACAGTTCGTAGCATCCACAGGTGCCGCGAACGCATCGTGACTGACAGCAGTAGTCCCGTAGAGGCCTCCCAGACCTAGAAGGACATCCCTTCGGTCCATTTTTCCTCTTTCACTCTTGAAGCTAGAATATCTCCTAGTTTTGTTCTCATCTTCTTGGTCTTTTGCAGCTCTGCATGATAACGTTTTTCTAATAATATGTTTACTCTTCGGGCTGTTTAAGAAAAATTGGGGCGCTGAAGAATTGTCGGTTCTGGTCGAATTTGCGTAAAGATGGGCAGCACAGGTGGGTAACTGAAGGGAGGACATGGCCAAGATGTATACGTGTGTATATGTTTAGTGTCTTCTAGGCAAGTGAAGTGAAGAGCTGGTGTGAAGTTTCTTCCAAGTATCCTAGGGTTTATATAGCAATCTAAACGTGTGAGTAAGGGGTAATGAGGAATGGTTCGATTCTCGCTCATCCTATATTTTTTGAGAATATGACAATAGATACTCATTGTAAGACAATGAACCTTTTTATTCAAAAAAAAATTATTAAAACAAATATTATTAACCATATAATCCTGTTAACGGAGGAATTTGGTGAAAACAAATTTCGGAGGTTGCTGGAATAATGAAATCATGAAAATAGGGGGATTTGGGATTTTGGATGTTTGGGGCTGGACTTGAGACGTGTCTCGATTTGTCTCGTGTATCGGATCCCCTTTCAAGATGCCTGCGTACCTTATATTTATAAGGATTAAGTCAACGCAGTTCTCTTAAATTGATTTGTGTCTATCCCTTAGAGACTTTAGGGATAAACTTCGTTAATCTGGGTAATTACTGATTTTATCTGATTTAATCTTACCGTTGCGATATCTTCCTGATTTGAAGAATATCGTTTGAAGATATTTTCCATTATTGATTGATTGAGATTGATTCTTTCCTCGTTTCAGGGAGAGGATAAAACTTAGCGATTAAGTTATAATTATTAATCTGAATCAATAATTAATAATATTGGAAATTTGGGAGATTATTAGACATGTCAAAAATCTGGCGTAACAACTACCCCCAGTTCTTCAGTGTAGCTTGCTGCAGTGGAGAACTAAGCATGCTTCGATCTTCCAAATTTCTTGAGTCACTAAAACAGCTAGGAGAGGAAGATTAGTAAATAATATGGAGCACCTAGGTGCCCGTAATATACATGTAGATGTAAATAAGACAATATGCGATATGTAAATAATAATTTTTGTATGTGTAAGAAAATGTATCTTGGAGAGCCATCAAAGCATTATTCGCAGAGTCGTGCAAAGCATTTTGAGCAACATCCAGTCGAAAAAGGTCATATCTACCATGTCTTCTAGAGGGTATCCCCCTAAAAGGGGGTCATTTTCCTCAGAATTTTATAATACTCTCCTCAAAGGAGATCATTAGTACTCTCCTCAAAGGAGACCATTTTTGTCCAGAAATACCCTCCTCACAGGAGGTGGATTTTTCGAAGCTCGAACCTTGATGAGGCGCCGGAAGTACGGACATCCCCCCCAGAAGTACGGTTTTTGCAAGGATTTGGTAATTTGGGATACCCTCCTCAAAGGAGGTCGTTCCCCATTCCAGAAATATCCCTCCTTACAGGAGGTGGACTTCCCGAAGTTCGTGCCTTGATGAGGCGCCGGAAGTACGGACATCCCCCCGGAAGTACGGTTTTTGCAAGGACTTTGGTAATTTGGGATACCCTCCTCAAAGGAGGTCGTTCCCCATTCCAGAAATATCCCTCCTCATGGATTTTCCGAAGTTTATTCCATTAACTCTCCTCAAAGGAGACCATTTTTTATATATATATAAATTACGAAGACCCTCCTTAGAGGAGGTCGTCTAACACAAAAAAATAAGGGAGACCCATCTTAGAGGAGGTTATCTTCCCAAAGCAATATCAATATTCCAAGATTCTTCCAAAAAATATCAGCAACACTTGAAGGGTCTTCTAAAAAATAATCAACTCTTCGAATAAGAGCCTTCCAAAATATAAACTCTTTGAATAAGAGCCTTCCAAAATTATAAACTCTTCGAATAAGAGCCTTCCAAAATTATAAATTCTTCGAATAAGAGCCTTCCAAAATTATAAACTCTTCGAATAAGAGCCATCCAAAATTATAAACTCTTCGAATAAGAGCCTTCCAAAATTATCCCTACAAAGGAGGACCTTCCAAAATATTAACCTCACAAAGGAGGACCTTCCAAAATATTAACCCCACAAAGGAGGACCTTCCAAAATATTAACCCCACAAAGGAGGACCTTCCAAAATAATTAAATCTTCAATTAAAAGTCTTCCAAAATATTACCCCTACAAAGAAGGACCTTTCAAAATATTAACTCCGCAAAGGAGAACCTTCCAAAATATTAACCCCACAAAGGAAGGCCTTCCAAAATTTTAACCCGGCCTTCAAAAATAATAAACTCTTCGAATAAGAGCCTTCCAAAATTTATCTCTAGAAAAGAAGGTCTTCCAAAATATTATTCCCACAAAGGAGGACCTTCTAAAATAATAAAATCTTCAACTAAGAGTCTTTCAAAATATTACCCCTAGAAGAGAGGGCCTTCAAAAATAATATACCAGAGGGTCTTCTTTTTTTGATAAATTCAATCCATAAATTCAAAATTAATTTTCTATATATGATGCAATACAAAATAAAAACTTAAGACATAATTCATGCATAATAAATATAAATTTTTAAGCATGCACAAAATATAAAATATAGAATATACATCACATGAGTATTTATATAATAATAATAATATAATTTGCATGGCATAATATTAATTAATTTGTAGAAAAATAAATTGAGGAGCGAAAATAAAACGTATCTTTATTTTGGATCGGACCGGTTGTGAATTTCAGGTCCGATTGTGAATTTCAGAATAGTGCCCGTGGTTGCTTCTAGGCTCTTGCGTGCTTTTGTTTCCTGTCCTTTTTATTTTCCTGTGAGTCCCACCAAAAATCACCTTCTTTTGGTCTTGCGTTTTCATCCTAGTGTACTTCACTTTCTTCTTTTTTTTTTGGAAAATCTACAAAAATACCTACTTTTCTTATATGTATTTCCACTCTTACTACCGTTCACTTTCTTTTCTACTTCTATACTTTGTCTTTTTTAAAAATACGACATGTCTTGTTATTTTTTTTCACTAATTACACAATTACGTTTCTTCCATCAGTATCACCCACCCCATCATCTCTTTCTCCGTCGCGTCACCCCGCCGACACCCCCTTCTTCTCCGACGATTCGACGACAGCTCCACCTCCGATTTCGATTTCTCCGATGATAGCTGCATCATCCCACCGACTCCACCGACCCACCCACCCACCCACCCACCCACCGACCCCACCGCCAACCCCTCCCCCTTCTTCCCCCACCCCGACTCCATCGCCACCAACTGCCACCACCAACTCCGATCAACTCCCCACCTTCCCCCTTCTTCTTCTCCGGCGCCGCAGGCGTAGCTCCGGCGAGTCTTGCTAAAAAGAAAAGATGGTAACTCCAGGACTCAAATCGATTTTGAGAAAAGGTCAAAATATATGAAGCAAATAATACGAATATGAGGACAACTTAGGAGTACATACGGGGACGGGGACGGGGACGGGGACGGGCTGGGGGGAGGGACGGGGGAGGGTGGGAATTGGGGGAGGGTTGGATTGGAAACAAATGAAGAAGAATGGAATTGGTAATTGGGGTCGTATTTTTAAAAAAAGGAAACTAAAGATAGTAGCGCCAGAATATTAGATAGTTGGACTGTGTATTTTTAAAAGCCCAATAATTAAAAAATGTAGTTTTAAAATTGACCCTTTTTTTCACACGGTCCCACCGTATTTACAAACCGTATTTACAAAAAAGATGTTCATTACTCCTTTTTTGTTGAAGTCGCGTGTGCCCCCTGTGCGTGCCTCCCACCGTGTTTTGGCTTGCTATCGTTTTTTATTTGTGTTAGACTGTTGATCCCACAATGGCTAATAATCGTATATCAAAATGCTGCCTTCTTCGACCATCTGAGCCCGTTTGATTGATAAAAACCCAAAATCCCGTATAGTATTCGTTTGTCCTTCACAAACGAAAATTTCCCCTCCTTCTAGCACCAATTGTTAACGGAGGAATTTGGTGATAACAAATTTCGGAGGTTGCTGGAATAACGAAATCATGAAAATAGGGGGATTTGGGATTTTGGATGTTTGAGGCTGGACTTGAGAGGTGTCTCGATTTGTCTCGTGCATCGGATCCCCTTTCAAGATGTCTGCGTACCTTATATTTATAAGGATCAAGCCAACGCAGTTCCGTGAAATTGATTTGTGTCTATCCCTTAGAGACTTTAGGGATAAACTTCGTTAATCTGGGTCATTACTGATTTTATCTGATTTAATCTTATCGTTGTGATATCTTCCTGATTTGAAAAATATCGTTTGGAGATATTTTCCAATATTGATTGATTGAGGATTGAGATTGATTCTTTTCTCGTTTCAAGGAAAGGATAAAACTTAGCGATTAAGTTATAATTATTAATCTGAATTAATAATTAATGATATTTGAAATTTGGGAGATTATTAACATGCCAAAAATCTGGCGTAACAAATCGTAATTATTAAAAAAAACAACGTAACTACTACACAATTATACTGGAGTTCGAATTTTCAAATTTGTATTTCCACACGAGGAATGTACGTTTTCTGCGTGAATCACATTGCTTTACTTGTCTCTTTTGGGAGGACAAAGCTGAAAATTAAACAGTGGTCCTTATTCATGGGACATTATCAAAATTAGAACATTTATGATCACAAATGTCAGTGTTTGAATTAATAATTTACTTATTTGAGAAATTCATAATTATTAAGTAAAAATAAATAAATAATACTAATAATTTTCGTAATGCTTGAGATTCTATCTTATTTCCACCATGTATCATTTATACCCATTTTTATATTCTTTATCCTCATTTTTTATTATCTTAATTGTGACCAAAACTAATTAATTATTACTAATTATTAAAATTATGGATGAATTACAGTTTATAAGTGTTTAGCTAAAAAAAGTCACGGCCCATTACATGAATACGTATGACATTATTAATCGATGAATATGTATGATATTATAATCGATTATCGTTTCTGTATTAAGAGTCGTTTCTGTAAATTTAAAATGTTATTTATAAATTAAAGTATAATTTATTCATTTTAAATTAAAAATTATATTTTTAATTTAATGTTAGATATATATGTTTGACTGATTTTAGTTATAAAAAAAATTAAAACATTCACAAAAAAAAATTATTTATATTATTTAAACATAAAATAAATCATAAAAGTTATAACATGAATTGAAAAATGATTGAAATCATAAAATTTGACATGGGAAAAAATATAAACGGGAAAAAGGTTAAACTCGTATTTCCATGAATATACCTTTTCTAAGAATTTCCAACCATGAATAACCCTGATGTGGATTGTGATAAATAAAATTTTTGGAGAATATGTCAAAAATATTTATCTTCAACGGAATATAGTGTTATCTATAATTTTAGATAACCAATTCATATTGACGCTATATTTGTTGAACTTTTAAAAATTTGTGATAAAATTTCACACCAACCATATATCATCCATTACCATATTCAAATGAAATATTTTATTTTTAATAATTTAAAATAATAGTAACATATTTTTTAAAAATAAAACCAATCATTTTAATCAATTTCATTACAATACAATTCAATAAATTATACATAATTAATATTTTATATTATTTTAATTAATTATTTTAACCAATATTATAGAATATTGAAGATGCTCTAGCATTAAAGATAACTAGGTAATTTAGCCGCGCTTCGCGCGGTTAATAAATTTTTACTGTTAGGTACTAAAAATTAATTGATATTTTCAAAATTTCCTAAAAAAGTGATTTAAAATAGGTGTATGAATTAGGGTGAAAAACCAAAATACCCACTATTTAATTACACATAACCAAAATACCCACCGGCGGAAAGGTCCGCCATTTTTACCTAAAGACCACGCATTACACACATGCGTGTAGGGTATACGCATGTTGAAATTGCGTAGTCAATGGCCACGCATCTACACAATGCGTACACTTTTCAAAATTCAGAATTCAAAATTCGAATTCTAAGCTATGAACAGTAACCATGAATACGCATTTTTTGGATTGCGTGTTTAGAGATACGCATGATACACATGCGTATATGTGCACTGTTCATCGTCTTCTTTCCCCCGCTGATGGACGTTTTTTCTTCATTTTTTTCAATCGCTTCGTGCACTTTTTCTACGCATCGAGCAGTCACATACTATATACCAAAATGATCGTATTGTTCTCTTCTACAATCCTATAATCTTAGTTTACCGTTTGTTTTTCCGGATTCAAAATCCCCAAAATGAGCTCATTTTCCGATCGAGTTACCAGATCTGTTCGTGCACGCCCCTGTGAGGCCAGAACTCAACAACGGAATATGAAATGATGTAGATGCATGCATGGGCATCATTTTTATATCCTCAGTTGTTGTGAAGGTTGCCGAAATTTGACGAACGGGAGGAGACAATGAAGGTTGCCGAAATTTGACGAACGGGAGGAGACAATTTTGTGACGATTTTGTGTTCGTCTGAGCTCCGACTGCGTTTGTGAAGTAATGACATCATCTGACGTCAATACGCATCTAACATATGCGTGACAACGGATACGCAACTTGGAAATATGTATCCCGGTATACGCAGCAAAAACATTCATACTCAATGGTCAAAAGGGCGGAACATATTGAAAACGGGTATTTCGGGCACCTTCCATAGAAAAGTGGTGTAGTTTGGGCATTATTTCTTTGAATTATTATTTGCAGTAATACTCTCATTATATATCAAAAAAAATTAATAATCTTAAAAATATCATAAATATTAAAAGTAGCAATTACAATATTAAATATAACTAAATAACGTTTTGAAAGCCGACACCCCTCTCATAACATAGATGCTCAACAGTAGCATAAGAATTTATATAATTAGAAGATTTAATCGTAGGAGTATGGCCTCAATAATAATTTTTTTTTGGCAGAAAAATGACCCAAATATTTTTTTAAGTAGTTGCTTTCATTCCGTCTAAATAAGTCTAAATATTGGTGTTTATTTTTGGGCCATTTTGTGTTAAAAAAAACATTGTTCAGCCATCATGTTGTAATTAAATCATAAACTGAATACATTCATCTGCTTTAAAAAATAGTTAGGTCATCACATTGTCTATTTTTATATTTGGACCATTTTTGTGCAAAAAATAAAAAAGTTAAGCCCATTCTCCTGCAATTAAGTCTAATTAGAATAGTAATTTATTATTTCACAATATAATGAAATAACATGTGTATAACATTTTTATCAACTTAATCGATCAATAAAATGGTTGAGTTTATTATGTAAAAAATTAAAAATTTGTCAATATTATTTTATACAAATTCTAGATTTTAACCAAAACATTATACTTCCATAACTTATAAAGATTTTCACAATCATTGATTAAAAATTGTTTGAGAAGTTAAAATCGTTTGTCCTACAATCGTCCGAAAAACGTTTTCAAAAATCTTCAACATGTAATAAAAAATGACGCAATGCGAATAATTTTAAGTCGTTAATTTACATGAAAATAATCATAATTTTATACACATAATTAATATTTTAAATTTGAATAATAATTATAATGCTCAAATAAAGTTTTTCAATCTTTTCTATAAATAATATGAAGTAAATTTATTTTATATATACATATATATAAATATATATTCATAAGTGTAATTAATGATTATTAAGATGTCATTAATATGCCATTAAGATGCTACTTAATGCAAAAAAGGAATTTAATAAAAAATTAAAAAAATGAGAATTCAAGAAAAATATTTTAAACGCTTCTGGTGTATTTCCGATCTCCTGACATTATAATATATATAGATAAACTGAATACATTCATCTGTTTTAAAAAATAGTTAGGTCATCACATTGTCTATTTTTATATTTGGACCATTTTTGTGCAAAAAATAAAAAAGTTAAGCTCATTCTCCTGCAATTAAGTCTAATTAGAATAGTAATTTATTATTTCACAATATAATGAAATAACATGTGTATAACATTTTTATCAACTTAATCGATCAATAAAATGGTTGAGTTTATTATGTAAAAAATTAAAAATTTGTCAATATTATTTTATACAAATTCTAGATTTTAACCAAAACATTATACTTCCATAACTTATAAAGATTTTCACAATCATTGATTAAAAATTGTTTGAGAAGTTAAAATCGTTTGTCCTACAATCGTCCGAAAAATGTTTTAAAAAATCTTCAACATGTAATAAAAATTGACGCAATGCGAACAATTTTAAGTCGTTAATTTACATGAAAATAATCATAATTTTATACACATAATTAAAATTTTAAATTTGAATAATAATTATAATGCTCAAATAAAGTTTTTCAATCTTTTCTATAAATAATATGAAGTAAATTTATTTTATATATACATATATATAAATATATATCCATAAGTGTAATTAATGATTATTAAGATGTCATTAATATGCCATTAAGATGCTACTTAATGCAAAAAAAGGAATTTAATAAAAAAATCTAAAAAGTGAGAATTCAAGAAAAATATTTTAAACGCTTCTGGTGTATTTCCGATCTCCTGGCATTATAATATATATAGATAAACTGAATACATTCATCTGTTTTAAAAAATAGTTAGGTCATCACATTGTCTATTTTTATATTTGGACCATTTTTGTGCAAAAAATAAAAAAGTTAAGCCCATTCTCCTGCAATTAAGTCTAATTAGAAAAGTAATTTATTATTTCACAATATAATGAAATAACATGTGTATAACATTTTTATCAACTTAATCGATCAATAAAATGGTTGAGTTTATTATGTAAAAAATTAAAAATTTGTCAATATTATTTTATACAAATTCTAGATTTTAACCAAAACATTATACTTCCATAACTTATAAAGATTTTCACAATCATTGATTAAAAATTGTTTGAGAAGTTAAAATCGTTTGTCCTACAATCGTCCGAAAAACGTTTTCAAAAATCTTCAACATGTAATAAAAAATGACGCAATGCGAACAATTTTAAGTCGTTAATTTACATGAAAATAATCATAATTTTATACACATAATTAATATTTTAAATTTGAATAATAATTATAATGCTCAAATAAAGTTTTTCAATCTTTTCTATAAATAATATGAAGTAAATTTATTTTATACATACATATATATAAATATATATTCATAAGTGTAATTAATGATTATTAAGATGTCATTAATATGCCATTAAGATGCTACTTAATGCAAAAAAAGGAATTTAATAAAAAAATCAAAAAAGTGAGAATTCAAGAAAAATATTTTAAACGCTTCTGGTGTATTTCCGATCTCCTGGCATTATAATATATATAGATAAACTGAATACATTCATCTGCTTTAAAAAATAGTTAGGTCATCACATTGTCTATTTTTATATTTGGACCATTTTTGTGCAAAAAATAAAAAAGTTAAGCTCATTCTCCTGCAATTAAGTCTAATTAGAATAGTAATTTATTATTTCACAATATAATGAAATAACATGTGTATAACATTTTTATCAACTTAATCGATCAATAAAATGGTTGAGTTTATTATGTAAAAAATTAAAAATTTGTCAATATTATTTTATACAAATTCTAGATTTTAACCAAAACATTATACTTCCATAACTTATAAAGATTTTCACAATCATTGATTAAAAATTGTTTGAGAAGTTAAAATCGTTTGTCCTACAATCGTCCGAAAAACGTTTTCAAAAATCTTCAACATGTAATAAAAAATGACGCAATGCGAACAATTTTAAGTCGTTAATTTACATGAAAATAATCATAATTTTATACACATAATTAATATTTTAAATTTGAATAATAATTATAATGCTAAAATAAAGTTTTTCAATCTTTTCTATAAATAATATGAAGTAAATTTATTTTATATATACATATATATAAATATATATTCATAAGTGTAATTAATGATTATTAAGATGTCATTAATATGCCATTAAGATGCTACTTAATGCAAAAAAAGGAATTTAATAAAAAAATCAAAAAAGTGAGAATTCAAGAAAAATATTTTAAACGCTTCTGGTGTATTTCCGATCTCCTGGCATTATAATATACTAGTCAACTTATCCGCGCTTCGCGCGGTTCATAAATTTTTATTTTAAAATATTGAAATAGATGAATTATTGTTTATTATTTTCAAAAATTGATTGGTCTCTTAAGAATTTTTTAAAAAATTGATTCAAAATAATTTCATAAATTATAAGTTTGAAGATATTCTATTTATATATCTAAAAATTTTATAATCTCAAAAAAATCATAAACATAAAAAGTAGTAATTATAATACAAACGTAATCTTTACAATCAAAAGTTATAAATATTATATATAATAACACTTTTTAAAGCCGACGCCCCTCTCATAACATACATGTTCAATTGTAGTGTAATTATTTAATTAGAATATTAATTTCTTTCGACATAATATAACGAACAACGGGTATATAACTTTTTTATCGATTTAGTCTACCGACGAAAATGTATTTTTTCAATTTAATCAGTTTGGTCATAACCCATGTTATTTTTATTACATGTGTTAAGCGAACATTTACATACTTCTATAATTTATTACGATTTCCATAATCACTAATGATAAAGATTGCTTGAAAAGTTAAGGGTCGCCTGTACTACAATTGTCCGTAAAGAAATTGGAGTGGTATTCGATAGGGAATAAAATATTACGCAATGTAAACAATTTTTAGTCGTCATTTTATCTAAAAATAAACTTAATTATATATGTAATTAATATTTAATACTGAAATAATAATTATAATGCTCAAAAATAATGTTTTATAATTTCTTAAATAAATAAAATAAATTTAATACATATTAATTAGGTATAATTAATGACTAATTAATATGCCATTAAAAGCTATTGAATGCAAGTAAAAATATTAATAAAAAAAATCAAAAAACTGAAAATTCAAAAAAAATACCTCAAACGTTTCTGGTAACTTTCTGATCTCCGGGCATTATAATATATATAGATATAGATCGTGAATCACATTGCTTTACTTGTCTGCTTTTGGAGGACAAAGCTAACAACTTAAATGGTCTTATTCACGGGACATCATCATATCAAAAAGAAGATTAAAAAAAAAATCACTGCATGTTTTGAGTTGGGCGATTTATTATTTAGTTACATGCACTACATATAGCAAGAGTTTGGGACTATAATAAGTATGCTTGAACTTTGAACTACGGGGGTGTTTGGGTGAATTTTTTTTCATAAGAAGTCAACTTATTTTAAGTTAAAAATTAAAATTCCTAACTTTCCAACTTATTTTTGTAATTTATTGAATCTCAAACATACATTAAATACTTGTATAAAGAGAAATTATCAAAATATAAAATTTTTACCCGAAAATAAGTCCATAAATCCTTAAATTAAGGTGAGTCAAACATGCCATATATCAATGGAATGTGTAGTTCATATTTAGTAAATTAGGGACTTTCCCCGCACTACGCTAGTGGGTTAAAACAAACATTCAAAATATTATAGACATTCGTTTAGAGAATAAGTTATATGGAGATCAGCATTTGAGTGGAGACTGTGGAGACCACGGACATTATGCATTTAAAACATTGCAAAACATATATATATATATATTTACGAGTAATGTTCAATTAACAATATTATTTCATTCAAAATCTTAAAAATCATATATCATTTGCAAGCAGAACATGTTTTGAAGAATAATACGTTCTGCAATATTTTGTTTGCAGGACATACATGATTTTCAAAAATTTTAATGAAATTTGCATGTTAAACATATATGATCTTCAAGATTTTCAATTAAATTAATAGTATAGTGATTTTCATAGAACATGATTTTCAATGAATAAGTTTTTACAATGTTTTGATTGATATTGGTCTCCGGTCTCCACTAAAAATGTTGGTCTTCATAGAACTTAACCATATTGAATAATTTTAAATCTAATAAATAATTTGGTTTGATTTACAAATTTAAAAAGAAAAGTATTTCAACTTTAATTATTTCGTTTACAAATTATATCCTATTATATAATAAGAATGGGAAATATAATAAGAGTGTACTATTGTTAAAGGATCATATCAATTTAATAGAATAAGCGTAAAAATGATCTAATCCAAAATGAAAATGTTTTCATAATATCACATGTTGGAAATTAAAAAGCACCGCATGTCAAACATGTTGGATATTCCACAATGGCAGTACCTTGCATTTTATCAACATTAGGACCGCGTATTTTCTGCTTCGTTTCTAACATCAACAATTCAGTGCAATAATAGAAAGCATTGAAAAAGGATTTAACATATGACGTTCTAGAATGACTAAACACAAAAAGAAATAACCGTTATCAACAAATGTCTTTTTTGAAAACGGAATTTCATTACTCAACCATCGCATCAGAAAATAAAGTCTCTAACAACATATCTGGAGAAGACACGAACGAATTAAAGCTATTCAACAAACAAGGGTATCTAGCTAACAAATGAGCCGCCTTATTTGCATGCTTTTTAACATGACCTACACGAACATCCCTCAGCTGATTCAGTTTCTCGCAACAGGAATCAAGCAAGTCTCCCACCTCCAGTTGATAACTGCTACCTCTTCGAATAGCCTCCACCACCAGGAGAGAATCACTCTCTATTTTGACCTGCTGATAGCCTATTTCTTCTAGCCACTTTAGTGCTTCCAGAACCCCAAATGCTTCTGCTTCTATAACACTCACCTCTCCATCTGAACGTAAGTTTCTTCCCTGCACAAACAGGCCCTGATCATCTCGGAGGACCATACCAATAGCAAACGAAGGAGCACCAACATAAAGAGAAGCGTCCACATTCAGTTTCATCCATCCTGGTTCAGGAGCTACCCACCTAGCTGGACTACTTTGCACTGCTGTATCCCCAACTAAACCCCTCCCTCTTTTCTTCCCCATTGCCTCTTGCCATTCAGTAATTTGCTTTGAGTTCAACTCAACCGTAAGCGAGGGTGTGAACTGATTATTCTCCCATACTTTCTTATTTCTGGCAAACCACACTCCCCAAAGAACCGTAGCAATCTTCACCAAGTTAGCATCAGTTTCCTCACTTAATTTATCAAGTAACCACTTAGGTGCATTCTCCTCTAATAACATATCCGGGTCATACTCCACTTTCTGCCAACACTGCTTTGCAAACCTACAATCGAAAAAGACATGTAGGAGATGTTCTATGTCCACCTCACAGACTGGACATATCCTAGGCACGTCGATTCCCTTACCACTCAAAACATCACGAACTGGTATAGTATTCTTGCAGAAACGCCACAGAAACGTTCTGATTTTATGAGGGATGTTTAACTTCCATAATCGATTCCAACCTTTAGAAGATGATTCAGCAGACGAACCTTGATGACTAGAGAACCAGAAATGATACGCTGACTTGACACTATATTGACCATCATTCGAGTGCATCCAAGCCACTCTGTCCTTAGCTTGATTCTGAGGGATTCTTGTACGAAGAATTAGTTGGATATCATCAATGTGAAAGGTCTGCTCAACCTTATGCACGTCCCACTCTTTGGTGTTTGGACGGAAGTATTCGCAAACTCTATCACTCCTAATGCCATTCAACTGATGGTCCTCAATACGGAAATCTCTTTTACCTCGTAGCCAAGGATCCTGGAAAATTTTTATGTTCTTCCCATCTCCTAAAACCCACCTATAACCTTTCAATAATTGCTCTTTTGCTTCCCAAAGACCTGTCCATATGAAGCTCGGACTCGTCCCTTTACGAGCTTGCAAAACATGATGATCCTGAAAGTAACGAGCTTTGTAGATTCGAGTGACTAAGGAATCTGGCTTCTGAATAAAATTCCACACCTGTTTACCAAGAAGTGCTAAATTAAACCCATATAAACTACGAAACCCAAGCCCCCCATTTTTCATTGGCGTACACAGCTTGTCCCAGGACTGCCACCTCATACCTCTACTATTGTTACCCCCTGATTGCCACCAATACCCATTCATAATCTTTTCTATTTCATCACACAACGATTTTGGAATTAAGAAGCAGGTCATGCAGTAGGTTGGCACTGATCACTGAGCAACATTCTTGATCATAACGGTCTTCCCAGCTCTCGACAAAATTCTATTACTCCACCCTTGAACCTTTTTATAAACACGATCCTTTACAAACTTAAACACTGCCTTCTTTGAACGTCCCACTAACGATGGCAATCCCAAATATCTGTTATCTTCTATATCATTTGTAACTCCCAGAATTGACTTCAACTCCTGCTGCTTATCCCTTCTCACATTGGCACTGAAAAAAATTGCTGACTTTTGGAGATTCACAGCTTGCCCTGACATAGCTTCATAACAGTTTAACACCCTCTTAACTGCCTGAGTTTCTTCTACCTCTGCTTTGAAAAAAAGAAAGCTGTCATCAGCAAATAACAAGTGAGTGATTGACGGTGCATTATCACTAACTCTACACCCCTGATCTGACCAGAATTTGCAGCCTCACTAAGGGCGTTAGATAGACCTTCGACACAAAATAGGAATAAATAAGGAGATAATGGATCTCCTTGTCTTAGCCCTCTACTAGGAGTTATGGGACCAATATGAGTACCATTGAAAGCCACCTTGTAGTTAACCGTAGTCACACAAAGCATAACCCAAGTGATCCATTTTTTGCTAAACCCCATCTGAGTCATCCTATTACGAAGGTATCTCCAATCAACACGGTCATACGCCTTGCTAATATCAACAAATGTCTTGTATTCGTCTAGTAAATGGTTAATAGACCGATCATACTCACAATTATTTTTTTAACGTTTGGTCCACGTTTGGACCTGGATAGTAACTAATTACAATCAAACGTAAAATCAAACGATTTACATTATCATCAAATAAAATTTCTCTACAAATTCACAATATTTGAATTAGTACTACACGCATTGTCATGAAACCTACCAAGACTTCTAACAGGAGTTGTGAAATCAATTACATGAAAACACGTACACAAAAATAATCATAAAGGACAATCTTGGTAACTTTTTTAGATTCCATCTAATTTCGATTATCATTCAACCCACTTTTATATTCTCTTTCCTCAATTTTAATTCTGTAATTAATTGTAACCTAAACTAATAATTACTAATTAATAAAATGAAATAGATGAATTACGTTTAATATATAAGCTGCATTTGCATATGTATGATATTATTAATTGATTATTGTTTTTAGGATTGAGACGATAAAACATAAAATTTTATCATATAAATTACGTAGTACTTATTCAAAAAAAATTAATGACAAGAATCCGCATCATCCAAAGTAACAAATCACATTTACAAGTTGACAACATGTCCTAGACTCCTAGGTCGAAAACTCGAGTAAGGTACGGGGACTTCATCTTATATGTCAAAAAATCACATGTGAATGTCAAATCAACAATAATTCAGAATTCTAGCGCGCGGGATGTTTGTTAGTTAGTTTTATTTATTTATTTGACTTAATGATTTTTTGGTCCTTCAAATTTGGACCGTTGTACCTATAAATCCTTAAAATTTAAAAGCGTTCCCTTTCGTCCCTCGATTATCAAAAATGTTTCTTTTTGACACAAAATTGTTGGCTTTTTAACAAAAAACCTTTGCCTTTTAAATCCAACGACGACGGTTTGTGTCAAAAACGAACATTTCTGATACCCGAGGGGTGAAAGGGAACGCTTATAAACTTTAAGGATTTATGGGTATAACGGTCCAAACTTGAAGGACCAAAAGGTGATTAAACCTATTTATTTACTTGTATTATATTAAATTTTTGGCTTAATGACCTTTTGGCCCTTCAAGTTTACACACTTATACCCATAAAACCCTAACGTTTAAACTCGTTCTTTTTTGCCACTCCAACTTCAGAAATGTACCTTTTAGTCACAAAATCGTCGCCTTTTTGACACAAAAATGTCGTCTTTTTAGAATGAATAGACGACGTTTTGTGGCAAAAAGGTACATTTCTGAAGTTAGAGGGGCGAAAAGGAAAGCTTTAAAACTGTAGGGCTTTATGGGTATAAATGTGCAAACTTGAAGGGGCAAAAGGTCATTAAGCCTAAATTTTTAAATGATTTAAATCTGTTAAAACAGATTTTGTATTATTTTAAAGATGTGTTTAAGTAAAATAGTTGATATGGGCTAAAAAAATACCCTAAAAATATAATTAATGTCGCTTTGAATTAAATCTAGCTTGGTTCAAAGGGAAACCAACATTGAAAGCCCGAAACCCTAATTATTTATTAAATTCGTAATTAATAAAGGGATTAATTATACAACCCAATTAACGAGTTTAAACACTACAACAGAAACTGAGCCATACAACAATTTTTGCCCGTTATCTAATCCCATGATTTCCTATAGTCTATCTTTAAAGATGAAGACAAATCCTACAAGAAGTAGCCCACATGACATATTATCCTACACAAAATCTATTTCCTACTAGGAAGGCTAGCTGTAGAACTCCATAAAGGAGGTGACTTCGCTCTAGTTTATATAGAGGGCTTTTTGTTCCACAAAAATTAGAATGTATTTAATGTTAGGATTTGAGAATTTTGAGTTTTAATGACTGATATAGTATGTCGTGACTTAACATGTCTTCACAAGAAGCCTCGTATCTTGCATTTATCAAGAATCAAGCCAAAAATGTGGTTCTAGAATGTGGGCTAGAGGTGACCTTACATAGATATCTGGAATCTCAGACTTGGAGTAGGTTGAAGAGACTTGGTTGGCAAGCCACCTCCTTTGTGGAATTCTAGATCATTCCTAATAGGAAATAGATTCCGTATAGGATTATATGTCTTGTGGGCTACTCCTTGTGGGAGTTGTCTTTATTTTGGACTCATTAATTGGGTTGTACTATTAGCCCTATTATTAATTACGAATACTCCAACCTCTATTCAGAATCAGCCATCCAACTCTTCTAAATGGAAGTTCGCCCAGACTACTCTTGACTTGTCAGGAAGCTTCCAATCTAGGTCTCTGAGAAAGAGTAAAATTATTAAAATCGACCCTATAGTTGTACAAAATCAACTCAAATATATGATTAACACCCACATTTTAGCTGAAACAATTGCTAGATGGGCGAAAATGGATTCCACTAAAGCCATTCATGCAGTGAGGTGTTCTTCTACCCAGAATACGTTCTTCACCTACAGGTTTAATGATGATATTGATGAAAAAATGTAATATGACCTCCAATTATAAGGAGAAATTACTAAGCTCAAGGAGGAGCTAACTGTTAGGGATGGGAGGATGAACATTGTCGTTGCTATTGTTAGAAAGATGAAAGTTGTCGAGACCTCTCTAAAGAAAGAGAAGGATGAGCTTTAGGAGCAAGTTAAGGGCGTTAGAGATGAGAAGTTGGCTATGTTGAAAAAAATCCATAAACTTGAAGTCCAAGTGGATGTCAATTTTCAATGTTGGTCAAGGAAAAGACTCGGTATGACGAGGGTTATAATAAAGGGATTCGTGATTATATGCATGCTTTCGATCTGGGAGAAGCTTCCTGACCTTGATTGGTCCATTTTTGGGGAAGATGTTGCGAATGGTTGAAGAAAAGATATTCGCTCATCCGAGATTTCCTGAAAATAAATAATCATTGTAAGACAATAAATCTATTTATTCAAAAAAAATTATCAGAACAAATATTTATTAAACATATAACTCTAATTATTAAAAAAAATTAACATAACTACTACATAATTATAATGGGGTTCGAAATTTCAAATTTGTATTCCCACACGAGGAATGTACGTTTTCTAAGATACAAGATGACCGTGAATCACATTGCTTCTTGTCTCTTTTCGGAGGACAAAGCTGAAAATTAATCAGTCGTCCTTATTCGTGGGACATTATCAAAATTAGAACATTTATGATACATATGTCAGTGTTTGAATTAATAATTTAGTTATTTGAGAAATTCATAATTATTAAGTAAAAATAAAGAAATGGTAGTAATACTTTCATAATGCTTGAGATTCTATCTTATTTCCACCATCATTTATACCCATTTTTATATTCTTTATCCTCATTTTTCATTATCTTAATCGTAACCAAAACTAATTATTACGGAGTACTAATTATTAAAATTATGGATGAATTACAGTTTATTATAAGTGTTTAGCTAAAAAAAATTATAGTTTATAGTTTATAAGCTTAGGTATTTCACGGTCCTTTACATGAATATGTATGACGTTATTAATCGATGAATATGTATGACATTAATTATAATCGATTACTGTTTTTGTATGATTAACAGCCCGTTTATGTAAATTTAAAAATATTATTTATAATTTAAAGTATAATTTATACGTTTTAAGTTAAAATTTATATTTTAACTTTAAATTAAATGTATTTGTTTGACTAATTTTACTTAAAATGTTTTTAAAAACATTAACTAAAAAAATTAAATTTATATTATTTAAATATAAAAATAGATATTTGAAAAAATTGTAACATGACTTAAGAAATGATTCACATCATAAAATTTGACCTAGGAAAAAATATAAATGAGAAAAAAGTTAAATTTGTATTTTCACTAAATGAATGTACATTCTCCTCTAAGAACATCTTCCCCTTAGCTAAACGCCTAAAAGTGGATGTGAATTGTCATAAATTAATTTTTTGAAGATTATGTAAAAAAATTCATCTCCCACCGTTATCTATAATTAGATAACCACTTCATATATAGTAGCTATATTTATCGAATCTTTAATGATTGATAATGAAACTTCACATCATCTTACCATATTGAAATTAGATATTCTATTTTTAATAATTTAAAATAATAATAACATATTACTTTTAAAATGTAATCGATTATTATAATCAACTCATTCAACAAATTATATATAATTATTATTTTTTGTTATTTTAATTAATAATTTTAACTAACACCTATATACATGTTTCAGACATACAAAATAATCGTGAATCACATTGCTTTACTTTTCTCTTTTGGGAGGACAAAGCTGACAACTTAACTGGTCTTATTCACGGCACATCATAAAATTAATTGAGTTGGGCGATTTATTATTTATTGTTATATATGCACTACATATAGCAAGAGTTTGGGACTATAAGCATGCTTGAACTATATATCAAGGGAATGTGTAGTTCATATTTAATTTTAGTAAATTTGATTGCTGAAAATTAGAATTTTTATCATATATACAAGTTATTGTCTGAATCAACAATGTAGCTATTTGATAACTTCATGATTATCATTAAGTAAAAATTTGAAAAATATTAGAGATACTAAATTGAAATTTAGATTTTTTCCTAAATATCACATGTTAGATATTGATTGATTTTATTAAAATAAATTCTAATGCATTCACATTAATAACATCAATTATAATATTTTATTCTATCAATGATCATGTCATTTAAAAATAATTTTTTGTAATTACTTTTATATTTCTAACACTATTCTAAATTTTACACTGTTTGAGATTCCATCTAATTTCGACTATCATTCAACCCATTTTTATATTCTCTATCCTCAATTTCAATTCTGTAATTAATTATAACCGAAACTAATAATTACTAATTAATAAAATGAAATAGATGAATTACGTTTAATAAGTTGCATTTGCGCATATGTATGATATTATTAATTAATTATTGTTTTTAGGATTGAGACGAATAAAACATAAACTTTTATCATTTAAATTATAAATCTACTTATTCAAAAAAAAAATGGAAAGAATCCGCATCATCCAAATAACAAAATCACATTTACAAGCTGACAACATGTCCTAGGTCGAAAACTCGAGTAAGGTACGGGGACTTCACCTTATATGTCAAAAATTCGCATGTGAATGTCCGATCAACAATACTCCGTAATTCAGAATTCTAGCGCGCGCGGGATGTTTGTTAATTAGGAGTAGTTTTATTTATTTACTCGTACTATCAAACCACTATCAAACCATGATCCATAGGTAATTAAGGCCTGTTTACTTTACTCTTTAGTTCTCTTTTATGATTTGATCTGGTGAGATTCTCTTGTAATAGGGATCCAAATGTTATAGAGAATTTGGTACAGTTTATGATTTGATCTGGTGAGATTCTCTTGTAATAAGGATCCAAATGTTATAGAGAATTTGGTACAGCTGGTAAGAAAGATATCATTAAATTTGGAATTCGATTTTTTACAATAATATAATTATTTAAAATTTATTTATTTTAATTTTTGTTCGTTTTATCTCGGATTCGATCATTACAATTACATAATTATAAAGATTTATTCATTTTAAATTTTTTAACTTTATATCGGATTCGATTACCCATAACTATATAATTAAATAATGTTTTAATATTAATATTTTAATTTTCGCTGATGTTCAATATGTGTCCGTGCTTAGCAAAAATTATCAGCTAGTATATTTAATATTGAAGCAATGCTTTTGTTGTGGAATAAAATCGAGGGTTTGTAAATTGCGGCTAGGGTTTGTATGTATTAAATACAAAGGATGGTGAGCTTCAAGCTTTAATGGCTATTTCCGTGTTTCGAGACTGATCGGTCCTTGCAGAGTGCCTACATATCTCGTTATTGAGAATCAATCCAAGACGTAGTTCTAGGTGATGGTGCCCTCGAGGCTATGGCGGCGAGAGCTCACCTAGGACGCAGTGACTTGTATGTCCTTATTCGAGGATTAAGCCAAAACGTAGAGGGACGCATTGAGTTCTACCCAAAAGCGTTATTATGAGAATGAGGGGTCAGACCCTTTATATAGGCCGAGAAGCCCTAGAATCGTAGTTGGATTAGGTGACTTGGTGGGCAAGTCACCGCCTTGAGGAAGGTTCTAGACTCCTTCCTTGTAGGATTCTGTTTCCTTGTATGACAGCGTGCCTTGGAGGCTACTCCTTGTAGTGATAATATCCTTATTTGGCTCTTATTTGCAAGCTGTTAATTAGCCCTTAATATTAATTACGAAATTAATATTTAATTGGGGTTTCGGGCCTCATAAATAGGCTTCATCTTTGGACCAGGCTAGGTCTAATTAATGCAACATTAAATGTGTCTTTAGGACTTATTTTTAGTCCATATCATTTGCCCCCCAACTTCTGGAAAAACGTTGAAGTTTTTGTAGAAGTTTTAATTTGCCTTTTTCGAGACTCGGGGTTTATTTTCCTTCCCTTACCGGGGATTCAATACACTAGTGTTTCACGAGTATCGTCTTGATTGTAAAGTATGGAGCGACCTACACATTTACGACGATTGGCCTTATTCGAGGCTTTAAGTTGTGCTTGCTTTTAGCAATTTCGGCACTTTCATAGGGCTTTTATGCATTATTAGCATAAATTATTGCTCAATTTGTCAAGAAAATATTTCTATAATGTTCATCGTATTTTTCTATACTTTTCCTAATTTTTAAGGAATTTTTATGTACGCACATGTATTTTCCTTAATTATTCCTAATAATTTAGGAATTTTTATGTACCCACAAGTATTTTCCTTAATTATTCCTAATAATTTAGGAAGTTTTATGTACTCACAGGTATTTTCCTTAATTATTCCTAATAATTTAGGGATTTTTATGTACCCACTGGTATTTTCCTTAATTATTCCTAATAATTTAGGAATTTTTATGTACCCACAGGTATTTTCCTTAATTATTCCCAATAATTTGGGACTTTTTATGTACCCACAGGTATTTATTTCATTTATTCCTAATAATTTAGGAATTTTAATGTACTCACATGTATTTTTCTTGATTATTCCTAATAATTTAGGAATTTTTATGTACCAACAGGTATTTTTCTTAATTATTCCTAATAATTTAGGAATTTTTAACGTACCAGCAGGTATTTTCCTTAATTATTCCCAATAATTTAGGAATTTTTATGTACCAACAAGTATTTTCCTTAATTATTCCTAATAATTTAGGAATTTTTATGTACCAATAGGCATTTTCCTTAATTATTCCTAATAATTTAGGAATTTTTATGTACCCACAGGTATTTTCTAAATTTTTCCTAATAATTTAGGAATTTTTATGTACCCACAGGTATTATCCAAATTTTTCCTATCAATTTAGGAATTTTTATGTACCCACAGGTATTTTTATAATTATTCCTATTAATTTAGGAATTTTTATGTACCCACAGGTATTTTTTGTAATTTTATAAATTACAATGTCCTTTTTGTCAATATATAAACTGTAGGTACCACCTTGTTAACTTAGCACAACTTGGGGTACCAAACTGCAGTTTTTCCAAAAGAATATGAACCTGGTCGAAATAAGGGCCCATGTTTTTCTGGTCGAACGAACTTTCGAGCAAAAATCCTACTCGTTTCGAGTAGAATTGAGATCGAACCCCTTCTTCTTTTCTTTTTTTTATTTGCACTCCTCTTTTTTTCTAATATTATTATTCAATAATAATAATTCTTTTGTCCGAATCTCGGATAATTTTGATCCCCAAATTGGAGGTATCCCACTTGGATAAAATTTCATTCGAATAAAGTCTGATCCGGATTTTATTATTATTATTTTTAATAATAATAATAATAATTTTTGTAATTTTAGAGGGTTCCTCAGCCCTAGTATTTTCGTAAATTCAACAAAACTCGGGGTACTAAATAGCACTTTGCCAAAAAAACTATAAACCTGGTCGCTTCGACCAGGCCTCGTCGAAATAAGCATCAACATTTGTGCTAGTCGAACAGATTAGCGAGCAGAAATCCTGCTCGATTCGAGCAGGATCGAGATCGGAGACTTATTTTTATTTATTTTTTTTTACCAGGATTCGTGGTATTTTAGGTCAGGATTTCGATCAAGAATGCTGACCCTTAGGTCAGGATTTTCGATCAGGAATGCTGACCCCTAGGTCAGGATTCTGATCGAAATAAAGGCCTTCCTAGCTTCTTGGTCGAAAGGATTTTCGATCAGGAATCCTGACCCCTAGGTCAGGATTTTCGATCAGGGATGCTGACCCTTAGGTCAGAATTTTCGATCAAGAATGCTGACCCTTAGGTCAGGATTCTGATCGAAATAAGGGCCTTCCGAGCTTCTTGGTCGAAAGGATTTTCGATCAGGATTCGTGGTCGTTTCGACCAGGATTTTGGTCGAAATAAGGGTCTTCCTAGCTTCTTGGTCGAAAGGATTTTCGACCAGGATTCGTGGTCGTTTCGACCAGGATTTTTGTCAAAATAAGGGCCTCTTAATGGCTTTCAGGTGTCTTCGACTATGTGACTTCGGCCTATGGCCTTTCGGGAGGTGCTCGGCCAGGCGAGCTCGGTTGTTGCCCTTCGCGAGGGACTTCGGTTTGGGCTACTTGGCCTTGAGGCTTCTACGAGGTGCCTCGGCCTTGTGGCCTCGGTTAGATCGAATGATATTTCTTAAGTTCCTGAGTTCCTTGTTTTTGAGTCCAAATTCTTTGCATTGGAATCAAGCTAGAGTTCTTGGAAACCTTGTTAGGCACTATGGCTTTCATAGCTTTTGTTACTTGTTGTTCTTGATTTAAAAAGGAGAACTTGTTCGTTGTTGGTTATCAAACGTTCAACCTTTAACTCTCGTTCTAAGATGTAGAAACAATGGAGTCCCTTTGTTCTTGCCCCCCTTGCTTTATATGGTG
The DNA here is from genome assembly GCA_037693485.1 of Kitagawia praeruptora. Taxonomy (NCBI): domain Eukaryota; kingdom Viridiplantae; phylum Streptophyta; class Magnoliopsida; order Apiales; family Apiaceae; genus Kitagawia; species Kitagawia praeruptora. The sequence goes on along the minus strand of CM075349.1, from coordinate 148,271,651 downwards.
GAGGTCTTGCTTCTCGGTTGATCGTTCAAGAAGTTCACTTGACACTAAGCACTCAACTTCAAGTCTGGTATGCGTTGGCTGGTTATCAACCCTCTATCTTACTTCTAGGTTTCCAACCTTCTTTTTATGCTTGTAGAACCTTGACTAGGTTTTAAATTGCTAGACGCCTCTTGCCAAGTTCGTTTGGAGGCAGATAACCTTGTTGGCCATCAAGGCTTAAATTTTGAGATTTGAAGCTCAAGACCTCAAGTATGGAATTGTAAAGGACCTCTTATCTCAACACTCTCATTAACAGTTTATGTGCCTTCAAAGCATTACCAGGGGGCCAACCTAGTCTCAAGATGAACTTTAGGAGGGTCTATCCTTCAGCTTACATCAACTGGTGCTACAAATTTTGAATCGGTGGTGGGGTCTTTAGGACCTGGAAGTATACGCTTCCAGAATGGGTCTCAATGTGACATTCGGTGAACGGGGCTATCGCAGCTTCCACAATCCTCGAGTATTTGGCCATATTCTTTTCTCTAGCCTCAAACTCTCCATTGACTTGTGAGACTACCATCTTTGAGTCTCCACAGACTTTTAGGTTCTTCACCCTCAGGGCTCTTGTCAATCCAAGGTTGGCTATCAGAGCTTCATACTCCGCCTCATTGTAGGTTGTTTGGAAGTCCAACTTCAAGGCATACTCAAGTGTGAACTCATCGGGGCTTTGCAGAACCAAACCTGCACCACTAGTTTTTGTTTTTGATGCCCGATGAAAATAGAGCTTTTTGTTTTTGATGCCCCATCAAAATAGAGCATCCAATATTCCTTCTTCTTTTTTAGGGGTTTCTCACCTTGCTGACCTTCCTGGTCTATTACCTCCGGCCCCCCGACTTCTTGGTTGTCAATGGTATATTCAACCACGAAGTCAGCTAGAGCCTGGGCTTTGATGGCCATCCTAGGCTTGTACTTAACATCGAATTCTCCTAGTTAGATTGACCACTTGATGAGCCTTCTATTGGATTTCGTGCTATGCAATATGTTTCTTCAGCGGGTGTTCCATCAGGACTTCAACGTTTGTCTTTCATCCAGGGTCCTTCAAGGACTTACATTTTTATTTGTTGTAACCTAACTCTACCCCCTAGGGGTATGCATTTGTTTGTTTTTGATGCTCCATCAGAATAGAGCGCCTATCAATCCTTCTGGTCTCCTCATTCTTATTCTGAGGTTCACTTCCTGTAAGAACCCAAAATTTCGGTAGAATTAAAACTTTTCCTATTATGATGAAGTGCATCAATGAATAGTGATTTTGAGGATTAAGAAAATTTTTCATGCCACCTATGTACGAGACGTAGTGTGGATATTCCGAAGTTATACTAGTAATCTACGGAGTAAATAAGTGTATGTAAATGCGATCGGAATTCAGAAATTCCAAATTCTATTTTCGTGTAATATTTGACCGAGCAGTGATTTATATATCAGTAATATCAAGAAATGAGATATTTAATTTGAGAAATTGAGGAGTTAATATTTTGGGATTTTATTATAAGTGATTTGAGAATTTGGAACGAAAACCACTGAGGAAGTGAAACAAACGTTCTAGAAACCGCTGAAACTTTACAACGAGATTAAGCGATCAAGCGAGCGAATCATGAATTGAGAATAGTAAATATTAGAAGTCCAAGGAAGGATATATTATGAGAGGAAAATGGAATTGAGAATAAAATCCTAAAGTTAAAGGAAATGAGAACAATTGAGAAACCGCGAGAATTTTTTTCTGAGATAAAGAGAAAATACAAAGAAAATTGGACACAACGATTGTTTGAGGTATTGGGCCACACTATTACAATGAAGTGCAACATATAAGTTGTAACATATTGATTTAGTAAATATACAAGAAGGGAAGCCCCTTGGTGCAAATAAGAAAAGGAAGGAAGGACTTGGAAACAATATGTATAAAGCAAGGGACTTGCTTGCAATTATGGATGGATAAAGGTAATCCAAATGAACCAATGAGGAGATGACACCACATGGCAAGAAGATAAGATGCATCCAAGTGAAAATATCAAGCATTATTGATCACTTTATCACTTTAAACAAAACAAAACAAACACCAAATACTTCATCCTGCCCAGCAGGAAAGGATCTCACTAAAACGGGCCTAGAGACTTCATTACTCAATGAAATTTTTTGTTCTTTATATGGTTAGAAAGCTGTGAAGACGATCTACAACTTTCATTCAGGAGCCTCGACCAGGAAACAAGTTCAAGGGCTTCGTTTTGGCTGATCTTTGGGGCATGTTTTTCCAGTCAGGAAACTCACTTCCATGTTCTTGATTTCTTTGGTGAGATTGAAGATGGTGAGCATAGAATAAGGCTTCCCCAAGGTTAACCAAGCTTGTTTGAGATTGTAAGAACATCAAGAAGGTATAAAAACCCTAACCCCTCTTGGCCATGTAGTAATTGTGATGTTTAATGTTAGATCCATGGTTATTAGTGTGAATCTTGGACATATAAGTTATGGATGATGTAGACCTTGAGTTTAAGTGTTGTGGTTGTGATTTTAGGCTTGTGGTTAGTGTATGTATCTCCATGTATGTTATAAAGTATGATCTTGGTGATTTAGATGTTGGTTGTGATGTGGATGTAAGATTCTTGGTTGGTTTAGTGATATAAGCATGCTGAGTTTTTCCCAGGAACTTGTACTGTCTTGTAGGAGGGTTTTGAACTCCTAAATCTTGTCCCCTGAAGTCCTAATGTATAGTTTTGGAAAGGTATTTGAATGTAGTTTCCAGAAATATAAGGTTCATGACTAGGTGATGTATAGATTTTGAGTTATGGCCCGAGAAGTGAAATGTGTTTCTGGATTCCGGACTGCACTAAGTGGTCCCCTTGTGAACCTTGTTTGAACCCCTAAAAATTTATGTAGGATCATGGAAAAATTAGAGAAGCTAGTAAATGCAGTGGGGAAGGCTACCCAAAAAGAATTGGATTAAAATATGTATTTTTCAATTTTATAAAAATGTTGAAGTAAAATCCGCGCAAGTGAAAAAATCACTTAGGAGATTAGTTTAAAGTAGTTTTAAGAGTATTCACTTGAGTTTCGAGTTTGAGGAATAGATTTGAGTCGAATGGGTAACGGAAGTGATAATGTGACGACATGGTCATATGAGAGGGTTAGTGGTCACAAGTGGAGTCGTTAAGTTGGTCTTACGATTTTTAAAACCTTATGATTAAGTAGCGTTGTTAAGGTACTAACGTACAAATATTGATTATGTATAGATTTCCATTCCACTTCGCGAGCCGACCACCCCAACCTCACCAAGGCAAGTTTTCCAACCCTAAGTATTTAATTTCAAAAGATTATATTCTTGATTTTACCTATGCAAGTTTACTTTTCAAAACTTATATATAAGGATTTTCACTATTGTGTTTATAGCTTCCAAACGTATTATATGCTTATGTTTTACGAGATTATGTTGAAGTTTGAGATATATGCATATGTGTTTGTACACCCTTGAACTTAGAATGAAAGTGTTTTCTTCGGACAACGACCCTAGCAATAGAGGTTGTAGCAGTCCAAATATACTATTGACCGGGGAGCGGTATATTGTTGCATCGTGATTAAATTGCGAAAACCCGAAGAGTAATTCGGGAAGTATCGTATACCTAAGTAATTATTATTTTTACGTTGTTAAAAATACTCAAAAATATATATCTTGGATTAAGAGCTTATTTTAATTAAATAATTATTTTATTAATTGTTTATATTAAATCTCAAAATATTATTTATTAATTATCGTTCATTATTTAAAAGACAAAACTAATCCAAGATACCTTTAGCGTTTTCAAACTCGAACTCTTTCGAACCCAAAACATTTTCGAAAACCCCCGGTCAGGTTTTGCTTCTTGTACGTTTTTCAAGAATTATCGGTCGACTGAGGTCGAACTTCAACTACTCGAATTTTCTATCAAAATGATTTTTGAAAAGAAAAGAAAAAGGGGACTCTGGCAGGTGTGGGAATCGTTGACGAACGATTCCCGGGATGTGTAAGCGGCCGTGAGCCAGGCGGTCCATCAACTATTATTCCGGCCCAGGTGTTGCCGAAGGATGATTACGGATGTAGTTTTCATCGAGGGTGATTACGGATGTAGTTTTCACCCAAGGGTAGTTACGGATGTAGTTTTTATCCTTCTACTAGTAGAGAAGACCCGCGAATTGTTGGACTTGGTTGTGGCGACTGATCATCGTCAATCCTTGTCAGGTTTTTATGTTTTCTTCCAGTCCCATCCTCCACTTTGGAAAAATACTCAAACACTGCTTCTTGGGCCTAAGTGCCAAGTTGTCGATAGTGTAGTTTTTGATAAGAAAAATATTGACATCGTGCAGTATCTAGGACTGCAAGATTTTCTATAAAGATTGGCACGTGTTAGTGCACTCTTGCAATTATTTCAAAGAATGAAATGTTTTCGAATGAGAAACCTTCTAAGCTAATGGAAGGAAAGAGGTTTTGCAATAATGTATTCCCTGTACAGTATGTTAACCGTAGAGTGTTTTGCCGAAAAATGATATACTTATATGTATATATTTTCAAACTTGAGATAGATTGAAACGGGAACCTTATAAAGGATTCATATGTTATTCTTAAAGCTCCTTAGCGAGTATAAATGTTTTATTCAAACTCGGACATATATATTGTCGAATTATGTTTTGAAATATGAGATATATACCCATATAGTTGGGAATGTTTTCGAAATAAACCACATTATTATTTTACAAAATGGTGAACTTGCTGAGCATTATGTAGCTCATTCTTGCTTTATAAAAACTTTTCAGAAAGAGAAGAATTTGATCAGTTAACTCCGCACCAGCAGAAGAGGAGTAGAAGATTTACCCCTGAGATGATTTAGTTCCTGATAAATACTACAGAGTAAGTCTGATAGGTTTTCAACTGTAATAGTAAGACTTGTCTTCAAGTGTAGTTGTATAAATGGAAGTGCGCAAGATTCTAGAATGTACAGATGAATTTTAATATTTAGCGTTACTTTTGATTATCGTTTCTGAGGCTCTAACTTGTTTATTCTTAAGATTGAGGTCTGGATGGATGTATTGTTGAGTTGTAAAGTTAATACAGGTATGATATGGTTGGATGGTGATGTGACGACCTGAATCTTTGACCTCGAATTTGGGGGCGTCACACTTCCTGCTTGGGGTACTACCTCCTGCCCCCCGACTTCTTGGTTGCCAATGGTACACGAAGTCAGTTGACGCCTTAGCCTTAATGGCTGTCCGAGGCTCTCTGCTGGCCTTTCTTGGTGTTCTTTACCTCTGCGGACATCCGTGTCTTCAATCGGAAGGACCTGTCCCCCGACTCCATCAGGCCTTAACGAGGCTACATAACAGCTTCATGCCATCTTTTGATCACCTTTATGTTCTCCTACACCATTCCTGGTTGGGAACTTGATCTTCACATGATAAGTTGAGGCAACAGCCTTGAATGCATGAAGTCCAGTCCTTCCAAGGATAGCATTGTAGGTTGAAGCCGCCTTGATTACCAGGAAGTTCAACATCTGAGTGGCCTCCTTGGGCTCCTGTCCAATAGTTACAAACAACTGAATAGTCCCTTCAACTTTGGATTCTACTCCATTAAATCCATATATATGCATGATATCCCCATCTTCATAAACGCATCATGGAACACAATGTCAACGGAAGTTCCATTGTCTATCAAGACTCGCTTCACCTCTGAATTCCTAATCATAGGTGTTATGACCAACGGGTCATCATGGGGGAACTTCACCCCTTTCAAGTTTGAATCATCGAATCTGATTGCTACCTCAGTTCTTTCAAGCTTCGGTGTTTCTCCAACAATGTGCATTACCTTTTTGGCATAAGCCTTTTGAGAGCTCTTGGTTGTCCCAGGCTGTAACACCCCCAGATCCGGGGTCAGGGATCTGGTCGTTACGGTCTCAATATCCAACCACAAATTCAACATAATTTAAATTACAACCTTGTGACCCAAAACAACAACATAAAACACACCCGTTATAGTCCCAGAGATGAAATCAGAGTAACCAACAATATTATTAATCACAAGTTTGAGTTCTTACAACCCAAAGAATTATAATTGTACAATTACATACTCTTTGCAATCCGTTAATAGATACCATAATATAAATACATTTGAGGCGCAATTGCTAACAACTAGCCTACCAGTAGTTGCATCCTCAACAAAGGTAGCCAAGACCTTAGCGGTAAACCTCTGACGGTTGACACCTGCTTACGCTGTGTGCGCCTTGCGCGGCCATCTGATCTAGCTGTTGTTGTGATATAAATAAATAAAGCAAGGGTGAGCAATAGCCCACCAGAAATATAATTGAACAGTGATAATATATAACAGGTTAAAATATCTTTGAAACCATATGCCATGCATTAACGATGTAGTACCAATATAAGGTATGAGATGAAGTTACAAGGTAACTCAAAAATATATTTGTTTTGAATAAATATCTGCTATGCGAAAGATAAGCAAGATATTCTCAATTATCATAAAAGAGGAACTTGCAGGAAAAATATTGCAATTCCAGTTTCAACACTTTTTCACCTTGCCAACACCAACAGTGTTGCAGAAATTTCTCACTTTTAGAAGATGAACTAATACGGGAGCATTGCCGCGCCAGATGCCCTGACGTTTACGATGATCAGTCGTATGTCATGCATCTCATCAGTCGTTCTCTACATGTAGAAGGTAGCTCCGACGGAATTACTTATCTACCGCCCTCTGGAACTCCTCAGCCAACGGTTGGGCTATTGCTGGACCGGCGCCACTCGGCCACTTACGCGTCTCCTAGTTCGAATATCATCCATGACTCTGAAACGTAAAGTTCGTTCCCCTTTTCCCCAAGTGTAACACTTGTTGATAGGACTCCACAAAGTAGTCGTATCTAATTGGAAAGGAAAATTCACCAATATTTCCCAAGCTGATGCTTGTTAATGGATATAAACTTGTTACATCAATCATACCCCTCGAGCGTTGAGGAGGTAACCAAAAGACTCATATCGATGCTTGAAAGAATCAAGATGTGAGTGACAAGATAGTTTTAGCAAGTATAGGACCGGGCAGTCCAATAAATAACATCTCCCAAGTGAGGTCCCCTTATATAATTTTTGGAAGTTGAGCGAGTATTTAAATCTTCTTATAAGATAGATTTAAATGAAAATAAAGTTTTGGGAACCTCCCCTTGATAAAATAGTCATAAAAGACTCTGAAATATTTTACATAATATCTGAAGGTGAAAGATAATCTTTGAGTAATATGAATTATTATAGAAAGAACTTAAAAGAATTTAAATAAATATTCCAAGAATATTTATTTTATCAATAATAATTAAGGGATATGATTAAATCATAATATTTCTCGTAAGTAATCCTCAAATAAATATATAGAATTATTTATTAAATAAATCTCTTCTTAAATGAATATTTAAAATAATATTCATTGAACAAATAAACTTAAATAAATATTTAAAATAATATTTACTGAATAAATCAAACCTTAAATGAATATTTGAAAATAATATTCATTTAACAATTAACATTCCAAATGAATATCCAAGTAATATTCATTAAACAAATAATATTCTAAATGAATATCCCAAAATAACATTCATTTAACAAATAATATTCTAAATGAATATCCAAAATAATATTCATTTAACAAATAATATTCTAAATGAATATCCGAAATAATATTCATTTAACAAATAATATTCTAAATGAATATCCGAAATAATATTCATTTAACAAATAATATTCTAAATGAATATCCAAAATAATATTCTAAATGAATATCCGAATAATATTCATTTAGTAATCAAAACTTTAAAGGAATATTCGAAGTAATATTCCTTGAGTAAATAGAACTTCCAATGAATATTTTAAAATAATATTCATTAAGTAAATCAAACCTTAAATGAATATTCGAAAGTAATATTCATTAAATAAATAAAGATCAAATGAATATTCCAAATAATAATAAGTAAGCCAAATGAATATTTGGGAATGATATTCGTCAACCAAATAACTCTAATGAATATTCAAAATAATATTCATTAACTAAATAACTCCAATGAATGATCAAAATAATATTCATTAAATAAATGACATTCTAAATGAATATTAAAATAATATTCATTAAATATTCCTTCACTGAGGTAATACTCAAATAACGTTCCTCGAAAGATTCGTAATCGAATAAAAATCCTCGAAGTAATAAAATTGTCGCTGGGATCCCTCCGGGTTTCCACGACTATTTATATATTACAAAATATCGACTCTCGGTCTATATTTGAAGTATGAATATCATACGCCCTTCGCTAAGGGTCTTAACCAAACAATCCGGCTTATAACTGATATTTCATATATAGTCTATAAGCCGATATCAATTCAGGGAACAAGTAATTCAATATTAACTTGAAAGTAGGCATGCATGCTATGGCATATGTATAAAACAATCATCATATATAATATCACAACAACAGTTCCAAGTATTGGAAACTTGCCTGAGAATCGAGTGCGGGTAAGGGTAATGTGTCCCGGGTCAGCTCGACAATCTATAAACAATCAGAATATTTAAGATTAACCACTTAACGCTTATTAAAAGGCTAAGTATAAACTCCACTTAAATCGAAACATGCTTTCGAGTTATCTCGTTCGTCTCTTTTAGTGTAACTCTTTTTATCACCGATACGATCCGACATTCGTTCGTTATCAAGTCATGTCATCATGCTTATACTTGGTATATACTTAAGTCGTATAAGTTCTAAGGTTGGTCGTTTACGAATCAAGATTATACCTCGAGTGTTATCGCCCGTTTTCTAAGTTATAACCAAAGTCATACCTTTAAGGGGTTCGTTCGCGTTTAACCTCGATTCAAACATTTTTATAAAATCGGAAAACGATCCATTCGACATGTGGTTTTCTCCCACACCTTCCTTTTTACCTCTAATATTTAATTAATAAGATTCGCCGCTGATTAAACGACATTTAAGGGAATCAATTTCAATTACGAACTTTCGTTTACGATTTCGAACCACTTTTACGAATTTAATCATAACTCCTAAACCGTAAATTGAAATGCTTCGATTCTTTCGCCAAAGTGATCTATGTTCAAAAATCTAGCAGTAGGGTTCATTATCTTGCCAATAACAGAGAGTTATGGCTACTGTCCAGTTCGGGTTCTTAGTGTTAATGAAAATCAGGCATTACGACGGCTACGAATCGAGCGTTCTAAAATTCATTACGCAACAACCAAGCCACACCGGGCATACTATACATGATTTTCATCTTAACCAGTCCAAGAATGTTTCACTTAACCATCATACTCATCAAAGCTCTTAAATCATCAATACTAACTACATAATCATGCTTATATGCATATAACAACACCATAATCTTAACTAATCTAAATCCATCAAGAACATGTATAAACTTCAAAGTAAGATCTTGGGTTCTTAAGAATTATACCTTCTTTGGAGAGTGTAAAAGCTCTAATAACCCTTATATAGTCCTTTTCTATCCTTAACAAACCTTAGATCATCTAAACAAAACAAGAAATCAAAGTTAGTTTCTTGAAAACACTATTCACCCTCATCTTTGGGGATTTATTTGAAAATGGAAAACAAGGAGATTGAAGCTAATATTTCTAGGATATCATTTTTGTGAAATGTAAGACTCACTATAAAAATTTGGAGATCAAACAAGGAGTGGAAGATGGATTTTTGTCTTTGAATTTTGCTTGGGCCGAATGGCCTTGTTCTTGAGAAAATGGATGGGTTCTTGCTTTGGTTGCTTGGTTGATATGCATAAAGTGATGTTTCTTGGATAATATCTTGTATAAAGCTACTTTATTAAAGTGCTTGGTCATTGCATGCATCATCTTAAGCCATGTGTTTGATTCTTGTGGTGTGGATGAGGTGTTTAGGCTAAGTGCTTGGTTGGTTTCCTAAGTGTGCTAGTTACTCTTGTAACTACTTAGTTACTTGCTCTTATCCACTAGCACATGCATGTATCTTGCCTCCCTGCTTGTTCTTTGTCCGGTTATTGCTCAATTTGATTGATCGTTCGGAGGAATAACTCATTCGTTTCTAATTAGGGTTTTACCGAAAACCTTCTTAATATTTATAATAACATTCTCCACCTTTCTTAATACTTCTCGAATTTAAATACCTTAAATATTAAATATTAAATCCTTAATCTATCAGTGTCTAGGGAAAATCTCGGAGAAAATGAAAGTGCTGTTTTTCTGAATCCGACAGCTTTTACATACACTATTTTCCTCCTGGATCACTAATACGAACTCAGAAATCCGTTCCGAATACCGGGTATAACATTATTATAATAATATTCCAAATTCCACCAAAATCACTATTCATCACTTATTTTTATTTAATTCCTATAATTAGGAAAATGAACCTGGTTCACCCTCGAGTGTTCCTTAACCTTTTTACGGAACCGCTGGGCTTATAATAGATATTGATTTGGATGACATGAGGGTATCTATTTCTCTCTAGGGAATCTTATCTTAACTTTCTAGGAGATAGATTATTCTAATCTAAGTTATCACCCAATAGCATCCTTCAGGCCATATAACCTTGGAATATATATCCTTTCATTATTCATTCTTTAAAGCCAGTATTACATTGAAGTTGTAACCACTGTTCACTCTTACATCAATACATAATAAAAGTTTTAATTCTACCCAAAAATCTGGGTTCTTACAGTCTCCCCTCCTTAAAAGGATTCCGTCCCGGAATCAGGTAGAAGACAATTGGGTACTTGTTGGTTATTTCGCTTTCCAATTCTCTGGTCGATCCTTACACATTCCAATCTTTCTAAAGCACATCATACTGGTGTTACAATACACCCTTTATCCGTTCTACCAATTCTTTGATACTTTCGCACAACACATCATCCGGTATACGCTCTTGTCCGTTTTTATACTACTAACCTTATTGGTACGTGCAGTGACTTCGGTATCACTAACGCGCTACGAAGTTCGGAGATAACCTCACTCGTAATTTTGCAATTCCTAATCTTCGCAATCTCGATGTATATATATTTAGGTGAAAAAGAATTTATCGAGAGATCACTGTGATCAATGAACATTTGTTATATTGCATAGCTAGTACAGAAGGGGGCCAGCCTTTAGTACTTGACAAGCAATTAAACAATTAATGGCATTCCACTTAGACTCCTATCACACAGACAGAGAGTCACGTAGTATTACCTCCCCTCCTTAAAGGGTTGTTCTTCTCAATTTAGAAGAAGATAAATAAGGGAGAAGAAAAGAACGAATTTCAAAGAATCATATATGAAAGTTTTCATGATTGTCAAAACATCATACTTAGAATTTACCTCTGAACTATAGAGGTTTATTAGAGAAGAGAAATAATCATATTCGTATCAAATTCCACTTTTTCGTAATCTCACATATCACATGTCCCTGCTATTCTGTCCATCATTCTATGGACCTATACTCTTGCTTGATATTAGCACCACTTACTTTTTGGAAAATCCTTCAACCTCTCAGGTTAAATCTTGGATTTCCCGCTTGACATTATTATTACTCACATTTCACGCCCCGACACTGGCTCTTTCATACTCATAATTTTAACACTATCAGGTCGTCATTCCGAGTGCTCGTTAGGAAAAACCCATTCATCAATCCATTCATAACATTTCTTGCTTCACATTCCATAATTATTTCCCATTCTTTTCTTTATCAATCACATCCATCTTATCATCTAGTTCTCATTCACTTCTGTTATTGAACTCCACCGTCACCTTATTAGGGGAACGCGTGTTACCTTTATTCAATATACGTGGCACGTTTGTGGTCAAACTTTCCTTTGTTCAATCATCTAGATTTCACTTTCTCATTCCATGAGTCTCTTTTATTACTCAATCAAACTATTCCATATTTCCTTGGATTTTCCAAACTTAAAAGGAGTCAATTTGTATGTCATTCATACTCCTAATTCCAACTTTCCGTTTTGGCCAATACCCTTACCTTGCCAATTCCATACTCTTCTCGCTTCATTACTGGAGCTTCTCATGAGTCTGCCTATCTGACTCTCTTATTAATTCCCAATTCTATTTCCATCTCTATCAGTCTCTTGTCTTTATTTCTACTATAATCATTTTATGAACCATCATAACCTAATTCTTCATTTCAAATATCCCGTCGTTCCAGAAATTATACCATCCGAAATAAACCTGGATGATTTCTCTAACTTAGATTCAATTCGACATTTCCACAGTCGTTACCACCTAATTTCTCAGAAGGATCACCATCGCTTATCGTTTACGCAGTGCTTTAATAACTAAGCATCATAATTATCAATTCAAGATCCTCTAGGAAAACAAAACAATCACTATTTCCTATCCATAAGGAACGCTTCCTGAACTTGACGTAGATATTACATGAAGCAGATAAAATTGTAGGAAAGCTTCCAGCATCGCAGCTGGAACAGGCTGGTGAGATTATTAATCATATATTTCCGGTAGAAGACTAAAAGCTTATCGGTTTGCTTAATCGCTTGCCAACCTCATAATTCTCTATCTTGTTTGCACAGAAATACACCAACATAAACTTGCTTGTCATTCATCATCGTGCCAATTGGCTTATCAGTATTTGTACCCTCTCTATTTCTGGTCATTTACTACCAATTCATTGTTACTTAACCTCCCCTCTCTCTTTCCAAAGAAAAGGCGAGTCTCTTGGGGAATTTGGTCTGGTCTGTCGTAGAGCCTTCTAATGTCGGTAATGTGCTACTGGCAACATCAGGAATCGAATCTTTACTTAAACTATTCCTATAGTTGATCCTGACACAATCATTAGACGGGATGTAACTTCCTCTACCACATTATGACCATCGAGGTCCTTACATTATCATTCTATTTCTTTGGTATGAGCATTTATACTTACTCCCCTATACTTAAAGTGTCGGCCACCTCGTTGGCCTTTCCTGATTATAATAATTTCTTGAGATCCATGTTTTCTGGATCTATTCCAACTCAGGGTGGAAGCATTCTCCCTTAAATTCTGCTGAATGAGAGAAAACATCTATCAGTCTTTTCCAAAAGTCATTGCTTCCACCTTTCTAGTGTGAACTTTACTACCAGTACTCCCAATCATACCTAGGATATTCCCTTACTTAAATCCCTTCTTGTTTTAGGATAATCTCAACCTTATTGGTTCAATCCATACTTTCTCATGGTTTCACACCTACTTCCTCTGGCCGTATTGTTACTATGTCATACATTCCTTACCAAACTTCCCTTTCTGAAGTTCAGAACATTACCTCTTCCCTTATAGGGTTCCTTAGGTCATCCTCATCATTCATCCTATATCTTCTGGGTACAGGGCATATCAAACATCATTAACCAATTCTATAACGATTCTGTCTATGTACTTTTCGAGACTCCTTTCCACAAATCCTTATAGGTTATTGATACCTTAGTCGATTCAACTTATATCCTGTACTTGGCAATTCAATCATATATCCTTAATAAGGGTCTCTTTTAATCATTCTCATCTTGATAGTCTATAGGTAGACTAATGCTAACCTCTTCTTTCAAGCGAATGTTAGTCTATATGACCTTCCAAAAGACAACACATGTCTATCTGCTCTTTCTTACAGAACTTGGTAATGGTAGCAAGGATGTTCTGGAAGATATTGGTCGTGTTCAACGTGAATCTCTTAATGCCTAATGCTCCTCTTGAGGACACTAAGTTCAGATACCATTTTTGTATCATACTGCACCATCTCTGACAATCCTCATGACCTTTACTGGTCACCATCCTCATTCCTAACACATCCATGGTATTTATAAAATCCATTATCATGCATCTCAATTCATTTTATATCAAAAGTCCTTGCGGTTGGCACTTGATTAGAAGCACCCCGCTTTGTCCTTACATTGCTGGTTCAGTCACTTGATATTTACTTGTGACTTGGCCTCAACAGCCACATTACAATATGTGAGTTTAGTTATTATCACTACTTTTCTAGCAATTACCGACATAGTGTCTTCTTCTTTGATACCTTTTGATCTTTTCAAAATTTTACTCCATATAAGTCTCACTTGACTTCTCGGTACCGTCTCCGGTCACCTTTCCTTTATTTTTATCATTTCAACTTCTCTTATCAATTTCACGTACCACAAAAGCTTAACACTTCTGGCATAACAACCTTTTCATTTAAGTCAATCCCAGAATTTCTCAGCCCGGCTTGTTTCTTAATTACATTCAACTTCATAATTTTATCCCTACATTCAACTGTAATAATCGGGGTATATCTACCCACCTGTATAGCGGCTACTTTACCCAATCCACAGGGTTCACTCCAGTTTCCACTCTCTTCAATGACGTCTTTTGATAATCAGAAAGACAAGGTTTGCCAAAATTCGTTGAATTCCTTTCCAGAATTTGGGGAAATTTCAGTTAATCTATTCACCCACTAGTAACATGCCACATCTTCCCGATACATATTCGTCCTATTAGTCGATACTACCAAATACCAGTCTTCTTAACAACTAGTCTCAGAAGGAACACTACCGTCGGGGTTAGTCGTTCCTCAACATTGGCACTACCAAGGCCATCCGAATCCGATGAACTGCGCTGTCTAAATGTATTCGAAATTACGCTGTCGTGCTGCACAAGCACAGACCTATACCTGTATGAGTTGCATCATAATATCTCCCAAAGTTTCCTTCTTCCATTAGGCAACACCAACCCTGGTCATCACCAACTTTACCTTTAGCTCCAGGAAGATCTTCTCACGTTTATCTTGTCCATTCAAACTTTTATTCTTATAATAAGTCGGGTTACGGGACTACACTTTCTGTAAAGTCCTGAGCAAATCTTTGGTAATACCTTGTGAATTTTATGAAATTCCTCACCTTTGCCAGTGTGGTTGGCCAATCTTCATTTGAAACTGTCTTTAACTTGGTAGGGCCGACCAACACTACTTTTATTGATCATGTGTCCTATTGCTGGACTTCATTTTGCCAAAACTCTTATTTCGAGAACATGTCCTACACCTGTTCTATCAGGTTGCACCTAGAAGCATTCTCAATTACATCTCGACCACTGCTCGCCTTGCCTAATCCATTTATGATTCAGTGTCAGAATAAACTTAAGGTAACTACCATAATCCATTCAAGGAAAAGAAAGAATTTAATATTCTTCTGAATCACATGCAACTAATGTTTCTGGTTCATCATTTCACTGAATTGAACTGAACTTATACTTGGTTTCTTGACGATAGCCTCATTACTAGTTTATCATAGACTCACTGGTCTTTTAGTCTTGTAGGTTCTGAGATCATTGTCTTGCTTACTATTTCCTTATATACTTTATTCAATCATGCCATCACCTTTCAATGTCTTTATTCTCTAAGTTGATCCATTCGTAAAATGGACATTTCCTTGACCCCAACCACCTCATCAATCTAAGTTTGACTTTACAAATTATCACTTATGAAATCTGCCTTCTCATGGCGAATTATCCTTAACAACATTCACACTAATTCATTTATCACATGATATGGCATTTGCTGCCTCTATCTTAACTGCTCCTGGAGACTCTGCTCCTTGTCCTCTATTGTTGTCTTTGATAATCATATACCACTATAGCTCTTTCCTCATTAATATAAAGGTCTCTAAGGATTTTGGTTTTTTTTTTTTTCTATCCCCATATAAGATCTCAAGTAATTCCTCAAATCCATCTTACCTGCTGGTACTTCATCTAGCAGTCCCGCTATGAATCCAATACGCATCTTTAATTCTCTTAATAATATCTCAGCTCTTTACGCTCACTTTTCTGAGCACTATATCTTAACTCTTACAGTCTCTCTGGCTGTAGCCCTCATTCCTTAAGTGTAAACTCCTTATACTTATCAATATTCTCCTCCTCTGCTGGAACCTCTTCCGGGTCCTCAGTAGGGTATTCTATCGAATCCACCATCCGATCTTCAGCATCAAAACATGCATCATTATGTTACTGCTCGTAATCTCCAAGGCTTGTTGCCTTACTAGTCGGTACGAGAACGAGCTTAAGTTACTATCATGATACTTAGTAGTTCCCATAAGGGTTTGATATGTCAATACTACATTAAGTAGTCCGACTATGAACTTGGCAAGAGTTCTTATTATCTTAATGAATTTATTGTTTTAACGTCGCATCATCTCTGGGATATATAACGCTCTCTCTGATACCATTTCTGTAACACCCCCAGATCCGGGGTCAGGGATCTGGTCGTTACGGTCTCAATATCCAACCACAAATTCAACATAATTTAAATTACAACCTTGTGACCCAAAACAACAACATAAAACACACCCGTTATAGTCCCAGAGATGAAATCAGAGTAACCAACAATATTATTAATCACAAGTTTGAGTTCTTACAACCCAAAGAATTATAATTGTACAATTACATACTCTTTGCCATCCGTTAATAGATACCATAATATAAATACATTTGAGGCGCAATTGCTAACAACTAGTCTACCAGTAGTTGCATCCTCAACAAAGGTAGCCAAGACCTTAGCGGTAAACCTCTGACGGTTGACACCTGCTTACGCTGTATGCGCCTTGCGCGGCCATCTGATCTAGCTGTTGTTGTGATATAAATAAATAAAGCAAGGGTGAGCAATAGCCCACCAGAAATATAATTGAACAGTGATAATATATAACAGTCCAAAATATCTTTGAAACCATATGCCATGCATTAACGATGTAGTACCAATATAAGGTATGAGATGAAGTTACAAGGTAACTCAAAAATATATTTGTTTTGAATAAATATCTGCTATGCGAAAGATAAGCAAGATATTCTCAATTATCATAAAAGAGGAACTTGCAGGAAAAATATTGCAATTCCAGTTTCAACACTTTTTCACCTTGCCAACACCAACAGTGTTGCAGAAATTTCTCACTTTTAGAAGATGAACTAATACGGGAGCATTGCCGCGCCAGATGCCCTGACGTTTACGATGATCAGTCGTATGTCATGCATCTCATCAGTCGTTCTCTACATGTAGAAGGTAGCTCCGACGGAATTACTTATCTACCGCCCTCTGGAACTCCTCAGCCAACGGT
This sequence comes from Kitagawia praeruptora, assembly GCA_037693485.1. Lineage (NCBI taxonomy): Eukaryota > Viridiplantae > Streptophyta > Magnoliopsida > Apiales > Apiaceae > Kitagawia > Kitagawia praeruptora. Next base: position 148,254,506 of record CM075349.1, on the reverse strand, counting down.
TGGGCTATTGCTGGACCGGCGCCACTCGGCCACTTACGCGTCTCCTAGTTCGAATATCATCCATGACTCTGAAACGTAAAGTTCGTTCCCCTTTTCCCAAAGTGTAACACTTGTTGATAGGACTCCACAAAGTAGTCGTATCTAATTGGAAAGGAAAATTCACCAATATTTCCCAAGCTGATGCTTGTTAATGGATATAAACTTGTTACATCAATCATACCCCTCGAGCGTTGAGGAGGTAACCAAAAGACTCATATCGATGCTTGAAAGAATCAAGATGTGAGTGACAAGATAGTTTTAGCAAGTATAGGAACGGGCAGTCCAATAAATAACATCTCCCAAGTGAGGTCCCCTTATATAATTTTTGGAAGTTGAGCGAGTATTTAAATCTTCTTATAAGATAGATTTAAATGAAAATAAAGTTTTGGGAACCTCCCCTTGATAAAATAGTCATAAAAGACTCTGAAATATTTTACATAATATCTGAAGGTGAAAGATAATCTTTGAGTAATATGAATTATTATAGAAAGAACTTAAAAGAATTTAAATAAATATTCCAAGAATATTTATTTTATCAATAATAATTAAGGGATATGATTAAATCATAATATTTCTCGTAAGTAATCCTCAAATAAATATATAGAATTATTTATTAAATAAATCTCTTCTTAAATGAATATTTAAAATAATATTCATTGAACAAATAAACTTAAATAAATATTTAAAATAATATTTACTGAATAAATCAAACCTTAAATGAATATTTGAAAATAATATTCATTTAACAATTAACATTCCAAATGAATATCCAAGTAATATTCATTAAACAAATAATATTCTAAATGAATATCCAAAAATAACATTCATTTAACAAATAATATTCTAAATGAATATCCGAAATAATATTCATTTAACAAATAATATTCTAAATGAATATCCGAAATAATATTCATTTAACAAATAATATTCTAAATGAATATCCGAAATAATATTCATTTAACAAATAATATTCTAAATGAATATCCGAAATAATATTCATTTAACAAATAATATTCTAAATGAATATCCGAATAATATTCATTTAGTAATCAAAACTTTAAAGGAATATTCGAAGTAATATTCCTTGAGTAAATAGAACTTCCAATGAATATTTTAAAATAATATTCATTAAGTAAATCAAACCTTAAATGAATATTCGAAAGTAATATTCATTAAATAAATAAAGATCAAATGAATATTCCAAATAATAATAAGTAAGCCAAATGAATATTTGGGAATGATATTCGTCAACCAAATAACTCTAATGAATATTCAAAATAATATTCATTAACTAAATAACTCCAATGAATGATCAAAATAATATTCATTAAATAAATGACATTCTAAATGAATATTAAAATAATATTCATTAAATATTCCTTCAATGAGGTAATACTCAAATAACGTTCCTCGAAAGATTCGTAATCGAATAAAAATCCTCGAAGTAATAAAATTGTCGCTGGGATCCCTCCGGGTTTCCACGACTATTTATATATTACAAAATATCGACTCCCGGTCTATATTTGAAGTATGAATATCATACGCCCTTCGCTAAGGGTCTTAACCAAACAATCCGGCTTATAACTGATATTTCATATATAGTCTATAAGCCGATATCAATTCAGGGAACAAGTAATTCAATATTAACTTGAAAGTAGGCATGCATGCTATGGCATATGTATAAAACAATCATCATATATAATATCACAACAACAGTTCCAAGTATTGGAAACTTGCCTGAGAATCGAGTGCGGGTAGGGGTAATGTGTCCCGGGTCAGCTCGACAATCTATAAACAATCAGAATATTTAAGATTAACCACTTAACGCTTATTAAAAGGCTAAGTATAAACTCCACTTAAATCGAAACATGCTTTCGAGTTATCTCGTTACGTCTCTTTTAGTGTAACTCTTTTTATCACCGATACGATCCGACATTCGTTCGTTATCAAGACATGTCATCATGCTTATACTTGGTATATACTTAAGTCGTATAAGTTCTAAGGTTGGTCGTTTACGAATCAAGATTATACCTCGAGTGTTATCGCCCGTTTTCTAAGTTATAACCAAAGTCATACCTTTAAGGGGTTCGTTCGCGTTTAACCTCGATTCAAACATTTTTATAAAATCGGAAAACGATCCATTCGACATGTGGTTTTCTCCCACACCTTCCTTTTTACCTCTAATATTTAATTAATAAGATTCGCCGCTGATTAAACGACATTTAAGGGAATCAATTTCAATTACGAACTTTCGTTTACGATTTCAAACCACTTTTACGAATTTAATCATAACTCCTAAACCGTAAATTGAAATGCTTCGATTCTTTCGCCAAAGTGATCTATGTTCAAAAATCTAGCAGTAGGGTTCATTATCTTGCCAAGAACAGAGAGTTATGGCTACTTTCCAGTTCGGGTTCTTAGTGTTAATGAAAATCAGGCATTACGACGGCTACGAATCGAGCGTTCTAAAATTCATTACGCAACAACCAAGCCACACCGGGTATACTATACATGATTTTCATCTTAACCAGTCCAAGAATGTTTCACTTAACCATCATACTCATCAAATCTCTTAAATCATCAATACTAACTACATAATCATGCTTATATGCATATAACAACACCATAATCTTAACTAATCTAAATCCATCAAGAACATGTATAAACTTCAAAGTAAGATCTTGGGTTCTTAAGAATTATACCTTATTTGGAGAGTGTAAAAGCTCTAATAACCCTTATATAGTCCTTGTCTATCCTTAACAAACCTTAGATCATCTAAACAAAACAAGAAATCAAAGTTAGTTTCTTGAAAACACTATTCACCCTCATCTTTGGGGATTTATTTGAAAATGGAAAACATGGAGATTGAAGCTAATATTTCTAGGATATCATTTTTGTGAAATGTAAGACTCACCATAAAAATTTGGAGATCAAACAAGGAGTGGAAGATGGATTTTTGTCTTTGAATTTTGCTTGGGCCGAATGGCCTTGTTCTTGAGAAAATGGATGGGTTCTTGCTTTGGTTGCTTGGTTGATATGCATAAAGTGATGTTTCTTGGATAATATCTTGTATAAAGCTACTTTATTAAAGTGCTTGGTCATTGCATGCATCATCTTAAGCCATGTGTTTGATTCTTGTGGTGTGGATGAGGTGTTTAGGCTAAGTGCTTGGTTGGTTTCCTAAGTGTGCTAGTTACTCTTGTAACTACTTAGTTACTTGCTCTTATCCACTAGCACATGCATGTATCTTGCCTCCCTGCTTGTTCTTTGTCCGGTTATTGCTCAATTTGATTGATCGTTCGGAGGAATAACTCATTCGTTTCTAATTAGGGTTTTACCGAAAACCTTCTTAATATTTATAATAACATTCTCCACCTTTCTTAATACTTCTCGAATTTAAATACCTTAAATATTAAATATTAAATCCTTAATCTATCAGTGTCTAGGGAAAATCTCGGAGAAAATGAAAGTGCTGTTTTTCTGAATTCGACAGCTTTTACATACACTTATTTTCCTCCTGGATCACTAATACGAACTCAGAAATCCGTTCCGAATACCGGGTATAACATTATTATAATAATATTCCAAATTCCACCAAAATCACTATTCATCACTTATTTTTATTTAATTCCTATAATTAGGAAAATGAACCTGGTTCACCCTCGAGTGTTCCTTAACCTTTTTACGGAACCGCTGGGCTTATAATAGATATTGATTTGGATGACATGAGGGTATCTATTTCTCTCTAGGGAATCTTATCTTAACTTTCTAGGAGATAGATTATTCTAATCTAAGTTATCACCCAATAGCATCCTTCAGGCCATATAACCTTGGAATATATATCCTTTCATTATTCATTCTTTAAAGCCAGTATTACATTGAAGTTGTAACCACTGTTCACTCTTACATCAATACATAATAAAAGTTTTAATTCTACCCAAAAATCTGGGTTCTTACACAGGCACTGTCGGGCCTCCCGAGATCATATGGATACTGGCCCTCGGGGCTGTGGGTTGTGATCTTGATCATCTTCCCTTTTATAATCTTTAATTTGATTACCACGATCTTCACCCTTAGTGAAGTGGCTCAGTTTCCCTCTACGGATCAAAAACTCGATCTCATCTTTGAGTTGCTTGCAATTATCAGTGTCATGCCCCACATCTCTATGGAATCTACAATATTGATTCTTGTTTCTCTTTGCGGGATCACCCCTAAGTGGCTTTGGCCATCGAAAATCCTTATCCTTCTCAATGTCCAACAAGATTCGACTCCTAGGAGTATTCAACCTTGCATACTCAGTGAACCTTGGTCCTTGGTTGTTCGTAGGGGGGAGTCGGAGTCTTTGCTAGTTCGCGGATACTTGTCCCTAGCATCATACTTTTGCTCTGCCCTTCTCTTCTTGGAGTTATCGTTGTTCCAATTGCTAATGTTAGATGTATCTTTCCTCATGCTGTCTTCACCCTTAATATATTTGCTTGCTCTCGGCTGGAGCTCAGTCATGTCCTCTGGGGGATGCTTGGCTAACGACTTCTTAAAATAAACGTAGGTCGTTCTATGCTATAAGGCCACCATGGCTATCTTGTTCTCTAGATCAGAAATACCCAATGTCTCCTTGGTGAAATTCTTGATGTAATCCCTCATTTTTCACTCTTCCCTTGCACTACGTTCATAAGAGAGGCAGAGCTTTTCTTATGGATTCCCCCACTAATGAACTGACTGGTGAAAGCATTGCTTAGCCCCTCAAAAGAGCATATAGAGCATATCTCCAAGTGGCATCAGGTCTTTGGGGTTACCCCTTGGGGTTTCCACCCTTGTGGTTTTTCCAATTGGGGCATCAACCATTTTCTTTCTTCTAGAGGACCTCTCCAAATCTACGATGGGAATCCTCCCTGAGATTGGAGGAGGTCGGATCAGGCTTTGTCTTGCCTGTTCCCTGGCAATATCATCTTTTAGCCTCTAGATCTCAGTCGCATGAGCCTTTATCCTCTCCTCAGCCGTTGGTGGAGGTCCATCATGGATTCCTTGGGTCCTCGCCCGAGGTTCTCTACTAACACGTCGCCTCCTTGGAGGTTCACCTTCAGTTGATGAATCGTCAGTGTAGGGGCCAGAGTAGTCGTCATACTCTCGCTCTCAGATCTGCAGAACATGACCACTTGGTCATGCACCTTGAGTAACCGGAGGGTAGTTAGACAGACCGTACCTCGGGTCAGTATTCAAGGGGAGATCCGTAGTGTGGATCTGTACCCCTGGTGATGGATTGTTCGGATCAAAGAGAGGGGAGACCATCATCTGGAGAGGGTTGGTTCCTTGTCCTGCCTGATTGATCAGAGGTAACGTACTCTCAGTATGTGGGATCGCCCCAGGTTGTTGAGAAACTTTGGATTGGGCGATGACAGCTGATGCTGGGGGAGCCTGTTGAATGATCGCCCCTGATGCTGGGGGAGCCTATTTGGTGATGGGTGGAGCAGAGCTGAGAGGTATGGCCTCAGTTGCAACTCGTGTTGTTATTCGTGTTTGAACCATGGTTGATGTTGTCTTCCCATAGACGGCGCCAAATGTTGTGGAATAAAATCGAGGGTTTGTAAGTTGTAGCTAGGGTTTGTATGTATTAAATACAAAGGATGGTGAGCTTCAAGCTTTAATGGCTGTTTCCGCGTTTCGAGACTGATCGGTCCTCGCAGAGTGCCTACGTATCTCGTTATTGAGAATCAAGCCAAGACGTAGTTCTAGGTGATGGTGCCCTCGAGGCTATGGCGGCGAGAGCTCACCTAGGACGCAGTGACTTGTATGTCCTTATTCGAGGATTAAGCCAAAACGTAGAGGGACGCATTGAGTTCTACCCAAAAGCGTTATTATGAGAATGAGGGGTCAGACCCTTTATATAGGCTGAGAAGCCCTAGAATCGTAGTTGGATTAGGTGACTTGGTGGGCAAGTCACCGTCTTGAGGAAGGTTCTAGACTCCTTCCTTGTAGGAGTCTGTTTCCTTGTATGACAGCGTGCCTTGGAGGCTACTCCTTGTAGTGATAATATCCTTATTTGGCTCTTATTTGCAAGCTGTTAATTAGCCCTTAATATTAATTACAAAATTAATATTTAATTGGGGTTTCGGGCCTCATAAATAGGCTTCATCTTTGGACCAGGCTAGGTCTAATTAATGCAACATTAAATGTGTCTTTAGGGCTTATTTTTAGCCCATATCAGCTTTATACTTCGATATGCTTTGATCTACGAGTATATTGTTGGATATTTTAATGTAATTGGATTGACTAGTTGATCAATGTAATCGTAATATTACATCGAACAAGTTGGGTGAGTGCGGAGTGCACACTTTGTTTGAGTTTATTATGATTTCAGTATCATTGTGTCTTGTGAGACATGTCCATTGGCATTGGACACACCTGTTGGAAAAGATGTGTCTGAGGCATGACCATTGGCATTAGACACACCTGTTGGAAAAGATGTGTCTATTAGCATTAGACATGACTCTTATACTGAGATGTGTCTATTGGCAAAATACTGAGATGTGTCTATTGGCAAAAGACACATCTGTTGACATCTATATATAGGTGTTGCATTGATCATTTTCAGGACTGGTTCATTTTGGAAATACACAACAAAAACACATTATCTCTTCTTGCAGAATTTCTGACTTTATCCGATTAAATTATTTGGGTGAACCACAAATAACTTCAATCTGAAAGTGTTCACACGACTTCAGAAAAATCCAAGTTATTATCACCCTATTCCCCAACAAAGATTGAAGTTATTTATTTTCTGAAGATGGCGAACGCAGAATCTGCAAAAGATATGACAAGCAAGTTTGCAAAATTGGACAAGTTTGAGGGTCAGGATTTTAGAAGATGGCAGAAGAAGATGCATTTTCTATTGACGACAATGAAGGTTGTTTATGTTTTGAGTACCCCCATTCCAGAAGTGACTGAGGATGAAACCGCTGAACAAACAAGGAAGCGTTACAAATGGAAAAACGATGATTACATCTGCCGCGGTCACATCTTAAACGATATGTCTGATTCCCTTTTTGATATATACCAAAATGTTGAGTCAGCGAAAGAATTGTGGGATTCTCTTGAATCCAAGTACATGGCAGAAGACGCTTCTAGTAAGAAGTTTCTGGTCAGTAATTTTATGAATTATAAAATGGTCGATTCTAGACCGGTGATGGAACAATACAATGAATTGTTAAGGATTCTGGGATAGTTTGCCCAACACAATCTGAAGATGGATGAATCTATCTCAGTTTCTGGTGTTATAGATAAACTACCACCATCATGGAAGGATTTTAAACACTCCTTGAAACATAATAAAGATGGTATGACTCTTGTTCAACTTTGAAGTCACTTCAGAATTGAAGAAGCTTTGAGGACTCAAGAAATTGAGAATAATCCTAAGGGAAAGAACCAAGTCGGTAACTCTTCTGTGAATATGGTTGAAGATGGTGGATCTTCCAAGAACTCTAAGAATGGCAAGGGTGATAAACGAAAGTTTAAAGGAAACAACAATAATTCTTCCAACAAAAGGCCTAAGATAGCATGTTGGAAGTGTGGCAAACCTGGACATTTCAAGAAGGATTGTCGGGTTGGTAAAGGCAAGCAAGAAAAGCAAAATGCTGGTCCAAGTGGATCCAAGGATCTAGAAAAGCAACAAGGTCAGATTTTAATAAGAAATTATAATTCTGGTCAGAATTATGTATCACTAATATCTGAGGCATTTTATGTGTAGGATGACAATGTTGCTTGGTGGATTGATTCAGGAGCAACGAGTCATGTATGCAAAGATCTTCCTTGGTTCATAGACTTTCAACCAATCGAAGATGGATCTATCTTAAAGATGGGAAATGTTGCAACGGAACCGATCAAAGGACTAGGAAATGTCAAGATAGTTTTTACTTCTGGCAAATGTATATTGTAAAATAAAGTGTTGTATGTTCCTGGGATTCGGAAGATTCTCTTGTCTGGTGTTGTATTGAACAATTGTGGATATAAACAAGTTTATGAAAGTGACAAATATATGTTGTCAAAACATGGCTCTTTTGTTGGCTTTGGCTATTTGTGTAATGGTATGTTTATGTTGAATGTAAATACTCCATTTATTGATGAATCTGCTTGCATGGCTTCTACTAGTACTAGCAATAATTTGAATAAACCAGAATTATGGCATGCTAGACTAGGACATGTACATTACAAAAGAATAAAGGATATGTCAAAAATGAGTCTCATACCTTCTATTGATTTAGATAATGAAAAATGCAAAACATGTATGTTAACAAGGATAACTCGAATGCCCTTTAAAGAGGTTAATAGGGTGTCTGATGTTTTAGAACTAATACATAGCGATTTGTGTGATTTCCATTCTACACCATCATTAGGAAATAAAAAGTATGTAGTTACTTTTATTGATGATGCTACAAGATATTGCTATGTATATTTATTGCATGCTAAGGATGAAGCTATTGACTTCTTTAAAATTTATAAAGAAGAAGTAGAGCTACATCAGAGTACCATGATTAAAAATCTACGTATAGAGGAGGTGAGTATTATGATCCGGTTTATTTTCAATCTACTGGTATAATACATCAAACCACGGCTCCTTATACACCACAACAAAATGGTGTGGCAGAGAGAAAGAATAGGACTTTGAAAGAAATGGTTAATTCCATGTTATCCTACTCGGGTTTGAGTGAGGGATTTTGGGGTGAGGCTATGTTGACAGCCTGTCATTTATTGAATCGAATTCCTAGTAAGAGGAATAAGATTACCCCTTATGAACTTTGGTATAAAGAGTCACCAAAATTGAGTTTTCTGAGAGTTTGGAGATGTAGAGCAGTTGTAAGACTCACTGAACCCAAGAGAAGAAACTTGGGTGAACAAGGTATAGATTGCATATTTGTTGGTTATGCTGAGCATTCCATAGCATATAGATTCTATATGTTAGAATCTAATGACTATGTATCTGTGAACTCGATTATCGAGTCAAGAGATGCTATATTTGATGAAAACAGATTTACATCTATACCTAGACCAAGGGACATGCTTCAGAATTCTTCTAGTAGGAACTCAGTTTCTATTTAAGATGTGAATGGACCGTCTGAACCAAGGAGAAACACTAGAGCTAGAAAAGCAAAGTCTTTTGGAGATGACTTTCATCTTTATCTAGTAGAAGGCTCTAGGGATGAAATTGAATATCAATACCAATATTGTTTTGTTATTGAGGAGGATCTAAATACTTTTAGTGAAGCTATGAAATCTAGGGATGTTGCATTCTGGAAAGAAGCTATCCAAGATGAAATGGATTCTATCATGAATAATAATACTTGGGAATTGAGTGATCTGCCCCCTGGCTGTAAAGCATTGGGAAATAGATGGATCTTCAAAAGGAAAATGAAGGTGGACGGTACCATAGATAAGTTTAAAGCCAGATTGGTAATCCAAGGTTTTAGACAAAAAGAAGGGATTGATTATTTTGATACTTATGCTCCTGTTGCTAGAACCTCCACTATTAGGTTGTTAATAGCACTTGCTGCTATACACAACCTTGTCATTCACCAAATGGATGTGAAAACTGCATTCTTGAATGGTGAATTAGATGAAGAGATTAATATGAAACAACCCGAAGGGTTTGTTATGCCTGGTTGTGAGAACAAGGTGTGTAAATTGAAGAAATCAATTTATGGTCTGAAACAAGCACCGAAGGATTGGCATGATAAATTTGATACCGTGGTCTTGTCTAATGGTTATTTTCTTAACCAAGAAGACAAATGTGTATATAGCAAATTTGATGCTTCTGGTAAAGGAGTTATAATTTGTTTATATGTGGATGACATGTTGATTTTTGGTACTGACCAAAATCAAGTGGATAAAACCAAAAAGTTCTTGTCATCTAATCTATTATATATCTAATACTGCAACATGCTGTTTCGTGAAACATTTTATTCCACGTAGGATCCGTTATAACAGTGTTATCCCTCCGTTATCTGCCTGCTGCGATATAGCATTCTGCAACCTTTGATTGCTTCTAACATTATTGTGCCTAACGTCAATAACCCTAACAAGCATAGCATCCGTTTGAGAAAGGCGGTGATGAGGCTATTTCTGGTATCATTCTCGTCGGGTAACTAACCCACATCCGCCTTCTAATGCGAATTACATTCACAAACGGGATGGTATATCTCTATCTCAATTGTCTGTTATTCTATTTTTGATTATTATATGTATGAACCCTTCCGGTTCCTACTCTGGCCTGTTTACATGTCTCAAACGATAGTTCATCGGACGTCCGTTCGATAAAAAGCCGGCAGACAGATGATCAGGTGCATCAAATATGGAGGACACCACCTGTTTGATGATGTGTTTAAATGAATCCTCTCAATATTTCACTTCGCATATAAGCTGTTCAGCGTAATGATTCGTTCAATCATCAAGTGTGCAAATATTGTCAATTAGCAGCGACAACGGAGGCCTCTTTACTGATTCCTCGAGGTTAGATTTCTCTCTTTCCTTTTGCTACCAAGCCTATAAGTTTGAAATTCAAAATGATTCTAAGTGATCCATGTGCGTTGGCTGACAAGTTCAGGTTCTTAGGGGTACACTTTCTATTCACAATTGAACTTGCAATGTTTGTATAGAAATAGATGGAGTCGTGGAGGTATGTAAACTCATACAAATCTGATGCATCGCTTTGGATTTGTAAATTGAGAATGTTGCTGGTTCCGTGTGTGTAGTTGAGTTATAAACATGTGTTCTTGATATTTTTACCCATCCGTTATGGTTTGATGGTATATTTAGAATGCTATTGGTGCTTACACAACTATATTCTACACTCTGCACCTTCTCAGCTGTTTTCACTTCCGTCAGCACATCTTCCGCCTGCCACAGTCATATCAAAGTAATTAACATACAAAGAATTGTGTGCCATCATGTATTACTCTTTTTTACTTCTACAATCTGATTTGGTCCTTTGGCATGCTATAATGTTCATTATTAAGAAATTTGGAAATTTTTCAAAATCAGTTGGATGAATCATTTCAAGTCTCTTCTATTTTTGAATACCGCTCTGACATCTTCCACCCAAATTAAAGAATTCAATTTTAAACAATGTTCTATTTTTGACCTTCATTGATATATTTACATGCCTTTACCTTAATATTATTCTACCTTCTATCATATCTAGGTCTTGCTTGCAAGGTCACTGCTGAAGCAAAATTCCCAATTCAGCTTTTGGCAGCCAGACTATAAACAAGAGCACTTATTTTTGTGACATGGTTGCAACAAGGTTAACTCAAACCTTTTTTCAAGTTTGTTTTTTTCTTTGATTAATATTTCAGAAGTTATAATAAAGAAGTTTAAAGATAATAAAAAATTAAGCGTTGTAATATGGTCCTTTATCCCATAAGTGGCAAGTGGCTCCTCACACATAAATTTTTAACTAAGATTAGATCAAACTATTATAACATTTCTGAGTAATTCTATTCCGGATTAAATGACTAAAGTACCCCATGTGATTAATTATGGGTGTATGCTTTGCTTTCACTATTGACCAATTCTTCAACTTTTTGCATCTTTTAAGTGCTACCTGCTGAAACTTAATTGTTAAAATATCTGCCTGTTTGATGATCAGGTGCATCAAATATGGAGGACACCACCTGTTTGATGATGTGTTTAAATGAATCCTCTCAATATTTCACTTCGCATATAAGCTGTTCAGCGTAATGATTCGTTAAATCGTCAAGTGTGCAAATATTGTCAATTAGCAGCGACAACGGAGGCCTCTTTACTGATTCCTCGAGGTTAGATTTCTCTCTTTCCTTTTGCTACCAAGCCTATAAGTTTGAAATTCAAAATGATTCTAAGTGATCCATGTGCGTTGGCTGACAAGTTCAGGTTCTCAGGGGTACACTTTCTATTCACAATTGAACTTGCAATGTTTGTATAGAAATAGATGGAGTCATGGAGGTATGTAAACTCATACAAATCTGATGCATCGCTTTGGATTTGTAAATTGATAATGTTGCTGGTTCCGTGTGTGTAGTTGAGTTATAAACATGTGTTCTTGATATTTTTACCCATCCGTTATGGTTTGATGGTATATTTAGAATGCTACTGGTGCTTACACAACTATATTCTACACTCTGCACCTTCTCAGCTGTTTTCACTTCCGTCAGCACATCTTCCGCCTGCCACAGTCATATCAAAGTAATTAACATACAAAGAATTGTGTGCCATCATGTATTACTCTTTTTTACTTCTACAATCTGATTTGGTCCTTTGGCATGCTATAATGTTCATTATTAAGAAATTTGGAAATTTTTCAAAATCAGTTGGATGAATCATTTCAAGTCTCTTCTATTTTTGAATACCGCTCTGACATCTTCCACCTAAATTAAAGAATTCAATTTTAAACAATGTTCTATTTTTGACCTTCATTGATATATTTACATGCCTTTACCTTAATATTATTCTACCTTCTATCATATCTAGGTCTTGCTTGCAAGGTCACTGCTGAAGCAAAATTCCCAATTCAGCTTTTGGCAGCCAGACTATAAACAAGAGCACTTATTTTTGTGACATGGTTGCAACAAGGTTAACTCAAACCTTTTTTCAAGTTTGTTTTTTTCTTTGATTAATATTTCAGAAGTTATAATAAAGAAGTTTAAAAATAATAAAAAATTTAGCGTTGTAATATGGTCCTTTATCCCATAAGTGGCAAGTGGCTCCTCACACATAAATTTTTAACTAAGATTAGATCAAACTATTATAACATTTCTGAGTAATTCTATTCCGGATTAAATGACTAAAGTACCCCATGTGATTAATTATGGGTGTATGCTTTGCTTTCACTATTGACCAATTCTTCAACTTTTTGCATCTTTTAAGTGCTACCTGCTGAAACTTAATTGTTAAAATATGAATTTGTGAAGGGTAGACTCCTGATGGTTTGTTTGCTAGGTATTTGGTTGATGTTCAGTCTATAATAGCTCTGCACCAGGGAAGCTGACAAATTGACAAATTATAAGGAACAAACAAATTAGTTAGGGGAAAAGGGTGGACTGAGGTTAGGTTAGGGGAAGTAACAATACTATATAGAACAAGGTTGGAAAGAAGGTTTTAATTAGTACACCATACAAGTTAAGCAAATTTGTGACAAGGTAATCCATTGCTTGCTACAGTAAAGGTCAAGGCTATGCAAAGTTTTGTTTTTTGAAAGTATTTGCAAACCCTTGATTCAACCACCACCAAGTGATTAACCCTTGATGGCTTCATTCAATCACCACCAAATGCTTCATCTAACACTCTTGAGGCATATGGACGCAAAAAATGGACAATTTCTTGAGGTAGTAAAAATCTTAATACCTCTTTCTATGCTAGAAATTTACAATATATGCAACAAAGTGAGTCCCTGCATGTTTTATTGTAAAATGTTAGTTCTTAATATATGAATTTAGTCATATTCTGGAAATCATCAACAAGGTTTAGCAGGTCTATAATCATTCTGTTAAGCAGGTTTATAATCATAATGTTTTCTTTTTGTTATTATATTATTTGTGTCTATCAAATTTATATTTTCAGCCAAATTAGGATTAGCTAGGTTGTTAATTAGGTGATTATAAATGTATAATATATATCGTGTTTGTGAAGTTCCTCTACAATCAATTGTTTCGTAACTCTCTCTCCTCTATAATATATATTTAAGCTAGGTTGTTAATTAGTTTAAATAGTTTTATGCCTCGTTTTCCTTTTTGTATCAACGCCTCCTCTTTTTCCTGCTACACTTTCCTCTACTTATAATGCAATTACCCAATAAGCGGCAACTTGTATCATAATTAATTAAGTGTAGCTGCATGGCATGTATAATCTAATCTCCAGAAATATGCCTACTTGTACCAGTTTAATATGCCTTTTTTGTTTGTGCCGCATTAGTTGCCACTATCATCTGACAAATTGATGCGAGGCTTTTTACATCTGATACGGTACACCATTAAGTTACAGTATGCTATACTGTTTTTCGATCCCAGTAACCTACTAAATTATATGCATGCTAATTTGCTTCAGTTCAGTAACAATTATCTGACTTGTTTTTACGTGGTACAGTTGATTGTTATGACTAATACATTTTGTCAGCTGCCTCGTTGAGTGATAGATAATGCTTCGGAAACAGATGTACTACATACCAAACATTGCACATGATGATGGTTGATACTGAAGATATTGGAGCCAAAAAGAAAAGAGAGAATTAAGTTACTTGATGATATCAAATGTCTGGAAAGTAGCAGTAAATGATCCCACTTTGGTGTCCTTAAGTCTGTACACTTATTTGGTAGAGGTGTGTTGTATATGTTCTAGAGTTTAAAAAAGGTGTTCCAATACCTAAATAAACTTATGCTTGACTATTGAAAGCATGAGTTATCAAGGATGTCTCTCTGCATAGACTAAGAGTGAAGATCTTATGTTCTGTTTTGGTAGAATATTGATATAATACATGTATCTGCCTTCAAATATATGAATGTGTTCACTGTTAAGTAGAGTTATTGAATATACTAAAAAAAACTTCTAACTATACAGTGCAACAACTACGATCACCAAGAATTACCAAATAATGTATGATTAACCATTCAGCACGAAACTACCATAAACAAATGAGCAGAAATCGATAATTTTTGCAATCTAGCACAAGCCCGTGCCTTGCACGGGCTATAAAGCTAGTTTTGATATGAAAGACATGGGGGAGGCTGAGGTGATTCTTGGTATAAGGATCAAGCGTGAGAACAATGGTATTTCAATTTCTCAATCTCATTATATTGAGAAGATTATGAAAAGATTTAACTTTAAGGATTGTTCTCCCGTTAGCACTACTCTTGATCCTAGTATTAAACTCCTACCTAATACAAGTGTTGCAGTATCTCAACTTGAATACTTAAGGGCTATTGGTAGTCTTATGTATGCCATGATAAGCACTAGGTCAGATATTGCCTATGTTGTTGGAAAGCTTAGTAGGTACACTAGCAAACCAAGTTCACATCATTGGCAAGCCTTAAGCCGAGTGTTCAAGTACTTGAAAGGAACCATGGATTATGGTTTGACATATACTGGATTTCCTTCGGTTATTGAAGGTCATTCGGATGCAAGTAGGATTTCCAATAAGGAAGATCATTCTTCCACAAGTGGATGGGTATTCCTTCTTGGGGGAGGTGCTATCTCTTGGGCATCGAAGAAACAAAGTTGCATTACTGATTCTACGATGGAATCTGAATTTGTGGCATTATCAGCGGCTGGTAAAGAAGCTGAATGGCTAAGAAATCTGATTTATAAGATTCCATTATGGCCTAAACCAATATCACCCATATCTATCAGATGTGATAGTGAGTCTGCCTTGGCGAATGCTTATAGACAAGTGTTCAAAGGCAAATCTAGACACTTATGTGTTAGACACGGCATGATTCGTGAGCTTATCATGCATTGAGTTATATCAGTGGAGTTTATAAGAACTCAACATAATTTAGCCGATCATCTAACCAAAGGGTTGAGTAGAGATCTTGTGCACAAGTCGGCTGTAGGGATGGGATTAAAGTCCATCAAAAACCTCTCATGTTGAGATACCCAATTCCCATCTAATATGACATTAGGTGCTGAATTCAATGTGGAAAGCTTAACATTTAGAGATTGGAACACATTAAAGCATCATCCCAAGGTATGTGTTCAGACTTGCAAGTTGAGGAGGTTGAAGTTTATCTTCTTAATAGTTCTTTTGAAAAATTGCATATGCAGGTGCGAGAATAAAAGAACTACCTATTTGAGCATGAAGTTTAGCCGCTACAAGAAGCTTGGACTTGGCTTTGATATGCTTAAGGAGGATTAGGACACTAGGCTAGTAAAATATAGTGTCGAGTAAGAACATTTGAGAATGTAAATTTAAGTGTATATTATCTTCATGTATTCACTATGAATAACGAAGGTTCAATCCATAGTGAAACCTTGGTATTCGAATATTTGGAATGTGTAATATACTAATGTGAAATTCAATCGTCATGATATTTCATTTATGCATAACTTTGTTATTTGTTGTGATTTTGCTTAGTTAATCATGGATTACGCTAAAATGGGGGAGGATTGTTGGATATTTTAGTGTAATTGGATTGACTAGTTGATCAATGTAATCGTAATATTACATCGAACAAGTTGGGTGAGTGTGGAGTGCACGCTTTGTTCGAGTTTATTATGATTTCAGAATTATTGTGTCTTGTGAGACATGTCCATTGGCATTGGACACACCTGTTGGAAAAGATGTGTCTGAGGCATGACCATTGGCATTAGACACACCTATTGGAAAAGATGTGTCTATTAGCATTAGACATGACTCTTATACTGAGATGTGTCTATTGGCAAAAGACACATCTGTTGACATCTATATATAGGTGTTGCATTGATCATTTTCAGGACTGGTTGATTTTGGAAATACACAACAAAAACACATTCTCTCTTCTTGCAGAATTTCTGACTTTATCCGATTGAATTATTTGGTTGAACCACAAATAACTTCAATCTGAAAGTGTTCACACGACTTCAGAAAAATCCAAGTTATTATCACCCTATTCCCCAACATATATGTACAAGTTCATTTCTTTTTGAAAATATGTATATTTATCAAGTTTTTTATAAGCATTCATTTTTCTTTTTGCTAAATTTAATATGCATTAAGAAGAAAAAGAAAAAAGGCCCCCAGTATCACAATTTGAAAGAAAATGGCCCCAAATATCACAGCTCAAAATTTTGGCCCCAAATATCACTCCAAAACGCTACATCGTGTAGCGTTATTTTTTTTTTTGCCAAAGACGCTAATGCGTCTAGCGTTTACCTCTCTTTCCTTTTTTTTTTAAAACACTAGAAACGCTAATCTAAAGTGTGTTTTGGTGTTGGAAACGTGATATCAAGCTTTGTTATAATCCAAAACGCCACTTTATGTGGCATTTGGGGGTGTTTTTCATTTTAATTTTTTTTGTTTTCTCCTAAATTTATATTTTTAAATAATATTAAAAAATTTATAATCAAATTTTCAATTAAAATTGTATTTTTTAAATTTAAAAATTACAATTTAAATAAATTTAGGGGTTCAGCAATTAACTTTTGGAGTTCAATGTTTCCATTTTGGATTTTAGAAATATTCGAAATGACGAATAAACCGTATACGAACTTAGGGTTTAGGGTTTGGGGTTTAGGATTACAACCCTAAACCCTAGATCCTAAACCCTAACTTATCCTGATTTTTAAACGCGTTAGCGTTTAAAAATCAGGCCGCTGGATTCAATTTTTTAATTAAAATTTTTAAATTTTATCTGTATTCGCTTGGTGTTTCAACTGTTAACTTTTGGGGTTCAACAATTCCATTTTGGATTTTGAATATATTTAGGAGAAAACCAAAAAAAATAAATGAATAAAATAAAAAAAAAATAAAAAAAAAATAAAAATTAATACATCCAAAACGCCACAAGAATTAGCGTCTTAAGATGGTAACCAAATATTAAACAGCGTTTTAGCTAAAACCAAATGTAGACTAGCATTTTGATTTTTAAATAAAAAAAACAGTGGAACGCTACTTTAAGTGGTGTGCTCCCCCAACGCCACTTAAAGTAGCGTTTTGCTCCCTTTCCACCCCATAAACGTTAGACACATCAGCGTTTAAAAAAAAATTCAAAACGCTACACGCCAATTTGTTTTGGAGTGATATTTGGGGCCAAGTTTTTGAGCTGTGATATTTAGGACCATTTACTTTAAAATTATGATATATGGGGCCAACACCCGAAGAAAAAAGCTGTTGTTGGAGGAATTTCGTAACAACACGAAATCGGAGGTTTGCTGGAATAGTAGAGCGATTTTATGAGTATAAATGATAGTAGAGCGATTTTATGAGTATAAATGTGACTGTTTTATGGGATTTAGAGTTTATGAAAAAAGAGGGGGCTGGACTTGGTAGGTGTCTCGATTTGTCTCGTGTATCAGTCACCACATGCCAAGATGCCTACGTACCTATGTTTATATAGGATCAAGCCCACGTAGTTCTGTGAAATTGATTTGTGTCTATCCCTTAGAGACTTTAGGGATAAACTTCGTTAATCTGGGTGATTACTGATTTTATCTTATTTAATCTTATCGTTGTGATATCTTCCTGATTTGAAGAATATCGTTTGGAGATATTTTCCGTTATTGATTGATTGAGATTGATTCTTTCCTCATTTCAGAGAGAGGATAAAACTTAGGCATTATGTAATAATTATTAATCTGAATTAATAATTATTAGAAATTTGGGAGATTATTATACATGCCGAAATTATGGCATATCTTCAGTGTAGCTTGCTGCAGTGGAGAACTAAAAATCCTTTAAGCTTCAAAATTTCTTGAGTTGCTGAAACAACTGAAAAATAGATGATTAGAAAAACACTTAGAGCACCACTGTACTCGTTAGGCGTATGCGGATGCGAGTGTGATAGCATGCGATGACCACTATAAGATATATATTTGCCAAGGTTTTCAAATGTACGAGCATAAATAATTTGTTTGAAATCCTTTGCGATCTTTGTTGTCTAGTTAGGACCTTGGCGTTTGTATATATCCCGAATTGATACACGCTTTTCAAGTGTCTGATGCAACCACATAAGGATGTGTCTTCGTTTGTGAGATGTAGATGTAGATGTAGTTCTAAGGATGTGTCTTCGTTTGTGAGATGTAGATGTAGTTCTGGCGAACTAGTTTGCATAGGGATGCCTCCACTCATTCGATATAGAGAGATCTTATTGGCCTTCAATAAAGATAGTTTGCATAGGGATGCCTCTACCCATTCGATATAGAGATATCTCATGGGCCTTCAATAATCCAGAGGGTGCTGCACTTTACTAAGCATGTTGCATTACGAGATTTATAGCTTGTCCAGGCTACCCTACTTGGCAACTTAGTTCGCAAGTTTGAAAATATTTTTGACATATATGTACTATCGCGACGACATATGAAAATATTTTACAAAGCCAAGCGCAATAATAAATATGCTCTTTTAAGAATGTCGCGATATTTATTTTCTTAAAAAATAATGCTCCTTTTTGTAGAAAATCTTTTACAAAATTATGCGTCTCGTATATGTAATTTTTCCATTGAAACATGCAGCTCGTACGGGATTGTAAAATAAATCCACAATCAATCATCATAAATATCCACAATTCCACAATTCATCAACATAAATATCTCGTACGATATTTTCCAAATCGAAATAATTTTACAAGCATAAAAATATATAACTCACACGAATTTTTTGAATAATAAATATTTTTTTTGAAAAATATTTAAAAACATGATAATTATGCATGCAAGGCATAATAATTAATTTGTAGAAAATTAAATGGAGGAGAGAAAAATAAAACGTATCTTTATTTTTTTTAAGAGCAGTTGTTGTACGACCGGTGAGTTGCCTGTGATTCTTTTTTTTTGTCACGTGCTAATTCTCCCGTTGCTTCCTTTCTATGCTCCGTTTTTTTTTCTTTTTCAGTTGCTTCCACTGCGTGTTCCTCCGTTTTTATTTAATTTTGTTTTCCTCATTCTCACTCCCACGAAGCCAATATCCATGTCCTTTTTTTATTGTTTGACAAACAATCTCAACATCCTTTCCACGCTTTTATCAAGATGATGCTCTTCTGTATGTATTTTGTGCTTTAAAATCATTTTCTATATGGTCCCGCCGTGGTTCACATCGTTGAAGCCTTTCGTAGTACTATATTGATGATGTTGTTGTACCATCTTTCTTCAAATTTTTAATCGCCATGCTCTTTTTTTTTTTGCGCCTGTTCCTCGTATCCATGCTTTTTTTTCTGCCGCCGGTTCCTTATATCTATAGAAACCCAAAATCCGGTGTGTAGTAATGAAACCCATAACCCCATTGAAAGTGATATTCGTTTGTCCTATACAAACGAAAATTTCCCCTCCTTCTAGCACCAAATATTGTTGGAGGAATTTCGTAACAACACGAAATCGGAGGTTTGCTGGAATAGTAGAGCGATTTTATGAGTATAAATGATAGTAGAGCGACTTTATGAGTATAAATGTGACTGTTTTAGGGGATTTAGAGTTTATGAAAAAAGAGGGGGCTGGACTTGGTAGGTGTCTCGATTTGTCTCGTGTATCGGTCACCACATGCCAAGATGCCTACGTACCTATGTTTATATAGGATCAAGCCCACGTAGTTCTGTGAAATTGATTTGTGTCTATCCCTTAGAGACTTTAGGGATAAACTTCGTTAATCTGGGTGATTACTGATTTTATCTGATTTAATCTTATCATTGTGATATCTGTTACGACCAACTCAACACGCAAGTGCACGTGATCTCAAGTAATACAGATAGCAAATAAGGTTCGTTCCTACAGGGACTCGTTGTATTGTCTAGCTAATTCACTCACCAATGTATGATTATTATCCGATGCTAAAACAAATAATAAAGTGGATTGTTGTTATCACTAAAATTTATCTAAGAATTATAACTAATTATCAACTGCTTGAACTGAGATTTATGTCGAATTACTTATGCAAATAAAACATGGGAGTTTAGTTTCTTTAAACAATCCATCTATAGTCTCCAAATCCCTAGCCTTGTTCATGTGTTTTATTAACACCTGATCGAACACACAAAACTGATATAAGCCAACTTCCGTTAAACAAATACCATCCTAAACAATATCCACAATAAAGATAGAAATCATTTAGTCTCCCGATTATGCCAAGTCTTCATATGTCTATAAAGAGTAAAACATAATGGTTGAGGTGCAAGCATTCAATTGATCACATAGTTGTCATAAAACGATTAGAGTTACGACACTAATTACGAATGATATTATCACGCATAAACCTACGCTAACATGGCAAGTTCTAAACTCTTATTTCCACTTTCGCTTCAACAAGAATTAACACACAATTACAGGAGTTAGCTACTCTCCTATAACGAATTAAATCAACCATGATAGGATATCACATCAATCACACTAAAGGCATCGAGAAGATTCAACCCATAGAATTCATGAATCAGTCCACTAAACCCCCATGACAACGATTTAGTTCATGATCGAACTAATCATCATCATGGGTTCCAATGAAAACATGATTCTAAAATAAACAAGTAAATATAGAAGAAAGAAATAAGGTTTAGAATTAAATCCCCAAAATAGAAGAGTACAAATGTTCCAAGAATAATCCTCGCTTGTCACTAGCGTGGAGAAATTCCTTGAAATTGTTCTTGAAATCTAGATGAAAAGTGTTGATAGATGCTAAGAAAACTAAGAACAACGATAGATATGTTTTTCAGGTCTAGATATTACATAAATAGATGCCCTAAAATAGGCCCAAAATGTTTTGACCCGTAACAATACACAAAAATTGCCAACAGACGACCCAACAGGCGCCATAGCGCATCAACCAAGCGCAAGGGCACTTCCTTGGCCCTGGAATTGCTTCAAAAATTCTACAACTTACACTTCTACAACTTGACTTGTTGCCATGCCCTTATTTTCTTGTGCAAGCTCCAGATTAAATTCACACCACCAAAATCACCATTTTAGCACCAAATGCCTTCCATGATAAAACCTACACAATTTACATAAAAACGTATCAAATGACAACGAAACTTGAGAACGTGCAAACGATTAAAGTCCAAACGGAAGGTAATTTAGTGGATATAAAATCCACTTATCAAACCCCCAAACTTGAACCGTTGCTTGTCCTCAAGCAATGCAAACTCAGCTTAAAATGATGAATGAATGCAACTAATAACTACATGTCATGATAATGCGAAAATGACCTAATGCAATGATCCCACACAAATTATCCGAAACCAACTCAACAAGCAAACGTCTCAACGAATGCAACAACTCCAAACAGAGCTCGACTAAGGCCCCGTATACTAACAGTACCTGCTCGGAAACGTGGTGTGTGCATTTCTCACTAGATATACTCTCGAAACTAGATCAAAGGAATAACCAATTCTTCGCCAAAACAATCACATGTTTATAAACAGAATAGACTTTAGACACTCCATAACCTAGGAACACCTCCACCCTCATCCAAGGTAGACAGAAACTCATGCTTTATTACTATACTACGACACTACATATACAATACGCATGCTTATTTAACCGTGCAATGAATGAGACCCCAAAAGGCTTATACAATAATACCCATGTAGCGAGTGTTGGGTCAGTGGATCCCAGACTATAAAGCCTTAGGTCACTAGGACTAAGTCCCCTCAGACTTAATTACTCGAGTATTAAAGAGCTCACTCTGGTTAATTTTGCATTAACAAACAATACTTGACTCTTTTTTTTTCTTTTTTTTTTTTCTTTTATATATTTTTTTTATATTTTTCTTCTTTTTTATTTTTTAGAATCTGGAATGAGACTTTCTCATTTCCAACCCTAGACTACTCATATAAATATGAGCTGGCTACTAGCCATTTGACGCCTAGCCTTTATTGACATATATTAACAACTAGCATGAAAATTCCTGGTTTCCCCCAAACTTAGACTTTAATGTTCCTACGCTATAAAGGGAATAACGAAAATTCTAGATATAAATAAGTGATTAAATCTCAACAACCAAACAAGGTATGACTCGATCTAGCTCAAAAGCAAACAATGAGACCGTGAAAAGATTGTGTTCCCGACACATGCAAGTCAATTTCATAAGTACTTAAATCAACCCTCTATTCATTGTCATCACACCCAAATTAACGTCGACCTATCGAGCCAGAAACAGACACTCATATGGAATCATATAAAATGCATGAAATGCATGAACAACATGATAATAAATCCTAATTAAAACTATATGACATGGCATCCTAAATGCAAACTAAATGGCATGGCAAAACTAAATGCAAAAATACTAACATGAATATGCATGAATATGCAACTATATGCAATGCAACTACTCTTGATACCCTAAAATCACCCCCAAACTTAAAAATTTCAATGCCCTCATTGAAGGTAAAATTTAAGGGTACAAGAGATACTCCCCTAGTCGTCGGCATCGTCACCCTCCTCGGGTGGTGTATCTGGTGGTGGATAAACGTGGTGCGCTCCAAAGATAGGCCATGTAACCTGAAAACCCTGCTGCTGGTACACTCCATCCAATGACTGAGTCAAGTCTGTAGCAAATCTGTGTAACATGGCATTCGTAGTATCCTGATGCCTCAACATGCGTCTGAACTGAGCATCACTAAAAACCACAGTACCCTGACTCGTCTGTGCCTGAGAAGGTCCCGCTCGGTCTAGGTGTGGCTGCGGAGGTACCTGCTCAACCGGTGGTGGAGCACCACCCTCCTCAAAAATCTCAACATAACCCAGACCCCTCGGGTGAGGAACACCACCCGACCACTCCGCCATCTTATTAATAGCCGCGTGCTTGATAGAACCCCTCGGCCTGAGCAGCGTCTCATCACTATGCCAACGAACACCCACATGAACACATAACTCAGCGATAATGACTGCATGTGGGATCCCACCTGTCGTACCACCCTTCAAGAACTTCAAGATATTTTGATAGACTAATTCTCCCAGATCAATATACTTCCCGTTCAAAATACCCCACAGAATGATGGCACGCTCAACACTAACATCAGTAACATGAGTAGTAGGCATTACACGAGCACAAATAAACAAGAACCAAGCTCGAGCATACCTCGTCAAAGCAGCTACCGGAAATGTACTCGGCGTGGTAGAACCTGCCTTATACTTCCAAACCGTACCCGGGATACACATCCCCGCTATAATAGCATCTAGGTCAACATCATCCCTAGTTTTCTGCCCCCAATCCTCAACATTCCTAGGCTTCGGTGATTGAGACAAAACACGCCGGATATACCCAGGCTTATAAGCAACTGCCTGCCCCCTAACCATAGTGATTCCATTCTTGTCATCCTTGGCATTGGCATAAAATTCCCTAACAATGCTCAAGGGAACTGCCACCGGCTTAGCACAAAACATCACCCAACCCAACTCCATAACCATAGCGCTCAATTCACCATCCTCACCCGAAGGCTCAAAACCCCTCTCCTGAACCACAGCTCTTGACAATAAATTTTCGAACTCATCTTGAGCCGCCTTAGAAACAAATTTATCAACTTCATAATTCGGCGCCACCTCCTCCTCCGAACTACTACTACTCGGCACACGTACTCTTTTGGGAGCCATACCACTCTTTGAACAACCCAATGTCAACAAACACCCCAAAAATCCACAATATAGGATAAACAATTCACAATATATCTCCACACACAATATCCCAATTCCAACAATTCAATTCACTAAATAATTAACTAAGAGAGAATATTACCACTTGAATTGAAGATGAGAACCTTGAAAGCACTCCCCCAAACTTGAATTAGAGAAACCTTGAAGCTTGTATGGAGTTTGAATGATTTGGAATAAAGAGGGGATTTGTGTGTATAGGTAATTATGTAGAGATAATTAATGGGATAGGATTTGAGATGGGTTTGGAAGATGTAGGAATTGAATTTAGATTTTGGGTGAGGTATAGATTTTGGGTAGAGAAAATTTTAGGTTTAGGAGTAGAAGATGTGGGTGTTGTATGTATGGGGCGGCTGGGTCTTTGGTTTACACACGGTTTTGTAATTTTTTTCTTTTTTTTTTTTTTTTTTTTTTTTTTTTAGAGCAGGGTAGCGCCATTGCGCATAGGGGGGCGCTGTTGCGCGTGTGTGCTCCTGGAATTGGCCTCCCAAGGCGCTATGGCCCTGAAACTGGCGCAGTTGCGCGGAGATCCTCCTGTAAAGCAAGCGCTGTTGCGCTAATAAGGGCGCAGCTGCCCTTGGTTTCTCCTGCTATTTTTTTTTTTTTTTTTTTTTTAGAAGAAAGAAATAACTCCTGAGCCTGAACAAAACAACTACCTACCAAGTGGGTTGCCTCCCACAAAGCGCTCTTTTTACGTCATTAGCTTGACGTAGCTCCATTTCCTTAATTTGCACAAATTAGAACCGCAGTCTCAATTTCGCGATTCAACTTCTCTCCAAAATATGGTTTCAACCGCTGACCATTGACCTTGAACGACTGTTCCGGTAACTTGTCAAAAATCTCCACCGCCCCATGTTGAAAAACTGTTTTGACTGTGAATGGGCCTGACCAACGTGACTTCAACTTCCCAGGGAATAACCGAAGCCGAGAGTTATACAACAAAACCAATTGTCCGGGTACAAACGTCTTAAGAACCAACCGACGATCATGCCACCTTTTTACTTTCTCTTTGTAGAGTTTGTTGTTCTCATAAGCTTGCAAACGGAACTCGTCCATTTCATTCAACTGAACCATACGCCTCTCACCTGCTGCTGTAAGATCAAAATTCAGCTTCTTCAATGCCCAATATGCCTTGTGTTCTAACTCAGCTGGAAGATGGCAAGCTTTCACATACACTAGTTGAAATGGTGACATTCCCAACGGTGTTTTATAGGCTGTCCGATAAGCCCACACTGCTTCATCCAGCTTCAATGCCCAATCCTTCCTAGAAGGACTAACTACCTTCTCAAGAATCCGTTTAATTTCGCGATTAGAGACCTCGGCTTGCCCATTGGTTTGAGGATGATAAGCTGTAGCAACTCGATGATTGATGTTATAGCGTGCCATCAGAGATGTAAACTTCCGATTGCAAAAATGCGTACCCTCATCACTGATTATAACTCGTGGAGTGCCAAATCGAGTAAATATGTTCTTGTGGAGAAAATTAAGCACCACCTTAGCATCATTCGTCGGAAGTGCTTTTACCTCCACCCACTTAGACACATAATCCACGGCCAGAAGAATATATTGATTACCACATGACGGAATGAACGGTCCCATGAAGTCGATTCCCCACACATCAAAGATCTCTACCTCCATCATGACATTCAGAGGCATCTCGTCCCTACGAGAAATATTACCAACTCGCTGACATCGATCGCACCTCAACACAAACTGATGAGCATCCTTGAATAGAGTTGGCCAATAGAACCCTGCTTGAAGAATACGTGTGGCTGTCTTTTCACCCGCATAATGACCTCCATAAGCTGTAGCATGAAAATCACTTAGAATAGCCTCGGTCTCACCGTAAGGAACACAACGCCTAATAATCTGATCAGCTCCTTGCTTGAACAAAAACGGTTCATCCCAAATATATTGCTTGACATCGTGCAAAAATTTCTTCCTTTGAGCATGAGAGAGCTCAGGTGGAATGATGTTGCTTACTAGATAATTCACGAAGTCTGCAAACCATGGTTCATCATCTTGCACTTTGAATAATTGCTCATCAGGGAAGAACTCATTAATGACCGTGTTGTCTTTAGGTGACTTGCCATGATCTTCCAATCTAGAGAGATGGTCAGCTACCTGATTCTCCGTCCCCTTTCTATCCTTGATTTCCACATCGAATTCTTGTAACAGAAGAACCCAACGAATCAATCTTGGCTTAGAGTCCTTCTTCGCAAGGAGATAGCGAATGGCAGCATGATCCGTATAAACTGTCACCTTTGTACCAAGCAGATAAGAGCGAAACTTTTCAAACCCGTAGACAATAGCAAGTAGCTCCTTCTCAGTGGTCGTGTAGTTCAACTGAGCATCAGTTAGTGTTTTACTTGCATAGTAAATAACGTGGAACACTTTTTCTTTCCTTTGGCCTAGAACGGCCCCAAGTGCATAATCGCTGGCATCACACATCAAAGCAAATGGTTGACTCCAATCAGGAGCTGTAATAACTGGAGCAGAAATTAGTTTCTTCTTCAAGATCTCGAACGCATGTGAACAAGCCTCATCAAACTTGAATGGCACATCTTTTTCCAAAAGATTGCATAACGGCTTAGAAATTTTTGAGAAATCCTTTATGAAGCGCCTGTAGAACCCCGCATGACCAAGAAAGCTGCGAATACCCTTGACTGAGACAGGGGCAGGAAGGTTCTCAATAGTCTCCACCTTTGCTTTGTCAACTTCCAAACCTTTACACGACACCTTGTGTCCCAGAATGACACCTTCTTGTACCATGAAATGGCACTTTTCCCAATTTAGAACAAGATTCGTCTCCACACAACGTTTTAGAACCAAACTCAAGTTTTCCAAGCACTCATCAAAAGAATCCCCAAAGACTGAGAAGTCGTCCATGAATACTTCCACATTAATTCCAATCATGTCAGAGAAGATGGCCATCATGCACCTTTGAAACGTAGCTGGTGCACCACACAACCCGAAAGAAACACGTCTGAATGCGAATGTGCCAAATGGACAAGTGAATGTAGTCTTCTCCTGATCCTCGGGTGCTATACAAATCTGATTGTACCCAGAATACCCATCAAGCAAGCAATAGTACTGATGTCCAGCCAATCTGTCGAGCATCTGATCAATGAATGGAAGTGGGAAATGATCTTTCCGAGTGGCCTTGTTCAATTTCCGATAATCCATGCAAATCCTCCAACCCGTAACTGTTCGCGTAGGAATGAGCTCGTTCTTCTCATTAGTCACCACTGTCATGCCCCCCTTCTTAGGCACACACTGTACCGGACTCACCCAAGAGCTATCAGAAATTGGGTAGATAATGCCCGCGTCAAGCCATTTAAGAATTTCCTTTTTCACAACTTCTTTCATGACAGGATTCAGTCTCCTTTGATTATCAACTGTAGGGTTAGCTCCCTCTACCAAAGGAATTTTGTGCATGCAGTACGACGGACTGATACCCTTGATATCTGCTATAGTCCACCCAATGGCTGATTTGGAATCCCTTAAGATTCGCAATAGTTTTTCCTCTTCTATTCCTGAAAGCTGAGAAGATATAATAACAGGTAAAGTAGAAGAATCACCAAGATAGGCATACCTCAAATGTTCAGGCAATGGCTTAAGTTCCAATGTAGGTGCTTCCTCGATGGATGGCTTAAGTCTAACATGAGACTTTTTCAATTCTGACAACCCCAATGATTCAAATGAGCTTTGAAACTTCTTCCATGGTGATGCATTAAGATATTGCAATTGTTCTTCATCCTCTTCGGTCTCAACCTCCAAGTCATTAGCAAGAACTCTTTCCAACACATCAGCTTTTATCAAGTGTTGAGTTGCGGGGTTAACCACCTTGTCGACCATATCAATTTTGAAACACTCTTCATCGTCAGTTGGAAGCTTCATTGCATTGAAAACATTAAAAGTGACATCTTGATCGTGCACCCTCATAGTGAGTTCCCCCTTTTGGACATCGATAAGAGTTCGGCCCGTCGCCAAGAATGGTCGTCCCAAGATGATAGGGATCTTCTTGTCTTCCTCGAAGTCAAGAATAACAAAGTCTGCTGGAAAGATAAGCTTGTCGACTTTCACCAAAACATCCTCAACTATCCCTCGCGGATAAGTAACAGAACGGTCAGCAAGTTGTAGAGTCATGGTAGTGGGCTTTGGCTCTGGAAGACCAAGTTGCATGAAAACTGATAAGGGCATGAGATTAATACTTGCACCCAAATCACACAAACATTTGCTGAATGAGAGGTCTCCAATAGTGCATGGAATGGTGAAGCTTCCAGGATCCTTCAACTTAGGAGGCAACTTTTGTTGCAAGATGGCACTACATTCCTCCGTCAAGGCAACGGTCTCTAACTCCTCAAGTTTCAATTTCTTCGAGAGAATACCCTTCATGAACTTCGCATAGCTCGGCATTTGCTCAAGAGCCTCCGCAAATGGTATGTTAATCTGCAGCTTCTTGAATACATCCAAGAACTTAGCGAATCGCTTGTCTAACTTTTGCCTTTGAATTCGTTTTGGGAATGGAGGAGGTGGAAACACCTTATCTTCTACTTCTTTTTGAGAATTAACACTCTTATGAATGATAGGAGTTGAAGGAGTAGCATTAGGAAGCAAATCAGAACCAGATTCGACCTCGACTGAAGATTCAAGTTTTTCCTCGGTTGCTTTTTCTACGTTCTGACCTTGTAGACTTCTTCCTGATCGTAATGTTATTGCCTGAACCTGTTCCTTTTGATCTTTCTTGCCTGGATTCACCTCTGTGTCACTCGGAAGCGTTCCTGGTTGACGGTTCAACAAAGCATTGGCTAGCTGGCCAATTTGATTCTCTAAAGTTTTCAATGACACTGCCTGACTCTTATACATCATTCGAAGCTCTTCCAATTCCGACTTCTCAGACTGATTCAATGAAGTTCCTTGAGATGGTTGAAACCCCGGTGGATTGAATGGTTGCCTTGGAGCATAAGGTGGTGGTTGATAGTTCTGATTACTTGGCCTTGCATTGAACTGCTGATTTTGTGGTTGCTGAGCACCTCCCTGATTGTTGCTCAAACTGAAGTTAGGATGATTCCGATTGTTGGGATGATAAAAATTTGGCACTGGTTGCTGAGATCTTTGAAAATTACCAACAAATTGTGCGGATTCCGCTGAGATAGCACACATATTTGTGTCATGTGCCCCTGCACACAATTCACACACCATAGCAACCTGGTTAGTACCAAGATTAGAAAGGGAATCTACCTTCATTGTCAACGCTTTGAGTTGGGCAGCAATAGCAGTAGCTGCATCCAAGTCAAGAACTCCAGCCACTTTAGCAGGTGGCAAGCGTTGAGTAGGATTCTGAAACTCATTGGCCGACATCATTTCAATCAGATTATAAGCATCCTCATAGCTTTTTGCCCATAGCGCACCTCCAGAAGCTGCATCTAACATAGGCCGGGACTGAGCTCCCAACCCGTTATAGAAATTGCTGATTATCATCCAATCCGGCATTCCATGATGAGGACAACGTGCCAATATCTCCTTGTACCTCTCCCAAGCTTCTCCCAAAGATTCCTGGGAATGTTGAGCAAACTGAGAAATGGCATTCCTGTAAGCTGCTGTCTTTGCCATGGAGAAATACTTGGTCAAGAACTTTTGAGCACAGTCTGCCCATGTTGTAATAGAGCCTGATGGCATAGAATGTAACCAACTCTTGGCTTTATCCTTAAGAGAGAAGGGAAATAGCCTCAATCTGATTGCGTCATCTGTAACTCCGTTGAATTTGAAGGTGTCACAGATCTCAAGGAAGTCCCTAATATGAGCATTGGGATCTTCAGCAGGACTACCCCCAAACTGGACTGTGTTCTGAATCATCTGAATGATGTTTGGCCTTAGCTCGAAATTGTTAGACCCTATAGCTGGGCGAACAATACTAGTATGAATGTCCTCCACTTTTGGCTGAGAGAATTCACTCAAAGCCTTCGCTGCTTGTTCTTGATTTGCCATAACTTTCCTTGCTTCAAGATTGTCTTCTAACCCGAAATCAAGTCTTCTCCTAGCTAGTTCGTCTCTACGTGCTAGTTCGTCTCTACGTGCACGAGCTCGTGTACGCATAAACTCTCAACACGTACCTGAAATTCACCAACAAGAAATTTTATGAAAACGTCCTAGTCACCGAAATTCAATGACCACTGATGGCAAATATTGAAACTAAACAAAATAAAACCGCGTCCCCGGCAGCGGCGCCAAAAACTTGTTACGACCAACTCAACACGCAAGTGCACGTGATCTCAAGTAATACAGATAGCAAATAAGGTTCGTTCCTACAGGGACTCGTTGTATTGTCTAGCTAATTCACTCACCAATGTATGATTATTATCCGATGCTAAAACAAATAATAAAGTGGATTGTTGTTATCACTAAAATTTATCTAAGAATTATAACTAATTATCAACTGCTTGAACTGAGATTTATGTCGAATTACTTATGCAAATAAAACATGGGAGTTTAGTTTCTTTAAACAATCCATCTATAGTCTCCAAATCCCTAGCCTTGTTCATGTGTTTTATTAACACCTGATCGAACACACAAAACTGATATAAGCCAACTTCCGTTAAACAAATACCATCCTAAACAATATCCACAATAAAGATAGAAATCATTTAGTCTCCCGATTATGCCAAGTCTTCATATGTCTATAAAGAGTAAAACATAATGGTTGAGGTGCAAGCATTCAATTGATCACATAGTTGTCATAAAACGATTAGAGTTACGACACTAATTACGAATGATATTATCACGCATAAACCTACGCTAACATGGCAAGTTCTAAACTCTTATTTCCACTTTCGCTTCAACAAGAATTAACACACAATTACAGGAGTTAGCTACTCTCCTATAACGAATTAAATCAACCATGATAGGATATCACATCAATCACACTAAAGGCATCGAGAAGATTCAACCCATAGAATTCATGAATCAGTCCACTAAACCCCCATGACAACGATTTAGTTCATGATCGAACTAATCATCATCATGGGTTCCAATGAAAACATGATTCTAAAATAAACAAGTAAATATAGAAGAAAGAAATAAGGTTTAGAATTAAATCCCCAAAATAGAAGAGTACAAATGTTCCAAGAATAATCCTCGCTTGTCACTAGCGTGGAGAAATTCCTTGAAATTGTTCTTGAAATCTAGATGAAAAGTGTTGATAGATGCTAAGAAAACTAAGAACAACGATAGATATGTTTTTCAGGTCTAGATATTACATAAATAGATGCCCTAAAATAGGCCCAAAATGTTTTGACCCGTAACAATACACAAAAATTGCCAACAGACGACCCAACAGGCGCCATAGCGCATCAACCAAGCGCAAGGGCACTTCCTTGGCCCTGGAATTGCTTCAAAAATTCTACAACTTACACTTCTACAACTTGACTTGTTGCCATGCCCTTATTTTCTTGTGCAAACTCCAGATTAAATTCACACCACCAAAATCACCATTTTAGCACCAAATGCCTTCCATGATAAAACCTACACAATTTACATAAAAACGTATCAAATGACAACGAAACTTGAGAACGTGCAAACGATTAAAGTCCAAACGGAAGGTAATTTAGTGGATATAAAATTCACTTATCAATATCTTCCTGATTTGAAGAATATTATTTGGAGATATTTTCCGTTATTGATTGATTGAGATTGATTCTTTCCTCATTTCAGAGAGAGGATAAAACTTAGGCATTATGTAATAATTATTAATCTAAATTAATAATTAATAATTATTAGAAATTTGGGAGATTATTAGACATGCCGAAATTATGGCATAACAAAAGCCTTTACAAGGAGGAAGAGGTACTCACACCAAAAAAAAAAAGAAAAAAGCCTTTATCAAGGGACACCCACCATGATTTTTAAAACCCCATGAACAAGCTAATTAAGCAACTGGCTAATTAAAACAATACAAAAAGAAAAGGGTTAAATATCAAGTAAGTCACTGGTTGGGTTGAAATGTATCAATGTAGTCCTTAATTGTCATTTTGACTCATTTTAGTCCTTAACTTCTTCAAATTGAACAAGTAAGCAACTGGTAATTTAGGGTTCTTAGTATTTTTGTTCAATTACTTCAAGATTTGTATGTAATACTTCAATTGGTTCTAGTAATAGTTCCAACCAGCCTAGAAATTACCCCAGAGGCGCTCCAATTGATCTCGATTGATTAACTGGAGCGACTCTGGGCGATTTTTCGGCTGGTTGGAAGTATTACTAGAACCAATTGAAGTATTACATACAAATCTTGAATTAATTGAAGAAAAATACTAAGAACCTTAAGAACCCTAAATTACCAGTGACTTACTTGTTCAATTTGAAGAAGTTAGGGACTAAAATGAGCCAAAATTGCAATTAAGGACTACATTGATACATTTCAACCCAACTAGTGGCTTATTTGATACTTATCCCAAAAAGAAAATAAACAACTTTTTTTTTAAGTCCAGGCTGTCCAGCACATAAGAGAAGTATCGATCCTTGATGAAGAAAGCCTGCCACCTATTATTTTGAGGGCAATACCTGCAACGATTGAAGGGAAACTGGATAACCTGATGAAAACAATCATTCCTAGCACGCCCAATATAGAACAAACCACCTGGAACATTCAAAGTTGAATGACATCCTTAATCTTTGCATCAAAAATCTTTAAGCATTCATACGTGTAACGAATTGTATCATGTTTATCAGACGGGTCCGGTAATATATAAAAGCAAAACTTTCTTTGAGGATGCGACTCCAGAGCTAGTTAGAGATTTTTTCTGGGATGATGAGTTTCGACCAAATTAAATGGGATCCTATGCTGGCGCACTTCAAGATGGTTGAGGAAAGCCCTCGTACAGGAACAACAATCGTCCACTGGATAAAAAAGGTTATTGGGATATGACCAACTCAGATGGAGCTATGTTTATTTTTGTAACTGCTGTGTTGCATATGAATCAAAATATGATGTGTCATTGTTTTTACACGGTCCATTGCTGCAGACGGTACGGTTCAGTATCCAGCTTTGCTGAGGCGTGACAAACCTAGGCGTGTTGATACTTATTTTTCAAGCTGGGTTATCAAGCCTGGTAAGCATTTTCCTTCGGTCACTTACAGTAACCCTAAAGAAGAATCGAAGTCTGACTCAAAATACGAAAGATTATGATTAGTATATCTACCATTGGTATAGTGCAATCTCGCAAATCAGATGGACAGACTGCATGTGAGGTGACTCTTGTACATTATGAGGACATGGGAATCCCAAAGGATATTGCAAAATTGGGTGTTGGTCACGGAATGTGGGGAACTGTCAAGAAGTTAAACGGTGGATTCAGAGCATATCAGCTAACCAGGAAATCGGAAGCACCACTATCCAAAAGCGCATTTGTAGCAAGAAACACTACGAAGATTTACTTTGAAGGAAATGCTGATTTGTACGTCAGAGATGGTCTCCGGAGACAAAGAGGCATGTGGTGCATGCTCTAAATGTTCAGTGCAGAGAGCAGGGTGCAATAGATTGGAAATGGTTACTTAAAGCTGGAACTGTGGCACTTGCATGTGGACTTCATAAAGGAGTGATCAGTAGAAGTTTACTAGTTGGAGCTGGACAAAGAATTGCTCGCATTCGATGAGCTGGGAATTGATGAGACAGTGAGGAGTCTGTATCTTTTGTTTAAAATGCCAACTTATATGTTCTCATGTGATGCTTGAATGAACTAATCTTGTGTATACTGGTTTCTTCCCTGCTGTATCTCTGAAAGAATGGCCTTTACTATGTCTGCTTTACTGTGCATCTAAGTAGCTGATAAGGTTAAATTGAATGAAGAATACTCTTACATATGTTAAATGAGCACATACTGGACCTGTATGGCCTGAAATGAATTAACAACATTTAACGTTCAGCTTGGTTCAGCTTGAAGGCTGTGTTTATCTGTTTCACAGTTTCTTCGTGTGGGCGCTTCTGTAGAATGGCCAGTACAAAAGTGTGATCCCACTGGAACTCTAGACTTCAACCGCTCAAAATCCTATTAAATCAACAGCAATATCAGAACCAAAATTCTCGTACGCTACAAGATGAACTACTCATTAACATGAATTTGAAATATTGTTTGACTCGTTTATACCCGTAATTACACATTACAGGGGAAAGTTAAGAGCGTCAGGGTGTAAAGCTTTGTACACCACAAGTTTACAAATTACAAAATCAAACCTAAGATGTGCACTCCACTTGTACCTTCAGAAAAAAAGTGTGGAATGATAGACAAGTTTACTTGCAAGTTGCAAATCATCGGACTCTCTCTTACATGCAAGTCCTTATAGAGATATATCCTCACTGATTTATGATACGTATATGATTCATCATATCAACAACAAAAATAGAAGAGCTTGACGGATTGTACAAAGAACATATATACATCTACATACAACACTTCAGCCAGCCTAGTACCTTAGAGTGCATGCTTCCTTGAATTGTTTATGAAATAATTTCGAGATTATTCTTAACTCGTGCCAAGCACGAGCACGAACCAAGATTAAAATATTAATATTAATATATTATCGATTAGTAAATTACCGATAAAAGTATTTAATATATAAACACGTACTATTTAATTATGAAATTATAAGGAATCAAATCGAGGTAAAGCTAAAAAATAAAAATAAATAAATCGTTTAATTGTAAGGAATCGAACCCGAGTTTAGTGATAACCAAATTTGATATTCTGATAATTTGTTACTATATATTGTGCGACATTTAAACATGATTTTCTACAATAATAAAGAAAATAAATGTAATAAAACTTCTAACATCTATAAACTTTACTCCCTCAGTGCCACAATTCTTTTCCCGTTTTGACTTTTGTTACTGTTCATTCTAAGTGATTGACTACTAATTTACGCATAATTTATAAGATAAAATATAGTCTGTTAGATTCGTATTTGTGAGTACTTTAATACAGTGAAGTTTTTTTATTTAATACTAAAACGAAATTGAAGATATTAATAATCAAAAATAAGCGTTGGCAAACGTGATAATGATGAATGGGAAAAGTTTTTTGGGATGGAGTAAGTATTATTAAGCAGAACCCATTGCCAATCATACTAGTTGCTCGAAATATTTTCTGTGCAAATAAACTAAAAATTGTTATGTTACATATTCAACTAATTTAAACTATAATAATTGAAGACACAAAACACTTGTTGATGAAAGCATTTACCAATCATGAATAAACAGAAACCAGTGAAGCCAAATGTCAACAATCAGAAATGATCTCTCACAACCCAAATCTTATCAGAACCTTTATTGCGAAAGGAACCCCTTTGAAGTTATTGTTCAACAATACAATATACATGGCTTATATCTAATGTCTTGTCTCTGTTGATCCATGAATAAAATAGCATATCGTGGATAGAACTCTCGATCATTTAACTTGTAACTTAAAAGAATACCCTTTGCGCTTGTTTACGGACATATCATATTGTGAAAAATTTTCGTGATATGTATAAAGATGGACTGTCTATATACGTAAATCGAAAATTTATTAGATACATATGACCAAAATATTCGACATATGATACATTGTCGTTTGTACTGACCGATCCTGTTATAGAATATCGGAGCTCAATAATAGTACATTGGGAGCTCGAACTCCCCATGCAAACATATTTAAATTTTTTACCATTGTCACTTAAGTAATTGTTTTTAGGTGTATGGTTACATCGAATTGAAATGCTACCGGTTCCACATTATTTCAAATCTCGTATGTTACGTGGTTATTATCAGCACAAGAGTGGACCTGATTTCTATCATTTAAACAACTTGTTCAATTGTCAAGCACCCACTTGACACTGAGTAAAAGCAGACACAAACACTTATTAAGACAAAAGTATGTATGTGACTAAACAGGCCGTGAACTATACAAGTTTTCTTTGATCAGTCCAATTTATGAGAATAAATTTATGTGTTCTACTACTAACACAGGGCCGAACCTGGATTTGTCTTAACTGGCGTTGTAAATTTCAGCATATGTAAATTAAGAGGAAAAGATTATTTCGATAATCAAGTCGGAAAAGTAATATGTTTGAAATAGATAAGAATCGAATCCAAAATCTTGGAAACGACTTATGGTTAACTTTGATTCACTTTAATTTTTACAGTAAAATATTGCTGTACAATTATTGCGACCCTATATAAATCATTCTTCTTGTTGGATTGAACAATGCATGCAGATATGGTTGAAGATGAGGTCCCCTGAATGTGGACAGTCTTGGCAAGAAGTTAATACAACAAATCGGGAAATGTAGTGTTAGGTCGTGTTTAGGGCCGTAAATGAGCTGAACCAAGCCGAACTCTTAATTGTTCGTGTATCAGTTCGTTATAAATACTTCGAACTCGAGCTCGAACTTTTATCGAACCAATATTTTTGTTTGCGTATCGACTCGTTAAAAAAAATGTTATTCACGAACATGTTTGCGAACAGTTGACGAATATGTCTCACGAGCTATTGGTCACGAACGTCTCATGAATACTAGCTCATGAACATCTCATGAATATTGTCCATAATCTCGTGTTCACAAATACCTCATTTAATTCTAGAAAATTTTAATGCATTAAAATTAAAAAAAGATAAAACCTAAAAAATTAAAGACATCCTTCTAGTCTACAATTATCCACGAGTCGATTAAATTTAGTTAATAAATAACCAACTAAGTTATAATTACAATGTAACATATGTCTAATTTAATTATTTATAATAAAAATAATGTATAGATTTAACAAAAGAAGATAATGAATAGACAAAATAAACTAATATATTATTTCATAAATACTAAATTATTTACTAATTATCATAAATTCAAGGACTCCTGTAAAATCTTAATTAAATATGTTTATGGGAATATATATCGAGTTTGTACAAGAACTCATTCATGGACCATATTTACGAGTTTGTTCACGAATTATTTAATGAACTTGTTCACGAACTACACAATCGAAATTGTTCGCGAACTTTTGAGCCGAACTATGTTGTGCTCAAGTTCAGCTCATTTATGAGACGAACCTCAAAATCGTGATCATGTTCGACTCGTTTACAAATCGAATCGAACTCGAGTCAAACTTTTTTCGAGCCGAACGCCGAACTGTTCGTGAACGTATCGACTCATTTACGGCCCTAGTCCTGCTAATTCCGACTTTAAAAATTGTTTATTGTGCTTACATTTTTTTTGTATTAAGATCTTTATATTTATTCATAAAATTTAAATTCCAAAAAGCATTATTTCTACAGATATATAGCTTTTACAGCTATTAAAGTTAATAACTCATTTCAGAGCATGTTTTTTTTTCTTTTTTGCTAAATATTTCAGAGCATGTTTAAGTTTAACTAAGGTATAATTGAATAACGATTTTGTTAGTCGTTTGAACTTGTGAAAGAATAGGTTCAAACTGTTAAATAATATATTTTATAGAATAAAATCATGTTGAAATCTTCTGTTAAAGTTTAAAATAACTAATTACTTGACAGGGTATGAGAGTTCCATTCATTAGAGATATCATGTTCGATTCCTGTCATCTGATGA
The DNA here is from genome assembly GCA_037693485.1 of Kitagawia praeruptora. Taxonomy (NCBI): domain Eukaryota; kingdom Viridiplantae; phylum Streptophyta; class Magnoliopsida; order Apiales; family Apiaceae; genus Kitagawia; species Kitagawia praeruptora. Next base: position 148,216,589 of record CM075349.1, on the reverse strand, counting down.
ATCTATATATTATAAATTGCTGGATAACCCTTTCCTCAGGTTCGGGATCCATATTCAGGTTTGATAGATATCCATGACCCATTATAGTATTAAATTATATGTTTAGGATTAGGTTCGGGATCCGTTTAAATTACCCATCCAGTTATATGATATGATCCATATTTTAAAATATATTGACCCGATATTATATAAAATACACATCATGACAAACGACTCTTGCCAAAAATTATTTCCTTGATAATACCAAAAATTTGGCAGTTGTTATTATTAATGCGAAATAATTGGTTATAATTATAATGGGCCCGCCAGGGCCATCCAATTAAAACAATCTTGCCAAAAAAAAATTCCTTGACAAAAACAATCTTGCCAAAAAAAAATTCCTTGACAAAACACGAATTATTTTGTTTCACGAATTATTTTGTTTCCAAAAATTATTTCCTTTCTAACAATTATCAATTATAATTATAATGGGCCCGCCAGGGCCATCCAATTAAAACATTCTTGCCAAATCCGTTTATATTACCCATCCATTTATATGATATGATCCATATTTTAAAATATATTGACTCGATATTATATAAAATACACATCATGACAAACCACTCTTGCCAAAATTATTTCCTTGATAATACCAAAAAAATATTAACAAATGATTTTGATTGGTTATAATTATAATGTGCCCGCCAGGACCATCCAATTAAAATATTTCAAAATGCCAAAATATTATTTCCTTCACAAAACACAAATTATTTTCTTAACATTCTTGCCAAAAATTATTTCCTTCCACAAATTTTAAAATATTTTAATTTTTTAATCCATATTCAGGTTTGATAGATATCCATTACCTATTATAGTAGTAAATTATATGCTTAGGATTAGGTTATAGTGCGGTATAACTTTAATTTTTTTGATATTATGATTTAATTATTTTAATTTATTCTTTATATCTACTACTATTACATTCATGATATAGTTGACATCACTAAAATAATGTTATAGTGTTCAATTTTTTGATGTTTTTAAAATAAATTAATATATAAATAATTTCTTATATTAATTGTAATTTAAATTATCAAAACAAACTCATGTTCTTAAAGAATTTAACATTTTAATTTATTAAAGTAGGCAACTTTTTAATACTAATACCAATTTTTATTTCTATATTGTAAAATTATATACTATAATTTATTAAAATTTAAAATAAATTTTATTTAAAATATGAACTCCCGTATGCGAAGCACGGGCATTAAACTAGTAATAATAAAGTATGAAAGTATTAAATAATATATATAAATATAAATTTTGTTGAAACCTTTTTTACACCTTAAAATTTTAGAATGATTAATTATTTAACACAAATTAGATCGAACCTTAAATTTAAAAGTTAAATTCAACTTTACATTAACATATGATACGTCATACGTCCGAGTTCAAGTTGAAAGAATTAAATATAATATAATATTTATAAATGTTTTCGAATACCATGAATTTGACTCAGAGTCATCAATATGTACTCTCTTTATTTTCTTCAATTCTTTATATTTAGGTTAGGTATGAAAATTTAAAAAAATGTATAAATTAGTGAAAAAAATCTTAAAAAAGATGATATCCAAAAGATCTTAAAAATGATATCCAAAAAAATCTTAAAAATGAAAAAGATTGAAAATGATATACAAAAGAAATGTAAAAAAGTATTATTCATGGGAACACCAATTTACAATTTATAAATAAAAAGTTCAAAATTACAAAGTATATCCACAGCCCGCTGGCTTTCTAAATTTTTGCTATTTTTGACATACTTCTTAAAAATTTTGTTTCCATATATAGGTTATTTTATTTATCAAATATTTTTTTATAAAATTAAATAAAATTTTATTAATTTCAAAAGAATTTGTACAATTCTCGATCAGTTATGTAATCTTGTTGAAAAATAAATAAATAAGTTAAATAATTAGTCAATAAGGTTGAAAAACAAATAAACAAGCTAAATAATTAGTTGCATATTGAATACAAATATTTTTCTAGTTAATAATATTTACTAGTCTTTTTTGAAGATTTTTTTTATCCCATAATAGTTGTCCATTTCAATATCCAATGTAAATTAATGAACAAATTTCCGAATTTATCCCCTATTTTTTATCATTTCTAATGTAGCTCTACTTCACTTTTATGTAAAACTAATACAATAAATAAGGATAAGACTTGAAAATTACAATTCAATTAATTTTTCTTAATATTCTTAATATGCGTTAATTTTTTAAAAGAGACCAGTAAATTCCGAATTTATCCTCTATTTTTTATTATTCCTAATGTAACTCTACTCCACTTCTTAATTTTTCTTAATATTCTTAATACGCGTTATTTTTTCAAAAGAGACTAATAAATCGGATGACGTGATATCATGATAACTGATCTCTCTTTACACAAAATTCTAGATGTAATTTAGTATTTAGATATGGGGTCCGGTCCCTGGCAAACGCATGCCAGGGATGGATTAGTTGGCATACGGTTTTTAAGCCGTTGGATCAGCTCTGATTTAAAAAAAAAATTCGCACCGTACCGCATAAACTTTATGCGGTACGAGTAAATTACCAAAATATCCTTACTGTTCACGTACCGCAGAAAGTTTCTGCGGTACGGTGAACAGTAGATTTTTTATATGAAAACAGGGGGCAGTTTGGTAATTACTCCGTACCGCATAAAGTTTATGCGGTACGGTACAGTTTTTTTTAAAATAACAGTCATTGGATCAACCATCCAACGGCTGAAAAGCTGTATGTTAAATAAGAGGTCCTTGGCATACATTTGCGAGGGACCGGGAGCCTTTAGATATTTCAATTGTATTAACGTGATACAGATTTTCCCATATTCATTCCACGCCTATATCGAAATCTATGTTAGTTATTGAGAAAAATACATTAAATAAATGTATAAAATAAAAGAGAGAGGAAAGATATGAGTGGCATGTTTGACATTGAGAGTGTCATCAGTCATGTATCAGAAGGTGAACGTGGCAGAGTTTAAACCACTTGAACAAAGTAGAAGTAGAAGTTGATGTAATGTAACTACGCCCCCCCCCCCCCCCCCCTCCTCTTGCTTCTTTCTTTTCTTCACTAGATTCTAATTGTAATTTCTACTTGTATATTTATTTAGTTTTCTTGGCACTTTTACTGTACTTGAACAAGAAACCTCTTAAAAGGTTAGTGCATATACTAATCACCTTCTTTCGATGCTAATGATGTTTCTTGGTTAAGTATTATATTCATGTTTTGTTGTCTGAAATGGGTATTTTTCTCTCTTGTTTAGCTTCTCATTTCGTTGTTTTTTTTGGATAATAGGGAAGTTTAGATATGTAAAGTTTATGAATGTGTATTAGTTTGATTCTTTATTAGTTGCCCATGTGCAAATTATTGATTTTTTTGTTGATTGTTTTGCATTCACATATGGATATGTTGTTAATTGTTGTGAATTGTGATAGCTGTTAATTGTTTTGCATTCACAGATTGATATGTTGTTAAGGAAAATGTAAATATTTGATATGTATCATGCTCGAGAACATATGTTTCGAATTTACGAGTGGATCACTAGGAGAAAGGAGCATGTGTTTTGGGAGAGTTAGTGACTTAACAATATGAAGTTGTTTTTGCAACCAATGTGGATGGTAGGCCTTTCCTTCTTGACACTTAATCCGGCTGCTAGGTAAGCCTGCCTGACTTGGAAGTAGGTTCTCAAGGAAAGTAGCAATTGTTACAAATACAAACATTATCCTCTTGTAACAAGAAGCAACCATATAGAGTTGATGATATTGTGGTATAAAGGCTGGTTATCCTTTCTAGAATTGACCACTCTTTATTAACCCCCTTAGATTAACCCTTATGTTCAAGTGAACATGTCAAATTATCCTTTTCCGACCAAAATTCGTGATAAATAGAAACAAAATATGATCCAATTCCTCTTTGTTTTTCCCTTGCTTTTGAGTTCTGCAACTACATAAACATTAGATATGTCATATATATGTTGTTGTTGAAAGGGTTTTTGTTATATTAAAAAAGCATATTCAACTTCCAGTTATTTTGTTTGCGGATGGTCGAATGAATTATTCATTAAACATTACGGAATAAAATTGGTCTTTTTAAAGTTTAAGTGAATACGGACTAGCAGTCATATCAGCGTAGTATGCTTAATCCTTTTTCTATGTGCTATTTATTCGTATTACATTGCCCTGGTGAAGGTCACCAATCAGTCGAATTCATGTTGACGTACAAAAATGTATGTATACAGCTTTGCAACTTTACACCTTTATTATAGGCAAGTTACGGAAAGATGTTGATTTGTTTGAAATATCATGAAATTAGACTTTTGATGAAGAGATCTTGAAATGATTTTCTGAGTTTCTGCACTTTTTTGCTCAGGCCTCATCTCAAAGACTGGCTAATCTGCTTTGGGAATCTTAGCACTGTATCATGAAGCTATCTCCTACAAAATATGACTGAAGAAAATAGAGATATAAAACTGGGGCTTCCTCAGAGTTATCCAAATTCCTCCGTGAGGACTAGAACGGAAACCAGTGCAGGTGCAGGTGTAAATGCAGATTCGAGGATTGACACAACTCTAGTGGCTCACAGGACTGAGAATATTCCTTCTTGCCCGTGGGATGCAGGACCAAGCAACAGGACTCTTGCCCATGACGGCAAGTCCATTAGTGACCAAAAAGTAACTAAATTACAAATTGAACTTACAGTAAATAGTGAAGCTGGTCCTCTCAATGAATCTATTCGTGCACACCACTCAGGCAGGATACTTCTTTCCTGAAATTTGTACTGCATGATAAATAGATTAACTTTGCCATCTTCTAATCCTACAGTATTTGATCTCCTTGTTCACAATTTAGATTTGCATTTTTGTACCCTGGTTTGCTGAGGAACTTACTTTTTTACCAGGCATGAGTGGTGCCATGGTGGAAGCGAACCGTGTTGTAGAAGAATGTGCAGTGCATTTCAGTAAGAAACAGGAATGCAACTATGAAGAGAAAGCTTTCTGCTTTCGAAATGATGTCCAATCCGAAGACATAGCAACAAGAAGTAAAACTGACACAGGTTTGGCTCGTTATTATCCAATTTCATCTATTGTGCTTACAAGAATAATTTATTTGAAACAGCTGTTTCTAACTCACGACATACAATTTCTGGTTGGAATTGAACAATTCGATTTTAACCGGGCTATTTTTGAATTTGATGGAAATTACTAGTTATAACTGCATATGTAGTATATTAACAAATTGGTAGTTTAAGTGTCTTTTATAGATAGCGTAGATTACCTCCAAGTAAAACAAATTTCAATGGTAGATGAAGTATTTTCCTTATAACCTTCACATCAAACAGTTTGTTTATTCTTATAAGTTATAATTATTGTAAAATACTACATATCTCAGTTACATGAATTGATTTTGATTTTGTTTAAGATTTCCGAAAACGGGAATAGAAATGAATTGAATAAATATGTATATACTTGTTATGTTTCTAGCGTACAAAATTCACTTAAAAAATAAGATATACACTTTTAATATTAAAATTAAAAACTAGAAACTTTTGGCTTTTACCTTAACCAGCAAAGTGTTTACTCTTGCTAGTCATTTGGTCATTTACTGTGGAACAAAATATATAACTCAATTAAGTCGTATAGTTTGGAAAGTGGGACTGAAATTTATGATATGTTTTCCTGCAAAGCACTCAAATTATACTTTTCTTCTGTTATTCTTTTGTCAAGCAACATATATTATAGCTGCAGGCCGGCAAAATAAGAATACAGTAAATGCTCTGCCACTGCTAGAATATAAGACGAAAGATATCAGTAGCAGTAGAATTGAAGATGTTGCTAGTGTCAAGCATATGTTGGACATAAAGGCACATGGCTTGCAAAATGCACCTATAGAGGGGCTCGAGTCCTCAGCTGAAAATGAAGTACTACATGTGATTGGGAACAATGCTCGTGTGCAGAGCGAAAAAGGATCTCGTGGGGAAAGCTCTTATCAAGTTGAAGTTTTTGGGACTCTCGAGGAGAATAACATTGATATGTTGCAAGAAAAAGGCAAACAAATAACTTTGTTTGGTAAACATATTTATGAAAATATATCCAAAAGTGAAGATGATAGCCATGACAGCGTGGAAAGTTCTAATAGCGCGACTTTTTCTTCGAAAGGAAAGAAACGGGGAAATTTTGAGAAACAGTTGATGGTTGAGAGCAAAAGAATCAAAAGTTTACCACAAGAGGCTCCAACTTTGGCATCTCCTCTAAAACCAGATAGTTCTTTTGTGAACTGGATATCAAACATGGTGAAGGGCTTAGCCAAAGCAAACCAAGATGAGTGTCCTCTTGGTCCTGGACTCCGTAATCCCAGATATGGGCTTGATTGTTATGATCAACAAAATGAAGCTTGCAATAAAATCCAAGATCCTGGAGGTGGACATATAGGTTTTCAGTCCATGTTCCGGTCCCTTTATTGCCCAAAGACAATGGACACTGTGAGAAGACCGAATGATAATCCTACAGTATCAGGTGCTAAAGACAGTATGGAGTCTCAGAAATCATTTATTAATGTGATGCCAATATCATTCTACAGGGAGAATGATGAATCTTGCAATAAGCTTCTTATGGATAATAATAATTCAGACCACCATACATCTGGGGAAAATAGAGCAGATCTATCAATTCAGACTTCGTCCCAACCCCGTATACTATGTGCGAATAATGATTCTACTCCAGAGACTTCGAAGATAAAATCAATAGAGAAAAATAAGTTACCTACACTAACATGCAGCAGCACAAAAGAAGCACTGAGATCCACTGACACTTGGATGGATAAACAAAAAACTGTGAGTTTTGAGGACAAGTCATTGCATATACCATCCGAAGGCCAAGTGATGCCGAACATTTTCCCGAAAAATGATCCATCTCGGAGCTTGTGGATCACTCGGTTTTCATCCAAGACTCCTACTCCTGCATTAGATTCTGACCACTGCAATAGGGCCCATATTAAGCTAGAAGACTCATCTGGACTCATAAAACATATTCCTCTGGATCATGCTAATTCTTCCTTTAGTCGTAAAAATTCCGAGGCTTCTGAAAGCTTCACCGAAAATCCCATGACTGCTGTGGGTAAGGATAAATTGAAATGTCCTACCAATGTCGAGGCTTCTATTGGCTTCAACAGGGTTGTAGAACAGAATCATAAGAAGCCTTTATGTAGGATGGATTCACCGCCCCCAACATTTAAAAGCTTAGAACCTATGGCTTCTGCATTTGCTAGGAGACTGGAAGTCCTCAAGAGTATACCTTCATTCACTCAAGATGATCCAACTCCCTTCAGAATTAAGTGCCTTTATTGTGGCAGAATTGGTCATGGTTTAGTCAGTTGCCCGGAGGTCCAAAAATCGGAGTTGGTGGACCTTATGAAAAATATTAGTTCTAATGATGCAGCCAAAGGATCTGATCATTGGTGCATAAAATGTCTTCAGCTAGGGCATTTAGCCATCTCTTGTTCCATTGCATCTTCAAGCAGACAGCAACAATCACATAAAAATGCTCCCATACATAATTATCGGACCGCTGATACAGTTCAGATTTATAAGAGCCGTGAACCATATTCTAGTATGTTATTTACAAAGGAGCATCACTGCAAAGTTCCTAGTGACCATAGCAGTTCCAGTGGAAAAGTTCGTGAAACATTGGGCTCGGAAAGAAGGGTGTCGTGTCGTGATGATGTTCAAAATGTTAATTCGTCATGTTACAAGGATCTTGAGGTGAAAGAAAATGAGGTCCCACCATTGTCCAAATCTTCTAGTAAACCCATTCCCTGTGATGCACTAAACATATTCGAAGCTGTTATGAAGCTTCGCTTGTCTCGTATGGATATCCTCAAGTAAGCAAACACTTCTTCCCTTCCATCGCAGAATAATACTGCACTTACTAATCAAATATAACTGCATGACCTAATCAAAAATAGTCAAGCCTGTCATGTGCCTAAAGACCTCTCTCTTTTTTTATTGCTAAAAATGCCTCAAGACCTCTTTCACCTAACCTACAGTAGATTGTTGATTTGTCAGTATGGTAATGTTCTTGACTTAAAAGAGGAAGTAAGAGAACAATTAAATGTACATGCATGCCTCGTTTGCAAATTAGCCTTCTTAATGTACACGGACCCATGAGCCATAAATGGTTAGCACTTTCTGGTAGCATGCATGATCCATTACTAAAATTGTGGCATGAGACTAGAGCCCGTTTGGCCCCCCTTAAAATTTTTTTTAATCTACTTAAAGTGATTTCGTGCTGTTTGTCTAACCTTAAATTTTTCCACTTAAAGTTAGTTTTAGTTCAAAAAAAAAAAGTACCTTGGAGGTACTTTTTTTCCACTTATTTTTTTCTCATATCAATTTTTATGTATTTGGGTCACCTTTTAACTAGTATTATATTCTTTGCATATATTTGTATTTTACACTTTTATATTAGGTTTGAAAAATATAAATTTCTTTTTTTTTTAGTTAATTTTTTAAAAATAATTTTACTTTAAGTAAAATTAGCCAAACAGATACACCTAACTTTAAGTTAAAATTATCACTTTTCACTTAAAGTGAGTAAGTAGCACTTTAAGTGATAAGTAACATTTTTTAAGTTAAGCCAAACATGCTCTAATTATCATCAGTTGCTTTTTGCAAATTTGCATCATTGAGTAAGTCGAGACCTTGCTTGAACATTCAGACACATTTAAGAGGAAGTACATGTTGCTTGTATACATACCACAGTAAATTACAGCAGCTTTCTTCTATTAATAACCCTGTACTTTCTTCTTTGCGTGCTATATTTCCAACAAACACTTGTACTAAATTAAATTACTTGTTTCTTCTTGTCCCTGTCGTAGTTATTCTTTCCTTTTTCACTGACATGTTAGTAAGGTAAATGGATAGACAGAAGGTATAGAAGTAATCTGGTTAACAATTATATTAGCTCTCCTCCACGATGCAACATGGATAACTTAGAAGATTGCTTATCATAACAAAGTACAATATGTAATTGACTAGACAAAAACCAATCATTGCTTACCTGATGATATGGTTTGCACTCTTTTGATGTTAATGGTCAGATGGATGAATTCAGATAGATCACTGGTACATCTGAATGGATTTTTCTTGAGGTTGCGGCTTAGGAAGTGGGAAACGAAAGTGGGTGGCACAGAGTACTATGTTGCATGCATCAATGGTAACATTCCTTAACTATGCCAATGTTGTACTAATCCTTTCCTCGAGATTTTTTTGATTCTTCAATTCCATAATTTTTTTGAATTACTGATTGCAGAATTGCATAGAGAAGTGATGTTGAGAAGTTCTGAAAAATCTATCTTTGTCAGTGTTGGGGATATTCGATGCTGTGTTGAAAGCCAGTACATTTCAAATCACAACTTTTCAGAGGTAAATAGATAGTATTTATAAGCCATTTTAAGATCCTCTATTGGTAGTCTCAAATGTGTTACTAAATTTGAATAGCTGAAGTTGTGATGAGTATGACATATTGCCTTGGAAGCTCGTGGAATCAGATGGGGCAATTTTTACCTTTACAACTGTCCAACTTAATTAGCAAAAAGAACTGCCAACTTTGTATGAGCTTCTATAGACTGTTGTGTTTCTTCGGATAAGAACTTTGTTGTCCATAAATAAAGAAATTGAAAGCACAATTGAATTGCCACTTTCATTTTTCATTTTAAACATTGAACAGATTGGATATGGATATTACTGTATTCTTTATAAGCCCAACTAAGCTCTGTTAATGCGAAGCTCTAACCAGAACGTCATTTCACAGGATGAGCTTATGACGTGGTGGCACACAATCTCGAAAAATGGGGAGATACCTTCCTTGGATGAATTAAGATCAAAATTTGAAGAGAAGCATAAGCTAGGATTGTAGATCTGTAGGGATATACTTCAACGAGTTTTGGGCATTTGCTTTCTCAAGTGCTCTGTTATTACATCCTTCCTTCGGTTCTGTATATTAAGTTCCTGGTTCCTGTTAGCCAAAGTCCTTAACTGGTAAATATGTTGGATATCCACTCATATATATACATATGTAGAAATATGTTGGCCATCTATTCTTCACTAGTTCGAAGGCAATTCTTTGAGCTTGTATATCGATAGACTGATGACAACCTCGATTGTCAAGATTTATACATCGGTTTAGACAGTGATGTATACTTATTACATTTGATAGTCAATACAATTGAAATTCTGAAGTTACTTTGCAGCAAACTATGTTTGTCTTCTCTATTCCAATTTTGTCAAATAAAATGTGCATCCACAGCATCTCCATCAGTCGAATTAATCCAGAGACAAGGTTTGTATATTTCTTATATGCCTCACATAGACTCTCCAGATTTGCAGCATCACATACTTACCTCAAGTTCTAACTGATAAATGTTTCTTCGGGTTTTAACATGAGTTCGTAAACCAGTGTTTTTTCGAAAATAATTACTGTTCTTCAAGAGTAGGACTGGTAATGGGATGGTTTGAATGTTCGTGAAAAGCATTACATAGTGTTCTTGTTGAAAGAGATTGATCCAATATCCATTCTCATATTTGAGAAATCACAACCATTTCTTCTTCAAGCAATACTGGTTAAACTTGTGTTTGTATTGCTTAATTTTTATTTTCATAAACCGATATCCGGACTAATTTTCGCACAACTCGACTAATCCAGATAATTACTAATACACTCGTATCAAGCATGACAATCCAAACACGAGAATGAGCTAATATTGCTTAATAGACTACTAACAAGTTAATCAAACATCAATTTGAAAGATAAGAAACCCAAACATTCAAACACAACTCCATTTAAATCAAATCCATAACCCTAACAAAACCTAAATTAAAACTATGAAATCCCAAGCATTCTGCTATATGATATATATTACAATAACTGAACTCAATTAAACCACTAAAGCATCTCCCTTCATTTCTTCCCCTTCTTCACAGGTGACTTCAAGCTCTTCACCTTCTTAACCGCCTTCTTAACCGGTGCAGCCTTCTCCACCGCCTTCCGCTTCCCTAACACACTCGCTTTCGCCTTCACAGCCTTCACCTTCGGTTTCTCCACCGCCTTGGCCTTAGGCTTAACAACTTTCTTCGGCTTCGTAACAGAACCAGCAACCTTCTTATCCTTCACAGTTTTCGGCTTAGCAGCAACCGCCTTTTTCGCCTTCACTACCTCCGGCTTTTTAACAGCAACCGGAGCTGTTTTAACAGGTACAGATAGCTTAAATGAGGATTTCACCTTCGTGAGAGCTCCAGAAGCTACCAGCCTCTTCAATTGAAGACTAATGTGCTTCTTGAAGAGCGGAGATAAGTCCGATTGCTTTTCTTCGATAAATTTCGTGATTGCGTACTGGCTCGAGCCTGTTCGCTCCTTCAACGATGCGATTGCCTCCTTAATCATCTACAAATACAAATAATTAATCAGAATAATTAGAAAAATATTAGATCAATTGCAAATGTTAATGTTCATGAATAATTACATCGGCGTAAGGAGGATGAGCCCTAGGCTTCTTAGCAACAGCTGCTTTCTTCTCCTTTGGAGCTTTAGGAGCCTTTGGTTTCGCTACCGTTGTCGCCATTTATGATAAGAAAGGTATAGATACAAAATTTGTGTGTATAATTTAGAGGATGAAATGTGAAGAACTGTGATTTTGTAGCTTGTTTGTGGTGAGTGGTGGAGGAAATGAGAGAGATTTATATACGAGGGGAGAGTGAGAGAGACGGGCTGTGATTGGTGGAGAGGTTTTGACGCGGATCGAGCTTTTGTTTGAATGTTTGTATGTGAGCCGTTGGATTTGATGAGATCGACGGCTGTGGTGGCGTGAAAAGTTGTGACACGGATCGATAGGTTTTGAGGTTGAAATGAGTATGAGTAATGAGTGTAGTGTGTGTTTTTTAGAGCGGATTAATTTGGAAATGTGTTTTAGGGGGTGTTTGCCGAATCTGATGATCGATTTATAAGTTATTTATTTCGGGAAAAATTCCGTATTTACATTCTTTTTTTTAGAGAAAAATGTGTATCCAGAGTTTAATATTCGTTATCTTGCAAAAATAAGTTACTTATTTCAGAAAAAAGTACATATTTTCTAACTTTTTTCCAGAATAATTAACTTATTTCTGAAAAATAAAATTTACAAAACGGGCCCTTAGATGTTTTATGGATTTCAGTGAAAATTTAATAGATTGATTGATCTTTTTGTAAGGTCTCGAACGATTATTTAAGTCGTTAATTTGGTTCCAAGATCAGATAATAAAATTATTTTTGGCTAAACATGTTTTATTGTACAAAGATTTTACTTGATAAAATATATTGATGGAGCGGATTCTGAGTTTTGAGATGCCATGTACCATTACAAAAAAAAAAAAAAAAAAAATTGCCCCTCAAAATAATAGGATCGAAGGCAATAAAAATGTTATGAACAAAAATTAATCTCTCAATCTCTCATTACAAAATACTCATTATAAAATTTAGGAGCTCATTTGTGTAGCTAATAAAAAAAATGATACTGTCTATTCATCTTCTATCTCTTTTGTGGATGTATGTTTAGTTTGGTATACGTATGCTGAGAGGACGGTATCTCTTTTACTGTCTATTCATCTTCTATTCATCTTTTATGTGTAGCTAATAAAAAAAAATGATACTGTCTATTCATCTTCTATCTCTTTTACTGGATTAATGCGCAAGATAAGTTTTTTGACACGTTCCTGGGGTATATGACTCAGGAGGACGGTGCTAGGCATTGGAGGGTTCCAAACGCAGATACAATTAAGTTCAACACGGACGCTGCAATTTTTAGTAATTCATGATGTTATAGTTTTGCACAGGTTGCTCGTGATCATACAGGGGCTCTAATTGAGGCCTCGTCTGGTTGCTTAGTAGGGAATGTCTCACCTGAAATGGCTGAAATCATTGGTATAAGGGAGGCATTAAGTTGGGTTAAGAGGCATCCATGGAATAAGGTTGTGATTGAAACTGATAGACTGCTAGCGGTACAAGCCATTAAGAGTTCAGCAGTCGAGTCTCATATCTTGGTAGGCTAGTGAAGGACTGTAAGAAGTTAATGTTATAGTTAAAATATCGCAAACTATCTTTAAGGTTTGTTAAACGATCCGCGAACAACGTAGCTCACTTCTTGGCGAGATACAATTGCTCTCCAGCTGATCGTATGTGGCGAGTGGCGAGGGGATAATGCCCACTCAACTTTCATTGATGTAATTTCGAAAGATTTAGCTCAATGAATGAAATTCCTTTATTGGGGAAAAAAAAGTTTCAAATTTTGAATTTACCAGCATTTCCTTCTCTATTGATAACATAAACAACTCATTTAACAATCCTTATAATATACTAGAAGGAAGATGAAACTTAATTAACGTCAATTTTGAAAAATCCCAATTTTCAAAATTATGAAATTATAATGACCCAAATTTGAGTTCAACATGATAAACTCCAATTATTCCTTTCAGAATGAAGGAGGGCTTTGAAGAAATCTACTTCGAGAGGTTTTCCAAACTCAAAACAGATATTGAGAAGAAACTGTATCGAAAGGTAATTGGATCCTTACAACACCTTGAGATTCTATGTGCAATGGAATTAGAATATGTTCATGATGGAAGAAAAAATGAGGATCCAGCTCTTGAAAAAGAAAGAAGATCTTCTCTAAATTCTATACTTGGAAGATATTAGAGTTGAAAGACGATTCATATAGTTCAGATCCATTACTACTAAAGGAAATATATGTTGGCTAAGTGTTAGGTCCAGAATAACGTAGAAGGGGGTTGAATACGTTATTTCGAAATATTTGGATTTTTGAGATGTGAAAAATAAGGTCAACAACTGAATCGAAATAACACAATCAATTCGGGAAAATATCTTTGAATTGATAAAAACCGAGGGGTGTTACAACTTCTAATCCAGGGGATTAGCTTCAAAAACCAGAACACTCCTAAGGATAGTTTAGGCACGAGGACATTCTACCCGACACTTCCTGAAAGCGGGCTAAGCCGGCTTTCCTACTAGATGGACTGTCTAGCAGCTTACACAGAGAAGATATAAGAGAGAGAAGAGAGAGTTGTGTGTGGAGGTGTGTTTTGAAATGAAATACAACATGCCTATTTATAGATTTTCTAGAAAATCACTATGCTGCATAGTACCCCAAAATTACATATGGGATGACGATTCAGCAGCCGCCTGCTTTGTTTTTCAATCATATGCGGAACTTTGATTTTCAAAAGCTGTTGTCAAACTTTCAAAATATTCAACACAACAAAATCATTTGAAGGTGGGACCCGGATGAATAGTAATTTTCGTTACTATTCATGAATAGTAATTTTAGTTACTATTTATATGAATATTGATTTCGATTACTATTCATGTGAATAGCGATTTCGGTTACTATTCATATGAATAGTGATTTCAGATACTATTCATTTTCTCTCTTCTGTTTATTCTGCTGTTTTAATTCACCTCAGAAAATAATTCAAGTACCAGATTAATTTAATTATTTTGTTATAAATAATTAATGAATCTGTTACTTATTTAATTTTCAGAGTAAATTAACTTTTGACAATACCTTGAGATATTATGTCTGTCCTTGATCGTCAACAGGCTTTGGCAATTCTTTCTATGAATTAATGTGTTGATCCTTCCCGTATGTGTTGACACTTGGTGCACTGGTCTGGTTCACAAGTGACTAGCACTGATCTTGATCTTCACACCTTCGTTACATTCCAATTTATTAGCCTGCAGCAATATCTTCAAATACATGAAATATTTTGGCCCTTCAACTGAATCATCTGTACATCTTATTCTATCACTGAGGCTTGATCATGTTAATGAACTTCTTTCAGCGACTTGATCCTTGTTGGTGTCTGTTCTTCAAATTTCACGATCCCTGTATAGAGTTAATATTATTTATCTTTTATCCTAGTTGAGTTATATATGTCCTCTATTACATATTACATTACATTATGCCTTACAATCTCCCCCTATTTGATTGTTAGGGTTTGACAAGCAAATTCCTAAAGGATAACTCAACTGATACAAGAAAAATGAAATACAAAGATAAATAATATTAAAGTGCATTCTGGATCATATATATACATTTTCCAAATTTCTAAAAATTAACCAAGTGCAAGACAATTGTTCCTGTAGACTGAACATATCTCCAAGTTTGCCTTTGCTTTTTTTCCACATAGCACTAATACTCCCATTAGCTTTTTCTTTCCCAAAATAAAGTTGATTCCGTGTCAACAACCTTTTCTTTGCTCTTACGCTTAGTAGATTTTTCTTGGTCATCCACCTTCTCCCCCTCAGTTGGGTTATCCTCCAGAGTAGTAGGATGTGGAGTTGGTAAATTAGACGAAGTTGTCTTCCCCAAGGAATGAATTGCATGACTAAACTGGGATGCCATGGAACTTAATTGAACCTGGAATGCATCATGTTGAATAAGTTGCAAATTTTTTATTTCTGCAATAGACTTACAGATATTTTGCAACTCTTTCTCCATTGTTTGGACCCGTGTAAGGAGTCTGCTGTATTCCTTTCTGGTTACAGGTGCATGTGGTTTAGTAGGTTGCTCACTTGTACGTTCTGCAGGTGTTTCACTCAACACTCTATATTCACTCGGTTTAGTGGTTTGGGTTACACTTACATGTTCTGTTTGTGTTTCCCTCAACTCTCCTCTAGAGCTTCCACCAATATGTGTACCTGCAAATGAAATCATCCTAGCCCCTTTTTCAGAGGTCACGGATGGTGCAATGAAAGTTTGTGAGCTTTCGTCCTCACGTGAAGTGAGTTGTCGACCACTGGTAAAGAGTGGTAAATCTCGAAAGAGATCCAGAGATTTTTCCTCTGGGAGGTTAAACTTGAATCGATTAAATGGCACAAAACCTAAGTTTCCCTCGTATGTCTGTGAAGACACTTGGTTCATAAAAGAACCTCCTACTAATGGATCTTTCCGTAAAATAGAAGATTCACCAGTTGCTCCCGTCAATTCAACCTTATTTACATTTTCACTCATTGGATAAGAAAGAATTGTTTCACTAACAGTTGTCGTTACCTCAGGTTTATTGGGTTTACTCCGTTTAGAATGAGGTAGAGCGACTGATGTAACTAACTCCTTATGTGGTGCTGCTGAGGCACTATCACCCTCAATAATTTGAATGATTGGCCATTTAAGTGACAAATGAGGTGTAGGAGTTTGTTGTGTTTGTTTTTGCATTTGTAGAATGGGCTCTTCGACCTGTGTTAGAGTCGGTGGGATTTCCTGCTCTTGGTCGGGTAAGATGGCCACTGGAGGCTGTAGAAATTGTATTTCCTGTGACACGATAGGAAATACAGAGGTTGGAATAGCATGGATTGAAATATTACCTTGTCGTATACCTGCTCTCACTGGTCGTGGTAACAACGGAAGTGGGACAGTCTTTAGATATTCAGTTAGGACTGTAGGCACATCCGTATATTTCTTTTTGCTTATGTAACTAATTACATTCATCTTCATAGAAGAACATTCCACCTTTTGACCATTTTCCAAGCGTACCCTGTCTTCATCATTCAAAAAATCATTTAATATTAACTGTAGAAACCTTAGATATAGACATTTGACATTTTGAGTCCGAACATCTCTTGTTCTCAAGCGTTTCATTTTTAAAATGATTTGACCAAGCACTATTTTTCCAAAACTAATCCTCAAATTATTGGCGACCGCATACCCTATTATTTGAATAAATTCAGGTATTCGATCTTGATTTCTTCTATCTAAGGAAAAAACATGGTTAAGAGTGTGAAAGAAGAAATTCCAATACTGGGTTAGAAACATTCTAGATAGATTACCAGTATTGAAATTGCCATCTTGGTACCTTATAAAACGAAAGAACATTTCAATCTGTTCGGGTGTAGGATCAGAAACTAGATTTTCCATAGGAAAATGAAGAATTCGATTAACATCTCGTTCAGTGACCCTAATCGACCTACCAAATAGTCGATATGTGAATGCACACTCGTCCTGTCCAGAAGTGTTAACTACACTGCAATATAGTTCACACAATGCATCATGGTTAAGCTGCACCTGTGTAACTAAAGCATAGCGAATTAATGAATGTTCATTCAGAAATTGTGTCCAAGCCCGAAATTGCTCATCCTGAATGGTTTCGATTTGCTGAATGGAAATAGGATTAACTTTAGCAATTAAAAAGCTTCCCTGCAATGCCATTTTCAAAACTTTGAGGAAATTCAAAAACAAGGGTTAGTGCGTATAACAAGAATATGAAATCCGCTCTAAAAACCACCAGCTAGATTGTGAGATTTTTCCGGTCAAAGCTTGAAATATTCAGTAATTGTGTGTATATGCTCTGTATATCTGAAAAATGATGATGTTAAAACAAACAAAAACTCATCATTTATAAGGTTTCAAGTATTAGTGGGTTAGGTGTAATAGTGACAGCTTATGTTTGAAAAATAACACCGCTCAATAATTTCTCACCTAACTACCTAATTAGCCAAAAAAACATCTTATCACCAAAACCTGTCGGCCGAAAAAACATCTTACCGCCGAAACCTATCAGCCTATACACATACACATATTTAATACTTCTAATTATTATGGATTTAAAAATAATCACACAGTAAATCAAGAATTAATCCACAATAATCAGATAAACTCACAATTAAATAGACATAAAATTAACAAAATATCATTAATTGATATATGTCAATAAAATATTTATTTAATTATGCTACAATTTATTCTAATAATCAAATATCAGAACAGGTAAGTTCCAATCTTGAATTGCTTCAGTCATGATATCAATTATTAAAATAAATATCGAGTACACGAGTATTACACAAAGATATAACATGCAAACCTGTTAATACTCAAGTATCGCCTCAGTAGTACCAACTAATTACCACAAATTTCTAACATTTAAACACATGGCAACTAATTAGTAGATAAAATCATGAAAATGTACAACAACTTGCATTTGTTGACTTCCTGTTAAGAGGACAAGTTTAACATGCCAAGTTCACTAACCAACCTGTTGAATGTAGATTCATCAAGTGGTTTCGTGAAAATGTCTGCAAGTTGTTGCTCAGTGGGAATGAAGTGAAGTTCCACAGTACCATGCATAACATGTTCACGAATGAAATGATACCTTATGTCGATGTGCTTGGTTCGAGAATGATGTACTGGATTATTCGAGATTGCTATGGCACTTGTGTTGTCGCAGAATATGGGTATTTTGTTCAGCAACAGACCATAATCCATGAGTTGATTCCTCATCCACAAGATTTGTGAGCAACAGCTACCAACTGCAATGTATTCTACCTCTGCTGTAGATGTGGCTACTGAATGCTGCTTCTTGCTGAACCAGGAAACCAATCTCTTTCCAAGGAATTGACAGCTTCCAGAAGTACTCTTGCGATCAATCTTGCAACCAGCATAATCAGAGTCTGTATAGCCAACTAGGTCGAAACCCGTATCCTTAGGATACCAAATACCAAGATTCAGAGTACCCTTAAGATATCTGAAGATACGCTTCACAGCTATCAAATGTGATTCTTTAGGATCAGCTTGGAACCTCGCACATAGGCATGTTGCGAACATTATATCTGGTCTGCTTGCAGTGAGGTAGAGTAGAGAACCTATCATGCCCCTATAGCTTGTTATGTCAACTCGTTTTCCAGATTTATCTTGATCAAGCTTAGTGGCAGTGGCCATGGGAGTCTTTGCAGGTGCTGAATCTTCAAGATGATATTTTTTAAGAAGATCCTTAATATACTTGGATTGACAGATAAAGATACCATCTATTCTTTGGCTTACTTGCAATCCAAGAAAGTAGTTCAGCTCTCCCATCATGCTCATCTCGTACCTACTCTGCATCAACTTAGCAAACCTTGCACAAAGTGCATCATTCGTAGAGCCAAATATAATGTCATCAACATAAACTTGCACAAGTAGAATATCATTTTTATGCTTTTATAGAACAGAGTTTTATCTATGACACCTTTAGTAAAACCACTTTCAAGTAAGAATTCAGCAAGAGTGTCATACCATGTTCTAGGCGACTGCTTAAGACCATAGAGAGCTTTGAATAGAAGGTAGACGATGTCCTCACATTCAGGATCAATAAAACCAGGAGGCTGTTCAACATAGACCTCTTCTTCAAGCTCACCATTCAAGAAAGCACTTTTCACATCCATCTGATATACTCTGAAGTTTGAATGTGCAGCAAATGCTAGAAACATCCTGATGGCTTCTAGTCTAGCAACTGGTATGAAGGTCTCATCATAATCAATACCTTCTTCTTGAGTGTAGCCTTTGGCAACCAGTCTCGTCTTGTTCCTTGTAACTATTCCATTCTCGTCAAGTTTATTTTTGAATACCCATCTTACATCAATTACAGATTTGTCTTTTGGTCTGGGTACCAGCTTCCAAACTTTCTGTCTTTCAAACTGATTGAGTTCCTCTTGCATTGCAATCACCCAATCTAGATCTTCCAGAGCTTCTCCAACCTTCTTAGGTTCAATTTCTGATAGAAAACCAGAATACAAGCATTAGTTCTGAGTAGCTCTTCTAGTCTGAACTCTTGAGTCAAGATCACCAATAATCAGATCAAAAGTATGATCTTGATTCCAAACAGTTTGCCTTGGTAGATAAGATCTGGATGATTCCCCATTATTAGCATTCTGACTAGTGGATCCTTCTCCTGCTCCCCCTGAGTTATTGCTTGTCTGATCTGTAGATTCTTCAACTTGAGGACTAGAACTAGAAATAGTCTGACTTTGAGATTCTGTGTTCCCACTACCATTACCAGAATCTGGATCATCATTATCATCATTACCATTATTATTTACATTATCAACAGCAACCTCAGGTTCAGTTTCATCATCCTCATCATCAGAAAGATTCTCAAAAGCTAGAGATTCATCATCATCTTCTTTCCGAATACTAGGAGATCTTGCATCATCAAATCTCACATTAAGGCTTTCCACAACCTTCTGACTATCGATCACATACACCCTGTATGCCTTAGACTCCAATGAATACCCTAGGAAAATGCCTTCATCTACTTTAGCATCAAACTTACCAAGATTCTCATAGCCATCTTTAAGAGCATAGCATTTTCCTCCGAACACATGAAAGTACTTCAATGATGGTTTAGTGAGGGCCATAAGCTCATATGGTGTCTTCTCATACATTTTGTTGATCAGGGTTCTATTCTGAGTATAGCAAGCTGCATTGACTGCCTCAGCCCAGAAATAGGTAAGAAGTTTAGCTTCATTCAGCATTGTTCTGGCAGCTTCAATCAGTGTTCGATTCTTCCTCTCAACCACTCCATTCTGCTGCGGAGTCCTGGGTGCTGAAAACTGTCTTGATATACCCTTCTCAGTACACCAGCTATTGAGAATTGAGTTTCTGAATTCAGTCCCATTATCTGATCTGATTTTATGCACAGGCACTCCAGCTTCTAGCTCAATCTTCTTGATATTATCAATAATCATCTGCGCTGCTTCATCCTTAGAATGCAAGAATAACACCCATGTGTATTTGGAATAGTCATCCACAATTACTAAACAGTATCGCTTCTTGGACATAGACATGACATTAACTGGACCAAACAAATCCATATGCAGAAGTTGCAGTGGTTCAGTGATGTCTGATATTGTCTTCCTTTTGTGTGATGCTCTCTTGGACTTTCCCTTTTCACATGTTGCACATAGTCCGTCAAGACTGAACTCCATCTCGGGTAATCCTCTCACAAGTTTCCTCTTGACTAGAGAATTCATAGTCTTGAAGTTAAGATGTGAAAGCTTCTTATGCCATAACCAACTGTCTTCTGAAGATGCTTTACCATAGAAGCACTTGACTTCATCATTGCCAGAGTTCCAGTCAGCTACGAACAAATCACCCTTTCTCACTCCTTGCAAAGCGAGCTTCTCATCCCTCTTGTTACTAATCAGGCACTTCTCCTTCTTGAACAAGACTTCATATCCTTTATCACAAAATTGACTTATGCTCAGAAGATTATGCTTTAGACCATCAACAAGAGAGACTTCTTCAACGATAACATTCCCAAATTCCAAACAGCCATATCCCATAGTAAATCCTTTGCTATCATCTCCAAAGGTAACCACTGGGCCAGCTTTCTCAACCACCTTTGATAGCAGGGCTCTATCACTGGTCATATGTCTCGAACATCCACTGTCCAGAATCCACATGACTCGTTTTTTCTTCATGCCCTGTATTCAAAGGAGATTAAGTTTTCTTTGGTACCCAAACTTGTTTGGGTCCAGAGAGCTTAGACACATTTGCATATTTAACAGATTTCTGTGCCGATTTAGCTGCCTTGACTGTCTCCTTTTCTCTTACAGAGGCCTCAGCAAAATTGCTTTTAGGCTTGGGAGAAAAGGATTCTTTCCTAGATTTAGGTGGACTAGCAGTCTTAGGTCTGTTATTTCTATCATGTTTTGTTTTCTTACTTTTATCATCATGTGAACAATTATTAACAACAGGAGATGCATGTGTCACATTTAGAAAAGCAGTCATAAGATTAACAGTGCATGATATGCAAGCAGTTGAAGCACACTTAGAATGAACAGGCATGGCAGACATGTTATGAACATGAGCATTAATATTATGATTATTCTCTACTTTAACATTCTTACATGCATGAGTAAGATGAGCAGCAGAGTTGCAGTTGTTACATAACTTCCTAGGACCATTTTTGCCTATCCTTCCATTTCTGTTCTTCTTAGCCTTAGACTCATTTTGATCACCTAGTTCAGTTTTAGGTTTTACAAATTTGACAAACTTACTAGGTGACATTGCCTTTTCATTTCTTTGCTTTTTAATGTCCTCAAAGAGTATTTCATTTCTAATTAATAAAGCATCAACATCAAAGGGCTCAGAGGTAACTTCCTTATATAGGGGACTATCTACATTCTTAAGAACAGGTGGTGCATTACTGGATGTAGCCTTAGCTGATTCAGGATCCACCACTTGTTTCTTACATTTCTTAACATTATAGTCAAATCCAATAGCAACTCTTGGACCAGATATTTGACTATCAAACAATTCCCTAGCAAGGTTAGCTGAATTCTGAAAAGCATATAGCTTACCATCTATGTTAGCTATTTTCTCTTTAAGTTCATTCTCTGTCTCGACACTAACCTGGAATTTGTGTTCTAGATACTCATTTCTTTCCTTTAGATTTTCTATCTGCATATTAGTGAGTTCTAGTTCCTCATTCCTGGCTTGTATCTTACTAAGTTCAGCCCTAGCATTTTCAGTCTCAGATTTAGCAGTTGTTATATCTTTTAAAGCATATTCTAAATCCCATCTAAGATCACTTATAGATTTGCTAGAGTCTATCACATGCTTGACACAATCACGATTAAGACGTTTAAATCTATCAGCCATAAAAGCAGGCATATTTTTTTACCTCATATCCGTAAGTAGGATCATAGTCTGCCATCAGCGCAAGATTGCTATACTCCTCTTCATCGTCAGTGTCATCCCAGCTTTTGCCCTCGGCAATGTATGACTTGACAGGATACTTTCTCTGAGAGCTAGAGTCCCTTTTCTGAAAAACGTTCTTCCTTTCATTTGCTTGCCTGGGTTCTCTACATTTGCTGGCAAAGTGCCCCATCTTATCACAGTTGTAGCACCGAAACTTGCTACGGTCTACCATCCCTATCTTGTTACTCTTTCCTGATTCAGACCCAAAAGATGAACCAGTTCTCTGCGATCTGCTGCTACTTCCAGAAGATCTATACTTGGCATTTTTCCTGAATCTGATTCGACTAAAGTTAGCTGGTAATGTAGCCATAGTAGGATCCTCCAGTTGCTGCAACTCCTCAAGAGTATAATACTCACTTTCGTCACCAGTCAGATCATCATTGTCCATTTCAGCTTCAAAGAACACATCCTTCTTGTTCTGCGGTTTCACAACCTTTGTTTCAGGTTCTTTGTGGCTGGATGCAGTAAGAGTTGTTGTCTTCAATAATTCAGCATTCTTGTTGTCCACTGTTCCAGCACCATATATAATTTTCCTTTGCTCTTGCTCCATCTCATGAGTTCTTAACTTTCCATACAACTTCTCAAGAATCATTGTAGCAAAGTCATCTCTCTCTCTGATGGATGACGCTTTATGTTCTACATGGTGTGGTAGAGTCAGCATGAATTTCCTGTTTGTCTCTCTTAGAGGATACTGTTAGTCACAGAGGCATGCCTGTTTACATCTAATAACAAGCCTAATTGTTTGTAATGCTTTGCATTACTTACATGACCTCTTAACTGAGGGAACCTCTAGTTGTAGAGTCTCTACTTGTTTTGTACTTGTAATAGGCACCAAATCCTAGTTGTGTAACTGTACTTATAAAGTCAAGAATAATGCTTGAAAGAAGTTCCAAGGTTCATGCCTCAAGCAAGAAGATAAAGACTGTAAAATAATCACAGTTGGGATTTGAAGAAAGTGAAGAAATTGCCTAAGTACCAATTCGAGAAGTAGTTTTGTCTATTCGAGAAGTCCAGCATTCGAGAAGTCAGGGATTCGATATCTCAAGACACTATTCGATATCTCTGAATACACTGTTCGATATCTCATTCAATATCTCAGAGATTCGATATGTCTATTACTCTGTTCGAGAACTCAAGAAGTCAACAAGTCAAAAGTAGTATTCGAGTTCTCAAGGAGTCAACAAGTCAAAGTTCCATTCGATATCTCAAGGACTCAGAAAGCTATTCGATATCTCGAGGATTCGATAAGTAAAATGTTCTATTCGACAACTCAAGGAATCCTGATGAAAAAGAGCTATTCGAGAAGTAATTCGATATGTCAATATAACAGTGTTCGAGAACTCAAAGTTATCGATCAAGTCAATTCTAGTTCTCGAATCACTTACTTAGTCACTTCTCGAATACATTCTTGGAGACAAAATACTGAAGAAATTGTACAAGTCACAAACCTGCAACAAGCCAATGCACTTTATGGACCACAATCTGTAACGTGCTCTGGAAAGCCTACAAGGAAGCTTGGAGAGATATAGAAGAGACAAAGGGCTAAAGAAGTGGATCTGAACAATCTTTGCAAAGTCAAATCTGTAACTGTTTGGACACTTACTCAAAAGGATAGACAGACTAGAAAGTAATTTGTTTAGCTACCTTATTTGTAGTAAGTAGGTTGTATCCATGCTATAAGGATACAGCCTCGCTTCCTTAGCTATTAACTTTTAGAGAGTCAAGTTTTTCAGACATTGTAAGCAATATCTCTCTGAGAAAAACGAAGCTGAGAATACTATCATTTGTATTCACAGATTGTAGCGACCTTTATATAATAATACATTAGATTAAAGTGATATTTTGTCTTGTGTTGTTCTTTATCCGCACCTACACCTTTGCACACACAAACACTTATCTGCTACATAGACTCGAGCCAAAGAAAAGTTCAAGAATTCATTAACCCCCCTCTGTATTCTTTTACTGTATTCAATACTCAACAAGTGGTATCAGAGCGGACTGTATATTCAAAAACAGAAAAATGATCATGAGTTCGAATACACCAAAGACTACAGGAACGGTGAAAGTCCCTAAGTTTGACAAAGAGAATTATAACCTCTGGAAGATAAAGATGCAGTTGTTCATCAGAGCATCTCATCATTTGTATCCTGAGATTCTTAAGAATGGTCCATTTGTTCCCCAACAGGAGATTCCTGAAAAGACTGTTGGAACCACTACTATTCCAAGATCTTATGTGGCTAAGGATCCATCCAAATGGATAGAATCAGAAAAGGACATGGTTGCCCTTGACAGTCACCTCATGTTGCTGATTATAGATTCCATGGACATGTCAATGTTTGCAAACATTGCTTCATGTACCACTGCCAAAGAAATGTGGGATCACATTGAGGTGTTATGTGAAGGAACTGATGAGGTCAGAGAGAACAAGAAACAGATACTGGTCACTCAGTATGAAGCTTTCATGGCACAGCCCAAGGAAAGCATCACTGAGATGTTTGAGAGATTTCACAAGCTAGTTACTAAGTTGCAGATGAATGGCAAGGTTTACAGCACCAAGGAATTGAACATGAAGTTTCTACTGTCTTCACCAAATCATCTAGAGCAAAGGGTCATTTCTCTAAGGGAAAGAGATTTGAACAAAGTTACATATGATGTGCTCTATGGGGTTTTAAAAACTCATGAGCTTGAGTTGCTTCAGAAAAGGGCTATCTAAGCCAACCAGGGCAGAATGATAAACACATCATGTGCCCTGATTGTCAACAAATCTATTCAAGACCTAGAAGCATCTACAAGCCAATTGAGGATAGAGGAGGTTGTAGAAGATGAAGAAACTGAAGCTGAAGTAAGTGAACCTGGTGAGAAGAAGGAGGAAGATGAGTTCTATACTCTTGAAGAACTAGATGGGATGGAAAACACTTCATATGCTTTCATGGCCAGAAAATTTCCAAACATCAGATTTAAGAGGAATCAACCCTTCAAACCCAAAACCATTCATTCAACAGGAACAAGGCACCTGTGAAACCAAACAAGAATAAGTTCAAAACCAGCCATGTGGATAGGTCATCTGTAAGGTGTTATAGATGCAATGACCTAGGGCATTTTGCCAGTGAATGCAAGAAGCCTAAAAAGAAGGATAGAGATTATCTTGAGCTCGAGGCTAAGTATGAGGCCCTTCTGAAAAAGCAGACACAAGGTAAGGCCTACGTAGCTGAAGGGAAGTGTTGGGATGATTCTGACAGTAATGGAGAGGAACAAGAATTTTGCAATTATGCCTTGATGGCCAATTCCAAGGAAGACACATCTCCATCAGACCCTCAGGTACCATCTCTCACTACTATAGATATGTCTGTTTCAGAGTATAAATGCATGGTTGAACAACTATCTGTTGAGATGTTTAACATTCATACCAGTATGACTGCTGCTAATGAAGAGATTACTAAACTGTCTACTAGAAATGAAATTTTAATAAAAAAGAATGAGGAACTTGAGCTAACTGCTATGCAAGTAGAAAACCTTAAGAAAGAAGTTGAATATCTGCAGAATAAGGTTTTGTGTGCTAGTCAGGTTGAAAAGGCTCTTAGGGATGAATTAGCTGAAAATGAATTCAAACTGAAAACCTTCAAGAAATCATCTGGTCTAGTGCAATCCTACTGTGAGAAAATTGAAGCTAATCCTAAGGCTGCTATTGGACTTGATTATGGCACTCTTAAATAGAGAAAAGGCTATGCTGTCAATGAAAATGACACAGTTGTTCATGAGGAAGTGCCTCACATTTTGAAAAAGACTGAAAATCCAATTTTTAAGAAATCAACATTTGAAATTGATGAGGATGCCTTACTCATCAAACAAATGTTGAATGATGAGGATGAGGCACAATCCAATGAACAACAAGCATCCTCTAAGAGTGAGAGTGTCAATTCAAAAGCCAAGGAGCCAGTAGGTGATAGGATAAGACCCATGAAGTTTGTTAAGTTTGTTTCAGCTGGGAAGAGTGAATCAGAGAAGAAAGTGACTAAGAAGAAACAGAACAGAAATGGCAAGTTAGGGATTAACAGAGATAACAACTATGCTTATATGCCTAATGCCCCTAGGAAAACTTGTCATAACTGTTTCAGTACCAATCATTTAACTCATGCATGCAAGAAACCTGCTGGTAGTGTGTCTAAACCTTTCTATGATTGTTCTGTGCCTCTAAGACATAGAGATGCACCATTTTGTGATAAATTTGACTGTATGCCATGCAATATGAATGTTATGACTAGTTGTTTCAATTTGAGAAAGCAATTCATTGATGGTTGTATCAGTCACAATTCTCACACACACTACACCATGTCAAAGTCTTCGAGTCCTCCTAAAGCTAGGAAGGTACCTCTGTCACCTAAGTCTGAAATCTCAGGTTCTAAGACTTCTAACAGTGACAAGAAGACTAACACCAAGAAAGTTGACAAGTATGTTGTTTATGATAAAACTGTTTCTAAGTCACATGGACCCAAACTTGTTTGGGTACCAAAGGAGAAGTAATACCTTTGTGTTTGCAGGGCAAAGAAAGTGAAAAGAAGGTCATGTGGATTTTGGACAGTGGATGCTCAAATCATATGACTGGTGATATGGCCCTGCTATCACAGTATGAGGAAAAGGCTGGCCCAATGGTTGCTTTTGGAGATGACAGCATGGGTAACACATTGGGATATGGCAAGTTGAAAGTTGGAAATGTCATCATTGAAGATGTAGCACTGGTCAAGGGACTCAAGCATAATCTGCTAAGTGTTGGTCAGTTTACTGATAGAGGATTCAAGGTGGATTTTGAAAAAGATGAATGTTTGATCACCCACAAGAAGATTGGTGACTTTGCTCTATCTGGAGTAAGGAAAGGAAGCCTGTTTGTAGCCAATATGGACTCGGCAAACAAGGACAAAATTTGTTGCTTCTACTCAAAAGCATCAAATGAAGATTGTTGGCTGTGGCACAAGAAATTATCACACCTGAACTTCAAAGCTATTAATTCTCTAGTCAAAAGAGAGTTAGTGAGAGGCATGCCCACACTTGAGTTCTGTCAAGAAGGAGTGTGTGAGGCTTGTCAAAAGGGAAAAATGAAAAGATCAAGCCACAAGTCAAAGACTGTGACATCAATAACCAAGCCCCTGCAACTCATTCATATGGATTTGTTTGGGCCTGTTAATATTATGTCACTAGGAAGAAAGAAGTATGCCTTGGTGATGGTTGATGACTTTACAAGGTATACATGGGTGGAATTTCTGGCATCAAAAGATGAGGCTCCATAAGTAATCATTGAGCATATAAAGAAAGTTGACAAGGAAGCAAAGGCCAACAATGCAAGTGTGATTGCACTGAGAAGTGATAATGGAACAGAGTTCAGAAATGCCATACTTAAAGTTTCTGTAAAGAGAATGGTATTTCTCAGCAATTCTCAGCTCCAAGGACTTCACAACAAAATGGAGTTGTTGAGAGGAAGAATAGAACTCTAATTGAGGCTGCTAGAATAATGTTACTTGATGCAAAGATGCGTACATGTTTTTGGGCTGAGGCTGTGAGCACTGCATGCTATATCCAGAACAGAACCCTCATCAACAAAAACACTGGAAAGACACCTTACAATTTGATGACTGGAAAGAAGCCTACTCTAAAGTATGTTCATACTTTTGGAAGCAAATGCTTTGTATTGAAGGATAATTCTGAATATGTTGGTAAGTTTGATGCAAAGGCATTTGAAGGAATTTTTCTTGGCTATTTTATGGAAAGAATTGCATACAAAGTTTATGTCCTCAGTTAAAAGAAAATTATGGAAAGCACAGATGTGACATTTGATGACAGAAAACTACCTGGACTAGAAGAAGCCAATGATGAAGATAAAGATCCATTGAAGTTTGATAATCTAGATGATTCTGATGAAGAGACTGAAACTGAAGTTGAAACTCAAGTTCAACAGACTCAAATGAATGATAATACAAGAGAAGAATTTGTGCCAATCAACAGTGGAGAAACTAGCATCCAAGACACACCTATGAGTAGTGGCAACCTCACAGGGGGAGGAAATCAGGATGATGATTTGGATGATGAAGCAACAACAAGAATGAGAAATCAGGCTGAGCACTCAAGGAAATGGGATAGATCACACATTGCAGAGCAAATCATTGGAGATCCTAATGCAGGAGTAAGGACTAGGAGAGCAACTCAGAATGAGTGTCTCTATGGTTGTTTCCTATCTCAGGTGGAGCCTAAGAAACTTGATGATGCACTGCTAGATCCAGATTGGATTATTGCCATGCAAGAGGAGCTGAATCGATTTGAAAGGAACAAAGTATGGGAACTTGTGCCTGCACCAAAGAATAGAACCATTGTTGGAACAAAATGGGTTCTGAAGAATAAGATGGATGAAGATGGTGTAATAGTAAGAAACAAAGCAAGGTTGGTTGCAAAAGTATACTCTCAACAGGAAGGCATTGATTATGATGAGACATTTGCCCCTGTTGCTAGATTGGAAGCCATCAGAATATTCTTGGCATTTGCTGCTCATTCAAACTTTAAAGTTTATCAAATGGATGTCAAGAGTGCATTCCTGAATGGAGAATTGGAAGAAGAAGTCTATTTGCAACAACCACATGGCTTTGAGGATCCACACTTCCCAGAATTTGTCTACAAATTGCTTAAGGTATTGTATGGACTTAAGCAGGCTCCAAGGGCATGGTATGATACTTTATCACAATTTCTTCTTGAAAATCAATTCACTAGAGGTACACTGGACAAGACACTGTTTTACAAGAAGAATGGTGATGATCTTATCCTAGTTCAGATCTATGTGGATGATATCATTTTTGGTTCTACAAATGAGAAGCTGTGTGAGAAATTTTCTAAACTCATGCAGAGCATATATGAGATGAGTATGATGGGAGAGTTGACATTCTTTCTTGGGTTGCAAGTCAGTCAAAGGAAGGATGGTATCTTTATCAGTCAGACCAAGTACATCAAGGATTTATTGAAGAATTTGACTTGGAAGATTGCTCACCTGCAAAGACACCCATGGCCACTGCAACTAAATTGGATGAAGATGCTAAAGGCAAGAAAGTAGATATCTCAGTCTACAGAGGCATGGTTGGTTCTCTACTCTATCTCACTGCAAGTAGGCCAGACATCATGTTTGCTACATGCTTGTGTGCAAGGTTTCAATCAAATCCAAAAGAATCACATTTGATTGCTGTAAAAAGGATCTTTAAATATCTGAAGGGCACTCCAAACTTGGGTCTATGGTATCCTAAGGACACAGGGTTCAATCTGGTTGGTTATTCTGATGCTGATTATGCTGGATGCAGAGTGGATAGAAAAAGCACCTCAGGTAGCTGCCAGTTTCTTGGACAAAGGTTAGTCTCTTGGTATAGCAAGAAACAACAATCTGTGTCAACTTCTACAGCTGAGGCTGAATACATAGCTGCTGGAAGTTGTTGTGCTCAAGTGCTTTGGATTAGAAATCAACTTAGAGATTATGGACTTGTGTTGGAAAGAATTCCAATCATGTGTGATAACACAAGTGCAATCTCTATAGTTGCCAATCCTGTCAATCATTCTAGAACAAAGCACATTGACATCAGATATCATTTCATAAGAGAACATGCAACTAATGGAACCATTGAGTTGCATTATGTTTCTACAGATAAACAACTAGCTGATATATTGACTAAGCCATTAGATGAAGCCACCTTCACAAGGTTGGTTAGTGAGATTGGAATGCTGAATTCTTCAGATTCTGGCTAGGTGAATACAACATCTAGATTGTTGCAGCAGTAAACACTTACTTTATCTAAATTATCAATATTTTTGGAGTAAGTGTTGGCTGAAATATGATTTATAAATATTTCAAATCTGTTGCATATTTGGAAAATCATATTTTCTTGTTAACTTGAAATTTCTATGAAATTTTGAGAAAATCACTGTTTAATTTGCTAGAATATTCTTGAATGAATATGGCTGGTAAATTTTTAAAAGATAGTGAAAATTGAGTTTCTATGAGTAAAAGGAATAGTTCGATAAATCAGACTTCTCGAATGGTTCATTTCAGTGTTAGTGGTCGACTTCTCTAACAAGCCTATTCAGGACACTCTTGAGTTCTCGAATAGTGTCTTTTAGAGAACTCTAACAGAGACATGAGTGAGTTCTCGAATAAGGTATTTCAGTGCTATATTGATAGAGTTCTCGAATAGCATGTTTGAGTTCTCGAATCAATTGAAAAGGCTGATTTCTCGCTGAATTTTAACCGATTTTGGATTTTTATTCAAAATTCAGAATTACTCATAAAAATATATTTTACCTAATTTAGAATTTATTCTAAGTTAGATAGCTGCTAGCTGTGAGTTTTCAACCTGCTTGAGTTATCGAATAAGCCTTTCTTGACTTATCGAATAGTTATTTTCTACTTCTCGAATGCTCGACTTGTCGATACAAAACATACACATCTAATCGACAATTCGAGTACTTCATACTTATACAATTTCACATCTATTCGATTCATTTCATTCGAGTTCTCAAGCATCTAAACTCCCAAAACCTCTGAAAACCCTAACTGCCAAAAGCTAAATTTCTTCTTCAACCTTTACTTTCTCTTCTCTTCTTTTTGTATCAATGGCAACAGTGAAGTTCAATACCAATTGTATCGCCCTAACCAGTGATGTTGAAGCACCCAATGCGAACTTCAAGTGCTTTGTAAAGTGGATGGCTGAGTCATACATCAAGAATGCACTCTCTGCCAACCCAACACTGTATCTAAACATTCTGGAATAGTTTTGGGGAACTGCTATTGTGGAAGTTGTAGCCCTGGAAAGCGTAATATCTTCATACATAATCTACTGCAAGATTCAGGACCAGGAAATCACTATCACCACTGCAGACATGAATCAAGCACTGGGCCTACAACAAGAGTCATATGATATACTGGCCACGAATGCAGAGTTAGAAGAATTCTTTGAGTTCATCAACTACTCAGATGGGATCAATCTTGGAAAACTAAACAGGAAGCATCTGAGAAAAGAGTGGAGCTATGTGTTTGCAACTCTTCTTCAAGTCTTCACGGCAAGGAAATCAAGCTTTGATCAAATTAGTGCACCTGCACAACAAATTGGCTATGCACTGGCCTATGGAAAGAAGATAGATGTTGGTCAAATCATCCTACAAGAGCTGTATGAGAGACTTGGTAAGAACACAACCAAGAGAGGTACTGACATTTTCTTCCCTCGCTTTATTCAATCTGTTCTTAATTTTAAAAATGCTCAATTGATTGAACTGCCTGGGATAGATAAAAATAGAATAGGCTATCCTAAATCCATGACCAAACTCATTTTTGATAATTTGGAGACTAGGAATGATGTGGATGTAAGACTTAACATAACTCCCCATAAGGAGAGTTTGTTTAGGACTTACCCCCACAACATGCCAACATTTGACTCAAAGTCACAGTTAGCACAGCCCAAGCAAGTAGAACAAAATGCTAACCCAGGGCCTACTAACCAACCCTCTCAACCAAACACTCTACCACATAGTGAGCCAACTGCATCATCCTCTCAAAAGGGTGATGTTAGTAAAAAGAAGAGAAAGGGGGTAATGTCTGCACCTTTAACCATCTTATCTGAAGCAGCATTAGCTGTAGAATTAGAAAGTGAGGCACCTGAGTCACCCCTTATCAGGCCAAAGAAGAAGAAAACTAAAACCACCTCTTTAGTCACACAAATGGCTGAAGTTGTAAAATCAGGGGCAAACAGTTCACTAGATGTATCCTCTCAACAGGGTGCATCTATAGAATCAAGCATCCTCCCCAATGTACCTACCTGTATAGAGTCAGCACATGGGAGTGATAAGGCTGGCACAACACTGAGTGGAGAGCACATCACATTTGAAACTCCCTCTATCTCTCAGGGGGAGTTGCCAAACTCTAATCTAAATGACACTTCTCTTCCAGAATCTACCACTCAGATTTCTTTGCAGCCTGCAACTCAAGCAATTGAGGAGCAATGCATTGATCATCAAGAATTCTTTTCTTTTGATGAGCCAATGAATTCAAGTGATTTGGTGCATGACACCTTGCTCACCACCCAGGACCCACATTTAGATGGTGAGGGAATGCATGATGGGGCATCTCCTAATGACACAATCACAAACACAGAGGTTCCACTAGTTTTCACTAGAGACTCTGTGCCTGTGTCAACTGCTGGTGTAACTCATCCCACTTCTGTGGAGACACCAGTAGTAGAGTCAATCCATCCGGTTACAGAAGTTGCATCTGTAACTGAGGAGTCTAGCTTGCCTAGCTCTAGCTCTGACTTCCTGTCACAATGGCTGAAGCCTGTGCAACATGACAGTGCTTCAGGATCAGGGTCTGTTCCACCACAATTGACGGTTGAAGCACTTCAAAGCTTAGTTGTGGATCAGATTCCTGAGTTTGTCAAGATTGCTCAACACTTGGTCACCTCCAACATCCCTAACCCAGACTATGAGGCCATTCTACTATGCCATAGGGATGATGTGGAGATGTAGAAGTCAAAGATAGTTGATGATGCTGAGAGAGATGGCAATGTAGATGCCTGGTTGCAAGGAAAATATGATATTACTCTTGATGAAGCACTTCAATATCTCAGGGAGGAATACATCACTTCACTAGGATCCAATGCCAAATCTCTGACACCTGGTGAAGTGTATGAAGCCATGAATGATTCTCACAAGGGATTTCTCAAGGCTGCCCATTATCTTGGCAAAGGAGTCAAATCTGAGGTCAGCAGGGTGTGTGATAAGACAGTCACTAAAGTGGAAGAAATCAAGAGGACCTTTGTAAGAACCCTAATTTTTGGTAATATTTTATTTTATTTAATATCTTGTGGCAATGTCAATGTGGAACCTTTCTGGTCATCCCTGTTGATTAATAGAATTGATTGTCTGAGAAACTGTGTTGTTGTATTCACTATGTAAGATAAAAAGGGAGATTGTGAAGGCAAAAGTCGTATTGTTAGTGAGATTTATAAAACTTGGGATTTGAGAATGATTAGAGTGTTAAAAGATTTATCAAGGATTATGACAAGGAATTATGGACATTAGAGGAATTTACACAATTAGTACTTAAGGAATTATAAGGGAAATCTCTACGCGACAAAATATTATTACGAGAGATTAATTATGATACAATATGAATTGAGGATTAAGTGACAACCATTGGTGGAGAAATAATAATACAAGGAAGGATATTGCATGCAAGTGTCATGTAACTAGCTAGTTAGGAAATGAACTAGAAAGCAAAAAGCATAAAGCATAAAGTAACTAGATGAATAGTGGAAAGTACATGCACCATGCTTTAAGGGACAAGAGGGTATGGCTTGACCTAGGGGCTAGCTACTAGGCTTGGATGCATGTGACTTATACATATCTACACATATCACATTACTACATCTCACAATTCAAACCAAGCAAACTAGTTAGCCATTGGAAGATGAATAGTATTTGGTTACTTGCTTTTTGAAAAAGGAGGAGACAAGAAGTACAAGAGCCATGCTTGCTAGTACTTGCCTATGCTTATACACATAATAATACATATCACCCAACCACTTAATACAACCATTCATCCAACACAAAAAAATCAAACTCTCCCCCCCCTTGAACAAGAAAGCTCTCGGCCAAGATAAAACAAGAAGAAGAAAAATTCTTCTTCCCCCTTTCCCATCACTCATAATTCACACCATAATTCCTAGGTCATCTACATCATCTATACAAGGTATGCTAGCAATTTCACTCCATTTCATCCATCCAATTTCAAGTTATAAATTGTTAAAGATTGGGTGAATAGTAACCATGTTTGATTTTCTTTTAGATCTTGGATTGTAAGGGTTGTAGGAGACCATTCAAGGTGTTATTAAGTTGTGTAAAGCTTATCCAAGGCTCCTAGGTGCTCAAGAAGGTATAAAAATCACAAACCCTCTTGGTTATGTAGTATTTATAAGGTTTGGTAGTAGATCCATGTATTTATGAGCTAATCTTGGTTGTATATGTGTTGGATAGCATGGATCTTGAATTTTGATGTTGAGATTATGACTTTTATGACTATGGATAGTATATATATCACCATGAGTGTTATGAACCATGATTTGAGTGTATTAAGTGTTGGTTGTATGGTGGAATTGTGGAAAATGATTGATCTAAGTGGTATGTGCATGCTGAGTTTATCCAGGAGCTTTGATCTGTGTTGTAGCACGATTTTGAACACCCAAATGATGTCCCCTGATGTCCTACCATATATTGTTGGAAAGATAATTGAATGTAGTTTCTGGATATGTAAGATTCATAGCTAGGTGATGTGTGGAGTTTTAGTTATGGCCGGAGAAGTGAATTTTGTTTCTGGACTATGAACTGCATTAAGTGACCCCCTTGTGAACCTTGTTTAAACACCTTAAAAAATATTTGGGATCATGGAAAAATTTGAGAATGTAAGTAATGCAGTGGTGAAGACCACCCAAAAGGAATTGGATTAAAATATGAATTTTTGGATTTTATAAAAATGCTAGAGTAAAATTCGCGCAATGGAAAAAGGTCGATTAGTGGAACATTATTCTAGGATTAGTGGTTATGGTTCGAACGTGGTAACTAAATTAAGTCGAGTAAGTGACGAGCGTAAACGAGTGATGTCATGGACCTATAGTGGGGCTAGGGAGTCATAAGACGAAGTCGTTAAGTTAATCTCGTATCCCCTTAAAACCCCGTAATTAGAAAGAAATTGTTAAGGTACTAACGAGCGGTTATTGCTTATGTATAGATCTTCGCTCCACTTCGCGAGCCCGACCACCCCAACCTCACCAAGGCAAGTTTTCCAACCCTAAGTATTTATTTTCAAAAGATTATATTCTTGATTTTACCTATGCAAGTTTACTTTTCAAAACTTATATATAAGGATTTTCACTGTTGTGTTTATAACTTCCAAACGTATTATATGCTTTACGAGATTATGTTGAAGTTTGAGATATATGCATATGTGTGTGTACACCCTTGAACTTAGAATGAAAGTGTTTTCTTCGGACAACGACTCTAGCAATAGAGGTCGTAGCGGTCCAAATATACTATTGACCGGGGAGCGGTATATTGTTGTATCGTGATTAAATTACGAAAACCCGAAGAGTCATTCGGGAAGTATCGTATACCTAAGTAATTATTATTTTTACGTTGTTAAAAATACTCAAAAATATCTATCTTGGATTAAAAGCTTATTTTAATTAAATAATTGTTTTATTAATTGTTTATATTAAATCTCAAAATATTATTTATTAATTATCGTTCATTGTTTTAAAGATAAAACTAATCCGAGATACCTTTATCGTTTTCAAACTCGAACTCTTTCGAAGCCAAAACATTTTCGAAAACCCCCGGTCAGGTTTTGTTTCTTGTACATTTTTCAAGAATTATCGGTCGACTGAGGTCGAACTTCAACTACTCGAATTTTCTATCAAAATGATTTTTGAAAAGAAAAGAAAAAGGGGACTCTGGCAGGTGTGGGAATCGTTGACGAACGATTCCCGGGATGTGTAAGCGGCCGTGAGCCAGGCGGTCCATCAATTATTATTTCGGCCCAGGTGTTGCCGAAGGATGATTACGGATGTAGTTTTCATCGAGGGTGATTACGGATGTAGTTTTCACCCAAGGGTAGTTACGGATGTAGTTTCTATCCTTCTACTAGTAGAGAAGACCCGCGGATTATTGGACTTGGATGTGGCGACTGATCATCGTCAATCCTTGTCAGGTTTTTATGTTTTCTTCCAGTCCCATCCTCCACTTTGGAAAAATACTCAAACACTGCTTCTTGGGCCTAAGTGCCAAGTTACCGATAGTGTGGTTTTTGATGAGAAAATACTGATATTGTGCAGTATCTAGAACTGCAAGATTTTCTATAAAGATTGGCACGTGTTAGTGCACTCTTGCAATTATTTCAAAGAATGAAATGTTTTTGAATGAGAAACCTCCTAAGCTAATGGAAGGAAAGAGGTTTTGCAATAACGTATTCCCTGTACAGTATGATAACCGTAGAGTGTTTTGCCGAAAATGATATGCTTATATATATATATTTTCAAACTTGAGATATATTGAAATGAGAACCTTGTAAAGGATTCATATGTTATTTTTAAAGCTCCTTAGTGAGTATAAATGTTTTATACAAACTCGGACATATATATTGTCGAGTTATGTTTTGTAATCTAAGATATACACCCATACTGTTGGGAACGTTTTCAAAATAAACCATTTTATTATTTTCCAAAATGGTGAACTTGCTGGGCATTATGTAGCTCATTCTTGCTTTATAAAAACTTTTCAGAAAGGGAAGAATTTGGCCGACTAACTCCGCACCAGCAGAAGAGGAGTAGAAGAATTACCCGGAGATGATTTAGTCCCTGATAAATACTACAGAGTAGTCTGATAGGTTTTCCACTATAATAGCAAGACTTGTATTCAAGTGTAGTTGTATAAGTGGAATTGCGTAAGACTCTGGATTGTACAGATGAATGGTAATATTTAGTGTTACTTTTGGTTATCGTTTCTGAGGCTCTAACTTGACTGTGTGTAAGATTGAGGTATGGATGGATGTATTGTTGAGTTGTAAAGTTAATACAGGTATGATATGGTTGGATGATGGTGTGACGACCTGAATCTCTGACCTCAGATTTGGGGGCGTCACAGAAATGGTATCAGAGAGATAAGTTACAGTACTCAGAAACGAGAGTGTTGAGAGTTAAGTCTAAGTAGGAGAATGACATACGAGATCGTAGTAAACTTATTATTGGACTTCCGGAAGAGGTACCGGTGAGTAGAATGGGCTGGAGTGTTACTGGAGGTATTATACTAGGGTCGATAGAATCCTTAGAGACCTTCAGAATGATGAATAGAGGTTTGAGAGTCGTACATGACCTATCATAAGTAATAATGTAGAAAGCAGAGCGAAATCTCAAGAGCAGCTGAGGTAGAGGCGATATTGCCAATATAATCGGATGACTAGGCTGGCATAAATTTTGTGGCCCATAGTCCTCCACAGTTTAGGAGGCGGCATTTTAAGAATCAAGAAGTTTAGACTTCCCTACATATTTAAGGGTACTTAGTACTTGGAATAATGAAAGTCTTTTACTTTGGCTATAAGATCCGATTTTCGATAAGTAACGGGTTTACCTGAAAGTTGGTCACTATGTCGTTGTGGATTTCATTACCCTAGATGGCGAATTTTACATGTGTTATACGAGAATGTTATCATAAGACGAGCGTGCTAGATAATTCCACGTATGATTCGGACGCTAGAGCATGGTAGTTCAACTTAGAGAACAAACAAGTGGGATTAACAAAGGGACTCCAGAGAAGTTGAATATGGTTGCAACGAGCGATACAGTGATCTCAGAGCCTACCAAAAGAAAAGACCAACGGGTCTAGAGTGGGATCCTTTGATAGAGATGTTAGCAGGGACTACGCATATATGTATTGTAGACCTTAATATTTTTGGTATATGTTCACATACACACACCCGCCACTGAACCTATGGACTGCACTGAGATCCCTGAGAGATCTCTTTGATCTGTTCCCAGGGGGAACTGGCCACTTGTGATTCATGTCGGAAGGCATGAAGTAGGACCCCATGGACTTAGCAGGTGTCCCGGAAATGATGTGAAGTTTGGTCTTCAAGTTAAAGCATGGAAATGACAGATATATTTGTGAAACCCCAACTCGATAAATGACTTTAAGATGATGATTGAGAGACACACTAGTTGGTGTCTTGTATTACGAAGACGAAGAGATGGAGTTACCCTCATAGTGGTGATAATGAGATGCACGAATGATTATTAACTTATTTTGGTAACTACCGGCTGGTGCACTACTTCATTTTAAACTTTTCATTAACCATGTTACCTCGATTAGTTTATATCAGGTAATCCTTCTAGCTTTCTACTTCAAATTTGTGGAATAACAACCAGTGATATACTCTCCCTAAAGCAGGACTTATCCGAAGTAATTTTATTTGACCCATGAACATTCTATTCAAAAATTTATGATGACCTTGTTCGGCTCAGGCCTATTTACACTTCCTTTCAATTATCCAAGGAATGTTCAACAATCGTTTCTTTAATTAATCAATGAATTTTCCTAAACGAATATTGATATTTGACTACTTCTTTCATACTTGCATTCTTCAGTCGAGCCCATAAATATTTATCCACTTGTTGAGAACAAGGATGATCTAACATCCAGATATTCCTCATGAGTCCTTTCTCCTATTCAAAATGAGATTGTGCGTCTTACGTTGAAATCATAGTAAGGATATCATTCTGATATTGGTATTCCGAATTTAATTCTATTGTCGGATCTGATAAAGCATGTGTACGGTGGCACCCTTGGGTGGACCGTTTCACTGATAAGTAATATTTGATGAGAGGTTATCGATTGTTCCGATACCTAGAACATTCTCTTCAGATTTTATAGTTTTCTTTTTTTCAAACTTAATAACTTCTTATTTCCATTCGTTGTCCGAGTAGCCTAAAGTTTCTTCAATGGCTACGATGTTGAAATTCCGTTCTATCCAATTGAAACTGGTTAGTCGTTATGTCAATATGAATGACTAGTTGATTGTTCTAACTACTCAAAATTGTAATGTTGTGAAGAACACCTAGCTAATTGTCCTAGCTAGTGGTGATTTCTCAAATGGGTGAACTAGCAAATTTTGTCTCGCTAGTTGCTAGTGTTTCTTGAAAAGGACTAGTTATTGTTCCACTGGTCCAACTCCCAATTTAATTCATTCCGCAATGCATTTTGCATGTGGTAAAGTATGATGATGAAAGTTTTGACGAATAACTTGATTGAGACCTAGTGAGGTCGCCCACTCGACTTGAACTCTTACCCATCTTCGTATCAGACTTTATATCACTTGAATATTTTATTCTTTCATTCATACAATGAGAATTCATTTGAAACCATTGATTACTTGAATGACAAACTACTTCATTCTTTAATTGTCATGGAGTAGAATTACTTTCTATTGGCTGACCTTCATCAATGCGACTTTAGATTTCCTTTTATTATTCAGGAGGAAAAGTATCCACCCGATGTAAGAACTGTATAAAGACCGTCTTTATGACTTTTGTATCCAACAGTCATTGTCCTCGTGCAACATTCTCTATGATATCATATTACAGAATTATCAGGACCTGAAGGAATAAACCTTGTTGTACTCTTTCGGTCCATCATTACATCTCCGAAAATCGAGACTCCTAGTATTTGGAACCATCAACATTCTTAGAACATCCAATGTGGAATTCTTATTGAAATTATCTATTGGACCTTGTTATTTTGAAAACCATTCATTTCAAAGTGATTACTCTAAGGTGAACGGGAAGTACAATTATGAACCGTTACACCAATATGAAAAAAAAAAACCAAATATTGTAATTGTGCAGCCAGAGCGTTATGCCGAGTAATTATTAAAGTAGAGATAACATGTCGGGGCATACCACAAGACCTTTAATATTAGTGTGGGGAAAGTTATAGGAAATGATGAGGTGGTTGGGAGTACGTTCCTACCAACCGTTGTTAGGATGTTATAGTAATGGATTCTGGAGTTACCAAGCCTTTTCCTGATCCAAGAAATTCAAATCGATTGCGATGTAAGACATATCCTTAGAGGAAACTAACATGGAAGTGAGATGGACAAGAAAGGAAGAAATATCGTGGCAAGAATGTGAAGCTTTACTTAGCTAAAAGGGATTGAGGCACATAGAGAGACATAAAGTTTAAAAAAGGCCCTAATAGCAAATGGATGCATGGATATATCCCAATGATCCTTCGAGATTACCACCTAATCAAGTTTATTGGGAATCGCAGCAGCATGCAGGCCTCAGGCTGATTGGCACCAGTTGTGAAAGAGGACGAGTGTATGACATCTTACATATACCATCGAGAACTGATACCCTTATCGGAAATGGAGGAATTGTTGACTAGTTAAAATGTGTAGTTGTTTTTCAAAGATGAGGTTGAAGAGAAGGTTTCACCAACTCCAGATCGACCTCTGTACTGCACCAAAGTCGGCATTTCACATTAATATAAACATTATAAATTTTGGTAGTATCATGTGGATTGACTAGTGAGTCAGAAGCCCTTGTGGGTTAATAAATAAAGTTTTAAGGATGATATGAGCGATTAGTAACAACCTCGTTGTTAGCTATACTTCATGATGAGAAGAGGACTTTGAGGGTCACAATGATGCGTCTTTCAAGAGTTTAAGAGGTGTGCTGATGCAGTAGAAGGGGGATGATAGCCTATACTTCTAAACAACATAAAGGTTACAGGATAGGATATACTAACCGTGAGTCGGGGATTAGTCATGATAGCGTTCACGCATAAAACTGAGACGTTAACCTTATGAGAAAAGCGTGAAATTTTTCCACAAGTGCCATAAGTATATCTTCATATTAGAACTAAACATAAGAAAGAGAAGGTGACGAAAGGGAGCAGGGAGTATAATGGAGAGATTTGTTATTACCCATGAAAGGCCAGTGTGGTGGCCGATACCTATAGAAGGAATTATTCGAAATTGGAATTCAGTCAGTATATTGACCAAGAAAATAGAGTATATACAATAAAGAATAATGTTAGAGGAAAATGATTAGATTATGGGGAAGGACAAAGATGTATAGAGAATTAAGAGAATGTTTGGCAAACGGGTATGAAGAATGGTATTGGCAAACTATTAAGTACAAACGCGACATGTCGAAAGCAGAATGATAGAGATCTAGTGGATTAATTCCGCCTGTAGAAAATCTTGAACGTGGGCAGAATTATAATGAATTTCATGAGTAGGTCGCCGAAGACCGAGCCAAGAGATGGCCCTAGTTGATTTATAATTGCTGGACCAAGTGATTTACCTACGAGAGACTTTCCATTTAGAAGATTATCGATTTATATACAGAAGAGATGGTGGTGCAATATAAAACTTCTGCAGTGATTACGTCAGATAGAGACTTAAGGTTAGACTTCGAATATTGAAGGTGCTTTCAAGTATAATTAATAAAGAGATTGAGCGTATGTACTAATTTGATCTGTGGCTGACGGACAGGGAAGAAGAATTGTCCAGACATTCGAATTTATAATTAGTGTCGTGCCTTAGATTTCACGGGGCAGTCGAGAATAAAAACTTACCCATGAAACGAATGTTGTTATCACGATCGGCACCATGCGGACGTAAGGACGTCTCTTGTAAAGCGTACTACGAAAGAAGAAGTTTCGCTTTTCTTGCGTTACGAAGAAGTCAATGAACGAGGGATATAGTAGCTGAACTGGTTCGACGTATACCGAAGACTATATAGTATCCATAGCAAGTGGTAACGACCGACGGGAGGCAACACATGCGTGCTAATCAAGCCAAGGAAAATGAGGAATACCGTGCGTAATGACGTTGTCTCAGATTATAGAACACGACCACAAAGTATTCACGGCCCAACGATACAAGGACTCAACACGGATAATATGAACAAGGTAGAAGAGTAACGTATAAGTAGTGGGATAGCAATTTTCATTCATAGAACAACCGATAAGGAATACAGGTCGAGGAGAGCATGCGTTGAGAAGCAACATTAAAGCGTTGGTGAGACTGCAATAGCCCTAATTTTCATGAATATTCGAACCTGGATGAAAATTAATTTTATGGGTGGATGAGAAATTTTTGCAATCACGATATGTACGAATTATTAAATGAAGATTTCGAATTGATATTACGCCTTTACGGTGCAGACGAGTGTATGTAAAAGTCCTTAGTTTTTACGAAACCCATTATTTCGAATGGTCAAATTTTATGAGATATCAAAGGAGTATGAGGTGGGAGACTTCGTGATGCTAAAGGTATCCCCCTGAGAAGGATTGATGCGGTTTGGTAAGAAAGGGAAGCTAAGTCTGAGGTTTATTGGACCTTTTGAGATTTTGAGGCGTATTGGGAAGTTAGCCTACGAGTTAGCCTTGCCCCCAAGCTTGCAGCAAATTCATAATGCGTTTCATGTGTCTATGTTACGACCCTACCACACCGACCATCGGCATGTGATAGAGTACGACCAAGTGGACCTACAACCAGACTTAACATATGTGGAGCAACCCGTAGAAATCATGGATAGAAAAGAACAGGTGCTGAGGAACAAGGTTGTCAAACTAGTGAAAGCCTTGTGGAGGAACCAGAATGTCGAAGAATCAACATGGGAACTAGAAAGCGCAATGCGTGAAAAGCACCCCCAACTGTTTTTAACCTGATTCCGGGACGGAATCCTTTTAAGGAGGGGAGGCTGTAAGAACCCTAATTTTTGGTAATATTTTATTTTATTTAATATCTTGTGGCAATGTCAATGTGGAACCTTTCTGGTCATCCCTGTTGATTAATAGAATTGATTGTCTGAGAAACTGTGTTGTTGTATTCACTATGTAAGATAAAAAGGGAGATTGTGAAGGCAAAAGTCGTATTGTTAGTGAGATTTATAAAACTTGGGATTTGAGAATGATTAGAGTGTTAAAAGATTTATCAAGGATTATGACAAGGAATTATGGACATTAGAGGAATTTACACAATTAGTACTTAAGGAATTATAAGGGAAATCTCTACGCGACAAAATATTATTACGAGAGATTAATTATGATACAATATGAATTG
This sequence comes from Kitagawia praeruptora, assembly GCA_037693485.1. Taxonomy (NCBI): domain Eukaryota; kingdom Viridiplantae; phylum Streptophyta; class Magnoliopsida; order Apiales; family Apiaceae; genus Kitagawia; species Kitagawia praeruptora. The sequence continues at coordinate 148,173,306 of CM075349.1, read as the reverse complement.
AGGATTAAGTGACAACCATTGGTGGAGAAATAATAATACAAGGAAGGATATTGCATGCAAGTGTCATGTAACTAGCTAGTTAGGAAATGAACTAGAAAGCAAAAAGCATAAAGCATAAAGTAACTAGATGAATAGTGGAAAGTACATGCACCATGCTTTAAGGGACAAGAGGGTATGGCTTGACCTAGGGGCTAGCTACTAGGCTTGGATGCATGTGACTTATACATATCTACACATATCACATTACTACATCTCACAATTCAAACCAAGCAAACTAGTTAGCCATTGGAAGATGAATAGTATTTGGTTACTTGCTTTTTGAAAAAGGAGGAGACAAGAAGTACAAGAGCCATGCTTGCTAGTACTTGCCTATGCTTATACACATAATAATACATATCACCCAACCACTTAATACAACCATTCATCCAACACAAAAAAATCAAACTCTCCCCCCCCTTGAACAAGAAAGCTCTCGGCCAAGATAAAACAAGAAGAAGAAAAATTCTTCTTCCCCCTTTCCCATCACTCATAATTCACACCATAATTCCTAGGTCATCTACATCATCTATACAAGGTATGCTAGCAATTTCACTCCATTTCATCCATCCAATTTCAAGTTATAAATTGTTAAAGATTGGGTGAATAGTAACCATGTTTGATTTTCTTTTAGATCTTGGATTGTAAGGGTTGTAGGAGACCATTCAAGGTGTTATTAAGTTGTGTAAAGCTTATCCAAGGCTCCTAGGTGCTCAAGAAGGTATAAAAATCACAAACCCTCTTGGTTATGTAGTATTTATAAGGTTTGGTAGTAGATCCATGTATTTATGAGCTAATCTTGGTTGTATATGTGTTGGATAGCATGGATCTTGAATTTTGATGTTGAGATTATGACTTTTATGACTATGGATAGTATATATATCACCATGAGTGTTATGAACCATGATTTGAGTGTATTAAGTGTTGGTTGTATGGTGGAATTGTGGAAAATGATTGATCTAAGTGGTATGTGCATGCTGAGTTTATCCAGGAGCTTTGATCTGTGTTGTAGCACGATTTTGAACACCCAAATGATGTCCCCTGATGTCCTACCATATATTGTTGGAAAGATAATTGAATGTAGTTTCTGGATATGTAAGATTCATAGCTAGGTGATGTGTGGATTTTTAGTTATGGCCGGAGAAGTGAATTTTGTTTCTGGACTATGAACTGCATTAAGTGACCCCCTTGTGAACCTTGTTTAAACACCTTAAAAAATATTTGGGATCATGGAAAAATTTGAGAATGTAAGTAATGCAGTGGTGAAGACCACCCAAAAGGAATTGGATTAAAATATGAATTTTTGGATTTTATAAAAATGCTAGAGTAAAATTCGCGCAATGGAAAAAGGTCGATTAGTGGAACATTATTCTAGGATTAGTGGTTATGGTTCGAACGTGGTAACTAAATTAAGTCGAGTAAGTGACGAGCGTAAACGAGTGATGTCATGGACCTATAGTGGGGCTAGGGAGTCATAAGACGAAGTCGTTAAGTTAATCTCGTATCCCCTTAAAACCCCGTAATTAGAAAGAAATTGTTAAGGTACTAACGAGCGGTTATTGCTTATGTATAGATCTTCGCTCCACTTCGCGAGCCCGACCACCCCAACCTCACCAAGGCAAGTTTTCCAACCCTAAGTATTTATTTTCAAAAGATTATATTCTTGATTTTACCTATGCAAGTTTACTTTTCAAAACTTATATATAAGGATTTTCACTGTTGTGTTTATAACTTCCAAACGTATTATATGCTTTACGAGATTATGTTGAAGTTTGAGATATATGCATATGTGTGTGTACACCCTTGAACTTAGAATGAAAGTGTTTTCTTCGGACAACGACTCTAGCAATAGAGGTCGTAGCGGTCCAAATATACTATTGACCGGGGAGCGGTATATTGTTGTATCGTGATTAAATTACGAAAACCCGAAGAGTCATTCGGGAAGTATCGTATACCTAAGTAATTATTATTTTTACGTTGTTAAAAATACTCAAAAATATCTATCTTGGATTAAAAGCTTATTTTAATTAAATAATTGTTTTATTAATTGTTTATATTAAATCTCAAAATATTATTTATTAATTATCGTTCATTGTTTTAAAGATAAAACTAATCCGAGATACCTTTATCGTTTTCAAACTCGAACTCTTTCGAAGCCAAAACATTTTCGAAAACCCCCGGTCAGGTTTTGTTTCTTGTACATTTTTCAAGAATTATCGATCGACTGAGGTCGAACTTCAACTACTCGAATTTTCTATCAAAATGATTTTTGAAAAGAAAAGAAAAAGGGGACTCTGGCAGGTGTGGGAATCGTTGACGAACGATTCCCGGGATGTGTAAGCGGCCGTGAGCCAGGCGGTCCATCAATTATTATTCCGGCCCAGGTGTTGCCGAAGGATGATTACGGATGTAGTTTTCATCGAGGGTGATTACGGATGTAGTTTTCACCCAAGGGTAGTTACGGATGTAGTTTCTATCCTTCTACTAGTAGAGAAGACCCGCGGATTATTGGACTTGGATGTGGCGACTGATCATCGTCAATCCTTGTCAGGTTTTTATGTTTTCTTCCAGTCCCATCCTCCACTTTGGAAAAATACTCAAACACTGCTTCTTGGGCCTAAGTGCCAAGTTGCCGATAGTGTGGTTTTTGATGAGAAAATACTGATATTGTGCAGTATCTAGAACTGCAAGATTTTCTATAAAGATTGGCACGTGTTAGTGCACTCTTGCAATTATTTCAAAGAATGAAATGTTTTTGAATGAGAAACCTCCTAAGCTAATGGAAGGAAAGAGGTTTTGCAATAACGTATTCCCTGTACAGTATGATAACCGTAGAGTGTTTTGCCGAAAATGATATGCTTATATATATATATTTTCAAACTTGAGATATATTGAAATGAGAACCTTGTAAAGGATTCATATGTTATTTTTAAAGCTCCTTAGTGAGTATAAATGTTTTATACAAACTCGGACATATATATTGTCGAGTTATGTTTTGTAATCTGAGATATACACCCATACTGTTGGGAACGTTTTCAAAATAAACCATTTTATTATTTTCCAAAATGGTGAACTTGCTGGGCATTATGTAGCTCATTCTTGCTTTATAAAAACTTTTCAGAAAGGGAAGAATTTGGCCGACTAACTCCGCACCAGCAGAAGAGGAGTAGAAGAATTACCCGGAGATGATTTAGTCCCTGATAAATACTACAGAGTAGTCTGATAGGTTTTCCACTATAATAGCAAGACTTGTATTCAAGTGTAGTTGTATAAGTGGAATTGCGTAAGACTCTGGATTGTACAGATGAATGGTAATATTTAGTGTTACTTTTGGTTATCGTTTCTGAGGCTCTAACTTGACTGTGTGTAAGATTGAGGTATGGATGGATGTATTGTTGAGTTGTAAAGTTAATACAGGTATGATATGGTTGGATGATGGTGTGACGACCTGAATCTCTGACCTCAGATTTGGGGGCGTCACAACCTTTGCTACCAAATTCCCTCAGTTGGACAGTGTGTTTAAAGACCTCAAATACTGTAACACCACCTACACCAAGATGGATCATGGGCTAGCACTGCTAAAGGATACTGTCACAAGTCTGGGGATAAGCTGGTAACTGAGGTCCCTGTGCATGAAGACAATGTTCAAGAATTTATCTGGGGATAAGCTGGTAACTGAGGTCCCTGTGCATGACATGACCAAATATGAAGTACAAAGACTCAAGGAACAATCTATCTCTGGTTTCAAGGCCACTGAGTTATTCACCAAGGTGGATACTCTGGAAAAGGAGGTGGTCAATCTCAAGACATCCAATGCTCAGTTAATAGACACTGTTGCTGCTCTCAATGTCAAGTTGGACATTCAAGCCACTGCCAATGCTGATGTTCTTCTCAACCAACAACAGATGTTTTCTGCCATAATGAAGCATATGGGACTCCCTCTACCTGAAGTTTCTCCCAACCCAAAGGTCACTTCTACAGCCTCTGTGCCTGACAATAAGCCTAAGGGGGAGAAGAGGACATTAAGGAACTCAAAATCTAAGGGGGAGAAACCTAAGGAGAAAAGCATTACAATAAATGAGGGTGGTCAACCAAGAACTGCTAAGTCAAATCAGTCTGAGAAATTAAAGGCAGCATCCAAGGAGGAAAAACTGAAGAAAGTGGTTGTAGATGAAGAGGCCAAGATTCCATCTATCCATCCATCTGAAACTGAAGAGAAGTCCCCAGAATATGAATTCGACATTCCTGACATTGCTAAGCAATCTTTTCAAGCTGAACCTTCAGAATTCAGAAATGTTCTTACTCAAAGGGTATGTCAAGAAACTGCAAATTCTAAACTATACCATGATATAGCCTTTCTGAAGCACCTACATGAGCTGAGAAGAAGGGCAAACTTCCACTACTTTGACTACATCAAGCTTCTTGTGCAAGATGTGTTTCTAGTCACTGTAGTGAGAAGAGAAATTGTTCAAACTAATCCTTATGCCATCATCACTACCAATGATAGAGAAGTCCTAGTCCACACTGCCAAGAACCTCTTTCACATCCACATTGAAGCTTTGCAAATTCTATCCAGCTCTGAACTTGGAACAATTATCAAGAAGATAGAAAGGAATAACTCATCAGACAACAATATGCTCAAAGAGATTCTCACCAAGTGCATGAAATCTCAATTGCCTCAAGTAGTTCCTCAGCCTCACTGTATTTTATATGAAAAGAATCAAGACATTGTTGCCTTTAGATTTGGCCAACACCTCAAATCAAACAACATGTCTACAATAAAATTTTTGGTTGGAGTTCTACATTCAAGGAGTGGAAAATCTAAATCTGAAATAGAGGCTCTTGACATTCTGGTGAAGTTTATCAACTCTCAGTCAGACATCAAGCCTATTGCTAAAGAGGGAAAGTCAGACAAAGATATGGATGATCAAGACAAGAGTGGCAGCAAAGGTGGATCTCAAGGAAGGAATAAGGGTGGTGATGACAAGGAGAAAAGGGATGGTAAAATCAAGAAGAAAGATGATGACAGAGATGGTGGAAAGGTGTATGAGAGAAAGAGTGGAAAACAGCAAGCCTTAGGCATTGCTAGCAGTAACCTCACCACAACACAAGACTCTGAGTCTAGGGTGAATACTGTTAGTAATGACCTAGCAAAATCTACATTTATGGCTTCTGCAACTGTTTTGCCACCTCAAGAAGAGAAGAAGATTCAAGTCAAGAAACCATCTGTGTGTTTCAAAAAGCAAACTACTAATGGAATACTACAATGGTCTACAAACAAAGGTCACATGCTACTGCCAGGCAACCATGTAAAAAGGATCAAATTCAAACAAGCTGTAAGGAAACCAAAGCTATCCAAATCAAGGACTCTGACAATCTATCCAGGCTTAAAACTCCAACCATTAGATGAAGATTTTGATGAAGACCAATTGCAATATCTAAGAGCTCAAAGAATCTACTATGCTGCCATTATGAATAACTGCCTTGAGATTAAATATTCTGATGGAAGGGAGAAGAAATTCAAACAAGGACAGTGTCAAAATTGGGGCAAGTTATATGAAATAGAAAGAATCATTGCATTATTGGATTCTAAAGACAAAGTGGAGAAAGTTTGGAAGCTGGAGTTGATTGATTTTGTAATGATGAAGAGAGACTATGCTGATAAGATAAGAAAGGGATGCTTTGAGAAATGGCTAGAAAGGGAGAATGAGATTGACAGGCTGGAAGTTGAAGCAGAAAAGCTAAGGGCAAAAGGATTGTGTAGAGTTCAATTCAATCCCTATGTGGTGAAGTATAGGAGGAGAAATGGAGATAATGTCAATATAAGAATGAACCTACTCAGTCACTATCCTACCAACATTCTAAAACCAGTACTTGAAGATTTCAAAGTCTCTATCATGCTTGAAGAATTGGATGCTTTGGCAGAGATCATAAAGGCCATGGATGAGAATGCAAGAAAGGAGAAAGAAAGAAAACAGAAAGCATATGATGATCTACAAGCCAAAGCAATGAAGATGGAATCAAATGAGAATTGCTAGTATTTCATCATACTATAAGATTATTCATTCATGTGCTCAATCAAATTTCATACCTGTACTTTTCAAGTTTTATCTTTATGTATGTTAGGCTTGTTATCAGACATGAAATTGTGACTAAGGGTCTCACTCACAATTTGGGGGAGATTGTTAATCACAGAGGCATGCCTGTTTACATCTAATAACAAGCCTAATTGTTTGTAATGCTTTGCATTACTTACATGACCTCTTAACTGAGGGAACCTCTAGTTGTAGAGTCTCTACTTGTTTTGTACTTGTAATAGGCACCAAATCCTAGTTGTGTAACTGTACTTATAAAGTCAAGAATAATGCTTGAAAGAAGTTCCAAGGTTCATGCCTCAAGCAAGAAGATAAAGACTGTAAAATAATCACAGTTGGGATTTGAAGAAAGTGAAGAAATTGCCTAAGTACCAATTCGAGAAGTAGTTTTGTCTATTCGAGAAGTCCAGCATTCGAGAAGTCAGGGATTCGATATCTCAAGACACTATTCGATATCTCTGAATACACTATTCGATATCTCATTCGATATCTCAGAGATTCGATATGTCTATTACTCTGTTCGAGAACTCAAGAAGTCAACAAGTCAAAAGTAGTATTCGAGTTCTAAAGGAGTCAACAAGTCAAAGTTCCATTCGATATCTCAAGGACTCAGAAAGCTATTTGTTAGGTCGAATACACAAAAAGCAATCAAATACTGTATGAGTAACTTAACAAGAACACACTGTTTAACAATTTAAAACTGTTTGGAATTAACAATTCCTCTCTCAGTGATGTAAATATCACAGAGAGCTGCTTAGGTTACAATCAATGAATTTCTCAATGTTCGACTTCCCTTCTAGGGTTAACCTAACTGTATTTATAGAACATACAGCTTCGTACAATCAGTAACTGATTCTCCTATAATCAAGCTATACAATTGATATCAATCACGATTGCTCCAGTCTTCCAAGTCAACTCAATCTCTTTGACAGCTTTCCAATCTTCAAATATATTACTTCCATACTTATCTTGCATCAACCTTTAAACACTGTTGACTCTTCAGACAATATCGCTACAGAGTTTACCAACCTCTGTTGCACTTCCAGTCAGTGTTTAACTAAACTCTGACTGCTTCCAGCTAAACTCTGTTTTGTCACTATAGCTTCCAAACACTGTTCTCATCAATCATTTCTAACAATCTCCCCCAACTTGTCCATTAGCAAAAATGTACAAGTTTACAGTAAATGATGATGTCAAAACAAATACAAAGTTTTACAGTGTTTAATATACAAACAGAGTTTAAGCTATTACTTAACAAACTTACAACTTTTGTCTACCTAACTTCCTCAAGATCTGGAGCTGTTCTGAGATAATCAATCAACAACCTTCTCTCAGCATGTTCAAGTTCAATCTCCATAGCTTCCTTGATTTCTTTCAAATCTGGATCATTCTCATCAGTTTGAAAAATAGCAGCTCTGAGATCATAGATCTTGTTTCTTCTCATCTCATTTCCCAACCTGATATACTTCACTTCTTCAGACTTTACATTGAAATCCAGAACTGTAATTCCAAGATCTGTTTTCAGCTTTGTAGTTCCCTTCTCCATTTCAATCAGATTGCCATTCCAATCTCTGTATTTAGGAACATACTTTTCAGCAGACTTTGTTCCTGTAACCACTTTAGCTTTCTTCATATATTCCCTTATAGAATTAGCAATAAGCTGTGTTCTACGATTTCTAACTCTGAAGATATGCAGGACATACTGAAGTTCCTCAAATAATTTTAGCTTGATTGCTTCTTCATTCACTCTATACACTGACCCATCTGCCATAAAGTATAACAGAAAGTGAATGTCTAAGCTTCTTTGACGAACTACCTGAACTGACTCCAGCTTGTCTAGATTTTCTTGAGTAATACCAGAACCAAGAGATACAAGTGCAGAGGGATCTCTTGGACTGTTACTAAATCTCAAATCTCTTGTTGAACCTAATCCAGAAGTATTTCTCCCTGGTGGCTTTCCTGAACATGCAACATTATGTTGATAATCACCAGTCACTCCTGCTTCTTCTTGCACTGGAATCTTTGGCCTTGAAAAACCAGGTAAGGGTTTACTTTGTGGTTGTACAACTTGTGTGGCAACAGAGGTTGTAACAATCATTTTACCTTTGTTCTCCTCATTTATTACCCTTTTAACTTCAATTTAGCCTCAAGAGAAGACTTTCTGATCAACTTTTCTTTATCTTCTTCTTCTTTTTCTTCTCCTTCAATGCCCGTTAATTTCTCTTTGATTTCAATGCCTTTAAGAACAGGCTTTGCAGTTTTAGCAACTTTCACATTCTTCTTTGCTTTTTCAGACTTTAGAACTTTCAAATGCTTTTCTTGTAAACTCTTCTCTTCAGCTTTAGCATCTTCTAAAGTAACTCCCTCTGCATTCTCTTCCATGAAAAGCTTAACAGCTAACTCCTCATCAGTCTTTGGATTTGATATTAATTCCAAACTCTTGGTCTTTGAAGTACCTTGAGTTTCAGTGTTTATTCCAACAGACTGTGATTTAAAAGATTTGCCAGATCTCAGAGTTTGCTTTTCAGAGTTTAACACCTTACTCTTATCACTTGCCCCTCCATCTCCAGCATCATCCTTTTGAGTCAGAGTTTGAGAAACTTTGCATTTAGACTTAGCAACTCTCTCCCCCCTTTTGACATCATCAGGAATGAGTATGGATGTAATGAGCTCTAAAGAGTTAGCAATGGAATCCACCTTAGAAAACAAAGCAATTTGATTTTCTTCAACTTTTCCTAGCCTGGCAAAGAGAGTGTCTTGAACTTTGGATAGCTGTGCAGCTTTTATTTTGGACTCTCTTTCCATCTTCATTTCTCTTAACTGAATCTCAGTCTTCAAGGAAGCAATTTCTTGTTTTGTATCAGAAAAATTTCCCTCCAGAGTTTTAACTTGTACCACTGTTGCTTTTAAGCATGATAAAATCTCTGGATTTGAAATTTGACTAACAGTCTGCTTAACAAAATCAGCTGCTCTCCTTTTTGGAAAAATACAGTCTTGTTTATACCAATTGGCAGCAGATTTAGCAAGATACTCTTCTTCAATTGCATGAGATGGACAAGGCTGATCAAAAGATTTATGCTTATTATCAGTCTGTGCAGGTGCACTCACAAATGAATCAGAGTTTGCACTGCTGTCAAATTCATCTTCAGCACTTGCATCTTTAGCTTGAGCATCTTTTAAAGAACCACTGTGCTGAGCTGTGTCAGCCACAGTTTCTGTAACAACTTCTGCAACCTTTTCAATAGTCTCTTCATGTTGCACAGGCTCTGCAACAGAGTTTGCCTTTGTAGCTTCAACAGGCATAGATTCAGAATTCTCCTTAGTTGCCTGATCAACTTCATCACCTTTGTCTTGAATTGGAGAAGATACCAGCTCTGTGTGTGATGCTTCAGCTTCAGGAACTTTTACTGCAAGCTCATCAGCTACACCAGGAGCTTCAGTTTGAACAATAGGTGAGATAGGATCAGAGAATGGTTCAAATGTGTCAAAAATATTATCCATTGGTGAAAAACCATCTCTGTTATCCTCTTCTACAGGCATTTTATCCTCTGTAGGTATTTCATCATTAACAATATCCTCTGTAGGCATTTCAACCTCTGCAGGTATAGAAACATTTTCTTCATCCTCAACAGTAGGTGTTTCATGGGAAACCACCTCTGGAGCTTCAACAATTTGCTCATCATCAGACTCTGAAAGAACTAATCTCCTTCTCTTGACTTGATGCACTACAGTCTCCTCTTCATCTTCACTGGAGCTCTCTTTAGGTGGTGAAAATGAAGGTCTGTTTGCCTTTTGTTTCATTCTTCTTGTATAAACAGCTCCAGGTTGTGTCTGTTTAGCCTTTGAATGTTTAGTGTTTTGGGCAGTATGTTTCTTTCTTTTTGGCTTGGTTTTGGTTGTTTCAGTAGGTGCTGGCTCAGAGTTTAAAGTTTCAGTGTCTAATGGTTCAGTGTTTAATGTTTCAGTGTTTAATGGTGGAGAGTTTATTGTTGGAGAGTTTATTGGTGAAGAGTTTAAGGTTTCTGGTTGTGGTTGATGAGATGTAGTAGGTACAGTGGTTGTGGGTGTTGTGGGTGTTGGTTCAGAGTTTATGGTGTCTATTGGTTCAGGCATTTGTTGTGGTGATTGAGGATCTTGTGGTTGGTTTACATAGTTCTGTAAGGCTAAAGGCATAAACATCTCAGGTATTTGCTGTTTAGTGACATCTTTGTTTGTCAAATCAGAAAACATTCTCTTAGCAACTTGAAAAGGCTGAATAACATCAGCTTCATCAATTGGAATGTTAGGCACACAGGCAGTAAATAGCAATTGACAAAAACGAGCAAAATAGACAGTAGTAGTCTCAGACAAACGCTCTCCCAAGTTCATTAGTACTAGTCTACCAAAATCGAAGTTACCTCCATAGAGTAGAGCATGACCAATTTGGAGAGTATCCAGAGGAAGTGCATCCCAGTTTGTTGTCTTCTTTCCAAAAGCCCTTGTTATACAATCGAAAAAGAAACTCCATTCCTTTCTCAAACTTGGCCGTCTCAAAGACCCTATCTTATTCAAGTTTCCTGCACATCCAATTTGCTCCAACATTGTCCTCAAGCGATCATGACCAACAACACTGTAAGAAGTGTGTGTCTCAAAATCTAGAGCATCCCTAACAGTAGTTGGAGTAATAATATACTCTGATTCATCATGAGTGAAAGTGATTGTGGGAGTGCCAGACTCTTCTCCATCATCATATACAGAGTTTGTCCAGAAGGTGGCAATTTGTGAAGCAGATAGTGTTGGTGGTGCAGTTAAAGCCTTCCCTATTTCAGAATCTTTCAAGAAGTTTTGGAACAAATGAAACGCCTCTGGAGCATTTGCATTCTCCAGTGGTGCTGCATAGTTGCTAGGAAGAAAAACTAACCCTGCTGCATCAAACGCTTTAGTTGCCATTAGTAAGATATGATACGAAGAGATTTAGAGAAAAGATGTGTATGCACTGTAAGTGTTTATCAAAAGGTGAATGAGAGTATATGAGAAGTTTGAAAGTGAATGAGTATGCAAGTAACTGTGAGTGGGTGAATGTGAATTGATATGGAGTGAGAGACTAAAGACGATTAGAGTAAAATTAAAACTCAATCGTTTATTTAGTAAAAGCGCGCAACTGTTGTAGAGTAATGTGTGAGTGGGACACTATCATGGGACACGTGTCAAACAACCAATGGAGCACTTAATAATTACCGCTGTCATTCCTATAATCACGACACTTACACTAATTAACAGTTGTCAACTACCTCAATTACTTCAAAATAATCAAATCATCTAAATGAAACTGTACCTTAGAGTACTTAACACAACTCAACAGTGTTTATCACTTTTCCAATTTTATCACTAACAACCCTTTCAAAAATTGCACAGTTGTGAATATCAGTGTGTGTGAAGCAGAGTTTACTGAAATCAATTTTTAGAGCATCTAGTATTTCATAACATCCATAACAAAAATCAATAAACACTGAATGCACAAACTCTCATAGTAAACACTGATTGTTTGATGAATGCTAAACTCTGTAGTTACTGTAATACAGAAATCTGAAAACTTCTATTCCCTTTGATGTCCATGATTATCCAAGTAAGCACACAGTCTTTAAAGACAAAAATATCAAGAGATAGAAATCAGAGTATCATTCAGTGAATAACAGTCATGAATTTGATAACCTCACAAACTCTCAAAGCACACAAGTGTTTAGGTGAAGTGTTTACACTCACATTCAATCAGAAATAGCAGAATCTACCATATGCTTGAATGTCCACCAATTCTACACTACTTTGTATACATGTACGCACAAATCAAAAGGACTTTATTCAGGGTTGGAATGAGATAAGATCAAACAGATGAAAAAGATGTTTTATTCATAAGTGAATATCAAGCTGAACATTTCAATAGACCAAAGTGTTCAGTCACACTGTTAGTACTATTTGTACAAGATCATTATATATGCCTTTTTCTCTCTTTTTTTATTTTTATTTATTTATTTATTTATTATTTTTTTTTATTTAGCATATATACTGAGTAGACTTTTCTTTTCTTGAAAAATACTCATCTGCTTGAGAAGAAAAAAAAATATAACCGCTCTTAATACTTCAGAGTATAAGAAAAATGAGCAGTTAATTAGGCTCAAAGGGGTTTACTAAGGAAGGAATTTATGAACAGTGTTTATACAGTGTTTGAAGAGAGTTCAAAAGAATTTTGAACAATGTTTAAAGAAAAATGGTAAATCCTATTGCCTTTATCATTTTCATGCACACACATATCATGTAGTCTCAAAATGGTTTAATACAAGTTCTAGAGAAACATACTACCTAATGAATATCACACAACAATAAATACTGATTGATAGAAAATGTATCAATCACTGATTTGGCTCAACCTCTCACAGGGTGTATACATGAATCTGAACTCACCAAACTAATCAATGACACATCTCAAGTTTTATGGTTTTCACAAGTACAAACAAGGAATCATCATGAACCATACCTTTGGAAACAGAATGTCACTAATCAGAGTTTAGAGTTCATCAATAACCAAAATTATTTATGAGAGGCAATGCACACAATATTCATAGACTGAGAGTTTAGGACTGAATAAACTAAGAGATGCTATAAATATGAAACAGTATCATGCTGTGTTGATTTACTGCACAAAGTCTGATTAGATTACAGTGACTCAGAAAGAATCATGATTTATTTACTGAGAATCATGCTTCATACATTTTTCTTCATTGGTGTTTTCATTCAGACAATAATCAATTCTGAATTCACTGAGTGTATCTAACATGTTAACAGTGTTTAACAGACAGACATGCTTACAGAGTTTAACAAGTTTTAAACATAAGCATGCAGAACAGAGTTTAATACTAAGATTCACATAGCACTTAATAATTTGCAGAAACATGAGCAACATATTTTAGAAATAAGTTCTTGAGTCTAACCAACATTTCTAGTCAAAACTAGATACCATCCCTAGTTCATTGACCAGTCTTGTAAATGTAGCTTCACTCAATGGCTTGGTGAAGATATCAGCAAGTTGTTGTTCTGTAGACACAAAGTGAAGCTCAATGTTGCCTTCCTCTACATGCTCTCTGATGAAATGATACCTTATGCTGATGTGCTTTGTCATTGAATGTTGTACTGGATTACCTGTCATTGCAATAGCACTTTGATTATCACAGTAAATAGGTATCTTGGTATACCTTAATCCATAATCCAGCAGTTGATTCTTCATCCATAAAATCTGTGCACAGCAGCTACCAGCAGCAATATACTCTGCTTCAGCTGTAGATGTAGATATTGACTTCTGTTTCTTGCTGTACCAGGAAACAAGTCTGTCACCCAGAAATTGACAACTTCCACTGGTGCTTTTTCTGTCTATCTTACATCCTGCAAAGTCTGCATCTGAATAACCAAGTAGTTTAAACTCTGATTCTCTTGGATACCACAGCCCCAAAGTCATAGTGCCCTTGAGGTACTTAAATATCCTCTTTACTGCTGTTAAATGTGGTTCTCTTGGATCTGCCTGGAACCTTGCACACAAACAAGTTGCATACATAATATCAGGTCTGCTAGCTGTCAAATAGAGTAAAGAACCAATCATTCCTCTGTAACTTGTCATATCTACTGATGACCCTGCATCTTTGTCCAATTTTGTTGCAGTTGCCATGGGAGTTGTTGCAGATGAACAATCAAGCATACCAAATTTCTTGAGAAGGTTTCTGGTATATTTTGATTGATTTATAAAAATTCCATCATCTGTTTGCTTTACCTGTAAGCCTAGAAAATAACTAAGCTCTCCCATCATACTCATTTGATATCTTGACTGCATGAGTTTGGCAAACTTCTTACAGAGTTTATCATTAGTAGATCCAAAAATGATGTCATCTACATATATCTGTACTAAAAGCAAGTCACTACCAGTTTGGAAGTAAAACAGAGTTTTGTCAATAGTACCTCTGTGAAATCCACTTTCTAGTAGAAATTTGGCAAGGGTTTCATACCATGCCCTTGGTGCCTGCTTAAGTCCATAGAGTGCCTTGTCTAACCTGTAGACATAGTCTGGATATTTTGGATCTACAAACCCTGGTGGTTGTTCCACAAACACTTCTTCTTCAAGTTTTCCATTCAAAAATGCACTTTTTACATCCATCTGAAACACTTTGAATTTCATGTGAGAGGCATATGCTAGAAAAATTCTAATTGCCTCCAATCTAGCCACTAGAGCAAATGTTTCATCATAGTCTATTCCTTCCTGTTGTGAATAGCCTTTTGCAACCAGTCTTGCCTTGTTCCTTGTGATAACACCCTCACTGTCAGTTTTATTTCTGAAAACCCATTTAGTACCAACAATGGATCTGTTCTTGGGCCTTGGTACAAGTGTCCACACTTCATTTCTTTCAAATTCATTTAGCTCTTCTTGCATTGCTGTTATCCAGTCAGCATCTTTAAGAGCTTCTTCCACTTTCTTTGGCTCAGTTTGTGACAAGAATGCATGAAACAGACATTCATTTGTTGTTGCACTTCTTGTCCTTACTTTTGCATCTGGATCACCAATAATCAAATCAGGTGTGTGTGATTTAGTCCATTTTCTTGCAGAAGGCAGATTGCTTCTGTCATCATGTGATCCTCCCCCTTGATCCATGCTCTCCTGATTTTCTTGGTGTCTTTCTTCATTTTCAGATGCTCCCCCTGAATGTGACTTCTCAGTATTATCAACAGAGTTTGAATCAACAGAGTTTGATTCAGAATTATCATCTGAGTCACTATCAGTGTTTGAATCATCACTTTGATGTGATTCTTCATGATCACCCTCAACTGGTTCTTCCCTTGTTTCTGATTGAAGAGTTTCTTCAGTATTTACCAGTAGAGGTTCAGAGTTTAGATGAACAGAGTTTGTCAAATCAGTCTGATCAGAGTTTACTTTTTCAGAGAATAAATCTTCATTTTCAAAGTGCAGTTGATCATGTTCATTTACATCTTCAAGTCCAGTTATTTTCTTGTCATCAAATGACACATGAATTGATTCCATGATCACTCTAGTTCTCAGATTATAAACTCTGAATGCCTTTGTTGACAGTGGATAGCCAACAAAAATTCCTTCATCTGCCTTTAGGTCAAATTTGGTCAACTGTTCAGGATGAGTCTTCAACACAAAGCACTTGCATCCAAAAATATGAAAATATTTTAGATTTGGCTTTTTCTTCTTCACCATTTCATATGGTGTTTTACCATGCTTGTTGATCAGTGTTGCATTTTGAGTAAAACAAGCAGTTTGAACTGCTTCTGCCCAGAAGTATGTTGGCAACTTTGCTTCATCTAGCATGGTTCTGGCAGCTTCTATCAAGGTTCTGTTCTTCCTCTCCACTACACCATTTTGTTGTGGAGTGCCAGGTGCAGAAAACTCTTGTTTGATTCCTTTACTCTTGCAAAATTCTTCCATTGATGAATTCCTGAACTCAGTTCCATTGTCACTTCTGATTATCTTCACTTGATTCTCTGACCCTTTTTCCAGTTGTAATATATGTTCTGTCAGTGTTAATGCAGTTTCATCCTTCTTTGTAAGAAAATATACCCATGTGTACCTGGTATATTCATCAACAATGACTAGAGCATATTTCTTCTTTCCAAGAGACATCACATTCACTGGACCAAAAAGATCAACATGTAGTAGATGATAAGGATCAAGAATTGAAGACTCAGATTTGCTTTTGAAGGTGGCTTTTCTCTGTTTGGCCTTTTGACAAGAATCACACAGGCCTTCTACATTCAACAAGGACTTTGGTAAACCTCTCACAAGATCATTCTTTATTAGCTCATTGATGTTGTTCAGGTTCAAATGAGAGAGTTTCTTGTGCCATTTCCAACTCTCTTCACTGGACATTCTTGTTGACAGACACACTGCTTTGCCATCAGTGTTTGTTGACAATTTAATTTCATAGATGTTATTGTGTCTGTTTCCAACTAGAGCAACTTTCCCTGTAGATTTGCTGATCACTTGACAATATTCAGGCTGAAAATCTACATGATATCCTCTGTCACAGATTTGACTCACAGATAGCAGATCATGCTTGAGTCCTGGAACCAGAGCTACATTTGTGATGATGACATTTCCAAGATTAATATTGCCATATCCCAGTGTATGTCCTATGTTGCCATCTCCATAGGAAACTTCTGGGCCAGCCTTCTCCTCAAACTCTGATAGCAGGGCTTTATTTCCTGTCATGTGTCCTGAACATCCACTGTCCACGACTAGGGTACTAACCCTGTTGCCCTGCAATCACAAACAATCACTGATTATTAGTTTTAAGGATCCAGACTTGCTTGGATCCTTTGGCTTTCTTAATTCTGTTAGCTTTTGCAGCGGAATTCACATTATCAGAGTTTAAGCTAACTTTTTCAGAGTTTACATTTGCAGAGTTTACTTTAACCCATTTCAAATTTGGCTTGAGTTCATAGTAATTATAGTAAATAGCATGATAATCTCTGCAAGTGTAAATAGAATGCCAAGTACTTCCACAGTGTTTGCATAAAGTCTGTGGTCTTGTTCTCACATAATCACTCTTTACTGCAGTTTTAGAGGGCAAAGAATTAATGTTCTTATTCTTACTGCAGAAACTAGCAAGATGATTAGTGCTACCACAATTAAAGCATGTTTTTCTAGGAGCTAATGAAGCAAGCATTGGCTTAATTCCTGAGGTTATGCCTACCTTTCCATTTCTGTTTTTCTTAGGCATTCTCTGTTTGTTGACAGACTTTATTTCCTTAAGCTTATGCTTGAGTTGTTTATCTGTCATTAAACCAATGTTAGCCTCTTTAACAAAAGTTTTAGCATATGACTCTTTAACAGCCTTTTTCTGTGCTTCAGTCTTAAGTCCACCTGTTCCCATGACATTACCTTCAGATGAACGATGTGGTCTAACTTTTACCTGATTTTCAAATCTAAGTTCATCTCCCTCAGAGTAACCTAGACCTACTGTGTCTGACTGAAACACTTCTTGAGTGTCTTTACCAGAGTGTGTCCAAGTTTTAATGATGTGTTTAGTATCCTCCAATTCTGATTCTAGTTGCTTATACTTTCCTAGCAACTCCTGTTCAATAAACACTGCATCATCTCTCTCTTTCTGAATTTTATTCATGTTCTCTAGCTGTTCCTCAACAAGTTTATTTCTCTCTTTAAGTTGAGAACACTCAGACTTTATCCTCTCATTTTCTAAAGTCTGATCCCTATAACTGATATGCAATGCTTTAAGATAAATTCTCAGTTCAGTTATATTATCAGTGTTATAAGCATAGGTAGTTGGGGGTACCTTGAGATCATCATTTTCAGTCTGAGTAGTAGCCATGAGAGCATAGTTGACTTCCTCATCTGAATCTGAAGTATCTGCCCAATCTCTGCCTTTGGTGTAGAGTGCCTTTTCAGTTTTACACTTCTTGCACTCAGGAGCATAGTGACCCATCTCCTTACACTTGTAGCATTGAATTTCAGACTTATCTTTCTTACCAGATTTTAAGTCCTTTCCCTCAGATTTCTTGAAATTCTTCTTGTCAGACTTTGAGTAGTCCCTGGAGAATCTCTTTCCCTTCTTGAAGTTCTTGTATCCCATCTTCTTGAAGGTCTTTACCATCAATGCAGCCATTTGCATCATCTCCTCATCATCTTCAGAATCAGATGATTCATCTGTGTTTGAGTCAACATCATTGTTTGATGACTCATTCTCTGAATGTATGACTAAGGCTTTCCCTTTTTCCTTTCTCCTTGATGCCTCCTTCTTTGATGGTTTCTCCTCAATCTTAAGAGCAACAGACTTTGACTTTCTACTAGATCTTTTGTTTCTCTGCTCCAATTCCAATTCATGAGTTTTGAGCAGCCCATAAATTTCATCAATTTCTGTTTCACCAAGTTCATAATTATCTCTTATAGTGGTTGTTTTCACATCCCACTTTTCAGGTAGAGAAAGAAGAAACTTGAGATTTGAGTCTTCTAAATCATACTCTTTGTTAACCAATGACAAATCATTGAGCAGTTTACAGAATCTGTCAAATGTTTCTGTCATGGTTTCATCAGACTTTGCCTCAAAGTGCTCATACTCCTGAGTGAGTATGTTTCTTCTGTTTTTCTTGATTGCAGGAGTTCCTTGACACCTAACCTCAAGTGCATCCCATATTTCCTTTGCTGTTGTGCAGTTAATCACTTTATTAGACATAACATTGTCTAATGCACTGTGAAGTAAATGTCTCACTTTTGCATCCTTTGCAATAGATGAAAGATCCTCAGCAGTTAGATCTTTCTTTTCCTTTGGAATGACCTTTGATTCCTCACCAGCAGCAGCAGCAGATAATTTTGTAGGTTTGTGAGGACCTTCATAAATTCTATCAAGGTATTCTGGATCTGTGGCTTCCAGAAACATGGTCATTTTTACCTTCCAGATTGCATACTCTGATGGCCTTAGTATTGGAACCCTTATTGTTTCATACCTACTAACAGTAGTTAGGGCTTTCTCAGTTGGTGGAGGTATCTCTGCCATTGATTACTATTGTGTTTGGATCTTTAACTGTAATAAAGTAACAGATTAGGCTCTGATACCACTTGTTAGGTCGAATACACAAAAAGCAATCAAATACTGTATGAGTAACTTAACAAGAACACACTGTTTAACAATTTAAAACTGTTTGGAATTAACAATTCCTCTCTCAGTGATGTAAATATCACAGAGAGCTGCTTAGGTTACAATCAATGAATTTCTCAATGTTCGACTTCCCTTCTAGGGTTAACCTAACTGTATTTATAGAACATACAGCTTCGTACAATCAGTAACTGATTCTCCTATAATCAAGCTATACAATTGATATCAATCACGATTGCTCCAGTCTTCCAAGTCAACTCAATCTCTTTGACAGCTTTCCAATCTTCAAAGATATTACTTCCATACTTATCTTGCATCAACCTTTAAACACTGTTGACTCTTCAGACAATATCGCTACAGAGTTTACCAACCTCTGTTGCGCTTCCAGTCAGTGTTTAACTAAACTCTGACTGCTTCCAGCTAAACTCTGTTTTGTCACTATAGCTTCCAAACACTGTTCTCATCAATCATTTCTAACACTATTCGATATCTCAAGGATTCGATAAGTCAAATGTTCTATTCGACAACTCAAGGAATCCTGATGAAAAAGAGCTATTCGAGAAGTAATTCGATATGTCAATATAACAGTGTTCGAGAACTCAAAGTTATCGATCAAGTCAATTCTAGTTCTCGAATCACTTACTTAGTCACTTCTCGAATACATTCTTGGAGACAAAATACTGAAGAAATTGTACAAGTCACAAACCTGCAACAAGTCAATGCACTTTATGGACCACAATCTGTAACGTGATCTGGAAAGACTACAAGGAAGCTTGGAGAGATATAGAAGAGACAAAGGGCTAAAGAAGTGGATCTGAACAGGCTTTGCAAAGTCAAATCTGTAACCATTTGGACACTTACTCAAAAAGGATAGACAGACTAGAAAGTAATTTGTTTAGCTACCTTATTTGTAGTAAGTAGGTTGTATCCATGCTATAAGGATACAGCCTCGCTTCCTTAGCTATTAACTTTTAGAGAGTCAAGTTTTTCAGACATTGTAAGCAATATCTCTCTGAGAAAAACGAAGCTGAGAATACTATCATTTGTATTCACAGATTGTAGCAACCTTTATCTAATAATACATTAGATTAAAGTGATATTGTGCCTTGTGTTGTTCTTTATCCGCACCTACACCTTTGCACACACAAACACTTATCTGCTACATAGACTCGAGCCAAAGAAAAGTTCAAGAATCCATTCACCCCCCCTCTGTATTCTTTTACTGTATTCAATACTCAACAGATACTTCTTCCCGTGAATGATCAACTCATTCAATAGCTTATTGTATCTCTCAAAAACTTGAGTGATACTTTCACCAGGAAGAGATTTAAAAGCTTCGTAGTGAGACGTTAGAATATCCAGTCGATTTTCACGAACTTCATCAGTTCCCTCCATTATCATTCCAATCGTATCCCACATGTGTTTCACACTAGTACAGTTCATAATTTGATGATTCATTTCATCATCCATGGAGTCAACTATGATTAGTCTAAGATTGGTATCCAATCCATCTTTTTCAGTTTCAGCAGCGGTATACTCCGATGGACGTTTTGGAATCATTCCTCCAACAGCTGCACTACTTTCACCATCCTCAGTAGTTTCAGGAGCAGCTTTCATTGGTTTAGACCAACCCTCAGTCAACGTCTTCATGTATCTAGGATTTGACGCTTGCATGAACAGTAACATCTTCATTTTCCACATGCTGTAAGTATCACGCTTAAATGAAGAAACCTTAATACTGCTACCTTTTTGAGTACTCATGATTCTGGATGACGAACGCGGATCTGATCTGTATGTCGATCAACAAGCTCTGATGCCAATTGTTAGGTCTAGAATAACATAGAAGGGGGGTTGAATACGTTATTTCGAAATATTTTGATTTTTGAGATGTGAAAAATAAGGTCAACAACTGAATCGAAATAACACAATCAATTCGGGAAAATATCTTTGAAATGATAAAAATCGAGGGGTGTTACAACTTCTAATCCAGTGGATTAGCTTCAAAAACCAGAACACTCCTAAGGATAGTTTAGGCACAAGGACCTTCTACCCGACACTTCCTGAAAGCGGGCTAAGCCGGCTTTCCTACTAGATGGACTGTCTAGCAGCTTACACAGAGAAGATATAAGAGAGTTGTGTGTTGAGGTGTGTTTTGGAATGAAATACAACATGCCTATTTATAGATTTTCTAGAAAATCACTATGCTGCATAGTACCCCAAAATTACGTATGGGATGACGATTCAGCAGCCGCCTGCTTTGTTTTTCAATCATATGCGGAACTTTGATTTTCAAAAGCTGCTGTCAAACTTTCAAAATATTCAACACAACAAAATCATTTGAAGGTGGGACCCGGATGAATAGTAATTTTCGTTACTATTCATGAATAGCAATTTCAGTTACTATTCATATGAATAGTACTATTCATAATATGAATATTGATTTCGGTTACTATTCATGTGAATAGTGATTTCGGTTACTATTCATATGAATAGTGATTTCAGATACTATTCATTTTCTCTCTTCTGTTTATTCTGCTGTTTTAATTCACCTCAGAAAATAATTCAAGTACCAGATTAATTTAATTATTTTGTTATAAATAATTAATTATTTTGTTACTTATTTAATTTTCAGAGTAAATTAACTTTTGACAATACCTTGAGATATTATGTTTGTCATTGATCGTCAACAGGCTTTGGCAATTCTTTCTATGAATTAATGTGTTGATCCTTCCCGTTTGTGTTGACACTTGGTGCACTGGTCTGGTTCACAAGTGACTAGCACTGATCTTGATCTTCACACCTTCATTACATTCCAATTTATTAGCCTGAAGCAATATCTTCAAATACATGAAATCTTTTGGCCCTTCAACTGAATCATCTGTACATCTTATTCTGTCACTGAGGCTTGATCATGTTAATGAACTTCTTTCAGCGACTTGATCCTTGTTGGTGCCTGTTCTTCAAATTTCACGATCCCTGTATAGAGTTAATATTATTTATCTTTTATCCTAGTTGAGTTATATATGTCCTCTATGTAACGCCCCCAAATCCGGGGTCAGTAGATTTTGGCGTCACACTAACAAACTCAATAATTCTAACAAAAATATACTTGTAACGCCCCCAAATCCGGGGTCAGTAGATTTGGGCGTCACAAGTTGGTATCAGAGCGTAGGTTATAGTAAACTAGAAACGAGAGTGTGTAGGAGTGTGTATAGTTAAGTAAGGAACGTCAGAGTTAATATAGGACTCCTGTTGGACTATTGGATATAGTACCAGTTAGTGAGTTAAGATGTGAGTGGTGACAGATAGTTGAGCGGAGTTGGGTAGAAACCCTTGAAGCTGTAGGTAGTGGAACCTTCAGAGTCTAGTGCGAGTGATGACGACGTATAGAATAGATAACTTTAGGACGTGTAGCAGAAAAGTCTAGATCGAATGACGAGTCAGCGAAGGAGTCGACAAAGAAGATGTACGTGGAGACCCTGGCAATACTTTTTTTTTTAATCAGTATTCCTTTGATGAGTTTATTTTGACAAGTGTCTTTCCCTGAAGTTGGATTTCCAGTTATGATGGAGGCTACAATGCCTATTTCTTTTATTTCTAAACCCTGTCAAGTTTAATATATGAGTTTCGAAATTTCTTCATCAGTGAATAATCCTATTATTGATAGATCATCATTTCTTAGTATTGTGCCAATCATTTCTTTCCTGATTATCCTTTTCTTCTGAAGTAGTACCCATGGAATCCGTTTAGTTGTAATCCAGGGGTATGTCTGAGAATTTCTCATAAATTGATTGTTAATTCGATGTTCGAATCTTTTTATGTTTCTTTACTCCAACTGAGGTGAACAACCCTATTTATAGGGGACACAAGGACTGTTTGTCTGTGTGATAGCAGTCTGATGGGACGCCATCACTTGTGTGTTGTGAAGTACAAGAAGGTTAATTACCTTTAGTCATGTCTTGAATAAGGCACGCAACAACGTTCATTTGGTCATATTGATCACTCAGTAATCTTTCATTTCAAAGAATATTTGTTTGAAAATTCATAAATTAATTCTACAATTGTGGAACCTTTGCTACGATGTGAAATCGTTCTCTTCAAATATCATGAATCATAATATCTCGAGTAGTCTTGAACGTATGCCAATCGAGTTTAGAATACTAGTAACGCGTGACGTATAGTACTACGATTAGAGTTGTTCTATATAGAGAGATCAGTAGAGATCCCAGTATAGTAAATAAGTATCCATAGTACAGATTAGTAGAGTTGCGGATGCAACCCGAGTTGGTAGACTAAACCCCAGTAACCCTTCTTTACCTGATTCCGAGGACGGAATCCTTTTTAAGGTGGGTAGAATGTAAGATACCAGATTATTTCAGGATTTATTATTTTTATTATCATTTAATTATGTTAATTAGTATTTAAAGGATGGAATTGGATTTGAGAATATCGTTGTGGAATTCAACGATA
This sequence comes from Kitagawia praeruptora, assembly GCA_037693485.1. Taxonomy (NCBI): domain Eukaryota; kingdom Viridiplantae; phylum Streptophyta; class Magnoliopsida; order Apiales; family Apiaceae; genus Kitagawia; species Kitagawia praeruptora. The sequence continues at coordinate 148,150,055 of CM075349.1, read as the reverse complement.
TTTAGTATTGAGTTTATATGAGTATATATTGAGTTATGTGTGCCAATGTGTGCCCCAGTATTTTATTGGTATTTTTAGTGATTTAAAAATATTTAAATCAAGTATTATTGATCTTCAAAAATCTTTATTTAATTATCGGAGGGCTTAAAAATCATGAAATCTTTTGTAAAATTATCTTTATATATTTAGTGAGTTTTTAAAATTGTTGGGTGGATTAATTTGGGAGTTAAATATTTTAAAATGATTTTAAGAGTTTTATTGAATTTAAAGGATCAAAACTTTGAAAATTCATATTTAATTCATTTTTGATCCGAAAAATATTTTAAAAATATGTGCGTGCTCGTAATTTTATATTCTTTATTTTAAAAATGAAAAGTTTAACTTTTCGAATATTTTATTTGATTACGAATTGTAAGAGTCATTTAGTAGTGTTTTAATTGGGCCCGAGGAGTAGTGTTAGTAGTAATACAAGGATTTGGGCCAAGCCCATTTAATCAAGACCCAGCAGACAGAACAGCCGAGAGAGTTCTAGAGAAAAAAAGGGGAAGAAAGAAAAATTAGGGTTTAAGTTGGAATTGGGGGCGTTACACTCTATTACATATTACATTACATTATGCCTTACACTAAGAGCAAAATATGCAAAGATTGTGACATATGCAACCATCAAGAAATTCATTGAAGACATTAAGGATGATGCTCCAAATTTTGATGAGAAAATTGTGATTGTTGAACTGAGATCAATCAATAAGAAAGTTCTTGAAAATGAAGAAGAAGATAGAAAGAAGATGAGACACGATAAGTGATTATCTAAATCAAATATGTTCAATCTACGAGAGTACTTAGCCCATTGAAGCAGAAATAATTATATTTGTAATTTTCAAATTTTTGAGAACATTTTCAAAAATAAAGTTTTAATTGTTTTGATTTATGTTAAATAAGTTGGTGGTAATTTTGACTTTGTTGTTATTTTTCCTAAAAACAAATTGGGGAAAATTGCTGAAAATTATGGATGATTGTAATAGGACAACTTAACTATGTAAACTAATTTAGTCTCATGAAGACTAGGTGAAACATGCTATCATATTCAAAGTATATTCCTTGTAATCGTTAAGATTATTGTCAAATAAATAGTTCAAATAAATAGGGTTAACTTGAAAGAAGTTCATTGTCATGATCAGACCTCAAGTAAAATATCCCTGATGAAAGTAAACAATAAAGACACTATCAAGCAACATTCCTAATAACATGATTAAAAGAATGACAACAATATTTTGAAGACAGCACGGTGGCTGATAGCATCCTTGCAATATTGACAATAACATTGACGGAAGTTTGTGACAACATGAATGCATGGTATTGATAGCATAATCTACAAAATCTTGACAACACAATTTTCATGATAGCATCTATGGCGGAGAATCTCACTGTTAGTATATGAACATTCTTGGCAAAAAATTTGATAAAAGTAGATACTGTCTCAAGATAGAAAGCATTTGAAATAGCGTATATAGTCAAATATGCAAGTTGTACATAAGTCACATGACTTTGTGACCTATGTGATTAGAGATGTACAAAAGGCCCATCGGGCCGGGCTTTGAAAAGCCCGGGTTTTTTGGTCAAAGTCCGGCCCGGGCTTTGATTTTGACCGGGCCGGGCTTCTGTGAAAAATGTGAGCCCTTTTAGTGAAAATGCACCCTAGAAGGGGGTTGAATAGGTGTAAATGGCTAACTATGTTTAACTAAAACCGATTTTAAAAATTACCAGAAACAGCTTACTGATTTCGTTTTATGCAGAGACAGATGGTAAGCTGAATGCAAACAGTAAGCAAAATACAAGCAGAAAATAAAGAGCAGAAAATAAAGAACACAGAGACTTTTAGCCAGGTTCGACCCCTAACCCCTATGGTCTACGTCCTGGTCCCTTACCAACTTGGTAAGAGAATATATTATTGATCAACGAAATAAACCAATTACAAGATACAATAATATATCTCCCTTTTTAACCCAGCTGCTGACAAATGGCTTGCTGAACACCTGTTTCTGAACTTGCTCTCTAAGCTATACTTCCCAAGTATACTTCTCTAGCAACGTCCACCAAACCCTTGTTCCCTAGCCAATATGCCCAGCAACTCAACCTTACCAATCCTGCTGACAAATGGCTTGCTGTTTGCTGTGTTGAACCAACTCTCTAAGCAATACTTCCAAAGTATCCTTCTCTAGTCTAGTTCGACCCACCCAAAACCTTAAGCCAAACCTGTACAGCAAGTATTCAATACAAATTGAACAATACAATCCAAAATAAGATGTTCGAGTATTACAACTCAAGCTATAAACTCTCTTATATAATATAAGTGTATATAACAATAAAGCTCAGAGTTTATAAGAATGGTGTTTGAGAGAGATGATAAGAACGTGTATAAGCAAGTCTCAAACTTGTAGTTGTGTTTTTCTTGGGTACTTACAAGAAAGGTTGTGAGTGAATATATATGAAAAACAAACAAACGGCTAGTTGAAGATTTGATATATGGAAAAGATTTGATTGCATAAAAACACTCTCCAACAGCTATATTAGTTAGAGGTTTTGAATATAAAACGTTTGGAATGATTTAATTCTCCAACAAACTCATTTTGATATATATACGATAGTATATATATGATAAAATCAATTTCCAACAGCTATAAAAAGATATGAACAAATCTGGGCTGTTATGGAATGTTTAGATAATTAAAAGATTGAGTAAAATCTGTTTTGAAAGGATAAGGAAAGATAAATCACAATCTCACTAAATAAGAAACAGATTTTCGAAAAAGATTTGAGCTCTATTAATTATATATACCATATATTATATAATAGAGTCCTTACATATTTAATCCTAGCCAATCTCTGATCTTCAAGCAATCTTCAAGAAATCTTCGAAATCAAACTTGACTAAGAACAGCTTCTGGAAAGTCCAAGTCAGCTTGCTGTTTTGATTCTGGCGAGTTCTTTTCAGCTTGCTGTTTTGGTTCTGGCTTGCTGTTTTGGTTCTGGCGAGCTGAACAGATAGATAGCTTTAAATCTTTGCCTTTCCATAACATCAACCAAGTTACCTGAGAGTATACTTATACATAGCAAACACAAATATATGCATATGATACATCAAGTGATTCAATCATATAATGGTAAGCTAAAAATAATAAAACTAGTACAAGATAAGCAATCAGCTTGCTGTATATAACATCAAAATCCACTAGGGTAACAATCTCCCCCTTTTTGATGATTATATACCAATATGTGATTGAGCTAAAAGCTCCCCCTTAATCATTGATCAATACTTCCTGCAAAACAAGATTAGATAGATAAACATGAAGTATTAAGATACAACCTTTGTATTCATCATCAAAACATCACGGTAACATTCTCCCCCTTTTTGATGATGACATACTTGAATACATCAGAGAGACTATGTTGCTCCCCCTAAAACAATGCTCCCCCTGATTAACATAATATCTCATCATATAATCAGGTTAGCACAATTCATCATATGCAATAAGATATAAATACGACTCATCCCTGCATGAAACATTAGTTGATAAATCCAATATATAAAATTATAGCCCTTTTTATCCTCATGTATTCATGTTCTTCTCCCCCTATGACATCATCAGAAAAGGGTCAAGAGAATAAGCATATAAGAATAAAACATGTGGTAAAGCATTTAATAATCATGAGGCTAGTTATAATTATAAAGTTGAATAAATCAAACCAGCATGCTGAAAACACATTTCCAGAATATTCATCGATAGCAATTGTTCTTCTGGACTGGAAAATGGCTTGCTGATTATACAATATACATTCCAACTGATCATAATAGTATTCTTCTTTCTTATTTCCTGCATAATACAATATATATACATATATTTTGTCCCATCTATGTACTAGAGGAATCTCGTTAGTACCACAAAAATAATATAATCATATTCAAAGAAATGTACGAGGACAAATAACATACTTACTACTTGAGTACCCAAATTTTATTGGATCCACCATGATTTGTTGATAGGACATAAAGAACATGTAGATCAGATTTCTTGATCCACTGTTGTATCACTTTTGGTGCTTGATTTGTAGTCCTTTGTGTTCTGCCAGACTGATAATGGTAAGCTGTTTGTCTTCTGTCATTTGCTTTCTGGTATGCTGACTGTTGTCTGACTGATCCATTCTGGTAAGCTGTTTGTCTTCTGCTATTTGCATTCTGGTATGCTGTTTGTCTCCTGTCTTGTCCATTCTGGTAAGCTGTTTGTCTCCTGTCTGATCCATTCTGGTGAGCTGTTTGTCGCCTGACTGGTCTATTCTGGTAAGCTGTTTTCACTTTATGATTTACTTGAACCACACAATGTTTTTCCAGATGACCTTTTGTACCACATTTGTTGCATGTCTTCCAGGGCATAGCATAGTCATAAGGTATGCCATTCCTTCCATCATATTTGAGCACCTTATCTTTCTTGTTGAAATTCATGCCAACTCCTTCTCTGACTAAGGGGACATTTGCCTTCTTCATCATTGTCTTTAAAGTTTCTTCACCTTGAACAAAAGTTTCCATGCCCTTCTTGAGATCTTTAACTTCTGTTTCTAGGAGAGTGATCACTTCAGCTTGCTGTTTGAGGAGTTCAGCTTGCTGGACTCTCTTTTCAGCAGTTTTTGAGGATTCGGCTTGACTAGATTCCTTCATTTTGTATGATTCCAATGCTTTAGCTTTAGTTTTGACATCAGACCTTAGCTCTTTGATTTCTTCAGTCAATGTCTTGTTTCTCTTTTCGAGTAGCTTGACATTAGCCTCTAAATGTCTGTTCTTAGTAGTTAGTTCCTTGATCTCTGTAGCTTTACTGAATGAAGTTGAATCCCATTCTTCCATTTTTGGCAATAGATCTTTTACCATTTTGGATAGATAGGCATTTTTATCAGTCAGCTTGCTGATTTCAGCCTTTAGTGCCATGTGTTCTTCAATTGTAACACTATTTTGTTCCTGCATGGTTAGTGAATCCATAATAATATTTTCAGAAGATTTCCAGGAATGAAAAGAGTTTACCTCACTAGAATCTGATTCTGAATCAGACACATCACTATCTACAAGAACTTCTTCCGTGTTTCCTATATCATCAATCCCAACAAATGCAGAGTTTATTATCTCTTCACTTGATACTTCACCAGAAATAGCTTTTTCATCATTCGAAGTCAATTGAGCCTTTGACTTCCTTTTGTCTTTCAAATCAGCACGCTGTTTTGTTGTTGTAGCTTTATAATGAATTTTTAATGTATCCCATATGTCCTTTGCTGTGCTACATGAAGAGACCATGTCATAATCTGACTCTGAAAGACCACACATTAATGTATACTTTGCTCTTCCATTATAGCCTGATTTTATCAATTCTGATTTTGAGAGATCGTCAATGTCTTTTGGCTTGCCGTCTTTGTCAAGAAAATTGAATGGACCCTTTTTAACGACTCTCCATTCAATTGCATCATCTCTGTTAAGAATCACCTTCATTCTCTGTTTCCAAGCATCATAATTTTCAATCCCATTGAGAAGTGGTGGCATCTCTAAATAATCTCCTTCTACATAAGCGGGTGCCATAGGATCTGTACTTTCCTGTTACAGAAATGTTAGTACACCAAATCTCTGATACCAAATGAAAATGCACCCTAGAAGGGGGTTGAATAGGTGTAAATGGCTAACTATGTTTAACTAAAACCGATTTTAAAAATTACCAGAAACAGCTTACTGATTTCGTTTTATGCAGAGACAGATGGTAAGCTGAATGCAAACAGTAAGCAAAATACAAGCAGAAAATAAAGAGCAGAAAATAAAGAACACAGAGACTTTTAGCCAGGTTCGACCCCTAACCCCTATGGTCTACGTCCTGGTCCCTTACCAACTTGGTAAGAGAATATATTATTGATCAACGAAATAAACCAATTACAAGATACAATAATATATCTCCCTTTTTAACCCAGCTGCTGACAAATGGCTTGCTGAACACCTGTTTCTGAACTTGCTCTCTAAGCTATACTTCCCAAGTATACTTCTCTAGCAACGTCCACCAAACCCTTGTTCCCTAGCCAATATGCCCAGCAACTCAACCTTACCAATCCTGCTGACAAATGGCTTGCTGTTTGCTGTGTTGAACCAACTCTCTAAGCAATACTTCCAAAGTATCCTTCTCTAGTCTAGTTCGACCCACCCAAAACCTTAAGCCAAACCTGTACAGCAAGTATTCAATACAAATTGAACAATACAATCCAAAATAAGATGTTCGAGTATTACAACTCAAGCTATAAACTCTCTTATATAATATAAGTGTATATAACAATAAAGCTCAGAGTTTATAAGAATGGTGTTTGAGAGAGATGATAAGAACGTGTATAAGCAAGTCTCAAACTTGTAGTTGTGTTTTTCTTGGGTACTTACAAGAAAGGTTGTGAGTGAATATATATGAAAAACAAACAAACGGCTAGTTGAAGATTTGATATATGGAAAAGATTTGATTGCATAAAAACACTCTCCAACAGCTATATTAGTTAGAGGTTTTGAATATAAAACGTTTGGAATGATTTAATTCTCCAACAAACTCATTTTGATATATATACGATAGTATATATATGATAAAATCAATTTCCAACAGCTATAAAAAGATATGAACAAATCTGGGCTGTTATGGAATGTTTAGATAATTAAAAGATTGAGTAAAATCTGTTTTGAAAGGATAAGGAAAGATAAATCACAATCTCACTAAATAAGAAACAGATTTTCGAAAAAGATTTGAGCTCTATTAATTATATATACCATATATTATATAATAGAGTCCTTACATATTTAATCCTAGCCAATCTCTGATCTTCAAGCAATCTTCAAGAAATCTTCGAAATCAAACTTGACTAAGAACAGCTTCTGGAAAGTCCAAGTCAGCTTGCTGTTTTGATTCTGGCGAGTTCTTTTCAGCTTGCTGTTTTGGTTCTGGCTTGCTGTTTTGGTTCTGGCGAGCTGAACAGATAGATAGCTTTAAATCTTTGCCTTTCCATAACATCAACCAAGTTACCTGAGAGTATACTTATACATAGCAAACACAAATATATGCATATGATACATCAAGTGATTCAATCATATAATGGTAAGCTAAAAATAATAAAACTAGTACAAGATAAGCAATCAGCTTGCTGTATATAACATCAAAATCCACTAGGGTAACATTTAGGTCTTCAAAGCGGGCCGCGGTGGGCTTTTTTCCGGGCCTGAAGCGGGCCGGGCCGGGCCGGATCGGGCTTTTTTCGGGATCAAATCGGATCGAAATTTTATGTTATATAAGAATGTTCTTTATGTAATAATGGCAGACATGTGTTAAACAATCTATATTGCCGATAAAATATTACATTTATCGATTTACTTTTTGATTTGATGATATATTAATTGATTACACGTGTACTTAACTTGTTTTCGTTCATGTATCGTAATATATGCATATAAATAATCTTATTATTAATAATGAATATGTAAATATATATGTACTTAAATTATTTTTATATTTGTAGGAAGTGTAAATACATAAATATTTATGTAAGTATGCTAGAATAATCAAATTTTACCCGGGCTTTTTTGGGCCGAACCGGGCCTTTAATCGTGCCGGACCGAAGACCGAGCTTTTTAAAAGACCGGGTTAAGACCGGGCTTTTGCCGGGCAGGGTCGGGCTTTGCCCAAAAATATATGGACCGTTTAAGGCCCTCGGGTCGGGCTTTGACCGGGCCGGGCTTTGACCGGACTTTGCCGAATCGGGCCGGACCAGATTTTCGGGCTCGGGCTTTTTGTGCATCTCTATATGTGATGGAGATGTATTACAGTTTACAAGTTATAAAAATATATATATATATATATGAAATATATAATTATAAAACATATATAACTATTTTAATTTAATACTCCCTCCATCCCAATTTACATGTCCCTTTTAACTTTTTAATGGTAAAATTGACCAATATTTGGCTAAATATTAGAATTTGTTCAATTATTATTTTTAAAAATCGAAAGTTACATTTTAAAATAGATTACGTGTACTTTTTAATGATATTATTTTTTTTATTTTTCTCAATCATATAATACATATAAATTTCAGTCAAATTTTGATCAATTTGACCGGTCAAATTGATCAAAAATGACATGTATAATGAGACAAAGGTAGTACAATTTATTAATATAAACAAAATATTAATAAAAATAAAAATAACCCATTTATAAAGCATAAATAGTGTGGATTTATTCTCAAGTAAAATGACTAATTCATCATTATAGTCAATATTAACTTGCAAGTGAGTCACTAAGTTAAAATTTTTTTCAATCGCATCATGATGAAACTATAATTAGCTTGCAATCATAATACTGAACTTCAAAATACCGGCACAACTGTTAAAATGTGTTGACTTTTAATAAAGAACCTTTAAGTTGTGCTACGTCAGGTACACGTTAGCGTCACGTCGGCCTACACATCAAAATCTAAAATTTTATAATCTAAACTCACTGGACTATGCGTTAATTTTCAGTTAGGTCACTAACTCGGAAAAAATAAATTATATATTCAATAATTATCAAACGAAATTATTAATTTAAAATAAGATCATGATTTTTTTTAATTTAAATTGTTATCATTAAAAAATAGTTAACATTAAAAAATATACTTTTGGTTTCAATTATTAATATGAAAAAGATTAAAAAAACATAATATCTTATTTATTCATTTTTATGGATTTATTTGCATATAAAATAAATGGGCATGTTCCAAATTTAATTAATTATTATCAACAAAAAAAACACTAAATATTAAAAAAAATTACACTTTTGACAAAAATCGTCATTATTGAAAAAAATGATATCCAAATATCTATTCACTTGTATCAATTTATAAGTATACGGTTTTAAATGTTATGTACACATGTAATCACTCGTTCAAAAATTTAAACATGTGGTACATATCGTCATTATCGAAAAAAAAAATTTATCTTTAAAAATTCATTCACTTATATTTATTTATAGCATTATATTGAATTGTTATGTAAATTTTAAATTTTATCAGAGAAAATCATTCATAAAAAATTTTAAATTCGAAAAATTTATAACTTTGTTAGAATTCATCCATATCGTAAAATTTTGAAATGAAAAAAGTGATAATTTTCTAAGCATAAGAATTAAATTGGCAATTTCAATTTTCAATTTAATTAGTTTAAAATTCAAATTACTTGATAATTAATTGAAAATTGAGTTCAAGTTGAGTGTTGAATTAGCCGTTAAACTAAAGTTCAGCATGCCACATCAGCATTCACGTCATTTTTTCGTTAGGATTTTTAACGAAACTAACTAGAATCATCAACTTACAAGTTTTTAATTACTTCATTAATTGATTGAAAGTTTTTTTTTAATTTGATGACTTATTTGCAAGTTACTAATGACTACGCTGATGAATAAATTATTTAGAGGCTGTTTGGGATTGCTTAAAATAAGTTACTTTTGACTTATAGAGGTGTTTTTAACTTAATGGAAAAAGTAAAGTTGTTTACTTTAAGTTGAATGAATGTGTTTGAGTAATTTTACTTAAAGTTAAATGAGGTTTAATAATTTTGACTTAAAGTGACATTTGACTTGAAAAAAATTTAAATTCATAATATTTAAACTTTACAAGAATCGTAAAAAAAAAAAACAAAAAAAAAACTTAATAAGTCATAAGTACCTAAATGAAACTTATAACTTAATGGAATTTTTTAATTTAAAGCCGGCTTAAATCAGTGGTTGCCAAACGAGTCAAAAGCTACTTAAAGCCTTTAAGCATGGTTTGCCTAACACCCTACAGCCTGTTTGGGTACACTTATTTTAAGGAACTTTTGGCTTTAAGTAGTTTTTGTCCTGTTTGGATACACCGACTTTAAGTTAAAAAACTGCTTTAAATCATAAGTTCCATTTAGATACTTTTGACTTATGACTTATGAATTATATAGTTTTTTTTTTTTACACGATTCTTGTACAGGTTAAATATTATGAATTTAAAATTTTTTAAAGTCAAATTTCAGTTTAAGTCAAAATTATTAAACCCCCATTTAACTTTAAGTAAAATTACCCAAACACATTCATTCAACTTAAAGTAAACAACTTTACTTTCTCCTTTAAGTTAAAAACATCTTCATTAAATCAAAAGTAACTTATTTTAAGCAATCCGCGCTCTTAATATTTATTCTCCGATTCCGTAAAAAACAACATAACTTTACCCCTGTCATATAATCTTTTTACCACAATCAAGCTAGTTGGGCCACAGCCCTGTAAAGGAGCTCGTTAGGCCACAGGCCTGGTCGGAGAGCTGGTGTATTGGACTTTGAGTTTTGGTAGAAACCATGTTTCTCCACTCAATGCCCATGAACGTAGCCCATTTTTGAAAAATCACTCCTTCATTGTATTTTTTGTTATTCATTAAATGTTTTTTTTCACAGTTTAGTTCTTTCACCATTAAAATAAATTTTATGACTTCTTGAAAAACTTTTAGAAATTTGTTACCACCTAAAAATCAATGGCTTTACTTATGAACATTGGAATGTTTTGTTTAGTTTAGTTCTTCTTTTTTTTTTTTTATTAATCAATCTATCTATCTATTCTATTATATTAAAGCCGAAACATTAAAAGTTTGGTTGGTTGGTTGGTTGGTTGGTTGGTACCTATTGAATTTACCTAATTACCCTTACTTAACTATTAACTAAATACATAATTTTCTTTTTCATATTAAACATATTACCTTTTCTATTTGTCACTAACTAATTAATTTCCCTTTTCAGGTAAAGCACAATATCTTTATTATTTTATCTAACTAAAATTTCTCCTTTCTTATAAACACTACAAGCAATTTTGAAAATAACATAATTATATTATAATTACTATTAACCAATCAATTACCTTTTTTAGCCAAAACATGTTACCTTTTCTCTATTCTATAACTAAAATATCTCTTTAACTAAAATATTTTTTTTACAAATATATCATGGGGTTCTATTTAATAAATAATAATATTATAATACTAATAATTATCAATTACCCTTTTCAACTAAAACATATCATCTTTTCCCTATTTTATAATTCAAATTCCTTTTTTCTAGAAATATCACGGGCAACATTAATTTCTCAATATCTAAAAACACTACGAACAATTTAATTTAGTGAAATAACATAAATTAAATTATAATTACTATAAACTAATTAATCACCTTTTCCACCTAAAACATGTTTCCTTTTTAATTTTCTCTAACTAACACCTCACTTTTTTCAGTTAAATCACGGCATTCTAAATTATAATTTTATAAGTACTTATAATTAAACGATTACCTTTTTGAATACCTTTTTCACCTAAAACGTATCATATTTTCCATATTTTATAATTCAAATTCCTTTTTTCTAGAAATATCATGGGCAACATTAATTTCTCACAATCTAAAGACATTACGAACAATTTAATTTAGTGAAATAACATAAATTAAATTATAATTATTATAAACTAATCAATTACCCTTTTCACATAAAACATGTCATCTTTCTAATTTTTACATTACATTTTCTATTTTCTCTAAATAAAATCAATCTTTTTTCAATTATATCACGGACGGTTCTATTTAATAAAATAAAATAACAATATTATAATGTTAATAATTAACCGATTAAGTTTAAGCTAAAATTTATCATCTTTTCTATATTTTCTAACTAAAATATCTCTATTCTTTAAAATATCACGGGCAACACTAATTTTTCCTTTTCTTAAAACTTTACGAGCAATTTTATTTAGAAAAATAACATAATTGAATTATAATTACTATAAACTAATCAATTACCTTTTTCACCTAAAACATGTTTCCTTTTTAATTTTCTATAACTAACACCTCACTTTTTTCAGTTAAATCACAACATTCTATTTAATAAAATAAAATAATAATTTTATAAGTACTTATAATTAACCGATTACCTTTTTGAACTAAGATGTATTATCTTTTCAATATTTTCTAACTAAAATCCCTCTTTTCATAGAAATATAACGGATAACATTTATAATTCTTTTTTTTGCTAATTAACATTTATATAATTATTATCAAATCATTTTATTTAAAAATTTAAACCTCCAAAATCATATTTTAAAAAAAGTAAATCGAATTAATAAAGCATATCATATAATATTAAAAGAAATCCGTGCATCGCACGGGTTTTAAGCGTACTTATTATATAAAAGCCGAAACATTAAAAGTTTTGGTACCTGTTTTTTGGTTCTTAGTGAATTTACTTATTTACCATTCATTAAAAAAATATATTTAATATCTATACTATTAAAATAGTAAAATAAATTATAACATAAAATAATTAATGATAATTACTAATTAGTCGAATGCCTTTTTTCACATTTACTTTTAGTTGAAGATATTACATTTTATAAACACCTAAAAAATTAATCGTATCATATCTTCCAATCATTAATATTTCCTTTCGAATTAAAACACGTTACCTTTTTGTTTTATAAGGAAACATTAGTATAATTCTTCATTAAAAAGAAAAATATATTCGATATTTATACTATTAAAACAGCTAAAATAAATAATAACATAAAATAATTAATGTTAATTAGTCGATTGCCTTTTTCGCATTTACTTTAATTGAAGATATTACCTTTTATAAACAACTGAAAACATCAATCGTATCATATCTTTCAATCATTAATATTTCCTTTCGTATTAAAACACATTACCTTTTTTATTTAAAACTAATATTATCACACCATATTTTTCAATTATTTAATAAAATATATTAAAAATCCCTATACGTTATTTATAACAAGGAAACATTAGTATAATTCGTAAACATGAGTATATTAAATTATAGTGAATTAAAATTAAAAAGTCATTAAAAATAATGATTACATAATTGTAATATTGAATAAAATTTATAAAATAATAAAATAAACACCATATCAATAAATTTTATTTATAACATAATAAAATTTTATTATAATTTTATAAATTTATATCTTCCGATCAGTAATATTTTCTCCTAATCTAAACATTTTGACTTTTAATTTAAAACATAATCTTGCAATAATTAATATATACCCAAAAATATTACACTATATCTTCTAATCACTAACAAAATATAATAGAAATCCGTATACTACGAATAATGACCGTTAGATTTTTAGTAAAAAATCAGAATCGTTAGATATAATGATTAGATATATTATATGATTAAATTAATTTACTAAAATTTCAAGGTTTGAATTCCATCAACTACATATTTATTTTAAAATTTTATAATATAAGTTTTAAGCTATGCATATCATTAATTAATTTTTTATTAAATAATTTAAGTTAAAATTAAAATAAAATATTAATTATTATTATTTAAAAATGTAATTGTAACATAAAATAAAATTTATTGTATATCAAAAGAAATCCGTGCATCGCACGGGTTATAAGCTAGTTCTATTATATTAAAGCCGAAACATTAAAAGTTTGGTTGGTTGGTACCTAATGAATTTACTTATTTACCCTTACTTAATTACATATAAAATTCATCCTACTAACTAATTAATTTCCGTTTTCAAATTAAATATATTAACTTTTCTATTTTTCACTAACTAATTAATTTTCCTATTCAAGTTAAACACAATATAAAAACATATTATAATTACTATTAGCTAATTAAATAATTTTTTCATTCATATTATCTTTTCTCTTTTTTCTAACTAAAATATCTCTTTTTCCAGTTATATCACGGGTTACCTTTTAAAAATCTTCTTTTATATCTATACTATTATATAAAAGCCGAAACATTAAAAGTTTGGTTGGTCGGTTGGTTGGTACATGTTGATTTTACTTATTTACCATTCACTAATAAAATATGTTATTTTACTTAATTATCCTTACTTAATTATTATATATAATAATATAATAAAAAGTTATTAGCCGATTGCCTTTTTAACATTTACTTTTAATTGAAGAAATTACCTTTTATAAACACCTATAATTGTACCATATCTTACAAATGCTAATATTTGTTTTCTAAATAAAACATGTTATCTTTAAATTTAAAACTAATCTTGCAATAACTAATATAAACCCAAAAATATCACACCGCATTTTACAATCATTAATAAAATATAATAAAAATCTATATACATCGCTAATAATAAGAAAACATGAGGATAATCCTTGACAAGAGTATATTAAATTATATTAAAAGTAAAAAAATTATTGGAAATAATGATTATATAAAACCTAATTATATTATAAAATAAAATTTATAACATATCAAAAGAAATGTACATGTTGATTTTACTTATTTACCCTTAACTAATAAAACATGTTATTTTACTTAATTATCCTGAATTAATTATTATTTATAATAATATAATAAATAGTTATTAGCCGATTGCCATTTTAACATTTACTTTTAATTGAAGAAATTACCTTTTATAAACACCTAAAATTGAACCATATATTATAAACGCTAATATTTATTTTCTAACCAAAACATGTTACCTTTAAATTTAAAACTAATCTTGCAATCACTAATATAAACCCAAAAATATCACACCGCATCTTACAATCATTAATCAAAATCTTTACTATTACGAAACATTAAAAGTTTGGTTGGTTGGTACCTGTTGATTTTACTTATTTGCCCTTAACTAATAAAACATGTTATTTTACTTAATTATTATTTATAATAATATAATAAATAGTTATTAGCCGATTGCCTTTTTAACATTTACTTTTAATTGAAGAAATTACCTTTTATAAACGCATAAAATTGTACCATATCTTACAAACGCTAATATTTGTTTTCTAACTAAAACATGTTACCTTTAAATTTAAAACTAATCTTGCAATAACTAATATAAACCCAAAAATATCACACCGCATCTTACAATCATTAATAAAATATAATAAAAATCTATATATATTGCTAATAATAAGAAAACATGAGGATAATTCTTGAAAAAGAGTATATTAAATTATATTAAAAGTAAAAAAATTATTGAAAATAATGATTACATAAAACCTAATTATATTATTAAATAAAATTTATAACATATCAAAAGAAAGGTACCTCTTCATTTTACTTATTTACCCTTAACTAATAAAACATGTTATTTTACTTAATTATTCTTACTTAATTATTATTTATAATAATATAATAAATAGTTATTAGCGGATTGTCTTTTTAACATTTACTTTTAATTAAAGAAATTACCTTTTATAAACATTTAAAATTGTACCATATCTTACAAACGCTAATATTTGTTTTCTAACTAAAACATGTTACCTTTAAATTTAAAACTAATCTTGCAGTCACTAATATAAACCCAAAAAGATCACACCGCATCTTACAATAATTAATCAAAATATAATAAAAATCTATATACATCTATACTAATATATAATAAGTAAATAGAGATATAATTTGGTTGTTTGGTTCAACAATTTAAAACAATAGTCAACAATAAATTTACATTAAAATTTTATATTATTAGTTCTAAACAATACATGTGATTTATTAAATAATTTTAAAAAGTTAAATTAATTCCATAATAAATTATTAAACTCTTTTTTGTTTAATAATATAATTTTAAAAATATTTAAAAATAACCCGTGCTTTGCACGGGCTATAAGCTAGTTTTATATATTAAAGCCGAAACATTAAAAGTTTGGTTGGTTGGTACCTATTGAATTTACTTATTTACCCTTGCTTAATTACATATAAAATCCATCCTACTAATTAATTAATTTCCTTTTTCAAATTAAATATATTACCTTTTCTATTTTTCACTAACTAATTAATTTTCCTTTTCAAGTTAAATACAATATAAAAACATATTATAATTACTACTAGCTAATTAAATAATTTTTTCATTCATATGATCTTTTCTCTTTTTTCTAACTAAAATATCTATTTTTCCAGTTATATCACGGGTTACCTTTTAAAAATCTTCTTTTATATTTTATTTAACTAAAAATTTTACTTTACTAATCAATCTCCTTTTTTAGGTTAAACATGTTACTTTTTTTTAATAATTAAGCAGTTTCCTTTTTCAGGTAAAATATAATATCTTTTATATTTTATCTAATTAAAAAACAAATTATATTTACGGTTAACTAATAAATTAATTTTTTTTTATCTTTTTTCTTTTGTCTGAAATATTTTTTCCCCAGTTATATCACGGGTTATCTTTTTCAACCAAAACAAGTTACCTTTTTTATTTTCTCTAGCTAAAAACTCTCTTTTCAAATTATATCACAGGCGATTTTATTTAATAAAATAAAATCATAATATTATAATGCTATTAATTAGCCGATTAACTTTTCAGCTAAAAACGTATCATCTTTTTTATTTTTTTAATTAAATTCATTTTTTTAGAAATATCATGGGTAATATTAATTTATCATTTTCTAAAAATACTACCAACAATTTTATTTATTAAAATAACAATTAAATTATAATTACTATAAACTAATCAATTACCTTTTTCACCTAAAGTATGTCACCTTTTAATTTTCACGTTATCTTTTTCTATTTTTTAAAACTAAAATCTCTATTTTTCCAATTATATCACGAACGGTTCTATTTAATAAAATTAAATAAAAATATTATAATACTAATATTAACCAATTATTCTTTTTAGCTAAAACGTATCATTTTTTCCTATATTATCTAACTAAAATTCCTCTTTACAAATATCACGGGCAACATTAATTTCTCATTTTCTAAAAATATTTTTTTGTAAAATAACATAATTAAATTATAATTACTATAAATTAATCAATTACCCTTTTCACCTAAAACATATTACCTTTTTAATTTTCTCTAACTAAATCATCTCTTTTTCCAATTATATCACGGGCATTCTATTTAATAAAACAAAATAATAACTTTATAATTAATAATAAATAACTTATTACCTTTTCAACTAAAAACCTATCACATTTTCTATATTTTTTTAACTAAAATCATTCCATTTCTAGAAATATCACGAATAACATTTATATAATTATGATTATCATCACATTTAAATATTTAAGTCTCCAAAATTCATATTTAAAAAATTAATAAAAAATTTAATATAATATTAAACAAATTCCGTGCATCGCACGGGTTTTAAGCTAGTACTATAATATAAAAGCCGAAACATTAAAAGTTTGGTTGGTCGGTACCCGTTGATTTTACTTATTTACCCTTACTTATTTACATATCTACTAAGTACTAACTAATCAATTTCCTTTTTCGGGTTAAACATATTATCTTTTCTATTTTTCAAGAACTAAATAATTTTCTTTTTCAGGTAAAATATAATATCTTTTATATTTTATCTAACTAAAATTTCTCCTTTATGAATCAATTTCCTTTTTCAAGTTAAACATATTACCTTTTCTATTTTTCAATTACATATCTACTAACTAATAAATTTCCCTTTTCAAGTAAAATATATTATCTTTTCTATTTTTTCAAGAAATTAATAATTTCTTTTTTCAGGTAAAATACAACATCTTTTATATTTTATCTAACTAAAATTTCACCTTTATGAATCAATTTCCTTTTTCAGGTTAAACATATTACATTTTTTATTTTTTAATAATTAAATAATTTCTTTTTTCAAGTAAATTAGAATATCTTTTACATTTTATTTAATTGAAATTTCTCTTTTTTAAAAATAGTATGAACAATTTTATTTAATAAAATAACATAATTGTAATATAATTACTATTAACTAATCAATTACCTTTTTCAGTCAAAACATATTACCTTTTATCTTTTCTATAACTAAAATCTTTCTTTTTCCAATTATATCATGGACGGTTACCTTTTTTCTGCCAAAACACGTTACCTAAACCTCCTTTTTCCCAATTATATCACGGACGTTTCTATTCAATAAAAATAAATAATAATATTATAATACTAATATTAACCGATTACTTTTTCAAATAAAATTTATCATCTTTTTTATTTTTTCTAATTAAATTCCCATTTTCTAGAAATATAACGGGCAACATTAATTTCTCATTTTCTAAAAACTATGAGCAATTTTATTTAGTAAAATAACATAATTAAATTATAATTACTATAAACTAATAAATTAATTTTTTCACCTAAAACATATTACCTTTTATTTTCTCTAACTAAATCCTTTATTTTTCTAATCATATCACGGGCATTCTATTTAATAAAATGAAGTAATAATTTTATTATTACTAATAATTAATTGATTACCCTTTTCAACTAAAACCTATCATCTTTTCTATATTTTCAAAATAAAATCGCTCATTTTCTAAAATATCACAAATAAAATTTATATAATTATAATCAAACTAATTTAAATTAATGAAATATTTTTATATAACATTAAAAAAATCCGTGCATCGCACGGGTTTTTGGCTAGTATTATAAAAGTGTTGTGCCCCCACTTATATGTTCCTGGCTTCGTCATTGATAGTTTTACATAATTTTTTAGAATAAAATTATATTCTTATATAAAATAAACATGGATCTTATCCATAATTTTGGTACTGTGCCGTCAAAATCAATCATCGAATCTAATACTTTCAAAAATAGATGATTAAGATTATATCATATTAAAAAAATTTTGTAATCTAAAAGAACTGAATTTTATTTAGTTTTTATTCATATTAAAAAAATTAACTTTAATTTATTGATGATTTAATAATTATAATCCAAAAGAAAACATTCAGAATCTTAATAGAAATTTAATTACAAATTTTTACATTAATCTCATTCAATATAGAAAACCTACATTTCGGTAAAGAAAACCTAATTATATATGATTTAAATCATTGATTTACATGTTTTCATAATTTCATATTTTAGTATAAATACAATTTTTAGTTTACATATTAAAATCTAATATGTTTTTTATGCTAACGGTTTTCATTTATTTATTTTTAGATCTAATGGACTATTATTTATTTTGTTATGTTAGGGACCACACTATCGATTACCAAAATTTTGAATAAAATCCCTATTACAGTAGTCTGTATTTGGTTGTTATTAGAACTATTTTCAAATAATGAGAAATGTATTTTGATAATCAAAACAAAATATAAGTAGATTAAATATAATTTTCAACGTAAAAATTCGTCAATTTCTTCTCTTTTGTTTATGTGTAGTTATAGTTAAAAAATAATTGTTAAACCATCACTAAATCAAAGATAATTTTGTCAATTTCACGTAGGCTGTCCAAATCAAATTTAAAAAATTCAAATAGAATACAAATATTAAAGAGGTTTTTTGATAAATACATATAAAAAATTTAATTTTTGCAATTTTACTTTTATTAAGAAAAGCTATTTGCAATTTTACTAAACTAAGTTTCAAAATTGCAAAAATGCTACAAATTAGGGCAACCCTTCCCCTCTGCTCAGCGTACCTGCCCAGATTCGATTTTTTTTAGGTGGGCTGATTTTGAGTTGCAAGGCCCCGCAGGGGCCATATTCAACTGAATACAACCACATTCAACTAAATGCAATCTAATTTTTTTTTTTAAGGTGGTGGTGATTTTGCATTCAGTTGCATTTAGTTGAATATGACCTTGCAACCCAAATCCACCAAAATCACCCACGTGGCAGGTCACTGTTCATCCGAATTATTTTTTAAAAGTAGTTTTCTAAAAAAAAAAATTAATATTGGGTTGAAAAAGGAAAGATAGTATCTTTGCAAGTAAGAAAGTATAAGATAGTGTATTTGCAATTAATTTGAAGAGATATAGTATTTTTGCAAAACAAACTAGAAAAGTTAGTATTTTTGACAAATTATCAATATTAAATTGAACATGTAAAGTCTTATATACATTTGATATGTAAATTAATAACATTTAAATATTAAAAAAATTAATATAGTTATAGATATTAAAAAAGATGTCTTTGACAATTATAATCTAGTACTTCTAAGAGCTTTTTTCATAAATAAATAGGAAAAAGTAAATTTTTGCAAATTTACTTTTGTTAAGAAAAACTATTTGCAATTTTACTAAACTATTTGCAATTTTACTATACTAAGTTTCAAAATTGCAAAAATACTAACCCTAACCCTTCCCTCCTCTTTTATAATCAGCCGTTTGTGTCCTTTTTTTTTTTTTTTTAAAGGTGGGATGCTATTTTGGTGGATTTGGGTTGCATGGCCCCGCAGGGGCAACCACTTTCAACTGAACATGCAACTAAATTATTGATCTCATGTTCCATTTTTCAATTGCCATTTTCGACCTCATTTTTGGACTCTAATATATATAAATATAAATATATATATATATATATATATATATATATATATATAAAATGAGGTCGAAAATGGATATATATATATATATATATATATATATTAGAGTCCAAAAATGAGGTCGAAAATCACTTTTGAAAAATGGAACATGAAATCAGAAATTTAGTTGCATGTTCAGTTGAAAGTGGTTGCCCCTGCGGGGCCATGCAACCCAAATCAGCAATTGAATGCAACCCAAATCAGCAACTGAATGCAACTTTTTTTTTAAGGTGGGATTCTATTTTGGTAGATTTGGGTTGCATGGCCCCGCAGGGGCAACCACTTTCAACTGAATGCAACCACTTTCAACGAGTTGAATATGGTTGCATTTGGTTGAATATTGCCCCTGGCGGGGCCTTGCAACCCAAATCAGCAACTGAATGTAACTTTTTTTTTTAAGGTGGGATTCTATTTTGGCGGATTTGGGTTGCATGGCCCCGCAGGGGCAACCACTTTCAACAAGTTGAATATGGTTGCATTTGGTTGAATATTGCCCCTGGCGGGGCCTTGCAACCCAAATCAGCAACTGAATGCAACTTTTTTTTTTAAAGATGGGATTCTATTTTGGTGGATTTGGGTTGCATGGCCCCGCAGGGGCAACCACTTTCAACAAGTTGAATATGGTTACATTTGGTTGAATATTGCCCCTGGCGGGGCCTTGCAACCCAAATCAACAACTGAATGCAACTTTTTTTTAAGGTGGGATTCTATTTTGGTGGATTTGGGTTGCATGGCCCCGCAGGGGCAACCACTTTCAACAAGTTGATTGTGGTTGCATTTGGTTGAATATTGCCCCTGGCGGGGCCTTGCAACCCAAATCCACCAAAATCATCCCACCTTAAAAAAAAAGTTGCATGTGGGGTTGCATTTGGTTGAATGTGGTTGAATGTGGTTGCATTCAGTTGAATATGGCCCCTGGCGGGGCCTTGCAACCCAAATCCACCAAAATCATCCCACCTTAAAAAAAAAGTTGCATGTGGTTGCATTCAGTTGCTGATTTGGGTTGCATGGCCCGCAGGGGCAACCACTTTCAACTGAACATGCAACTAAATTTCTGATTTCATGTTCCATTTTTCAATTGCCATTTTCGACCTCATTTTTGGACTATAATCTATTATATATATAATACGCCAACTAAAGATAAAATTCTGAGCTTTTTTAATGCACTTGAAAAGACCATTTTACCCTTTATTGTTTTTCGCCGAACAACTGTCCGACTTAACCATACCTCACTTTGTCCACTTTGCTCTGTGCAGTGTCCATGTCTCTCTAAAGCGCCCAGGCCACGCCCAATTGCTTACACGCGACGAACAAAGTACCCTGGGTGAATTACAGAACCAACGTCCGTTATTTGGGTCTCCATCGTCGAACGTATCCATGTCCTCAAGCAATCAACATCAAGAGATTCATCTTCCTCGCGCTGCCCTCACCTCCGATCATTCTTTAGGTATTTTTTGTGACTGAAAAACTTTGTAGGAGTTACAATTGTGGTTTTGGGGTGTTTGGCTCCTCACTGATTTCATTTGTGGCCTCCGTTTTGCCTTTGATATTGAATTTTTTTTGCCTTTGATTTTGAATTTTAATTAGTTTTTACCATTTGTGCGTTGTGTGACCTAGAAGTCGCATTTTCAAGTTTGCTTCACAATCTGTCTCTACGTGACTTAATGCAGTAAGAGGAGAAACATTAATTTTTTTTCAAGTTTGCTTCAGTACATGCTTTGAATTAATCTGTGTGTGAAAACAAAAACAAGGTTAGGAAAAATGTATCTAGAAAGACATTGCCCGGCCCCAATCCCATCAGTAACTTCAGCTGGGGGGTTTTATTTCTGTTATAGTTATATTTTTTGTGGTTACAATACCATAGATGTGTTAAATTTAAAATGGTTATAAAAAAATCGTATAGCTAGAATGTCACTTTAATAAATAAATTTACTTTAAATTTATTAGGTACATTACTAGGGTTGATGTCTATCAAAGTTTATCTGCATAAATACATATAATTTTCATATACGGTAAATGCAGTTCCTATTCTTAGGCTTTGGTTCGCTCTGGTGCGGTGAGTCTGTTAAGGACTAGGATTGCTGAAATAAAGAAAAGAAACTTTATTTAATTGTGATCAACAGGTAACAAAGCCTTTACTGCCTGTGATTAATCAAACTATTGTTTGGCCTTTTATAAGGTAAAAATGTGTAATAGATACTTTTAGAATCATCAGTCATCTAACTAAAGAAATAACACAGAAAGTGTAGAGTAGTATGTGTTTAAAAAGAGATTAATAGAGTGTACCAGTAGCTCACTTTGGTGACCTAATTGAGACCTTAAAAAGGGAGATTAGTATGACTTTTTCATTCACTATTTTGGGCTACTGCAAAATATATTTATAAACTTGTGAATCCGCACAAGAAACCATTACTTTGCTTGGATCTTGCTAAAAAAACTGCAATGGAAGATTAAGCAACTAGAATAAGTACACTAGATGTAAAAAAAATCAATACAACAAACACCTCTAGAAGATGAAGAATAAATGGATGTAATTAACAGAATGTTCACATTCTGTTGTTTGAGAGCTGTCTCCTTTACCTGTGATCATAGCAATCTGTTCATTTCAAAATACATTGCACCATATTTCATCAAGTATCTACAGAGGAACTAAAATGCCAAGCTAAAAAAGCATTTTATTTAATTAGTTGTTTAACTACAATTAGAAAGTGAAACATCAATTACTACTATCCAATACTGTACACGTTACTCCACTTTCAAGTCAATGATTAGCTATTCCTAATTAGTAGGGCTAGAGTTGTGTTCGCTAACCCACGGACAATATTAGCGTAGTGATGTGCTAATACTGTAGTTCGAGATTTTTGGGGGACCTGCAATACGAGAAATCTGTCCCTAATTAAAAATAGATAATTACATGTGAGAGGTGCAAAAATTGTATTAATGAATTCTATAAGTGTATACACCATGTGAATTTAGGTGGTGTATTTAACTTATTTAATATTACAGATAAAAGTTGTAGTTTCAAATTGATATAGCTAGAGGGTGCTTCTAGATGCTTTGAATAATGTTGAAAGAGAAGGTATACTTAATAATTTGGTCATAATTTTTTTTTTTTGGCGAAATGCATAGGATTATATTAATGGATCAAACCAACTTAAAATACAGCGGGACAAACCCCCAACTATCACTACGACCAGGGTGAAAAATAAATAAATTGTTTTCTGATCGTTTAACAAGATGAACTTAAAAGTTCTTGAAACTAAAAACGAATCTGAAGACTTCCTAGGCGATCCATACTGCGCCAACATCCCTGAAGGTAGCGGTATCATAATTGACCACATCACATAAGAACCATTGATACCCCAGTGTTCAGAAGCCTCAAGTGTATAAACTGAGGTTAGAGGAACAACACTCTAGCTATCTACATGCCGGATACCAGCTATAGACATGCCGAACATGGGAACCCCCAAAGGATGATTAACACCCCAACTATCTGTTCTAAATTAATTTGGTCATAATTAATTTAGAACAGATTGATGTTACGACATACTCAATAGTTACTTGAAACTGCCTCAATTACTAAAGTTGTATTTAGTTAGCCAGCCCCTTAAATTAGGCCGTGCTTCAATTTCTGCCGTAATTGGTTATACGTACAGTTTGCAGTTTTAAAGCTCCAAAAAAGGGGCTTGGTTCTAAGATCAGAAAGCTACAGAGTGAAATTTAGTAAAAAATTGCTGCAGAGTGACATAATTGTTACATTAACTAATTGGCCATCTTTCTTATACCACAAATGCACACACAGGCAGCCTCATGGATACAGACACGCAAAAACACAAATTCCATCTAATTTCGGATTGTATCTATTGGTTTTAGGCAATCATCCTACTCTTTGACGTCTAGGTTGTTGCTTAGATGGTTGTGCTTCAACCTGCTTTAAATGCTTAGGTACGTATTAAGGCCTTGGTTTTTGTTTCCGTGAATGACAGGTGCATATGGTCAGGGCCCTCCCCGCAGGCGTGGTCACCCTCCAATCGTCGTGACCGAGGAAGTTTTGGAACAACGGCGGTTGTCGAGGCAGGGGGTGAATGCCCAACGTCCACAAAGTAAGTTCCCCTCTTCCTGTTAAGTATTAGAAAGAAGCAAAAAGTTGATTACTTTTCAAATTTTTTTTAAAAAGGTTTGGTTCTGCCTGCTTTTGTATATGTTATCTGATTGGTTGAATTTGGTGGTGTGCAGTTTATGTCTTATTCTTTTGTTTAGCTGTGTTAGGTTTCTTGAGTTTGTTTTAGTAAGAACCTTTTCACTTGTGTTGTTTCAACCTCAGATTTCGCTAACTATTTAGGTGGGATTCTTATGAACCAAGCCATTAGACGGTAAACTAACCACCGAAAAGATAATTTCCCAACTAAAAAAATAATTAATACTTTTCAGCTAATGTGGTGAATAAAAAAAGCCTACACTGTTGCATTTTAAATGATGTGATCATCATTATTTTCCTACAGATTTTCTAAAACTCATTTTATCAGTGTTTTGACATGATTCAATATAACGCCTTAGAAATTCGATTTTTAAATTATTTATTTATTATGAATTATAAATTATATTATGTACAGAAATTTTGTAAAGGTGAAAAATATGTGAAGTTGCGTTTATGTGTTTATATGATGATTTATGTGTGCTGAATAAGTCCATGTATTTTTATTTGTAATCTTGGGTGAAGTATTTTGGGTGTTTCAGCATTTTAAAATGATTTTAAGATTTTATTTCATTTAAAGGGTTAAAACTTGTAAATTTTGTATTTAATTCATTTTTTATCCTAAAAACATTTTAAAAATATGTGGGTGTTTGTAATTTTACATTCTTTATTTATAAAAATGAGAAAATTTTATTCTAAAAACTTTTCCATTACATTTCGAATTTTTAAAAAAGGTATTCAATTATTTTAAAAATGTGTTTTACCCTCACCCCTTTTTATCTCTAAAAACCCAGCTTCCCAATTTCATTTCCAGCTCTGTTTTTAGCTGGGTTCTTCTCGAACCCTCTCCAAAGCTCTCGACTGTCTCTTCCCCTCTCATCTCTTTTTCCCCTCAATCACCTTCTTCTATATATCTATCTATATATATATATATATGTATGTGCGCTGTGTGTGAGTAACTGTGAAGTTGTGTATGTGGGTGTTCGAAAATCTGTGTTGAATTGGAGGCTTGCTGGTTGTGTTTGACTATGGTGATGACAAAATTGATGGGTTTTGCTGTACTGCAATTATGTGTGTGTCGTGGTGTGTGTAAGCGTATGTATGCCGCGGTGTGTAGGAGTGGTGAGTTCTTTCCGAATCAATGGTAACCTCCTTGCAAAGCTCCTATTTTCTTTTTCTGTTAGCTCATTTTCCAGTTCAGTGTATGCTGGTGGCGTTATTTAAGCCTGTGGACTGCAGTGTATGTGTGTAATCTACGGTGGTATGCTCATATTCAATCGTGTGTGTGAGTTTATATGTAGGGCTGAATTTTTGGTCGAATGAGGAGTTTCGATTTAGGCTTGAAGTGATTGTAAAATTAATTGTCTCTGTGGATGTGGTGTTTGGGGGTTTGTATATAAAAGGGTAAGTATGTTATGGAGTTGTGATAATGGGTTCAAAATATATGGAGTGTTAGTGAGATTGTGGGGTGGAGGAAGGGGTACAGGGGGGAACAGATGGAGGCACTGGAAGATAGTGTTTGGGTTGTACGGGAAGGTAGTGTAGATGAAGAGCAAGGTGATCGATAGGGTAAGAGGCTCAGAGATTGGGAGATATATAGAAGGAGGAGGGAGCCAAGAGAATGGAGGGGTATGGAGAAGGAGTGAAAGAGGGGCAGGAGTACATCGGCATATGTTTTTGTTATGTTGTAATGGTGAAAGGGTAGTGGTATGAGTGCTTCTCGGCTGGTGTACTGTATGTTTATATATATATACATCGGCTGTGTGAATATAGCCGTGGGTGTGTATTGTTCTGTTAATGGGTAATTGTTGCAGTGGATGTGTATGTAGGTAAATTTTTAGTCAATTAGCATGTTCTTTATTGGTAGTCTGTGTATTCAGAGGTGATAATCATGCTCCCAGGTTGATATGAGTTGTTAAGTAGTTCTTTGAAGGTTCTATGTGGTAAAGCGCATGACCGAAAATTTGAGTAGTAGTCGTCGATTTAATTAAAGTTCAGTGATATTTGTTAATTGTTCGTTGATAGTAAGTACTAAGATCCTGTTCTAGGCAGTGGTGATTTTAAAGGCTATGAAGTGGGGGGTGTGTTGGATGATCGGATTTTAGTGATACAAAGTGGTGGTGCGTTTGCATTTGGAAGGATGAGGTTAGTTATCTGGGTTCATTTTGTTGGGGTTTGAATTGTGTTGGTCAAGCTGGTGTAGAGTGTGGCGAGGGGGTGTCAATGAGGGGGAAGTTTGAAAAGGTTGTGAGAATTATACTAAGTAAACAGAAAGGAATAGTTGTAGACAAATGTAAGTGTGGTGTGTTATGTTTTTGTTGTAGTTCGAATTTTCAAGTTTTGTTTTTTTAAAGACTTTGTAGATGTGAATTGCCCGATACTTAATTTAATTAGTGGTTAATGATATAAGTTAAATAAGGTTATAGCAAGCTGGTTAAGAATGTTGAGGTTGGAACTTGTGATATTAAGAGCATAATCAAAGTACATCAGTAAGTATGTTGTAGTTTGACAGGTTATGTGAAATTTTAAGGAAAGTGCTGTCGAATTTTTATTAAAAAAAATTATTAAACAATTCTTATAGTATTTCAATATGAATTACATGTATAATTATGTTTTAAGTGAGTAGTAAATCAGAAGTGTTCATTGGCAATACGTGCTATGTGTTCACTTGACTTATTTGCTGGTTATACTAAAGGTATTTTATAAATGTAACCTTATGTGCTACATATGTTATATTTGTAAAGCGAAATAGGTCTCGTTTAGGTAGAGCCGAGTTAGATGATTATGGTTATACGTGCACTGAAGTAGTAATTTACTTTTCTATAGGTACGGATAGGAGGCTGGATAAGAGCCAGTGCACGTGTAGATGGAATATAGAGGAAGGAGACAATTATCGGAATTGACGAGTATGTTTCTGTAGAGACTGACAAGTGATAAAGGAAAGATGGACGTGTGATCGAAGAAAGGTCAATGTATAAAGAAGGAGAGACTAATGTAAAGTGAGTAAAAGATCGAGATGTCGGAATTGGAACTCCGTAAATCGAGGCAAGTGTTTGCTCTTCACTTATCTTTCAAGTGATGCAATTTATTCCTTTTTGTCATATAAGATAGTTTGGTCAAATATGTTTAGAAAATGATATACTTCTTCAAATAGTATGAAAGTGTTTATTTTCCCCATTCTCAGTTTGAATACCAAATTTTTCTAAGGAATCTTACCAATAACCTTTTTCCACAAAAATACTTTACTCATGGTATGTTATTGGGTTCCTCAATGGAATGCCATTTCTTTCATTTTCATCGAAAATGTTTACGAAATTCTCTAAGTAGAGAAAATCCAAGTTTTAAAATCCTTATAAATACCCGTTCACTAAATTCCCGATTTTAATGTATTTTTACCCAATTGACCCTTTTTAGGGGATGTTTTCTTCAAACTAATTTACAATTAATTTTCTTGGAATTATGTTACAAATAATTGTTTTTAAAAATTACTCTATTAACTTATGTTGACTCAAACCACTCAACGTGTTGTAAAATTTTATTAAACGCGCTGTGCTTGATCATGCCCCTGCTCCAACTTAAAGTTTTGCTTGTTAGTAATCTTATGGCTATTTATATCCTTTATTGTCGCCCAGGTTGATTTTCTCTTCAATAAATTTAATGATTTATGTTCCCATTTACTTATGTTTATCTTGTCGATATTCATTCAATTGATGTTCCTTATATTCTCCACCCCATTGATTATCGAACTTGTCGATAATTATTGAAGATCTTGATTGTTTGTTTATCACCCGGTAGTGTATCGAACTTGTCGATACTAGAAGAGATAGATATTTCCTCATTGACTTTTAAGTATAAATCGTTATCCTGGAACGTGAATTTCCAGTCATTGTTTGATTGATAGAGGTTGTCGATTGTTCCGACACCTAGAGCATTGGATATAGAATTGGAATGTTTTCGGATGTCCCTTCGGGGAGACCATATTATGGTCAACGGATGTCCCTTCGGGGAGACCAGTTTAATGGTCAGATGTAAAGGCCAATGTGTGCCGTGGATCCATTAAGGACATTGATGTGTGCGTTTGTCCGGGGTTAGTGCGTGACTGATCAGCAGCCTAACCTTATTGTTTTTTTTAAAATAAATAAAAAAATCCAATTCTAATCTATACTTTGAGATTGTGTTGTTTGAGACCTGAATTCTCTTGAAGCCATTTCGAGTATATCTTGTTATCAGAACTTTTATCAGTTCCATTGTTGATGCTCCTACTTTTAGTGGAGCCATGTCGGTTATCTTGTCAATGCTATATTTAAGTTCTTGAGCTGCTTTTTTCGCAGCACATGTTGATTAAACCTTGTTTTTCCAGATTTTATAAATTGTTGTTGATATTATATCACTATTTGCACTTGCTGAGCGTTGTTGGCTCACTCTTGCTTGTTTGTTTTCTTCAGTTAATAGAAAGGATTAGTGGACCTAGTAATGGTCAGTGGTGTTGCTTTCCAGCAGCGAGAGGAGATGATCGAGTTATGGAATCTCGTCGGATAGTGATTGGGAATTGGTCAAGGTTGGACATCTAGATAGACAGTAATCACATGTAGTTATAAAACTTGTATATCATTTATTCTGAGGTTGGATTGTAATAATAAGTCGATAGTTTGTTTCATACCATAACCTGTGAGCGGTCTTGGTTATTCAGAGTTATATTTTTTATAAATTCTGCTATTATTATGCATATGAGCAGGTTTGGTTATAGTTGGATTGGTTTTGTTGATTTGGACAGGTGGTTAGTCCTAATTATGAATACATCATGTCAAAATTTTCTAAAATTCTCCTGTAAAAACATTTATGTTATTATAAAAGATATGTACTATTAATGTTGGATAGAGGGAGTGTTACAAGTTGGTATCAGAGCTACAGGTTATGGTCACTGAAACAGATTAGGAAGGTTAGGGTACGAGTATAAAATAGGAGTCGGGTAGGATGGTTTAGGGTAAGGATCGCGTTAGGATACTTCGGCAAGCGTCGCGACATTAATCGGTCTTTCGAAATATCGTGCGAGTAGAAGTTTGAATCGTTGAAGGGTTTGGCTAAAAGCGAGACAGCAACCTGAAGCAGCATAAGCTAAGTGGGCAGCTGGAGCTATCAGTCTGGGGGACGTTATCTCGAGACTTTTGCGCAGAATTTAGGACATTCTACGATATTAGTTTCGATGTGAACGTTTCGGAGATAGTGCGAGAAGGTTAATAATCCGAAGTGAGAAGCGATTATAAGCAAGAATTGGAAGTTAAGCGTAGCTGTGCGGCCTTAATCGTTGATTCCGTTCAGTTTATTTTCTAGAGAAATTTCATATTCTTCCTTTGAATTGTTGTAAATTAATTCCCGGTTGGTATTGTGGCTGAGGCATTCGATGCGCAGTGACGGTCCAAAATCGAGAATGAATTGAGATCTTCTTAATTATTCAACTCATTATTGTCAGGTCGGTTTTGGCA
Source organism: Kitagawia praeruptora (assembly GCA_037693485.1). Classification (NCBI taxonomy): domain Eukaryota; kingdom Viridiplantae; phylum Streptophyta; class Magnoliopsida; order Apiales; family Apiaceae; genus Kitagawia; species Kitagawia praeruptora. The sequence continues at coordinate 148,120,017 of CM075349.1, read as the reverse complement.
GCTAAGCATATTAGTGCTTAGTCGACGAGAGTGAGATTATGAATAATTAGGAATTTCTTGAATGTTTTCTTGAATTAATCAATGAAGCATCTATTGAAAAGTCTTCTATACATCCATTGATGATGAGTCTTCTATATCAGAGTTATTCAAATTTAATCCCGTTCTTTTGGTAATAAATATATATTTTCAGATGGTATTTGATCCAGCTTTATATAAAGACTTTTGAAACTCTTGGATCCCTTCCATTTCCCATGAATATTTGATTTTCCCTATTCTAGCTGAGATGAACAACCTATGTATATAGGGGATTCAGGGACATCCTATCTTTGTGATAGAAGTCCAGTGGGATGCCACTGATTGTGTTTGTCATGAAGTACTAAAGACTGGCCATCTTTATGTACTATGGTGGTTAACCTAGTGACAAATGCAACCTGAAAATAGTTCAAAGATCATAATTGATCTCTCAGTTGAAGTCCTTTCTAAAAAGTTTTGTCAAACAAACTCAGTATATATTCATATTGATACCCCATTCATTTCGTTGACCTCCTTTGTCGGAGACTTGATGATTTCAAAATTCCTAATGATAACGGGATACGAAGTTAGACACGATGACGCCTTAAGTGATTTAACTACAATGGTGCTGATGAAGAACTGGTTATGTAAGTTCAAGAATTTGGTGGCTAAGACGGGTGTGTTATGTCAAATGGGAATAAGTACTGATTCAAGGAATCATGAACAGGAGTTGAGACTAGTAAGAAGTGAATAACGGAAAAGAGAAGTAAATGAGAGCACATTATCGCAGATATAGTAAAAGGGCGCAAAGAGAATAATAATGAAGGTGTTGGTATAAGACATTCAATGTTAAAGAAGGATTGTTTAAGACCTCTATTGTAAGGTAGAGGTAGTAAATGGAACACCATAAGATGGTGGAATCAAGGAGAGATGATTTGAGTAAAACAGAGTAAGACAGAACGGAAAGGTTGGTAAGAATTATCAAGGGTTAAGACTGAATGAGGGATAAGGTGAATATGTGGAGTAAATGACTTATGCAAAGCCAATGTGAGAAGTCATGGTTAACAAAGATGGTAGAAAGTTAACCGGGATGAAGTAGAATGTCAGTAAGGTGGAAGGCAGAGAAATCAGAAAGTTTCCAGAAGTGACTAAATAAGACATGCAGAATTTAGTTAAGAAAAGAAGGTGGAATCCCGAAGATGTGGAGTTAAAAGGGAAAAGGCATCGTAGTTGCCTACAGAAAGAGAATTAGCAGAGATTGACGAGATCTCATGATCAGAAGATAAGATTTCGGGAGTAAAATTTTTAGAGATTTTATTGAGAGAAATGTGGGAAGTTGTGGTTGTAACCAGAAGGGCAGTATGATGATAAGTAGTAGAGTCAAAAGTCAAAGTAATGTGTGATGAGTTTGGAAAGATGGAAATTTTGTCAGAAATAGTATCATATTAATCTTAGTGAAATTACGAAAGGAGTAATAAGACTACTGTTATAATTATCAAAGAATTGAGAAATTCAAGACGATTATAAAGGAAGTTGTCAGGAAGTGGATTGTGAAGACTATATAATGAGTCAAATATGATTTGGGAGTGGATTTATTTCCTATCAATGAAAGGGAGATTTTAATCTTAAGAAATGTGAAAATGATGTTCTGAAGTCGAAAGCGGATATAGAAGTCTTAGCAACCAAGCAGATCCAGAAATAGTGATATTAAAGGAATGAAGTCGTTTTGTATAAGAAAAAGGTAGCAAAAAGGAGATGATTAGGTAAAGCATATTTCAATGGATAGGATTTCAAACAGTAATCGGACGAAGAATTTGATATGATCGTAGATCACAAATCAAGATGTTTGAAGGTTAATGAAGCGTAGGTAATCCAATGGAGAATGACTTTGAAAGGTTCCAAGTATGCAAAATCCCAATGTGAGTGGTGTTAAGTGTCGAAGTCGTAATGGGTAGAGTCAAATCTGAAGACTCGTCAAGTATGCAGAGTGAAGAATTGAAGTTGACTCCAGAAGGAACGGATTAGTGTATTACGAATAAGATATATATGATCTAAGGAGAATGGTTATCAGTTCGAAACGGTCACTCAGTAAAACAATGAGATGAAGGATGGATAGAGATTTTCTGATTATTCCCTTCTCGAGTAACATTGCACGTGAAAGAGAAGTAAGGATGATTAAAGATTTCTTAATATTCTTTACCTCAGAATTTTTTTCTGAGGAAGGTTCATTTCAGGAGATGTAAATAAGTGGCGATGCAGGTTAAGTGGAAGATTTATGTTGATAAAAGCGGGAGTTGTTGGAAATTGTTGATGAATTGTTTTATAATTAGTATCGAGTGAAGCTTGGACGGCGGAAGAATTGGCAAAAGTTGGATATCTCAATCCTGTGTTGTATTAATTGAAGTCAAAGTCAAGGTGACAAGTATATTAGTTATCAAAAGCTGAAAATAATCGAGGCTATGTCCTCCAAAGATTCGGCAAACCAGACTATTTTATAAGAAAGAGAATCCAGTTGTTAATTGAATTATGCTTGATGTGCTTATAAGGGCATACGTGTTTGGTTATAGTATTCGATTGCAAGGAGGTAACGGAAAGTGGGAGAAATAATGTTAAGTTCCCAAATTGGGTACTCGGTAAGAATATGGGATTAAAGACAAGAAGAAACTTTTGATTATTCCCTTCTCGATCGACATAGTACTTGAAAGCGGAATGGAAGCGATCAGAGAATTTCTGGAGATTCTTTCTCGAAGTTCTATTTAAAGTCGTGTGGTTATAAGTAAAGCATGGGAATGATACCAAGCGCAAGTGTAGATCGTGGTAAATATAGGCAAAATGCACGGCAGTATTATTGCGAAAGAATTGTGTGGTAGTATAGTTTTGACGCAGAGTATGGTTCATTATGCGGAAAAGTATATCGATTGTCGAGGAAAGATATTCGTTCCCGTGAGTTAAACGTCAAGAGTTAAAAAGACTCGAAAGTCAAAGCTTAAGGTTATTTTGGGAATTGTAGGGCTCGAAGAATGAGCTTATTAATGAATGAGTTAGTATGATGGAATCCTAGAGGTTGAAAGATACAACCTGGGGAGTGGAAGTAAGATGTTTGAGGATATGGCTAATTGTGTCCTTAGCGTTGATTCTGAGGACAGAATCCTATTAAGGGGGGAAGGATATAACGCCTTAGAAATTCGATTTTTAAATTATTTATTTATTATGAATTATAAATTATATTATGTACAGAAATTTTGTAAAGGTGAAAAATATGTGAAGTTGCGTTTATGTGTTTATATGATGATTTATGTGTGCTGAATAAGTCCATGTATTTTTATTTATAATCTTGGGTGAAGTATTTTGGGTGTTTCAGCATTTTAAAATGATTTTAAGATTTTTATTTCATTTAAAGGGTTAAAACTTGTAAATTTTGTATTTAATTCATTTTTTATCCTAAAAACATTTTAAAAATATGTGGGTGTTTGTAATTTTACATTCTTTATTTATAAAAATGAGAAAATTTTATTCTAAAAACTTTTCCATTACATTTCGAATTTTTAAAAAAGGTATTTAATTATTTTAAAAATGTGTTTTACCCTCACCCTTATTATCTCTAAAAACCCATCTTCCCAATTTCATTTCCAGCTCTGTTTTCAGCTGGGTTCTTCTCGAACCCTCTCCAAAGCTCTCGACTATCTCTTCCCCTCTCATCTCTTTTTCCCCTCAATCACCTTCTTCTATATATCTATCTATCTATATATATATGTATGTGCGCTGTGTGTGAGTAACTGTGAAGTTGTGTATGTGGGTGTTCGAAAATCTGTGTTGAATTGGAGGCTTGCTGGTTGTGTTTGACTATGGTGATGACAGAATTGATGGGTTTTGCTGTACTGCAATTATGTGTGTGTCGTGGTGTGTGTAAGCGTATGTATGCCGCGGTGTGTGGGAGTGGTGAGTTCTTTCCGAATCAATGGTAACCTCCTTGCAAAGCTCCTATTTTCTTTTTGTGTTAGCTCATTTTCGAGTTCAGTGTATGCTGGTGGCATTATTTAAGCCTGTGGACTGCAGTGTATGTGTGTAATCTACGGTGGTATGCTCATATTCAATCGTGTGTGTGAGTTTATATGTAGGGCTGAATTTTTGGTCGAATTAGGAGTTTCGATTTAGGCTTGAAGTGATTGTAAAATTAATTGTCTCTGTGGATGTGGTGTTTGGGGGTTTGTATATAAAAGGGTAAGTATGTTATGGAGTTGTGATAATGGGTTCAAAATATATGGAGTGTTAGTGAGATTGTGGGGTGGAGGAAGGGGTACAGGGGGGAACGGATGGAGGCACTGAAAGATAGTGTTTGGGTTGTACGGGAAGGTAGTGTAGATGAAGAGCAAGGTGATCGATAGGGTAAGAGGCTCAGAGATTGGGAGATATATAGAAGGAGGAGGGAGCCAAGAGAATGGAGGGGTATGGAGAAGGAGTGAAAGAGGGGCAGGAGTACATCGGCATATGTTTTTGTTATGTTGTAATGGTGAAAGGGTAGTGGTATGAGTGCTTCTCGGCTGGTGTACTGTATGTTTATATATATATACATCGGCTGTGTGAATATAGCCGTGGGTGTGTATTGTTCTGTTAATGGGTAATTGTTGCAGTGGATGTGTATGCAGGTAAATTTTTAGTCAATTAGCATGTTCTTTATTGGTAGTCTGTGTATTCAGAGGTGATAATCATGCTCCCGGGTTGATATGAGTTGTTAAGTAGTTCTTTGAAGGTTCTATGTGGTAAAGTGCATGACCGAAAATTTGAGTAGTAGTCGTCGATTTAATTAAAGTTCAGTGATATTTGTTAATTGTTCGTTGATAGTAAGTACTAAGATCCTGTTCTAGGCAGTGGTGATTTTAAAGGCTGTGAAGTGGGGGGTTTGTTGGATGATCGGATTTTAGTGATACAAAGTGGTGGTGCGTTTGCATTTGGAAGGATGAGGTTAGTTATCTGGGTTCATTTTGTTGGGGTTTGAATTGTGTTGGTCAAGCTGGTGTAGAGTGTGGCGAGGGGGTGTCAATGAGGGGGAAGTTTGAAAAGGTTGTGAGAATTATACTAAGTAAACAGAAAGGAATAGTTGTAGACAAATGTAAGTGTGGTGTGTTATGTTTTTGTTGTAGTTCGAATTTTCAAGTTTTGTTTTTTTAAAGACTTTGTAGATGTGAATTGCCCGATACTTAATTTAATTAGTGGTTAATGATATAAGTTAAATAAGGTTATAGCAAGCTGGTTAAGAATGTTGAGGTTGGAACTTGTGATATTAAGAGCATAATCAAAGTACATCAGTAAGTATGTTGTAGTTTGACAGGTTATGTGAAATTTTAAGGAAAGTGCTGTCGAATTTTTATTAAAAAAAATTATTAAACAATTCTTATAGTATTTCAATATGAATTACATGTATAATTATGTTTTAAGTGAGTAGTAAATCAGAAGTGTTCATTGGCAATACGTGCTATGTGTTCACTTGACTTATTTGCTGGTTATACTAAAGGTATTTTATAAATGTAACCTTATGTGCTACATATGTTATATTTGTAAAGCAAAATAGGTCTCGTTTAGGTAGAGCCGAGTTAGATGATTATGGTTATACGTGCACTGAAGTAGTAATTTACTTTTCTATAGGTACGAATAGGAGGCTGGATAAGAGCCAGTGCACGTGTAGATGGAATATAGAGGAAGGAGACAATTATCGGAATTGACGAGTATGTTTCTGTAGAGAATGACAAGTGATAAAGGAAAGATGGACGTGTGATCGAAGAAAGGTCAATGTATAAAGAAGGAGAGACTAATGTAAAGTGAGTAAAAGATCGAGATGTCGGAATTGGAACTCCGTAAATCGAGGCAAGTGTTTGCTCTTCACTTATCTTTCAAGTGATGCAATTTATTCCTTTTTGTCATATAAGATAGTTTGGTCAAATATGTTTAGAAAATGATATACTTCTTCAAATAGTATGAAAGTGTTTATTTTCCCCATTCTCAGTTTGAATACCAAATTTTTCTAAGGAATCTTACCAATAACCTTTTTCCACAAAAATACTTTACTCATGGTATGTTATTGGGTTCCTCAATGGAATGCCATTTCTTTCATTTTCATCGAAAATGTTTACGAAATTCTCTAAGTAGAGAAAATCCAAGTTTTAAAATCCTTATAAATACCCGTTCACTAAATTCCCGATTTTAATGTATTTTTATCCAATTGACCCTTTTTAGGGGATGTTTTCTTCAAACTAATTTACAATTAATTTTCTTGGAATTATGTTACAAATAATTGTTTTTAAAAATTACTCTATTAACTTATGTTGACTCAAACCACTCAACGTGTTGTAAAATTTTATTAAACGCGCTGTGCTTGATCATGCCCCTGCTCCAACTTAAAGTTTTGCTTGTTAGTAATCTTATGGCTATTTATATCCTTTATTGTCGCCCAGGTTGATTTTCTCTTCAATAAATTTAATGATTTATGTTCCCATTTACTTATGTTTATCTTGTCGATATTCATTCAATTGATGTTCCTTATATTCTCCACCCCATTGATTATCGAACTTGACGATAATTATTGAAGATCTTGATTGTTTGTTTATCACCCGGTAGTGTATCGAACTTGTCGATACTAGAAGAGATAGATATTTCCTCATTGACTTTTAAGTATAAATCATTATCCTGGAACGTGAATTTCCAGTCATTGTTTGATTGATAGAGGTTGTCGATTGTTCCGACACCTAGTGCGTTGGATATAGAATTGGAATGTTTTCGGATGTCCCTTCGGGGAGACCATATTATGGTCAACGGATGTCCCTTCGGGGAGACCAGTTTAATGGTCAGATGTAAAGGCCAATGTGTGCCGTGGATCCATTAAGGACATTGATGTGTGCGTTTGTCCGGGGTTAGTGCGTGACTGATCAGCAGCCTAACCTTATTGTTTTTTTTAAAATAAATAAAAAAACCAATTCTAATCTATACTTTGAGATTGTGTTGTTTGAGACCTGAATTCTCTTGAAGCCATTTCGAGTATATCTTGTTATCAGAACTTTTATCAGTTCCATTGTTGATGCTCCTACTTTTAGTGGAGCCATGTCGGTTATCTTGTCAATGCTATATTTAAGTTCTTGAGCTGCGTCTTTCGCAGCACATGTTGATTAAACCTTGTTTTTCCAGATTTTATAAATTGTTGTTGATATTATATCACTATTTGCACTTGCTGAGCGTTGTTGGGTCACTCTTGCTTGTTTGTTTTCTTCAGTTAATAGAAAGGATTAGTGGACCTAGTAATGGTCAGTGGTGTTGCTTTCCAGCAGCGAGAGAAGATGATCGGGTTATGGAATCTCGTCGGATAGTGATTGGGAATTGGTCAAGGTTGGACATCTAGATAGACAGTAATCACATGTAGTTATAAAACTTGTATATCATTTATTCTGAGGTTGGATTGTAATAATAAGTCGATAGTTTGTTTCATACCATAACCTGTGAGCGGTCTTGGTTAGTCAGAGTTATATTTTTTATAAATTCTGCTATTATTATGCATATGAGCAGGTTTGGTTATAGTTGGATTGGTTTTGTTGATTTGGACAGGTGGTTAGTCTTAATTATGAATACATCATGTCAAAATTTTCTAAAATTCTCCTGTAAAAACATTTATGTTATTATAAAAGATATGTACTATTAATGTTGGATAGAGGGAGTGTTACATTCAATATCCGCTGCAGACCAAAACAAAGAATTATTAATCATCATTTTTTTAAAAGGCTCAAGCATTAGGGATAGTGTAAACAATTGTACGTTACATTCTGCAACCAGGTGCGCCACATTTGGAAATACCAATAATTCAAGAACTAAAGTTTCTATAAAAATGCTAAAAGTTATTGTTCCATGCAAATCTCTGAAGATCCTTGTGAGGCTTAACAGGTCTTGAAAGATTTATTTTGGACCAAAAGGGTGATTACTTTTTAAGTTTATTTTTGAAAACTTCTGGTTTCGTACCTTTGGTCTGATTGGTTGGGTTTGATCTTTTAAGGTAAATTGATTTTAAATTAATTTGTACTGCTGATTCTCCAAGTAGAATGTCATATATCATATCATGGTGCAAGATATTGTTGAATGCAAAGTCTCACACGCGAATCTGGATCTCAGCTTATGGTATTAAATTCTACAAGAGGTATGCTTGGTTGGTAATACACTTGACTTAAATTTTGATATACAACTGAAACTACCATTCCAGTAAGATAGAAAATTAAAGTCAGAATGGTTTTTTGTAGGCCGCAAAGTTGAGACAAACTGATAAGTATAAATTAACACTACCATTTCAACATTACATTATTATCTTATATATCCATGTTATCTTATCATAGTTAGTTAAAAAAAAAATCAAGTTGCAAGTTTAATTGTAATTTGTAAATAAAATTACATGAAAAATAAATCCAGTTATAATGTTCACATAGTGAACTATACACTTTAATGTGTATAAATTTTTATATAACATAAGTGTTGAATAACGACATTGCATATAAATATCAGAATGTTAACATTGGAAGTAAAAAAATGCTAAAATATTTTACATTAGTACTTAAATCTCTCAATTGGTAGGGTTAATATTTATATATTTTTCAATACACAATCCAATATTCATGACTCTCAGATTTGGAAGGTGGTATTTAAATGAATGGGATAAATGGATAGATTCACTAGCTTAGCAACCCATTCAAGACCCTGGCTTCTCTATGATTGCTGATCAGTACCGTGGATTGGTTTTCATCAATTAAGAATATGTCGGTTTGAACAGCTGATTATGATCATGCCCGCTACTAATAAGAAAGGTTTTTGAGTACATAAATGTAAGCGTCTGTTATATTTCCACCTAGCTATTTATTTAAGTATACTAAAATCCAATTGTTTGTTATATTTCAACCTAACTATTTAAGTATGTTGAAATCCAATTAATTGACAGTAATGATCCTCCAAGCAAAATAAATTATATTTATTATCAATCATCATCTCTTCATGCTGAGTTTATTGCACTCGAAGGAGCACATGCATATTCAGTAGCTGAGCTCACTCCCAACATTAAATTCTACAAAAGGTAGCCTTTGATGGTGTTATTTTTTATACGTGTGTATTTAGTTACTTGTATTTATGTTTATAAAGGCCCAATAAATTCTACAAATATAGGAAGTTTTTCCCGGATGGGATTACACTAAGTTTGTCAAATTTGTACCTTACTTGTATTTATGTTTATAAAGGCCCAATAAATGATTAGAATTAATAACCAATTTATTTCAGAAATTCGTAATGTTTATGGGTGGCTAACTTGATATATTAGCCTTGATTTGAATCTAATTTGATATATTAAAAAAATTATGGTCAATTAAGCTTTTGTTTGATGTAGGTTCAGTTAACATGGCAGTAACAATCATATGTTTGTTAAGTGCATATCTGGTTCGCTTAAATTTACTGTATTACAGGTTAAGCACCATGGTTTTCTAACCTAAATATAGTACGTTTTATCCACATTATGTTATACATTCTGGTTGTGGCCTTTTATTGGATTAAAAATATTAATAAGAATTTGATACTATTACATCAACCTCCAGCTTTCTTTTTTCCATTGTTCGAGGCTGCTCAGAAGCTATGCAAGTGGTCATTCCCTCTAATGGCATATGTATCTTATACTTGAGAGGCATCTTCCATGGCTACTATAATTACTATTTTCCCAAACTTGTACTTTGTTTAGGAAGATAGCTGACCAAGAGATTGATTATTTGGGAGATATGAAGCACAACTTGGAGTTCTATTGTGCATATGGTTATAGTTTTTGTTAATGCCTCTCGTATATATAATGAAGAGTTGGTACACTTTAGGTATCCCGACTTGAATCTCTTGCTGACATATAGTTATTTTAGGTAAATGGACCATTACTTAAGAAGAATTTTTGAGATGACATGGATACAGATGTTGGATAATGGGAATAACTTAAGTTTTGATGTATGCGGTAAAACACTTATAATTTATAGTTAAACCTACCATCACTATAGTACAAAAGTCCTAGAAAACTAATTTGGGGAGCCATATGAAACTTGTGCACAACCTTCAGCCTCGACTAGCCTCTTCCAATATTGATATATACTTGTGGCAATTTCAAAATCTTGCGAGTCCAATTAGAAGGATCTAACCATGGAAATTAATTTTCTTGTCATCAAATGTGGAACATTAAGGCTCATTTAATAAGGAAACGACCGGTAACTTTGTCCTAATATTTGGGTAAAACCTTTGATTTGTGTTAAGTCATATATACAAAGCAACATTGGAAGTTGCTCACATCCTCATTCTTGGGGTCTGTATTATATTAGAGGAAAAATTTTTAATAGGTCCTTTAATTGTACTGGTCCCACAGCTATAACAAAACATCTATTATCATTATGTATTGATAAGTAATTTTTTTTTTTTTTGGTTAATTTTTTGAGGCAATTGTTTTAACATATTTTCACAATATGGTTGATTCTTTTATTGCAAGTTTCCAGGAGTGTCCTACTGTGCTACAACTAAGCTCATACTCTAGAATACAGGCACAAGTCCTTAGCGGCAAGGTTTTGAGGAAGATATAGGTAGTATGTACAATGATAACCTACCTTGGGAAAAGCGTGTTTGTGATAAATTACACACATTATTGGTAAGTGACTCTCCACACAAGGCTTTGCTTAATCCTGCACGTAGTCATCTACTCCCTCTGTCCCGGCCTTTTGTTTACATTTGGTTTGGGCACGGAGACCAAGAATGTGGGTGTAATATTGTTAAAATAAATGAAGTAGTGGGTGTAATAGTGATTTTATTATTAAAATAAGTGAAGTAGTGAGTGTAATAGTGATTTTATTGTTAAAATAAGTGAAGTAGTGGGTGTAATAGTGTAAAGTATTGTTAAAATAAGTGAAGTAGTGGGTGTAATAGTGTTAAAACTTACTATTTTAGGAAACGTAAAGAATTGGTTGGGACGTCCCAAAAAGAAAAGTGTAAACAATTGGTTGGGACAGAGGGAGTATTTTTTAGCATTCCCCTTGACCTTTCTTACAACTTATATCTAACATTCTTAATCTAGAGTTTTACTTAATTCATGATTTCTTACCTTGACATTTTAGATCCATAATGATGTATTCCCTTTTTTCTTCAATTCCAAGGATGAGCATGAAACGTTTTAGGTAAGCTCGCTTGTAGCATAATATAATAATAGTTTTGTTTGACCTTTACTTAACATTGAGTTTTTTAAATTGACACTCACACTGATCAGCTAAATGAGTTAGCAAAAATTTAATGTTTATTTGTTAAATGAATGATGTTGTGCCCAAAATCTCCATGGACTAGATTTAGGCCCATTAGGCTTAAGGGTCCAATCCATATGAGTAATATGGGTTATGATTGAGGTCCCTTAAGATAAATGGGGCCAAATAGCATGTGAAATGGATCTAGACAGGTTCAGGTTCCCAAAGAGACAGGTTCCCGAAAGATAGCTTCCTGCAGACAGCTTCCCGAGAAACAGGTTCCTGCAGACAGGTTCCTGAGAGACAGCTTCCTGTACGAGAACAGATTTATTCCAGCAGAATTCTAGTATGATTAAGCCTCCTATTCTTTAGGAGCAAGTCATGAACATCAACTCCTTATTGGAATGTATTCCTTGGGCGCAGATGATCCTTGAATACATCTAATTGGACGAGAACTTGTAAACATACTCCTAGTCGGACTAGAACTCGAGTTCTATTCGACTTAGGTCGCCTATTCGTGGCTGAAATCTGGAGAAAAGGAGTTCCCCACGAATTAGGAACCTAGTTTATTGCCGCCTAACCAGACTTCTAGTCTAAAAAGAACTACGTGAACTTGATCCCTATATATACACGGGTACGTAGGCACCTTGAGAACATGTTTTTACAAGCCTCACAATACACCTACGAGATTCTTGAGAACGCACGACACAAGCCTCAAGGGAATTCGTGAGATTCTTGTAAACGCTCTCGAGCTCAGTTCAACCCCTACAAAAAACCTCCATTCTTCATAGATTAGTTGATCGTTAGCCTTTACAACTCACCATAAACCTCTCAAAAGTTGTTACGAAATCCACTCATCAACATTGGCGCTAGAAGGAGGGGAGAGTTATCATCTTAAGAGTGGAAAGATGGCAGGCAGTTCTGATAGCGAAGCAACACAATCTGTAGAGAAAGATCAAACCACGAAAGCGAAGAAGATTACTCCTGCTGACGTCCTAGAGCATCTAAAGTCGATTGAAGAAAGGCTTACAACCCTCGAACAAATAACACCAAAGAAGAAGTCGAAGTTAACAGCTGGTAAGAAGGGTAAAAAAGCTAAGATTAATCCCAAGCAGTTAGGCGTCGATGAAGAAGAACGTGAAGAAAAGGCCGAGGAGGAGATCGAAGACCCAAAGAAAGATACTGAAGGTGAAGAAGATGGTGAACCGAAGGATAAACAACCTCCTGTTAAGGAACCTTCCATCGAGATAATTAAAGATGATTCAAGTTCAGTCGAGATCGCGAACGATTTGTGTATAGCAGATTCACAGGAAGCCGATGATAAAGATAAGGAAGCAAAGGACGGTGGAGCTGGTGATTTGAATGCTGAAGACATCAAGAAGATTCTAGTGAAACTCAAGGAAGAAAAGCAGTCAATAACAGGTGCGATGACCTCATCTCCATTCACCAAGAAGGTTAGAAAATCCCCGTTACCTAAATCCTATCGTATGTCAAACAAGTTTAAATTTGATGGCACTACGGATCCTGTGGAGTATCTGGGTCGTTTCAATACCGAGATGGATGTTTATCAAGTTAAGGAGCCAACAAGGTGTAGATTATTGGCTGCAACCCTTTATGGTGGAGCTCATCAGTGGTTTAAGAGGTTACCATCAGATTCTATAAATTCCTGGGAGAATATGGGGAAACTCTTCGTTACTCAGTTTAGAGCTTCCATCACTTTTGCACCCCCAACCAATACCTTGGCCAACATCAAGCAGAGAGCAGATGAGACCTTGACAGAGTACCTCAAATGTTTTAATGCAGAGGTTCCCAGAGTTAAGAAAGCTCCTGACGAGGTCATTATGAGCTTCCTGATTGCTGGAGTTAGAGCTGGTTCAGACTTCTGGAAGGAGCTACAAGTACGTGAACCTGGTACACTAGCTAAGTTCTACAAACAAGCTGAACTATATAAATGTGTGGAAGAATCCTTGTTGAAGTTGAGAGAAACAGAAGATCTTGGAGATGAAGCTAGTCATAAAGGAAGCGAGCGAGAGAGGTCTCCAAGCCCGCAAGCATATGTTATTGGGGATCGAGCTTCCTCCAAAAGAAGTAAAGCAAAATCGAAGATAAAGTGCAACAATTATACCTCTTTGGTCGCTCCAGTAGACCACATCTTCACGGTTTATGGGAAAGAAGGAATATTTATGAAACCTGCACCTTTACCTGTAGGAACAAGGAAAGATATGAAGAAATATTGTGACTTCCATGAGGATAATTGCCATGATACTTTCGAATGCAGAGCACTGAAAGACCAAATTGAGGAATTGATTAAAGTCGGGAAGCTCGCGGAATGGATAGCTCGAGGTGACCAGTAGTTGAAAGTTTGAAAGCTTCCTTAAAGTATAGTTGAGAGACCTTTATTTATATATGTATTTCCTTCTTAGAACTGGAGGGTAGTGCATGTATACCTCCCTAGTAAGCAAACCTATTTCTTTCGAGTAGTTTTCAACGAAATTATGAGTAGTTCTTTTCCTTGTATTACGTAATACATGAGCTTATATTTAGCTTGTAAAACAAGGAACGCGCGTACCTCATTCAATTCAGTGACCTGCGAGAAATACCTCGCAATTAATCTCTTTAAGTATCTCTTGTTTCTTACAATGAGTTAGCTCGCGTAAGCTTAGAGGTGCTGTATTGGGATATTTGTATAGAGGTTCATTCTCAACATGTTTCGTAAGAGGTCAAAGAAGAAAAGAGAAGACATGTTAAAGCTACAAGCAGGAATGATGTGAAGAAACTATAGTATCTATTCGGGCGTTAAGAAAAATTCGATATAGTTGAAGATTTTGATGAAGAGTAGCTACAAGAATCTGATATGAGCATCTTGAAGAAAACACACAGTACTCAACTTCATGGATGAATGATCAATGACTTATTAGAGATTATCGAAGAATTGTGAAGCTTCCCAGAGTTAGTTCTTCATCAAAGACAAGCTTCCCTGAAGAACTGGGGGGTAGTATGATTACTATAGGACATGGTAGTTTGAAAATTGAGGATTTCAAAATTTTCAGAATTCAGGAACCTTAAGGATTGATTTGGTTCAGTATCTTGAAGAGCAGCATGCTTGCATCATGAACACGTCAATGAGTTTTCAAATCTTAACGGAGGTTTCCACTTCACATCTGATCAGTCTACAGAAAGATCCAGGTGATTCATCTCCTTTTATGCTAAGATATTCGTAGAAAACCTCCCAGGTACGCTCAGCAAACTCTTACTATACCTAAAGCATGCTTAAACATCTATGATATTGTGGTCGTATATGCGATAAAGTTATGATTATGTTTCTAGATGTTAGAATGCACATGTACCTAACATATTACAGGTTCCTTATATTTACCTGCATCTCGTAGGTTCCTTGATATTTACCTGCACCTCGCAGGTTCCTTGATATTTACCTGTAGCTTACAGGTTCCATGTATTTACCTTTAGTTAACAGGTTTTGTGTTACTCACCTGAAGCTCGTAGGTAACAGCTTCCAGGTCTAGTTGCATTTATATGTGTCTAGTAGATTCCTTGTTATTTTCCTGTAACTGACATCTTGCAGGTTCATTCATATATACCTGAAGCTTGTATGTAATAGCTTCCAAGTTCATTGACATTTGTTAAAAGCCAATTGTTGACAGTTTCTGATTAGCAGCTTCCTACTTGAAGTTCCCAACTAGCCGATACCTGAATAGAGGAAAGTGTACTCGCAGCAAGAGCTCCATGCCTTTAGAGGATTAATCTAGTGCCCTTTATGGATTCTCTTTGTGCTCCATTCAAGGATTCACTTAGAGCCCAGAAGGACTCACCAGGCTCCCTAAGCATATCCATGTATTCACCCAGTGCCCTTATGGATTCTCTATGTGCCCGTATAGGTTCACTTAGAGCCCAAAAGGATTCACTTGGTGCTTCATGCATCCACGCGTATTTGTTTGGTATCTTGATGGATTCTCTTTGTACCCTTTTATGGATTCATTTGGTGCCCAATTAGTTTCGGTTTTTGCCCTTAGCAGAGGTTCATATAAACAACCAGTTGGATTCACCTTATGCCCTTACAAGGATTTGCATAGAGCCCAGAAAGATTCACCTAGAAAAGCCCTGTCAGCTACATGCACTCGATAGCCAGAAAAGACTTGCAAGCATGAAAGATTCATCTCGAAAAGCCCTATGAATCGTAGGCACACATTCAAAAGTCCCATAAGCATGTGGGCACCTAGTTAAGGGTTTTGGGAACCTAAGCATGGGTAACCTAACCTAGAGTTCGTTTGTACTTGAAAAGCCTTCAAAGGGATTCACCTTGTGCCCTTATGGATTCACTTGGTGCCCCTAGCATTTGAAGGGATTCACCTAGTGCCCAACCGGATTCTCTTCGTGCTCTTGCCATGATTCACCTAGAGCCCAGATGGATTCACTTTGTGCTCCCTAAAGCCAAAAGGATTCATTTGATGCCCAGTCGAATTCTTCAAGTGCCCTTCTCAGGATTCACTTAAAGCTCAACTGGTTTCGTCTTATGCCCTACTAAGGATTTACTTAGCGCCCAATTGAATTCTCTAAGTGCCCTTCCCAGGATTCACCTAGAGCTCAATTGGATTCGCCTTGTGCCCTCATCAAAGTGATACATAGATGAATACTCTCATTTTTTAAAGCTTGTATATGATCGAAACAGGTATCGTACTACTAACAGGTTCTTGATAAAATAGCTTGCAGCATCCTTGATGATCATCAGAAGCTTCCAATCAATAGGCGAAACAAGCAGTTTTCAGTCAACCACTTCAACAAGCTATAGGAGGTTCACGCGTCATGATGGCTCGGGGGTAGCTCAATTCCCCTATGTCTTACTTTTGTGAGCTTACACACAGAAGAGCTTCCATCTTCCAGGTTCAGTAACGTAACCTCAATACAAACAAGCACGATGAAGCATAGATAAGTTATAACTTTATGCCTTTATATCCTTAACTATCATGCACATTTCCTGTTAATGAGAGCTTATATTTCTATCATGATTAGATACATATAGCGTTTAACGTGCATACTGCATGATCTTTAGAAATGAAATTTATGTGAACTTATGCTTAGGATGTTGTCATGCCCTATAGGTTTACAGTTTACGCAACATATATGCTTAGTTTATGATCTCGAACGTGTTAGTTAAATCAGTCAAGTAGATAATTGATATGTCACTTGAGAAGGTAGCATCATATATAGTGTAGATAATCATTCATACTTGCATACATGCATCACTTATATGTGAGCTCTTCAGCTCGTATTACTAATCTATGTTTCCTAGTTTTCTTAGTGTTGTGCCCAAAATCACCATGGGCTAGTTTTAGACCTATTAAGTCGTAGGTTGCAATCAACAAGTATTGTATGAGCAAGGAGACAGATTGTCTCCAGTACCAGATATGATGATCAAACGTAGAGATATGAGCACTAGCTGAGAAGACAGTCAAGAGATTATGAGCATCAAGAGGATTCTGATGAACCAATAGCTGAGCAGATTACAAATGGACCAGGTTCCTCCTTGAAGAAGAGTTCGAGTCAGCCTAGCAGCAGTCATGAAGACAGTAAGAGGTACATGGGAACCACAGAAAAGGTTCCTCAGACTAATATATTTGTTATTTGTGCAGGTAAAGTTTCCTGTAGAGAGGTTCCTGAGAACCAGGTTCCCAGACATAGGTTCCTGAGCACCAGGTTCCTGAGCATAGACAATAGAGAGATCAAGAAGCCAGCTAAAGAGAAACAGACTCATTATTGGAGAGTACGCCTAGGACGCAGCTGATCCTAGAGTATCTCTGATAGACAAACATTAGATAGTCAAATGAAAAGAAGCTTATCAGATGAAGCAACCTTTCGAGCAATCAAGTTATGATTTTTAAGGTTAACTTCGTGCCCTTTTAAGGATTCATCTAGTGCCCTATTGGATTCGTTTTGTGCCCTCAGCATAGGTTCATATAACGCCCAACTAGGTTCACTTTATGCCCTTATTTGGATTCACTTGGTTCCCTTATCATTCTTAAGGCTCACTTAGTGCCCAATTAGATTCGCTTTGTGCCCTTGTCAAAGGATTCACTCAGCGCCTAATTGGATTCACTTTGTGCCCTTGTCACGATTCAAGCAAGAAGATAAAGACCCGCATGGTTCACTCAGAAGAAACATGGGAGCACTGAAGGGATTGGACCTTAAAATATCAGGCTATTTAGGTTCCTCTCGCACCCTATGACTTCGAGGAACCGGGGGGTAGTTGTTGTGCCCAAAATCTCCATGGACTAGATTTAGGCCCATTAGGCTTAAGGGTCCAATCCATATGAGTAATATGGGTTATGATTGAGGTCCCTTAAGATAAATGGGGCCAAATAGCATGTGAAATGGATCTAGACAGGTTCAGGTTCCCAAAGAGACAGGTTCCCGAAAGATAGCTTCCTGCAGACAGCTTCCCGAGAAACAGGTTCCTGCAGACAGGTTCCTGAGAGACAGCTTCCTGTACGAGAACAGATTTATTCCAGCAGAATTCTAGTATGATTAAGCCTCCTATTCTTTAGGAGCAAGTCATGAACATCAACTCCTTATTGGAATGTATTCCTTGGGCGCAGATGATCCTTGAATACATCTAATTGGACGAGAACTTGTAAACATACTCCTAGTCGGACTAGAACTCGAGTTCTATTCGACTTAGGTCGCCTATTCGTGGCTGAAATCTGGAGAAAAGGAGTTCCCCACGAATTAGGAACCTAGTTTATTGCCGCCTAACCAGACTTCTAGTCTAAAAAGAACTACGTGAACTTGATCCCTATATATTCAAGGGTACGTAGGCACCTTGGGAACACGGTGACAAGCCTTGCAATACACCTACGAGATTCTTGAGAATACACGACACAAGCCTCAAGGGAACTCGCGAGATTCTTGTATACGCTCTCGAGCTCAGTTCAACCCCTACAAAAAACCTCCATTCTTCATAGATTAGTTGATCGTTAGCCTTTACAACTCACCATAAACCTCTCAAAAGTTGTTACGAAATCCACTCATCAACAAATGACACTAAAACTCATCTCATCCAATATGTGACCTGCTTCAGTGCATGCTTTCTCTAGCTCGACCACTATCACCAATGTAATCGTATTAATGCTATGGTTATTACCTATGTGTAGTTTGATACTCCATACTTTATTAGTTTATGGAACCCGTGTATAAATTCCTCATTCAGGATATTAATAGGTGTTGGCTTACATTTTTAAATATTATATAAATAATATTGAATTACTCCAGTTTACAAGATCATTCTCAATTTCTTTTTCTTTGTACAAACCTACACTTCTGCACACTATTTATGTAGCACCTAAAAAAACTTAACACCTTCACATAAATAACATTACCTATTCCAGCCGCCTATGCCAACTATTTTGTAGCAAGCCTGCTCATGTCATGACACTCAAACAAAAGGATCAATGTGAGGAAGAGGTGTATAACATTGACCTGGAACCAGAATTTTAATATTACCAACGTCGAACTCAGCATTATCAGTCCGACTGTCGTCTCTAGATATGGAAATAGGGTATGGACAAGCCAAGTATAGTACGTTTAGGTGTGAGTCTCTAAGTTAATTTTTTAACTATTCAATTCTGTTATAATGTGTTTGTGGTTTATATGAGGTGAATAGAACATGAAACACTTTATTGTAATTTTTTCCCAGAATATTCATTAAAAATTTGGGATCCAAGAATTGCCAATTCAACCAATATTTTGATGAGTTGAAAGCTTCCTGGATGGTACATGAGCTGACACTTTTTGTCTATATAAAACTTTGCGTAAATTACGCACATGTATATATCATAATATGCAGATGATTCTTTTAGTTTTGTGTTCTAAAGTATTTCTTTCATGTTGGTTCTTTTTTCACCTATAGGGTAGTTAAGTTGTAAACATTCCATTGTTTTTGGTACAAATCTGGCACAGCTTCAACCTCATTTTTTCCTAAATAACTAGACTAAAATTACTTCCCTTTCTGTAGATTGAGGTCAGGTGTAGTTTCATAGCACATGAACTATCATTTATGTGTAAACTATTTATCTAATCTACACCATCTGTGCACAAATGAAAGAAAATTATGGTACTTATGTTCCAGGTAAGAAATATGGTTAAGGGCAACAACAATCAATCATGTATAATTACTCATTTTTATATGATACTAGAAAATGGCCCGTGCCTTGCACGGGTTATTATGCTAGTATATATATATATATCAGAGTCCAAAAAATAGGTCGAAAATCACTTTTGAAAAATGGAACATGAAATCAGTAATTTAGTTGCATGTTCAGTTGAAAGTGGTTGCCCCTGCGGGGCCATGCAACCAAAATCCACCAAAATAACATCCCATCTTAAAATAAATAAATAAATAAATAAATAAAAAGGGACACAAACGGGTGAAACTGACGGCACATGGAGGGCACATGGGGGAGGGGGGAAGGGTTGACCTAATTTGTAGTATTTTTGCAATTTTGAAACTTAGTATAGTAAAATTGCAATTAATTCAAAGAGATAGTATATTTGCAAATAGAAACTTTAAACATAATATTTTTGGTAAATATCCTACTTCTAATTAACAGATATTTGAAAACTGATGAACCATAATATAATAAAAAAAAATCTCCTTCTCTTATGAAAGTGTAAGATTGCTGTTCATACATGCAGGACCTGCACTTTCATAAACTTGTCATTGGATATGCTAGAAATGGAGCCTGAGATGTTTCAAAACAGATGATTGAGCATGTGAGATTGTGAATGATCATCTGTCCCATAATATAAAATCCCCAAACAAAAACATATGGGGATCAACATGCATGTGCTCCTGACCACTCTTCACCCACTAAACAATTCCAAACCCCATTAATTTCTGTTCATTCAAGAACCTCTTAGCTACATTCATCTGTCACCCCCATTAAATAATACCTGTATATCTCTACATATACACACAGATTTTGTGTCTATATTTTATGACTATAAAACATAAACTATTGGTGATGAATGAATACACTTATACACCCATGAACATTCACATGGCTTTGCTCCCTCTTTCACTATCCTTCCCATGAATAAATCAATCATTAATTAATAAACAAATAAATTAAGTAATAATCAAATCAAAAACATGATATGGAGAATCTTGAGACCCAATTAACCAAAAACACACTTATTAAGGTTGAAAAATTCAGAGGGCAACAACTATGACAGAGAGGACATGACCCAAACAAACAACAACAAAGATGATGGATAATTAAGGCAAGCCATTAGTAATAAACAAGGCAGACAATTGGAAAGTTTATTGCTTCTTGTCCATTAAAAATGTCCCAAACTTTATAATAATAATAGTGATAATAATAATATATTATGTATATACTGTCAAATTTGAAATAACAGACACATTCAAACAACAATCCTGCTTTATAGATCCATGTTTGCTACTTGCCCTTCACCAGTAACAATAATCAACTTCAAACCCAGGTCACTTTCGGCTGCTTGCTTGCTTGCCTTCATTTTTCAGCACCTTCTCTTGCATTTCTCCATGGCCCTTGGTGCTACATTATTTTTAATTTCATGCAAATAATAATCACAAATTAGCCTATGCATATCTCAATAGGTTCGAATCTTGTCAAAGACGAAACGGGTATGTTAACTATCGAAAAACGATGTGTATAATGAATGTGATGATATTAGGAACATACCAAGTCCAATGGCTTCTGATCCTTTCATTATGCGCAGACGCTTGCATGAATCAACAAACATCCTACATTCATAATTACATATGAATAATTAGTTTTAATTAAGGAAGGAGGGGTTTATTCAAGGATGGTTTGAGTGAATTTAAGATACGTACTCCCAAGGGACATCACCGACGAGCATCCAGTCGCCATCCTTATCTTCATAGCTAGGCACATACTCAGAACTGTTTAGGAGATCCATAACTTTGCTCTCATTCATGAAATCTATCATTCCTTGTGACCCATAGTTACCTGAATTGAAGTGACTCGTCATGATCAAATTTAACTTTAATCTCAACTAGAATTTAGAACCGATTTCAGTCATAGATATTTTTTAATCACCGACTCATATTTTTTTGACGAAAGAGTAGAAATTTTATTCATCAACTAACTCCGACAAATACAATCTCTTAGCTCGGCAGGAACATCACTCCTACCAAAGATACGATCTGGGAATCTATATGCAACCCTCGCAAATTGGTGAGCTATAATATTTGCAGACCGTTTGATAAAATACAAATAGACTTTGTTTAAATCACTAATCTCTCTACATTCGTTCTACTGCAACAAAATGTTTTGAATTAGAATTTAGAATCAATACCAATTTTAAATGTTTGTTTCATTACTAACTCATATTTGTTGGTTATGTACGAACATTAACACTTTACTCCTGAGTTTCAAATAGGGAAGAAAGCAAATGAAGTATAAGTAAAATAGTTTAATTTTCACTCATATTTGTTCTCCCGAGTTAATGCGAATGAAAACAAGTGAAAATGAATACAAATTAAACATACTTTCACTCCAAAATTTTCACCCAAAAAATAGGATGAGAGTACTTTTCTTCCTTTTACTTTTCTCACTTTTAAAAACTCCGGAGCAGGTCTAAATTCATTAGAAGCTCTTGGGACTAATTAGACTGCTAATTTCTAACTTGCTTCTTGTTATCCCAAGATCCATATATAAACCTTTTGTAGTTATCCCAAAATCCAGTTTCCGTAAAATATGTAAATTATTCCCTTTTCGACAAAAAATGACAAAAAAAATTTGAAATGCCAACAGAAATAGATACCTAGCTACAGCATGGGACACATGAATCAGATTATCCATATCAGCTAGATGCTGTTTGTAGAATATTAAGATGCTTAATTATGACTACTTGTACTATGTATTGACTAAAGAAATTACTCACATGAAATTATAACATACAGTAAAACTAAATACTCCCGCTGTCCCATCCATTTCTTTACATAAAAAACTGCGTATTTGACATGCATTTTAAGGTATATTTTAAAGATAGTTCTATAATTTATTTTTGATATTTTTTTTATAAAAATAGAATTGTTCTATTTTTAAACAAAAAAAGAAAATATCAAAAATAAGTTATAGAACTATCCTTAAAATGCACCTTAAAATCCGTGCCGGAAACTGATATGCAAATGTAAAGAATTACATGGGACTGAGGAAGTAGTAAATATAATTAAAACTCACCCATGGTAAAGGAACTGAACATTTTGGCCAGGGCATCAGAGAGTTCTTGGTAGCTCCTGTACATCTTCAAGTCCACCTTGCGAAGATACGGTGCACCGTCCATTGAAACCTTCACAAATGCAGCTGCTGTGCTGATCATGCTACTCCCAGAGGCTGCAGCCTTCTCAGAACTCTTTTCCTCAGTTGTGCTCTTCTGTACCGCCATGACATTTTTTCGGTAAGATCTAACCGGTGGCCAACCTACCACTTGTGCCCTGTAAATATTTAACCGTTCCTCGTTACATAATTCTTCATTCTATTCTTAAGTAACAAAAACTTTCACTCGTACATCCAAGGTAGCTAGTTGACAAGCCATTAATTATACACATGACCTCTTGTTGTAACGGTATCTCCCTCGCTCACTTTACAGGATATTGAGGGTTTGAACTTTATTAAAGACAAAGACAGGTGTGTGAGTCTGTTTAGCTAGCAAAAAGAAAATATATGCTTGTTACGATATTGGTGGATTTTGTTTTTAATTTTGAAATTTAAGCTTAGGATATATGAGCATGCATGGTGGTATTTGTGTTTGGCGTGTATGCATAAATTTGAAAAGTACAAAATAAATTATGACATACTTGGCTGGCGGCTTAATCACTTGATCTTTCTTCTTCTCAATAGTTGAAGAATTCTTGGACTTGTCATGTTTGAGATCTTGGGCTGAATCATCAGATTGAAGGTTGAGTTTGAGCTCAACAGTCTCAGAAAATCCTCTCTTTCCAGTTGTCTTGATGATCTCTCCAGCTTCACCTCCCCCAGGCAAGCCAAGGCACAGCTCTGTCTTCAACATGTTTCTGTCTCAGTCTAATTACTATCTTCTTGGCTCCAATATCACTAATTAATTATATCCTGCTTCCTTTCTTTTTCTTATATGAGAGAGAGAGAGAGAGAGAGAGAGATATGAGAGTAGAACAAATGGGGGAGCAATGTATACAGTTTGATGGGCATATATACCAAGAGTCCCACTCTATGGAGAACCATCTTACGTGGAGAACCGTGGAGAACCACTTAAAATGCATTAAAATTGTCCTTTATATAAGGCCCATGGCGGGGCCCCTTTACAAAAAAGTCTTATAATTCTACCCTCTATCCATTTGTCAAAGAAAAAAAAAGAAAAAAAAAATTTCATTGTTCACGTGATGACGTGGCAGTGGATTTCACTGGTTAACGGTGCTTCGCACCTTCTTGTACGGCGCTTCGCGCCTTTATCATTCTAAAGTTGTAAGGAATGGCAATCAATGGTAAAGGCAATAGACGATTGACGGGTGTGTCGAGGACCTTCGGCCCTCATGACTACCTAACTCATCCGTTTACTGTCTTAAATGCTTCGCATTTCCACGGCAGGGATTTTTTTTTTTTTTTTTGATTTTTTTTTATTTTTTTGTTGGATAGAGCCAATTATTTTAAGCATCTTTCGTGAAGGTACCCTTGGCGGGGTCCTTATATATAAAGCAATTTTAATGCATTTTAAGTGGTTCTCCACGGTTCTCCACGTAACATGGTTCTCCATGGAACAATGGCCTATATACCAATGGTTGCATTCTCCTATCATGTTCCAACGCCCATTGTGTTGACACGTGGAGATACTTGGTCCCTTGATCCCAGAAGATCAAAACCCATGTTACTAGCTACAATTTTTTATTTGCTAATAATAATAATTTAACTCCTCAAAGCTAGTTGCATAATTGCATAAACACCACAAACTATGTGCAGCCTCTTTTATTTCGAGTCAGTAGCTAGTGGAACAATTTATTTAACAAAATTGCAGTAAATTAGGGGAAAAGAAAACTAGATGTGGGGAATCGAATGGCATTATGAGGAGGAAATTAATGGATTTGTGGTCCAATAAAGTACAGTAAGAATTATGATCAAACTGCTCCTAACCAATTTATAAAAATAATTAAGCTTTGCATTAGATTAATCTGCAGAGAATAATTTATAAATTATTACATGTTGAAACATGGCCAATCATGTTCTGTGAATTATATTAATCCTTCCATGTGTTATTTTCAGAATAACCAACCATTACCGTAAATATAGGCTTCGAGCAAGAGCTTCGAGCTCGGCCTCCGGATCCTCCTTTGCTACTACATTGGCTGCTATTACTACAAGAAACACGGCTTATATCGACAACACCAAAATTCGGTTGTAACATATTGTATTACAATTTGTAATATTTTGTGAATGCAGAACGCATATACTATAAATATTATCCGGAAATAAAAAAAAATAACTCTGCAAATAACATTTTCGATTATACAAACACATTAAACAAATGAATAAGATTCTTCCGGGAAGCTCCAAAAGGTTCCGAAGTTGCATATGGACACATGAGTGAATGAATGCAGTACACTGATTATTTGGTGCTTTTAAAGATGTCATAATGCAGCTGGGCAAAGTCTCCCTCTCTGCTTTCTTGATTCTTGATTAAATTAACACAAGACGGGGGCATATTTTATTTGATCAAAACCGTCTTGTACTCATTTTTTGGTCAATGTTTTTTTTATAGGTAACTATTTGTGTACAATTGACTCTATATCTATAATAGTCAAAATCAGAATCCGAAGTTTTAGTCAAAGATGAATGAAACCAAAAAAAATAAATGAAAATTTTACAGTGAGTTAGTAAGTTATCTGTTGCTAAGACATTATATTAACTTTGATATGTGTATACAGAAATCACAAAGATGTAGAAAGACAGTAAAATCAATATGAATTCTATCAATCTCAAGTTGGAAATGATCAGCTACAAGAGTTTATAATGTTGAGCATCTAACAAATTCTGTAACAAAATCGTTACAGTGAAAGTACAACAGTGCCCTTACAATTAGAAGTGACCCTGACAGTTACAATCTATTAGTCCCCCTCAAGCTAAGCTGCTAGATTTGGCCAAAGAAGCATCAAATTTAGAAGGATTAGCAGCTCCAAGCTTGCTAACAAGATGTTTGTGTTGTCTAGCAGGTAAAGCTTTAGTTAGAACATCTGCAATTTGACCGTGAGAAGGAACAAATTAAAATGAGTAAGAATATCCCCTGATTTGACCTTGTCACGAATGTAATGACAATCGATCTCAATATGCTTTGTACGCTCATGCAACACAGGATTCGCAGCAATGGATATAGCAGCCTTGTTGTTACAGTGAACATATGCAGGAGATAAAGATTGAATACCCATATCTCTGAATAATGACTGCAACCAAGTGACTTCACAAGCAGTAAAAGCCATGGCTCTATACTCTACTTCAGCTGTAGAACGAGCAACAACAGCCTGTTTTTTTCTTTTCCAGGAAACAGGAGATGAACCAAGAAAAATACAGAAGCCTGTTGTTGATCTACGAGTGTTTGGATAGCTAGCCCAATCTGAATCACAATAAGCTTGTAGTTGAACAGCTGAGTCGGAAGCCAATAGGATACCTTGACTAGCAGTACCTGCAAGATACCTCAACAATCGTTTTGTTGCCTGCATATGAGCAGTTGTAGGCATATTCATAAATTGACTGAGAGTATGTACAAAAAATGCTATGTCCGGCCTGGTAACTGTGAGATATATCAATTTGCCAAGCAACCTTTGATAAGGTTGAGGATCAAATAAGACATCACCTGTAGTGGAAGTAAGCTTTAGATTGTATTACATTGGAACTTTAACAGAAGTAGCAAATTCCATATGAAACTCTCTAAGAACATCAGTTGCATATTTCTTCTGAGATACAAAGAATCCAGCAGAGCTCCTATGAATTTCAAGGCCCAAAAAATAACTGAGATCACCTAGATATTTCATATGAAAAGCTTGAGACAACATGCCCTTAAGTTTGTTGATTTCTTCCTGAGAATCACCAGTAATAAGAAGATCATCCACATAGATCAATATCAGAGTAATAGATGAATCTGTGGTCTTAGTAAACAAACTATAATCATTCTTTGATTGCTGAAAATTCAGAGATAACAAAACTTCAGACAATTTGCTGAACCACTGTCTTGGGGCCTGTTTTAATCCATACAAAGATTTCTTGAGTTTGCAAACAAGCATTGGTTGTTTATGAGCACTCACAGAGTCAATATCACCATCAGTTCTACTATCTAAATCAGTATACCCCTGTGGCAGTGTCATATAGACATCCTCATGTAAGTCACCATGCAGAAAAGCATTGGTGACATCCATTTGGGTTGCTTTCCAATCTAACACAGCAGCTGCAGCTAGCAAAGCTCTGACAGTAGACATCTTTCCTACTGGAGCAAATGCCTCAGAGTAATCAACACCATACTACTGTTTACATCCTAATACCACCAGTCTACTTTTATATCGTTCAACACTACCATCAGGTTTGTATTTAGTTTTATACAACCATTTACAGCTTATTGCCTTCTTCCCTAGTGGTAAAGGTACTATATCCCAAGTATCATTGAGTTCTAAAGCTGCAAGCTCTGTGTTCATAGCAGTAATCCAATGATTATGTTTAACAGCTTGAGAATAAAACACTGGATCTTGAGTAGATGCAATAGAAGACATCATACATCTAAAATTGGTATCAACTGGTAGAGATGCAAATGCAGCAATATTTGAGGCATGAGAACTACTTGTATGAAATTCACTTAACACTTTTAGAAAAGCCACACATCCAAACACTTTTAGAAAATCATAATCAACTGGTTTTTTATATAAAACCTCAAAAGGAGTTTTATGATTCAAGGCCACTGTAGGTAACCTATTCATGATATACGTACAATGCACTCATTACACAATCTCCCCAGTGACTAATATCCAATCCCGATTGAAACCTTAAAGCTCTAGACAATTCAAGAATCTGCTTATGTTTTCTTTCCACCCTCGAATTTTGTTGTGGCCTGTAGGGACATGAGGTTTGATGTTCAATTCCATTTGCATTATAGAATGCTCTACTTTCTGCATCCTCAAACTCAAGGGCATTATCTGATCTTAATATTTGTATATCAGCCTTAAAGTGAACCTTAACATAAGCATGAAACATATTAAATTTCTCAAGAAACTGAGATTTGAGCTCTAACAGACATATCCATGACATTCTAGTACAATCATCAACCAAAGTTAAAAAATATCTATATTTTCCTCTAGTGCAACTCTTATAAGGTCCCCATGTATCTAGATGAATCAGCTCAAAAGGAGAAGAAGCATGACTTGAGCTCAATGAATAAGGCAATCTCTGAAACTTATCCAGAGGACAAGTGACACATACCTTATTAGAATAAGAAGGAACATATCCTTGTACATGAGAAATTTTGAACATAACTGTCTTTGATGCATGTCCAAGTCTATTATGCCACAAATTAAATTGTGCATCTTTAGAAGAATCAGCTTCAGCTACATTTGAACTCCCACATATAGCAACATCAGTTAAGTAGTACAAACCAGCTTCAAGTATTCCTTCAGCTAGAACAGTATGTGACATATTTGATACAATCTCACATGTCAGAGGTTTGAACTTCACATAGCAGTTGTTATAATGTGATAACTTGTGAATTGATAACAAATTGTGCTTAAAGGAAGGTACATACAAAACATCCTCTAACACCAATCCACTTTTCATTTTGACATTTTTTACATGAGTTATCTCTGTAGAATCCTCAGTAGGCAGTTTGATTACACTGTTTGAGCTTATCCTCTTGACATTTTGCAACAACTCAATAGATGCACACATGTGATCTGTAGTACCAGAATCAACAATCCATTTTCCAGAATCCGACTTCACCATTCCAGAAAATCTACAACCACTTACCATGCCAGAAAAACTAAAATCAATCTTCTCTTCTGTATCTGATCATTTTGCAGTCTTAGTTGGCAACAAAGTCAACAATTCTTGCAGCTGTTGTGTAGTAATAGTAGCTGCTTGTTTAGAACCATTATTATGCACTTGAACATTATTACTCATTCGAGTATGAGTAGCATTCTTGTACTCATTCTGTTGTTCATAACTCTTCTTAATTCCACCAGAATTTGCAACCGATTTTGGTTTATACTTTGAATGCCATCTCGGATATCCAATAAGATTCCAACATCTATCAACAGTATGACCTCTACCATGACAAGATGAACATTCTAAATTGCTTTTATTACCTCCTCTGCTATACATAGCAGCTCCTTCAAAATCATTAGAATTAAAACCAGATTGAAGAACATCTCTCTGAGATTCCTTTTGCTACAATGCAGCACAAGCATTTTCAACCATTGGCAACGGTTGAGAAGCATAAACATCATCAAGTCCATTAAGAAACTGAAACAACTTTGATTCAGCTTTCTGAGCTAATATTGTGTCTAACAGTTTCGTAATCTCAGGAGTTGCATTTGTAACCTTAGGCAACACATTCAAAGCATTAATTTCTTCCCAAACACTACTCAATGCTGTATAATACTCTCCAAAAGTTCTCTTATTCTGTTTCATCTCAAATATCTGTTTATTCAACATATACTTACGAGATCCATTTGTTAACATGAATCGAGTTTCTAATTGACTCCATATTTCACTAGCAGACTCAATGAACAGTAAAGATTTTTGTATTGAATTTGAAACACTATTATGAATCCAAGCAATTACCAGATTATTGCACGTATCCCACTGGACACCATTAGTTTCATCATCTTCACTGCGAACAACTGTTCTATTCACAAACCCTAGCTTTCTCTTTGCGGACAGCTGAATCTCAAATGATCTCTTCCACGCTCTATAATCAGCAGCACCTTCGAGTTTAGGCACGCTTACAGATAACGGTCCATCAGATGGATGCAAAAATAATGAATTTTGCATATCTGCAAACGTAAATCTTGCTCCTGCAGCCATCTCTCTCTGAACAACAATCTCTCTCGATCTCTCTCAATTTCTTTCGCAACTAATCAACAAATTTACACTCAATCACAAATCACACACAAACTGTTTGATCTCAAAACTGAAAGAAAAAACTGTATACACAGCTCTGATACCATATTAACTTTGATATGTGTATACAGAAATCACAAAGATGAAGAAAGATAGTAAAATCAATATGAATTCTATCAATCTCAAGTTGGAAATGATCAGTTACAAGAGTTAATAATGTTGAGCATCTTACAAACTCTGTAACAGAATCATTACAGTGAAAGTACAACAATGCCCTTACAATTAGAAGTGACCCTGACAGTTACAATCTATTACATTAGGCCACAGAAGACAAGTGTCGTTCGAAAGGATTAAAGATGAATTTAAATGAGTTATTAGTTTGTTCGAATTTATCTTTTACAGGTGACGGAGACATCATCATTTTGAGAGAACTTCTATAGGTAATCAGAGAAGACATAAGATGTCCGAATTTATTCCTCCATTTGGCTCTCTACTAGAACTCATTTGCTACTATGGGGTGTTTGGGGGAACTTATTTCCAGAATAAGTCAACTTATTTTAAGATAAAGTTAGAGATTTCTAACTTTCCAACTTATTTTCCAACTCATTGAATCTCAAACGTACATTAAATACATTAAATACTTGTACAAAAAAAGATTATCAAAATATAAAATTTTTACCCGAAATTAAGTTAATAAGTCCATAAAAAAAGTCCATAAAAAAAGGAGATCCAAACACCTATATAAGATGCACTAAGAACTTTCTTCATAAACTTCTTGGCTTTGTAATACATGGGGTGTTTGGGGAAACTTTTTTTCAGAATAAGTCAACTTATTTTAAGACAAAGTTAGATGGTCTTTTTGGTTATGACTTAAAATAAGTCCTTATGAACTTATTTTCAGGTAAATTTTTTTTTTTTTGATAATTTTTTATACAAGTATTTAATGTATGTTTAAGATTCTGTAAGTTGCAAAAAAAAATTAACTTTTTCAAAAAAATTAGGAATCTATCCTAAAATAAATCCACTTATTCTGGAAAATGAGTGTTCCCAACTACCTCCTAAATATGTGAGGGTTTTGGTACATGGGGTGATGGGGCTTGTTTAAAATGGTAGGCAATAAATTCTAATTTGATCTGTTTACGTATTTATTTAATGGGTCCTGGTCCTTGATAATTGATTGTCAGGGACCGTTTAACCAACAATCTGTTCCCACACCGTTGGATCAACGATCTAACGGCCAGGATTAAAAAAAAAATTCAGTCCAGTCCGCGGTTTTTTTTCCGCGGAACGCTATCTTTCCGCGCTTCTTTTCCGCGGAACGTTAAAATTCTAAAATGCATTCCGCGTTAAAATACCGCGGAACGCCAGAAGACCAAAATACCCCTCCCGCCATATGTAACCTAATAGACCAATTTATGATCATTTTGGTTGGAAAAAATTTGTTTGGCTTTGAAAAGGGGGAAAAGAAGAGAAGATTGAAGAGTTAGAGAGATTGAGTTCATTCCTTTTATTGGGTAATTTCTTATTGTTCTTTTTTTTTTTATTAATATGGCGGATAAGATGTTTGCTAAGTTTAAACCTAGGAAAAAATCAAAAAAAAATGATGATTTTGATGTCTTTAAGAGTTTAGATGATGTTGATGTTGATATTAATGTTGATGTTAATGTGAGTGATGATGTAGAGTATGTTAATATTGTTGATGATGATGATTTTGTTGATGATGATCATGGTAAAGATGAAAAATTGCATGAAAATGTTGATGAAGAAGTTAATATTCCTTATTTGCACCAAAGGTTTGATAATTTAGAAGCCGCGGAGAATTTGTTTAGGACGTATGCCTTGAAGAATGGATTTGCAATTAAAATTCAAGAAACACAAAATCGTGTTAAAAATAAAGAAATTTATGCTCGATTATTTGTTTGTAATTTAGCGGGGGAAAATAAGGATAAAGGAGGTGTTAATGATGATGAAATTTTTATGGGTAGTAGTACTAAAGTTAAACGCCGTCGAGATGTACTTCCTAGATGTGGTTGTAAGGTTAGAATGTA
Organism: Kitagawia praeruptora; assembly: GCA_037693485.1. NCBI lineage: Eukaryota > Viridiplantae > Streptophyta > Magnoliopsida > Apiales > Apiaceae > Kitagawia > Kitagawia praeruptora. The sequence continues at coordinate 148,088,550 of CM075349.1, read as the reverse complement.
TGTCGTGAATAAAAAAAAACAACTCATTGGGAGATAACCGCACTAGAGTTAGAGCACAATCACGAGGTTGTGACACCTTTTAAAATGAATTTGATTCGAAGGGAGAGACATGTAACCGCGGCACAAAGAAATCTAATGAAAACATTATATATGTCGGGTGTTCCTCCTAGGCAACAAATGTCCATTTTTGGCAATTTGAAAGGTGGACAACAACATGTAGGTTTTGATGGACAACATGTAAGGAATGTGGTACGTGAGTTTAGGAAAAATAATTTAGATGTTAATGATGCTCAAGCGGGCTTAGACTTGTTGAATCGGTTGAAAGAAGAAAGTGGTGGCAAATTTTACATTAGGACATTACTTGATGAAGAACAAAGGTTGAAATGTCTAGTATTGGTTGATCACCGTTCTTTGATGGCATACAAAAATTTTGGTGATGTAGTTGCATTTGATACCACTTACCGAACCAATAAGTATGCCATGCCATTTGTTCCTTTCACCGGGGTAAATCATCACTATCAATCGGTTGTTTTTGGATTTGCACTTATGAGGGATGAAATCAAAACAAGTTTTGAATGGGTATTAGGTAGTTGGCTCGAGGCGGTCGGAAACAAACATCCCTTGACCATCATTAACGATCAAGATCAAGCCATGGCCGGGGCTATTGCTTCACAACTACCTAACACCACCCATTTGTTGTGTACTTGGCACATTAGTAACAAATTCCCCGAAAAACTTGCAAGTTACTACTCCAAGTACCCGGAAAGTTTCAAAGTTGATTTCAACAATTGCATATACAACTCATTGACCGAAGATGTGTTTGAGGATAGATGGAAAGCATTGGTTTTGAAGTACAAATTGGAAGATAATACATGGGTACAAGGATTATACAATTTGAAGCATAAATGGATCAAGGCCTTCACTCGAAACACTTTCTTTGCGGGTCAAACCACAACTTCAAAGAGCGAGGGAATGAATGCATTTTTTGATAGTTATGTGAGTTCGTGCACGGGTTTGAAGGAATTTTGTTGAAAATGCTCAAAAAGCTTTGGAAAGAAAATTTATGCGGGAGAAAGAAGAGGATTACAAGACTCGTCAAACTTGTCGTGGGATAAAAATGAAGACCGCTTTGGAGCAACATGGTGCTTCCATATACACCAAAACCATGTTTAGAAAATTTTAAGAGCAATTGATGGAAGCTACAACATACTTCGTGGACAAAGATAGAGATCGTTCATTGGAAGAAGATGAAAATACATATTACAAATGCTTTAGGCAATTGGTGGATCCCGAGAAAAGAACTACTTATCTTGTTACATTCAACAAAGTGGCTCTAAGTGGTAGTTGCAAGTGTAGAATGTATGAATATTTGGGAATTCCGTGCCGACATGTTATTGCCGTGTTGACAAAGAGATGTGTTTCCGAAATACCCAAGGCCTTTTTGAGAAGACGGTGGACTAAGGATGCTAATAGAATTGATGGTGTGTTGCCTTACCATTTGACCGGAGAAGAAACATCATCCCATGATTTGACTCCTACCGAAAGATTCAACAACATGACTTTGCTTACAATGGCATTTTGTCATAGTAGCATGGCATCAAAGGAGCGTTACGAGTACGACGTCTCCGTCATGAATCGGGAAACCGAAATTCTTAAAAATATGGGAGTTGATGGAATTGAACAAGTAAGGAGTGAAGTTGGCACAAAAACAACTCAAGAAGGTGGTCATGACTTGCATGAGGCAATCCTTGATCCCGTTGTCTCACAAACAAAAGGAAGGAAAAAAGAGCATCGTTTCAAAAGTCCAATAGAGACACTTCATAAGGCCCCGAGGAAATGCAAACGTTGTAAATTGGAAGGGCATGATATTAGAACTTGTCCAAAAGTACAAGAAGATCTTAAAAAAGCTCAAAGTGGTCAAAATGTAGAAAACGGTCCAAAAAGTGGTCAAAATGTTGAAAGTGTAGAAAAAGCTCAAAGTGGTCAATTGTAATTGTTATAAATCTCAACTTTTCCGTTTTGTCATTTACATTATGTCCTTTTCTATGTATCTAACAAAATCCTTTTTATTGTCATGTGTAGGTAGCATGGATAGTGGTGATGTTTCGGATGTTTCGCATGTTAATGATTCACTCTCGGCTTCTTCCGGGGGAAGTGAGTCATACGTTAGTGATCTATCGGACAATGCAGCGGATGAAATATGTCGCAATTTACCAGAGTACTATGACATGATGGGGGAATCCCTTGAGCCCCCACCAATTGTTGAGGAGGAGGATAATGAGTTATATCCTCCGGAGGAAGAGGCTTATAGGTCAAAGAATTGGACCGAAGCATGCCGTTGGATGGCCACCGAAGAAATGATGGAGAAGGTAGCGTATACTGTGGAGCCCTACTTTTTTCCCGTCTTGAACTTGGGGAAGGACACCGAAGGCAAGTGGAGGATTTCCGATTGGGATGGTGGACTTCTTGACTATTGTGACAATATTAGTGAGATTTACAAATTGAGGCCTCGCGAAGGTTGCACACGTGATCAAATGCGTGTGGCATTTGTCAAGGGATGGGTTTCCCACGTAAAGGATAGTAATCATCCTCGTTGTTGGGCAACATTTTATCTCTATGATGGATCGATCCTTATACATGTCTCGCTTTGGAACGACACAAGCACTCACAAAGCCATTGCTAGTGGTGTCATCCGCGAAGGTTGTGTTGTTGTCTTGTACCAAGTTGCCGCGTTTGTCAAGGTGGATGCTCCTCCCGGTACTTCGACTCACCGTTTGTCGGCCGGCTTCTCCAATATTTTAGCCATATTTGGTTAGATGATGAAAATTTGTAATTTTAAGGTTATTTTGAACACTTGGTTGAACTAATGATGTAGTAATTTACGTTGTAATATTTGGAATTGTTACTCTTATGATGTAGTAATCTATGTTGTGATATTTGGAATTTTTGTGGTTTAATTTTAGAATTTATATAAAAATTTGCATGTCATATTTAAATATAATGAAATGAATGTAATTGATTGGAAATAAAATCTTAACATAATGGTTGAAGAATGTATGGTGTGTTTTGAAAAAAATTCAAGTAGAGAGGTCATTTGAAAAATCCCAAAATAAACATAATTTAGGCATATTTTAATGATTTTTGAAATTTTTATAATTTAAACCAAATACTGTTTTTTTTTCACAAAATTTACTTATTATAACATTTTAAGATTTTATAAATTAATTTAAAATTTTTTTGTAGAAATTTTCCACTAACTTCCAAAAGTTAGTGGAAAAATCTGTTTTTATGCAAGCTGTTTTCTCCTGTTTTACTCTGTTTCTACCATTCCGCGTAAAATTATCGTGGACCAGTATGTCATTCCGCGGAAAATTATCGCGGAACAGGCTGGTTTTTTTTTAAATAACCTGCCTGTTTCCTGCACTTTTCACCTGTACCAAACCAATTACACAGACACTGCAGCTATTCTGCAACTGTCTGGCCACCAAAATCAACAAAAAAAATTTCACAAATTTTACGAAGGCTCCAAATATGGCCAAAAACGCCCAAAATTCACAAAAGATGAAAAATTTCATCTCCTCCAAATCCAATAAAAATAGAAGCAGTAAACCAAAAAAAACCAAAAAAAACCAAATATAACATGCAACCAAAAAAAATTATGGGGGAAACGGGAAGGGACACGGTCGATAAACGACCGATATAAACCAAATATAACCATGTATTTCATTGCAACCAAGTCAAGTACATAAATGTGTTCAATTCTAATAACATAGAGAGGTTCTATGTAACTACAATTAAAAAATAAAACGAACTAAACTACGCATTTTCGATCCTCTGACGCATAAGAAAGCCCGGAATTCGTCTAGCCTTGCCCTTTTGAAGCTTCATGGCAATCCTATACAGGAAAATCTCAATGTCTTCGTCCATCCACACCAACGAGTCAATCTCATAGCCTTGTAGAAGGTAGTCCATGTACTTCATCACGAAGAGGCCACAATCCGTACTATTCTTCTGTTTCGGCCTAGCACTCCATGCCTGAACACTCGGTTCCTCCTTCGGGACGGTCATGGAGTTCCTATCAAGGTATCTCAACATGCCCGGTAGTACTCGAACCTAAAATAGAGTACAACTAGTAAGAAACAAAATTAAAATGGAAATTGAAAAAGTGAACATAAAGAAAGAATGAATACCATGACTCGCTCCTCCGTCGGATACTCAGCATCCTCGTACAGTGGATCTAGTAGAATGACCCCCCAATTCTTCACAGCAAAAACGAATAATACCCAATGATTTCCAGTAACATGGGCGGGGACAAAGATGAAATCCACCTTGTTTATGGGTGGACCTACACCACAAGTGGCCCACTGAAGATAGAATCTGGCTAGTACCTTACTCTCCCGCCTAGTGTCCACACCCTTGGCAAAGTTCATAAAAAAGGGATCCATGAAGTAGTAGGTAGGCTTTCGCTCAAACACGTGCTCCAGCAAAATGTCTTCCTCACGGGCACGTAGCAAACACTACATGAACATAAAGAAAGAAACAACATTAGTGCATAAACAAGATGGTGGTATCAATGCATATTAATATATAAAAAGCATGTAAGATGAATGAATACCATGTATGTGTAGATAACCCGGTCATCTATCCAACTCCCAGGTGCTAAAGATAACATCGCATTCTCATTCAAATGAAACTGTTTATGCCAGATTCCCCCCTTTACTTTCACCAGCCCATCCCCCCATCCCCAAGTGTGTTTGATGTTGTCTTTCTTATTCTCCTTGACTGGCTTATTGATCTGCCATTTCCTTTCTGACACACGACGTACACCAAGCTTCTCCGGCCTCGAAGAAGAAGGCTCATCTACATCCATGGGTGTTGGTCCAGGAAAGTATTGCAGAAGGGGGGTTGAATGCAATACTAATAAATTTCAAAAACTATTTCAACAACTTAAATAGAATTTGTGATTTACTAGTAGAAGAAATGCAAACACAAGTAAAATCAAATACGAGGATTTCACAAAATAAATGTTTTATTTATTTTGCAAAGTTTTGCTACAACCTTGAGAACAAATTAATTCTCAAGCTACAAATACTCAAGAGATTACAGTCGTTGAGTTTTTCTCACACTTAATATATAAACAGAGAGCTCTATTTATAGTGTGATAATCTACTGTACTATCATCATCAATGATTGATGAGTTGCTGTTATATTCCTTTTGCAGCTCATTCCATGATTTATTCCCATGTGATCAGCACAAAGTAACTTAAAGATGCTTTCCACATTTGAGCCACCCAGATCTAGCCGTATTCAATTTTATCTGTTCTAGACTTTACAGGTTGTTCCATGTGATCTCTCGAGCTTCAGTTATAGACTTTCCAAGCTTGCTGTAAAGGTTGAATATTACAACACGCCTGCTTCTTTTGAACATATACTCTGTCGTTTAATTTGACTTAGAAAATTCCTAAATCAAGCTGATTCTATATGACAGTATGTTTGCCACAAAGTTTGCTGTCAATGGATTACGCTTTGTTTTGACAGTATGAATTTCCCGCAGATATTACTGTCAAGAATTTTGCTTTGGTTGACAGTATGAATTCCCGCAGAGATTGCTGTCAAGAATTGTGCTTTGATTGACAGCATGTTTTTCCCGCAGAGATTGCTGTCAAGAATTCCAAACTTACTGTCGCAAACTGTATATCAAAGTTGCTGTCATTAGAATCTTCCGCCAATGTTGCTGTCAAGTTGAAACTTGCTGTCGACTCCGTGAAACTTGCTGTCGACCTCGGCAACATGATGTTTCCTTGTAACCTTACTGTCAGGGCTTGACAGTAACTTTTATTCCTTCTGTCGAACTTATGTATTTCTTGAGGCTTGAACATAATCGAACTTCTTCCAAGAATTACACTTATTACATGACAGTATTTATTTAAATTACAAGAACACATTTCAGGCTATGACAGTATGTTCTACTTAGCAAAAACTAAGTATACCAATAAAACTAGTTAAGTTGTCTATTCCATCACCCATAAATCCCAACAATCTCCCCCAATTTGTTTTTATGGATAATAAGGACAAATTTACAAATATCATGCTGACAACTTAACTAACATAGATCAGAAAGAATAAACTCTTCATTTCTGACCAATGATTAAACTGAATTGTTTTCAAACAATATATCACAAAAGTAAAAAAAACTTTACTTATCTTGATTTGAACTTTTCACTTTGCTCCTTTTCCCTTAGAGCTCTTCTGAGATTTTCAATTAACTCTTTTTCTTCAGGGGACTGTGCATCATCTTCATTTTCCACAATGTATTTTCTGATCATTGAGGAAGCAGTGTTTAATGTATCTCTGAGTTCCATCCAGTAAACATTTTGCTTTACAATTGATCTGAATTTTAGCACATCTCCCTCCATTTTGAATCTCCTGCCAGGAAACTGATTTAGAGTTTCCCTTCTTTGTTTTTCCAGGCTGGGATCCTCTCCTCTCCTCTGATCAAGAATCATATCAAGCTCCCAAGAACACAGTGTTTCAAGACTGTTAGTTGATCCAACCACTTGCCAGTATAATTCTTTTAACACACTGGTCTTCAATTTAGAGAAACTATCTACATAAATTTCTTCTTTGCCATACTTGATTCTCAAAGGATTGTCCAGTACGCATGGCTGATAGTTGGATTCTTCACTGTTGATCTTATTGATTTTACTGTAATTTTTCTTCATTTCAGCTTCAATCTCATCTTCTATCTGTTGACGAGATTTTTTTCTTGATGCTAATTCTTCTTTGAACCTTTGCTCTGCTTCATACATCTTCATTTCATGTTTTGAATAAGGTTTCTCCATTTCTTTCCAGTTATACTCAGGAATAGGATTGTCTTCTTCATACTCCAAACCAAGGATTTGATAGACATCATCATCATTGTGAAGTGTCCAATCACCAAACTTCTCAATAAATTCAACATGCCTGGCTTCATAGTACTTGAGAACTTGATCCATGATCTTCTTTGAAACATTATCATAGGTTTGCAGTAGCTCAACCATCCTTTCCAGATTGAAGAAATCAATTCTTCGTTTTACTGTTTCAGAAGTTTGAATGAGTTTCTTGGAGATCACCTTTGATTTTGATATCTGAGTGAAGTCAGATTCCACTGTAATCAACTTTTCATTGTTTTGCCATAGAATGTATCTTGCAACTTCTTCTTTTGGTCCATCAAATTCTATGGATACAGAGGTGATTGTTTCTTTGGCTTTCAGCTGCATCATTTCAAAGCTATTCATTCTTCTCCTCATGATGGGTTTCTTGAGTCCCAATCCTGTAGCTTTTCCTTCTCCTTTGTAGACAGTCTTTCCCTTTGTTGGTCTTTTTGATTTTCTCTTGATTCTTACTGTCTTGAATGATTTGACAGTAGGATCGTTGACAGTTTCTTTTATAGGGCTTCTGACAATGTCTTCTTTGACAGTATCTTCAATGACTGTTACTTCATCCTGACTGACAGCATCTTTGTTGACATCCTTGACAGCATCTTTGTTGACAGTATCTTTTTCAAGATGTATACTGTCAATTTCCATTTCTTCTTGAATTCCTTTCAATGCTTCAAGTACTTCTTCCTCTTTCTTTTCACCAGCTTTCTTGCTTGAGCTAGAATTTTCAGAAATTTCCTTTGATTCTGCTTCTTTGACTTGAGTTTGCTCTTTTGAAAAGTCTCTCAGTTCTGTTCTCTTAGGTCCTCCAGCTTCACCTCCATCCTGATTGTCATCATCATCTTTTTCCAAGGTGTCATCAAAAGTACAGTTTCCACCTTGAGCATTTCTTCTTGAATTTGCTTTGGCAATGAGCTTTTTAATTCTGGCACTGTACTCCATGTTTCTCTTTGCCAAAATCTTGTGAATATCTTTAACTGCCTTAATCCTTTCCTTGGTGATGGGTGCATTCAGTAATACCTTAAGTACATCCATGATGACTTTGCTTTGTAGAGATGTTTTGCCTTCAAGAGTTAAGAATCCAAGACCTTTAGTTCCTTTGGCTGTTGTCTGTTTAAAGCTTACACCATATGGCTGGAGACTTACTTCTGGAAGTTTGTTGTTGACCATTGTGCCCAGTTGCATATAGAGACTTTCATCAAAGATGGTAGAGTTTTTCTTCACTAGAATCCCAAGGATATATTGCACTCTGGCAGAGAAAGTTTCCAACAGTTGAGTTGTTATGAATATTGAATGCCCACTTTTCAGGTACACTTCAACTGCCCACCTCTTCTCTGAGCTAATCTTTACTGACAGATTTACAATCTTTTCTCTCAAAGCTTCTGCCAACTTAGCAGGTTTTCCTTTAGACACTGTGATTGCTTCATTCACCAGATTGTTGAATTCCTCATCTTTATTATTCAAGGTGCTCTCCATATGGCTTACTGTTATTAAGTCAGCTTCTTCTTGGGAATATGTACTTCCATCAGTCCAAGTGATAGGCTCTGAAGAAAACACATATTCAGGCAACTTGTCTTTGCCTTTACCCATCCTATTTGATTCCTCTTTTTCTCTCCATAGCCTCTCCAATGTGGATTCTTTCTTCTCAGGAACTGGTTCATTGATTTTGATTGAGGATGCTCTATTTCCTTGTATTTGACTTAATACCTCCTTGGATACTAGCATTTGTTCCCCATCTACTTCAGCTTCAAAAAGCTCCTCAGTTCCAGAGGCTATTCCTACTCTCTCTTGCTCCCCCTTACTCCTTTGCTCCCCCTGTCTTTTAGCTTCCCCTTGTAACTCCTCCTTTCTTCCTGGTTGCTCAGCCTCTTTCTGATCTTTTCCTTTCTCCCCCTTAGTTAAGTTTGCAGCATGAAGTAATGAAGAGAGTGACAGTAGTGTGGCTTGAATTTCAGCAAAACCAGTCTTCACAGTAGATGACAGGTTATCCAGTTTGCTTTCCATTGTAGCACATCGATTCTCCAGTGCTTGGAGCCTGTCATTTGAGGATGCAGAAGGACCACCAGACCTAAACCTTTTAGGAGGTAAGGGATAAGTCTGGGGCATGGAGACTGTTGGGGTTCTCACACTCTCAGTGTTTTTATAGATGATCTCATCATCTCTCACAAAAATTCCCTCAAGGCCTAATGCCTTTTCTGTATTGGCTCCTTCAAGTTCACTCTGGACATGCTCAAGTCCCTCTCCTTTTGCCAGCACATTTGGCTGCCTCTCATTTTTATACTCACTTCTCTTTTCTTTTATCTCTCTTTTCTTTTGCTCTCCCTCACTCACCCTAAATGCATGAGTATGAGCAGTACTAGCATGCAAGGAAGAAAAAGATGACTTAGATTTTACCTTAAAAGCCCTGTAGAGTGGCATGTCATCATCAGAGATGTCTTCAATTAATCCTTCTTGAAGTTGTGTTTGAGCAGGGATGACAGCATCTTTTGAAGGACTTTTGACAGTAACTTTTGTTGGAATGGTACTGTCACTTGAATGTTTGACAGCACCTTCTGATTTGTCATTGACAGCATCTTTGGCTGTGACAGCAACTTCCCTAGGGTAAGATGCTTTGAGGGAATCGATCAAGATGCTGGCTGTTTCAATTTCTGACAAGTTTGCATCTTGATCTAATCCAGTGTTTGATGGAGTGGTATCCATTTCACTTTGAGAAATGGGTTCTTGTGGACCACTAGATGGGGGCTCATCCATGATTTGAGATGGATGATCAAAACCTGAGGGGTTGGTACTGTCCCCCTCTCTAGGTTGATTAGAAGAAACAACAGATGTGGGAATGAAAGAAGAAGATTGAATTTCAGATTGATTAATTGGCTGTTCCACAGAAAACGATTGTGGAACATCAATAGTATGAGTGAATTCCTCACTGTGCTCTATCTCAATGTGTGTATCTTCAAATACAGGTTCCTCAAGAGTGAGTTCTTGAGTTTGTGTAGACTCTTTACAAGGTGCCTTGGGAGACAGGCCAATTTCAATAGATGTCCCTTGTTGAGAAGAAACACCTAGAGGTGAGTTCATTTCCCTATCATCCTCTACAGTCTTTTGGGAAACTGTAGGGTGGCTGACAGTAACCTTGGCCCTTCTAGCTCTCTTCTTCTTAGGCTCAGAAGGGGCTACTGTGGGTTCTTTTTCACTACCAACCTTATTTGCTGCACTAGGTGCAGTGACTCCCTCTTGACTCTCAACTTGTTCACCAGTTGCACTCTCTAGGGTCCTTTTCTTGGATTCCTGTTTGGCCATTTTAAGGGCTTTTGGTAGTCTAGAGTCCCTAGGTGGAATGTATGGTGTAGAATGTGGATTAACTGAATTTGGGTCTAATTCAGCTTCATTCTCTATTGTGAAAACAGTGTAACCTGTTGGAAATGGAAAATCAAGGTTGGGCACTTGATTTACCATGTGTTGTGTGAAACATAGTGGAATATGTGCATTTAAATTTTGTGTGTTAAGAGATGTGTGTGTATTTTTCTTTAAAACAGGACATTCTTCAAAATCAGAATTATCCTCAACATTTCCACAAATATTATTAATACACATAGTTAAAAAGCGAGGATAGATGGATACCTTCTTGCCTATTGCGCTTTTCAACTGTGCCATGATCAGTTTTCCAATGTTCACCTTGTATCCATGGACTAATGAATGAGTGAGCTTCTTGATATATGATGGTATTCCATTCCATCCTGTAGTCTTGGTAGAGAATACTTTCACCATTACATCAAAAATCATACTCCACTCTTTTCTCAGAAATTTCCTGTCCATTTCACCTGTTTGATACCACTTATCAGAAGTTTCTTCAAGTTTAGAACCAGAATACCCAATCTTCAGAAAGAACTTCTTCAGAGTATCATCAGTTGCTAGTTCCTTAAAGCTTTCTTCACTGGTCAACACAATACCCAAAGCCTCATTGATATTCTTTACTGAAAGAGAATGACTTGCATCATCTATATTGAACTTAATGGTTTCATTCTCTCCAGTTCCTTGAGCACTTGCTAATTTCCAGAATTTTTCAATTCTAACAGCATCAATTTTGGGGGAAGAAGTTATTGCATGACCTAGGTAGGATTTATTCAAGAACGAAATAATTCCTTTGAAGTTTTCACCAGCATCACTAGGAGAAAAGATACCAGCAAAGTTGGTTTGAGCAATACTTTGTTTAGGTGCCATTGTAGAATGTTTTGAAAAATGAGAGAGAAAATGCGGTTTTTGGATGCAGAAGGTTGAGAGGTTTTTGCAAATGAGAGTGATAGTAGATTAAACGGTAGATTCAGTTTCTAATATGAATCGATTTAACCTCTCTTAATTGAACGTGTGATAATGATATTACCCATTAACTCCACTTGCTATATTACGTGGCAGTTGCTATTAGATCGTGGATTGGTGAAAAGAAATATACGTATGTATATATATAAAAATTAATATATATATATCTTTCCACTATCTTTGACAGCAACTTCTCGTGACAGCAACTTTCATTGACAGTAACCTGTGCGTTTTTCTTTCTCTACCAAATCTGACAGCAATTTCTTGTGACAGCAACTTTTATTGACAGCAACTTGTGCGCTAACAATATTTCTGTCAATCAGCTTCATGAGTGACAGTAAGTTTTATCTGACAGTAAACTTATCATAAGATCATGCTGTCACTGTTCACACATAACTTAAGTTAAGGACACATGATTTCTTAAAATCATTTTAAGACAGACATGTAAAACTATTTTAGCATAGTCATAGCAAGCATGATATCTAAAAATCCTTTTAGCATAGTCATGGCAAATATGATATCTAAAAATCCTTTTAGCATAGTCATAGCAAATATGATATCTAAAAATCCTTTTAGCATAGTCATAGCAAATATGATATCTGAACAAGTATCACATCGTACCTTAACTTCTCATGACAGTACCTTCTTGTGACAGTACCTTTAAAAGTTTCTGTCATGAGCTTCGACTTCTTATAATTGATAAACCAGTTAGATGATCATACCTGATTTAGCATTCCTAACTCACTCACCAACCTGATAAATGTTGCTTCATCCAGTGGCTTGGTGAATATATCTGCAAGTTGCTTATCTGTTGGAACATAAACCAATTTTACATCTCCTTTTTCAACATGCTCCCTGATGAAATGATGCCTTATATCAATGTGCTTTGTTCTGGAGTGTTGAACTGGATTGTCTGATATGGCTATGGCACTAGTGTTGTCACAGTAGATAGGAATATTTGACAACTTTAGTCCATAATCCATTAATTGATTTTTCATCCAAAGTATTTGTGCACAGCAACTTCCAGCTGCAATATATTCAGCTTCTGCAGTTGATGTAGAAACTGAGTGTTGCTTCTTACTGAACCATGACACCAATCTCCCCCCAAGAAATTGACAGCTTCCTGTAGTACTTTTTCTGTCAATTTTGCAGCCAGCATAGTCTGAGTCAGAATATCCAATTAGATCAAATCCAGTTTCCTTAGGGTACCAAAGACCTAGATTTGGGGTGCCTTTGAGATATCTAAAGATTCTTTTAATTGCAACTAAGTGTGATTCTTTTGGATCAGCTTGAAACCTTGCACAGAGACATGTAGCAAACATTATATCTGGCCTGCTTGCTGTTAAGTACAGCAATGATCCTACCATGCCTCTGTAGGTACTAGAATCCACTTTCTTGCCTTTAGGATCTAACTCTAATTTGGTGGCTGTTGAGATAGGTGTCTTGGCAGGTGATGAATCTTCTAAGTTAAACTTCTTGAGAAGCTCTTTGACATACTTAGATTGACAGATGAAGATTCCTTCCTTCTTCTGATAGATTTGAAGACCAAGAAAGAATGCTAATTCTCCCATCATGCTCATTTCATACTTGTTTCTCATTAGAGATGAGAACTTTTCACACAATTTTTCATTTGTTGAGCCAAAGATTATGTCATCAACATATATCTGCACAAGAATGATGTCTTTGCCATGGTATTTATAGAATAAAGTTTTATCCACCATACCTCTTATAAATTGATTTTCCAGGAGAAAAGTGGATAAAGTGTCATACCAGGCTCTTGGTGCTTGCTTTAAGCCATATAGAGCCTTGAACAGCTTGTAGACAAAATTATGCAGTTTGTCATTTTCAAATCCAGGAGGCTGTTCAACATACACTTCTTCTTCTAATTCTCCATTTAGAAAGGCACTTTTAACATCCATTTGAAATACCTTGAATTTGCAGTGTGCAGCAAAGGCTAAGAAAATTCTTATGGCTTCAAGTCTGGCAACAGGAGCAAATGTTTCATCATAATCTATCCCTTCCTGTTGACAGTAACCTTTGGCCACTAGCCTTGCCTTATTTCTTGTCACATTTCCACTCTCATCTATCTTGTTTCTGAAAACCCATTTTGTCTCAATGACTGATTTTCCTTTTGGCCTTGGAACTAGTTTCCAAACATTGTTTCTTTCAAATTGATTGAGCTCCTCCTGCATGGCCATCACCCAATCAGAATCCAACAATGCTTCTTCAACTATTTTTGGTTCCATTTGAGATAAGAAACATGAAAACATGCTTTCAGCAGAGATATTCCTCCTTGTCCTTACACCAGTAGTGGGATCTCCAATAATTAGATTACTGGTATGATCTCTGTTCCACTTTGTTGATTGAGGCAAGCTACTTGTTTGATGAGATTGTCTTTCATCAATATGAGGATTTGATTCTCCACCATTTTCATTATTCTGCTCATTTAACTCAAATTCTCCAGTCTCACATTCTTGTTGATTGATGCCTGAAATTGTCTGTGATTGAGCTGAAGTTTGATTTAGATTATGAGTATTGACAGATTCTTTCTCATATCTCATTGATTGAATGAGACTTGGTTCTTCATCAACATATTCTTCCTTTTCCAAGTATCCTTGATTTTCAAATCTGAAGGGTTGCATTTGACCATCCTCATGTAGCCCTGGAAACTTGGTTTCATCAAACGTGACATTGACACTTTCTTCAATTGTTTTGTGCTCCATGATATAGACTCTGTAGGCAGTCCTTTCTATCCCATATCCCATGAAAATGCCTTCATATGCTTTAGTATCAAACTTGCCTTTTCTTTCATGGTTGTCTTTCATCAAAAAGCACTTGCTTCCAAAAATATGAAAGTACTTGACAGTAGGCTTCTTTCCTGTCAAAAGATAGTAAGGAGTATTGCCATGAGCCTTGTTGATTAGTGTTCTGTTCTGTGTGTAACAAGCAGTGTTGATGGCTTCTGCCCAGAAATATGTTGGTAATTTAGCATTACTCAACATAGTCCTTGCAGCTTCAATAAGAGTCCTATTTTTCCTTTCTACTACTCCATTTTGCTGTGGAGTTCTTGCAGCAGAGAATTGTTGAACAATTCCTTGATCTTTGCAGAAGTTTCCAAGTGTAGCATTTCTGAATTCAGTTCCATTGTCACTTCTTAGAAATTGAACTTTTGCTTCAGGGGTCCTGTCAAGTACCCTTATGTGATCAATGATTTCTTGAGCAGCTTCATCCTTTGATTCTAAAAATTTCACCCAAGTGTACCGAGAATAGTCATCTATCATGACCAGTGCATATCTTTTTCTGGATAGTGATTGAACATTCACTGGTCCAAAAAGATCCATGTGAATCAACTTGAGTGCTTCAGTGTTAGTGTTGACTTGCTTTGATTTATGCATTGCTTTCCTCAATTTTCCCATTTGACAATCTTCACACAGTCCTTCTTGACAGAATTCTTGTTGAGGTAGTCCTCTCACCAATTCCTTCTTCATCAGCATGTTCATTGTTTTGAAATTGAGATGAGAAAATTTCTTGTGCCAAAGCATGCTATCTCCAACACTTGCTTTGCTGTAGAAGCAAAATATTCTTTCCTCATTTGTTGAGTTTAAGTCTGCAATAAATAGGCTTCCTTTCCTTACTCCTTTCAGAGATAGGCTTCTATCCTTCTTGTGGTGAATTGAACATTCCATCATGCCAAAGTTTACTTTGAATCCTTTGTCAGTGAATTGACTGACACTGAGCAGATTATGCTTCAAACCTTCCACAAGAGAGATTTCTTCAATGACAACATTTCCAGCTTTTAAACAGCCATATCCCACAGTGTAACCTTTGCTGTTGTCTCCAAAGGTTATTGTTGGGCCAGCCTTCTCAACATATTGTGATAGCAGGGATATATCACCAGTCATGTGTTTGGAACATCCACTGTCGATTATCCACATGACCTGTTTACCTCTCTTTCCCTGCAAGACAGAATGAGTTTAATTTGCATTTGGTACCCAAGTCTTGTTGGGTCCTGCATACTCAGTATCATCAGAAACTTTATCAATATTTGAAACAATATTATCAGAAGATGGTTCCTTGACTTCTTTTATTATCCACTTAGTTTTTGTCTTTGACTTTTTCTTAGTGAGAGCAGACTTCTCACTTTCTTTAGTGGATTCAGAAGTCTTTGCAGTTTGCATATAAGCACATAATTCATTTGATGAAATTTGCAAATTAAAACATGTACTCATGGTAGTAATTTTGCATGGCATACAGTCAATGTTATTACAAACTACCAATTCTCTTTGCATAATGGGGGTTCTGTGTAAGTTCCCTTTCAACACTGTTGCATTAGATATGCTACTAGTTGATTTCTTACAAACATGAGTTAAATGATGTGAGGAGCCACAATTATTGCAAAGTTTCCTTGGTGCCTGCTTAACATATGCATAATTATTCTTTTTATCAATGCCTAGCTTCCCATTTCTATTTTTGGACTTAGAGACAACTATCTTGACAATCTGTTCAGAAGATGCTGTCGAACTATTTTTGACAGCATCTTTTGTACTTGCTGTCTTGACAGTAGGTTTGAAAGTTACTGTCTTGGATGACTTCTTGACAGTATCTTTTGAACACTTGGTTGGACTATTTAATACTGTTTCTGTCATAGACATTTTGACAAAATCTTTTTCTTTCTTAGATTCACTGTCAATCCTCTCATCTTCATCACAGAGTTCTTGATTAATAATTAGGGAGTTTTCATTAACCTCAAACTCTGTACTTTTGAAAATTGGGCTACTCACATTTTTGAGGATGTGAGGTCTTACAGTATTATTATCATCATTTTTCTGTATAACAGCCTCTTTACCAGGTCTCCTGCTATAATCATAGCCTATGCCTATTTTCTTACTTTCAGTATGATTCTCATGATACTCTTGAACTAACTTAGAGGAATTTCTAAATGCTTTTAGCTTAAATTCATTCTCAGAAATTTCTTTTCTTAGATAATCCTCTATCTCTTTAGCACAGATTAAATCATTTTTTAGTCTTTCGTTTTCCTGAGCTAAAGAATCAATAGAACTGGTCTTAAGCAACAACACATCATTGTTAGATATGAGTACTTCATTTTCTTTAGTTAATCTAGCAATTTCTTCATTTGCAGCAGATAAACTAGTATGAATATTAAACATTTCAGTACTCATTTCCTCAATGGTTTGCTTATAGTCATTTAAAGAAATATCTAGTAATACTAGAGATGGTACCTGACTTGACGAGGTTGATGCTTCTTCATCCTCTCTAGCCATCAAGGCTAAATTCACAAATTCCTCTTCTTCTTCATTATCAGATTCATCCCAGCATTTTCCTTCAGCCACATAGGCCTTTCCTTGTCCTTTCTTAAATTGACTCCCAGTTCCTTTCTCCATTCTTTGTATTTGTTTTGGTCTTTTGCATTCAGTAGCAAAGTGACCAAGTTCATTGCAATTGTAGCATCTAAACTTTGACCTATCTACCATTCCTGTTTTGTATCCTCCCTTGGTGCCAGTAGCAGGTTTTGATGAGCTTCCTTGGTTATACTTTGGAAATTGACCTTGAGGCTTATATGGCTTGTTCCTCCTGAACCTTATATTTTTGAATTTTCTTGCCATAAAAGCCATGGTTGGATTATCCATTTTCTCCATTTCTTCTAGAGTGAAGAATTCTTCATCTTCAACATCTTCTAGTTGAAGGACAACCTTTTCTTCATCTTCAATCACTTCTTCAATTTTCACAGAGGAAAATTGAGGTTGTTGATCATTTTGAATTTGCTCACTTGCTTGAAAATATGATGGTCCTTGAGCAACTAGAGCACCAGCCATGTTTGCCATCAATCCTTTGGATCCACTTTGTATAGCTTTCTTTTGATAATATTCAAGTTCATAAGATTTTAGAACTCCATACAATGTTTCAAGAGAAACAGAATTTAAGTCTCTCCCTTCTCTTATGGCTGTTACTCTGTGCTCAAGATGTTCTGGAAGAGTTAGCAGAAACTTGATATTGACTTCCTTCTTTTCATAAAACTTTCCATGAATTTGAAGCTCAGCTATCAGTTTGCTAAATCTTTCAAACATGTGGGTTAGCTCTTCTCCATGCTTGCCCATAAACGCTTCATATTGTGACACCAGTATTTGTTTTTGATTCTCTCTGACCTCTTCACTTCCTTCACATAACAGTTCTATCTTTTTCCACATATCCCTGGCAGAGTTGCATGCTATTATATTTCCACTCATAGCTTTGTCCAGGGTAAGTGCATCTAGTAGAATGAGTTGCAGATGATCATCCAGTGCTACCTTTTCTTTTTCTGAGTCATTATACTCAGAAGGCTTCTTAGCAACCCAATGAGCTGGGATTACTACATCATTTACTGTAGCAGCTGGGATTTCCTTTTGAGGAATGAAGGGGCCATTTTCCAGAATACCTAGGAATAGTGGATTCTGAGCTTTGATAAATAACATAATCTTCTTTTTCCATATGTTGTAGTTTTCTTTATCAAAAGCTGGAATCTTGATATTACTTGACCTTTGAATACTTGCCATTTGGATCTCAGATATGTGTATTAATCTGAATGCTCTGATACCAGTTGTTGGTCCAGGAAAGTATTGCAGAAGGGGGGTTGAATGCAATACTAATAAATTTCAAAAACTATTTCAACAACTTAAATAGAATTTGTGATTTACTAGTAGAAGAAATGCAAACACAAGTAAAATCAAATACGAGGATTTCACAAAATAAATGTTTTATTTATTTTGCAAAGTTTTGCTACAACCTTGAGAACAAATTAATTCTCAAGCTACAAATACTCAAGAGATTACAGTCGTTGAGTTTTTCTCACACTTAATATATAAACAGAGAGCTCTATTTATAGTGTGATAATCTACTGTACTATCATCATCAATGATTGATGAGTTGCTGTTATATTCCTTTTGCAGCTCATTCCATGATTTATTCCCATGTGATCAGCACAAAGTAACTTAAAGATGCTTTCCACATTTGAGCCACCCAGATCTAGCCGTATTCAATTTTATCTGTTCTAGACTTTACAGGTTGTTCCATGTGATCTCTCGAGCTTCAGTTATAGACTTTCCAAGCTTGCTGTAAAGGTTGAATATTACAACACGCCTGCTTCTTTTGAACATATACTCTGTCGTTTAATTTGACTTAGAAAATTCCTAAATCAAGCTGATTCTATATGACAGTATGTTTGCCACAAAGTTTGCTGTCAATGGATTACGCTTTGTTTTGACAGTATGAATTTCCCGCAGATATTACTGTCAAGAATTTTGCTTTGGTTGACAGTATGAATTCCCGCAGAGATTGCTGTCAAGAATTGTGCTTTGATTGACAGCATGTTTTTCCCGCAGAGATTGCTGTCAAGAATTCCAAACTTACTGTCGCAAACTGTATATCAAAGTTGCTGTCATTAGAATCTTCCGCCAATGTTGCTGTCAAGTTGAAACTTGCTGTCGACTCCGTGAAACTTGCTGTCGACCTCGGCAACATGATGTTTCCTTGTAACCTTACTGTCAGGGCTTGACAGTAACTTTTATTCCTTCTGTCGAACTCATGTATTTCTTGAGGCTTGAACATAATCGAACTTCTTCCAAGAATTACACTTATTACATGACAGTATTTATTTAAATTACAAGAACACATTTCAGGCTATGACAGTATGTTCTACTTAGCAAAAACTAAGTATACCAATAAAACTAGTTAAGTTGTCTATTCCATCACCCATAAATCCCAACAATGGGAGTCTGTGACAGATGTTGGGAAGGTTGTGTTAGCTTTATGATATCATGATCATCGATGCCTGTCATAGGAGTCTCCTTCGCCTTACCCCGTAACTGAACATTTTCAAACTTTAGCATTGTATAGGCCGGACCTCGAACCTCCTTCATGAAGCTACAGAAAGGCTCTAAGAAGGTGGGTGCAATCCTCCCAAACTCCTCCTTGTACTTCTCAGGAATGGAACAATCTATCTTTTGTGCAAATTCCAACCCCTTCATGATCTGCAGAAGATGATAAGCATCATTAAAACATTAACATCAATTAGTAAAGGTGCAAAGAGAACAAATATAGATAAGAAACAAAAATCATAAGTTCATAGGCCTTCAAGTTGTTAAACAACTCTCGAGTAGCATACTCTTCCCGTGGATGTGGTTGGGGCTTCCCGACCCGCATTCGGGATATGTCAAGGTACCATGCCATGTAGTCTGCTTCAGAAACATGAAGAGAATCATCCAAGTCAACATCGTTGGGCCTATAAGCAAATCTGTACCACTCCCCAATCTCAGCAAACCATACAGCCATCCAATCAAGGCCCACAAAACTAACTTTAGCCCCCCTATATACTGTCATGTCAACCGAAGACCTAGGAATCCCCTGCCTCAACCCTAACTGCCTCATAACCCTGTCAGCATGCTGATACTCAACAATATCATAATGAAGAAGTGCAACCCTAGCACAGCTGGCATAAAAACCCTCCCAATCCTCATCTGGACCCTTGTCATCAGAATCCCAGAAATGATCATAAGGGGTCCAGTTAACCCTTTCCCCTGCAACTCCATCAAACTCACCCCGGTAGTGTGGCAAGCTATGATGCGGCCCCTTACTAACATAACGTCTACTCCGTTTACCCAACACCACATGCTCATCAAGCAACTCATCCTCCGCCTCCTCAAGCAAGTCATCCTCAACTAACTTCCCCTTCCCCTTCCCCTTCGCCTTGGCCTTTCCCTTTCCCTTTCCCTTCCCCTCAACAGGCTGCTCCTCCTCCTCATCCTCCTCCTCAATAACATTAACTCCCCCTTTTTCGACACCCTCGACCTAGCCCAATACTCAGCAACGGGAAAATTATCCCGTGTGGGATCTGGAATAGGAAGCCCAATATCAAACCTCTCATAAGACCATATCATCAATAGAAGCAAGCAACCACTGACACTCTGGACTCCCTTCTTGGATGCATGCTCAAGACCCCGGTATAAGTATGCCAAGACGGCAGACCCCCAAGAATATGTGTGAATACTATCCATGTAGAGGAGAGGGGCAATGTACCTCGGATGCACCACATTCCTACTACTAGTAGGAAACAAAACTGACCCCATAACCATCATCAAGTACGCCTGTGTGTGTAGAACAATCCTGTCCGGGTCATCACCAAGATCCCCCCCATACATAGAATGCAACCAAGTATACTTTATGCCTCCTCTACCATAAGCCCTCTCGAACTCCACCTCAGAAAGCTCCTCAAACCAATTTCTAGCAAAATATGATGCAGGATTGTTGATTGCACGCCCAACCAACGGCTGACCAATAGTAGGCAATCCCAAAATGTAATGGACATCCTGCAATGTCACTGTCATCTCACCCTGCCTCATGAAGAAAGTATTAGTCTCGGGGCGCCACCGCTCCACAAAGGCTGTGATGAGTGCAGTATTGTTCTGAAGCACCACTCCGATATTAACAAACAACCCAAATTCAGTCATGCGCAATAGCTCCTTCTGAGCATCATTCAAAACCCAACTGTGCATCAATCTATTACCACAAAAACACTGTAAGGTGCCCCTATCTACACCCCTCCAAACATCCTGACTCACGTGATATTCATTATCAAATAGAACCGTCTGACTAATAGGACCCGGCAATACGTCCTCTAACCTGAAACATTGATAAATAAATGAAATAAGTACAAAAACATAGCATATATGATCTTTCAACAACTGCATATATGATCAGAAAATACAACTGCCTATCATTAACGGATCAAATTTACGGACAATTGACAATAATTCACTGAATTAAACAAACATAGCATCATATATCTGTATCATATATTCACTGAATTAACAATAGTCATTGGTTATATGTATGCTGCAGTTGCATAATGTTAAAGAAAAGAGAAGCTTTAATACTGATAAACCAGCGAGCAACTCAAAAAATGGAAGTGAAAAGAATATTAATAATAATTTTTGCCTCCTTGTCTCTAAATAAAATTTCATATCTGCATTCTTGTTTTCATTTGCATGGATTTCTTCAAAACCTAATGAATGGCCAACACCTAAGCAGATCCACACTTTTTACATGGTCAAATATCGCTTGTATGACGACCAGAAAACAAAATCCCAGTTGGACCAGGCTGATAGAGAGCTTAAAAAGTTGAACCAGGCTCGTTATCAGCTTACCGACAAAATAAGGGCGAAAAAAGTAAGTAACCTGTTTTTTACCCTTCTGTTTCCTAACATGTTACTGTTTGGCCATATGCTCCATGTTAAATCAGCGACATGAAATATCATACTCTTTTAAAAATGGTTCGTTGAATGTGAACATTTAATGATTTGCTCTATTGCTAAACAATGGTTTCAATATAAAATTGAATCAAATCACTTGTGAAATTGAATTAAGTGACATACTTAGAAAGTATTTGACGTATTTTCTGCAGACAGAACGAGCTCAAGTGTATTCTCAGTTGAGGACTTTTATTGATGAAAGTAAGCAGTATAAACAAATCATAGATGAGAAGAGAAAAGAAATAGAGCCTTTGCATCAGGCTTTAGGCAAATTGCGCAATTCAAATGCTGGAGGTAAAGAAAAGAGCTTTATATGCTCTTCTGAGGAAGAGCTAAATGATGTTGTAAGTACATTTTTAAGCTTTATTAAGTTCTGCACAGTCACCTTCTATTGTTGATCACCAGAGCAGAATTAAATGCCTGCTCAACTAGTTTCTTGTAGGCTTGTTGCGTGAGACTGCAAATTACTTCACTTTATATTTAACCTTTAATTCTTTTATGACAGTATTACAATTTCGTAAAAAGCATTAGGATCAGTTTAGAATAGATTTTGTAGCATAGATTTTGCACATAAACGCAAGGCGCAACAAATGGAAACATGCTTCTTTTGCATCATGCTGAAGTGCATTTCAACATTATCAGTACTTGTACGTGTCTGAATTGTGATGGTTAAATAAACATGAATTCAGAATCACCAAAATCAACCAAGAATTCAGAATAACCAATTTAATATACACAGTTTATAACAACTAAGAAATCATATTTAACACAATACATACAACCTGTAGGGTGGTGTCAACCCAAGTACCACATCGAGGAGATAAGAGATAATTCTCTTGTATATAAAGCAGCCAATTAACTCTATTAGTATGAGGCCTTTTGGGAGTGACCCAAAAACAAATCCGTGCGGGCTCGGCCCAAAGCGGATAATATCATACTATTGTGGAGTTAGGCTTGCTCGCGGCCCAACAAGTGGTATCAGAGCCCATGATTCGGTAATTGGATCTTGGGGGTAAGGGCTATGGTGTAGCGATGTGGGAGGTTCCCCTTGGTGCGATTGGAGATCTGTTGGGTTCCTTGTATCGAAAGTCTTCCTGAAAGGGTTCAGGCGGCGGGTTCTGCGGGTATGGCGGCGGTGCAAGATGTGGACAGATTTATCGCGGGGGGTTCTGCGGGTATGGCGGCGGTGCAAGATGTGGACAGATTTATCGCGGGTTTAAGACCACGGGTTATGTGGTTCTTGGTTTGAGGGGAGGATTGTTGGGTGGTGTCAACCCAAGTACCACATCGAGGAGATAAGAGATAATTCTCTTGTATATAAAGCAGCCAATTAACTCTATTAGTATGAGGCCTTTTGGGAGTGACCCAAAAATAAATCCGTGCGGGCTCGGTCCAAAGCGGACAATATCATACTATTGTGGAGTTAGGCTTGCTCGTGGCCCAACACAACCAAAAATCAATACATACAAACCTAAATTCATACATACAAGACACGAAATCAAACAAATCAACGGAAACGAAGGCCCAATTAACACAATTTGCATAAACCCTAACCCTAAATCCCCAATTCGTTCGAATTCAAAAATTTAAATTCCAATTATCTGCATACCTCTGTTCGTAATCCTTCTTTCCACCCTCCATCGTTCGATTTGTAGCAAGGAATGGCAGAAAGCAGTGTGAAGCAGCCAAATCGCACCAAAATCGCTCAGAAAATCGCACTCACACAAAATTAGGTTTTGAAATCGGGTTATACGGGTTAATTTTGGGTTATTTTGTGTCTATCACATTTTTCAGGCGTTTCGCGGTATTTTAACGCGGAATGCATTTTAGAATTTTAACGTTCCGCGGAAAAGAAGCGCGGAAAGATAGCGTTCCGCGGAAAAAAACCGCGGACTGGACTGAATTTTTTTTTTTAATCCTGGCCGTTAGATCGTTGATCCAACGGTGTGGGAACAGATTGTTGGTTAAACGGTCCCTGACAATTGATTGTCAGGGACCAGGACCCTTATTTAATATTGATTAACTTTTAGATGTTGTATACTCATTCCGTCCCGCCCATTTGTTATCGTTTCAAAATAGGATGTCGACATGCATTTTAAGGTGGATTTTAAGAATAATTCCATAATTTTTTTTGTATAAAAATAGGATTGTTCCATAATTTGATCTGTTTACACTTGTTTTTAAAAATAAATTATGGAACTATCCTTAAAATCCACCTGCGTGTCAGAAAGTGTCAAAAAAGTGTAAATAAATGGATGAGAAAGAGAGAGTACTTGTATAGCTATTTATTAATGGGGTCCGGTCTGTGGCAAACGGTTGCCACAGACCGTTTATTTGGCATACTGTTTTTAAGCTGTTGGATCAACGATCCAACGGCTCTGATTTAAAAAAAAAATTCGCACCGTACCGCATAAACTTTATGCGGTACGGGCAAATTACCAAAATAGCCTTACTGTTCACGTACCGCAGAAACTTTCTGCGGTACGGTGAACAGTAGATTTTTTATATGAAAACAGGGGGGCATTTTGGTAATTACTCCGTACCGCATAAAGTTTATGCGGTACGGTACAGTTTTTTTTTAAATAACAGCCGTTGGATGATTCATCCAACGGCTGAAAAGCTGTATGTTAAATAAGAGGTCCCTGGCATACGTTTGCCAGGGACCGGGAGCCTTTATTAATATATTAATTATATATCAAAAAATTTAAGCTACTGCAACTAGCAAGCTTGGCATAGCCAGGACCAAGAATGTTTCTAAGTTTCTCTCTCCATGAGACGTGACCTGTCTCTTTGTCATCGTCATCCATGCTTCTCATAGTACTACACTAAACCATGGCCGCTCTTAGGCTAAAGAACGAGAGAATATGGATATTCATTAAAGGTAGATAATACATGATTAAATTAGAGCCGGCAATTTCGTACACGACACGAACACATGCCACGAAAACGACACGAAAATTACAGGTTTAGATTGATCTTTGCGGTACACGAACATGAAAGTACACGAACACGAAATTACACGGATGAATTTAGTGTCGGTTTTGGGTTTACCTTTGGGTACACGACACGAAACGAAAATACACGAAATAAATAAATAATTAAATAATTTTATTAAAATTATATGAATACATATTTTTAAATGATATTTTATATTTAATTTTTATATAAGATAAATACAAAATAATTTTAAATTTTAGTTTCACAAGACTTAAACACACTTCATTCCTTATGGCATATTAACTTAAGACTCGACTAGTAAAAAATTAATATTTAAATAATTTTATTTTTAATCAAAAATTACACGAAACATGACACGAAACGTACACGAAATAAAGGTACACGAACACGAAACGAAACGAATCCTTAGCGGGTCGGTTTTGGATTTAGCATTACGTACACGAAATACGAAAGTACACGATACGAAAGTATACGAAACGAACGAATTGCCAGGTCTAGACAAAACGTATCAATTTATGATATAGCATACAGTGCCTGTTTGGTTCGTCTTAAAGTTGGTGGCAATAAGAGCTTACGAAAGGTGTTTGCCTATTTAAGTTTTAGCTCAATTTATAACTTATATGTTGATAAGTTAAATGTTAAAAAATCCTAAGATAGTAATATTCAACATTCAACTTATTCTTATTTCTCCATACACGCAATATATAATATCCTTCAAATCTTCAAAATCATATATCTTTTGATCCGTGCTTATATTAAATTTTCCTAACTAATCGATATCTATCTATTGACATCCATTGATATATATTAAAAAACAAATATTTTGAAAATAATAAAAAAAAGTTAATTTATAAGTTCTGATTCACCAAACACTCTACTAATTTATAAGTTTTGATTTACCAAACACTCTACTGACTTATAATTTCTGATCTACTTATCACTTATATGATATTTATGTTTATAAGCCATAAACTACTTATTTTAAGGTAAGCCAAACGGCCCCATATTGTTATTAAAAATTGTGAAATTGTCCCTATTAAAAAATAAATAAATTGTGAAATTGTCCTGACAAAAAAAAATTGTGAAATTGTATTGTTGTAAAAGATCACTGTACTTGTTTGAGTGTTTCGTATACTGACATGGTGGGTTTGCTCATTAAACTATTAAATATAAGGCTTTTATATATGTTAGAGTAAGATTTCACTATAATCCAGATTTCGGAAATCGAAACTATTCAGTTGAGGTATCGATTTACGATTTATCGGATGATTCGGTTGAAAAATCAGCAATTTATCAACGATTTTTGCAAAATTGGCCGAATCGGTTCCAAAATTTTGACCGATTTATCGACGATTTTTCAGAAATAGGCCGATTCCTATAACAATGCTAGAACCTCTTAATAAAAAACTTAAAATTTAGGATTTACAAAATTATATTTATGAAATAATCACATTTATTTTAAATATCGTTACATAATTTTTAAAATTAAAATTTGAATCATTAATTGAATATTAAAAAAGAAAAAGAAAATGACCAAAATACCTATTTTTTAACATTACTTTACCCAAAATACCGGAAGGCGGAAGTCTCTGTCCTTTTTACCCACAAAATGCGCTTATGCACAATGCGTGTTCGGTTAAATACTCATGATCAATCTGAGTACACCAGCTTATGTGGATATCATATGCAGGTTCCATCAAAATTTTACATACCACTACCACATGCATGTACGGCTTACTAGTGGGTGGGTGGAAAAACTATTCTTCATAACAAGGTATATGCATTCTTGTGTTGCGTACTTTTTATGAACCTATATTATTGAGCATTGACTACGTATCACTGTAATGCGCATACTATAAAATATTATATTTTAAAACAAGATCACGCATGTCATGCATGCGTGTATAGACTACGCATATTGAAAATGCGAATTTGATGGGTATTTAGGGCGGAGCTCAACACCTGTAGGTATTTTGGGCAAATGGATTTAATTGGTGGGTATTTTGGTTTTTCACCCAAAAAGAAATGTATGCATATTTTCCAAAAAATTTAATTGATATTTAAACATAAATTCATGAAATTTATGAAATTCAAAATCAAATTTATAAAATTGTTGAGATTTAATAGTAGATTTTTAATTTTTTTCATAATTTTTTAAATATTTAAAAATAAAATTTTGTTCATAATTAACTTTTTGAAAATAACATAAAAATAAAAAAATATTTAAAATTTCTTTCAAATTTAAAAATTAATTTTTGAAAGTAATTCTTGTTCTGTATAGTAATCTGTAAAAACTTATCAGTTGGAAATGATAACAAAGAGCAGTCGACAAATTTGATTATTAATTATTTGGTTACTTTCTCCATCCTTACATATTAATTTTGATTTTGATGTATTAAATTGATCAAATTTTAATTAAAATTTATACGTATTATACAATTAAAAAAATTATAATATTATTAAAAAATAAATGTAACTTATTTTAAAATAATTGAAATTATATTTTAAAATAATAAATAGATAATTTATAATATTTGCTCAAAAAATTGATCAATTTGACTCCTTTGACTCATTCACAGTAAAGTATTATAGTTAGATGGTTGTATGATTTGAATTTACTAATTCTTGATCTCACATGTCATGGTAGATGAGGGTGATAATCCTAATTAAATATCCATATATCAAAATATTTGATTCAAAATATTTATTTTTGTTTAGGATAATCCTAAATATCTACGTGACACGCATGCGAAAGAGAAGTATCAAGACACGCATGTGGAAGAGGAGCGTCTTTCACAAATTGCAATTTGTGCTTGGTGAATAGTGCTTGGGTCAGGCATGTTGAACATGCATGTCCAAGGCACTGTTCATCGTCTTTGACAACCGCGTCGGAGAGATTTTCTGATCAAAATTTTGACACAATCGTTCACACCTTTGCAGTACTCACATATTATACATCAAAATGATCGTCTTTTTCTCCTCTACAAGCCTATATCCTTCGTTTTTCGTTTGTTTCGTCGGATTTAAAAATCCCAATTCGAACTTCTTTTTTCGATTTGGTTTTCCGATATGCTCATAAATGCTCCTGCAGGGCCGAAACTCAACAAATGAATGGGAGAAAAGGAAGAGACACGTCTGGGCTTCGTTTTGATACCCTCAGGAGGAGTGGAGGTAGCCGGAGGATGGAGAACGAAACGAGGTGATTGAAGTGACGATTTTGAGGGAGAGAGATGACCGAACCTGCAATTGCAATAATGACGTCATCACGTATTTTGAGAATGCGTGACCCCTGATACACATTCCAGGAATGCGCATCCTAAGTGACGCATTCCCATAATGTGTAACACATGGGTATTTCGGGCCATAAATTCGAAAATCAGTATTTCGAACCCTGGAACTTAATATTTAGACATTTTGGACATTTTCTCTATTGGAAATTTATGTCATATTTATTTGATAACCAAATTAAATAATATTTTAGCAATAAATTATTGATCGCAAACATCTTATCATTTTAATTGAAGTTCGATAACAAATATGCGACTAGGCCTATCAGTGGATCGGAGTTCCGATCCGATACCCAATCCGAGACCTTATAATTGGATATGGATTTATATAAAATAAATTCGATTCGATAAAAATCCGATCCGATAAGAGTTCGATCCATATAATATGGATATGGATTTTACATGATCCGATCTGTTAAGAATCCGATCCGAATAATGATAATTAAATAATTATATATGTTATTATATATTAATATTCATATATTTACAATTATACAAATAATGTATAATTTTCAAATTATATGAGATCCAAAATCCTTTAGTAATATTTCATACTATATTTTGAAAAAAGTATTACGTTTATAATGAATATGTTATCATTGTATTGCATCTAAAATTGAATTCATATTTTAATTTGAATTATTTTTATTCTTAGAGTTAATTTGTTGATCATTCTAATTTTCTCTGGTACATTTCAGTATTAATAAATATTTATTTTTGATTTTCAATGTTCTATTTTTTTTTTTTGTATTTGGATGTTAATATGTACTTTAACATCTAATTTTTTTTATTTTATCATTTTAGATTTTAATAGATTTTAATATTAATATAATTTTTTTGGAATTTTTTTTAATTGGATTGGATATCCGATAATGAACGGATATGGATTGGTCTTAAAAAATTCCGACACTTAATCCGATCCGATCCAAAAAATTAAATAGATTTGGATATGGATTCAAGTTGATCCGATCCAAACCCGATCCATTGACAGGTCTATATGCGATCATATATATTAAGTTAATTTTTAATCAATTAGTCTGCTGTGAATTGTTATAAAATAAGTGATTGTTTATGTCATTGGTAGTTTGTATATATAGGTAATAAATCAAAACCGACCAAACACCAATATACAGTAGAACCTTCATAAATGAATATTCGATAAATGAATAACCTTATCAAATGAATAATTTTTTCCGGTCCCGATATAATAAAGATAATGTATTTTTGACCTCGATAAATGAATAATCTCAATTAATGAATAAAATTATCCGATCCCGAGCATATTTATTTATCGAGATTTAACTGTATTTGGTCATAAATAGATATATTTAAATAATAATTATTATCATTTTTCCATCAACATTGTAATTTATAAATAGAAAACAATTTCATTTGGATACAAAGACCATATCCTCATAAAACGAAGAGTTTTTTCAGAAATATCTAAGGCTGGATTTTTTTGCAAAAATGCTATTTTTTAAAATTATTTTGCAAAATCAGTTTTTTGCAAAAATACAACTTTGCAATCTTGACATATCAACCAAATTCAATCACAAATACAATTTTAAAATTTTAATAATTAAAACTATTTCTTAACAAATTGCAGTGATTGAATCAACTTCAACCAAAATTAACCATAAATGCAATCAAAAGCAATTTTAATTATTTTTCTGAAAAAATGTAAAAATAAATTACATTTGGTTGTTTTGATTACAAATCGTATTTTTGTAAATATTTTTTAAAAAAATAAAATTGTAGAATTTTTTTAAAAAAATATTATTTTTGATAATTTATGTAAAGTGAATATAAAATGTTACGAGAGCTATCAATTATCTTACCGAACAATTCAACTTTTACAAAGAATCCACACTATCTAAGACATTCCTAACTTTTTCCTGAAAAAAGTTAACTTTTAGTTTGCAATTTATAGAATCTCAAACATATTTTAATTATTTGTATTAAAAAAAATTATCAAAATATAAAATTTTTACCCAAAAATAAGTGCATACAAACTTAAGTCAGGCCAAACAGGCCAATAGTTCTTTTAATACAGTTTGAGACCTTAAAAGCTGCATAAACTTTATCTTTCCCAGGGGCCGTTTGGGAAATCTTAAAATAAGTTACTTAACACTTATATGAAGTAAGTAACTTATATGAAGTAAGTAATAAGTGACTTACAACTTATATTTTCGTGTTTGGGTGTTTAACTTATAAGTTGGTAAAATATTTATTAAATTAAATTTAAAAATATTAATTATTTAATATAATAATCCCAGTACATGCATATGACATTTATAAATATAAATGTAAAAATATAAAATATTAAACAAGTTAAAAAATCAAGTAATACGAAATAAGTTGGAAAAAAGTACGTCATTACTAACTTATCACTTATCAACTTATTTGGCAAAATAAGTCCATTCTACTTGTGCACACAAACGGTCCGAAATAAGTTGAAACGGACTTATCCTCATATAAGTCCATTTTTGTCCGTAGACAAACACCCCCCCAATTTTGTGGATCCTGTTTTATTTTCTGGAAAATGATAGATATCCCAAATTGGTACCCAAAAAAATTTCCAAATGTCAAGTGTAGCAATTCAATTGGTTATAATAATAATGGACCTCTCTGCATTCACACCAACCACCCAATCAAAAAATTTCACTATGCCATGTAAGCTTTAAACCAAGTATCAATTTGAGATATCTAGCATTACTTTTTTTTTTTTTTTTAATCTAAGTATAGTCAGTTTTTTTTATTTTGTAATGGCAACCAAATCCCAGAGATCAATCTATTTAGCCATGTACAAAGAGAAAGTCATCCTTGCTTAAGCTACATACAACTAACCTTTATTGGGATTCATTCTCTCCATCGTCCATAGCAAGGTTCCAAGAAACGTATTAGCACCAATATAATATGATAACGATAATTTTTAAGCTCTAATTTCGAGAAGGCTCCGACTCTTTGTACACATAACAATACGTTAACGTGATAGAACCCCGGGAGTGAGTGTGAGTCGAACACTGGTATGAAAAAAAAGTTGTGACATGGTTGACATAGAACTCTAAGTTTTTGCATGCATGGAAATTAGTATCTAATGTTTTTTTGTTTTGGAATATAGATTAATAATTAGTAGTATCCATTCTTTAATAAATCTTGGAAGTAAGCGATATCCATTTTTTTTAGTAAATATCGGAAGTGAGCGAGAATAAAATATGGCTGATAATCGAACTGAGATTGAAAAAAAAAACAGACTTGGTTGACCAAGAAATTAAAGTTTATGCTTGCAAATCAATATCGCAATTACTTCTGTTAAACAGGAGACATGTTCCATCAATCACTTAAACTATAAGTTAGAGGAGTAGTTAAATTACAATTAATCATATCATAGATCAATATGATATACTGTAGTAATTTGTTGCCACAACTGCTGAATACGGAAGAATCTTCACCACTAAAAATATTATTCGAAATGCTGGTTGAATTTGGGACAACTGGATCCCCTGGTGGGGGCATACGGCCATTAACTGCTTTATGAATTAGAATGAAGAATAATGTCTCTGTAGTCTGTATACACCAGCCTGCCATTGCTCTGCATTGTTGTATGAAACTGCTACAAAGTACGGAGTAGTTATTTCACGCGGTTTTCCTTAAACTACTTCACTGGTAGGGTTTCAAGTCTAGTCTAATCTCTTTATCAAAAAAAAAGTCTAGTCTAATCTCTAGTTGATTGGAACCGTGATTTAGGACTTATCATCTCAGACTTTGGACTTATCATCTTAGATCATAGATTCGATTTCATTGGATGGCATAAAAGTAAGTGGATTGCAATATTCGATTCGATTGATATGAATGTGTTAGCAGTACTTCGAATTAGTCGAGGTGCGTCCGGATGTCAAAATGCACCCGATACCGGATTATTAAAAAAATAAAAAAAATCTGATATTGCATCGAACAAATGTTGGTAACATTGTTGTATTTCCTTTGAACGGATTCAATATTTAAATATGATTTTCTACGTTAATAAATAATATAAAAGTAAAGAAGAAGAAACAAATTATATCAAGAATATTGGTACAAACTGTATCAAGATAGGTAGTGGCTAGTACTCCTAATAAATTAACAAAAGAAGAGATTATCTCATCTGTTTAGGTTAAAAGTGATTAGACTTTTAAAATGTATGCAATCTCGCAGGCGAATAAAATTTCGAAAGATATGATTACAGTAAGATTTCATTTGTTGGTAAAGGATTTGCCTCTATTGAATATTGAATAAGTTTTTATTACACTTTAAATTTTAGATATTTAGTAAGGGATGGATACTAAAAAAACTACTACTCCCTCCGTCTCTTTTTATGTTGCACATTTGATATGTCGGGACTGTTCATAACATGAGATAAATTACTAATTCACGCATAATCTATAAGACCAAATATAGTCATGAGTGATCTTATTGGATTCGTATTTATGAGTACATTAATATAGTGAAGTTTTTATATTGAAAACTAATACGAAATTAAAGATATTAATGATTAAAAGTGTGCGTTGACAAACGTGGAAACATGCAACATATTTAGAGACGGAGGGAGTACTAAACAGAAGAATTTTAAGGCCTTATTATATGTTCAGTTTGCTAAATATTAGAAATTTTTTATTCTGTTCAATATGTTATGCTCATTTTCTCATTGCAGATATTTCGCGGATACTAGTTTATAACCTTTGTAACGTACTAGTTTATAACCTGTGTAACATACGCACTACAAGAAAACAAGGCTAAATATGACCAAATAAATTCGACCGCAGCTAAATATGACCGAATTCAGCCGACCTTTTTTGGCCCGGCTAAATATGACCGAATTCGGTCGAATTTAGCCGCGGTCTAATTTATTCGGTCATATTTAGTACCAAATGTGACCGATTTTTTTTCGGTCGAATTTAGTAGCCACTAAATTTGACCAATTTTTTTCGGTCGAATTTAGTAAAATTTAGTACATTCGACCGAATTCGGTCATATTTAGTAAGGGAGAGGGAAAATTGCCGCCCAATTTTTTCCCCAAATGTTGTCAGAATTTGGTCGAATTTATAAATATGACCGAATTCGGTCATATTTAGTAGGGGAGCGGGAAACTTGCCGCCCACCAAATGTTGCCGAAATTTGGTCGAATTATAAATATGACCAAATTCGGTCGAATTTAATAAATGTGACCAAATTCAATTGAATTTATTATTTTCAGAAATTGAAAATATATTATTAAATGTTTGTACACATCATGAAAAAATATTTATAAATACAAGGATAACGTTATTCATATGTATAAATTTAGTTTGTGCGTAAAAAATATTCATATGATAGGAGAAAGTTACATTTTTATTTACTAGATTTTTTAAATAAATTGAATAAGTATCTAATTAGTTTGAAAAATTATTATTAAATATTTAAATGTTTGTACACATCATTAAAAAATATTTATAAATACAAGGATAACATTATTCATATATATAAATTTAGTTGTGTGTAAACAATATTCATATGATAGGAGTAAGTTGAATTTTTATTTAGTAGATTGTCTAAATAAATTAAATAAGTATCTAATTAGTTTGAAAAAATATTGAAAAAATATATGAGGGTATTAGAAATACATACGTTATATAATTTAATGATATTCCCACATTTTTAAAAAATAAAAAATTAATTTGGTTGCAGATTGTTGTGCCCAAAATCTCCATGGGCTAGATTTAGGCCCATTAGGCCCTAGGGTCCGGTCCATATGAGCTAGAAGATTGATCCAGTACGAGTTATGAAGATCAGATAGAAGAAATGACTAAGGCAGTACGAGTATCAGGAGGTTCCCAATGGTCAGGAAGCTGAGCTGAACATTAGAAGACCAGGTTCCTCCCAGCAGAAGATCGAGTTCGAGTTAGCATAGCAACAGCCATAGAGATGATAAAAGCATGAGAAGAGTTATCCAGACTAACCTGTTTGTTATCTGTGCAGGTATTGACGCCTAAAGGGAGGTCCCTAAGTGATATGTCCCGAAATAAGGAGGTTCCTGAGAAACAGGCTCCTGAGATATAGGTTCCTGAGTACCAGGTTCCTACGAGTTGCCAACAGAAAGTTCTAGAAGCCATCTAGAACAGATAAACGAATTGGTATCTGAGTATAATTCTAGGGCGCAGCTGATCCTAGAATAGCTCTGACCAATGAGAGAATCATAGTAGGGTACGAACTCGAGTTCTACTCTACTTAGCCAACTAGTTCGTGGAAGGCTCTAAAGGAACCTGAGTCCTACATGAACTAGGTGATCGAATACTACTATTCTAGCAAGAGACAGAGTCCCATTAGAACTACGTGAGCTTGATCCCTATATATACAAGGGTACGTATGCACCTCAGGGGTAAGACACATTAAGTTCTCTAATTCTCTCTAAAGGCACTTGAGATTATTGGAGACACTCTCGAGCACAGCTCAACCCCCACAAACACAACCCAAACCTTTTTCACAGAACAGTTGATCGCTAGCTTATACAACTACCCGTAAACCTCTCAACAAGTTGTTACAAAATCCACTCATCAACATTGGCGCTAGAAGGAGGGGATAGTTAATATCTTAAGAGTGGAAAAGATGTCAGGCAACTCTGATAGCGAAGCAACCCGTTCTGAGCGACAGATTCACGATGGGAACAAATCTCCTCCCAGAGCACCGAAGGTTACCAAAGCAGCTATGATGGAAGTCTTAAAGACTGTGGGAGAGCGATTATCGACTTTGGAGCAGGCTTCAAGCAAAAAGAAGAAAAAGAAGGCAAAGAAAGGCAAGAAGTCGAAGGTTACTCCGAAACAGTTGAACTTTGAGGAAGAAGAATTTGACGATGGAGAGGAGGTTCCAGAAGACGGTGAAGAACCAAAGCAGAATAATGGTGATGAAGAACTAGAGAATCCTGAGAAGAGTAAAACTGTTTGCAAGGGCCGTACAGGGTCCAAGGGAAAGAAG
This sequence comes from Kitagawia praeruptora, assembly GCA_037693485.1. Lineage (NCBI taxonomy): Eukaryota > Viridiplantae > Streptophyta > Magnoliopsida > Apiales > Apiaceae > Kitagawia > Kitagawia praeruptora. The sequence continues at coordinate 148,053,783 of CM075349.1, read as the reverse complement.
AAGACCAAGACTGGAGGTTCCTCACAAAAAAAGAAGAAAGATAAAGACCCATCTGTTGAAATAATCGAAGAAGAAAACACAGATTCAGACGAGGATACTAAAGAATCAAGCACTGCGGAGTCGCAAGAGGAGGAAGGAACGAGCAAAAAGACAAAGGCGGAAGCTACTGGGGAGGTGACAGCAGAAGATATCAAGAAAATTTTGGCTCAACTCAAGGACGAAAAGAATCTTGCTGTGAATCCTATAACTGCTTCTCCTTTCACCAAGAAGGTTCGAAAGTCGGCTCTGCCTAGGTCTTACAGGCCTTCGAATGAGTTGAAATTCGATGGAACTACTGACCCCATTGAATACCTCAGTCGTTTCGACACAGAGATGGATGTCTATCAAGTAAAGGAAGCCACCAGATGCAGGTTACTGGCTGCAACTCTACAGGGTGGAGCCCATCAATGGTTCAAAAGGTTACCTGCTGATTCGATTAGTTCTTGGGCGAGTATGGGGAAGCTCTTCATTACTCAATTTAGAGCATCTGTTGCATTCGCACCACCTACCAATACCTTAGCCAATATCAAGCAAAGACCTAGTGAGACATTGACGGAATATTTCAAGAGGTTCAATGCAGAGGTTCCAAAGGTTAGGAAAGCATCTGAGGAAACCATAAAGAATTTCTTAATTGCTGGAGTCAAAGGAGGCTCGGACTTTTGGAAAGCACTTCAAGGAAAAGAACCAGAGACGTTGGCAGATTTTTATGCCCAGGCAGAACCCTTTCGTCTTGTGGAGGAATCTCTGGCTGAGTTAAAGAAGGATCCAGATTTCGTAAGGCAAAGTGGAAGCAAGAGGTCGAGACAAAGAAGCCCCAATGGTCGTGACAATAAAAAGGTGGTTAGTCGTACATCCCAGGTGAAGCCTGAAGCTGTGAATCCTACTAGACCTGTCATGAGTCAGGTCCCGCCACCAGCTTCCTATAACAACAACAAACATGAAAGACCTGTCTATGAAACTTTCACCCCTTTGGTAGCCCCAATCGATCACATTTACGCGGTGAATGAGAAGTCCTCGTGGTTTAAGAAGCCTTTCAGAACTGGCCCTCCAGGGAATAAGAATGAGTGCCCATACTGTGACTTCCATGATAACAATGGGCATAATACTGCAGACTACCGTCACCTCAGGGACCTAATTGAAACTCTAATCAGGCAAGGGCAGTTGAGTGAATGGGTGGCTCAAGAAGGCAAAAAGTATAGAGATGAGAAGACTCAGAAGACGCCGACACAGGAACCTATTGTGACGGAAGGACCACCTAAGGCTGGGTGCATACGCACAATTATAGGAGGTCCCCACATTGGGGGAAGCAGCAGAAGCGCCATGGAGAGGTATACCCGTGAAGCTAAAGAACGTCCTTTGACCAGTATTTACAATCTGTCACAGAGGTCCCCAAGGCTGTTTGAAGGAGAGGATGCAGATATTACTTTCACTGAAGAAGATGCTTCTTGGGTGCACCATCCCCATACCGATGCTTTAGTGGTCGAGGCAGGAATCGGGTCTTATGAGGTTCATCGAGTGCTAGTTGATAATGGAAGCTCTGTAAACTTGTTATCTTACTCAGCTTTCAAGAAAATGCATTTTCTGAATAAAGACTTAACTCCAACAAACGATACCTTGTACGGATTCACTAATAATCAAGTTCCTATCAAAGGTAAGATTCGTTTGCCAGTAACTCTAGGTGATAAACCATGTTGCATTACACAGCTGGCAGAATTCATTGTTATAGAAGAGAATATGAATTACAATGCTATTCTGGGAAGACCTGTTTTGAAGGAGATGAGGGTGGTAACCTCCATTTACCATCTAACTATGAAGTTCCCAACACCAAATGGAATTGGTGTAGTTCGAGGATACCAGTATGAGTCTAGAGAGTGCTACACCAAAGCTTTGCAATATGCTGCTAAGGCTGCTAAATTGCCTGAACCCATGGACGAGGTTCCTGATGATTTTCCAGGAAAGAACCTAGATAAAATAACGCTCGATCTGCGTAGTACGCCCTTGGAAGGTTTTGTGCCAGCATCCTGTAGAGCTATAAGAATTGAAGAGATCATAGAAGAGGAACCTCATACTGAGATTCCAGTTTTTCGGGGACCAGATACCCCTTACTTGCTAATAGAAAGTGCACCCCCTACGGACAAGGATGGTGATGTGTGTATGGCAGAAGGATTGGATGAAGAAAAATCCCGAAAACTGAAACATAATGGAAGCAATGAAGATAGTCAACCAGCATCAAAGAGAAGGAATGTCATGTACGAAGTTCAGGAGCCGACTACAGTCCAGGAACCTCAAGAGGACTCAACCACAGAGATGGAGGTAGACTTAGATCCTCGAATGCCAGAAACCATGGTCAAGGCTAGACCAGTGGGTGAAACTTTGGATGTGAAGATCAATGACAAAGATGGTACAAAAGTGTTGAAGATTGGAGCTCAACTCGACCCAGCCTTAAAGGAATCCCTCATTACCTTTTTGGGCAAGAACCTGGATGTGTTTGCATGGTGTCACGCAGATATGGAAGGGATAGATCCAAGGGTCATGTGTCATAAGTTGAATATTGATCCAGAAAAGAAAGGAGTGAGACAGAAGCGAAGGCCAGTTAGTGGAGAAAGAGCTCAAGCATTGAAAGAAGAGGTCGATAGGTTATTGGATGCAGGATTGGTTAAAGAATCTTTCTACCCAGTATGGTTGGCAAACCCTATTTTGGTAAAGAAACCTAATGGGAAATGGAGAACCTGTGTGGACTTCACAGATCTCAATAAAGCATGTCCGAAGGACAGTTTCCCACTGCCACGGATTGATCAGTTAGTGGATGCAACAGCTGGACATGCTCTCCTCAGCTTCATGGATGCATATTCAGGTTACAATCAAATCCCTATGTATGAACCTGATCAAGAGCATACTTCTTTTATTACGGATAGAGGTCTTTATTGCTATGTATGCATGCCATTTGGATTGATTAATGCTGGAGCCACATACCAACGGTTAGTGAATATGATGTTTAAAGACCAAATTGGCCATACTATGGAAGTATAGGTGGATGATATGCTAGTCAAATCCAAGAAAGCTGTTGACCATGTAAAGCACTTAGAAGAAATGTTCGGAATCTTGCGAAAGTACATAATGAAGCTGAACCCTCAAAAATGTGTGTTCGGAGTAGAATCAGGAAAGTTTCTGGGTTTTATGGTGAATCATAGAGGTATCGAAGCCAACCCAGCCAAGATTAAAGCATTGATTGATATGAGATCACCAAGGACTGTGAGAGAGGTTCAGTCCCTCACAGGGAGAGTTGCAGCCTTGAATAGATTCATCTCGAAGTCCACTGATAAGTGTCAGGAGTTCTTTAAAGCTATAAAGAAAGGAAGCAAATTCGAGTGGACCGCAGAATGTGAGATAGCGTTTGGAAAGTTAAAGGAGCATTTGGGGAGCCCCCCACTGTTAGCTAAACCTGTGGATGGAGAAACATTGATACTTTACTTGGCCGTATCAGAGTATTCCATTAGTGCAGTTCTGGTTCGAGAAGAGAATGGACAGCAGAGCCCAGTCTACTATGTTAGTAAAAGGTTACTTGATGCAGAAACGAGGTATACAGGAATGGAGAAGCTGGTTTTCGCATTGATTCTGGCTTCCAGGAAGCTACGACCTTACTTCCAAGCTCACAAGATTGAGGTAAGAACCTCATATCCACTTAAGCAAGTGATGCATAGGCCAGAAACTTCTGGGAGAATGTTAAAGTGGGCTGTGGAGTTAGGACAGTTCGACATAGAATACAAGCCAAAGACGGCAATCAAAGCTCAAGCTCTAGCAGATTTCTTAATCGAGTTTCCACCTCATGTGGAGGTTACTGGCCAAGAGGGGCCAAAAGAGGTGGTGGAAGAACAGACAGAGAATGATAACTGTGCACCCTGGTGGACACTGTATGTAGATGGAGCTGCTAATAGTAGTGGAGCAGGTGCAGGCATAGAGCTAGTTAGTCCGGAGGGACACCAACTCTATAGTTCGATTCATTTTGCTTTTAGAGCCACGAACAATGACGCAGAGTATGAGGCATTGATTGCAGGTCTTAAACTAGCCTTGGAGATGAAAGTTGAGAATATCAGAGTGTTCAGTGATTCGATGTTAGTAGTTTGGCAGATTCGTGGTGGTTTTCAGGCGAGAGGTCCACGAACAGACTTGTATTTGAGGTACTCCCAGGAGTTGATCGCGAAGTTCAAAGAGGTGAAGCTAGATCAAATACCTCGAGGAAAAAATACCAATGCAGATGCATTAGCCAAGCTAGGATCTCAGAGAGAATCCACATTATTGGGGGTAATTCCACTTCAGATTCAGGAGCAACCTAGTGTTTTCAAAGAAGAAGTGATGGACATCGAGTTTCCAGTTGAAGATTCCTGGATGACCCCAATACATCGTTACCTGGATAAAGGGGAGCTACCTCCCAGTCAAGATGATGCCAGGAAGCTGAGGTATCATGCAGCCAAGTATGTAATCTATGATGGAGTTCTGTATAGATGAGGATTCAATCAACCTTTACTCAAGTGTGTAACTGGAGAACAATGCAAGTATATCCTTGAGGAGATTCATGAAGGAGTATGTGGAAATCACTCAGGGGGTAATTCTCTAGCCATGAAGGTCCTTCGACAAGGATATTACTGGCCAACCATCAAAGCAGATGCTTCCAAGTTCGTACAGGCATGTAGTAATTGTCAGAGGTTCGCAAATTTTGATAGTCGCCCTGTAGCACCTATCAAACAGATTGTTAGTCCTTGGCCATTCGCCGTATGGGGGATAGACCTCATTGGAAAACTCCCGAAAGGAAAAGGAGGAGTGAAATATGCAGTGGTTGCAGTTGATTACTTCACAAAGTGGGTAGAAGCAGAACCACTTGCTAAGATTACAGCATCCAAATTAACTGAGTTCGTGTTTCGAGCCATTGTATGCAGGTTTGGCATTCCACATAAGCTGATTTCTGACAACGGGAAGCAGTTTGATAGTAGAGAGCTTAGAGGGTTGTGTAAGCAGTTTGGAATTCAGAAGGCATTTTCAGCAGTGTACTATCCACAGAGTAATGGACAGACTGAAGCGGTGAACAAGATTATCAAGCATACTTTGAAGACAAGGCTTGAAGATAAGAAAGGAAGCTGGCCAGAGGAGCTTCCTGGAGTCTTGTGGTCGTATAACACTACGCCTAGAACTACAACTGGTGAGTCTCCTTTTACTCTCACTTATGGTTGTGATGCTATGGTACCTGTGGAAGTTGGAACAGGTTCCTTGAGAAGAAAGTATTTTGACCCCGAAAACAATGAGGTCAATCATAGACTGTATTTGGACATGGTCGAAGAGTTGAGAGCAGATTCGCAAGTGAAGTTAGTAGCATATCAACAGAGAGTTCGAAGGTATTACAACAAAAAGGTGAAGGCAAGACCTTTTAAAGTTGGAGACCTAGTTCTGAGAAAAGTCATGCCAAATACCAGGGTTCTGGCACATGGAGCCTTTGGAGCGAATTGGGAGGGACCTTACCAGATAAAGTCAGCAATTTGGGAAGGAACCTACCACTTGATGGATATGGATGGGAACCTCATTCCGAGAGCTTGGAATGCAGAACATCTCAAGAAGTATTATCAGTAACTCTTTTATTTTTTTTTCTTAGGAAAAGTAAGGCTCTTTCAGCCCAAGAATAAAGGCAGCTTATTAGTTATAGCTGACCAGTATTTTGATTTCAGTATTTAATTATGCATGTACTCGGGGGGTACTTGATATGAACCTCCCTACTTGCAAGACGATTTCTTTTTAAAGTATTGAGCGATAGATAGCTCTACGTTGAATATTTTGAGTGCATTTTTTTGCAGCTATAGCTCCTTAATAGTTCTTTTACGTAACAATAATTACCCAAAAGAACTGGGGGGTAGTATTCCTACTTAGACAGTATTGTGCATGCTATGATTTGATATTTCATATGCCAATTTGAAACTTGTATTTTGAAACAGGTTACCTTGACTAACAGGTTCCTGTAGTATTGACAGTATTTGCAGGTTACCTAGGCTAACAGGTTCCTGTAGCATTGTATTGTATTTTGCAGGACACCCTGACTTACAGGTCCCTGTAGCATTGAAAGTATGAATGTGATTCGACAAAGTATGCAAATTGAGAATGACTGACTTGAACCAAAGCCTCAGGTAGTTTCCTGAGTATGAATTAAGCCTTGGGTAGCTTCCCGAGCACGCATCAAGAAAAAGTCCTAGGTAGCTTCCTGGGCATTGAGCAAAGTCCTAGGTAGCTTCCTGGGCATCGAGAAAAGCCTCAGGTAGCTTCCTGAGCAAATGTGATTGAAAAGCCTCAGCTGACTGAGCACGACATTATTGCCAAAAGCCTCAAGCTCCTTGAGCACGTGAACTAAAGTCCTGACAAAAGGCACCTAAAGTCCTGATAAAAGGCACCTAAAGGAACCTGTGTGGAGCCTAGACCGGCACACTTGTTCTTAAAGAGAAGCCTAATAAGCTCTCCCTCATGTGGAACCGTCTTTGGCACATGGGAAGAAGGAATAAAATCCTTAGCATTTACCTTCATAAGATGTCTAGCCTGACACATGAAGAAGAGGAATCTGTGTGGACTCCTAGAACGGCGCACAGGTTCCTAGAATCGTCTCGAGGCACAAAAAGGAACCAACATGCCTCGAGGCATGTTGGGACCTAGAGAATAGGATTGGCAACCAAGCAGGTTACCTTTCCAAGAGAAAAAAAGAACCAATATGCCTCAAGGCATGTTGGGACCTAGAGATTAGGATTAGGAGCCAAGCAGGTAACCTTTCCAAGAGATGACCCGAATTAAACAAGAGAAATTTTACTAACCTTAACTAGTTTTTGTTTTATGTTTATTTTCCAGGTTTAATGGTCGAGGAACCTGGTCAAACTATTTAGGATCTAAGGTTATCAGAAAGGGTTTTTAGTTCAGAATGCGACTCTGAAAATGTTGAGTGAAGCATAGGAAAAGACGTGTTTAAGCTTACAAGTAAGTTGTTGCGATTTGATTGCCTTTTATTTCAGAAAATTATAAAGTGAAAGTACGAGTATGTTCTGTTTCTTACAAAGGGCTAGCCCACGTAAGCTTGAATGCACAAGTATGGACACTAAGTAGTTGCCAGGGGGAATAAAGGTAGGATGCAATGATGGAAGCATATAAGTACAAACATGTGACGTGGATATGTAGCAAAAGTAGATAATTGTCATAAAAAAAACATAAAAATAGTTATGGGTACAAGGACCCAGGAAACCAGCAAAAGAGTTGTAAGGCACGAAGGCCATAAGAAACCAAATTTAAAGTCTACATTATGTGAGGCGCTACGAGGGGCCTGCGACCTCATCAAAAGTTATTAAGAGTTCAAAAAATCATAAAGTTTCAAGCAGTAGGAGTTTTGTCTGGATCTTCAACAGCTGGAGGAGTTGGAAGGATAGGTTGAGCATCTTCGGTAGCAGGAACCTCTGCAGTCTCGAGGATAGTACCTGGAGACCTCTCGACCATAGCCACGGGAGGTACAGGGTCCTGTGGAATCGCAGCTTCATCTTCAAAGTCATGGATCATGCTTACCACATCGTCGCCCAAGAGAGACCAGTTTAGCTCAGGCATTTTCTCCCACATAGACTTCATGTAGTCTCGGATGCCTTCATTATAACCTTCATCATATCTAGCTTTCTCCTGGACGAGCATGGATGATCTGGCAGTAGCAGCAGCAGTGTTTAAAGCATCAACTTGAGCTTCTAGGTCATTGACCTTCTCCAGCATCGACAGTTTCTCATTACTCAGATTATTGACTTGAGCTTGAAGTTTCTCCTTGTCATTCTTCAAAGAGGTCTCAATAGCTTTGGTTTTCCTCACAACAGCGGTAGCTAGGTTCACCTTCCCTTCCATAGCAGTTAGCTCCTCTTTCAATTTTGAAACTTCTCCTTGCAATCGGAGGTCATACTGTGTCTTCTCAGCAAAATTATCACAATACCTGAGGGCAAAGAATGCATTCTATGCAGCAGAAAACCTCATGGCATGCATAGCTTCAGTGGAATCCATCTTGGCCCAACTAGCAATTGCTTCCGGGAGCACATGAGTATCGATTAATTCTTTAAAGGCATTCTGGGCCACGGTTGATTCAATCTTCACAGCCTTACCTTTTTTCATGGACCGAGTCTGAGAACTTCCAGAAAGATCAAGAGTAGTTTGAGCAAGCTTGCGTTTGGAGGAGTTTGATGGACGGTTCTGAGTAGATGCCGGGGTAGGAACTTGACTTATAGGAGTTGCAACAAGCGGAACCTCCTTATTCTCAACCTTAAAAACTTCCTCTACGTTCTTGGATCTTTTTACGAAAGAGGGAACCTTGGGAGCCATGCCTGTAAATACAGAGTCAGAAAATAAATCAGGATAGGTAAAGAGCATAAGACGAACGAACATAGTTACAAGAATGCAGTGAAGACAAGTAAAATAAAGTATTACCAGGGGAAGCAGGAATAAAACCTAAGGTAATGAGGTTGTCAGACACCCACTCTAAAAAAGGCGGTAGAGGTCACTGCATTAGGAATACCACGTTCAGGAACTTTAGAATCGAACCTGTGAGCTCTCTCACCAGGTTCTGGAACAATGATTGGACAGGTTGGATGAACACATTCTTCCCACAACTTCTCTAACCTAGCTGAAGTCATGGACGAATCAACTTTCTCACAGAGAGGCACAATTTCTTGTTTGTACAACTCTCTCTCAACAGTCACCTCACTCTGAAAATCAGGTTCCAAGAGGGATTCAAGTTTAAGTTTAGGTTTTGACACCTCCTCATCATCAGAGGGCCAATCATCTCCTAAGTCAACAAATGCAGGGACAAGAGGTTGAGACAATGGAGATATTGTGGGTTTAATGAGTATGTCCTCAGGTTCGTTTACATTAGGTATCACAACCCTGGATCTAGTTCTTTCACCAATCGGCATAGCAACTAAGGGTTAAATTGAAGATTGATGGTCAGAATGGGTAGACTCGGAAGACATCTGCAAAAAGACAGACGAAGAAGGGTCAGGTCTTTATGGAACCTAGGAGAAAGACTAGGGTTCTAAAGTGTTTAGACACGGTGCAGTTATTGGCAGGGTATATTACAGAAAACCTTGAAGAAGGCATGTATCAACAAAATTAGAAACATATGAATACGACGCAACCATGAATCGACGGTTAAAGTATTGATAAATCAGAGATTGTGAACGTTTGTGTGTGTAAAATATGAAGTGTGAAGAACAGATACAGACGCATACATACAAAGAAAACGACGGCATGCAAAGCCCAAGGAAACAGATGATTGAGAAACGAAACAAAGACATTAAAGAATAGAAAGAAATAAGTCAAAATCATACCTTGATTTGAGTTGAACGGCGACGGAGAAGATGAATTAAGCGGGCGACTGTCGAACTCCTCTTGTTCTCTCTCCAAGAGTTTTTGCAAGTGTTTGGTAAAGGTAAAAACGGACCTGAAGGGGGTGAGAGATAATTAAATAGTCGAGGTAAATGGGAAACAGCCCGTACACGTGGCAGCGTATTACTGGAGCGGCAAAGTGAAGAGGTACACGCGTGAGAAGCGTGTGAACCTTGGGAACTTACACATTAACTACAGCTTTGGTAAGTGATAAGTTTAATTCAAATTTTGAATTATCTTTTGCAATCAACCATTATCCCCTCTTAAATTATTAAATTTAAAGAGACGTGGAGTTGAGTGACAAGTTGCATTCCCTGGGAAGTTGAATGCAAACATAGAGTAGATTTCGAGGGCTGCGATCTGAAGAAGAAAATAGCAAGATAACAGGTTCCTTGGTATGAAGGAAGCTTACTCAAGATTATATTAAGCTGAAAATATTTTATGTCCTGTTTCCTACGCCGAGTTAGCTCATGTAGGCTTGGATATAAAATGTTGAAGCAAGGTATTGTTACTAGAATGGTTTAGCATTGAACCTTTAATCGTAGAATTAGAATAGGTTCCTTTCACATTACATGATTTCAAGGAACCGGGGGGTACTTGTTGTGCCCAAAATCTCCATGGGCTAGATTTAGGCCCATTAGGCCCTAGGGTCCGGTCCATATGAGCTAGAAGATTGATCCAGTACGAGTTATGAAGATCAGATAGAAGAAATGACTAAGGCAGTACGAGTATCAGGAGGTTCCCAATGGTCAGGAAGCTGAGCTAAACATTAGAAGACCAGGTTCCTCCCAGCAGAAGAGTTCGAGTTAGCATAGCAACTGATAAGTGGATTTTATATCTACTTGGAGCATTCTAAATCAGCTTAAATTGATTGTTTTGGACTCAAGTTTCTTGTAGTTTTGATGTGTTTTGCTTAGTTGTGCAGAGTTACGAGAATGTTGATTATGGTGGATGTTTCTATTATTTTTGGAGAATTAATTGATTAAAATTCGGATTTCTGAGAAGGGTTGCGCAGTCTACACTGTTTTGGCCATATCTTGAGTTCTACAACTCCGTTTGAGGCCCGTAAGCAGTCCACGCGAAGATAACGAGAGTCTCTATCATTCTAAAGAGGCCCAGACGTCCAAGCACAACTGGAAAGGTTCGGAAAAACAGAAGAAAAGAAGATACGAATTTTCCTTAATAAAACATATTCAATTTAGGAAACGTATTTTTGCAGAAATTCTATTATAATTCTGTTTTGGTATTTTCTTGCTGGGCAAGACTTTTAGAGCCTATATAAACACATCTAGATATAGTTTTTAGAGATCGAAAAATTATTGTACATAACTTGTATATTCTAGTATAGAGAGATTGGAGATAGCTATTCACTTTTCTTTGGAGATTGAAGGTTTTTCTCTATTCTTTATAATATTATGTGTTCATATTATATCTCTTGCTTTATTAGTTTAATTATGTATGAGTAGATAATTAATCTAGGGTTAAGTAGAACCCTAGTTATGATTGATGTGTGAATTTCCCAATTCCCCCAATTTGATTGTTTAATTGCTCTTGCTTATTGAGTTGTTTTAATTAGCAATTACAAATCAGACGTGATTATGTTTATTGTTTGAACCATTGTCTATTTATCAACGAGAGTTGGATTTAGATGGTTGTGATTTATCCAATGAGGACATGAACTTCTCCATGAGAATAGGTAGAACGGATTGTTAGGAAGTTAGGGTGCTGTGATTAATGTCTCTAAATTGCATGATACCATGAGAATAGGCTTGATTGTATTTTAGAGAAGCCATTAATACTCGAGAGAGGTTATTGGTAATTTATAGGGCGCACCTTTCCTTTTGAGTATTATACGGTTGATTGGGGAGGGAATTCACGATTGCATTAATTCATGCTAGTGGGGACACTTAATTCTGGATGTTTTAGTTAATTGATTATTTGCATTAGTATAAAATTAGTATAATAATCTTTGATATTTTATTGTGTTACTTGCTTGGCTGAATTGAATCGAGAACAACTGGTGATTGACACGTTTGTCTCTGTGGGATCGACTCTGACTTACCCTACTACATAGTTAGAAGGATTTGTTAGATATTATTATTTGATAGGCACGCGACAGCCTTGTCAAATTTTTGGCGCCGCTGCCGGGGACAAAGCAGTGTTAGATTAGTTAATTTTTGAGTTAGTTTGGCCAAGTTGTTTAGTTGTGTTGCTTCGGCTATTATTCTTGTTCTGTTTGATCTTTGCTTGTGGTTTTTCTTGCTTCTTGTAAATTTGATTTTCAGATTCCTATAACAAGAAATTAAGCGAGTAAAGAGAGGAGCAAGAAGAAAGCATGGAGGCATTGGTTGAGACTATGCGGGTATTTTCTCAAAAGATCGATGATATTGAGTCAAGAAATTCTTCTTTGTTTGCCACTTGTGATGTTTGCGGTATACAGGGACATACTCAAAATAATTGCCAATTTAATATCCCTTACTACCCAAATCAAACACAATTTTGGGATGGTAATTTTTATTACAATACCCATGACCACCCTCACCAGCCACCACAATATAATCCTTATTGTGAGACATACACTTCTAGTTGGTAAAATTATTCTGATTTTTCCTACCAAGACAATCCACCTCAGCCACCACAGAAATCCAACTTGGAAAATCTTTTGGAAGGAGTTATTGTTGCACAGCTGAGCAAGAATGAAGAGCTTGAGACAAGTCTTAATGAGTTGAAAACTCAAGGTAAGTTGATTGAAAACTCAATTGCTCAACTAGCTCAAGAGGTAACTGAATTCGTTGAGAGGCGCTCTCAATTGGAGAAAATACCAATGAGTCAATTTGATGATGCAACTTTGTGGAGTGGTAAGGAGTTCAAAGAGTCGCAAAACGAGGTTAGTAACAGTAAGTTAATTTTTGATGATTTTGATGATGAAGATGGTTATTTTGAAAGTCTCACTCTTATTGACCCATATGCTTCTCAAGAAATTAACTCGTGTGAAAACTCTTTTGATAATAATGATGTTGATTTCTTAGATGACTCTATTTGCATGCTATTTAACGAGGGTAATAATATGGTTGTGGCAGATGTTAATTTGAATAAGGATGTTGTGAATCCAATTGTGGTAGATGAGATAGAACCGAATTTGGATATGCTTGACTTGAACAATGCTAAGATTGAGAATGTGTATATGCCTTATGTAGACCCGATTTGGGAGGAATTTGTGAAAAGAAGCTATAAGTATTTTGATGTTGATTTTGCTAAATATTTTCACATCCCGAAATTTCTTGAGCATTACATGAGCCTCACATGTCAATTTATATATCTTTTTGGTTATCAAATTGGTGCTCATATCATTAGATTAATTCGAATTAGGAGATATGTACATTTGTTTGCTTTTTCACCTTATTGATGATCTAGTTATTGATAAGAGGTCGAGCTAAAGACCTTAAAAAAAAGCGCTTTGTGGGAGGCAACCCATGCATTAGAGAAAAAAAATGTTGTGAAAAAAAAAAATCTGAAAAAAAAAAAAAAACGAGTACAGCAGAAGCATCCAGCGCATCAGGCGCCAGAATGGCGCAGAAGCGCCCTGTCACGCAGAAAGAGCCTGCGCATCAGGCGCCAAGGCCGCGCAGGAAGCCCCAGTCACGCAGGTTCAACCTGCGTGTTACCCTTGTACCGCGTCGGAAGCCTGTAACGCGTACTGTACATGCGTTATACCCCCCTTCTGCCCAGTTTTTTCTCCGAAATTCGTTGTTTTTAGCCATAAAAATTCCCCTAAATTCAATCCTAACTCAAATTTCTTCAATTCTAAATTCCTATATCTATCATACATCAAATCTTAACCTCTCCAAATCTCTCCTACACTCTAAATTTTTAATTCTCATATATCCATCATCTTATATATATGTACACACCTCTACATACAAATCCAATTCCTCTTCTATTTTATTTAAATCTCTAAAAATTCAATTCTAAAGAGGAATTAATTGCAAGTTCACCTCTCCAATTCGTAGTGGGTTTATTTCTTCTCTCAAATTTTATTTTGATTACGAATTTGTGTTCTTGTAAATTGGGATTTATATTATTCTTGATATATTGGGGTATTTTTTGTGTGTTATTGCTTGGTAATTTTTGGTGGAGCTTCTTGTGAGTTGGGTATTGATTCTTTTGGCTTCTAAGCGTGGGAGAGGTAGTACTAGTGTTGAAAAAAATTTGTTTTCGACGGCGGAGGTTAAATTTAATCGGTTGTTTTGAGGCCAATTGCTAAGGAAAGGGGATTTTTGCGAGAAAAAAATTATTGGGTATGTTTCGGTATTCAGGTATGTTTTCAACTATCCCTTGTATTTACTTCCATTTAATGAGGACATTGAATATTTTAAGTTTGGGGGTGGTTTGAGGGATTAGTAGTTGTTGTTGTATTATGTGTTCATGTAGGATTTCATGCTTTGCATATTAGTAGTAGTAAATTATGCATTTATGTTCGTGTTATCTACGTTTGTTTCATATATGACATTCTGTTTTTATGTTTGTATACCATGTGAGTTCATAATAGTTTGCATTTGCACCCATGCTGGATAAGGAATTTTGTGTTGTTGACGCTTTTGATTGAGAAGTGATATGCTTTGTTCTTATGCACACACATACACTAGTAAGTTGAAGCTAGTAGACTTATTGAATGTTGTAAGTAATTAGAAGGACATGAATATGTGCAAGATGATTTAGTTCGCATGCTTTGAATACAAGTCGGTGCGTTAGAGAGATTTTTTTCTTGGGATTGCGTATGTTTTTTCCACCAAGTGAGATTTTGAGCCATATTGCATATTTTTTATTCGTTTGCTTGAGTGTCCACGGATTGTTTGCATTGCTAGCAGTTGTTTGAGGTCTTTCTTGAAACGCATGACATTATTTGACGATTAAAATGATAAAGGCAATTAGGAATTACCACGTATTTTCCCATATTACCAAACCATATTTACATGATCAATTAGTAACCCGTTGAGCTTAATCCTATTTTTCGGTGACATACCACATTACTTGCCTAGACCTTTTTCCTGTATTAGCCTTACATTAATTTGAACCCACATTGTCAAAGGCTAGTAAAGTGCTTAAGGGAGTAATAAGGTGTGCAAGGAGGGGTTTATTCTTGGTCATAATTTTGGGGGAAATATTGAATATTGGGTTTGTTGTTACTTTATAGTCGACATGTGTAATAAAATTGTGGGATCATTGTTATTGTTCATATTATTGTTTTATTTAGCTCTCGAAAAAAAGAAAAAAAAAGAAAAAAAAAGAGAGAAAAAACAGAAAAAAAGAAAAAAAGAAAAAAAAAAGAAAAAATGTTATGAGAGCATATTTGTCATATTGTGTTTATTGTGATCCTACTTTAGTCGACTAGTCGAGCATTTTTGTTGAAAAAAAGAAAAAAATAGTAAAATCATGTGTGGGGGGAAAAGTATAGGGTGTTGTGAATTGTTTATTAAGGTACTTGCTAGCTTTTGACACTTCACCTGATTTGGCTTATTTGACATACCTTGTCCCTAGCCCCGTTACAACCCAAATAAAGACCTTTTGATTATCATCATTGATGTATGTTGTGTTAAGAGTTAGATTGATACCAAATGTCAAGCATGTTTATGATTTTGTTGGAATTGAGTGATACACTTACCCCTGTTCTTGAGTGAATATTCTTTTGTGAGTGGATTGTGAGTGTTTGCTTGTTTTTGCGTATGAGATCCCGAGTTTTGTCTCAAAGATGTACTCTTGTAGGCTTAGCATGTTTACTAACTTATTCTTACACTTGACATGGACTTGTGAGAACTTATGCATGTTCATTGAGTAGACTATGTGAATACTTGCACTTTCGACACCAAGACATTGCGTATTTACTTTGATTCTTAAGTTGATATGGCATGAGAGGATTCGAAGGTATGGTAGGATATTAGTACTAGATTAGTTGCATTTTCATATTAGTTGCATTCATGTATTGCATTGCATTGGATTTTGTGGGTACATTCGCTATAGGCCCTCACGAGACCTTACTCGTCCACTAGGGCTGCCAAGGGGTTTAAAGGGCTTGTTGCATATGCCAAATGCAACCGTGATCACCTACGGAAGTGGTACTAGTTAGTTAGTTAGTTGTAATTGTTAATGCTTGAGGACAAGCATCGGTTTAAGTTTGGGGGTGTTTGATAAGTGGATTTTATATCTACTTGGAGCATTCTAAATCAGCTTAAATTGATTGTTTTGGACTCAAGTTTCTTGTAGTTTTGATGTGTTTTGCTTAGTTGTGCAGAGTTACGAGAATGTTGATTATGGTGGATGTTTCTATTATTTTTGGAGAATTAATTGATTAAAATTCGGATTTCTGAGAAGGGTTGCGCAGTCTACACTGTTTTGGCCATATCTTGAGTTCTACAACTCCGTTTGAGGCCCGTAAGCAGTCCACGCGAAGATAACGAGAGTCTCTATCATTCTAAAGAGGCCCAGATGTCCAAGCACAACTGGAAAGGTTCGGAAAAACAGAAGAAAAGAATATACGAATTTTCCTTAATAAAACATATTCAATTTAGGAAACGTATTTTGCAGAAATTCTATTATAATTCTGTTTTGGTATTTTCTTGCTGGGCAAGACTTTTAGAGCCTATATAAACACATCTAGATATAGTTTTTAGAGATCGAAAAATTATTGTACATAACTTGTATATTCTAGTATAGAGAGATTGGAGATAGCTATTCACTTTTCTTTGGAGATTGAAGGTTTTTCTCTATTCTTTATAATATTATGTGTTCATATTATATCTCTTGCTTTATTAGTTTAATTATGTATGAGTAGATAATTAATCTAGGGTTAAGTAGAACCCTAGTTATGATTGATGTGTGAATTTCCCAATTCCCCCAATTTGATTGTTTAATTGCTCTTGCTTATTGAGTTGTTTTAATTACCAATTACAAATCAGACGTGATTATGTTTATTGTTTGAACCATTGTCTATTTATCAACGAGAGTTGGATTTAGATGGTTGTGATTTATCCAATGAGGACATGAACTTCTCCATGAGAATAGGTAGAACGGATTGTTAGGAAGTTAGGGTGCTGTGATTAATGTCTCTAAATTGCATGATACCATGAGAATAGGCTTGATTGTATTTTAGAGAAGCCATTAATACTCGAGAGAGGTTATTGGTAATTTATAGGGCGCACCTTTCCTTTTGAGTATTATACGGTTGATTGGGGAGGGAATTCACGATTGCATTAATTCATGCTAGTGGGGACACTTAATTCTGGATGTTTTAGTTAATTGATTAATTGCATTAGTATAAAATTAGTATAATAATCTTTGATATTTTATTGTGTTACTTGCTTGGCTGAGTTGAATCGAGAACAACTGGTGATTGACACGTTTGTCTCTGTGGGATCGACTCTGACTTACCCTACTACATAGTTAGAAGGATTTGTTAGATATTATTATTTGATAGGCACGCGACAGCCTTGTCAAATTTTTGACAAGGCTGTCGCGTGCCTATCAAATAATAATATCTAACAAATCCTTCTAATTATGTAGTAGGGGTAAGTCAGAGTCGATCCCACAGAGACAAACGTGTCAATCATACTTAATTCTGGATGTTTTAGTTAATTGATTAATTGCATTAGTATAAAATTAGTATAATAATCTTTGATATTTTATTGTGTTACTTGCTTGGCTGAATTAAATCGAGAACAACTGGTGATTGACACTTTTGTCTCTGTGGGATCGACTCTGACTTACCCTACTACATAGTTAGAAGGATTTGTTAGATATTATTATTTGATAGGCACGCGACAGCCTTGTCAGCAACAGCCATAGAGATGATAAAAGCATGAGAAGAGTTATCCAGACTAACCTGTTTGTTATCTGTGCAGGTACTGACGCCTAAAGGGAGGTCCCTAAGTGATATGTCCCGAAATAAGGAGGTTCCTGAGAAACAGGCTCCTGAGATATAGGTTCCTGAGTACCAGGTTCCTACGAGTTGCCAACAGAAAGTTCTAGAAGCCATCTAGAACAGATAAACGAATTGGTATCTGAGTATAATTCTAGGGCGCAGCTGATCCTAGAATAACTCTGACCAATGAGAGAATCATAGTAGGGTACGAACTCGAGTTCTACTCTACTTTGCCAACTAGTTCGTGGAAGGCTCTAAAGGAACCTGAGTCCTACATGAACTAGGTGATCGAATACTACTATTCCAGCAAAAGACAGAGTCCCATTAGAACTACGTGAGCTTGATCCCTATATATACAAGGGTACGTAGGCACCTCAGGGGTAAGATGCATTAAGTTCTCTAATTCTCTTTAAAGGCACTTGAGATTATTGGAGACACTCTCGAGCACAGCTCAACCCCCACAAACACAACCCAAACCTTTTTCACAGAACAGTTGATCGCTAGCTTGTTACAAAATCCACTCATCAACACAGATCTTAATAGTCAACTATGGAATTGACTAGTACTAATAAATAGTGCATCATCCTAGATTGTTGTTTCTATTTTTTTAAAAATATTTCTCGACAATCCAACCGTACGGATGTCAAGATAAATATAATTTAATGATATTCCCATATTTCCAAAAAAATAAAAAATTAATTTGGTAGGAGATCTTAGTAATCAACTACTGAATTGACTAGTACTAGTAAGTAGTGCTTCATCCCAAATTATTGTTTCTATTTTTTTAAAAATAAATCTCGACGATCCAACCGTATGGATGTCAAGATATATCTAATTTAATGATATTCCCACATTTTTAAAAAATAAAAAATTAATTTGGTTGCAGATCTTAGTAGTCAACTACGAAATTGACTATTACTAGTAAGTAGTGCTTCGTCCAGATTGTTGTTTCTATTTTTTTTTAAATATTTCTCGACGATCCAACCGTACGGATGTCAAGATATATCTAATGTAATGATATTCCCACATTTCCAAAAAATAAAAAATTAATTTGGTAGGAGATCTTAGTAATCAACTACTGAATTGACTAGTACTAGTAAGTAGTGTTCATCTCAGATTGTTGTTTCTATTTTTCTAAAAATAAATCTCGACGATCCAACCGTACGGATGTCAAGATATATCTAATTTAATGATATTCCCACATTTAAAAAAAATAAAAAATTAATTTGGTTGCAAATCTTAGTAGCCAACTACGAAATTGACTAGTACTAGTAGGAGTGCTTCGTCCCAGATTGTTGTTTCTGTTTTTTTAAAAATATTTCTCGACAATCCAACCGTACGAATGTCAAGATAAATATAATTTAATGATATTCCCACATTTCCAAAAAATAAAAAATTAATTTGGTAGGAGATCTTAGTAATCAACTATTGAATTGACTAGTACTAGTAAGTAGAGCTTCATCCCAGATTGTTGTTTCTATTTTTCTAAAAATAAATCTCGACGATCCAACCGTACGGATGTCAAGATATATCTAATTTAATGATATTCCCACATTTTAAAAAAATAAAAAATTAATTTGGTTGCAGATCTTAGTAGTCAACTACGAAATTGACTAGTACTAGTAAGGAGTGCTTCGTCCCAGATTGTTGTTTCTATTTTTTTAAAAATATTTCTCGACAATCCAACCGTACGGATGTCAAGATAAATATAATTTAATGATATTCCCACATTTCCAAAAAATAAAAAATTAATTTGGAAGGAGATCTTAGTAATCAACTACTGAATTGACTAGTACTAGTAAGTAGTGCTTCGTCCCAGATTGTTGTCTCTATTTTTCTAAAAATAAATCTCGACGATCCAACCGTACGGATGTCAAGATATATCTAATTTAATGATATTCCCACATTTTAAAAAAATAAAAAATTAATTTGGTTGCAGATCTTAGTTGTCAACTACGAAATTGACTAGTACTAGTAGGAGTGCTTCGTCCCAGATTGTTGTTTCTATTTTTTAAAAAATATTTATCGACAATCCAACCGTACGGATGTCAAGATAAATATAATTTAATGATATTCCCACATTTCCAAAAAATAAAAAATTAATTTGGTAGGAGATCTTAGTAATCAACTACTGAATTGACTAGTACTAGTAAGTAGTGCTTCGTCCCAGATTGTTGTTTCTATTTTTCTAAAAATAAATCTCGACGATCCAACCGTACAGATGTCAAGATATATCTAATTTAATGATATTCCCACATTTTAAAAAAATAAAAAATTAATTTGGTTGCAGATCTTAGTAGTCAACTACGAAGTTGACTAGTACAAGTAGGAGTGCTTCGTCCCAGATTGTTGTTTCTGTTTTTTTAAAAATATTTCTCGACAATCCAACCGTACGGATGTCAAGATAAATATAATTTAATGATATTCCCACATTTCCAAAAAATAAAAAATTAATTTGGTAGGAGATCTTAGTAATCAACTACTGAATTGACTAGTACTAGTAAATAGTGCTTCGTCCCAGATTATTGTTTCTATTTTTCTAAAAATAAATCTCGACGATCCAACCGTACGGATGTCAAGATATATCTAATTTAATGATATTCCCACATTTTAAAAAAATAAAAAATTAATTTGGTTGCAGATCTTAGTAGTCAACTACGAAATTGACTAGTACTAGTAGGAGTGCTTCGTCCCAGATTGTTGTTTCTATTTTTTTAAAAATATTTCTCGACAATCCAACCATACGGATGTCAAGATAAATATAATTTAATGATATTCCCACATTTCCAAAAAATAAAAAATTAATTTGGTAGGAGATCTTAATAATCAACTACTGAATTGACTAGTACTAGTAAGTAGTGCTTCGTCCCAGATTGTTGTTTCTATTTTTCTAAAAATAAATCTCGACGATCCAACCGTACGGATGTCAAGATATATCTAATTTAATGATATTCCCACATTTTAAAAAAAAAAAAATTAATTTGGTTGCAGATCTTAGTAGTCAACTACGAAATTGACTAGTACTAGTAAGGAGTGCTTCGTCCCAGATTGTTGTTTCTATTTTTTTAAAAATATTTCTCGACAATCCAACCGTACGGATGTCAAGATAAATATAATTTAATGATATTACCACATTTCCAAAAAATAAAAAATTAATTTGGTAGGAGATCTTAGTAATCAACTACTGAATTGACTAGTACTAGTAAGTAGTGCTTCGTCCCAGATTGTTGTTTCTATTTTTCTAAAAATAAATCTCGAAGATCCAACCGTACGGATGTCAAGATATATGTAATTTAATGATATTCCCACATTTTAAAAAAATAAAAAATTAATTTGGTTGCAGATCTTAGTAGTCAACTACGAAATTGACTAGTACAAGTAGGAGTGCTTCGTCCCAGATTGTTGTTTCTGTTTTTTTAAAAATATTTCTCGACAATCCAACCGTACGGATGTCAAGATAAATATAATTCAATGATATTCCCACATTTCCAAAAAATAAAAAATTAATTTGGTAGGAGATCTTAGTAATCAACTACTGAATTGACTAGTACTAGTAAGTAGTGCTTCGTCCCAGATTGTTGTCTCTATTTTTCTAAAAATAAATCTCGACGATCCAACCGTACGGATGTCAAGTTATATCTAATTTAATGATATTCCCACATTTTAAAAAAATAAAAAATTAATTTGGTTGCAGATCTTAGTTGTCAACTACGAAATTGACTAGTACTAGTAGGAGTGCTTCGTCCCAGATTGTTGTTTCTATTTTTTTAAAAATATTTCTCGACAATCCAACCGTACGGATGTCAAGATAAATATAATTTAATGATATTCCCACATTTCCAAAAAATAAAAAATTAATTTGGTAGGAGATCTTAGTAATGAACTACTGAATTGACTAGTACTAGTAAGTATTGCTTCGTCCCAGATTGTTGTTTCTATTTTTTTTAAAATAAATCTCGACGATCCAACCGTATGGATGTCAAGATATATCTAATTTAATGATATTCCCACATTTTAAAAAAATAAAAAATTAATTTGGTTGCAGATCTTAGTAGTCAACTACGAAATTGACTAGTACTAGTAGGAGTCCTTCGTCCCAGGTTGTTGTTTCTGTTTTTTTAAAAATATTTCTCGACAATCCAACCGTACGGATGTCAAGATAAATATAATTTAATGATAATCCCACATTTCAAAAAAATAAAAAATTAATTTGGTAGGAGATCTTAGTAATCAACTACTGAATTAACTAGTACTAGTAAGTAGTTCTTCGTCCCAGATTGTTGTTTCTATTTTTCTAAAAATAAATCTCGACGATCCAACCGTTCGGATGTCAAGATATATCTAATTTAATGATATTTCCATATTTTAAAAAAATAAAAAATTAATTTGGTTGCAGATCTTAGTAGTCAACTACGAAATTGACTAGTACTAGTAGGAGTACTTCGTCCCAGATTGTTGTTTCTGTTTTTTTTAAAAATATTTCTCGACAATCCAACCGTACGGATGTCAAGATAAATATAATTTAATGATATTCCCGCATTTCCAAAAAATAAAAAATTAATTTGGTAGGAGATCTTAGTAATCAACTACTGAATTGACTAGTACTAGTAAGTAGTGCTTCGTCCCAGATTGTTGTTTCTATTTTTCTAAAAATAAATATCGACGATCCAACCGTACGGATGTCAAGATATATCTAATTTAATGATATTCCCACATTTTAAAAAATAAAAAATTAATTTGGTTGCAGATCTTAGTAGTCAACTACGAAGTTGACTAGTACTAGTAAGGAGTGCTTCGTCCCAGATTGTTGTTTCTGTTTTTTTAAAAATATTTCTCGACAATCCAACCGTACGGATGTCAAGATAAATATAATTTAATGATATTCCCACATTTCCAAAAAATAGAAAATTAATTTGGTAAGAGATCTTAGTAATCAACTACTGGATTGACTAGTACTAGTAAATAGTGCTTCGTCCCAGATTGTTGTTTCTATTTTTCTAAAAATAAATCTCGACGATCCAACCGTACAGATGTCAAGATATATGTAATTTAATGATATTCCCACATTTTAAAAAAATAAAAAATTAATTTGGTTGCAGATCTTAGTAGTCAACTACGAAATTGACTAGTACAAGTAGGAGTGCTTCGTCCCAGATTGTTGTTTCTGTTTTTTTAAAAATATTTCTCGACAATCCAACCGTACGGATGTCAAGATAAATATAATTCAATGATATTCCCACATTTCCAAAAAATAAAAAATTAATTTGGTAGGAGATTTTAGTAATCAACTACTGAATTGACTAGTACTAGTAAGTAGTGCTTCGTCCCAGATTGTTGTCTCTATTTTTCTAAAAATAAATCTCGACGATCCAACCGTACGGATGTCAAGTTATATCTAATTTAATGATATTCCCACATTTTAAAAAAATAAAAAATTAATTTGGTTGCAGATCTTAGTTGTCAACTACGAAATTGACTAGTACTAGTAGGAGTGCTTCGTCCCAGATTGTTGTTTCTATTTTTTTAAAAATATTTCTCGACAATCCAACCGTACGGATGTCAAGATAAATATAATTTAATGATATTCCCACATTTCCAAAAAATAAAAAATTAATTTGGTAGGAGATCTTAGTAATGAACTACTGAATTGACTAGTACTAGTAAGTAGTGCTTCGTCCCAGATTGTTGTTTCTATTTTTTTAAAAATAAATCTCGACGATCCAACCGTATGGATGTCAAGATATATCTAATTTAATGATATTCCCACATTTTAAAAAAATAAAAAATTAATTTGGTTGCAGATCTTAGTAGTCAACTACGAAATTGACTAGTACTAGTAGGAGTGCTTCGTCCCAGGTTGTTGTTTCTGTTTTTTTAAAAATATTTCTCGACAATCCAACCGTACGGATGTCAAGATAAATATAATTTAATGATAATCCCACATTTCCAAAAAATAAAAAATTAATTTGGTAGGAGATCTTAGTAATCAACTACTGAATTAACTAGTACTAGTAAGTAGTTCTTCGTCCCAGATTGTTGTTTCTATTTTTCTAAAAATAAATCTCGACGATCCAACCGTTCGGATGTCAAGAAATATCTAATTTAATGATATTTCCATATTTTAAAAAAATAAAAAATTAATTTGGTTGCAGATCTTAGTAGTCAACTACGAAATTGACTAGTACTAGTAGGAGTACTTCGTCCCAGATTGTTGTTTCTGTTTTTTTTTAAAAATATTTCTCGACAATCCAACCGTACGGATGTCAAGATAAATATAATTTAATGATATTCCCGCATTTCCAAAAAATAAAAAATTAATTTGGTAGGAGATCTTAGTAATCAACTACTGAATTGACTAGTACTAGTAAGTAGTGCTTCGTCCCAGATTGTTGTTTCTATTTTTCTAAAAATAAATCTCGACGATCCAGCCGTACGGATGTCAAGATATATCTAATTTAATGATATTCCCACATTTTAAAAAATAAAAAATTAATTTGGTTGCAGATCTTAGTAGTCAACTACGAAGTTGACTAGTACTAGTAAGGAGTGCTTCGTCCCAGATTGTTGTTTCTGTTTTTTTAAAAATATTTCTCGACAATCCAACCGTACGGATGTCAAGATAAATATAATTTAATGATATTCCCACATTTCCAAAAAATAGAAAATTAATTTGGTAAGAGATCTTAGTAATCAACTACTGAATTGACTAGTACTAGTAAATAGTGCTTCGTCCCAGATTGTTGTTTCTATTTTTCTAAAAATAAATCTCGACGATCCAACCGTACGGATGTCAAGATATATCTAATTTAATGATATTCCCACATTTTAAAAAAAATAAAAAATTAATTTGGTTGCAGATCTTAGTAGTCAACTACGAAATTGACTAGAACTAGTAGGAGTGCTTCGTCCCAGATTGTTGTTTCTATTTTTTTAAAAATATTTCTCGACAATCCAACCATACGGATGTCAAGATAAATATAATTTAATGATATTCCCACATTTCCAAAAAATTAAAAATTAATTTGGTAGGAGATCTTAGTAATCAACTACTGAATTGACTAGTACTAGTAAGTAGTGCTTCGTCCCAGATTGTTGTTTCTATTTTTCTAAAAATAAATCTCGACGATCCAACCGTACGGATGTCAAGATATATCTAATTTAATGATATTCCCACATTTTAAAAAAATAAAAAATTAATTTGGTTGCAGATCTTAGTAGTCAACTACGAAATTGACTAGTACTAGTAAGGAGTGCTTCGTCCCAGATTGTTGTTTCTATTTTTTTAAAAATATTTCTCGACAATCCAACCGTACGGATGTCAAGATAAATATAATTTAATGATATTACCACATTTCCAAAAAATAAAAAATTAATTTGGTAGGAGATCTTAGTAACCAACTACTGAATTGACTAGTACTAGTAAGTAGTACTTCGTCCAAGATTGTTGTTTCTATTTTTCTAAAAATAAATCTCTACGATCCAACCGTACGGATGTCAAGATATATGTAATTTAATGATATTCCCACATTTTAAAAAAATAAAAAATTAATTTGGTTGCAGATCTTAGTAGTCAACTACGAAATTGACTAGTACAAGTAGGAGTGCTTCGTCCCAGATTGTTGTTTCTGTTTTTTTAAAAATATTTCTCGACAATCCAACCGTACGGATGTCAAGATAAATATAATTTAATGATATTCCCACATTTCCAAAAAATAAAAAATTAATTTGGTAGGAGATCTTAGTAATCAACTACTGAATTGACTAGTACTAGTAAGTAGTGCTTCGTCCCAGATTGTTGTCTCTATTTTTCTAAAAATAAATCTCGACGATCCAACCGTACGGATGTCAAGATATATCTAATTTAATGATATTCCCACATTTTAAAAAAATAAAAAATTAATTTGGTTGCAGATCTTAGTAGTCAACTACGAAATTGACTAGTACTAGTAGGAGTGCTTCGTCCCAGATTGTTGTTTCTATTTTTTTAAAAATATTTATCGACAATCCAACCGTACGGATGTCAAGATAAATATAATTTAATGATATTCCCACATTTCCAAAAAATAAAAAATTAATTTGGTAGGAGATCTTAGTAATCAACTACTGAATTGACTAGTACTAGTAAGTAGTGCTTCGTCCCAGATTGTTGTTTCTATTTTTTTAAAAATAAATCTCGACGATCCAACCGTATGGATGTCAAGATATATCTAATTTAATGATATTCCCACATTTTTAAAAAATAAAAAATTAATTTGGTTGCAGATCTTAGTAGTCAACTACGAAATTGACTAGTACTAGTAGGAGTGCTTCGTCCCAGATTGTTGTTTCTATTTTTTTAAAAATATTTCTCGACAATCCAACCGTACGGATGTCAAGATAAATATAATTTAATGATATTCCCACATTTCCAAAAAATAAAAAATTAATTTGGTAGGAGATCTTAGTAATCAACTACTGAATTAACTAGTACTAGTAAGTAGTTCTTCGTCCCAGATTGTTGTTTCTATTTTTCTAAAAATAAATCTCGACGATCCAACCGTACGGATGTCAAGATATATCTAATTTAATGATATTTCCATATTTTAAAAAAATAAAAAATTAATTTGGTTGCAGATCTTAGTAGTCAACTACGAAATTGACTAGTACTAGTAGGAGTACTTCGTCCCAGATTGTTGTTTCTGTTTTTTTAAAAATATTTCTCGACAATCCAACCGTACGGATGTCAAGATAAATATAATTTAATGATATTCCCGCATTTCCAAAAAATAAAAAATTAATTTGGTAGGAGATCTTAGTAATCAACTACTGAATTGACTAGTACTAGTAAGTAGTGCTTCGTCCCAGATTGTTGTTTCTATTTTTCTAAAAATAAATCTCGACGATTCAACCGTACGGATGTCAAGATATATCTAATTTAATGATATTCCCACATTTTAAAAAAATAAAAAATTAATTTGGTTGCAGATCTTAGTAGTCAACTACGAAATTGACTAGTACTAGTAAGCAATGCTTCGTCCCAAATTGTTGTTTCTATTATTTTAAAAATATTTCTCGACGATCCAACCGTACGGATGTCAAGATATATCTAATATAGTGATATTCCTACATTTTCAAAAAATAAAAAATGAATTTGGTTCGAGATCTTAGTAGTCAACTACGGAATTGACTAGTACTAGTAAGTAGTGCTTCGTCCCACATTGTTGTTTCTGTTTTTTTAAAAATATTTCTCGACGATCCAACCGTACAGATGTCAAGATATATCTAATCTAATGATATTCCCACATTTTCAAAAAATAAAAAATTAATTTGGTTGGAGATCTTAGTAGTCAACTACTGAATTGACTAGAACCCCTAAACAGGGTTTCGTCAGGATTTAGTGTTTCAATTTTTTTAAAAATATTTCTCGACGACTCAACCGTACGGTGGTCAAGATACATCATTTTTAATGTTATTGCTAAAATTTCAGAAAAAAAAATAATAATTTGGTTTGCTAATTTAACGGTCAACTATTTCGAAAAATAAATTAAAAATTAAATAAAAATAGAAAAAAAACCAAATTTTACTTTATAAGTCATACACACCAAAGTTGTCGTACTCACTATTTGTGTGATGAATCTTACCCTACTTTCATTAATTTTTCATTTTTTTTTAATTTTTCCCCATTTTTAACTAGTTTGTAAAATAAATTAAAAAACTAAATAAAAATAGGAAAATGCCTATTTTTGAACATAAAATTTTTGTGGTATGACTACGTGGATGATTATAAATTCTAAATAAAAAATTGGCTTTTTTCTATTTTATTTAATATTTTTGTCATTTATTCCTATTTTTAAAATAATAAATTCAACTAAATTTCGAACAAATATTACATTCGACCGAATTCCGTCGAATTTAGCAGAGCTCCTAATTTCAACCATATTTGGTCGAATTTAGCATCTGTGTGGCTGTTTCTCATTGGTCCATTTAGTGTCACACGGATTGATGAATCAGCAACTAATCTAACCCTTAAAAAAACAAATCTTAATCCTAACCCTTCATTTAAAGTACATACATATATAATATATATATAGGGTCTTACTCAAATAGAAACCAAATTAAAATAGAAACTAGAAACTAAACCCTAATCTAATATTTAAAGCTAATCTAATGACCAAACTAGGGGGACCCCAATACAAAAGGTTCATAATATTCTAGGCTCCATCCAGCAAAAAAAAATAAAATAATAAAATAAAATTACTGTTCACTGCTGACGTGGCAGTGACGTCAGCGTGAACAGTAATTTTTTTTTTTTTGCTGGATGGAGCCAATAATTTTAAACACTTTTTATGAAGGTGCCCCTGGCGGGGCCATTAGAATGAATGAAATATAATTTATTTAGTGTTAGTTTCTAGTTTCTATTTAAGAACTGGTTTCTATTTGATACTTTGCCTATATATATATATATACACCCACCCACATAAAACCCCCCCTCCATTTCCCCCTGCGTACCCCCCTGGCATCTGCCGCCTCCCCACCCCTTTCCCATCCCCCGCCTCCCCGCCCCTTTCCCGTGCCTCCCGCCCAACCCCACCCCTTTCCCGTGCCTCCCGCCCACCCCAACCCCACCCCACCCCACCCCACCCCACCCCACTCCACTGCCTTCCTATCTCTCAATCTACTCATCCAAAAGTTTATGTAAATTAATTTCAAAAATTCATATCTCCCAATCTACTCATCCAAAATTAATGATTTATATATGTATGTTTTCTACAAATCGAGCTCTATACATTGATATAAAAATTTTCTGATTTGGAACAATTAATTTTCCGGGTAATTTTTGGAGTTTAATTTAATTCGAAGTTTTGATGGAATTTTTGATGATCTTGAGCTTACAAGGTTGTATATTGATGCTTGTTTATGCTTAGATATTAATTTCATAAAATTTTGGGCACTTTTTATTTCACCGGAAAATTCTTGAGTTAACCGGAATTTGGTTCCGATGGTCGTGTTCTTGGTATATGTGCAGGAGAACCAAAATGTAAATTTTGTTGTAGTGCTAGTTTTTTAGCATCAGATTTTTGAGCAACAGATCTGCTGCCTTTTTTTTTTAAAATTGGTGCACATTAAATTCGACTGAATTTAGTCGAATTTAGCACATAAATTCGATTAATTTCGGTCGAATTTAGGGTACTAAATTTGACCAAATTCGGTCGAATTAATTCACTTCGGGCGCCAAATTCTAAAATTTTGAATTCTTCACCAAATTTTCAAATTTTCAAATTTTTTGGTCGAATTTATAATTTGACCGATTTTGGTCGAATTTAGTACCATAAATTCGACCGATTAATTCGGTCGAATTTATAAATTTGACCGAATTAATCGGTCGAATTTATCCTAAATTCGACCGAATTACTAAATTTGACCAGCTTAAATATGACCAACAGAAATTCGGTCGAATTTAGCTAAATATGACCGAATTTTTTCGATCATATTTAGCCATTTTTCTTGTAGTGACGGTCATTTTTTTAATATATATAATTATATCAATTTTTAAAAATTTTATATGTTACTAATTTACATATTAAATTATTGCTAAAAAATTGATATATATAAGATTTTATACGTTCAATTTAATATTTATACTCTATCTTTAATTATTAAAATTTTAGTTGGACAATTTCACAATCCAAGTGAAATTAAAAAAATAATCTTTAATTTAGTGATGGTTTAACAATTATTTTCCAATTAAATCTACACAGAAACAAAAGAAAGAAGAAATTGATGATTTTTTACGTTGAAAATTCTATTCGAGTTCTGAATTTTACTTTTAATTCGTTTTGATTATCAAAATACCCTTATTATTATTTGAAGATAGTTTACTAACAACCAAATATAATTATATCCTTATATATAATAAACATAAGATATATAAATTAAAAAATGTATTTATATTGAAAGACGAAAAGCTATATGTTAATGATTTAAATCAAATATAAATAGGTATTCTACATTGAATCATTATTAATTTAGAACTTCTACATTGAATAGGATTAATGTAAAAATTCGTAATTATGTTTTCTCTTGAGATTCTAAGTGTTCCCATTTAAATAATAATTATTAAATTATCATTAATTAAAAATAATTTTATTAGCTTCGCGTGGATTGTAAAATCATCCAAATCTGATTTCTAGATCTCACGATGGAGTCCAAATAGTAAATACGATTTTTTTTAAAAATAATAAAAAATAAATAAAGCTAAGTTCTAGTACAACCTTTTTAAAAAAATAATGACCAAACTACACTATTTTTGTGTAGAAGGTACCCAAAATACAGATATGCACTGTTGTCCGCCTTTTTTACCTATCACATCCATCCTGGGCATGCGGGGTCACAAAATCACGCAAGCGTACGTGGTCACAAGTAATATATGAATAAGTCAAGTTCCTTCCCACAGAGATCTGGTTAGGTTTTAATTCAGTAGATGTACCTATGCAATAATGTATGATTATTATTCACTGCTAAGACAAATAACAATTTGAGATTTGATTATCTAAGTTAAACTAAGATGCAAATTATAAAACTAAGAATTAAATTAATTAATGAGAATTGAAATCGAATTACTTATATGAGAATAAACATGAGATCCTAACTTCATTAAGTACTTCACTTAGATCTAACGCCTTTAATCACTATATGCAATGGTTTTGATATCTGATCGGATAACACGAAACAAGTACACACTACCTCTCAGCATACGTATACCAAACTAAACATACATCCACAAAAGAGATAGAAGATGAATAGACACCAATTATGCTTAGACCCTATATGTCTATAGAATTTGAAAACATAACGGTTGAAGAACAAGTTATCCATTAAGATCAATATGAGTATTCTCATATCATACTACGAATCATATTGATAAACAATTATGAACCTATGCTAGCATGGCAAGTTCTAAATCTCAAGATCCACTTTCACTTCATAAGAGATTAACAAATTAAATGTTAGCTACGCATCTAAATTCATAAAGCACAACCATACGAGGATATCAGATATACATCACACACAGATCTTTA
Organism: Kitagawia praeruptora; assembly: GCA_037693485.1. Taxonomy (NCBI): domain Eukaryota; kingdom Viridiplantae; phylum Streptophyta; class Magnoliopsida; order Apiales; family Apiaceae; genus Kitagawia; species Kitagawia praeruptora. The sequence goes on along the minus strand of CM075349.1, from coordinate 148,023,345 downwards.
AAACATCAAGATACTAAGTTCCATAAATAAATTCGTTAGAATCCCATGACAACGATGAGCTCATAATTGAACCGTTCATCGTCATGGGATTTGATGAAAACATGATAATAAACAAGATAAGAATAAAAGAAGTAATTATATTAATAAAACAAAGAGTTGAGAAAACAAATCTAGAATCCAGAATAGCACAAAAGATAAAGTAGATCTAGATCCGTTGCTTGTCACGAGCGTTGAATCCTTCACTCCTTTTCTCCCTTGCAGATCTAAGCTATGATACAATAATAAAAACGATATGATTTACAATGCTAAGATGTGTTTAAATAGGCTCTAGATTTCTTGCCCAGCAAGAAATTACCTTATATTACAATTAGAATTCAACTAAGGTACTAAAAACTGCCCAAAATACAATTAGAACTTGAAAAGGGCAAAACAGTAATTTCCCTGCTCCTATCAGTCTGCTTGCCACGCTGCCTGCGCCCACCATGCGCAGCCTGCTCGTGTAAGACCTGTTCCATGTTGTTGAAAATCTCCCAAGCTTCGCGTGGACAGTAAGATCGTTGAAAACGGACTTCTAGAACTCCAGATATGGCCAAAACAGTGTAGACTGCGCAACCTTCCCAGAAAATCCGAATTTTAATCAATTTAATCTCCAAAAACGACAGAAACATCAACCATAATCGACATTCTTGCTAACGTGCACAACTACACAAAACACATCAAAACTACAACAAACTTGAGTCCAAGACAATCAATTTAAGCCGATATGGAACGCTCCAAGTGGATATAAAATCCACTTATCAACGCCATATGATGTCATTTTTCCATTTACAGCTCCGGTCGTCTCTCTCCCTCAAAATCGCCCTTTCCGTCGCCTCCCTCCATTCTCCCCCCTTCCGGCTACCTCCACCATATCCAAGGACATCAAAACGAAGCCCACACCTTGCTCTCCATTTTGATTCGTAGATTTTTTGAGTTTCGGTCTCGCAAAGGCGTGTACGAATAGCTCGAAAAATAGATCGGAGAAATGAGTTTGGTTTTGGGGCTTTCAAATTCGACGAAACAAATGAAAATTTATGGTATGGGCTCGTAGAGGGTGAGAAGACGAGTGTTTTGGTATGTAGTACGTGAGTGCTCGATGTCTAGAAAGAGTGAACGAATCGATTGAAGTTTTGGTTTAAAAAACGTTACCGGCAGCGGGGGAAGACGATGAACAATGCCTTGGCATACGCATGTTGAACATGCCTATCTTGAGCCACGCATGCACATGCGTATCCGAGGTTACTGTTCACGATGCAGAATTCGAATTTAACACACTCCACGCTTGTGTGTAATGCATGTAGGTTGACCCCGCATGTGAGACATGCGTATACTCTTTACACATGTGTGTAATGCGTGGTCCGTGGGTAAAACTGGACGGACCTTTCCGCCGGTGGTATTTTGGGTAGGTGGAATTATTTGGTGGGTATTTAGGGATTTCACCCCTTTTTTAATGATATCCTTTTCAGATTATAATTTTTTAAAAAAAATTCAATTCTAATACAATCTTTTTTATTTATATCCTTTTTAGAATATAATTTTCTTTTTAAAATTCACTTCTTATGCAACCTTTTCTAATTATATTTTTTTTTAGATTTTAATTTTCTTTTTAATATGATATAATCTTGATCATTTATTTTTAAAAATATTAGATTCGACAGTTAAGATTATTTTGGTGATTCAATATGAATAAGATCTCCCTCAACTTATTATGTAAGGATATAATGTGATTTCCAGATCCTCTTAAATAGCGGTTTTCCAATTGGAAGATTATTAGATACATTTAAGTATTTATTTTTCAAATTTTACAATAAAGTGTTACCCAATATGTTTTACTAATTAGATGACCAACTAAAAATAAATTTGATAAGATAAGATATTCAGTGTATAGGAACAACTCCAATGATATTGGATAAAATAATATAAAATAATAAATGCAAAATTTGTTTAATTATTAAAATGTGAAGTTTTACTGTGAATTTTTAGAGGCTCGATAAATATAACCAATATGATGACGTTATTTAAAATTTTAGCTATCAGGAATACCTGGAGATGAATTTTTTAAAACATTCCTTATAATTTTGAGTAAATTACAAAGTGATGACTGAACTTTATCCACATTTATATTTTGATGGTCGTAATTTGAAATTTACAATATGTTGGCCATACATTGATTTTTCGTTTCAAAAGTGTGGTTAAGGGTCACTTTTTTGAATTATTTTTTTTTTCAAAAAAGTGATCAATATACTACAAAATTCAAATTCCGATCACTAAAATGCAAATTTGAGTTAAATTCAGGAGCAACTCTGTAATTTTTATTTATGACATATCTGAATATATGATTATCTATCTCTCTACGACTTCAACATATTTCCATTGAAAATTTTTAAGATTGTATTATTATTAATCTTTTCGAAACAGCACGGTAGCTGTGAAATTAAAGTCTGTCGAATACATTACTACGTAGTATACTAGTTGCGAGTTCACCTGTGGTGTTCCTATAACGAATGAATTAATGTAGCCATGTAGGGCATGTTCATTAAAAACCTAGATGATCATTCAGAAGCCAGTACTGCTGGTCCTGCATGCATTTCATTTTCCTAACTCTGCAGGGACATACAGCATAGGTATCCATGTGGCAATGCACATATACATACACCCGCTCATGCTGTCATGCATGAGATCATAGCCCTGTGTGTACACGCATCATTAAAGTGTAAAAAAAAAAAAAATTGGTCGCAAATTAAAGCATTCATTTGAACCAAGTGAATGCTTTAATTTGCGACAAAGATTGAATGCCAGCCACAACTTCATGGTATGTAAGCGTATTAAGATGGTATGTAAAAAGAGGGCAAATTTTAATAAAATTAAATCATATACAAGAGATCAGTACCCACGGTTTTAATTGCACAAAAAGCTGATTATACTCCTGATCTATCCCGGCCATTTTGGTCGTATGATTCCTCCATGTCTCTTTCGTGTCTTACTCATGAGTCATGATATACTCCTATGAGAGACTGGTCTTGGGACCCTCTACATTTACCTATCTGTCTCCTTGTATAATCCATTTTTCCTTTAAATCTCAGTTTCTGGGGCTCAATTTTTAGACCCTTCTTGTTATCGACTAGGATTCTGATCAACGGATTCATAGCCTAAATGCACTAATTAATCTGATTATCTGTGTAGTAGACTGAGGATTAGTATATTGTTTAACAAGTGTGTGAGGATTATAATGATTTATCCTAAAAAAGTTCTTCAGATCTTGCGCATGCATGCAGTTTACTGAGATCGACCTCATGCCCTTTTTTTTTTCCGGTAACTTTATAATTTGACTGATTTGGGTAGAAACATAGAATGTCTACTTAATTCCATAGGAGCTGTACAGCCTGAGGGATCACTATAATTTACACTTGTTATGCTTAATGTCTCACATTACAATTCATCATAAGTACTATTGTTCCTCGTACTCATTTATGTTCCATGATTATGTATACTGACAGCTGGATTCAACAAGCTGATTAATCGATTAATCGTACAAATTAGTTGGATGATGATCTTCTAGCAAGGCCCTGGAAGATGATTATATAGCACTTGTACTAAATAAAGTAGGCTTAAGTACTCGATAAATTGTTGGATTTATCTAACAATAGAATGATTAGTATAAAGCTACCAATTCCATAATAAACGGGGTGAGGCTTTCAGTTTAAACACCATTAGTACACAGCTTGCAGTTGTGATGATATCAGCTTCCACGTCTCCACACACATCCATTTGTGTACATATATGGTTGATAAGTGTTCAAGGGACAATATCATCAGTCATCAGTCAGCGCTCCAAAAATTTTCGTTATCATCACTTTAATGCATGCCATCAAGCTTGTGACTGAATGCTGTTCAGTGTTTAAACATGACTCAGCAGACAGATTTTGGTGGTATATTACACTTTTAATCGGATTTGATTATCATGGAACTCTAGCTTGTGCTCTGTTCGATTCAAAGGAATGTAACGAGACGTTGTGAGCAAAGGTGGAAGCTTGGAGAAGGCTACGGGTGTGTTCACTTGGAAAGAATGGAATGGGGTAGGAATGAAATGAAAATTGTAAACAAAATTTATGAAGAAAGAGGGATGTTGGGGGAAATAATGAACAAATATGAGGGAGAAGAAGTTTTTTATGATGAAGATTGCAAGGAAAATGATGAAGATTGGGAATGGAGCATTCCTTCCAAAACATGTGGGTTAGAATTCTAGTTCAAATTATTTGGAGAGGAATGAAGCAAGTAATGAAATTTATAAACACTTTCCCCAATCTCTCCCAAATAATAGTATAAATTTCATTCCATTCTCTCCTCATTCCATTCAATCCAAGTGAACATGGCCTACGAGTATGAAAAATTATACTAAAAAAATTGTACTAGCGCAGAATTTTCATAATGCACGAGAAGAAAAAAAAAGTGCAGGAAATTGAGCATTCACTTGCAATTAGAGGGAGCTCTGAGTTTAAATCGGTATGATTAGATGGAGAAATGAATGAAAATTATAAATAATTTACTCGCGCTAAATTTTTTTGTTTGCAGTTTATGCTATAATCAAGTAGCTGTTTCTTGCAGTCAACTTTGTTCAGCAAACTGGTATATACACACACATTAGCTGTTGATCACGCCATGATTTTGATCCTCGGATCACTACTGTCTTATGTCCAGAACACTGAAACAGTATGACACCTAACTGGATAGTGATCAACTTTTATCCACCCGTAGAAATTACTACACAACATTTGTACTTGGAACAAAATATGTCCAAGAAAATTTTACTTGGATTCATGTTACTGGAAAAGACATCAAATCTATTGTGTGCCACAACTTCTACATAATCTTCTTTTACGAAACAAGGGAAGTGAAAGGAAACTCATTGCTGATCACCAGCCACTTCAATAATGGGGTCATGTCAAATTCATCTTTTGATTATGCCAGTACTCAAGCACGATCTCTAGCTCGAGCACCACAAGCATTGCGTATATATCTGATAGTACTCGAACCTTTCGTTCATTAATGAGCACCACAACCATTGCGTCTATATCTGATAGTACTCAACTTATACCTTTCATTGTCCCCACGGCCTTTGATCATTTACCACAGCTTTTCTCCAACTTTGAATGTTTCATGTCATGTACCTATCAAGCTCTGCTGTTTTGATTAACCTGGATTGATCCAAACACTTCCAAAAGCCGCCATAGATGTCAAGAATTACTAATATTCGTCTGAATAGAAATGTGTTATTCGTTAAGACAGTGTTATTGTTAAGTTTTCCAGTAGTAAAACCGGAAAACTTGGATAATTGTTTCTTGCAAATCTTTGATAGCTTTATCAGTTTGGCTAAACCTGAAGTTTAAGTACCAAATACATTTATCAAAATAGTCCTGTGCAATCAACATAAAAGTGTTGATATCACAGTTATTATAAATTTCTGATGTCCCATGCTTTAAGACTTGTTGCTTTCTATCAGAACTATACTATAGATGCTCTCATGGTTCAATTATCTGTCTGTTATTGAATCGAGAGAGGTATGTAGTTATAAATATAGAGAAATGTACTACCAAGAACAGACACAAGATGAATCCCTTCCGGTTCTACCCATGTTATGGGTTCACTTTCCCAAAGTACCCACCTTTCCGTTTAACTTCTCAAAATACCCACCTTTTGTAATCTCTCTCTCTTCCTTCTATTACATATATTGCATAAATATTAAAAAACTACATTACATAAAATATTTTAGAAACATATTTATTGTCAAACCTAAAAATAGAATCTTTAATGATTTTTATTAAAATAATTTTTTCTTAAAGTAATTTTATTTGGTAAGCGATTTGTTTTTTGTAAATTATAATTTAAGTTTTAGCCTAACATAAATTTTGGTTAATAATAATTTCCTCAACTTTAATTTTTTCATTTTATCATGTGTTATTTATTTGTTAAATTTCCTCGTACTGAAATGGACAATCCTCAACGTGTCGTGTACGAAATGATTTAGCAACGAAAGTTCAAATTTTCGTGTCGTGTACTGAAAATGTAAGCCCATACACGAAAGTTCAAATTTTCATGTCGTGTACTGAAATTTTCGTGTCGTTTCGTGTCGTGTAAATCGTGCCGTGTCCAAAATTGACGGGTCTAGTTCACGATGCCCTGAATATGGTCATTAGTATTTGATGTTTATTAATTATTCGTATTTTAATTGTTTTGTGATGTATTTTGTTTTCTATGTAATGCATTTTATTTTTATGTTTATGTAATGCATCTTTTTATAGTTTATGTAATGTAGTTTTTTAATATTTATGCAATATATGTAATAGAAGGAAGAGAGAGATTACAAAAGGTGGGTATTTTGAGAAGTTAAACGGAAAGGTGGGTACTTTGGGAAAGTGAACCCATAACATGGGTAGAACCCATAACATAAAAGTGTTGATATCACAGTTATTATAAATTTCTGATGTCCCATGCTTTAAGACTTGTTGCTTTCTATCAGAACTATACTATAGATGCTCTCATGGTTCAATTATCTGTCTGTTATTGAATCGAGAGAGGTATGTAGTTATAAATATAGAGAAATGTACTACCAAGAACAGACACAAGATGGCATCTTATTACTTTAATGTATGATGCACAGTACATATCTATATACTTTACTAGTGCAAAATATAAAATCACTTTGAGTTATTCCATTTGTTTCGACATTGCCATCAAATATAGTAATTAGGATATAGGAAATTGAAATGAATTAGCAGCAGTTGCATTCTACCGTCGAGACGCCAGGGTTTACAGACATATCCGAGTTGTAGTCTACTTATCAAATTATGCGTCGAGCAATACTTCCAAAACAACATAATTTATCAGGCAAACTATTTACAGATTTTGTTCATACAAGAAAACAGAGAAGGCTGTGATTGTGGGCTCGACGAGGACGTCGACCCAATAAGAGGGGATGTTTGTAACATCCCACATCGATTAGATTAAGAGTATTCGGGTCCTTTATATAGATAAGTCAATGACCAATGTGTACCAATTTGCTAGCACTTTTGGACTGACCTGTGGTGGACGCACGCATAGCCTGGATGGACCCTAATGTTAATATTTGGGACCCTGGGGGTGAGATATTTCAGACCAAGGAACAAGATATGATAAACTTTACTGTTTAGATCGTCTAATTGTATGTTACTTTAGTTTGCTTCATAAACAGCACAGATAGTCATGTACATGTGCAAAGCATTTGGTGTTTCAAAAGGCCTTCGACTAAAGTGACCAGTTTTTACTGATAACCAACAAGAGTATTATCGAACTTAGCAATTTTTTGAACTATTTTCAACAACAAGTTGTTATCTTTTTCATTCATTCATGCATCTTATGGTACATTGTTAAGTTCAAGAATTGAAAGTCTTAAAATTATATCGAATTCTCCAACTTCTCTGAGAATCAAACGTCAAGAACAAGAAATAGGCAACTGTCCTCCCCATTCATGCACTTAACCTTATCATGATAACTATGAATTCAAGCAGCAGTTCACTTGGAATAGTATAACATGTTAACATAATCAGCATATTGCAACACTGCATAACACGGCACATCTGAACTTTTAAATCATGTTCGTATGTGTGTTGGGTAATATATATGATTATATGAAGGGATGATTAAGATTAAGAGCTGATTAATTAAAACATGTTAAGACACATGTATGCAGAAACATTGTTTTTTTTTCTATTTTATATACCTTTTCTTTTTGTGAACAAATGCAGCAGCTACCATGAACTTGCATAAATTCAAACCATGCCAAGATACCTAGTCCCACATGTACATGCTCTGCCCATACCCAACACCAACGTGGACCCCTTAAATTCACAAGCAATGCGACTAGATCCCTTCACCTCTCTAGAATCTACACCCTTGGTTTCACTCTTTAACCATGAAGTCTCGAAGTCTTCCATATGGGCGGCTGAGCTTGTCTAATTCTTGTCCCCTAAATGTGCGAGCAGTTGCCTTGAAGGCACCAACAACTTTGTTTGGCTTTGTCCTACATTCATGCCCCTCACTAGTCATTACCAATTTTAAGTATTGTTATACATTTATATTTCCTTCTTGCTGTCTTTTAAGGGGTGAGGCAATTGGGAACCGATTCTAACCCGTTCCAAATGCACAGTCCCGCCCCGCCCCGCACCGCCCCATATTTTGTACATGCAATATTTACCTCATAGTTTTAAGAGGATTATATTGATAACTGCTAAGACACAATATCATAAATCATAATTGCATGTTGTTTAACAGTTAATAAAGCTCATTTCATGTCAAATTTGCATGGTTCCTGCGAGACAGGTTCAGAGATTATTAAAAAAAAATTGCAAAATGTAAGGTCCCAAACAAGGGACAACCCTTGACTCAGCGGAATAACACCCCAAAGAGAAGACTACGATCACAAGTTATAAGCTATAACAAGACAATAATCAAGTAAACACACAAAGAAGAAGGAATTTGTTGGCCAAGTGAAAGAGCCTTTTTCTTGTATATATTGATACGTTTCAGTTTTCTGTATACAATATTACAAGCCTTAAAACCTAGCTAATTCACTACCGTTTACATATCATATTAACTATGGGCCTAGTTTAAGAATTAACCCAAAAATACTTTTGGGCCAAAAATACCCGCTCCAAGTCGCCTCACCACGGGGAGCTTAATCCACACCGTGGTGCAAAAGTTCCTGCCCCTACCTCAATAAACAGGCCTTCTGCACCTCCAAATCCGATCTCCACCGTTCAGAATTTAGATACATGAGTAAGGAAGACGCTGTCCAAAATTCAGGACGATCCGACCGTTGGAACTCCGGGAAACGCAAAAACAAAACAGCTAATGCAACCAGAAAAATTTCTACGAATTTTTCACATTAGCACCAAAAACTAGCCCAACCTTTCAATCTCATTACTAATGTGTAGGCCTCATTACTAATGGAGTTAACTGGCTGCTCTATATACAAGAGAATAATCTCTTATCTCCTCGATGTGGTACTTGGGTTGACACCACCCAACAATCCTCCCCTCAAACCAAGAACCACATAACCCGTGGTCTTACACCTGCGATTAATCTGTGTACCTCTTGCACCGCTACGATTCACCTCGCAGAACCCGCCGCCTGAACCCTTTCAGGAAGACTTTCGATACAAGAAACCCAACACAAAAATAAAAAGAGCGAAGATGGGATTGAGGCCCTCGTCCCATACCCACCCGATACCCCTATTTCCTTCTTGACATTCATATATAATAGACATGGAATGAGACCCTATCTTTTATATTAACAACACAAACTTCTCTTAGCTTCTACCAGAGACGTATGCTCCACCTCTTCTATAAAACATTTTCACAGAATTCTTGAAGGATTGATCTGACAGTGAAGAAGATTTGTTAAATAGAAATTCGTTCCCTAGTCCGTGCTGCTGTTTTTTTTTTTGTTTTTGGTAACAACTGTTGCGAATGGAAAGCATCAATATTCGCGAGGAAGGTCTCAATCTTAAGGCTACTGAACTAAGGTTGGGTTTGCCAGGGAGGGAAGAAACTGAAAAAGAAACAATCTTTAGCTTTAAAAACAACAAACGAGCAGCGCCCAAGTCCACAGAAGACAACGGATCAGAGGCTAATTCTGGTGCCAAACAGGGTGACCATGAAGCTGCACCTGCTGCTAAGTAAGTTACTACCATTTATAGTTGTAAATGATACATATTATATTTCGTGCTATACTTACTTGAAAAATAGCAAACTAATTGTGCTTGTTGAATTGCAGAGCACAAGTAATTGGATGGCCGCCAATTAGATCCTACCGCAAAAATAACTTTCCATCAAAGAAGGTTGAGGCAGAGTGTGGAATTTATGTTAAAGTAAGCATGGATGGAGCACCTTATCTTAGAAAGATAGATTTGAAGGTTTATAATGGCTACACAGATCTCTTAAGGGCTTTAGAAAACATGTTCAAACTCTCTATAGGTAATAATGATACAGACTTGACTTCTCATTGTTTACATTATATTTTTGTACTTGGGTTGTTTCTAAATTTAGCATTATATATTGTATTATATTTTAGGTGGGTTACAAAGGATCAGAATATGCGCCTACTTATGAAGACAAAGATGGCGACTTGATGCTTGTTGGAGATGTTCCTTGGGAGTAAGTTCGTCATCCCTGTCTATGTTGTGTTTTTGGTGGTTTATGTTTAACTAAACTTTTGAAATTTTATCTAAAACCTTGTATACTTATCTGCGTTGTTTCACATTTTTTCAGTATGTTTATGTCATCATGTACAAGACTGAGAATCATGAAGGGATCAGAAGCTAGAGGCTTGGGTTGTGGTGTCTGAAAACCTGAAACCATAGCAAACTAATGTGCATGTGGAGGAGATCTCTCTTACGAAGAGCTAATCTTCAGGCTTGGGTTTTCGAAGAACTTTGGTTTACACGGCCTGTCTCTGAACAAGCCATGTATGTGGGTATCGATCGGGGAAAGTGGAAAGTGAAAGCTTAATGTAGCAGTTGCAGTTACTAATATGTGTGGCAGGAAGATCACTACTGGTTTTGAGGTTTTATGATGTTCTTGTTTGTAATATGTGTAAAGCAATTTTGTTATGTATCCTCATGAGTAAGACAATCCAAATACTATTTTCATACATATTTTTGCAGTCAACAAATGGACATTTTATAAGACCAGTTCTTCTTCAATCTGTATTGTACAGAACCAACAAATAGTCCTACAATAACATGTCTATAGAATGCCTTTGCATTAGGATTACTTAAGGTGCATATCTAATCTTCCAAGTCTGTACAGCATCACCATTAATCTTATTCAAAATATCTTCTTCTAATTGAGCTGAACAACAATTATATGACACAGTGACACGTAGCTACTCAACTAGTATTTATTTCGCAAAACAAAAGTGATAATGATGAAAGACACTAAACATTCCAGATAGGCTATACAGGATTATGAACATATCTTAATGAATATTCATTGGAAAGTGATGACTGTTTGGAGCCCTGTGCAGCAAAGCAAATCTCTGACTAATCTTTCCTACTCAAAGGTGGAAGCAAAGGGGATATAATCTTACATAAAAATGAGGATTTCATCTCTTTTAATCCAGGCAGAATCCTTATTCCAAGAATGTAATCTTGCAAGTTGCATCCATCCTTATCTTTTGTTAAGATTAGCTTTATATAAATTGTATTTTATAACAGTTTTGTTCCCTTTGCCTACTTAAGGAGAGTTGCTTTAAAGTAAACAATTGGAGTAGTATTAGACAGGAAGTTGCTGTTCTATATTTTCAATGGCATATATTACAACGTTTCGAGTCTTTTGACCTTATCTCCTGCTCCACATGGGCAGACTGCTAGAATATAAGCAGCCAGATTAACTCCATTAGTATGAGGCCTTTTGGGATGTGCCCAAAAATAAATCCGTGCGGGCTCGACCTAAAGCGAACAATATCATACTATTGTGGAGTTATGGCTTGCTCGCGGCCCAACACCCCACGGCCATCCCAAAAAGAGATGGCGTTGTGTCGAAGTTTTAAGGAATTTTTCGAAGCTGTAACCAGAAGTAGAACCTAATAATACAGCAAAATTCATGAAGGCCAGTATTGGTGCTGACAGCTTGTGAACTCTCTTCTTAGGATAGCTTACCAGATCACTTCTGAACATAAATGCATTTCAAAATTGATTAGTTATGGAATATTATTTTCATATTACCGTGGTCAACTGAATCTTTTTACTAACCTTAAAGGAAGACCATAGAGGTAAAAACTACAGCAGTTAGTCATCTAAACATCACATTAAGGTTAATGCAGTAGTTCCTCTTGAAGACAACAATACTTATTTAAACACACAGAGAGAGAGAGAGAGAGAGAGAGAGAGAGAGATACCTCCGCATAAGGACTAAAAATTCCACAATCCAGATATTGAATTGAGTATTGACTTCGCGGCAGGTTCCTTGATGCACTCATTATCTTTTCGATACGTTCACACCTGACAGATGCCCTTCATTGCCAAAAGAATGAAAATCCTGATCAAAATCAGTAATGGTTGATTTGTCAAGCTTCAATCATAACCAAATTGATTTTCAATAATTTTATACAGAATCACGTTACAAGCTAAGTGACTACTCTGGGGTTCAAAGTGACAAAAATCTGGTTGATACTGAGAGATCTGTCATCCGAGAAACAACATATCTCGAACCTGTTTCTCACTATCTGCAACCTGATCATTGCTCTCTCATTAGAAACATAATAATGTGATTGTCCACTTAAATCACAAGATCTGGCATATCCATTTGTCATCATAGTCCGTGTTGCCACCACATTTTGATTTGACAATCTGTTAGAACAGCAGAATAGCATTTGCAGATTCGACATCCTTTGCTTCAGAAACCATGACACTAAAGTTTGCCTCAAAAAAGAAATTGTGCATCCATCATGTCATCAGCCTTTACATATCCGCAAATAGTGATGACTGGAGAAATCATGTTGATTTCTCCCATTCAATAAAAACTTATGTGCATTAACAACTCCACGTTTCCATAATCCCAATATCCTTCAGTTTCATGTACAGATGTACTACCATTTTCATCATATGCCAATTTTGCCAAATTTATTAATATTATCATGTCATGATGTTTAATCATCGCATTATGTACCATCACATCCAAAACAAACACTTTCTTTTTGGATACGGTCCAAAATTTAAATATTCATGCACACATGCCTCCAGACGCTAGGAACCTTTTGCTTATTATTACCAAGAGTAAAAGAATATCTGCCAGGCTAGAACCACATTGCCAAATATAACAATGAACCGCCTTGTCATTTTCCAAACTACCAATTTGAGCTAATGCCTTGAGCACAAACCAAACATAAGAGTGAAGATTAAACAATTTGAGCTAATGACTGTATATATTAAGATTATTTGATCAAAATTAAACCATCCTCGATGAACTAATTTGTTGAGACATGTGTGAACTTGCTCTCTATCTTTTGTATGCTTCATGAGAAACACCTAATATTTTCGCAGTGAACTTGCACTAAAACTGTACAATCTGGTTATGTCTAAACCATCGACATGTTTATAAAGCACATATACACTTCGAATCTTGAAACCATTCTCAACTTTCTTTGAATATTACAACATTACATTTTGTACACGTAGCATTTTGGTAAAAACCAAACCTAAAACAAACACCCGGAGGAAAATGAAATTAAATAAGCATATCGCACACTTTTGCATTTTACCTCCGTGAGACTTGAGCACCAAAAAGTCTGCCAATTTAAAAAAAAAAAAAAAAAACCCTGTGTGAATCTTCCAGAGGCTATACCTTACCTTACACCTTACTCCATTAAAAGTATTTTGATATAATGTTCAGATGATATGCAGTCTTTGTATTGTAATCTTGCAAGATCTGAAATGCTTGACCAGTGCATAGTGTAGAGATATATACAAACATATACAGGAAAGTCAAAGGTGCCCAATTGTACATTTTCCAAGGCATTCATCTGTGCTTGCTAAAATTAGGATATCTCATCACATTTGAGCATGCATTTTTGGAAAAAACCATGTTCACATAGGCAGAGGTTGTACTCCTTCCAGCTCCGATATTACAATTAGTGAATCATTTAGTTCAAGTGAGAGGGGCTCCAACTTGGAGACTGGATTTATAACCTGCATTGACTCCGGGAATGAGAGAGATATATCCTGTTTCAAGCTGAGAGACTGATATAATGAAAAGTACCTTCTTATTATCTTTCACGTAACCTATAGCAACCTCTCTTCGCAAATGCGCTCTTTCAGAGAGTTCAGCAAATGATGGATTCTCTCCCTCCTTCATGTATAGGCCAACATCCTGTCAGAGAGGATAAAGATCAAGAAAAATGTCAACATGGTCAGCCAGCCCTGATGGCTAAAGTTTAACTCAAGTCTCAAAAGTTTGTAATAAATTACGTTAACGATTAGTCCTTAGCGATTTAGACTACGAGCCCATCACCAAGTGACCTTTCTAATTTCCAAATTTGGCCTTAGATACACATTCGTCCTAAAAGTTTGAGTAGGGACTTCAACGGAGTTTTATTAAGCTTGGGAGAAGGCAATAAACATATCGGTAGTGGAAAAAGCAAGGGACACATGATAAATATATGGTGAAAAATCTAGTCATACAGTTTAAATTGTCCATTCATCAACTTTTGCTTTTATGCTGTAAAATTTCCAATTTTAAGGGCTGATCTCTACCCTAAGAAAAACTTTGATGTGGATAAAGTCATATTGCCATAATTCGTAAGTGACAATTCTGGATTTTGAAACTCAGGGATGTGCAACAAAGTGATTCACTACTATCACTGGCAAAGAAATGGCCAAGTTTAGCTTTAGCATTATCATTCATCATCGGCAAGGAAATAATTATGTGATAATAATATAAGGAAGTAGCTTTGGAGGTTAGGCTCCAAAACATATTAACGTGTAATATATCATAACTAGATTAGCTCCGGGCAGAAGCCCGGTTATATTATTATTTTATTTGAATATAAAATTTAAGTTTAATAAAAAAATTATAAATGATGAATGTCATATACTTATAAAATATATTAACCATATTTTGTTATATATATTATTACAATATATTTATTCTAAAATTATAAGTTACAAACATTAAGTGTATAAAATAATTATTTTAATTTGATATAATTAATCTAAATTTTTATTAATATATTTATAATTATGTTCCAATAAGTTAAATAAGATTTTTAATCAAAATATAATTATAACATGTAAAATATAATAGCATAGCACATGAGAAATGGGAAAGAGAGAATTAGTGGAAGTGGGACATGAGGAGATGGAATTAATGGAAAGATGTAGGATAATACTTAATAAGTGACTAAGTGAGTGGAAGATGACATAGCACATGAGCAATGACTTTAAAGGGATAATGTGAAAGGAGGGTGTGTGCCATGTGTGCACACTTTTCAAGAAGAGCATGCCATGTGTCAACTTGAAAGGAGAGACTGCCACATGTTTAGCTTGTTCATATACTAGCTTATAACCCGTGCTTCCTTTGAATATTTTAATTTTTAATTTTTTTTGTAAAATAAAATATAATAACGCATGGTTAATGTAATTTTAACTTTATTTATTTTTTATAACAAATATAATAAATGTTACTTTTAATATGTTTATTACAAATATCAATTTTAATATGTTATTGGTGGGTTCAAACCTTAAAACTTTGCATATTACTAACATATATTTTGCAATTTGTTTATTATTAATCTTTTATTTAAAATTAATTAATAATTAAAGGATACCCAAACATGAAGGTGTTAACTAAAAAGGAAGTAGTTAACCAAACTACAAATTATATCCTATTTTACTTATTACTCCATAGTTTAGTAAGAATAGATGTAGATTTTTTCAGGAAAGGTTGTACATCAAACAGGAGCCATGCAGTAAAATCAACAGTTCATAAAAAAGACAACACATTTTTCTTTCTTCTAAACATTTCTAAATTTTTCAGTAACCCAACCACCGAAATTTGTCTCAGTAGGATGAATTTAACGACAGATTAGGTGGCACAAAAGAAGTACATCCTTCATCTTTCCTAAGGTGTCAGTGGCAAGAATAGGCTTTCATCGACAACCAACCCCTGCCCAGATCTCTACAACTAAATGTAGAAAAGATGAGAGTAGAAAGAAGAATCATGTTTACCTTCACATATATTTCATCTCCATCTGCGTTCAAAATATCCTTCCAGACCTCATTTAAGTCGCTGTTCTCTGCCACTGTCAAGATAAATAAAAAACAAATATTTAGACCGAATATCTACATGATTGGACAAACAAAAGTGTAACAACAAACCTTGAGCAGTTACAAGACTCATTACTTCCTCTGCTGCAATATAAGTTAAGGACGGCTTAATTCTTGTAATCTGTATAATGCAGAAGCTCCATTAATTAACACAAAGTTGGTCAAAATACATTGGCATGTATTTACCCAGAAATAGACAAGGTCAGAGATATTACTTGTTTTCCAAGTTTTGAATCAACAATTTCAGCTACTAGATTCTGCACCTGCAATCCAAATGGTTATAATTCAGATAAGATACATAATAATAATTCTGTCATTAGGTGATGCATGTTAAAAAAACTCATTATGTTATCTTTTTCATAGAACACTGATATATAAAAACTATATATAGCTATTTTAGTTCACTAAATAGCAGATACAGATAAACTAATCAAATCAACAAGAACTCTCAAGTATACTTCAAAGAATCTTGCTCTGTGGACCACATTTGTTTGCTCACGTTCCAAGACCAATATAAAGCAAACAGCCTCATTAGAAAGATATTTAACTGTAATGTTGTGGGTTATAGCTTCTGTGAAAAAACATTATCTTGGGACAAATTAAAAATAAATAAGATATTCATAAGCTAATAATAAGGTAAGCGTGATAGTCAAGTGTCTATTGCTATCCGCTAGGTCACGGGTTCAAAACACCGGGAACAGGTTCTCTATAAAATAAGGGTAACATCTTGGCTCAAGAATCATGATGCAGGAAACTAAAAGATAATGCTTGACCTTTGAGAATCTCATAACATCATCAACGCAATCCATGCTGAAACATAATTCACTCACCTTTACACCAAGTTTGTGACAGATATTTTCAGCAAGAAGCAAAGAGTATGCTGAATGCTTATCTGCTCTGGACGGATCTGAATAAAAGTAGTTAATACTTAAACTGTGTTTGCTTAAACCAAATGAAGTGTCATATTCATTACCTCCAAGTAGCCACTCTCTATCAGAAATCACAACAATAGAAAATGGAATATCTTCACCTTTTTTGGAAGGCTTGTGAATATTTGTTATAGTTTCTTTCAAAGTGGTATAATCCATCGGGTTTCCGATCTGCATTACATAAATGAACAGGAAAAATCTAATTAATAACCAAAAATGTATACTATTGATATATTTTTGAAAAACTACCAGAAACATATACTGTAGATGCTAAACGCAATGAGCTGGACTGTACCCTGTGGAAAACCTTAATATTCTTTAGCTTGCCTTGACCAGCAAGGTCTCTAGCCTTATTTCTATCATCTACTGGCACATCTGATAATATCTCCTGCACATATAGAAGGGAACATATTCTGTAAGAAGAGATATTTCGAGTAATAATAACAATGATACCATTTTGAATTTATCTTTTTATTGTTAAGTTTGGTGTACAAGCATCCTTTGTTAATCATCATACTTTCCTATCGCTTGCTTGGTTTTTATTTTTCTTATCCTTTTGTGAAGAAAAATATTAGATTGGATCCAATGATGTAAATAAAGTTAACTGTGAAGATAAAATGAAGGAATCACATAATCGGTTTAATAAGCAAATAAACTTTTGGAGCAAGGAAATCTATAATCCTACAGGAATATTTATCCAATTATTCAAATCATTAATGAAAAATGTTGCCGAAAGATGTCCAGAGTGTCAAGCCACAAATTTTGTGCCCTTTCAAGCAAATTTCCATGCTACATCACCACGTCAAAAAGTTTAGCGGTCAATTGATCAAATATTATCCCTGTTCTCACTATGTTTTATCTGAATTCGTGAATTTATAATAAAATTTCATCAATGTTGAAGCTATCACCAATATTTTGAACTTATTTTAATTTAATTAAAAGAAAAATGTATTAAAGAGTTGAAAGACAACATATTATCATAAGTTGCAGGAAAAAAAATTCAAGAATGACCGACAATAATTCAACATGCAAAAGGCAGAATGAGAGGCAAATGCTTGAAAACCTAGATTTACATTAAGATTTTGCAAGTGGAATATACCAATACACTGCCGGGTCCAAGATAATTGTCATACTCATTTATCATTTCCACAACATCAGGTCGCCATCCAACCATTAGGATCCATTCTTTGGGTCCTACAGTCCAGTCTGAAGCCTAAATTAATAGAAAGCAAAAAGAAAAAAATAACAATGAGATTGAAAACCTAATTTAAAATTGATATTTAATTGTAACTAATGTAATATACAACTATTCCCAGGTCAAGGAATACCTTTGAGCCTGATTTTTTGGGCCGTTTGACTATATTCTCAAACCGCAGCTTTTCTATATGTTGTGCAAAACTTAGGGATTCGGAATTCTTATTCACTTGTACAAGATTATGAACACCATTATCATCTTCACTGATAGTGTTTGGAGATGCTAGATACGGATTCTTCTTTCCATGAATAGGTGCAATAAACAATACCTAGAGACATAAAGTGGAACAGCAATCTGAAGCAAGTAGACATAACTTACTAAAAGATCTAGTTTGGCATTACAATAATACTTTCAGCAATATGGTTTAATTCATTGGAAGAGCATTAGTTAGTTTATGAGTTCATTGAAATAGTAATCACGGCTAGAGTAAAGCGGCCCATGCACCGAGTCTGCCATGGTAAAAGTAACCCCTTACTTTTGGCTGGTACAGTGGTACTAAAGTAAGATTATATGATATAGCTGCAAAACTTCCAATTACAAGGCAGTTAACAGTGGCAACATCAGTTCTGAAAAGCATTGACCAACAAAGTAGACTACGTTTTTAAAAACTAAACCAAAAATCCATAGCTCAAGGACGACCTCCTAGATTTTTGTCAATATTCCAGTGATAGTAAGACTTCTCTTCAAACTTCTAGCAGAGTTCTGTTGATCAATTCTATTTATTCGGTAACCACATACATTTCTATTTTAGAGTCAGAACAGAAGGGTGAGCAAGTACAGATTAATATCGGTCATACATAAACACTGCCAATAAATAATAAGAAACACATATTTCTAGACTGGGAGAGTCACAACAAATAATTACTCTCAATAAAATGAATAATTGATTTATATAGTCTATTTGTTACGAAAGCAAGCATAAAAAATTAATAAAAATTTGACATACTTTGTCATCTTGCTCTAGAACTTCATCATCATTTGGGTGAAAATCAACTTTTCCTCTTCGATAAATGCCACACACAACTGCCTGAAAGATAACAAAAGGGAAAAGATGAAAGAAAGAAATATGAAGCAGGACTTAAGAGGATTTATTAGTTTATACTAAACTGGGGACCAGAATCTAACTAACAGAATTAAGGTAGACACACTTTTGTGCCAACGATGTCACACAGTTCAAGAAGTGAAAGTCCCATATCACTTATAACTTGTACACATCAGAAAGAAATTGCCTAAATCAGTCAACTCTTCTACTTAATTCAGTTGAGCACAGGTTATTTTCTTGCACAATACAAATAATATAAGGCTACAGGCACCAAATGAATTGAACTTTATTCAAGGAGACTCGAGATAATATAGTTTTCCTATTATGTAAAAGTTATATGCTAATACCCAATTACGGGCTTAAGCCCTTTACCTCTTAATACATTAAGACTCCACTTCTAGCTTGGTGGTTGTAGCAGAGTTCTATAGGGTTACAACATACCAAGGTGCTAGATTATATTCAAGGTGTGTGCCACTTCTGTGCATTTTAATTATTTCTTGATCACTATTTATCTGCTCTTCGCTCCATATAAGAGCTAGATTTATTGACCATCAAGATATTGATATAAAAAAAGTGGTGTTTTGATTTTTCTTCTGAACATCACAACTGTCTTTGTCTGTTCACATGTCTTATAATATTACATTAAAAAGCCAAGTCTTACCTCTTGAAATCCACGCCGTATCTGCTTGTACTTCAACCCTGTTAGATTAGGAATATGGTAAAGATTGAATACATTTTCTGCAAGAAAAAAACAAGAAACTTTCAGTGTTTCACAGAATTACTAGAAATAAGATAAGAGAAGGGTAAAAGGGAAGATCTCAAGCCAAAATGTGCAAGACAGACAAGACATTGAAAGAACATCATGTTCCAGTTACCATATAATTACATATATTATGACAGAGTTGAAGCTACCAAAACCACTACCATTAGACAATTGAGACTGACATCTACGTCATGAGTTGTGGGCACACTTCAGCTCTGGTGGCATAGTTATGCAAGGCATGTTATAATGGGGCTTCATATATTTAAAAATTTCTTTACTGATATATTTTGCAATAGTGAATAGAAGAGAAACTTGAGAATAGTTCGCAAAGACCAGTTTCTTTAGACTACGTTGGCAGCAACAATTCAATCAAATCGTATATAGTTAGATGCTACTGGACTTCCCACTAAAAGGACAGGAAGGGAATTTTTTTTTCTTTGATACAGTACTGAGAACAATAACACAAGGTTTAAGATACAATGACATGCACAAATAATAAAAAATGCATGAAACAAGAAAAAATCAGATTTCTATTCAACTTAAAATCTGTCTCACAATAGGAAACTGCTCAGTGCTCCAACTGTACATGTACAAGATAGGCTCTAACAAGTAACCACATGAATCAAAACAGAATAATTGACGGTTAAAATTTGTGGAAAAAAGTACAAGGCTACTATAAGAGTTTAATATACAAGTACACAAGGTAAATCATATAATTTACCAAGATAACACTTAAAACGTCAAGCTATTACAAAAGACACCCAAGGAAATATTTTAATGTACAAGTGGTGAGTGATATATTCACAAGGAACTATCTAACTGTTTAAGTTTATGACTTAAGATTAATAAAACAGTTTAACTTTATTTTTGCCAAAAAATTGTATGAGCAAATAAAGCACAAATAAAAGTAAGAATTAAACCATACTTCGATAATTAAGCAAGTGTCTATAAATTTTTATTAGTCCCTTTTGCCGAGAGCACTGAACAAATAATTTGGAAGCGACATTTTCCACGGGCTCGACCTTCAATCCTGATATCGTTTTTAATAGCTCGCATGTATTGGAACTTGATACCTGCAAGTAAGCAAGGGTATATTAAAGCTAAATCATACATGCAACAAACCTTCTCATGCATCGACAACATTAGAGCCGCGAGTTGTGACATACCTCAACAATGGCAGGGACAGAGCCCATATCTGGAAGGGGTTGAAGGGCAAGCACAGATAGAAATGCATCCGTATCAATTCCATACCTAGGGCAAGCACAGATAGAAAAGCATCCGTATCATTTCCATACCTAATTTTATGGAAGGTGGCAGGTAATTTTGGAAGAAGAAAAATTCAAAGTGAAGGGTCGTCTCCTCAGAAGTCTATCAAAATGAGTAACCATGAAAGAATTCAATTTCTTATGACCTTGTTAATATATCAATTTTTGCAGCCAATTTTTTTTTTTGGGGTGGTTTTTGTAGAGCAGTCCTGTCTAATGGTAAAATATGTTATATATTATCAAACTGTTGCGGGTAGATGTCATAGAAGCAATCTATTTTTTATACAAAGGAAGTTTGAACTTTTTAATATGGATTGTTATTTTAAGGGCTTCATCATTTCAGAGATTCACATAATTATGTGCATCTTTTGAAGTTGAATGCACAATAATGGTCAATTATCAATCTAAAGACATCCTTAACGGAGTGGGACTTGGACCCAATTATCAATACATAACTAGGACCAAAAAATATGTTTAGAGGATATTTTCAGATGAGAACAGCTAGTATTCTGAGGCACTTAACTATGGCTATTCTCATTAGCACTCGGACTTCTGTTATGTCTCAGTTTGATCCTTGGCTTGTGCATCACGACACATACTGGTTTCAAACTTATTATGTGCACAAGTTAGTAGATTAGAGGGGTGGAGAGGGTCGCACGCTTGAACAATATGTTAGAAGGATCGGAGAAATATTTATGAGTCTTGTTCCAATATCAGGGAGGTCTACATCCAATAATAACCATCTTGTCTTCTAATGAGGACACAGACGGACAAACTTATGTACAAATAATGACCTTTAATGGAATATTATCCTTCTCCACTAGATTGCCTAATTTAAGTACGTTGAGATTAGCACACAATCATACATTCTAACTAGTTTTGTAGATATATATATACAACTAAAGACAAATTCATTGAAACCAGAATGTAGATTCTATTGATTATTATATAGGCATCGGCAAAACAGTGAAACACTACAGAGGGATTCAAATATATAAGGTTCAGTCCCCCCCCCCCCCCTCCCAAACTCCGACTGAAAAGGAGAAGTTAATAGAAAATCAGGAAAAAAAATGTATTAGACAATTACATTTTGATGAAACAAACTATTACCTATCCCCCTTTGTCGGCAATATAATAATGGCGCGTGCCTTATTGGCTGCTGCTCTTTCAAATGATTTTGTCATACTCAGACTGCAGCTGTAACATAAACTCTCAAGATAAACATTTTAACAGATTTAAAGTTGATGCAACCTGTATAAAAATTAAACAAATATATGCTTTTGCTTGGACATAAATTTAGGACTTCTGGACAAAGCTGAAACATTAAGACCACTCATGTTGAAGTCTAATAATAAAAAAGGATACTCCTGAAATATTAGTAAATCCTAATGTAGCCACAAATCAGTAGAAGGTAAGCAGGTCTGACATCAATTTCCAGACTCGTAATATCATGCATATTCTCTTCATCAAATCACTTTCCTGACTAGCTAAACCAAATTTTTGGTGCATGACCTTTTTATAGTTTATCCATCAAAATCACACTAGGGGTAGAACATAGATCATAGGCAAACATGAAATGAAAAGTACACAAGGCTTCCAAAAAATCAAAATTGATCATCTTGTCCTACAAACTTTCAGAAAAAAATAATCTATTAGGCCTCTACAACAGACTAAAACAAAGGCGCATGCATGAACACAAGATAAAAAACAAACTTGAGAACGTCTCAGTCACAACTCACAAGCAAAGAACTACCACTTCATTTAGCAATCTCCTAAAAAAATAAAATAACAAAACCTCATTCCTATCACAAAATACATGTGCTTTATGCAACAGGCAAGGGGCAAAACTTGTCCAAGTAGGTCTTGCATGCTTAGAAATTACAATGCAGCAAATCGTCTAAGCAAATCACACTCTACATCAAGGTATATAGTGTCTGCTAAAGCTCATGTCGGAGTATTACTACAACCTTTTTTAAATATAATTTGCATAGTCAGGTCTTGCATGCTTAGAAATTACAATGCAGCAAATCGTCTAAGCAAATCACACTCTACATCAAGGTATATAGTGTCTGCTAAAGCTCATGTCGGAGTATTACTACAACCTTTTTTAAATATAATTTGCATAGTCAATCAAGTAACATTTGGTTCCTTAAAGACATAGTCTATATATGCCTGCAGGAGAATCATGGGGAAAAGAAAAGAAGAGGTGAACAAAACTACCTCTTTGTAAGGATGTCAATGTGATTGAGATCTTTACCAATGTTCTCAGCAAGTTTGTCCACATGTTTCCTTGGGAGATCAGATAAAAGAAGAATTCTTTGCCTCCTGTGTAATACATGCAGGATGTAATGGTTGTAGACTTTGTATTTACTTCAAAAAGTATGTAATCAACTTGTAGACGATTACCTAGCCGTCGCAGTACCTAAGCGAACAGCAAATTCATGATACTTATTTAGCTGTTTTAATATGAAGGTCAGATGACTATTAACTCCACAAATAATAATATGATCACTTTCCATGACTTGCATTTGTGCTCCTTCTCTAAGCTTTTGCATATTATGCTGTCCAAAGACCAAATACAATTATTGTCATGCAGCACATTAACTTTACCAGTTCAGTGGCTTCTAAGAACTTACTCTAAACTGTTCCGTCATTGTGCTCAAAAGACGAGAATAAAATAGGATACCCCATATAGCAAGAATGAAGCCAATAACACGTTCTACACGTGTTCTTTGCTGCAGTACATGCGACGAACATTTTGTAAGCAGGTGCGCAATTGCTGCATTATCATTAATCAACTAATGAATCATATCCTGAATATCAAGTAAATAGGCAGAACAATATTACACTCTTAGATGGGTAGAGGAAGAAATAAGGCATGCCCAAGCCTCCCAAAAGCAGTCCTCTAGTGATTGTGTACTACCCCTGCGATGCTCCATAGTAGACATCTCCAAAATCAGCAATTATGCATAATATTCAACCCACTAATATGTAAACTAATCTAACTGAAACAACATTAGAAGAGGATTTGAAACAGTAAATTAAAATGCATATCACAAATTTTAAATGCCAAGTCACAACTAAAACAGTCAAGACGGTACACTTTAATTCTTTTAAGGAATTACTATAAGCTTCTAGTTAGCCCATTCAAACATGATTGTTTTAGGCGGGGCAGGCTAACTTCATATGGCTATCTTAGAACTGGAATTTTGGTGGCTTCAGGAGTAATTTCTTGCTTTAGTTAATGATCGTTGGTTTATCTTATAAGCCTTTAGAGGGTAGTTAAAATGCCTAATGCCTCGGCCGTTTGCATACTACTTTTTCTTTGTAGAATTTAGAATAAGCATAAGACGCATAAGACAACTTTCGGTAACAATTCTCTTTCATTTGCTTTGTGCGGAGATAGGATTGATTTGTTTTAGATCTCCGGCATGGCTGGCATTCAGAGGAATTACTGTGCAAGATGAGTTTTCTACCAAGAACTACTCGCAGTACCATCCCAAATATGTTATATAGGCTATAATAATTTAATATGACCAAACTGCAAGAGGGAGAAATGAGCACGATACACCGATTAAAATTGTGACAGTTTCTGTGGTGAAAATATAAGTCACCAAATCAGCTCCTGAAAAAGAAGGTGGAGAAAATTGTACCACACAACAAAATATAAAAAATGTCATCAAGTAAAGATTCTTCATGTTCGGGCATGATTAACTATAAGTCACATGACAAACAGCCTGTAAGGTTGTCCTCAAAATCAAGCTATAAAATAAAAAATCAAAACATAAAAATGAGTAAAGTAACGCGAAGATTACGAATTTGACAATCTTACAGAGTACCTGAACTTATAGAAGAGAAGACCTCCAATCATAACAAATGAAAAGCATGCTACAAGAAGCACCACTAAAAACCTGTATAACATTCTTGAATGAGATTTAATTCCACAGTAAATAATATAATAAACTATTTTCTAAACACACATTATAGTATTACTGAAGAAATGCCTGGAATAACAGATTGACAGAAGTTTAGAGACAAATACTGATAGATATATTGTTTTGCACTAAAATTTTCTGATTTAAATACTCTCGAATACGTAACTGTAGTTAGCTACACTGTGCGTAAAAGTCAAATTAATATTCCAAGCCAGTATTACAGCTTTAATGAAGGCAAAAATACTGAACACATTATGCCAGCATACGTATTACTCTAAGAATGCCAAATGGGGTGAGCCTGGAATATAATTTAAGATATCTCTTGGAGATATGCATAATATTCATTCCTTTGATTTGTTTTATTTCATCAATTAAATCCACCTTAATTTTCAGTTTTTGCCCATTCCATTCTCTCACCCATAATTTGTTTACAAAACTATATCATTAAAAATTTAGAGCCTGTCATATTTTTCACTTCCCCCACTTAATCATGTCTTTCTTTCATCATTCTCTTCCACTTTTAATTTTCTACACATTTGCCATCCCATTCTCACATCCATACCATGCCAACACATAATAAACATAAGAGTTCCTTAAGATATTTGAAATTTGGCTTTAATCTCGGTTATGCAATTTGGTGGACCTAAGCTTTAGGTAATGGATAAAACATTTCCTGTTTAATCTCTGACAAAGAAACATTGGCAAGCAAAGCTAGAAATTCTTGTGAACAGTCGTTTTTTTACCAACTTCCCATAACTTCTAGAGGTGGGTACAGTTTATAGAGCCAGGCACACAAGTTTCAATGTTTATATCAAGTGCTAGTACCAAAGACTAGAGTGTTAAGTAACCCCCTCACTTGAAAGCCCATTTATGGGTTGAAGAGTGGATACGGGCGACCATCTTTGGGGCATTAGTTTGTCTTCCTGTCCGTAATAAATTGTGAGAATATTGGGGGTGGCAGGGAGTCGAACCTAAGTCTCCCGCCATCCTAAGGTTTAATACCATGTTAAGTAACAACCTTAAGGTTTTAGAGAAAGGCCCCAACCGGGTATATTATATTCTAACATAGAGCATGTAGGTATCAGTTATATGTACACTCATATTTTGTGCTGAAATAGCAAAGTGTGTATCGCAAGTTATCTCTACATTCCAGGCTAAAATATATTTTTGAGCACCTTACATTATCGAATCATCACCACGGGTATACTACATAGATGTGTTGTACTGTTATTAGTACATATATACTCAAACTATATACCAAGAACATAAAAAAGAGTGAACTATAGTGAGGAAAGACTTACGTAGCAACATTTCTCTCAAGCCTTATGTTAAACAAATATAGTAGACGTGAAAAATTCCATCTAATATCTTGTATTGAAGGCAGGGTCACATCCAGCTTAAGAGGTGTTGGCTTGTTTAAGGAGTTTGATATACAAGCAAAAGGAAAGCTTGTAGCTGCAGACGTCCGAAACACAAAAGATAGTATGCCTTTAAGCGTATTAAACACTGCATCACTGGATTTTTGTTGTGTAAGTCTACCCAGGGAATAGGATGACATATACGATATCATAAGTTTATTTCGAGTACCCTGAAAATACAGTAATGTGAACTTATCATCATATACAAACTCTGTGGTTAGTAAAGTCATTATCGCGTATTCTACTAATACTTTCTATGTAGAAAAAGCAATTTTCAAGTGAGAGACATAGTGAGCTATAAATCTTAATGGGCACCATTTAAATCACTCTGACTTGTAATCTTTGTACAAGTTTGGGATGTCCTTGTAGTAGAATCAAACCACTAGATCATCAAAATTTAAAAAGAAGACGATATTAAGCAAAATCCAATAGTTTTATCAGTGGCATTCTACCTAAACTATTGCACAACCTAAATTATCATATAACAATGATTGATATATACAAAATAATGTAATTTTCTCTTAATTTACAATTGAAAAGAAATAAAATTGCTAGGTATGTGTACATGCTTGCATCTGCCGGTACAATCGGGAGCATTTTGGACAGAGCTGAGTATATATATGACTGTAACATGTAAGAGGAAATGAGTAATTTTCTCAGAGTGCACTGCAATGTACTGCATTTGTGATGTCTCAACTGAGCCTTCTTGCTTCTTTTGCTTTCATTTTTACAGTTACTTATAATTCTGTGTTTTTTCGGATGGATGTCCAGTGACATCAATGACTTTCCAGACCACTCTTAGCACCACTAGAGGTTTCCTAACAAAGAAAAAAGGAAGAGGAAGAGAAACAATGGTACTCTGTTTTGCTTAAAACTTCCTAAAGTAAAAAATAGGTGTGCTAAAATAAAGACATTAAACAACCCCCAAAAACGAAAGGAATGACCTACACATGCACTATTCAGAAGCTGAAAAATGAGTAAGAAACAAAAACAAATCACAACTGTTGGACGGTGGCTCACCATTGCACAAGTCAAATGACTATGGTGGGCTACAAACTAATTGGTTGGATTTGGTAAAGGATGGCAGGAAGAATTTTGGGTGTGAGGAGTTGGTGCAGGAAGAAAAATGGATGGCTTCACACTACTTATTCACACTACATCCGGGTACTATAAATACCCATGCTTGGTGATCAATTAAATGCATCACAACACAAACAACACACCTCAAATACACCACAACCTCCTCTCTTATATTTCCTCTCTTATTCATCCTCTCTTTCTATATTTCGGGTATAATTATTTAACCCGTAGAGAGTTGTTAACTTGGGCTATTTTCTGTTAGCCTTAAAAGGAAATATTCTTGTACTCCCATTTTATTATAGTGGATATTTTTGGCTCTCTCGCCGGTGGTTTTTTACCTCTATTCAAAGAGGGTTTTTCCACCTAAAAATCCCGGTGTTATTTTACAGTCTTTATATTTTTCTCTTTAAATCTTTGGTTGAATTATATCGCTTCCGCACTCTAGATCCTAACAAATTGGTATCAGAGCTATTATATTTTTCAACTAAGATTTTTACTATGTCGGCAAAATTCGATATTGAGAAATTTGACGGTAAAATTAGTTTCGCTATATGGCGTGTCCAAATGCAAGCCGTTTTAATCCAAAATGGTTTAAAGAAAGCTCTGGATGGTAAATCAAAGAAGCCGGCCACTATGACAGATGATCAGTGGGTTGAAATTGATGAGAAGGCATTATCCGTGATCCAGCTTTGTTTATCACGAGAAGTATTGCGTGAGGTCATTAAAGAAAAGTCCGCCCAAAGTATGTGGACTAAATTGGAATCTCTCTACATGACCAAGAGCCTTGCAAACAAATTGCGGCTTAAGGAGCGTCTCTTCACACTCCGTATGTCAGAAGGTACTCCTATTCAAACTCACTTAAATGAGTTTAATTCAATTACTGTTGATTTAGAAAACCTAGATGTCACTATTGATGATGAAGATAAAGCCGTTTTACTTATTGTCTCACTACCACCCTCATATAAACACTTCAAAGAAATTATGCTATATGGAAATCGTGTTAGCTTGTCTTTTGAAGATGTCAAGTCACATTTATTGTCAAAAGAAAAATTTGATACCGAAATTCATTCTGAAAATTCGGGCGAAGGCTTGGTTATTAGAGGGAGAAATGCTGAAATTGGTAGTAACAGTAAGAATAGGTCCAGATCAAAATCAAGAGGTAGAAACTCTAAGTTTTGTCGTTATTGCAAGAAGAAAGGACATGAAGTCTCTGAATGCTTTAAATTAAAAAATAAGCAAGATAAAGAAGATAAGGGTAAAGCTAAACAACCTGATCAACATGCTGAAGCTAGTGTCGTGGAGTCCGGTTCTGATGGGGAGTTATTAATAGCGGCTGACGTAGAACAAAGGTCTAGAAATGAGTGGATACTTGATTCTGGCTGTACATTTCACATGTCACCTAATAGAGATTGGTTTACTACATATGAGAAAATTGATGGTGGTCTTGTTTTAATGGGCAACGATGCTCAATGCAAAGTTGTCGGTTTAGGTACAGTCCAAATTAAAACTCATGATGGTATTACTAGAACTTTGACCGGTGTCAGACATGTCCCCGGCTTAAAAAGGAATCTCATCTCCTTAGGCACCCTTGAATCACTAGGGTGTAAGTATTCAGCTGAAGGTGGAGTTCTAAAAGTGTCCAAAGGTGCTCTTGTATTACTAAAGGCAAATAGATCTGGTGGTAGTTTGTATACGCTGCATGGTTCAACTATTTCAGGTTCTGCAGATGTTATCTCATCCACTGATGATACAAATTTGTGGCATATGCGGTTGGGCCACATGAGTGAAAAAGGAATGCAGGTCCTCAACAAGGAAGGAAAACTTGGAAGCCATTGTACCGGTAAGGTTGATTTCTGCGAAAACTGTATTTTTGGTAAGCAGAAAAAGGTTAGTTTTTCAAAAGGCGTTCATAGAACTAAAGGTACATTGGATTACATCCATTCGGATCTTTGGGGTCCTTCACGAGTTCCTTCTAAAGGAAGATGTCATTATATGCTGACCATTATTGATGATTTCTCAAGAAAGCTCTGGGTTTATTTTCTAAAACACAAAAATGATGCATTTTCAACTTTCAAGGATTGGAAAACCTTGATTGAAAACCAGACTAGTAGGAAGGTGAAAAGATTGAGAACTGACAATGGTCTTGAATTCTGTTCTACGGAATTTAATGTTTTCTGCAAAAAGGAAGGTATTGCTAGACACCAAACCATTCCAGGGACCCCGCAACAAAATGGAGTTGCAGAACGTATGAACAGAACTATATTGGAGAAAGTTCGTTGTTTACTCTCTCATTCTGGCTTGGGGAAAGAGTTTTGGGCAGAAGCGGCATCCACGGCATGTTATTTGATAAACCGCTCCCCAAACAGTTCACTTGACGGCAATATTCCAGAAGAAGTTTGGTCAGGTAAACCTGTTGATTATTCTAACCTTAGAATATTTGGTTGTCCTGTTTATTCCCATGTGAACGAGGGAAAATTGGAACCACGTGCGAAAAAATGCATTTTCTTGGGTTATGGTTTAGGGGTCAAAGGTTATCGGTTGTATGACCCCGAGTCTAAAAAGGTTTTTTATAGCCGAAATGTTACATTTAATGAGAATATTATGCTATCTTCTGGAAAAGATGTTGTTGCTTCCCCTACAGGTACAAATGATATAGACAGTACCGGAGAGAAGGTGGAGTTCGAAGTCAAAACTTCAGATGAAGAGGAAAATGTCCCAACTTCCTCTACTCCACAAAATTCCAACGATCAAACTATTGTTGCTGACCACAGAAGTCCACAACGTCAACCACAAAGGCGAGGTTTACCACAACCATGGTCTATGGCTCAAAATCTTCCTGAACAGAGACCAAAAAGGATGACTCAAAGATACGTTGACCAAAGTGCCAACATTGCTTTTGCTTTAGCTGTTGCACAAGAGATTGATGATTCTAATGAGCCCAGAAGTTACTCTGAGGCTATCTCTAGTACCGACTCAGCAAGATGGGTTACAGCTATGCAAGAAGAGATTGAGAGTCTTCATAAAAATGATACTTGGGATCTGGTGAAGTTACCTGAGGGTAAGAGAGCCATCAGTTGTAAGTGGATCTTTAAGAAGAAAGAAGGCATCCCTGGCGTTGAAAGTGCAAGACACAAAGCAAGGTTTGTTGTCAGAGGATTTGATCAACATGAAGGCATTGACTTCAATGAGGTATTCTCTCCTGTTGTCCGACATACCTCTATTCGTACATTACTTGCTTTGGTTGCTTTACATGATTTGGAGTTGGAACAGTTAGATGTGAAAACTGCATTTCTTCATGGAAATCTCGAAGAAGAAATTTATATTCATCAACCTGAGGGGTTTATAGTTCCGGGAAAAGAAGACTGTGTATGCCGGTTGAAGAAGTCTCTTTATGGTCTGAAGCAGTCTCCTAGACAATGGTATAAAAGGTTTGATTCCTTCATGATTGAACACGGCTACTCTAGAAGTAGTTATGATAATTGTGTTTATTTTCAAAAGACATCAGATGGGTCTTTCGTGTACTTGTTGCTTTATGTCGATGACATGTTAATTGCTGCTCGAGATAAATCTCTCGTTAACAAGCTAAAAGCCCAGTTGAGTAGTGAATTTGATATGAAGGACTTAGGTCCCGCCAAGAAGATTCTTGGAATGGAGATTAGTAGAGATCGTCAGGCAGGTAAGCTTCTGTTGTCACAGAAGAATTATGTTTTGAAGATGATCGACAGGTTCAACATGAAAGATTGTAAACCTGTTAATACTCCACTTGCTGCTCATTTTAAATTATCATCAGAACAGTGTCCACAATCCGAAGAAGGTAAAAGGCGCATGTCACACGTTCCTTATTCTAATGCCGTTGGAAGTTTAATGTATGCCATGGTGTGTACCCGGCCTGATTTGGCCTATGCTGTTAGTATGGTTAGCAGATTCATGCACAATCCAGGAAAACAACATTGGGATGCAGTGAAATGGATTCTTCGTTATTTGAAGGGTTCATCTGATATTGGTTTGGTATTTGATAGACACAGAGCTGATCCCGGAGGCGTAGTTGGATATGTTGATGCTGACTATGGTGGTGACTTAGATCGGAGAAGATCTCTTTCTGCTTATATATTTACCTTGTGTGGTTCTGCAATCAGCTGGTATTCTTCATTACAAGCCATTGCGGCATTATCAACCACTGAAGCAGAATACATTGCTGCTACTGAAGGTATGAAAGAGGCTATATGGCTCCGAGGCTTGGTAAGCGAACTTGGTATACAACAAGATATTCTGGTAGTATTCAGTGATAGTCAGAGTGCTGTCCATTTAACCAAGAACAGCAAATATCATTCCAAGACCAAGCATATTGATATAAGGCACCACTTTATCCAAGATACCGTTGCTGCAGGAAATCTTACTGTCGAGAAGGTTCATACAGCCGATAATCCTGCAGACATGTTAACCAAGCCACTTCCATCAGCTAAGTTTGATCATTGTCTTAACTTAGCTGGTATCATCCACACCTGATCAAGGTGTTCATGGCGAGAAGAGCGTTTTTTTGCTGAATGGTGAGTCAAGGTGGAGATTTGTTGGACGGTGGCTCACCATTGCACAAGTCAAATGACTATGGTGGGCTACAAACTAATTGGTTGGATTTGGTAAAGGATGGCAGGAAGAATTTTGGGTGTGAGGAGTTGGTGCAGGAAGAAAAATGGATGGCTTCACACTACTTATTCACATTACATCCGGGTACTATAAATACCCATGCTTGGTGATCAATTAAATGCATCACAACACAAACAACACACCTCAAATACACCACAACCTCCTCTCTTATATTTCCTCTCTTATTCATCCTCTCTTTCTATATTTCGGGTATAATTATTTAACCCGTAGAGAGTTGTTAACTTGGGCTATTTTCTGTTAGCCTTAAAAGGAAATATTCTTGTACTCCCATTTTATTATAGTGGATATTTTTGGCTCTCTCGCCGGTGGTTTTTTACCTCTATTCAAAGAGGGTTTTTCCACCTAAAAATCCCGGTGTTATTTTACAGTCTTTATATTTTTCTCTTTAAATCTTTGGTTGAATTATATCGCTTCCGCACTCTAGATCCTAACAACAACAATATTTGTCACTAAATATTAACAAATCCATCTCAACTTCGACATATAAATTCTAATCATTTTCATCAACTTTGTGCTCCATCTGCTTCTTAAATAAAGTATACCTGAAGACGACTTTTGAGATCCATCTTCAAGATCTTATTGTTCAAATTGTCTGACATATTCAAATCAGGGCAGTTACTTGCTTTTACTGACACCATACGAGAATTTTCTTCCCACTTTCCTGACAAAAGATGATTCAAACTTATAAAAAAAAAGTATGTGAATGAAACAATTATGGTTATTAGTTGTCGAAGAACGAGGTAAAAAGTGAGTCACGTGAATGGCACTAAGCAGTTACATGTAACACATATATACACGCACTCATTGAAAATTGGTATAAACACCAAATTCTGCACCAATCACCATGGCATGCATTTTATAAAATTCATTTCAGCCAACAAGATTATTTATAATTTTTCTAATAACAAAAAGACAACCGCATTAAGCTGCTTTTTCGGTCATAGAAAGCAAACATATAGAGACTTCCTATCAACTAGTTCAGATGCAACAAGTGGAGCCAATGACACAAGGAGAGTAGGAGACTAATGTGTCTACAACTACTTCCCCGAGTGGCAGCAAAGATCCATCTCTCTGGCATCCTGCTATTGAGGGGGTGGGCTCCTGGAGCAAATTACTCATTCGAGATAAAGGTGAGGGCCGAAGAACGCCTTGACTTGAAAAGGGACTTGCCTTTTAAGTGATATCTAGTAAACTACCTTATGTTGATGCAAGGTTTTCTTACTGAGTGTTAGTCACTATAGTTGATATTAATTTCCTGGCCTCTTGTATTAGAAAAGAACAAAGTCATTATTACTCCCAAGCAAGAGCATCAGGCATCTGGATTTTGCGAATCATATTTTGAATTGAAAGACATAAATATTTGTGCACACGCTCAAAAAAATGTGCGAGGTACAGTTACATATCTAATTGAATCAATAGACCCCCTTATTTATGAAAGAGGAGATAATTTCCTTATTAAACATAACGGACACAATTTACTTCTTTGTACCTACCTATTTGGACAGCTGGTGAATTCTGTATTGAACTATAACCTCTGCAACTGCAAGATGGCCTATCTATCCATATACCAGAAAAGATGTCGACCTCACCTTATGTTTTCCATTCTAGGGGGTAAAAATTTACCAATAAAGTGAAAATACAAATGCTTTCATATTATGTAACACATTTTACTTCATAAAGGATGGAAATCTAATTGATTTCATGTGACATACTTGCGCGTATAGCTGACGGCTGGTTCCACCAACATGGGCATGACTTTGACTCTCTGAAAATTTGTAGTGTTAGAATGAAATTCAATATTTGTATATATAAATATTCAGTAGTATTGGATACTGAAGGCTTATATCACACTTAAAAAATGGAAAATAGATAACTCAATACTGTAAAGAAAATAGCCACAATTTAAACATGATAAATGATTGTTCAAATGTCAAAATGTGTTGAATAAGAAGTCTTGAAATGTTGGCAGACACATTAAACTTAAGGTTGTGTACATATATCTTCATCAGTTCTATCTTGACCCATTCTCTAGTTGTATTTTATGCGTAAGAGGTTCCAGAATGAGGTTCCATGGTTCAATCAACTCATGTAGAGCAAAACTCTGAAAAAATATTGTATCTACCTGGAATTAAACTAAATTTTAGTACTTCAAACAAAATTCTGCAATAATCATGTGCTACTAACTCTTGATCAGTAGCTAGCTAATATAAACTGTGTAAGAATGACAACATTGGAAACCGATGATGATGTAGTTCAGGGAAGTGCACTGTCCAATTGTATTTAGTATCAAAACATAATAATTAAATTGTGAGAATATTGTGTTATCAAAGTCTTGAAATTCGAAGAGTGTTCGAATAAGATCAAGTGATCATGAACCATACACGAAACAATAAAATTAGTTACAAAATACACTACTTAGCAATGCTGATAATAATAGCAACCGAAAACACATGAATAAAAGAGTGAACATATAGATACAAAACATGAATAGATAAGTTATCTAAATTGATTGGAGTGATATGAATAAACCTGTGGGAAGGATGGATTTGAGTTTGAATAGTAGAAGTCCATGGCTTGGAGGTGTGATTCAAACGAAGCATTTCTGTGATCTCTCTCCTCTCTCTCTCTCTCTCTCTCTCTCTCAGTCTCTCTCTCTCTCTCGTATAATTGAGTAAACGATGATCTGAGTATTTAAATAATGAAGGCGAGACAGTGAGAGCAGGAGTTATTAATATAACATGAGTAGTAGAAGCTGTAAAGCTCGAAGTTCGTAAAACACTCACGTGCTGCTTACTGTATTTATTTTGTTCTTTTGGGTTTTTCTACCTAACATGGTACTCCCCTCCAACCAGGTCCACGGGTCATAGGTGTTCTTAAAAGGGGTGATTATTAGATCATATCATGGTCATATTTTTTTAATCTTTAAATAAATGATTAATTTTTTTAATCATATATTTAATCTTTAAATATATATATATATAATTATAAAAATTTATTTTTAATATATAAATTAACTAACCCGTCATAACGGTCCGGTCCGAGTTTTTTCGGTCCAATCCGGTCCCAAGACCTATTATAATAGCTCCGATCCTCGGTCTAAGAAATTGGAAAAATTCGGGCTTTGGTTCGATCCGGGTCGGTCCGGGCCAATCTGGTTTGGTTTTAAACCTTTGTGCAGCACTATGGACAAATACAACAGTGATCCAAAGATCCAAATTTGGGACAGATTATCTCAAATTCTCCTCCAGCGGTAATCTAAATTTGGATCAGTTGGTTTAGTATTAAAATTATTATTTTGTTATTTATATATTTTTAGTTTATTAGATTCAAAATTGATTTATGATTTTTTAATTATTTAATTAATAATAGTACATAATTAATAATATGAATGTGTTTTTCGTTAACTAAGAACATAATTTCAATATTATTTACGTATATTAAAAAAATTATAACTTTAGTTTATTTAATTTATTAAATATAATATAAATAGTTTATAACGATTAAATATTCAATTTAAGATTAAATAGTTTGATATAATATTTATGTGATATAATATTTATGTGACATACTAATATTTATGTAGAGTCCCCTTCTAGAGAGGACCTCCTTATATAGAGAATATGAGAGAACCATATATTTTTTTTCTGATTCTACAACAGAACCAATTTTTAAAAAAAAAAATTCCAAAAAAAAATAAAATAAAATTTGACATCGCCACGTCACTGCTGACGCGGCAGTGACACGTGGCAGTGACATCATATGATGTCACTGCCACGCAGCAGTGATGACGTGACAGATAACGTCAGCACACATGCCACACGTCATCATTAGTCCTGTTACATAATCAGAATTTTTTTATTTTTTTTTATAAAACAAAAAAAAATTGATTTTTTTTTTATAGATCCAAAAATTAAAATTTTGATTCTACTATAGAATCATATAAAATTAGTAATTCTCTCATATTCTACATATAAGGAGGTCCTCTCTAGAATAAAAATAGTAATTTGGATCACACTATTAGAATTGGTTAGAATTTGGATCAATTGATGATCCAAATTTGAATTTTTGGATCTCTAACTGCTGGAAATAGCCTTAGTAATGTGTTCTTCGGGACATCACGGAGGGTTAAAAGTTAGTTTTGAATTGGCACTACATAAAAAGCACTTTCGACATGATTCAAAGAAGAGTAAAAAATGTTTCAATCTATTGAAAAGAACCATGGTCCTTAAATGTGGCTTTATAATTTTGTTACTTCCATACAACTGGTACAATCTAGTTGGACACAGCAGTAAAAAGTTTCGAACTTATATAATTATTACACCCTTGAAATAAACATAAAATTTAAAAAAAAAAAATTGATAAAAGACAAATATACCAAAAAAAATATGGTGATGCAAAGGGTGAGCTCTCTATTGTCAACTGTCAGTTTGTAACACTTATTCATGGTGTATAAAACTTAAAAGACTTGCAAATCAGTAAGAAGAATATGAAGGAGCTGGTAAAAAAGGAAATGGCGCAACAGAAGCAAATGCTACAGGTGGACGTGTTTGACGACCACTATGATCAACGCGCTTCGCCTTCTTTTGTTGATCTGAATTTCCATATTCCTTTATCGGAGCTTCTGTGATCGATGTATGGTCAACCAGCGCCTCTGAATTTTTTACTGATACGTGCTCCTCGTTATCATAAAGTCGATGAAACATAATACTAGACATAAATACTGGTAGATAGAGAAGACTGGCATGAAACATTCTCCTGGCAGTTTCTGTAGTGCGGTGTACATAAAACGACGTTGCTGTTCCGGTGATTGCAAGTGCAAGTAGTGTTTTTTTTTTTTTTGATGATTCAAGACAAAACCAGCCAGACGTGACACCCCCTGCCAAAACAAATCTATTTTGAGGAATTTCGGTGGCAACACCAATATTAAGTAGTTTCCTAATAGCACATTAGCACTGGTCATATCATTGATGCTCATGATTACTGAATTTGTTCAAAAGCACCACTAAATCTGTTCACTTAATTGATTGATGTTTAATTAACTTGGACAGAACAGCAGCTCAACAAACTCTGCTTCAGTAACCAAGTTAATAAATTTCTATTTAAAGATAGATAAAATTAAGAGCACAAATTTTGTCATCTTAATACAAACACACACACTTGGCACAAAAAGAAGACAAATACAATGCACTTTAAATCTGTAATTTCAAAATTGTTAAATTACAGACAAACATAAAGAGTTTTAAAGTATTATAATTTAATATGCATAGCTTGAGAGATGTTCAGTGAAATGACTGAATCACGTTAACAAAGAAATGAGAATTTCAATCAAAACCAGAGTAAAAACAAAAAGGATTATTCTTAACGTAAATGTAAATAAACTTACAATCATAGGCCAAATACCCCAATGGAAGCAAATACAAGCAGTTCCTTAAAGCCACTAAAGCCGTTCTGTGGCCTGACGGATCAGCAAGTGAAAACATCTTAAACCTGGAAATGAAAGAAAAAGATCAAAACCATGAGTTGGATGGAAAATAAACATGTTCAAGAAAAGTTCAAAGTTCACCAACGAGCCAGTTAAACACATCAATTAGATATTTTAGGATATGCTATGCTACCAAATAGTTTCACAATCGCACTCATGGCATTCCATTTTTCAGGTTCATCAAATACATAGGTAATCCTAAGAAATTACCGTAGCTATTTTTCTAATAATAAAATGGAAAGGGCACAGAGCAGTCGATCCAAAAAAAGGCAAATGGTGTGAGTAGCCTATCCATTACAAAGGAATGCCAGGTAAGGCTCATTTATTAAAAAAAACAGGGAAAAGATAACAGAATAAGTGAATACCCCCCGGTAGCATAATCTTCACGGCACAGATATGCAAGGGCCATAAAGTGTGGTATTTGCCAAAAATAGAGAGCAGCTGGAAGAATCATTCCGTTAAGTGAAACTGAACCAGAAGCTGCGGCCCACCTGCACCCAAAATTGGACAATATATCAACCTACCAAGTAGCACCCATCTCCTTTCACAACTGACATGGAACACCTGAACATGCATGCAACAATTCAACATCTTTTTATTAAGGACCTTTAGCCAGACAATGACTCTTGAGTAATTTTCTATTCCAAGACTATACAACAAAATGCAAGTAGCACACTCGTAGCATTTATAAATTCTGGTCAATAAGTTCAGTTATCATATATATTTAAAATTTTAAATACACAAATTGCTTCACAGAACCTCTAGCTCTCATGTAATTCTTGCGAAGTATCAAAGTTGGCTTTCAAGATTACATTCTCAAAGACTCCAAGATGCAGCAAACAACAATTTACCCAAGAAGAGGTGGAATAGCACCAACAACAGCCCCAACCCAAGTGTTTACCGGATGTATCTGCTTTAAAGGAGTGTATACGAATGCATAGAGAACAAGATTAGAGGCTCCAAGACCAGCTGCCAACATATTAGCCTGAAGGGAACTTGTCATTAGAGGTTGTATTAGTCCCCAAGTCAAGGTATACACCAATAATAAAGATATTTATGGCAGCAGTTCAAGAGATAGATAAGACAGATATCAGCAAGCTTGTTCAGAAATTTTCATGCAACAAAAAAATATGCATCTAAAAGAATATTTGACTACCTTCCATGCCAGTAAAGCAGTGCCAGCTACACCAACAGAAGACGCCCACATGATTGCGTGAGGTAAAGTGATCCGGCCTGATGGTAGTGGTCTTCGCATTGTTCTCTTCATCTTGGCATCATTCTTAATTTCAAAAATCTACAACAGTAATAGGGAAAACATAATATGGTAACTAATAACTGAAAACAAAATGCTCTATGTCCTTCCATTGGTTTTTTGCAGCTTGATATACAATTCACTAAATATGTCTACATCAATATATCACTATGTGCCATGAAAAACGTATATCCGGGTTAAATGGTAGTTAGGTCACTCAACTGACTGAAAACTTTCAACTGGGTCATCCAACTCAAAAAGCTTTCAATCAGGTCACATAAGTGATAAAAACTTTCAATCAAGTCACTGGGTTTACGGACGTTAAAAAGAGACGGAAATATGACTTAGCATGCTGACATGGCTAGCTTTTATCTGATTGGCTAGCTTTCAATCAGGTCATATAACTGATAAAACCTTTCAATCAGGTCACATAACTGATAAAAACTTTCAGTCAGGTCACTAGGGTTTTATGGACCTGATTCATGCTGAGTCATCTTTCCGTCTCTTTCTTAACGTCCGTAAACCCCAGTGACCTAATTGAAAGCTTTTTGAGTTGGATGATCTAATTGAAAGTTTTCAATCAGTTGAGTGACCTAACTGCCATTTAACCATAAGATATCCCGTTACTGTTATGTCCAACATTAGAAAAACTAACATATGAGAAGGGTAAAGCCTTTCTTGTAAAAGTTGTGCCTGTGTTAGAATTGGAAGTACTCTTAGCAACGCTAAATATTTTTGTATAGATACTGGCTAAGACTTCGAATTAAAGAAATAGTTGACTGCCAATATAAATTTTATGCATTCAAGTGCACAATATGGATTTTAACTTGTTTAGAAAATATAGCATGGTGATATTTCTTGCAAACAAAGCTCATGTTTTTTTTTGCAAACATTTATGAATAGTCCAAGCTCTATTCGCATACCAAACTAACAATCGTTCTTCTCCTCAAGTAATTAACTTTAGTCAAGTCTTAAAAAAATAATTAGAAGAGCTTGACTCAACCGAACTACATCCCCAATATCAGTTATATGAATTATACTGCACTGGACTAAAAATTTATCTTTCATACCATAAAAATCTTAAATCTCTCAAGAACAAACCTGATTTAAGGAATTAGCAGCTGCCGCAATCATCATTGTACCAGCACATGTGTAACCGAGACCCAAATAGTCAATTGCACCACCACTACCAAGAACATACCCTGCTCCAGAAGTAGCAACAACTAGCATGCTGCAATAGAATGAATGAAAACAAAGTTCTAAATAATCATCACAAAAATCAAAACAAAACAAATCAAAAAGATAAAAATCCCATTGAATGAAACCATTGAATGAGAGACAAAAAGCATGCATGAAGATGAGCAGAATCACATGTTATACTATTGATTAAAAAGAAACTAATGTCAAAATTTAAGAGAGGTGTGATTAAATGAAGTATGGAGAAGGAATAAAACAAAAAAAAGCTGCAAATTATGCGAAATGAGTCACTTACATAGTTGCATGAAATGAAATAACAGATATCCTTAACAAATTATGTACATTTAAATCCTACCAGATGCCAAGGCAACTTAATTTTCATGAAATACTTTTACTATCCTAAATTGTATGTTACTAGATCATACAAAAGATTTATAGACGTTAAAATTTTAAAATATAAATATAAGCAGAAACCCTAATTGAGCACAGTCCAGAAGTGCTTTTTAAATTAAAAGGCCTCAGCCTTGTCACATATGTAATGCACCTATATTAATATCATCTCTTGCATAAAAACCTTTCACAGTGCGAAGAAGTAAAAAGGTACATATAGCAAGTTGATGATCAATGTTCGATCTTTCTGTAACTAATTTCATTGTGTTTGTTTCTACATCAACTTTAAAACACAAAGATTTTCATAGCTAGTATTCAAACATTCCATGAAAGAGCTTACAATTTATTTGTAGTTGCTACAATATTTGTAAAAGAGTTCATAACTGACCAATAAAAATTTGGTTCGGTCTGCTTTACATTGTGAAGTTGGATGTGATGTAGAACGATGAAAAGAGTATAGCTTAACAAACAGTCGAA
This sequence comes from Kitagawia praeruptora, assembly GCA_037693485.1. Taxonomy (NCBI): domain Eukaryota; kingdom Viridiplantae; phylum Streptophyta; class Magnoliopsida; order Apiales; family Apiaceae; genus Kitagawia; species Kitagawia praeruptora. The sequence continues at coordinate 147,982,298 of CM075349.1, read as the reverse complement.
CAACTTGGGTGAATTTCAAATGCTATACTAGTATCACCACAAAATTTAAATTGCCGATTAAAATCTCCATTAAAAAAAAGAAACTTAAACTTCAAATTATACAAGGAGCAATGGAACATAAACAAAAATCAACACTAAATTAGTATTCACAATATCTCATTCTACTTATGCAGGAGAACAAATTTAAGTTTCAAATTCATATCTATTCAAATACAAATGCTAAAAGCATATAACTGTACCAATACCTAAACAACTTCGGTTTGCTTATTTAAAAGGGGGAAAAAATCTTTTTCTTACGGAAGAAAAGGCTATCGAGGACAGTCTTATAATATCTTTACAATACAATTCAGTTTTCGACTAATAAAAATGCTTAATTAAACAGAGTATACCTTTTTCTCAGTAAATATTTCGATAAAATTTCTTTAAAGAGAACAGAAACTTATCATGAATACAATACATCCCAATTTTCAATTCAAATAACATATATAGAACCACAAACGCAATAATCACTATCGAACAACACCTCGCAATAATTAAACCCTAAAGCTCCAAACTTTACAAATAATTAAACCCTAATTTCACCACTACACCTCCAATTCACAAAATTTGACACATAAAATAACAAAAACGAACATCATTTCATATCACAAACCTAAGCCTCGCTTTGGATAACTCCCAATAACACCGCCCATAGTGTCTGGACAACGACGTCGTTTTAGCAATCGGCGCAGCGTCTACGATAGAGGTAGTGGATCTGATGTGAATGAGTATTGAAGAGGTAGGGTTTGTGGGAGGAATGATGAGTTTCCATGACAAACTCACTGAGTTTCTCCGGAGCATTGAGCGAGTTAGGACCGAGTCATGAAGGGTTTGAGTTTGAGGATGATTGATATAATAAATTAAAAATTGTGTGAAATGTAATTAAATTTGAATGTTTGAAAATTAAAGAGAAAATAATTAGGTGAAAAATAACATGTTTCCGTTAAACTCTTGAATAATAATAATAATAATAATAATTTCGAAGTATTGACGACATCTATTTTGTCGCATAAAAAAATACTTTTGAAATCCAATATTGACATACAATTGCAAAGTTTGACGTTGAATAAGTAAAAATAATATTTGTGAATCTTTTCTATTGTCGATGATATTATGAAAGACGTGATTACTTAATTTGTTAGTAACTTTGATTGTATGATTAAAAGAAGTAGAATTTAAATGTGATGAGAGTTGTGATTGACTTCACTTGTCGATATATTTGGTTTTATGACGAAAAAAGTAGAATTCAAATGCATATTGTAAGGGATTAATTAGCTATTTCATAACTGAACTCGTACTCAACTTGTAGTTGGGTAATCGAACTCAAAAAGCTTGTACTCAACTAATCAAAATAATTAAAACTTGTAATTGGATAACTGCCGTCAACTCCAAGTAACATCCGTTACGAAAAAATGACGTGGTGCACTGATATGTTAAAGATTATATACGTAATGTGCTGAGGTGTTAAAATATTTTTTACTTTCCTATTTTCTAACCCCCACCTATCTTCCCCATTTTTCTTCATCTCCCCATACGTCAAATCTCTCTCCCTTTCTTCAAAATATATCTCCCTTTCTTCTTTGTCCCTCTCTCCCCCATTTCACCCAAATCACATCAAATCTCTCTCCTATTATCTGTCTCGTTTTCAATCCAAGCTTTCTGAGGTTCGTTTCTCTCTCCCATGTCTCTCTCTTCCACCATTTTTTTCCCTTCTTTTTCTTCTTCTCCGATTGCCGCCACGCTATCCAGAACACCACCACATTGATTTCGAAGACAAACCAGCTAGCCTCGTGTGTGTGGTCCTTCCTTTTTGCCGATTAACAACCGGAAATCATCGAAGGAGAGATGCGCGAGTTGAAGGCAGTAGAAGGGGGGAGGTGAGAGAGATGGGGTAGGCGCCGGAGTTAGGTGGACGTGACGGAGAAGAAGAGTAGTGGCGGTGTTTGGGGTCGAATGAAGAACGACGAGAGGTAGAGGGAAACAGAAGAACGGCGGAGAGGAACTTTGAGATGGCCGGAAAACTCGTATGTTTACTCGATAGTTGGATATGAGATTATAAATATGTCATTCAGATGATAAGGAGGAGAACAACGATTTGTAGTTAATTTTCTGGGTTGTTTTCTTACTCGCCGAATTTTCTTGCAGTTTGCCGATTTCCTCTCGATTTTGGACGATTATTGAATGTTTTGGTTTGATTGTAATTGTGTCATAGTTGTTATGAGATGTAGAGTTAAAGTATGATCTAAACCTATTGATTTGGGGTTGAATTGAGGTTGTTGAGGTAAACTGAGTTTGTAGAAAGAGGAAGGGGCGAACGGAGAAGATGGGTGTGGCGGTGGTTGTTGTTGGTCGGAGGAGATCGAAGAGGAGATGGGGTGGTGACGGACGGTGGACTGGTTGGGGAGGTAGGTGAACGGAGGTGGGTTCGAGGTGGGTTGAAGGTGGGCGGTGAAATGGGTAGTTAGATTGAGGGATAATTGTTTATATAAAAAAGTTGATTTTAAATGATTTTTTTAAAACCTATGTGGCATCTGATTTGTCAAATGTGAGGAGAGAAAAATGTTTATGTGGCAGCTTATGTGTACAAAATTAACGGACCTCCGTTAAAAGTCAACAAAAATTAACGGTCGTGCAAGTTTTTAATAGTTTAGTTATGAAATTACAAGCTTTAATTAGTTTTATAACGTTAATGTAATTTTTTTAGTTCGATTACCCAACTGCAAGTTGAGTACGAGTTGAGTTATGAATTTGCCAATTAACCCATATTGTAAGTCATGCTTCATATTTTTTGGAGTGATCCAACACCCGTATCTCTACATTTAATTAATTTTTCTAAGCATTTTATAAGAACTTTTTTGTTTGTAATATTAAAATTAAATTCATTGACATACATTCAAAGTAAACCAAACCAAATCAAACATACCCAGTATATCCCGCACAGGGCAGGGTCTGGGGGGGGGTGAGATATACGCATACCATGCCCCTGTTTTTAACGGTAGGGAGGCTGTTTTCGTGAAAACCCCCGGCTATTTGCACAATTAGCTAAAATTGAGTGAAAACCACAAGTGTTGTCTATGTGTCTAAAGAGGTTCATCGTCATATGTACATATATAATTGTTTCTAAAGCCGATACCCGTTTTGTAACACCCTTACTCAATGCTAAGAAAGTGAGAAAGTTTTCTTGAATTTTCGTATTTTTGAATTTTTTTTATTAAAATTGTTTACTTGCATTAAATAGCTCTTAATGACATATTAATTAGCATTAATTATACCTAAAAAAAGATATATTATTTTTGTTTATTTATTTATTAATTTAGAAAACTTTATTTCAACATTATAAATATTATTTCAATATTAAATATTAATTATATATATAATTCAGTTTATCTTTAGGTAAAATGACGACTTAAAAATTATTTACATTGCATCCTTTTTTATTCCTTATCGAATACCATTGCAATTTCTTTTCGGACAATTATAGTACAAACGATCCTTAACTTCTCAAACAATCTTTATTATTAGTGATTATGAAAATCGTAATAAATTATGAAAATATATTAATCTTCGCTTAACACCTGTAAAGATAATACAGATAGTTTTTTGTTTTTACACATGAATAAATTACACGAGGGTTATGACCAAATCGATTAAATTGAAAAAACCCAATTTTATCGGTAGATTAAATCGATAAAAAGGTTATATACCCGTTGTTCATTATATCGTTTCTAATTGTATGTTACTTTAGTTTGCTTCATAAACAGCACAAATAGTCATGTACATGTGCAAAGCATTTGGTGTTTCAAAAGGCCTTTAACTAAAGTGACCAGTTTTTACTGATAACCAACAAGAGTATTATCGAACTTAGCAATTTTTTGAACTATTTTCAACAACAAGTTGTTATCTTTTTCATTCATTCATGCATCTTATGGTACATTGTTAAGTTCAAGAATTGAAAGTCTTAAAATTATATCGAATTCTCCAACTTCTCTGAGAATCAAACGTCAAGAACAAGAAATAGGCAACTGTCCTCCCCATTCATGCACTTAACCTTATCATGATAACTATGAATTCAAGCAGCAGTTCACTTGGAATAGTATAACATGTTAACATAATCAGTGATAACTCCAAATCTTGATCGGGTACTTCTTCGCCAACTCCTACCTCGGAAGTGGTGTAGCTGTAGTGGGGTGTCTGCAAAACAACACCGGAGGGGGGTCTGGCCCCGAGGTGCCTCCGGCGTGATAATGAGAGTTGGCTTTGGAAGATAATAATCAAGTAGAGTATCACAATAGTAATAAATGTGTGTAGGTGTGTAATAATGTCCAACCCCTAAACCCTATTTTCTAGGGGTATTTATAGCCCTAGGCCTAGGGTTTAGGGGTGGGTTACCTTTACTCCCGACCGTTGGATCCGGGGGACAAGGTGCTGAATTCCCGGGATGGAGGACACGTGTTCCTATTCGTGGGGACCGTTGACTTGGGTGTGGCAGTGTTGTGGAAGACATGGTTTAACACATGTTGTCTCTTGGACTTTAATGCTGGTCAGCGCCATGTGCGGGAATGTTGGCTGAGCTGGAGTGCCACGTGCGCCAGGTGTCATCAGTCAGGGGACCACTAGTCCGGGGTGGTGGTCCGGGCCCGGGGCCCACTGGCTTGGGCTGGGCTGCTCTTATTCTCATGAGTTGGATTGTTTGTTGTTTTGGGCCTGAGGCTGGGCCTAGTTGGATCTGGGCTATTTCTAGCATATCATTTGCCCCCCACTCCCTCATGCGGATTTTCTGGGTGGGGGAGTAGCAAATGTATTTGAGCTTCTCTTTGTCATAAGGGAGAGATTTTGTCTTTGGTTGCCCTCCGGCCCGGGGTGTGTGCTGAAAAGAGCATCTCCGGGGCTAGGTGTGAAATGTTATCTTCACAAGTCCAAAGTTTCGTGACTTTGGGTGACTTAGAAGAAATATCCGTTTTTTTCTGCCCCCCAGGCCTGGGGTGTGGGCTGAGGTGCACACCTCCGGGGCTAGGGTTCTTGTAGCTCGAAGGCTTTGTTGCCTTGAAGAGGAATTTTGTTGTTGGTTGCCCACTAGACCCGGGGCGCGTTCTAAGGTTTGCGTCCCCGGGGCTAGTGGTGTTGTAGCAGGGTGTGTATGCGTGTATATATACATTCATAAATATATATTTGCATATATATGTATTTTTGAGGTTTGGGTTTTTTTTTTGTGTTGGCATATTTTCCACGGGTTGGTTGGAAACAGCTGTCATCCACTATCCCCGGGTTGTGGGGATAGTGGGCCGAGATTTGGGCAAGCACGTGTGGTGGCGGTTGCGCTTCTGTGTTTCCTATAAATAGTGGCTTCCCCCTTCATTCTTGTCTTTTACGAGTTTTCGCTTTGCTGCCGTTATTCTGCTTCTTTGAAGACCTGAACTCCGGGCTAGGTGCACTTCAGGCTTTCAAGCTTTTCGCTTCCTCGGTTTCTTCTCCCTTCTGTAAGTCTCCTTAATCTAGCTTTCTTTGCATTTTAGTTTTGTTGTATCATCATCTCCGGGGTAGTTTCCTTTCCGTAGTTTCTTATTTTTGCGTTGTTGCTTGGTGGGTAGTCCGGGGTAGTGTATACTTTTATGGTTAGGAAGTTTCGTGTGACTACCTGGCGAGTGTTTGTCCCCCTTTCCGACCCCAGTAGTTCATCTGGTAGTGCTAGCTCTTCGGATAGCAATCTTGATCTAGTAGATTTGGAGTGGTGTATAATGGGTAAGAAGAGGAAGAGTAGTTTGCCAGTTCTTACCAATATAGCAACGAAGGATATGGGCCCGGGGTTTAGCCTCAGTGAGCCGGATGGTAGTTGGGGCCATTCTAAATACTATTTTGTCCGGAGAGACCCGGGAATCCCTCAAGCATATTTTTTCAGGGACTTGAGCACGGAGTTCGCCCAGAACCCGGATGTCGCTTATATGACCCAATACGACAGGGCTTTTCTTGACTCAAAGTTCGGAAGTAAGCCAGGTTCCGGGATGGATGTAGGGCCATTTAGGGCTGAATATTTGGAGGAGCCCGTGGAGTGGGATCCAATATTCCGGGCCACGTTCCACTTGGACGAGGATATTGAATGGAGATGGCCTGAGCCCGGGGAGAGAATATACCATAGGCCCGAAGGAGGTTGGGCCGGAGTCTGGTTGGAGCATCTGAGGTCGGGGTACGGGCCTAGGTGTCATCAGTTTGTCAAATCCCTGTGCCTGTTTGAGTATGGGATCCCCATCACCCAGCTAACCCCGAATGCGGTGAAATGGATTTTTTATTTCCTGGGTTGCTGCGAGAAGGCCGGGGTGTTGCCTACTTTCAAACTTTTCCACCATCTCTTTCAGCTGGTAAAGTCCAACAACATGCCCATGTTTGAGTTTAGGTTCCGGGGTACGGCTTGTGGGTATCCCAACTCAGCCTCCAAACCTCTCGGAATGCTTCCATCTCTGAAGGGTTGGAACGGTGAATTTGTTTTTCTCCGGGGCGTTGATATCCGGTTCATGCCCACCTTCAAGGAGACTCCTTTGGCTATGCACTTCGAGGTTTTCGACCTTCAGGATGCGGCTATGGACCGGGTTCATGCCTTCTGCCGGGGTTTGAAGAGGCAGGTGACTCGGGATGATCTCATGAGTCATGAGTACCTTTTCGGGATAGGATGTAAGTTCGGGTTATATTTGGCTTATGTTTAGCTTTTGTGGTTTTTATTTTGCTCCGGACTAATGTGCTTTTATTGCCTTTTCAGGTCTTCCCGGCTATAAGCCTGAGTTTGAGGAATTTTTAGAAATGAGCAAGTCAAGCAGGTCCCTGGCTGCTGCTCTCCGGAACATTGGCCATGTACGTGACAATACCAAGGCCCCCGGGGAGGCTAGTGGGTCGCGTGCCAACGAGGAAGGTGGTTCGGAGAACCGGGACCCTGGGAACCAGGAGGTGGCTCCGGAGCTGGGGGTTGCGGAGGCCGGGGTTGAAAATTCCGGGCTGGTCCCGAGGAAAAGGCCTAGGGTTTCTGCAGTCCAGGCTGAAAAGTTTGGGACCATGCTCTCAGACTGTGAGATAGTGCAGGAACCCGCGGCTGATGGTAGCTCGAGGAGGGCAAACTTTGGGCCTCATCAGTCTACGCCCGTTTCCCCGGAGGAGCGGAACTTCATTGGTTTCTTGGCTGATCTCCCCAGCAAGCTGGAGTGGGAGGAGATGGGTAAGACTTCGGCCGTCTCCCAACTCCAAGATATCATGGCAGTTTACGGCCAGGTATACTCTTCTCCGAGCCCTTTCTATGTTGCATGTTTTAGTTTTAGTCTTGTTTTCTCACGTTCTTTCTCTTTTTTTTTGTATTTGGCAGCTCGGGGTCCGGATGGCCGGAACCGCTGCGACCGCATTCCGGGAGCTAGAAACAATTAAGGAGGCCCGGGACGTCCTGAGTTCGGTGACTGCGAAAAGGAAGGAGATGGAGCAGGAGGCGGAGGCGGAGGCTGCGAGGACCGAGCTTTCCGAGCTGCGGAAGACTATTGAAATCGAGTCAAACAAGTTTAAGGAGGCGGCCAAGGTCCTTGCTGATGAGAGAGATTCCGCCAAGGCAAAAATGAAAGAATATAGGGATGAGGTGAAGAAGCTCCGGGACGAGCTAAAGGCCAAGAAGCCCGAGGAGCAGGTGATCGCTGAGTTCCGGGATTCGGATGCTTATGATGACGATTTGGCGGCCGTAGCATCGAAAAAGATTCACCGTTGCTGGGTGATTACTGAAAAGATGTTCAAGACCGATCCCGGGGCTGCTACCTGGGATAACTTCATCACGGCGTACATCGATGCTGAGGATGCTTTGGCCCGGGGCGAGGGCGAGCCTACACCTTATGATGCTCCTCACTCCTCTCCACCTCCCGAAGCTTGATTTACCATACTGGCTGCATTCTAGAGTTCGGGCTATGCCCATGTAACCCTTATTTCTTGTACCTTGAACTTTCATTTGAATTGTTGTAACCTTAACTATTGGGTGTTTCGGGCTATTGGTCAGCTCGGCCTGTCCTTTTAATTTGCTTGTATGCTTTTGTTCTGCCTTAGTTTTTGTGTAACTTTAGTATGGTGTGGCTTATCTTGCCCCCCATTCTCTTATGCGGGTTTCCCAGAGAAGGGAATTTGGTTGCTCCGGGCCAAGGTACTGCCTTTGACCCGGGATTCAGTCATACTTGGAAATTATGCAAAATTTCCAAGTAGGAATTTGAGATAGTTGGTTGCTCTGGGCCAAGGTACTGCCTTTGACCCGGGATTCAGCCATACTTGGAAATTATGCAAAATTTCCAAGTAGGAATTTGAGATAGTTGGTTGCTCCGGGCCCAGGTACTGCCTTTGACCCGGGATTCAGCCATACTTGGAAATTATGCAAAATTTCCAAGTAGGAATTTGAGATAGTTGGTTGCTCCGGGCCAAGGTACTGCCTTTGACCCGGGATTCAGCCATACTTGGAAATTATGCAAAATTTCCAAGTAGGAATTTAAGATAGTTGGTTGGTCCGGGCCAAGGTAGTACCTTCGACCCGGGATTCAGCCGTACTTGGAAATTATGCAAAATTTCCAAGTAGGAATTTGCTTATAGTTGGTTGCTCCGGGCCAAGGTAGTACCGTCGACCCGGGATTCAGTCGTACTTGGAAAATATGAAAAATTTCCAAGTAGGAATTTAAGATAGTTGGTTGGTCCGGGCCAAGATAGTACCTTCGACCCGGGATTCAGCCGTACTTGGAAATTATGCAAAATTTCCAAGTAGGAATTTGCTTATAGTTGGTTGCTCCGGGCCAAGGTAGTACCGTCGACCCAGGATTCAGCCGTACTTGGAAATTATGCAAAATTTCCAAGTAGGAATTTATTGTGTAAAAGGAACATTGGAAGAGTAAACTGCGAACTTTCATTGATAGCTTTGGAGATTACAAGCATTTTTGCATTCCTATTAAAAAATAGTTGTTGCTCTAGCTGGAGTCTTTGGCTTTATTGATAGTATTTTCTGAGTCTGAGGCCGTGCCATGTGTTGGGCACCTCGGAGCCATCCATGTGATTGAGCTTATAAGTCCCGGGGCGGAGTACTTCTTTCACTTGGTAAGGGCCTTCCCACTTAGGCATGAGTTTGCCAGTGTTTGTGGGATCGGATGCCTCCGTGTCCCGGAGTACTAGGTCGCCGACCTGGAAGTTCTTGACCCTTGATTTCTTGCCGAAGTACTCTCTTGTTCTTTCTTTGTATTTCTCCATTCTTTGTACTGCTTTGTCTCTGACCTCATCGACCAGTTCCAGGTTAACTCGTAACCCTTCTTCATTTTCGACTTCATCAAAGTTAATTACTCTGTGGGAAGGTGAGCCCACTTCGATTGGTAACATCGCTTCAGTTCCATATGCCAGCTTGAATGGAGTTTCCCCTATTCCGGACCTCGGGCTAGTTCTGTATGCCCATAGCACATGTGGTAGCTCTTCGGGCCATTTGTTCTTACTTTCCTTTAGCCTTTTCTCAATCCCCCTTAGCAAAATTCTGTTTGTCACCTCGACTTGGCCATTGCCCTGGGGATAAGCCACTGAAGACTTCTTGTGTTTGATCCCCCTTTCCTTCAAATAATTTTCGAAGTCTGAGCCAACGAACTGGGGGCCATTGTTCGAGACCAAGACCCTGGGTAAGCCGAATCGCATTAAGATGTTGTCCATGAACTTGATGCAATCCTGCTGATTTATGGTCCTCATTGCCTTGGCTTCCGCCCACTTAGTCATGTAGTCAATGGCTACTAGTAAGTACCTCAAGTCGCCTTTAGCCCGGGGGAAAGGTCCCATTATGTCGATGCCCCAGACAGCGAAGGGGATTAGCGAGAGGACCGAAGATGGTAGGACCGGGCTTTGTCTTGGCACGTTGCTAAACAGCTGGCAATTTCTACATTTCTTGACGAAGTCCACTGCTTCGGAGTGGATGGTTGGCCAGTAATATCCTTGCCTTATGATTTTGTAGGCAAGGGCTTTTGCAGACATGTGGTCTCCACAAATGCCCTCATGTACTTCCTGCAAACAGTAGTTGGCCTCCTCCGGGCCCACACACTTCAGGGCCGGGGATGAGAATGTTCTGCGGTAGAGTCGGTTATCTTCAATGAAGTATTTTACCGCTTTGTTTTTCAACCTTCTGGCTTCGTTTTTGTCCTTTGGTAACTCCCCCTTTTCTAGGTAAAGGATAAAAAGGGTCATCCAGTTCGGGCTGTCATCTATTTCCATTATTTCCTCTTGATCAATTGCTGGTTTCTCAAGTTCCTCAAAGTAGACAGAACTATCTAGGTCGGCTGAGTTTTGGACTAGTCTGGAGAGCTCATCCGCTTCGGAGTTTTCCTCCCTGTTAATCTGACTGATTTGGTGTTCCGGGATTGTGGCTAAGTAGCTCTTGACCAAGGCCTGATACTGAGCCAATTTGGGGTCTTTAGCGATATATTCCCCTTTTGTTTGACGTACCACGATCTGGGAATCGCTGTAGATGCTCAGGTTTCGGAGTTTCAGAGTTCGGGCTAGCCTTAGCCCAGCCAGGAGAGCTTCATATTCGGACTGATTGTTAGTTGCTTGAAATTTGAAGACTATTGCCTGTTTGATCTGAAAGCCATCCGGGCTCTTCATGATGACCCCGGCCCCGGACCTATTCACCGTAGAGGAACCATCTACATGGAGAATCCATGAGTCAAGGCATTTGTCCGGGGTTACCTCATGTTCAGCTGATGTTGAAGGGTGTTACGGCACAGGAAAGGAGCATTCCACGATGAAGTCTGCTAGGGATTACGCCTTGATTGCTGTCCGGGGTACGAAGGTCAAGCTGTACTGACTTAACTCTATTGCCCAATTTATCAATCTCCCGGAGGCATCTGTCTTGTGGATTATCCGCCTTAGCGGCTGATCAGTTACCACTTTGATCTCTCTCCCTTGGAAATAGTGTCTGAGTTTTCTCGAGGCTGTGATCAGGGCAAAGGCAAACTTCTCCAAATTGGGGTACCGAGTTTCAGCATTCTTTAACACTTGGCTCACATAGTATACTGGTCTTTGGATTCCCCCATCTTCCCGGATTAAAGCGGCTGCTACCGCTAGTGATCCGGCTGAGAGGTACAGATGTAACGGTTCTCCGGGCTCGGGCTTAGTTAACAGAGGCGGGGATGAGAGATATTCCTTGATTGTGTCTAGGGAGGCTTGGCACTCCGGGCTCCATGCGATTTCTTTTCGGTTTGTTGCTCCCTTAAGCAAGCTGAAGAACGGCAAACACTTCTCTGCCAGCTTGGAGATAAACCTTCGTAAGGCCGCCAATGATCCGGCCAATTTTTGGATGTCCTTTTGGGTTCGAGTTGGTTGCATGTCCAGGATTGCCTTAATTTTTTCTAGGTTGGCCTCAATTCCCCTCTGACTGATCATGAAGCCTAAGAATTTTCCTGCTGCTACCCCGAAGGTGCACTTCTCCGGGTTAAGTTTCATTCGATTTTTCCTTAGATTTTCGAAACATTCCCGTAGATCCGGGACGTGTTCCTCAACAGTTTTGGATTTGGCGATGATATCATCCACATAGGACTCCAAGTTCCGGCCTATTTGGTCCTGGAAGACCTCTACCATGGCTCTTTGGTACGTGGCCCCGGCATTCCGGAGCCCGAAGGGCATGAATTTGAAGGCATACACCGCCCTATGGGTGATGAAGGCTGTTTTGGCTATGTCTGCAGGGTTCATCTTGATCTGATTGTATCCAGAGAAGGCATCCATGAAGCTTAACATTACATGTCCCGAAGTAGCATCAATGAGTTGATCTATGTTGGGTAACGGGTATGGATCCTTGGGGCAAGCCTCATTGAGGTCTGTAGTCAATGCACATCCTCCATTTCCCACTAGGTTTCTTGACTAGGACCACATTGGCCAGCCACTCGGGGTACTTGATCTCACAGATTATATCTGCTTTGGGAAGTTTGTCTACTTCTTCGTCTATGGCCCTTTGTCTCTCCGGTGCAACATTCCTTCTTTTCTGTTTTACGGGTCTTTTCCCGGGATCCACGTCCAGGCTGTGCACGGCCAAAGATTCATGGAGTCCGGGCATATCGGCCGGGCTCCATGTAAATACATCCGCGTACTCCCGGAGTAACGACACCAGGTCTTCTTTGAAGGCTGCTTCTAATCCCGCCCCAATCTTAATTTTCCTTTCGGGATCTCCGGGTATCAGTTCAATTGTCTCCGTTTCCACGGCGGGCTCGACCTTGGCTTGATCTTTCATTGTGGATGATTTTTGAACCCGGGCCTGGGAGTTTGAAGCGAGGTACCCCCGAGCTATGGAAGTTCCTTCTTCTGGGATAGGTACCTCAGACTTCTCGATATTCTGGACCTCCTTCCCGGGGTTCCTATAAGTTGAGTTTCTGTGTTTCTTTCTGCTTTGATTTTTATGATAAGAGGATGCTTTGCGCTTGTTTTCGGGATCTGTTTCGGCCATGACTAGGGCTTGACCATAGCATCGGCTTGCTGTTTCGGTGTCACCCCTTACTTCTCCTACCCCGGCGGCTGTTGGGAACTTGAACTTGAGGTGTGGGGTTGAGGTCACGGCCCGGAGCTTGGTCAGAGCTGGGCGCCCTAGGATGACATTGTAGGAGGATGGACTGTTGATTACATAGAATTTGACTATGTGAGTTATCTGCTTCGGAGCAGTGCCGAACTGGACAGGTAAATAGAGGGTTCCTTGGATAGGGACCAAGTTGTGGCCGAAGCCATACAGTGGATCCTCTCTACATTCATTCATTTTTACGCTCCCGAGCTGCATCCGGTTCATGGTATGCTTAAACAATATGTTGGCCGAGGAGCCGTTGTCCACGAGGACCCTTTTTACTTCATTATCGGCAATATCTAGGCTTACCACCAAGGCTTCGTTATGGTCGGGGTCTATTCCTTCAAAATCGGCATTGCTGAACGATATGACTTGTTTCGGAGCGGTTTCCACCACCATTACCTCATCTTCGGAATCCGAGGTCCTTGGGGGAGAGTTAGTGCCGCCCAGTACTACATGTACCACATTTTTGACTTTCTGAGCCCCGGGTCCTTGTCCCCTCTCTGCGTTCCTCCGGGCCACATATTGGTTCATGTTCCCCCTTTTGATTTGTTCCTCGATGAATAACTTGAGTGACATGCAGTTCTCGGTGGTGTGCCCGTGAGTTGAGTGGTAGTCACAATGCTTGTGTTTAGGCCTGTTCTCCGGGGCGGTAGCCATAGGCTTAGGCGGGTAATAGAAGGGTTTGTCCTGGATTTCTTTCAGTATTTCGGCACGGGGCCGGTTCAGTGGCGTCCACTCAGGTTCTGGGCGTGGCTCGGGCTTTTCTGGCCTCGGGGGCCTGGTATCAGACTTGGGCTTCGAGAAGTGGGCTCGGTCCGGGACGGTTAGTTGGGAGCTGGGGATGTAGTTACTCTGTTTGTTGGGTTTGAATTTCTTTTCTGGTCGATACTCGCTTTCGGGGCGATTATCTTTGTTTCTGCTCGAGGAGGCCCCTTGCCTGGTCATTCTCATGGCTTGTAGGATGTCTGTTTCTTTGATGAACTTGGCGGCCATAGCATATGCCGCGGCCAGGCTCTGGGGTTCTTTGTGCACGAGCTCTAGAACATAGCGCTCATTGTGCTCCGGGTCTAGGTTCTTTCGAAATATGCTCAAGGCTTCCCTCTCATCTAGATTGGTGACTTTGTTTATGGCCTCTTAGAACCGTTTCATAAAGGCGGAGAGGGCCTCGTTGTCATGCTGCCTAATTGTTTCAAGGTAGCACATATGGTACTCCGGGGATTTGTTGGCCCGGAACCTCCGGAGGAAGGCTTCCCTAAACTCTTTCCAACTGTGTATACTCCGGGATGGAATCCGGCTGAACCATCTTTGGGCTGCCCCTTTCAGTGTTGAAGCAAAGAATCGGCATTTGGTGAGATCATTGTAGAAGTATATCAGGGCTATCTGTTCAAAGTAGTTGAGGTGCTCCTCGGGGTCTTCCAGCCCGTCGAAGGAGTCGAAGTTGTAATGTTTGAGATTCTTTTGTCGGGGTATGGCTTCGAGGGAGTAGCTGAAAGGCGTGAGGGTATCTTGGATCTCAAACCCGGAGTCACTATTCACTTTTCTTTGTAGCTCGTGGATCATTTATACCAAATTGTCTGGGCATTCTTCCTCATCAGAGATGATCTCCGGGCTGATTTCTCGATGGGGTCGCTTGGATTTGGATTTCCTTATCCTTTCTTCCTTCTCCTGAAGCCTTTTTTGGATTCTAAGTTCCAACTTGGCCTGCTCTTCCTGCCTTATTCTTTCCCGGATTCTCTCCATTTTCTTGAGCTTATCGGTTTCGTTATCTCTGGCTTTGCTTTGATTGTTGCGGTCCTTCTTAGTTCTTTTGCCCGGATCTCCGAGACGGTCAAACACCGAAGCCCGAGATTGGTGTGAGTTGGCCGACCCTCCAGAGTTCTCAGCCTGTTCGGGCTCTAGTTCTGGGTGGGGGCGATTTCGGTAAGCTCGGATTGCTTCAGCGAGTTCCTCAGGGGTTAAGTTCTCCATTTGGGCAGAATCAAGGGGTACGTCTGTATACTTGTACCGATTCACCTCAACCGTGACCCGGGCGTCGTTCGGACCGATCCCGAGCCTCTCCTGGACCGGGACCTGGTTTTGGGGCGCCTGCTCCGGGATAGGAAGTGGGGGTTCTTCTCTCGGAGCGCTAGGTGCTGGGCGTTGGGTGGACTTGCTTGGTCGAGGCATTGTTGCAGGTTTTAGCTGGTTTGAGGGGTTCATATTTTCTTGGTTCGGCTGTTTGGGTTGGGTTCGGAGGTTCAGCCCCTCATTCTAGCACCAATGATAACTCCAAATCTTGATCGGGTACTTCCTCGCCAACTCCTGCCTCGGAAGTGGTGTAGCTGTAGTGGGGTGTCTGCAAAACAACACCGGAGGGGGGGTCTGGCCCCGAGGTGCCTCCGGCGTGAGAATGAGAGTTGGCTTTGGAAGATAATAATCAAGTAGAGTATCACAATAGTAATAAATGTGTGTAGGTGTGTAATAATGTCCAACCCCTAAACCCTATTTTCTAGGGGTATTTATAGCCCTAGGCCTAGGGTTTAGGGGTGGGTTACCTTTACTCCCGACCGTTGGATCCGGGGGACAAGGTGCTGAATTCCCGGGATGGAGGACACGTGTTCCTATTCGTGGGGACCGTTGACTTGGGTGTGGCAGTGTTGTGGAATACATGGTTTGACACATGCTGTCTCTTGGACTTTAATGCTGGTCAGCGCCATGTGCGGGAATGTTGGCTGAGCTGGAGTGCCACGTGCGCCAGGTGTCATCTGTCAGGGGACCACTAGTCCGGGGTGGTGGTCCGGGCCCGGGGCCCACTGGCTTGGGCTGGGCTGCTCTTATTTTCATGAGTTGGATTGTTTGTTGTTTTGGGCCTGAGGCTGGGCCTAGTTGGATCTGGGCTATTTCTAGCCTATCCATCAGCATATTGCAACACTGCATAACACAGCACATCTGAACTTTTAAATCATGTTAGGATATCTTGATTATTTTTACGACAAGTTTACATGCTTGTATTTGTTATTCTATTCAAATGAGGGAATCCTCAGGCAGAATATTTCCTGAAATATTTAGATGAGAACAACAGAAAACGACTCAAATTATTGGATTGAGGATTGTCCGACTATGAATCACATAATACATGCATTATGCATAAATGTTTGTATGTGTGTTGGGTAATATATGTGATTATATGAAGGGATGATTAAGATTAAGAGCTGATTAATTAAAACATGTTAAGGTACATGTATGCAGAAACGTTGTTTTTTCCTATTTTATTTACCTTTTCTTTTTGTGAACAAATGCAACAGCTACCATGAACTTGCATAAATTCAAACCATGCCAAGATACCTAGTCCCGCATATACATGCTCTGCCCATACCCAACACCAATGTGGACCCCTTAACTTCAAAAGCAATGCGACTAGATCCCTTCACCTCTCTAGAATCTACACTTGGTTTCACTCTTTAACCATGAAGTCTCGAAGTCTTCCATATGGGCGGCTGAGCTTGTCTAATTCTTGTCCCCTAAATGTGCGAGCAGTTGCCTTGAAGGCACCAACAACTTTGTTTGGCTTTGTCCTACATTCATGCCCCTCACTAGTCATTACCAATTTTAAGTATTGTTATACATTTATATTTCCTTCTTGCTGTCTTTTAAGGGGCGGGGCAATTGGGAACCGATTCTAACCCATTCCAAATGCCCCGCCCCGCCCCGCCCCGCCCCGCCCCGCCCCGCCCCGCCCCGCCCCGCCCCGTCCCATATTTGGTACATGCAATATTTACTTCATAGTTTTAAGAGGATTATATTGATAACTGCTAAGACACAATATCCTTTATTATCTGAGTCTACCACACCATCCAGTTAATTAATCATGTACCCAGTTAACCAATCAGAAAACTATGAATTATTTTAGAACCAATCATATGCCACTTCTAAATCATGGACCAATCAAATTAAAACAAATATGTTTCCTTATATAATTTAACTTACTATCTTTTAACCAAGGTTAAACCAATCAATCATTCTAAATATATTTAAAATTTGAATTATAATCCTAAAAATCTGTTTCCTTATATAATTAGTTAACACTTCTAATTTAAATACAATAATAATTTTATTAAACATATCCATAAATAAATATTTTTTAAATTAAAAAATATTTACTAGAAAATCACAATTTTAATTTGAAATCAATCACCATATGCTATTATATTTTTAAATTAAATTTCATAATTAATCATTCATTAATCAACCACTCTTTTTATTTAACTCAGTCACAATCATATGATCATACATTATAAATTTATTTTTATAATATATATTGTACAATTATAATCAATATTAAATAATTATAATCTAACTTAACTAAAAATCTGAAAAAATCGGATTTAAAATCAGATTTTAAATAACTTAGATAAAATCCATACCTTCAAAAAATTGATTTTTTTTATAAGTTCAAAAATATATTTATTCATAATTTGTTAATAAAATTAATTAATAAATGCATATAAGCCAACACTACAAAATCGGATTTGAACAAATTTTAAATAGTTTGGATAAAATACATATCTTCAAGAACTCGATTTTTTTAAATAGCTTGGATAAAAATCCATATATTCAAAAACTCGATTTTTTGAAAGGTTCAAAAATATTTTTATTCACAATTTGTTAAAAAAATAATTATATAAAATATTTACCATGCTTATTATAATTTACTAATCGCGGTTAAATTAAATTTAAATGTAAAATATTTTGATTTAATAGCTTCGCATATCACATGGTTTTTAATTTAAAAAAATTCTACTAACCATAAATGTTATTTTCTATAAATCCACATAACAGTATATTACATATGGTTATATATCTTTTAGTCATGAATTGTTTTTGAACATCCCTTATTATAATAAAGGATACCCGAATCTAACATGTATTAGTTAACCAATCACAAGATTGTGAATTATTTTAACATCATTCAGAATCTATTAAATTTAAATCAATTAAACTTAATGTAACATGTTTCTCTATTGGATCTAGATTCTACGTTTCAACCAAGACTAAACTCAAATCAAATCAAGTTACACTCAATAACAGTTAATTTTTATTTTTTTTCATATCAATTAACTAAACATGACTAGATTATAGCCCGTGCTACGCACACGGGTATTTTAAAAATTATTTTATAATAATAAAAAATTATTTTAAAAATTATTTTATAATAATAAAAAAATAGTTTATAAAATTTTAAAAGAATAAATAATTCTTACAAACTAAAAAATATAATTATTATATCAACTTAAACATTACAGGAATTTTAAGCCTCTTATTCCCTATTCCCCATGAGACCTAGTCAACTTTGATAAACAAAGTGTATGCATCAATTCTCCTTATGGCTAAATCATATTAATTTCGGTTAAGGTACTACTTTATATCTTTTTGTTGTATTTTTTTTTTTGAAAGGCAAAACTTATATTATAATATAGCTCCAACAGGAAGGAGCTAGATAGGCAAAGCCTTTACATACGTGATCAGCCTGCATCACAACTGGACATCAGGAAGAAAACAGGATCAAACCTACTACAGTACAAAACTACTAAAAGAACCATAAACTCCTATCACATATAAAACAATCAACAAGCAACTTAAAAAGGAACTTAAAACAATCAATAATCTATTTTTTTTACAGTGTTGGATTGCCAATGTTATTCAGTGATTAATTAACAATTTTATTCTAAATACAATAATTATTTAATTTAAAAAATTATACATTAATACATGAATCTATTATATTTATAATAGATATTTTGATATCTGAAACTCTCAATTCAAAATCATAAGATACAATTAAAATCATGAATTAAAAATTATTAACAATATAAAACTATTTACCACACTATTCTAAATACACATTCAAAATTATGTAAAGTATTAAATAATTCAATCATAAAAAAAGCTAGGATCAACCAATTAAAATATAAGAATTAATTTTAAACCAATCATTTTTTAACATTTTAATTACGAAAATTTTTAACTATGCAATAATTAATGGAAAAATAATTTGACCTGATAATATAATTGAATTATTCAAAATATTAAATATAATCTTAAATAGTACTATACATTATTTTGTGTATAAATTATCAATCAAAAAATAAAAAATATTACAGAGTCAATGAAAATATTGTTAGTGAATATTTCCATAATAAATTGGTCAATTTAGCACAAATTTTCTTATAAATCACTATTTATTTATAGATAATTAATTCATCAATAAAAGGACATATGTCATTCACAAAAATAATTAAACCTGCAAAAATCATCAATAAAAGGGCATACAACATCTACAAAAACAATTAAAATTGAATAAACACATAGTCAAATAGATCACTAATTTCATTTATCCAATCATTGAATAGATCTTCAATTATGGTACATCTCTAGCTTATATCACTAAATTATACAATCTTTTCGGCGAGACAATCTAACAATTTGTTATAAACATGAGAAATGTGTAAATCTGATTTGTCATAATGTATTCAAACAACCGACCAGAGTTGTGATTCTATATTATCCAAATCAATGAACTAATATAACAAAATCTAATATATGGGTAGACAAAATCCACGAATAGGATATTAGGCTCTCAATAAAGAGAGATATTTATTGAAAGCCAAAGTAGATCAAGAAAAAGAAAATAAGGCTTATCATTTACAAGGAGATATTACAAAATCTAATATTTTGGTAGATAAAATCCACCAACGGGCAACGAGGTACTAGATTCTCAATGATATATTTATTGAAAAATAAAGATAAACCAAGAAAAAAATTCTAAAAAAAAACTTAAAAAACTAATATCAGCTCCTAAACTTTAGTTTATCATTTCTTGGGAGAGAGAGAGAGAGAGAGAGCAGCAGCAGCTACAGTTTTTGTTATAAAAATTATTAATAATGATAAATAAAAATGGTATACACTTAAAATATATATTGTTTTTAATAAAAGGGTGCCTTTTTGAATTTTGTATTCTTGAATTAAAGTAATAGTATCAATTCTCATATCTTAACCTAAGAGCATATATTGAATTTGCTTGGTTGGTTGATTATATTTTTTTTATATTAACAAAGCATAAAATATGGCAAAGTAAACTAAATAACTTGGTAGAAAGATTTTACAAGAAGAGAGATATTTGTTAACGAGAAATAAGAAAAAATAAAAAGGAGGGTTTCATTTTGTTTGGCAGACTTTACACCATGCATGCTACTCTTAGTTTTGTTTTGTAACATCTCAATGTTGTTCTAAGACATATAATTATATATTTACATAACTTGGATACATAGTAATATTTCATGTAATTGACATATTTTTTTTATTCGCGTATTTCATTTAATTTCGTGTACACGAAAAAATTTGTGTAATTTAGGGTCATTTTGTGTTATAATTTCGGATACACGATTTAATATCATGTCATTTTCGTTAAAGACCCTAAAGTACATGACATGAATGTACAAAACGATTTGTCAGGTCTACATAAGCTATTTCTTCTTATATATGTCGGAAAAATATACTCACTGTTAAAGGAAATTGAATTTCATGTTATTTAACCCAAAATCTGAATTACAAGGACACATATGTAACAATGTGATTATGTGTTTATATATTACACACTTGATTTCAATTTTATGGACATTAACTTATTTTCACAAGTTAGTAAAATGAAAAAAAAAAAATAGGTGATACTCATTTTCATATGTCTTATTTTAAGAATTAAAGAAAACAAAAATTTATTATTCCATATTTTACTAAAAAAGAATATAAAAACCAAAATACAAACTTCCAAACTGAAAATGCACATTTTAAGTTGTCTTTACAAATAAGGTAAGTACAATAACCATAAAATCTAACAATCATATATTACTCCAAGAGCGCGATATATTGAATTTGTTTGGTTAGTTGATAATATTTTTTTATAGTAAATCAATTCATTAATAATAGGACATATAATTTGTAGAAATGATATTGAACAATCACATAGCAAACTAGATTAGATGAAAGTTTCTATTGTTATAATTACGTTCGTTTCATCTATCTTGCACAGTAGATATCCTTTCTATGACTGAAACATGCAATCTTTTTTTGATAGACAGTCTAATGATTTATTGGAGTCGTGAGGATTAAGTTTCTATACATTTTTTAAATGTTATCGAAAAATTTACCATGACCATACAAATATTTTCAATGAATTAATATAATAAATATTTTAAGGATTCGATATTGAATAAATATACCGAATTCTCATAATATGGGTGAAAAATTTGTTAACTTGATAAGTAGAAATATTCTCTAAAAGAGAGAGAAATAAAATGAAAGCTAAATTTTAAAAAAAAAACAATAAAGATGGATTTTGAACTTTTCAACGCGGGTTGTATTTGTTTTGATGATTGATTCATAATATTAATATTAATTCAATTGGTATGAATTCACAGATAAGTAATTTTATACTTACGTTAATTAACATTTCAATAAAATTATATATTTTTCTAAATAAAAATTAAAATAATATATTTATATTAATTTATTAATATAATTTATCGGTCGGTGTCATAAATCATAATTGCATGTTGTTTAACAGTTAATAAAGCTCATTTCATGTCAAATTTGCATGGTTCCTGCGAGACAGGTACAGAGATTATTAAAAAAAATTGCAAAAATAAAAAGGGCGAAGATGGGATTGAGGCCCTCGTCCCATACCCACCCGATACCCCTATTTCCTTCTTGACATTCATATATAATAGACATGGAATGAGACCCTATCTTTTATATTAACAACACAAACTTCTCTTAGCTTCTACCAGAGACGTATGCTCCACCTCTTCTATAAAACATTTTCACAGAATTCTTGAAGGATTGATCTGACAGTGAAGAAGATTTGTTATATAGAAATTCGTTCCCTAGTCCGTGCTGCTGTTTTTTTTTTGTTTTTGGTAACAACTGTTGCGAATGGAAAGCATCAATATTCGCGAGGAAGGTCTCAATCTGAAGGCTACTGAACTAAGGTTGGGTTTGCCAGGGAGGGAAGAAACTAAAAAAGAAACAATCTTTAGCTTTAAAAACAACAAACGAGCAGCGTCCAAGTCCACAGAAGACAATGGATCAGAGGCTAATTCTGGTGCCAAACAGGGTGACCATGAAGCTGCACCTGCTGCTAAGTAAGTTACTACCATTTATAGTTGTAAATGATACATATTATATTTCGTGCTATACTTACTTGAAAAATAGCAAACTAATTGTGTTGTTGAATTGCAGAGCACAAGTAATTGGATGGCCGCCAATTAGATCCAACAGCAAAAATAACTTTCCATCAAAGAAGGTTGAGGCAGAGTGTGGAATTTATGTTAAAGTAAGCATGGATGGAGCACCTTATCTTAGAAAGATAGATTTGAAGGTTTATAATGGCTACACAGATCTCTTAAGGGCTTTAGAAAACATGTTCAAACTCTCTATAGGTAATAATGATACAGACTTGACTTCTCATTGTTTACATTATATTTTTGTACTTGGGTTGTTTCTAAATTTAGCATTATATTGTATGATTTTAGGTGAATACTATGAGAGGGAAGGTTACAAAGGATCAGAATATGCACCTACTTATGAAGACAAAGATGGCGACTTGATGCTTGTTGGAGATGTTCCTTGGGAGTAAGTTCGTCATCCCTGTCTATGTTGTGTTTTTGGTGGTTTATGTTTAACTAAACTTTTGAAATTTTATCTAAAACCTTGTATACTTGCGTTGTTTCACATTTTTTCAGTATGTTTATGTCATCATGTACAAGACTGAGAATCATGAATGGATCAGAAGCTAGAGGCTTGGGTTGTGGTGCCTGAAAACCTGAAACCATAGCAAACTAATGTGCATGTGGAGGAGATCTCTCTTACGAAGAGCTAATCTTCAGGCTTGGGTTTTCGAAGAACTTTGGTTTACACGGCCTGTCTCTGAACAAGCCATGTATGTGGGTATCGATCGGGGAAAGTGGAAAGTGAAAGCTTAATGTAACAGTTGCAGTTACTAATATGTGTGGCAGGAAGATCACTACTGGTTTTGAGGTTTTATGATGTTCTTGTTTGTAATATGTGTAAAGCAATTTTGTTATGTATCCTCATGAGTAAGACAATCCAAATACTATTTTCATACATATTTTTGCAGTCAACAAATGGACAAATAGAACCAACAAATAAACATATAAAATAGTCCTACAATAACATGCATGTCTATATAATGCCTTTGCATTAGGATTACTTAAGGTGCATATCTAATCTTAAAGATCATTGAAATAAACATTCTTCCAAGTTCAAATGAAAAACTTAAAAGGCAAACTAATAAAATGATTCACAAAGAAACTGCCCAATTCAGCATTCTGTTTTCGGTAATATGATCGATTGGCATATATCTGCAGAAATAGTCCTTTAAAAATCAGGAATGTTCTTGCTGTGAAAAATAATAACTGTTACTAGCTAAACTGATAGCAAATTAAACTCATTCATTCAGAGTTCAAATTGTAGTAATCAGAGCGGAATTATTCTTCCACCTCACTGTAATGTTGTTTCATAAGCTCTGTCTCAATATAATGTGCCTTTTGTTTGATAATATCTATATTATACGTAAAATTAAAATATTACATTAATTTCAGAATTTGCAGGGTATAATAGCAATAACTGATAGGATCATAAGACTGGATCAAAAGGGCTAAGCTATAAATTTCTAGACGTGGAAAATGAATTGCGGACTTTAACTTCTTGTTACTCGCAGGTGGTGTTGAAGGTTATGCTGTCCCTCATGCCGCAGGACAGGGGGAGGGTTTCCGACAGTAAGGTGTATAATTTAATTGTCTATGGCCTATGTAATTGTAGAAAATAGAGGTATGTGTAAATATATGTATTGTGAAGAATCAAGAATAATGTAAGAAAAGAAACTCTTGTATTGATAACTTGAAGCTTAAACTAAATTGTATTGATATTGAAGACTACATTGTGTTGAGTAGCTTAATTATATTACATGAGTGAAGAACTAATATATAGAAGAATAAGGTACACAAAGTCTATGTTTGGTTTGTGTGAATGCTTGACAATATAACCATTATTCTAGAAGGGTTTGAATTCTAGGTTCAACAATTGTGGGTAGTTGAAACTAATATATTTAACACCCTCCTCAAACTAAAGATGGTTGAAAAACCAGCTTGAGTTTGTAAACAAAATTACCGAAAGTGGTAGGAGGATTTTGAACCGGAGACACGATGTAGATGAATCGTGCCTTTTTGTTGGTTTTTGCACCTCCCCAAACTGATGTAATTCTGATAGCTAGAGAAGCATTGTCAGAATAATAAGCTAATATGATGGCTGAAGAAGCACTGTCAGAACGGTAAAACAATTCTGATGGCTGGAGAAGCACTGTCGTAATGAAGATCGAAAAATCAATTCTGATGGCTGAATAAGACACTGTCAGAACGAAAACAATTCTGGTGGCTGGAGAAGCACTGTCACGTCTATGGCTGATCCCAAGAGTCTATCCTGTGTGAGGATTCCGTAATGACTATGAATGGATTCAAGCTCACTAATTGATGCAATTTCTGGTGTAAAATCTGAGGTTGCATTAGTGGATCGCCAAATATTTATTTCGTTGAAAAAGCTACGCATAGCTTGAGATCAAGGAAAATGATGTGTTTATCCAAAATGCAACTTCCCTTCATTCTCGTAAAGAAAACGCTCAAAAGTAACTTTGAAATTTCCAGGAACTAAAATAAAATAGTTCAGGGACTGATGTGTCAGTTGACAAAAGCTGGAGGGTCAACTTGCAAGATCTGATAAAGTTTAGGTACCAAGGTGTAAGTGGGCAAGAATAATTAATTGTGTAAAATGGTACTGGCTATGTTTGTGTGGCCCAATAAAAGAAATTAATAGGCTAGTAAAAATATTGGCCCAAATTAAGAAACAAATGGGCTGATAGGTAAAACAGATTTAGCCCAACGTTGATTTAGCCGTGTGTATCAATTAGGGATGAGCATGGTGCGGTTTGGTGCGGTTTTGATCGAAAACCGCACCGTAACCATATTAATTCGGTTTTTAAAATTAGAAACCAAAACCACACCAAACACTATTGGTGCGGTTCGGTTTTCGCAACTCGGTTTCGGTTTGAAATAGTGCGGTTTCGGTTTTAAAACCAAATTATTAAAAAATTCTGGTAGAATGCAAAACACAAGTCAATAGCTTCAACTTAATATATATTGAAGGACAAAAAAGCCCTTCCCCCTAACTAAAATACCTAAAAACTAATACAATACTATATAGTCACAATACTAATACCAGTGACAATATAAGTAAAAAACAAATATAGGATTTTTCCAAGTTGCAGCCTGCATTGAACTGAGTATTAGATAGTTGCTAGTGGAATTGAGCTCCACTAAATGTCTGACCAAAGGACCAACCAGCTGGGGCAACATTGTTTGAAATAACAGTTCTTCCATCACTTGTGGTAACTTTGAACGACAAAGATTGACCATTTAGAATTTTAGATAGCTGTTGATTTGCCAGTTTTGTCCCCAGTTTCTTGACATTGGTTGCCAACCAGTTCTCGATCCTTTGATGGATACTGCATGAACATCTCCAGGTTCCAGCACCACCAACATTTGTTACCAAAACCAAGTTGAAGTAAGAGTGACCATTTATTTGAAACCTTATGCCTCCTCTCCTTTGGCAGGGCACCCTTCATATATTATCCACAAATAAAGCTGCAGTGTTTGTACCTCAGGCACACACTAAAAAGTAAAAACACTCCTAAACTAAATATTAAAGTTCTTCTCTCCTCTTTTTTTTGAAAGGAACTAAATATTATACTTTTTACCAGAAAACTTGCTTCTGTACCACATGTAACCCAGAACATGTTCATTATACATCATATCAGAAAGGAAGTTCAGTATACACATCCTGTGTTTTTAACAAACAAGCTATACGATTCTTAGAAAGTGCTTTTGCAAAGTTCATCCATCAATGAAATTAATTGCAAAGTTCTTCTCCCTACCCTCTGCACAGTTTGGTACTCTTTTGAAGTGATCCCATGCCCGTGAAGTTAGTCTTTTAGGCCTTTTCGCATCTTTATTTTCCTCGGTATCCTCCTCTAAGTTTATCGGAGTCTGAAATTTATTATCATTTAACAATTAAAAGGCAATATCAAACAAGAACCTAACATAAATATGTAAGTATATGTATATATATCATATACAATCAGGAAAGTAAATACCTCTTTTGTAGCTTCTACATTTTCCTCTTGTTGAAGAATATCAGGTGTATCTTTCGTATGATCCATAGAATATCAATTATCAGGTATTTAATTCAGGTGTATCGCTCTTCGCGCGCCTCTTCTCTGTTGCAGACTTGCAGACTCGCGGCGTCTTGTTTGTGTTTGTGTATCAGTCTATCAACGTATGTGACTCTGTGACCTGTGTTGTCTAAACCTAAAGCCTAAACCTAAAGGACTAAGGCAGTAAGGGCCAAATATATTGGGCTGGCCCAAATATAAGTAAATACAAATTACACAAACCGATTATTAGACAGACTAATAGACCATCAGTAATTCAGTATTGTATTATGAATATATATTATTATTATTATTTATATAATTATTTTAATATATAATTATATATTATAATTTTTAATTCGGTTCGGTTTTCATTCGGTTTTAAAAAATTAAGAAACCAAACCGAAACCAAATTAATGGCACGGTTTTTATTCGGTTCGGTTTTTATTTGGTGCGGTTCCATTTGGTTCGGTTTCGTGCGGTTTTTTGCGGTTTCGGTTTCGGTTTCCGTTCGGTTTTGCACATCCCTAGTATAAATCACACCTAGGGCTGTAAATGAGTCGATACGCTCACGAACAGTTCAGTGTCCGGTTCGAAAAAAGTTCGATTCGAGTTCGGTTCGATTTGTAAACGAGTCAAACATGAACACGATTTTGAGGTTCGTCTCGTAAATGAGCTGAACCCAAACACGACATAGTTCGGCTCGAAAGTTCGCGAACAAGTTCTATTATATAGTTCATGAGCAAGTTCATTAATATAGTTCGTGAACCTTGTTCGTAAATATGGTTCATGAATAAGTTTGTGCACAAACTTCATATATATACGTTCGCGAACATAATTTCTTTAACATTTAACGGGAGTTCTTGAATTCATGATAATTTGTAAATAATTGTATAAGTAAGTGTTACGAAGTAATATGTTAGTTTATTTTGTCTATTCATTATATTTTCTTTGTTTAAATTTATAAATTATTTTTATTAATAATAATTAAATTATACATATGTTACATTATAAATTATAACATTAGTTCGTTATGTATTAACTAAACTTGGTCCAAATTTGATTCCTTGATAAGTCTAAATTCGAAGCATTTCTCAAGTTTTCAATGTTTCATCCCCCAATTTTATTTTTATTTTAATTGCATTAAAATTTTTCTAGAAAAAAAAGGTTGAAGTGTTCATGAACATGAAATCATGAACACTATTTATGAGATGTTCGTGAATAGTAGCTCGTTAGACATGTTCGTGAACGCGAACATGTTTGTGAATAAAAATTTTCTTAACGAGTCGATACACAAACAAAAATATTGGCTCGATCAAAGTTCGAGCTCGAGTTCGAGTTCGATGTATTTATAACGAGCTGATACACGAACAGTTAAGAGTTCGGCTCGGTTCGACTCATTTACAGCCCTAATCACACCTTAAACAAATAAACACCAAATATATCTCTCGTCTCTCTGAGAGATATACAGAGATGTTAAGGCGGGTTTGAAGAAGATGGTTCGGTTGCAGCGATGGTCGGTATGAGTGATTGGAGCGAGTCAATGACTCGTTGTTTTGCTGGTGGGCTGAGTTGACTCGGACAGAACGGAGTAATCAGATGGTTCAGGAGATTTGATGGTGATTTGTGATTTGTGACAGTTTGGAGATGGGTGAGTCGGAGGTTTCCTAGTCATTGTTTTAAAGGAGGTTGTAACCGATTGTAGGTTGTAACCTTGAGATGAGTAACCCACCAAGTGTTTGGTGTAATGACTCAAAGAGAAGGAATGCTTCCCGGAATATATGGTTGTCACCGAAAATAATGGAGGTCGGAATAATGGAGGAACAAGCCTATAGCAGGTGGGTGCAGCGGAATGAATGAAATAAGCTGGACAAAAGTGTTTTCCGGAGTTGCTTGCAAAAAACCTGCCGGAACTTAACTTGAGGTATGTGGTATATTTTGTACAACTGATTTTGGTGATAGAGGAAATACCGAAGATCAAGAGCCTAAAGCTCTGATACCATGTAGAAAATAGAGGTATGTGTAAATATATGTATTGTGAAGAATCAAGAATAATGTAAGAAAAGAAACTCTTGTATTGATAACTTGAAGCTTAAACTAAATTGTATTGATATTGAAGACTACATTGTGTTGAGTAGCTTAATTATATTACATGAATGAAGAACTAATATATAGAAGAATAAGGTACACAAAGTCTATGTTTGGTTTGTGTGAATGCTTGACAATATAACCATTATTCTAGAAGGGTTTGAATTCTAGGTTCAACAATTGTGGGTAGTTGAAACTAATATATTTAACAGTAATAAACCTTGTATATCAAACTCACATATCTGATATCTGTTGGGATTATTGACTAACACAACAACATAGAGGCAGTTATATATCGTATTTAACAAGCCAAGGCCAATCAAACAATTAACGAAACAAAACATGAAGGTAAAAAGCATGCATATCAGTAACTGAAAGAACAAAGGAAAGTCAGAAAACATACCAGTAGCCATAGCTATATCAGTATGTAAAACTAGTAAAACAAACAACTGAGTCGTCAGGATTTGCTCGAAGTCCTGACTGCTCTTGAAGAGATAATTGCCCCCACTTACAACTGTGTTGGGATGCTTGCAACACCTCTCCCAGGATAAAACAGCTCCGAGTACAGTGATCACAGCAATCAGAATACTCAACTTCGACTAGCACCTCAGTCGCCGGAAAACCTTTAGTAACATAAACTATAACAGGAGGAGAACAGAGAGTGTAGAGAAGAAAAGAGAATGTAGGGTGTGGTCTGTAGTATATCCAGTCACACACAATCAGTAGCTTAGGTCTCTATTTATACTAGAGGCTAAGTGTAACTGATATCACCCTCATTAATATTGTAACCCCCATTCCATTTAATAAAAATGAAACGGTCGATTTAATATAATCAAAACGGCAGTAATAGCTGATTTATATTAAATAAATCGTAACAGTTACGAATATATATTATCCACACATATCAGTTTTTATTTTAATTAATCTGAGTATATATATATTATCAAATTCTGTCCAGGACCCAACATCAGGATCTGATCCATCAGGATTTTAACCTGTCAGGATATGATGTATGTCCATCAGTATTTGATCATCCATCAGGATCTGGTACCGTCAGGACTTGGTCCATCAGGATTTCATCAGGACTTGAGCCCATCAGTATTAGATGTCTGCCAGTTCCTGATTTCTGATTTATTCCAAGTACTGATCCAGAACGATATATATATATATATATATATATATATATATATATATATATATATATATATATATATATATTCTAATTAAAATATTTTTAAACACAGAAATAAAATCCCTCGCCCAGGTCGCCTCGCGTACGCGAGACGCCGAGACATTCGCCCTTCGACCGAGCCGACCCGAGTCGAGACGAGACGAGACGAGACGTGACGTGACGTGTCGTGGCGTGGCGAGGCGGGCGGCGGCGGCGCGCGTGTGTGTGTGTGTGCGCGCGTGGAGCACACAGTAACACCATGCACTATCATACACCTTAGTAGTTGTACACTACCCATGTGTGTGATTCTATATAAAGCCAACAACCCCCTTTATTCTTTTCAATGTGGGACAAATACACATTTTCATTTTCAAGCTCTTTCAAGCTACTAACTTCAACTCTATTTCTCTATGGGTTTCACTAAGAAAATTACTTAGACCCATATATGAAAATTTAAGTTCCCATATCAAGGAACAATTTCCAATCGTTAAAATCCGGAATTAACATCAATAACATAAAATACTTATGCTCTAAAAACTCCATTTTCTAACAATCCCCCACAAATCCATACAGAAATGCTTCAGGTTTTACATCATGACTTGTTTTTCAGAGTCGGTACCCTTCCGGGTTTGAACCCTCCTAAGTCCCCTACTTCAATGATTACCGGATTCAGATGGAATGTTTCAGCTTGAATCTTAATCCGTTTGGTGTAACCATGTTCCATAGACGACGACAAGTCAAAGGCTATGGTGCCAATCTACGGCTTTGAGACATTAATGGTCTTGTCTCGATCCTGTTTGTCGAATGTTTCAAGGAATAACTCTTTCCTCTAATTGCGACCACACAATTACATTCGCTTAGCTGGGCATCTCCAGAGATGTACTGCTACCATCTCGTCGAATGACTTGACCCCATTCAGAGTTATAATAACTCTTGCTAACTAGCAGTATCAGTACCTTCTAGGTTTACAGGGGATAGACTCAGATACAACAGTATCATCTATGTAGCAAAGGTACTACGAATTCATCCTTACAGCTTGTTATTACCACATTGAATACACTTCAAGGGATCTCCTCTCATGTGTATTTGGTTCCCACTGATGATGAACTATGATGGGTTGACAGCCCCATCCCCAACCTCGACTTAAGGACCACTGCAGGTTCCAGTCCTTTAGTTAAAGGATCATCTATATTATTCTGAGTTCCTATGAACTCTACAGCAATAATCCTATCAGACACTAAACCCCTTATAGACTTTAGTCTAACTTGGATGTGCCTCTTTGTTTTAGCATTATACTTCTTACTGCTAATCTTGTCGATAGTTGTTTTACTATCACAATGAATAGCAAGCGCAGGAAGCGGTCTGCTTACTACAGGTATCGCGGACATAAGTCCATGTAACCATTCAGCCTCCGTCCCCGTGGCATCAAGTGCACACAACTCAGACTCAAAAGTAGACCGAGTTACTATAGTCTGTTTGGTCGACTTCCAGGATATTGCTCCACCTGCTAAGGTGAACACGTATCCAGTCACTCCATTGGAACCAGACTTCTTAGCTATCCAACTTGCATCACTGTACCCCTCAAGTACACCAGGAAATCTCCTATAGTGTAAACTTAGGTACATTGTGCCTTTCAGATATCTAAGTACTCTATCAAGAGCATCCCAATGAGTTCTGTTTGGACAACTTGTATATCTAGCCAACTTAGACACAGAATATGAAATATCTGGTCTAGTACAGTTAGCAAGATACTGCAAACTCCCTATAATCTGAGAATACCTTAACTGAGACACAGGTACTCCTGAAGTATTCTTAACAAGGGCCACTTTAGGATCATAGGGTGTACTAGCGATTCTACACTGTGAATAACCATATTTCTCAAGTATAGATTTCTCTATATAATGAGATTGCGATAAGGTTCTCCCCTCAGCTGACTGTGTCAGCTTGAGACCAAGAATCACACTTGCCTCACCCATATCCTTCATTTCAAAATGCCTTTTTAAGAAAGCTTTTGTCTCGTTAATAATCTCTATATTGGTTCCAAACAGTAATATGTCATCAACATATAGGCACATGATGACACACTCACTACCTTTAACTTTGGTGTAGACACACTTGTCACTATCATTAATATCATAACTGAACGGCACTATAGTTTCATCAAACTTTTTATGCCAATCCCTAGGAGCTTGTTTCAAGCCATAGATGGATTTGATCAACTTACATACTTTCCTTTCGTTACCAGAAGCAACAAATCCTTCAGGCTGATCCATATAAATCTCTTCTTCAAGTTCACCATGAAGAAAAGCTGTCTTTACATCCATTTGATGGATGATAAGACCATGTACGGAAGCCAATGCTACAAGCATTCGGATTGTTGTCATTCTAGCTACTGGAGAGTATGTGTCAAAGTAATCAATGCCCTCCATTTGCTTAAAACCCTTAGCTATCAGTCTAGCTTTGTACTTATCTATTGAGCCGTCAGGGTTCAACTTCCTTTTAAAGATCCATCTGCACCCGATAGTAGAACACCCAGGAGGGAGATCAACTAACTCCCATGTTCCATTAGAAACAATAGAGTCAATTTCACTCTTTACAGCGCCCTTCCAGTGCCTAGACTCTGAAGAATCCATAGCTTGTCGGAAAGTTAAAGGTTCGTCCTCGACATTGTAAGTGATAAAATCACTTCCAAAATCCTTGACAACCTTTGCACGCTTACTCCTTCGTGGTTCCTCTACCTCCTTAGGAGTAGAGCTACTACTAGGTTCCACCCCCACATTTGTCATCTTTTCCACATGATCAGGAATAGAACTTGATGTGTGAGTAGGATCTTCAGTAGAAGTATCTTGAGGCATACCAGTCTTCATAGGGTAAACATCCTCAAAGAATGTAGCATCACGAAACTCACCTATCGTGTTAGCCACTATACCATCTATGTCAGATTTTAACACTAAAAATCTCATAGCTGTAGTGGTTTCAAGATAGCCTAGAAAGATACAATCAACAGTCTTCGGACCTAGTTTCTTTCTCTTGTGTTCAGGGACAAGTACCTTAGCAAGGCACCCCCACACACGAAGATACTTAAGACTAGTCTTCTTGCTCTTCCATAACTCATAGGGTGTCTTATCCATGTGTTTAAGAGGAACTCTATTCAGAATATGGCAAGCCGTATTCAGAGCTTCTCCCCACATGTATTTAGGCAACCCAGAATTAATAAGCATACTATTAATCATATCTTTAAATGTTCTGTTCTTTCGCTCAGCAACCCAATTAGACTCAGGTGTGTATGGTGGGGTAACTTCATGAACTATACCATTGCTTGCACAAAATTCATTAAAAGCGTTACTCATATACTCACCACCTCTATCAGATCTCAACCGTTTAAGTACCTTACTAGTTTGTTTTTCTACTTCAGTTTTATATATAATGAATTTACTAAGTGCTTCATCCTTATGTCTAAGTAAATAAACATAACAGTATCTACTACTATCATCTATAAAGGTAATGAAGTATCTAAACTGGTCCTTAGTCAACACACCACCAAATTCACAAATATCAGTGTGTACTAAATCTAACAAGTCTGAATCCCTAACAATATTATGAAAAGGTTTCCTTATTTGTTTAGCAGACACACATACTTGACATTTAGAATTCTTTTCTATAGTGTGTTTTGGAATCAACTCTAAGTTCATCATATTTTTAAGAGCACCAAAATTTAAGTAACCAAGTCTTGCATGCCATAAAGTTAAAGATTCAACACAGTTAACAGAAGGAGTAATTTTATTCAAAGCACCCAAAACGGGCTCATCATTTATTACAAATAAACCATTTGACAAGTAACCCTTGCCAAAGAAAGTACCAGTATGAATAAGAACTACTTTATTACATTTGAGAGAGACTTCAAAGCCATTAGCAACTAAACAGCTACCACTTATTACATTTCTACGCATGTTGGGAACATGATGCACTCTCGTCAGGGATAGAATACGACCCGAAGGAAACTTCAAGTCCACGTTTCCTATTCCATGTACTTGAGCAGCACTTGCGTTCCCCATCGTCACTGTCAAGCTATGACTCTGTTGATAAGATACAAATAAACTAATGTCAGCACAAATATGCACATTAGCTCCTGTATCAATCAACCATTCATTTGATAGATAAGTGGAAAATAGTACAGGGTTGTAGGTAACATACCGGTCAACGTTGGTTTCAGAAGCCAAAGCCTCACCAACAACCATGTTCGCTACAGGCCCACTTGAGGTTCCAAGCACAGCATTCGCTTGAGCTACCCCCTCGGCTTTCTTTACTTTCTTTGTAGGGCAGTCCTTACTCCAGTGCCCAACCTGCCCACAAGACCAACATGGTTTGTTTGCCTTTGGTTTCTTGGCCTTATCCTTGTCATTCTTAGGTTTATTACTATTACCCTTCTTAGAGACAGCCTTCCTTTTCTGTCCTACAGTTGCTACATTTACCTTCGAACTTCCATGCTCAGTTGGCATCACATGTCCCTGTTTGGACTTGTGTTGTTCTTGCACCGAGATGTCAAGCATAAGGTTAGTCCAGGTGATCTCTCCTTTCTGTCTTTTCAGGGAGAGAGAGAACTCTTCCCAAGACTTTGGAAGCTTTTCAATCACACTCATCACCTTAAACTTTTCGGGGAGGTCCATTCCAGACTCCTTCAAAGCATGCACTATCATCTCGAATTCATGCACTTGCTCAGTCATGGACTTATTGTCCACCAGCTTGAAATCAAGGAACCTAGCCACAGAATACTTTTCCAGACCTTGTGAGTCAGTATTATGTGTCTGGTCCAGCTTCTCCCATAAGAGTTTTGCGGTGTAAGCATCAGAGGAGTACACATCAAACAATGTGTTGGTTAGAGCAGCCAGAATTGCTGCCCTAGCAACCCCATCCTTCTCAGCCCACTTCGCATAACTCTTAACTAATTCAGCCTTCTCTTGATCCACAACTGGCTTCTCATATTCCACAACAGGCCATAGACCCTTCACAGTCAACCACAACTTTATCCTTTTCTGCCAACGAGAAAAGCCAACGCCCCCATTGAATTTCTCAGGCAAGCCAGTTAATTCAACGGGTTGTGGAAAACTGTAAGTGGTCCAATCAATGACCCCAGCAGATGCAACGGAACTACCACTAGCAGGAATCTCACTCTCGTTAACCATTATGCTAAATACTATATAACAAATTATCTCTTCAAGAATGTTGGGATTATTGACTAACACAGCAACATAGAGGCAGTTATATATCGTATTTAACAAGCCAAGGCCAAGCAAATAATTAACGAAACAAAACATGAAGGTAAAAAGCATGCATATCAGTAACTGAAAGAACAAAGGAAAGTCAGAAAACATACCAGTAGCCATAGCTATATCAGTATGTAAAACTAGTAAAACAAACAGCTGGGTCGTCAGGATTTGCTCGAAGTCCTGACTGCTCTTGAAGAGATAATTGCCTCCACTTACAACTGTGTTGGGATGCTTGCAACACCTCTCCCAGGATAAAACAGCTCCGAGTACAGTGATCACAACAATCAGAATACTCAACTTCGACTAGCACCTCAGTCGCCGGAAAACCTTTAGTAACATAAACTATAACAGGAGGAGAACAGAGAGTGTAGAGAAGAGAAGAGAATGTAGGGTGTGGTCTGTAGTATATCCAGTCATACACAATCAGTAGCTTAGGTCACTATTTATACTAGAGGACAATCAGTAGCTTAGGTCTCTATTTATACTAGAGGCTAAGTGTAACTGATATCACCCTCATTAATATTGTAACCCCCATTCCATTTAATAAAAATGAAACAGTTGATTTAATATAATCAAAACGGCTGTAACAGCTGATTTATATTAAATAAATCGTAACAGTTACGAATATATATTATCCACACATATCAGTTTTTATTTTAATTAATCTGAATATATATATATATATATATATATATATATATATATATATATTATCAAATTCTGTCCAGGACCCAACATCAGTATTAATCTGAATATATATATATATATATATATATATATATATATATATATATATATATTATCAAATTCTATGTCTTGTTATACATTTATATTTCCTTCTTGCTGTCTTTTAAGGGGCGGGGCAATTGGGATCCGATTCTAACCCGTTCCAAATGCACAGCCCCGCCCCATATTTGGTACATGCAAGTGTATAAAACCAGCATGGGATTTATTAAAAAAAAGTTCAGGAAAAACCTTCCTGAATAGTATGCAATATTTACCTCATAGTTTTAAGAGGATTATATTGATAACTGCTAAGACACAATATCATAAATCATAATTGCATGTTGCTTAACATTTAATAAAGCTCATTTCATGTCAAATTTGCATGGTTCCTGCGAGACAGGTTCAGAGATTATTAAAAAAAATTGCAAAAATAAAAAGGGCGAAGATGGGATTGAGGCCCTCGTCCCATACCCACCCGATACCCCTTCTTGACATTCATATATAATAGACATGGAATGAGACCCTATCTTTTATATTAACAACACAAACTTCTCTTAGCTTCTACCAGAGACGTATGCTCCACCTCTTCTATAAAACATTTTCACAGAATTCTTGAAGGATTGATTTGACAGTGAAGAAGATTTGTTATATAGAAATTCGTTCCCTAGTCCGTGCTGCTGTTTTTTTTTTTTTTGGTAACAACTATTGCGAATGGAAAGCATCAATATTCGCGAGGAAGGTCTCAATCTTAAGGCTACTGAACTAAGGTTGGGTTTGCCAGGGAGGGAAGAAACTGAAAAAGAAACAATCTTTACCTTTAAAAACAACAAACGAGCAGCGCCCAAGTCCACAGAAGATAATGGATCAGAGGCTAATTCTGGTGCCAAACAGGGTGACCATGAAGCTGCACCTGCTGCTAAGTAAGTTACTACCATTTATAGTTGTAAATGATACTTACATATTATATTTCGTGCTATACTTACTTGAAAAATAGCAAACTAATTGTGTTGTTGAATTGCAGAGCACAAGTAATTGGATGGCCGCCAATTAGATCCTACCGCAAAAATAACTTTCCATCAAAGAAGGTTGAGGCAGAGTGTGGAATTTATGTTAAAGTAAGCATGGATGGAGCACCTTATCTTAGAAAGATAGATTTGAAGGTTTATAATGGCTACACAGATCTCTTAAGGGCTTTAGAAAACATGTTCAAACTCTCTATAGGTAATAATGATACAGACTTGACTTCTCATTGTTTACATTATATTTTTTTACTTGGGTTGTTCCTAAATTTAGCATTATCTTGTATGATTTTAGGTGAATACTATGAGAGGGAAGGTTACACAGGATCAGAATATGCGCCTACTTATGAAGACAAAGATGGCGACTTGATGCTTGTTGGAGATGTTCCTTGGGAGTAAGTTCGTCATCCCTGTCTATGTTGTGTTTTTGGTGGTTCATGTTTAATTAAACTTTTGAAATTTTATCTAAAACCTTGTATACTTACTTGCGTTGTTTCACATTTTTTCAGTATGTTTATGTCATCATGTACAAGACTGAGAATCATGAAGGGATCAGAAGCTAGAGGCTTGGGTTGTGGTGTCTGAAAACCTGAAACCATAGCAAACTAACGTGCATGTGGAGGAGATCTCTCTTACGAAGAGCTAATCTTCAGGCTTGGGTTTTCGAAGAACTTTGGTTTACACGGCCTGTCTCTGAACAAGCCATGTATGTGGGTATCGATCGGGGAAAGTGGAAAGTGAAAGCTTAATGTAACAGTTGCAGTTACTAATATGTGTGGCAGGAAGATCACTACTGGTTTTGAGGTTTTATGATGTTCTTGTTTGTAATATGTGTAAAGCAATTTTGTTATGTATCCTCTTGAGTAAGACAATCCAAATACTATTTTCATACATATTTTTGCAGTCAACAAATGGACATTTTATAAGACCAGATCTTCTTCAATCTGTATTGTACAGAACCAACAAATAGTCCTACAATAACATGTCCATAGAATGACTTTGCATTAGGATTACTTAAGGTGCATATCTAATCTTCCAAGTCTGTACAGCATCACCATTAATCTTATTCAAAATATCTTCTTCTAATTGAGCTGAACAACAATTATATGACACAGTGACACGTAGCTACTCAACTAGTATTTATTTCGCAAAACAAAAGTGATAATGATGAAAGACACTAAACATTCTAGATAGGCTAGACAGGATTATACTACTCAACAATATTCCTAGCTTAAATATCGGATCGAGTATGTTCATGACATAATAACATGCAACGATTAAACGGGGGGGGTAGAGAGGGAGGGAGGGAGGGGGTCGGCCTATGTAATAAACCTTGTAGAGTCACCGACTGTTAATTGATACTATTAGGACTAGCCGACTTGGTACAGCAAAACTGAAGATGACACGTTAAGTTGGGAAGAGTTAATTGTCAGCATTAATAAGCTGCAGCAGGCAAGAAAGATATCAGCCTATCAGGTATCCGTCGCAACTATGAAAATGTCTATACCAAAGACCTAATACTTATTAGAAGCCACAAATGAGAATGTATCCCCCCAACTGAAAGAAACCGAGAGAGACTGACAGAGGAATCCAACTGTGCAACTAGAAGTGGTGGCAATATTTATTATTATCTTTTATGTTGATGGTTTTTACAATCTGGAAATCGAAAGTTTTGTGTAGTTGGTGGTGCGCATAAATGAAGATCTGCCAAGTAATCTCAATGCAAAAAAGTAAAAGATTCTTATTGAGCAGTGTATAGATTTTATATTTGTGCTTAGCAACATATCTTAATGAATATTCATTGGAAAGTGATGACTGTTTGGAGCCCTGTACAGCAAAGCAAATCTCTGACTAATCTTTCCTACTCAAAGGTGGAAGCAAAGGGGATATAATCTTACATAAAAATGAGGATTTCATCTCTTTTAATCCAGGCAGAATCCTTATTCCAAGAATGTAATCTTGCAAGTTGCATCCATCCTTATCTTTTGTTAAGATTATCTTTATATAAATTGTATTTTATACAGTAACAGTTTTGTTCCCTTTGCCTACTTAAGGAGAGTTGCTTTAAAGTAAACAATTGGAGTGTATTAGACAGGAAGTTGCTGTTCTATATTTTCAATGGCATATATTACAACGTTTCGAGTCTTTTGACCTTATCTCCTGCTCCACATGTTAGGAGTTGTCACACATCGGTTGTAGGAGGGGCAGATTGCTAGAATATAAGCAGCCAGATTAACTCCATTAGTATGAGGTCTTTTGGGATGTGCCCAAAAACAAATCCGTGCGGGTTCGGCCTAAAGCGAACAATATCATACTATTGTGGAGTTATATGGCTTGCTCGCGGCCCAACACCACGGCCACCCCAAAAAGAGATGGCGTTGTGTCGAAGTTTTAAGGAATTTTTCGAAGCTCTAACCAGAAGTAGAACCTAATAATACAGCAAAATTCATGAAGGCCAGTATTGGTGCTGACAGCTTGTGAACTCTTCTTAGGATGATAGCTTACCAGATCACTTCTGAACATAAATGCATTTCAAAATTGATTAGTTATGGAATATTATTTTCATATTACCGTGGTCAACTGAATCTTTTTACTAACCTTAAAGGAAGACCATAGAGGTAAAAACTACAGCAGTTAGTCATCTAAACATCACATTAAGGTTAATGCAGTAGTTCCTCTTGAAGACAACAATACTTATTTAAACAGAGAGAGAGAGAGAGAGATACCTCCGCATAAGGACTAAAAATTCCACAATCCAGATATTGAATTGAGTATTGACTTCGCGGCAGGTTCCTTGATGCACTCATTATCTTTTCGATACGTTCACACCTGACAGATGCCCTTCATTGCCTAAAGAATGAAAATCCTGATCAAAATCAGTAATGGTTGATTTGTCAAGCTTCAATCATAACCAAATTGATTTTCAATAATTTTATACAGAATCACGTTACAAGCTAAGTGACTACTCTGAGGTTCAAAGTGACAAAAATCTGGTTGATATTGAGAGATCCTATGTTGCACGGAGACGGGTACGGGAACATATACCGGTACGGGGACGGGGACGGGAAACGGCAACTGTAAAAATTTAGGGTACGGGAACGGCATTTAATATATTAATTTAATAAAATTATTAATATATATAATAGAGGCAATATTCAACATTCAAAAGATTTTACATAAAAAACATTGTTCATTCTCAAATATTAGCATCTTCAGATATCACGTCATTCTCCATCTCAGGCTCATCAAGTGAAAGTTCTGCAAACTCCAAAAATCCAACATCTTCAAGAGAATCAAAGGTATCTCCACCAACATCCCACAACTTGCTCTTCTCAGATTCATATTGTTCGGAATTCCTGGATAAAAGACGGAGGTTGTTGTGAATGAAAACCAAATCTTCAGCACGGCTAGGATTCAACTTATTCCTCCTAAGTGAGTGAATAAAGGCGTATGTACTCCAGTTTCTTTCACAACAGGAGGAAGAAGCAGGCTGTCCAAGCAATTTCAAAGCCAAAGATTGAAGCAAAGGTGTGTCTGCACCAAAATTAGCCCTCCTATTTCTCCCTTTTTCTCCAATTTCGTTACAGATTCCCATAAAGGAGGTTGATTTTCTTTTTCAGACCCACTTTGATTTTGAGATTCCATTTATAATATCGTGTGTATATATAATATATATGTATATAGGATGACAGAGAGATGAGAAGAAGATGGAGAGAATAAAAGAGAGTGATAGAGGCGGCTGAACAATGAACAAACGACTGTTTAATACGTAGGGTTTTTATTTTAAGTTGGGGGGACGGGTATTTTTGGTATTTTCAGTCTAGGAAACGTCCCCAAAACAGATCAGCCGTCCCCAGAATTTTGGGGACGTCCCCAAGCCGTCCCCATGCCGTCCCCGTCACGTACCCGTCCCCGAGACGTCTCCAAACTTCGGTACGTGACCCCGGAGGCGTCCCCGTGCTACATAGGAGAGATCTGTCATCCGAGAAACAACATATCTCGAACCTGTTTCTCACTATCTGCAACCTGATCATTGCTCTCTCATTAGAAACATAATAATGTGATTGTCCACTTAAATCACAAGATCTGGCATATCCATTTGTCATCATAGTCCGTGTTACCACATTTTGATTTGACAATCTGTTAGAACAGCAGAATAGCATTTGCAGATTCGACATCCTTTGCTTCAGAAACCATGACATTAAAGTTTGCCTCAAAAAAAGAAATTGTGCATCCATCATGTCATCAGCCTTTACATATCCGCAAATAGTGATGACTGGAGAAATCATGTTACTTTCTCCCATTCAATAAAAACTTATGTGCATTAACAACTCCACGTTTCCATAATCCCAGTATCCTTCAGTTTCATGTACAGATGTACTACCATTTTCATCATATGCCAATTTTGCCAAATTTATTAATATTATCATGTCATGAACAAACAAATCATCGCATTATGTACCATCACATCCAAAACAAACACTTTCTTTTTGGATACGGTCCAAAATTTAAATATTCATGCACACATGCCTCCAGACGCTAGGAACCTTTTGCTTATTTTTTTTTTATTTTTTTTTTGACAAAATGCAAATTCATACCATTAAGATAAAACAAGTCTAGTCGGGACAAAACCCCCAACTGACAATGCAATCAGGTTGATAAACAATAAACGAGCTAAACAAATAGCCGCATTGTTTCCAGACTGCTTAACAAACTGAATCCAAGGATTCTTGAAACTGAAAATGAATACAAAGTCTTCTCGAGTAATCCGGCCTACATCAGTCCCGAAAATGTTGACTTCACAATTGACCTTCACAATAGTTCCACTGCTGTTGCGGTGTTCAGGCGACTCAGTTGCAAAAACTAAGCAATGAGGAACAAGAATCCTCGAATAATGAACAACTAAAATTTGTGAAAGGTGAGCACATGCGATCGCAACCGTTCCAAGCATACCCCAGCTATCTACATGCCGGAATCCAGCTATAGACATGCCGAAAGTATCAAGCATACCCCAGCTATCTACATGCCGAGAGCCAGCTATAGACATGCCGAAAGTATTAATGATGCGGTAATCCAGATCTCCCAAAACTCCATCCGAATCATTCTCATTAAAAACACACGAAGACATAACAACCACAAATATAACAACGCAGAAACCCAAACAATTGGGTACTAAAACACACGCCAAAAGGCGAGACAGAGAACAAAAATCGGACCTTTGATTACAAAAGATCTGATTTATTTGGAAAACAATCAAGCCCAAGCTCAAATTCGAAACAGATCCAAGCCTAAAACTCGATTGGAATCTTCGAGGTTTAAACAACACTCGATTTTATTGAAAATAGAAAGCAAGCAAAGCGGAGGGGCGGCGGGCGAGGGGCGGCGGAGGGAGGAAGGTTGATTTGAGATGTAAGGGGGAGGAGGTTTGAAAAGGATGAAGGGGAGGGGGAGGAGAGATCGGAAAGGAGGGGGGGAGGGGGAGGGGGAGGGGGAGGGGGGGGGGGGAGGGGGAGGCCGCCGGTCTAACTTGTTTGACGTGGGTCGACTCTCATTGATTGACGGAGAGAGGAATCGCTTCTGTTGTAGCGAGTGTGTGAAAAGAGCAAGAGAGACGGTAGGGAGTATGTGTTTTAGGAACACTGACCAGTGGTGCTAGTGTTTTAGTGTGTGCTTATTAATACCAAGAGTAAAAGAATATCTGCCAGGCTAGAACCACATTGCCAAATATAACAATGAACCGCCTTGTCATTTTCCAAACTACCAATTTGAGCTAATGCCTTGAGCACAAACCAAACATAAGAGTGAAGATTAAACAATTTGAGCTAATGACTGTATATATTAAGATTATTTGATCAAAATTAAACCATCCTCGATGAACTAATTTGTTGAGACATGTGTGAACTTGCTCTCTATCTTTTGTATGCTTCATGAGAAACACCTAATATTTTCCCAGTGAACTTGCACTAAAACTGTACAATCTGGTTATGTCTAAACCATCGACATGTTTATAAAGCACATATACACTTGAAACGATTCTCAACTTTCTTTGAATATTACAACATTACATTTTGTACACGTAGCATTTTGGTAAAAACCAAACCTAAAACAAACACCCGGAGGAAAATGAAATTAAATAAGCATATCGCACACTTTTGCATTCTACCTCCGTGAGACTTGAGCACCAAAAAGTCGCCAATTTAAAAAAAAAATTAAAAAAAATCCTGTGTGAATCTTCCAGAGGCTATACCTTACCCCTTACACCTTACTCCATTAAAAGTATTTTGATATAATGTTCAGATGATATGCAGTCTTTGTATTGTAATCTTGCAAGATCTTAAATGCTTGACCAGTGCATAGTGTAGAGATATATACAAACATATACAGGAAAGTCAAAGGTGCCCAATTGTACATTTTCCAAGGTCTGTGCTTGCTAAAATTAGGATATCTCATCACATTTGAGCATGCATTTTCGGAAAAAACCATGTTCACATAGGCAGAGGTTGTACTCCTTCCAGCTCCGATATTACAATTAGTGAATCATTTAGTTCAAGTGAGAGGGGCTCCAACTTGGAGACTGGATTTATAACCTGCATTGACTCCGGGAATGAGAGAGATATATCCTGTTTCAAGCTGAGAGACTGATATAATGAAAAGTACCTTCTTATTATCTTTCATGTAACCTATAGCAACCTCTCTTCGCAAATGCGCTCTTTCAGAGAGTTCATCAAATGATGGATTCTCTCCCTCCTTCATGTATAGGCCAACATCCTGTCAGAGAGGATAAAGATCAAGAAAAATTTAAACATGGTCAGCCAGCCCTGATGGCTAAAGTTTAACTCAAGTCTCAAAAGTTTGTAATAAATTACGTTAACGATTAGTCCTTGGCTATTTAGACTACGAGCCCATCACCAAGTGACCTTTCTAATTTCCAAATTTGGCCTTAGATACACATTCGTCCTAAAAGTTTGAGTAGGGACTTCAACAGAGTTTTATTAAGCTTGGGAGAAGGCAATAAACATATCGGTAGTGGAAGAAGCAAGGGACACATGATAAATATATGGTGAAAAATCTAGTCATACAGTTTAAATTGTCCATTCATCAATTTTTGCTTTTATGCTGTAAAATTTCCCATTTTAAGGGCTGATCTCTACCCTAAGAAAAACTTTGATGTGGATAAAGTCATATTGCCATAATTCGTAAGTGACAATTCTGGATTTTGAAACTCAGGGATGTGCAACAAAGTGATTCACTACTATCACTGGC
Source organism: Kitagawia praeruptora (assembly GCA_037693485.1). Lineage (NCBI taxonomy): Eukaryota > Viridiplantae > Streptophyta > Magnoliopsida > Apiales > Apiaceae > Kitagawia > Kitagawia praeruptora. The sequence continues at coordinate 147,938,845 of CM075349.1, read as the reverse complement.
AAAGAAATGGCCAAGTTTAGCTTTAGCATTATCATTCATCATCGGCAAGGAAATGATTATGTGATAATAATATAAGGAAGTAGCTTTGGAGGTTAGGCTCCAAAACATATTAACGTGTAATATATCATAACTAGATTAGCTCCGGGCAGAAGCCCGGTTATATTATTATTTTATTTGAATATAAAATTTAAGTTCAATAAAAAAAATATAAATGATGAATGTCATATATTTATAAAATATATTAACCATATTTTGTTATATATATTATTACAATATATTTATTCTAAAATTATAAGTTACAAACATTAAGTGTATAAAATAATTATTTTAATTTGATATAATTAATCTAAATTTTTATTAATATATTTATAATTATGTTCCAATAAGTTAAATAAGATTTTTAATCAAAATATAATTATAACATGTAAAATATAATAGCATAGCACATGAGAAATGGGAAAGAGAGAATTAGTGGAAGTGGGACATGAGGAGATGGAATTAATGGAAAGATGTAGGATAATACTTAATAAGTGAGTGGAAGATGACATAGCACATGAGCAATGACTTTAAAGGGATAATGTGAAAGGAGGGTGTGTGCCATGTGTGCACACTTTTCAAGAAGAGCATGCCATGTGTCAACTTGAAAGGAGAGACTGCCACATGTTTAGCTTGTTCATATACTAGCTTATAACCCGTGCTTCCTTTGAATATTTTAATTTTTAATTTTTTTTTTTGTAAAATAAAATATAATAACGTATGGTTAATGTAATTTTAACTTTATTTATTTTTTATAACAAATATAATAAATGTTACTTTTAATATGTTTATTATTAATCATTTATTTAAAATTAATTAATAATTAAAGGATACCCAAACATGAAGGTGTTAACTAAAAAGGAAGTAGTTAACCAGAGTACAAATTATATCCTATTTTACTTATTATAGTTTAGTAAGAATAGATGTAGATTTTTTCAGGAAAGGTTGTACATCAAACAGGAGCCATGCAGTAAAATCAACAGTTCATAAAAAAGACAACACATTTTCCTTTAATCAACAGTTCATAAAAAAGACAACACATTTTCCTTTCTTCTAAACATTTCTAAATTTTTCAGTAACCCAACCACCGAAATTTGTCTCAGTAGGATGAACTTAACGACAGATTAGGTGGCACAAAAGAAGTACATCCTTCATCTTTCCTAAGGTGTCAAAGTGGCAAGAATAGGCTTTCATCGACAACCAACCCCTGCCCAGATCTCTACAACTAAATGTAGAAAAGATGAGAGTAGAAAGAAGAATCATGTTTACCTTCACATATATTTCATCTCCATCTGCATTCAAAATATCCTTCCAGACCTCATTTAAGTCGCTGTTCTCTGCCACTGTCAGGATAAATAAAAAACAAATATTTAGACCGAATATCTACATGATTGGACAAACAAAAGTGTAACAACAAACCTTGAGCAGTTACAAGACTCATTACTTCCTCTGCTGCAATATAAGTTAAGGACGGCTTAATTCTTGTAATCTGTATAATGCAGAAGCTCCATTAATTAACACAAAGTTGGTCAAAATACATTGGCATGTATTTACCCAGAAATAGACAAGGTCAGAGAAGGAAATATTACTTGTTTTCCAAGTTTTGAATCAACAATTTCAGCTACTAGATTCTGCACCTGCAATCCAAATGGTTATAATTCAGATAAGATACATAATAATAATTCTGTCCTAGGAAACATGAGTGTGGGTGCGGGTACGGGGGTGCGTAGTGCGGGGATACGGAAATTCGGCAAATCTAAAAATATGGGGATTCGGGTGCGGGGGGATTCGGCAAATATTAACACATTAAAAATATGTTTTATGTATGTATTTCAAGAGTTTCATTTAAATTGAACTAAATGGTCAACTAATTAAGTGATGCATGTTAAAAATCCCTGCTTTCAGAATTTCTTTCATTAGGTGATGCATGTTAAAAAACTCATTATGTTATCTTTTTCATGGAAAACTGATATATAAAAACTATATATAGCTATTTTAGTTCACTAAATAGCAGATACAGATAAACTAATCAAATCAACAAGAACTCTCAAGTATACTTCAAAGAATCTTGCTCTGTGCACCACATTTGTTTGCTCACGTTCCAAGACCAATATAAAGCAAACAGCCTCATTAGAAAGATATTTAACTGTAATGTTGTGGGTTATAGCTTCTGTGAAAAAAACATTATCTTGGGACAAATTAAAAATAAATAAGATATTCATAAGCTAATAATAAGGTAAGCGTGATAGTCAAGTGTCTATTGCTATCCGCTAGGTCACGGGTTCAAAACACCGGGAACAGGTTCTCTATAAAATAAGGGTAACAGGCTCAAGAATCATGATGCAGGAAACTAAAAGATAATGCTCGACCTTTGAGAATCTCACAACATCATCAACGCAATCCATGCTGAAACATAATTCACTCACCTTTACACCAAGTTTGTGACAGATATTTTCAGCAAGAAGCAAAGAGTATGCTGAATGCTTATCTGCTCTGGACAGATCTGAATAAAAGTAGTTAATACTTAAACTGTGTTTGCTTAAACCAAATGAAGTGTCATATTCATTACCTCCAAGTAGCCACTCTCTATCGGAAATCACAACAATAGAAAATGGAATATCTTCACCTTTTTTGGAAGGCTTGTGAATATTTGTTATAGTTTCTTTCAAAGTGGTATAATCCATCGGGTTTCCGATCTGCATTACATAAATGAACAGGAAAATTCTAATTAATAACCAAAAATGTATACTATTGATATATTTTTGAAAAACTACCAGAAACATATACTGTAGATGCTAAACGCAATGAGCTGGACTGTACCCTGTGGAAAACCTTAATATTCTTTAGCTTGCCTTGACCAGCAAGGTCTCTAGCCTTATTTATATCATCTACTGGCACATCTGATAATATCTCCTGCACATATAGAAGGGAACATATTCTGTAAGAAGAGATATTTCGAGTAATAATAACAATGATACCATTTTGAATTTATCTTTTTATTGTTAAGTTTGGTGTACAAGCATCCTTTGTTAATCATCATACTTTCCTATCGCTTGCTTGGTTTTTATTTTTCTTATCCTTTTGTGAAGAAAAATATTAGATTGGATCCAATGATGTAAATAAAGTTAACTGTGAAGATAAAATGAAGGAATCACATAATCGGTTTAATAAGCAAATAAACTTTTGGAGCAAGGAAATCTATAATCCTACAGGAATATTTATCCGATTATTCAAATCATTAAGGAAAAATGTTGCCGAAAGATGTCCAGAGTGTCAAGCCACAAATTTTGTGCCCTTTCTAGCAAATTTCCATGCTACATCACCACGTCAAAAAGTTTAGCGGTCAATTGATCAAATATTATCCCTGTTCTCACTATGTTTTATCTGAATTCGTGAATTTATAATAAAATTTCATCAATGTTGAAGCTATCACCAATATTTTGAACTTATTTTAATTTAATTAAAAGAAAAATGTATTAAAGAGTTGAAAGACAACATATTATCATAAGTTGCAGGAAAAAAAATTCAAGAATGACCGACTACAATTCAACATGCAAAAGGCAGAATGAGAGGCAAATGCTTGAAAACCTAGATTTACATTAAGATTTTGCAAGTGGAATATACCAATACACTGCCGGGTCCAAGATAATTGTCATACTCATTTATCATTTCCACAACATCAGGTCGCCATCCAACCATTAGGATCCATTCTTTGGGTCCTACAGTCCAGTCTGAAGCCTAAATTAATAGAAAGCAAAAAGAAAAAAATAACAATGAGATTGAAAACCTAATTTAAAATTGATATTTAATTGTAACTAATGTAATATACAACTATTCCCAGGTCAAGGAATACCTTTGAGCCTGATTTTTTGGGCCGTTTGACTATATTCTCAAACCGCAGCTTTTCTATATGTTGTGCAAAACTTAGGGATTCGGAATTCTTATTCACTTGTACAAGATTATGAACACCATTATCATCTTCACTGATAGTGTTTGGAGATGCTAGATACGGATTCTTCTTTCCATGAATAGGTGCAATAAACAATACCTAGAGACATAAAGTGGAACAGCAATCTGAAGCAAGTAGACATAACTTACTGAAAGATCTAGTTTGGCATTACAATAATACTTTCAGCAATATGGTTTAATTCATTGGAAGAGCATTAGTCAGTTTATGAGTTCATTGAAATAGTAATCACGGCTAGAGTAAAGCAGCCCATGCACCGAGTCTGCCATGGTAAAAGTAACCCCTTACTTTTGGCTGGTACAGTGGTACTAAAGTAAGATTATATGATATAGCTGCAAAACTTCCAATTACAAGGCAGTTAACGGTGGCAACATCAGTTCTGAAAAGCATTGACCAACAAAGTAGACTACGTTTTTAAAAACTAAACCAAAAATCCATAGCTCAAGGACGACCTCCTAGATTTTTGTCAATATTCCAGTGATAGTAAGACTTCTCTTCAAACTTCTAGCAGAGTTCTGTTGATCAATTCTATTTATTCGGTAACCACATACATTTCTATTTTAGAGTCAGAACAGAAGGGTGAGCAAGTACAGATTAATATCGGTCATACATAAACACTGCCAATAAATAATAAGAAACACATATTTCTAGACTGGGAGAGTCGCAACAAATAATTACTCTCAATAAAATGAATAATTGATTTATATAGTCTATTTGTTACGAAAGCAAGCATAAAAAATTAATAAAAATTTGACATACTTTGTCATCTTGCTCTAGAACTTCATCATCATTTGGGTGAAAATCTACTTTTCCTCTTCGATAAATGCCACACACAACTGCCTGAAAGATAACAAAAGGGAAAAGATGAAAGAAAGAAATATGAAGCAGGACTTAAGAGGATTTATTAGTTTATACTAAACTAGGGACCAGAATCTAACTAACAGAATTAAGGTAGACAAACTTTTGTGCCAACGATGTCACACAGTTCAAGAAGTGAAAGTCCCATATCACTTATAACTTGTACACATCAGAAAGAAATTGCCTAAATCAGTCAACTCTTCTACTTAATTCAGTTGAGCACAGGTTATTTTCTTGCACAATACAAATAATATAAGGCTACAGGCACCAAATGAATTGAACTTTATTCAAGGAGACTCGAGATAATATAGTTTTCCTATTATGTAAAAGTTATATGCTAATACCCAATTACGGGCTTAAGCCCTTTACCTCTTAATACATTAAGACTCCACTTCTAGCTTGGTGGTTGTAGCAGAGTTCTATAGGGTTACAACATACTGTCAAAATTGTCAGCAAGGTTGGCACCGTCCATAGACTTTGGTGCCTCTAGTATAGACTTTGTTGTTCACTTGTTCTATATATAGGATCCTTGTTCATGTAATTAAATCATTAGAATATACAATACAATCTCTCATCTCTACTATCTTCATTCTAACATGGTATCAGAGCAGGCTATAACGTAGGGAGAAAGAGCTCATCAGAATTACAATCGGGACTCCAAGTTTTCAAGAAAACTACAAACCCAGTTGTATTTCGTTCAAAAATCAAAATTCACATCGAAACTAACTACAAATCGAAGCATACCTCTGGAAAGAACACTAGAAGACGAGTTTGTAGGTGTTGTTTGGTCGCCAAAATCCGTCAGACAACACCACACGCGCCACCGCACGCGCCATCGACGAAGTCACACATATGATTTCAGTCCGTTTTTTAAAGGTGTGTATCTGCGTATATATATACTACGTATATCTACAAGTCATCTGGTTTGGCTTGGCTCAACACTAATTTGGAAGAATCTGATCTGTACCCGGTATCTTTTTTTTCCAATCCAAGCCTTTATTTCTCATATTGTTCTTCGAGATATATAAGTTATATGTTTGGGAAGGTTTATTTTTAATAGATATACTGCAATCAGTTATATCATATACACGTATATATCTTGTGCAGTGGGCTAACTTTAAAAGGTTGGGTTCATAAATATTTGGGCTATTAAGTTTACGGGCCTCTTTGTCATTGGGCCTTTATTTATAGTGATGGCCTTTATTTATAGTGATGGGTCAGTTTGAAAAAGAAGTATTTGGTTTTCTTTTTAAACAAAATCAGGGCCTGTTAAGGGGTTTTTTTTCATAAAATATTGATTTAGTTCAAGTTAAGACTTGACTACAATTGTTGGATAATTATCTTTCGGGTATTTTATTCCCGATTTATTTAGCATGATGAAAGATGATTTTTCTGGAACTCACTCCGGCCTAACTGTTTCGGACCTCAAGTTTTTTCGACAGTTGGTTTCTGATATAAAGTTGAAGACTGCAGCCTCATTTGTACCGACAAATACTTTTCATTCGAGTATTTCTTGTCATTCTGTCTCTCATAGTTCACCTAATTCATGGATTATTGACTCTGGAGCGTCAGAACATATGACTTGCAATTCCAGTTTACTGCAGTCATATCACTACATCAATAAAACAGAGAATGTTCGTGTTGCCAATGGAACTCATGTACCCGTTCACGGATGGGGCACTTCCAACTGTCTCCCTTCACTACCACTATCATCTGTCTTACATGTTCCTTCCTTATCAGTGAATTTATTATCGGTTCATCAAATTACTGAAAATCTTAATTGTTCAGTAACTTTTTTCCCTTCTCACTGTGTGTTTCAGGATCTGGCGACAGGCAAGGTCCTTGCCCCTTGGCAGTGGTAAAGTGGTTGATGGCTTATATATTATGGAAGGGAATTCTGTTTCGCCATCGGCAAGTTATCAGGTTTCATCTAAATTTAATCCCAGTTTAGAGTCCTTGTATCAATGGCATAGACGCTTAGGTCATCCTTCATTTGGTGTTCTGTCGCATCTCTTTCCGAATTTAGCATCAAAATGTAAAAAAGGATGAATTTTTTTGTGAACCATGTGAATTAGCAAAACGTAAAAGGTCTCCTTATCCATCTAGAAATAAGAGAAGTCCTACTCTATTTTCTACTATTCACACTGATGTTTGGGGTCCATTTAGTCATCCTACACATGATGGGTATAGGTGGTTTGTTGTCTTTGTTGATTGTCATTCTCGACTTACTTTTGTATACCTTCTTAAACACAAAAGTGAAGTATTTGGATGTTTAAAATCCTTTCACCAAATGATTCAAACACAATTCAATGCCTCTGTTAAAATTCTGCGAAGTGATAATGGTACCGAGTATGCTGGAATGTTTACATCTTATTTGGACACATGGGGTATTATTCATCAAACTACATGTGTTAAAACCTCTCAGCAAAATGGAATTGCTGAAAGGAAAATTGGTCACTTACAACAGGTAGCACGGTCCCTCATATTAACTATGCATGTCCCTAAATATCTTTGGGGTGAGGCAGTCATGACGGCTGCATATCTGATTAACCGTCTCCCTTCAAGTGTACTACAATTCAGAACACCATTGTCCTTTATTCCTGCACCTTCATCTCATCCATTGCCTCTTCGGTTATTTGGGAGTGTATGCTTTGTTCATAATCATTCTCCCTCTCGGGATAAACTTGATTCTCGTGCTCTACGCTGTGTTTTCATTGGTTATACACCAACTCAAAAGGGGTATAAGTGCTATCATCCTCCCTCACATCGCACATATGTCAGTCACGATGTTACTTTCTGGGAGTCTATTTCTTACTTCTCTCCCGGATCCTCCTCCTTGCTTCAGGGGGAGATTAACCGACACAGTCTTGATAGTAAAGCGACAGAGTCCTTCCATTTATTAATGTGCCCATTAATGTGCCTAGTCCAAACAGTAGTCCAAACACATCAAGTAATGATTCGGATGATCTGAATAGATTTGATCGGCAGGATTTGATCACATATTCTAGACGGAGAAATAATGATGTCACTACTTTACCACATCCAGAGACCTCTGACCTCGAGGCAGATCCTACAGCTCCTATAATTGAGCCTGATAACGGTAACACTCTTGATCCAACTCTTAATCTTCCTATTGCTTTAAGAAAGGGTACACGTTCTTGTACTAACCATTCTATCTCGAACTTTGTTTCTTATAATGCATTATCTCCTTCTTCACTTGCTTTTGTGTCATCCTTGTCTAGTGTTTCTGTCCCTCATACTAAGCAGGAAGCTTTATGTGATCCTAAATGGAAAGATGCTATGATTGAGGAAATGAATGCATTAAAACATAATAACACTTGGGAGTTGACTCATCTTCCTGCTGAAAGGAAGGTAGTAGGATGCAAATGGGTGTTCATTGTGAAGAAAAAACCTAATGGGCTGGTTGATAGGTACAAAGCAAGACTTGTGGCAAAAGGGTATACTCAATCTTACGGGATTGATTATCAGGAAACTTTTGCTCCAGTAGCAAAGATGGCGTCTATTCGAATCTTAATATCATGTGCAGCAAATCTTGGTTGGGAACTTCAACAGTTGGATGTGAAAAATGCATTCTTACACGGAGACCTGAAAGAAGAAATCTACATGGATATTCCACCTGGTTTTTCTACAGATATGACCATTGGAAAAGTATGCAAGTTAAAAAAGACTATTTATGGATTGAAACAGTCTCCAAGGGATTGGTTTGGCAAATTTCAGAGAACGGTAGTTAAATTTGGCTACAAACAGAGCAACTCGGATAACACCATGTTCGTGAAAAGACGAGGTATAAAGATCACAGTGTTGATTGTTTATGTCGATGATATTGTGATCACCGGCAACGACACATGCGAGATTACAAATGTTAAACAGAGACTCGCCTCTGAATTTGAGATGAAAGACTTGGGAAAACTACGTTATTTCCTTGGCATTTAAGTCTCCAGAAGTCCGGGTGGTATCTTCCTTTCACAACGAAAGTATACACTTGATCTTTTAAATGAAACAGGGATGTTGGGATGCAGACCTGCAGATTCTCCCATTGAAGCAAATCATAAGATTTGTGGAGATGCTGGTGAAATTGTTGATAGATCCAAATATCAAAGATTAGTTGGACGACTAATCTACCTCGCACACAAGGCCAGATATATCATATGCAGTGGGAGTTGTGAGCAGGTACATGCATGATCCACGCCAACCTCATTTGGATGCAGTTTATATGATATTAAGGTATCTCAAAGCTGCTCCTGGAAAAGGAGTAATGTTTACTAAAAACAATCATCTCGGGGTTGAGAGCTATACAGATGCAGATTGGGCCGGATGTCAAGATGATAGACGTTCGACTTCAGGATATTGTACATTTGTTGGTGGCAATTTGGTTACTTGGCGAAGCAAGAAACAACCTGTGGTTGTCTTATCCAGTGCTGAGGCAGAGTATAGAGATATGGCTAAAGGTGTACGTGAATTATTGTGGATAAGATTGTTTCTAGAAGAATTGGGACTTGAATCCGCAACTCCGATGAAGCTGCATTGTGATAACAAAGCAGCAATTGTCATCACACATGATCCAGTTCAACATGATCGAACCAAACATATCGAGATTGATCGGCACTTTATTAAAGAGAAGATCAATAATGATATCATTAGTATTCAATTTGTAAGATCAGAAGATCAAGTAGCTGATGTGTTAACCAAGGGATTTGGAAGAAAAATGCTACATCCACTTATTGGCAAGTTGGGCATGAATGATATATATGCATCAACTTGAGGGGGAGTGTCAAAATTGTCAGCAAGGTTGGCACCGTCCATAGACTTTGGTGCCTCTAGTATAGACTTTGTTGTTCACTTGTTCTATATATAGGATCCTTGTTCATGTAATTAAATCATTAGAATATACAATACAATCTCTCCTCTCTACTATCTTCATTCTAACACATACCAAGGTGCTAGATTATATTCAAGGTGTGTGCCACTTCTGTGCATTTTAATTATTTCTTGATCACTATTTATCTGCTCTTGACCATCAAGATACTGATATAAAAAAAGTGGTGTTTTGATTTTTCTTCTGAACATCACAACTGTCTTTGTCTGTTCACATGTCTTATAATATTACATTAAAAAGCCAAGTCTTACCTCTTGAAATCCACGCCGTATCTGCTTGTACTTCAACCCTGTTAGGTTAGGAATATGGTAAAGATTGAATACATTTTCTGCAAGAAAAAAACAAGAAACTTTCAGTGTTTCACACAATTACTAGAAATAAGATAAGAGAAGGGTAAAAGGGAAGATCTCAAGCCAAAATGTGCAAGACAGACAAGACATTGAAAGAACATCATGTTCCAGTTACCATATAATTACATATATTAGGACAGGGTTGAAGCTACCAAAACCACTACCATTAGACAATTGAGACTGACATCTACGTCATGAGTTGTGGGCACACTTCAGCTCTGGTGGCATAGTTATGCAAGGCATGTTATAATGGGGCTTCATATATTTAAAAATTTCTTTACTGATATATTTTGCAATAGTGAATAGAAGAGAAACTTGAGAATAGTTCGCAAAGACCAGTTTCTTTAGACTACGTTGGCAGCAACAATTCAATTAAATCGTATATAGTTAGATGCTACTGGACTTCCCACTAAAAGGACAGGAAGGGAATTTTTTTTCTTTGATACAGTACTGAGAACAATTACACAAGGTTTAAGATACAATGACATGCACAAATAATAAAAAATGCATGAAACAAGAAAAAATCATATTTCAATTCAACTTAAAATCTGTCTCACAATAGGAAACTGCTCAGTGCTCCAACTGTACATGTACAAGATAGGCTCTAACAAGTAACCAAATGAATCAAAACAAAATAATTGACGGTTAAAATTTGTGGAAAAAAGTACAAGGCTACTATAAGAGTTTAATATACAAGTACACAAGGTAAATCATATAATTTACCAAGATAACACTTAAAACGTCAAGCTATTACAAAAGACACCCAAGGAAATATTTTAATGTACAAGTGGTGAGTGATATATTCACAAGGAACTATCTAACTGTTTAAGTTTATGACTTAAGATTAATAAAACAGTTTAACTTTATTTTTGCCAAAAAATTGTATGAGCAAATAAAGCACAAATAAAAGTAAGAATTAAACCATACTTCGATAATTAAGCAAGTGTCTATAAATTTTTATTAGTCCCTTTTGCCGAGAGCACTGAACAAATAATTTGGAAGCGACATTTTCCACGGGCTCGACCTTCAATCCTGATATCGTTTTTAATAGCTCGCATGTATTGGAACTTGATACCTGCAAGTAAGCAAGGGTAAATTAAATCTAAATCATACATGAAACAAACCTTCTCATACATCGACAACATTAGAGCCGCGAGTTGTGACATACCTCAACAATGGCAGGGACAGAGCCCATATCTGGAAGGGGTTGAAGGGCAAGCACAGATAGAAATGCATCCGTATCAATTCCATACCTAGGGCAAGCACATATAGAAATGCATCCGTATCATTTCCATACCTAATTTTATGGAAGGTGGCAGGTAATTTTGGAAGAAGAAAAATTCAAAATGAAGAGTCGTCTCCTCAGAAGTCTATCAAAATGAGTAACCATGAAAGAATTCAATTTCTTATGACCTTGTTAATATATCAATTTTTGCGGCCAATTTTTTTTTTGGGGTGGTTTTTGTAGAGCAGTCCTGTCTAATGGTAAAATATGTTATATATTATCAAACTGTTGCGGGTATATGTCATAGAAGCAATCTATTTTTTATACAAAGGAAGTTTGAACTTTTTAATATGGATTCTTATTTAAGGGCTTCATCATTTCAGAGATTCACATAATTATGTGCATCTTTTGAAGTTGAATGCACAATAATGGTCAATTATCAATCTAAAGACATCCTTAACAGAGTGGGACTTGGACCCAATTATCAATACATAACTAGGACCAAAAAATATGTTTAGAGGATATTTTCAGATGAGAAGAGCTAGTATTCTGAGGCACTTAACTATGGCTATTCTCATTAGCACTCGGACTTCTGTTATGTCTCAGTTTGATCCTTGGCTTGTGCATCACGACACATATTGGTTTCAACTTATAATGTGCACAAGTTAGTAGATTAGAGGGGTGGAGAGGGTCGCACGCTTGAACAATATGTTAGAAGGATCGGAGAAATATTTATGAGTCTTGTTCCAATATCAGGGAGGTCTACATCCAATAATAACCATCTTGTCTTCTAATGAGGACACAGACGGACAAACTTATGTACAAATAATGACCTTTAATGGAATATTATCCTTCTCCACTAGATTGCCTAATTTAAGTACGTTGAGATTAGCACAAAATCATACATTCTAACTAGTTTTGTAGATATATATACAACTAAAGACAAATTCATTGAAACCAGAATGTAGATTCTATTGATTATTATATAGGCATCGGCAAAACACTACAGAGGGATTCAAATATATAAGGTTCAGTCCCCCCCCCCTCTCCCAAACTCCGACTGAAAAGGAGAAGTTAATAGAAAATCAGGGAAAAAAATGTATTAGACAATTACATTTTTATGAAACAAACTATTACCTATCCCCCTTTTTCGGCAATATAATAATGGCGCGTGCCTTATTGGCTGCTGCTCTTTCAAATGATTTTGTCATACTCAGACTGCAGCTGTAACATAAACCCTCAAGATAAACATTTTAACAGATTTAAAGTTGATGCAACCTGTATAAAAATTAAACAAATATATGCTTTTGCTTGGACATAAATTTAGGACTTCTGGACAAAGCTGAAACATTAAGACCACTCATGTTGAAGTCTAATAATAAAAAAGGATACTCCTGAAATATTAGTAAATCCTAATGTAGCCACAAATCAGTAGAAGGTAAGCAGGTCTGACATCAATTTCCAGACTCGTAATATCATGCATATTCTCTTCATCAAATCACTTTCCTGACTAGCTAAACCAAATTTTTGGTGCATGACCTTTTTATAGTTTATCCATCAAAATCACACTAGGGGTAGAACATAGATCATAGGCAAACATGAAATGAAAAGTACACAAGGCTTCCCAAAAATCAAAATTGATCATCTTGTCCTACAAACTTTCAGAAAAAAATAATCTATTAGGCCTCTACAACAGACTAAAACAAAGGTGCATGCATGAACACAAGATAAAAAACAAACTTGAGAACGTCTCAGTCACAACTCACAAGCAAAGAACTACCACTTCATTTAGCAATCTCCTTAAAAAAATAAAATAACAAAACCTCATTCCTATCACAAAATACATGTGCTTTATGCAACAGGCAAGGGGCAAAACTTGTCCAAGTAGGTCTTGCATGCTTAGAAATTACAATGCAGCAAATCGTCTAAGCAAATCACACTCTACATCAAGGTATATAGTGTCTGCTAAAGCTCACGTCGGAGTATTACTACAACCTTTTTTAAATATAATTTGCATAGTCAGGTCTTGCATGCTTAGAAATTACAATGCAGCAAATCGTCTAAGCAAATCACCCTCTACATCAAGGTATATAGTGTCTGCTAAAGCTCGTGTCGGAGTATTACTACAACCTTTTTTAAATATAATTTGCATAGTCAATCAAGTAACATTTGGTTCCTTAAAGACATAGTCTATATATGCCTGCAGGAGAATCATGGGGAAAAGAAAAGAAGAGGTGAACAAAACTACCTCTTTGTAAGGATGTCAATGTGATTGAGATCTTTACCAATGTTCTCAGCAAGTTTGTCCACATGTTTCCTTGGGAGATCAGATAAAAGAAGAATTCTTTGCCTCCTGTGTAATACATGCAGGATGTAATGGTTGTAGACTTTGTATTTACTTCAAAAAGTATGTAATCAACTTGTAGACGATTACCTAGCCGTCGCAGTACCTAAGCGAACAGCAAATTCATGATACTTATTTAGCTGTTTTAATATGAAGGTCAGATGACTATTAACTCCACAAATAATAATATGATCACTTTCCATGACTTGCATTTGTGTTCCTTCTCTAAGCTTTTGCATATTATGCTGTCCAAAGACCAAATACAATTATTGTCATGCAGCACATTAACTTTACCAGTTCAGTGGCTTCTAAGAACTTACTCTAAACTGTTCGTTCATTGTGCTTGAAAGACGAGTATAAAATAGGATACCCCATATAGCAAGAATGAAGCCAATAACACGTTCTACACGTGTTCTTTGCTGCAGTACATGCGACGAACATTTTGTAAGCAGGTGCGCAATTGCTGCATTATCATTAATCAACTAATGAATCATATCCTGAATATCAAGTAAATAGGCAGAACAATATTACACTTTTAGATAGGTAGAGGAAGAAATAAGGCATGCCCAAGCCTCCCAAAAGCAGTCCTCTAGTGATTGTGTACTACTCCTGCGATGCTCCATAGTAGACATCTCCAAAATCAGCAATTATGCATAATATTCAACCCACTAATATGTAAACTAATCTAATTGAAACAACATTAGAAGAGGATTTGAAACAGTAAATTAAAATGCATATCACAAATTTTAAATGCCAAGTCACAACTAAAACAGTCAAGACGGTACACTTTAATTCTTTTAAGGAATTACTATAAGCTTCTAGTTAGCCCAGTCAAACATGATTGTTTTAGGCGGGGCAGGCTAATTTCATATGGCTATCTTAGAACTGGAATTTTGGTGGCTTCAGGAGTAATTTCTTGCTTTAGTTAATGATCGCTGGTTTATCTTATAACCCTTTAGAGGGTAGTTAAAATGCCTAATGCCTCGGCCGTTTGCATACTACTTTTTCTTTGTAGAATTTAGAATAAGCATAAGACAACTTTCGGTAACAATTCTCTTTCATTTGCTTTGTGCGGAGATAGGATTGATTTGTTTTAGATCTCCGGCATGGCTGGCATTCAGAGGAATTACTGTGCAAGATGAGTTTTCTACCGAGAACTACTCGCAGTACCATCCCAAATATGTTATATAGGCTATAATAATTTAATATGACCAAACTGCAAGAGGGAGAAATGAGCACGAGACACCGATTAAAATTGTGACAGTTTCTGTGGTGAAAATATAAGTCACCAAATCAGCTCCTGAAAAAGGTGGAGAAAATTGTACCACACAACAAAATATAAAAAATGTCATCAAGTAAAGATTCTTCATGTTCGGGCATGATTAACTATAAGTCACATGACAAACAGCCTGTAAGGTTGTCCTCAAAATCAAGCTATAAAATAAAAAATCAAAACATAAAAATGAGTAAAGTAACGCCAAGGTTACGAATTTGACAATCTTACAGAGTACCTGAACTTATAGAAGAGAAGACCTCCAATCATAACAAATGAAAAGCATGCTACAAGAAGCACCACTAAAAACCTGTATAACATTCTTGAATGAGATTTAATTCCACAGTAAATAATATAATAAACTATTTTCTAAACACACATTATAGTATTACTGAAGAAATGCCTGGAATAACAGATTGACAGAAGTTTAGAGACAAATACTGATAGATATATTGTTTTGCACTAAAATTTCCTGATTTAAATACTCTCGAATACGTAACTGTAGTTAGCTACACTGTGCGTAAAAGTCAAATTAATATTCCAAGCCAAGTATTACAGCTTTAATGAAGGCAAAAATACTGAACACATTATGCCAGCATACGTATTACTCTAAGAATGTCAAATGGGGTGAGCCTGGAATATAATTTAAGATATCTCTTGGAGATATGCATAATATTCATTCCTTTGATTGTTTTATTTCATCAATTAAATCCACCTTAATTTTCAGTTTTTGCCCATTCCATTCTCTCACCCATAATTTGTTTACAAAATTATATCATTAAAAATTTAGAGCCTGTCATATTTTTCACTTCCCCCACTTAATCATGTCTTTCTTTCATCATTCTCTTCCACTTTTAATTTTCTACACATTTGCCATCCCATTCTCACATCCATACCATGCCAACACATAATAAACTGTCAAATTGTCAACATACAAAGTCAGCATAGTTGGGGGCTTGGTTAGGCACCGTATGTTGAATATATGTACCTAGCATAAGACTTTGATGTCCTGTAGTTCTCTATATATATTACCTCGAGCTCATGTAATATACACAATAATATATACAAATTACTCCTTCTGTGATTACTTCTTCTCTATCTCTCTACTTACAGAATTTAACATGGTATCAGAGAGGGTTTAATAGAGGAGAGAAATCAGGAAATCAGAGCTCAGACCCAGCAGTCTTAATTTCTGAGAAATCAGAAAATTGAAACCTATCGAAACAAAAATACAAACATACCACGTAACAGAACTCAGAAAGGCGATCCACCAGCATCGTCTCCGGTTGCCAGTTGCCAGCTGCCACCAAACGCGCCGTCACGCGCCGACAGAAGTCGCCAGACGTCGCCAGACGCGCCCACGCGCCGGCTGGCATCCTACAGTGTTTTTCCGGCGAAGTTGCAGAAGACATTCTTGTTCGCCCCGTCATTCCGAATCTAACCGTGGTATTACTTTCAGATTTGATTCCAGTCCGTTTTTAAATAGTGTGTATCTGCTATATAAGCGTATATATACTACGGTATATATCTACATCATTCGGCGAGGAAGAATTTAATCTCTGTACCCGGTACTATTCTCCCATCCGATCCTTTATTTTTATTACTGTTCTTCTGGAGATATATACATACGTTATATGCTTGATAAAAAAAAAAATAGATACACGTATATTCTGCTTCTGCGTATATACAGAAGAAGAAGGTTGGGTCTGGTTGGTTGTTGAAATTGGAATATGTGAGAAATCAGTGAGTCCTCTCCCGAGCGTTTTTTGAAGAAATTTCTTCAGGGACTCTTATTCCTCTCATCATCCCGATTCCAACCGTGGTAACGCTTTTCAGTTTCGTGAAGATTTATTTTCTGATATATAATTGTATGCATATTTGCGTGTATATATATATATATATAACTTGTGTAGAAAATACTCCTTTATTATTGATCTGTGTTGTAACTATACCACTGGCTTGTATGCATATTTGGGTAGTTAAGATTTAACGAGAAAAAGGGGGAATTATTATTGGAATAATTGTTATTTGAATATTTTATAATGGCGGATACCAGCGACTCCGCAATTTCAAGCCAAAATACTGCTATAAGTAGCAGTAAATCGGGGTTTCATAGTACTCCATTCGTAAGTCCTAAATTCAATGGAAAAAATTTTCTGGAGTGGTCCAAAGCTTGTACAATGGCACTAAAATCTCATAAAATGATGAAATACATCAATGGGAAAGCTAAACAACCTTTGGGAGAAGATCCTACTTTCGATGATTGGGATTCTGAAAATGCCATGGTGTGCTCATGGTTATCTAACTCTATGGAGGTAGATATTCGAAAAAGCTATATCTTCATTGATACCGCTGAAGATGTGTGGAATTCTCTCACTCGGACTTATTCCTTCTCCGGGAATGTAGCCAAGCGGTTTGAGGTGAAGCGAAAGATGTGGGCATTGACCCAAGGAAGCTGCACGCTAGCTCAGTATTATTCTGAGCTAACATCATTATGGAGTGAATTGGGACACTACACTATATTTGAGTGTAAAACTGCTCAAGATCAAGAAAAATATCAGAAGATGGTCACTGAAGAAAAAGTGATGAAATTTCTTGATGGATTGTCGGATGAGTATGATTCAATGTGACTACTGCAAAAAATTAGGCCATGCTCGTGAGACTTGTTTTATTCTGCACCCTCATCTCAGAATTCGAGGACGAGGTGGACGTGGCCGAGGTGGTTACCATGGTGTCTCATCTGGCAGAGGCATGAGTAGGGGTTCCTTTAATGCTCATCATACTACTTCAGAATACGAGCCTGACTCTACAACAGGGACGATGACCGCTTCAGAGCTCAACGCCTTCCGCCAATTCATGTCACAAATCAAGACCCCTTCTCCTACAGCTAATTCTGCTCATGCAGGTATATCCTGCCATCTTACTTCCGATAAATATCCAACATCTTGGATCATTGATTCAGTCAGCACATATGACTGGAGATTCTAGTATTCTGGAATCATATCATGACAAAACAGGCAATATACGTGTTGCTAATGGAGATCTTGCACCTATTCATGGACAGGGCACCTCTCTTTGTCTTTCATCATCATTACCATTATCAGATGTTTTGCATGTTCCTTCTTTATCTGCAAATTTGCTATCTATCCACAGTATTACTGACAACCTCAATTGTTCAGTAACCTTTTTTTCTTCCCACTGTGTATTTCAGGATCTAATGACAGGCAAGGTCCTTGGCAGTGGTAAAGTGGTCGATGGTCTCTATGTTATGGAAGGAAATTCTGTATCTCCTTCAAATTATCAGGTGTCATCTAATTCTGTGTCTGAATCCTTGTATCAATGGCATAGACTGTTAGGTCATCCATCCTTTGGTGTTTTAACACATCTATTTCCCGCTTTAGTAAAACACTGTAATAAGGAAGATTTTTTCTGTGAACCATGTGAATTGGCTAAACATAAAAGATCAACTTATCCGCCCAGAAATAAAAGAAGTTCTACCTTGTTTTCTATTATTCATACTGATGTTTGGGGTCCATTTAGAAATCCTACACATGACGGGTATAGGTGGTTTGTTGTCTTTGTTGATTGTTATTCTCGACTAACTTGGGTTTATCTTCTGAAACAAAAAATGAAGTTTTCGGGTGTTTTAAATCTTTCCATCACATGTTACAAACACAGTTTAATGCCTCTGTTAAAATCCTTCGAAGTGATAATGGTACTGAATATGGAGGTCCATTTACATCTTATTTGGACACATGTGGTATTATTCATCAAACTACGTGTGTTAAAACTTCTCAACAAAATGGGGTAGTCGATTTGGACACATGTGGTATTATTCATCAAACTACGTGTGTTAAAACTTCTCAACAAAATGGGGTAGCCGAAAGGAAAATTGGCCACTTAACACAGGTTGCACGGTCTCTTATGTTAACCATGCATGTTCCTAAATATCTTTGGGGAGAGGCAGTCATGACTGCTGCTTATCTTATCAACCGTCTTCCTACCAAGGTTCTAAAATTCAAAACACCGTTGTCATGTGTTCCTGCACCCTCTTCTCATCCACTTCCTCTTCGGGTATTTGGGAGCGTATGTTTTGCTCATAATCATGCACCCTCTCGAGATAAGCTTGATTCTCGGGCCCTTAGATGTGTTTTTATTGGATATTCCCCCACTCAGAAATGGTATAAATGTTACCATCCTCCCTCACGTCGGATATTTGTCAGTTACGATGTTACTTTCTGGGAGTCCATTTCTTACTTTCTCCTGGCTTCTCCTCTTTGCTTCAGGGGGAGATAAACAGACATAGTCTTGATAATGAAACAAATGAGTCAGATCACAGTCTCCTTGATAGTGAATCACTTCCGTTCATGAATATACCTATTCCAAACATTAGCTCAAAATCGTTGCCTACGAATAATGAGTCGGATGATTTAAATAGGTTTGGCATACCAGATTTGATTACATACTCTAGACGAAGAAATGATGATATCACTACTTTACCACATCTAGAGACCTCTGACCTCGAATCAGATCCTGCAGATCCTACAGCTCCTATAATTGAGCCCGATAATGGTAGTACTCTTGATCCCACTTTGGATCTTCCTATTGCTATAAGAAAGGGTGTACGTTCTTGCACTAACCATCCTATCTCAAACTTTGTATCTTATAATGCATTATCTCCATCTTCACTTGCTTTTGTGTCATCCTTGTCTAGTGTTTCTGTTCCGCATACTTGGCAGGATGCTTTATGTGATCCTAAATGGAAAGATGCTATGATAGAGGAAATGAATGCCTTGAAACATAATGGCACTTGGGAGTTAACTCATCTTCCCGCTGGAAGGAAGGTAGTAGGATGCAGATAGGTATTCACTGTGAAACAGAAACCTAATGGGCTGATTGATAGGTACAAAGCGAGACTTGTAGCAAAAGGGTATACTCAAACTTACGGGATTGATTATCAGGAAACTTTTGCTCCAGTAGCAAAAATGGCCTCTATCCGAGTCTTGATATCATGTGCAGCAAATCTTGGATGGAAACTTCAGCAATTGGATGTAAAAAATGCATTCTTACATGGAGACCTGAAAGAAGAGGTTTACATGGATATTCCACCGGGTTTTTCTACAGCTGCGACCACTGAGAAAATATGCAAGCTAAAGAAGACTATTTATGGGTTAAAACAGTCTCCAAGGGACTAGTTTGGCAAATTTCAGGAAGCAATGATTAAATTTGACTACAAACAGAGCAACTCAGATAACACCATGTTTGTAAAAAGACGAGATGAAAAAATCACAGTGTTGATTGTTTATGTCGATGATATTGTGATCACCGGCAACGACACCTGTGAGATTGCTAATGTCAAACGCAAGCTTGCCTCTGAATTCGAGATGAAGGACTTAGGAAAACTACGGTATTTCCTTGGTATTGAGGTCTTTAGAAGTCCAGGTGGCATCTTCCTCTCACAACGGAAGTATACACTTGATCTTCTGAATGAAACAGGGATGTTGGGATGTAGACCTGCAGAATCTCCAATAGAAGCAAATCATAAACTTTGTGGAGATGCTGGTGAAATTGTCGAGAAATCTCAATATCAAAGGTTAGTTGGTCGACTAATCTACCTTGCACATACAAGGCCAGACATATCATATGCAGTGGGAATTGTTAGTAGGTATATGCATGATCCTCGTCAACCACATTTGGATGCAGTTTATATGATATTAAGGTATCTTAAGGCTGCTCCTGGAAAAGGAGTAATGTTTACTAAAAACAATCATCTCGGGGTTGAAAGCTATACAGATGCAGATTGGGCCGGATGTCAAGACGATAGACGATCTACTTCAGGATATTGCACATTTGTTGGTGGCAATTTGGTTACTTGGCGAAGCAAGAAACAACCTGTGGTTGCCTTATCTAGTGCTGAGGCAGAATATAGAGCTATGGCTAAAGGTGTACGTGAATTATTGTGGATAAGATTGTTCCTAGAAGAATTGGGACTTGCATCTACAACTCCAATGAAGCTACATTGTGATAACAAAGCCGCTATTGCCATTGCACATAATCCAGTTCAACATGATCGGACCAAACATATCGAAATTGATCGACACTTCATAAAAGAGAAGATCAATAATGATACCATTGGTATTCACTTTGTAAGATCGGAAGACCATATAGCTGACATATTTACCAAAGGTTTAAATCAGAAGATGCTTCATCCTCTTATTGGCAAGTTGGGCATGAGTGATATATATGCATCAACTTGAGGGGGAGTGTCAAATTGTCAACATACAAAGTCAGCATAGTTGGGGGCTTGGTTAGGCACCGTATGTTGAATATATGTACCTAGCATAAGACTTTGATGTCCTGTAGTTCTCTATATATATTACCTAGAGCTCATGTAATATACACAACAATATATACAAATTAGTCCTTCTGTGATTACTTCTTCTCTATCTCTCTACTTACAGAATTTAACATAAACATAAGAGTTCCTTAAGATATTTGAAATTTGGCTTTAATCTCGGTTATGCAATTTGGTGGACCTAAGCTTTAGGTAATGGTTAAAACATTTCCTGTTTAATCTCTGACAAAGAAACATTGGCAAGCAAAGCTAGAAATTCTTGTGAATAGTCGTTTTTTACCAACTTCCCATAACTTCTAGAGGTGGGTACAGTTTATAGAGCCAGGCACACAAGTTTCAATGTTTATATCAAGTGCTAGTACCAAAGACTAGAGTGTTAAGTAACCCCTCACTCGAAAGCCCATTTATGGGTTGAAGAGTGGATACGGGCGACCATCTTTGGGGCATTAGTTTGTCTTCCTGTCCGTAATAAATTGTGAGAATATTGGGGGTGGCAGGGAGTCGAACCTAAGTCTCCCGCCAGCCTAAGGTTTAATACCATGTTAAGTAACAACCTTAAGGTTTTAGAGAAAGGCCCCAACCGGGTATATTATATTCTAACATAGAGCATGTAGGTATCAGTTATATGTACACTTATATTTTTGAGTACCTTACATTACCGAATCATCACCACGGGTATACTACATAGATGTGTTGTACTGTTATTAGTACATATATACTCAAACTATATACCAGGAACATAAAAAGGAGTGAACTATAGTGAGGAAAGACTTACGTAGCAACATTTCTCTCAAGCCTTATGTTAAACAAATATAGTAGACGTGAAAAATTCCATCTAATATCTTGTATTGAAGGCAGGGTCACATCCAGCTTCAGAGGTGTTGGCTTGTTTAAGGAGTTTGATATACAAGCAAAAGGAAAGCTTGTAGCTGCAGACGTCCGAAACACAAAAGATAGTATGCCTTTAAGCGTATTAAACACTGCATCACTGGATTTTTGTTGTGTAAGTCTACCCAGGGAATAGGATGACATATACGATATCATAAGTTTATTTCGAGTACCCTGAAAATACAGTAATGTGAACTTATCATCATATACAAACTCTGTGAATAGTAAAGTCATTATCGCGTATTCTACTAATACTTTCTATGTAGAAAAAGCAATTTTCAAGTGAGAGACATAGTGAGCTATAAATCTTAATGGGCACCATTTAAATCACTCTGATTTGTAATCTTTGTACTCCCTCCGTCCCTTTTGATTGTTAACATTTCACTTTTTCAAAACTTTCTGGCACGCATTTTAAGGTGCATTTTAAGGATAGTTAAATAACTTTTTTTTAAAATTTTCTTTTTCTGTATAAAAATTTAAACATTAAATTTTTATACAGAAAAAGAAAATTTAAAAAAAAAGTTATTTAACTATCCTTAAAATGCACCTTAAAATGCGTGCCAGAAAGTTTTGAAAAAGTGAAATGTTAACAATCAAAAGGGACGGAGGGAGTACAAGTTTGGGATGTCCTTGTAGTAGAATCAAACCACTAGATCATCAAAATTTAAAAAGAAGACGATATTAAGCAAAATCCAATAGTTTTATCAGTGGCATTCTACCTAAACTATTGCACAACCTAAATTATCATATAACAATGATTGATATATACAAAATAATGTAATTTTCTCTTAATTTACAATTGAAAGGAAATAAAATTGCTAGGTATGTGTACATGCTTGCATCTGCCAGTACAATCGGGAGCATTTTGGACAGAGCTGAGTATATATATGACTGTAACATGTAAGAGGAAATGAGTAATTTTCTCAGAGTGCACTGCAATGTACTGCATTTGTGATGTTTCAACTGAGCCTTCTTGCTTCTTTTGCTTTCATTTTTACAGTTACTTATAATTCTGTGTTTTTTCGGATGGATGTCCAGTGACATCAATGACTTTCCAGACCACTCTTAGCACCACTAGAGGTTTCCTAACAAAGAAAAAAGGAAGAGGAAGAGAAACAATGCTACTCTGTTTTGCTTAAAACTTCCTAAAGTAAAAAATAGGTGTGCTAAAATAAAGACATTAAACAACCCCCAAAAACGAAAGGAATGACCTACACATGCACTATTCAGAAGCTGAAAAAATGAGTAAGAAACAAAAACAAATCACAACAATATTTGTCACTCTAAATATTAACAAATCCATCTCAACTTCGACATATAAATTCTAATCATTTTCATCAACTTTGTGCTCCATCTGCTTCTTAAATAAAGTATACCTGAAGACGACTTTTGAGATCCATCTTCAAGATCTTATTGTTCAAATTGTCTGACATATTCAAATCAGGGCAGTTACTTGCTTTTACTGACACCATACGAGAATTTTCTTCCCACTTTCCTGACAATAGATGATTCAAACTTATAAAAAAAAGTATGTGAATGAAACAATTATGGTTATTAGTTGTCGAAGAACGAGGTAAAAAGTGAGTCACGTGAATGGCACTAAGCAGTTACATGTAACACATATATACACACACTCATTGAAAATTGGTATAAACACCACATTCTGCACCAATCACCATGGCATGCATTTTATAAAATTCATTTCAGCCAACAAGAATTATTTATAATTTTTCTAATAACAAAAAGACAACCGCATTAAGCTGCTTTTTCGGTCATAGAAAGCAAACATATAGAGACTTCCTATCAACTAGTCCAGATGCAACAAGTGGAGCCAATGACACAAGGAGAGTAGGAGACTAATGTGTCTACAACTACTTCCCCGAGTGGCAGCAAAGATCCATCTCTCTGGCATCCTGCTATTGAGGGGGTGGGCTCCTGGAGCAAATTACTCATTTGAGATAAAGGTGAGGGCCGGGGCCGAAGAACGCCTTGACTTGAAAAGGGACTTGCCTTTTAAGTGATATCTAGTAAACTACCTTATGTTGATGCAAGGTTTTCTTACTGAGTGTTAGTCACTATAGTTGATATTAATTTCCTGGCCTCTTGTATTAGAAAAGAACAAAGTCATTATTACTCCCACGCAAGAGCATCAGGCATCTGGATTTTGCGAATCATATTTTGAATTGAAAGACATAAATATTTGTGCACATGCTCAAAAAAATGTGCGAGGTACAGTTACATATCTAATTGAATCAATAGACCCCATTATTCATGAAAGAGGAGATAATTTCCTTATTAAACATAAGGGACACAATTTACTTCTTTGTACCTACCTATTTGGACAGCTGGTGAATTCTGTATTGAACTATAACCTCTGCAACTGCAAGATGGCCTATCTATCCAAATACCAGAAAAGATGTCGACCTCACCTTCTTATGTTTTCCATTCTAGGGGGTAAAAATTTACCAATAAAGTGAAAATACAAATGCTTTCATATTATATAACACATTTTACTTCATAAAGGATGGAAATCTAATTGATTTCATGTGACATACTTGCGCGTATAGCTGACGGCTGGTTCCACCAACATGGGCATGACTTTGACTCTCTGAAAATTTGTAGTGTTAGAATGAAATTCAATATTTGTATATATAAATATTCAGTAGTATTGGATACTGAAGGCTTATATCACACTTAAAAAATGGAAAATAGATAACTCAATACTGTAAAGAAAATAGCCACAATTTAAACATGATAAATGATTGTTCAAATGTCAAAATGTGTTGAATAAGAAGTCTTGAAATGTTGGCAGACACATTAAACTTAAGGTTGTGTACATATATCTTCATCAGTTCTATCTTGACCCATTCTCTAGTTGTATTTTATGCGTAAGAGGTTCCAGAATGAGGTTCCATGGTTCAATCAACTCATGTAGAGCAAAACTCTGAAAAAATATTGTATCTACCTGGACTTAAACTATATTTTAGTACTTCAAACAAAATTCTGCAATAATCATGTGCTACTAACTCTTGATCAGTAGCTAGCTAATATAAACTGTGTAAGAATGACAACATTGGAAACCGATGATGATGTAGTTCAGGGAAGTGCACTGTCCAATTGTATTTAGTATCAAAACATAATAATTAAATTGTGAGAATATTGTGTTATCAAAGTCTTGAAATTCGAAGAGTGTTCGAATAAGATCAAGTGATCATGAACCATACACGAAACAATAAAATTAGTTCCAAAATACACAACTTAGCAATGCTGATAATAATAGCAACCGAAAACACATGAATAAAAGAGTGAACATATAGATACAAAACATGAATAGATAAGTTATCTAAATTGATTGGAGTGATATGAATAAACCTGTGGGAAGGATGGATTTGAGTTTGAATAGTAGAAGTCCATGGCTTGGAGGTGTGATTCAAACGAAGCATTTCTTTGATCTCTCTCTCTCTCAGTCTCTCTCTCTCTCTCAGTCTCTCTCTCTCGTATAATTGAGTAAACGATGATCTGAGTATTTAAATAATGAAGGCGAGACAGTGAGAGCAGGAGTTATTTTTTTTTTTTTTTTTTGACGAACAATAAGATTTTATAGATAACAAAACATTGAAACCCAGCCGGGACAAACCCCCAAACTGTCAACTACAACCTGATTGTGAAACAAAAAACGAGCTAAACAAATAGCCGCTTTGTTTTCAGATTGCTTAGCAAATAGAATATAAATATTCTTGAAAATAAAAATGATTACAAAGGTTACTCGAGCAATCCAGTCGACACCAACATTCTCGAAAATAGTAGAATCACAATTGACCTGCGCACATAAAAAACCGGTAATAGCCCAGTGTTCATACCCATCAATTACATCAATTGAGGTTGGGGGTATAGATGACCCATATATTGAACAATCCTTAGTTGTGCAAGGTGAGCTCTCGCAATAACCACTATTCCAGATTCGAAGCGGGTTTCCCAGATCTCCAAGTACACCATAGAAATCATCTTTAAAGCAACATGACCACAAATCCAAAACACAACAGAACATAAACCTCAACAAAATGAGGACAAACAACCTCAAAAAAATGAGGACAAACAACTACCCAAAACAATGGGTACGGCAACAAGATTTCACCCAAAAAGGATTAGATCTCGAATTTATTGAAAAAACTAATATATAGAAATTAGAGATTTAGATGTGGGGGAAACGGGATGAAAGGATGGATGGGGTAGAAGGAGATGGGCGGTGAGAGGAGAGGGAGGATCGGAGAAGAAGAGGAAGAAGGCGGAGAAGAAGAAGAAGGGAGGGGGGCGGCGGCTCTGTTTAGCCGACTCTCATGGGAGAGAAAAGTCTGGTTGAGAGAGGACTTATTTGATTGCTTGTTTGGTTATCATGAGAGCAGGAGTTATTAATATAACATGAGTAGTAGAAGCTGTAAAGCTCGAAGTTCGTAAAACACTCACGTGCTGCTTACTGTATTTATTTTGTTCTTTTGGGTTTTTCTACCTAACATGGTACTCCCCTCCAACCAGGTCCACGGGTCATAGGTGTTCTTAAAAGGGGTGATTATTAGATCATATCATGGTCATATTCATCCTCAGTGGTGTCATATCATGATCATATCATGGTAAATTATTAGATCGGGTCATATTCATCCCCCAGTGGTGTCATATCATGATCATATCATGGTAAATTAGATCGCATCGGATTTACCGATCCACGACTCGGCTCAGATCATGTTCGGTCCATAAAATCATAAAATCACAAAAAATCAATTTTCGATTCGGTTCGATCCAAATCCTGAAAAACTTGGACTGGCCAAATTGTATGTATATAATTATTTTTATATTACTTTACTTCTTAAAATATCTATTATAGAGATTAAATATTTAAATGCATTATAATTTGACAAGTCAAATTAGTAGAAAATAATTTGATGGAATATTACGATCAATAATACAATTTAAATGATTAAATGTCATACTATATACGATAAATTCTTGATACTCACATGTTTAGAAATTACGATTACTTCACAAAAAATAAGATATGAACTTCATTTTTAAACTTATATTAACTTACAAAGTAATTTATTTATTTTATATATTTAATCTTTAAATAAATATATATATATATATATAATTATTAATCTTTAAATATATATATATATATAATTATAAAAATTTATTTTTAATATATAAATTAACTAACCCGTCATAACGGTCCGATGCCGGCCCGGTCCGAGTTTTTTCGGTCTAATCCGGTCCCAAGACCTATTATAATAGCTCCGATCCTCGGTCTAAGAAATTGGAAAAATTCGGGTTTTGGTTCGATCCGGGTCGGTCCGGGCCAATCTGGTTTGGTTTTGAACCTTTGTGCAGCGCTATGGACAAATACAACAGTGATCCAAAGATCCAAATTTGGGATAGATTATCTCAAATTCTCCTCCAGCGGTAATCTAAATTTGGATCAGTTGGTTTAATATTAAAATTATGATTTTGTTATTTATATATTTTTAGTTTATTAGATTCAAAATTGATTTATGATTTTTTAATTATTTAATTAATAATAGTACATAATTAATAAAATGAATGTGTACATAATTATTTAAATGTCATACTATATACGATAAATTCTTGATACTCACATGTTTAGAAATTATGATTACTTCACAAAAAATAAGATATGGACTTCATTTTTAAACTTATATTAACTTACAAAGTAATTTATTTATTTTATGTATTTAATCTTTAAATATATATATATATATATATATATATATATATAATTATTAATCTTTATATATATAGGGTCTTGTTCTAATAGAAACTAACTTAGAATAGAAACTAGAAACTAAACCTAAATTAAATATTTCAAACTAATCTAATGACCAAATTAGGGGTACCCCAATACAAAAAACGTTTAAAATTATTGGCTCTATTCAACAAAAATATTAAAAAAAATAAAAAAATAATAAAAAAGTTACTGTTCACGTGATGACGTGGCACTTGAACAGTAACTTTTTTTAATTATTTTTTTTTTTTTTTTTAATATTTTTGTTGAATAGAGCCAAGAATTTTATGAGTTTTTTGTGAAGGTGCCCCTAGCGGGGCCATTAAAATAAATGAAATATAATTTATTTAGTGTAGGTTTCTAGTTTCTATTCCAATGTTGGTTTCTATTTGAACGCTAGCCTATATATATATATATATATATATATATATATATATATATATATATAGGCTAGCGTTCAAATAGAAACCAACCTTAGAATAGAAACTAGAAACTTACACTAAATAAATTATATTTCATTTATTTTAATGGCCCCGCTAGGGGCACCTTCACAAAAAACTTATAAAATTCTTGGCTCTATTCAAAATTGATTTATGATTTTTTAATTATTTAATTAATAATAGTACATAATTAATAAAATGAATGTGTTTTTCGTTAACTAAGAACATAATTTCAATATTATTTACGTATATTAAAAAAATTATATCTTTAGTTTATTTAATTTATTAAATATAATATAAATAGTTTATAACGATTAAATATTCAATTTAAGATTAAATAGTTTGATATAATATTTATGTGATATAATATTTATGTGACATACTAATATTTATGTAGAGTCCCCTTCTAGAGAGCTTCTCCTTATATAGAGAATATGAGAGAACCATATTTTTTTTTTCTGATTCTACAACAGAACCAATTTTTTTTTCCAAAAAAAAAAAAATTGACATCGCCACGTCACTGCTGACGTGGCGCTGTCGCGTCATCACTACTGACGCGGCAGTGACACGTGGCAGTGACATCATCTTTGATGGTGTGGCACTGCCACGCAGCAGTGATGACGTGACAGATAACATCAGCACCCATGCCTTGTCAGCATTAGTCCTGTTACAGAATCAGAATTTTTTTATTTTTTTTATAGAACAAAAAAAAAATTGATTTTTTTTATAGAACGAAAAATTAAAACTTTGATTCTACTATAGAATCATATAAAATTAGTAGTTCTCTCATATTCTGCATATAAGGAGGTCCTCTCTAGAATTTTATTCTAGTAATTTGGATCACACTATTAGAATTGGTTAGAATTTGGATCAATTGATGATCCAAATTTGAATTTTTGGATCTCTAACGGCCGGAAATAGCCTTAGTAATGTGTTCTTCGGGACATCACGAAGGGTTAAAAGTTAGTTTTGAATTGGCACTACATTTTTTTTTTTGAGGGGATAAATAGTTCAATGATTAAAAGTCATACGACATCTACAAAAATAATTGAAATTTAACAAACACATAACAAAGATTAAATCTAAGTTTTCTTCATCGAAGCTACAACCGTTGAGCAGATCTTCTCTCTGGTGCGGTCCCTTGCTAACATTGCTGGAAAATACAGCTTTTTTGAAGGGACTATCTAACGATTTGACGTAGTGATGAACATGATGTATTTGAAAAACCAACCATAATTGCAAGCCCATATAACTCTTTTTCAAAGAACCAAAAGATCCAACACACCAAATATCCCGCAGATCTGCGATCTCGAACATTAAAAGCACACTAAAACAAACTTGAACTCTCACACGGAGAGAGAGTGACAAAACCCAATAAATGGGACTAAAGACCCAATAAATAGGTACAAAACCTCATCTTAGGACAATTATTGAAAGAAAAGAACAAAACACAAAAAAGACGAACGAAAACCTCCGGCCGGTGGAGGAGCCACCGCCACCGCCGGAGGAAGCACAAGCACTGCTTTGGTTTTTAGAGAGTGAAGAGAGAGAAGAGAGAAAAGTTATTCGGTGGAAAAGAGTCTCTTGGATCCACTACTAAGTCCTACTTGAATTGGCACTACATAAAGCACTTTCGACATGATTCAAAGAAGAGTAAAAAATGTTTCAATCTATTGAAAAGAACCATGGTCCTTAAATGTGGCTTTATAATTTTGTTACTTCCATACAACTGGTACAATCTAGTTGGACACAGCAGTAAAAAGTTTCGAACTTATATAATTATTACACCCTTGAAATAAACATAAAATTTTTAAAAAAAAAATTGATAAAGACAAATATACCAAAAAAAATATGGTGATGCAAAGGGTGAGCTCTCTATTGTCAACTGTCAGTTTGTAACACTTATTCATGGTGTATAAAACTTAAAAGACTTGCAAATCAGTAAGAAGAATATGAAGGAGCTGGTAAAAAAGGAAATGGCGCAACAGAAGCAAATGCTACAGGTCGACGTGTTTGACGACCACTATGATCAACGCGCTTCGCCTTCTTTTGTTGATCTGAATTTCCATATTCCTTTATCGGAGCTTCTGTGATCGATGTATGGTCAACCAGCGCCTCTGAATTTTTTACTGATACGTGCTCCTCGTTATCATAAAGTCGATGAAACATAATACCAGACATAAATACTGGTAGATAGAGAAGACTGGCATGAAACATTCTCCTGGCAGTTTCTGTAGTGCGGTGTACATAAAACGACGTTGCTGTTCCGGTGATTGCAAGTGCAAGTAGTGTTGATTCAAGACAAAACCAGCCAGACGTGACACCCCCTGCCAAAACAAATCTATTTGAGGAATTTCGGTGGCAACACCAATATTAAGTAGTTTCCTAATAGTACATTAGCACTGGTCATATCATTGATGCTCATGATTACTGAATTTGTTCAAAAGCACCACTAAATCTGTTCACTTAATTGATTGATGTTTAATTAACTTGGACAGAACAGCAGCTCAACAAACTCTGCTTCAGTAACCAAGTTAATAAATTTCTATTAAAAGATAGATAAAATTAAGAGCAAAATTTTGTCATCTTAATACAAACACACACACTTGGCACAAAAAGAAGACAAATACAATGCACTTTAAATCTGTAATTTCAAAATTGTTAAATTACAGACAAACATAAAGAGTTTTAAAGTATTATAATTTAATATTGCATAGCTTGAGAGATGTTCAGTGAAATGACTGAATCAAGTTAACAAAGAAATCATAAGGGTTAAATTCAGCGGACACCTAACACAACTACTGAATTTATGTAACTGACAAACTAATTATCACCCAACTAAGCCTATTTTGAGAGTCGACTTCCCCCCCTCCTCCCCGCCGCCGCCCCCCCTCCCCCCTCCTCCGCAGTCTCTTCCCCCCTCCCCCCTCCCCCCTCCCCCCTCCCCCCTTCCCCCGCAGTCTCTTCCCCCCTCCCCCCTCCTCCCCGCTGCCCCTCCCCCATCCCCCTCAAGTCCTTTTCTCTCATTCCATTTCCTCATCCCTCACCCATTTCTCTCATTCCTTTCTTCCATCTCTTTCTAGCTTTAATTTTCAATAAAATCGAGCCTCAATCCTGTTAGGGTGAGATCTCTTTGTTGTGCCCATCTTTTTGGGTTGTTGTTTGTCCCCAATTGTTTGGGGTTTATGTTTGATTGTATTTGCTTTTTGTGGTTATGTTGCGTTAAGAATGATTTCTTTGTGTTATTGAGAGATCTGGAAAATCCGTATCGAAGCTGGATTGGTGTTGATTATTGCGAGAGCTCACCTTGCACAACAAAAGATTGTTCATATGTATCCCCAACCTCAGTGGTAACTGATGGGTACGAACACTTGGCTATCACCGATTTTTTACGTGCGCAGGTCAATCGTGATTACACTATTTTCAGGGATGCTGGTGTCGACTGGATTGATCGAGAAACATTTGTAATCATTTTTATTATCAAGAATATTTATATTCTACATGTTAAACAATCTGAAAACAAAGCGGCTATGTACTTAGCTCGTTTTTTGTTTCACAATCAGGTTGTAGAAGACAGTTTGGGGGTTTGTCCCGACTGGGTTGTATTTGTTGCAAGTTTATAAAACCACTTTGTTTGTCAAAAAAAAGAAATGAGAATTTCAATCAAAACCAGAGTAAAAACAAAAAGGATTATTCTTAACGTACATGTAAATAAACTTACAATCATAGGCCAAATACCCCAATGGAAGCAAATACAAGCAGTTCCTTAAAGCCACTAAAGCCGTTCTGTGGCCTGACGGATCAGCAAGTGAAAACATCTTAAACCTGGAAATGAAAGAAAAAGATCAAAACCATGAGTTGGATGGAAAATAAACATGTTCAAGAAAAGTTCAAAGTTCACCAACGAGCCAGTTAAACACATAAATTAGATATTTTAGGATATGCTATGCTACCAAATAGTTTCACAATCGCACTCATGGCATTCCATTTTTCAGGTTCATCAAATACATAGGTAATCCTAAGAAATTACCGTAGCTATTTTTCTAATAATAAAATGGAAAGGGCACAGAGCAGTCGATCCAAAAAAAGGCAAATGGTGTGAGTAGCCTATCCATTACAAAGGAATGCCAGGTAAGGCTCATTTATTAAAAAAAACAGGGAAAAGATAACAGAATAAGTGAATACCCCCCGGTAGCATAATCTTCACGGCACAGATATGCAAGGGCCATAAAGTGTGGTATTTGCCAAAAATAGAGAGCAGCTGGAAGAATCATTCCGTTAAGTGAAACTGAACCAGAAGCTGCGGCCCACCTGCACCCAAAATTGGACAATATATCAACCTACCAAGTAGCACCCATCTCCTTTCACAACTGACATGGAACACCTGAACATGCATGCAACAATTCAACATCTTTTTATTAAGGACCTTTAGCCAGACAATGACTGTTGAGTAATTTTCTATTCCAAGACTTTACAACAAAATGCAAGTAGCACACTCCTAGCATTTATAAATTCTGGTCAATAAGTTCAGTTATCATATATATTTAAAATTTTAAATACACAAATTGCTTCACAGAACCTCTAGCTCTCATGTAATTCTTGCGAAGTATCAAAGTTGGCTTTCAAGATTACATTCTCAAAGACTCCAAGATGCAGCAAACAACAATTTACCCAAGAAGAGGTGGAATAGCACCAACAACAGCCCCAACCCAAGTGTTTACCGGATGTATCTGCTTTAAAGGAGTGTATACGAATGCATAGAGAACAAGATTAGAGGCTCCAAGACCAGCTGCCAACATATTAGCCTGAAGGGAACTTGTCATTAGAGGTTGTATTAGTCCCCAAGTCAAGGTATACACCAAAAATAAAGATATTTATGGCAGCAGTTCAAGAGATAGATAAGACAGATATCAGCAAGCTTGTTCAGAAATTTTCATGCAACAAAAAAATATGCATCTAAAAGAATATTTGACTACCTTCCATGCCAGTAAAGCAGTGCCAGCTACACCAACAGAAGACGCCCACATGATTGCGTGAGGTAAAGTGATCCGGCCTGATGGTAGTGGTCTTCGCATTGTTCTCTTCATCTTGGCGTCATTCTTAATTTCAAAAATCTACAACAGTAATAGGGAAAATGTGCATCAGTATTAATGCATTTTATATGGTATCCTACAATTTTGACTCATACCTATGATGAACCATAATATGGTAACTAATAACTGAAAACAAAATGCTCTAAGTCCTTCCATTGGTTTTTTGCAGCTTGATATACAATTCACTAAATATGTCTACATCAATATATCACTATGTACCATGAAAAACGTATATCCGGGTAGTTAGGTCACTCAACTGACTGAAAACTTTCAATTGGGTCATCCAACTCAAAAAGCTTTCAATCAGGTCACACAAGCGTGAAAAACTTTCAATCAAGTCACTGGGTTTACGGACGTTAAAAAGAGACGGAAATATGACTTAGCATGCTGACATGGCTAGCTTTTATCTGATTGGCTAGCTTTCAATCAGGTCATATAACTGATAAAACCTTTCAATCAGGTCACATAACTGATAAAAACTTTCAATCAGGTCACATAACTGATAAAAACTTTCAGTCAGGTCACTAGGGTTTTATGGACCTGATTCATGCTGAGTCATCTTTCTGTCTCTTTCTTAACGTCCGTAAACCCCAGTGACCTGATTGAAAGCTTTTTGAGTTGGATGATCTAATTGAAAGTTTTCAATCAGTTGAGTGACCTAACTGCCATTTAACCATAAGATATCCCGTTACTGTTATGTCCAACATTAGAAAAACTAACATATGAGAAGGGTAAAGCCTTTCTTGTAAAAGTTGTGCCTGTGTTAGAATTGGAAGTACTCTTAGCAACGCTATATATTTTTGTATAGATACTGGCTAAGACTTCGAATTAAAGAAATAGTTGACTGCCAATATAAATTATATGCATTCAAGTGCACAATATGGATTTTAACTTGTTTAGAAAATTTAGCATGGTGATATTTCTTGCAAACAAAGCTCATGTTTTTTTTTTTGCAAACATTCATGAATAGTCCAAGCTCTATTCGCATACCAAACTAACAATCGTTCTTCTCCACAAGTAATTAACTTTAGTCAAGTCTTAAAAAAAATAATTAGAAGAGCTTGACTCAACCGAACTACATCCCCAATATCAGTTATATGAATTATACTGCACTGGACTAAAAATTTATCTTTCATACCATAAAAATCTTAAATCTCTCAAGAACAAACCTGATTTAAGGAATTAGCAGCTGCCGCAATCATCATTGTACCAGCACATGTGTAACCGAGACCCAAATAGTCAATTGCACCACCACTACCAAGAACATACCCTGCTCCAGAAGTAGCAACAACTAGCATGCTGCAATAGAATGAATGAAAACAAAGTTCTAAATAATCATCACAAAAATCAAAACAAAACAAATCAAAAAGATAAAAATCCCATTGAATGAAACTATTGAATGAGAGACAAAAAGCATGCATGAAGATGAGCAGAATCACATGTTATACTATTGATTAAAAAGAAACTAATGTCAAAATTTAAGAGAGGTGTGATTAAATGAAGTATGGAGAAGGAATAAAACAAACAAAAGCTGCAAATTATGCGAAATGAGTCACTTACATAGTTGCATGAAATGAAATAACATATATCCTTAACAAATTATGTACATTTAAATCCTACCAGATGCCAAGGCAACTTAATTTTCATGAAATACTTTTACTATCCTAAATTGTATGTTACTAGATCATACAAAAGATTTATAGACGTTAAAATTTTAAAATATAAATATAAGCAGAAGCCCTAATTGAGCACAGTCCAGAAGTGCTTTTTAAATTAAAAGGCCTCAGCCTTGTCACATATGTAATGCACCTATATTAATATCATCTCTTGCATAAAAACCTTTCACAGTGCGAAGAAGTAAAAAGGTACATATAGCAAGTTGATGATCAATGTTCGATCTTTCTGTAACTAATTTCATTGTGTTTGTTTCTACATCAACTTTAAAACACAAAGATTTTCATAGCTAGTATTCAAACATTCCATGAAAGAGCTTACAATTTATTTGTAGTTGCTACAATATTTGTAAAAGAGTTCATAACTGACCAATAAAAATTTGGTTCGGTCTGTTTTACATTGTGAAGTTGGATGTGATGTAGAACGATGAAAAGAGTATAGCTTAACAAACAGTCGAACAACTTGGGTGAATTTCAAATGCTATACTAGTATCACCACAAAAAATTTAAATTGCCGATTAAAATCTCCATTAAAAAAGAAACTTAAACTTCAAATTATACAAGGAGCAATGGAACATAAACAAAAATCAACACTAAATTAGTATTCACAATATCTCATTCTACTTATGCAGGAGAACAAATTTAAGTTTCAAATTCATATCTATTCAAATACAAATGCTAAAAGCATATAACTGTACCAATACCTAAACAACTTCGGTTTGCTTATTTAAAAGGGGAAAAAAAATCTTTTTCTTACTGAAGAAAAGGCTATCGAGGACAGTCTTATAATATCTTTACAATACAATTCAGTTTTCTACTAATACAAATGCTTAATTAAACAGAGTATACCTTTTTCTCAGTAAATATTTCGATAAAATTTCTTTAAAGAGAACAGAAACTTATCATGAATACAATACATCCCAATTTTCAATGAATACAATACACCCCAATTTTCAATTCAATTAACATATATAGAACCACAAACGCAATAATCACTATCGAACAACACCTCGCAATAATTAAACCCTAAAGCTCCAAACTTTACAAATAACTAAACCCTAATTTCACCACTACACCTCCAATTCACAAAATTTGACACATAAAATAACAAAAACGAACATCATTTCATATCACAAACCTAAGCCTCGCTTTGGATAACTCCCAATAACACCGCCCATAGTGTCTGGACAACGACGTCGTTTTAGCAATCGGCGCAGCGTCTACGATAGAGGTAGTGGATCTGATGTGAGTGAGTATTGAAGAGGTAGGGTTTGTGGGAGGAATGATGAGTTTCCATGACAAACTCACTGAGTTTCTCCGGAGCATTGAGCGAGTTAGGACCGAGTCATGAAGGGTTTGAGTTTGAGGATGATTGATGGAGTTGGGTGAATAACTATTAAGCTTATACACAGCAAGGCTGTAAACGAACCGAGCCGAGCCGTGCTTTGATCGAAACGAGCCGAGCTTTGATTTTAACGAACCGAGCCGAGCTTTGATCTTAACGAACCGAGCTGATTTCTAAACGAACCAAGCCGAGCTTTGACCGAACCGAGCCGAACTCGAGTTGTTCACGAACAGCCTCGAGCCGAGCCGAGCTCGATCCGAGCTCGAGCTGTTCACGAACAATTAACTTGGTTGAAGATCTTAGTAGATCACTAATATTCTAATTAATACTAGTAACTAGTGCTTTGTCATAGATTGTTGTTTCTATTATTTAAAATATATTTCTCGACTATCAAACCGTACGGATGTCGAGATATAACTAATTTAGTGATATTTCCAAATTTTCAAAAAATATAAAATTAATTTGGCTGGAGTAGTAGATCACGACTATTCTTACTAGTACTAGTAATTATTGCTTTTTCATGAATTGTTGTTTCTATTTTTTAAAAAATATTTCTCGACGATCCAACTGTATGGATGTCAAGATATATCTAATTTAGTGATATTCCCAAATTTTCAAAAAATAAAAAATTAATTTGGTTGGAGATCTCAGTAGATCACGATTATTCTAACTAGTACTAGTAATTAGTGCTTTTTCACGAATTGTTGTTTCTATTTTTTAAAAAGTATTTCTCAACGATCCAACCGTACGGATGTCAATATATATTTAATTTAGTGATATTACCAAATTTTCAAAAATTAAAAATTAATTTGGTTGGAGATCTTAGTAGATCACTACTATTCTAACTAGTACTCCCTCTGTTTTTTTCTTTTCTTTACGTTTGCTTTTTGCACGGAAACCAAGATAGTGGATGTAATATTGTTAAAATAAATGAAGTAGTGGGTGTAATAGTAATTTTATTGTTAAAATAAGTGAAGTAGTGGGTGTAATAGTGAAAAGGTGGAGTGAAGTAGTGGATGTAATAATGTATTTTATTGTTAAAAGTTACTATTTTTAGTAATGTAAAGAAATGGAATGGACAGCCCAAAATAGAAAGTGTAAAGAAATGAAATGGACGGAGGGAGTACTAGTAACTAATGATGTGTCACGAATTGTTGTTTCTATTTTTTTAAAAAATATTTCTCGACGATCCAACCGTATGGATGTCAAGATATATCTAATTTTGTGATATTGCCAAATTTTCAATAAATAAAAATTAATTTTGTTGGAGATAAAAAAATAAAAAGTGAATTTTTTTTTTTTCGAGCTTTAACGAGCCGACGAGCCGAGCTCGAGCCGAGCCGATCTCGAGCCGAATTAAACCGAGCTCTTATCGAGTCGAGCTTAACGAACAAAAATTTTGTTCGAGCTCGAGCCGAACCGAGCTTTTATCGAGCCGAGCTCGAGCTGTTCGCGAACAACTCTGTTCGTTTACAGCTCTAATAGCTAGTCAGTTAGCTTAGTTAGTTAGTGAGTTAGTTAGTACTAAGGGTAGATTAGTACTTTCATCTTGTTCATTCTCTTGTATAAATACCTTGTAGTACAGTTTGAGTAAATACAGAATTTCATTTTACCAAATTGATCTCTTTTTCTGTCTAAATGGTATCAGAGCATTTCTCTCTCTATAACAAACTCGA
This sequence comes from Kitagawia praeruptora, assembly GCA_037693485.1. Taxonomy (NCBI): domain Eukaryota; kingdom Viridiplantae; phylum Streptophyta; class Magnoliopsida; order Apiales; family Apiaceae; genus Kitagawia; species Kitagawia praeruptora. The sequence continues at coordinate 147,900,631 of CM075349.1, read as the reverse complement.
CTGTCATTGTCTCAGATCGAGTTAGGTACAGTTTTTCCGCCATTAAAACTTCAAACTCAAGCTTTTCTTATTTGTTTTTAAGCTTCTTAAAGCTTCGTTTTCAGTTTTTCTTCTGATTGTCTGTGTAAAGATTGTCACAGATCGTGTTATAAATCATTGTTTGATATCAAATCTGTTCATTTTATCAAAAATTTCTAGTTCTTGATCAACAAATTGTCTTTGTTAATGGCTACTCTTGAAGAAAATGCAAATCGTCTTGATGAAACAGATGAACAAACAGATACACTTGAAGATGAGTACAAATCAGTTACTCTGGATTCAAGTCATCCACTCTATCTTCATCCGTCTGATCATCCAGGTTTAGTTCTTGTTACTTCAGCATTTAATGGTGAAAACTTTAGTGAATGGAAAAGATCGATGTCTCTTGCACTCTCTGCAAAGAATAAACTCGGTTTCGTTAATGGAAAGTATAAGATACCAAATGAATCTTCAATTTACTTTGATCACTAGCAGCGTTGCAATGATATGATAATTACTTGGATGCTTAACTCAATTGTGCCTGAAATTAGGTCTAGTCTTGTTTTCATTCCGCTTGCTGTTGATGTTTGGAATGATATTCATGTTCGTTATACTCAGAGTAATGGACCTCGAATCTTTGAGTTGAAGCAGGCTCTTAGTGCTCTTAGTCAAGATACTTTGTCTGTTTCTGCATATTATACAAAGTTTAAAATTCTTTGGGATGATTTTGTGAATGCAACAAATGTGCCTAAGTGTGTTTGCATCTGTTCTTGTAAAGCTAAGGCTCAGATTGAACAAAATGATGAAGTGATGAAAGTTACTCAGTTCTTAATGGGATTAAATGAGTTGTACACTAATATCAGAGGTCAATTGTTGATGATGAATCCAATGCCAAAATTAACTCAAGTGTTATCTCTTTTGCAACAAGAGGAAAGACAGAGAAATCATGTCAATCCTGCACAGCCTGTAGTTGAATCAGCAGTGCTTATGAACAAAGCTGTTAACAATAACTTCAGAAATTTCAAGAATAGCAATTTTCAGAGTGATTTCAAGAGACAAGACTATAAGAAAACTGAAGTCAGAAGAACTCCTATGGAATGTACTCACTGTCATGGTACTAATCATACTCGAGATAGGTGTTATCATCTCATTGGTTTTCCACCTAGAAAACCTACTGTGAATACAGGCAAGGTTGTGGCTCAATTTTCAGCAACTGGTCAATCTATGCCTAAAGATACTCAAGTTTCAGATGAAATTTCTCAGAATCATGACAATACTCCAATTTCCAATGCTCAATATCAGCAGCTTTTGCAGTTTCTTAATCAGAATACTATATCTTCCTCTAATTCTGCTGAAGTACCTCAATCAGGTACATCATTTCATACTTGCTCCTATATGACATCTGTTTGTCTGGTAAATAATCATGTTTCAACTGACTGGATATTAGACTCAGGAGCTACTGATCATATTACATGTTCTCATACTTTGTTAAAGAAAATAACCACATGTGACATTGATATATGTCTTCCTAATGGTTATCACACCAAGGTGAAAATGAAGGGAATTGTTCAGTTAACACCAGATATTATTCTATATGATGTGCTGCTTGTTCTAGCATTCCAATTTAATCTCATTTCTGTCAGTAAACTAACAGCTACTCTTCATTACAATGTGCAATTTCTTCCACATCTTTGTGTTATTCAGGACTCTTTGCAGAGGAAGGTGAAGGGGATTGGTAAGTTGCAAGGCAATCTTTACAAACTTCTCCTTCCTACTCAAAAGAGCAGTTCAACCTCTACTCTTACATTCATCAATCAAGTGTCTCAACCATCTACTGTTTGTTTTACTGCTCAGTTGGAAAATTTTCAACATTGGCATGCTAGATTGGGTCATTCTCCTTTTCATGTTCTTAAAAATATAGATAGTCTTTGTTTTACAAATTCTATAAACAAACTAATGCCTTGTGATGTATGTCACTATGCTAAGCATAGTATATCTTTCTTTCCTAATAGTCTCAGTCATGCTAGTAAGCCTTTTGAACTTTTGCATTGTGATTTGTGGGGGCCTTATAGGTACAAAACCTATTCTACTTGTAATGCTTTTCTGACAATAGTAGATGATTGTACCAGATGTACTTGGACATATCTGCTGTCTAATAAATCTCAGGTTTATTCTTTGTTCCAAAAGTTCTTTGCATATGTTGACAATCATTTTCAGACTAAAGTTAAAACTATTAGGTCTGATAATGGTACTGAGTTCTTTAATAAGAACATCAATTCTTTGTTTGATTCTCTTGGAATAGTTCATCAACATTCCTGTGTTGAATCTCCTCAGCAAAATGGTAGAGCTGAGAGAAAACACAAGCATCTTTTATCTGTAGCTAGAGCATTGAAATTTCAATCCAATGTTCCTATTCATCTCTGGGGTGATTGCTTACTCACTGCCACTTATATCATAAATAGAACTCCTACATCTGTTCTTGACAACAAATCTCCATATGAAGTTTTGTTTAACAGATCACCATCTTATACTCATCTAAAAATCTTTGGTTGCTTATGTTTTGCTTCTTCCTTATCTTTGAGGAAAGATAAATTTGCTACTAGGGCTTACAAGTGTATATTCTTGGGATATGCTTCTAATCAGAAAGGGTATAAACTAATGAATTCACACACTGGTCAATACCTGGTTTCCAGAGATGTTTGTTTTTATGAGACAACATTTCCTTTTGTCTCAAATTCCTCTTCTAGTTCTCATTTAATGTTTCCTCAACAAATGTCTTTCATTGATAGTCTATCTCCTGTACTCAGACCTAGAAATACTACTGATTCCTCTATTTCTGAATCTAGTTCTGAGCCTACATCTGTCAGTCATAACTCTCATTCACCACTATCTGATTCACTTCCTGATCTCAGTCATGGTTCTACAGACACTGTCTCATCTATTCCTTATTCTTCTTCTTCTCCTATTGGTCATTCTGCATACTCTTCTCCTCCTATTGATCATTCTGCATCTGTATCTGATATTACTAATACAGTCATCATTCCATCTGTGAGACCATCTAGAACTAGACAAGTTCCTCAAAAATTTTCAGATTATACTGGTTTACCATCAAATCTTACCAAACACTTAGCTCATTCTACCACATCTGTTATATCTGAACCTAAGTTTTATCATCAAGCTATTCAAGATCCAAATTGGTGTCAAGCTATGCAGCTAGAGATAAATGCATTAGAAGCTAATAACACCTGGATCATCACATCTTTACCTCCTGGTAAAAAGACAGTAGAATGTAAATGGATTTATAAAGTCAAATATAAAGCTGATGGTTCCTTAGACAGATATAAGGCCAGACTGGTTGCAAAGGGATTTACTCAAACACATGGATTAGATTTCTTTCAAACCTATGCACCCGTGGCTAAGATGACTTCAGTAAGACTTATTCTGTCTCTTGCTTCTATTCAAAAATGGAATCTTCATCAACTTGATATAACAAATGCTTTTCTGCATGGTGAACTTCATGAAGAAGTCTATATGACTATTCCTCCTGGCATTCCTATTCCTTCCTCTTTTAAGGGACTTAATCCAGTTTGCAAATTGATTAAATCTCTGTATGGATTGAGACAGGCTCCTAGAGAATGGTTTGACAAGTTTGCAGCTGCTTTATTAACTTTTGGTTTCACTTAGTCCAAGTCAGATAACTCCTTATTTTATCTACATACATCATGTCTTTTACTATGATTTTAGTGTATGTTGATGATATCATTCTGACTGGCTCCTGTTCTACTCAAATTTCTCAAGTAAAGCAGTTCATTGGTAGTCAATTTAAAATGAAGAATCTTGGTCCTTTACAATATTTTTTGGGCTTGGAAATTAAGAGGATATCTACTGGTATTTACATTCATCAACGAAAATATGCTCTTAATCTTCTGGATCATACTGGTTTGCAACATTCTAAGCCAAGTCCTATTACTATGGAGGCTCAACATAATCTTAGTATCACTTCTGGCACTCTACTGTCATCTTCAGAGGCTTCTTCTTATAGAAGATTAGTGGGACAATTAATATATCTTACCATCACAAGACCTGACATCACTTATCCTGTTCACATTCTCAGTCAGTTTCTCTCAAAGCCAACTGACACTCATAGAGATGCAGCTCTTAAACTTGTTAAGTATATTAAAAATGCTCCAGGACAAGGTTTGTTCTTTTCAGCATCTAGTTCTTTAACTCTAAAAGTTTATACAGATGCAGACTGGGCTTCGTGTCCAATGACTAGACGTTCTATATCTGGTTACTGTGTTCTTCTTGGTAATTCACTGATTTCCTGGAAATGTAAGAAACAAAATACAGTTGCCAGATCATTTGCAGAAGCAGAGTATCGAAGTATGGCCAATGCCATTTATGAAGTTACTTGGCTATACAATCTTCTTACTGAGTTGCATTTTAAGATTCCAAAGCCAATTGTGCTTTATTGTGACAACAATTCTGCTATTCACATTGCTGAGAATCCGGTGCATCAAGAAAGGACTAAGCATATTGAATTAGATTGTCATCTGATTCGAGACAAGGTCAAAGAGGGGTTTATTCTTCCTACATATTTGTCTACTTTCCATCAACCAGCTGATCTTCTTACCAAGGCATTACCAGCTCATCGTCTTCGACTATTACTTGACAAATTGGGTGTTGTAAATGTGTTTCCCACTCCCAATTTGAGGGGGGATATTAAGCTTATACAGAGCTAATTAGCTAGTCAGTTAGCTTAGTTAGTTAGTTAGTGAGTTAGTTAGTACTAAGGGTAGATTAGTACTTTCATCTTGTTCATTCTCTTGTATAAATACCTTGTAGTACAGTTTGAGTAAATACAGAATTTCATTTTACCAAATTGATCTCTTTTTCTGTCTAAAATAACTTAACTGACTCACTCAGACTCAACCTATTAAAATATAATAGGCACCAATTTTTTTTAAAAAATCATAGAAAAAATGTTAAAAATACTCATTTTTGAGTTAAGAATGACAAAAATAACAATTTCCAAAGTGTATGGTTATTTTTACCCGATGGGATACCCAACTCATAATTGGGTATCACATTTTGTATAAGATACCCAATTCAAAAATGGGTATCCCTATAAGATACCCAACCCGTAAATGGGTATCCCAAAAAATTAAAAGTATAAAAAATTTGTGATACCCAACTTATAAACGGGTATCCTATATTGATAAGTGGATTTTATATCCACTTGGATCGCTTCAATTCGACTTAAATTGGTGTACTTGGACTCAAGTATGTGGTGTTTTTGATGTGTTTTGTTTGTACTAATTCACGCAAGCGTACGTGGTCACAAGTAATATATAAGGTTAAGTCCAAATTCGTTCCCACAGGGATCAAGTTATGGTTCTATTCAGTAAATATGCCTATGCAACAATGTATGGTTATTATGCACTGCTAAGACAATAACAATTTTGGGTTTATTAAACTAAATTAACTTAGACATAAATTAACAAAACTAAGAATTAACTAACTAACAAGAATTAAAATCTAATTACGTCTGCAAGAGTAAACATGGAATCCTAACTTCATTAAATACTTCGCTTAGATCTGACGCCTTTAATCACTATATGCAATGGTTATGATATCTGATCGGACAACACGAAACAAGTACACGCTACTTCTCAGTATACGAATACCAAACTAAACATACATCCACAAAAGAGATAGAAGATGAATAGACACCAATTATGCTTAGACCCTATATCTCTATAGAATTTGAAAACATAACGGTTGAAGAACAAGTTATCCACATTGATCACATAGGGCAGCGTAATATCTCTATTTACGCTACAAATCATGATGTTAAAACATCAACCTATCCTATGCTAGCATGGCAAGTTCTAAATCTCAAGATCCACTCTCGCTTCACAAGAGATTAACAAATTAGATGTTAGCTACGCATCTAAATACATGAAACACAACCATACGAGGATATCAGATATACATCACACACAGATCTGTAAAGCATCAAGATACTAAAGCTCCATAAATAAATCCGTTAGAATCCCATGACAACGATTAGTTCATAATTGAACCTCTCGTCATCATGGGATCTGATGAAACCATGATAAAAACAAGGTATGAAAAGATACAAATAAAACTAAGTAATTGATATGTAATGGTTCTACTCCTAATGATGATTATCTTTGGGTTGGATGTGTTTATATAGGCTCTAGAAGTCTTGCCCAGTGTTGTGGGAGGATTTTAGCACAACAAATTATGAGGCCTCGTGCTGGAATAGCGCCAATAATCAAGGAATCGTCCAACCACCCGGAAAGGCTCGTGGTTGAAGATCTACGGCTAGCCGCCCGGGAAGGCACACGACTAGGGTTACCGAAGAACACGGGATGTGGTTCCTCGGAAGGATCGGACTGAATCTACGGGATGAGAGCTCAAGGACCAAATGTTGGCCAGCCAAGAACCCTAGTTTGACTGTGTCACACAAGAGTGCACGCGCTCTAGCTACTCAAGGAGTGTAAAGTGTCGAAGAAGATCCCGTAAACTGCCTACATACCACTATTTATAGTGGATCAAGCCCGAATGTAGTTCTTGAATGATATGATTGTTTGTTCATGATGAGTTATCCTCTCTCCAGTGGGATAATGACTGTTATTTCTGATAATAATCGAGTGTGATGTATAAAATCAGGTTACCAAGCAGTTTAGGTAACATAGAATGGTTATCTCTTGTATTTATCTTGATTTTTGTATCATTTATCAAGTATATATGACATATATCCTCAAATAACTGAATGTTTATCTGTTTGAGAGTGTTTTTAGATGATATAGACGTATTCCTAAAAAATAGGAGGCGTGCCTTATCTGTATTGGCAGCCTAATTAGGCTTCCGGCGGAAGCTGGGGGTACCGCCCGGTAGCCTGGCTCCGGTACCCCCTCCGGTAACCCCTATCACGGGAGCTACTCTGGAAGCTCTACTGGATGACTGGTAATAGTTATAGGTTATCCTCAAGGGGATGCCTTGAGACCCTTAGCCATGTGTTCCCGTGCGACAGCGTACATGGTAACCCCTAGGGCTACCGTAGGCCTCCGGAAACCTGACAGATTACTCATTCTTTTCATGGATCTGGACCCTAATCCTCTAGTGGGCCTAAATCTAACCCATGCAAGATTTTGGTCACAACAACTACCCCCCGGTTCCCTGAAGTACGTAGTGCAAGGGGAACCAATTATTCACAGGGTGCCGGTTGCTAAGAAAATTCGTCTTTTTGCTATCTTGCTAAATTAACACCACATGTCAACATTGAAAACTCTTAATCATGAAATTGGGGCTAATTCTGATGTTTATAATTGGTAGCTCTCGTAATTGTGCTACAGAAGCTCGAATCAGGATAGAAGCGGAAGCCTCGTATTTTACGCCTCTGAGGGTAAGTTAATTTTAATTCTCTAGAAATAAAATAAAAATTATTGAGGAGGGAAAAACAGGCTGGGACTCTACCGTTTCTCTTGAGATAATTGCAAGAGATAAACAATTTTTCATGCAAAAGACGTTTCCCACCCCGTCTCGTTTTCTGTGCCATATTCATTGGCCAAGGCAAACACGCCTCTTTGACCCCCTTCTCTATATACCATCTAATATCTTAGCCTTTTCACTTTTCTTCTTATCCTCGCTCAACACTTCCTTTCTTGTAAGCAAAGGATTTCTTAAGGCTTCCAGCGAAAGCATCTCCGGCGAAGGCTAAGTCGCCCATATACTCACTTCCTCAACTTACTTAAGTAAGTACTCAATCTCCATGACTTACCTTCTTTAATTAATGCGGTCACCGTGTATAGAAATCTCATGCAAATATCTGATTGTGCCTTCTGTATGTCTGTTTCTGTATGTTCTCATTTGTTCATGTTCTTGAATGACGGCCGATCTATGACTTCGGTAGTCACTGCATGTCATTTTATTTTTTATTTATCTGAATCGAATACTTCCAATTGCAGATTCTTGCTATTTCTCTTAATTTTTGAATCGTATCTAGATTAGATCCATATGCTTTATCCTCAATATTAGAACGCATGTATGAATCTCTATTTACGACATATGTGAGAAAAGAATTTGAGGTAACTCATACTCCGGTTGCCCCTTTGATCACTCTTTTATATGCTTGTAACATGTTTGATACTTGCCCTCACCGGATCGTGCTGTTTTATGCCTATCTTGTCAACTAATTATATATACTTCGTCGACTTGGGCATGTTAACAATACTTCCGAGTCAACACCTTTCTTTTTGTACTGGTTGGATAACCTTGTCACCATAGTATTTGGTTAGTAGACCGGTAGCTACCCCCCCCGAGCCCTGACTTACTCTTAATTTAGCCTGGCACCCCAGGGGTTACCATGGGTGTCCCCGAGTCGATTGTTGATAATCTTTACTTTTTCCAACCTTTAGTGATTCAATCACGAACCCTCCTTCTAATCTGCTTCCTCCCTGTGGTTGCAGATGTCTACCTCGTCCATCTCGGGAGGCTCATCACGTCATGTGGGAAACTTGTCGCCCGTCTCTGGTGAGCCTTCAGATTCTGAGTCAACCCACCTTAACGATGTGCTCTTACACCAACCCTTGTTGCAATCCAAGCTATCCGTTAGTTCTCGGACACGTTCCCGAGTTGAAGTCATAAATCCACTTGAGGCTGAGATTATAAGTAGGCATCTCGACCCCTCCCTAGAGGCTGGTTCGTCAAACTTTAATAATGAGGGTATTGATAGGATTTATCTGAGTTCAAACACGGATGAGGAAGAAAAATTTGATGGGGGATTCGGGAATGAGGCTGAGCAGCCATCTTTTCATAACACAGACTTACAGGATGAAGAAGAGAAATTTGATGAGGGATTGGTGATGGAGATTGAACGGAAGCCCCATGTCCCTGCAGGCTTCGTTCCATCCTGTGAAAATTTAGATTCCACTATGAACACTGATAGACTTGCTAGGCTGCTCGAGTTGTGCAACCCGGGGTGTGGCCTGGTGATACCCAGTGATGGTGAAAGGTGCCACAGGTTTGATAACTTCGAACCTAACCAATCTATACCCTGTGCAGTCCTATCCGCTTCGTTCTTTAAGCTTGGGTTCTCTTTTCCCCTGCATCCATTTATTGTTGAGTTGCTCGCCTTCTATGAAATTGCACCTATGCAGCTGACCCCCAATTCTTTTAGGGTGGCAGCCTGTATGTACATCCTTTATGACCAAGTTTTTTCTGTTCCTCTCACTGCCCGGGAACTGGGGTATTTTTATCAATTGAAGGGTGTGGGGAGGAAGATAGGTATCTTTTACCTTACCTCCTGGAATGACAAGCAAGGGGGATGTATTAAGGGAAATAAACGTGGGATGTATGACTGGCTGGAGATGTTTTTATATTGTTATGAGTGTGAAGAAGTGAGAAAAGAGTGGAATCTAACTCCGGGTAAACACTCGGTACCCTCGTACATTACTGGTAACCTTTATCTGGTTGAATCTTGATATAACCCTTTTCTCCTTTTTATTGTTTATTATATCATTTAGGGATCCCAACACAAACTTCTCTCGAGGGGATTGAGGAGCAGAGGGCTAGGAAAATTATGAGGTTAGCCGCCGACTTAGGAGATGGTGAAAGTCTGCTGACCCCGGATACCCTGGTGAGGTTAGGGTTCTCAATGCCCATGGCTCCCTCATCCCCGGTTCAAGGGGTGAAGGTTGAGGACGAGTCTGGCACAGAACTTGAGGCACAGGGTACCAGCCGAAAGAAAAAGAGGGTTTCCCACCACTCTAGCCCTGGTAACCCAGGCTCTTGCTTTCTATATCCGTAATTTCCGTGTGTCTTTGTAACTTTAATGCCTTACTTATATTTTTTTGTTACCCACAGTCTTATGGGCTTCCATGCGTATGTTAGTTGCATAGTAATTACTGTTTATCATGTAATTAGGCACTTTATCCATGTTTTTCTGTATACATGTGCATTGCTATTTATGACATTTCGAATATTCTGTCATTTCAGGTATGTCTGGCACCGTTCCGTCCTTCGTACAGCCTTCGGAGAAGTACGAGGATCTGTTCCCAGAAGACGAACTGATGGCACTTGACCCACCAATTAACGCCACCCCTATTTCTCAGGCCAAGGCTCCTTCTTCAGGCAAAACTGGGTCTACTCCTGCCGACAAGCGAAGATTCTCACAGGCTACCGGTAGTTTGGCTTCCACCCCTGAGACCAGGTCTACTAAAAGAGCCAAAGTGCCTCAGCCGGCCGGCATCTCTCAAGAGGTTCAACAATTCCACAAGCTGACAGATGGGCAAATACCTCTAGAGGTTATCTCTGGCTGGTCCAAGCTCAAGACCTCGGATGCTGGGCGTGCCATGCTGTTCTCTTCGGGAGAAAGCTTATTCCACCAATTGCGAATCGGTGGCCAGCTGGTGGCGGCTACCCGGGGGGATATGAAACTGAAGGAAGAATTGAAGCAGATGAAGTTTGATCTTGATGTCGCAACAGAAGAAAAGAAAAAACTGGTTGATGTTACCAAGAAATTGAAGGGTGAAGTTTCAGCTATCACAAAGGAGAAGAACAAGCTGGGAAGGTTGGTTTTCGAGCTAGATAAGGATAAAGAGGGGATGGTGGCATCCCATGCCACCGAGGTTGCGGAGCTGCAGCTACAAGTGGATACCCTCCAGGCCTCTGTAAAGAAGTTAAAAGAGGTGCTTCCCGAGAGGTACAAGCTGGGGTTTGCTAAGGGGGTTCAAGATTACATGAAATCTACTTGGAAGGTGATGCCGAACCTGGATTGGACCCTTCTGGGCGAGGATGCCGTGAAGCAGGTGGAGAGGTTTAAAGCGGAAGCTGTCAAGCCTCAGCCCTCCGCAGCGAAGGTGACCCCCACACCGCCCGATATTCTGAAAGATATGGCTAAGGATACTCAGGATACCAGGGTTGATGCTCCCGCAGAGGCGGTCGAGGTGGCTCCAGGTGATTCTACCAAAAAGGTGGACCCTGTTGAGGATTCCCCTAGTTCCGAGGCTATTAAAGATCCCTCATCTTCCTAAATCATCTTTCTCCAATTACCTTGATCTTTCTATTATACCGGTTTATGAACATTTGGTTTTAATCAAGGGGGTGGGCTCCTATAACGCTCCACAGATGTAAGGATTTAGCTCTTTAACTCTGTTCGTCGTATGGCCTCGATATCTTTGAACTTGTTCTGTCAACGCAATGCATGTTTGTTTTATTACCTAGTTTTTTATGTAGTAGGTTTGATTATCGCATCACTTCTGATTGTGCAACGAGAACCAACTTAGACTTAATAATCCTTACTCATCGAACCCCCATAGTACTCATTCTCTAGGGTACCAATATGCTAAGTAAGAAAGGTACTACGGTAACTTAGAACAGTGCATAACTAGACGCCACCATCGAATTATATTCAGTAAAAATGACTCTCCTGACTAATCCTAAAACAAGTTTGTACAAGTTTTCAGAGGATATATGTCATATATATGTTGATTAAATAGATATTAAATCATGAATCAAGATAAGAACGATAGAATGGTATCGCAGTGTAGAAGAGTACAAGAGTAAATATGGCAACACATACCTGGATAGGTGGCCATAGAACTGATAGACTACTTGTACCTTTGTCTGCTTGGTTGTCACTGTGGGTGTGGGGGTACCGTCCGGTATCCCTATAGCATTTGGAAGCCCGAAGGCAGGAACCTGACTCCGGGAGCCCCGTGGCCGGTAGCCCCTATCCGGTAGCCTGGGTACCGGAGGCTTAGCCTGGAAACCTTTGTTCCGGGAGTCCCAGTCATTTAATAAATCATGTGTGGTGATGCCATGTAGGCCAATCCTGCAAAGATGTCTTGTAATGAAGGGATCCAAGTGGGTCGACCAGGGTACCACACAAGCCCAAATAGTAAAGGGAACCATATATGCCGAACAGGGTTCCATACATGCCCTGATAACCAAGTAAGCCATGTGAACCACTCAAGGTTCCGTACATGTCTGGTATTGAAGGGATCCAAGTGTGCCAATCAGGTTACCACACAAGCCCAAGTAATGAAGGGAACCATGTATGCCGAACAGGGTTCCATACATGCCCTGATAACCAAGTAAGCCATGTGAACCACTCAAGGTTCCGTACATGTCTGGTATTGAAGGGATCCAAGTGTGCCAATCAGGTTACTACACAAGCCCAAGTAATGAAGGGAACCATGTATGCCGAACAGGGTTCCATACATGCCCTGATAACCAAGTAAGCCATGTGAACCACTCAAGGTTCCGTACATGTCTGGTATTGAAGGGATCCAAGTGTGCCAATCAGGTTACCACACAAGCCCAAGTAATGATGGGAACCATGTATGCCGAACAGGGTTCCATACATGCCCTGATAACCAAGTAAGCCATGTGAACCACTCAAGGTTCCGTACATGTCTGGAAATGGCAAAAATTTGAAATTCTGATAATTTCAACCTGTTAAGCTGAGAGGTGTATCCACTACTACCCCCCTAGTTCTGGATGGTAGCCTAGCTGCCATGTAGAACTATGCTTGTAGGTCTTACATATATTTCTGAAAATATTTATAAGTGGTAAATGTAAAAGAAAACAATCAACTTCTACTTTTACTGAAAATCAAATAGTACGAATACATCAAATTTCATCCAGACGGGGTGTGCATCCACTACCCCCCGGGCATCTATTGAAAATCATGAAATCCTAAGAACTGAAAGGGAAATGGTGCAACCACAACTAGTAGGTTGCCTTTATTCATCCTAAGCCTGAAAGAGGCCTACGTTTGCTCTGAAAAGAGTCTTACTGATAGTACTTTTTTAGGTGCTCGGCATTCCAAGCACGGGGGATAGTGTTCCCATCCATGTCTTCAAGGTGGTAAGTGCCTTCCCAAAAGATAGACTTTATTTTGTAAGGCCCTTCCCAGTTTGCTCCAAAGGCTCCGTGCCCGGGAACCCGCATATTGGGCATCATTCTTCTCAGTACTAGGTCGCCAACCTTGAGGGGTCGAGGGCGTACCTTGTTGTTATAGTATTTGCGGGTCCTCTGTTGGTAAGCCGCAAGTTTCAGCTGGGCGGTAGCCCGGTTTTCCTCTACCATGTCTAGGGCCAACCTCTGATGTATTTCATTTGATTCTTGACTGAAATTATCCCTCCGGTAGGACCCTGTCCCGACTTCCACTGGGACCATAGCTTCACAGCCATAGGTTAGAACAAAGGGAGACTCTCCGGTTGTGGACCTGGGAGTGGTGTTGTAAGACCACAAGACCATTGGAAGCTCCTCTGGCCAGGGGCTTCCAATGGGTCTTAGTTCCACAGCTGGGTTGCTATTGAAGTTAGCAAACCTTTGGCATTGATCACAAGCTTTAGCAAAGTCATAAGCAATCGGCCAGGAGGAAACTGGGGATACCGGGGTATGATCTTCTCCGGTAACCTCAAAATCAGGAGGAAACTCCAGTAAGAAATCGGCCAGTGCTTGACCTTTGATAGCAGTTCGGGGCTTGTAATCTATTTCAAACTGTCCTAGCTCGACAGCCCATTTCATCATCCTACCGGAGGCTTCCGGCTTGTGCATCACTTGTCTTAGCGGGAAGGATGTTCTAACTTCAATTTTATGGGCCTGAAAGTAAGGCCTTAGCTTCCTGGAAGCCAATATTAGAGCATATGCTAGCTTTTCCATGCTGGGATACCGGGTTTCCGCATCCAGCAACCTTTTGCTCACATAGTATACCGGGTATTGTACTTGTTCTTCCTCCCGGATCAACACAGCACTTATAGAGTATTCGGAAACAACTAAATATAAAATGAGTACCTCACCTTCCAAGGGTTTGGAGAGCAATGGTGGGCTTCCCAACTGTTCTTTTAGTTTCTTGAAGGCTTCCTCACATTCCGGGGTCCATTCAAAGTTTTGACCCTTCTTGATAGCCTTGAAAAACTCCTTGCATTTGTCGGAAGACCGAGATACGAATCTATTTAGGGCTGCTACCCTTCCGGTAAGCCTTTGGACTTCTTTTACATTCCTTGGGGACCTCAGTTCCAGCAATGCTTTGATTTTGGCAGGGTTTGCCTCAATCCCTCTGTGGTTCACAATGAATCCAAGAAATTTTCCAGACTCCACCCCAAAAACACACTTTTGGGGGTTCAGCTTCATCCGGTACTTCCTTAGGATATCAAACATCTCAGATAGGTGCAACACATGGTCGGCTGCCACCTTTGATTTGACCAACATATCATCAACATAGACTTCCATAGTCTTACCAATCTGTTCCTTAAACATCATGTTTACCAGCCTCTGATAGGTAGCCCCGGCATTCAATAGCCCAAACGGCATCCCCACATAACAGTACAGTCCCCTATCAGTTATGAAGCTGGTATGCTCCTGGTCCGGTTCAAACATCGGTATCTGGTTATATCCGGAGTAGGCATCCATGAAACTTAGCAAAGCATGGCCTGCCGTGGCATCTACCAGTTGATCAATTCTGGGTAGTGGGAAGCTATCCTTAGGGCATGCCTTATTTAGATCAGTAAAGTCAACACATGTCCTCCATTTCCCATTAGGCTTTCGGACCAGTACTGGGTTTGCTAGCCATGTTGGATAGAAGGATTCTTTGATCAAACCAGCCTTCAATAACCGGTCTACTTCTTCCTGGAGGGCGGTAGCCCTTTCACCACTGACAGGCCTTCTCTTCTGCCGGATACCCCTTCTCTCAGGGTCGATGTTCAAATGATGGCACATGACTTTCGGGTCAATCCCCACCATGTCAGAATGACACCATGCAAACACATCAAGGTTGCTTTTAAGGAAAGCAGTCAACCTTTCTCTTGTATTTTTATCTAGCTGTTGCCCGATTTTCAAGATTTTACTAGGATCTTCAGCATCCACTAGTATAGGGATAGTATCCTCGGCAGCCCCTGCCTTTTCCAGGGTACCGGGTGTAAGAACCCTAATTTTTGGTAATATTTTATTTTATTTAATATCTTGTGGCAATGTCAATATGGAACCTTTCTGGTCATCCCTGTGATTAATAGGATTGATTATCTGAGAAACTGTGTTGTTGTATTTCCTATGTAAGATAAAAAGGGAGATTGTGAAGGCAGGAGTCTTATTGTTAATGAGATTTATAAAAACTTGGGATTTGAGAATGATTAGAGTGTTACAAGATTTATTAAGGATCATGACAAGGAATTATGGACATTAGAGGAATTTACACAATTAGTACTTAAGGAATTATTCGGGAAATCTCTACGCGACAAAATATTATTACGAGGGATTAATTAAGATACGATACGAATTAAAGACTGGATAATAAGCATTGGTGGGAGAATAATAATACAAGGAGTAGTATTGCATGCAAGCTCATGCAACTAAGTAGTTAGGAAAGCAAACTAGATGAACCAAATAACAAGAGGAATAGTAATTAGTTGCTTGCTTTTTAAAAGGTGGAGACAACAAGTACTAGTAGCCATACCTCTAGCCATACCTATGTTGTACATGCATATACTTACACTAATACATATTACCCAACCTCATCTCACACCACTTATTCATCCAACACAAAAAGTAAAACACAAAACACTCTCCCCCCCCCCCTTGAAGAGCTCTCGGCCAAAGGCAAAAAAAGAAGAAGAAAATTTCTTCTTCCCCACTTCTCATCACTCTAAATTCATACCATAATTCCTAGGTCATCTACATCATCTAATCAAGGTATGCTAGTGATTTCACTTCATTTCATCCATCCAATTCCAAGATATAAAATGTTAAAGATTGGGTGAATAGTAACCATGTTTGATTTTCTTTTAGATCTTGGATTATAAGTGTTGTAGGAGATCATCTAAGGTGTTGTTGTGTTGTGAGAAGCTTACCCAAGGTCCCTAGGAGCTCAAGAAGGTATAAAATCACAAACCCTCTTGGATATGTAGTATTTATAATGTTTAGTAGTAGATCCATGCATGTATGAGCTAATCTTGGTTATATAAGTGTTGGATGACTTGGATCTTGAGTTTTTATGTTGAGATTGTGACTTTTATGATTATGGATAACTTATATATCACCATGAGTGTTATGAACCATGATTTGAGTGTATTAAGTGTTGGTTGTATGGTGGAATTGTGAAAAATGGTTGATCTAAGTGATTTGAGCATGCTGATTTTATCCAGGAACATTGACCTGTATTGTGACACGATTTTGAACCCCCAAATGATGTCCCCTGATGTCCTACCTTATATGGATGGAAATATAATTGAATGTAGTTTCTGGATATGTAAGGTTCATAGCTAGGTGATGTGTGGATTTTTAGTTATGGCCGGAGAAGTGATTTTTGTTTCTGGACTATGGACTGCATAAAGTGACCCCCTTGTGAACCTTGTTTAAACACCTTAAAAATTATTTGGGATCATGGAAAAATTAGAGAAGCTAGGAAATACAGTGGTGAAGGCTACCCAAAAAGAATTGGATTAAAATATGAATTTTTGGATTTTATAAAAATGCTAGAGTAAATTTCGCGCAAGGGAAAAAGTCGATTAGTGGACCAAAATTCTAAGTTAATGATTATGATTCGAGCGTGGTAATTAAATTAGGTCGAATAAGTGATGATCGTGATCGAGTGATGACATGAACCTATAGTGGGGCTAGAGAGTCATAAGACGGAGTTATTAAGTTAATTTCGTGTCCCCTTAAAACCCCGTAATTAGAAAGAAATTGTTAAGGTACTAACGAACGATTATTGTTTATGTATAGATCGTTCGAATTCACGCGCTCGACCACCCCAACCAAACCAAGGCAAGTTTACTTTTCAAAACTTATACGTATACAAGGATTTTCACTGTTGTGTTTGTAGTTTTCAAATTATATCAAATGCTATGTTTATCGAAGTATTGATGCAATTGAGATTGAACAAGTACATGTATGCTTTTACCCCTTGAACTTAGATTGAAATGTTTTCTTCGGACAACGACTCTAGCAATAGAGGTCGTAGCGGTCCGTATATACTATTGACCGGGGAGCGGTATATTATTATATCGTATCTATATTGCGAAAACCCGAAGGGTCATTCGGGTGGTATCGTATATTCAAATATCTATTATTATATCTTCGTAAATACTCGAAACCCTATCTTGGATTGAAAGTTTATTTTATTAAATAATCACTTTATTAATTATTGATATTAAATTTTAAAATATCATTTATTAATTATTGTTCATTATTTTAAAAACAAAGCTAATCCAAGATACCTTTGAATACTTTCAAACTCGAACTTTTTCGAACTCCAAACATTTTCGAAAACCCCCGGTCAGGCTCTGTTTCTTGTATGATTTCAAGAATTATCGGTCGACTGATGTCGAACCACAACTACTCTGTTTTCAATCAAAATCTGGTTTTCAAAAGAAAAAGAAAAAGGGACTCTGGCAGGTGTGGGAACCGTTGACGAACGATTCCCGGGATGTGTAAGCGGCCGTGAGCCAGGCGGTCCATCACTTATTATTCCGGCCCAGGTGTTGCCGAAGGATGATTACGGATGTAGTTTTCATCGAGGGTGATTACGGATGTAGTTTTCACTCAGGGATAGTTACGGATGTAGTTTCTATCCTTCTACCGGTAGAGAAGACCCGCGGATTATTGGACTCGGATGTGGCGACTGATCATCGTCAATCCTTGTCAGGTTTTTTTATGTTTTCTTCCAGTCCCATCCTCCACTTTGGAAAAATGCTTTGACACTGCATCTTAGGCCTATGTGCCAGTTGCCGATAGTGTCCTATTTTGATGAGAAAGATGTTGACTTTATGCAGTAGCTAGAACTGCAAGGTTATTTTGAAAACAAGGGCACGTGCTGGTGCGCCTTTGAAATTTACCAATAATGACAAGTGATTCTATAACTGATTGATACAACGAGTTTAATGACTATTATACATATGGAATGTTATATTTCTTATCTTATACATATATTCTTGCTGAGCTATAGTTGCTCACTCTTGCTTGTTTTCAAATTTTACAAACACAACAGCTAAGAGAAATGGCAAGAACCAGTCAGACTGTTCGAAAGCAGGTGACTAGACCCCAGGCTGCAGTCGAGATTCCACCGGTAGGCCCCATTAGCCGGATTGGTCGGCAACTTTTGTTAGTACGTTTTATTTATAAGTATGACCTGTGCAAGGCAGTGTACCGCAGCAAACTATCAAGCCGCCAACTTCGCTTCATATCGAAGTGTTGCTGGTAGCATAAATGCTATTTAATTCGGTCTGTAATAACTCTAAAACTTTTACTTTTGCCTAATCAAATGTATGACGTTTCTGAGACTCTAACCTGTGTGTGTGTGTGTATGCGGTGTGAGTTTATTGTGGGGTCGATGGCTGTTTATTTATATTGTGTGCAAGAACAAGTACGATAATAATGGAAAATGGACCGTGAGCGCCTAGATTCCCGACCCCGGATCTGGGGGCGTCACAGAAATGGTATCAGAGAGAAGGTTACAGTTCTCAGAAATGATAGTAACTTAGGGAAGAAACCATAATGATACTAATAATAATAACAACAATAATAATCCCATTAATACCTAGAGCTCTCATCGAGTTCACAGTCGGGTTATCGGATATAGCCCTGACTTCTAAGGCCCGTGAGGGAACTACTTCTTAAACCCTTCTTTTTGGTTAGTAACCTAGCTTATTTCCCTTGTGTAGATGGAGGATATACCAGACCCTGAGGCCTATGAGAGGGAGCATGATGAGGCACTACTGAGAGAGACTGAGGACCCTGTTGAGGATACTGATGCTGACCCTGAGCTGGGCCCCTGGATTACGATATTAGGGGATACTGATGATGAGGACCCCGAGGAGGAGCCCTTTATGGAGCCTGAGCCTGTTACCCCTTCCCCTGTGGCCACTGATGAGGAGAGTGTGCGATCCGGTGAGGACCGTGTTGTGACACCCCCGCCCTCTCCACAGTTATTGAGCCTCACTTCTTCTGATGATGATGATCCCGAGGAGGACACTTTTAGCGAGGAGGAGCGTGACCCTACCCCTGCTCCTGCTCCTGCCCCTGTTATGCCACCCCCACCACTGGACCTACCCCCGGTGTCGGGCGCTGAGCACGCCTATGTCGTGCAGTTCATGACCCGAGACTTACTTTCTGCCGAGGCCCGACTTACCGAGGCGAGGAGGGTGATAGTGGAGGAGCGCGAGGCACGCTTGAGGATCCAGGCTGAGATGAGGACTACTGTTGCTAGGAGGACTAGAGCTCGACTCCACAGGATTGAGAGGAGGAGTCGCGAGAGGGTTCTCGGATTAGGGATCGGAGTGATCCGGGCTAGGGATGCTAGGCGTGTTGTGCGTCGTGCATTTGCCCGAGTGAGGGCCTTGCTCCGTCGCGGTGCGGCCCCGTGATGTGTTACTGATAGCTCAGTCCCCTAG
The DNA here is from genome assembly GCA_037693485.1 of Kitagawia praeruptora. Taxonomy (NCBI): domain Eukaryota; kingdom Viridiplantae; phylum Streptophyta; class Magnoliopsida; order Apiales; family Apiaceae; genus Kitagawia; species Kitagawia praeruptora. Next base: position 147,881,189 of record CM075349.1, on the reverse strand, counting down.
GTTCAGATGACATTAGTGTGTCGATTTTGCGGGACAGTTGACTTGTGCAGTGGCGTCCTTTCTGACCAGTGGATGAGTAGACTGACCTACATATATGTAGATGTGACTTCAGATAGTATGTATGGATGTAGCCCTACTTTTGTGTAGCCTTGACTATTCGGATTACGTACTTGTATTTGTTCCACTTTTGCTAGACTTTGACATCGGAACTATGTATTTGGCTCTAACATCCGAACTTGTGACCACCCTTGTACCGTACTTATTTAGTTCAGTTTCCTTGATATTGTCTCAACGGCTTTACTTTCCGATGCCATGCTTTACTGTTTTGATATACAACTGTGATTATACAACTTCTACAAGCTCCAAATACAACCATGCTATTTCAAATTTACGATATGTGATTTCAAATTGTTCTCCACATTTTCCAAAATATTCCTACGATTTTTTTTTTTCTAAAATAAACCTTTCAAAAAAAAAAAAAACGGTTTTAGTTATTTAAAAATTTTTGAAAATATTTCTACAGATTGCGAAGTTTCGAAATTTTGGAAATTCCTACAAATGTTTTCGAACCACGTAACGACTTCCCCTAAAAAGTTTTTACAGTTTATCGCCATCATAAGAGCACTACGACTTTCGAAATTTTAACCCTGTGTAAGGAGGAACAATACGTTCCTGACTTCTCTAAATACGGTCAAATAATTGAAAACCCTAACCCATTTTTGTCTTATTATCAGAATCATGCCACCCAGAAGAATGAACACTCGAGCTCACCCGGCCAGCTCTGAAGGCCAGGGTAGCCACCATGGGCCGGAAGGCCACCAAAACCGAGAGAGAGAGGATCAGAACCTGAGCGAGGATGAAGGTAGTGACTATAACTTGTTTGATAACTCTGAGTATGATGAAGAGGAAGCTGAAGATGATACCCTAGAGGTGGAAAATCCAAGGAGAGACCCTATGGAGCGATTCATGGACCTACTCAGGCAGAACTTGGACCGTCCCCCGGTCCAGCCACCACCCAACAATGCCAATGCCAATGCCTTTCGGAATTTCAAATCTCTGAAACCCCCTGAGTTTAAGGGAACTGCGGACCCAGTCGAGGCAAGAGCCTGGCTGAAAGAAATGGAAAAATCTTTTGAGATACTAGGAGTCGCTGAAGAGCAGAAAACTGTTTTCGCCACCTATCTGCTGAAGGGTGAGGCAAACTACTGGTGGGAAGCCAAAAAGAATTTGGAGGGAAGAGGTGTGGTGACCTGGGAGAGGTTTAGCGAGTTGTTCTTGGAAAAGTATTTCCCTAGGTTCATGGAAACACAAATGAAGCTGAAATTTTTGGAACTCAAGCAAGGTAACATGACGGTGGCCGAGTATGAGGCCAGATTTACTGAGCTGTCGAGGTTTGTGCCGGAATATGTGAACTCTGAGGTGAAGAGAGCCCGAAGGTTTCAACTGGGGCTAAAGCAATGGATTCAGAATCGTGTGGCGGTTCTTGAGCTGACAGACTATGCCACCCTGGTACAGAAAGCATCGATTGTTGAGGCTGGAGGCGAACAGATGCAGAAGGAGAGAGAGGGAAGGAAGAGGAAGTTTGATAGTCGAAAGGGGAACTCTGCGGGAGGTAGCTTTCCGAGCAAATTTAAGCGAGGAACAATGTCCCAACCCAGTGGGAACTTTGGAACCAAGAAAGCTGAAAGTTGGAGTGTGGGCCAGGGCGGCCGACCTCAGGGATCATCGTACTCTACCCCACCCCGAGCCCCACTCCCGGAGTGCAATAAATGTGGAAGGAAACATGCGGGCGTGTGTAATCTGCAAGATGTGAAGTGCTTCAAGTGTGGGCTGACAGGACATTATGCTAACACCTGTCGAGGAACTAGTAACAACACCAGTGCCGGAGGTAATTGCTTCAAGTGTGGGAAACTAGGGCACCGAATGAGGGAATGTAAGTCCTCTGGGCCAGCTGCATCAAGAGTGAGTGGAACTGCTTCTAACAGGGCCCCTACTGCAAGAACTTTTAACATGACTGTGCAAGATGCCGTGAGGAACACGGATGTGATCGCAGGTACCCTACTACTCAACTCAGTTAATGCGAATGTTTTATTTGATTCGGGAGCTACCAAGTCTTTCATATCCCTAGATTTTGTAAGTCAGTTAGGCCTTAAGACTGAACCACTAAGAGACAGACTGCAAGTAGAGATAGCAAACCATGAAATTATTCCTGTTAACCAAGTATGTCCAGGTTGCGACCTAGAAATAGAAGGGCGACACTTTCGGGTAGATTTAATACCATTTAAATTAGGGGAGTTTGACGTAATAATAGGTATGGATTGGTTGACAACCCATGGGGCTCAGATTGATTGCGTGAAGAAGAAAGTGAGTTTAAGACTGCCAGGGGATAAGGAAGTAGTGTTTAGTGGAAAACGACAAACCCAAAAGTTCCTGACTATGATTCAAGCTAAAAGGCTGTTACGCAAAGGATGCGAGGCCTATTTAGCCTATGTAACGGACACCAAGAAGGAGGCGCCAAACCTACAGGAAATCCCAGTCGTTAATGAGTTCGCGGACGTATTTCCGGATGATCTTCCAGGACTACCACCTGATAGAGACATCGAGTTCGCTATAGATTTAGTTCCGGGCACGGCCCCAATTTCAAAGGCCCCGTATAGGCTAGCCCCAGTGGAGATGAAAGAGTTGGCCACCCAATTGCAAGAGCTGTTGGATAAAGGAATGATAAGACCTAGTGTGTCACCGTGGGGAGCCCCGGTGCTATTCGTGAAAAAGAAGGATGGCAGTATGAGATTATGCATAGATTACAGGGAGTTGAATAAGGTAACCATCAAGAATAAGTATCCCTTGCCCAGGATAGATGACCTGTTTGACCAATTGAAAGATGCAGTTTATTTCTCTAAGATTGATTTGCGGACCGGGTATCACCAGTTAAAGATTAAACCAGAAGATATACCAAAGACGGCCTTTCGCACCCGGTACGGACACTATGAGTTTTTAGTAATGTCGTTTGGGTTAACAAATGCACCCGCAGCTTTCATGGACTTAATGAATCGAGTCTTCAAGAAGTATCTGGACAAGTGTGTTATAGTCTTCATCGATGACATCTTAATTTATTCCAAGACGAAAGAGGAACATGCAGAGCATTTGAGGATTGTATTGGGAGCGCTAAGAGAAGAAAAGTTGTACGCTAAGTTCTCGAAGTGTGAATTTTGGTTGAAGGAAGTTCAGTTTTTGGGGCATGTGATTAGCGAACAAGGCATCCTAGTGGACCCAGCCAAAATAGAGGCTGTATCAAATTGGGAGAGACCAACCACTCCGACAGAGGTGAGAAGTTTCATAGGATTGGCCGGCTACTATAGGAGATTTGTCCAAGACTTTGCCAAGATAGCAGCCCCTTTGACCCGGCTAACTCGCAAGACCGAGAAGTTTGTGTGGACTGAGAAATGCGAAGAGAGCTTTCAAGAGTTGAAAAAGAGGTTGGTGACAGCACCAGTACTAGCCCTACCCGATGATAAGGGAGATTTTGTGATTTATAGCGACGCGTCCCATAAAGGTTTAGGGTGTGTGCTTATGCAGCACGGTAAGGTGATTGCGTATGCGTCCAGACAACTTAAAGAATATGAGATAAGATACCCCACCCATGATTTGGAATTAGCAGCGATAGTCTTTGCTTTGAAGATCTGGAGACATTATCTTTACGGAGAAAAGTGTGAAATCTACACGGATCACAAGAGCTTAAAGTACATATTCACTCAGAAAGAGTTAAACATGAGGCAGAGGAGATGGTTAGAGCTAATCAAGGATTATGATTGTGAGATTCATTATCACCCAGGGAAGGCCAACGTAGTGGCCGATGCACTTAGCCGAAAGGAGAAGCTTAAGATAATAACGTCAGTGGATGAATTGATCAAGGACCTCGAGAGGCTGGAGATTGAGGTGAGGTTACCAGGAATTGGCCAAGAAAGTCTAATGGAAATAAAAGTCCAACCACCGCTATTGGAAAAGATCAAGTTATGTCAGGAAAAGAAGATAGAAGAAGAAAAGAATTCCATGGAGAAAATTTTGACTGGCGAAGAAATTAGGTGTGAGAAGGACGGGAATGGAGTTATGAGGTACGCATCTAGGATATGGATCCCGAACGTTCGAGAATTAAAAGATGAGATTTTGCAAGAGGCTCATAGTTCAAGGTATTCGATTCACCCTGGAGGCACCAAGATGTATAGGGATTTGAAAGAATATTATTGGTGGCCAAATATGAAGAAGGACATAGCAGAGTGGGTAAGTAAATGCTTGACATGTCAGAGAGTGAAGGCCGAACATCAGAGGCCCAGTGGATTGTTGCAACCCTTAGAGATACCCGAGTGGAAGTGGGAACAGATTGCGATGGACTTTGTGGTCGGGTTGCCAAGGACCAAGACTAATCATGATGCCATTTGGGTAATTATTGATAGATTGACCAAGTCAGCACATTTTCTTCCAATCAACGAGAGATACACTGTCGACAAGCTAGTGGATATTTACTTAAAAGAGATTGTGGTTAGGCATGGGGTTCCTGTGAGCATCGTATCAGATAGAGACCCAAGATTCAACTCCAGGTTCTGGAGGAGTTTTCAGGATTGTGTGAGGACTAAGTTAAACATGAGTACTGCATACCATCCCCAAACAGACGGACAGAGCGAGAGAACCATCCAGACCATCGAGGACATGTTGAGAGTATGTGCCATAGATTTCAAGGGAAGTTGGGACGACCACTTGCCGTTGATCGAATTTTCCTACAACAACAGTTACCATGCGAGTATAGGCATGCCCCCATATGAATCTTTGTACGGACGAAGATGTCGGTCTCCTTTGTGTTGGGAAGAAGTTGGAGAACGGAAGATATTAGGGCCTGAACTGGTTCAACAGACAAGAGAAACTATTGAACTCATAAGAGGACGGCTGGTAGCGGCCCAAGACAGACAGAAGAAGTATGCGGACCAGTCCCGCAAGGATAAGGAATATGAGGTAGGAGAGTTTGTGATGTTAAAAGTATCACCGTGGAAGGGATTGATGAGATTTGGTAAGAAGGGGAAACTAAGCCCGAGATTTATTGGACCTTTTGAGATCTTGAAACGAGTTGGAAAGTTAGCCTATGAATTGGCTTTACCTCCGAGCTTACAGCAAGTACATAATGTGTTTCATGTGTCCATGCTACGACCCTACCATACCGACTTCCGACATGTGATAGAAAATGATCAAGTGGATCTGCAACCAGACTTAACATATGTGGAGCAACCCGTAGAAATTATGGATAGAAAAGAACAGGTGCTGAGGAACAAGGTTGTCAAATTAGTGAGAGTTTTGTGGAGGAATCAGAATGTCGAAGAATCAACATGGGAACTAGAAAGCGCAATGCGTGAAAAGCACCCCCAACTGTTTTCAACCTGATTCCGGGACGGAATCCTTTTAAGGAGGGGAGGCTGTAAGAACCCTAATTTTTGGTAATATTTTATTTTATTTAATATCTTGTGGCAATGTCAATATGGAACCTTTCTGGTCATCCCTGTGATTAATAGGATTGATTATCTGAGAAACTGTGTTGTTGTATTTCCTATGTAAGATAAAAAGGGAGATTGTGAAGGCAGGAGTCTTATTGTTAATGAGATTTATAAAAACTTGGGATTTGAGAATGATTAGAGTGTTACAAGATTTATTAAGGATCATGACAAGGAATTATGGACATTAGAGGAATTTACACAATTAGTACTTAAGGAATTATTCGGGAAATCTCTACGCGACAAAATATTATTACGAGGGATTAATTAAGATACGATACGAATTAAAGACTGGATAATAAGCATTGGTGGGAGAATAATAATACAAGGAGTAGTATTGCATGCAAGCTCATGCAACTAAGTAGTTAGGAAAGCAAACTAGATGAACCAAATAACAAGAGGAATAGTAATTAGTTGCTTGCTTTTTAAAAGGTGGAGACAACAAGTACTAGTAGCCATACCTCTAGCCATACCTATGTTGTACATGCATATACTTACACTAATACATATTACCCAACCTCATCTCACACCACTTATTCATCCAACACAAAAAGTAAAACACAAAACACTCTCCCCCCCCCCTTGAAGAGCTCTCGGCCAAAGGCAAAAAAAGAAGAAGAAAATTTCTTCTTCCCCACTTCTCATCACTCTAAATTCATACCATAATTCCTAGGTCATCTACATCATCTAATCAAGGTATGCTAGTGATTTCACTTCATTTCATCCATCCAATTCCAAGATATAAAATGTTAAAGATTGGGTGAATAGTAACCATGTTTGATTTTCTTTTAGATCTTGGATTATAAGTGTTGTAGGAGATCATCTAAGGTGTTGTTGTGTTGTGAGAAGCTTACCCAAGGTCCCTAGGAGCTCAAGAAGGTATAAAATCACAAACCCTCTTGGATATGTAGTATTTATAATGTTTAGTAGTAGATCCATGCATGTATGAGCTAATCTTGGTTATATAAGTGTTGGATGACTTGGATCTTGAGTTTTTATGTTGAGATTGTGACTTTTATGATTATGGATAACTTATATATCACCATGAGTGTTATGAACCATGATTTGAGTGTATTAAGTGTTGGTTGTATGGTGGAATTGTGAAAAATGGTTGATCTAAGTGATTTGAGCATGCTGATTTTATCCAGGAACATTGACCTGTATTGTGACACGATTTTGAACCCCCAAATGATGTCCCCTGATGTCCTACCTTATATGGATGGAAAGATAATTGAATGTAGTTTCTGGATATGTAAGGTTCATAGCTAGGTGATGTGTGGATTTTTAGTTATGGCCGGAGAAGTGATTTTTGTTTCTGGACTATGGACTGCATAAAGTGACCCCCTTGTGAACCTTGTTTAAACACCTTAAAAATTATTTGGGATCATGGAAAAATTAGAGAAGCTAGGAAATACAGTGGTGAAAGCTACCCAAAAAGAATTGGATTAAAATATGAATTTTTGGATTTTATAAAAATGCTAGAGTAAATTTCGCGCAAGGGAAAAAGTCGATTAGTGGACCAAAATTCTAAGTTAATGATTATGATTCGAGCGTGGTAATTAAATTAGGTCGAATAAGTGATGATCGTGATCGAGTGATGACATGAACCTATAGTGGGGCTAGAGAGTCATAAGACGGAGTTATTAAGTTAATTTCGTGTCCCCTTAAAACCCCGTAATTAGAAAGAAATTGTTAAGGTACTAACGAACGATTATTGTTTATGTATAGATCGTTCGAATTCACGCGCTCGACCACCCCAACCAAACCAAGGCAAGTTTACTTTTCAAAACTTATACGTATACAAGGATTTTCACTGTTGTGTTTGTAGTTTTCAAATTATATCAAATGCTATGTTTATCGAAGTATTGATGCAATTGAGATTGAACAAGTACATGTATGCTTTTACCCCTTGAACTTAGATTGAAATGTTTTCTTCGGACAACGACTCTAGCAATAGAGGTCGTAGCGGTCCGTATATACTATTGACCGGGGAGCGGTATATTATTATATCGTATCTATATTGCGAAAACCCGAAGGGTCATTCGGGTGGTATCGTATATTCAAATATCTATTATTATATCTTCGTAAATACTCGAAACCCTATCTTGGATTGAAAGTTTATTTTATTAAATAATCACTTTATTAATTATTGATATTAAATTTTAAAATATCATTTATTAATTATTGTTCATTATTTTAAAAACAAAGCTAATCCAAGATACCTTTGAATACTTTCAAACTCGAACTTTTTCGAACTCCAAACATTTTCGAAAACCCCCGGTCAGGCTCTGTTTCTTGTATGATTTCAAGAATTATCGGTCGACTGATGTCGAACCACAACTACTCTGTTTTCAATCAAAATCTGGTTTTCAAAAGAAAAAGAAAAAGGGACTCTGGCAGGTGTGGGAACCGTTGACGAACGATTCCCGGGATGTGTAAGCGGCCGTGAGCCAGGCGGTCCATCACTTATTATTCCGGCCCAGGTGTTGCCGAAGGATGATTACGGATGTAGTTTTCATCGAGGGTGATTACGGATGTAGTTTTCACTCAGGGATAGTTACGGATGTAGTTTCTATCCTTCTACCGGTAGAGAAGACCCGCGGATTATTGGACTCGGATGTGGCGACTGATCATCGTCAATCCTTGTCAGGTTTTTTTATGTTTTCTTCCAGTCCCATCCTCCACTTTGTAAAAATGCTTTGACACTGCATCTTAGGCCTATGTGCCAGTTGCCGATAGTGTCCTATTTTGATGAGAAAGATGTTGACTTTATGCAGTAGCTAGAACTGCAAGGTTATTTTGAAAACAAGGGCACGTGCTGGTGCGCCTTTGAAATTTACCAATAATGACAAGTGATTCTATAACTGATTGATACAACGAGTTTAATGACTATTATACATATGGAATGTTATATTTCTTATCTTATACATATATTCTTGCTGAGCTATAGTTGCTCACTCTTGCTTGTTTTCAAATTTTACAAACACAACAGCTAAGAGAAATGGCAAGAACCAGTCAGACTGTTCGAAAGCAGGTGACTAGACCCCAGGCTGCAGTCGAGATTCCACCGGTAGGCCCCATTAGCCGGATTGGTCGGCAACTTTTGTTAGTACGTTTTATTTATAAGTATGACCTGTGCAAGGCAGTGTACCGCAGCAAACTTTCAAGCCGCCAACTTCGCTTCATATCGAAGTGTTGCTGGTAGCATAAATGCTATTTAATTCGGTCTGTAATAACTCTAAAACTTTTACTTTTGCCTAATCAAATGTATGACGTTTCTGAGACTCTAACCTGTGTGTGTGTGTGTGTGTATGCGGTGTGAGTTTATTGTGGGGTCGATGGCTATTTATTTATATTGTGTGCAAGAACAAGTACGATAATAATGGAAAATGGACCGTGAGCGCCTAGATTCCCGACCCCGGATCTGGGGGCGTCACACCGGGCATCCTGGGGTCAATGTCAATCTCAACCGGGAGTCCTCTCCCCGCTCCCTGGCTCTCGTTCTCTAGCATTTCTCCATCTTGATCATCATCTGAGGCACTTTTTACTATGCCTTCCAGTGAAATGTTATGAGTTTCATCATTTTTTTCGGCAGCTTCCAACAACAAGCTTTGTGGTGGTACTACCCCCCGAAAATTAGGAACCTCTTCAGTAGGTTCATCTGGCAATTCCACTATCATGATGGCATTACAAGATGCTCTTTCAAACTTCTGTGGCTCATGCCCATGGCTTCTCAATAAGGCTTCTCCATCAGCCTTTTCTTCAACTTGAATAGGTTTGTCTGCTTTCTCGGCAGCCTGGACAGCTCTGTTATAGCATTCCCTTGACTCATGTTGACATCCCTTCACGCACCCAATGCCATTTGGTGTAGGAAACTTCATTGAGAAGTGGTATATTGAGGTTACCACCCTCATATCTTTCAGTGTTGGTCTACCAAGAATTGCATTGTGGGATATGTCTTCATCTACCACCATGAATTCTGCCATTTGTGTGGCCTTGCAGGGATCCACACCTAATGTCAAAGGTAATTTGACTCTGCCCATGATTTGGACTGGGTTACCGGTAAACCCATATAGCTCATTATTGGTAGGCAGTAACTCTTTGTCCAGAAGTCCTAATTTCTGGAATGTGGTATATGCCAAGATATTTACTGAGCTTCCATTATCAACCAGCACTCTGTGCACATTCATTCCACCAATACTCACGGTCACCACCAAAGCATCATTATGAGGGTGGTGAACCCATTTGGCATCCTCCTCGGTAAAGGAAATATCAGCGGTTTCCCCTTTGAACAGCTTAGGGGGCCTTTCTGCAAGGTGGAACACATTAGTTAGGGGTTTGCCCCTGGCTTCCCGGGCATATCTATCTCTGGCATTCCGACTGGCACCCCCCAAGTAAGGGCCGCCAAAGATGGTATGGATGCTATTAGCTCGGGTAGTCCTTTCTTGGTTTCCAGGAGCTTTGTCCTTGTTATCTCTTCCTTCTTTATATTTTTTAGCCTCTTGGGCCACAAATTCAGTCAGGTATCCACCTCTAATCAACTCTTCAATTTGATCTTTCAAATGCCTGCAATCAGCAGTCTCGTGTCCATTTACTTCATGGAATGCACAGTACTTTCCTTGATCTTTCACTCCTGGGGGCCCTGCCCGGTAGGGCCTCCGGAATAACCCATTCTTCTCATTCACTTCGAGAATATGACTGATTGGGACAGTCAAAGGAGGATACTCTGAGTATTTCTGAAAATTCGCCTTTGGAGTGAGTCTGTCCTTGGCAGAAACTCTATCCTTAGTTGCATTAACAGCAATAGGGGCAGTCTTGTCATCATACCGGGGGGCTCCTAAGCCGGCAGTACCACTCCCGGAAGCCCTCTTGTTCGAATCCCTTTTAGGGCTGTAAGAACGATTTCTTTTGTTCCTGCTCCAACCTCGAGAACTGGAGTCTTTGGACAATTTTGCCATGGATTCCTCAATTACTTTGTGGCGTTCTGCTTGTTGGTAAAATTCCGCCAGGGTTCCGGGCTCCTCAGTTTGCAATTCCTTCCAAAACTCGGTTCCAGGCCTTACCCCGGCTATCAGGAAGTTCTTCAGAGTTTCATCAGAGGCCTTCTTCACTTTTGGCACTTGCTCATTAAATCTTTTGAAATACTGTCTTAAAGACTCGTGAGTTTCTTGCTTGATATTAGCCAGAGTATTCACCGGTGGGGCGTAGGCCATGGTAGCCCTAAATTGAGAGATAAACTGATCTCCCATCCCCCTCCAGGATTTGATAGACCCTTCGGCTAGCCTTTTGAACCATTGGTGGGCATTTCCAGTCAGTGTAGATGCCAATAGCCTACACCTTGCTAAGTCCTTCACCTGGTATACATCCATTTCCGTATTAAAACGGCTCAAGTATTCAACTGGATCTGAGTTTCCATTGAATTTCAAGTCAGTATTCATCTTAAAGAACATTGGCAAGGCTGCCTTTTTCACTTTCACAGAAAAGGGGGAACCGGCAGTGATACCGGACTTAAACTTTTTCTCCTCCTTGATCTTTTCCAAGGCTTTTTTCCAGTCAGACATCCTGAACTGTCCATTTTCACCATCTGAAAGCGTATCGCTTTCAGAATCATCATCTTCATTGGCTGTCTTGCTTCTTCTAGGGACTGAACTTTGATGGGAGCCGGAATCCTGATCGGTACCCCCATCGGTAGGGACTCCGGTAGAGCGGGATCTCCTGTTTCTATGCCAAGAAGAGTGACTGCTTTGCCTATAATTCCTTCTGCCATTAGATCTGGATCTCCTGGAAATGCTTTTTGGGGGTACCGTTTGGGACCTCTCTCGGCGTTCTCGGGAACCCTGAGTTGTGGAACCCCCATTGCCATCTCTCTGATCTTTACTTCCAGTGTGAATCAGTTTGTGACGAAGGTCTTTGTTAGTCAGTTTTTTGCCAACTCGATCAAAAACACTTAGACTTCTGGTGGGTGAGCCTTCGGCACCATGAGTTTCCGGGACATCAGATTGGTCACCCTCATATTCTTCTTCCACAGGCTCTTCTGCATCTTCTTCAGATGGGACATGATCAGTGTTGTCCTCAATATTGTCCTCAGACTCGAAGTTCAGCCTTGTCGGAGTCACATTCTTCTTTTTTGACTTCGACTTGCACTTCCTTTGCCATTTTTTCATTTTCTCGGAACCTTTTTCCAAGTTGTTGACTCTTTCATTCATCGTCTTCAGATAGTCCATGATGTCCTTGTTACTAACATCATCACCACCTTTGTTTCGCCCATTACCATCCTGAGACGGTGTTTTATCACTTTCAGAATTGTCACTCGCCATATCTCCTCCAAATGACGATTTTTGAGGCCCCTCCTTCGGGCGCCAATTGTTGTGGGAGGATTTTAGCATAACAAATTATGAGGCCTCGTGCTGGAATAGCGCCAATAATCAAGGAATCGTCCAACCACCCGGAAAGGCTCGTGGTTGAAGATCTACGGCTAGCCGCCCTGGAAGGCACACGACTAGGGTTACCGAAGAACACGGGATGTGGTTCCTCGGAAGGATCGGACTGAATCTACGGGATGAGAGCTCAAGGACCAAATGTTGGCCAGCCAAGAACCCTAGTTTGACTGTGTCACACAAGAGTGCACGCGCTCTAGCTACTCAAGGAGTGTAAAGTGTCGAAGAAGATCCCGTAAACTGCCTACATACCACTATTTATAGTGGATCAAGCCCGAATGTAGTTCTTGAATGATATGATTGTTTGTTCATGATGAGTTATCCTCTCTCCAGTGGGATAATGACTGTTATTTCTGATAATAATCGAGTGTGATGTATAAAATTAGGTTACCAAGCAGTTTAGGTAACATAGAATGGTTATCTCTTGTATTTATCTTGATTTTTGTATCATTTATCAAGTATATATGACATATATCCTCAAATAACTGAATGTTTATCTGTTTGAGAGTGTTTTTAGATGATATAGATGTATTCCTAAAAAATAGGAGGCGTGCCTTATCTGTATTGGCAGCCTAATCAGGCTTCCGGCGGAAGCTGGGGGTACCGCCCGGTAGCCTGGCTCCGGTACCCCCTCCGGTAACCCCTATCACGAGAGCTACTCTGGAAGCTCTACTGGATGACTGGTAATAGTTATAGGTTATCCTCAAGGGGATGCCTTGAGACCCTTAGCCATGTGTTCCCGTGCGACAGCGTACATGGTAACCCCTAGGGCTACCGTAGGCCTCCGGAAACCTGACAGATTACTCATTCTTTTCATGGATCTGGACCCTAATCCTCTAGTGGGCCTAAATCTAACCCATGCAAGATTTTGGTCACAACACCCAGCAAGAAAATACCCAAAATAGAGTTAAAATAGAATTTCTGCAAAATACGTTTCCTAAACTGATTCTGTTTTTTAAGGAAAATTCGTAGTTGACTTTTCTTCAGTTTTTCAGGATCGTTCCAGTAGTAATTGGACATCTGGACCACTTTATAATGATAGAGAATTCCGTTATCTTCGCGGGGACTGCTTACGGGCCCCAAACGGAGTTGTAGAACTCAAGATATGGCCAAAATAGTAAAAACTGTAATTTTTCAGGGGCAACTTGCGCCCAGCAGTCTGTTCTTCGCGCAAATTGCTCCTACCCAGCGCAATTTGCTCCTGGGAATCCTATCCCAAGTTGTAGAAAATCTCCCAGGCTTCGCGTGGGCAGTAAGATCGCTGAAAACAGACTTCTAGAACTCCAGATATGTCCAAAACAGTGTAGACTGCGCAACCGTCTCAGAAAATCCGAATTTTAATCAATTAATTCCCAAAAAATTATAGAAGCATCCACCTTAATCAAAATTCTCGTAAACCTGCACAACTAAGCAAAACACATCAAAACTATAAGAAACTTGAGCCCAAGACAATCAATTTAAGCCATTATAGAATGTTCCAAGTGGATATAAAATCCACTTATCATGTTTGTAGTGAATTTGTGTAGGAATAAGAGTCGGATGTGGGATGATGTTTTCCATGTTTAATTGGTGGGTTTTGAGCTTAAAAAATGAAAGTACATCAAATTGCGAGAGTGCCGGAAGAAACGGAATGAAAATCGGAGTTAAAACGAAGAAAATAGAGCAAAATCGGCAAATGAACAATAGGTCGGGCGCGGCCGCGCCTAATTTGTGCTGATTTCGGGCGCGGGCGCTTGGGAATGAACAGTAGCGCGGCGGGCGCGAGAAAATCAGCCAAAATTTCTGATTTTTGTTTTGGCCGTATCTTGAGTTCTACAAGTCCATTTTGGGCGATCTTACAGTCCACGCGAAGATAACGAAATTCTCTTTCATTCTAAAGTGGTATTGAGCACCTGACACTGCCAGAAAATTCCAGAACTTTTCGAAACCCATTCTGAGAAGGAAATTGCTTTGTTTTCTAATTCTAATCATTGTGGAATTACCTTGGATGACCAGAAGCTTCTAGAATCAGACTTATACCTGGCAATTGCAATTCTATTTCATTCAAGAAAGGAAAATTACCGGAATTCTATCCTAATTCAAAGACGGTAATTACTTGGTTGAGGAGGCACTTGGGGCTATAAATACACCTCTTGGGGACACAAAAAGAAGACGACGACGAACACAACACACACCAGAGATTTATATCATTGTATTTGTTTTACATCATGTTTTCATTAGACCTCGTGACGATGAGAAGTTCGATCATGAGCTAATCATTGGCATGGGGTCCTAACGGATTTATTTATGGAATTTAGTAGTTGATTGCTTTATTGATATGTGTGTGATGAATTATTGATATCCTTGTATGGTTGTGTTTCATGTGTTTAGATGCATCATGAACATCTAATTTGTTAATCTCTTACGAAACGAGAGTGGATCTTGAGATTTAGAACTTGCCATGCTAGCATAGGATAGGTTGATGTTTTAACATCATGATTTGTGGCGTAAATAGAGATATTATGCTACCCTATGTGATCATTATGGATAACTTGTTCTTCAACCTTTATGTTTTCAAATTCTATAGAGATATATGGTCTAAGCATAATTGGTGTCTATTCATCTTCTATCTCTTTTGTGGATGTATGTTTAGTTTGGTATTAGTATACCGAGAGGTAACTTTTACTTGTTTCGTGTTGTCCGATCAGATATCAAAACCATCATATATATTGATTAAGGCATGATCTCTAAAGGAAGTATTTAATGAAGTTAGGATACCATGTTTTCTCTTGTAGAAGTAATTCGATTTTAATTCTCATTAGTTAATTAATTCTTACTTTATTAATTTGCATCTTAGTTTAATTTAGATAGTTAAAACCCATATTTGTTATTTGTCTTAGCAGTGCATAATAACCATACATTGTTGCATAGGTGCATGAACTGAATTGAAACCATAACCAGATCTCTGTGGGAATGAACTCAACTTATATCTGTATTACTTGTGACCACGTACGCTTGCATGATTTAGTGCAAACAAGTTTTTGGCGTCGCTACCGGGGATCATCGGTGTTTTATTTTTGGTTTATGTGCTTGTCAATAGTGGTCGTTAGAGTTCACTGACTCGGATTTCTTTTTCTCATCTATTCTTGTATAGTTCGTTGGTGTTTCAGGTACTTGTTAGAGAGTGTGGGCGTTGAAGATGGATTTTCTAACTTACTATGGAGTTCGACAGGTGGCTAGTGTTTGTGAGGTATGTGTGAGCGCACATGAGACGTATCAGTGCTGGAGCAACCAAGGTGGTATTCAACAGCTTCAGCAATGTGAGCGGTGTTTGGGCGTTCATGATCCCTCACAATATTGTTATTACGAAGGAGTTGATCCATATTTCACTTATGAGGAGCAACCATATTTTCAATATCATCCTCAACAGTACTAGCAAGATGTTCCGGATATGTCATATTTCTTTGGTGGAGAAGATTTTCAACATCAGCAACCTACTCCTACTTTTCAGTCAGATGGGGTTCCTACTAGGGAGGAGATTAGGATGCTTGCGAAGAGTAATGAGGAGTCTCTCAAATCTTTGGAGATTCTAGTTGCTCAAGCTGTGAGAGCCTTGGAACAAGAGAAACAACAATTCATACCAGAAGCAATTCCAGAAAATAACGATGACTTGGAGCAAGGTACTGCATGCATAATTGAAGAAGACAAATTCCAAGAGGAGGAGAGTGTTCACAAGCCATGTGAGGAATTTGATCAAGCTAGTGAGGTGGATGATTTGGAAAGGGCACAATTTGAGACAGACACTGATGAGCTACGCAAATTTCAAGAATTGGTATGTGCGTACCAAGAGGACACTGCTGAGCTACGCAAATTTCAAGAATTGGTATGTGCGAACCAAGAGGATGAAGAACGTGGGAAAGATGCAGGTCTTCTACTTGTCTCAGAGTATAAAGATGGAGGTAGCGCATTAGAGCCAATGGAGGAAGTTCTCGTTGAGGAACCAAAAGCTTCAGAAATTTACATTTACCCTCCTCCATTATATTCAAGCGAAGCCCGCGAATGTGTGTTGTTCTACAAATTGTCAGATTTTGGGTCAACAGATGAAGGCATTGGAAGAGGACATAGTTGTCATACGAATAGGCCAAGCGAGGAGAAGGGGCAGAAAGTGTGTCGCCGTGATGACGATGAAGTCTCACGAAGAGAGGACCATGCAAATTATTATCATCCTTAATGGAGGATTGGAAGTAACGTCAAGCTATTGACGTTAAAGAAGCGCTTCTTGGGAGGCAACCCAAGGTATGTTTTCTACTTTCCCTTGTATTTACTTCCATTCAATGAGGACATTGAATATTCTAAGTTTGGGGGTGGTTTGAGGGATAAGTAGTGTATATATATGTGATTGTTAGTCATTGTGTTCATGTAGGATTTCATGCTTTGCATATTAGTAGTAGTAAATTATGCATTTATGTTCGTGTTATCTACGTTTGTTTCATATAGGACATTCTGTTTTTATGTTTGTATATCATGTGAGTCCATAGTAGTTTGCATTTGCACCCATGCTTGATAGGAATTTTGTGTTGTTGACGCTTTTGATTGAGAAGTGATATGCTTTGTTCTTGTGCACACACATACACTAGTAAGTTGAAGCTAGTAGACTTATTGAATGTTGTAAGTGATTAGAAGGACATGAATATGTGCAAGATGATTTAGTTTGCATGCTTTGAATACAAGTAGGGGCATTAGAGAGATTTTTTGCTTGGGATTGAGTATGTTTTTCCACCAAGTGAGTTTTTGAGCCTTATTGCATATTTGCAATTTATTCGTTTGCTTGAGTGTCCATGGATTGTTTGCATTGCTAGCAGTTGTTTGAGGTCTTTCTTGAAACGCATGACATTATTTGACGATTAAAATGATAAAAGCATGTAGGAATAACCGCATATTTTCCCATATTACTACACCATATTTACATGATCAATTATTTAACCTATTGAACTTAATCCTATTTTTTCGGTGACATACCACATTACTTGCCTAGACCTTTTTCTTGTATTAGCCTTACATTAATTTGAACCCGCATTGTCAAAGGCTAGTAGAGTGCTTAAGGGAGTAATAAGGTGTGCAAGGAGGGATTTATTGTTGGTCGTACTTTTGGGGGAAATATTGAAAATTGGGATTGTTTACTTGATAGTCGGCTTGTGTAATAAAATTGTGGGATCATTGTTTATTGTTTATATTATTGTTTGTGTTATATTTAGCTCTCGGAAAAAAAAGGAAAAAAAAAACAAGAAAAAAAAAGAAAAAAAAGAAGAAAAAAAGAGAAATATATATATATATATAGACATTATGAGAGCATGTTTGTGTTGTTGTGATCCTATTTTAGTCGACTAGTCGAGTGTTGTTTTAGTAAAAATTATGTGTGGGGGGGAAGTAGGGTGTTGTGTATGATGTATTATGGTACTTACTAGCTTTTGACACTTCACCTGATTTGGCTTATTTGACATACCTTGTCCCTAGCCCCGTTACAACCCAAATAAAGACCTTTTGATTATCGTCATTGATGTATGTTATGTTAAGAGTTAGATTGATACCAAATGTCAAGCATGCTTATGATTTTGTTGGAATTGAGTGATACACTTACCCTTGTTCTTGAGTGAATATTCTTTTGTGAGTGGATTGTGAGTGTTTACTTGTTTTTGCGTATGAGATCCCGGGTTTTGTCTCAAAGATATACTCTTGTAGGCTTAGCATGTTTACTAACTTATTCTTACACTTGACATGGACTTGTGAGAACTTATGCATATTCATTGAGTAGACTATGTGAATACTTGCACTTTCGACACCAAGACATCGCGTATTTACTTTGATTCTTAAGTTGATATGGCATGAGAGGATTTGAAGGTATGGTAGGATATTATCTCTAGATTAATTGCATTTTCATTTAGTTGCATTCATGCATTGCATTATTTTTTTTTTGCATTGTTAGTAAGATGGATTTTGTGGGTACATTCGCTATAGGCCCTCACGAGACCTTACTCGTCCACTAGGGCTGCCTAGGGGTTTAAAGGGCTTGTTGCATATGCCAAATGCAACCGTGATCACCTACGGAAGTGGTACTATCTAGTTAGTTAGTTGTAATTGTTTATGCTTGAGGACAAGCATCGGTTTAAGTTTGGGGGTGTGATAAGTGGATTTTATATCCACTTGGATCGCTTCAATTCGGCTTAAATTGGTGTACTTGGACTCAAGTATGTGGTGTTTTTGATGTGTTTGTAGTGAATTTGTGTAGGAATAAGAGTCGGATGTGGGATGATGTTTTCCATGTTTACACTACACCACAAATGGTCTATGGCAACATCAAAAAAAAGTGTTAAAAATGCTGAAAAATGTTACCATAGGATTTAAGGCAACACTTTTGTCAATTTTGCAGGTGTTGGGAATTTGCATGTGGGCTTAGAGGTTACGCCAACATATTTTGTCAAAACTATGGCAACATCAACATGATGTTGCCTTAGGCACTTATGCCAACATTTCGTGCAAAATAGCAACACTATTTCCGGTGTTGGCATAAAGTCTATAGCAACATTGTCTACTCAACACCAACACCCTTCCGATGTTGCCATATAGCCTATTCCAACATCTTTGTCCCTCTACAGCAACACCAGTTGATTTAACAGTTCATATTTTTGCCAACATCCTAACATGTTATAGTAACACTTTTTATGTAACATTATTCAAGTTTTAGCAACATTTTTGTAGGCTATGGCAACATCTTTAGTAATATTTTTTTAACAGCACGCTTCCTAAAATGAAACATCCTAATATAAAACATAATCCATCATATGAAGCCAATTAACTGATGTAAACTCAACATATATAAATTAACTTCCAACACAAATTGTTGGTAATAGTCAAACCAACGATTACATAAACAAATCAAATATTGTCAAACATAGTTAATAAGTTAATTAGATAGAAGCAAAAGATTTTATGTCAAACATCATTAACAAGACAGAATTAAGCATCTAAGTTTATAATTTCCAGCTGCACCTAAGTTCATCCCTTTGCTTCCTTTTTCCGAATAAGTCTCCATACTAAATAAGATCGGCTGTGTACTTTGCCACCATAAACAAGCTTATTAGCATCCTCCACATTTCCCTCCTTAAGAATTTTCTAACATCTTCCTGTAATAAGAAAAGTAAATACAATAAATAATAATGCATAAACAATGCAGAAAGGAACTTTAATTAATTACTAATAAAACAAAACTTACGATCTTCTTTAATTACTAATAATAATGCCAGAATGGGGAGTTTTGCTGCTGCTCTAGAATCTCCTAAATTGTGGGTAATGAATGTTGTCCCTACTCTGCCAGAGAAAAATACTCTTGGTGTCATATATGAGCGAGGATTGATTGGCATCTACCATGATTGGTACAATTTTAAGTATTTTTCTCCTGCTATAACTTTTGTAGACAACCGGCCTACTCATTGATATCTTTTTACCACTACTATTTTAATATTTTTCCACTTACTCTTTTGTTGTTCAGGTTTCTTAGCCTACCCAAGAACATATGACTTCATTCATGCAAGTGGTGTTTTTAGTTTGTATAAGGACAGGTAAGTAAGAGATACTGTATTTCACTTCCATTTTAATGGCCTATTAAAGATTCTACATCCATCTTAAAATGAAAAACCTACATGCAATGTGTGCACTAGTTAATCTGCATATACCCAGTTTTAGTGGTGGTACATGTAGGCTCCACCTTAAGTTTCAGCAAAACAAAACCACAAAGTTGAGCCTCCACCTTAACTGCATGGCAGAAGGATATCTTCAAAACAAAGTTATTAACAGGAAAGTTAATAACTGCATGACAAGTAAAGTTATTAACAGCTAAATTCGGAGACAAAGTTATAAAATGAGGCAATTTAACCGAAGCTAGTGTAAGCAGTAACATACCTTCTGTTTAGCCCATAACTCGTTAATGAGAAACATTGAGGCGCTAAGTTTAT
Source organism: Kitagawia praeruptora (assembly GCA_037693485.1). Taxonomy (NCBI): domain Eukaryota; kingdom Viridiplantae; phylum Streptophyta; class Magnoliopsida; order Apiales; family Apiaceae; genus Kitagawia; species Kitagawia praeruptora. Next base: position 147,861,230 of record CM075349.1, on the reverse strand, counting down.
GAAGCTCCTTGTTAGCCTTTATACAGTCGTGTGGTGAGGCTTCTGGCTGTCTTTAATTAAATAAGAAGTTCAGTAAACACGACACCACAAGCACAAGTAACGACAAAAAATACGGTAAAAAACAAACATAGAATTTTGGTCAAATGAAAAGCATGGTAAGGGCAAAACCGCTAATTAGGATATAAATTAGTAATGACAATATAAATACAAATCGGAGCTATAGAAAACAGGGGATGTGGTAGGAGAATATATATATATGGGAGGGGTGTATGTAACCTGACTAACGAGGCCCTGGAGATAAGCACTGCAGTGTTGAATAGCAGATAGTTTACCCTCCATCATATTCACCAGATGGATAGAAAATTGAGGATGCAATTTTGTTTCATATTTCCAGATATTTTTTTAATTCATCAGAACCAAATGCAATTAAAGGGATTATTATTATATATTATTACAAAATATTTGAACTGAATGCAGAAAAGTAATTATGGGCATTGGAACATTACTTGCAACTTCTTTCTTAGAACAACCATACTTGCTCTACATCTGTAGATAGATTCCATTATAAGAATTAGAGTAATAATATGTTAAAAAACTGAACCTGCGGACAACTAATAATCTACTATATATACCTTCATAGAGAAGTCAGGCACATCCAACAATAACAACTTTGCTACAAAATAATGTGACAGCACTTTTGCAAGCATTTGCTGGTAAATTTCTATAATACAAGGCATATTCAAGCAATATTGAAACCAAATCAGGCAAAAAATTAGTGATTTTGTAAAAGATTGAATACAGAAACATATAGCATACCAGCAGTCCCTATCAGCAAAATGGCCCTACTAGCAGGGGAGAGATTCCTGGTGTGCCTAGAAACATCCAGGAGATGAACATATGTTGCACTTGTTAGCAACATTCGTGTCCGCTCACTGTCAATTTCATCAACAAAACAAGATTAGAATAATCTTCATATACAACATGAATACTTCGCATCAAAAGACCTATAAATCCATAGCAAGACTAGTTCGGTAAGAATATGCTTCTGAACTAACAAGGTAACATAAAAATGATATCTCGAGGTTCTGTCACTAAAGCCAAGAACGGACTAACAAGGTATGGTTTACAACCCATTCTGAAAATAGCTTGCACTAGAGAATTTGCAAAGTGAGTTGTTAGGTTGTGTCTGGTAACCAAAGTTTTGAGATATCAGGGCGCAGAACACTAAATGTTCCTAAAACTCAACATAAGAGGGGATTAGAAATTATGTGTCTCATGAATCATCTGTGAAACCAAATAAACAATTAACACGTGGAAACAGAAAACTTAATAGCAAGGGTCTAGAGCAATATCAGTTGCGGAAAGGATAGATACTACAACTCAATAATCATAAATTAATTTACTCATATCTTTAAGAAAGAAGTAAAATCAACACAGAACCCTTATTATTTTATTTTTCTTATAATCCAATACGACATAGAGTTGCATAGATATAAGCAAGATAAATAGTAGAACCAACTAGCCAATGGATACACCAAAATTTAAGATACAACAAACCTCCGAGATTTGATTTCAGTTTAACCAAAGAAAAGTAAGTACTTGCCTGTGACAAAACACAGAGAGAGAGGGGGGAGATATATACAAAGAGAGAGAGAGAGACGAAGGGAGGAGAGAGAGGGGGGGAGACACAGAGAGACAGGGAGGGGAAAGAGAGGTCAAACCAAGCTAAAAATATGCAAATCGAAGCATACAAATAGAGATTTTTTGTACCTCAAATTGATATCAAATACCTTCAAACACAAACCATGCTTCGATTAACTCTAATTGAATTCTTTTACCAGACTTTGATTAACCTAACATAAACCCTAATTGAATTCTTGAACCAAATTTCGATACCCAGCTCAAATCATCTTTGAACCCTAATTGAATTAGTAAAAGAACGAGTGGGAGAAGAACAGTAATAGAAATGCGAATGAAGTGAGAGATGAAAGCGGAGAGAGATGAAAGTGTGAGCTGAGTGAGAGAGATGAGAGTGAGATGTTTTCATTGTTTTATTTTCTTTTAATTCCTGAGCGGGCTGTTTAACTTAGAATGAATATTTGAGCGGGCTTTTAATTTCAGTAATAGCGGGCTTCTTCCCCTTTTTTTTTTAACTATCTAAGGCAACACCCGTTCATGTGTTGGCATTGAGTACTAAAATGAATCTAAGGCAACATGAATGGCAACATCCCGTTATGATGTTGGCTTATATCAAATTTATTCAATTTTTAGCATCTAAGGCAACATTTAACGTGGCAACATCGATTTTCAGTGTTGGCAAAGACCATTTGTGGTGTAGTGTTAATTGGTCGGTTTTGAGCTTAAAAAATGAAAGTACATCAAATTGCGAGAGTGCCGGAAGAAACGGAATGAAAATCGGAGTTAAAACGAAGAAAATAGAGCAAAATCAGCAAATGAACAATAGGTCGGGCGCGGCCGCGCCTAATTTGTGCTGATTTCGGGCGCGGGCGCTTGGGAATGAACAGTAGCGCGCGGCGGGCGCGGGAAAATCAGCCAAAATTTCTGATTTTTGTTTTGGCCGTATCTTGAGTTCTACAAGTCCGTTTTGGGCGATCTTACAGTCCACGCGAAGATAACGGAATTCTCTTTCATTCTAAAGTGGTATTGAGCACCTGACACTGCCAGAAAATTCCAGAACTTTTGGAAACCCATTCTGAGAAGGAAATTGCTTTGTTTTCTAATTTTAATCATTGTGGAATTACCTTGGATGACCAGAAGCTTCTAGAATCAGACTTATACCTGGCAATTGCAATTCTATTTCATTCAAGAAAGGAAAATTACCGGAATTCTATCCTAATTCAAAGACGGTAATTACTTGGTTGAGGAGGCACTTGGGGCTATAAATACACCTCTTGGGGACACAAAAAGAGGACGATGACGAACACAACACACACCAGAGATTTATATCATTGTATTTGTTTTACATCATGTTTTCATTAGACCCCGTGACGATGAGAAGTTCGATCATGAGCTAATCGTTGTCATGGGGTCCTAACGGATTTATTTATGGAATTTAGTAGTTGATTGCTTTATTGATATGTGTGTGATGAATTATTGATATCCTTGTATGGTTGTGTTTCATGTGTTTAGATGCGTCATGAACATCTAATTTGTTAATCTCTTGCGAAACGAGAGTGGATCTTGAGATTTAGAACTTGCCATGCTAGCATAGGATAGGTTGATGTTTTAACATCATGATTTGTGGCGTAAATAGAGATATTATGCTACCCTATGTGATCATTATGGATAACTTGTTCTTCAACCTTTATGTTTTCAAATTCTATAGAGATATAGGGTCTAAGCATAATTGGTGTCTATTCATCTTCTATCTCTTTTGTGGATGTATGTTTAGTTTGGTATTAGTATACCGAGAGGTAACTTTTACTTGTTTCGTGTTGTCCGATCAGATATCAAAACCATCACATATATTGATTAAGGCATGATCTCTAAAGGAAGTATTTAATGAAGTTAGGATACCATGTTTTCTCTTGTAGAAGTAATTCGATTTTAATTCTCATTAGTTAATTAATTCTTACTTTATTAATTTGCATCTTAGTTTAATTTAGATAGTTAAAACCCATATTTGTTATTTATCTTAGCAGTGCATAATAACCATACATTGTTGCATAGGTGCATGAACTGAATTGAAACCATAACCAGATCTCTGTGGGAACGAACTCAACTTATATCTGTATTACTTGTGACCACGTACGCTTGCGTGATTAATGCAAACAGATATAAAATGAGATACCCAACTTACAAATTGGTATCCCAACTGTTATAAATAACCATCCACTTTTAAAATGGGTATTTTCATGATGAAGTTTTAAAAAATGGTTATTTTTAACCATCACCCTAACATTGTTGCTTGTTAAATTTTATTATTTGAAAATTGATATGATAAATTAAAAATTGTGTGAAATGTAATTAAATTTAAATGTTTGAAAATTAAAGAAAAAATAATTAGGTGAAAAATAACATGTTTCGGTTAAATTCTTGAATAATAATAATAATAATTTCGAAGTATTGACGACATCTATTTTGTCGCATAAAAAAATACTTTTGAAATCCAATATTGACATACAATTGCAAAGTTTGACATTGAATAAGTAAAAATAACATTTGTGAATTTTTCTATTGTCGATGATATTGTGAAAGACGTGATTACTTAATTTGTTAGTAACTTTGATTGTATGATGAATAGAAGTAGAATTTAAATGTGATGAGAGGTGTGATTGACTTCACTTGTCGATATATTTGGTTTTATGACGAAAAAAGTAGAATTCAAATGCATATTGTAAGGGGTTAATTGGCTATTTCATAACTGAACTCGTACCCAACTTGCAGTTGGGTAATCGAACTCAAAAAGCTTGCAGTCAACTCATCAAAGTAATTAAAACTTGCAATTGGATAACTGCCGTCAACTCCAAGTAACGTCCGTTACGAAAAAATGACGTGGTGCACTGATATGTTAAAGATTATATACGTAATGTGCTGAGGTGTTAAAATATTTTTTACTTTCCTATTTTCTAACCCCCACCTATCTTCCCCATTTTTCTTCCTCTCCTCATACGTCAAATCTCTCTCTCTCTTTCTTCAAAATCTATCTCCCTTTCTTCTTTGTCCCTCTCTCCCCCATTTCACCCAAATCACATCAAATCTCTCTCCTCTTATCTCTCTCGTTTTCAATCCAAGCTTTCTGAGGTTCGTTTCTCTCTCCCATGTCTCTCTCTTCCACCATTTTTTCCCTTCTTTTTCTTCTTCTCCGATTGCCGCCACGCTATCCAGAACACCACCACGCTGATTTCGAAGACAAACCAGCTAGCCTCGTGTGTGTGGTCCTTCCTTTTTGCCGATTAACAACCGGAAATTATCGAAGGAGAGATGCGCAAGTTGAAGGTAGGAGAAGGGGGAGGTGAGAGATATGGGGTAGGCGCCGGAGTTAGGTGGACGTGACGGAGAAGAAGAGTAGTGGCGGTGTTTGGGGTCGGAGAAAGAACGGCGGGAGGTAGAGGGAAACAGAAGGGCGGCGGAGAGGAACTTTGAGATGGCCGGAAAACTCGTATGTTTACTCGATAGTTGGATATGAGATTATAAATATGTCATTCAGATGATAAGGAGGAGAACAACGATTTGTAGTTAATTTTCTGGGTTGTTTTCTTACTCGCCGGATTTTCTTGCAGTTTGCCGGTTTCCTTTCGATTTTGGACGATTATTGAATGTTTTGGTTTGATTGTAATTGTGTCATAGTTGTTATGAGATGTAGAGTTAAAGTATGATCTAAACCTATTGATTTGGGGTAGAATTGAGGTTGTTGAGGTAAACTGAGTTTGAAGAAAGAGGAAGGGACGAACGGAGAAGATGGGTGTGGCGGTGGTTGTTGTTGGTCGGAGGAGATCGAAGAGGAGATGGGGTGGTGACGGACGGTGGAGTGGTTGGGGAGGTAGGTGAACGGAGGTGGGTTCGAGGTGGGTTGAAGGTGGGCGGTGAAATGGGTAGTTAGATTGAGGGATAATTGTTTATATAAAAAAAAGTTAATTTTAAATGATTTTTTTTAAAACCTATGTGGCATCTGATTTGTCAAATGTGAGGAGAGAGAAATGTTTATGTGGCAGCTTATGTGTACAAAATTAACGGACCTCCGTTAAAAGTCAACAAAAATTAACGGTCGTGCAAGTTTTTAATAATTTAGTTATGAAATTGCAAGCTTTAATTAGTTTTATAACGTTAATGTAAGTTTTTTGAGTTCGATTACCCAACTGCAAGTTGAGTACGAGTTGAGTTTTGAATTTGCCAATTAACCCATATTGTAAGTCATGCTTCATGTTTTTTGGAGTGATCCAACACCCGTATCTCTACATTTAATTAATTTTTCTAAGCATTTTATAAGAACTTTTTTGTTTGTAATATTAAAATTAAATTCATTAACATACATTCAAAGTGATACTCACATATTCTAATACTCTTTTATTAAATTTTATAATAACTATGTACATATATAATTGTTTTTAAAGCCGATGCCCGTTTTGTAACACCCTTACTCAATGCTAAGAAAGTGAGAAAGTTTTCTTGAATTTTCGTATTTTTGAATTTTTTTATTAAAATTTTTTACTTGCATTAAATAGCTCTTAATGACATATTAATTAGCATTAATTATACCTAAAAAAAGATACATTATTTTTGTTTATTTATTTATTAATTTAGAAAACTTTATTTCAACATTATAAATATTATTTCAATATTAAATATTAATTATATATATAATTCAGTTTATCTTTAGGTAAAATGACGACTTAAAAATTATTTACATTGCGTCCTTTTTTATTCCTTGTCGAATACCATTGCAATTTCTTTTCGGACAATTATAGTACAAACGATCCTTAACTTCTCAAGCAATCTTTATTATTAGTGATTATGAAAATCGTAATAAATTATGAAAATATATTAATCTTCGCTTAACACCTGTAAAGATAATACAGATAGTTTTTTGTTTTTACACATGAATAAATTACACAAGGGTTATGACCAAATCGATTAAATTGAAAAAACCCAATTTTATCGGTAGATTAAATCGATAAAAAGGTTATTGTTGTGGAATAAAAACTAGGTTGTTAAATTACGGCTAGGGTTTGTATGTAATTAATACTAGGGTTCGTGAGCTTCGTGTTTTAATGGCTGCTCTCGTGTTCGTAGCTAAATCTGCCTTCACAAGATGCCTACGTACTTTGATGAATATCAAAGATCAAGCTAAAAAACGTAGTTCTAGGTGATGGTGCCATCGAGGCTATGGAGGCGAGAGCTCACCTAGGACGTAGTGGCTTGCTTGCATGTCCTTATTCGAGAATTAAGCCAAAACGTAAGTGACGTATTGAGCTCTGCCGAACGTAGTTCTGAGAATGAGGGGTCATGCCCTTTATATAGGCTGAGAAGCCTTAGAATTATGGTAGGATTTGGAGACTTGGTGGGCAAGTCACCGCCTTGAGGAAGGTTCTAGACTCCTTCCTTGTAGGAGTCAGTTTCCATGTTGAATTAGGTGCCTTGGAGGCTAAGTCAGGCAGGAGTAATATCCTTATTTGACTCTTATTGCTGAGCTATTTATTACCCCTAATATTAATTACGAAATTAAATTAAAATAGGGCTTTTGACCTCATTTATGGGCCCCACATTTGGACCATGCTGGGTCTAATTAATGCCACATTAAATGTGTCTTTAGGGCTTATATTTAGCCCATATCATTTGCCCCCCAACTTCTAGGAAAACTGATCAGGTTTTCTTTGAAGTTTTAACAACCTTTTCCGAAACTTGGGTTAGGGTTCATCTTCATACACTAGTGTTTCACGAGTACTATCTTGATGTAAAGCGTGGAGCGACCGTCGCATTTAAAACAATGTTAATTCGATGCTAATCAACACTAATCAGCCTTAACGACGTTTAAACGTTGTTAAACGGCGTTGAACGGCATAAAACGGCGCTAATCAGCCTTAAACGACGTTTAAACGTTGTTAAACGACGTTAAACGGCACTAAACGACGCTAAACGACACTAAACGGTGCTAAACAGCCTTAAACGACATTTAAACAATGTTAAACGGCATAAAATGGCACTAAACGGCGCTAAATGACACTAAACAGTGCTAAACAGCCTTAAACCGACGTTTAAAAATGTTAAACGATGTTAAACGACATAAAACGACACTAAACGGTGCTAAACGGTGCTAAAACCATATTCTGGTTCAACTCAATTTTCATATTCGAAACGACGTCGGGATCAATATTCGACATCGAAACGACGCAAAAAAGCTTCATATTCTAGTAGAATCCGAAACGAGTAATCTTGTGAGCTAGGGCTCTGCCCCCCAAGTGCTGCCCATAGATACCTTCATGAACTTCCTCCAAAGCTTTCTTTGCCTCTTGGGACCTTAAACACTTCAAGTATAGGATGACAAAAGACCTCTTGTAAAGGATGCCTTTGATCAAGGCATATCTCAATGCTCTCACTGACAGCTTTCGTGCCTCCAAGGCATTGTCAGGGAGCCACCCAGTTTCGAGGTGAGCTTTGATATGATCTATCCAACAGCTTCCTAAATCAATCGGTGCTACCAACTTAGAGTTGATGGTCGGGGCCTTCAAGACCTGTAAGTAAACACTCCCTGTATAATTCTCTATCTCAGAAGAAGCGAACTTGGATAGGGCATCAGCCTTAACGTTCTCTTCTCTAGGAATGTGCTCCACATAGCACTCATCAAACTGAGTCATAACAGCTTTCACAACTCTTAAATACTTCGTCATATTTCATCTTTGGCTTCAAATTCACCATTCACTTGCGATACCACTAGTCTTGAATCCCCACAAACTTTGAGATTCTTGACCCTCATGATTCTGGCCAAGCCCAATCCGGCTATCAAGGCTTCATACTCAGCTTCGTTGTTGGTTGTCGGAAAGTTCAACTTCAAAGCATACTCAACTGTGAACCCATCGGGGCTTTGCAAGACTAAACCTGCACAACTAGATTTTGTTTTTGATGCTCCATCAAAATAGAGCACCCAATACTCCTTCAGATCAGGTACAAGTTCTTCATCTTTATTCTCACCTCCTTGGTTGGGTACTACTTCTTGCCCCCCGACTTCTTGGTTGCCAATGATACATTCAACCACGAAGTCAGCCAACACCTGAGCCTTAATGGTTGTTCGAGGCTTTTATGCAATGTCAAATTCTCCAAGTTCGATCGCCCACTTAATCAACCTTCCACTGGCCTTCGGGCTATGCAATATGTTCCTCAACTATTGGTCCGTCAGGACTTCGATCTTGTGTGCCTGGAAGTACGGTCGTAGTTTCCTCGAGGCTGTTATCAATGCCAAAGCAAACTTCTCGATGGGAGAGTAATTCAACTCAGCCCCATGCAACACCTTGCTCACGTAGTAGATGGGTTTCTGAACTTTATTCTCTTCTCGAATGAGGACGACACTCAATGCTTGCTCAGACACCGCCAGGTATAGATAGAGAGTCTCTCCGGGACTAAGTTTGGCCAACAACGGGGCCTCAGCCATGTACTTCTTCAGCTGTTTAAAGGCCTTTTGGCTCTTAGGAGTCCACCCAAAAATTTTCACCTTCTTCAATGCTTGAAAGAAAGGCAAGCATTTGTCACCAGACTTGGAGATAAATCTCCCCAGGGCTGCAACTCGGCCAGTCAACTTCTGTACATCTCGTATAGAGCGGGGTGGTTCCATGTCCAAAATCGCTTTGATCTTATCAGGGTTGGCCTCTATGCCTCTCTTCGAAACCATCAATCCCAAAATTTTCCTGATCCAACGCCGAAAGCACACTTAGCTGGATTCAACATCATCTTGTGGTGCCTCAGCACTTCGAATGCCTCTCTGAGGTGCTTGATGTGGTCTACCTTGAATAGGCTGTTGACTAACATGTCATCAACACATACCTCCATGGTTTTTCCAATTAGATGGGCGAATATCTTATTCACCAGTCGTTGATAAGTAGCGCCTGCATTTTTTAGACCAAAAGCCATAACAAGATAGCAGAAAACACCAAAGTCAGTTATAAAAGATACCTTTGGGATGTCATCCTTGTGCATCTTAATCTGATTATAGCCACTGAATCCATCCATGAAGCTCAGCATCTTACGTCCAGCTGTGACATCTATCAACGTATCAATCCTTGGCATCGGAAAATAATCCTTCGGACAGGCGTCATTCAAATCAGTGAAGTCTATACACATTCTCCACTTCCCATTTGCTTTCTTGACCATCACAGGGTTAGCCAACCATTCGGGAAACTGGATCTCTTCAATAAACCCAGCCTCTAAGAGCTTATCAACCTCTTGTTTAGTGGCCTCTTGCCTTTCAGGAGCAAAATTCCTCTTCTTCTGTTTTATTGTTTTCCGTTCAGGATCAACATTCAACTTGTGAGTAATGAGTTGGGGATCAATCCCTGGCATATCAGCTGCAATCCAAGGAAACACATCATTGTTCTCTTGTAAGAATGTCGCCAACTTGCCCTTCAAGGGTTCCTTTAGCGAAGCTCCTATATAAGTAACTTTCTCAGGGTCGCCCAGCTCTAGAGGTATGGGGACCAAATCCTCTGCTGGATTCCCTCGGTGTTCATCATCACCACAGACATCCATGTCTTCAATCAGGAGTACCTGCCCCTCGACTCCATCAGCCCTCAATGCAGACAAATAGCAACTTCTGGCCATTTTTTGATCACCTTTTTGTTCTTCGACACCATTCCGGGTTGGAAACTTAATCTTCATGTGGTAATTTGGGCAACAGCCTTGAACGCTTGAAGTCCAGTCCTTCCCAGGATTGCATTATAAGTCGAGGATGCCTTGATTACAAGAAAATTTAGCATCTGAGTAGCCTCCTTTGGTTCTTGCCCAATTGTCATGGGCAACTGAATAGTCCCTTCAACTTTGGACTCAACTCCATTAAACCCGTAGATGGGCACGTTGGTTAGGGTCAACTGAGAGTCAGCGTACCCCGTCTTCACAAACGCGTCATGAAACAAAATATCAACAGAAGCTCCATTGTCTATCAAGACTCACTTCACCTCTGAGTTTCCAATTACAGGAGTTATGTCCAACGGGTCGTCATGGGGGAACTTCACCCCCTCAAGATCTGAGTCATCAAAACCAATCGCTATCTCTGTCTTAGCACGTTTAGGGGCTTCTCCTACGATGTGCATCACTTCTCTGGCATATGCCTTTCGAGAGTTTCGGGTTGTGCCGGCCGATGTCGGGCCTCCCCAAATCATGTTGATAACTGGCCCTCGGGGCTGCGTGTTACGATCACGATCATTATCCCTTCTATCATTGTCTCTCCTATCGTAATCCCTTATTTGGGTTTCACGATCTTCCCCCTTCGTGAACTTGCTTAGCTTCCCTTTCCGGATCAAGAACTCAATCTCGTCCTTCAACTACCTACAATCATCTGTATCATGTCCCACATCTCGATGGTACCTACAGTATTGCTCCTTGTTTCTCTTTGCGGGGTCACCCCCGAGTGGTTTCGGCCATCGAAAGTCCTTATCCTTCTCAATATCTAACAAGATCTGACTCCTAGGGGCATTCAGCCTTGCATAGTCAGAAAACCTTGGTCCCAAATTCTTCTTTGGTGGTGATTCAGAGTCTTTGCTAGTACGGGGATACTTGTCCCTAGCATCATACTCCTAGTCTTCCTTTCGCTTCTTGGAGTCGTTGTTACCCTTGCCATTGCCTCCCGCGGGTTCTTTCTTCATGCTATCCTCAGCCTTGATATACTTGTCAGCCCCTTCGTTGGAGCTCGGCCATGTTTTCAAGAGGATGCTTTGCCAATGACCTTTTAAAGAATAGATCAGTGGTTCCGTGTTCCAGGGCTACCATGGCCACCTTATTCTCCAAGTCGGTAATATTCAATGTCTCCTTAGTGAATCGCTTGAGGTAATCCCTTAAATTTTCATTCTTCCCTTTCACTACATACATGAGGGATGCATAACTTTTTTCATGAACTCTCCCGCTAATGAATTGGCTAACAAAAGCGACGCTCAACTCCTTAAAAGAGCCAATCGAATTCGCAGGTAGGCGGCTATACCATCTTTGAGCCATGCCCGACAGGGTTTGAGGGAACGCCCTACACTTTAGGGCATCACTTGTAGGCTGCGGCAGCAGCGCGTTACAGAACGTCATGATGTGGTTCACGGGATCACCCGTTCCATCATAAGCCTTAATTGTCGGCATCTTGAACTTCTTTGAGATACGAGCATTTATCACCTCCTCAGTAAACGGGGGTGTGGGATCATCAGGATCCCTAAGTGGCATCAGATCCTTGGGGTTGCTTTTGGGGGTTTCCACCCTTGTTGTTCTTCTAGTTGGGGCGTCAGCCCTTCTCTGCCTTCTTGAAGACCTCTCTAAGTCTATAATGGGAATCCTTCCTAAGGTTGGAGGAGATTGAGTTTGAATCAACCTAGCTTGTTCTCTTGCCATATCGTCCTTCAATTTTAAGATCTCGGCCTCATGAGCCTTGATTCTCTCAGCGGTTGTCAAAGGGGGTCCATCATGGATAGTTTGTGTCCTCCTTCGAGGTTCTCTACTAGCACGTCGCCTCCTCGGGGCTTCATCGCGATCATCATTATCAGATGATGATCATCAGTATAGGGGCCAGAGTAATCATCATACTCTCGATCTCGGATCTGCAAGGCATGACCACTTGGTCCAACACCTTGAGTAGTGGGAGGGTAGTTAGGCGGACCATACATCGGGTTGGTATTCATGGGGAGATCCGTAGTAGTATGGATCTGTACCCCTGGTGGTAACGGATGATTAGGATTAACCAGAGGAGAGACCACCATCTAAAGAGGGTTGGTTTCTTGACTTGGGTGGATGACCACATGTAATGTTCTCTCAGCATGGGGATTCGTCCCTGGAGGTTGAGAAACTTGAGGTTGAGTGATCGCCCCTGTTGTTAGGGGTACTTGTTTAGTGACAGGCGGAGCAGAGCTTAGAGGCAAGGCCTCTATAGAGGTCGGTATCGTTCTTCGTGTGGTTACCATGGTTGACGTCTTATTCCCACAGACGGCGCCAAATGTTGTGGAATAAAAACTAGGTTGTTAAATTTCGGCTAGGGTTTGTATGTAATTAATACTAGGGTTCGTGAGCTTCGTGCTTTAATGGCTGCTCTCGTGTTCGTAGCTAAATCTGCCTTCACAAGATGCCTACGTACTTTGATGAATATCAAATATCAAGCCAAAAAAACGTAGTTCTAGGTGATGGTGCCCTCGAGGCTATGGAGGCGAGAGCTCACCTAGGACACAGTGGCTTGCATGTCCTTATTCGAGGATTAAGCCAAAACGTGAGTGACGTATTGAGCTCTACCCAACGTAGTTCTGAGAATGAGGGGTCAAGCCCTTTATATAGGCTCAGAAACCTTAGAATTATGGTAGGATTTAGAGACTTGGTGGGCAAGTCACCGCCTTGAGGAAGGTTCTAGACTCCTTCCTTGTAGGAGTCAGTTTCCATGTTGAATTAGGTGCCTTGGAGGCTAAGTCAGGCAGGAGTAATATCCTTATTTGACTCTTATTGCTGAGCTATTTATTACCCCTAATATTAATTACGAAATTAAATTAAAATAGGGCTTTTGACCTCATTAATGGGCCCCACATTTGGACCATGCTGGGTCTAATTAATGCCACATTAAATGTGTCTTTAGGGCTTATTTTTAGCCCATATCAGTTATATACCCGTTGTTCATTATATCGTTTCAAAATAAATTAATATTAAAATTAAATAAATTATTACACTACCATTGAACATGTTTATTTTGAGAGGGGCGTCGGCTTTAAAAATTGTTATTATATTTAATATTTATAACTTTGATTGTAAAAACTACGTTTGTATTATAATTGATACTTTTTATGTTTATGATATATTTTAAGATTATAAAAAGTTTAGATATATAATGAGAGTATTTTCAAATTTATAATTTATGTAAATTGTTTTGAATCAATTATTTTAGAATGAAAATTAATTTATCTTTTTTCCATATTTTAAAATGAAAATTTATAAACCATTTAGCAAAAAAAATAAATTATAAACCGCGCAAAGTGACGTTATCTTTTTCATTTTTTAGTAACTATTCAATTTTTTTTTCACGTAAAATACATTATCTTTTATGTTTTATACAACTAAAATTTTTCTTTTATAAAAATACTATGAGCAATTCTATTTAATTAAATAAAATATTATAATTATGATTACAATTACTAATAATTAAATATAACTAATTAACGTTTTTAAACACCGTCTCCCATCTCGTTACATACATGCAAAATTAATTGATTAGTAATAGTATAAGAATGTGTTTAGTTAGAATATTAATTTTTCCAACATAAAATAATCAAACAACGAATGGGTAATTTTTTATTGATTTAATCGACGAAAAAAGGGTCGATTTGATTCAATTTAATCGAGTTGGTCACACCCTGTGTGTAATTTATTCATGTATAAATGTAATTTCTACGATATTACTTTTATTTAAATTGTGGATGTTAATCGAAAAGTATCTTATCATGATTACTTATGTATCTTATCATGATTCTCACGATCATTGATTATGAATTTATCAAAAAGTTAAAATCGTTTATTAATTGTTGCCAAAAAAAATTGCAATGATTTTGAATAAGGATTAGAAATGACACGATAAAAATAATTTTATTTTATTGTTTTACCTTAAAATAATGATACTTTTATATAAATCATTAATATTTTATAACAAAATATTAATAATACTAATAAAAATGTTAAACTTTTATATTAAATATGAAATAAAGTGTATTTAATAGGTATAATTAATGATTAATTAAATGCAAGAAAATTGTTTTAATAAAAAATCAAAAAGTTGAACATTCAAAAAAAGTATTTTGAAGCTTATGCAAACCTTTCTGATCTCCTGCTATTATAATATATATAAATAGTCATATATATTTTGATAAGAGAGAGTCTTTGTATGTTTGTGAGATGCTAAAGCATTATTTGACTTAAGTATCAGTTGGGAACATAGTTCAGGTGTTTTTTTTTTTTATGTATTATTGATAATTGTTTGAATTAATAATACAAGTTGGGATGTGATGTTTCCATATCAAAATTTTGTGTGTTCTTATTTTGTTTTTAGTTATTGATTTGATAAAAAGTAGAAGCTATACTTAAATAACGTATGATTGCGTTTTAATGAATCTTGTCAGCTAATCAATTATGAATGTAATCTATATTAATTATTTAAAAATTTCGAATTGTGTAGGTTTCCTAACAATAATCACACCAACCTAATCAATACTTATAAACTTGCGGTTCTTGGTCAAAAATATTTTCACTTTTATAAAATTACGAATTAAGAATGAGGAAAGAAGAAAAGATAGGTGACATGAAAGTCCAAGTTGAAAAACATACTGTATTATACTAACTGTAAAATTCGAAGAAAAAGCTAAAAATGTTAAAGTAATTTAGTTGCATATTAGTTGATACCCTTTTATAATTTCAGTTATTCTTGCATTTTATTAAAGAATTAAAGATATTATTTAAAATAAAAATGCATTGAAAGAAATTTATCTTTAAAATTGAAATAAAAAGTAAAAAAAATAACAAATATTGTTTAAGTTTTTATGTTAGCCCATATATCATTTGTATTATTCTCGGTTATACATTTTTTAGATTCAATTTTAATTTTGTTCATAATATCTGTTTTTTAAAAAACATGGAATTCAAATAAATTTACTATTAAGAATATTGGTAAGAAAAAATTAGGATTATGTCCTTATCAACTAAATTCTAAAAGTTGTTGTTGTTGGATGAATTTCGTAACAACACGAAATCGGAGGTTTACTGGAATAGTAGAGTGAATTTATGATTATGTGACTGTTTTAGGGGATTAAGGTTGATGAAAAAAGAGGGGCTGGACTTGGCAGGTGTCTCGATTTATCTCGTGTATCGGTCTCCATATGCCAAGATGCCTACGTACCTATGTTTATATAGGATCAAGCCCACGTAGTTCTGTGAAATTGATTTGTGTCTATCCCTTAGAGACTTTAGGGATAAACTTCGTTAATCTGGGTGATTACTGATTTTATCTGATTTAATCTTATCGTTGTGATATCTTCTGGATTTGAAGAATATCGTTTGGAGATATTTTCCGTTATTGATTGATTGAGATTGATTTTTTCCTCATTTCAGAGAGAGGATAAAACTTAGCGCTTAAGCAATAATAATTAATCTGAATTAATAATTAATAAATATTAGGAATTTGGGAGATTATTAGACATGCCAAAATTATGGCATAACAACTAGCCCCCAGTTCTTCAGTGTAACTTGATGCAGTGGAGAACTAAGAATTCTTCAAGCTTCCAAATTTCTTGAGTCGCTGAAAAAACTGAAAATAGATGATTAGAAAACACTTAGAGCACCACTGTGCTCGTTAGGCGTATGCGGATGCAAGAGTGATAGCATGCGATGACCAGTGTAAGATATATATTTGCCAAGGTTTTCAAATGTGCGAGCATAAATAATTCGTTTGAAATCCTTTGCGATCCTTTTTGTCTAGTTAGGACCTTGGCGTTTGTATATATCCCGAATTGGCATACACGCTTTTCAAGTGTTTGATGCAACCACGTAAGGATGTGTCTTCGTTTGTGACGAGACTGTTGATAAGAGATGTAGATGTAAATGTAGTTCTGCCGAACTAGTTTGCATAGGGATGCATGCCTCCACCCATTCGATATAGAGAGATCTCATGGGCCTTCAATAAAGATAGTTTGCATAGGGATGCCTCCACCCATTCGATATAGGGATATCTCATGGGCCTTCAATAATCCAGAGGGTGCTGCACTTTACTAAGCATGTTGCATTGCGAGATTTATATCTTGTCCAGGCTACCCTAGTTGACAATTTAGTTCGCAAGTTTGAAAATATTTTTGACATATATGTACTATCGCGACGATATATGAAAAATCTTTTGCAAATCCAAACGCAATAATAAATATGCTCTTTTAATAGTGTCGCGATATTTATTTTCTTCGAAAATAATGGTCCTTTTTGTAGAAAATCTTTTACAAAATTATGCGTCTCATATATGTATTTTTTCCTTTGAAACATGTAGCTCGTACGGGATTGTAAAATAAATCCGCAATTCATCAAACCTTAAATATATTCAATTAATCAGCATAAGTATCTCGTACGATATTTTCTAAATCGCAATAATTTTACAAGCATAAAAATATATTGCTCGCACGAATTTTCTGAATAATAAATATTTTTCTGGTTTAAAAGCATGATTTTAAATATGCATGCATGGCATAATAATTAATATGTAATTGACAGAAAATGAATTTAAAAGATAAATAACTTATCTTTATTTTTTGTTTCGGACCGAGTTTGATTTCCGAGTGCTTCGGCTTTTTCTCCGATTACTGGATTCGTTATTCCTCCATTTTTTTTTATTTTTCTTTCTTCACTGGTCCCACAAACACTGCTCCTTTTTTATTTGTTTCACACGATCCCACCGTATGTATGCTGCGTCCTTGGCCTTTGTTTAGTTTTTTTTTGATTCCATGTGTCTCGCGAATTAAAGTTTGTTCACGGGTGTAGTCCGCAGTTCGTGCTTTATCCATCCTTCTGTGCCTTTTTTTTCTTTTCTGTTTCTTTTTCTCGACCGATTGCGCCTTGTAACTCCGAATTATTTTTTTTCTTGTCAGCCTCCAGACCTCCTTTCGTTTACATCAACGAAGCCCTTTTTTTTAATGATTGCCGCTGCCTTGTGCCATCGTTACACCATATTTTGTGCATCAAAATTGTAACCGTCATGTCTTTTGTAATTATTGATTCCTCCACCGCCATCCTGTTAGAACCATTTTGATTGTGTTCCAACACCATAAATTATGAATTATTCGCCCTCCTCGAATAATTAAAAAGCCCTCATTCTAGCGCCAAATGTTGTTGGAGGAATTTCGTAACAACACGAAATCGGAGGTTTGCTGGAATAGTAGAGTGAATTTTTGATTATGTGATTGTTTTAGGGGATTGCGGTTGATGAAAAAAGAGGGGCTGGACTTGGCAGGTGTCTCGATTTGTCTCGTGTATCGGTCGCCAGATGCCAAGATGCCTACGTACCTATGTTTATATAGGATCAAGCCCACGTAGTTTTGTGAAATTGATTTGTGTCTATCCCTTAGAGACTTTAGGGATAAACTTCGTTAATCTGTGTGATTACTGATTTTATCTGATTTAATCTTATCGTTGTGATATCTTCTGGATTTGAAGAATATCGTTTGGAGATATTTTCCGTTATTGATTGATTGAGATTGATTCTTTCCTCATTTTAGAGAGAGGATAAAACTTAGCGGTTAAGCAATAATTATTAATCTGAATTAATAATTAATAAATATTAGGAATTTGGGAGATTATTAGACATGCCAAAATTATGGCATAACAATTGTTAATATCTAAAATCAATAAATGCCTATCGTATTTTTAATAAAATCAAACCTAAATATAATAATTTAATACTACATATATGTACCAAAAATAAATAAATTAATCTAGTGTATTACTTGTAAAATTAAAATCTTAAATAATAAAATGTGATGTTGAAATATAAAGGAGTCAATTACCATGGGAAAAAGTAATCTTGAACTCAAAGAAAATAGTAATAAATGCATTCTAATTATTTTAATTTTACTTGTTGACATTTAAAAATGTAAATAAATACAAAATCAAAAGATGAAGAAAAAAAGGAGCGGAACAAAAAAGAAAGTCAAGCATCTATTTACATCCTAGGCGGCAAACTATAAGATTAAGGAGTGTGCAAGAAGAATGAAAAGAAATCAGATTGAACATAAATTGGATGATGATGGTAATCCACCCCTGTCGTGGTTAAAAAAAGAGAGACTAACTCAGAGTGAAGCAGAAGTTTCATGGTTGAAATTTTAAGCGCTAGGAAAATCGGAAGCAAGCACATCTAAGTTAAGAACAAATATTTAACTGAAGATTTAAGCTGCCACATATCCGGTCCAATCCTCTGTTATTAGTATATATATAGATATAGATTACTTCAATAATTAACTGCAATAACAAAAATAAATATTCTGCTTTTTCTTATTTTTCATTTATCAATTTCCAAAATAATTACTAACTTTCTAAGGGTCCATTTTAGTTTTAAAAGTGTTAAAGTAATTTATTTTTTTTTGAAAAGTAGAACCTGCATAAATCAAATCGCCTCAAGGGCTAAGTTACACATAATAAAATCGGGGGCAATAGAGCACCACTCCCGAGGACCTGACGTAGAATATGCAGCCTGTGCTAACAAGTGGGCCACATTATTCGCAGATCGATGGACATAAACCACTAACACTTCCTCAAAGTGTTTAAAAAGTTCGTTACAATCATCTATAATTGTATCGAAGATCGATTGCCCCTGACTCTTCTGAACCGCCTCTACGACTAGCTTTGCATCCATTTCGAAAATACATTTTGAAGTTCGCCATGTCGTCATCCATGATAGTGCGTCCTTCAGGCTGAGAGCCTCTGCTTCCCTCTCATAACTCCTTCCTCGAACAAGGTTCACTCGAGCACGAAGAAATCCACCAGTATGATCCCTGAATACACATCCAGTTCCAACAAATTGGTTTCCTTGCCTGCATGAAGCATCTAGATTAACCTTAACCCAATCCTGAGGTGGTTTAACCCATTGATTCCTCTACATAGGTCTGCATTTCATAGCTCGATCACCTGTTTCTCCAGCTTTCTTCCAATCCGCAAGCATATTAACAGCCATAGATTTGATGCCAAATGATGAGATATTGATTTTCTCCCATATCCATTTATTTCTGCGAAACCACAAGCACCAACATACTAATCCCACCAACAACTGTTGCTCCTTATTTGTCGAGCTAATCCCCCGTCTTAACACCTGCAATACTAAATCATTCTCCTGCACATAAACAATACTCTGCAACCCCATCGATTCCCAGACCTCCTTTGCAAACGTACAATTGAATAAAACATGATTTATGTTTTCTGCACCTCCTTGGCACCACCCACACCTGCCTTCAATGTTAACATGTTTGGTCCTCAACAACACTGCTACTGGTAGTACCTGAAAATGCACACCTAGAGGGGGGTGAATAGGTGTAAATGGCTAACTATGTATAACTAAAACTGATTTTAAAAATTACCAGAAACAGCTTACTGATTTCGTTTAGGCAGATACAAATGGTATGCAGAATGCACAGATAAATGCACAGATAACACAACAAATGGTAAACTGAATGCAAACAGTATGCTGAGTGTAATGACAGTAAATAAGATAAGATGCACAAACAGTAAGCAGTGCAGAAATAGTAATCTAGATGCAAGCAGTAAGTAAAGTGCAGAAAATAAAGAACACCAAGACTTTTAGCCAGGTTCGACCCCTAACCCCTATGGTCTACGTCCTGGTCCCTTACCAACTTGGTAAGAGAATATATTATTGATCAACGAAATAAACCAATTACAAGATACAATAATATATCTCCCTTTATAACCCAGCTGCTGACAAATGGCTTGCTGAACACCTGTTTCTGAACTTGCTCTCTAAGCTATACTTCCCAAGTATACTTCTCTAGCAACGTCCACCAAACCCTTGTTCCCTAGCCAATATGCCCAGCAACTCAACCTTACCAATCCTGCTGACAAATGGCTTGCTGTTTGCTGTGTTGAACCAACTCTCTAAGCAATACTTCCAAAGTATCCTTCTCTAGTCTAGTTCGACCCACCCAAAACCTTAAGCCAAACTTGTACAGCAAGTATTCAATACAAATTGAACAATACAATCCAAAATAAGATGTTCGAGTATTACAACTCAAGCTATAAACTCTCTTATATAATATAAGTGTATATAACAATAAAGCTCAGAGTTTATAAGAATGGTGTTTGAGAGAGAAGATAGAAACGTGTATAAACAAGTCTCAAACTTGTAGTTGTGGTTTTCTTCGTTGCTTACAAGAAAGGTTGTAAGTGAATATATATGAAAACAAACAAACGGCTAGTTGAAGATTTGATATATGGAAAAGATTTGATTGCATAAAAACACTCTCCAACAGCTATATTAGTTAGAGGTTTTGAATATAAAACGTTTGGAATGATTTAATTCTCCAACAAACTCATTTTGATATATATACGATAGTATATATATGATAAAATCAATTTCCAACAGCTATAAAAAGATATGAACAAATCTGGGCTGTTATGGAATGTTTAGATAATTAAAAGATTGAGTAAAATCTGTTTTGAAAGGATAAGGAAAGATAAATCACAATCCCACTAAATAAAGAACAGATTTTCGAAAAAGATTTGAGCTCTATTAATTATATATACCATATATTATATAATAGAGTCCTTACATATTTAATCCTAGCCAATCTCTGAACTTCAAGCAATCTTCAAGAAATCTTCGAAATCAAACTTGACTAAGAACAGCTTCTGGAAAGTCCAAGTCAGCTTGCTGTTTTGATTCTGGCGAGTTCTTTTCAGCTTGCTGTTTTGGTTCTGGCGAGCTGAACAGATAGATAGCTTTAAATCTTTGCCTTTCCATATCATCAACCAAGTTACCTGAGAGCATACTTATACATAGCAAACACATATATATGCATATGATACATCAAGTGATTCAATCATATAATGGTAAGCTAAATATAGTAAAACTAGTACAAGATAAGCAATCAGCTTGCTGTATATAACATCAAAATCCACTAGGGTAACAATCTCCCCCTTTTTGATGATTATATACCAATAGGAGATTGAGCTAAAAGCTCCCCCTTAATCATTGATCAATACTTCCTGCAAAACAAGATTAGATAGATAAACATGAAGTATTAAGATACAACCTTTGTATTCATCATCAAAACATCACGGTAACATTCTCCCCCTTTTTGATGATGACATACTTGAATACATCAGAGAGACTATGTAGCTCCCCCTAAAACAATGCTCCCCCTGATTAACATAATATCTCATCATATAATCAGGTTAGCACAATTCATCATATGCAATAAGATATAAATACGACTCATCCCTGCATGAAACATTAGTTGATAAATCCAACATATAAAATTATAGCCCTTTTATCCTCATGTATTCATGTTCTTCTCCCCCTATGACATCATCAGAAAAGGGTCAAGAAGATAAGCATATAAGAATAAAACCTGTGGTAAAGCATTTAACAATCATGAGGCTAGTTATAATTATAAAGTTGAATAAATCAAACCAGCATGCTGAAAACACATTTCCAGAATATTCATCGATAGCAATTGTTCTTCTGGATTGGAAAATGGCTTGCTGATTAGACAATATACATTCGAACTGATCATAATAGTATTCTTCTTTCTTGTTTCCTGCATAATACAATACATATACATATATTTGTCCCATCTATGTACTAGAGGAATCTCGTTAGTACCACAAAAATAATATAATCATTTTCAAAGAAATGTACGAGGACAAATAACATACTTACTACTTGAGTACCCAAATTTTATTGGATCCACCATGGTTTGTTGATAGGACATAAAGAACATGTAGATCAGATTTCTTGATCCACTGTTGTATCACTTTTGGTGCTTGATTTGTAGTCCTTTGTGTTCTGCCAGACTGATAATGGTAAGCTGTTTGTCTTCTGTCATTTGCTTTCTGGTATGCTGACTGTTGTCTGACTGATCCATTCTGGTAAGCTGTTTGTCTTCTGCTATTTGCATTCTGGTATGCTGTTTGTCTCCTGTCTGGTCCATTCTGGTAAGCTGTTTTCTTCTTATGATATACTTGAACCACACAATTCTTTTCCAGATGACCTTTTCCACCACATTTGTTGCATGTCTTCCAAGGCATAGCATAATTGTAGGGAATGCCATTCCTTCCATCATATTTGAGCACATTATCTTTCTTGTTGAAGTTTAGACCAACACCTTCTCTGACCAAAGGTACATTTGCCTTCTTCATCATTGTTTTTAAAGTGTCTTCACCTTGAACAAAAGTTTCCATGCCCTTCTTGAGATCTTTAACTTCTGTTTCTAGGAGGGTGATCACTTCAGCTTGCTGTTTGATGAGTTCATCTTGCTGGACTCTCTTTTCAGCAGTTTTTGAGGATTCGGCTTGACTAGATTCCTTCATTTTGTATGATTCCAATGCTTTAGCTTTAGTTTTGACATCAGACCTTAGTTCTTTGATTTCTTCAGTCAAGGTCTTGTTTCTCTTTTCAAGTAACTTGACATTAGCCTCTAAATGTCTGTTCTTAGTATTTAGTTCCTTGATCTCTGTAGCTTTACTGAATGAAGTTGAATCCCATTCTTCCATTTTTGGCAACAGATCTTTTACCATTTTGGATAGATAGCCGTTCTTATCAATCAGCTTGCTGATTTCAGCCTTTAGTGCCAAATGTTCCTCAATGGTTACACTTTTTGATTCCTGCATTGTTAGTGATTCCATAATAATATTTTCAGAAGATTTCCAGGAGTGAAAAGAGTTTACCTCACTAGAATCTGATTCTGAATCAGACACATCACTATTTTCAAGAACTTCTTTCGTGTTTCCTATATCATCAATGCCAACAAATGCAGAGTTTATTATCTCTTCACTTGGGACTTCACTAGAAATAGCTTTTTCATCATTCGAAGTCAATTGTGCCTTTGACTTCCTTTTATCTTTCAAATCAGCACGCTGTTTTGTTGTTGTAGCTTTATAATGCATTTTTAAGGTATCCCATATGTCTTTTGCAGTGCTACATGAGGAGACCATGTCATAATCTGACTCTGAAAGACCACATATTAATGTATACTTTGCTCTTCCATTATAGCCTGATTTTATCAATTCTGATTTTGAGAGATCGTCAATGTCTTTTGGCTTGCCGTCTTTGTCCAGAAAAGTGAATGGACCCTTTTTAACGACTCTCCATTCAATTGCATCATCTCTGTTAAGAATCACCTTCATTCTCTGTTTCCAAGCATCATAATTTTCAATCCCATTGAGAAGTGGTGGCATCTCTAAATAATCTCCTTCTACATAAGCGGGTGCCATAGGATCTGTACTTTCCTGTTACAGAAATGTTAGTACACCAAAGCTCTGATACCAAATGAAAATGCACACCTAGAGGGGGGTGAATAGGTGTAAATGGCTAACTATGTATAACTAAAACTGATTTTAAAAATTACCAGAAACAGCTTACTGATTTCGTTTAGGCAGATACAAATGGTATGCAGAATGCACAGATAAATGCACAGATAACACAACAAATGGTAAACTGAATGCAAACAGTATGCTGAGTGTAATGACAGTAAATAAGATAAGATGCACAAACAGTAAGCAGTGCAGAAATAGTAATCTAGATGCAAGCAGTAAGTAAAGTGCAGAAAATAAAGAACACCAAGACTTTTAGCCAGGTTCGACCCCTAACCCCTATGGTCTACGTCCTGGTCCCTTACCAACTTGGTAAGAGAATATATTATTGATCAACGAAATAAACCAATTACAAGATACAATAATATATCTCCCTTTATAACCCAGCTGCTGACAAATGGCTTGCTGAACACCTGTTTCTGAACTTGCTCTCTAAGCTATACTTCCCAAGTATACTTCTCTAGCAACGTCCACCAAACCCTTGTTCCCTAGCCAATATGCCCAGCAACTCAACCTTACCAATCCTGCTGACAAATGGCTTGCTGTTTGCTGTGTTGAACCAACTCTCTAAGCAATACTTCCAAAGTATCCTTCTCTAGTCTAGTTCGACCCACCCAAAACCTTAAGCCAAACTTGTACAGCAAGTATTCAATACAAATTGAACAATACAATCCAAAATAAGATGTTCGAGTATTACAACTCAAGCTATAAACTCTCTTATATAATATAAGTGTATATAACAATAAAGCTCAGAGTTTATAAGAATGGTGTTTGAGAGAGAAGATAGAAACGTGTATAAGCAAGTCTCAAACTTGTAGTTGTGGTTTTCTTCGTTGCTTACAAGAAAGGTTGTAAGTGAATATATATGAAAACAAACAAACGGCTAGTTGAAGATTTGATATATGGAAAAGATTTGATTGCATAAAAACACTCTCCAACAGCTATATTAGTTAGAGGTTTTGAATATAAAACGTTTGGAATGATTTAATTCTCCAACAAACTCATTTTGATATATATACGATAGTATATATATGATAAAATCAATTTCCAACAGCTATAAAAAGATATGAACAAATCTGGGCTGTTATGGAATGTTTAGATAATTAAAAGATTGAGTAAAATCTGTTTTGAAAGGATAAGGAAAGATAAATCACAATCCCACTAAATAAAGAACATATTTTCGAAAAAGATTTGAGCTCTATTAATTATATATACCATATATTATATAATAGAGTCCTTACATATTTAATCCTAGCCAATCTCTGAACTTCAAGCAATCTTCAAGAAATCTTCGAAATCAAACTTGACTAAGAACAGCTTCTGGAAAGTCCAAGTCAGCTTGCTGTTTTGATTCTGGCGAGTTCTTTTCAGCTTGCTGTTTTGGTTCTGGCTTGCTGTTTTGGTTCTGGCGAGCTGAACAGATAGATAGCTTTAAATCTTTGCCTTTCCATATCATCAACCAAGTTACCTGAGAGCATACTTATACATAGCAAACACATATATATGCATATGATACATCAAGTGATTCAATCATATAATGGTAAGCTAAATATAGTAAAACTAGTACAAGATAAGCAATCAGCTTGCTGTATATAACATCAAAATCCACTAGGGTAACAGTACCTCGCGCACAGCCCTCCATAGTAAATTAATAACTTTACTCGGGAGTTTTAAATTCCAAATCTTCTTCCAGAAAGCTCTATCATCAGGCATTTCCTCCCCACGCAGCTTTCGATAACAACTTCTAACAGAAAACTCCCCTTTATCATCAGGAATCCAGAACCACGTATCTACTTTCTCACGAATAGGAATAGGAACCTGTCGAATGAGTGCCTTATCTCGCTCATTAAAAAGATCATTTAGTACCTCTTCATCCCACTGTTTCCTACTATCATCCATTAACCCTCGCACCATTGCAGTTTTCAACTGCTCAGGCATTTCAGTTGTGCAAGAAGAATGAAAAGAAATCAGATTGAACATAAATTGGATGATGATGGTAATCCACCCCTGTCGTGGTTAAAAAAAGAGAGACTAACTCAGAGTGAAGCAGAAGTTTCATGGTTGAAATTTTAAGCGCTAGGAAAATCGGAAGCAAGCACATCTAAGTTAAGAACAAATATTTAACTGAAGATTTAAGCTGCCACATATCCGGTCCAATCCTCTGTTATTAGTATATATATAGATATAGATTACTTCAATAATTAACTGCAATAACAAAAATAAATATTCTGCTTTTTCTTATTTTTCATTTATCAATTTCCAAAATAATTACTAACTTTCTAAGGGTCCATTTTAGTTTTAAAAGTGTTAAAGTAATTTATTTTTTTTTGAAAAGTAGAACCTGCATAAATCAAATCGCCTCAAGGGCTAAGTTACACATAATAAAATCGGGGGCAATAGAGCACCACTCCCGAGGACCTGACGTAGAATATGCAGCCTGTGCTAACAAGTGGGCCACATTATTCGCAGATCGATGGACATAAACCACTAACACTTCCTCAAAGTGTTTAAAAAGTTCATTACAATCATCTATAATTGTATCGAAGATCGATTGCCCCTGAATCTTCTGAACCGCCTCTACGACTAGCTTTGCATCCATTTCGAAAATACATTTTGAAGTTCGCCATGTCGTCATCCATGATAGTGCGTCCTTCAGGCTGAGAGCCTCTGCTTCCCTCTCATAACTCCTTCCTCGAACAAGGTTCACTCGAGCACGAAGAAATCCACCAGTATGATCCCTGAATACACATCCAGTTCCAACAAATTGGTTTCCTTGCCTGCATGAAGCATCTAGATTAACCTTAACCCAATCCTGAGGTGGTTTAACCCATTGATTCCTCTACATAGGTCTGCATTTCATAGCTCGATCACCTGTTTCTCCAGCTTTCTTCCAATCCGCAAGCATATTAACAGCCATAGATTTGATGCCAAATGATGAGATATTGATTTTCTCCCATATCCATTTATTTCTGCGAAACCACAAGCACCAACATACTAATCCCACCAACAACTGTTGCTCCTTATTTGTCGAGCTAATCCCCCGTCTTAACACCTGCAATACTAAATCATTCTCCTGCACATAAACAATACTCTGCAACCCCATCGATTCCCAGACCTCCTTTGCAAACGTACAATTGAATAAAACATGATTTATGTTTTCTGCACCTCCTTGGCACCACCCACACCTGCCTTCAATGTTAACATGTTTGGTCCTCAACAACACTGCTACTGGTAGTACCTCGCGCACAGCCCTCCATAGTAAATTAATAACTTTACTCGGGAGTTTTAAATTCCAAATCTTCTTCCAGAAAGCTCTATCATCAGGCATTTCCTCCCCACGCAGCTTTCGATAACAACTTCTAACAGAAAACTCCCCTTTATCATCAGGAATCCAGAACCACGTATCTACTTTCTCACGAATAGGAATAGGAACCTGTCGAATGAGTGCCTTATCTCGCTCATTAAAAAGATCATTTAGTACCTCTTCATCCCACTGTTTCCTACTATCATCCATTAACCCTCGCACCATTGCAGTTTTCAACTGCTCAGGCATTTCAGTTGTCAAGAAGCCGTTATCAACACACGGTAACCAGGGGACCTCCCATACCCTTGTATCTTCTCCATCGCCAATCCTTTTACGACCTCATTGCTTTATCACTTCCCGCGTTTGCAAAATACTACGCCATATATAGCTAGGGTTAGTGCCTAGACTTGCCTTCATAAAATTATTCTTAGGATAATATCTTGCTTGCATATCCTGAGACACAAATGGATTGCTGTTATTAATTATCCGCCACGTCTGCTTGGACAACATTGCTAAATTGAACTCCTTCAACCTCTTAAACCCCAGACCCCCCGCCTCTTTTGTGCCACACAATTTCTCCCAGGCCAGCCATCGAATGCCACCATTTGACTCCTTGCCATTACCCCACCAAAAGGAGTTAATCCTTTTTTCAATCTTCTCACAGATTTCAGTTGGTATGAACATCAAATTCATCCAAAATTCGGTGTAGTCTGTGCCGCTGATTTAAGCAATGTCATTTTCCCTGCCTTCGAAACCTTGCACTTCGACCACCCCTATAACTTCTGATCAATTCGGTCTAATAGAAAACCAAACTCTGTTGATTTATTCCTTCCAATAGGAAGGCCCAAATATCGACCTGGAGCATTGGCTTCCTGTACCTCCAGCTGGTTACACACATTTCGACGATCACCTTCACTTGTGTTTGGAGAAAACGTAATCAGAGACTTGTTAAAATTAACCACCTGACCAGAAACTCTCTCATACCGATTCAGGATACTCTTCATCACCCCTGCCTCCGACTCCTTAGCTTTGAAGAAAAAATAACAATCATCCGCAAAAAGCAGATGTGATATAGTTGGCACACCGTTAGCTATTCTACACCCATGTATCAACCCAGCCAACTCATTTCTTCAAATTATCGTGCTCAGCCCTTCCGCGCACATAATGTACAGATATGGTGATATCGGGTCACCTTGGCGCAAACCCCGTTGAGGTGTAACACTACCGAACAACTCCCCATTATGCATGAACTTATATGAAGCAGATGATATAAACTTCATCACTCTGTCAATCCATACCTCATGAAACCCAAACCTGTTCAGCATATGCCTCACAAAACTCCACTCTAATCTATCATAAGCCTTAGAGATATCGATTTTAAGCGCTGCAATTCCATTATGTCCCTGAGTTCTTCTTCGCATGTAGTGATTAACTTCAAAAGCTATCAATGCATTATCAGTTAATAACCTTCCCTCGATGAATGCACTTTGACTATCCGAGATAACTGTTTTCAAACACCCCTTCAACCTATTTGACATAACTTTTGAAAGAATACGAACCAGGACATTACATAATGAAATAGGTCTGAGATCAGTCATTTTAACTGGCGTCTTAATTTTCGAAATCAAACAAATTACTACCTGATTAACACCACTTGGAAGTGTCCCTGTAGCTATATACTCCTGACAAAACCTTATGACATCGTGCTTCACTATATCCCAGAAAGACTGAAAGAATACCGGGTTTAGTCCATCCGGACCCGATGACTTATCCGGATGCATTGTAAACACATCCTGACGCACTTCATCTTCCGTAACTTCTCTTATCAACTCCTCATTTTCTGCTGCACTAACCCGCTGCACTACTTCCCCATTCGATAATCCACCCTCCTGTATTGTTGATTGAAAAAGTTTTGAAAAATAATCCTCTATTACTTCCCGCACCTCCTCTGTTGTTTCCTTCCACTTACCACTATCATCTTGAATTCGCTGCACCGTATTACTCCTCCTTCTCATTGATGCAAAGTTATGGAAAAATCGTGTATTACGATCCCCCTCCTGTAACCAAAAGTTTTTTGCTCGTTGCTTCCAATAAATCTCCTGCTTTTCTAACAAATTCAGATACTGCCATCTCGCTTCATTATACAACTGAATCCCATGAGCATCTCTTCGAGACCGTAATTTACGTAACCTCGCTCGAAGCTCCAGACTTTTCGAGACAGTAATTTTGTTACTTAGTGAAATGAATTATTTTTAGTTTATCTATTATTTTCAGTTTATAATATTTTATTAATAATATAAATTTTTAATAACAAAATAATAAAGATAGAAGTTACTATTTAAAAGGAATCATTTTAATTTTAATTAAGTTAAACTATAAAATAAGAAATAAAATAAAATTGTAAGTTCCTTATTAGGAGGAGAAATAATGAACAATTTTGTTCTGTTAATTTCATATAATATTACAATTACATACTTAAACCTCTTTAAAGTAAGATACGCTTGAAATCGGATAAAAATATTACTTTATTGAATTTATTATTTTATTTAAAATAAAAATACACTATTTCCATTTTGTTGGGATCGAGAAAAAATATTACTATAATAAAATTATTATTTTATTGATTATTACTTTATCGAGCAATTTCATATGATAACTATGTAGTTAAATTTCATATTATACTGTATTACTGTGTAGTTAGCAACAAACAGATAAATAAAAAATATGTCACATTTCCTTAAAAAGATATATACGATATATCTTGGGTACTATTTGAATATCATAAGTCATAACCCAAAGTAACCTTATGGTTACTGTTCAAGTGCTCCTCCCTCTGTTTTTTTAAGGCGTACTTTTAAATATTTTGATTGCATAATTAAAATTAATTTTTTAATTAATTTTTTTTGTAAATTAAATATTTTGATTAAATGTTTTTATTCATAAAAAAAATTTCGAAAACAATAATTTTAACTATATGATCGATACACCTAAAAATGTGTATAGAAAAATCAAAAGACCTATATAAAAAAATAGAGGAAAAGAAGTATTTCTCTTCTAAGTTTTATAACAATCCTGGGATGAGTGAGAGATAAGCCATTATTAATTTCGCGCAAAGATACCGTTCTTAACATATATTGACGCATATGAAAATATAAAAAGTGTACGTTTTATAACAAAAGTTACAATTTTACCCCACATGAGCCTACCAGCTGAATAAATTTAGCAAGTATTGGGACAAATTCCATTGTTTAATCGAGAAGCAATCATTTCAGAAACAATGAACAAGTGAACACCGACAAGCTTAGGAGAAAGTAAATGGAAAGTAAATACTTAAAATAATTTTATTTTCCCTTCTGTGTGCTTCTTCCGAATTTTTAATAGGAAAAAAAATAAGTGGAAATGAATGCAAATTAAATTCATCTTCAATCCAAAATTTCCGTTCCAAAAATGGGATGAAAGTACTTTAATACTTCCTTCCGTTTAAAAAACTCGGGAGTATGGCCTAATGTGCTCCATCTCATCTGATGTTGAAACGCCATTAGTTTATCCCTGTTGGAGGCCCATCGGTCCATTGGGCCTATAAAGAAGCCCATCACTGTACACTTAAAGAATCCAAGACATAGAGATCCTCTAACATAGGATCCATTGAACCACTTTATTGGATCCCATTGGCATCTTCGGTTTCCCACTCCGAACACTCGAATGCTGATGATGAAAAGTGCTTTATTCCCTTCCTTTTCATCATTCGGTAGGCCCCAGTCGAACATTATAAAACCGGAGTAAACCAAGCAAGCGGGGGGCATAAAAATTCATATCCACCTCAAGTAATTCAAAACACAAACTCTTTACGTTTATTACTATAAAGAACCAGAATACTTACTCTTACACCGGAGGGGAATCGAGGGTCAACACCCTCGCATTCTTTTGTCTTGCAGGTCAAAACTGAAGTAGTCATTCGGATAAATCTGGTTCCAACATTTGGCGCCGTCTGTGGGACCGTAGAGATACATTTGTGTTAAGATTTATCAAAGAGCTATGATGATTGAACAAACGCCCATGCCAGAAGGAAGCACTGTGGCTGGAAACAGTCCCCTCGTTCCTCCTCTTACCCAGGGAACTCCTGCTTCTCAACAAGCTACTCCCGCCGTCCGAAGAACATTAAACTTCAATGAAGAAGGAGAAATACCTTCCCCTCACGAACAACAAGAAATGTTAAGGAAATGGCGAGAGCAGCAAAAGGCGAAGCAGAAGGAAATAGAGAAAGAAAGAAACGATAAAGAAGAAAGATCGGCCCTACAGAAAAAGGCCGATCAGTTGAGATTAGAGGCCTTAAGGCTTCGAAGAGAAGAGATCGAGTTACAAGAGAAGCTGCTCCGTGAGACCCTAGAAAACGAAGATCCGAAAGATGGAAATGAAAAAGAAAAAAGGATCAGAAACGAGGAAGACGAGTCCTGGAACTCTGACTCACAATCTAAAAGAACCAAATCCAAAACCGTCGACTCTTCGGACTCTGAGGAGGAAGGTCCCCATACAAACGACCGAATCCGAAGGCTAGAAAAAGTTATGTTCGGAGAAAAGAAAATAAACCATGAACCTGTGATAACCGAAGATATCGAACAATACCGACCTCCCCCAGGAAGACAATTTCCGAAGATGAACGAATTCAATGGGAAAGGTGACCCCGAAGATCATTGTGAAAAGTATGAATCACTCATGACTGGTATGGGACATTGCGATGTCATGCTGTGCAAAATGTTCAAAACCTACCTAAAAGGATCGGCATCCATGTGGTATCGTTCATTGAGGCCAAGATCGATCGGTTCATACAGTCAAATCAAAAGAAAATTCCTTCGGCATTATTCTCATATGTGCCGAAGAGAAAAGGATACCGAAGCACTCATACATTGTAGGCAAAGACCAAACGAAGAGCTGGGAGAATACTTAGCCAGATTCAAGGACGAAGCAGGAATGGTGACCAACCTAGATAAAGTAAAGGCCGCTGGATTTCTTTCAGCAGGACTCGATCCCATCAAGGGTAAAAAGCTTCGGTCCTCTCTTTACGACATACCTCCCAAATCTCTAAATGATATATACTTGCGAGGGGAAGCTATCCGAAGAAAAATGGAATCCATCGGGGGATATAAAGACAAGAAAAATGACAAGAACGATCGAAGGGAGGACAGAAGGAACGATAGAAGAGATCGTGGCGATATCAGGAGCCGAATCAACGACATGAGGCCAAATAAAGAAACTGAGCAAAGCCGATACAGAGATAGTACTGTGTTCACACCCCTCAACACACCCATCTCAAAAATTCTCCACGAAATCAAGGGCAAGCCGGGATTCATTCGTCCACCAAAAATGAGAGCTCCTGAATACCGAAGGAATGAAAACAAATTCTGTGACTACCATCAGGACAAGGGTCACAACACTGATGAATGTTTTCATTTAAAGAAGTTGATAGAAAAGATGATCAAAGATGGAGATCTCACACAGTTCATTGGAGACCTAAGGGAAAAATTAGATAACAAAGAAAAGAAAAAAGAAGCCGAAGTGTCAGAGAAATATCGAGGAGAGGTAAGAACCATCTCCGGAGGAACAATCCTCGATCGTGATAGTAAAACGGCCCGAAAGAAATATGCGAGGCAAATCTACAACCTTTATCAAACGAATGCATCAAGACAATCCCTGCCTATCTGTTTCACAGAAGATGATTACGAAGACGTGATTTGGCCGCACGAAGACCCACTTGTGATAAACCCAGTCATTGGGGAAAACAAGATTTGGAGAGTATTAATAGACGAAGGAAGTTCGGTGAATATTCTATATCACCGAACCTACTGTAAAATGAACCTCGGAGGAGAACAGTTAGAGCCCTGTCACGAAGCACCGTTGTATGGGTTCGGAAATCAACCTGTACCGATCGAAGGAACAATCACTCTCTCCATATTGCTAGGAAAAGCCCCCCACACAGTGACCAAAGAATCAAAATTCTACGTGGTTCGAGTGGACAGTCCCTACAATGGAATCCTCGGAAGACCAGCCTTGTCCTCATTTCAGGCTGTTTCCTCCATTCCTCACTTGAAACTAAAATTCCCCACCGAGCATGGGATCGGAGAAATGAGAGGTGATCAAAAAGCCGCACGAATAATCATGCTAGAAGATCTAGAGAAAGGCAAAGATGAAGAAATGACCGAAGCAGGCAAAAGAAAGAGGAGCGAAAACGATGCTGGGGGCAGTCATCAATTGCTGAATATAGAACTAGAGAAATTTGGAGCTGACCTATCTAGTCCAATCGCCGAACCAGCAATTGAAACCGAGGAGGTAGAGCTATACATAGGACAATCAGGCAAGATGATACAAATAGGCAAGAATATGGAACCAGAGTTGAAGAAAAGGGTGGTCAAAGTCATAAGGGAATTCCACGACGTGTTCGCTTGGAATCCCGAAGACATGCCAGGTCTAGATCCTTCGATTGTTAAACATTGCCTAAATGTAAAGCCCGATGCCAAACCGGTAAAGCAAAAGAAACGAAATTTCGCCATGGAAAGACAAAAGGTAATTCAAGTCGAAGTTGAAAAACTCCTAGAAGCCAAATTCATCGAAGAGATAGACTACCCCGATTGGTTGGCAAACGTGGTAGTAGTCAAAAAAATCCAACGGCAAATGGAGGATGTGCGTCGATTACACTGATCTGAACAAACACTGCCCGAAGGATCATTACCCACTGCCGAACATTGATCAGCTGATAGATGCCACTTCGGGACATCAAATACTTAGCTTTTTAGATGCTTTCTCCGGATACCATCAAATTGCTATGAACACCGAAGATATCCCAAAAACAGCGTTCATCACTCCGAATGGCACTTATGCCTATATTAAGATGCCCTTCGGATTAAAAAACGCAGGGGCAACTTTCCAGAAAATGATCAACAAAGTCTTCAAAGCACAAATAGGTCGAAACATGGAATGTTATGTGGATGACATGATTGTCAAATCTCTTTTCAAAGATCATGCCGAAGATTTAAGAGAGTGCTTCGAAACACTCAGAAAAAACAACATGAGGATCAATCCGAACAAATGCACGTTCGATGTCAGTAGTGGAAAATTCCTAGGCTACATGGTCAGCGCCCGAGGAATAGAAGCAAATCCCGAAAAAATCAAAGCAGTGATCGACATGGAGGCACCGAAGACAATAAGAGACGTTCAAAAGCTGACTGGCCGAATGGCAGCATTGAGGAGGTTCATCTCTAGATCAGGTGAAAAAGCTCTACCGTTTTTCGAGGTACTTAGAGGATCAAAAAACTTCGAGTGGGGGCAAAATTGCCAAAAGGCGTTTGACGAAGTAAAAGAATATCTAATGAATACCCCACTCTTGATGAGGCCGAACCCGAACGAAACTTTACAACTATATCTCGCAGTAAACGACCGAACACTGGGGGCGGTGTTAGTCAAATTGCACGAAGGAAACCAACATCCAGTGTTCTACGTATCTCATATACTGAAGGACGCGAAGACAAGGTACCCGAACGCTGAAAAATTGGCATACGGATTGGTCATGGCATCAAGAAAGTTACGACACTATTTCCAAGGCCGAACAATTCAAGTAGTAACCGACCAACCCTTAAAGAAAATCATGCGAAGACCTGAGGCATCGGGCAGGGTGGTCGCTTGGTCAGTCGAATTAGGAGAGTATGATTTGGAATTCATTCCAAGGACGGCAATTAAAGCACAAACCCTAGCCGATTTCCTAGTAGAATGTTCCTTCTCCGAACCAAAAGATCTAGCTCCCGAAGAACAATTGATCCGTTCGCCTGGAAAATGGAAGCTCTTTGTAGATGGTTCGGTAGCTGGATCGAAATGTGGGGCAGGATTAATCCTAACCAGTCCCGAAGGCTTTGAGATATGCCAAGCAATCAGGTTCACTTTTTCCCTGACCAACAACGAAGCCGAATACGAAGCTGTATTAGCAGGCCTAGATCTAGCCAAGAATTTGGAAGTAAAACACTTGAGAGCTTTCAGCGATTCCATGCTTGTTGTCAAACAATTTTCAGGAGAATACGGACAAAAAGATCCACGAACGAAAGCCTACGCTACGAAGGTACTCGAAAATTCAAAATCATTTGAGTCGTTCGAATTAAACCAAGTTGCTCGAAATAATAATAGTCGAGCCGACGCTCTATCAAGGCTAGCTTCGGCAGAAACTCATAACCTCACGGGCTCAATCTACCTAACCGAAGTGAAGACACCTTCGATAGATAAAAAACAATGTTTGGAAATACACCAAGGAATTAATTGGATGACGCCGATCAGGGCTTTCTTGGAAAATGATATTCTCCCACTCGACAAAAGACAAGCCCAAAAGATAAGACACCGATCAGCCAGTTATACCATTGTCGAAGGGAGGTTATTTCGAAGATCAGCCGTTCAGCCGCTACTCAGATGCCTAAACCCCGAAGAACAGAGGATAGCACTAGAAAGTATCCACGAAGGCATTTGTGGAGAGCATCTTGCTGGTCGATCGCTTGCCTTTAAAATATTAAGGCAAGGTTTCTATTGGCCGAAGATAAGGGAGGATGCCTCGAATTATGCCAAAAAATGCAAACAATGTCAGATATTCAGTAACATTCCGAAGCAACCACCACAAGAAATGACATCGGTCCTCAATCCAATTCCCTTCGCAATATGGGCCGTAGATATTGTGGGCATCTTACCAACCAGCACAAAGCAGGCCAAATATTGCATTGTGGTCATTGACTATATGACCAAGTGGGTGGAAGCTAGACCCCTCTCAGCCATCACCGAAGAGGCTGCCAAAAAATTCATGTTGGAGCAAGTAATATTAAGATTCGGCATCCCGATGATATGTGTATCAGATAATGGGACGCAATTCATTGGAAGCAAGTTCCGAAAGTTCCTATTCGAATTTGGAATTCAACAAAAGTTCAGCTCGGTCGGTCACCCTCAAGGGAATGGAGCAATCGAAGCAGCTAACAAAATCATCTTCGATGGAATCAAAAAGAGGCTTGGAGATTTTAAAGGACTTTGGGCCGAAGAATTGCCATATGTCCTATGGGCTTATCGAACTACTCCAAGGTCATCAACCGGGGAAACGCCATTCAAGTTAGCCTTCGGCACTGACGCTTTTATGCCAGCAGAAGTTGGTCTAGAATCCTATCGGACACAAGTATTTAATGTTGAAACAAACGAAGTTGGGCTCCGAGTAAATATAGATCTCCTAGAAGAAGAAAGGGAAGCAGCCTATCAAAGGAACTTAAGATACCAACTTCAGGCAGCTCAATACTATGATTCGGGGATAAAGAAAAGATCTTTCCATGTGGGAGACTTAGTCCTTCGGGAGTTAGCTACTTCGATGCCAACCAAACAGGGCAAACTTATGCCCAATTGGGAGGGTCCCTACATAGTAGTAGAGGTCGTTCGTCCAGGCACGTACAAGTTAGCTCATTCGGATGGAAAGCTCATAAAAAACACATGGCACACATCTCGCCTTCGTCGTTTTTATCAGTAAGCTTCCTAGTTGCATATTTCATTATTAGCCACATGCAATGAAAACTGAATGATCATGTATAAAAAGAACCCATCTTTGGGGACGACCGAATAAAAATATGTGTCTTTATATACTTTCTAGTATCCAGTTCATTCTTTGATATGATTAAGATAGGGAGGAAATAATTTTTCACCGACCGAATTAAATCTTAATCATTTTCAAAAATTCCTATATACTAAGGGGCAACAGCTAGGCTACGGCCAAAGATGCAACAGTTGTCCGAAGACACATAAACTATGCTAGGCCAAGTCCGAAGATGCATAAGTGAAAAAAATGCCAAGGACAATTTAATTTTCCGAAGCCACCTAAAACTATGCTAGGCCAAGTCCGAAGATGCATAAATGAAAAATTATTCTAAGGACAATTTAATTGTCCGAAGAAATCATAAACTATGCTAGGCCAAGTCCGAAGATGCATAAGTGAAAAAATGCCAAGGACAATTTAATTGTCCGAAGCCACCTAAAATTATGCTAGGCCAAGTCCGAAGATGCATAAGTGAAAAAATGCCAAGGACAATTTAATTGTCCGAAGCCACCTAAAATTATGCTAGGCCAAGTCCGAAGATGCATAAATGAAAAATTATTCTAAGGACAATTAATTGTCCGAAGAAATCATAAAGCTACACTAAGGCAAAGTCCGAAGAAGCATAAACAAGCTATATTTGATGATGCATAATTTTAATTGATTATGCTAAAATATTACCAAGAGCATAAATTAAAGAGTTACGCCCGAAGGCTTACAACAGCAGAATAAATGTTATGCCCGAAGGCTTACATCAATAAAAGAAAAAAGAGAAGGCACTCAATCAGAAAGTTCAGGTTCGGAGCCTGAACTGACTTCAAGAGGGAGATCGGGTTCTGGAAGACGAGTAATGGGATCCTCAAACATTCCCAAGATCTGTTTGTAGTCCCAACCCTGTTGATGAACCCGAACCACCGCCTCATCGAAACCAGCTCCATAGCTCCTATCCTCGCATTGAATCATTTTCTTCTCGGACTTCTTCAGCAATCGCCGAGTTCGCTTGGCTTGCTCGGTTCTCCTGTTGACAAGTTTCTTCAGATTGTCCCTCTCAACTCCCAAAGCGTCACGCTCGATCATCAAGTTATTCACCCGAAGCTGAAGAGACTCGGCTTCCTTCAGTTGCTTGGTCATATCTTTCACTTTGTCCATCACAGCCGCAGCCCAAGGACCGGCCTGAAGCAAGAATAAACAAAATATAAACGAAGAGAAAATCATACAAATATTACAAGCACAAAGAGAAAAAAAATACCATGGTGAAATGACCCAATAGCTCAGAGCATGCAGTGATGGGATCGGCCGAGTCGTAAGAAGAACGGTCGGCAGGCAAAATCATAGCATGAAGAATGTCCTCGGACACCTGCTTCACTTCTTCGGGAGCTGGAGCCGCAAATTTATCGGTAGATAAAATCGACCAAGAAGGACGATAGGTCTGAACCGGCCCATCGGTATTACGCCTCTTGTTTGAATCATCTACAAACTCATCTGCAGGAACGGCCGAAGAACCCTCGGGATTGGCCGAAGAACTCTCAGGAATGGTGATAATAGAATCATTGCCATGACTAGCCGACCGAAGCAACCTAGCTTCCTCTTCGGCCTTCTTCTTGGCGGCCTTCTCAGCTTGCCTCCGAGCCAGGTCCGCTTTAGAAGACACTGCAAAAAATCACGAAGTCAGTAAGAACTATAAAAACAAAAGTATTAGCCGAAGTGAGAAAGCTACGTTACCACCACGAAAAAACAAAGCATCAAGAAACTCCTGATCGTGGATCATAGATAAAGGGATCTTATCAGGAACCATCAGCCGATTGATTTTTAAAAAATTCGCCTTGTCAGAATCGGACAGTTCCGGGGCGATTAATTCCTTCGGATTTACCTCTCCCCATACTCGATAATTATCTAATCGAGGGCCACTAATGAAAAACCACCTACTATGTGTCGTAGCATTGTTGGAATTAGTAGCCGCCCAATCTCTCCGACCGGTTCTTCGGGCTATGTTGTAAAAGCCAGCTGACTTAGGATTTTTCCTGAAGTCATACTGATGTAAAAACAGAGCCAAAGTAGGTTCTACCTCAGCCTTTATGCAACGCGTCTGGAAGGCGTTGAAGTGAATAAAACTATTTGGATCCAATTGACCCAAAGCTATCCTCGTACGAATTAAAAATTTCCTTATAATGGGGAGAAGAGGAAGCCGAAGGCCACAATAAAAGGCTCGCTCGGAGATACCTACTTTAAAACTTCCATGGGGACAAGGAGAAACAGGAGTATGATAAATCAAATCATCCTCCTCGGCCTGATAAGCCTCAAACTGTTCGGGGAATTCGTATCTACTGTGCATCATTAAAACTTCTTCTTCGGACATCACCGAGAGAATATTCGCTGCTGGGAATTTAATCTCATCACCGAAGTGAGCCATAGCAGAATACGAAGAGGTTGCAACCGATTGATCCATCTCCTGCGTTCGTAAACAGAAGAATTAGCCATGTACTCGGAAAATAAGAAAAATGGGAAAAGCCCATTCGGCCAAGGATCGAGTACAGAGGGCTTGGATCAATCGGCCGAATGAAGTCTAAAGGACTCACTAAACTAAAGGTATTGAACGATGTTCATAAATATTGAACATACCGAGGAGTGTTCTTACGCCCAAAAACCCAAAAACCCCAAAACAGAAGCATGAATCAAAAGAAAAAGAGACGCAATGTCAAAATCCTTTCTATTTCATAAACCTATCCACCAAGAAACACCTACTTTATCAAAACTCTTCATCTACACATGCATATACAGATATACACACAATACATACAACTCGCATACAAACCCAAAATAAAATTATTCAGTTTACAGATAACACAAAAGGGAGAGAAAGAAGAACTTACTGTTGTCCAAAAAGAGATAAAATCGGTTTCTTGAGGATAATGTAATTGAAGATGAACCGCAACTGGGACTGGAAAGCTAGAATCTGTTGAAACCACGTTCCCGATTGTTCGTGTTTGAAGAAATGCTCTGGAGAGAATTTTGGCTAAATGGGTAGAATAAAGAAAGATGAAAGGGTTTAAAGGCTTTAAAAAGGAAGAGATGTGACTCTTGGAAGGGAAGACGTTACAAATTCGACGGTCGAGATTTCTGCACAAATCTCAAAAAAGACAGTTGTCATAATTAAAGTACACGACTCCCCGTGCAGAAACCCCTTCACCAATAGCTGTCATCCTTATCCGAAAAACATCACCCGAGGACTAACTTCGAAGGCAATATATTCCGAAGATATTTGTTTTTCGAAGAATATATTTTTCCGAAGACAAATTAGAAAGGATTTATATTCCGAAGATGGGCTATAGATTTTAGTCTTCGCCCTGAGAATACCTTCGACCGAAGACCAGGGACATGTTGGAGGCCCATCGGTCCATTGGGCCTATAAAGAAGCCCATCACTGTACACTTAAAGAATCCAAGACATAGAGATCCTCTAACATAGGATCCATTGAACCACTTTATTGGATCCCATTGGCATCTTCGGTTTCCCACTCCGAACACTCGAATGCTGATGATGAAAAGTGCTTTATTCCCTTCCTTTTCATCATTCGGTAGGCCCCAGTCGAACATTATAAAACCGGAGTAAACCAAGCAAGCGGGGGGCATAAAAATTCATATCCACCTCAAGTAATTCAAAACACAAACTCTTTACGTTTATTACTATAAAGAACCAGAATACTTACTCTTACACCAGAGGGGAATCGAGGGTCAACACCCTCGCATTCTTTTGTCTTGCAGGTCAAAACTGAAGTAGTCATTCAGATAAATCTGGTTCCAACAATCCCCATTTGCTTCTTGCCTTCTTGTACGTTATTTCGATGTCAATAACTGATGACTCATTAAGAGTTTTGATACGCAATCCAACAACGGTGGTGCAAATTCGTTGGATTTGGGTTGAGGCTTATATGTTACTCCCTCCGTCCCTTAATGTTTTTCCTGTTTTGACTGGACACGTTTGCCAACGCACACTTTTGATAGTTAATATCTTGAATTTCGTATTAGTATTAAATATAAAAACTTCACTGTATTAAAGTACTCATAAATACGAATCCAACAAGATCACTCATAACTATATTTGGTCTTATAGATTAGACGTAAATTAGTAATTTGTCTCATGTTATGAACAGTCCCGACATTTTAAACAAGAAAAACAAATCGGGACAGAGGGAGTAGTTTGCAATTACATATTATAAAATGTTACTCCCTCCGTCCCAATGAATTGTATACATTGGGGGATGGAGCGTGACACGCAAACGTATAGAAATGAATGACAAGGAGTATAACATGAACTTCAATTAGCAACAATAAAGTAAACAATGATCTTTAGGTGATCATCCCCACAACTTTCAACATTCAGCCTAGGCAAAGAGGAGAGCCGATACCACAGGAAAACAACCTTTCGTACAAGGGAAAAGCCATACCACTTAGGCAAAGGTCATTCGATCAGATAATCAATCATTATTGAGAACAAAAGCACAAAGTTGCTTTAGACAAACATATCCCACTAACACCTAACTGATGCTACAAGTAAAGCACAAACATCTTCTTGCAGCTACTATCTACAAAAAGTCACCTTTCGTTATCTATTTAAAGCATTCTACTACAATACCTTTTACATACATATATTGGTCCATCTACGTTACAGTATTCAACTGTTCACCCTAGAGAAACCAAGATCCTAGTCCTAGATCCCCCATTGCAAAAAGAAGGCAGCATTATACAATATATAGTCTTGAACATTTCAGCCCTTCTGTAAATGCAGTGTCATAGATTTCATGGTTCTCTTCAAGTTATGACAACAGGGATTGTTTGACAGAATTTAATTTAGATCAGAAAGCCAAATCAGACAGGGAAATCATAAAAACCGTGGCATTTATTTTTACTGACAAACGATGACGAGGAAAGAAAAAATACGTCTTAATGAAAGGATTTGAATACGAAAGGAAGGGATGCAAGGGTTATGGGAGTTGACATAGGCACGTGCAACTTACTTGACGTCTATGACGGTGCAGGTGGTTCAGGTTTCACAAGAGTTGAGATGTCTGGTTGGTTTGTAGGATATATCAATGCAGCAAGTGATATAGGCATGATACACAATGCTTTTGATTGGAGAAATTGCATGGCAGCCCCAACATCTTCTTCCATCAGCTTAGCTACTTCTCTTTCTGTGTCATCGTTTGACCAGTTCTCCCAGATAGGTTGGTTACTTCCATTTTCAGCTATGCCCCCCTATACATGGAAAAAAAAAAGAAGAGTATCTTTGAAGAGGAAATTGTTCTATGTTTATCATTATCAAGAAACAAACTGTTTACCATAATTTGTTAGCTGTGTGACTTCGACTGAAGGATGTAATTACGTATAGAATAATTACCTCTACGGATTGCAGTGGGATGTCAGCTACAAGCTGTGCTACAGCACCAGCTCCACCCAGCCTACTCATGCTCAGAACCTGTCAAGTAGAAACATAATTGTTCTGATGGTACAGGAAACATATTCTTTTTTCTTTCTTACTGAAAAGTGAAAATACATTCTTTTTCCTTTCTGAAATTTCCTAGTTAGCTTTGCAGATTAATAAAATGTAAGGTAGCAATAATTATAACGCAGGCTCTAACATTCGAAGTTTAAGGAATAAAATACCAAAAAAGACAGTTTCATAAAAATAATTAATTTTTACAAGACTCAGGCATGTGAAGATTAATGCTACAATCACATTACAAAAATAGTTATCAATTCGAACGACGTGGAAAAAGCATTTTACCTTTACTTGCAGTCTCAAGAACTTTACATAATCCAAAATTTCGTCAAGCATTGCAGCCTTATCAGTCTGGAAAAGTATTCAATGAGTCAGCATTACAAACAATATTAATTCTGAAAACAACAGCAGTTTAATTCTACTTATTTTCAACGAGTTCCAGAAAACATGAAGAAGGATGCTACTGGCAAGATCTTTTAGTCAGCAAATACAATCTTAAGCTTGAGAGGATGGAAATTAGGTGAAGCATTTCTAGGTGGGTGGCAAGAGGGAAGAGGCTTTCTACAAGCAAATGATATCATTGTAATTGTAAAGTGAATCATGTAACAGGTATCATATTTTGGAACAGCATGGCTAAACCAGTCTAATAAGAAGATCTTCAGTTCGAGAATCAATGGATATGTATGTTAAGGTTGTTACACTAATCATAAAAAGATAATCAAATTCCTGTATGTCGATTTTGGAGTTAGTAGGAATGAAGACCACAAACAATGGCATATGAGCCATATTTATATGGAAGTAGAATAATCAAGAGTGTTACCTTTGGCGGAAAAAGATGATGTATGACCCTTTTATAACCCGCATGTGCGTAGGTAACATATTTCAATAATGAATGTGACGAAGCATATAAATAATGCTATGAAACCAATTAGTCAAAAGAATGAGCAAGTATATTTACCTTGTTGCAGCTGGGAACAAGATCCTGCAAGGCCCTCATCCGCTCTGCAATTCTTTCTCTACGTAACTGAAAAAAAAAAAAAGCAACTCAGATTTTACTACAACGCAGCAATTTGAACAACAGATATTGTAAGCTTTTCTAAAGCACAAAAATTAACAAAATTGAAATTGTAATTGATAGCCTATATTTACTCAGTGTTACCCGTTCAGCAATACTATGGGGATCCGTCGCCTGTCCTCGCCGAGCACGTACCCTTGGACGCATGTTGGGAGGGTGTGGCACAGTGACTGCTGTGCTCGTAGTTGTTTGGCCTTGAAAAGGCTGCAAAGAATAAGTGCAAACAATTAAGAGATG
The DNA here is from genome assembly GCA_037693485.1 of Kitagawia praeruptora. NCBI lineage: Eukaryota > Viridiplantae > Streptophyta > Magnoliopsida > Apiales > Apiaceae > Kitagawia > Kitagawia praeruptora. The sequence goes on along the minus strand of CM075349.1, from coordinate 147,817,793 downwards.
GGCTTAAGCAGAAACCTCAAAAACACTATGCACTCCTAGATACAGGGTTCTTTTTTATACAACTAGAAATATAATTTGTAATACGAAAAGAAAAAAAAACAAAGTAGCAACTCAGTTTTGAAATATTATCTGAATAAGTGCAAAGAATAAGTGCAAACAATTAAGAGATGGGCTTAAGCAGAAACCTCAAAAACACTATGCACTCCTAGATACAGGGTTCTTTTTTATACAACTAGAAATATAATTTGTAATACGAAAAGAAAAAAAAACAAAGTAGCAACTCAGTTTTGAAATATTATCTGAATATTTGTGCAAAACTACTTGCACATGTTTCTGAACCAAAATTCTGGGTAAATGAACACATACGCTCAATTCCCATCAAAAATTTATGCTTCAAAATGAACTTTTGATTCGGCTCAAGGTTGAACAATAAGCTATTTGAACACAGAGTCGGTCATGTTGCATTTGGCCTTTAATATGCTTTAGTATTAAAAAAATCAGAGGACCAGAATATCAATAACTACTATTTATAATATCACCAACTCCTCTTACAAATCACATTACTGTATGTGCATCAAGCCGTCAAAACAACTCTACAGGCCATCACTCCTTTGATAATCTGAAGGAGTGAAGGTTACAAACAGGATAATGCAGCCAATATAATGTTCCGCAAAAAGGTTAATGCTTTTTGACATATCACTAGCTTAAACTAACCACTACTAATCAAACCAATATACATACAAAAAGTTAAAACTAATATTGAAAAAATATCTAGCAATGGATCTGAATCCATAATAAAATTACAACAGTTAAAAGTTCAACATCCAATTAGTGGCTTTTACTGTCATGAGGTGTTAGAGAAGTTGGTCATCTACCATCTTAGGGCTAGGAAAGGTTTCGAGTCTGGACCCTCCTACGCTAAACTTCTTAAAATTGGGAGGGAGTGTTAAATTATATGATCCACTTAATTACAATCAAATTATGTTCTCCCTAGAAAATTATTTCCACCCCCTGCAAAGTTCCCAACATAAGCAATTAAGCATCATTGCGTAAATATCTTACTTGTGAGCTACAACTTTTCCATCTATGGTCTTAACAGATACAATAATGCTAACAAGAACGCAAAATTTCGAAAAATGTGTTACAAGTTGTATCACAATAACCTGATGAATCTGAGGAACAGTATGTCGAATTGATTGAGGCTGTAAATGTTCAAACGCCGGAAACAAACTCCCCATGTTTACTGATACTCTTTCCTGCATAATACAATAAAATTATTAAAACTTCATTTTATCCAAAATAAATAAATAAATTAACTCACTTCAACAATTTAACTAACAAACTCAAAACCTATCAAAAACCCAAGGGCAAAAAGGTCAAGTAATTAAAAAAAATTAACTAACATGCTGCCCATTATCCAAGCTCAACCCTAACGGAAAAAACGGCTGCTGAATCACACCGGCGCCGGAGCCAAGCTGACCGCCGGCAGTTAACTGAGAATTTTCCGACGAACTTCCATCTCCTCCGGCCAAGCCATTATACGCCGGAATTGCAAGAATTTGCTCAAGAAAATCATCTGGGTACCCTTCTGCCGGATTATTCGCCATGCCGGAATCTACTTTTCCGGCAACTCGTCGGAAGGAAAACAAAACTCACCCAATAGAGAATTCACAAATGGGTTTTTGTGGGTTTTTAAAATCTTGAAGAATGATTATATAGTTGATTACTTATAGGCGTGCGATACAAAAGAAGAATGTATATTCAAGAAGGTGATGATTTGGTTGGGAGTATGAAAATGAAAAAAGGAGCGTTATGATAGTTTCGTAGTCATAAGTAGAGTCATTGTTTTGTCATTTTGCTTGACTTTTCTAAGTTATTTATTCTACTTTCATATGGGAACAAGACATTTGAACACAAGTGAAACAACTAAACAAGAACTTGTGGTTGTGGAGTTGAAATTTTAGTGGTTGGTTTAAAGTTTTATTCATTTTTTTATGAAAGATTGCTTTTTGGTACTACTTTGTTGATAAGACAGAATAACACGGTCTTCTCCGTTTATTTTTTGTAACGTTTTCTACGCTAGTTTATTATTGGACAGATGTATCAAACATACCTATGTAGTTGTGTACTCGTAAGTGACAGCAAATTTATATTTTTTCGTTTTTATAATTTAGTTTCCGAACAAACTTTCGCACATCTCAATTAATCTGAATTTATTGAACATGGTATTACATTTACTTCCGTGTCTTCTAATAACATCGAATCTATGATATTGGGATAGATCCTAAATCATGTTTCCAACCAATTAAGACACTCTGTAATGAATGGGTAAGTAATCACAAATTTTTGTAATTGTTCTTAAAAATTCGATTCCAATCAGTTAGCAAACACAGGATGCCTGTTGCCTATTTCCTGCTGTATATTTCATATAAATCTCTTCACCCGTCTCTAAGAAATTAATCGGATGTTAAAAGAATCGATTAGGGATCATATGTCTCTAAGAAGATGTTTAATTTCCATAAATCTATAATCCATTTATATTTTCATGTTAAGAAAACATGTTCGTTGCTCATGGGAGGTAGAGATTAGATTTACAGAACTCATCAACTTTAGTGCCCGATATAACGCTAATACGCAAGGGACGGAACCAAGGCAGTATTAATAGGATAACTGATAATGTGTATTTTATACACATTTTGTCATTTATTCTCTTGCATTTTTGTTAGTTTTGAATGTTATTTTATTGATATTAATTATATTTTTCATCTTTCAGTGTCTCATGCTTAATTACTGAAAAGATGGATTATTTTGGGCTTGAAAGCAACAATTATTCAAGAGGGAATTTAGAAGATGCAAGCTAGTATTGCGAGAGATTTTTATTATATAATCTTGAAGATGTTGTCTCGCACGACCGTTTGTAAGGCCGTTCAATGAGTTTGGAAGGAGCAGTCAACTGTACGGGCTGCTGTACGGCCGTTCAACAAGCTGTGCAAGGTGTTCCAAGTAGTGCAGAATGAGCAGAATTTTGTACGGGTTACCGCACGGCCGTGCAACAGGCCGTGCAAAAATCTGCTGTGCATAAAATAAGCCAAACCCTACATTTATAACATCTTATCTTCACATCTTATTTTCCTCTCACCTTAGCCTCTTCAAGAACATAAAACTAGGGTTAGTAAAGTAGAGAGAAACATTAATTACTCATAATCTAGCATTGATTATGAGTAACTAACTTCATATATTTGGCTCAAGGAAGGAGCTCTTGTACTAAACCCATTTCAATTGAAGTAAGATCTATTTCACTCTATCTTGAATGTTTGTGTTGTATTGTTTATGATTTTGCTTGGAGATTGTAAGTTGCTTCACCTTACTCTTCTTGTAATTTCAATTGCTAATTGTTTGTGCTAATCCGTAATTGTTAGTGCATTCATTATAGTAGCACAAGGTTTAGTGTACCTAAATCCACAAAATTCAAGTGCAAATACCTAGGTTGAGCTTCTCATCCTTGGGTTTGTCCTAACCTCTCTTTGTTTATTTCCTTGACTTGGTTAAATTGGTAGTGCTTCATTATTGGTTGCTAATGTCAAGAGAGCTAATTTATGTGCTTCACTAAATTAGTGATTTTAGAAGAGAAATAAGTGATTGTGTGCTTCACCAATTATCTTGGTTAGGTAGAGTTGATTATGTCTTGCTCATATGTGTTTGGGTGAAGTATTTGAGTTTCCATAATCCTTGGGTCAAATATCTCTTTATCTTGCTAATTAAATCATTGTGCCTTGTTGTGTTGGTAAAATTTGGATGATTGCAAATTACTTAGTTATATTTCTCTAGCAAATTATTTCTTGCATTCAAGGTGTTTGATAAAATACCACAACCAACTCAAAACCCCCCCCACCATTTTACTTTACTCTAGTATTGAACGCTATTCCCTTGGGTTCGATCCCTACTTGCCACATTTGCTATATTTTATAGTTAAGTGCGAACATAGTAGAGCAAAACATTTATTTTCAATTTGGAACGTCGACGACGGGCGTGGCCAAATTTTGGCGCCGCTGCCGGGGAGCAGTTTTAGTTCAATATTAGTGCGTATATAAAATTGTGAATATTTTAGTTCCATTGTGCATATTTATCTATTTTCTTGATTTTAGAAATTTTTGCTATGTATGACTCGATCCTCTTGTGTAGGTGATTTTGCGTATTCATCTAATCCCGAGAGACTCTTGCGAAGGAATCAAAGGAATTCAAGTGCCAATATAGATTCATCAAGTCAATCTGTTTCTAGTTCACCTTCGGAAGAGGAAGAGGAATTGAACGAGGGTTCTCCCCTTGTCATTCCTATCTCATCACCGGACGACGCCATTGAACAAGACATGGAAAATGCTAATCAACGCACACTAAAGGAGATTGCTTCTCCTAGCTCCGTTCAACTACCGCTATGCATTGTTTTTCCGGCAGGACAACCATTTGAGCTAAAGGGTGGTCTTATTGCCCTCCTTCCCAAGTTTGGAGGTGAAGGCATGGAAGATCCTTTTAGGCATCTTCAAGAATTTGAAATGGTATGTTCTTCAATGAGACCAAACAATGCTACGGAAGAACAAGTAAAGTTGAAGGCATTTCCCTTTTCCTTGAGAGACAATGCCAAGGCATGGCTATTTTATCTTCTTCCAAATTCAATCACTACATGGGAGCAAATGCGAAGTGCCTTCTTGGGGAAATTCTTCCCTACATCAAAGGCTACGGGCATCTCCAAGGAAATTTGTGGCATTCGGCAATACTCCGGAGAAACATTGTATGAGTATTGGGAAAGGTTTCAAAAGCTTTGTCAAAGTTGTCCTCCACACTTGATATCGGAAGAGTTGCTCATTCACTACTTCTATGGAGGCTTGGAATATAGTGCTAAATTGCACCTTGATGCTTCAAGTGGTGGTGTTCTTGTGGATAAAACGCCGGAAGAGGCTAGAAAGTTAATAACCAAGATTGCCGAGAATTCCCGCCAATTTGGGGATCGTCAAGTGCATGTAAAGAATCCTTCCGTGAATGAAGTATCAACTCAAAAGTTAGAGGGCCAAATCTCGGACCTTACATCATTGGTCCGTCAATTAGCCGTTGGGAATCTCCAACAACAAAAGTATTGTGGTGTTTGCAATATGTCGGATCATACTACTAACGAATGCCTATCATTCCAACAACCCGAAGAGCAAATTAATGCCATTGGAGGTTTTTCGGGACAACCACCTCAAAGGAAGTATGACCCCTATAGTAACACCTACAATCCCGGTTGGAGAGACCATCCCAATTTTCGATATGGAAATCCCAACGCACCAAACTCTAACCAATACCAATCCCAAAATCCAAACACTTACAATAACCAAAATCAACAAAACCTTCATCCATACCCGCAAAAGCGTCCCAATCAAAATTTTCAATCAATTCCACCACCACCTCAATATAATCCCCAAGACCATCAAGGGTCTTCTTCATCCACATTGTCATCCCTTGAAGAAATGATCAAACAAATGGCGACAAATAACCTTCAATTTCAAAATATTACTTCTCAAAATATATCCAACTTGGAAAAGAATACTTCCCAATTTCAAAATAACACTTCTCAAAGTATATCCAACTTGGAAAAGCAAATGAGCCAACTAGCCACAACCGTGAATCGATTGCAAAGCCAAGGTTCTAGGCAACTTCCTTCTCAAGCGGAGTTGAACCCCAAAGAAAATGCTAGTGCCATGACCTTAAGGAGTGGGAAAGAATTGGAGGACCTTCATGCTAAGGCCAAAGGTAAGATGATGAATGATAATGAAGGTGGGAAGGTTGAAAAGGATGACACCTTGGAGGCTAATGATCAAAACCTTGAAGATGATATGGAAATTGAGGAAGAGAAAGTTGATGTGGGTAAAAAGGAAAGTGTTCAAGAAGATGTTCCACAAGCAAAGAAGCCAAGGTTCATTGATGAGGATGTGGTTATTCGTCCTCCATTCCCTTCCAAATTTTCTAAGCCAAAGAAAGACATTGTGGACAAGGAAATGCTTGAGACATTCCGAAAGGTGGAAATCACTCTCCCGCTACTAGATGCCATAAACCAAGTTCCGAAGTATGCAAAGTTTCTCAAAGATTTGTGTACTAACAAAAGGAAATTGAGAGGTGACGAAACTATAGTGGTGGATGAGAATGTCTCGGCCGTGATTCAAAGGAGGTTACCTAAAAAATGTTCGGATCCGGGCACATTCACCATTCCTTGCAAGATTGGAGGTAAATTCTTTGAACGAGCTATGCTTGATTTAGGTGCCTCAATCAATGTGATGCCCCTTTCCATATTCCAAACTTTAAATTTGGGGGCACTTGAGAATACCAATGTGATCATTCAACTTGCGGATAGATCAAATGCCTATCCCGAGGGGGTAATTGAAGATGTGCTTGTTCATGTCGATGAAATGATTTTCCCCGCCGACTTTTACATCTTGAAAATGGAAGATGGTCCATCAAACATAAAGTCCGCACCAATTCTCTTTGGGCGTCCATTTCTTAAAACGGCGAAGACCAAGATTAATATGGATGATGGTTCTCTCACTATGGAGTTTGGCGATGAAGTTGTCAAGTTCAACATTTATGATGCCATGAAATTTCCTAGTGAGTCACACTCAATTTGCTCCATGGATGTTATTGATGGTTTGACCCAACAAGCTTTTGACATGGGAAATAAAGAAGCTCTCCAAGTGGTTATTGAGGGATGTGTAAATGAAGCTAATGAATTCCCAAATTCGGAAGAGGTCAATGAAGTAATTATGGAGCTCAATGCATTGCAAACTTTACCTCAAAGGTGTGAACTTTCAAAAATTGATCTTCCCTTGTCTTATTCTAAATTACTTCCTTCTATTGAGAAGCCTCCTACTTTGGAATTGAAACTATTGCCGAACCATCTCAAATATGCTTATCTTGGGGACAATGAGACTCTTCCCGTAATCATAGCTTCTAATTTGAGTAATGTGCAAGAAGAACGCCTTTTGAGGGTTCTTAAAGATCACAAAAGTGCTATTGGGTGGACCATTGCCGATATTAAAGGTATTAGCCCCTCCACATGCATGCATCGCATACTCTTTGAAGACGGAGCTAAACCCACTAGAGACCCTCAAAGAAGACTAAATCCAGCAATGATGGAAGTTGTTAAAAAGGAGATTCTCAAGCTACTTGATGTGGGAATCATTTTTCCAATCTCGGATAGCGAATGGGTGAGTCCGGTACATTGTGTTCCTAAGAAGGCGGGTATCACTCTTGAGGAGAATCTTAAGGGTGAGCTTGTGTCTACCCGAGTCCAAAATGGGTGGCGAATGTGCATAGACTATCGCAAGTTGAATGCGGTAACTCGGAAAGACCATTTTCCTCTTCCTTTCATTGATCAAATGTTGGAGAGGTTGGCCGGGAAGGAATTTTATTGCTTCTTAGATGGGTTTAGTGGATATCATCAAATTGTCATTGCTCCCGAAGATCAAGACAAAACCACATTCACTTGCCCTTTTGGCACGTTTGCATTTCGTAAACTCTCATTTGGCTTATGCGGTGCTCCCGCAACTTTTCAAAGATGTATGGTGAGTATTTTCTCCGATATGATAGAGAATGGAATTGAAGTTTTTATGGATGATTTCTCTATATCGGGCGATTCTTTTGATGAGTGTCTTCAAATCCTTACTCATGCTTTGGATCGATGCTTGGAAACTAATCTAGTGCTCAACTATGAAAAATGTCATTTCATGGTCCAAGAAGGTATTGTATTGGGGCATATTGTGTCTAGGAAGGGCATTGAAGTTGACAAGGCAAAAGTTGATGTTATTGCAAATCTTCCATACCCATCGAATGTCAAAGATGTGCGTTCTTTTCTTGGTCATGCCGGATTTTATAGGAGGTTTATCAAGGATTTCTCCAAAGTTGCTCTTCCTCTATCATCTCTTCTACAAAAGGATGTGGAATTTAAAATTGATGAAAAATGCAAGGTGGCCTTTGACCGTCTCAAGGAAGCTTTAACTTCCGCTCCGATCATTAAAGCTCCGGATTGGTCTCTTCCTTTTGAGATTATGTGTGATGCTAGCAATTATGCGGTTGGAGCAGTTTTAGGGCAAAAAGTTGACAAACGATCTCATGTGATTTATTATGCCTCGCGCACGCTCAACTCCGCCCAAGTAAACTACACCACCACCGAAAAAGAATTGCTTGCTATTGTGTTTGCTCTTGACAAGTTTCGTTCATACCTCCTTGGTTACAAAGTCATTGTGTACACGGATCATGCCGCCTTAAGACATCTCTTGGCAAAGAAAGAGTCAAAGCCTAGGTTGATTCGATGGATTCTTCTCATCCAAGAATTTGACTTAGAGATCAAAGATAAAATCGGTGCCGAGAACTTAGTGGCGGACCACTTGAGTCGACTTGTGAGGGAGGAAGATGTTTCTCCTCTTCAAGAATTATTTCCGGATGAGCACTTATTTGGGATTCAAAGCGAGGTGCCATGGTATGCGGATCTTGTGAACTACATTGTATGCAAAACTTTTCCTAATGGCATGCCTAAGTATCAAAGGGAGAAATTAAGGAGTGAAGCCAAACATTACATTTGGGATGATCCTTATCTTTGGAAACATTGTGCGGATCAAGTTTTGAGAAGGTGTGTTCCCGAGTCGGAAATTGCTTCAATTCTTCAATTTTGTCATTCTTATGCTTGTGGAGGTCATTTTGGAAAAGATCGAACGGCAAGGAAGGTGCTTGAATGTGGATTTACATGGCCAACTCTTTTTCGTGATTCTCACGATTTTTGTAAGCAATGTGAACCTTGTCAAAGAACCGGAAATATTGCAAAAAGGAATGAAATGCCCCAAACTCCCATTATTGTGGTAGAAATCTTTGATGTATGGGGTATTGACTTTATGGGGCCATTTCCATCTTCTTCTCATGGAAATCTCTATATTCTCTTGGCCGTTGATTATGTCTCTAAGTGGGTAGAGGCCAAGGCAACGAAATCGGATGATGGTAAGGCGGTTGTTGCTTTTCTCAAATCTCAAATTTTCAACCGATTTGGTGTTCCCAAAGCTATCATAAGTGATCAAGGTACCCATTTTTGTAATAAATTGGTGGGTAATCTTCTTAAATCTTATGGGGTTTATCATCGAATGGCAACGGCTTATCATCCTCAATCAAATGGTCAAGCCGAAGTTTCTAATCGGGAGATTAAGTCTATTCTTGAGAAGGTGGTGAAACCCTCTAGGAAAGATTGGTGTGTTCGTCTTGAAGATGCTTTATGGGCCTATAGGACGGCATTCAAAACTCCTATTGGCATGTCTCCTTACAAGTTGGTTTTTGGTAAATCGTGTCATCTCCCCGTGGAGTTAGAGCACAAAGCTTATTGGGCAATCAAAGCTTGCAATATGGATCTTGATGTTGCCGGGGCTCATCGAAAACTTAACTTGCTTGAATTGGAGGAAATTCGTAACAATGCCTATGAGAATGCTCAATCGTATAAGGCTAGAGTGAAAGATTTCCATGACCGTTCACTCGTTCCTAAATCATTTTATGTTGGGCAAAAGGTCCTCCTCTACAACTCTCGTCTCAAGTTAATGCCCGGGAAGCTCCGTTCTCGTTGGTTGGGTCCATTTGTTGTTGTGAAAATCTATCCTCATGGAGCGGTGGATTTGCGGAGTTTATCTACCGACAAAGAATTCAAGGTGAATGGTCACCGTCTCAAGCCTTTCTATGAAGGATTTCAAGAATCTACCGTTGATGTCATCTCATTAGCGGAAACCCTTCATGGATGAGCTCTCGTTAGTTTGTGTGTTGGTGCTACGAGGCACATCCGGGAAGTCGAGCCAACGACATTAAACAAAAGCGCTTTTTGGGAGGCAACCCAAGGTACACATGTATTTATATATTATGTGTGTGTCAAATTTTGGTCCTCACTCGCATTTATGAAGGGTGTTATGCATGTTGTGGGTGTGAGGATTGATCTAAATATTAGTGAGTGGGATTTTCTTTTTCATCTATTTTATTTCAAAAACAAAACAAAAAAAAAAGTTAATTAATTATTATGTATTTTTGTGGTATGATTAATAGGTTTTTATTAGATTTTTTTTAAAAAATAAAAAAATTAAAAAAAAATTTGTGATAATAATGGCCCGCTCAATAATATTTAGTATCGTTAATTCTAATTTTTATGATTTTATATATTTATTCCACTCGTGCCTTGATGTGTTTGTTCATGTTTTCAGGAATTACTATTTTATTCAAGCATTCAAGAATTTATGTGAATGTTATTTGAAAAGAAAAAAAAAAGAGAGAAAAAAAAAGAAAGAAGAGAGGGATTTGTATAAATTTTCTGCAATTGTGGAATTGTACGGGCGTACAATGGACTGTGCAACAGACAGTGAGTTTTTACAATCATTCTGCATTGAACACTAAAAAGTCATCCAGAAATGCACGGGTGTGCACTACCCTGTACAGGAAGCCGTGACTTTTGAGGAGCTCCCTGCATTCCTTATCTAATTTAACTCCAACTTACTCACTTATTGTACAGCCGTGCACTTTTTACAAATAAACTCAACACCAATCCCTAATTTCCCTTTCACTGCTCAACTCCTATCGCACAACCAAACTGCGATTCACTCACTACAGCCGCCAATCCCTGCCAATAATCTCCCATCTAATTCAAAATCTCCGTCTCCGCCACTGCCATCTCCCTTATCCCTCCAGCCTCCATCCCACCTGCAATTCCTCCGCACACTCTCCTGTGCCTCCTGTCCGTCTAAACCACACTGCAATCGCAGTCAACATCCGCAACCCACAAATTCACCAACATTCCAACACCCCCACATTTCAATCCTCCGTCGTCTCCACCATTCCACCGCACCTCCACCTCCATTTCACCTTCTCCGCTGCAACAACATCACAACACAAACGCCCGCAATTCCCCCTCCTCTCCTGCAATTCCCAACATCACCCGCAACAATCTCCATTTCCACATCCTCCTTCACAAACACCATCGCTGCCAACAAACCCTCTCCGTCCACCCATCCTCCCGTTCGTCGACCCCTCCGTTCACCAACAACGCCGTTCATCACCTCCGTCAACGCCATTCAACGGCCCCTCTGTTTTTTTTTTTTTTTTTTTTTTTTCTTCACCACTGCTTCATCACTCCCCTCCATTCTCCGTTCTTCACCCTCCATTTCACTCCAACCTACGATAACACCACAACCCCGCTGTTCGCCTCCACCCTCCCTTTCTTTCAGTCGCACAAAACAACGACCCCCCCCTCCCCTGTTTTAATTTTGTTTTATTTTGGTCTTTATTTTGTTTTTAGTTTTCTTTTCTTTTATTTTACTTTTGTTTTATTTTTGTTTCAATTTTGATTTTGATTTTGATTTTGTTCAATTTTTGTTTTGATTTTAAGTTTTCATTTTCTAACTAAACACTATTTATAGAGTTAATAATTAAATTATTTTCACTTTAAATTTGTTTTTTTTTTATTTTTTTTATTAATTGGTTAGTTATTTTATTTTATTTTATTATTTTATTTTATTTTTTTTTTTATTTATTTTATTTTATTTTATTTTCTGTAAAAAAAACAAATATATTTAATTATTTATATATTTATATATCTTTATTAGTGTAGTGTAGTAGCTTTTAGGGGTGTGGTTTTGGCTTGTTGATTCTGGTGGTTGGATTGTTCGTGATGTGTGGTTTTAATTCACCTCGGGGTTTGCAATTTTGGTATTGAATTTGATTGTTGATTGGTTGTGGGATTCTTATCGGATTGTTGGTTATCTTTGTGATTGTGTTCGGTGCTTCTATTTGGTGGTTATTTGGCTTATATTTTGGAGTTGAGATTTGATAATCATGAGCGGGGTATCTTCTAAACGGGTTAAAAACAAGGGAAAGGTTCAATCGAAGCGTCAAAAGACCACTTCTTCATCTTCGGAGCCTCAAATTTTTCAAACTCGCAAGGAATGTGAAGAATCGGGTCTACCATTACCTCCCTCCAATTATGGGCTTGATTTGAAATCCGCCGAGCCTAATCTATCATTCTCGGGTGATGCCCTCAAGAGGTATAATTCCATTTCCTCGCTTAAGGTTTTACCATTTCGTTATTTTGATAAGCATGTTATGGAAAAGCTTGGTATTTGGGATGAGGTTAAGAAAATCTTGACTACTTCCGGTTGGCCTGCATGGTTAGATATGGATGAGCCTACTTGTCCGGCTTTGGTATATGAATTCTTTACTACCGTGAAGTGTGATGTTGAAGTCGGGAGTGATTTAAGCCTAGCCTCTCGAATCACTTTTAGGATGATGGGTTTATGGTTTAGTGTTCGGTTGGAAGAGATTTGTGGTTGGTTTGGATGGAGGTACAAGTGTGGTCGTCATAAGCCAACTCGCCAATTCCAAACTTATATTTGGCCCGAAATTTCTTCGGATTCTCAATGGGTTTCAAGTCGGATTAAGTCCACCAAGATTCGAAGCCCTAGTTTGAGCTACATTCACCGGGTGATGACAAATTCCTTATATGGTAATGAAGGGTCTAATAGTGCCGTATCAATGGCCGAGCTTGGGATCCTTTACTTCTTACATGAGGGAGACCGCGTCGATTGGGGTTATTTGTTTGTTTCAAGGATGTTGGAGCTTTCGAGGCGGAAAACGGGTTCCCTTGTCTTTGGAGGGTTTATCACACGTATTGCTTCTTGCTTGGGAGTTCTTGATCGGGGTTGTTCTCATATTCCATGGTTAGAGGGTCGAGATCCCGTTGCTACCGTTGACTTCACGGTTTTGAAGAATATGGGTGTTATCTCGGGAACTTTCGACAATTTTCGATGGACAGGCCACAAATCATCTCAGCTCCCTTGTTCCTCATCTCTTCTTCGGACCGATGAAGAATCATTTTCTGAGCCAGTGCCTTTGGCGATTGATCGAGAGGGTCCGTTCTATCATGCTCATTCTGAGGAGTTCTCTGCACCTCAACAGGCATACTTGCAACGCATGGAACAGTCCATTAAGGACCATGTTGATATGCGGTTTTCTGAGCATCGGGTGTGGATGGAGCAGTTTTGTGCCTCGATGATGGCTCAATGTCGCACTAGTTGTCGGGATCCACCCTCGGATCCTCCTCATGATGCTTGAACTTCTTGGTTTTGCTTCCGATCCTTGTTGATTATTTTCAGGGGAGTTTTCTTTCACGTTTGTTTCTCCCTTATTTTTTATTTGTCATGCATGAGGACATGCCATGTTTTAAGTGAGGGAAGGTTTGTTTATTTTGATAGGTTTGTTTATTTTGATGTCCGTTTCGTTTGCAGTCGGGAACAAGTTTACTTGTTTGTAAAATTTAAGACATTGTGAGCTTGTAGTCTTGTTTTTTTTTTTTTTTTTTTTTTTTTTTTTTTTTTTTTTTTCCTATTTCGTGCCTAGCATTACCAATTTGATGTGAATCTATAAGTTTGATGCACCTCTTTTGCACACACACACTTTAAATGGCATGAAAAGTCTAGATGTTTGTAATTAAATTTTGAGCATGACGATTATTTCTTAGCATGCATGGAATCAAATCGAGAAGATGTTATTACAACTTAAACCTTGTGAGGCCTTGAACGATGATTCTTTTGTTTGTGTGTTGCTCCATCTTTATGTGTGTTTCTTGCTCTAGGGCTTGCATTAAACCTTCATTTATGGATGCACCATAATAAGGAAATTCTTTTTAGGATAGCCTTTTTGGCCTTTTAGCTTGTGAACCATGAAAGTAATCCCTAGTTACCCCTTTTGAAGCTTATATCCATATTTTTCTTCGTCACTCTCTCCTTTTATACATGAGTCATAGCCAAATACTTCACTCTCGACCTAGTTGAGCTAGTTGAGTCTTGGAAAGAATTGATTGATGAGCATGAGAATTTGGGGATGTTGTGAAGAAGAAGAATGTTATTTATTGTAAGTGGGAACTAGTTTGTGTATGTCTAGATGTGGTTCAAAGTTCTTTGTAGTATTTATTTATGTTATGCATCCCCTTTGCTAAAAAAAAAAAAGAAAAAGAAAAAAAAAGAAAGCAATAAGTAAAGGGGTATGAAAAAAAAAATGAATGAAAAAAAAAATAAAAAGAAAAAGAAAACAATAAATCTTTGTACTTTATTTTGTTACAATTTTCTTAGTAATTGTGGTTGTGTTTTGTAATTGTAAATGAGTGGAGATATGCTTTAGTTTGAGAATTTGGTGCATGAAGAGAGCAAGTGTCATTTTGACTCAACTAGCGAGACTTTTACACCTTCCTTGAACTTAAATTTTCCTACCTTCGCCCAAGCCTCGTTACAACCCATTTTATGAATTCCTTGTTTTTGGTGCAATCCGGAATTTAGGTGGACATGCAAGGTCATGTAGAGCGCATGCATTTAGACTTGGAGTTGAGTGAAATCTCTAGCCCATACTTGTGTGATCCATAATTGAGAGATGTGAGATTTTTCACCGTACAATTTCATCTTCTTAATGCGAAGCCATGTATGCTTTGTGATAATCTTGTCTAGTGTTCACGATTGAAGTGCATTCATTCTAGCTTTAATGTCATGGTTGCATTTTGCACAAGGTGTGTTATCTTGATTCTTGAATTGGTTGTTAGCTCGTTAAAGTGGATGACAAGGTGAATAGCTCTATATGTTTGATTTAAGTTACAAGTAGACACCATGCTTGGCTTGTTTCCTATTTGTATGACGATTCGGACTTGTGAGTGTAGTAGTTAGTTTAATTAGTAGGTATTGTTGGTTTCTTGTTTGTTAGTGTCTTTTGTGATTTTGTGGGTACATCATCTATAAACCCTCACGAGACCTCACTCGTCCACTAGGGCTACCTAGGGGTTCCAAGGGCTTGTTGCATATGCCAAATGCAACCGTGATCACCTACGGAAGTGGTACTAGTTAGGAGTATATGGTTATGTTAAGTTTAGTTTGCTCGGGACTAGCAAAGTTCAAGTGGGGGAAGATTTGATAATGTGTATTTTATACACATTTTGTCATTTATTCTCTTGCATTTTTGTTAGTTTTGAATGTTATTTTATTGATATTAATTATATTTTTCATCTTTCAGTGTCTCATGCTTAATTACTGAAAAGATGGATTATTTTGGGCTTGAAAGCAACAATTATTCAAGAGGGAATTTAGAAGATGCAAGCTAGTATTGCGAGAGATTTTTATTGTATAATCTTGAAGATGTTGTCTCGCACGACCGTTTGTAAGGCCGTTCAATGAGTTTGGAAGGAGCAGTCAACTGTACGGGCTGCTGTACGGCCGTTCAACAAGCTGTGCAAGGTGTTCCAAGTAGTGCAGAATGAGCAGAATTTTGTACGGGTTACCGCACGGCCGTGCAACAGGCCGTGCAAAAATCTGCTGTGCATAAAAGAAGCCAAACCCTACATTTATAACATCTTATCTTCACATCTTATTTTCCTCTCACCTTAGCCTCTTCAAGAACATAAAACTAGGGTTAGTAAAGTAGAGAGAAACATTAATTACTCATAATCTAGCATTGATTATGAGTAACTAACTTCATATATTTGGCTCAAGGAAGGAGCTCTTGTACTAAACCCATTTCAATTGAAGTAAGATCTATTTCACTCTATCTTGAATGTTTGTGTTGTATTGTTTATGATTTTGCTTGGAGATTGTAAGTTGCTTCACCTTACTCTTCTTGTAATTTCAATTGCTAATTGTTTGTGCTAATCCGTAATTGTTAGTGCATTCATTATAGTAGCACAAGGTTTAGTGTACCTAAATCCACAAAATTCAAGTGCAAATACCTAGGTTGAGCTTCTCATCCTTGGGTTTGTCCTAACCTCTCTTTGTTTATTTCCTTGACTTGGTTAAATTGGTAGTGCTTCATTATTGGTTGCTAATGTCAAGAGAGCTAATTTATGTGCTTCACTAAATTAGTGATTTTAGAAGAGAAATAAGTGATTGTGTGCTTCACCAATTATCTTGGTTAGGTAGAGTTGATTATGTCTTGCTCATATGTGTTTGGGTGAAGTATTTGAGTTTCCATAATCCTTGGGTCAAATATCTCTTTATCTTGCTAATTAAATCATTGTGCCTTGTTGTGTTGGTAAAATTTGGATGATTGCAAATTACTTAGTTATATTTCTCTAGCAAATTATTTCTTGCATTCAAGGTGTTTGATAAAATACCACAACCAACTCAAAACCCCCCCCACCATTTTACTTTACTCTAGTATTGAACGCTATTCCCTTGGGTTCGATCCCTACTTGCCACATTTGCTATATTTTATAGTTAAGTGCGAACATAGTAGAGCAAAACATTTATTTTCAATTTGGAACGTCGACGACGGGCGTGGCCAATAACCTAGGCCAAAGCTGAAATGGCTGAACTGAAAATTTTAATTCACAATGAGAAATGTTATAGTATCCAAAACCGTTTCCAAAATGGTTCCTGAATGATGAGGTGTCACTATATTGGATATTTTATCATAAATGTGATGGATCTTTCGTGCATAAATATGAGTCCCACGAATAAAAACAGGACACATGTCATTCGGGAACATATTTGAAATCCAATTCGGAGTATGTAGCACTATTCTTTTTTTAAATCTTGTTCAGCATACAGAAATCAGTAATGATTTATTTTAGTCCCGTATGCTTCGTAATCCTGGCAATTGTGCCACTCAATCTGCACATGAGTTTGTAAGAATATGGACCAAGCTAGCACAGATCAAAACTTACAGCCTTACATGTAATAACAAAAACAGGATCCTGTTTATGCACTTGATAACATTTCAAACAATTTACAAAAGCCCTCATTAACAAGGATTTCGATATAAACAAGCGAAACAAATCTCTGTGCTTATCTAGCAACAACTAATCGTGGCGATAATCCATCTTGTGAAAGATCAGAAAATAAATCATCACTCTTGCACATAGCATAAACAATGTCCACCATGCTAGGTCTCCGTGTGGGATCTCTATGCAGACAAGCAATCGCCACAGATACAACATTCACTACACTATCCATCGTGTAAGATTCTTCGATACGAAGACTATCGTCCATCCACTCTCTTAATCTCTCTGTTTTACCACTTCTCCTCTCCAATATACCATCTATCGTCGACCACAGAACCTTCCCTTCTTCATTGATCGCCTCTCTACCCGAAACAAGCTCAAGTAACACAACTCCGAACGAAAAAACATCCATTTTTGTCGAAACCACACCATCTGTTAAATATTCTGGTGCAATGTAACCCTGAGTACCAACAATGTGCTTTGTTATGGCATTGCAACCAGATTTCGCTAGTCCAAAATTCGCGATTTTGCCTCTCATGTTGCCATCTAGGAGAATGTTACTACTCTTGATGTCTTTATGCACGACTCGTGGTCGTGTATGCTCGTGAATGTATTGCAGTCCGTTCGCCACATCAATGGCGATTTTCAACCTCATTTTCCAGCTCAATTCTTTGCTACGGCTGCTGTGTAACCATGAATGAAGAGAACCATTTTCAATATATTCATATATCAAGTAGCAATTTGCATCTTCAGGGTCTATGCAAAAACCCTCTAGCTTCACCAGATTCCCATGATTAACCTTCACAATCAGAACAACAATCATTTTAGTATAATAGGACTCCATGCATCAATAATTTTAGATCCATTTATTAATCTGTAATTATCTGCAAAAACTGACCTACTCTTTTTAATATACAAAGGTGGTTTGCAAAGAATATTCCTTGTTTAAACTCCAGTGCTAAAGTACAAATTAGTGATTGAGAAATCATGCAGCATTATTCTAATTTTTTTTTATATTACTAGCATACAACAAAAAATAAAGCAATATGTATCCATCTCCTTTATCTGAAGCTTCCTAATGATAAAATAAACAAAGCAAAACCCCAACTTTTTATGCAGAAAAATACAAACATATATATAAATATCATACAAGACCTTTCACCTCTTGTAACGATATCTCACTCGCTTCTTTTACGGATGTGTGCGTGTATAAATATAAAAGAAAAGAAAAATATATCATACAAAGGAAGTTGACTGACACCATTCACGCCAAACACTTTTTTTATGTTTTACATTATTGGAATATTATGTAAGAATTAGACATCTGTTTGTACCTAACATTTCTTTCACTACAAAATTACTTAGGGTTTGATGTTCACGAGGTTACCTCAGGAAAACTTCCTGAGGTTTCCTGAGGTAACTAAAATTCTCCATATTAATGTATGAGGGTACAATTGTAATTTCAGAATTTTTTTAGAAAGTTACAAAAATTTACAAAACTGCCATAGCTATTTACACTATAACCTCAAGTAAGTCTTCTGAGTTACCTCAGGAACAGTTTTCTCAATTACTAAGTTGATAGGGTTATTCCTGTGAAGTGCTTAAAATGGAGTATTAAACGGACTATAACATAGTAGTAAAAGAAATTACCTTCTGTAAAATCTTGAGTTCTTCACAAGCATTCCATTTCATCTTCTTGATTGCATACAACTCACCGTTGATAGAACCTTTGTACACAGATCCTTGAACAATCCATTTGTCATCAAATTTATCAGTTGCTTCTACCAATTCATCAATGCTAAAAACTCTGTACTTATCTAAACAATCTGAAACATCAGCCATCAAATTTACCTCTACTGCTTTCTTCTTTTTGCTCTTTTTTGACTTCTCTGCATCTTTGTAGTTTTCTCTATTTTTCTTGATCAAATTCTCTCTATAACCCCACAACACACAGACCATAATTAGTAAAGAACCACATATTGCTAGCCCTATTGACAGTCCTCTAACCTTTCCTTTTCTTTCAGTTTTCTTTGGCAAAACAGCTGCAACTACTGGCTGTGTGATATTTGGAAGTCGTGAAACCGGAACAAAAACAATGTCGAAAACCCTGATATCATCACCATTGACATCAACTATGGACTGGGTGTCTGATCCAAACTTTGTTGCTATTGATGATAAGTTATCAGAAGGCTGAAAAACATAGCTGATGAGAAAATTTGTTTTGTTGCCTAACTGGGCTTTATTTAGACACTTGCAAAAGATTGGAAATATGACATTTTCACCGATACTAAGATTAGTTGGGATGAGGCTTGGATTTACAACTTGAACAGATTGGTAATCAGTGAGATTTTGGAATTGATTAGTTGAAACCAAGTAAAAGGTGTCACCTTTCTTGATAGTATAATTAAGACCAGCATAAGAAATGGACATGCTAGTGTTGATTGTGTTACAAGAGCACTGAATTGGAATAAAGAGTGATTGAAATGGAATTAGAGGTGAAGAAGGGGAAGATATATTACTTGGACGTGAAATCATTAGCCGGCTTACGGAGAAAAGATCAGCTATTGAAGCTAGATCAAGATAATCAGGAGACCTGGCTTGGTAATAAACATACGTTTGGCATGGACTGATCGGTAGGCTTGCATTACAGTTGTAGCCTGAAGTGGTTGGTTCAATTTGCGCCTGCGAATCGCAGCCAACGAAGAATAGAAGTAGAGTAGGCAGGATGCAGAGTAGTGTGTTCTTCATTTTTTGTGCCTCTGTTTGCTGAAATATTCGCAGAGCTGCCTAGAAGGTTAATAGCCTGATTGATCTATGGAATTTTAAATGAAGTTTGCATGTCAAGCTTCTTGTGAAGATTCCTAAGAAATTTGAACTTTAGGTGTGTCCTTTAGACCTCAAGGGCTGCTTTCAATTTGCATGTTCTGCGTTTTCGCTCTGAAACATTGACATTAACGAACCAATCTTTACTTGGTTTTATTCTGACGTGATAATTGAGGTCTAAAGGTACCTGTTTATTAAATAATCAAGCTCCGAGTCGTACCATATATATATAAGATAAATGGGTCCCAGTTTACGGAACATACGGTTCCAGAGCTGTTGGATCAACTGCACCAGACCGTTTACGGAACATACGGTTCCAGAGCTCCAACAGCTCTGATTTAAAACGATCCAATGGCTCTTATTTAAAAAAAAATTGTACCGTATCGCAAAAACTTTCCGCGGTACGGAGAAATTACCAAAATGTCTTTACTGTTCACGTACCGCAGAAACTTTCTGCTGTACTGTGAACAGTACATTTTTTATGTGAAAACAGAGGGCATTTTGGTAATTTTTCCGTACCGCAGAAAATTTCTGCGATACGGTACAATTTTTTTTTAAATCAGAGCCGTTGGATCAAACGATCCAACTGCTCTGGAACGGTATGTTCCGTAACGACCGGGAGCCAAGATAAATAGTCATCAACTCCATTCTGTTCATACATTCTTTGAAGGCTTTGTATCTTTGCTCTTAGTTGTATCATGTATGCCGTATGGTGTCAATAATTGAAAATTTTAAAAAGTAAAAGGTGGTCGCTTTCAGCTTAGGAAATGTGATTTTTATTTCTTTTAAGAACCGTCCAAAATATCTTTTAAATTATACGAGAGAAACTATAGTGACAAGTAATTCCGACAGCAAAATCCCTGAATTATGTGATATTTCTCCGAAGTGAATACCTGAATTATGTGAAATTTGTCTGAAGTGAATAGATGATCCACTTATTTTGTTTGTTTTTTTGCTAATTTGTGTATGAGTAGTGCTAGAGGTACCAAATTAGGTATCAAATTTTGTTACAAAATGACATGGCACTAACTACTTGTCATTATAATTATAGCCAATCAAATCAATGTCATGTCATCTGGTAATAATTTTTTGTACCCCAATTTGGTACCTCTAGCATTTTTATTTGTGTATATCTTTGATGCTATGCTTTGTGTTGTGAGGGAAAATTGGTACAACACTTCAATGAAATAATTACAAGAATCAACCAAAACAATCTAAGAACAATGATTAAATAAACTGAATTATACCCCGAAAACCCTAATCTCATGAACCCTAATCCGAGAAGGAGAAGAGTGATTTTACGGACTGGATTTGCAAGTATTCCAAGCTATGGTGACTGAATATATCCTATTCAATCAAGAGTTCACAGCCAAAAGCAAGTGTTAGAGGTGTGTATGTGTGTCTAACCCTTGCAAAGTGCCTACATACTCTTATTTATATAAGAGATCAAGTCCTCATGTAGTTCTTTGATAATTCCCACGATCTGATAAGTCTCATCCTCCCTAACCAACCTGCAACGATCGTTTATCACCATCCACATGATTATCCTATTAGCTCCAGAATAATCCGCATGTTTTCATATCCAACTAATTCGAGCCTGTTCTCTTAGTTGGCCTTAAATCAAGCACAATGCGGATTTTTGGCACAAGACTTTGCTTCTGTTAGCTTGTATATTCAACTAAGTAGCAGTCATTTTCTTGCAATAGGGTAGAAATATAAAGCCAGCCGGGACCTTGTGCTTGGGCCGCTTGGCAGTCAAGTCATATCCATAATAACTAAAGACTTTTAAGTTAGCAACTTGGTGGTCAATGGTTGCCTTTACAGAATGTGAATGTTATCACCATTCAGTCTAATTTATACAAAGACAGAAAACAAATTCCAGTGGCAACTGGCAGAAGAAGTAACCTTGAAATATGCCCTGATCAGAAGTAATCTTCTGTTAGCTTGTCTATTGTGTTAGCACCGGTTATTTCAAAATTCTGGTTCCGCCACTGCTTGGAGGGGAGAAATAAAAGTCAAAACAAAAGTGAGGTCCGAAGCTGAGATTTCCTTCCGCTATATTGAGTTGAAGCCTAATTGACGACCAAATGCTAGAGATTTATCTATTTATTAAAGAAAAAAAAGTCGCGATCAGCAATCTTACAGCATATGGAGAAGTGCATTTGAAGATATTAAGATTTCACTTGAACTTACAGATGCATACTTAGTTCTCTACTGTCACTATCTATGTCCGATCTAACTGAAGCTAATACTTTCTTAAACAATACTCCCTCTGTCTTTTTTAAGTTGCTCATTTGATATGTCGGAACTGTTCATAACATGAGATAAATTACTAATTTACGCATAATCTATAAGACCAAATATAGTCATGAGTGATCTTGTTGGATTCGTATTTATGAGTACTTTAATACAGTGAAGTTTTTATATTTAAAACTAATACGAAATTGAAGATATTAATGATTAAAAGTGTGCATTGACAAACGTGTCCAGAGGAAACAGGCAACATATTTAGAGACGAGGGAGTATGTATTTTTTGTGGATGATTGATCGAGGCTTACACTGAGCTCAAATGTAAAGGTCAGAAAGCAGATTAGTTTCTTTTGTCACAGTCACAGAACACAGAGGGCTACACCAGAAACTACAATTTTTGACTAAAAGTCTAAAAGCATTTGCAATCTATTGAAATGCACAAGTTAATGTTTGATTAGTACAATCTGTTGGAGTCATTAACATGTTAGTCATGTCAAATTCGTTAAACACAGTCAAGTAAACATGTGAAAATGGGTGAAAAAGTTTTTCACAAGGGAGGTCAATACTAGTGGCTGCTGGGGTTGATAAACTAAGTGGAATTGCTTGCCACTTTCCCTCCCGGCCTCCTTAATTTTCGGATCAAAAGGATATTTTTGTTGAGGCTTTGTAGTTTCTTTAAAAAAATAGAAAACAAATACACCAGCTGCATTTTATTTTTCTTTAAGTGGAATTGTTTCTGAGTTCTGATACACCAGCTGCATTTTATTTTGTTAAAGTAGCCTCTTGTAATTTGTCGTGCAGTTTGAGAGAGTTGATCATCCAACTATACTGGGCCTTGTGTGTCCCTCTAGGTAACATGACTTAACAAAAAAATTCCTGTTTGCAGGTAAGAGCCCCTACATTGTTCAACTTTCCATGGATTCCAAGTAAAGTTGTACTTATTTACAGGATGAACTTCGATTCGAACACTTCCTAACTAAAATGAAGAAAAATTACCAACCTGCCTAGCTCAGTAGCTCGACAACAGTTACATAATGTTTATAAGACGATATAAAAGGGGAAATGTTATTTACAGAGCATTTTTTTTATTTCCAGAGCAATATGTGTTGCATATTCCCCTGCATTCACAATATGTAGCATATTCTAACACAATAGGCGACAGATAGCTCTGGAAATTAAAAAAGTGCTCTGGAAATAACATTTTCCTATAAAAGACTAGGGATAATAGATGTCACGAGTTAGTCGTTTAATTAGGTGCACCAGATATTTTGGTTCCCGACCCTAGGGATTTTAGGTAAAGTCTTCATGGAGAAAACCTCCTTCGAATCAAATAATTATAGCTACTTACATGCCTCCACTCAAGGAGTGTAAAAGTCTCATGTACTCTACCAAGGAAAAACTTTCGATAAGGAGACCAGAGTGAGTAAACATTTGAATTCATGAACGAAGGCATTGCTATCATATTCTACGAAGGGACCTATATATGTTATCGATATTTTGTTACAACATTTCTGCAATATGGGGTCATCTTCCTGTATATGATGAAAAATGGACTTGCTGAGCTAAGCCAGCATGTGCAGGCCCAGTTGTGCATTATGATCTGTTACCATGTATCATTAAACTTGGGCAGGTTAGCTTTTTTGTTGCTGAGGCAAGCAGGCAGGCTGTTCAATTTTCTGAGATTTCAGATTTCCTATATTAATTATAATTCAGAGCAATTGAACCCCTGGTTTAGCCGACACGTAAAGAAGCATCCGCCTTGGAATTAAGTTGACGAAAGTCCAACCCAAATTACGAGTCTGTCCCAGAAAAAGAAGTACTCCCTCCGTGTCTTAATGTGTTTCTTGTTTTGACTTTTTATACTGTTCATTTTAAGCGATTTACTATTAATTTACGCATAATTTATAAGATAAAATATAGTCATGAATGATCTTGTTGGATTCGTATTTATGAGTACTTTAATACAGTGAAGTTTTTATATTTAGTACTAATACAAAAGTCAAGATATTAACAATCAAAAGTGTGCGTTGGTAAACGTGTTTTTTAAAACAGGAAACATATTATGAGACGGAGGGAGTAATAATTGTGTTATACATGCATACATCTGTATTGGTTTTGTGAGTGTCAACATAAAGGCAGAGGCCAGAAGACAGCAAATTGCTGGCTTGAATTGGCCTTTCAGAGTAATCAAAGGCTGCAGATTTTTAAACTTGTGTAGAAAAACTCCGAGAATTTACCAGTTTACGGCTTTCTACCCAGGTTACACTCTTCAGTTTTTAAGCCTGGTTACAACATTCAAGCTGTTGAAATGAACTTAAGATATGCAACCCAGAATATCATAAACTTTAAAGAAGCAAATGGCATATAGTATTAGATCAGTCCTTGACAAGGAAGAATTGAACTATAAAACAAAAACAAAATCCATGAAACTAAAACACCAGAAAACAAATTTTTATATACAAAATCAAACTATATGTGGCCTTACGCCATTAAACTTAAGCTCACAAAACTAATAAGATCTTGATCATCGCTACCAAGATATGTACATGTCAAATTATGCAGATCAGGAGCTCACCATCACTACCAATTTGCCGTGGCCCTAACTATCCCAGCAGGTTAATCTTGCAATTTCTCATCCATTAACAACCAAATCATTGTTATGCCAAGAAACAGCAATGTCTCCAAGACCGACCTTAAACGCTTCCAACTCATCACGACCCTTATCAACCTCATCACCATCACTAATAACCTCCATTTCCACCATTAACAAACCCATTTTTGTAACCAACTCTAAAATCCTAACCAAAAGAATCATCTTACCTTTCACCAACCCCATCTCTCTACCCTTCCCTTTCTCCATTTTATATCCTAATTCCTCACTAACTCTCTCGACTCTTTCCTCAATTTCCTTCATTGAACCTCTAGAAGTAAACCACTTCTCCTTCTTACTCGAATCCGCTTCAAAAAGCCCCGATAAATCCAACCCTGACGACATCATAATTATATCAAATGCATTAACACTACCATTCTTACAATCTTTACCCAACAAATTTCCCAATTTATCCACCTCCGTCTCCACCTTGAACGACTTACTAAACCAATTAGTACTCATCAAACCCTCCATTGTCATCCTCGTATTAGGATTCGGATCTAGTAACTTAAAAATCACATTCTTGGCTCCCTTTGAAATCCAGCTAGGGAACGCAACTTCCCTCTTATAAATCTTCTTATACATATTCGCCAAATTAGCATCATCAAAAGGCAAAAACCCTGCTAAAAAAACAAACAAAATAACCCCACACGAAAACGCATCCGCTTTCGCACCATCATATCCACTTCTCCTGACAACCTCAGGAGCTGTATAGGCCGGAGTACCACAAGCAGTATACAACAATCCATTCTTGGCCTGATCAGGCAAAGCGGATAATCCGAAATCCGAAACTTTCAACGTTCCATTCTTATCAAGTAACAAATTCTGAGGCTTCAAATCCCTATGCGCAACACCATTAGCATGACAAAAACGTAACGCAGATATCATCTGCTGAAAATACTTTCGTGCAACACACTCATTCATCTTCCCACGACGAGCTAATTGCGTAAACAGCTCCCCTCCTTCAGCTAGTTCCATAACCAAATAAATCTTTGACTTGGTAGCCATGACTTCATGAAGATTTAGAATATTCGGATGACGATCATTAAGTTTGCGCATAGCAGCAACTTCACGAACTAACAAATTCTCCATAGTAGGATCAGATTTCGCAGGTTTTTCGATAACTTTTATCGCAACAGAAGAATCGTTCACCAAAGATTGAGCTCGATAGACTTTAGCAAAGCTGCCACGTCCAAGAACTTGGCCTAGTTGATATTTTTCGAGAATTATCCCTCCACTGCTGCCACTGCTACTTGAGGTTCTTTTGAGAGAACCAGAGTTCCGATTCATGGTTTTCGAGTCGAGCAGTTCGCGAACAGTTTCGGAGATTATGTATAAAATTAAAGGCTGATTAAATTTATGGATGCATATGGCGACAGAATGAGGGGATAGTGCATGGAATGGAGATTGTGAAGCTGGTGAGTTTGTTTTTATAACGGAGAATATACTAGTGACCCAGTTAGATTGGAACTGTCTTATGTTGTGCTACTCGTTTTGTACAACTATTAAACATAGTACTTTATATTTTCGGACCGACTAATTGTAGGTTTCCTTACGTTTAATGACAAATTGTTTGTTAAGCTGACAAATTGTTTCCGACTATAATTATTACTCTCACTATTCCAACCATTTTTTTTTTAATATTTTCAATTTTTGAATTTACTACTCCCTGATTTGTTATCATTTCAAAATAGGTGTCTGGGTGGATTTTAAGGATAATTTCATAATTTATTTTTGATTTTTTTTTTTGTATAAAAATAGAATAATCCTATTTTTATAAAAAAAACAAAATCTTAAAAATAATTTTTGAAATTATCCTTAAAATTCATCTTAAAATGCGTGCCAGAATTAAAGTGAAAAAAATGATGGCAAATCAAAAGAACGAAGGAAATACTTTTTTTATTATATTCATTTTATACATAAAATATTGATAAATTTCATCTTATATTTTTTCATTATTTTTTACTCCTACATTTTTCTTAACTTCCCTATCCAATCCATGAAAGAAGTGGAATAAAGTGAGTAATAGCCATAACCCGAATATATGTAGTTACGCATATTATAGGTTTCATACATGTTTTGTCTTGGTCTATTTATGCGAAAGTTTTAATTAATTTATATATTTTGTGAATCACGTAAAGTGTAAAGTCGGTAGTTAATTAAATGCGAAGGATTAAAGAAGAAGCTGTGGTGGTTTTTTCTCAACCTCAATTTGTATGGGGGATTATGAACAATGGGTTATCAATGGTTTTTATGTGTTCAGATCAATTATGATACTCCTGTTTTGAGGGATGGTGGTACAATATAGATCACGTGGGATGTTTACGATTTCATTTTTAGCTTCAAGAATTTTTAAATTCAGTTCAAGAATTTGACAAAAAAAAAAAATTCAGTTCAAGAATTTTAAAATTCAGTATGTTAAACGATCAGTAAACAATTCAACTAATTGTTATTAGTTTGTTATTTGTTTTCCAACCTGGTTGTATTGACAATTAGGAATTTGTCCCGATTGTATTCAATTTTTAATGAATCTTATTTCTTTCTGGCAAAAAAAAAAAAGGAAGATTTAACTACACTACACTATCTTCATCACTTCACCTTGCTACATCATTTTGACTTGAGTCATACATAAACCATACTTGAGCATTTACGTATTTCCGGCTTTCCGCGCTGCTTCTGACTCAATTCATGTGACCTTTACTTTAAAAATTTAATTAATCATGTGAATAAACGTAATTAGTAGAAGTTAATCTTCTAAATACTTAATTAATGTAACACCTTACCAATTTACACACCTGCAGTGCCGACCTATAGGTTGAAATAAACGTAATTAGTAGAAGTTAATCTTCTAAATACTTAATTAATGTAACACCTTACCAATTTACACACCTGCAGTGCCGACCTATAGGTTGAATTAGAGAACCGTTTATAAGTATTTGTTTAATTTAGTTTATAGCTCGTGCGATATATAGATAATGTTTTTATATATATTTTTTAGTTTATGAATATAGTTTATAAGATACTTAATAATAATATAATAAAAATAGATAATATAAAATTTTAATTGTAATATGTTGTTGACGGAAATCGAACCTTGAATATTCGGAAGTAATTTTTAAATAAATATAAATGTGATAAGTTAAATAAATATAGAAAAAATATTCGAATCTACAGAAAAAGATACTTAAATAATTGATAAAGACATGCGGTTTGTACATGTGAAAATTCACAAAAGGATGAATAGAGTAAAGGCAAAAGCAATGGCTAGCAGATAACAAGACTCCACCAAACAAGTAATTATACGCAAAATTTTAATCATAAAAATGATATCTTCATTCAACTTGGCCAACCAAACATTAGTCGCCTCTTGTGAGTGGCAGTTAAGATCCAAGATCCAATAGTACCTAGTACGGATAAGTTCAAGTATCTAGGGTCGATCATTCAGAAGGAGGGTGAGGTTGTAGACGATGTCATACATCGTATCAAGGCTGGGTGGCTTAGGTGGAGGGCAGCGTCAGGGGTGATGTGCGACAAGAAGGTCCCTTTAAAGTTGAAAGGAAAATTCTATAGAGCGGCAATCCGGCCGGCGATGCTTTACGGTTCGGAAACTTGGGCGGCAAAGAAGGACATCGAAAGGAAACTGGAAGCGGCTGAAATGAGGATGTTGCGGTGGTCGTGTGGGCGCACGATGTTAGATAGAATTCCGAATGGGGTGTTTAGGAGCGAGCTTGAAGTAGCGCCTCTTGCTGCGAAAGTCAGGGAAGGGAGGCTGAGGTGGTTCGGCCACGTCCGCCGGAGGTTGGCTGGAGCCCCGGTGAGGAGAGTAGAGAGTCTTTCGGTAGATGGGGTGAGGAGGAGAGGCAGACCGAGGAGGTCGTGGGAAGAACAGCTTAAGTTGGATCTGAAGGCCCTGAACTTGGACGAGACCATGACAGCTGACAGGTGCGCGTGGAGACGTAAGATCAGAGTGGTAGATTCCCTTTTAGGGAGCGGCTCCGTTGTGGAGAACCTCAGAGTTGGTTTGTCTCGATTAGCTTTAATTTAGAAGTCCAGCTTTTTATTTTAGCATTGCTCGTTTATTGTCTTCGGATTGCCTTGGACCGGTATATTCTTGTATGACACGGGTGGTTTGGTCTGCTGCCGTTTGCTTGTGTTTTATTTTATTTTTCAGGGGACCCATCCGGAGAGATTCTCTAAAGTCGTAAAAGTGGAGAGCATCAGGACCTCGATATCAGAATGCCAGAATCCAAGCAGGCAGGTAGGTCCCATGTGGAGAACGCCATGGGCTCAGGTATTGCTTTAAAACATTCCCGTACCGTTAAGATTCCTGTGTCTTCATCACCCACCGTATCTGCTGTGCACATAGCCGGGGGTCTTCACGGAAACAGCCTCTCCGCTTGAAAAAGCGGGGGCATGGTCTGCGTACATTTTACCCTCCCCAGACCCTGCTCTGAGCGGGATATACTGGGTATGTTTGGTTTGGTTTTGTTGTGGAATAAAAACTAGGTTTAAATTATTGCGGCTAGGGTTTGTGTATTTAATGCTAGGGTTCGTGAGCTTCGTGCTTTAATGGCTGCTTCTGCGTTCGAGACTTAAACGGTCCTCACAGAATGCCTACGTATCTCTGTAATTAGAGAATCAAGCCAATAAAAAACGTAGTTCTAGGTTGAGGGGTCTGACCCTTTATATAGGCTGAGAAGCCTCAGAATTAGGGTAGGGTTAGGAGACTTGGTGGGCAAGTCATCCTTGAGGAAGGTTCTAGACTCCTTCCTTGTAGGAGTCAGTTTCCTTGTATGATTGTGTGGCTTGGAGGCTACTTTTCGTAGGGATAACGTCCTTATCTGACTTGTATCTCCCAGCTGTTAATTACCCCCAAATATTAATTACGAAATTAATATTATAATTGGAGTTTGGGCCCATCTGGTGGGCCCCACGTTTGGACCATTCTAGGTCTAATTAATGCCACATTAAATGTGTCCTTAGGGCTTACTTTTAGCCCATATCATTTGCCCCCCAACTTCTAGGAAAACTGATCAGGTTTTCGTTGAAGTTAAAAGGTTTATGTACACTAGTGTTTCACATGTATCGCCTTGAATGTAAAGTGTGGAGCGACCTACACATTTACGACGATTTGCCTTATTCGAGGTTAAGCAATTTTTCGAACAACTTTTGTTATTGAAATTTGCCCATTTATTTTAAGGAATTATTAATAAAATTCCTCATATTTTTTCATATTTCTCCTAAATTTTTAGGATTTTTCTGGTACCCACGGGTATTTTTCTTTATTTTTGACATATCAATCAAAAATATTAAATTGTGCTTCATGCATAAAATAATTTTAAAAATTATTTTTCTACTTTTCTGGAATTTTCGGAATTTAATTCTGTCTTTTTTCAGCTCATTTTCGAGCTCAAACTTCGAGCTCAAAATGTTCCAGGTCGTGGGCTTCGAGCTCGTTTTACAGTTGACTTTCGACCAGGAGCCTGCGACCTCAATTCAATGTAATTTCGACCTCGAATAAGTCCCAGGTCGAAAGGACTTCCCATGTTTCTCAGTTCAGTTTCGACCTCAAATTAACGATCTCAATAAAAGAAAAAACGACCTTAAAAGGGTCCCAGGTCGTGTGGTTTTTCTTGAATTCCTAGTACAAATTCGACCTCAAACTTACGATTTCAAACCCTGTTATAACGACCTCATATTTACGAGCTCGAATAATGTTTTAAACGATCTCAAACTTAGTCCTAGGTCGTTAGGAATTTCCAAATTTTCCAGTTCATTTTCGAGCTCAGAATTTCGATCTCAATTTCAGAGAATATCGACCTCAAAATGGGTTTCAAGTCGTATAGATTTTTGGTGACTTTTTGTTCTTTTTCGACCTCGAATTAACGAACTAGCCCCAGTATATTTTCGACCTCAAAGCGGGTTTTTGCTTGACTTTCCAGGTCGTTTGTTCGAGCTCGAAATTGTATTGTTAAATGAGGTCGTTGGCCACGACTTGGGACGCTTGTTTTGCTTTTGGGCCTTAATTCTGGGCCTCTCTTCATGGGCTCTTAATTGACTTTGACTTGGGCTTCAACTTTTGGTCAATATGACCTTAAATTAAAACCTCAATAAGGTTCATCAATATGGGTTGGGCCACGACAGGCCTTTAATTGCTTTAACTATACTTGGGCTTTAACAAGCCTAGTGTTGTTGGGCCTTTTAAAGTCCACTTTATGTTGACAGCCCATAAGAGTTTTGAACTGGTTACAACCGGTTGATATTCATTTTAACCGGTTGAAATCCCCGAACTTTTTGCTTATATAAAGGCCAAAGTTTTCACTTTCACTTCATCACAAAAGTTTCTAAAAAAACTCTCTCAAAAGTTCCTAACTCCCTTAAGAAATTTTCTCTGAGTTTGATCCTCTTTCTTTGAAGATTCAAAGGCATCCTTCAAGTTTTCTAGTGATTTTTCTTCCAATCTTTGAAGATTTGAAGATTGCTCAAGGATTTCTGGGAATTTTTCCAGAGATTTCTCAGTTGTTGTTGAAGATTTGAAGAACATTCAAGGTACTTTCCAGAATTTCTAGTTTTTTAGTTTGAAGATTGCCTTTTTTCTGGGTTTTCCTTCAATTCCTTTGAAGATTTGAAGATTGTTCTAAACACTTCTTTGTTCTTTGCAGATCATAATTTTTCTTTGAAGATTTGAAGAAATGGCTGAAGATCGTGCTACTCAACGTTTCCAGAAACTGCAAGTGGCCTCAAAAAGAGGTATCACTATTCGTTCTTCCTTCATGAGTTTACAGGATATGATTTTAAATCGTAAAGAAGATTTTCCATCCCTGTCACACCTTGATTCCTATAATCATAGCAACATTTTCCATGACATAGAAAAAATCACTGACTATAA
The DNA here is from genome assembly GCA_037693485.1 of Kitagawia praeruptora. Taxonomy (NCBI): domain Eukaryota; kingdom Viridiplantae; phylum Streptophyta; class Magnoliopsida; order Apiales; family Apiaceae; genus Kitagawia; species Kitagawia praeruptora. The sequence continues at coordinate 147,786,392 of CM075349.1, read as the reverse complement.
TAGGATGTATAAAATAGAATATCCCTATAGGCTTATCCCAGCTGAACCTGGGGATCGATCTTGCCATTGGCGCCCCAATGCACTTTGTATTTATAGGGGTGCCATTGTTGCAGGGGTTCGATTTCCTTTTCATGAGTTTATCCCTAGGCTTTTAGCAGATGTAGGAGTTAACCCTTGTCAACTTCCTCCCAATTCTTGGAGGGTGATCAACTGTTTTCTGGTCCTTTGCCTTAAAAACAAATTCCCTCCTTCTGTAGCTCTCTTTAGGAAAATATTTCAATTTAAAAATTCTGCTGAATCTACCCCGGGTTGGGTTTACATTAGTCACCGTTCTTCTACTCCTCCAATCTTTCACCCCCAATCTATTCCTGACTCCAACCCAAAGTGGAAGAAGGAGTTCATGTACTTGATATGGGAAGGTGGAGATTGGGGCAATGTTTTTCGTAGTACCTTTGGTAAGGTAGTAGATGGAAGTGCCAATGACATTGAGCTGAATGAGGAAGAGACCCTTGCCTACCAGGAGCTCATCAAAGATAATTATTCTACTATGGCTTGGGATCTCCTGAATGAGTTCCAACTTAAGACTTTGGGACTTTCCCGAGTGGGCAATAAGGGTAATTTCCTTTCTTTTGCCTTCCTTAATTTGAATATGATTATCTCATACCTATTATTTGTTTTTTGTTTTGTAATTGCAGCTGCAGCTTTTATCAACAAGACCAATGAGCCAGAAGATGGGGACACTGCTAGGCTGAAAAGGGCTCGTTCAGGGAAAGATCCTCGAGCCCCAACAGCCTCGGATGCCTACTTGAGGCCCCATGTGGCTGATGTTGAGGAGGTAGATGGCTCCTCCAAGAGTGCTTGGCGCCCCAACTGGGGTATTAGGAAGAAAGACTCCATTGTTGGAGACTGCAAGCATGCTATGGATTGGTCCTATCACTCCATCACCCCTGGTGACTTCAAGGACTATGTATCTGGCTCCACTCTTGAAGGAGCTGAGAGTGCTGGAGCTCAGGCCTTCGCAGCTGTAAGCTCCTTTCTATTCACTCTTTTATGTACTTGTTTTGTCATCTGAACCGTGGTTTTAACTTTGTCTTTTGCAGGCTAATGCCAACTTCCAGGGAGTCGTATTCCAAGCTAAGACTTGGCGTTCCAACTACGAGACTTACAAGGCCAAGTTTGATGACTCCCAGGATGAACTGGGCTCTGTCAAGGCCACTTTAGCGAGGAGGGAGAAAGAGCTTTTAGAGTCTCAGGCTGAAAATGTCTCTCTCAGGAAGGACAAGGACGACCTGATTGACGAATACCTTGCCTCCCAGGAGTATATGGGCTTCATGGAGAAGCATGACGACTCTCTATTCCCTTATCAGTTTACTCAGGGATGGGATGAAGCTCTTGCTGAGGTTACTAGGAGATTTCCTGGCATCCTTAGTGTTTCAGACTTCCCTAGCCCTCATGCTCCTATGGCCTTGGCAGTGCAGGACACACAGGAGGAGGACCCAGAGGATGATGAGAGGATCCTAGAGCCAGATTCCTCTGCTCACCCTGGTGCAGCCGGAGAGGATGAGCATACTGGAGATGCTTAGTAGCTGACATCTTTATCTTTCTATTTATGCACTCTGCCTTCGGGCATGACTTTGTATTTTCGTTAACTTATTTTGAACTAGTTGGTTATGTATTCTGCCTTCGGGCATAACTTTTAAATTCATAATCCATTGTTCTTAATGCTTCTCAGCTTATTTATACTCGCATGTGTAGTCTAGCATTTTGTGCATAAATATCAATGAGTAGAGTTCATATCTTATGCGAAAATGTATGATAGTCTTATTAATATGAAGAAACGGGCACAGCCCTTACATAGATACTCTACTTCCAATATCTCAAGTTTTTTTTAAAAAAAACTTGGAATGGTTTCATCAACCTTATTTCTACTTCTATTACATAGGCAAAAAGCTAGGCCCTTTTCAGGAGAGCTTAAACATAGTAAACCTTGAGGTTCAATGCATGCCAAGTCCGGGGCACCTCAACCCCGTCCAAGGTTTCCAGTTTGTAAGATCCTCGTCCTAATGTCTTCTTGACTCGATACGGCCCTTCCCAGTTTGGGGCTAACTTTCCTTTCTGACCAACTCCAGAAGCCTCGATCTTCCTAAGAACCAAGTCACCTTGTCGAAAGAACCTCTCCTTAACCCTGTGGTTATAGTAGAAAGATGCTTTCTTTTGATGCTCTGCATTTCTGGCATTTGCCTCGTCCCTGACTTCATCAATCAAATCTAAGGCGAGCCTCATGCCTTCTTCATTAGTCTCTGGCTCGAATGCTTCAATTCTAGGTGATGCATGCATGACTTCTATTGGTACGACTGCCTCGGCTCCATAAGCCAGTAGGAAAGGGGTTTCCCCAGTTGTTACTTTGCAAGTAGTACGATATGCCCAAAGTATAGGCAGTAATTCATCCACCCAAGTATTTCTCGATCGTTCGACCCTCTTCTTAAGTCCATCAAGAATAATCCGATTGGCTACCTCAGCCTGTCCATTAGCTTGCGGGTGAGCTACCGAAGTAAAACGAAGCTCGATAGCATTTTCCTCACAGTACTTTCTGAACTCTTCATTGTTGAATTGTGTCCCATTATCTGTCACAAGGATTCGGGGAATTCCATACCTGCAGATTATGTTCTCCCAAAAGAAATGGGAAACTTGCTTGGTGGTTATCTTGGCTAAAGGCTTAGCCTCAATCCACTTAGTGAAGTAATCAATGGCGACAATCAGAAACTTCCTTTGTGCTGAAGCCATGGGGAAAGGACCAAGAATGTCCATTCCCCACATAGCAAACGGAATGGGAGAGCTGATTGAAGTTAACCTTTCAGGCGGCTGCCTTACAACAGGGGCATGTTTCTGACATCTATCACACTTCTTGACATAATCCTGGGCATCTGCTAACATCTCCGGCCAATAGAATCCCAGGCGGGTAATCTTGTGAGCTAAGGCTCTGCCCCCCAAGTGCTGCCCACAGATCCCTTCATGAACTTCTTCCAATGCTTCTCTTGCCTCCTGGGGCCTTAGGCACTTCAAATACGGGATGACAAACGATCTCTTGTATAAGATGCCTTCAATCAAGGCATATCTCAATGCTCTCACTGACAATTTTCGTGCCTCCAAGGCATCATTAGGGAGCCATCCGGTTTCTAGGTGAGCTTTAATAGGATCTATCCAACAGCCTCCAACATCGATAGGTGCTACCAACTTAGAATTGATGGTCGGGGCCTTCAAGACCTGGAAGTAAACACTACCTGCATAATTCTCTATTTCAGAAGAAGCGAACTTAGAGAGGGCATCGGCCTTAACGTTCTCTTCCCTAGGAATGTGCTCCAGGTAGCACTCCTCAAACTGGGTCATAACAGCTCTCACGACTCTGAGGTATTTTGCCATAGTTTCATCCTTGGCCTCAAACTCACCATTCACTTGCGAGACTACCAGTCTTGAATCTCCACACACCTTGAGGTTCTTGACCCTCATGACTCTGGCCAATCCCAATCCAGCTATTAATGCTTCATATTCAGCTTCATTGTTGGTTGTAGGAAAGTCCAACTTCAAAGCGTATTCAACCGTGAACCCATCGGGGTTTTGCAAAACCAAACCTGCACCACTAGATTTTGTTTTTGATGCTCCATCAAAATAAAGCACCCAATACTCTTTCTGATCAGGTACCAGATCTTCATCTTTACTCTCAACTCCAGGGGTGGTTACTATCTCCTGCCCCCCGACTTCTTGGTTGCCAATGGTACATTCAACCACGAAGTCAGCTAATGCCTGAGCCTTGATGGCTGTCCGAGGCTTATATGCAATGTCAAATTCTCCGAGTTCGATTGCCCACTTAATTAGCCTTCCACTGACCTTCGGGCTGTGCAGGATACTTCTCAATTGCTGGTCCGTCAGGACTTCAATCTTGTGTGACTGAAAATAAGGTCGCAGTTTCCTTGAAGCCGTTACCAATGCTAAAGCAAACTTCTCAATGGTGGAATAGTTCAACTCAGCTCCATGCAACACCTTACTCACATAGTAGATAGGTTTCTGAACCTTGTTCTCTTCCCTTATGAGGACGGCACTCAATGCTTGCTCAGATACCGCCAGGTATAGATAAAGAGTCTCTCCGATGCTAGGCTTGGCCAACAGCGGGGCTTCAGCCATGTACTTCTTCAATTGCTCAAAGGCCTCTTGGCTTTCAGGTGTCCATTCAAAATTCTTTACCTTCTTTAATGTTTGAAAGAAAGGTAAGCACTTATCACCAGATTTAGAGATGAACCTCCCTAAGGCCGCTACTCGGCCTGTCAACTTCTGCACATCTCTTATCGAACGTGGTGGTTCCATGTCTAAAATCGCCTTGATCTTGTCAGGATTGGCCTCAATGCCTCTCTTTGAAACCATCAGTCCTAAAAACTTTCCAGATCCAACGCCAAAGGCACACTTAGCGGGATTCAACATCATCTTATGGTGCCTCAGCACTTCAAATGCCTCTTCGAGGTGCTTAATATGATCAGCCTTGAGTAGGCTCTTGACTAACATGTCATCAACATACACCTCCATGGTTTTTCCAATCAGATGGGCAAATATCTTGTTCACCAAGCGTTGGTAAGTAGCTCCTGCATTCTTTAGACCAAATGCCATAACAAGATAACAGAAGACACCAAAGTCAGTTATGAAAGATACCTTAGGGATGTCATCTTTGTGCATCTTAATCTGATTATAGCCGCTGAATCCATCCATGAAGCTTAACATCTCATGTCCCGCTGTGGCATCTATCAGCATGTCAATCCTTGGGAGGGGGAAACAATCTTTTGGACATGCATCATTCAGGTCGGTGAAGTCTATACACATCCTCCACTTTCCATTTGCTTTCTTGACCATCACAGGGTTTGCTAACCATTCGGGAAACTGAATTTCTTCAATGAAACCAGCTTCCAAGAGCTTATCCACTTCTTGCTTAATGGCCTCTTGCCTCTCCGGAGCAAAGTTTCTCTTCTTCTGCTTTATTGTCTTCCTCTTGGGGTCAACATTCAACTTATGAGTTATGAGTTGGGGGTCAATCCCTGGCATATCAGCTGCTGTCCAAGCGAACACGTCGCTATTCTTTTGTAAGAATTCTATCAACTTGCCCTTCAAGGGTTCTTTCAGAGATGCTCCAACATAAGTAACTTTTTCAGGATCATTCGGCTCTAGGGGTATGGGAATCAAGTCCTCTGCCGGCTTCCCTCTATATTCTTCATCGTCACGGACATCCATGTCTTCAATTGGAAGGACCTGCCCCCCGACTCCATCGGCCCTCAAAGCGGCTACATAACAACTTCTTGCCATCTTCTGATCACCCTTTTGTTCTCCGACACCATTCCGAGTCGGAAACTTAATCTTCATATGATAGGAAGAGGCCACAGCCTTAAACGCATGTAATCCAGTCCTTCCAAGGATTGCGTTGTATGTTGAAGCTGCCTTAATCACCAAGAAATTCAGCATCTGAGTCGCCTCCTTAGGCTCCTGCCCAATAGTCATGGGCAACTGAATAGTCCCTTCAACGTTGGACTCCACTCCATTAAATCCGTATATAGGCATGTTTGCAGGGGTCAACTGAGAGTCGTTGTATCCCATCTTCACAAACGCATCATGAAACAAAATATCCACAGAAGCTCCATTGTCTATCAAGACTCGTTTTACTTCTGAATTTCCAATCACAGGAGTTATGACTAGCGGGTCATCATGGGGGAATTTCACCCCTTCCAAGTCTGAATCATCGAACCCAATTACCATCTCGGTTTTGGCACGCTTCGGGGCTTCTCCCACAATGTGCATCACTTCTCTTGCGTATGCCTTTCGAGAGTTCCGAGTTGTACCGGCCGCTGTTGGGCCTCCCCAGATCATGTTGATAACCGGCCCTCGGGGCTGCGTGCTACGGTCACGATCATTATCCCTTCTGTCATTGTTTCTCCTGTTGTAATCCCCTCTTTGGGTTCCTTGATCTCCACCCTTTGTGAAATTGTTCAGCTTTCCTTTACGGATCAAGAATTCAATCTCGTCCTTCAACTGTCTGCAATCATCCGTGTCATGTCCTACATCTCGGTGGAACCTACAGTACTGATCCTTATTCCTCTTTGCGGGGTCTCCCCTGAGTGGCTTCGGCCATCGGAAGTCTTTATCCTTTTCAATTTCCAACAAGATTTGACTTCTAGGGGCATTCAACCTTGCATAGTCAGAGAACCTTGGTCCCAAGTTCTTTTTTGGTGGCGAATCAGAGTCTTTGCTAGTTCGGGGATACTTGTCCTTAGCATCGTACTCCTGCCCTTGCTTACGCTTTTTTGTATCATTGTTCCCCTGGCCATCGCCTAACGTGACTTCCTTCTTCGTGCTATCCTCGGCCTTGATGTATTTAGAAGCCCTTCGTTGGAGATCAGCCATATTCTCCGGGGGATGCTTTGCCAATGATCTCTTAAAGTACAGGTCGGTGGTACCATGCTCCAAGGCTACCATTGCAACTTTATTGTCCAGATCAGTGATGTTCAGAGTCTCCTTGGTGAACCTCTTAAGATAGTCTCTCAGACTTTCGTTCTTCCCTTGTACTATATACATAAGAGATGCAGAGCTTTTCTCATGCGTTCTTCCGCTGATAAACTGACTAATGAAGGCAGCACTCAATTCCTTAAAGGAACCAATCGAGTTTGCAGGAAGCCGACTATACCATCTTTGAGCCATGCCCGACAAAGTTTGAGGGAAAGCCCTACACTTCAAAGCGTCGCTTGCAGGCTGCAACAGCAGTGCGTTTGAGAACGTTCTAACGTGGTTGGCAGGATCACCCATTCCATCATAGGCTTTGATTGTTGGCATCTTAAACTTCTTTGAGATACGAGCATTCATCACGTCCTCAGTAAACGGAGGTGTGGGATCATCAGGGTCCCCAAGCGGCAGCAGATCCTTGGGGTTGCTTTTAGGGGTTTCCACCCTTGTAGTTCTTTCAGGTGGGACGGTAGTCCTTCTTTGCCTCCTTGGAGGCCTCTCCAGATCTATGAAGGGAATCGGTCCTGACGTGGGAGGTGGCAAAGTCTGTTTTGATCTGGCTTGCTCCCTGGCCATATCTTCCTTTAACTTTAAGATCTCGGCTTCATAAGCCTTAATCCTTTCAGCAGCTGTTGAAGGGAGTCCATCATGGATAGTTCGAGTTCTTCCCATAGGCTCTTTACTTGCACGTCGCCTCCTCGGGGCTTCATCACGCTCGTAATCATCGCCAGAAGATGATTCATCTGAATAAGGACCAGAAAAATCGCGATAATCTCGATCTCTAATATACAGGGCATGGCCACTCGGTCCAGCTCCGTAATTGGTCATCCCATACATTGGATTGGTGCTTATGGGGAGATCCGTAGTGTGGATCTGAACCCTTCGTGTAAGGTTGTTGGGGTCTACAATCAGGGAAGAAATCCCCGGGTTAGTCCCTGGAATTGTGTGGACGATCGGAGGTAGTGTACTCTCAACATGGGTAGTCGTCCCTAGGGGTTGAGAAACTTGATACGGAACGATAATCCCAGATGTTGGAGGTACTTGCTCAGATGTCGGTAGCACTTGTTCAGTACGGGGTGGAGCAGAGCTAAGAGGTAGAGCCTCGGTAGCGATTGGCTCCGTAGTGCTTGGTGGAGTTCTTCGTGTTTGAACCATGGTTGATGTCTTCTTCCCACAGACGGCGCCAAATGTTGTGGAATAAAAACTAGGTTTAAATTATTGCGGCTAGGGTTTGTGTATTTAATGCTAGGGTTCGTGAGCTTCGTGCTTTAATGGCTGCTTCTGCGTTCGAGACTTAAACGGTCCTCACAGAATGCCTACGTATCTCTGTAATTAGAGAATCAATCCAATAAAAAACGTAGTTCTAGGTTGAGGGGTCTGACCCTTTATATAGGCTGAGAAGCCTCAGAATTAGGGTAGGGTTAGGAGACTTGGTGGGCAAGTCATCCTTGAGGAAGGTTCTAGACTCCTTCCTTGTAGGAGTCAGTTTCCTTGTATGATTGTGTGGCTTGGAGGCTACTTTTCGTAGGGATAACGTCCTTATCTGACTTGTATCTCCCAGCTGTTAATTACCCCCAAATATTAATTACGAAATTAATATTATAATTGGAGTTTGGGCCCATCTGGTGGGCCCCACGTTTGGACCATTCTAGGTCTAATTAATGCCACATTAAATGTGTCCTTAGGGCTTACTTTTAGCCCATATCACCTCTTGATAATCATCAACTAAATTTTTTAACTTAATTTTCCTACTTCTTATCACGAATTACACACTTGTACAATTGCTAGTCGACGAACGACATTTTTCATGTATTTTTTATAGGATTAAGTCTCCCGTAGTCATATTTTTCGTATAAATTTATTTATTTATACGTATATATGTTCTTCGGTCCAACTAATTTGATGCATGCATCTTGGTCACAACTTTAGGAGCCAAGCTAGCCATCTAAGTAATTTTGGATATTCATGTTGTAACTCGAATTTGATTAAGTGATATATATTTTGTTAGATAGGAATATGATCGATCCAAGTACTAAATCATCAGGATAGGAGAAAGTTTTATTTTATTTAAATAACTAAAAATCTCTTATATTGTCACTAAGAAGTGAGCGATTTTGTTAACTCTTGTTCTATAACTGATCGTGTATGGAGGGTGGGAAATATCCCCTCCGATTTCGAACATGTACTGTTGAGTGATTTGAGTACCTAATAAAATTCGACTCTTTCGTGGTAAAAAAAAATCTCTTATATTTGCTATGGATTCGGCCTAAAATACAATATAACATTAGCTCTAAAAAAAAATACAAAGATAAATTAATCAACCTATCATCACCAGATCTGAATTTGATAAGCCAGTAGGGTAACCAACTAATATTTCTGGCCTTTACGAAAAATTGACACCACCTTGTAACTTGAAACACTGGTATACCTTTCATAAAAATGAATTATTAAGATGGAAAAGATAATGCACAGATATGATATATTCTATATCTGTCGTCAATTTTAATGCCAAACTGAAGCAAGTACAAGACACTAATAGATTTCAAAGTGATCTGCACCGCGAATTAAGATTTTTAGTCACTTTCATCCACTATTTCTTGCTTTATATATGACTTCGATTGATGTTTACATTTTTTTGACTTTTTGTATTGTATGTTTTTTAACTGAAAACTACTCCCTCTGTCCCAGTGGGTTTTTCCCACTGGGTTCGGGCACGGAGACCAAGAAATTGTATGAAAAATGAGTAAAATTAGATGAAAAGTGGATAAAGTGGTGGAACCTATGAATTTTTAATAATAAATTTGAGATAGTGGAGGAAAGTAGTGGGTGTAATAGTGTTTTATATTATAAATTTGAGATAGTGGAGGAAAGTTAGTGGGTGTAATAGTGTTTTTTATAATTAAAACTTTACTAATTTTGGAATGGGTGGAAATGATGGGACACCCCAAAATAGTAAGTGGGTAGAAATGAATGGGACAGAGGGAGTACTAAATTCGTTGAAAAATAATATTTAATGTTTTATTTTTACTTTACGTGGAAATGTTAATGGAAATGTACATGAGGTAACTGCTAAACAGTAAACAGAAGGACATGATACGTGTTCGTACCCATCTAGTTTTCCTATTGTGATGGCAGACGATATTCAAATCTTAAATTTTTGTATAGAATAATTTTAATATCATATATATATTATTATGTAATTGATGAGATTTGAATTTTGGAATTTTGTATAGAATAATTTTTAATATTGGCCCTGTTTGGCTTTCCTTAAAACTACCAACTTATGGCTTATAAGGCCATAAGCACTTATGGGAGATGTTTGCCAAAATAAGTTTTAACTCAACTTATAACTTATAAGGCCATAAGTTGAATGTTAAGGTCTTAACATTCAACTTATACTTATAACTTATTTCTCGATATACGCAATATATAATATCCTTCAAATCTTCAAAACCATATATCTCTCGATCCATTCATTAGAAAATTGATATGTATATATCAAATTTCTCTATTAATCGAGATCTATCCATTGATATCCATTGTTATATATAAAAAACAAATATTTTGAAAATTATAAAAAAAAAAGTTAACTTATAAGTTCGGATTTACCAAACAGTCTACTGATTATAAGTTCTGATTTACCAAACACTCTACTAACTTATAATCTCTGCTCTACTTATCACTTATATGACATAAGTGCTTATAAGTCATAAGCTACTCATTTTAAGATACCCCAAACACCCACATTGTATATAACGATCATTATCTATTACAGTGACAGATATGAATGAAAGGAATAAGTAAAAATGAGGTTAACCAAATTACAAATTATATATAACATCTTTTAGTATTAATTTTTTTTTTTTGACAAACTTTTAGTATTAATTTTATCATGTGTAAATGAGGACTATGTGGGTGTTTGGGGTATCTTAAAAAATGTAGCTTATGACTTATAAGCACTTATGTCATATAAGTGATAAGTAGAGCATAACTTATAAGTCAGTAAAGTGTTTGGTAAATCAGAACTTATAATCAGTAAACTGTTTGGGTAAATCATAACTTATAAGTTAATTTTTTTCTATAATTTTCAAAATATTTGTTTTTTATATATAACAATGGATGTCAATGAATAGATCTCGATGAGTAGAGAAATTTGAGATATACGTATCAATTTTCTAATGAATGGATCGAGAGATATATGGTTTTGAAGATTTGAAGGATATTATATATTGCGTATATCGAGAAATAAGTTATAAGCATAAGTTGAATGTTAGGATTTCCTAACATTCAACTTATGTGATTATAAGTTATAAGTTGAGCTAAAACTTATTTTGGCAAACACCCCCCATAAGTGCTTATGGCCTTATAAGGCATAAGTGTACAGTAAAATGAATGGCCAAACAGGCCCTATGTCTTGTCGAACTCTTCTTTACAGCATGTATCAGAATGCATACTAAAATAATAGAATCAATGTGACCAAAAAAAATATTGTTCCAAGCCAAGACTTCTGTATCCAACAATTTTAATATTGTATATAAGATTATCATATATTTTAGTTGGAGATCTAAAATTGAGGTTAATCAAATTATACAATATTTTTCATTTCGTTTACTGCAGTTTAGTAATAAAATAGATTTATTTTATTATGAAATGGATAAATTCCATTGTGAAATAACAACAAAGCAGGAGGATTGGATAACTCGATCTTAGCTACATACCTAGATTTTTTGTATATTTAAATTGTTCGAGCTAACAGTGACATTGAAATGAACAGCTTGAGTAAGTGTACTAATAATAGGTCGATGACGTATATGTTTTGTAAAATTTATAGAAAATATTGAATGTTGATACTGATAATTTCCACGGCTGATTAGAGGCTTCCAATCACTGTCCGGGGGTACTTTACCTGAGTTTGGGTATCTGCAAAATAATGTTTGCCCGGGGATGGTGGCCGTTAAGCACCTCCGGTGTGAGAATCAGTAATCGGAATAATAATAATCGAACGGGTAAGAATGTATCTGTGTAAAGGGAGAGAATGAGTAATAAGTTATAGCTACAGTGAGCCACCATTGGAACAGTGATTAGTGTCCTTTCCACACATACCTCGATCCTACCACAGCCGTTTTTGCTACAGTTGAATGTCCTTGTGTTCCCTTGACTACCTTTATGGTCCCCTGCCTTAGTGAGCAAGATACCAAGATATTTTGCACAAGTATTTTTGTAATGATATTTGTTGTCAAGTTGAGTAATTTTAGTAAAGATAATATATAATGACACGTGTGTAAATTGCAAGTACTGTTATGGAAAACCTGCTGTGCCCGCTGTGGGCTTACAGCGGGTAGTTATCATTGCCCCCACTCCTGCTGTGCGTTGTTAGCGGACAGGAGGAGGAGAGAACTGAAGAAACTATATGCAACGCTGTTTTGAGAATTTTTTTTGAAAATGATATTATGTGTGGCCCCCCAAGTGTTTGGCGGACATTACTTGGGGGTCTAATTTTTTGGTGAAAATTTGCCCCCCAAGTGTTGGCGGACAACACTTAGGAGTTACAAAAATTTTGTGAAAATATGCCCCCCAAGTGTTGGCGGACAACACTTAGGAGTTAGAAAAAATTTGTGAAAATATCGACAACACTTAGGAGTCAGAAAAAATTTGTGAAATTATGCCCCCCAAGTGTTGGCGGACAACACTTAGGAGTTAGAAAAATTTTGTGAAAATATGTCCCCCAAGTGTTGGCGGACAACACTTAGGAGTTAGAAAAATTTTGTGAAAATATGTGGTGTTTGACAACGGGTTGTGTTGCTTAACGGGCTTTGAAACCTTTTTGTTTGATATGTGTAACTGCCTCTTGAAATAAATGCAATAATTGATAATAAATGAGAATTTCAATATAAATGAGGGGATAAAATTAAATGTCAATAATATGAGAAATGATAAGTGGTGGTTCGTATTAATGAGAAGTGACCTTTGGGTGGAAAGAGAATGTACCTTTGTGATGTAATATGTCATGAGTAAGTGGGAAGTTATTACCTAGTGGGCAGTTTTGGTTGAATCGATGCAGTTACTGGTGGCTGTACTGATGACGTGGACCAATCATAGATGGCCACGTGTTGTATGTAATGTTTTTCACCCCATCACACGCGCCTCACGCGAATAAAAAGGGAAGTTGTATATCATTTGTGTAACTTTTTACTGCCTTTCACCACTTTTGTCCTTGCTTTTTCTTGTCTTCTCCGAGTTGTTTGCTGCGTTCGTGTTGCTATTTTCGAAGATTTCTGCCATTGAAGCCATATCCTATCTCCTGATTCGAGGTAAGATTCTTGTTGCTTTGTATTTTCTTTTGTGATTTCTGTTTCCTAGATAACTGTGGCATGTCTGTATCTCCATTTGTTGTTTCATAGTATGTGTTTGCGAGTGGGTTTTGTATACATATCATTGCTTTGTATGTTTGTATTCTTTCGAATCTGGATTCGATTATGTAGTTTGTGAAGATTGGTAATCTATATGTTTTAGTTTGTGATTTTTGTTTGTGTATTTGGTACCGACATTTGGTAGTTTTGATTCGTGTGAAAGCCTGGTTTAGATTGTGATATGTTGATGAAATGTTTGTGTATATGTGCATATATTCTGTATAAAGTGTATGATTTTGGCTTTTGATTCTAGGGTTTTGTTATTTGTGGGGGAAATGGGATATGAACCGTTTCGTTTGATTCATAAATAAATAAAAAGGAAAATGTAAATTATTTGTGAATACCCATGTGTGCCTTTTGCTTTGTTAGCGGGTAACCCGTTGGCGGTATTGGGTTTTGACTTAGAATTTATGTGTAGATGGGTGATGAGTTTACTGATGCCGCTACTGGCGAGAAGCGCGCTTTGATCAACGGTTATGGTCGCTGGGTGGACCCTAATTACTTAACTTTTCCAGGCGTCCTGCCAAGAAACCGCTACCAGTATTTCGAGAGTAGTGAAAGTTTATTTCGGGCGACCAAAGTGCCTCCTACGCCGTATTCAAACGCGGAAATGGACAAGGAGTTTGCTGAATTCTCCCATCTTCAGCACGACAGTACCTTCAAGGCCGATGAATGGGCCGAGTATGTACCAAGGATGTTTAGGATTGAAGATGGTTACTTTTGGAGGCGTGTAGAGGCTGGGGAAAGATTATTCAATAGGTTTGATGACGGGTCCATGTGCATACCCATAAGTCATTTAAAGGCAGGTTTCTGGTTGCCTCCCCACAAATTTGTCATGGATTTGTTTCGTCTTTATTTTAGGTGTTCGTTGGCTCAGTTTACTCCTAACTCGATAAGAGCCATAAACTGGTTCATAGCTAGTTGTGAAAGGAAAAGGAAGCAGCCTACTTTCAAGGCATTTTTCTGTTTGTTTGATGTGAAAGCCAGCCGTGCTAAACCCTTCTACGAATTACAGTTTGTGAAGCCGAAAACGCGCATAGGAAGAGCTCTGAACGGTCATCGACCGTTTGCATTTCCCAAAGGAATGGCTGGATGGCAAGAGGAGTTTCTGGTAATTGGTGGTGGGGAGTTTGCTTGGCAGAAGAATTTTACGAAGAAGGTCGAGTGTGATTACAAGGTGGATCGTAATCGGCTGAGTCGCAATGAACTTGACGTCCTTGTTAGCCTTGTGATGGTGTTGGGTGAAGTGTGGACAGAAAATAATTTGATCGACCCGGCCGATTTGAGAAGGAATTGTTGTAAGTTTACTTTGTTGGCTTTGTTGTTTTTTGCCGTGTGCTAGAATTGACATTGTTTGTTGTATTTTTGCAGTGTTGGATCCGCGCAAGCAAGAGCTAGACCTACACCCAACTCTGGGTTTGCGCGAAGCCAAGTTATATGCTGACTTCATGCTTACTGTGCTGCCCAGACCTAAACGGGTTCGTGCCGGGTTGTTTGCTGTGGATAATATCTTAGACGCTTTTGATCTCTCCGGTAATGTTGGGGTTGGTGAAACTGTTGTCCCTGTTGAGGCTGACACCGTTGTTGAAGAACCCGTTGCTGAGGAGGAATTTTCTGAGGAAGAAACTGGTGATGATGTAAATTCTGAGGGTGATTCTCTGTCTGAGGAGCTGTTAGGTGGTGCTACCGCCCGAGAAAGAGATGATGTGTTTGAGGAAAATCTGTAAGATGCCCAAGGGGATGAGTACATTGCTGAGGACGATGAATCCATTGAGAAAGAAAAGTCCGTGGAGAGGGATGTTCCCGCTGAGAAAGTGCCGTCCGTTGAAAGGGATTTAGTGGCTGATTCTGAGGGTGAAAGTTCGGGTGCTGAGGTAACAGATACTGATGATGAGTTTGATATCCGTTCTGCGAGTGTAAGGGCTGCTATTCAAATGGAGGAGTGGGGTTCGGTTGTTGCTCCCGCTAAGATAACCGCCAGTGAGAGTAAAGTTATTGTGGATGTTGATACTGGGAAGGAATTGTCCGCTGAGAGAGAGCAGGAGGCATCGGTAGAAGGAGCGAGAGATATCGCAGGTGAAACTCTTCGTCAATCAAAGCGCAAGGCTGTTACTGAGGCTAGTACTTCGAAACGTAGACGTATTGAGCCTACTCAGGTGAATGAGCCTGCTTTTGAAAACCAAGGGATGGAGCAACCCGTTGAGGACGATTCTGATGGTGTTGATGCTGAGGATGATGCTGAGGATGCCACGGGGGATGATGGTGAGAATGATGTCGATGATGATGTTGAGGATGTCGGAGATGCCTCTGAGGAAATAGTGTATTACACGAGCAGTGATGATGAAGTGGATGATGTAGAAGTTGGAGCGAGGCCTGGTTATGGGTTTCTTTTTAAATCGGGGCCTAATACCTTCACTGTTGATTCCATGACCGATGATGATCTTGTGAGGATGAATGAACTGAGCTGGGAGCGGATGTGTCGTCTATCCCAGAAGTATACTGCACGGGTATGTAATTTTTTGGTAGTTTGTTTAGTTTATTTCTGGTTGATGTCTGTTGGTGACATGTTTGTTTTTTGTGTTTGTGTTTTTTGTAGAATCAGTGCATGTATACAGGTTTAATGGCCCGTGGTAACATGTATCGGAGCAGCAACATTGCTTTCAAGGAGAGAGTCAAGGTATTAGAGGCGGAGCTGTCCGCTGAGAGGGTTATGAAAGATAATGCTGCTAGGGCTTTGCACGAGATTGAAACTTAGAAAACTGACCTCAGAGCAAGCTATGCGTATAGTGCTGATTTGCGACGGTTTTTGGCGGAGGATAAAATAAAACTGGAGACTGAGAAAGCCGCTTTGTCCGAACAGGTAAAGAGTTTGATTGTGTCGCTAAAATTTGAAAAGGAACGTGGTGATGATGCTGAAGCCCATCTTAATTCTCGCCCAACCGAAGCGGATGCCATATTGAAGTTTAAAAATAGTGCTGAGTTTGCGGAGATTATAAAGGTTGAAGCCGCTAAGGTTGACACTGTGGTAGCGGGCGGCGATGTAGTGCAGCAAAGGCAGGAGCCCGCTGATACCGTACCCGAGATTGCTCAATTAAAAACTGAGTTGGCTAGACTAAAGTCGAAAGTAAAGAAATCCAAACGTAAAGCCAGAGCCTTGAAAGCCCGTCTTGGGGAGACCGAGAGAAAGAGTGTTGGTTGCCAATGTGATGTTGTTATTGGTGATATGGGCACGCAGACCGTTGAAAATGAGTTGGTTGCCGCTGAGAACCTGGTTGCCGCTGAGAACATGGTTGCCGCTGAGAACCCTGAAGTTGTAGTAGATATTACTCCGCTAGCAGTGATAGCGGCGACTTATAGTGAAAGTGATGAAGAGGATGTAGAGCCGTTGAGGGGTATGGTGGAGCCACTGAGCGGGTCTCGTTGGGCTTAGCTTATTTTTTGTAACTTCTGCTATGAACTTATTTCTTTTTGATTTGTTTTGAAGTCACTCAGCGGGTGTGTCCGCTGTGTGACTTGGAAACATCCTGATATTGTCTCGTACTTTTGAAATTTCAAACTCTAGGATATTTTTGTGTCTGGATATAATTTACTTCAAGATATAACTGAATTTGTGTTTGTATTTCCTTGTCAAAGTTTGTAGTAAATATGTGTGGGAAAATGTTTACCTGGAAATTGTAATTTTGACTGTGGGAGTTTGTTTCGAGCATTTAATACTGCATGGGAGTCAAAATATTTTGACTGTGCCTTTACTTTTCGTTGCATGGGAACTATAGCCTTTGACTGGTGATAACTTTAACCTTCTTTTACCCCCTATAAATAGGAGGGTTTTGCTCTTATGTTGGATAAACCTCTTATGTATTTGATCTAAAGAATTCATCCCTTTTCACTCAAATCATATGGATATGTCCAAGATGGATGATTTCTTCAACCCTTTTCCCGGGGCACGGGAGCGTTCTCTCTCTAAAGAGAGTGAGGATCTTTGGTTAACCCTTGCCAATCACCATGAGGAAGAGGGCAATCTGTACACGGTTGAAGAATTCCGGAAGCATGCTCGGAAAATTGCCCGTACTCGTGCTGCGGAAGAGGCCAAGGATGCGCTAGAGATGGATGCAACTGACTTCCGTTTTCGTGCCCCTCCTCAGGGTGAAAGCTCTGAAAAGAAGGATGCGGATGCTAAGAAGAAAGCTCCCCATGCATGAAGGATTTTAGATGTAGGAATCTTTAATCCTTGTAATAACATGCTTGTAATAAAATATTTTTATGAATAAAATATTTATTTCCCCCTTGCATCCATTTGTTTTCTGCTTTTGTTTTGCTTTGAACATATTGCCTTCGTATTTGTGTAGTGTGTAGTTTTAGGTTGTTGTCGCGCCCGTTCAGGGGCCTTAGCTTTGTCTTGGCAAGATTATAGATTGAAATCCGTAATTTGTTGGAATGTCCGTCTGGGGGACTTGGTTCTTCCTTGACGAATCTGTAGAGTGATATTCAAAATAGTTAGCTTGCCCGTCTAGGGAACTTTGAGAAATTTGCTATTGTAATTGGTTGCTGGCCCGTATAGGGACTTTGTAAAATTTTGCTATTGTAGTTGGTTGCTTGCCCGCTTAGGGACTTTGATACTTGTGCAATTGTAGTTGGTTGCTGGCCCGTATAGGGACTTTGTAAAATTTTGCTATTGTAGTTGGTTGCTTGCCCGCTTAGGGACTTTGAAACTTGTGCAATTGTAGTTGGTTGCTGGCCCGTATAGGGACTTTGTAAAATTTTGCTATTGTAGTTGGTTGCTTGCCCGCTTAGGAACTTTGAAACTTGTGCAATTGTAGTTACTTGGATGTAAATGTAGATAATGTTTCCGCAAAAGTATTCCATTAAAAACGTAATCCCCTTTATTATAAAAAGGATAAAGGGAAATGACTGTCTAGCCATCTATTGGTAATATTTCCGTAGTTTGTCGTCGTGCCAAGTGTTGTTAACTTCAGTGCCGTCTAGGCGGGCTAATTTGTAGGAACCTGGCCTGAGTACTTGGATGATTTTGTAAGGACCTTCCCATTTTGGCATAAGTTTGCCAGTGTGTTTGGGGTCAGATGCTTCAGTTGCCCGATTAACCAAATCGCCTTCTACATAAGCTTTGATTATGGCTCTTTTTCCAAAGAATTCTTTAGTTTTTTCCTTGTAAGCGACCATTTTTTCAACGGCGGCTTCCTTGGTTTCATCAAGAAGATCCATATTTGTTTTAAGTCCTTAAGCATATGCCTCTTCTTCAAAATTGATGGCACGATATGACGGTGAGCCAATCTCGACTGGTGCAAGGGCTTCTGTAATAACCCAAATTTTCGTACTTGAGATTTTTTTTATAGATGAATAGTAGTTTGCATGGATGAATAGTGATTTTGAGGGTTAAGAAATTTTTCACGTTACCATATGTACGGGACAGGAAATGGATATTTCGAAGTTATACGAGTAATCAGTGATGCAAATGAGTGTATGTAAACGCGATCAGAATTCAGATAATCCAAAGTTTATTTTTATGGAATATTGGACCGGGCAGTGAATTATATATCAGTATTATCAAGAAATGAGATATTATATTTGAGGATTTAATATTTTAGAAATTTTATTATATTTGATTTGAGAATTTAGAACGAAAATCACTGAGACAGTGAAACTTTAACAACGAGATTAAGTGATAACCGAGCAGCGCAACATTTAATCAATCAAGTACATGTTAAGGAACATAAACAAGAGAGCAAACAAGCATGGATGCAACATTTGGAGCATTAGTGTGAAACCAAAACAAGTGTGGAAAGCTTCCTTAAGAAGCTTTGTATTTTTAGCAAACTTGAGGGGTTAACTTGCACTTTGACAAACAAATATCAACCAAGCTTCTTAAAAACACCTAGCACAAGAATCAAGGGATTGAGCACAGCCATAACAACTGATAATATCAAGATATTATCATCAAAAGTAGAGTGGACAAGTCAAGATTGGAGGGAGAGAAGAAAAGCAAGCAAAAACACCATTTCTCCAAAAACTGTCCACCATGAACCAAGATCAAAGAAAAATTTATATCTTAAGATCTAAAACTTCAAAAATCACCAAATTTGAACCATAGCTTCCTCATTGTATGGAGAACACAAGTTTAAAATTTCATGGCCAACAAAGGAGTGTAGCCTAGTCAAATCCCCTCCCCAAGTTGAAGAACCGAACCTGGCTTGCCTTCACAGTTTCTGTCCAGCGGAAAGATAGGGCTCAAAACCCTATATAGGAAGCTTCAAATTTGATGATCTAGGACTCAAAACAAATATTATGAAGAGGCCAAGATGTGGTAAAAATTTGAGAGCCAAACTCTAAATTTTCGATTTTCTATGATTTTTACAAAAGTGATGATGAATAGTGTTTTAAGATTGTTTCATGTTTTGTTCATAGCTTTTAGGCTTTGTTGAAACTATCCAAGACCCTACCAAGGTGTGACAAGCTCTGCTAGAGTTCCTAGAGTGTTAAGGAAGGTAAAACCCTAACCCACCCTTTTGAGTTTATATGAGTTTTAGTATAGTTCTGATGATATGTAGAGATAAGTGCATGTTAAGGAGTTTTATGATTGTTTGATGTGTAAAAGGGTTGGGTATTGAATTTGAATATTAACACTGCCCTTAGAAGTGTGAAATGAATGTTGGTTGATGTTATGGATATATGGTATGCCCGGTGTGGCTTGGTTATGTTGTAACGAAATGGTAATGTTCGATTTAGAGCCGTTATGATGCCCAAATTTCTTGAACAATGTTGACAGTAGCTACCCGAGTCCTTAAACATGTTTAAATTGCAACCACTGACCATATTGGGTAGGTTTTGGATTCTAGTTTATGTGGCCGCAAGAATCGTGTCAAAAGAGTTTACGGTTTGTGAGTAATGACCGTTTTAGTGAAAGCGATTCGAGAAACCATGTCGCAGAAATGTATCAACTTTGAGGTTAAGTTTGAGACCCTTAAAAATTGAATTAGAGTATGATATTTTGAGGATAAATACTAAGGTCAGTTAGAAAGGTTTTTACGAAGGTTTCGAGTTAAAAAGATTATTTTCCGATTTTATAAAAATGCGTCAGCTGAGGTTGCGCAAGTGAAAAAGCCTTTTAGGGGATGGTACTATTCATTGAAAAACCACTGCCCTGTTTTGTAAAATTCCGAAAAATAGGTCTTCTGACTAGAGCCATGTCTTGAGTTGGTTACCTTCTAGACATTCTCTAGATCGTGCACGCGAAAACGGTGCGTCATTTGAGTTAACGGTTATCGAGTTATGAAGGTTTTAGTAAAAGTGGTGCAAATATTAAGAATCCGCAGTTGACCCAACTTTGAAAATACATTTCACCTATCTAGACCCGTGTTTTCGAATCAAGATTTTTATGATAAATACTAAAAATACCAAAGATGATTTTAGAAGTGGTTTCGTATTTAAATACGTTTCCAGTGATTTATTAAAAGTGTTGGAGTGCAAGTCAAGGAATAGTGATTCTAAGGAAAGTCAACTCTAGAGGTGCTACTTTGACCATCCGTTTTGGCTAAGTTAAAAGAGGAATTTCGAGTCGACTAAAACACGAAACTTGTTAAGGATTATCAAGGCAACGTATTGGTGTAAAGAACGAAGTTATAAATGGTTAAGTACAACAAGGATTCGAGGATTGGTTTCGAACCAAACTTATGACTTAAGTGTTTGTCGATTAACGTGGACTTAGTACGAGCCTATAGGGACCCCTTAGTGCCTTGTTTGTGATTGGCTTAAGTGTCTGAGTGTTGAGTTATAAGTGGATCGTATAGGGGATTAATCGTGTGTTTTCTTGACTTTGTTTAGATTGTCGGATCCCGCTACGAGCCCCTACTACCTCCGGAGCACCAGGCAAGTATACTAAACCCTACTCTATTGTTCAGAGTGTATATGTTTCAACATATGGTATATGTCAGTTCAAATGTTTTCTTTACAAGTTGCAAGTATTTCATCTCGTTACTCAAATACCGGATATTGATGCAATTGAATGCATGTATATATATTATTGTTGTGAATGTTATCCGGATAGTATATAAGTATAGTAATATGTCTAAGAGTTATTGGTCCATATGATTGGGACAAGTATCGAGGTACATTGTTCGTACTCGAAGGGAGATAAATGTTTAGAGAAACTATATTGTTAATTATTGGAGGTGATGAGAGATTTGATCTGGATCATTTTATTCGAATCCATGATCAAAGCAGTCATTCATATTTTTCCTCTTATATTTCGAGAGGAGAGTGATTTATTGGAAGTATTAATCGTTCGATTGTTTCCGAACGATAATAATTACCATGAATTGAGGTGCACGTGGAATTATACGTGTCATCTAAGATAAGGAGTATATTGAGGTGCACGTGGAATTATACGTGACATCTAAGATGAGGAGTATTGAAGGTGGTCAGGGGTACTCTGGTACCCCGGGTTCTGGACTAGAGATAATGTAAGAGACTGGTACGGCGGCCAGCCCAACAAAGGTGTATAAAAGCCCGGATGCGGCTTAGGGTGTGATAGGCGGATCATCCTTCTACCGGTAGTAAATTGCAAGATGTATGGACTGATCATCCATTACAGACCAGCGGATAAGAATCTCCTGAATATAGTCCATCAGTAGTGTAATTAATACCACAGGCGGGTATTAATTGCAGTATGAATATTATATCCTTACTCAGTTTTTGCGGGTAAATTTTAGTATGTTAAAGAAAATATTGGGGTTCATTTCTTGAAGAAGTTTTGTTGGTGTATATATATATATATGATTCTTGTGTATATAACTTGCTGGGCAATTTTTGGCTCATTCTTGCTATTTTTAAATATTATAAAACAGAGGAAATCAGAGCTGGCACTAGTGCGGCGAACTGTGATAAGGGTAAAGGTCCTGCAACGGACGCATCACGCTAGAAGAAAGGTTCCGGATATGAGAATAAGCTGACAGAAGTGTTATGTAGTGTAAAGCAGACGCGTTGTAGAGACTGTTATGTATTATATTAAGGTGTATTGTAGAGACGCGTTGTACTAAGATTCTGGAGGTTACTCTGATATTGTAATATTTTGGTTAATGTAAGTGAAAGTTCTAAGACTATAACCTGTGGAGTTAGATGCATGGAGATTACTTTTATTGTTGTAGTAGAATATATTGAGAACAGGTATTGCTCTATGAGGATGGATGAAGACGTGGCGACCCAAATTCCTTGTACGGAAGTTGGGGGCGTTACAGATGGTATCAGAGCAGTAGGTTATAAACCTTAGAACGAGTGTAGGAGGAGTTATGACTATATAAGAGAGAGTTTAGAAGCCAAGGAACCGATAGGCATATATATAGTAGGATTTCAAAGAGTAGTGGGGTGGAGGCATGATGGCTATTACTGGTATCTTAAGCACTGGAGAGTTTAGCAATGAACCTTCTGAGGGCGGCTAGTCTTCCTGTTAATTTTTGTATGTCTTTCAACGTGCTGGGCGGTTGCATGTCGATTATCGCCTTTATTTTTTTGGGGTTGGCCTCAATGCCCCTGTGAGATACCAAGAAACCAAGGAATTTGCCCGCGTCAAGGGCGAATGCACATTTGTCTGGATTGAGTTTCATACTATGTTTTCTGAGAGTGGAGAAGCATTCTTCTAAGTCTTGTAAGTGAGAAGCCGTTAAAAGAGATTTCACTATGAGATCATCTACATATACTTCCTTGTTTCGGCCCAATTGCCCGGCAAAGATTTTATTCATGGTCTTTTGGAAGGTGGCTCCGGCGTTGATTAGTCCAAATGGCATGACTTTGTAACAATATACCCCCCTGTGTGTAATGAAAGCTGTTTTTTCCCTGTCTTCTGGGGTCATTTTGATTTGATTGTAGCCTGAGTAGGCATCCATGAAGCTGAGCATCAAATGACCCGCTGTTGCATCGATGAGTTGGTCTATTGAGGGAAGTGGATATGGATCTTTAGGACATGTTGCGTTTAAGTCTGTGTAATCAACGCATATTCTCCATTTCCCATTGGCCTTTTTCACTAATACCACATTTTCAACCCATTTAGGGTAGGTGACTTCACAAATCAAGTCTGCATCCAGGAGTTTGTCAATCTCGATGTCAATTGCCTGCTGTCGCTCTGGCGCAAAATTCCTTCTTTTTTGTATTTTTGGAGCCTTGTCCGGGTCCACATTTAACTTGTGGATAGCTACTGATTCATCTAGACCCGGCAAATCCTTTGGGCTCCATGCAAAGACATCGGCATATTGTCTTAAAAGGTCTGTGAGACCGGCCTTAAAGATTGAGTCCAAACCCGCTCCTATACTCACGCTTTTGCTTGAGTCTCCGGGCAACATTTCTATTTTTTCTGTTTGTACAGCAGGGCTTATTGGTGGTTTTTCCTCTCGTTTGAGGCATTTCATGAGGTTTGCGTCTATTCGAGGAGGGTCTTCTGTCAGCGGGTCGTGCCCGTCAATGAACTGTACTTCTTTCCTTTTTTTTGTTATTTGCCCGCTGGTTTTCAGCGTGTCTTTGTCTTTTTGCTTGTTTTCTTTTTTGTGCCCTTTCTCTGTTGACGTTGCTGGGCTCAGTTTTTCCCAGAGTAAGTGCAATACCATAGCATCTCTTGGATGTTTCTGAATCCCCTTTGATTTCTCCGACCCCGTTTAGAGTGGGGAATTTGATCTTTAGATGGGGGGTAGATGTGACTGCTTTGAGCATACCCTCATGGGGGGTTGATACCCTCATAGTCCGCGTCCGTGAAGGTAATGATGTTTGGCGGAGCTTCAGATATCGTATAGACAGTTTGTTCTTCTCTAGGCGGTGAGACATGTCCGCCAAAAACGGTATGTACGATGTTTTTATTGTGTGCTTGAGAGGTGGATGGGCCAAGCACTTGTCTGGGCAAGTATTGAGATAAGTTGCCAGCCTTTACTTGCTTTTCTAGGAAATATTTAAGGGATAAGCAGTTGTCTGTGTAATGCCCGTGCGTTTCATGATAGTCACAATGCTTTTCTTTAGGTCTATCCTCGGGTGAGGAGTGCATTGGGGCTGGCGGTAAATAGAAGGGTTTTCCCCTGATTTCTCTCAGAATGGTTGCTCTTGGGAGTGTGAATTTGGTCCATTCTGGTTCAGGACGTCTATCCGGTCTTTGCGGGCTTGCTGGTCCTAGGCGGTCTCTGACCGGAGTTGATGATTGAGTTATTTGGGCGGGTGATGACGGCCCATGAGTGGTTTGCACTTGATGTAAGATAGGTGCCTCCCTCTGATAGGGCGTGAATCTTTCTCTTTGAAAAAATGAAGATTGAGTTGGTGGGCTCCTGGATTGTTTGAGCACACTCAAAGATTCTGCCTCGTTAATGGCCTGGGATGCTAAATCATATGCTTTTGCCAAAGTAGTGGGTTTTGTCTCCATGAGACGGCACACGTAGTTCTCGCATTCATAGGGGTTGAGGCCCCTTCTGAGATGGACTAATGCTTCTGTCTCATTAACGCAGGCAACTTTGTTGACAGCCTCTTTGAAACGGTCAATGTAATTTTGCAAAGTCTCTCCGTTGCGTTGCGCAACAGTTTCTAGAAACACTGTATGAACCTCATGCTGTTGGTTCGCCTTGAATTTGTTGAAGAATAGTCTTTTGAATTCAAACCAAGTGTCTATGGTCCTGGCGATTATTCTACAGAACCATCTTTGTGCATTCCTGCGAAGAGTCGCGGCAAAGAAATGACATCGCGTTAGATCATTGTATTCGTAATGGAGAGCCAGCTGATCAAAGTAGCTAAGATGCTCTTCAGGGTCGCCCAGCCCGTCGAAAGAATTGAAGCTATGATGTTTGATTTCTTTTTGTCGGGGCTCTGCTTCAAGCCTTATGGTAAAAGGCGTACCGCCCAACTCTGGCTCGCTATTGCCCTCTATCCTCTTTTTGAGTTCCATAATAGTACGTAACATCTCAGCGTTTATTGGTTGCGCACTTTCGGTTTCCTTTGAGCGGACAGGGGACCGCTCTCGGTGTTTTTGTTTTTCATATTCGGCTACCACCTTGTCATAGGCAGCTTTCTTGTCGATAATCACTTTTCTTAAGTCTCTGTGTTTTCTGTTTTGTTCCCACACTTCAGGTGGGTGGTGACTCTTATTGTGCCTTTCGTGACTTGTGTTTTGTGATGAGACGAGGCGGGAAAAGGCAGAGTTTGCCCTTCGGGGATGGCTATCGACCTCATCGCGGTCGTTGTGTGGATTTATGTGGGAACTTGCCTGTTTCGTGGGTGGCCCTTGTCCGGCTGGTGGGGTGAGAGAGGCTATTTGCATGATCAAATCAATTTGTTGTTGGTTGCAGCCTGTGAGATTTAGGCTAAGAATTTGTTCTCGCTCATTTCCCAGAAGCGGGTTTATTTGTAAGCGGTTTACTGGGTTTACGGGTGGGTTGAGTGGAGGTATACCTGTTACGTTTCCTTCGTTTTCTGTCAATGGTTGTTCATTTGGGCTGGGTGTTCCGACCATTTTAGTATGTTAGGCGTGTTTTGATCTGTATCGTGTTTTTAGTGTTTGGGCAACTTCTGTGTTCGTAGAGCAGGTGGTGGTTTTTTCTTTAAGAAAATCACCCCCTCCTTCTAGCGCCAAATGATAATTCCCACGGCCGATTAGAGGCTTCCGATCACTGTTCCGAGCACTGTTCCGGGGGTACTTCACCTGAGTTTGGGTATCTGCAAAATAATGTTTGCCCGGGGGTGGTGGCCGTTAAGCACCTCCGGTGTGAGAATCAGTAATCGGAATAATAATCGAACGGGTAAGAATGTATCTGTGTAAAGGGAGAGAATGAGTAATAAGTTTTTGTAGCTGAAATTTATGTGTCCTCACCTTATGTGCAGAATGGAGGTATTTATAGGCTAGGACTCCCAATCACTGTTTGGTCCACTTGGTTGCCCACTTGTTGCGCCGTTATAGCTACAGTGAGCCACCATTGGAACAGTGATTAGTGTCCTTTCCACACATACCTCGATCCTACCACAGCCGCTTTTGCTACAGTTGAATGTCCTTGTGTTCCCTTGACTACCTTTATGGTCCCCTGCCTTAGTGAGCAAGATACCAAGATATTTTGCACAAGTATTTTTGTAATGATATTTGTTGTCAAGTTGAGTAATTTTAGTAAAGATAATATATAATGACACGTGTGTAAATTGCAAGTACTGTTATGGAAAACCTGCTGTGCCGCCTGTGGGCTTACAGCGGGTAGTTATCAAATACAATCCATGGAAATGCAATTTTTGTTATTTTACTATCATTTCATATCTTTTATTTATTCAAAATTGAGAAGAGGGTGCTGGTAAAATTCAAAAAAAAGAGGGTTTATTAATGCTTTCAAATTGTCGAATTCATGGGCATTATTTTTGTTAGTCGGGACGCATTTGGGTAAATATGATATCAAAGCAAAATAAATGAAACTCGTTAGATTGGAGTTGACTCTCTCTAAACCTAGCAGCAGCCTCCCCCCTTTTTTCCTCCCTCCTCCCTTTTCTTCGCCTCCCCCCTTCTTCATATCTACCCATCGACCATCTCTCTTTACTCCATCCATCCATTCTCCAATTTTTCCCCAATCATCTAATCCCTCTTTTTTTTGTTTTTGTTCTTTTATTTTTAATAAAAATTGAACCAAAGCCAAGCATCTTAAAATTTATTTTTTAGATCTATCTTGGTTTTGAGTCGATCTACTCAAATAAAAAATACCTTGAGATTCAATTGAATTTCGGTTTTTCGCCTCGTCTTAGATCTAAAACCATCAGAGCTTCCGTTGTCCTTCTTCTCCGATTCAAGCGGGTGGATTTTCGATTCGGTTTCTCTTGTTTTTGTGGTTCGCTCCGTTTCTAAGGATTGCTTGTTTTAGTTTGTATTTGCAGTTTGGATTTCTAGGTTGTTATTTCATTTTGTTTGGCTGTGGTCTCCCCTTGGTGATAGGTGATTTTCTCTCCTTTTTTGTGAGAGTTGGTTCAAATTCAAGGATAAGAGCATGATACGAATTGCATTTGTGGTTGATAGCTCAAATGAACTATGGAGAAGATATTGGGCGTAGAGCAAGTATCTATAGAAATATCACTTTTTTCACACTGCTTATTTGTCTCATTTTATGAAGACAGGCGTGTCATCCTGTTCTATGTTTGATCGTTTCGATCATTCTTATAGATGCCGTATGCCTTTTATGAATTGAATTACCCCTTTCATCAAAAAAAAAAAGAAAAAGAAACTCGTTAGTAAATTTAAAACGGGTAAATGATCTGTTTCATCATTGTACAATACCAAAAGTTTCAGTTGGGTTACCAACCCAAAAAAATTTTCAAACACATAACTGTACAATAAAAATATTTCAAGCAGGTCATTGTACATTTAAAAAAATTCACGACCGTTAAAGTTTAACGGAAAACGTTAAACTGAAAATTAACTTTCAATTAGGTCACTAAGCGTTAAAAAAATTAAAATTTCAGAAATTTTTTAAGAATTTAAGAAAAAAATCCATAAAACTTTCTATTATATGAGTTTAGGTAAAGATTAAGTAAAAAAATCAGTAAATTTTCGTAAAAAATTTTAATTTTTTAATTCGAAAATTTTAAATTTTTTAATTCAAAAAAATTTATACACATATCTTAAAAATATTCGAAAAAATTTATACACATATCTTGAATTTTTTTGAATTTTTTTAAGTCGAACAAATTTATACGCATTAAACTGAATGAATATCTTAATTTTTAAATTCGAAAAAAATTCATTCGAATGAGAATGTTCATTTTTAAATTAAATTCTAATCATCCGGGAAAAAAAAATAAAAATTCACTATTGATTATAAAAACGGGATATCTTAAAATATTTGTTCGCATGTATCTATTTATACGCATATAAATTGAATGGGTATATTCATTTTTTAATTTAATTAAATTCTAATCTTTTCAAAATATTTAAAATTTTTTGTATCAAACAAGTTGTTTGATTTTGTTTAGCAATCAAAACAAGTTGTTCGAAAAATTCAAAAAAAAAAAATTATGAAATTTTCCTGAATTTTTAAGAAATTTTTTCATTATAAGTAATTTAAATTTAAGAAAAAAAATTCATATAAGAAAAAATCTGAATTTAAAAATTTCTTATAAGATTTTTTATTCAGAAAAAATATGATTTTTTTCTTAAATTTTTACGAAATTTAAAATTTTAAAATTAATTTAAGAAATTTTTCTGAATTTTTACTTATATGAATTTAAGTAAAAAAAAATTAAGAAAAAATAGAAAAAGTTTCAATTTCAGTTGGAGTGACCTGTTTGAAAAATTTTTATTGTACAGTGATGTAACTGAAAATTTTATTGCGCCACGTCATCCCGCCACGTCACCTTTCCGTTAGTCAACTTAACGGCAGTGATCTGTTTGAAATATTTTTATGTATACTGATGTGTTTGAAAACTTTTTTGGGCTGGTAACCCAACTGAAAGTTTTGCTATTGTACAGTGATGAAAGAGATCATTTACCTTCTGACAAAAAAAAAACAGATCATTTACCCAATTTAAAACATACTGCAATAGAATCTTGATAAATGAATATTCGATAAACAAATAATTTCATCAAATAAATAATTTTTTCCGATCCCGACATAATTAAGATAGTATATTTTTTATCTCGATAAATGAATAATCTTAATTAATAAATAAAATTTTTCGATCCCGAACATATTCATTTATCGAGGTTTAACTATTGTTGTGGGAGGATTTTAGCACAACAAATTATGAGGCCTCGTGCTGGAATAGCGCCAATAATTAAGGAATCGTACAACCACCCGGAAAGGCTCGTGGTTGAAAATCAATGGCTAGTCGCCCGGGAAGGCACACGACTAGGGTTACCGAAGAACACGGGATGTGGTTCCTCGGAAGGATCGGACTGAATCTACGGGATGAGAGCTCAAGGACCAAATGTTGGCCAGCCAAGAACCCTAATTTGACTGTGTCACACAAGAGTGCACGTGCTCTAGCTACTCAAGGAGTGTAAAGTGTCGAAGAAGATCCCGTAAACTGCCTACATACCACTATTTATAGTGGATCAAGCCCGAATGTAGTTCTTGAATGATATGATTGTTTGTTCATGATGAGTTATCCTCTCTCCAGTGGGATAATGACTGTTATTTCTGATAATAATCGAGTGTGATGTCTGAAATCAGGTTACCAAGTAGTTTAGGTAACATAGAATGATTATCCCTTATATTTATCATGATTTTGTATCATTTATCAAGTATATATGACATATATCCTCAAATAACTGAATGTTTATCTGTTTGAGAGTGTTTTTAGATGATATAGACGTGTTCCTAAAAAATAGGGGGCGTGCCTTATCTGTATTGGCAGCCTAATCAGGCTTCCGGCGGAAGCTGGGGGTACCGCCCGGTAGCCTGGCTCCGGTACCCCCTCCGGTAACCCCTATCACGGGAGCTACTCTGGAAGCTCTACTGGGTGACTGGTAATAGTTATAGGTTATCCTCAAGGGGATGCCTTGAGACCCTTAGCCATGTGTTCCCGTGCTACAGCGTACATGGTAACCCCTAGGGCTACCATAGGCTCCCGGAAACCTGACAGATTACTCATTCTCTTCATGGATCTGGACCCTAATCCTCTAGTGGGCCTAAATCTAACCCATGCGAGATTTTGGTCACAACAACTACCCCCCGGTTCCCTGAAGTACTGTGTGCAAGGGGAACCTATTATTCACAGGGTGCCGCTTTCCAAGTTTCTAAATCAAAACTTACTTTATCAATGCCTTGCCAACACTATGTTGAAATAGTAAATTCTCATTTGCAAATATCAGAACTAGTAGTGATATCTTCATTCGATAGTTCTTGTAATCTGCGCCACCGGAACTCGAAATTAATCTAATGTGGGGAGCTATATGATTTATTTATTACAGCTCTGATCAATTAGATTTATCCATTGGGAATAAAAGAGATGACTATCAAGAGGGGAGAGCCTTATCACAAACTCTTCCGCCCTAAAACAAAAGGGAACGGTTCATTTTCCTGTACCCACACGTTTCCATATACACCTCGTTTTCTGTACCATATTCAATCACTAGGGAATACGCCTCTTTTTCATTTACTCTCATATATCAATAAGTTTAGCCTTTTCATCCTTTTTCTCTTCACTTACGCTATACTCTCTCTTTTGAGCAAAGTAAAAAAAAAAAGAAAAAGCTCTCAAAGGTTTCCGACGGGACTTCTCCGGTGAGGCCTACGCCAGTCACACACCCATCTTCACTACGGTACCTTTCTTTTTGATTCTTGCGGTCCACCCATATCTCTAACTTTGTTGTTTCATTCTTGATGTTCATGGGTGTATTAAATTTTACTCTCTTGTGCGTGTGCGTTCATATATCGATGTTTATTTTTTTTTTTAAAAAATTGATAACAAAGCTATAATTCCAATCATCATTGCATGTTGTTTGCTTCGATTCGCCTGAATTTGATGTGTATGGTCGTAAATCTTTGTTGTCTGTATCAACTCTCCATCCTTGTTAAGATTAAACCTCGTGTGCTTGACTCTTTATGCTGAGATGCATGTGCCAATTTCACTGCTTACGGTAGGCTTACCGAAGGGGTTCAGGATGGCCTGTACTCCGTCTTCCCCCTTGGTTACTCTTTAGGCGCTCGTAACATGTTTGATATTTGCTCTAATCGAGTGTCATTACTTTAGATCTGTTCTGTCGAATAGATATAGGCAACTGATCAATCTGGGCATATGCCTGGTACTTTGCGCCCGTGTTTTTTCTTGTTTTGTTTTGTCAGCTCCGGCATCACTAAATCAGGCTGCCACGTCGATAGCCACCCACCAATTTTTAGCCTTTTCGATTTGACCCGGTAGCCTTATTATGTCTAGGGTACCTCTAGGTTGATTAAGTGGGATCACCATTTCCCCCTACTATTGGTTGTCCGGCTCTCTTCTCTCATGCTAATCTGCTTCCCTATCTGTGGTTGCAGATGTCTATCTCGTCCATCTCGGGAAGCTCATCTCAACACGTGGGTAACCTGTCACCCGTTTCTGGTGAGCCTTCCGATTCTGGGTCAACCCACCTTAATGAGGTGCTCCTCCATCAACCCCTGCTACAATCCAAACCTTCCATTAGTTCTCGGACCCGTTCTCGGGTTGAGGTAATAAATCCTCTCGAAGCTGAGATCGTAAGTAGGCGTCTCGACCCCTTCCTGGAGGCTGGCTCGTCAAATTTTGGTAGTGAGGATATTGATAGGATTTATCTGAGTTCAAACACGGATGAAGAAGAAAGGTTGGATGAGGGGTTCTGGAATGAGGCTGAGCAGCCGCTTCTTGATAATTCAAACCTGCTAGATGAAGAAAGGAATACCGAAGTTGAGTTGGTGATAGAGGTTGATCGGAAGCCTCACGTCCCTGCAAGCTGCGTTCCATCCTGTGAAAATTTAGACTCCACCATGAATACTGATAGACTTGACAGACTATTAGAGTCGTGCAATCCGGGATGTAATCTGGTGGTACCCAGTAATGGTGAGAGGTGCCACAGATTTGATAACTTTGAACCCGATCAGTCCTTGCCTGATGCCGTGTTATCTGCTTCGTTCTTTAAGCTGGGATTCTCTCTTCCACTGCACCCGTTCTTTGTTGACATGCTGAACTTTTATGACATAGCCCCAATGCAACTGTCCCCTAATTCTTTTAGGGTGGCTGCGTGCATGTATATTCTATATGATCAAACCTTCTCTGTCCCTCTCACCGCTAGAGAGCTAGGGTACTTTTATCAATTGAAGGATGTAGGGCGGAAGGTTGGTATCTTTTACCTCACCTCATGGAACAATAGGCAAGGTGGATGTATAAAGGGGAACAAACGGGGGATGTATGACTGGTTGGAAATGTTTTTATACTGTTATGGCTGCGAGGAGGTGAGAAAGGAATGGAACCTAAATCCGGGTAAGCATACGGTACCCCCCCAGGCTACGGGTAACCCCCGTCAAATCACCTTCTTTTCTAACTCGACCTTTGCTCTTTTTTTTTTTTTATTCTGTTGTTGTATTGTTTAGGGATCCCAACACAAACATCCCTACAGGGCCTTGAAGAGAGAAGGGCTAGAAAGATTATGAAGTTGGCGGGCTCTCTGAGGGACGGGGAGAGTTTGTTGACCCCGGAGACCCTGAAGAGATTAGGGTTCTCTAAACCTGTGGCTCCCTCCTCTCCTGCTCATGAGATGGAGGTTGAGGAAGGATTGGAAAGAGAGCCCAGACCTCGGGGTACTGGCAAGAAGCGTGGGAAGAAAGATGGGGCTTCCACTGGCTCCTCTTCCGGTATCCCAGGCTACCGCTCCCTATACCTTTTTCTTACATTCTCACTAAACATGTCATATTCCTTTGTTTATAGATACTTGTTATTAGTGGCGTCTCTATTGCTTTTCTCATGTATGTGCTTCCAAACTGTGTAGTACTTGTTGCATTTCTCTTACTCATGTTATCATATGCATCCAGGAATCGGGCTCCGGTAACCCTACCGGTAGCCTGATATTTCTTCATATAGTTATGAGTTACGATTTCTAATATCTCCAATGTTCCATCATTTCAGGTATGTCAGGATCTGTGCCATCCTTTATCAAACCGTCTGACAAATACGAAGATTTATTTCCTGAGGATGATTTGCTCATGATGGAAACCCCCATTGCTGCTACTCCGATTTCCAGGGTCCCAGCTCCTGCACCCATTAAGGTTGAGCTCTCAGCTACCGAAAAACGTAGATTATCTCAAGCTTCCGGGAGTCTCAAGACTTCCCCAGAAACTCGATCTTCGAAGAGGGTTAGGATATCTCAGCAGGGTGCACCCGTAGGCGAAGTGGAGCAGTTCTACCGAGCATGCGGTGGGCAGATACCCGTGGAGACTATTGCAGGATGGGCTAAACAGAAGACTAATGACGCTGCCAGGTCAATGCTATTCTCGTCAGGAGAGAGTCTGTTTCATCAAATAAGGATCGGTAACCAATTGGTGGCGGCTACCCGTGGTGACATGAAGCTGAAAGAGGACCTAAAGCAGGTAAGGTCTGATTTTAACACTGCTGATGAAGAAAGGAAGAAGCTGGTAGATGCAAATAAGAAGTTGAAGGGTGAGATTTCAGCTGTCACAAAGGAGAAAGAAAAACTGGGAAAGCTGGTTTATGAGCAAGATAGAGATAAGGAGAAGATGGTGGTAGTCCATGCTACCGAAGTTGCGGAGCTGCAGCTACAAGTGGATACCCTCCAGGCCTCTGTAAAGAAGTTAAAAGAGGTGCTTCCCGAGAGGTATCAGTTGGGATTTGCTAAGGGGGTCCAAGACTACATGAAATCTACTTGGGAGGTGATGCCAAATTTGGATTGGGCCCTTCTGGGCGAGGATGCCGTGAAGCAGGTAGAGAAGTTTAAAGAAGAAGCTATCAAATCTCCGACTTCTGCCGTGAAGGTGACTCCCAAGCCAGCCGATATTCCGAAAGACATGGTTAAGGATACTCAGGATACCAGGGTTGATGCTCCCGCAGGTGCGGTCGAGGTGGCTCCAGGTGATTCCGCTAGAAAGGTGGACCCTGTTGAGGATTCCCCTAACTCCGAGGCTACTAAAAATCCCTCATCCTCTTAAATCATCCTTTTCCAATTACTTTGACCTTTTACTATGCCAGTTTTCGAACTTGTGTTTTTTTTTTTTTAAAAGGGGGTGGGCTCCTATAACGCTCCACGTATGTAATGGTTTAGTCGTTTAACTCTATTCGCTTTATGGCCTTGGGCCTAGTACTTTTGAATTTGCTTTCGTAATGCATGTTTATCTTATTATCTGGTTTCTATGTAGTAGGTATGATTGGCGCACTACTACTGATTATGCCCTATTGTCTTGCGTATAAGGGATCAGTGGAGGGTTCCTGAAGGTTACCACACCTACCACACGGGTACCTCAGTTTAGACTGAGACTGCCACTATTCTTTCCTAATTTAGTCGCATACGGATTATTTATTGGTTATTCACCGAGAACTAACTTGGTAGTTAATGATTTTCACTCATCAAATCCCCAATTCACTCATTCTCTAGGGTACCAATATGCTAAGTAAGAAA
Source organism: Kitagawia praeruptora (assembly GCA_037693485.1). Lineage (NCBI taxonomy): Eukaryota > Viridiplantae > Streptophyta > Magnoliopsida > Apiales > Apiaceae > Kitagawia > Kitagawia praeruptora. The sequence continues at coordinate 147,752,372 of CM075349.1, read as the reverse complement.
GGTGTTACGATAACTTAAAACAGGGCATAACTAAACGCCACCATCGACTTCTATCTGGTAGAATGACTCCCCTGACTAATCTTAAAACAAGTTTGTACAAGTTTTCAGAGGATACATGTCATATATATGTTGATTAAATAGATATTAGATCATGAATCAAGATAAGAACGATAGAAGGGTATCGCAGTGTAGAAGAGTACAAGAGTAAATATGGCAACGCATACCTGGATAGGTGGCCATAGAACTGATAGACTACTTGTACCTTTGTCTGCTTGGTTGTCACCGTGGGTGTGGGGGTACCGTCCGGTATCCCTATAGCATTTGGAAGCCCGAAGGCAGGAACCGGACTCCGGGAGCCCCGTGGCCGGTAGCCCCTATCCGGTAGCCTGGGTACCGGAGGCTTAGCCTGGAAACCTTTGTTCCGGGAGTCCCAGTCATTTCATAAATCATGGGTGGTGATGCCATGTAGGCCAACCCTGCAAAGATGTCTCGTAATGAAGGGATCCAAGTGGGTCGACCAGGGTACCACACAAGCCCAAATAGTAAAGAAGGGAACCATGTATGCCGAACAGGGTTCCATACATGCCCTGATAACCAAGTAAGCCATGTGAACCACTCAAGGTTCCGTACATGTCTGGTGTTGAAGGGATCCAAGTGTGCCAATCAGGTTACCACACAAGCCCAAGTAATGAAGGGAACCATGTATGCCGAACAGGGTTCCATACATGCCCTGATAACCAAGTAAGCCATGTGAACCACTCAAGGTTCCGTACATGTCTGGTATTGAAGGGATCCAAGTGTGCCAATCAGGTTACCACACAAGCCCAAGTAATGAAGGGAACCATGTATGCCGAACAGGGTTCCATACATGCCCTGATAACCAAGTAAGCCATGTGAATCACTCAAGGTTCCGCACATGTCTGGTGTTGAAGGGATCCAAGTGTGCCAATCAGGTTACCACACAAGCCCAAGTAATGAAGGGAACCATGTATGCCGAACAGGGTTCCATACATGCCCTGATAACCAAGTAAGCCATGTGAACCACTCAAGGTTCCGTACATGTCTGGTATTGAAGGGATCCAAGTGTGCCAATCAGGTTACCACACAAGCCCAAGTAATGAAGGGAACCATGTATGCCGAACAGGGTTCCATACATGCCCTGATAACCAAGTAAGCCATGTGAACCACTCAAGGTTCCGTACATGTCTGGTGTTGAAGGGATCCAAGTGTGCCAATCAGGTTACCACACAAGCCCAAGTAATGAAGGGAACCATGTATGCCGAACAGGGTTCCATACATGCCCTGATAACCAAGTAAGCCATGTGAACCACTCAAGGTTCCGTACATGTCTGGTATTGAAGGGATCCAAGTGTGCCAATCAAGTTACCACACAAGCCCAAGTAATGAAGGGAACCATGTATGCCGAACAGGGTTCCATACATGCCCTGATAACCAAGTAAGCCATGTGAACCACTCAAGGTTCCGTACATGTCTGGAAATGGCAAAAATTTGAAATTCTGATAATTTCAACCTGTTAGGCTGAGAGGTGTATTCACTACTACCCCCCTAGTTCTGGATGGTAGCCTAGCTGCCATGTAGAACTATGCTTGTAGGTCTTACATATATTTCTGAAAATATTTATAGGTGGTAAATGTAAAAGAAAACAATCAACTTCTACTTTTACTGAAAATCAAACAGTACGAATACATCAAATTTCATCCAGACGGGGTGTGCATCCACTACCCCCCGGGCATCTATTGAAAATCATGAAATCCTAAGAACTGAAAGGGAAATAGTGCAACCACAACTAGTAGGTTGCCTTTATTCATCCTAAGCCTGAAAGAGGCCTACATTTGCTCTGAAAAGAGTCTTACTGATAGTACTTCTTTAGGTGCTCGGCATTCCAAGCACGGGGAATAGTGTTCCCATCCATGTCTTCAAGGTGGTAAGTGCCTTCCCAAAAGATAGATTTTATTTTGTAAGGCCCTTCCCAGTTTGCTCCAAAGGCCCCGTGCCCGGGAACCCGCATATTGGGCATCATTCTTCTCAGTACTAGGTCGCCAACCTTGAGGGGTCGAGGGCGTACCTTGTTATTATAGTATTTGCGGGTCCTCTGTTGGTAAGCCGCAAGTTTCAGCTGGGCGGTAGCCCGGTTTTCCTCTACCATGTCTAGGGCCAACCTCTGATGTATTTCATTTGATTCTTGACTGAAATTATCCCTCCGGTAGGACCCTGTCCCGACTTCCACTGGGACCATAGCTTCACAGCCATAGGTTAGGACAAAGGGAGACTCTCCGGTTGTGGACCTGGGAGTGGTGTTGTAAGACCACAAGACCATTGGAAGCTCCTCTGGCCAATTTCCCTTTTTATCTTCCAACTTGGCTTTCAGAGTGTGCTTGATGATTTTATTCACAGCTTCCGTCTGCCCATTGCTTTGGGGGTGGCAAACGGCTGAAAAATCTTTCTTTATTTCCAAGTCCTCACATAGACTTCTCATTTCTCTACTATCAAATTGCTTGCCATTGTCTGAGATCAGCTTGTACGGTACCCCGTATCTACATATAATGGCTCGCTTAACAAATTCTTTCAGCTTACCAGCAGTGATGGTAGCTAGGGGTTCCGCCTCTGCCCACTTGGTAAAGTAGTCAACGGCTACCACGGCATATTTCACACCACCTCTGCCTTTGGGAAGCTCCCCAATCAGGTCAATCCCCCATATTGCAAAGGGCCAGGGGCTTCCAATGGGTTTTAATTCCACAGCTGGGTTGCTATTGAAGTTAGCAAACCTTTGGCATTGATCACAAGCTTTAGCAAAGTCATAAGCATCAGTTTTCATGGTAGGCCAGTAATAGCCCTGTCGGAGAATTTTGTGGGCCAGGGAGGTACCCCCCGAGTGGTTGCCACAAATGCCTTCATGAATTTCCCTTAGGATGTATTCACATTCATTTCCAGATATGCACTTAAGTAGAGGTTGATTAAATCCCCTCTTGTATAGGATGCCATCATAGATCACATAACGGGCAGCCTTATATTTGAGTTTCCGAGCTTCATCTTTGTCCTCCGGAAGTGTCCCCTTGGTGATATACTCACGTATTGGGGTTGTCCATTGGTTTTCCATTGAAGAATCTATTTCCATGGTCTCCTCTCGATAGATACTTGGTTGGAGCTGCACTTCAAGGGGTATTACCCCTAACAGGACAGCTTCTTTTTGGGATCCCAACTTGGCAAGGGCATCAGCATTGGCATTTTCCACCCTTGGGATTTGATTTAGATTTAGCAATTTGAACCTACTGATAAGTTCTTGGGCATACTTCATGTAGAGTTCAGTGCGGGGGCCTCGACTCTGGAAGCTTCCTTTAATTTGCCACACAATCAGCATGGAGTCACTAAACACATTTAGGTATTCTACCTTCATTTCCAGAGCCAGTTTCAAGCCAGCAATCAAGGCCTCATACTCTGCATCATTGTTGGTAGCCCTGAAGCCAAAGTGTATGGCACTCTGAATTCGGTGCCCCTCTGGGCTTACCAACTCTATTCCTGCACCTCCCCCATTATTATTTACTGCACCATCGACATACAGGTTCCACCACAATTGGGGGCTTTCGGCATCCCCTTCGGTAACTGGGGTTACCGGGGTACAATCTTCTCCGGTAACCTCAAAATCAGGAGGAAACTCCAGTAAGAAATCGGCCAGTGCTTGACCTTTAATAGCAGTTCGGGGTTTGTAATCTATTTCAAACTGTCCTAGCTCGACAGCCCATTTCATCATTCTACCGGAGGCTTCAGGCTTGTGCATCACTTGCCTCAGCGGGAAGGATGTTCTAACTTCAATTTTATGGGCCTGAAAGTAAGGCCTTAGCTTCCTGGAAGCCAATATTAGAGCATATGCTAGCTTTTCCATGCTGGGATACCGGGTTTCCGCATCCAGCAGCCTTTTGCTCACATAGTATACCGGGTATTGTACTTGTTCTTCTTCCCGAATCAACACAGCACTTATAGAGTATTCAGAAACAGCTAAATATAAAATGAGTACCTCACCTTCCAAGGGTTTGGAGAGCAATGGTGGGCTTCCCAGCTGTTCTTTTAGTTTCTTGAAGGCTTCCTCACATTCCGGGGTCCATTCGAAGTTTTGACCCTTCTTGATAGCCTTGAAAAACTCCTTGCATTTGTCGGAAGACCGAGATACGAATCTATTTAGGGCTGCTACCCTTCCGGTAAGCCCTTGGACTTCTTTTACATTCCTTGGGGACCTCAGTTCCAGCAATGCTTTGATTTTGGCAGGGTTTGCTTCAATCCCTCTGTGGTTCACAATGAATCCAAGAAATTTTCCAGACTCCACCCCAAAAACACACTTTTGGGGGTTCAGCTTCATCCGGTACTTCCTTAGGATATCAAACATCTCAGATAGGTGCAACACATGGTCGGCTGCCACCTTTGATTTGACCAACATATCATCAACATAGACTTCCATAGTCTTACCAATCTGTTCCTTAAACATCATGTTTACGAGCCTCTGATAGGTAGCCCCGGCATTCAATAGCCCAAACGGCATCCCCACATAACAGTACAGTCCCCTATCAGTTATGAAGCTGGTATGCTCCTGGTCCGGTTCAAACATCGGTATCTGGTTATATCCGGAGTAGGCATCCATGAAACTTAGCAAAGCATGGCCTGCCGTGGCATCCACCAGTTGATCAATTCTAGGTAGCGGGAAGCTATCCTTAGGGCATGCCTTATTTAGATCAGTAAAGTCAACACATGTCCTCCATTTCCCATTAGGCTTCCGGACCAGCACTGGGTTTGCTAGCCATGTTGGATAGAAGGATTCTTTGATCAAACCAGCCTTCAATAACCGGTCTACTTCTTCCTGGAGGGCGGTAGCCCTTTCACCACTGACAGGCCTTCTCTTCTGCCGGATACCCCTTCTCTCAGGGTCAATGTTCAAATGATGGCACATGACTTTCGGGTCAATCCCCACCATGTCAGAATGACACCATGCAAATACATCAAGGTTGCTTTTAAGGAAAGCAGTCAACCTTTCTCTTGTACTTTTATCTAGCTGTTGCCCGATTTTCAAGATTTTACTAGGATCTTCAGCATCCACTAGTATAGGGATAGTATCCTCGGCAGCCCCTGCCTTCTCCAGGGTACCGGGCATCCTGGGATCAATGTCAATCTCAACCGGGAGTCTTCTTTCCGCTCCCTGGCTCTCATTCTCTAGCATTGCTCCATCTAGATCATCATCTGAGGCACTTTTTACCATGCCTTCCAGTGAAATGCTATGAATTTCCTCATTTTTTTCGGCAGCTTCCAACAACAAGCTTTGTGGTGGTACCACCCCTCGAAAATTTGGAACCTCTTCAGTAGGTTCATCTGGCAATTCCACTATCATGATGGCATTACACGATGTTCTTTCAAACTTCTGTGGCTCAAGCCCATGGCTTCTCATTAAGGCTTCTCCATCAGCCTTTTCTTCAATTTGAATAGGTTTGTCTGCCCTCTCGGCAGCCTGCACAGCTCTGTTATAGCATTCCCTTGACTCATGTTGACATCCTTTCACACACCCAATGCCATTTGGTGTAGGAAACTTCATTGAAAAGTGGTATATTGAGGTTACCACCCTCATGTCTTTCAATACTGGTCTACCGAGAATTGCATTGTGGGATATGTCTTCATTTACCACCATGAATTCTGCCATTTGGGTGGCCTTGCAGGGATCCACACCCAATGTCAAGGGTAATTTGACCCTGCCCATGATTTGGACTGGGTTACCGGTAAACCCATATAGCTCATTATTGGTAGGCAGTAACTCTTTGTCCAAAAGTCCCAATTTCTGAAATGTGGTATATGCCAAGATATTTACTGAGCTTCCATTATCAACCAGCACTCTGTGCACATTCATTCCACCAATATTCACGGTTACCACCAAAGCATCATTATGAGGGTGGTGAACCCACTTGGCATCCTCCTCGGTAAAGGAAATATCAGCGGTTTCCCCTTTAAACAGCTTAGGGGGCCTTTCTGCAAGGTGGAACACATTAGTTAGGGGTTTGTCCCTGGCTTCCCGAGCATACCTATCTCTGGCATTCCGACTGGCACCCCCCAAATAAGGGCCGCCAAAGATGGTATGGATGCTATTAGCTCGGGTAGTCCTTTCTTGGTTTCCAGGAGCCTTGTCCTTGTTATCTCTACCTTCTTTATATTTCTTAGCCTCTTGGGCTACAAATTCAGTCAGGTATCCACCTCTAATCAACTCTTCAATTTGATCTTTCAAATGCCTGCAATCAGCAGTCTCGTGTCCATTCACTTCGTGGAATGCACAGTACTTTCCTTGATCTTTCACTCCTGGGGGCCCTGCCCGGTAGGGCCTCCGGAATAGCCCATTCTTCTCATTCACTTCGAGAATATGACTGATTGGGACAGTCAAAGGAGTATACTCTGAGTATTTCTGAAAATTCGCCTTTGGAGTGAGTCTGTCCTTGGCAGAAATTCTATCCTTAGTTGCATTAACAGCAATAGGGGCAGTCTTGTCATCATACCGGGGGGCTCCTAAGCCGGCGGTACCACTCCCGGAAGCCCTCTTGTTCGAATCCCTTTTAGGGCTGTAAGAACGATTTCTTTTGTTCCTGTTCCAACCTCGGGAACTGGAATCTTTGGACAATTTTGCCATGGATTCCTCAATCACTTTATGGCGTTCTGCTTGTTGGTAAAATTCCGCCAGGGTTCCGGGCTCCTCGGTTTGCAATTCCTTCCAAAACTCGGTTCCAGGTCTTACCCCGGCTATCAGGAAGTTCTTCAGAGTTTCGTCAGAGGCCTTCTTCACTTTTGGCACTTGCTCATTAAATCTTTTGAAATACTGTCTTAGAGACTCGTGAGTTTCTTGCTTGATATTAGCCAGAGTATTCACCGGTGGGGCGTAGGCCACGGTAGCCCTAAATTGAGAGATAAACTGATCTCCCATCCTCCTCCAGGATTTGATAGACCCTTCGGCTAGCCTCTTGAACCATTGGTGGGCATTTCCGGTCAGGGTAGATGCCAATAGCCTACACCTTGCTAAGTCCTCCACCTGGTATACATCCATTTCTGTATTAAAACGGCTCAAGTATTCAACCGGATCTGAGTTTCCATTGAATTTCAAGTCAGTATTCATCTTAAAGAACCTTGGCAAGGCTGCCTTTTTCACTTTCACAGAAAAGGGGGAACCGGCAGTGATACCGGACTTAAACTTTTTCTCCTCCTTGATCTTTTCCAAGGCTTTTTTCCAGTCAGACATCCTGAACTGTCCATTTTCACCATCTGAAAGCGTATCACTTTCAGAATCATCATCTTCATTGGCTGTCTTGCTTCTTCTAGGGATTGAACTTTGATGGGAGCCGGAATCCTGATCAGTACCCTCACCGGTAGGGACTCCGGTAGAGCGGGATCTCCTGTTTCTATGCCAAGAAGAGTGACTGCTTTGCCTATAATTCCTTCTGCCATCAGATCTGGATCTCCTGGAAATGCTTTTTGGGGGTACCGTTTGGGACCTCTCTCGGCGTTCTCGGGAACCCTGAATTGTGGAATCCCCATTGCCATCTCTCCAATCTTTGCTTCCAGTGTGAATCAGCTTGTGACGAAGGTCTTTGTTAGTCAGTTTTTTGCCAACTCGATCAAAAACACTTAGACTTCTGGTGGGTGAACCTTCGGCACCCTGGGTTTCCGGGACATCAGATCGGTCACCCTCATATTCTTCTTCCACAGGCTCTTCTGCGTCTTCTTCAGATGGGACATGATCAGTGTTGTCCTCAATATTGTCCTCAGACTCAAAGTTCAGCCTTGTCGGAGTCACATTCTTCTTTTTTGACTTCGACTTGCACTTCCTTTGCCATTTTTTCATTTTTTCGGAACCTTTTTCCAAGTTGTTGACTCTTTCATTCATCGTCTTCAGATAGTTCATGATGTCCTTGTTACTAACATCATCACCACCTTTGTTTCGTCCATTACCATCCTGAGACGGTGTTTTATCACTTTCAGAATTGTCACTCGCCATATCTCCTCCAAATGACGATTTTTGAGGCCCCTCCTTCGGGCGCCAATTGTTGTGGGAGGATTTTAGCACAACAAATTATGAGGCCTCGTGCTGGAATAGCGCCAATAATTAAGGAATCGTACAACCACCCGGAAAGGCTCGTGGTTGAAAATCAATGGCTAGTCGCCCGGGAAGGCACACGACTAGGGTTACCGAAGAACACGGGATGTGGTTCCTCGGAAGGATCGGACTGAATCTACGGGATGAGAGCTCAAGGACCAAATGTTGGCCAGCCAAGAACCCTAATTTGACTGTGTCACACAAGAGTGCACGTGCTCTAGCTACTCAAGGAGTGTAAAGTGTCGAAGAAGATCCCGTAAACTGCCTACATACCACTATTTATAGTGGATCAAGCCCGAATGTAGTTCTTGAATGATATGATTGTTTGTTCATGATGAGTTATCCTCTCTCCAGTGGGATAATGACTGTTATTTCTGATAATAATCGAGTGTGATGTCTGAAATCAGGTTACCAAGTAGTTTAGGTAACATAGAATGATTATCCCTTATATTTATCATGATTTTGTATCATTTATCAAGTATATATGACATATATCCTCAAATAACTGAATGTTTATCTGTTTGAGAGTGTTTTTAGATGATATAGACGTGTTCCTAAAAAATAGGGGGCGTGCCTTATCTGTATTGGCAGCCTAATCAGGCTTCCGGCGGAAGCTGGGGGTACCGCCCGGTAGCCTGGCTCCGGTACCCCCTCCGGTAACCCCTATCACGGGAGCTACTCTGGAAGCTCTACTGGGTGACTGGTAATAGTTATAGGTTATCCTCAAGGGGATACCTTGAGACCCTTAGCCATGTGTTCCCGTGCTACAGCGTACATGGTAACCCCTAGGGCTACCATAGGCTCCCGGAAACCTGACAGATTACTCATTCTCTTCATGGATCTGGACCCTAATCCTCTAGTGGGCCTAAATCTAACCCATGCGAGATTTTGGTCACAACAACTATATTTCATAATTGAAACTTTTATTGAAGTTAGAGCATCTCCAATGGCGTTAGCTAAAAATGATTGACTAAATCTATACTATTATATAAATTCCGAAACATTAAAAGTTTGGTTGGTTGGTACCTATTGAATTTACCTAATTACCCTTGCATCCAATTAATATTAATATTATTAATCTATTATCAATTTCAATTTTTACTCAAATCAAATAAACAAAACCTTTTCTATTTCATCTAAAATACAATATCTTTTATATTTCATCTAACTAAATTTTCGCCTTTATGAATCAGTTTCTTTCTTGAGGTTAAACATATTACCTTTTCTATTTTTCAATTATATATTTATTAACTAATCAATTTCCTTTTTCAGATTAAACATATTATTTATACTACTTTTTCAAGAACTAAATAATTTCCTTTTTCAGGTAAAATAGAATATCTTTTATATTTTATCTAACTAAAATTCATTAAAAGTTTAGTTGGTCGGTACCTATTGAATTTACCTAATTACCCTTCACCCAATTAATATTAATATTATTAATCTATTATCAATTTCGATTTTTACTCAAATCAACTAAACAAAACATTTTCTATTTCATCTAAAATACAATATCTTTTATATTTCATCTAACTAAAATTTCCCCTTTATGAATCAGTTTCTTTCTTGAGGTTAAACATATTACCTTTTCTATTTTTCAATTACATATTTACTAACTAATCAGTTTCTTTCTTGAGATTAAACATATTACCTTTTTCTATTTTTCAATTACATATTTACTAACTAATCAATTTCTTTTTTCAGATTAAACATATTATTTTTTCTACTTTTTCAAGAACTAAATAATTTCCTTTTTCAGTTAAAATAGAATATCTTTTATATTTTATCTAACTAAAATTTCTCCATTAAATACTTTCCTTTTTCAAGTAAATTAGAATATCTTTTACATTTTATATATGTAACTAAAATTTCTCATTTTTAAAAACACTACAAAAAATTATATTTAATAAAATAACATAATTACATTATAATTACTATTAACTAATCAATTAGCTTTTTCAATCAAAACACGTTAACTTTTCTTTTTTCTCTAACTAAAATATTTCTTTTTCCAATTATATATTGGACGGTTACCTTTTTCTTTTTAAGCCAAAACACGTTACCTAAACCTCCTTTTTTCCAAGTATATCACGGGCATTTCTATTCAATAAAAATAAATAATAATATTATAATACTAATAATTAACCGATTACCTTTTCAACTAAAATTTATCATCTTTTTTAGTTTTTCTAATTAAATTCACTTTTTTGTAGAAATGTAACGGGTAACATTAATTTCTCGTTTTATAAAAATTTTGAGCAATTCATTTATTAAAATGACATTATTAAATTATAATTACTATAAACTAATCAATTTTTTTTTCACCTATAACATATTACCTTTTCATTTTCTCTAACTACATCCTCTATTTTTCTAATCATATTACGGGCATTCTATTTAATAAAGTCAAGTAATAATTTTATAATTACTCATAATTGATCGATTACCTTTTTCAACTAAAATCTATCATCTTTTCTATATTTTCAAACTTAAATCCCTCATTTTCTTGAAATATTATGGATAACGTTTATATAATTATTATGAAATTAATTTAAATAGATGAACTTTTTTTTACATAATATTAAAAAATATTCGTGCATCGCAAAATGAAACATTAAATTGGTCGGTCGGTCGGTATATGTTGATTTTACTTATTTACCTTTATTCATCCTATTAATTAATCAATTTCTTTTTCAGATTACACATATTGTCTTTTCTATTTTTCAAGAACTGAATAATTTTCTTTTTCAGGTAAAATACAATATCTTTTATATTTTATCTAACTAAAATTTCTCCTTTATTAATCAATTTCTTTTTTCAGGTTAAACATATTACTTTTTCTATTTTTCAATAACAAAATAATTTCCTTTTTCAGGTAAAATAAAACATCTTTTAAATTTTAACTAACTAAAATTTCTCCTTTTTAAAAACACTAGGAGTAATTTTGTTTAATAAAATAACATAATTATATTATAATTACTATTAACTAATCAATTACCTTTTTTCAGTCAAAACATGTTATCTCTTCTCTTTTCTCTAACTAAAATCTCTATTTTTCCAATTATATCATGGACACTTCATTACATTTTTTCATTTCTTTTACTATAACCTCCCTTTTTCCAATTATATCATGGGCGTTTCTATTTAATAAATAATAATAATAATGATAATAATAATATAATACTAATAATTGACCGATTACCTTTTCAACTAAAATATATCATCTTTTCTATTTTTTCTAATTAAATTCCCCTTTTTTCAAGAAATCAAACGGGCAACATTAATTTCTCATTTTCTAAAAATTATGAACAATTTTATTTAGTAAAATAACATAATTAAATTATAATTATTATAAACTAATCAATTACCTTTTTCACATAAATCATATCTTCTTCACGTTACCTTTTTATTTTCTCTATCTAAAATTTATCTTTTTCCAATTATATCCCGGACGATTCTATTTAATAAAATAAACTAATAATAATATAATATAATTATTTAACTGATTACCTTTTTCAGCTAAAACGTATTATATTTTCTAACTAAAATCTCTCTTTTAATAAAAATATCATCGGACAATATTAATTTTTTCTTTTCTAAAAACATTACGAGCAATTGTATTCAGTAAAATAACGTAATTAAATTATAATTACTATAAACTAAGAAATTGCCTTTTTCACCTAGAACATATTACCTTTTTAATTTTCTCTCACTAAATTCTCTATTTTTCTAATCATATCACGGGCATTCTATTTAATATAATGAAGTAATAATTTATAATTACTAATAATTAATCGATTACTCTTCTGAACTAAAATCTTTAAAATCCCTCTTTTAATAGAAATATCAGGATAATATTAATTTCTTCTTTTCTAAAAATAATACGAGCAATTGTATTTAGTAAAATAATGTAATTAAATTATAATTACTATAAACTAATCAATTACCATTTTCACATAAAACATATTACCTTTTTAATTTTTTCTAACTAAATTCTCTATTTTTCTAATCATATCACGGGCATTCTATTTAATAAAATAAAATAATAATTTTATAATTACTAATAATTAATCGATTTCTCTTTTTAACTAAAACCTATCATCTTTTATATAATTTCTAACTAAAATCCCTCATTTTCTTGAAATATTACACATAACATTTATATAATTATTATCATATCATCTCATATAAAAATGTAGGACTCCAAAATTCATGTTTTTAAAAAATTAATTTAAATTATTGAATTTTTTGTATAATATTAAAAAGAAATTCGTGCATCGCACGGGTTTTAGGCTAGTTACATAAAATATTGATTATGTAAAATTTGTCGAACCTGTAAGACATTGTGTTCCGAGGGTATTGACTATAATGATTGGCTATATTTTAAAAATGGTATGTTATTAATATTTCAAGTTATTATTAATGGAATATATAATTTTAATATAGAAATAAGTGATGTGGCAATTCACTACAGGTTTCTAGAGGTTCGACAAATATAGCCAACATCAAGAGATTATCTATAATTATAGATAACAGTTTTGTTCCATTGGAGTGTAATTTCTTTTTAAACATTCTTTATAATTCTTATTTATGGTAATTAATTTTAAAATTTAGCTAAGGGATCTCTCCCATTGGAGATTCTATTATTTGCTCAAACTTTCATGCCGACTTCTGCATACAAAAAACGTAGGAGTATACAGTATTTCTGGAGTAATGGTAGGGTATCAAAAATATTTTCCAAAAATAATTTTAAAATAATGTGGTATATGTGATTTGACAAATGAAAAATTTTAATTGGAGAATTCATATGAATGCATGCGAGATTTATAATAATAATTATTTAATCAGTTAATAATTAAAAAATATGTATTATTTTGACATTTTTTCAAAATTTTTATTTAATTTCTAGCAATTTTCTTTCTCTATTTGAAAAGTTATCGACATAGGAGCATGGTTATAAAAATCCCCGATTTAACCGATTAATCCCCGATTAATCCTCTGTAAGATAGCTAATCGATTCGATTTTTGAAATCCGATTAATCCTATAAATTTATTTAAAATGATATGTTTAATTGTAAATTATACTAATATATTAAATATTATTATAATATTCGATTAATACTCCGATTAATCCTTCCGATTAATCTCCGATTACCCGATTAATCTTAAATCGATAGCTCAACCGATTTATACCGATTACCGATTTTTATAACCATGCATAGGAGTATAAGAAAAGGCGTTTTAATTATATTTAATAAAGTTGGTGTTTGTATGGTGATCATTTCTGCTTTTTGAATAAACCTTATGTTGCGAAACGCACCAAGTTATTTTTGGTTTTAGAATCCTGTACGTCTCATTTTGACAGGAATATTTAATTTATTAAAATTATCTTTTTTAGAATGGAGCTCTAAATATCCGCGACATAATTTGATCTACTTTCTACAATGCGATAATCAAAATATTGGGTTCCAACCACTCCTAGAGCATCTTCAATGCTAATCCCTATTTTGGATCCCTAAAATATAGTAAAATATTGATTTCCTAAAATATAGGTAACCAAAATGTTGTTTTACTCCAATGGTATTCCCCATATTGGTTCTTTATAATTATTTAAGTATTATTAGAATGCTTAAAAGTAATATAAAAGAAGTGAAAAAGAAGAAATAAGTAAGATGAACCCCTATTTTGGATCCTAAAATATAGTAAAATATTGATTCCCTAAAATATAGGTAACCAAAATGTTGTTTTACTCCAATGGTATTCCCTATATTGGTTTTTTATAATTATTTAAGTATTATTTTGAATTTTAAAATGCTTTAAAAGTAATATAAAAGAAGTGAAAAAAAAGAAATAAATAAGGTGAATGGGCGGGAGCTGAGTTGGAAGGTTATAGGGGCTCATCTTTCTCTCCCCTAAACATGGATTCATCTTTCTCTTCCCTAAAAATTTTGGGTAAGGGCTCACCCGATTGGAACTTGGTTTTGAAGGTGAAATCTCTATTTTTTGCATACATGACAGATTATTGGTAATGATTCATGGGTGTTGGAAATGCTCTTAGGTTATTCCATTTTAGTAGGAGCCTCGGAGAAGAATCAAACCATCCATGAGATGGACCTTTAAGAAAGAGGAATTGGATTAATGGGCAGAGACAGCGTTCAAGAATTAATCAAATAATTAGGAATTAATTATAAAAATTAATTGAATTATTAATCAGATATTTTTAAAATATATAGATAATATTTAAATTATTAATCTTGATATATTGGTTTATAAAAATTATGCACGGACTAATCGAATTCTAAAAATCAAATCGGTAAAATATCTTGTAATGATGAATTGGGTGATTAATTGGAAAAAAACTGTGATTTTTAGAACCACGCTAAGAACTAATAAGCATAATAATTTTTTATTAAAAATATGCAAACATGCATTTTTTTGTATTTTATAAAATACTCCCTCCGGTCCATTATATAAGGCATTTTAATACATAGTTAAAATTATTATTTTTTAAAATTTTTTTTTCTAAATAAAAATTAAAATATTATATTTTTATTCAAAAAAAAGAAAAATTAAAAAATAATTATTTTAGCTATGTAGTCAAAACACCTAAAGTTACGTACAAAAAAGTCAAATGCCTTATATAATGGACCGGAGGGAGTAGCATTCTCTCTGTTTGAGTTGGTTTCTAAACAGTTAAATTCTACATTTTTTGATAAAATTTTGGGCTCAAACTTAAATCAGGAATCAGGATACCTTAGTTATCATTCACCCCTAAATTTTATATAATTGTTTAATATTTCTTTGCAATTTTCTTTTTGGTGATAAACAATATTGATATGATTTATCCTTCAAAAAAAATATTGATATGATTTATGGAAAAGAAGGCTTTCAGTTGTGAGTTGTCCATCTCATCTTCAAAATGCTTTTAATTCGTTTCAAATTTATTTTCATAATCTCTTACCGACCTGACCTTCTATGAATGATTTGAAATGATATTAGAATCTTTTCTGAATTATTAAGGAGAGTGTGAAGTAAAGAAGAAAAAGGAAAGGTTAAATAAAGTTAAAATCTTCCCAGAAGTGAATGATTGCAGATTGAAAGAATGTGGGAACAAATATTTTCTAAAGAATACCTTACATCTGAATTTCTTTTCTTAAATATAATGTAAAAACTGTTGCACCTAATCACTAATTGGACGAGGACGATGAGATAACTCAAATTGTAAGGACTTAGATCTTATTGTTTCACGCGAAATTTGTTACAACAAATACTCACTTTTTGTAAGGTTTATAAGCCTAATTATTCAAAAAAAATTACTAGTTGGATTCAAAAAATTACTAGTTTTATAAGAAAGGATTAGGCTTCACTTTCGAGATTCAACGTTGCGTTTGAGCTTTTTTGCTTTTTCATTCATGGTTGGGGGGGGGGGGGGGGGTGAGTTGAAGAAGGATCATGAAATAAGAGACGGGCATATTGAGCCTCGGGTGAGTTGGAGAAGGATCATGAAATAAGAAACGGGCATATTGAGCCTCGAAGAATGACTATAGAATTGGCCACGCATCTAGCAGGCTAGTAGAACATTACGGTGTCAATTGTCCAATTCCGAGTCTAAAGAATGGTATGGATTGGTTTATTTTGAGCCTAACGGAAGAATCCGAAAAGGCAACCGAACATAGCAGATTGCATTTGGATCGTTTCAAGCATAACAGTGCAGCTAAGCATGCAATGCTATGAGTAAGAATCACGCATTTTCTGTTAATATACCGAAGTCACTGTAGGCAATTATATTTATGCAGTTTGGCTACTATATTATTCTTTATAGATATTCACAATGGATTAAAATGCCTCAGATGGAATACAAGTACATGAATTCTTGATCATCTTGTGAAACCAAACTTCTTTTAATCATAATGTTTATACTTGAGTAACATTACCAGACATGACTAATTTGGAAAAACAACTAAACAAAATAATATGTTACCTTGATATTAATACAGAGGTAGCTACTTTTTTGCCATTTGGTATTTGCCATTGCAGACATTTGATCCAAAAGTAATTCAAAAGATGCCTGGTCAAAACTAAAAGCAAGACAACAGGAAACAAGTACGCATGTATGAATCCGTATGGCTGTTGTACAAGATGCAGAATTTCCATACACTTCCTCATATTGTAGCATTTCATAATTGTGACGTAAATATGCAATAATCAAACAAGTATAGAATTTTCTTCTATATTAAAACAGCCAACACAAGGTTGGAAACCAACTTTATAGATATTCAAATCGCAAAATGTACTTTCAGGAAATTGCCTAAAATATTCAGGTATTTAGGAACAGACGCAAGATAACCAACTTACATTTTTGTACTGACTTGATATGCTACAAAGGAAGTTCAAATTTTCAATAATCTAGGGATTTAGCAGCGGGATGTCAATGTATTGGGAGAGATTGTTACCATATCTGCACAACTCTGCATTTCAATCAGATAGAAACTTGATCTAGCTAATAACAAAAGGAAAATAGTAAATTCTGCACAAGTAGAACAGCTCATTTGAACTTTGCCAAAAGAGGTTGTGTAACTCACATGCTGTATACACCAATTCCCGAAAACTCTTCCAACATGACGAGACACTTAAAATTAAGAAGATACTAGATAGTCACAATATCCAACATCTGCAGCCAGATGGATCTTGTGGACCTTCAAACCAACGATCCCATGTCGGATTAGTGGGACCTTTTGTTCTGCAAAACAAGAAAACTTAGTACACACACAAGAGCAAAGAGCAGGTATAGTTTGTAAAGACTAGCAGAAATGAACAAACAACCAAGCATTAAACATAAAATTTAATGATAAGCAACTGGAGTATTACAATGGGAGCAGCGGATCAGGTCTTGTTTCCACAATATTTAGCAGTCTAGGGCCAAAACACAAAGGAATTAGAATATGGTTAAGAAAAATAATCATAAAATATAGTTAATAATCTGCAAAGTAATAATCTTCAAATATCTTACTCGTTGCATGCAGCAGAGGCTTTCTCCAACTTCTCAAGCTGATCTAGCTCTTCCTGAGTACAGGAATAATCAGAAGAAAAATGGTTACACAGATACTAATAAGAACGGACAATTCCATTAGAGATCAGAAACAGGCAGGAAAGCTGAAGCACGGTTTTTTTTAATTTCTTTATTTTCTTTTTTCCCTTCATAATTTTAAAAATTATTCCACATTTATGTTCCTTTTTTTGTAGATAAAATGAGGAACTGGCAAAAATTGTCTCTCTTGATGAAGGAACCAAGGAAGAATACATTTGGTGCAAACAATATAAAGGTATCTCGACTTATATAAAGCATTTAGGCCCTATTAGGCAATAGGCATAAAAGATATACTCCACCAGTCCACCTGTCCCATTTATTTTGTCCGTGGACAAAATTTCATGTTTTATTCAATCAAATTAAAATAAAGTACTAATTACTAAATCAAATATATTAACAAAATTAAAACCTAGTTTACCATATTAACACCTAGTTTATAAGATATATTTAGGGGTTCGGGGAGGTGTAAAGAGCTCTGACTAAGTCAAAGGCTTCAACTTTGAAATTTCAGTTGTGTTTCCGAGTGCTCCATTCAGTTCAGTATGGTCAACAGATATTAAAGGTAAACTATTCGTGAAAGGTTTAAGACACCTACATTGTTATTAAAGGTACAGAGCCTTTGTGGTTGCTAGTGGAGATGTACATCTATTACAGCCAGCAGATGAGATCCAGGGAAATTGCATGTGCGAAGTTTCCTTGACGGAGAGGAACATAATTTGCTGAATAGTGTTGGATAATCAACTTATTTTGTGTTTAATATTTAGTTTGAGCTTTCCAAATCTAAGAATAAGCTTTTAACAAACTGTAAATTATTTAATAAGACTTCTTACTTTAGGGGAACTTCATAATGGAAATCCATACGATGAAAGATATCTGACACAATGCAAACCCTTACACTTTTCAAGTTTTCAAAGCAAGTATTTTCACAAATACAACTTGTGATAAGGTTGTAACTTAATAAAGTCAATATTCACGATATGTAATACATTATTATCAAAATTCTGGGGGATTGCACAAAGGACATTTTGTTGCAAAAACAAACACACACAAGAAATGGACATTGTACAAGGGCATCCCTGGTACTTAAGCCCTTTAGCTTTTTTAGTACTTACACTTTCCCGTTCATTGTTCAATGTGCTTCTTTCATGACAGGCTTACTCTAATTACATGCCTTGTTAGAGTATCATAGTAGGAGTATCTTAAGAACATATATATAATCAAGTCGATTCTAATAGCCCTTGAACTAAATGACTCTATGCCTTCAAAGAAGTTGTAAAAAATCAGAATATAAGTAGGCGGTAATCTTTCAAATTTATGATCTCACAAGTCACAATCATTCTCTCTCTGTGTGCCGTATAATTTAAGTGGACTTGTTCTATGATCAGAAGTAACAGTAAGCCCAAATTTACTAGGGAAGGAAAGAAAACTCAATACTCAATAGTTCCATACATCATCTCATGCATTTTACTAGAGCACACACAACCTTAGGGGCATATAGCCTAATAGTGCCTAGTTATTAAGTGTCTTGAATTATATTGTGTTTGTGTTTGTATAGACTTGTCGATTGAAATAAGAATTGCGTAAATATCTGAATTTTTAAAACAACAAAAACTAAGATCTCAATGAATTATCTTGAACAAATTGTATCTACAATATATGAATATATTAAGTATATAATTATATAATGTCATTTATACAGGGACGAAGGGAGTAGCAAATTAATAGTTGGTTCATAATCTTTTTTTATAGGTACAAACAAAGAATTACAATAATTATAAGAATGAAAATTATGATCGGTCTATCAATTCATTTTTGATGATTTCCAAATACTTTATACTCCGAATTCTTTTTAAAAATTAGACAAAAACACATCACTGATTCATCAGTATAATCTCTTCCTACATTTTAAATTGTGAGAAGGTAATATAAAATTCCACTCCTCAACATTCATTGAAATCTTTAATAAATATATTGAATCCGACTGACTGAGTTAAATTATATCGATTTACCTAAATGTCCAAAAAAAAAAGTATTCTTTCCAGAAAAGCCGTACAGGAGCATGGGAACTGAACAAGAATTTCGGGTATAGCCATCCAGAACATACATATACAGCTTTCATTTCAATGCTTGACCACAAAGAACCAAATGGAGCACTCAGAAATACAACCGAAAATTTCAAAGTTGAAGCCTTTGACTTTAGTCAGAGCTCTTTACACCTCCCTCAAACCCCTAAATATCTCTTAAGCCTCTCAAAGCATTACTACAAACCAAATTCTAACTAATACGAAAAGCTACTATTACAAATTAACAAATTTTCGTAAACTAAGCAATGAAACAGTACAATCACACTTAATTGAATCAAATTAACATTCAGATCACTAATTAAAGAACAACACATAAGCAAATCATACAAACAACAACACAATTGTTAAAAATTATAAATAAAAATCAACAGTATATGTGAACTGACCTGAAGAAATCGAGCTTCCTGTTCGAGACGCTTCAATTCAGCTAGAATCCTGTGTTTACCTCTAGTGTCTGTAACAACCGATCGCATCTGCTCCGAATCATCTGATTCCATCTTCTAAATTGTATGATTATTCAAAGATTTAAATATTTTCAAACCCTAAGTAGTAATAATAATATTATTAAAAAAATAAAATAGAATTGTGAATGGATGGACTAGAATTTTATAGGCTGAGTTTGATGGAAGAGAGAAATGTACACATGTATAAATATTGTGTGCAGAATCACCGGCAGGAGTAGTTTGCGAGAGAGAGAGAGAGGGAGAGAGGGAGAGAGAGAGAGAGAGAGAGAGGAGATGAGGAGAGAGATGTTTTGAAGTCTACTTATAATTAATTCTTTTTGTTTTACACTTTTACTCAACCCCCTTTCTTATGCCTTTGGGTTCGGTGGGAGCATAGAAAGTAGAAAAGCTGCTAGTACTAGTAGTTCCGGTACTTTCTTGCTCATCAAAGTTTACAATTTTGTTACTAATTCATAACCCTTTTTAATTATGTTTTTAAGAGAATTAATGCCCTAAATACCCAAAAAACGCATACCCACTTACCAAAATATCCAAATTTTAAAACACCGCCCAAAATACCCACGGGTCACGTCGTTTGGAACGGCGCAACCCGAACACTGTAGCACGCCAGAAATTGCAAAATGTCTTCGGAAACATCAGAGCTCAGCTGCCGGCGACTGGGGGCGATTTCGTCGTCTCCCGTCGATCTCTCTCCACACACCACCTCCACCACTTTTGAACACATCAAATCTAACAGCAAACGATCCTCTTCCTTTCCCCTAAACTGATTTCCTTTCCCCTAAACTGATTTTGAAGGATAAGGCCCCGCAGGGGCTGTACGAGGTCGTCGGAGAACTGAGAAGTCGATTGAATTGCGATTTGGGTTTTCAAAATCCGGCAAATAAAACGTAATAATATTGTTATGGATGTGTAGAGTATCCAATTGCGAGTCTAATGGTATATAGAACGTAGCTGGAAAGTTGCTGGGTTGGACGGAAGAAGAGAATGAAAAATAACGCCGGAATCGTGTGAGTCGCGAGCTCTGACAACGACGAAACTGACATCAGACACGCATTCTGTAGATGCGTATCGTGTGATACGCATCTGTCAGATGCGTATGCTGACGTCGAAGCTGGCGTCATATACGCTGTTGATGACGGCGTATCTTCAGATGCGTGGTTACTGTAGGCGTAACTGAAAAAAATTCACGACCCCTTAGTCACGTATCCTCCTGATACTCCTACCCCATGGGCGTATCCGGGGATACTCCTCTGTCATGGGCGTATCCCGTGGGTATTTTGGGCGCTGTTTTCAGATCTGGGCATTTTGGTAAGGAAGAATAAAAAAGTGGGCATTTTGGTCGATCACCCTTTTTAAGATATATTTAAAGATAATTTAATAATTTATTTTTAAAATTTTCTATAATATAAAAAAGAAAATTTTAAAAATAATTTATGAAACTACCAAAAATCTCGTTCTAAAATGTTAGGATCCTATTAAGACTGAGGTGAGGGAGTAGTATTTATCCGATTGTTAATATTTGGATGGAAGGTTCGGTGTAGTTATTCTCAGTATAGTGATATTAATTATTTAATTTTTTTAAAATAAAAATTTAATGTTTAAATCTTTATTTAGGGAAAAAGATTTAAAAAATAAATTATAAAATTATATTTTATATATCTAAAATTGCGTGTCGAATCTACTATTTCAAACGTTAACAATTGGGTGGGACAGATTATTATTTACTATTAGTAGTAGATGACATGGGTTCAAAAATTTTATTTTAATTGATCATTATTTTCATTAATTAAAAAATATATATTTATTATATGTTGTGCTATTATGGCAGATAATTCGTATAATATTTGTATAATAAAATAATGTAGAAGTAGTTCCGTTCCTAATACAGTAATTTAAATTGTGTATTCTGGCAGATATATTCTCTAATTCTTTTTGTTCTCATAAAAAGGAACAGATGTTTTGTCTTGTTTCAGTTTTTCACCGCTATTTGCCTTCCACCAGATAACTTGCTTATTAGTTGTCGTACGTAGTATTCTTTTATATTTTGTGTTTTTTTTTTAAATTTGATTCCTTTTTATCTGTTTGTAAAGTCACATATTTTTACTTTACTTTCTGCGAACAAAATGCAACCTCAAATCTATACTATTATATAAAAACTGAAACATTAAAAGTTTGGTTGGTTGGTACCTATTGATTTTACTTATTTACCCTTACTTAATTACAGATAAAATCTTTTTTATATTTTATCTAACTAAATTTTTTTCTTTACTAATCAATTTCCCTTTTCAGGTTAAACATGTTACCTTTAAAATTTTTGCTTTGCTAATCAATTTCCTTTTTCTGGTTAAACATGTTACCTTTTCTTTTCTTTTTAATAACTAAGCAGTTTCCTTTTTCGGGTAAAATATAATATTCTTCTATATGTTGTCTAACTAAAAAACATATTATAATTACTATTAACTAATTAATTAATTTTTTCATTCAAATTATCTTTTTTCTTTTCTCTAACTAAAATATCTCTTTTTTCAATTATATCACGGGTTACCATTTAAAAATCTTCTTTTATATTTTATTTAACTAAAATTTAATCAATTTACTTTTTCAGGTTAAACATATTACATTCTCTTTTCTTTTTAATAACTAAGCAGTTTCCTTTTTCAGGTAAAATATAATATATTATATATGTTATCTAACTAAAAATCATATTATAATTACTATTAACTAATTAATTAATTTTTTAATTCAAATTATCTTTTCTCTTTTCTCTAACTAAAATATCTCTTTTTCCAATTATATCACGGGTTACCATTTAAAAATAATCTTTTATATTTTATTTAACTGAAATTTTTACTTTACTAATCAATCCACTTTTTCAGGTTAAACATATTACCTCTTTTTTTTAATAACTAAGCAGTTTCCTTTTTTAGGTAAATTGTTATATCTTTTATATTTTATCTAATTAAAAAAAAATTATAATTACTGTTAACTAATAAATTAATTTTTTATCTTTTATCTTTTCTCTAACTAAATTATATTTTTTCCAATTATATCACGGGTTACCTTTTTCAGCCAAAACAAGTTACCTTTTTTATTTTCTCTAACTAAAACCTCTCTCTTTATTATGATTCTATTTAATAAAAATAAAATCAAAATATTATAATGTTATTAATTAACCGATTACCTTTTCAGCTAAAAATGTATCATCTTTTCTATTTTTTCTAATTAAATTCCTTTTTTAAAAAATATCATGGGTAACATTAATTTCTCATTTTCTAAAAATATTACCAGCAATTTTATTTAGTAAAATAGCAATTAAATTATAATTACTATAAAGTATAAACTAATCAATTACCATTTTCACCTAAAGTATGTCACCTTTTAATTTTCACGTTACCTTTTTCTATTTTTTCAAACTAAAATTTCTCTTTTTCCAATTATATCATGGATGACTCTATTTAATAAAATTAAATAATAATATTATAATACTAATATTAACGATTATCCTTTTTAGCTAAAACGTATCATCTTTTTCCTATATTATCTAACTAAAATTCCTCTTTAGAAATATCACGAGCAACATTAATTTCTCCTTTTCTAAAAACATTACGAGCAATTTTATTTTGTAAAATAACATAATTAAATTATAATTACTGTAAATTAATCAATTACCCTTTTCACCTAAAATATATTACCTTTTAAATTTTCTCTAACTAAATCCTCTCTTTTTCCAATTATATCACGGGCATTCTATTTAATAAAACAAAATAATAATTTTATAATTACTAATAAATAACTTATTACCTTTTCAACTAAAATCTATCGCATTTTGATTTCAAAAATAAAAATAAATCTATCGCATTTTCTATATTTTTTAACTAAAATCATTCCTTTTAAAGAAATATCATGGATAACATTTATATAATTATGATCATCATCTCATTTAAATATTTAAGCCTCCAAAATTCATATTTAAAAAAGTTAATAATATTTTTATATAATATTAAAAAAATTCCGTGCATCGCATGGGTTTTAAGCTAGTATAATAAAAAGTAATTTTGATTATTTTTCGGAAAAACGTAAAAAAGAAACTTCTTTGATTTCTTTTGATTGCAAACAATATTTTATAAATATTTTGACAACCTGAAAAGCACTTGAAAAGGAGAGCGTGGGTGGAAGGTGGATGGTCTTTAGACTGTTGGAGTCAATGAACTCCAGCATATACGGATGACCGAGTCAGGAGATAGATGATCGTTGTTGCTTTACAGTGGTGCATTTTTCACACGTGATATTCGTGAACTGTAGTTGAATATTCTACATGAACACAAACTCAATGATTTGGTCCTTTCGGCGCTTCCAACTAGAGTTGTAATTCGAGCCGGGAGGCTCGCAAGCTCTCCCGGCTCGAACTCTTTTAACTGGGCTCGACTCGGCTCGTTTAGTTAAACGAGCAGAGTTCGGGTAGAGGTTCCGGATCGTTTAATTAAACAAGCCGAGTTCGGATAGAGTTTTAGGCTCGATTAAGTGTAAAATTAAACAAGCAGCTCGCCCGACTCGTTAAAACCGGCTCGTTTAGCTAAACGAGCTGGCTCGACTCGACTCGATTAACCTTGGCTCGAAACTCGGCTCGTCCGACCCGAATTATAGCCCTACTTCCGACAGCCCCTTACACACTGTCTATATATTTGTGTACCCTTTTTTTAAAACTATTTTTTGGGTTTTTTTCTTACCAATTTTTAGGGTTTTTTTCAAAAATATCAAGTTGCAATTTTTTTCTTTCAAAAATACGGTTGCAACATTTCCAACCTGGTTTGCAACCCCATTTGCAACCTCATTTGCAACCGATTTTCACCGGCGATGCTAGTATTGCAACCTCATTTGCAACCGATTTTCAATCGCGGTGGTAGTATTGCAACCTCATTTGCAACCGATTTTCACCAGCGATGCCAATGTTTTAACCTCATTCGCAATTTCAGGTAGCATCTTCAAAAATATTTTCAAATAATTAGATATTTTTGTAAATATTCCACTTTTACAATAGTAGTCGGTAATCAATGATTAACATTTATTTATTTATTTATTTAAACCTTATATTTTAAAAAAGCTTACACAACATTGCTCATTGAGTATATTACGTCTTCTTAAATATAGCTAAACAAACACCTAATTTAATTGCAAATATTTGTTTTCACTTGATCTTAATCATAAGATTTACAGTTGGATTCTAAAACTCTCTCAAAACACTCTCTAAAGCTCAAACTAGCCGTTAACGGCATTCACCATCAGATCGGTTCACTCTGACCGGCATATCGCCGGAACACTAAAAGTTTTTACTCCTCTCAGACTAGCATTCACTCTCCCCTTCCCCATCTCCCCTCACATTCATATTTGGTCTGTTCTGCGTTTTTGTTTTTGGTTCAGAAACTCTTGCTCTGTCTTTTTTGTCTTGTTGTTTTTGTTGCGGGCTGTCCGTTCGGTAACCATTCAAGCCTTCCTCCCCCACTCCCCTTGCTACTTCTTCGAACCTAGCCTGTTCCGCCCCCTTCCCCGACTTCACCTATGTTGCTCGCCCCATCGCAGCTCTTAGTTATCCTTCCCCCCCCTTCGCTCGTCGTAATCACCATCCGCTGCACCTCCTCCTTTTCTTCACCCTGCATCCTTCGTCTTACATCGCATCATCTACCCAATTCATTCCCTACCTCCGCCTCGCAACACCCCACTCCCTTCCTTTCTTCGTCCGTCCCAGCCCCGACAATCACCACTGCCAGCTTCCCCGCCCCTCCAACACCGGACATCAGCCTCCATTAGCACCATCTCCCCACTTCAACAGCAAGCAACCTCCGCACACCCAACCTCCTTTCTCTATACCATCTCAACCCCTCCCTGCAAATTCCCGGCCTCCTCCTTTATCTGCTATTATTATTTTTACCATATGCTATAACATCTAATCGAGAATAGCCTCGGATTATAATCTCTTCGCTCAATTCTCCCTCCCCCCGTCTTTATCTTCTTATTCGACGATTTCAAAAGCAAACCTAACTCAATCTCTTTTTCTTCCTCCCTCTCATTCTCGATTTCAATCGCAATCCATAGACCCCCATCAATCGTTCGCAAGTCTGTTATCTCTAACCCATTTCCCCTACCCCCTCCGCCTATCCGTCGATCTGTTTGCGTCGCTGTTGTTTTCCCTTTTTGTGTTCTGCGTACTGCCCTGTTGTAGCACTTGTGATTGCCTTTTATTTGGTATTATTATTATTTATTAGCATTATTATCTATAATTTGTATTAGCAATATCAATTGTTATTTGTTAATAGTAGTAATTCTATTATTATTATTATTATTATTATTATTTATTTTTTATTATTATTATTAGTATTATTACTATCATTATTATTTTTACTATTATTATCTTTACTAATATTATTATTATTATTACTATTTATTTAATTACTTTTATTGACTTTCATTACTATTAGTTTAATATTATGTTTTATCGATGTCGCGTTTTTTGCGTGTTGGCAGTCTGAATGTAGGTACCCTGAATGGCAAATTTTTGGAGCTCGTGGATGTGTTGAAGAAGCGAAGGGTGGACGTGGCTTGTATTCAAGAGACTAGGTGGAAGGGAGCTCAGTCTAGAGAAGCGAACGGGTATAAGTTGTGGTACTCGGGTCTTGCCAACTCGAGGAACGGAGTGGGTATTCTTTTGGCGAATGATCTTAAAGAAAACGTCGTGGACGTGAAGAGGTGTAATGACAGGATCATGGCCGTTAGAGTGGTGGTTGGGGAGAAGGTGGTGAACGTGGTATGCGCGTATGCCCCTCAAGTCGGTTTGGGCATCTCGGAGAAGGAGGCTTTTTGGGTATGTGTAGATGAGTTGGTCGGAAGCTTTCCGGATGACCAACTTGTAGTGCTGGGTGGAGATTTTAATGGCCACATTGGTGAGAGGTCGGATGGCTATCCCGGCGCCCATGGGGGTTTCGGCTTCGGGGTCAGGAACGTCGGTGGGTCAGCGTTGTTGGAGTTTGCTACTGCCCAAGATTTGGTGATTGTGAATTCTATTTTTCAGAAGAGGGCTGAACATCTCATTACCTTCAGCAGTGGAGGTCTCAGCACGCAAATAGATTACCTTCTTATGCGCAAGAGGGATGCTAGGGCGTGCGTAGATTGCAAGGTGTTCCGGAGTGAGGCTTGTGCTTCTCAGCACCGTCTGTTGGCCATGGATCTTTCCATAGGGGGCCGAGTTGTTCGCAGAACGAGAGAGTCAAGATCAAGAGTACTTTGGAAAGACTTGAAGGGCGAGAAGGCGGCCGAATTCAGGGAGTCTTTGTTGAAAGAAGGTTGTTTCGATCTTAGTGGAGATGCTAACTGTAGGTGGTCCAACATGGCGAAGGCTATTCGGTGTGTAGGCGAGAAGGTGGTGGGGGTATCTTCAGGAAAGTTCAGTGGCCATAAGGAGTCATGGTGGTGGAACGAGGAGGTTCAAAAGAAAGTAAAGGCAAAATGTATGCTATTTAAAGAACTTTTGTCGAGTTCAGGGACGGAGAGGTCTCTGAAGCTGGAAGCATACAAGGTGGCGAGACGAGAGGCAAAAAAGGCTGTGGCGAAAGCCAAGAGTGAAGCTTACGAGGGGCTGTACAAGCGCCTAGATACTAAGGAAGGAGCGAACGCTATTTTTAAACTAGCTAAAGCTAGGGAGAGAAGGCGGCGCGACCTGGGTTCTGTTAAGTTTATTAAGGATGATTCAGGCCAAGTGTTAATAAATGAAGACGCCATTAAGGAGAGGTGGAGTTCATATTTTCACTATCTTTTCAATGGGACGAGGAGGAATGGTGCCAGTGTGGCACAAGAGGTCACTATTTCGCCCGCTCGCTCAGTCGACCGTTGTGTTCGTATCTCCAGAGAGGAAGTCGAGAGTGCCCTTAAAAAGATGGCTAGAGGGAAGGCGGTAGGTCCGGATCTGATACCAATCGAGGTGTGGCTTTGTCTTGGGGAGGTTGGCGTTCTATGGCTAACAGATCTGTTTAATGCTCTCCTCTCGGGTTCTAAGATGCCAGAGGAGTGGAGGCGCAGTATTGTCGTCCCTTTCTTTAAAAACAAAGGTGACGCCCACAACTGTAGTAACTATCGAGGAATTAAATTACTCAGTCATACTATGAAACTTTGGGAGAGAGTGCTTGAATTTCGGATTAGAAGAGAGGTGGAAATCTCAGAGAACCAATTTGGTTTTATGCCGGGGAGATCCACCACCGAGGCCATTCACCTCGTCAGACGCCTTATGGAGAAGTTCCGAGAACGTCGCAAAGACCTCCATATGGTGTTCATCGATCTTGAGAAGGCGTATGATAGCATCCCCCGTGGAGCTATTTGGAAGAGCCTTGAGGAGAGAAGAGTGTCGTCAGCGTACGTCAGGGCGATTCAAGACATGTACTCTCAAGCTTGTTCTTGCGTTCGGACCCCAGTCGGTGATGCTCGTTATTTCCCTGTGGAGATTGGGTTACACCAGGGGTCGGCCCTTAGCCCTCTTCTTTTCGCCCTTATCCTAGATGTCATGTCGCGAGGGATTCAAGATGCCATCCCTTGGTGTATGCTCTTCGCCGATGATATAGTGTTAGTGGCGGAATCGAGAGGGGAGGTGAATGAGAAGTTGGAGTTATGGAGATCCACTTTGGAGCCCCAAGGTCTGCGTCTGAGCAGGTCTAAAACCGAATACCTCTGGTGTAACTTCAGTGGTGACGCCAACGAGGAAGGGGTGGAGGTTAAGATTGAAGATCAGACCGTCCCTCGTACGGATAAGTTCAAGATAAGTTCAAGTATTTGGGTTCGATCATCCAGAAGGAAGGTGAGATTGAAGATGATGTCACTCATCGTATCAATGCGGGGTGGCTAAGGTGGAGGGCTGCCTCAGGGGTGATGTGCGATAAGAAAGTCCCGTTAAAGCTGAAAGGGAAGTTCTATAGAGCAGCTATCCGTCCTGCGATGTTATATGGTTCGGAGTGTTGGCCGGTGAAGAAGCCCCTCGAGTGCAAGTTGGAAGCAGCTGAAATGAGGATGTTGCGGTGGTCCTGTGGCCGCACGATGTTAGATAGAATCCCGAATGTGGTTTTCAGGAGCGAGTTGGAGGTGGCGCCTTTTTCTGCGAAAGTTAGGGAAGGGAGGTTGAGATGGTTCGGCCACGTTCGTAGGAGGCTTCCGGAAGCCCCAGTGAGGAGGGTCGAGAGTCTTACGGTTGCTGGGGTGAGGAGAAGAGGCAGACCGAGGAGGTCGTGGGAAGAACAGCTCAGGATGGATTTGAAGGCCTTAAACTTGGATGAGAACTCGACAGCTGATAGGAGTTGTTGGAGGCGCCGGATTAGAGTTGTTGATTCCCTTCTAGGGAGTGGTTCTGTGGTTGAGAGCCTCAGAGTTGGGCTCTCTCGGTTAGCATTAGCTTAGAAGCTTTGGCTTTTCATCTTCCTATTGTCTTCTGTTTTCTGTTTTCTGTTTTTGCAGGCGCAGGGAGCTTGGCCGGAGGTCTTCCTAGATCAGGAGAGGAGTGCCCCTTGCCCGAGTAGGTAAGCCCCATGAGATCCAGGCCATGGGCCCAGGTTCGGTCGACTACTTTACCCATCATTATCATCTTTGTATAAATTACTCTTTGTTAAACGGTGCACTAAGCCGGGGGTCTTCACGGAAACAGCCTCTCTACTGTAAAGTAGGGGTATGGTCTGCGTACATTCTACCCTCCCCAGACCCTGCTTCATGCGGGATATACTGGGTATGTTTGGTTTTTGGTTTGGTTACTTGATCTTAATCATGTGTGCCGCAAAGATAATTGTGTTGAAAAATACTTTTTGTATAAATGAAATTATAATAACTTAATAATTTGCAGATAATATCCATTCTGGGATGAATTGTACTTAATATTCCTATTACATGCGATCCTAAGAACAATTCCAACAACTTAGCTATACGAAATTTTAAATTAAAATTTAGGAAATGTTGAACAAAAATCAACTTCAAAAATATATTATTGATTTCTTATAAAAATCCCCCTATTAAGGTATCAAAATTATTCTATATCTTTATTTTTATGATAAAATATTTTGAAACAATGTAGTTGCTAAGATGTATTTAAGAAAATCGGCTCGGACTCTGCACCATTGGGTATTTCTAAAATGTTGGCTTTTAAGGGTCCGGCGAAAAACCCAAAAGCCTTTGAAGTGTTAGGCCTAGGAGGTACCAGGTCCATCCAGTCTCGAGCACATGGGGACATCAACAATATACAATCTATATATTTCAAAAATGTTGAAATAATAAACAACTTTTGAATCTATCGATCAAAAAATATTTCCTCTTTTTCTTACTAATTATTATGTTTTCCATTGGTTAAATTTCTCCAAAAGTTTTTTATATAACACCACCTAGAAAACAGAGGAGTGGTTTTTGTTTAGGGTAAAACAGAGGAGTAGTTTTAGTTTCTGCACATACATACAGTGACGACCCGAGTCAAATCCTGAGTCTTTTTCAAAAATCGGGTCAAGTCCCAATTCCGATCCGAAATAAGCCAAAGCAAACTGGCCCAAATGCAACCAATTTGGGTAATTTACAAGCCCACCACAGCCCCCAAAAGATCATGATTTGTTGGTACAATTAGTAGTAGTACTTTTGCCTTATAAACTGAACAGAAATCCCAAATCTCCTCGATGTGGGACTGGGGTGTTACACATACACATACACATACATAGCTCTCTCTCTCTCTCTCTCTCTACATCTAAGGGAAGGAGGAGGTTTAGGCTTGCTCTGAAACTTCAATGGCGATGGCGTCTCCTTCTACAATAAGAGATAAAAAAGAAATTGAGGAGGAAAGAGATGAGAAAGATCATCGAAGGCTCTTGAATGTGCGGCAAACACTGGAATTTTCATTGCTATTTCCTATTTTTCTTGAGTGATGTTGTTCCAGTTTACACCGATTCCTTCACATTACATCGTTGGATCGAATTACATACATCTGAACAGTCAAGATGGCGTTCAAAAATTGAAAACAATTCAAAGTTGGGCGTGGATGAAAACTGATGGAATGGTGATCGGTTGAAGAGGGAGTGTTAGTATATCATGCATTCAATAATGTTGGCGGTCTTAGATTTTCATCACGACACTAGGTCTGCCTAATGGAAATCTACAAGACCATCGGAAAATCAAGATTTTCCAATGCATAAAGAGTCATGGCGGCACCAAATGGTTTGCTTTCGATCCAAATTACCTGAGCCCCTTCAAGTTAAGGATGATTCAGATTTGTTGAAGTATTTCGCAATTGACATGTACGAACCTTTGCATCCTGAGATGGAGTATCTCTTTACAAAATTTTGAACTGGTATCCTTTTTCTAACCAACCCTGGAAAACTCAGGTGCTCCGAAATTTTACGGGCTTTTGGAACAGCGACACACGCACAAATTTTACAGTGCTTGTTTACTATACAATGAAATGTAAGATGGATGCCAAGCAGCGTATAAGGATTAACAATTACATCAAAGGCACCATCAACATCAGCGGTGGCTTACAGAAAAAATGTCACCCATTCAAACACCATCAATGGGTACATAGAATCCCACAAGGTACCTTCTTCTATAAAGTTCTTACATACAAACCCAAGACTACTGCTGCTTAAGTCATACTAAAGCCTCAATATAGAGACATGCTAGGGGAAGACACGATAAGGTATGTAAGGGCAGGTGTACAGCATAGTAGAGATTCTGGTGGTAGTTCAATGGACATTAATAAGATTGAAGTCTGCATGTCAAATCTCTTTGAGGGTCTCATATTAGCTGCATATGCCGGGTTGTGCAACACTGGGTTGCTTTTGTGCTAATTGTCACTTGCAAAGTTAAGAGAAGATCAAATGATAAAAAGGGTGTTTCTTCCTAGTGATAAAAGCTCAATAATTGACATAAAAAAAAGCTCAATAATAATAATGGTAATAAAGTTGACACTCGGAAGACTTTTTTCAAACATTGCCAAGATAGTGACCCCAGCGATAAAAAATCCTTCCTCTCTACATCCCAATTGATTATTGTATATAACAACACCTAGAAAACAGAGGAGTGGTTTTTGTTTTGGGTAAAACAGAGAAGTAGTTTTAGTTTCTGCACATACATACACATACACACACATAGCTCTCTCTCTCTCTCTACATATAAGGCAAGGAGGAGGTTTAGGCTTGCTCTGAAACTTCAATGACGATGGCGTCTCCTTCTACAATAAGAGATAAAAAAGAAGTTGAGGAGGAAAGAGATGAGGAAGATCATCGAAGGCTCTTGAATGTGCGGCAAACACTGGGATTTTCATTGCTATTTCCTATTTTTCTTGACAATGATGTTGTTCCATTTTACACTGATCCCTTCACATTACATCGTTGGATCGAATTACATACATCTGAACAGTCAAGATGGCGTCCAAAAATCGAAAACAATTCAAAGTTGGGCATGGATGAAAACTGCTGGAATGGTGATCGGTTTAAAAGGGAGTGTTTGTATATCATGCATTCAATAGTGTTGGCGGTCTTAGATTTTCATCACGCTACTGGTATGCCTAATAGAAATTTACATGACCATCGAATAATCTTGATTTCCCAATGCATACACAGTCATGGCGGCCACCAAATGGTTTTCTTTCGATCCAAATTACCAGAGCCCCTTCAAGTTGAGGATGATTCAGGTTTATTGAAGTACTTTGCAATTGACATGTACCAAGTGAAATTGATTTTCAAGAAACTAAAATGTGTTTATTTGTAGAATATTACAAAAAACTAAAATGTGTTTATTTGTAGAATATTACATTTATATAATATAATTTTTATGATTAAAACAAATAAAATTTTGACACGGATAAAATACTGAATCGATCCATAAAATTATAAAATGAACTTAACTTGAAACTATTGATAAAATGATCAATTTTTCTAAAATTAAAATAAAATAGATGATATTACATAATGCCAAAGAACCAACAATTAACAGTTAAGAATGAAAATGCATCAAATTAAAATAATATCATATAAATTAAATAATAATCAAAATTTCCAAACTGTTAGAAGGGGGTTGAGTTACCACTATTTATGTGGATTATTTTATAAGGTATTTGATATTTTCATATGTTTATTTTTTTTATTCAAATAAGTCATGATAAAAATTATAAATAGAAGGGAAAATCGAATACGTAAGCTACCATCAGATCCCAGCTTTCATGACTTGGCTTGGAACTCATCAATAATTTTAAATGTTTTGATTATATAACTAAAATAATTACTCACTGTGAGAACATGACCTCATCGGTTGATTTTTTAACTTTTGTGTACTCTACGCTGTGAACATGTAAAAATAGGTGTCTCACTAGTCACTGCTACATTTATAGTATTCGCATGTGAACGTAGAGAAGGATGTCGGTGGAAGTAAAAACTCGCGTGGCTTTCTCTACTTGAACTGCAAGCAAATTTGAGTGCGTCCTTTCCACCCATTCTCGGTAGTGTAAAAACGAATTGAATATGTGCGGATAGTAGTATAATCAGATGCGATTCAAATTTATAATTATATATTCGAATTTCGTCCGAATTTAAATTATATTTTTAATTATTTACTCAAATTCGATTCAAATTTGAATATAAATATTCGAATTTGGTTCAAATATACTCGATTGAGTACCAAACTACTAGTACTTATTTTTGTAAATTCGAAATCGTCCAAACAAATCTTAAAAAATTAACAATATTCGAATAATTATTTACATACAAAATAAAATGTGTTTATTTATAGAATATTACATATATATATATAATAGCACCGTAGGGAGAATTTTTTTATAAAGAGAACCGCATCACACCACTAATTTTCTGATTCTATAATAGAGTTAAACATTTTTTTTATTTTTTCAAAAGGAAATAAAAAAATTTAATTTTGCACGCTGCCACGTCATCACCGACACATCATCAATGAAGACGTGTCACTGCCACGTCAACCATGGCGTCATCAGTGATGACGTGGTAATGAAATGTCATCATTGGTGACATCACTAATGACGTGCCACTATCACGTCAGCACTATGAAATTATTCAAACTATTCTATATTAATTTTACCGAATATTAAAATGGTAAGATTAGATTTGATATTGGTTCGAATAATAAAATAAAATCCGAATTCGTTCATTTTTCGTATGAATATGAATACTATTCACCGGTAAAACAATTACGTGTCACTGTAAAAATGAGAGCAAAACAATTACTATAAAAGCTCAATAATCGATATTAAAAAAAAAGCTCAATAATAATAGTGGTAATACAGCTGACACTCAGAAGACTTTTTTCAAACATTGCTAAGATAGTGACCCCAGCGATAAAAAAGTCTTCCTCTCTACATCCCAATTGATTACTGAATATAACAACACCTAGAAAACAGAGAAGTATTTGTTTTTGTTTTGGGTAAAACCAAGGAATAGTTTTAGTTTCTGCACATACACACACACACACACATAGCTCTCTCTCTCTCTCTCTACATCTAAGGCAAGGAAGAGGTTTAGACTTGCTCTGAAACTTCAATGGCGATGACTCCTTCTACAGTAAGAGATAAAAAAGAAGTTGAGGAGGAAAGAGATGAGGAAGATCATCGAAGGCTCTTGAATGTGCGGCAAACACTGGGATTTTCATTGCTATTTCCTATTTTTCTTGACAGTGATGTTGTTCCAGTTTACACCGATCCCTTCACATTACATCGTTGGATCGAATTACATACATCGGAACAGTCAAGATGGCATCCAAAAATCGAAAGCAATTCAAAGTTGGGCGTGGATGAAAACTGCTGGAATGGTGATCGGTTGAAAATGAAGTGTTTGTATATCATGCATTCAATAGTGTTGTCTTAGATTTTCATCACGACACTGGTCTGCCTAATGGAAATTGTTGTGGGAGGATTTTAGCACAACAAATTATGAGGCCTCGTGCTGGAATAGCGCCAATAATTAAGGAATCGTACAACCACCCGGAAAGGCTCGTGGTTGAAAATCAATGGCTAGTCGCCCGGGAAGGCACACGACTAGGGTTACCGAAGAACACGGGATGTGGTTCCTCGGAAGGATCGGACTGAATCTACGGGATGAGAGCTCAAGGACCAAATGTTGGCCAGCCAAGAACCCTAATTTGACTGTGTCACACAAGAGTGCACGTGCTCTAGCTACTCAAGGAGTGTAAAGTGTCGAAGAAGATCCCGTAAACTGCCTACATACCACTATTTATAGTGGATCAAGCCCGAATGTAGTTCTTGAATGATATGATTGTTTGTTCATGATGAGTTATCCTCTCTCCAGTGGGATAATGACTGTTATTTCTGATAATAATCGAGTGTGATGTCTGAAATCAGGTTACCAAGTAGTTTAGGTAACATAGAATGATTATCCCTTATATTTATCATGATTTTGTATCATTTATCAAGTATATATGACATATATCCTCAAATAACTGAATGTTTATCTGTTTGAGAGTGTTTTTAGATGATATAGACGTGTTCCTAAAAAATAGGGGGCGTGCCTTATCTGTATTGGCAGCCTAATCAGGCTTCCGGCGGAAGCTGGGGGTACCGCCCGGTAGCCTGGCTCCGGTACCCCCTCCGGTAACCCCTATCACGGGAGCTACTCTGGAAGCTCTACTGGGTGACTGGTAATAGTTATAGGTTATCCTCAAGGGGATGCCTTGAGACCCTTAGCCATGTGTTCCCGTGCTACAGCGTACATGGTAACCCCTAGGGCTACCATAGGCTCCCGGAAACCTGACAGATTACTCATTCTCTTCATGGATCTGGACCCTAATCCTCTAGTGGGCCTAAATCTAACCCATGCGAGATTTTGGTCACAACAACTACCCCCCGGTTCCCTGAAGTACTGTGTGCAAGGGGAACCTATTATTCACAGGGTGCCGCTTTCCAAGTTTCTAAATCAAAACTTACTTTATCAATGCCTTGCCAACACTATGTTGAAATAGTAAATTCTCATTTGCAAATATCAGAACTAGTAGTGATATCTTCATTCGATAGTTCTTGTAATCTGCGCCACCGGAACTCGAAATTAATCTAATGTGGGGAGCTATATGATTTATTTATTACAGCTCTGATCAATTAGATTTATCCATTGGGAATAAAAGAGATGACTATCAAGAGGGGAGAGCCTTATCACAAACTCTTCCGCCCTAAAACAAAAGGGAACGGTTCATTTTCCTGTACCCACACGTTTCCATATACACCTCGTTTTCTGTACCATATTCAATCACTAGGGAATACGCCTCTTTTTCATTTACTCTCATATATCAATAAGTTTAGCCTTTTCATCCTTTTTCTCTTCACTTACGCTATACTCTCTCTTTTGAGCAAAGTAAAAAAAAAAGAAAAAGCTCTCAAAGGTTTCCGACGGGACTTCTCCGGTGAGGCCTACGCCAGTCACACACCCATCTTCACTACGGTACCTTTCTTTTTGATTCTTGCGGTCCACCCATATCTCTAACTTTGTTGTTTCATTCTTGATGTTCATGGGTGTATTAAATTTTACTCTCTTGTGCGTGTGCGTTCATATATCGATGTTTATTTTTTTTTTTAAAAAAAATTGATAACAAAGCTATAATTCCAATCATCATTGCATGTTGTTTGCTTCGATTCGCCTGAATTTGATGTGTATGGTCGTAAATCTTTGTTGTCTGTATCAACTCTCCATCCTTGTTAAGATTAAACCTCGTGTGCTTGACTCTTTATGCTGAGATGCATGTGCCAATTTCACTGCTTACGGTAGGCTTACCGAAGGGGTTCAGGATGGCCTGTACTCCGTCTTCCCCCTTGGTTACTCTTTAGGCGCTCGTAACATGTTTGATATTTGCTCTAATCGAGTGTCATTACTTTAGATCTGTTCTGTCGAATAGATATAGGCAACTGATCAATCTGGGCATATGCCTGGTACTTTGCGCCCGTGTTTTTTCTTGTTTTGTTTTGTCAGCTCCGGCATCACTAAATCAGGCTGCCACGTCGATAGCCACCCACCAATTTTTAGCCTTTTCGATTTGACCCGGTAGCCTTATTATGTCTAGGGTACCTCTAGGTTGATTAAGTGGGATCACCATTTCCCCCTACTATTGGTTGTCCGGCTCTCTTCTCTCATGCTAATCTGCTTCCCTATCTGTGGTTGCAGATGTCTATCTCGTCCATCTCGGGAAGCTCATCTCAACACGTGGGTAACCTGTCACCCGTTTCTGGTGAGCCTTCCGATTCTGGGTCAACCCACCTTAATGAGGTGCTCCTCCATCAACCCCTGCTACAATCCAAACCTTCCATTAGTTCTCGGACCCGTTCTCGGGTTGAGGTAATAAATCCTCTCGAAGCTGAGATCGTAAGTAGGCGTCTCGACCCCTTCCTGGAGGCTGGCTCGTCAAATTTTGGTAGTGAGGATATTGATAGGATTTATCTGAGTTCAAACACGGATGAAGAAGAAAGGTTGGATGAGGGGTTCTGGAATGAGGCTGAGCAGCCGCTTCTTGATAATTCAAACCTGCTAGATGAAGAAAGGAATACCGAAGTTGAGTTGGTGATAGAGGTTGATCGGAAGCCTCACGTCCCTGCAAGCTGCGTTCCATCCTGTGAAAATTTAGACTCCACCATGAATACTGATAGACTTGACAGACTATTAGAGTCGTGCAATCCGGGATGTAATCTGGTGGTACCCAGTAATGGTGAGAGGTGCCACAGATTTGATAACTTTGAACCCGATCAGTCCTTGCCTGATGCCGTGTTATCTGCTTCGTTCTTTAAGCTGGGATTCTCTCTTCCACTGCACCCGTTCTTTGTTGACATGCTGAACTTTTATGACATAGCCCCAATGCAACTGTCCCCTAATTCTTTTAGGGTGGCTGCGTGCATGTATATTCTATATGATCAAACCTTCTCTGTCCCTCTCACCGCTAGAGAGCTAGGGTACTTTTATCAATTGAAGGATGTAGGGCGGAAGGTTGGTATCTTTTACCTCACCTCATGGAACAATAGGCAAGGTGGATGTATAAAGGGGAACAAACGGGGGATGTATGACTGGTTGGAAATGTTTTTATACTGTTATGGCTGCGAGGAGGTGAGAAAGGAATGGAACCTAAATCCGGGTAAGCATACGGTACCCCCCCAGGCTACGGGTAACCCCCGTCAAATCACCTTCTTTTCTAACTCGACCTTTGCTCTTTTTTTTTTTATTCTGTTGTTGTATTGTTTAGGGATCCCAACACAAACATCCCTACAGGGCCTTGAAGAGAGAAGGGCTAGAAAGATTATGAAGTTGGCGGGCTCTCTGAGGGACGGGGAGAGTTTGTTGACCCCGGAGACCCTGAAGAGATTAGGGTTCTCTAAACCTGTGGCTCCCTCCTCTCCTGCTCATGAGATGGAGGTTGAGGAAGGATTGGAAAGAGAGCCCAGACCTCGGGGTACTGGCAAGAAGCGTGGGAAGAAAGATGGGGCTTCCACTGGCTCCTCTCCTGGTATCCCAGGCTACCGCTCCCTATACCTTTTTCTTACATTCTCACTAAACATGTCATATTCCTTTGTTTATAGATACTTGTTATTAGTGGCGTCTCTATTGCTTTTCTCATGTATGTGCTTCCAAACTGTGTAGTACTTGTTGCATTTCTCTTACTCATGTTATCATATGCATCCAGGAATCGGGCTCCGGTAACCCTACCGGTAGCCTGATATTTCTTCATATAGTTATGAGTTACGATTTCTAATATCTCCAATGTTCCATCATTTCAGGTATGTCAGGATCTGTGCCATCCTTTATCAAACCGTCTGACAAATACGAAGATTTATTTCCTGAGGATGATTTGCTCATGATGGAAACCCCCATTGCTGCTACTCCGATTTCCAGGGTCCCAGCTCCTGCACCCATTAAGGTTGAGCTCTCAGCTACCGAAAAACGTAGATTATCTCAAGCTTCCGGGAGTCTCAAGACTTCCCCAGAAACTCGATCTTCGAAGAGGGTTAGGATATCTCAGCAGGGTGCACCCGTAGGCGAAGTGGAGCAGTTCTACCGAGCATGCGGTGGGCAGATACCCGTGGAGACTATTGCAGGATGGGCTAAACAGAAGACTAATGACGCTGCCAGGTCAATGCTATTCTCGTCAGGAGAGAGTCTGTTTCATCAAATAAGGATCGGTAACCAATTGGTGGC
Organism: Kitagawia praeruptora; assembly: GCA_037693485.1. Taxonomy (NCBI): domain Eukaryota; kingdom Viridiplantae; phylum Streptophyta; class Magnoliopsida; order Apiales; family Apiaceae; genus Kitagawia; species Kitagawia praeruptora. The sequence continues at coordinate 147,713,406 of CM075349.1, read as the reverse complement.
GGCTACCCGTGGTGACATGAAGCTGAAAGAGGACCTAAAGCAGGTAAGGTCTGATTTTAACACTGCTGATGAAGAAAGGAAGAAGCTGGTAGATGCAAATAAGAAGTTGAAGGGTGAGATTTCAGCTGTCACAAAGGAGAAAGAAAAACTGGGAAAGCTGGTTTATGAGCAAGATAGAGATAAGGAGAAGATGGTGGTAGTCCATGCTACCGAAGTTGCGGAGCTGCAGCTACAAGTGGATACCCTCCAGGCCTCTGTAAAGAAGTTAAAAGAGGTGCTTCCCGAGAGGTATCAGTTGGGATTTGCTAAGGGGGTCCAAGACTACATGAAATCTACTTGGGAGGTGATGCCAAATTTGGATTGGGCCCTTCTGGGCGAGGATGCCGTGAAGCAGGTAGAGAAGTTTAAAGAAGAAGCTATCAAATCTCCGACTTCTGCCGTGAAGGTGACTCCCAAGCCAGCCGATATTCCGAAAGACATGGTTAAGGATACTCAGGATACCAGGGTTGATGCTCCCGCAGGTGCGGTCGAGGTGGCTCCAGGTGATTCCGCTAGAAAGGTGGACCCTGTTGAGGATTCCCCTAACTCCGAGGCTACTAAAAATCCCTCATCCTCTTAAATCATCCTTTTCCAATTACTTTGACCTTTTACTATGCCAGTTTTCGAACTTGTTTTTTTTTTAAAAGGGGGTGGGCTCCTATAACGCTCCACGTATGTAATGGTTTAGTCGTTTAACTCTATTCGCTTTATGGCCTTGGGCCTAGTACTTTTGAATTTGCTTTCGTAATGCATGTTTATCTTATTATCTGGTTTCTATGTAGTAGGTATGATTGGCGCACTACTACTGATTATGCCCTATTGTCTTGCGTATAAGGGATCAGTGGAGGGTTCCTGAAGGTTACCACACCTACCACACGGGTACCTCAGTTTAGACTGAGACTGCCACTATTCTTTCCTAATTTAGTCGCATACGGATTATTTATTGGTTATTCACCGAGAACTAACTTGGTAGTTAATGATTTTCACTCATCAAATCCCCAATTCACTCATTCTCTAGGGTACCAATATGCTAAGTAAGAAAGGTGTTACGATAACTTAAAACAGGGCATAACTAAACGCCACCATCGACTTCTATCTGGTAGAATGACTCCCCTGACTAATCTTAAAACAAGTTTGTACAAGTTTTCAGAGGATACATGTCATATATATGTTGATTAAATAGATATTAGATCATGAATCAAGATAAGAACGATAGAAGGGTATCGCAGTGTAGAAGAGTACAAGAGTAAATATGGCAACGCATACCTGGATAGGTGGCCATAGAACTGATAGACTACTTGTACCTTTGTCTGCTTGGTTGTCACCGTGGGTGTGGGGGTACCGTCCGGTATCCCTATAGCATTTGGAAGCCCGAAGGCAGGAACCGGACTCCGGGAGCCCCGTGGCCGGTAGCCCCTATCCGGTAGCCTGGGTACCGGAGGCTTAGCCTGGAAACCTTTGTTCCGGGAGTCCCAGTCATTTCATAAATCATGGGTGGTGATGCCATGTAGGCCAACCCTGCAAAGATGTCTCGTAATGAAGGGATCCAAGTGGGTCGACCAGGGTACCACACAAGCCCAAATAGTAAAGAAGGGAACCATGTATGCCGAACAGGGTTCCATACATGCCCTGATAACCAAGTAAGCCATGTGAACCACTCAAGGTTCCGTACATGTCTGGTGTTGAAGGGATCCAAGTGTGCCAATCAGGTTACCACACAAGCCCAAGTAATGAAGGGAACCATGTATGCCGAACAGGGTTCCATACATGCCCTGATAACCAAGTAAGCCATGTGAACCACTCAAGGTTCCGTACATGTCTGGTATTGAAGGGATCCAAGTGTGCCAATCAGGTTACCACACAAGCCCAAGTAATGAAGGGAACCATGTATGCCGAACAGGGTTCCATACATGCCCTGATAACCAAGTAAGCCATGTGAACCACTCAAGGTTCCGTACATGTCTGGTATTGAAGGGATCCAAGTGTGCCAATCAGGTTACCACACAAGCCCAAGTAATGAAGGGAACCATGTATGCCGAACAGGGTTCCATACATGCCCTGATAACCAAGTAAGCCATGTGAACCACTCAAGGTTCCGTACATGTCTGGTATTGAAGGGATCCAAGTGTGCCAATCAGGTTACCACACAAGCCCAAGTAATGAAGGGAACCATGTATGCCGAACAGGGTTCCATACATGCCCTGATAACCAAGTAAGCCATGTGAACCACTCAAGGTTCCGTACATGTCTGGAAATGGCAAAAATTTGAAATTCTGATAATTTCAACCTGTTAGGCTGAGAGGTGTATTCACTACTACCCCCCTAGTTCTGGATGGTAGCCTAGCTGCCATGTAGAACTATGCTTGTAGGTCTTACATATATTTCTGAAAATATTTATAGGTGGTAAATGTAAAAGAAAACAATCAACTTCTACTTTTACTGAAAATCAAACAGTACGAATACATCAAATTTCATCCAGACGGGGTGTGCATCCACTACCCCCCGGGCATCTATTGAAAATCATGAAATCCTAAGAACTGAAAGGGAAATAGTGCAACCACAACTAGTAGGTTGCCTTTATTCATCCTAAGCCTGAAAGAGGCCTACATTTGCTCTGAAAAGAGTCTTACTGATAGTACTTCTTTAGGTGCTCGGCATTCCAAGCACGGGGAATAGTGTTCCCATCCATGTCTTCAAGGTGGTAAGTGCCTTCCCAAAAGATAGATTTTATTTTGTAAGGCCCTTCCCAGTTTGCTCCAAAGGCCCCGTGCCCGGGAACCCGCATATTGGGCATCATTCTTCTCAGTACTAGGTCGCCAACCTTGAGGGGTCGAGGGCGTACCTTGTTATTATAGTATTTGCGGGTCCTCTGTTGGTAAGCCGCAAGTTTCAGCTGGGCGGTAGCCCGGTTTTCCTCTACCATGTCTAGGGCCAACCTCTGATGTATTTCATTTGATTCTTGACTGAAATTATCCCTCCGGTAGGACCCTGTCCCGACTTCCACTGGGACCATAGCTTCACAGCCATAGGTTAGGACAAAGGGAGACTCTCCGGTTGTGGACCTGGGAGTGGTGTTGTAAGACCACAAGACCATTGGAAGCTCCTCTGGCCAATTTCCCTTTTTATCTTCCAACTTGGCTTTCAGAGTGTGCTTGATGATTTTATTCACAGCTTCCGTCTGCCCATTGCTTTGGGGGTGGCAAACGGCTGAAAAATCTTTCTTTATTTCCAAGTCCTCACATAGACTTCTCATTTCTCTACTATCAAATTGCTTGCCATTGTCTGAGATCAGCTTGTACGGTACCCCGTATCTACATATAATGGCTCGCTTAACAAATTCTTTCAGCTTACCAGCAGTGATGGTAGCTAGGGGTTCCGCCTCTGCCCACTTGGTAAAGTAGTCAACGGCTACCACGGCATATTTCACACCACCTCTGCCTTTGGGAAGCTCCCCAATTAGGTCAATCCCCCATATTGCAAAGGGCCAGGGGCTTCCAATGGGTTTTAATTCCACAGCTGGGTTGCTATTGAAGTTAGCAAACCTTTGGCATTGATCACAAGCTTTAGCAAAGTCATAAGCATCAGTTTTCATGGTAGGCCAGTAATAGCCCTGTCGGAGAATTTTGTGGGCCAGGGAGGTACCCCCCGAGTGGTTGCCACAAATGCCTTCATGAATTTCCCTTAGGATGTATTCACATTCATTTCCAGATATGCACTTAAGTAGAGGTTGATTAAATCCCCTCTTGTATAGGATGCCATCATAGATCACATAACGGGCAGCCTTATATTTGAGTTTCCGAGCTTCATCTTTGTCCTCCGGAAGTGTCCCCTTGGTGATATACTCACGTATTGGGGTTGTCCATTGGTTTTCCATTGAAGAATCTATTTCCATGGTCTCCTCTCGATAGATACTTGGTTGGAGCTGCACTTCAAGGGGTATTACCCCTAACAGGACAGCTTCTTTTTGGGATCCCAACTTGGCAAGGGCATCAGCATTGGCATTTTCCACCCTTGGGATTTGATTTAGATTTAGCAATTTGAACCTACTGATAAGTTCTTGGGCATACTTCATGTAGAGTTCAGTGCGGGGGCCTCGACTCTGGAAGCTTCCTTTAATTTGCCACACAATCAGCATGGAGTCACTAAACACATTTAGGTATTCTACCTTCATTTCCAGAGCCAGTTTCAAGCCAGCAATCAAGGCCTCATACTCTGCATCATTGTTGGTAGCCCTGAAGCCAAAGTGTATGGCACTCTGAATTCGGTGCCCCTCTGGGCTTACCAACTCTATTCCTGCACCTCCCCCATTATTATTTACTGCACCATCGACATACAGGTTCCACCACAATTGGGGGCTTTCGGCATCCCCTTCGGTAACTGGGGTTACCGGGGTACAATCTTCTCCGGTAACCTCAAAATCAGGAGGAAACTCCAGTAAGAAATCGGCCAGTGCTTGACCTTTAATAGCAGTTCGGGGTTTGTAATCTATTTCAAACTGTCCTAGCTCGACAGCCCATTTCATCATTCTACCGGAGGCTTCAGGCTTGTGCATCACTTGCCTCAGCGGGAAGGATGTTCTAACTTCAATTTTATGGGCCTGAAAGTAAGGCCTTAGCTTCCTGGAAGCCAATATTAGAGCATATGCTAGCTTTTCCATGCTGGGATACCGGGTTTCCGCATCCAGCAGCCTTTTGCTCACATAGTATACCGGGTATTGTACTTGTTCTTCTTCCCGAATCAACACAGCACTTATAGAGTATTCAGAAACAGCTAAATATAAAATGAGTACCTCACCTTCCAAGGGTTTGGAGAGCAATGGTGGGCTTCCCAGCTGTTCTTTTAGTTTCTTGAAGGCTTCCTCACATTCCGGGGTCCATTCGAAGTTTTGACCCTTCTTGATAGCCTTGAAAAACTCCTTGCATTTGTCGGAAGACCGAGATACGAATCTATTTAGGGCTGCTACCCTTCCGGTAAGCCCTTGGACTTCTTTTACATTCCTTGGGGACCTCAGTTCCAGCAATGCTTTGATTTTGGCAGGGTTTGCTTCAATCCCTCTGTGGTTCACAATGAATCCAAGAAATTTTCCAGACTCCACCCCAAAAACACACTTTTGGGGGTTCAGCTTCATCCGGTACTTCCTTAGGATATCAAACATCTCAGATAGGTGCAACACATGGTCGGCTGCCACCTTTGATTTGACCAACATATCATCAACATAGACTTCCATAGTCTTACCAATCTGTTCCTTAAACATCATGTTTACGAGCCTCTGATAGGTAGCCCCGGCATTCAATAGCCCAAACGGCATCCCCACATAACAGTACAGTCCCCTATCAGTTATGAAGCTGGTATGCTCCTGGTCCGGTTCAAACATCGGTATCTGGTTATATCCGGAGTAGGCATCCATGAAACTTAGCAAAGCATGGCCTGCCGTGGCATCCACCAGTTGATCAATTCTAGGTAGCGGGAAGCTATCCTTAGGGCATGCCTTATTTAGATCAGTAAAGTCAACACATGTCCTCCATTTCCCATTAGGCTTCCGGACCAGCACTGGGTTTGCTAGCCATGTTGGATAGAAGGATTCTTTGATCAAACCAGCCTTCAATAACCGGTCTACTTCTTCCTGGAGGGCGGTAGCCCTTTCACCACTGACAGGCCTTCTCTTCTGCCGGATACCCCTTCTCTCAGGGTCAATGTTCAAATGATGGCACATGACTTTCGGGTCAATCCCCACCATGTCAGAATGACACCATGCAAATACATCAAGGTTGCTTTTAAGGAAAGCAGTCAACCTTTCTCTTGTACTTTTATCTAGCTGTTGCCCGATTTTCAAGATTTTACTAGGATCTTCAGCATCCACTAGTATAGGGATAGTATCCTCGGCAGCCCCTGCCTTCTCCAGGGTACCGGGCATCCTGGGATCAATGTCAATCTCAACCGGGAGTCTTCTTTCCGCTCCCTGGCTCTCATTCTCTAGCATTGCTCCATCTAGATCATCATCTGAGGCACTTTTTACCATGCCTTCCAGTGAAATGCTATGAATTTCCTCATTTTTTTCGGCAGCTTCCAACAACAAGCTTTGTGGTGGTACCACCCCTCGAAAATTTGGAACCTCTTCAGTAGGTTCATCTGGCAATTCCACTATCATGATGGCATTACACGATGCTCTTTCAAACTTCTGTGGCTCAAGCCCATGGCTTCTCATTAAGGCTTCTCCATCAGCCTTTTCTTCAATTTGAATAGGTTTGTCTGCCCTCTCGGCAGCCTGCACAGCTCTGTTATAGCATTCCCTTGACTCATGTTGACATCCTTTCACACACCCAATGCCATTTGGTGTAGGAAACTTCATTGAAAAGTGGTATATTGAGGTTACCACCCTCATGTCTTTCAATACTGGTCTACCGAGAATTGCATTGTGGGATATGTCTTCATTTACCACCATGAATTCTGCCATTTGGGTGGCCTTGCAGGGATCCACACCCAATGTCAAGGGTAATTTGACCCTGCCCATGATTTGGACTGGGTTACCGGTAAACCCATATAGCTCATTATTGGTAGGCAGTAACTCTTTGTCCAAAAGTCCCAATTTCTGAAATGTGGTATATGCCAAGATATTTACTGAGCTTCCATTATCAACCAGCACTCTGTGCACATTCATTCCACCAATATTCACGGTTACCACCAAAGCATCATTATGAGGGTGGTGAACCCACTTGGCATCCTCCTCGGTAAAGGAAATATCAGCGGTTTCCCCTTTAAACAGCTTAGGGGGCCTTTCTGCAAGGTGGAACACATTAGTTAGGGGTTTGTCCCTGGCTTCCCGAGCATACCTATCTCTGGCATTCCGACTGGCACCCCCCAAATAAGGGCCGCCAAAGATGGTATGGATGCTATTAGCTCGGGTAGTCCTTTCTTGGTTTCCAGGAGCCTTGTCCTTGTTATCTCTACCTTCTTTATATTTCTTAGCCTCTTGGGCTACAAATTCAGTCAGGTATCCACCTCTAATCAACTCTTCAATTTGATCTTTCAAATGCCTGCAATCAGCAGTCTCGTGTCCATTCACTTCGTGGAATGCACAGTACTTTCCTTGATCTTTCACTCCTGGGGGCCCTGCCCGGTAGGGCCTCCGGAATAGCCCATTCTTCTCATTCACTTCGAGAATATGACTGATTGGGACAGTCAAAGGAGTATACTCTGAGTATTTCTGAAAATTCGCCTTTGGAGTGAGTCTGTCCTTGGCAGAAATTCTATCCTTAGTTGCATTAACAGCAATAGGGGCAGTCTTGTCATCATACCGGGGGGCTCCTAAGCCGGCGGTACCACTCCCGGAAGCCCTCTTGTTCGAATCCCTTTTAGGGCTGTAAGAACGATTTCTTTTGTTCCTGTTCCAACCTCGGGAACTGGAATCTTTGGACAATTTTGCCATGGATTCCTCAATCACTTTATGGCGTTCTGCTTGTTGGTAAAATTCCGCCAGGGTTCCGGGCTCCTCGGTTTGCAATTCCTTCCAAAACTCGGTTCCAGGTCTTACCCCGGCTATCAGGAAGTTCTTCAGAGTTTCGTCAGAGGCCTTCTTCACTTTTGGCACTTGCTCATTAAATCTTTTGAAATACTGTCTTAGAGACTCGTGAGTTTCTTGCTTGATATTAGCCAGAGTATTCACCGGTGGGGCGTAGGCCACGGTAGCCCTAAATTGAGAGATAAACTGATCTCCCATCCTCCTCCAGGATTTGATAGACCCTTCGGCTAGCCTCTTGAACCATTGGTGGGCATTTCCGGTCAGGGTAGATGCCAATAGCCTACACCTTGCTAAGTCCTCCACCTGGTATACATCCATTTCTGTATTAAAACGGCTCAAGTATTCAACTGGATCTGAGTTTCCATTGAATTTCAAGTCAGTATTCATCTTAAAGAACCTTGGCAAGGCTGCCTTTTTCACTTTCACAGAAAAGGGGGAACCGGCAGTGATACCGGACTTAAACTTTTTCTCCTCCTTGATCTTTTCCAAGGCTTTTTTCCAGTCAGACATCCTGAACTGTCCATTTTCACCATCTGAAAGCGTATCACTTTCAGAATCATCATCTTCATTGGCTGTCTTGCTTCTTCTAGGGATTGAACTTTGATGGGAGCCGGAATCCTGATCAGTACCCTCACCGGTAGGGACTCCGGTAGAGCGGGATCTCCTGTTTCTATGCCAAGAAGAGTGACTGCTTTGCCTATAATTCCTTCTGCCATCAGATCTGGATCTCCTGGAAATGCTTTTTGGGGGTACCGTTTGGGACCTCTCTCGGCGTTCTCGGGAACCCTGAATTGTGGAATCCCCATTGCCATCTCTCCAATCTTTGCTTCCAGTGTGAATCAGCTTGTGACGAAGGTCTTTGTTAGTCAGTTTTTTGCCAACTCGATCAAAAACACTTAGACTTCTGGTGGGTGAACCTTCGGCACCCTGGGTTTCCGGGACATCAGATCGGTCACCCTCATATTCTTCTTCCACAGGCTCTTCTGCGTCTTCTTCAGATGGGACATGATCAGTGTTGTCCTCAATATTGTCCTCAGACTCAAATTTCAGCCTTGTCGGAGTCACATTCTTCTTTTTTGACTTCGACTTGCACTTCCTTTGCCATTTTTTCATTTTTTCGGAACCTTTTTCCAAGTTGTTGACTCTTTCATTCATCGTCTTCAGATAGTTCATGATGTCCTTGTTACTAACATCATCACCACCTTTGTTTCGTCCATTACCATCCTGAGACGGTGTTTTATCACTTTCAGAATTGTCACTCGCCATATCTCCTCCAAATGACGATTTTTGAGGCCCCTCCTTCGGGCGCCAATTGTTGTGGGAGGATTTTAGCACAACAAATTATGAGGCCTCGTGCTGGAATAGCGCCAATAATTAAGGAATCGTACAACCACCCGGAAAGGCTCGTGGTTGAAAATCAATGGCTAGTCGCCCGGGAAGGCACACGACTAGGGTTACCGAAGAACACGGGATGTGGTTCTTCGGAAGGATCGGACTGAATCTACGGGATGAGAGCTCAAGGACCAAATGTTGGCCAGCCAAGAACCCTAATTTGACTGTGTCACACAAGAGTGCACGTGCTCTAGCTACTCAAGGAGTGTAAAGTGTCGAAGAAGATCCCGTAAACTGCCTACATACCACTATTTATAGTGGATCAAGCCCGAATGTAGTTCTTGAATGATATGATTGTTTGTTCATGATGAGTTATCCTCTCTCCAGTGGGATAATGACTGTTATTTCTGATAATAATCGAGTGTGATGTCTGAAATCAGGTTACCAAGTAGTTTAGGTAACATAGAATGATTATCCCTTATATTTATCATGATTTTGTATCATTTATCAAGTATATATGACATATATCCTCAAATAACTGAATGTTTATCTGTTTGAGAGTGTTTTTAGATGATATAGACGTGTTCCTAAAAAATAGGGGGCGTGCCTTATCTGTATTGGCAGCCTAATCAGGCTTCCGGCGGAAGCTGGGGGTACCGCCCGGTAGCCTGGCTCCGGTACCCCCTCCGGTAACCCCTATCACGGGAGCTACTCTGGAAGCTCTACTGGGTGACTGGTAATAGTTATAGGTTATCCTCAAGGGGATGCCTTGAGACCCTTAGCCATGTGTTCCCGTGCTACAGCGTACATGGTAACCCCTAGGGCTACCATAGGCTCCCGGAAACCTGACAGATTACTCATTCTCTTCATGGATCTGGACCCTAATCCTCTAGTGGGCCTAAATCTAACCCATGCGAGATTTTGGTCACAACAGAAATTATCGGAAAATCTTGATTTCCCAGTGCATACCCAGTCATGACGGCCACCAAATGGTTTACTTTCGATCCAAATTACCAGAGCCCCTTCAAGTTGAGGATGATTCGGATTTGTTGAAGTACTTTGCAATTGACATGTACCAAGTGAAACTGATTTTCAAGAAACTAAAATGTGTTTATTTGTTGAATGTTACAAAAATCTAAAATGTGTTTATTTGTAGAATATTACATTTATATGATATAATTTTTATAATTAAAACAAAGAAAATTTTGATACGGATAAAATACTAAATCGATCCATAAAATTATAAAATTAACTTAACTTGAAAGTATTGATAAAATGATCAATTTTTTTAAAATTAAAAATAATTATAATAAAATAGATGATATTACATAATGCCAAAGAACCAACAGTTAAGAATTAAGAATGAAAATGCATCAAATTAAAATAATATCATATAAATAAAATAATAATCAAAATTTCCAAACTGTTATAAGGGGGTTGAGTTACCACTATTTTTGTGGATTATTTTATAAGGTATTTGATATTTTCATATGTTTATTTTTTTTATTCAAATGAGTCATGATAAAAATTATAAATAGAAGGGGAAAATCGAATACGTAAGCTACGTACCATCAGATCCCAACTTTCATGACTTGGCTGGGAACTCATCAATAATTTTAAATGTTTTGATTGTATAACTAAAATAATTGCTCACTGTGAGAACATGACCTCATCGTTTGTCTTTTAAACTTTGTGTACTCTACACTGTGAACATGTAAAAATATGTGTCTCACTAGTCACTGCTACAGTATAATTTTCGCATGTGAACGTACAGAAGGATTTTGGTGGAAGTAAAAAGTCGCGTGACTTTCTCCACTTGAACTGCAAGCAAATTTGAGTGGGTCATTTCCATCCATTCTCGGTAGTGTATAAACGAATTGAATATGTGCGGATAGTAGTATAATCAGATGCGATTCAAATTTATAATTATTTATTCGAATTTCGTCCGACTTTGAATTATATTTTTAATGCTTTGCTCAAATTCGATTCAAATTTGAATATAAATATTCGAATTTGGTTCAAATCTACTCGATTGAATACAAAACTACTAGTACTTGATTTTGTAATTCGAATTCGTCCAAACTAATCTTAAGAAATTAACAATATTCGAATAATTATTTACATACAATATATATATATATATATATATAATATAGAGAACGGCATCACCCGACTAATTTTATGATTCTATAATAGAGTAAAACTTTTTTTTTTCAAAAGGAAATAAAAAAAATTAATTCTGCACTCTGCCACGTCATCAATGAAGACGTGTCACTTCCACGTCATCAATGAAGACGTGTGATAAGTAGATTTTATATCCACTTGGAGCGTTCCATATCGGCTTAAATTGATTCACTTGGCCTCAAGTTTGTCGTAGTTTTGATGTGTTTTATTTAATTGTGCAGGTTTGAAGAAATGTCGATTAGGGGTGAATTTTCCGTTGTTTTGGAGTTGATTTATGATGTGGAATGAAGAATGGCGACTTAATATCAACAATCAAGAGGATTACAAGTCAAGAAATTGAAGACGGAGGAAATTGTAAAAAGAACGGAAGATAACTGTGAAGAAACAAAGAAATTAAGGCAGAAAAATCAGCTGGACAGCAAGTGGAGCGCTGGCAGCGCGTATAGAGCGCAGGCAGCGCATCAGGAACAGAAATTGGAGCGCTGGCAGTGCTTTCTAGGCGCAGGCTGCGCTTGGGCGGCCTGATTTTGCTGAAAATTTACAAATTTGCCCCTATTAGAATTCTAGTTGTATTTTTGGTTCCCAAACCTATTTCTAATTGTATTGTAGGTTGTTTTTCTTGCTGGGCAAGATATCTAGGCCTATATAAACACATCCTATCATTGTAATTTAGTATCAACATTATTAGTTAGCATATTATAATATAGAATTCATATCTTGTTTCATTATCATGGTTTCACTTGATCACATGATGACGAGAGGTTCGATTATGAACTAATCGTTGTCATGGGATTCTAACGGATTTATTTATGGAGTTTTAGTATCTTGATGCTTTAAAGATCTGTGTGTGGTGTTTATCTAATATCCTCGTATGATTGTACTTTATGAATTTAGATGCGTAGCTAACATTTAATTTGTTAATCTCTTGTGAAGCGAGAGTGGATCTTGAGATTTTGAACTTGCCATGCTAGCATAGGATAGGTTGATGTTCTAACATCATGATTTGTAGCGTAAATAGAGATATTATGCTGCCCTATGTTATTATAATAGACAACTTGTTCTTCAACCGTTATGTTTTCAAATCTTATAGAGATATAGGGTCTAAGCATAATTGGTGTCTATTCATCTTCTATCTCTTTTGTGGATTTATGGATAGTTTGGTATACGTATACTGAGAGGTAGCGTGTACTTGTTTCGTGTTGTCTGATCAGATATCATAACCATTTCATATAGTGATTAAAGGCGTCAGATCTAAGCGAAGAATTTAATGAAGTTAGGATCCCATGGTTTATCTTGCATAAGTAATTTGATCTTAATTATCATTAGTTAAGTAATTCTTAGTTTTATTAAATTGGTTTTTTAGTTAAATTAGATAATCAAAGCCCAATATTGTTAATTGTCTTAGCAGTGCATAATAACCATACATTATTGCATAGGTACAAACTGAATTAAAACCATAACCAGATCTCTGTGGGAACGAACTTGACTTATTCATATATTACTTTTGACCACGTATGCTTGCGTGATTTAGTGCAAACAAGTTTTTGGCGCCGCTGCCGGGGATCATCGGTGTTTTATTTTTAGTTTATGTGCTTGTCAATAGTGGTCGTTAGAGTTCACTGACTCAGATTTTTTCTTACCTATCTTGTTTAGTTCGGTGTGTTTAGGTACTTGAGTGTTTGAAGATGGCATGCAAGGAGTTGCCATGGTGGGCATATTCGAGGACATCCATGCCTCAGCAATGTGAGCAGTGTTTGGGCGTTCATGATCCCTCACAATATTGTTACTACGAAGGAGTTGATCCATATGTCACTTACGAGGAACAACCATATTTTCAATACCATCCTCAACAGTACCAACAAGATGTTCCAAATATGTCATATTTCTTTGATAGTGAAGAGTTTCAACATCAACAACCTACTCCTACTTTTCAATCAGATGAGGTTGATGCTATGGAGGAGCTTAGGATGCTTGTAAAGAGTAATGAGGAGTCTCTCAAATCTTTGGAGATACTAGTTGCTCGAGTTGTGAGTGCTGTGGAACAAGAGAAACAACAATTCATACTAGAGGCAATTCCAGAAAATAACGGTGACTTGGAGCAAGGTATTGCATGCATAATTGAGGAAGACAGATTCCAAGGTGAGGTGAGTAATCACAAGCCATGTGAGGAATTTGATCATGTTAGGATGGTGGATGATTTGGAAAGGGCACTAATTGGGACAGACACTGATGAGCTGCACAAATTTCAAAAATTGGTATGTGCGTACCAAGAGGCTGATGAACATGGGAAAGATGCAGGTCTTCTACTTGTCTCAGAGTATAAAGATGGAGGTAGCGCATTAGAGCCAATGGAGGAAGTTCTCTTTTAGGAACCAAAGGCTTCAGCAACTTACATTTACCCTCCTCCATTATATTCAAGCGAAACCCGCGAGTGTACGTTGTTCTACAAATTGACAGATTTTGGGTCAACAGATGAAGGCATTGGAATAGGACAAAGTTGTTACACGAATAGGCCAAGCGATGAGAAGGGGCAGAAAGTGTGCTGCCGTGATGACGATGAAGTCTCATGAAGAGATGACCAGACCAACTATTATCATCCTTAATGGAGGCTTGGACGTAGTCAAGCTAATTGACTCTAAAAAAGCACTTCGTGGGAGGCAACCCACGCTTTTTGGCATTTTTATTTAGGTATGTTTCCTACCATCCCTTGTATTACCTTCAATTCAATGGGGACATTGAATATTTTAAGTTTGGGGGTGGTTTGGGGGATTAGTAGTTGTTGTTGTATTATGTGTTCATGTAGGATTTCATGCTTTTCATATTAGTAGTAATAAATTATGCATTTATGTTCGTGTTATCTACGTTTGTTTCATATAGGACATTCTGTTTTTATGTTCATATTTCATGTGAGTTCATAATAGTTTGCATTTGCACCCATGCTTGATAGGAATTTTGTGTTGTTGACGCTTTTGATTGAGAAGTGATATGCTTTGTTCTTGTGCACACACATACATTAGTGAGTTGAAGCTAGTAGACTTATTGAATGTTGTAAGTGATTAGAAGGACATGAATATGTGCAAGATGATTTAGTTTGCATGCTTTGAATACAAGTCGGTGCATTAGAGAGATTTTTGCTTGGGATTGAGTATGTTTTTCCACCAAGTGAGTTTTTAAGCCTTATTGCATATTTGTTGCAATTTATTCGTTTGCTTGTGTGTCCACGGATTGTTTGTATTGCTAGCAGTTGTTTGAGGTCTTTCTTGAAACGCATGACATTATTTGATGATTAAAATGATAAAGGCATTTAGGAATAACCGCATATTTTCCCATATTACCACACCATATTTACATGATCAATTAGTTAACCCGTTGAGCTTAATCCTATTTTTTTTTTCCGATGACATACCACATTACTTGCCTAGACCTTTTTCTTGTATTGGTCGTACATTAATTTGAACCCACATTGTCAAAGGCTAGTAGAGTGCTTAAGGGAGTAATAAGGTGTGCAAGGAGGGGGTTATTGTTGGTCTTACTTTTGGGGGAAATATTAAAATTGAGTTTGTTTACTTGATAGTCGGCATATGTAATAAATTCATGGGATCATTGTTATTTGTTATATTATTGTTTTATCTAGCTCTCGAAAAAAAAAAGAAAAAAAAAAGAAAAAAGAAAAAAAAAGAAAAAAAAATATTATGAATGCATGTTTGTGTTTGTTGTGATCCTACTTTAGTCGACTAGTCGAGTGTTTATTTTAATAATAGATTATGTGGGGGGGAAATAGGGTGTTGTGTATGATTTATTATGGTACTACTAGCTTTTGACAATTCACCTATTTTGGCTTATTTGACATACCTTGTCCCTAGCCCCGTTACAACCCAAATAAAGACCTTTTGATTATCGTCATTGATGTATGTTGTGTTAAGAGTTAGATTGATACCAAATGTCAAGCGTGCTTATGATTTTGTTGGAATTGAGTGATACACTTACCTTTGTTCTTGAGTGAATATTCTTTTGTGAGTGGATTGTGAGTGTTTGCTTGTTTTTGCGTATGAGATCTCGAGTTTTGACTCAAAGATGTACTCTTGTAGGCTTAGCATGTTTACTAACTTATTCTTACATTTGACATGGGCTTTTGAGAACTTATGCATGTTCATTGAGTAGACTATGTGAATACTTGCACTTTCGACACCAAGACATTGCGTATTTACTTTGATTTTTAAGTTGATATGGCATGAGAGGATTTGAAGGTATGGTAGGATATTATTACTACATTCTTTGTATTTTCATAATAGTTGCATTCATGCATTGCATTGCATTGGATTTTGTGGGTACATTCGCTATAGGCCCTCACGAGACCTTACTCGCCCACTAGGGCTGCCTAGGGGTTTAAAGGGCTTGTTGCATATGCCAAATGCAACCGTGATCACCTATGAAAGTGGTACTAGTTAGTTAGTTTTAGTTGTTTAAGTTTGGGGACAAGCATCAGTTTAAGTTTGGGGGTGGACGTGTCACTTCCACGTCAACCGTGGCGTCATCATTGATGACGTGGCAATGACATGTCATCATTGATGACGTGGCACTATCACGTCAGCACTATGAAATTATTCAAACTATTCTATATTAATTTTATTGAATATCAAAATGGTAAGATTAGATTTGATATTGGTTCGAATAATAAAATAGAATTCGAATTCGTTCATTTTTCGTATGAATACGAATACTAATGCTATTCACCGTAAAACAATTGCGTATCACCGTAAAAATGAGAGCAAAACAATTACTATAAAGCTCAATAATCGATATAAAAAAAGCTCAATAATAATAATGGTAATAAAGCTGACACTCAGAAGACTTTTTTCAAACATTGCCAAGATAGTGACCCCAGCGATAAAAAAGTCTTCCTCTCTACATCCCAATTGATTACTGACTTACTGTATATACCAACACCTAGAAAACAGATGAGTAGTTTTTCTTTTTCTTTTGGGTAAATCAGAGGAGTAGTTTTAGTTTCTACACATACATACACATACACACAAATAGCGCTCTCTCTCTACATCTAAGGCAAGGAAGAGGTTTAGGCTTGCTATGAAACTTCAATGGCGATGGCGTCTCCTTCTACAGCATGAGATGAAAAAGAAGTTGAGGAGGACAGAGATGAGGAAGATCATCGAAGGCTCTTGAATGTGCGGCAAACACTGGGATTTTCATTGCTATTTCCTATTTTTCTTGACAGTGATGTTGTTCCAGTTTACACCGATCCCTTCACATTACATCATTGGATCGAATTACATACATTTGAACAGTCAAGATGGCATCAAAAAATCGAAAACAATTCAAAGTTGGCGTGGATGAAAACTGCTGGAATGGTGATCGGTTGAAGAGGGATTGTTTGTATATCATGCATTCAATAGTGTTGGCGATCTTAGATTTTCATCACGACACTGGTCTGCCTAACGGAAATTTACATGACCATCGGAAAATCTTGATTTACTAGTTCATACACAATCATGGCGGCCACCAAATGGTTTGCTTTCGATCCAAATTACCAAAGCCCCTTCAAATTGAGGATGATTCGGATTTGTTGAAGTACTTTGCAATTGACATGTACCAAGTGAAACTGATTTTCAAGAAAATTCTTGATGGGAAGCCTTTGCATCCTGAGATGGAGTATCTCTTTACAACTTTTGGATTGCTATCATTTTTCTAATCAACCCCGGAAAACTCAGGTCCCCCGCAATTTTAATAGCTTTTGGAACAACGACACACGCGCAAATTTTGCAATGCTTGTTTACTATACAATGAAATGTAAGATGGATGCCAAGCAGCGTATAAGGATTAGCAATTACATCAATGGCGCCATCAACATCAGCGGTGGCTTATTGAAAAAATGTCACCCATTCAGACACCATAAATTGCTACATAGAATCCCACAAGGTACCTTCTTCTATAAAATTCTTACATACAAACCCAAGACTACTGCTGCTCAAGTTGTACTAAAGCCTCAATATAGAGACATGCTAGGGAAAGACATGATAAGGTATTAAAATAACTTATGCAATTTTACATTTTAATTTTACTAGCTTATAGTCCGTGCAAAACACGAGTTATTTTTAATTTTTTTAATTTACTTATAGTTTAGTATATATAATATTATAAACATTACTTTTAATATATTGGGAGATTTCGAATTTTAGACATGCAATTGTATATAAATAATTTTTAATATTAAATTTAAATTAATATGTTATTGGTGGGAATCGAACCTTCAACATTTCTATATAACATAATCTAATATTAATTATATATTAAAATGTTGTTGGCGGGATTCGAACCTTAGACCTCCAATTTTAGTATTATTGTATCTAACGGTCATGATCTATTTAAGTTGAAGATCTAACGGTTATGAATGGGGGATAACCAAAAATGGGGGTAACTAAACTACAAATTATACCCCCTTTCGCTTATTATAGTATAGATAGATAGTATAGATGACATTAAAATTTCTTAAATTTGTGAGTTTTAAAATCACAAACTTGTTCGATACCAGAGTTGGAGAGTGTAAATTAAGCCTTTATGGTAAGAAAAATGCTAGTAAATTAAATAAATATTTTGAAATGATGTCTTCTCGCTATTAATTAATTGATAATATAATTGGATATGAACTTCGTTTGTATTTCTTTCTTTTTTTTTTTTTGAATAAAAAGGAATCAATTCATTAATTAAAAGTCATACGGCATCTACAAATACAATCGGCACAGACCCTTAATTGGATCGCTGTTGAATCCTTCCTAGAGGCAACCAAGCGATTTGAAGATGATGGAAAGTATGTACAAGTAGTTTTTTCCATCGAACTGTTCTGTGTAAACGACCATAGATGCGATCCATAGTAACCTTCATCCCTGAATCAAAACCATGAAAATCTTGCCGATCTATAACCTCGGCCATGGAACACACCAAAACCCAATCAAAACAAAAACTCAAACTCTCACAAGGAGAGACTAACAAAACCCAAATAAATTGAGAACTTATTAAAATCCAAATAAATTGGGAACTTATTGAAGAAAACAAGATATGAAACAAAAAAACGAAAAGGGATTGGGACTCTCCACCGGTGAAGACCGATGAAGCCCCCTCAAAACTCTACGATGGAGGCTAGGATTTTAGAAAAAAAGAGAGAGTCGGCCTATGTGTTTTTTGGGTTTGTATTTTGTTCTCTACTAAATCATTCAATTGATACTTCGTCTGTATTTCTATGAAATTCATCAATTATTTTTTTTTCATTTTATTAATTTCATACGGTTATTGTCATTTTAAAGATTTTTTTGAAAATTTTATTTAATTCGCAAACATTATTCGTATGAAATGTTAACGGTACAAAATTATGTACAAATTTGTACCAAATTTTGGTATACCATTTTGTACTCTTAACCTTACCAATTCGTATAATAAATTAAGAGCAAAATCGCTAAACAGATTAAAAAAAGTATTGCATGTCAGACACGTGTCCACTCCAAATTGCAACGTGTCACGATGCATGCTGCTTACAACTTATGATGTGTCTATGTAGTACTCCCTCTGTCTCAAAAAACTCTTCTCATTTTACTTGGACACGTTTGCCAATGCACACTTTTAATCGTTAATATCTTTAATTTCGTATTAGTTTTAAATATAAAAATTTCACTGTATTAAAGTATTAACAAATACGAATCCAATAAGATCACTCATGACTATATTTGGTCATATAGATTAGACGTAAATTAGTAATTTGTCTCATGTCATGAACAGTCCCGACATATGAAACGAGAAGATTATTATGAGACGGAGGGAGTATCTCTTTTCCTACAAAACTTAGGAAACATGTTGGAGAAATCTAGTCTAGCCATGTCAAGTAGCATTGTAAAGCTCACCTACACCCCAATAACCACCCTAAAAAACATCACCACCGTCCGCCGGATCCCCGTAGCATCAACAACCAGGATGATTCAATCAGAGCCACCGTCAGAGTTTCCGAAAAAGCCTGAAATAAAGCCACACACACCAACAGAACTTCCAGTAACTCCAAACTATCCAGACTTTGGTCCAGTACCTCCTGAAGAGTTTCCTAATCCAAGTCTTGAACCATCAGGCCCTGACTTTCCTGTACCACCTACACCTTCTCCACCTGTCCCTGATGCTCCGAAGCCTCCTATGCCGTCGCCTCCTGGACCTGATATTCCTCCTGGACCGTCGCCTCCTGATGTTTTTCCACCTAATGATCCTGATGTTATACCGATGGGGCCTCCCGAGGTCGAGCCTCCGCAGAGATCTCCGCCCGATATTTCGACACGGACTCTGGGATAGTTTGGTGTGGAGACTGTGGTGAGTTTGAGTTTTAGTTCTGGAATATGCACGAATTAATAGAGTTAGAGAAACATGACTATGTATGAATGTGAATAAATAATCAAGTAATTTTTTTTGATCTCTTGTTACTTCTGCACCAGATTATAGCGGGGCGGGTACTCATAATTGTTAGATTTTCTTAGGAAAAAGCCGAACCAAACGTAATTGTGTATCATGGCCATGGTGTTGATTTCCTAATCAAACCTTAATTCTACATTTCACATTAGTATGATAACTCCATGTTTCATCTTAATATGATATTGTCAGTTTTGGGTTAAATTTGCATAAATTTGTTTTTGGATCATTTTAAAAAAATAGAGTTATTTGAATATTTATAAATTAATTGTCTATTCCTTCACATGTTCCTTCACAAAAGATGTATGACAATTTCCAATAATCTTTAGCTTCACACATCGAGCTCGACATTTATTAAATCTGTCCCCTTATGTGTGATCCGACTCCCCTAAAATGGGAGGACCATTTTTATCATCGTCCAGTCGAAATCAAAAACAAAAAGCTAGTGTTGAACGAGATCATTGATTCCATCTTGCACTTTTCATACTTTTTTTACCTTACAACTATTTGTTAAAAACAGTGTTCCAGAAATCGCTAGGCGGTCCATGGCGGTTGGGGTACCGCCTAGCGTCTAATCGGGTAGACGGGGATTAATCGGATCGATTAATCGGAGCATTAATCGGATATTATAATAATATTTAATATATTACTTTAATTTACAATTAAACATATCATTTTAAATAAATTAACATGAATCGGTTGGTTACCTTCCAGAAGATTAATCGGGAATTAATTGGTTGAATCGGGGATTTTTAGAATAGTGGTTAAAAAAGGCTAACTAGTGGGGAAGGACGGGGAAAGCCTATATATGTTGAATACAATTGCAATACATATGTCATGATACTGAAAATGACTCCGTCTGATCTCCATATATACTCTTTTTACTTCAAAATAAATTAATAAATTGTAGTATATGTTGGGCAGAGAGTTTAAATAGTATGACGTTGTCGGTTTTGAATCGAGTTTAATCTATACAATTTTATTTTTGCATACATTCAAAAAGAGATCATATTAATAAAATTTAATTAATTATTTAGAAATAGGAGAATTTTTTCTTATATCAATGTGATATTTAGGTACGGTTGCTTGTACAGTTTTGTCCTTTTGATGAAGAGTTGGAGAAAAACAGATTCTTCCTCCGTCGCATGATCCTTATTTTTTTTTGGAACGTTCTAAAAATAAAAATAATGAACCTGTAAGAACACTACTTTTCAGTTTTCACTATTACATCCACTACTTTTCCATTTTTTCACTTTTTTTATATTAAATAAACATTATTACATTCACAACTTTTCTCTATTATCTCAAATTTATTAGACTTAATTGCACTTTGCACCCTTGTACTTAGGCGAAAATTCACTTTGGTGCCTACTATTCA